>CM067852.1:16873496-19802318 GCA_034638295.1 Phortica okadai
TTAAACTTCTTTAGCATGGGTGTGATTTGAAACTTGATGAAACGACATGAGAAAGAGACAAACTATATATTTATATGATTTAGCCTGCGAGAAAATGAAATAAAATATTGAATGACAGTTTGTAGTCATAAACTGGGTAGTCATAAAAAAAACTAACAACAACATCATGCTTAGTTGTAATTTTCGCATTCCTCTTCAATCGTCATTTTCGCCATCTGGCGTATATGCAACAACAACTAACCTGGCTTGTTTACTCCAAATATTACAACAACTCTTGTTGTTGTTATTTTCGGCATAAGCATGCACCGTTAGGTCGGACAGTGTGGTTGTTGCTACCTATGACACTGAGCGTATACATTGTGTTTGTTGTTGCCCGCTACTTAGCGTCAACGTCACCAATCAACTTCATAATATGTATGTGAGCCGCGAGTTCATCTCCAATTCGCTATTATGTTGAAGCCCGTTCAATTTTGCAATTGACAATTACCCTTTCCTTTGCTGTGCTTAGCAAATGAAAACAATTAACTTACAAATTCAAAATACTCCAAAAGTGAACACTAATAATAAATTATATGTGGAATAAATAAAGTCAAGTAGATTCTACACATGGGAGCGTTCGTAGTTAATTTTCCTCTGTTCTTCGGGAGACCCTCTGCACATTTGAATTAATTCTCCTTTTTCGCACTTATGCATTCAAAACTGTACACATTCCAACTTGCCCAAATATCATGGTTGGTACACACATATTTTTGTAAAATTTACTATTTTTACGAGTTTTTGAAGTGAAACTTCTTTAGCATGGGTGTGATTTGAAACTTGATGAAACGACATGAGAAAGAGACAAACTATATATTTATATGATTTAGCCTGCGAGAAAATGAAATAAAATATTGAATGACAGTTTGTAGTCATAAACTGGGTAGTCATAAAAAAAACTAACAACAACATCATGCTTAGTTGTAATTTTCGCATTCCTCTTCAATCGTCATTTTCGCCATCTGGCGTATATGCAACAACAACTAACCTGGTTTGTTTACTCCAAATATTACAACAACTCTTGTTGTTGTTATTTTCGGCATAAGCATGCACCGTTAGGTCGGACAGTGTGGTTGTTGCTACCTATGACACTGAGCGTATACATTGTGTTTGTTGTTGCCCGCTACTTAGCGTCAACGTCACCAATCAACTTCATAATATGTATGTGAGCCGCGAGTTCATCTCCAATTCGCTATTATGTTGAAGCCCGTTCAATTTTGCAATTGACAATTACCCTTTCCTTTGCTGTGCTTAGCAAATGAAAACAATTAACTTACAAATTCAAAATACTCCAAAAGTGAACACTAATAATAAATTATATGTGGAATAAATAAAGTCAAGTAGATTCTACACATGGGAGCGTTCGTAGTTAATTTTCCTCTGTTCTTCGGGAGACCCTCTGCACATTTGAATTAATTCTCCTTTTTCGCACTTATGCATTCAAAACTGTACACATTCCAACTTGCCCAAATATCATGGTTGGTACACACATATTTTTGTAAAATTTACTATTTTTACGAGTTTTTTTTAACCATTTCAAATATAACTTTAGAATTTTATTTAAAATTATAAATAATTATAAAATTTAATTCGAATGTACTTCTCAATCTTCGAAAATAGATAACAGCAGATTGATTGTTTTCCAGCTCAAAAAATTGGGTTGATTTGGGAAGGGTAAGGGTTTTTTTAATGCAGATTTATTAATGAAAACATGTAAAATATTGAATTGTTTTAATGCAGATTAATGTTTTTGTTTCTTAATCAATTGACTAGAAACTTCACAGTTAGAGAGGCATAAAAAATATTTTCATAAAAAATTGGGCATGGCAACGCCCACTTATAGCAAAAATTGATAATTTGCATATCTCAGGTACGCAATGAGCTAAAATAATGAAAATTAGTGTATAGGATATTAAGATAAAGAGAAATTCAATCCAGAAAATGGGAGTGGCAAGGCTGAAGATAGCGTCCTTACTGGTTTTTTGGGTCTTTTAAAGAAAGTTTCACTTCGAACACGTGTACTGTGTTGCACGCGATTTTTTTGTTTCTTAATCAATTGACTTGAAACTTCACACATATGTTCTAAGGGAGGCATGAAAACTATTTTGACCAAAAAATGGGCATGGTTACGCCCACTTATAGCAAAAATCAATAATTTGCACATCTCCGGTACCCAATGAGCAAAAACAATGAATATTGGTATATGGGCTAATAAAATGAACAGAAAATAGATTCAGACAAAAAATTGGGCGTGGCTTAAGAATGGGCGAGAAGATTATCGAAACTTCAGCCTTGCTGAAGTTAGCATCTTTACTGGTTATTTAAAAATTGGTTTCTAAAACAATGGGCGGGATGCTACCACCCCCATTTTTTCCAAAACACTGTCTAACGAACCTAAGAACTTAATGCAAAAGTCGAAATCAAAAAAAGTTGCTTAGTCTTCGAGTCAGGGCTGCAAAATCTACGTATTTTTACGTAGATCTACGTATTTTCAGCCCCGATCTACGTATCTACGTATAGAGCTCCCAAATCTACGTATTTTTTTTAAATTGTACAAAAAAAAAATTTAGCAAATTTTTTTTAGATATAAACAAGAATTTAAATGTTTAATTTAAAAGTAAACGACTAATTTGCAATTTACCAACACTAACAGTGTGCTAGCAGCAGGCTTTAGTCAAGATGTTGCCTAATGTTGCCAGAAAGAACAGGCTGGCAACGATATTCATTATTCTCAGCTGTGCAGCACATGTAAATTTTTGTCGCGATAAAAAGTTCCTAAAGTTTGGTTGTTTTTATATTGATCTCAAATGGAAAACTACTCTTCTATAAGCAGTGAAAGCGATAAGGAGCAATCCACCACTTCCACAAAGAAACGGAAACGCCACTATGACATGAAATATTCGGATAGTTGGGAGCACGACAAAAAATATTGCGGCTGGCTGAAAAGAAGCGTCAAAGGTTGCAATTTTTTCTTTTGCAAAATTTGCAAAATAGACTTAAAATGTGGTGCAGGTACAAGAGTTCTAGATAATCACGTTAATTGTACAAAACATAAGAACAACGAGAGAAGTATGTATTTTGTGTCTGTTGTCTTCGAGTTTGTTATGTCTGTATCTTAATTTATGTTTTTATGTGTTTTTAACAACTTGTCCTTGTGCAGGAGGAACTAAACCCAGTGTTTATTCAACAAAAGTTATACATATTTTTAATGCATATATATAAATATTTTTAATACATTAATTTCAAGGCGTCCATCAACCAACAATTTTATCTATGTTGCCTGACACAGCTTTACCTACTTTTAAAAACAACATAAAGAGCGCCGAAATAAAAATGTCTTTATTTTTGGCAAAGCATAATTTGCCATTTTCCTTGGCCACCGATTTACAAGATCTTATTCAAAGTATCGACAAGGACTCAAAAATAGCTGCAAAATTACAATTCGGACGTGGTAAAGCTCATGATATTATAACACATGTTACTGGACAAGTGGCAGAAGATCATATAATTAACCGTTTAAAAAACAACAAATTCTCGTTAATCGTTGACGAGAGCACCGACAGGTCTACCACAAAACATTTGGCGCTTATTGCAAGAACTGCAATCAACTTTAAAGTTAAAGATAATTTTTTAGGCCTCTTAAAAGTCTCCAGCAGCACTGCCTCTGATTTGCACAATGACTTAGTATCATTTTTCGAAGAAAAAAACATTCCATTTAAAGAAAACATGATTGGCTTTGCAGCAGATGGGACGAATTCAATGTTTGGTCAACACCATTCTCTGTCAAAATTGCTATCAGACGATATTCCTGATTTATTTCTTATGAAGTGCATTTGCCACTCCTTTCATCTTTGTGCCTCATATGCTTGTAAGGAGCTTCCACGCAATATTGAGGACTTCGCTCGCGAAGTGTATACATTTATACAAAACAGTCCGAAACGTATTGCGGCCTTTCAAGAATTCCAAGCTTTTGTGAACGTAAAGCCACACAAATTATTAAAACCGTGTCAAACAAGGTGGCTTTCTTTGATGCAAGTAGTAAAAAGACTGTTGGAACAACTACCGGCATTAAAGTTATATTTTCAAGAAGCTGTGTTGAACGACCGATTACGTTCCGCCGAACCTATTCTAAAAATGTGCATCGAGCCAACCACTGAATTTTATTTAGAATTTCTGAATTTTGTGTTGCCAATTTTTAACGAACTGAATTTGGAGATGCAATCAGAAAGCCCCAAGCTGTATTTGCTTTACGAGAAGGTTTTTCGTGCCTATAAAACAATAATGGAATGTTTCATAAAGCCAGAACACATACAATTGTCTGAGGAGGAACCCGAACAAAATAGCAACGAAAAAGCGGCTTTGGAATCAAAAATTTTGAATTGCGAATTTGAAAATTCCGATCTACACTTGGACTTTAATTACATTTATTTGGGAGGCAATGTGGCTGCCCTAACTCTTCAAAAAAGCGGAACCATTGATTGTGCGAATTTATTATTATTTCGGCAAAATTGTCTTAAGTTTTTTATTGAGAGTCTTCGTCAAATAAAAAAGCGCTTCCCATTTAACAACGAACACATGCAAAAAATGAAGCAATTGCAGTTCTTAAATCCTGCGGTATTCTTAAACAAGAAATTAATACGCAACATACCATCGATTACACAAGCTGCACTTTCATTTTCAGGTAACTACTTTAAAATTTATTGTTTTATATAACCTCTAATAAACATGCATTTTCATGACAGGACTGTGCACGCGAAATTTCACTGAGCTCGACAGGGAGTGGCGTATCTTACGGAATACAGATCTGCCCTTTAATGGGGAAGATGCTAAGGAAGTAGAGATTTGGGCGTATATTGCAAATATTAAAAAAGGCGATGGTTCCCTTCTTTTTCCTTTTTTGTCAGAGTTTGCTCAAAATATTTTAACATTGCCGCATAGCAGCGCAAATGTTGAAAGAATTTTTTCTGAGATAACTTTAATTAAAACGAATAAAAGGAATTGTTTAGGCACAGAAACCCTAAAAGGATTATTATTCACAAAAGACCATTTAAAGCAAATATCATCTGAGCCATCGAAAGAGCACCTAAGCTATTTTAATAAAAATATTCACTCCTAAATATTAAAAAAAATGTTAATTTTATTAATAAAAACTTATATGTAAACAAATATGGCATATATATAATTAAAATACCCTTTATAATTGGCTTTGTTTGACTTTAAAAAAAATACGTAGATCTACGTATTTGACCAAATTTTGGCTACGTAAAAATACGTAGATTTTTAGTTCAAGCTACGTATAAAAAAAAATTTCATTTTGCAGCACTGCTTCGAGTTATTATTTTTTGCCGGTTTTTGTAGTCAAATTTCCCAAATTTGACCCGTTGTATGGACAACTTTTTTGTTTTTCAACCAATTGACTTGAAACTTTGCAGTTATATTCTTAGGGAGGAATGAAAACTATTTTGACCAAAAGTGGGCGTGCCCACGCCTTTTTTTAGGGAAAATTGACCAATTGACTTGAAACCTTACAATTATCTTCTTAGGGATGAATGAAAACTATTTTGACCAAAAGTGGGCATGGCTACGCCCACTTATCGCAAAACTTGAACCGCTGTATGGAAAACTTTTTTGTTTTTTAACCAATTGACTTGAAACCTTACAGTTATGTTGTTAGGGAGGCATGAAAACTATTCATTTAGTTTTTTAGTGACACAACGTGAAAAGTATTATAGCTTTAGCCTTGCTGAAGATAGCGTCCTTACTGGTTTTAATTGCATAAATGGGCGGCATTTTAATCAGAATTAATAGTTTTTTACATGGACAAAAAATTCGTGTAATGATTTTCCATTAATTACTAGAATTAATAGTGTTTTACATGGACAAAAAATTCGTTTAATTTTTTCCAATCAAATATTAGAATTATAGAAAAGTACTTTGCGAAAAGAATAGGCAGTAGGACGGAATCATGTTGACCACCGTTTAGTTTTTTGCTAATAACTCTTGCATCCTTCGATCAACCACTTCGACTAAGAGCTCGATGGAAAGCTTATCTGTTCCTTTTATAGATGGCTTTAACATATTTTACGAAAAGTCATAAGAAATAAAATTTTTTTGATAAAAACTAAAAAAATATCCTTGAAATCATTGAAGAAGAAGTACCTTATCAGACGAAAATATGCCTTATCTAATAAGACACATTTAAATTTCTTTAATTGCATAAATGGGTTGCATTTTATTCAGAATTAAAAGATTTTTACATGGAAAAAAAATTCGTTAAATTTTTTCAATCAAATATTAGAATTATAAAAAATACTTTGCGAAAAGAATCGGCAGTAGGACGGAATCGTGTTGCCCACCGATTAGTTTTTTGCTAATAACTCTTGCATCCTTCGACCGACTTCTTCGACTAAACTTATCTGTTTTTCTTTCAGATGGCATAAACATATTTTACGAAGAGTCATAAGAAATAAAATTGTTTTGATCAAAACTAAAATATCCTCGAAAACATTGAAGAACAAGTACCTTATCAGACGAAAATATGCCTTATCTGACAAAAGACATTTAAATTTTTATACTTTCCACGTATGTGAAATAGTAAATTAACTTTGTCACGGAGTTTGTAACAGATCGAAATAATAATTTCCGACTATATAAAGTATATATATTCTTGATCAGGACGACAAGACGAGTTGATTTAGCCATGTCCGTCTGTCGGTCTGTCTGTCTGACTGTCTGTCTGTATGTATGCAAACTAGTCCCTCAGTTATGAAGCTATCGAGCTGAAACTTTGCACAGAGTCTTAGAATTTATTACGATGAATCATTCGTCGGAACCAGCATGATCGGATTATTGGAACAGGTAGCTCCCATACGAAAAGAAGAAGAAAAGTGAACAAAACTCGAATCGTTGTATGGAAAACTTTTTTGTTTTGTACGATAGAGTGCTGAAATTTTAAACATAGTAGTTTTGCATAGTCCGACTAAATGCCTGAAAGTTTCATTGAGATCGGGAAACTGGAACTGGTAGCTCCCAGACAAAATGAAGAAGAGGAAGAGAAGCAATATTCACATCGTTGTATGGACAACTTTTTTATTTTTTAACCAATTGACTTCAAACTTTACAGTTATGTTCTTAGGGAGGAATAAAAACTATTTTGACCAAAAGCGGACGTAGCCACGCCCTTTTATAGCGAAAATTGACCCGTTGTATGGAAAACTTTTTTGTTTTTTAACCAATTGACTTGAAACTTTACATTTATGTTCTTAGGGAGGAATGAAAACTATTTAGACCAAAAGTCGGCATGGCTACGCCCACTTATACCGAAACTTGAACAGTTGTATGGAAAAATTTTTCGTTTTTTAAGCAATTGACTTGAAACCTTACAGCTATGTTGTTAGGGAGGCATGAAAACTATTCAATTAGTTTTTTTATTGTGACACAACGTGAAAAGTATTATAGCTTCAGCCTTGCTGAACATAGCGTCCTTACTGGTTTTAATTGCTTAAACGAGCGGCATTTTATTAAGAATTAATGGTTTTTTATATGGAAAAAAAATTCGTTTAATTTTTTTCCATCAAATACTAGAATTATAAAAAATACTTTGCGAAAAGAATCGGCAGTAGGACGGAATCGTGTTGACAACAGATAAGTTTTTTGCTAAGAACTCTTTCTTCCTTCGACCGACTTCTTCGACTAAGAGCTCGATGGAAAGCTTATCTGTTCCTCTTTCAGATGGCATGAACATATTTAATGAAAAGTCATATGAATTATAATTTTTTTTTATCAAAACTAAAATATCCTCGAAATCATTGAAGAAGAAGTACCTTATCAGACGAAAATATGCCTTATCTAATAAGAGACATTTAAATTTTTTTAATTGCATAAATGGGTGGCATTTTATTCAGATAAAAAAATTTGTTACATGGAAAAAAAAATTCGTGTAATGATTTCCCATTAAATACTAGAATTACATAAAAGTACTTTGCGAACAGAATCGGCAGTAGGACGGAATCGTGTTGACCACCGATTAGTTTTTTGCTAATAACTTTTGCATCCTTCGATCAACTTCTTCGACTCAGAGTTCGATGGAAGGCTTATCTGTTTCTCTTTCAGATGGCATGAACATATTCAATGAAAAGTCATAAGAATTATAATTTTTTTTTTATCAAATCTAAAATATCCTCGAAATCATTGAAGAAGAAGAAGTACCTTATCAGACGAAAATATGCCTTATCTAAAAACAGACATTTAAATTTTTTTAATTGCTTAAATGGGCGGCATTTTCTTCAGAATTAATAGTTTTTTACATGGAAAAAAAATTCGGAATCGTGTTGACAACCGATTAGTTTTTTGCTAATAACTCTTGCTTCCTTCGACCGACTTCTTCGACTAAGAGCTCGATGGAAAACTTATCTGTTTCTCTTTTAGATGGCATAAAACTATTTTACGAAAAGTCACAAGAAATAAATTTTTTTTTTATAAAAATTAAAATATCCTCGAAATCATTGAAGAAGAAGTACCTTATCAGACGAAAATATGCCTTATCTAATAAGAGACATTTAAATTTTTTTAATTGCATAAATGGGTTGCATTTTATTCAGAATTAATAGTTTTTCACTTGGACAAAAAATTCGTTTAATTTTTTCCAATCAAATATAAGAATTACAGACAAGTACTTTGCGAGAGTAATCGGCAGTAGGACGGAATCATGTTGACCACCGATTAGTTTTTTGCTAATAACTCTTGCATCCTTCGATCAACTTCTTCGACTAAGAGCTCGATGGAAAGCTTATCTGTTCCTTTTATAGATGGCTTTAACATATTTTACGAAAAGTCATAAGAAATATAATTTTTTTGATCAAAACTAAAAAAATTTTCTTGAAATCATTGAAGACCTTATGTACCTTATACATTATGAGTACCTTATGAGACGAAAATATGCCTTATCTAATAAGAGACATTCAAATTTTTTAATTGCATAAATGGGTTGCATTTTATTCAGAATTAAAAGTTTTTCACATGGACAAAAAATTCGTTTAATTTTTTCCAATCAAATATAAAAATTATAGAACAGTACTTTGCGAAAAGAATCGGCAATAGGACGGAATCGTGTTGACCACCGACTAGTTTTTTGCTAAGAACTCTTGCTTCCTTCGACCGACTTCTTCGACTAAGTGCTCGATGGAAAGTTTATCTGTTCCTCTTTCAGATGGCATGAACATATTTAATGAAAAGTCATAAGAAATATAATTTTTTTTATAAAAACTAAAATATCATCGAAATCATTGAAGAAGAAGAAGTACCGTATCAGGCGAAAATATGCCTTATCTAATGTGAGACATTTAAATTTTTTTAATTGCTTAAATGGGCGGCATTTAATTCCGAATTAATAGTTTTTTTACATGGAGAAAAATTCGTTTAATTTTTTCCAATGAAATATTAGAATTATAAAAAAGTACTTTGCGAAAAGAATCGGGAGTAGGACGGAATCGTGTTGACCACCGATTAGTTATTTGCTAATAACTCGACCGACTTCTTCGACTAAAGGTTCGATGGAAAGCTTATCTGTTCCTCTTATAGATGGCTTTAACATATTTAATGAAATTTCATAAGAAACAAAATTTTTTTGATAAAAACTAAAATATCCTCGAAATCATTGAAGAAGAAGTACCTTATCAGACGAAAATATGGCTTATCTAATAAGAGACATTTAAATTTTTTTAAGTGCTTAAATGGGCGGCATTTTATTCAGAATTAATAGTTTTTTATATGGACAAAAAATTCGTTTAATTTTTTCCAATCAATTATTAGAATTATAAAAAAGTACTTTGCGAAAAGAATCGGCAGTAGGACGGAATCGTGTTGACCACCGATTAGTTTTTTGCTAATAACTCTTGCATCCTTCGTTCGACTTCTTCGACTAAGAGCTCGATGGAAAGCTTATCTGTTCCTCTTAAAGATGGCATTAACATATTTTACGAAAAGTCATAAGAAATAAAATTTTTTTGATCAAAATTAAAATATCCTCGAAATCATTGAAGAAGAAGTACTGTATCAGACGAAAATATGCCTTATCTAAAAAGAGACATTTATGTAGGATTTGCTTATGCACTCAGCACAAACCCTACGTTGTTTAACTATTGGCGAAGTTCCAAACGAGCGCGTGTATGTTGACTCGTGAACGTATTTGTTTTCCGTCAATAGGATTCTAAGCCCGCACTTTTAATAACAACACTCATTTAGTTGTATTAAATATATATTTGAATATAAAAAGGTAATGCTTAGGTTTAACAACAATTTGCGTATTTCACTCTCAACAGCTGAACTTAGAATGATTTTACTTCTTCTTGTTTCTCTACTCTATGATCATGCTGAGGACTGCCAATCTGATTTAAACAATACGTCCACTTCTTAACTTTCTAGTGTTACCACCCATTCCTACAGTCGGCCGTCCTGAACTTACATTCGCCTCGAATGTCGGAATCCATTTTTTCATATATTCGGCAACAGTAACTGTCTTTCTTGGTCCTTCAGTATCTCCTAACTTCTCTACGTTATACCGTCCGTGTTTCATTCTGTCTACTACTCTATATGGTCCTAGATACTTTTGTTTTAATTTAACTCCTGGCTCAAATTGTGTGCGTTTAATAGCAACAAGTTCGTTTGGTCAGTATTCGTTCTCAACTCGTCTATGTTTATCGTACGTTCGTCGGTTCTCTTCTTGAACTTTGGAAATGTTTTCTTTAGCTGTCTTTCGAAGTTCATCCTTTTCCTCTTGTAGCTCTCGATACAATTCATCATTCAATGCGGCCTCTAGATCTTTATTAAATGCCGTTTTCATATTCAAGCCTGTCAGTATCTTAAACGGTGCTATCTTGGTACTTCTCGGCGGAGACGAATTTATCAGTTGCTGTACCCGTCCTACATGCTTATACCATGCCTTTGGGTTTTCTGCGCAAAGTTTTGCCAACATTCCAGTCACAATTTTGTTGATACGCTCAACTTGCCCGTTTCCTCGCGGTACACCTGTGGCAATTAAAAGATGCTGAATCTTCTCCTCGTCGCAATACTCTTTAAAACCATGTGATGTAAATGCTGTACCCCTATCAGTGACAATTCGTTCTGGATTTCCAAATATGTGCGCTTTCTTCTGCAATCTATCAATCACCTCATTGGTTCCTGTGCTCTTGGTAGCATATAACCAAACAAATTTTGAAAATGCGTCCACCACTACCAGAACGTGATTATATTGTTTGTGGGTCAACTCCATTGGTCCAACGTGGTCAATATGATACGTTCTCAGCGGTCTATCTGACTTGTCAATTACGTTAAGAAATCCTTCTTTTTTACCATGCTTAGCATCAATTACAATACATTCGATGCACGATTTAACGATTTCATCTACTTTGCTAGGCAAACTCGGTATAAAATATTCTCGCTCTACTAACTCTTGTGTTTTCTTTGCGGCAAAGTGACCTTGTCGATGTGCAATTCTTATGATTTCCTTTTCCATATTAGACGGTATTACGATCAAATCCTTGTTTGGGTCTTTGTGTAAAATGTCATGCTTCAAATAAAAGTCTTCATAACTCTCGGTCTCCAAAATTTTTCTTATTGCCTTAATCCAATCATCTTGCAGTTGTGCTTGCTTTATTCTGAACCTCAGTGAGTCTTCAGTCATCATGTAATGAATTCTGCTTAATGCATCTACATGTCTCATTTTTGTTCCTGATCTGTGTTCGATTTCATAGTCAAAATCTTGCAACAATAAAGCCCATCTCGCTACTCTCAATGGAACATCAGCTTTTTTCATCGTCTGGGTGAATGCGTTGCAATCCGTCACAATCTTGATTTTGCGTCCAAGGACGTAAATTCTCCATTTCTTCAGTGCTCGTACAATCGCTAAAACTTCTAATTCATATGAATGGTACTTCTGCTCAGACGAGGTAGTTTTCCGACTCATGTACTCAACGGGGTGATATTGCTGATCGTCACTATTTCTCTGCATCAAAACTGATCCATACCCATACATACTCGCGTCACAATGTATTTCAGTTTCTGCTCTTTCATTGAATAATGTTAAAACTGTTGAACTCACTAAGAATGTTTTTAATTGTTCAAATGCTGCAATCTCTTCATGACCTATCTTAAATTTTGCCTTTTTCTTTAACAAATTCGAAAGCGGTCTTGCATACGTGGCGAAATTCTTTACAAATCGTCGAAAATAAGAAGTCAAACCCAAATATCGTTGAACTCCTTTCTTGTCTCTCGGTATCGGAAAATTTTTGATTGCTGCTGTTTTCTCGGTTGATGGCGATATAGTTGAGTTTTCGATAACATATCCCAAAAATGTTACTTTTCTCTGGAGTATCTGACATTTCTTCCATTTAATTTTTAATCCAGACAATCTCGCTACATCTAATACTTTTTCCAACTTTTGTATGCCTTCTTCTTCGTTTTGCGATGGTATGATTATATCATCCATATAAATCACGACCGTTCCGTCTTCGATTAACTCTCGAAACACTGCAAATATATATCTTGTAAAAACTGCTGGCGAATTCGAAATTCCAAATGGCACATAGCGAAACTCATATTGCCCGTTTTGCGTTACAAACGCCGTATATTTTTGCGAACTCGGTTCTACGGGTACATGGAAAAATCCGTTACTCAAATCCAGTGTAGTATAAACTTTTGCATCTTGCAATCTGTGTAGAACGTCATCAATTAATACCATTGGAAAATTATCGCGTATAATTTTTGCATTTATCCTTCTGAAATCACAGCAAAGTCGTTTTGTACCGTCCTTCTTTGATACTAGTACAATTGGCGATGCGTATTCAGACGTGCTCTGTCGTATTATTCCGTCCTCAAGCCATTCTCTTATTTGCTTATCTACCCAATGCTGGTCGTTAAGTGGTAGGCGTCTAGGTCTCTCATAAACTGGTACATCATCAGTTAATATCAACTTCATTTCTACTGGGCTATTAGCTGGCTTCATTGGTTTGTACTCTCTTATTAATCTCTCTACGTTCTTTCGCATGGTTGTATTCAGATGAAACAAATCAACATCATAATTTTGTGATATGTGTTCATTGACATCTGTCACCATCAATTGTTGGAATTCCTCGCAAAAAGTTGTACCTACTTCTTCACTCAGGTCTTCACCTTTGTCATTTATTTGGACTTCTTCAATCTGCTTTCTCGTGTTTCCTGCGTTTATTGGTTGAAAAGTTACTCCATTAGCATTTACATACTGGAGAACATCGTTGCCAATAACTGCATCATATAAAGTGTCTTCATCTCGAACAACGTGAAAGATGATTCTAATTGGGACATCATCTAATTGTGTTTCAACTGCAAAATCTCCTGCTGTGAAAATTCTTTTCCCTCCAATGCCAATCAATTGCTTTTTCTCTGCGTTTAATGAAACTGGATAAAGCTTAGCGTAAGTACTCATACTTATCGTGCATACGTCACTGCCTGAATCAAAAAGTGCTGACACAGTGCCTTGTCCAATTTTTACGTTCTTAAATCCTCTATTCTTTTTCCCTCGTGATATTTGCTGAACGTTTGTCTTTTCAGGCTTCGGCTTTTTAAACTCTTCTTTTACTCCGCATTGATTTGATTTATGTCCAGGCTGATTACATTTGAAACAAATAATCGACTCTGCCTTGCAATCCTTTGCGATATGATCTTTTGCACCACATTTGAAACATCGTCTAGTTCCAATCTCTGTCCTTGCATCTGTTTTGACACTCTGATCACGATTCTCTGATCTGCTTTGAAATGTTCTCGGTTTTTGACTCAATGCAAACTTCTCATAAATCTTAATTTTCTCTTTTAACTCTGCGATAGTTCCAGCTTGATATAATACTATCTTGTTATGTTTCGCGTCTGGTATTCCTTCTACAAAGTATTCAATTATACTTTCTTCGTCTAGGTTTATTGGGTTAGCAATTTCCATTAAAGAATACAAATATTCTCTCAACGACTCAGTGCTCTTCTTGCGTCGGTTTTTCAGAAGTCTGTGTACATCATTAGCTGACAGCTTGACGAGAAACTCATTCTCTAACGACTCTTTGAACGATTGCCAATTATTAATGCCTTGTTGTGTTTTTATATAAATTTTTGCCGCTCCTTTTAGCAGTTGCTTCGCATAAATAAATTTTTGTAGATCGTTCCATCCAACCATATCTGCATTTGCTTCAAAATCTTCAAGCCAATCATCTATCTCCGGATAGCCATCTCCGCTAAACGTCGATAGCGATTCTTTAATATCTTTTAGCGTAAAATTCATTTTGTTCGTTGCTCTTATTGTTTCTGCTTCCTCGTATACTGAACCGTCGTCTAAAGGTCTTTGTAACTCAAAATGTGCTAATAGTCTGTCTTGTAAATCGGATTTCCGTCCAGTTATGTCTTTTTCTAACTCTCTTAATTTATCTTTTAGTCCAGCGACATTCAAACTTAATATTTCCTCAAGCTGCATATTTGTGAACAATATTTCTTAACTTATATTCTTACAGTGTACATATGTTATCTCTCTTTGAGTAATTATCTTCTTATGATATATGAATTTAAATTTAAGTTTAACAATCAGTATCAAAATTAGAATATTACTTTTACATTTAACTCTTTTCTCTTTGAGTTTACTTTTTCTCTTCACAATATTCGTATTTCTTAACAATAATTTTCTTTTAATTATTTTTCGCTTTTGTTCACAATATTTCGTCACAATTTCTCTTAATTCTTTTCATAAATTTCCTCTTAAATGATTTCACAATTTTTTTTTTTCAGAACTGTTCAAACGTTTACAATAATCTACGTTTCCAATTATTTCTTAATTTTGTATTATGATGAGTCATAATTTCTATATACATACACACATGTATATACATATATCAATGTACATAACCTCATCTACTTACTCCGTTGTTGTATACTTCGTATTAAACTTCGTTTCGAAGAATTTTGTAGATCCCAAACGTGTACATTCCCGAATTCGTTTCTACAAAATTTGTGGTTCGATTTGTTGCCTCTAGTTGTGAAATTCTTTGAAGCTCTCGTTCCCTCTCGATCGTTGTTTTCTCGCACTCAGCGTAGCAATAGGGTTACACTCGTTGTTTCCCTCGCCGAATTCTCCTTCGTTGCGCTCACAAAATTACAAGCTGAATGCTGTCCGCTTGTCCCTATGTAAGGCGTCTCGTTGTCGCACAATTTCACACTTACTGCGAATTAATGCCGTTATGTTTCTTGTGGCGTCTCTCTGGCGCCGCAACTTTTAATATTCGATGTCTAGAAACTCATTCTAGAATCCGTGTCGCAATTCTTCACTCAGAGGTGATCTCCAATCTCTGTTGACTCACTTGTCCTTCGTGGTTGACTCAGTCGTCCTTCTTGGTAATCTCTCTATCCCGGTCGAGCCCTCAATTTGTAGGATTTGCTTATGCACTCAGCACAAACCCTACGTTGTTTAACTATTGGCGAAGTTCCAAACGAGCGCGTGAATGTTGACTCGTGAACGTATTTGTTTTCCGTCAATAGGATTCTAAGCCCGCACTTTTAATAACAACACTCATTTAGTTGTATTAAATATATATTTGAATATAAAAAGGTAATGCTTAGGTTTAACAACAATTTGCGTATTTCACTCTCAACAGCTGAACTTAGAATGATTTTACTTCTTCTTGTTTCTCTACTCAATGATCATGCTGAGGACTGCCAATCTGATTTAAACAATACGTCCACTTCTTAACTTTCTAGTGTTACCACCCATTCCTACATTTAAATTTTTTTAATTGCTTAAATGGGCGGCATTTTCTTCAGAATTAATAGTTTTTAACATGGACAAAAATTCGTTTAATTTTTTCCAATGAAATATTAGAATTATAAAAAAGTACTTTGCGAAAAGAATCGGTAGTAGGACGGAATCGTGTTGACCACCGATTAGTTTTTTGCTAATAACTCTTGCATCCTTCGACCGACTTCTTCGACTAAGAGCTCGATTAAAACTTATCTGTTCCTCTTTCAGATGGCATAAACGTGTTTTACGAAAAGTCAGAAGAACTAAAATTTTTTTGATAAAAACTAAAATATTCTCGAAATCATTGAAGAAGAAGTACCTTATCAGATGAAAATATGCCTTATCTAATAAGAGACATTTAAATTTTTTTAATTGCATAAATGAGCGGCATTTTATTCAGAGTTAATAGTTTTTTACATGGAAAAAAAAATTCGTTTAATTTTTTCCCATTAAATACTAGAATTACAGAAAAGTACTTTGCGAAAAGAATCGGCAGTAGGACTGAATCGTGTTGACCACCGATTAGATTTTTGCTAATAACTCTTGCATCCTTCGAATTATAGAAAAGTACTTTGCGAAAAGAATTGGCAGTAGAACAAAATCGTGTTGACCACTGATTAGTTTTTTGCTAATAACTCTTGTATTCTCCGACCGACTTCTTCGTCTAAGAGCTCGATGGAAAGCTTATTTGTTACTCTTTCAGATGGCATTAATATATCTTACGAAAAGTCATAAAAAATAAAATTTTTTTGATCAAAACTATAATATCCTCGAAACCATTGAAGAAGAAGTACCTTATCAGACGAAAATATGCCTTGTCTAATAAGAGACATTTAAATTCTTTTAATTGCATAAATGGGTGGCATTTTATTCAGAATTAATAGTTTTTATATGGACAAAAAATTTGTTTAATTCTTTTCAATTAAATATTAGAACTATAGAAAAGAACTTTGCGAAAAGAATCGGCAGTAGGACGGAATCGTGTTGACCAACGATTAGCTTTTTGTTCATAACTCTTGCTTCGTTCGACCGACTTCTTCGACTAAGAACTCGATGGAAAGCTTATCTATTCCTCTTACAGATGGCATGAACATATTTTACGAAAAGTCATAAGAAATACAAATTTTTTGATCAAAACTAAAATATCCTCAAAATCATTGAAGAAGAAGTACCTTACCAGACGAAAATATATCTTGTCTAATAAGAGACATTTAAATTCTTTTAATTGCATGAATGGGTGGCATTTTATTCAAAATTAATAGTTTTTTACATGGACAAAAATTCGTTTAATTTTTTCCAATCATATATTGGAATTATAAAAAAGTACTTTGCGAAAAGGATCGGCAGTAGGACGGAATCGTGTTGACCACCGATTAGTTTCTTGCTGATAACTCTTTTAACTCATTTATTCAGAATTAAAAGTTTTTACATGGAAAAAAAATTCGTTTAACTTTTTTCAATCAAACATTAGAATTACAGAAAAGTACTTTGCGAAAAGAATCGGCAGTAAGACAAAATCGTTTTGACCACCGATTAGTTTTTTGCTGATAACTCTTGCAACTCTTTTATTCAGAATTAATAGTTTTTTACATGGAAAAAAAATTCGTTTAACTTTTTTCAATCAAACATTAGAATTATAGAAAAGTACTTTGCGAAAAGAATCGGCAGTAGGACGGAATCGTGTTGACCATCGAGTAGCTTTTTGCTAATAACTCTTGCATCCTTCGACCGACTTCTTCGACTAAGAGCTCGATCGAAAGCTTATCTGCTCCTCTTATATATGGCATTAACATATTTTACGAAAAATCATAAAAAATCAAATTTTTTTGATAAAAACTAAAATATCCTCAAAATCATTGAAGAAGAAGTACCTTATCAGACGAAAATATGCCTTATCTAATATGAGACATTTAAATTTTTTTAATTGCTTAGATGGGCGGCATTTTATTCAGAATTAATAGTTTTTTACATGGACAAAAAATTCGTTTAATTTTTTCCAATCAAATATTAGAATTATAGAAAAGTACTTTGCGAAAAGAATCGGCAGTAGGACGGAATCGTGTTGACCACCGATTAGCTTTTTGCTAATAACTCTTGCATCCTTTGACCGACTTCTTCGACTAAGAGCTCGATGGAAAGCATATCTGCTTCTCTTATAGATGGCATTAACATATTTTACGAAAAGTCATAAGAAATAAAATTTTTTTCATAAAAACTAAAATATCCTCGAAATCATTGAAGAAGAAGTACCTTGTCAGACGAAAATATGCCTCATCTAATAAGAGACATTTAAAATTTTTGAATTGCAGAAATGGGTTGCATTTTATTCAGAGTTTATAGTTTTTTACATGGACAACAAATTTGTTTAACTTTTTTCCATTAAATACTCGATTTATAGAAAAGTACTTTGCGAAAAGAATCGGAAGTGCGACGGCATCGTGCTGACCACCGATTAGTTTTTTGCTAATAACTCTTGCTTCCTTTGTCCGACTTCTTCGACTAAGAGCTCGATGGAAAGCTTATCTGTTTCTCTTTCAGATGACATGAACATATTTAATGAAAAGTCATAAGAAATATACTTTTTTTGATCAAAACTAAAATATCCTCGAAATCATTGAAGAACAAGTACCTTATCAGACGAAAATATACCTTATCTAACAAGAGACATTTAAATTTATTTAAATGCATAAATGGGTCGCATTTTATTCAGAATTAATAGTTTTTTACATGGAAAAAAAATTCGTTTAACTTTTTTCAATCAAACATTAGAATTATAGAAAAGTACTTTGCGAAAAGAGTCGGCAGTAGGACGGAATCATGTTGACCACCGATTAGTTTTTTGCTAATAACTCTTGCATCTTTCGAATTATAGAAAAGTACTTTGCGAAAAGAATCGGCAGTAGGACAAAATCGTGTTGACCACCGACTAGTTTTTTGCTGATAACTCTTGCAACTCTTTTATTCAGAATTAATAGTTTTTTACATGGAAAAAAAAATTCGTTTAACTTTTTTCAATCAAACATTAGAATTATAGAAAAGTACTTTGCGAAAAGAATCGGCAGTAGGACGGAATCGTGTTGACCACCGATTAGCTTTTTGCTAATAACTCTTGCATCCTTTGACCGACTTCTTCGACTAAGAGCTCGATGGAAAGCTTATCTGCTCCTCTTATAGATGGCATTATCATATTTTACAAAAAGTCATAAGAAATAAAATTTTTTTGATAAAATTAAAACATCCTCAAAACCATTGAAGAAGTGGTACCTTATCAGAAGAAAATATGCCTTATATAACAAGAGAGATTCAAATTTTTTAATTGCTTAAAAAGGCGGCATTTTATTCAGAATTAATAGTTTTTTACATGGAAAACAAATTCGTTTAATTTTTTTCCATTAAAAACTAGAATTATAGAAAAGTACTTTGTGAAAAGAATCGGCAGTAGCACGGAATCGTGTTGACCACCGATTAGTTTTTTGCTAATAACTCTTGCTTCTTTCGACCGACTTCTTCGACTAATAGCTCGATGGAAAGCTTATCTCCTCCTCTTATATATGGCATTAACATATTTTACGAAAAGTCATAAGAAATAAAATTTTTTTGATAAAAAACTAAAATATCCTCGAAATCATTGAAGAAGAAGTACCTTGTCAGACGAAAATATGCCTTATCTAACAAGAGACATTAAAATTTTTGAATTGCAGAAATGGGTTGCATTTTATTCAGAGTTTATAGTTTTTTACATGGACAACAAATTTGTTTAACTTTTTTCCATTAAATACTCGATTTATAGAAAAGTACTTTGCGAAAAGAATCGAAAGTACGACGGCATCGTGCTGACCACCGATTAGTTTTTAGCTAATAACTCTTGCTTCCTTTGTCCGACTTCTTCGACTAAGAGCTCGATGGAAAGCTTATCTGTTTCTCTTTCAGATGGCATGAACATATTTAATGAAAAGTCATAAGAAATATACTTTTTTTGATCAAAACTAAAATATCCTCGAAATCATTGAAGAACAAGTACCTTATCAGACGAAAATATACCTTATCTAACAAGAGACATTTAAATTTATTTAAATGCATAAATGGGTCGCATTTTATTCAGAATTAATAGTTTTTTACATGGAAAAAAAATTCGTTTAACTTTTTTCAATCAAACATTAGAATTATAGAAAAGTACTTTGCGAAGAGAGTCGGCAGTAGGACGGAATCATGTTGACCACCGATTAGTTTTTTGCTAATAACTCTTGCATCTTTCGAATTATAGAAAAGTACTTTGCGAAAAGAATCGGCAGTAGGACAAAATCGTGTTGACCACCGACTAGTTTTTTGCTGATAACTCTTGCAACTCTTTTATTCAGAATTAATAGTTTTTTACATGGAAAAAAAAATTCGTTTAACTTTTTTCAATCAAACATTAGAATTATAGAAAAGTACTTTGCGAAAAGAATCGGCAGTAGGACGGAATCGTGTTGACGACCGATTAGCTTTTTGCTAATAACTCTTGCATCCTTTGACCGACTTCTTCGACTAAGAGCTCGATGGAAAGCTTATCTGCTCCTCTTATAGATGGCATTATCATATTTTACAAAAAGTCATAAGAAATAAAATTTTTTTGATAAAATTAAAACATCCTCAAAACCATTGAAGAAGTAGTACCTTATCAGAAGAAAATATGCCTTATATAACAAGAGAGATTTAAATTTTTTAATTGCTTAAAAAGGCGGCATTTTA
The DNA here is from genome assembly GCA_034638295.1 of Phortica okadai. Classification (NCBI taxonomy): domain Eukaryota; kingdom Metazoa; phylum Arthropoda; class Insecta; order Diptera; family Drosophilidae; genus Phortica; species Phortica okadai. The sequence goes on from CM067852.1 coordinate 16,894,066, forward strand.
TTCAGAATTAATAGTTTTTTACATGGAAAACAAATTCGTTTAATTTTTTTCCATTAAAAACTAGAATTATAGAAAAGTACTTTGTGAAAAGAATCGGCAGTAGCACGGAATCGTGTTGACCACCGATTAGTTTTTTGCTAATAACTCTTGCTTCTTTCGACCGACTTCTTCGACTAATAGCTCGATGGAAAGCTTATCTGCTCCTCTTATAGATGGCATTAACATATTTTACGAAAAGTCATAAGAAATAAAATTTTTTTGATAAAAAACTAAAATATCCTCGCAATCATTGAAGAAGAAGTACCTAGTCAGACGAAAATATGCCTTATCTAACAAGAGACATTAAAATTTTTGAATTGCAGAAATGGGTTGCATTTTATTCAGAGTTTATAGTTTTTTACATGGACAACAAATTTGTTTAACTTTTTTCCATTAAATACTCGATTTATAGAAAAGTACTTTGCGAAAAGAATCGGAAGTACGACGGCATCGTGCTGACCACCGATTAGTTTTTTGCTAATAACTCTTGCTTCCTTTGTCCGACTTCTTCGACTAAGAGCTCGATGGAAAGCTTATCTGTTTCTCTTTCAGATGGCATGAACATATTTAATGAAAAGTCATAAGAAATATACTTTTTTTGATCAAAACTAAAATATCCTCGAAATCATTGAAGAACAAGTACCTTATCAGACGAAAATATACCTTATCTAACAAGAGACATTTAAATTTATTTAAATGCATAAATGGGTCGCATTTTATTCAGAATTAATAGTTTTTTACATGGAAAAAAAATTCGTTTAACTTTTTTCAATCAAACATTAGAATTATAGAAAAGTACTTTGCGAAAAGAGTCGGCAGTAGGACGGAATCATGTTGACCACCGATTAGTTTTTTGCTAATAACTCTTGCATCCTTCGAATTATAGAAAAGTACTTTGCGAAAAGAATCGGCAGTAGGACAAAATCGTGTTGACCACCGACTAGTTTTTTGCTGATAACTCTTGCAACTCTTTTATTCAGAATTAATAGTTTTTTACATGGAAAAAAAAATTCATTTAACTTTTTTCAATCAAACATTAGAATTATAGAAAAGTACTTTGCGAAAAGAATCGGCAGTAGGACGGAATCGTGTTGACCACCGATTAGCTTTTTGCTATTAACTCTTGCATCCTTTGACCGACTCCTTCGACTAAGAGCTCGATGGAAAGCTTATCTGCTCCTCTTATAGATGGCATTATCATATTTTACAAAAAGTCATAAGAAATAAAATTTTTTTGATAAAATTAAAACATCCTCAAAACCATTGAAGAAGTAGTACCTTATCAGAAGAAAATATGCCTTATATAACAAGAGAGATTTAAATTTTTTAATTGCTTAAAAAGGCGGCATTTTATTCAGAATTAATAGTTTTTTACATGGAAAACAAATTCGTTTAATTTTTTTCCATTAAAAACTAGATTTATAGAAAAGTACTTTGTGAAAAGAATCGGCAGTAGCACGGAATCGTGTTGACCACCGATTAGTTTTTTGCTAATAACTCTTGCTTCTTTCGACCGACTTCTTCGACTAAGAGCTCGATGGAAAGCTTATCTGCTCCTCTTATAGATGGCATTAACATATTTTACGAAAAGTCATAAGAAATAAAATTTTTTTGATAAAAAACTAAAATATCCTCGAAATCATTGAAGAAGAAGTACCTTGTCAGACGAAAATATGCCTTATCTAACAAGAGACATTAAAATTTTTTTAATTGCATAAATGGGTGGCATTTTATTCAGAATTAATAGTTTTTTACATGGAAAAAAAATTCGTGTAATGATTTCCCATTAAATACTAGAATTACAGAAAAGTACTTTGCGAACAGGATCGGCAGTAGGACGGAATCGTCTTGACCACCGATTAGTTTTTTGCTAATAACTCTTGCTTCTTTCGACCGACTTCTTCGACTAAGAGCTCGATGGAAAGCTTATCTGCTCCTCTTATAGATGGCATTAACATATTTTACGAAAAGTCATAAGAAATAAAATTTTTTTGATAAAAAACTAAAATATCCTCGAAATCATTGAAGAAGAAGTACCTTGTCAGACGAAAATATACCTTATCTAACAAGAGGCATTTAAATTTATTTAATTGCATAAATGGGTCGCATTTTATTCAGAACTAATAGTTTTTTACATGGACAAGAAATTCGTTTAATTTTTTCCATTAAATACTAGAATTATAGAAAAGTACTTTGCGAAAAGAATCGGCAGTAGGACGGAATCGTGTTGACCACCGATTAGTTTTTTGCTAATAACTCTTGCTTTCTTTGACCGACTTCTTCGATTCTCAGATGGCATGAACATATTTACTGAAAAGTTATAAGAAATATAATTTTTTTGATCAAAACTAAAATATCCTCGAAATCATTGAAGAAGAAGTACCTTATCAGACGAAAATATGCCTTATCTAACAAGAGATATTTAAATTTTTTTAATTGCTTAAATGGGCGGCATTTTATTCAGAATTAATAGTTTTTTACATGGACAAGAAATTCGTTTAATTTTTTCCATTAAATACTAGAATTATAGAAAAGTACTTTGCGAAAAGAATTGGCAGTAGGACGGAATCATGTTGACCACCGATTAGTTTTTTGCTCATAACTCTTGCTTCCTTCGACCGACTTCTTTAACTAAGAGCTCGATGGAAAGCTTATCTGTTTCTCTTTTAGATGGCATGAACATATTTAATGAAAAGTGATAAGAAATCTTATTTTTTTGACTTTGCGAAAAGAATCGGCAGTAGGACGGAATCGTGTTGACCACCGATTAGTTTTTTGCTCATAACTCTTGCTTCCTTCGACCGACTTCTTTAACTTAGAGCTCGATGGAAAGCTTATCTGTTTCTCTTTCAGATGGCATGAACATATTTAATGAAAAGTCGTAAGATATATAATTTTTTTGATCAAAACTAAAATATACTCGAAATCATTGGAGAACAAGTACCTTATCAGACGAAAATATACCTTATCTAACAAGAGACATTTAAATTTATTTAATTGCATAAATGGGTCGCATTTTATTCAGAATTAATAGTTTTTAACATGGAAAAAAAATTCGTTTAATTTTTTCCATTAAATACTAGAATTATAGAAAAGTACTTTGCGAAAAGAATCGGCAGTAGGACGGAATCGTGTTGACCACCGATTAGTTTTTTGCTCATAACTCTTGTTGCCTTCGCTTATCTGTTCGTCTTTCAGATGGCATAAACATATTTTTCGAAAAGTCATAAGAAATATTATTTTTTTGACTTTGCGAAAAGAATCGGCAGTAGGACGGAATCGTGTTGACCACCGATTAGTTTTTTGCTCATAACTCTTGCTTCCTTCGACCAACTTCTTCGACTAAGAGCTCGGTGGAACGCTTATCTGTTCCTCTTTTAGATGGCATAAACATAATTTTCGAAAAGTCATAAGAAATATTATTTTTTTGATCAAAACTAAAATATCCTCAAAATCATTGAAGAACAAGTACCTTATCAGACGAAAATATACCTTATCTAACATGAGACATTTAAATTTATTTAATTGCATAAATGGGTCGCATTTTATTCAGAATTAATAGTTTTTTACATGGACAAGAAATTCGTTTAATTTTTTCCATTAAATACTAGAATTACAGAAAAGTACTTTGCGAACAGAATCGGCAGTAGGACGGAATCGTGTTGACCACCGAGTAGCTTTTTGCTAATAACTCTTGCATCCTTCGACCGACTTCTTCGACTAAGAGCTCGATCGAAAGCTTATCTGCTCCTCTTATAGATAGCATTATCATATTTTACGAAAAGTCATAAGAAATAAAATTTTTTTGATAAAAACTTAAATATCCTCAAAACCATTGAAGAAGAAATACATTATCAGAAGAAAATATGCCTTATCTAACACGAGAGATTTAAATTTTTTAATTGCTTAAATAGGCGGCATTTTATTCAGAATTAATAGTTTTTTACATGGACAAGAAATTCGTTTAATTTTTTCCATTAAATTCTTGAATTATAGAAAAGTACTTCGCGAAAAGAATCGGCAGTAGGACGGAATCGTGTTGACCTTCGATTAAATTTTTGCTAATAACTCTTGCTTCCTTCGACCGACTTCTTCAACTAAGAGCTCGATGGAAAGCTTATCTGTTTCTCTTTCAGATGGCATGAACATATTTAATGAAAAGTCATAAGAAATATAATTTTTTTGATCAAAACTAAAATATCCTCGAAATCATTGAAGAGCAAGTACCTTATCAGATGAAAATATGCCTTATCTGACAAGAGACATTTAAATTTTTTTAATGTCATAAATGGGCGGCCTTTTATTCAGAATTAATAGTTTTTTACATGGAAAAAAAATTCGTTTAATTTTTTCCATTAAATACTAGAATTATAGAAAAGTACTTTGCGAAAAGAATCGGCAGTAGGACGGAATCGTGTTGACCACCGATTAGTTTTTTGCTCATAACTCTTGCTTCCTTCGACCGACTTCTTCGACTAAGAGCTCGATGGAAAGCTTATCTGTTCCTCTTTCAGATGGTATCAACATATCTTACGAAAAGTCATAAGAAATAACATTTTTTTGATCAAAACTAAAATATCCTCAAAATCATTGAAGAAGACGTACCTTATCAGACGAAAATATGCCTTATCTAACAAGAGACATTTAAATTTTTTTACCATAATTTCATATATGGACGGCATTTTGTTCAGAATTAATAGTTTTTTACATGGACAAAAAATTTGTTTAAATTTTTTCCAATCAAATATTAGACTTATTGAAAAGTACTTTGCGAAAAGAATCGGCAGTAGCACGAAATCGTGTTGACCACCGATTAGTTTTTATACTTTTCACTTATGTGAAATAGTATATTAACTTTGTCACGGAGTTTGTAACAGATCGAAATATTCATTTCCGACTATATAAAGTATATATATTCTTGATCAGGACGACAAGACGAGTTGATTTAGCCATGTCCGTCTGTCCGTCTGTCTGTCTGTCTGTCTGTCTGTCTGTCTGTATGTATGCAAACTAGTCCCTCAGTTTTGAAGCTATCGAGCTGAAACTTTGCACAGAGTCTTAGAATTTATTACGATGAATCATTCGTCGGAACCAGCATGATCGGATTATTGGAACAGGTAGCTCCCATACGAAAAGAAGAAGAAAAGTGAACAAAACTTGAATCGTTGTATGGAATCGTATGGCGTGGCCACGCCCACTTATAGCTTAACTTGACCCTTTGTATGGAAAACTTTTTTGTTTTTGTAACCAATTGACTTGAAACTTTACAGTTATGTTCTTAGGGAGGAATGAAAACTATTTTAACCAAAAGTGGGCGTAGCCACGCCTACTTATAGCGAAAATTGACCCGTTGTATGGAAAACTTTTTTGTTTTTTAACCAATTGACTTGAAACTTTGCAGTTATGCTCTTAGGGAGGAATGAAAACTATTTTGATCAAAAGTGGGCATGGCCACGCCCACTTATAGCTTAACTTGACCCTTTGTATGGAAAACTTTTTGGTTTTTTAACCAATTGACTTGAAACTTTACAGTTATGTTCTTAGGGAGGAATGAAAACTATTTTAACCAAAAGTGGGCGTTGCCACGCCTACTTATAGCGAAAATTGACCCGTTGTATGGAAAACTTTTTTGTTTTTTAACCAATTGACTTGAAACTTTGCAGTTATGCTCTTAGGGAGGAATGAAAACTATTTTGATCAAAAGTGGGCATGGCCACGCCCACTTATAGCTTAACTTGACCCTTTGTATGGAAAACTTTTTGGTTTTTTAATCAATTGACTTGAAACTTTACAGTTATGTTCTTAGGGAGGAATGAAAACTATTTTGACGAAAAGTGGGCGTAGCCACGCCCTTTTATAGCGAAAATTGACCCTTTGTATGGAAAACTTTTTTGTTTAGAATTATAGAAAAGTACTTTGCGAAAAGAGTCGGCAGTAGGACGGAATCATGTTGACCACCGATTAGTTTTTTGCTAATAACTCTTGCATCCTTCGAATTATAGAAAAGTACTTTGCGAAAAGAATCGGCAGTAGGACAAAATCGTGTTGACCACCGACTAGTTTTTTGCTGATAACTCTTGCAACTCTTTTATTCAGAATTAATAGTTTTTTACATGGAAAAAAAAATTCATTTAACTTTTTTCAATCAAACATTAGAATTATAGAAAAGTACTTTGCGAAAAGAATCGGCAGTAGGACGGAATCGTGTTGACCACCGATTAGCTTTTTGCTATTAACTCTTGCATCCTTTGACCGACTCCTTCGACTAAGAGCTCGATGGAAAGCTTATCTGCTCCTCTTATAGATGGCATTATCATATTTTACAAAAAGTCATAAGAAATAAAATTTTTTTGATAAAATTAAAACATCCTCAAAACCATTGAAGAAGTAGTACCTTATCAGAAGAAAATATGCCTTATATAACAAGAGAGATTTAAATTTTTTAATTGCTTAAAAAGGCGGCATTTTATTCAGAATTAATAGTTTTTTACATGGAAAACAAATTCGTTTAATTTTTTTCCATTAAAAACTAGATTTATAGAAAAGTACTTTGTGAAAAGAATCGGCAGTAGCACGGAATCGTGTTGACCACCGATTAGTTTTTTGCTAATAACTCTTGCTTCTTTCGACCGACTTCTTCGACTAAGAGCTCGATGGAAAGCTTATCTGCTCCTCTTATAGATGGCATTAACATATTTTACGAAAAGTCATAAGAAATAAAATTTTTTTGATAAAAAACTAAAATATCCTCGAAATCATTGAAGAAGAAGTACCTTGTCAGACGAAAATATGCCTTATCTAACAAGAGACATTAAAATTTTTTTAATTGCATAAATGGGTGGCATTTTATTCAGAATTAATAGTTTTTTACATGGAAAAAAAATTCGTGTAATGATTTCCCATTAAATACTAGAATTACAGAAAAGTACTTTGCGAACAGGATCGGCAGTAGGACGGAATCGTCTTGACCACCGATTAGTTTTTTGCTAATAACTCTTGCTTCTTTCGACCGACTTCTTCGACTAAGAGCTCGATGGAAAGCTTATCTGCTCCTCTTATAGATGGCATTAACATATTTTACGAAAAGTCATAAGAAATAAAATTTTTTTGATAAAAAACTAAAATATCCTCGAAATCATTGAAGAAGAAGTACCTTGTCAGACGAAAATATACCTTATCTAACAAGAGGCATTTAAATTTATTTAATTGCATAAATGGGTCGCATTTTATTCAGAACTAATAGTTTTTTACATGGACAAGAAATTCGTTTAATTTTTTCCATTAAATACTAGAATTATAGAAAAGTACTTTGCGAAAAGAATCGGCAGTAGGACGGAATCGTGTTGACCACCGATTAGTTTTTTGCTAATAACTCTTGCTTTCTTTGACCGACTTCTTCGATTCTCAGATGGCATGAACATATTTACTGAAAAGTTATAAGAAATATAATTTTTTTGATCAAAACTAAAATATCCTCGAAATCATTGAAGAAGAAGTACCTTATCAGACGAAAATATGCCTTATCTAACAAGAGATATTTAAATTTTTTTAATTGCTTAAATGGGCGGCATTTTATTCAGAATTAATAGTTTTTTACATGGACAAGAAATTCGTTTAATTTTTTCCATTAAATACTAGAATTATAGAAAAGTACTTTGCGAAAAGAATTGGCAGTAGGACGGAATCATGTTGACCACCGATTAGTTTTTTGCTCATAACTCTTGCTTCCTTCGACCGACTTCTTTAACTAAGAGCTCGATGGAAAGCTTATCTGTTTCTCTTTTAGATGGCATGAACATATTTAATGAAAAGTGATAAGAAATCTTATTTTTTTGACTTTGCGAAAAGAATCGGCAGTAGGACGGAATCGTGTTGACCACCGATTAGTTTTTTGCTCATAACTCTTGCTTCCTTCGACCGACTTCTTTAACTTAGAGCTCGATGGAAAGCTTATCTGTTTCTCTTTCAGATGGCATGAACATATTTAATGAAAAGTCGTAAGATATATAATTTTTTTGATCAAAACTAAAATATACTCGAAATCATTGGAGAACAAGTACCTTATCAGACGAAAATATACCTTATCTAACAAGAGACATTTAAATTTATTTAATTGCATAAATGGGTCGCATTTTATTCAGAATTAATAGTTTTTAACATGGAAAAAAAATTCGTTTAATTTTTTCCATTAAATACTAGAATTATAGAAAAGTACTTTGCGAAAAGAATCGGCAGTAGGACGGAATCGTGTTGACCACCGATTAGTTTTTTGCTCATAACTCTTGTTGCCTTCGCTTATCTGTTCGTCTTTCAGATGGCATAAACATATTTTTCGAAAAGTCATAAGAAATATTATTTTTTTGACTTTGCGAAAAGAATCGGCAGTAGGACGGAATCGTGTTGACCACCGATTAGTTTTTTGCTCATAACTCTTGCTTCCTTCGACCAACTTCTTCGACTAAGAGCTCGGTGGAACGCTTATCTGTTCCTCTTTTAGATGGCATAAACATAATTTTCGAAAAGTCATAAGAAATATTATTTTTTTGATCAAAACTAAAATATCCTCAAAATCATTGAAGAACAAGTACCTTATCAGACGAAAATATACCTTATCTAACATGAGACATTTAAATTTATTTAATTGCATAAATGGGTCGCATTTTATTCAGAATTAATAGTTTTTTACATGGACAAGAAATTCGTTTAATTTTTTCCATTAAATACTAGAATTACAGAAAAGTACTTTGCGAACAGAATCGGCAGTAGGACGGAATCGTGTTGACCACCGAGTAGCTTTTTGCTAATAACTCTTGCATCCTTCGACCGACTTCTTCGACTAAGAGCTCGATCGAAAGCTTATCTGCTCCTCTTATAGATAGCATTATCATATTTTACGAAAAGTCATAAGAAATAAAATTTTTTTGATAAAAACTTAAATATCCTCAAAACCATTGAAGAAGAAATACATTATCAGAAGAAAATATGCCTTATCTAACACGAGAGATTTAAATTTTTTAATTGCTTAAATAGGCGGCATTTTATTCAGAATTAATAGTTTTTTACATGGACAAGAAATTCGTTTAATTTTTTCCATTAAATTCTTGAATTATAGAAAAGTACTTCGCGAAAAGAATCGGCAGTAGGACGGAATCGTGTTGACCTTCGATTAAATTTTTGCTAATAACTCTTGCTTCCTTCGACCGACTTCTTCAACTAAGAGCTCGATGGAAAGCTTATCTGTTTCTCTTTCAGATGGCATGAACATATTTAATGAAAAGTCATAAGAAATATAATTTTTTTGATCAAAACTAAAATATCCTCGAAATCATTGAAGAGCAAGTACCTTATCAGATGAAAATATGCCTTATCTGACAAGAGACATTTAAATTTTTTTAATGTCATAAATGGGCGGCCTTTTATTCAGAATTAATAGTTTTTTACATGGAAAAAAAATTCGTTTAATTTTTTCCATTAAATACTAGAATTATAGAAAAGTACTTTGCGAAAAGAATCGGCAGTAGGACGGAATCGTGTTGACCACCGATTAGTTTTTTGCTCATAACTCTTGCTTCCTTCGACCGACTTCTTCGACTAAGAGCTCGATGGAAAGCTTATCTGTTCCTCTTTCAGATGGTATCAACATATCTTACGAAAAGTCATAAGAAATAACATTTTTTTGATCAAAACTAAAATATCCTCAAAATCATTGAAGAAGACGTACCTTATCAGACGAAAATATGCCTTATCTAACAAGAGACATTTAAATTTTTTTACCATAATTTCATATATGGACGGCATTTTGTTCAGAATTAATAGTTTTTTACATGGACAAAAAATTTGTTTAAATTTTTTCCAATCAAATATTAGACTTATTGAAAAGTACTTTGCGAAAAGAATCGGCAGTAGCACGAAATCGTGTTGACCACCGATTAGTTTTTATACTTTTCACTTATGTGAAATAGTATATTAACTTTGTCACGGAGTTTGTAACAGATCGAAATATTCATTTCCGACTATATAAAGTATATATATTCTTGATCAGGACGACAAGACGAGTTGATTTAGCCATGTCCGTCTGTCCGTCTGTCTGTCTGTCTGTCTGTCTGTCTGTCTGTATGTATGCAAACTAGTCCCTCAGTTTTGAAGCTATCGAGCTGAAACTTTGCACAGAGTCTTAGAATTTATTACGATGAATCATTCGTCGGAACCAGCATGATCGGATTATTGGAACAGGTAGCTCCCATACGAAAAGAAGAAGAAAAGTGAACAAAACTTGAATCGTTGTATGGAATCGTATGGCGTGGCCACGCCCACTTATAGCTTAACTTGACCCTTTGTATGGAAAACTTTTTTGTTTTTGTAACCAATTGACTTGAAACTTTACAGTTATGTTCTTAGGGAGGAATGAAAACTATTTTAACCAAAAGTGGGCGTAGCCACGCCTACTTATAGCGAAAATTGACCCGTTGTATGGAAAACTTTTTTGTTTTTTAACCAATTGACTTGAAACTTTGCAGTTATGCTCTTAGGGAGGAATGAAAACTATTTTGATCAAAAGTGGGCATGGCCACGCCCACTTATAGCTTAACTTGACCCTTTGTATGGAAAACTTTTTGGTTTTTTAACCAATTGACTTGAAACTTTACAGTTATGTTCTTAGGGAGGAATGAAAACTATTTTAACCAAAAGTGGGCGTTGCCACGCCTACTTATAGCGAAAATTGACCCGTTGTATGGAAAACTTTTTTGTTTTTTAACCAATTGACTTGAAACTTTGCAGTTATGCTCTTAGGGAGGAATGAAAACTATTTTGATCAAAAGTGGGCATGGCCACGCCCACTTATAGCTTAACTTGACCCTTTGTATGGAAAACTTTTTGGTTTTTTAATCAATTGACTTGAAACTTTACAGTTATGTTCTTAGGGAGGAATGAAAACTATTTTGACGAAAAGTGGGCGTAGCCACGCCCTTTTATAGCGAAAATTGACCCTTTGTATGGAAAACTTTTTTGTTTTTTAACCAATTGACTTAAAACTTTACAGTTATGTTCCTAGAGAGGAATGAAAACTATTTTGACCAAAAGTGGGCGTAGCCACGCCTACTTATAGCAAAAATTGACCCGTTGTATGGAAAACTTTTTTGTTTTTTAACCAATTGATTTAAAACTTTACAGTTATGTTCTTAGGGAGGAATCAAAACTATTTTGACCAAATGTGGGCATGGCTACGCCCACTTATCGCAAAACTTGAACCGTTGTATGGAAAAATTTTTTGTTTTTTAACGAATTGACTTGAAACATTGCAATTATGCTCTTAGGGAGGAATGAAAACTATTTTGATCAAAAGTGGGCGTGGCCACGCCCTTTTATAGCGAAAATTTACCCGTTGTATGGAAAACTTTTTTGTTTTTTAACCAATTGACTTGAAACTTTGCAGTTGTGCTCTTAGGGAGGAATGAAAACTATTTTGATCAAAAAAGGGCATGGCCACGCCCACTTATAGCGAAAATTGACCCTTTGTATGAAAACTTTTTTGTTTTTTAACCAATTGACTTGAAACTTTACAGTTATGTTCTTAGGGAGGAATGAAAACTATTTTGACCAAAATTGGGCGTAGCCACGCCCACTTATAGCAAAAATTGACCCGTTGTATGGAAACCTTTTTTTTTTTCCAACGGATTGACTTGAAACTTTACAGTTATATTCTTAGGGAGGAATGAAAACAATGTTGACCAAAAGTGGGCGTGGCCACGCCCTTTTTTAGTGAAAATTGACCCGTTGTATGGAAAACTTTTTTGTTTTTTAACCAATTGACTTGAAACTTTACAGTTATGTTCTTAGGGAGGCATGAAAACTATTTTGACGAAAAGTGGGCGTAGCCACGCCCTTTTATAGCGAAAATTGACCCTTTGTATGGAAAACTTTTTTGTTTTTTAACCAATTGACTTAAAACTTTACAGTTATGTTCTTAGGGAGGAATCAAAACTATTTTGACCAAATGTGGGCATGGCTACGCCCACTTATCGCAAAACTTTAACCGTGGTATGGAAACATTTTTTGTTTTTTAACGAATTGACTTGAAACATTGCAATTATGCTCTTAGGGAGAAATGAAAACTATTTTGATCAAAAGTGGGCGTGGCCACGCCCTTTTATAGCGAAAATTTACCCGTTGTATGGAAAACTTTTTTGTTTTTTAACCAATTGACTTGAAACTTTACAGTTATGTTCTTAGGGAGGAATGAAAACTATTTTGACCAAAAGTGGGCGTAGCCACGCATTGCCACGCCCACTTATAGCGAAAATTTACCCGTTGTATGGAAAACATTTTTGTTTTTTAACCAATTGACTTGAAACTTTGCAGTTGTGCTCTTAGGGAGGAATGAAAACTATTTTGATCAAAAAAGGGCATGGCCACGCCCACTTACAGCTTAACTTGACGCTTTGTATGGAAAACTTTTTTGTTTTTTAACCAATTGACTTAAAACCTTACAGTTATGTTCCTAGGGAGGAATGAAAACTATATTGACCAAAAGTGGGCGTAGCCACGCCCTTTTATAGCGAAAATTGACCCTTTGTATGGAAAACTTTTTTGTTTTTTAACCAATTGACTTGAAACTTTACAGTTATGTTCTTAGGGAGGAATAAAAACTATTTTGACCAAATGTGGGCATGGCTACGCCCACTTATCGCAAAACTTGAACCGTTGTATGGAAAAATTTTTTGTTTTTTAACGAATTGACTTGAAACATTACAGTTATGTTGTTAGGGAGGCATGAAAACTATTCATTTAGTTTTTTTTATAGTGACACAAAGTGAAAAGTATTATAGCTTCAGCCTTGCTGAAGATAGCGTCCTTACTGGTTTCCATTAAATACTAGAAGTATAGAAAAGTACTTTGCGAAAAGAATCGGCAGTAGGACGGAATCGTGTTGACCACCGATTAGTTTTTTGCTAATAACTCTTGCTTCCTTCGACCGACTTCTTCGATTCTCAGATGGCATGAACATATTTACTGAAAAGTCATACGAAATATAATTTTTTTGATCAAAACTAAAAAATCTTCGAAATCATTGAAGAAGAAGTACCTTATCAGACGAAAATATGCCTTATTTAACAAGAGACATTTAAATTTTTTTAATTGCTTAAATGTACGGCATTTTATTCAGATTTAATAGTTTTTTACATGGACAAGAAATTCGTTTAATTTTTTCCATTAAATACTAGAATTATAGAAAAGTACTTTGCGAAAAGAATCGGCAGTTGGACGGAATCGTGTTGACCGCCGATTAGTTTTTTGCTAATAACTCTTGCATTCTCCGACCGACTTCTTCGACTAAGCGCTCGATGGAAAGCTTATCTGTTTCTCTTTCATATTTGTAAAATATGTTCAGTTTTTACGAAAAGTCATAAGAAATATAATTTTTTTGCTCAAAACTCAAATATCCTCGAAATCATTGAAGAAGAAGTAACTTATCAGACGAAAATATGCCTTATCTAATAAGAGACAATTAAATTTTTTTAATTTCATAAATGGGTGACATTTTATTCAGAATAAATATTGTTTACATGGGCGAAAAATTCGTTTAATTTTTTTCTATTAAATACTAGATTTAAAGAAAAGTACTTTGCGAAAAGAATCGGCAGTAGGACGGAATCGTGTTGACCACCGATTAGTTTTTTGCTATTAACTCTTGCATCCTTCGACCGACTTCTTCAACTAAGAGCTCGATGGAAATCTTATCTGTTCCTCTTTCAGATAGCATAAACATATTTTACGAAAAGTCATAAGAAATATAATTTTTTTGATCAAAACTAAAATATCCTCGAAATCATTGTAGAAGAAGTACCTTATCAGACGAAAATATGCCTTATCTAATAAGAGACATTTAACATTTTTTAATTGCATAAATGGGCGGCATTTTCTTCAGAATTAAAAGTTTTTTACATGGACAAGAAATTCTTTTAATTTTTTCCATTAAATACTAGAATTATAGAAAAGTACTTTGCGAAAAGAATCGGCAGTAGGACGGAATCGTGTTGACCACCGATTAGTTTTTTGCTAATAACTCTTGCTTCCTTCGACCGACTTCTTCGATTCTCAGATGGCATGAACATATTTACTGAAAAGTCATAAGAAATATAATTTTTTTGATCAAAACTAAAATATCCTCGAAATCATTGAAGAAGAAGTACCTTATCAGACGAAAATATGCCTTATCTAATAAGAGACATTTACATTTTTTTAATTGCATCAATGGGCGGTATTTTGTTCAGAATTAATAGTTTTTTACATGGACAAAAAATTCGTTTAAATTTTTTCCATTAAATACTAGAATTATAGAAAAGTACTTTACGAAAAGAATCGGCAGTAGCACGGAATTGTGTTGACCACCGATTAGTTTTTTGCTCATAACTCTTGCTTCCTTCGACCAACTTCTTCGACTAAGAGCTCGATGGAAACTTTATCTGTTTCTCTTTCAGATGGCATGAACATATTTAATGAAAAGTCATAAGAAATATAATTTTTTTGATCAAAACTAAAAAATCCTCAAATTCATTGAAGAAGAAGTACCTTATCAGACGAAAATATGCCTTATCTAATAAGAGACCTTTAACATTTTTTAATTGCCTAAATGGGCGGCATTTTCTTCAGAATTAATAGTTTTTAACATGGACAAGAAATTCGTTTAATTTTTTCTATTAAATACTAGAATTATAGAAAAGTACTGTATAGGCAACGGAGTAAAAAGTGTACCACGACGCGATCTTTACAAACTCTTTATTAGTACTCTCTGTCGCTCAGACGAGCGAGGCTTATTTATAATAGTTTTTACAATTAGCGCTGTGATTGTAAGGGCACAGCGGGTGTTCCTTAATTTCTATTGGTTAATATTATTTATTTCTATCTTATTCTAACACTGTGTTTGTAAGACAGCAGTGTGGTCCTAAATCTACATTGGTCCGTTATCTGGTTTGCCCTATCATAAATGTCACCATATGGTCGCCAGATGCTTGCTAGCTATCTGCATGCTGCACTTATCCTTATCTGTATTTTCCCACAACGTGTATCATGCGTTTGTTCTTTATCTTAGTTTCTAACATTTGCTTAGGACTACAACTACATTTTACATATCTTTATTACTTATTACTAGTCCTAACTACACGCTGTAGGTGGTTCTATATTCAGTCCTGAACATTCTCCCGGCGCCAGAAAATGTCACGGCCAATAGCTGCCTTCTTTGTATGCATTTCATCCTTGCATACACCACCAGGACGACGATTACAATTGTGACCAAGAAAATCGACGATTGGCCGCTCACGGTGTAAAGTAGCAGTCTTCATAGATGCAGCTTATAATTTGTCTCGCCATTTCCTCCAGCGTTCATACCGGTAGTGGCACCATCTTTCCTGTCTACAGATTACTTCGTTTTCTTCGACTGTTTTTGTTGCCGCCTCAATGATTAGTTTTACTGAACTCACACATGCTAGAGGATTAACACCGATATTACGTTTTACCAACTTTACGACGTTTTTCCATACACCTCCAGATTGTGGCCTTCTTGGGGGGGTAATATGTTCGCTGATGTTGTTTCCCTTTGGTGTCATGCTATCTTGATTATCTAGTATTCTTGCAGCTATTTCTTCTCTACATCCGTTGACAACCTGCTTTAACTTATAGCAAGGTTTTATTAATTTACCTTTCTGATTAATAGGCCATTGCTGATTTTTGACGCTGGCTAGACTCGTTTTGTAGCAATAAATTGACGACGTATGGTTTCCATTTTTGACTTTTACAACCATATCGTCAACGCCATTATTTTTTGCCATAGTCATAAATTCGACTTGTTGTGCTGCTTCTATTTTAGCCACTTCTGTTTTGAGTTCCGACGCCTGAGTTTCTACAACAGCCAGATCCTTTGCATTTCTCATAGAATCTCTGCTCAGCTGTTCTATTTGTATCTGAGCATTATTGTCGAAGGATGAGCAAGTTCCTGGACTTAGCTTTCTCTTCTTCGAGCTTTCTTTCTAGCACTGCAATGTGCTCTTCAAGGCGACGGTTTTCGACGACTATTAGGTAGTCGTTGCTGGCCAACTTTTGAATCAATTCGTCCCGCTGTGACTCCGCTGCTAGGCGTTTATTTTTTGAGTTAGTCAATTGCTTGTTTAGCTCTCTGACTTCTGCTTGAAGTTGATTACTTGCAGCAATCGCTGTCGTATGATTTTTGCGCTCTTCATTGAGCTTGACTCTCATCTCGTTCATTTGCTTTGCAAAGTAACATTGCATTTCTAATGTTTCGATTTCCTTAGTCAGCAAGACCCTTTTTCCTTGTGAGCGAACTGCTCGCATCTCCGCCTCCAGCTGCAAGTTGCCATACTCTGCGACTTTCAGACCATCTCTGAGTTCATCCTGAGCTCTGCTATGTTCTCTCAGATCTTTGGTGAGCTGCAACACTCTACCCTCTAACGTTTTTATATGGAGTCCGAGATTTTTTCTTGATTCCGCAAATTCCTCTCTCAACGCCTCAGTATCATTAGGTTCCTCTCCATAGAACCTTACTGCTTGTAATTGTGCGTAGAGTTTTTGCTGTTTGGCATCCTCGACTCATTGGAGCTCCTCTCTGAACTCTTTGTTCATTTTTTCCCACTGAGACACCAAAATTGAATTTAAATTTTCCATTTCATTCATATATTTCGGTAGATCATCGGGTTCGATTTTCAACTCCGCATATTTCTTCCTGTTGCTGATTCCAGACTGAACAGAAGTTCGGCTTCTTGCCAATTCCGCCATTTCATTAACGCGCCTTTGTGTGTGCTCCCTTGGGCCGTCTTCCCTTGGTGGATCCACCTTTTGTTGAGCGCCGTCTGTCATCTTAGACGACCTCGTAGCTGCATCCACCTCCATGGTAATCTCTTCGACTTTTAACGTCGACTGCCTATAGGCATTCATTTTTACCATGGTAACATCAAATATTTTTTTTTTTTATTAAAATATTTATTATCGACGACTCCTAACTTCAGCAACTCGGAAATTTCTCCTTCGACGCTTGGTTTCTTTCTAAAAAGCTGTAGAATATTTTTCTTGATTCATTCGATGTGCTATTTATTACACTCTCACGCAGTGTTTTTAGACACACGAAATAGAACAACTTGCACACACGGCCACGAAAATGAAAGGTCGACTCGAAGGACCAAAAAATGTATAGGCAACGGAGTAAAAAGTGTACCACGACGCGATCTTTACAAACTCTTTATTAGTACTCTCTGTCGCTCAGACGAGCGAGCCTTATTTATAATAGTTCTTACAATTAGCGCTGTGATTGTAAGGGCACAGCGGGTGTTCCTTAATTTCTATTGGTTAATATTATTTATTTCTATCTTATTCTAACACTGTGTTTGTAAGACAGCAGTGTGGTCCTAAATCTACATTGGTCCGTTATCTGGTTTGCCCTATCATAAATGTCACCATATGGTCGCCAGATGCTTGCTAGCTATCTGCATGCTGCACTTATCCTTATCTGTATTTTCCCACAACGTGTATCATGCGTTTGTTCTTTATCTTAGTTCTAACATTTGCTTAGGACTACAACTACATTTTACATATCTTTATTACTTATTACTAGTCCTAACTACACGCTGTAGGTGGTTCTATGTTGAGTCCTGAACAAGTACTTTGCGAACAGAATCGGCAGTAGGACGGAATCGTGTTGACCACCGATTAGTTTTTTGCTAATAACTCTTGCTTTCTTTGACCGACTTCTTCGACTAAATGCTCGATGGAAAGCTTATCTGTTTCTCTTTCAGATGGCATAAACATATTTTTCGAAAAGTCATAAGAAATATAATTTTCTTTGATCAAAACTAAAATACCCTCGAAATCATTGAAGAAGAAGTACCTTATCAGACGAAAATATGCCTTATCTAACAAGAGACATTAAAATTCTTTTAATTGCATAAATGGGTTGCATTTTATTCAGAAATAAAAATTTGTTACATGGAAAAAAAAATTCGTGTAATGGTTTCCCATTAAATACTAGAATTACAGAAAAGTACTTTGCGAACAGAATCGGCAGTAGGACGGAATCGTGTTGACCACCGATTAGTTTTTTGCTAATAACTCTTGCTTTCTTTGACCGACTTCTTCGACTAAGAGCTCGATGGAAAGCTTATCTGTTTCTCTTTCAGATGGCATAAACATATTTTTCGAAAAGTCATAAGAAATATAATTTTCTTTGATCAAAACTAAAATACCCTCGAAATCATTGAAGACGAAGTACCTTATCAGACGAAAATATGCCTTATCTAATAAGAGACATTTAAATTTTTTTAATTTCATAATTGTGTGACATTTTATCCAGAATTAATAGTTTTTTACATGGACAAAAAATTCGTTTAATTTTTTTCTATTAAATACTAGATTTATAGAAAAGTACTTTGCGAAAAGAATCGGCAGTAGGACGGAAAGCTTATCTGTTCCTCTTTCAGATGGCATAAACATATTTTACGAAAAGTCATAAGAAATATAATTTTTTTGATCAAAACTAAAATATCCTCGAAATCATTGAAGAAGAAGTACCTTATCAGACGAAAATATGCCTTATCTAATAAGAGACATTTACTTTTTTTAATTGCATAAATGGGTGTCATTTTATTCAGAATTAATAGTTTCTTACATGGACAAAAAATTCGTTTAATTTTTTCCAATCAAATATGAGAATTATAGAAAAGTACTTTCAGAACAGAATAGGCAGTAGGACGGAATCGTGTTGACCACCGATTAGTTTTTTGCTAACAACTCTTGCATTCTCCGACCGACTTCTTCGACTAAGAGCTCGATGGAAAGCTTATCTGTTCCTCTTTCAGATGGCATAAACATATCTTACGAAAAGTCATAAGAAATAACATTTTTTTGATCAAAACTAAAATATCCTCGAAATCATTGAAGAAGACGTACCTTATCAGACGAAAATATGCCTTATCTAACAAGAGACATTTAAATTTTTTTAATTCCATAAATGGATGTCATTTTTTTCAGAATTAATAGTTTCTTAAATGGTCAAAAAATTCGTTTAATTTTTTCCAATCAAATATGAGAATTATAGAAAAGTACTTTCCGAACAGAATATGCAGTAGGACGAAATCGTGTTGACCACCGATTAGTTTTTTGCTAATAACTCTTGCATCCTTCGACCGACTTCTTCGACTAAGTGCTCGATGGAAAGCTTATCTGTTCCTCTTTCAGATGGCATTAACATATTTTACGAAAAGTCATAAGAAATATAATTTTTTTGATCAAAACTAAAATATCCTCGAAATCATTGAAGAAGAAGTACCTTATCAGACGAAAATATGCCTTATTTTTTTAATTGCATAAATGGCCGGCATTTTGTTCAGAATAAATAGTTTTTTATATGGATAAAAAATTCGTTTAATTTTTTTCTATTAAATACTAGATTTATAGAAAAGTACTTTGCGAAAAGAATCGGCAGTAGGACGGAATCGTGTTGACCACCGATTAGTTTTTTGCTCATAACTCTTGCTTCCTTCGACCGACTTCTTCGAGTAAGAGCTCGATGGAAAGCTTTTCTGTTCCTCTTTTAAATGGCATAAACATATTTTACGAAAAGTCATAAGAAATAAATTTTTTTTGATCAAAACTAAAATATTCTCGAAATCATTGAAGAAGAAGTATCTTATCGGACGGAAATATGCCTTATCTAACAAGAGACATTCAAATTTTTTTAATTGCATAAATGGGCGGCATTTTATTCAGAGTTAATAGTTTTTTACATGGACAAAAAATTCGTTTAATTTTTTCCATTAAATACTAGAATTATAGAAAAGTACTTTGAGAAAAGAATCGGCAGTAGGACGGAATCGTGTTGACCACCGATTAGTTTTTTGCTAATAACTCTTGCATCCTTCGACCGACTTCTTCGACTAA
The DNA here is from genome assembly GCA_034638295.1 of Phortica okadai. Lineage (NCBI taxonomy): Eukaryota > Metazoa > Arthropoda > Insecta > Diptera > Drosophilidae > Phortica > Phortica okadai. Next base: position 16,914,046 of record CM067852.1, read on the forward strand.
GTGCTCGATGGAAAGCTTATCAGTTCCTCTTTCAGATAGCATAAACATATCTTACGAAAAGTCATAAGAAATAACATTTTTTTGATCAAAACTAAAATATCCTCGAAATCATTGAAGAAGACGTACCTTATCAGACGGAAATATGCCTTATCTAACAAGAGACATTTAAATTTTTTTACCATAATTCCATAAATGGACGGCATTTTGTTCAGAATTAATAGTTTTTTACATGGACAAAAAATTCGTTTAATTTTTTCCATTAAATACTAGAATTATAGAAAAGTACTTTGCGAAAAGAATCGGCAGTAGGACGGAATCGTGTTGACCACCGATTAGTTTTTTGCTAATAACTCTTGCATCCTTCGACCTACTTCTTCGACTAAGTGCTCGATGGAAAGCTTATCTGTTCCTCTTTCAGATAGCATAAACATATCTTACGAAAAGTCATAAGAAATAACATTTTTTTGATCAAAACTAAAATATCCTCGAAATCATTGAAGAAGACGTACCTTATCAGACGAAAATATGCCTTATCTAACAACAGACATTCAAATTTTTTTAATTGCATAAATGGGCGGCATTTTATTCAGAGTTAATAGTTTTTTACATGGACAAAAAATTCGTTTAATTTTTTCCATTAAATACTAGAATTATAGAAAAGTACTTTGCGAAAAGAATCGGCAGTAGGACGGAATCGTGTTGACCACCGATTAGTTTTTTGCTAATAACTCTTGCATCCTTCGACCGACTTCTTCGACTAAGTGCTCGATGGAAAGCTTATCTGTTCCTCTTTCAGATAGCATAAACATATCTTACGAAAAGTCATAAGAAATAACATTTTTTTGATCAAAACTAAAATATCCTCGAAATCATTCAAGAAGACGTACCTTATCAGACGAAAATATGCCTTATCTAACAAGAGACATTTAAATTTTTTTAATTCCATAAATGGATGTCATTTTTTTCAGAATTAATAGTTTCTTAAATGGTCAAAAAATTCGTTTAATTTTTTCCAATCAAATATGAGAATTATAGAAAAGTACTTTCCGAACAGAATATGCAGTAGGACGAAATCGTGTTGACCACCGATTAGTTTTTTGCTAATAACTCTTGCATCCTTCGACCGACTTCTTCGACTAAGTGCTCGATGGAAAGCTTATCTGTTCCTCTTTCAGATGGCATTAACATATTTTACGAAAAGTCATAAGAAATATAATTTTTTTGATCAAAACTAAAATATCCTCGAAATCATTGAAGAAGAAGTACCTTATCAGACGAAAATATGCCTTATTTTTTTAATTGCATAAATGGCCGGCATTTTGTTCAGAATAAATAGTTTTTTATATGGATAAAAAAGTCGTTTAATTTTTTTCTATTAAATACTAGATTTATAGAAAAGTACTTTGCGAAAAGAATCGGCAGTAGGACGGAATCGTGTTGACCACCGATTAGTTTTTTGCTCATAACTCTTGCTTCCTTCGACCGACTTCTTCGAGTAAGAGCTCGATGGAAAGCTTTTCTGTTCCTCTTTTAGATGGCATAAACATATTTTACGAAAAGTCATAAGAAATAAATTTTTTTTGATCAAAACTAAAATATTCTCGAAATCATTGAAGAAGAAGTATCTTATCGGACGGAAATATGCCTTATCTAACAAGAGACATTCAAATTTTTTTAATTGCATAAATGGGCGGCATTTTATTCAGAGTTAATAGTTTTTTACATGGAGAAAAAATTCGTTTAATTTTTTCCATTAAATACTAGAATTATAGAAAAGTACTTTGCGAAAAGAATCGGCAGTAGGACGGAATCGTGTTGACCACCGATTAGTTTTTTGCTAATAACTCTTGCATCTTTCGACCGACTTCTTCGACTAAGTGCTCGATGGAAAGCTTATCTGTTCCTCTTTCAGATAGCATAAACATATCTTACGAAAAGTCATAAGAAATAACATTTTTTTGATCAAAACTAAAATATCCTCGAAATCATTGAAGAAGACGTACCTAATCAGACAAAAATATGCCTTATCTAACAACAGACATTCAAATTTTTTTAATTGCATAAATGGGCGGCATTTTATTCAGAGTTAATAGTTTTTTACATGGACAAAAAATTCGTTTAATTTTTTCCATTAAATACTAGAATTATAGAAAAGTACTTTGCGAAAAGAATCGGCAGTAGGACGGAATCGTGTTGACCACCGATTAGTTTTTTGCTAATAACTCTTGCATCCTTCGACCGACTTCTTCGACTAAGTGCTCGATGGAAAGCTTATCTGTTCCTCTTTCAGATAGCATAAACATATCTTACGAAAAGTCATAAGAAATAACATTTTTTTGATCAAAACTAAAATATCCTCGAAATCATTGAAGAAGACGTACCTTATCAGACGGAAATATGCCTTATCTAACAAGAGACATTTAAATTTTTTTACCATAATTCCATAAATGGACGGCATTTTGTTCAGAATTAATAGTTTTTTACATGGACAAAAAATTCGTTTAATTTTTTCCATTAAATACTAGAATTATAGAAAAGTACTTTGCGAAAAGAATCGGCAGTAGGACGGAATCGTGTTGACCACCGATTAGTTTTTTGCTAATAACTCTTGCATCCTTCGACCGACTTCTTCGACTAAGTGCTCGATGGAAAGCTTATCTGTTCCTCTTTCAGATAGCATAAACATATCTTACGAAAAGTCATAAGAAATAACATTTTTTTGATCAAAACTAAAATATCCTCGAAATCATTGAAGAAGACGTACCTTATCAGACGAAAATATGCCTTATCTAACAACAGACATTCAAATTTTTTTAATTGCATAAATGGGCGGCATTTTATTCAGAGTTAATAGTTTTTTACATGGACAAAAAATTCGTTTAATTTTTTCCATTAAATACTAGAATTATAGAAAAGTACTTTGCGAAAAGAATCGGCAGTAGGACGGAATCGTGTTGACCACCGATTAGTTTTTTGCTAATAACTCTTGCATCCTTCGACCGACTTCTTCGACTAAGTGCTCGATGGAAAGCTTATCTGTTCCTCTTTCAGATAGCATAAACATATCTTACGAAAAGTCATAAGAAATAACATTTTTTTGATCAAAACTAAAATATCCTCGAAATCATTGAAGAAGACGTACCTTATCAGACGAAAATATGCCTTATCTAACAAGAGACATTTAAATTTTTTTAATTCCATAAATGGATGTCATTTTTTTCAGAATTAATAGTTTCTTAAATGGTCAAAAAATTCGTTTAATTTTTTCCAATCAAATATGAGAATTATAGAAAAGTACTTTCCGAACAGAATATGCAGTAGGACGAAATCGTGTTGACCACCGATTAGTTTTTTGCTAATAACTCTTGCATCCTTCGACCGACTTCTTCGACTAAGTGCTCGATGGAAAGCTTATCTGTTCCTCTTTCAGATGGCATTAACATATTTTACGAAAAGTCATAAGAAATATAATTTTTTTCATCAAAACTAAAATATCCTCGAAATCATTGAAGAAGAAGTACCTTATCAGACGAAAATATGCCTTATTTTTTTAATTGCATAAATGGCCGGCATTTTGTTCAGAATAAATAGTTTTTTATATGGATAAAAAAGTCGTTTAATTTTTTTCTATTAAATACTAGATTTATAGAAAAGTACTTTGCGAAAAGAATCGGCAGTAGGACGGAATCGTGTTGACCACCGATTAGTTTTTTGCTCATAACTCTTGCTTCCTTCGACCGACTTCTTCGAGTAAGAGCTCGATGGAAAGCTTTTCTGTTCCTCTTTTAGATGGCATAAACATATTTTACGAAAAGTCATAAGAAATAAATTTTTTTTGATCAAAACTAAAATATTCTCGAAATCATTGAAGAAGAAGTATCTTATCGGACGGAAATATGCCTTATCTAACAAGAGACATTCAAATTTTTTTAATTGCATAAATGGGCGGCATTTTATTCAGAGTTAATAGTTTTTTACATGGACAAAAAATTCGTTTAATTTTTTCCATTAAATACTAGAATTATAGAAAAGTACTTTGTGAAAAGAATCGGCAGTAGGACGGAATCGTGTTGACCACCGATTAGTTTTTTGCTAATAACTCTTGCATCCTTCGACCGACTTCTTCGACTAAGTGCTCGATGGAAAGCTTATCTGTTCCTCTTTCAGATAGCATAAACATATCTTACGAAAAGTCATAAGAAATAACATTTTTTTGATCAAAACTAAAATATCCTCGAAATCATTGAAGAAGACGTACCTTATCAGACGGAAATATGCCTTATCTAACAATAGACATTTAAATTTTTTTACCATAATTCCATAAATGGACGGCATTTTGTTCAGAATTAATAGTTTTTTACATGGACAAAAAATTCGTTTAATTTTTTCCATTAAATACTAGAATTATAGAAAAGTACTTTGCGAAAAGAATCGGCAGTAGGACGGAATCGTGTTGAGCACCGATTAGTTTTTTGCTAATAACTCTTGCATCTTTCGACCGACTTCTTCGACTAAGTGCTCGATGGAAAGCTTATCTGTTCCTCTTTCAGATAGCATAAACATATCTTACGAAAAGTCATAAGAAATAACATTTTTTTGATCAAAACTAAAATATCCTCGAAATCATTGAAGAAGACGTACCTTATCAGACAAAAATATGCCTTATCTAACAACAGACATTCAAATTTTTTTAATTGCATAAATGGGCGGCATTTTATTCAGAGTTAATAGTTTTTTACATGGACAAAAAATTCGTTTAATTTTTTCCATTAAATACTAGAATTATAGAAAAGTACTTTGCGAAAAGAATCGGCAGTAGGACGGAATCGTGTTGACCACCGATTAGTTTTTTGCTAATAACTCTTGCATCCTTCGACCGACTTCTTCGACTAAGTGCTCGATGGAAAGCTTATCTGTTCCTCTTTCAGATGGCATTAACATATTTTACGAAAAGTCATAAGAAATATAATTTTTTTGATCAAAACTAAGATATCCTCGAAATCATTGAAGAAGAAGTACCTTATCAGACGAAAATATGCCTTATTTTTTTAATTGCATAAATGGCCGGCATTTTGTTCAGAATAAATAGTTTTTTATATGGATAAAAAAGTCGTTTAATTTTTTTCTATTAAATACTAGATTTATAGAAAAGTACTTTGCGAAAAGAATCGGCAGTAGGACGGAATCGTGTTGACCACCGATTAGTTTTTTGCTCATAACTCTTGCTTCCTTCGACCGACTTCTTCGAGTAAGAGCTCGATGGAAAGCTTTTCTGTTCCTCTTTTAGATGGCATAAACATATTTTACGAAAAGTCATAAGAATTAAATTTTTTTTGATCAAAACTAAAATATTCTCGAAATCATTGAAGAAGAAGTATCTTATCGGACGGAAATATGCCTTATCTAACAAGAGACATTCAAATTTTTTTAATTGCATAAATGGGCGGCATTTTATTCAGAGTTAATAGTTTTTTACATGGACCAAAAATTCGTTTAATTTTTTCCATTAAATACTAGAATTATAGAAAAGTACTTTGAGAAAAGAATCGGCAGTAGGACGGAATCGTGTTGACCACCGATTAGTTTTTTGCTAATAACTCTTGCATCCTTCGACCGACTTCTTCGACTAAGTGCTCGATGGAAAGCTTATCTGTTCCTCTTTCAGATAGCATAAACATATCTTACGAAAAGTCATAAGAAATAACATTTTTTTGATCAAAACTAAAATATCCTCGAAATCATTGAAGAAGACGTACCTTATCAGACGGAAATATGCCTTATCTAACAAGAGACATTTAAATTTTTTTACCATAATTCCATAAATGGACGGCATTTTCTTCAGAATTAATAGTTTTTTACATGGACAAAAAATTCGTTTAATTTTTTCCATTAAATACTAGAATTATAGAAAAGTACTTTGCGAAAAGAATCGGCAGTAGGACGGAATCGTGTTGACCACCGATTAGTTTTTTGCTAATAACTCTTGCATCCTTCGACCGACTTCTTCGACTAAGTGCTCGATGGAAAGCTTATCTGTTCCTCTTTCAGATAGCATAAACATATCTTACGAAAAGTCATAAGAAATAACATTTTTTTGATCAAAACTAAAATATCCTCGAAATCATTGAAGAAGACGTACCTTATCAGACGAAAATATGCCTTATCTAACAACAGACATTCAAATTTTTTTAATTGCATAAATGGGCGGCATTTTATTCAGAGTTAATAGTTTTTTACATGGACAAAAAATTCGTTTAATTTTTTCCATTAAATACTAGAATTATAGAAAAGTACTTTGCGAAAAGAATCGGCAGTAGGACGGAATCGTGTTGACCACCGATTAGTTTTTTGCTAATAACTCTTGCATCCTTCGACCGACTTCTTCGACTAAGTGCTCGATGGAAAGCTTATCTGTTCCTCTTTCAGATAGCATAAACATATCTTACGAAAAGTCATAAGAAATAACATTTTTTTGATCAAAACTAAAATATCCTCGAAATCATTGAAGAAGACGTACCTTATCAGACGAAAATATGCCTTATCTAACAAGAGACATTTAAATTTTTTTAATTCCATAAATGGATGTCATTTTTTTCAGAATTAATAGTTTCTTAAATGGTCAAAAAATTCGTTTAATTTTTTCCAATCAAATATGAGAATTATAGAAAAGTACTTTCCGAACAGAATATGCAGTAGGACGAAATCGTGTTGACCACCGATTAGTTTTTTGCTAATAACTCTTGCATCCTTCGACCGACTTCTTCGACTAAGTGCTCGATGGAAAGCTTATCTGTTCCTCTTTCAGATGGCATTAACATATTTTACGAAAAGTCATAAGAAATATAATTTTTTTCATCAAAACTAAAATATCCTCGAAATCATTGAAGAAGAAGTACCTTATCAGACGAAAATATGCCTTATTTTTTTAATTGCATAAATGGCCGGCATTTTGTTCAGAATAAATAGTTTTTTATATGGATAAAAAAGTCGTTTAATTTTTTTCTATTAAATACTAGATTTATAGAAAAGTACTTTGCGAAAAGAATCGGCAGTAGGACGGAATCGTGTTGACCACCGATTAGTTTTTTGCTCATAACTCTTGCTTCCTTCGACCGACTTCTTCGAGTAAGAGCTCGATGGAAAGCTTTTCTGTTCCTCTTTTAGATGGCATAAACATATTTTACGAAAAGTCATAAGAAATAAATTTTTTTTGATCAAAACTAAAATATTCTCGAAATCATTGAAGAAGAAGTATCTTATCGGACGGAAATATGCCTTATCTAACAAGAGACATTCAAATTTTTTTAATTGCATAAATGGGCGGCATTTTATTCAGAGTTAATAGTTTTTTACATGGACAAAAAATTCGTTTAATTTTTTCCATTAAATACTAGAATTATAGAAAAGTACTTTGCGAAAAGAATCGGCAGTAGGACGGAATCGTGTTGACCACCGATTAGTTTTTTGCTAATAACTCTTGCATCCTTCGACCGACTTCTTCGACTAAGTGCTCGATGGAAAGCTTATCTGTTCCTCTTTCAGATAGCATAAACATATCTTACGAAAAGTCATAAGAAATAACATTTTTTTGATCAAAACTAAAATATCCTCGAAATCATTGAAGAAGACGTACCTTATCAGACGGAAATATGCCTTATCTAACAATAGACATTTAAATTTTTTTACCATAATTCCATAAATGGACGGCATTTTGTTCAGAATTAATAGTTTTTTACATGGACAAAAAATTCGTTTAATTTTTTCCATTAAATACTAGAATTATAGAAAAGTACTTTGCGAAAAGAATCGGCAGTAGGACGGAATCGTGTTGACCACCGATTAGTTTTTTGCTCATAACTCTTGCTTCCTTCGACCGACTTCTTCGAGTAAGAGCTCGATGGAAAGCTTTTCTGTTCCTCTTTTAGATGGCATAAACATATTTTACGAAAAGTCATAAGAAATAAATTTTTTTTGATCAAAACTAAAATATTCTCGAAATCATTGAAGAAGAAGTATCTTATCGGACGGAAATATGCCTTATCTAACAAGAGACATTCAAATTTTTTTAATTGCATAAATGGGCGGCATTTTATTCAGAGTTAATAGTTTTTTACATGGACAAAAAATTCGTTTAATTTTTTCCATTAAATACTAGAATTATAGAAAAGTACTTTGCGAAAAGAATCGGCAGTAGGACGGAATCGTGTTGACCACCGATTAGTTTTTTGCTAATAACTCTTGCATCCTTCGACCGACTTCTTCGACTAAGTGCTCGATGGAAAGCTTATCTGTTCCTCTTTCAGATAGCATAAACATATCTTACGAAAAGTCATAAGAAATAACATTTTTTTGATCAAAACTAAAATATCCTCGAAATCATTGAAGAAGACGTACCTTATCAGACGAAAATATGCCTTATCTAACAACAGACATTCAAATTTTTTTAATTGCATAAATGGGCGGCATTTTATTCAGAGTTAATAGTTTTTTACATGGACAAAAAATTCGTTTAATTTTTTCCATTAAATACTAGAATTATAGAAAAGTACTTTGCGAAAAGAATCGGCAGTAGGACGGAATCGTGTTGACCACCGATTAGTTTTTTGCAATAACTCTTGCATCCTTCGACCGACTTCTTCGACTAAGTGCTCGATGGAAAGCTTATCTGTTCCTCTTTCAGATGGCATTAACATATTTTACGAAAAGTCATAAGAAATATAATTTTTTTGATCAAAACTAAGATATCCTCGAAATCATTGAAGAAGAAGTACCTTATCAGACGAAAATATGCCTTATTTTTTTAATTGCATAAATGGCCGGCATTTTGTTCAGAATAAATAGTTTTTTATATGGATAAAAAATTCGTTTAATTTTTTTCTATTAAATACTAGATTTATAGAAAAGTACTTTGCGAAAAGAATCGGCAGTAGGACGGAATCGTGTTGACCACCGATTAGTTTTTTGCTCATAACTCTTGCTTCCTTCGACCGACTTCTTCGATTAAGAGCTCGATGGAAAGCTTTTCTGTTCCTCTTTTAGTTGGCATAAACATATTTTACGAAAAGTCATAAGAAATAAATTTTTTTTGATCAAAACTAAAATATTCTCGAAATCATTGAAGAAAAAGTATCTTATCGGACGGAAATATGCCTTCTCTAACAAGAGAAAGAATTAATAGTTTTTTACATGGACAAAAAATTCGTTTAATTTTTTTCTATTAAATACTAGATTTATAGAAAAGTACTTTGCGAAAAGAATCGGCAGTAGGACGGAAAGCTTATATGTTCCTCTTTCAGATGGCATAAACATATTTTACGAAAAGTCATAAGAAATATAATTTTTTTGATCAAAACTAAAATATCCTATAAATCATTGAAGAAGAAGTACCTTATCAGACGGAAATATGCCTTATCTAACAAGAGACATTTAAATTTTTTTACCATAATTCCATAAATGGACGGCATTTTGTTCAGAATTAATAGTTTTTTACATGGACAAAAAATTCGTTTAATTTTTTCCATTAAATACTAGAATTATAGAAAAGTACTTTGCGAAAAGAATCGGCAGTAGGACGGAATCGTGTTGACCACCGATTAGTTTTTTGCTAACAACTCTTGCATTCTCCGACCGACTTCTTCGACTAAGAGCTCGATGGAAAGCTTATCTGTTCCTCTTTCAGATGGCATAAACATATCTTACGAAAAGTCATAAGAAATAAAATTTTTTTGATCAAAACTAAAATATCCTCGAAATCATTGAAGAAGACGTACCTTATCAGACGAAAATATGCCTTATCTAACAAAAGACATTTAAATTTTTTTAATTCCATAAATGGGTGTCATTTTTTTCAGAATTAATAGTTTCTTAAATGGACAAAAAATTCGTTTAATTTTTTCCAATCAAATATGAGAATTATAGAAAAGTACTTTCCGAACAGAATATGCAGTAGGACGAAATCGTGTTGACCACCGATTAGTTTTTTGCAAATAACTCTTGCATCCTTCGACCGACTTCTTCGACTAAGTGCTCGATGGAAAGCTTATCTGTTCCTCTTTCAGATGGCATTAACATATTTTACGAAAAGTCATAAGAAATATAATTTTTTTGATCAAAACTAAAATATCCTCGAAATCATTGAAGAAGAAGTACCTTATCAGACGAAAATATGCCTTATTTTTTTAATTGCATAAATGGCCGGCATTTTGTTCAGAATAAATAGTTTTTTATATGGATAAAAAATTCGTTTAATTTTTTTTCTATTAAATACTAGATTTATAGAAAAGTACTTTGCGAATAGAATCGGCAGTAGTACGGAATCGTGTTGACCACCGATTAGTTTTTTGCTCATAACTCTTGCTTCCTTCGACCGACTTCTTCGAGTAAGAGCTCGATGGAAAGCTTTTCTGTTCCTCTTTTAGATGGCATAAACATATTTTACGAAAAGTCATAAGAAATAAATTTTTTTTGATCAAAACTAAAATATTCTCGAAATCATTGAAGAAGAAGTATCTTATCGGACGGAAATATGCCTTATCTAACAAGAGACATTCAAATTTTTTTAATTGCATAAATGGGCGGCATTTTATTCAGAGTTAATAGTTTTTTACATGGACAAAAAATTCGTTTAATTTTTTCCATTAAATACTAGAATTATAGAAAAGTACTTTGCGAAAAGAATCGGCAGTAGGACGGAATCGTGTTGACCACCGATTAGTTTTTTGCTAATAACTCTTGCATCCTTCGACCGACTTCTTCGACTAAGTGCTCGATGGAAAGCTTATCTGTTCCTCTTTCAGATAGCATAAACATATCTTACGAAAAGTCATAAGAAATAACATTTTTTTGATCAAAACTAAAATATCCTCGAAATCATTGAAGAAGACGTACCTTATCAGACGGAAATATGCCTTATCTAACAAGAGACATTTAAATTTTTTTACCATAATTCCATAAATGGACGGCATTTTGTTCAGAATTAATAGTTTTTTACATGGACAAAAAATTCGTTTAATTTTTTCCATTAAATACTAGAATTATAGAAAAGTACTTTGCGAAAAGAATCGGCAGTAGGACGGAATCGTGTTGACCACCGATTAGTTTTTTGCTAATAACTCTTGCATCCTTCGACCGACTTCTTCGACTTAGTGCTCGATGGAAAGCTTATCTGTTCCTCTTTCAGATAGCATAAACATATCTTACGAAAAGTCATAAGAAATAACATTTTTTTGATCAAAACCAAAATATCCTCGAAATCATTGAAGAAGACGTACCTTATCAGACGAAAATATGCCTTATCTAACAACAGACATTCAAATTTTTTTAATTGCATAAATGGGCGGCATTTTATTCAGAGTTAATAGTTTTTTACATGGACAAAAAATTCGTTTAATTTTTTCCATTAAATACTAGAATTATAGAAAAGTACTTTGCGAAAAGAATCGGCAGTAGGACGGAATCGTGTTGACCACCGATTAGTTGTTTGCTAATAACTCTTGCATCCTTCGACTGACTTCTTCGACTAAGTGCTCGATGGAAAGCTTATCTGTTCCTCTTTCAGATGGCATTAACATATTTTACGAAAAGTCATAAGAAATATAATTTTTTTGATCAAAACTAAGATATCCTCGAAATCATTGAAGAAGAAGTACCTTATCAGACGAAAATATGCCTTATTTTTTTAATTGCATAAATGGCCGGCATTTTGTTCAGAATAAATAGTTTTTTATATGGATAAAAAATTCGTTTAATTTTTTTCTATTAAATACTAGATTTATAGAAAAGTACTTTGCGAAAAAAATCGGCAGTAGGACGGAATCGTGTTGACCACCGATTAGTTTTTTGCTCATAACTCTTCCTTCCTTCGACCGACTTCTTCGATTAAGAGCTCGATGGAAAGCTTTTCTGTTCCTTTTTTAGTTGGCATAAACATATTTTACGAAAAGTCATAAGAAATAAATTTTTTTTGATCAAAACTAAAATATTCTCGAAATCATTGAAGAAGAAGTATCTTATCGGACGGAAATATGCCTTCTCTAACAAGAGAAAGAATTAATAGTTTTTTACATGGACAAAAAATTCGTTTAATTTTTTTCTATTAAATACTAGATTTATAGAAAAGTACTTTGCGAAAAGAATCGGCAGTAGGACGGAAAGCTTATATGTTCCTCTTTCAGATGGCATAAACATATTTTACGAAAAGTCATAAGAAATATAATTTTTTTGATCAAAACTAAAATATCCTCGAAATCATTGAAGAAGAAGTACCTTATCAGACGAAAATATGCCTTATCTAATAAGAGACATTTACATTTTTTTAATTCCATAAATGGGTGTCATTTTTTTCAGAATTAATAGTTTCTTAAATGGACAAAAAATTCGTTTAATTTTTTCCAATCAAATATGAGAATTATAGAAAAGTACTTTCCGAACAGAATATGCAGTAGGACGAAATCGTGTTGACCACCGATTAGTTTTTTGCTAATAACTCTTGCATCCTTCGACCGACTTCTTCGACTAAGTGCTCGATGGAAAGCTTATCTGTTCCTCTTTCAGATGGCATTAACATATTTTACGAAAAGTCATAAGAAATATAATTTTTTTGATCAAAACTAAAATATCCTCGAAATCATTGAAGAAGAAGTACCTTATCAGACGAAAATATGCCTTATTTTTTTAATTGCATAAATGGCCGGCATTTTGTTCAGAATAAATAGTTTTTTATATGGATAAAAAATTCGTTTAATTTTTTTTCTATTAAATACTAGATTTATAGAAAAGTACTTTGCGAAAAGAATCGGCAGTAGGACGGAATCGTGTTGACCACCGATTAGTTTTTTGCTCATAACTCTTGCTTCCTTCGACCGACTTGTTCGAGTAAGAGCTCGATGGAAAGCTTTTCTGATCCTCTTTTAGATGGCATAAACATATTTTACGAAAAGTCATAAGAAATAAATTTTTTTTGATCAAAACTAAAATGATCTCGAAATCATTGAAGAAGAAGTATCTTATCGGACGGAAATATTCCTTATCTAACAAGAGACAGAATTAATAGTTTTTTACATGGACAAAAAATTCGTTTAATTTTTTTCTATTAAATACTAGATTTATAGAAAAGTATTTTGCGAAAAGAATCGGCAGTAGGAGGGAAAGCTTATCTGTTCCTCTTTCAGATAGCATAAACATATCTTACGAAAAGTCATAAGAAATAACATTTTTTTGATCAAAACTAAAATATCCTCGAAATCATTGAAGAAGACGTACCTTATCAGACGGAAATATGCCTTATCTAACAAGAGACATTCAAATTTTTTTAATTGCATAAATGGGCGGCATTTTATTCAGAGTTAATAGTTTTTTACATGGACAAAAAATTCGTTTCATTTTTTCCATTAAATACTAGAATTATAGAAAAGTACTTTGCGAAAAGAATCGGCAGTAGGACGGAATCGTGTTGACCACCGATTAGTTTTTTGCTAATAACTCTTGCATCCTTCGACCGACTTCTTCGACTAAGTGCTCGATGGAAAGCTTATCTGTTCCTCTTTCAGATGGCATAAACATATCTTACGAAAAGTCATAAGAAATAACATTTTTTTGATCAAAACTAAAATATCCTCAAAATCATTGAAGAAGACGTACCTTATCAGACGAAAATATGCCTTATCTAACAAGAGACATTTAAATTTTGTTACCATAATTCCATATATGGACGGCATTTTGTTCAGAATTAATAGTTTTTTACATGGACAAAAAATTTGTTTAAATTTTTTCCAATCAAATATTAGACTTATTGAAAAGTACTTTGCGAAAAGAATCGGCAGTAGCACGAAATCGTGTTGACCACCGATTAGTTTTTTGCTAATAACTCTTGCATCCTTCGACCGACTTCTTCGACTAAGTGCTCGATGGAAAGCTTATCTGTTCCTCTTTCAGATGGCATTAACATATTTTACGAAAAGTCATAAGAAATATAATTTTTTTGGTCAAAACTAAGATATCCTCGAAATCATTGAAGAAGAAGTATCTTATCGGACGGAAATATGCCTTATCTAACAAGAGACATTCAAATTTTTTTAATTGCATAAATGGGCGGCATTTTATTCAGAGTTAATAGTTTTTTACATGGACAAAAAATTCGTTTAATTTTTTCCATTAAATACTAGAATTATAGAAAAGTACTTTGCGAAAAGAATCGGCAGTAGGACGGAATCGTGTTGACCACCGATTAGTTTTTTGCTAATAACTCTTGCATCCTTCGACCGACTTCTTCGACTAAGTGCTCGATGGAAAGCTTATCTGTTCCTCTTTCAGATGGTATCAACATATCTTACGAAAAGTCATAAGAAATAACATTTTTTTGATCAAAACTAAAATATCCTCAAAATCATTGAAGAAGACGTACCTTATCAGACGAAAATATGCCTTATCTAACAAGAGACATTTAAATTTTTTTACCATAATTTCATATATGGACGGCATTTTGTTCAGAATTAATAGTTTTTTACATGGACAAAAAATTTGTTTAAATTTTTTCCAATCAAATATTAGACTTATTGAAAAGTACTTTGCGAAAAGAATCGGCAGTAGCACGAAATCGTGTTGACCACCGATTAGTTTTTATACTTTTCACTTATGTGAAATAGTATATTAACTTTGTCACGGAGTTTGTAACAGATCGAAATATTAATTTCCGACTATATAAAGTATATATATTCTTGATCAGGACGACAAGACGAGTTGATTTAGCCATGTCCGTCTGTCCGTCTGTCCGTCTGTCTGTCTGTCTGTCTGTCTGTATGTATGCAAACTAGTCCCTCAGTTTTGAAGCTATCGAGCTGAAACTTTGCACAGAGTCTTAGAATTTATTACGATGAATCATTCGTCGGAACCAGCATGATCGGATTATTGGAACAGGTAGCTCCCATACGAAAAGAAGAAGAAAAGTGAACAAAACTTGAATCGTTGTATGGAAAACTTTTTTGTTTTGTACAATAGAGTGCTGAAATTTTAAACATAGTAGTTTTACATGGTCCGACTACATGCCTGAAAGTTTCATTGAGATTGGACATCTGGAACTGGTAGCTCCCATACAAAATGAAGAAGAGGAAGAGAAGGAATATTCACGTCGTTGTATGGAAAACTTTTTTGTTTCTTAACCAATTGACTTGAAATTTTAAAGTTATGTTCTTAGGGAGGAATGAAATCTATTTTGACCAAAAGTGGGCGTAACCACGCGTAGCCACGCCCACTTATAGCGAAAATTTACCCGTTGTATGGAAAACTTTTTTGTTTTTTAAGCAATTGACTTGAAACTTTACAGTTATGTTCTTAGAGAGGAATGAAAACTATTTTGACCAAAAGTGGTTGTAGCCAGGCGTAGCCACGCCCACTTATAGCGAAAATTGACCCGTTGTATGGAAAACTTTTTTGTTTCTTAACCAATTGACTTGAAACTTTGCAGTTATGCTCTTAGGGAGGAATGAAAACTATTTTAACCAAAAGTGGACGTAGCCACGCCTACTTATAGCGAAAATTGACCCGTTGTATGGAAAACTTTTTTGTTTTTTAACCAATTGACTTGAAACTTTGCAGTTATGCTCTTAGGAAGGAATGAAAACTATTTTGATCAAAAGTGGGCATGGCCACGCCCACTTATAGCTTAACTTGACCCTTTGTATGGAAAACTTTTTGGTTTTTTAATCAATTGACTTGAAACTTTACAGTTATGTTCTTAGGGAGGAATGAAAACTATTTTGACGAAAAGTGGGCGTAGCCACGCCCTTTTATAGCGAAAATTGACCCTTTGTATGGAAAACTTTTTTGTTTTTTAACCAATTGACTTAAAACTTTACAGTTATGTTCCTAGAGAGGAATGAAAACTATTTTGACCAAAAGTGGGCGTAGCCACGCCTACTTATAGCAAAAATTGACCCGTTGTATGGAAAACTTTTTTGTTTTTTAACCAATTGACTTTAAACTTTGCAGTTATGCTCCTAGGGAGGAATGAAAACTATTTTGATCAAAAGTGGTCGTGGCCACGCCCTTTTATAGCCAAAATTGACCCTTTGTATGGAAAACTTTTTTGTTTTTTAGCCAATTGACTTGAAACTTTGCAGTTATGCTCTTAGGGAAGAATGAAAACTATTATGATCAAAAGTGGGCATGGCCACGCCCACTTATAGCCTAACTTGACCCTTTGTATGGAAAACTTTTTTGTTTTTTAACCAATTGACTTGAAACTTTGCAGTTATGCTCTTAGGGAGGAATGAAAACTATTTTGATCAAAAGTGGGCGTGGCCACGCCCTTTTATAGCGAAAATTGACCCGTTGTATGGAAAACTTTTTTGCTTTTTAACCAATTGACTTGAAACTTTACAGTTATGTTCTTAGGAAGGAATGAAAACTATTTTGACCAAAAGTGGGCTTGGCCTCAACCTTTTATAGCGAAAATTGACCCGTTGTATGGAAAACTTTTTTGTTTTTTAACGAATTGACTTGAAACATTACAGTTATGTTGTTAGGGAGGCATGAAAACTATTCATTTAGTTTTTTTTATAGTGACACAAAGTGAAAAGTATTATAGCTTCAGCCTTGCTGAAGATAGCGTCCTTACTGGTTTGCTAATAACTCTTGCATCCTTCGACCGACTTCTTCGACTAAGTGCTCGATGGAAAGCTTATCTGTTCCTCTTTCAGATGGCATTAACATATTTTACGAAAAGTCATAAGAAATATAATTTTTTTGATCAAAACTAAGATATCCTCGAAATCATTGAAGAAGAAGTACCTTATCAGACGAAAATATGCCTTATTTTTTTAATTGCATAAATGGCCGGCATTTTGTTCAGAATAAATAGTTTTTTATATGGATAAAAAATTCGTTTAATTTTTTTCTATTAAATACTAGATTTATAGAAATATGCCTTATTTTTTTAATTGCATAAATGGCCGGCATTTTGTTCAGAATAAATAGTTTTTTATATGGATAAAAAATTCGCTTAATTTTTTTCTATTAAATACTAGATTTATAGAAAAGTACTTTGCGAAAAGAATCGGCAGTAGGACGGAATCGTGTTCACCACCGATTAGTTTTTTGCTCATAACTCTTCCTTCCTTCGACCGACTTCTTCGATTAAGAGCTCGATAGAAAGCTTTTCTGTTCCTCTTTTAGATGGCATAAACATATTTTACGAAAAGTCATAAGAAATAAATTTTTTTTGATCAAAACTAAAATATTCTCGAAATCATTGAAGAAGAAGTATCTTATCGGACGGAAATATTCCTTATCTAACAAGAGACAGAATTAATAGTTTTTTACATGGACAAAAAATTCGTTTAATTTTTTTCTATTAAATACTAGATTTATAGAAAAGTATTTTGCGAAAAGAATCGACAGTAGGACGGAAAGCTTATCTGTTCCTCTTTCAGATGGCATAAACATATTTTACGAAAAGTCATAAGAAATATAATTTTTTTGATCAAAACTAAAATATCCTCGAAATCATTGAAGAAGAAGTACCTTATCAGACGAAAATATGCCTTATCTAATAAGAGACATTTACTTTTTTTTTTATTGCATAAATGGGTGTCATTTTATTCAGAATTAATAGTTTCTTACATGGACAAAAAATTCGTTTAATTTTTTCCAATCAAATATGAGAATTATAGAAAAGTACTTTCCGAACAGAATAGGCAGTAGGACGGAATCGTGTTGACCACCGATTAGTTTTTTGCTAACAACTCTTGCATTCTCCGACCGACTTCTTCGACTAAGAGCTCGATGGAAAGCTTATCTGTTCCTCTTTCAGATGGCATAAACATATCTTACGAAAAGTTATAAGAAATAACATTTTTTTGATCAAAACTAAAATATCCTCGAAATCATTGAAGAAGACGTACCTTATCAGACGAAAATATGCCTTATCTAACAAGAGACATTTAAATTTTTTTAATTCCATAAATGGGTGTCATTTTATTCAGAATTAATAGTTTCTTACATGGACAAAAAATTCGTTTAATTTTTTCCAATCAAATATAAGAATTATAGAATTTTTATATGGATAAAAAATTCGTTTAATTTTTTTCTATTAAATACTAGATTTATAGAAAAGTACTTTGCGAAAAGAATCGGCAGTACGACGGAATCGTGTTGACCACCGATTAGTTTTTTGCTCATAACTCTTCCTTCCTTCGACCGACTTCTTCGATTAAGAGCTCGATGGAAAGCTTTTCTGTTCCTCTTTTAGTTGGCATAAACATATTTTACGAAAAGTCATAAGAAATAAATTTTTTTTGATCAAAACTAAAATATTCTCGAAATCATTGAAGAAGAAGTATCTTATCGGACGGAAATATGCCTTATCTAACAAGAGAAAGAATTAATAGTTTTTTACATGGACAAAAAATTCGTTTAATTTTTTTCTATTAAATACTAGATTTATAGAAAAGTACTTTGCGAAAAGAATCGGCAGTAGGACGGAAAGCTTATATGTTCCTCTTTCAGATTGCATAAACATATTTTACGAAAAGTCATAAGAAATATAATTTTTTTGATCAAAACTTAAATATCCTCGAAATCATTGAAGAAGAAGTACCTTATCAGACGAAAATATGCCTTATCTAATAAGAGACATTTACTTTTTTTTAATTGCATAAATGGGTGTCATTTTATTCAGAATTAATAGTTTCTTACATGGACAAAAAATTCGTTTAATTTTTTCCAATCAAATATGAGAATTATAGAAAAGTACTTTCCGAACACAATAGGCAGTAGGACGGAATCGTGTTGACCACCGATTAGTTTTTTGCTAATAACTCTTGCATCCTTCGACCGACTTCTTCGACTAAGTGCTCGATGGAAAGCTTATCTGTTCCTCTTTCAGATGGCATAAACATATCTTACGAAAAGTCATAAGAAATAAAATTTTTTTGATCAAAACTAAAATATCCTCGAAATCATTGAAGAAGACGTACCTTATCAGACGAAAATATGCCTTATCTAACAAGAGACATTTAAATTTTTTTAATTCCATAAATGGGTGTCATTTTTTTCAGATTTAATAGTTTCTTAAATGGACAAAAAATTCGTTTAATTTTTTCCAATCAAATATGAGAATTATAGAAAAGTACTTTCCGAACAGAATATGCAGTAGGACGAAATCGTGTTGACCACCGATTAGTTTTTTGCTAATAACTCTTGCATCCTTCGACCGACTTCTTCGACTAAGTGCTCGATGGAAAGCTTATCTGTTCCTCTTTCAGATGGCATTAACATATTTTACGAAAAGTCATAAGAAATATAATTTTTTTGATCAAAACTAAAATATCCTCGAAATCATTGAAGAAGAAGTACCTTATCAGACGAAAATATGCCTTATTTTTTTAATTGCATAAATGGCCGGCATTTTGTTCAGAATAAATAGTTTTTTATATGGATAAAAAATTCGTTTAATTTTTTTTCTATTAAATACTAGATTTATAGAAAAGTACTTTGCGAAAAGAATCGGCAGTAGGACGGAATCGTGTTGACCACCGATTAGTTTTTTGCTCATAACTCTTGCTTCCTTCGACCGACTTCTTCGAGTAAGAGCTCGATGGAAAGCTTTTCTGTTCCTCTTTTAGATGGCATAAACATATTTTACGAAAAGTCATAAGAAATAAATGTGGCATGGATGCTAATAGTTGTAGCATAGATGCTTATATTTATTAAAAGAGATAACGCGTTTTAACGAACACGATTAATATTCTTAATATTAGTTAGAAGTCGATCACTCGTTTAGTGACGATGTGAATCGCTTCGCTTATTGACTAAAGTTTTAACGAGGATCACTCGTTTAGTGACGATGTGTATCGCTCTGTTGTTCAAACTCGAATGTCCCCAATCGTAATTGACATTCTCCTGCACAAATACTATTCTCTTAAACACACTAAATAATCCCAACCTTACTGACTTTACTCAGGGCTGGAGACACAGTGGGCTGCTACTTACTTATAGTTCCTACATTCGGCCGTCCTGACTCATCATTCGTCCCTGAATGATCCCATCTTTTCATGAATTCAGTCACTGAAATTGTTTTCTTTGGCCCCTCATTTTCTCCTAGTTTTTGCACCTCATACCTTTCGTGGTTTAACTGCTTTATAACTTTATACGGCCCGAAAAACTTTGGTCTTAATTTCATTCCAGTTCCGTATTGTGTCCTCTTTATCGCAACCAAATCTCCTACCTTATACTGTATGTTGTCCTTTCGTTTCTTATTAAATGTCCTTCTATTTTCTTCCTGAATTTTCTCTATGTTTAATTGAGCCTCGTTTCTGACACTGTCTCTTTGTTGGTCTAAGTCTTGTAAGTCCAGTTGTTGTAAGTAATCGCTTATTACTACGTTTTCTTTTACTTTCATGTCCTGGCCGGTAATGATTTTAAACGGTGCAACTTTTGTGCTTCTAGGCGGCGTATTATTAACTATCTTCTGAACGGTATCAGTATGTAAATACCAATTAGCTTGATTATCTTGACACAGTTTGTTAAGCATTGGAACAACAATCTTATGCATACGCTCCACTTGACCATTTCCTCTGGGTACGCCTGTTGCTATATGTAGAAGTTGAATTCCCTCCTTTTCACAATATTCCTTAAACATATTTGAGGTGAACGCTGTGCCTCTATCCGTTACTATACGTCTAGGATTTCCAAAAACTGCTGATTGTTTTGTGAGTTTGTCTACTACTTCCTCAGAACCTGTCGATTTTGTTGGGTATAGCCATACAAATTTAGAAAAACCGTCTACTACGACTAATATATGATTATACTTCTTTTTCGTTTCTGTCATAGGACCTACATGATCAATGTGGTATGTTCCTAATGGTTCCTGTGCTTTGTCGATCGGTGATAGCAATCCTTCTTTTTTGCCTTGCTTAGAGTCCGTTATTAAGCAATTGATGCAACTTTTAACAACTTTTTCTACTTTTCTTTGTGCGTTCGCTATGTAATAATCGCGTTCTACTAAGTCCTTTGTCTTTTTCCACCCAAAATGTCCTTGCTGATGTGCTATCTTTATTATTTCATCCTCCATTGCTTCTGGCACTACTAAACGTTCCTTAACGGGATCCTTGAATAGTACACTGTTTTTCAAATAATAATCTTCGTATTTTTCCCCTCTCAAAATTTGCTTTACTGCCTTTATCCACTTATCTGACTCTTGAGCTTCTATTAAACGATGCTTTACTGAGTCCTCGACTAGTAAACAAAACATTCGACTTAAAGCATCTACATGTCTCATCTTAGTCCCAGCTCTATGTTCAATTGAATAATTGAATTCCTGTAAGTGCATTACCCATCGCGCTACTCTAGGTGGTACATCAGTTTTCTTAACTGTCATTGTGAAAGCATTACAGTCTGTAACAATTTTGAATTCTATACCTAAAAGGTATGCTCGCCACTTTTTTAAGGCATTAATTATTGCTAACACTTCTAACTCATACGCGCTGTATTTCTCTTCATGCTGCTTAGTTTTTCTGCTCATATATTCTACTGGATGAAGTAATTGATCTTCCGAATCTTTTTGCATCAATACACCTCCATAACCGAACTTGGACGCGTCTGTATGTACCTCGGTCTGAGCATTCGGATTATATATTTTCAATACTGGCGGAGTTGCTAACACGTCTTTCAATTGTTTAAATGCAAACTTCTGTTCATCGTTTAGTTCTATCTGTGCGTCTTTTCGTCCTGTTCTAATGTTCCGGAGTAAGTCCGATAATGGTTTAGCGACCATGGCATACTCCTTCACAAATCTTCTCAAATAAGACGTTAACCCTAGAAAACTTTCAAGTGCTTTAACTGAGTTTGGTATGGGAAAACCTTGTACTGCTTTTATTTTATCTTCTGTTGGATATATTTTGCTGTCACTTATCCAATACCCTAAAAACTTGATTTTCTGCTGTGCAATCTGACACTTTTCCCATTTTATAGACAAACCTGCTTTACTAGCCGTTTCTAAAAATTCCTTAAGTCTATCTATGCTTTCTTCTACACTGTTTGCTGGAATCACTATATCGTCCATATATGTGATAACCACTCCTTTTTCAATTAAGTCTCTCAAAACTGTTTTAATGTACCTACAAAACACTGCTGGTGAATTGGTTATACCAAATGGCACATGCGTAAATTCGTATTGTCCGTTATGCGTCACAAATGCTGTAAACTTCCTCGACTTTTTTTCAATAGGCACATGGAAGAAACCGTTTCTCAAGTCAAGTGTTGTAAATATCTTGAATCCGTAAAGTCTTTCTAGTACGTCATCTATCAGTGCCATCGGAAATCGATCTTTAATAATCTTTTCGTTAATCTTCCTATAATCGCAACAAAACCTTTTTGACCCATCTTTTTTTGTTACTAAAACAACTGGAGCCGCATACTCCGATGTACTAGGTACAACAATTCCTTTTTCTAACCATTCCTGCACTTGTTTGTCGATAATACATTTGTCCGCATACGAAGTTCTTCGCGGATGTTCATATACGGGTGTATTATCCTCGACACTTATTTTCATCTCAATTGGTGACTCTATCACTTTCTGTGGATTGTAAACAGAGATACAGTTTTTTACCTTCTCTTTCTCTTTTGTTTCTAAATGATTTAAATTCACTTTGTCTATAATCGTTTCCTGATCGTTACATTGATTCATGCACAATGCCTTAAACTCTGAAAATGCGTCCGAAATTTTGATTTCTTTGGAAATAAACTTGGCACCCTCGTCTCTCAGCACAATATCAACTACTTTCAGAATATCGTTGCCCAATATTGCAGCATAGCTAAATTCCGTTTGTTTGACGACATGGAATTTCACTCTGAATTTGCTGCTATCGACTTCAACATCTGTTTCAAAACTACCTATTGTACTCAAACGACCTTCTCCAATGCCTGCTAAATATCGAACGTCGTTTCTGTTCACATTGACTTTTTTCATTCTGGCTAGTGTGTCTTCTCTAAGCAAGCTTAGATCACAGCCCGTATCTATTAATGCTGGGAAGCTAAAGCCTACTACTCTGACTTCTTTAAATATATGGCCTGAAGCATCTCGTTTTCTTAACCTTTGCTCATTACCAATATCTGCTCTATTTTTAACATCATTCACCTTTACTTCATTGTTTTTACATAGCCTAGCTATATGACCCATCTGCTGACATTTGAAGCATTTAATGCCCTTTGCACATTCTCTAGCAAGATGTGATTCACTTCCGCACTTAAAACATTTCTTTCCGTCTGTCTGAGTTTCTTCTTTTATATCGTCCGACTTGACATTGTCATGTTTTTTGTCTCTAAAACTTCGACCCTTAATTTTTTCGTAGACTTCGATTTGAATTTTTAATTCTTTAACCGTCTTTGCTGCATAGAGTACTGTTTTGTTTGCTTTCGAGTCTGGTACACCTTCTATAAAATAGTCTACTACACTTTCGTCATCTAGTTTAATTGATTTGCCAATTTCAATGATTCGATACAAATATTCGAACAATGACTCATCTCTCTGCTTCTTTCTGTTTCTTAATATTTTGTGTATTCTGATGCGCACAATGTTTTGCCAAATTCTTCAATTAACTCTGCTTTGAGTTTATCCCAACTGCGGATTCCTGTCAATCCTCTTACATACAACTTCGCAGCACCCTTCAGAAGTTGTTTCGCGTATACAAATTTTTGTAAACTGTTCCAATTTACTGTGCTTGCTATATCTTCAAATTCTTGAACCCATTGATTAATGTCAATTGTAGAGGTACCAGAAAATGAAGATAAGCTTTCTCTTATATCGCGCAATATAAAACCTGGAGACCTCTGTCCGTACTGTTATTTTGAATGTCTGTATATTCAGTTTCAACTGATTCTTTGTCACTTTCATCGTCTTCTATTAGCTTGAAATGTCTCAAAAGTCTGTCCTGCAACTCTTTTTTTCTTCCATTTGTAGCCAACTCTAACTCATTAAGTTTCTGCTTCAATCCCTCTACTGTCAACTTCAGTATAGTATTTGCGTCCATTATGACTAATAGTTATCAAATGATTTGCTTACTTCTAGCTTACAAACTATTTTTCTTAAAGTTTAACAATGTTTGCTTAACTATCACTTACTTTCTAATTACAATGTTTTTTCTTCTTCTTATTTTCTACAATGCTCTTGAACGCATTAATTTTCGCTCACCAATTCTGCTTGCAAATTTCTTCGAAAAAACACGTCAGGCTCCTCGATGTCTGCACGTACACACGATTGTAAATGTCTTCTTCTTCTCTTGTGTGTACGAATTTCCACGAAGTGCCGAATTCTTCTACGACGTTTTGTCGCGACGACGCTGCAGCTGCGCGCTGGTCAAATTTCGTGCTTCGCTGTAAGCGTCAAATTTGTCCACCACAACACTTCTACGAATTCTGCTCGTATGACGACGCGGCGAATTCGTTTTCGAAGAAGCTTCTATAACTTTTGAATTTCACAAGAAGCGTCGAATTCCTTGAAGAACACACTTCTTGAACTTTTGTTTTTTGCACGAACGATCACGCACTCCTCTGACTGTACGCAGTCGTCACCAAATTGCTGAACTTCTACCTTGAAGTTTTCTTTCACAAAAATGTTTGCCGTTGGCACACTTTGCCCTTTGCAGCTTTCGCAAATTACTTGCCTTTGTTGTTGTCGAGCTGCCTTTTCAACAAGAACAGACAGACGTCCACTATACTGTTCCGTTGCTTGCACTCCAACACACGTCAATTCTATTAGAATTCGCTTACGATGATCAGTACGTCGACCCAGCGAAGCGGTTACTCCTTACAGACGGACACGTTGTCACACGTTGCTCTTGTCGCAACCTTTGCAAATTACTTGCCTCTGATATTGTGCAGCTGCGTTGATCGGTACGTCGATCCAATATATCAGCTTTTTTACAGGCACCACAATGTCGCCTCACTTCAGCACATTCAATTACTTTACTCCTGTGCTCACAGTTTTTCAAGCTTGCAATTTGTTGCTTAAGCTTCTTCACTTCACTCCGTTTCACTCTAGATTATTAGGACGAGCCCCCAAAATGTGGCATGGATGCTAATAGTTGTAGCATAGATGCTTATATTTATTAAAAGAGATAACGCGTTTTAACGAACACGATTAATATTCTTAATATTAGTTAGAAGTCGATCACTCGTTTAGTGACGATGTGAATCGCTTCGCTTATTGACTAAAGTTTTAACGAGGATCACTCGTTTAGTGACGATGTGTATCGCTCTGTTGTTCAAACTCGAATGTCCCCAATCGTAATTGACATTCTCCTGCACAAATACTATTCTCTTAAACACACTAAATAATCCCAACCTTACTGACTTTACTCAGGGCTGGAGACACAGTGAGCTGCTACTTACTTATAGTTCCTACATGTGGTATATATATCAATTTAGTTTTTTTTTTTTCTTTAATTCAAATACTATAATCTCATAAAATTAAGGGATTCCTCCATCACTCAGATCACTGAGCGAAGCACTCTAGACCAATATTAATCAAAACGTTATTTGCCATAGGTAACTATTACGAAGGGTGGAAAGAAATTTGGTTTTGGACGGGTCTAATAATTTGGGAAAACAACAGGTCAGTCTCAGCAATACGCCAAGTTACCGTAGTCCATTGTTGCTCCAATTTATTAGTGTTAAACAATGATGATTATTTCACGTTGGTTCCAATGCAGTAATCCCGCTGTTGGATAATCCACACGCGTAATTAAACTTACACAGACAGATGTTTTCGAATTGTGTCTACTCATAGTTAGTTAGTAACCAGGTTAATCCCGATTACTAAATTCCAACTTCAGAGACAAAATTCTAAAGAAAGAGTGCTACAAATCGTTGGCTTCCATGATCTTGGTTAGGGTACAATGAGTTCCAAGCCTAAGTTCCAAAGAAAATGTCAACCATTATATTTGTAACACAACAAGAGAAAAGAGAGGTTAAAGAGAATATTGGGAAATAGGCCAAAGGTGTTATGGCTGAGCAATTAAGAGTGAGTCTTGCACCAGGAGATATTAAAAGGTGCTTATTATTTAACCCGAAAATTTTCGGGCCCCACGTTGGGCGCCATTATTTCTTATTTAACTATTGTAGCGGACAACGAACCACACAAAGGGGTACGTCGGAGATGCTAAGAACGAGCACGCTTGAAAGATCCGGCTCTGTCTCGTCGGTATTGGGGATGGGTCTTTCGAAAGGGGAAGAACTTCCGCTCTTATCTCTCTACGCCGTATAGGCCTGCTAATAGAAATAAAAAATAAAGAGAAAGCGTGCAGGAATGGGGGGGGGGGGGTTGATAGAAGGATAGGTAGGGAGCAGGGAGAAGCAGGACTAATAGTTACTCTATTAAACCCTGAATAACGCATGATAGTTACTTTTGCACTGATGTTACGATGTGCAGGCCCGCCCTACCTTGGATCACCAAGTCCAACTCTTATCCATTGATGACCCCCTTTTTGGGTACTAGAGTACTCGCTAGGGCTGTGTGATGTCGGAATCCCCCATGTTAGCTAATTTAAGCGTGGAACATAATCGCGAAGTCTAATATTTATAACTAATTTCCAGGTTCTTAGGCATTTCTGTCGTTAATTTATAATAAGTTCATTCATCATCGATTTATTTGACCAAATAAAGTACTTATAATAATAATATAATGAATGATTGGGGCAAACGTTACAAATTATAAAACAAAAATTTGCTTATCCTTCATGGATATTGTAGTTAAATTGATTCTTGGGTAATGACATAGTATGGCATGTTGTATCAATAAGAAATGTTAAAGAAATATATTGGAAACACTTACAGTTCTTCGCTGGCGTTGAAAGCGCTTACAAGGCTGACCGAAGAGCTGAAAGGAAACTTTATAGCTTAATTTTAGAATTTCATTATAATAACAGTTCTAATGACTGCCTATTTTCATCTTTAATTCTTCGTCTCTCTGATTAGGGGGGTGTTGGTTGTAGCTTAGAAAAGAAGTAGCAATTGTGGTGTGATTCCACAGGTTATAGTTGATCGTTGACGCTTCGTATATTTTGTTGAAACTCCGCAGTATTGATAGAAATTGTAGTAGTTGTTCTTCTTCGTAGGAGTTGATAGAAATTGTTGTAGTTGTGGCAACTTCGTAGAATTGTTTGGAACTTCGTAGTAGTTGGTAGAAATTGTTGTCGTTCGTGAAACGTTCGTAGAATTAGTTTAAACTTCGTAGTAGTTGGTAGAAATTGTTGTAGTTCGTTGAAACTTTGTAGAATTGGTTGAAGCTTCGTAGTGGTTGGTAGAAATTGTTGTTAACTTCGTAGTAGTTGGTAGAAATTGTTGTAACTTTGTAGAATTGGTTGAAGCTTCGTAGTGGTTGGTAGAAATTGTTGTAGTTCGTTGAAACTTCGTAGCAGTTAGTAACACTTCGTGGTTGTTTCGCACTTCGTAGAATTATTTGGAACTTCGTCGAATTGTTTGAAACTTTGTAGAGTTTTGTTTTAATGGTTCGTTGGATTCTATAGCACTTCGTAGAATTGTAGAATTGTTTGAAACTTCGTAGCAGTTCGTAACACTTCGTGGTTGTTTCGCACTTCGTAGAATTATTTAGAACTTCGTCGAATTGTTTGAAACTTTGTAGAGTTTTGTTTTAATGGTTCGGTGAATTCTATAGCACTTCGTAGAATTGTAGAATTGTTTGAAACTTCGTAGCAGTTCGTGATTGTTTCGCACTTCGTAGAATTGTTTGAAACTTCGTAGAATTGTTTGAAACTTTGTAGAGTTTTGTTTTAATGGTTCGTTGGATTCTATAGCACTTCGTAGAATTGTAGAATTGTTGGAAACTTCGTAGCAGTTGGTAACACTTCGTGGTTGTTTCGCACTTCGTAGAATTATTTGGATTTTCGTCGAATTGTTTGAAACTTTGTAGAGTTTTGTTTTAATGGTTCGTTGGATTCTATAGCACTTCGTGGTTGTTTAGCACTTTGTCGAATTGTTTGGAACTTCGTAGAATTGTTTGAATTTTCGTAGAATTTTATAGTTATTGATCGTTGTTTTTTTTTTTTATTGTTTTTTATTTTTGTAGAATCCTTTGAATCACGTAGGATTAGGTAGGTCCATGCTGTTGTTTGATCACGATTGGTTTTTCTTATATTCTTACCGCAGTCGTAAATATGCAGACGATATGTCCGATCTCGTTGAAGTCCAAAAGGAAAGAGGCCGATTCCCTGCAATTGATTTCGGTTATCACCTTTGCTTTCACCGTTGCCTATGTTGACACTTTCATTAAAATGTACCGAATAATACCAGAATTCGTTAGTAATCGATTACAGCATGTATTTTAAATTTAACCGTTTTCCAGTTGTTGCGACGAGGGCGCCACATAGTTTTCATGCCTCCCTAACAACATAACTGTAAAGTTTCAAGTCCATTGGTTAAAAAACAAAAAAGTTTTCCCATACAACGGGTCAATTTTTTCTATAAGTGGGCGTGGCTACCGTTTACTTTTGGTCAAAAAGTTTTTTGTTCCTCCATAAGAACATAAATGTAAAGTTTCAAGTCAATTGGTTAAAAAACAAAAAAGTTTTCCATACAACGTGTCAATTTTCGCTATAACTGAGCGTTGCCTACGCCCACTTTTAGTCAAAATAGTTTTCATTCCTTCCTAAGAACATAACTGTAAAGTTTCAAGTCAACTGGTTAAAAACCAAAAAAGTTTTCCATACAACGGGTCAATTTTCGCCATAAGTGGGCGTAGCGATGCCCACTTTTGGTCTAAAAGTTTTCCTTCCTCCCTAAGAACATAACTGTAAAGTTTCAAGTCCATTGGTTAAAAAACAAAAAAATTTTCCATACAACGGGTCAATTTTCGCCATAAGTGAGGCGTGGCCACGCCCACTTTTGGTCAAAATAATTTGCATTCCTTCCTAAGAACATAACTGTAAAGTTTCAAGTCAATTGGTTAAAAAACAAAAAAGTTTTCCATACAACGGGTCAATTTTCGCCATAAGTGAGCGTGGCCACGCCCACTTTGGTCAAAATAGTTTTCATTCCTCCCTAAGAACATAACTGTAAGGTTTCAAGTCAATTGGTTAAAAAACAAAAAAGGTTTCCATTCAATGGGTCAATTTTCTATAAGTGGGCGTGCATACGCCCACTTTTGGTCAAAATAGTTTTCATTCCTCCCTAAGAACATAACTGAAAAGTTTCAAGTCAATTGGTTAAAAAACAAAAAAGTTCTCCATACAACAATATTGCTTCTCTTCCTCTTCTTCATTTTGTATGGGAGCTACCAATTCCAGTTTCCCGATCTCAGTGAAACTTTCAGGCATGTAGTCGGACTGTGTAGAACTACTATGTTTAAAATTTCAGCACTCTATCATACAAAACAAAAAAGTTTTCCATGCAACGATTCAAGTTTTGTTCACTTTTCTTCTTCTTTTCGTATGGGGGCTACCAGTTCCAGTAGTCCGATAGGGCTGGATCCGACAAATGAGTTAATCGCACAAATAAGAAGTCTCTGTGCAAAATTTCAGCTCGATATCTTCAAAACTGTGGGAGGAGATTGTATATATACAGACAGACGGACAGACCGACATGGCTAAAACAACTCGTCTTGTCGTCCTGATTAAGAATATATATTCTTTATATAGTCGGAAATGAATATTTCGATCTGTTACAAACTTCAGCACAAAGTTATTATACTATGTCACATACGTAAAAAGTATAAAAATGGCAAAAATTAATGGAAAAAAATCAAACGAATTTTTTGTCCAAGTAAAAAACTATTAATTCTGAATAAAATTCCGCCCATTTATGCAATCAAAAAAATTTAAATGTCTTTTATTAGATAAGGCATATCTTCGTCTGGTAAGGCACTTCTTCTTCAATGATTTCAGGGATATTTTAGTTTTGGTCCAAAAAATGTTATTTCTTATGATTTTTCGTAAAATATGTTCATGTCATCTGAAAGAGGAACAGATAAGCTTTCCATCGAGCTCTTATTCGAAGAAGTCGGTCAAAGGATGCAAGAGTTATAGCAAAAAACTAATCGGCGGTCAACACGATTCCGTCCTACTGCTGATTGTTTTCGCAAAGTACTTTTCTATAATTTTAGTATTTTTATACCCTGCACATACAGTGTGTCAGGGTATATTAAGTTTGTTTGAACGAAATGTATGTAACGCACAGAAGGAGGGGAGGGGGACTCCATAAAGTATATATTTTCTTGATCAGGATGACAAGAGAAATCGATTGAGCCATGTCCGTCTGTCCGTCCGTCCGTCTGTATTCACCAATGGTTCTCGGAAACTGTAAAAGCTAGAGACTTGAAATTTGGAGGGTAGACTCGTGATGCTTGGCACTACATCAAGTTTAAACGGTTTTGTGCCACGCCCACTTCTTCCCGCCCAACCAGCACCGCCCACTTTTTTAAAAACGTTGTAACTCGAACACCCGAAGATATAGAAGCATGAAAGTCGGTATGTAGACTCAGCATGAAGAGCTCTACAAAACTGCTTACCACAATTTTTCCCCCTCCCCTTGATTTCCCTTCCTCCAGTTGTTTTCTCTAAAAAGCATTATCTCCAAAACTAATAAAGATATGAATATGAAATTTTGTATACAAGCTCAGTAAATATATATCTTTAAAACTGCATACCACAAAATTACCCTCTGTTCGAAAGTTACCCCTCAATGACCAACAAACTCAAATTTTTCGTAAATTCCACTTTTTTTTGATCAATTTACTTGATATTTTGAACACTATTCGATCGGGCGATGTCAAATCAACATTTTTTTTTGTAGATTTAGGCTGTTGCACCACCTACTGTGTGTGCAGGGTATTATATTGTCGAGTATACTCGACTATAGCGTCCTTACCGGTTTTATTTATTTATTTTTTTTTTTATACTTTTCACTTATGTGAAATAGTATATTAACTTTGTCACGGAGTTTGTAACAGATCGAAATATTAATTTCCGACTATATAAAGTATATATATTCTTGATCAGGACGACAAGACGAGTTGATTTAGCCATGTCCGTCTGTCCGTCTGTCTGTCTGTCGGTCGGTCTGTCTGTCTGTATGTATGCAAACTAGTCCCTCAGTTTTGAAGCTATCGAGCTGAAACTTTGCACAGAGTCTTAGAATTTATTACGATGAATCATTTGTCGGAACCAGCATGATCGGATTATTGGAACAGGTAGCTCCCATACGAAAAGAAGAAGAAAAGTGAACAAAACTTGAATCGTTGTATGGAAAACTTTTTTGTTTTGTACAATAGAGTGCTGAAATTTTAAACATAGTAGTTTTACATAATACGACTACATGCCTGAAAGTTTCATTGAGATTGGACATCTGGAACTGGTAGCTCCCATACAAAATGAAGAAGAGGAAGAGAAGCAATATTCTCGTCGTTGTATGGAAAACTTTTTTGTTTCTTAACCAATTGACTTGAAATTTTAAAGTTATGTTCTTAGGGAGGAATGAAAACTATTTTGACCAAAAGTGGGCGTGGCCACGCCCACTTATAGCTTAACTTGACCCTTTGTATGGAAAACTTTTTTGTTTTTTAATCAATTGACTTGAAACTTTACAGTTATGTTCTTAGGGAGGAATGAAAACTATTTTGATCAAAAGTGGGCGTGGCCACGCCCACTTATAGCTTAACTTGACCCTTTGTATGGAAAACTTTTTTGTTTTTTAATCAATTGACTTGAAACTTTACAGTTATGTTCTTAGGGAGGAATGAAAACTATTTTGACCAAAAGTGGGCGTAGCCACGCCCTTTAATAGCGAAAATTGACCTGTTGTATGGAAAACTTTTTTGTTTTTTAACCAATTAACTTGAAACTTTGCAGTTGTGCTCTTAGGGAGGAATAAAAAATATTTTGATCAAAAGTGGGCATGGCCACGCCCACTTATAGCTTAACTTGACCCGTTGTGTGGAAAACTTTTTTGTTTTTTAACCAATTGACTTGAAACTTTACAGTTATGTTCTTAGAGAGGAATGAAAACTATTTTGACCAAAAGTGGGCGTAGCCACGCCTACTTATAGCGAAAATTTACCCGTTGTATGGAAAACTTTTTTGTTTTTTAACCAATTGACTTGAAACTTTGCAGTTATGCTCTTAGGGAGGAATGAAAACTATTTTGATAAAAAGTGGGCGTGGCCACGCCCTTTTATAGCGAAAATTGACCCTTTGTATGGAAAACTTTATTGTTTTTTAACCAATTGACTTGAAACTTTACAGTTATGTTCTTAGGGAGGAATAAAAACTATTTTGACCAAATGTGGGCATGGCTACGCCCACTTATCGCAAAACTTGAACCGTTGTATGGAAAAATTTTTTGTTTTTTAACGAATTGACTTGAAACATTACAGTTATGTTGTTAGGGAGGCATGAAAACTATTCATTTAGTTTTTTTTATAGTGACACAAAGTGAAAAGTATTATAGCTTCAGCCTTGCTGAAGATAGCGTCCTTACTGGTTTTATTATTACTTTACTTTATTTATTGGATCTTCTCTTTCATATGAGACTAACAATAAGTTTGCAGTTCTTAGGACTAAACGTTAACTAACAGTTTTTTTGAACTGTAGTTTACTCGTGGGGCCCTTGTGTCTATCGCCATTAGGTCATTACGACGAAGACGGGATCGACTGCTCAACCTTGTTAGACCTCTGGCAAGGTGGTTAGGGTGCGTACAAAGCCTGCTGAAGTATTTTTTCTTGATTCCTGCTATTACCTCTCTGACTGGTTGAATATTTAAGTCTCTATCGGGGGTGTCACAGAAATCGCTTACTAGAGATTTGATGCCAAAAACAACCAAAAGGGAAATTTTGGTGTCACAGAAAATCTCTATCAGGGAAATTTTTTCTCTAGCAAAATCTCTGACTATACCCTCAGGGATTTGCTTAAATTCAGCCTTATTTTAAGTTCTTATAAAATATTATGAATGAAGAAATAAACTTTATGGTTTTCCTCATAAATCTGCATTCAAACAATTCGTTATTTTACATGTTTTCATTAAAAAATTTGCATTTTAAAAAAAGCTTCCTCAAATCAACCAATTTTTTTTGAGCAGCAAAAACAATCAGTTTCATGCCTCGCCAATCTGCTTGCATTCATTTTCGAAAATTGAAAAGTATATTCGAATTGAACTAAACAAACTGTTAAAATAATCTAAAAATCATAATTAATATGCTGTTGCATTTGAAATGTTTAAGCAAACTCGTAAAAATAGCAAATTTAATTAAAATAGGTACCGACAGTGTTGTTCGGACAAGTTGGCATGTGAACATTTTTGAATGAACAAATGCGAAGAAGAAGAGTTAATTCAAAAGTGCGCGTATCTCCCGTAGAACAGAAACAAGTTAGTTAGCAAATCTAACGTGTGAAACAATCTCCGTACCTTTATTTATCAGTTTGCACATATAATTGATTATTACATTTCACCTTTCGAGTATTTTGAATTTGTAACGTATTTGATTACATTTAGCAATCACCGGAAAAGAAAGATTAGGATTGTCAAAACAATTGTAAAATTTGGCGAGCTGCATTATAATTGTGCTTAAATTTGCAATTAATACTTTTATAGCATTCTAATTTTGTATATTATTAGATGTAAATACACAATTGTTTTAATTTGATGAGAAAAACAATGAAATAAGCATAAATAAATTACATTATTCTTATTTTGAATGTATACAACTCTTCCGCGGGATGCCGAATTTTCGAAGACAAATGTTCGAAAAACAATATCCCAGAGATTTTCTGTGACACCAAATAGAGAAATTGAAAAAACCGTCTTCGAAAAAACAAAATTTCGAAGACGGATTTCCGTGACACACCCGTATGTATGTTTTCGTTTCGAACATACCACGGTGCCCCAGTGATGGTTCTCAATATTTTTAACTGCGTTCTCTGGACAATATCAATATTGCTATTGCTTGCATTACCCCATAACTGGCAGCCATATGTCCAGATAGGTTTAAGAACAGAATTGTAGAGCAGGACTTTGTAGTCAAGACTAAGGGGAGAACGAGCATCAATAAGTTAATGGAGGCTCTTTGCTTTTAGTTTTAAGTGTGTTCTTTTAGCCTCAATGTGCCTGCGCCATGTGAGTCTTCTATCGAGATGTACTCCTAAATACGTCACTTCGTTTGCTCGCGGGAGCGCAGTATTGTTTAGCTTGAGCGGTGGGCAATCTTGCCTGTTTAGAGTGAACGTAACGTGCTTGCATTTTTGTTCATTTACTTTTATTCGCCAGTCAGCTAGCCATTTTTCTATGTCGACCAGGTGAAGTGCTAACTGTGCTGTTGCTTGTATTGGGCATCTGGAACGGCTGAGAATAGCTGTATCGTCAGCAAAGGTGGATGTTGTTAGTCGTCTGCTTGTTGGAATGTCTGATGTGTAGAGAACGTATAATGTTGGACCGAGCACGCTACCTTGAGGAACTCCAGCTCTAATATTGTGGTCGTCGGACATATCGCTGTTACATCTCACTGTAAATTTCCTGTCGTAGAGGTATGACTTTAGTAGTTTGTGTGTGTTATTTGGAAGCGTTGTTCTAATCTTGTACATTAGACCATCTAACCAAACTCTGTCAAATGCTTGAGAGACATCCAAAAATATTGCTGTGCAGTATTCCCGGTTTTCAAACGCGCTTCGTATTTCTAATGATATTCGGTTGACCTGCTCAATAGTTCCATGTTTTTCACGAAAGCCGAACTGATGCAAAGGGATGATGTGTTCTCAGGAATGAATTTATCCGAGTGAGAACGCATTTTTCAAAAAGTTTTGATAACCATAATAATAAACATATAGGTCTGTACGACGAGGGAATTGTGTGATCTTTTACTGGCTTTGGTATCATTATGATTATTGACTTTTTCCACCTATCTGGAAAGTAGCCAAGTTTAGTGATGGCATTGGAGAGCTGGGCGATAGTGCAGACGGCGCAATATGGGAGCTCGATAATCATTTTTGGGGTTATTAGGTCACTGCCCGGTGATTTTTTCGGACTCAATTCCTTTTTGATTATGTTAGCAATTTCGTTTGGGCGAAACTCGACTGAATCTTCATGAGGCTCAGCGTCATTTATTAATGCCGGTAGTGTAAACGAGTTTGGTGTGAATACATTTTGAAGGTGAGCGGCAAATGTTCTTGCTCTATCGTCATCACTGCGGGCCCAGCCGCCTGCGGGGTTTCTAATAGGCATCACGGTTTTTGTCGGTGAGTTTCGAAATGGATGAGCTCTCCAAACTGAGTGTGCAGGTTGAGGTGTTGAAATGCGAGCTGCGGTGACGAAGACGGATTCTAGTTTGTTTACAAAGTTGTCGATCTCAGCTTCATCGGTTAGGGCAGGATCTAGCTCAATGTGTGACCTAATGTATTTTTTGTATCTGACCCAGTTGGTTTTATGCGAAGTTAATCTACTCGGTTGGTCAACGGTTTTTGGGTGTCGAGATAGGTTGATTAATACAGGCGAGTGATCAGATGAGAGATCTGAAAGACTTTCGGCGCTTAGCAGGTTTCGAGGAATATTTTTGGTTATTGCAAAGTCAATTAGGTCAGGTAGCTTATTGGGGTCAGCCGGCCAGTATGATGGTCTGCCGGGAGAGAGATAGTCGAGCTTATTGCCGGCTTTTGTAATTGCATTGTACAGCTGCTTGCCTTTTGGGGTCACGAGACGAGATCCCTAGTGAGTGTGCTTCTCCTGCTGCTATGAAATGTTCTCCCAGTGAGTTAAAAAACTGCATGAACTCAACTTCAGATATATTGAAGCGAGGGGGGCAGTATACGGCAGCTAGAGTTAGTTGGTTACCACTAACCAGCTGAATGCTTATCGATGTGGCCTGTAGATGATTTTGAGCAAATTGTTTGTGGCAGTGGTGTTTAAGGCGGTTTCTTATTAAAATAACAGTCCCAACATGTTCTTTACCATCAGGTTGATTTGTTCCGTAAAATAAGTAACCTCGTAAGTTGAAGTTATATTTGTTAGTAAGGTGTGTTTCCGAGAGTAGCATTACGTCAATATGTTTGTCGAGGAGAAATTGAGCTAGCTCAAGTTTGTGCTGTGAAACGCCATTAGCATTCCACGTAGATATGCGTAGGGAAGCCATTGATTATTTAAACTGCTGAGATATCAGCATTTGAATTAGCAGATTTTGGTTTCGCATTAGATCCTGCATTGTTGTCCGCATAAATGACATAAACTCCATAAGGCTTTGCTGCATAGTTGATAGCATTACTTCGAAGCCGCTTTGTTGATGCTCCGATGGTTGGTACTGTTGGGCCGCGTTCAGCTCTACATGTGTTGGTTGTGAGTGAAGCGTATTTGAGGTAGGGGGGACCAATCCCGATTTAAGAGCGCTCGCAAATGATACGTTTTTGGATGAGATTTCAGGGCCAAGTGAAGATCTGGCTGCAGTCGAGAAGTACACAACTGGATTGGATTTGGTTGGAGTCGTGTTAGTCGGTACGTTCCGGGAGCGTGCAGTAATCACTCGCTGCTGAAGTCTACTTTTTAATTCCATTTATATTGGGCAACCTTTGTAGTTAGCTGTCTTGTTTGCTCGCTGGGCAGTTTGTGGTATCATGAAGCTCTCCACAAGCTACACATACCGGGCGTAGGGTGCAGTACGACCTTGTATGGCCATATTCTTGGCAATTCGTACATTGTACGGGACCATTGCGTTTGTGCGGTTCTTCTACAGTGATTCTGCGGTGCAGTAGAAATTGAAGTTTGTATATTCGGTGCACTTCGTTTTTCTTGAGCGGCATGCTTTCTGGATTAAGTTCAACCTTGAAGAGTGGTTGCGGCTTTCTATCCTTATTTAGTATATTGAAAACAGTTTTAACACTGAATCCTTTCTCTTTTAGCGCATTGATAACTTCTGCAGGAGTCACTTCGGGCTCTAAGCCCTTTAGTACGACTTGCAGGCTTTTGCTGCTTTTTAGCTGGTACGTATAGAAGTTCTTTTTTTTTGTTACTCAGGTACTTCGACAGTACTCTGTAGTTGTCTTCGGACTTAGTTTGTACCTTGGTTTCATGGATATTTCCCTTTACAAGGGGAATTATGTGGAAATTGTCCTTCCCAATGAGCTCGCCAAATTTGCTAACGAGATCTTTTTTCTCGAATGTATATTGGTGGAGGCTTTGGAGGAGGAGAGAGCCGGCGCTCGTCTTGCTCGCGCTGCAGTTGTTTGCGAAATTCGTTTTGATTGTCTTTACCACTCATTGTCACGACCGAGGATTGGTTTAATTGTTTTTCCAGTGTTATTAATACTAATTAACTAATTAATTATTGATTAATTAATTATTGATAAGTTAATTATTGATTAATTAATTATTGATAAGTTAATTATTGATTAATTAGTTAATAGGTTTGTGCGGTTTTATCGCACTAAGCGTCTTTTCGCAATTTGCACTATTTATTAGACAGTTTTCACTGCACTGATGAGTTTTAGAATTTATTTTTCGGAGCACAAGAAAAACCAGTAAGGACGCTATCTTCAGCAAGGCTGAAGCTATAATACTTTTCACTTTGTGTCACTATAAAAAAAACTAAATGAATAGTTTTCATGGCTCCCTAACAACATAACTGTAATGTTTCAAGTCAATTCGTTAAAAAACAAAAAATTTTTCCATACAACGGTTCAAGTTTTGCGATAAGTGGGCGTAGCCATGCCCACATTTGGTCAAAATAGTTTTTATTCCTCCCTAAGAACATAACAGTAAAGTTTCAAGTCAATTGGTTAAAAAACAAAAAAGTTTTCCATACAAAGGGTCAATTTTCGCTATAAAAGGGCGTGGCCACGCCCACTTTTGATCAAAATAGTTTTCATTCCTCCCTAAGAGCATAACTGCAAAGTTTCAAGTCAATTGGTTAAAAAACAAAAATGTTTTCCATACAACGGGTAAATTTTTGCTATAAGTAGGCGTGGCTACGCCCACTTTTGGTCAAAATAGTTTTCATTCCTCTCTAGGAACATAACTGTAAAGTTTTAAGTCAATTGGTTAAAAAACAAAAAAATTTTCCATACAAAGGGTCAGTTTTCGCTATAAAAGGGCGTGGCTACGCCCACTTTTCGTCAAAATAGTTTTCATTCCTCCCTAAGAACATAACTGTAAAGTTTCAAGTCAATTGATTAAAAAACCAAAAAGTTTTCCATACAAAGGGTCAAGTTAAGCTATAAGTGGGCGTGGCCACGCCCACTTTTGATCAAAATAGTTTTCATTCCTCCCTAAGAGCATAACTGCAAAGTTTCAAGCCAATTGGTTAAAAAACAAAAAAGTTTTCCATACAATGGGTCAATTTTCGCTATAAGTGGGCGTGGCTACGCCCTGGCTACGCCCACTTTTGGTCAAAATAGTTTTCATTCCTCTCTAAGAACATAACTGTAAAGTTTCAAGTCAATTGGTTAAAAAACAAAAAAGTTTTCCATACAACCGGTAAATTTTCGCTATAAGTGGGCGTGGCTACGCGTGGTTACGCCCACTTTGGTCAAAATAGATTTCATTCCTCCCTAAGAACATAACTTTAAAATTTCAAGTCAATTGGTTAAGAAACAAAAAAGTTTTCCATACAACGACGTGAATATTCCTTCTCTTCCTCTTCTTCATTTTGTATGGGAGCTACCAGTTCCAGATGTCCAATCTCAATGAAACTTTCAGGCATGTAGTCGGACCATGTAAAACTACTATGTTTAAAATTTCAGCACTCTATTGTACAAAACAAAAAAGTTTTCCATACAACGATTCAAGTTTTGTTCACTTTTCTTCTTCTTTTCGTATGGGAGCTACCTGTTCCAATAATCCGATCATGCTGGTTCCGACGAATGATTCATCGTAATAAATTCTAAGACTCTGTGCAAAGTTTCAGCTCGATAGCTTCAAACTGAGGGACTAGTTTGCATACATACAGACAGACAGACAGACGGACAGACGGACAGACGGACATGGCTAAATCAACTCGTCTTGTCGTCCTGATCAAGAATATATATACTTTATATAGTCGGAAATTAATATTTCGATCTGTTACAAACTCCGTGACAAAGTTAATATACTATTTCACATAAGTGAAAAGTATAAAAATAAACACGTCTGCATGCGACGGCAGTTCAAGGAAAAAAAAAAATTAATGGGAAAAAATTAAACGAATTTTTTGTCCATGTAAAACACTATAAATTCTGAATAAAATGCCGCCCATTTATGCAATTAAAAACATTTAAATGTCTCTTATTAGATAAGGCATATTTTCGACTGATAAGGCACTTCTTCTTCAATGATTTCGGGGATATTTTAGATTTTGTCCAAAAAATGTTATTTCTTATGATTTTTCGTAAAATCTGTTCATGCCATCTGAAAGAGGAACAGATAAGCTTTCCATCGAGCTCTTAGTCGAAGAAGTCGGTCAAAAGATGCAAGAGTTATTAGCAAAAAACTATTCGCGGTCAACACGATTCCGTACTACTGCTGATTGTTTTCGCAAAGTACTTTTCTATAATTTTAGTATTTTTATACCCTGTACATACAGTGTGTCAGGGTATATTAAGTTTGTTTGAGCGAAATGTATGTAACGCACAGAAGGAGGGGAGGGGGACCCCATAAAATACATATATTCTTGATCAGAATGACAAGAGAAATCGATTGAGCCATGTCCGTCTATCCGTCCGTCTGTCCGTCTGTATTCACCGATGGTTCTCGGAAACTGTAAAAGCTAGAGACTTGAAATTTGGAGGGTAGACTCGTGATGCTTGGCACTACATCAATTTTAAACGGTTTTGTGCCACGCCACTCCTTCCTGCCCAACCAGCACCGCCTACTTTTTTAAAACGTTGTAACTCGAACACCCGAAGATATAGAAACATGAAAGTCGGTATGTAGACTCAGCATGAAGAGTTCTGCAAAACTGCATACCACAATTTTTCCCCTCCCCTTGATTTCCCTTCCCCCAGTTGTTTTCTCTAAAAACCAATATCTCCAAAACTAATAAAGATATGAACATGAAATTTTGTATACAAGCTCAGTAAATATATATCTTTAAAACTGCATACCACAAAATTACCCTCTATTCGAAAGTTACCCCTCAATGACCAACAAACTCAAATTTTTCGTAAATTTCACTTTTTTTTGATCAATTTACTTGATATTTTGAACACTATTCGATCGGGCGATGCTTGCCTTTTGGGGTCACGAGACGAGATGCCTAGTGAGTGTGCTTCTCCTGCTGCTATGAAATGTTCTCCCAGTGAGTTAAAAAACTGCATGAACTCAGCTTCAGATATATTGAAGCGAGGGGGGCAGTATACGGCAGCTGGAGTTAGTTGGTTACCACTAACCAGCTGAATGCTTATCGATGTGGCCTGTAGATGATTTTGAGCAAATTGTTTGTGGCAGTGGTGTTTAAGGCGGTTTCTTATTAAAATAACAGTCCCAACATGTGCTTTACCATCAGGTTGATTTGTTCCGTAAAATAAGTAACCTCGTAAGTTGAAGTTATATTTGTTAGTAAGGTGTGTTTCCGAGAGTAGCATTACGTCAATATGTTTGTCGAGGAGAAATTGAGCTAGCTCAAGTTTGTGCTGTGAAACGCCATTAGCATTCCACGTAGATATGCGTAGGGAAGCCATTGATTATTTAAACTGCTGAGATATCAGCATTTGAATTAGCAGATTTTGGTTTCGCATTAGATCCTGCATTGTTGTCCGCATAAATGACATAAACTCCATAAGGCTTTGCTGCATAGTTGATAGCATTACTTCGAAGCTGCTTTGTTGCTGCTCCGACGGTTGGTACTGTTGGGCCGCGTTCAGCTCTACATGTGTTGGTTGTGAGTGAAGCGTATTTGAGGTAGGGGGGACCAATCTTGATTTAAGAGCGCTCGCAAATGATACGCTTTTGGATGAGATTTCAGGGCCAATTGAAGATCTGGCTGCAGTCGAGAAGTACACATCTGGATTGGATTTGGTTGGAGTCATGTTAGTCGGTACGTTCCGGGAGCGTGCAGTAATCACTCGCTGCTGAAGTCTACTTTTTAATTCCATTTATATTGGGCAACCTTTGTAGTTAGCTTTCTTGTTTGCTCGCTGGGCAGTTTGTGGTATCATGAAGCTTTCCACAAGCTACACATACCGGGCGTAAAGTGCAGTACGACCTTGTATGGCCATATTCTTGGCAATTCGTACATTGTACGGGACCATTGCGTTTGTGCGGTTCTTCTACAGTGATTCTGCAATGCAGTAGAAATTGAAGTTTGTATATCGGGTGCACTTCATTTTTCTTGAGCGGCATGCTTTCTGGATTAAGTTCAACCTTGAAGAGTGGTTGCGGCTTTCTATCCTTATTTAGTATATTGAAAACAGTTTTAACACTGAATCCTTTCTCTTTTACCGCATTGATAACTTCTGCAGTAGTCACTTCGGGCTCTAAGCCCTTTAGTACGACTTGCAGGCCTTTGCTGCTTTTTAGCTGGTACGTATAGAAGTTCTTTTTGTTGTCGCTCAGGTACTTCGACAGTACTCTTTAGTTGTCTTCGGACTTAGTTTGTACCTTGGTTTCATGGATATTTCCCTTTACAAGGGGAATTATGTGGAAATTGTCCTTCCCAATGAGCTCGCCAAATTTGCTAACGAGATCTTTTTTCTCGAATGTATATTGGTGGAGGCTTTGGAGGGGGAGAGAGCCGGCGCTCGACTTGCTCGCGCTGCAGTTGTTTGCGAAATTCGTTTTGATTGTCTTTACCACTCATTGTCACGACCGAGGATTGGTTTAATTGTTTTTCCAGTGTTATTAATACTAATTAACTAATTAATTATTGATTAATTAATTATTGATAAGTTAATTATTGATTAATTAGTTAATAGGTTTGTGCGGTTTTATCGCACTAAGCGTCTTTTCGCGATTTGCACTATTTATTAGACAGTTTTCACTGCACTGATAAGTTTTAGAATTTATTTTTCGGAGCACAAGAAAAAAAAATAAACACGTCTGCATGCGACGGCAGTTCAAGGAAAAAAAAAACCAGTAAGGAAGGTATAGTCGAGTATACTCGACAATATAACACCCTGCATAAAAGTTAGTTGTAAACCAAATATTATCAAGAAAAAAAAAAAAAAAATTTACTTAAATTTGCAAAAATATATCCGTTTTCTTTATTTATACAAATAGGAAGAATTCTCGTAAAAAAAATACGTGTTTTATTTACAAATTACACAGAAGCTAAAATTACCTTAACAGTTTTAACTAAATAAATAATCTACAAATACTACAAAGTTTTGATTATAAATAGATTTTACATAAATAGTGATTAAAAGCTAGGTAAACTTAATAAGATAGCGTCATGAAAGCTATAGAGCGTTTCGTACGTTCGAGAGTCTATGTCTTGGTCTAAATTTGTCAGAGCCCAGTCAATTTGCGTTCCAGCACTAGTTGTCTCAACGTCAAAATTTAAAAGCGACCTAAATCCTCTAGCAGAAAGACGATTTAAAAGATTATCAGACTCTGAGCGACTTCGAAAACATAAATTAAAATCTCCTATAACCAAAGAATCTGACCCTAGAAACGGAAACTGTTCGAAAACGTCTTCAAAGTCGGATATGAATTGTCGAAGTGGATACCTAGGGCTTCTATAAATTATTAGAACGCCTATCGACTTATAACGGAAAACTGCATATTCGAATACACCTGAATTGCTTTCTGTAAATTTTCGATGACTAGCGCAACAACTTATGTGTTGAAGAATTTCTTCCCGAACATAAACGATTATTCCTCTTTTAGGACGGGTCCGAACATAGCAGTCATTGCAATCAAGCCTAATTGCAATTCTGAATCCGGGAACCTCATAATTTTCTTGCGGATACGTTGATGTCTCCACAACACAAACAATTGATGACATTAACATAAGTTTGTCAGCTCGAATGTCATCAATGTGGGAAAACAA
The DNA here is from genome assembly GCA_034638295.1 of Phortica okadai. NCBI lineage: Eukaryota > Metazoa > Arthropoda > Insecta > Diptera > Drosophilidae > Phortica > Phortica okadai. The sequence continues at coordinate 16,956,987 of CM067852.1, forward strand.
ACTTTGAGTGTTGTGGTAACATATTTGTAGGCCTAACGGACTTATCAAATGATCGAAATGGGTGTTCAACAGTTTCTCATTATGTAACGTTTGTATTTCTACATGAACAAAGTCACTTTCCGAAAGAGGTTTAGGTGGGTTGAATTGACCAACCAAAAAGAGTCCTGCTGCATTTGTAGCTCTACTGCAAGCAACATAAAGGGCAGCTCGTGACATACGTTTACTTGTGTGAACTGCAACAAGTGAATATGTAGCGCCTTGACTCTTATGAATTGTAATACCTTCGGCAGGTACTACTGGAAACTGTTTTCGGTCAATACAAACTTGTTCGTTTCGTTTGTATTGAAAGGTTCGAATTATTTTTTGAACCGGTGTCCAACTAAGTTCAGTGGCGTGCGAGTTTTGATATCTCGCATTTTGGCCCACAGACTCTTCAGGAAATTGAATCCACAATTTTGTTGGACAGTTTGAATTGTTGAAGTCAATTTGCTTCAAAACTCCTGTTGCACCATTGACCAAACCATCACCTGTATCGACATTGACAGTCATCATATACTTGATGGTGGTTTTTAAAAGAAGACTATTGATGAGACCTTGCGTCTCAGAGGTCTTGAAATGCTGAATTGCTTTAAGAATTCGCTCTTTACTTTCATTTGTAAGACCTGTGGCCTTAATGACATCTTCGGAGTTTGAAACAAACTGCTGCAGAGAAACTGAATTTAGTTTGAAAGAATTATAGCAGTCTGCTTCATTATTTGTCAAGAATAAATGAATGGCATCATTCGGAATATTTGATGCTGACACAATTCGGGAACGTAAAAGTTCAATATCAAAAGGTGTCATTGCATCAGATGCCATGTTGTTAAGAGCAATAGCGAATGATTGGTCTTCACGTTGGCGCATTATCTCTGTAAGTTCGAAATATTTGAAAAGGTCCCACAGAGATGAACCAAACAACGTGTGGTACGGATCATTTGAATTAGACTGAAAGACCCATTTATCCGCAACAGGTGAAAGTTGTCTGAGGTCCCCGAAAACTACAACAGAAACACCGCCGAATGGAGAGGTATTTTTAAAAATTTGTCTTAGACGAGCATCTAAATTCGAAAACATTTTGGCACCGACCATTGAAACCTCGTCAATGATCAGCACCTTGAGATCTAGCAAGTTTGTGTGTAAGGTATTACACAAATCGTGACTTAATGGCCTTAGTTCCGAGCTCGACTGGTTCACTGGAAGTGAAAACATTGAATGTAAAGTAGATCCACTTATGGCAAAAGCAGCTTTTCCAGTTGGAGCACATAAAAGAACTCGTACAGAGTTCGGATTACTTCCAGGTACACTATTGTACCTGTAAGTAAGGGACTGAAAAATGGCGGATATCAACCTACTCTTTCCTACTCCGGCTCCACCACTTACAAACTCATGAAAAACAAATTTGCATTTGACATTATGCAGCAAATGAGTTAAGTAAACTCTTTGTTTAAAGTTGAGAGACCTAACAATTGTCAGCAAATTTTCTTTTGCGATGATGGGAGGAAGATTAATGTGTCGAATGGTATTGTCAGATTGGTCTTGATTTATCTCTGGATCATTTAGATTTAGAACGTTTAAGCCTGGTGGCACTTCAGGTATTGCTAGTGCCCGAAATTGTTCATCTAAATCCTGATCCGAGCGATGCACATCTTCATTGTTGTCATTTTCGATGTCTTGCAATCGATCCAAAACTTCTTCCAACTCTCTATTATCTAAAACATTAAACCTCCTCCTGATTGCATCAATCGTTCCCTGATTTTCACGACAAATAACCTCACAATCTTTATTAAGAATGTCTACCGTCTCATTTCTCCAAGGGAGATACAACATTACTAGTTCCCTAAAGAAGTCCTTACGATCCTTATCAACGTTAAACCGCCTATATCTAATAACACAGGGCTTTGTACGTTTTCTTACAAAGCCACTGTTATCTATAAGAGGAAAAGCTGTCCTTGCAAAAACTTCAGGTTCAACCTCAACTTCAACTTCTTCAGAAGCCTCAGCAACATTTACTGCCCTATCCGTCTTCGAATATCGGTAGTTCGCTGCAAAATACGCTAAACATAGGTCACTCAAGGTATTTGGACGATGAACATAATGTTCAAGTAAACCTGTCTGAAAGATATTCGTTGAATCTTGTTGCATGTCCTGCAACTCGCCTCTAGGCTTCAGCATTCTAACGCGCTGCTCTGGATGAGAAGTATTAATATATATTTCAGCATTGCTACTCTCAGACATGTGCAAACCTAAGCAACAGTATGCAGCTTCTTGTGCAGAAATTTCACTTCCTGAAATGAATTTGTGACCTATGTGCTGAAGTTTTTGTTTAATAGTAAAATTGCAGCGATGAATTTCTTCAACAGCTTCGCGTAACAACTTTGAAACACCTCGATTTGATTTGTTTATGTAATTCACTATGTAACTACAACATGCATAGGCATCCAAAATGAACTGGATGTCCATGTTGGCCCTATGCAATGCGAGGATGTCTTTGTTATATGCGTTGAGCATTTTACTATTAAAACTTCTACGCAAAAATATTTGTGGCTTCTTAACGCTTGATCTTAAAGCCAACTTATACTCTTCATAATTCATATTCAGAGTATTGTGAGCCAAAAATTGATCAAAATTAGAAAAATTCAGATCTGCTGACAATAGATCTTGAATTTTTTGATAATTTTCACAATGTTGGTCACGGTGTTCAAATTCATCAGGAAGTGGCGTTAGAATTTCAGTTTGTGGCATTGGGGGATAAGGCATCCCGAAACGGCAACCTCTACCTTGTCGACGACAGGAATGTCCATGGCTATGTTTTTGATAAGCAATGAATTCTTGCAGACTATGCTCAATACTTTCAGTAGAAATGAAAGTATCAATGAAGGTTATGACAGCCTGATATGTGCTATGATCGTTAAGATCAATTTTTGGGGAATCTTTCAGCCATAACATGCCATGGACGTGTGGTGAACCTCTATGCTGAAACTCGATGCGCCAATAATATTTTGTGACAGGGTATTTACCGAAAATACATTCGTCGGTTTTCATTAGTGAAAACAGTTGACGAAATCTATAGTCAAAATATCTAGCGCAAGTAACAGCATCGGTTCGGATAAGTCTGGCCTTCTCATCGAAACGCATTGTAGCCGCCTGCTCTTCGGAAATTGTAATGCGGTCTACATTTTGCTTCAAGATAACTAAGAGTTCGGTCCACTTTGTTTCAGCTGCTGATAATGTGATAAAAAAAGTGGGAAGATCGAACTGCCTAATCATGGCCAAGACTTTTTATACTTTTCACGTATGTGAAATAGTATAATAACTTTGTGCTGAAGTTTGTAACAGATCGAAATATTCATTTCCGACTATATAAAGTATATATATTCTTGATCAGGGCGACAAGACGAGTTGATTTAGCCATGTCCGTCTGTCCGTCTATCTGTATATATACAATCTCCTCCCACAGTTTTTAAGATATCGAGCTGAAATTTTGCACAGAGACTTCTTATTCGTGCAGTCAACTCATTTGTCGGATCCAGCCATATCGGACCACTGGAACTGGTAGCCCCCATACGAAAAGAAGAAGAAAAATGAACAAAACTTGAATCGTTGTATGGAAAACTTTTTTGTTTTGTATGATAGAGTGCTGAAATTTTAAACATAGTAGTTCTACATAGTCCGACTACATGCCTGAAAGTTTCAATGAGATTGGACATCTGGAACTGGTAGCTCCCATACAAAATGAAGAAGAGGAAGAGAAGCAATATTCACGTCGTTGTATGGAAAACTTTTTTGTTTTTCAACGAATTGACTTGAAACTTTACAGTTATGTTCTTAGGGAGGAATGAAAACTATTTTGACCAAAAGTGGGCGTGGCCACGCCCTTTTATAGCGAAATTTGACCCGTTGTATGGAAAACTTTTGTGTTTTTTAACCAATTGACTTGAAACTTTACAGTTATGTTCTTAGGGAGGAATGAAAACAATTTTGACCAAAAGTGGGCGCCGCCACGCCTTTTTATAGCGAAATTTGACCCGTTGTATGGAAAACTTTTTTGTTTTTTTAACCAATTGACTTGAAACTTTACTGTTATCTTTTTAGGGAGGAATGAAGACAATGTTGACCAAAAGTGGGCGTGGCCACGCCCTTTTTTAGTGAAAATTGACCCGTTGTATGGAAAACTTTTTTGTTTTTTAACCAATTGACTTGAAACTTTACAGTTATGTTCTTAGGGAGGCATGAAAACTATTTTGACCCAAAGTGAGCGTAGCCACGCCCACTTCTAGCGAAATTTGACCCGTTGTATGGACAACTTTTTTGTTTTTCAACCAATTGACTTGAAACCTTACAGTTATCTTCTTAGGGAGGAATGAAAACTATTTTGACCAAAAGTGGGCGTGGCCACGCCCTTTTTTAGTGAAAATTGACCCGTTGTATGGAAAACTTTTCTGTTTTTTAACCAATTGACTTGAAACTTTACAGTTATGTTCTTAGGGAGGCATGAAAACTATTTTGACCCAAAGTGAGCGTAGCCACGCCCACTAATCGCAAAACTTGAACCGCTGTATGGAAAACTTTTTTGTTTTTTAACCAATTGACTTGAAAACTTACAGTTATGTTGTTAAGGAGGCATGAAAACTATTCACTTAGTTTTTTAGTGACACAACGTGAAAAGTATTATAGCTTCAGCCTTGCTGAAGATAGCGTCCTTACTGGTTTTTTCTCGGCTTCCCAGTGAGCTGGAGATGAGCGAACACCTTTTAATACCCTGTAGCCATCATCGTGAAGAATTTAACGGTTTACAAAATCATCATTTAAGACGTTGTTCACGGTGATGCCTGCAGGGGCCCTATTTTTTCGCAAACAAATTGAAGTATTGTTTGCGATATTTATCTTTTCAAGCTTCTTATAATTGTAAAAAAGCTTGTCTAACCGAACACCTCTTCTATCAAAATTACGCAGCTCAGACCTAACAATTTTGGTGAATGTTTCATAACATTGACGTTTATGACCTCCATATATGGACGCAAACGACAATTCCTCAGAGTCTTCATCGGTAACCATGTCTAAAGGACGCTGACCTTCAGCAGGAGCCATTATAACTCTTTGTAATTGAACGTTTTCAATTTGATTATTATCCATCAAAGTTTCTTGGCCTCCTGGATTAAGATCGTTCTCAATATGATTGTCCTGTTCATTTGCATTGGGGTTTTCGTTATCATTTCTGATATGAGTGTTCGAAATAGACTGAACAATGTCAACATCAGATGTTGAAACGACAAAAGGAACATTTTCTGAAACAAACGAAGAAATCCATTGTTCGTCTAAAGATATTTGATGCTTTCTATACAGTTCTGTATTGCATAAATATCTTACTGCCTCCAGAACTTTAGCAGGTCGTATGCTTTCTGACATGAAATCATGACTGTACTGCATACGCCGCCTGAGATGTAGTTGAATAACTTCGGATTGATCGAAAGTTCGAGGTAGAGTTGTAACTGTATTTGTTACCGAAATCGGAACATTTACAACAGCTCCTCGAATGGCACTTTGGCGCTCGAACCCTAAAGGAACAATCCTCATGAATGGAAGGCGTGGACACACCAATCGCTCTTCAAGGGGTGTTAAGTCCTTTAAACAATCAGGAAGTTCTGGAAATTCCAGGCCATTTGTAATGCAAATGCATTGTTTTCATTCCTCCCTAAGAACATAACTGTAAAGTTTCAAGTCAATTGGTTAAAAAACAAAAAAGTTTTCCATACAACGGGTCAATTTACACTAAAAAAGGGCGTGGCCACGCCCACTTTTGGTCAAAATAGTTTTCATTCCTCCCTAAGAAGATAACTGTAAGGTTTCAAGTCAATTGGTTGAAAAACAAAAAAGTTGTCCATACAACGGGTCAAATTTCGCTAGAAGTGGGCGTGGCCGCGCCCACTTTTGGTCAAAATAGTTTTCATTCCTCCCTAAGAAGATAACTGTAAGGTTTCAAGTCAATTGGTCAATTTTCGCTAAAAAAAAGGAGTGGGCACGCCCACTTTTGGTCAAAATAGTTTTCATTCCTCCCTAAGAACATAACTGCAAAGTTTCAAGTCAATTGGTTGAAAAACAAAAAAGTTGTCCATACAACGGGTCAAATTTCGCTAGAAGTGGGCGTGGCTACGCTCACTTTGGGTCAAAATAGTTTTCATGCCTCCCGAAGAACATAACTGTAAAGTTTCAAGTCAATTGGTTAAAAAACAAAAAAGTTTTCCATACAACGAGTCAAATTTCGCTATAAAAGGGCGTGGCCGCGCCCACTTTTGGTCAAAATTGTTTTCATTCCTCCCTAAGAACATAACTGTAAAGTTTCAAGTCAATTGGTTAAAAAACACAAAAGTTTTCCATACAACGGGTCAAATTTCGCTATAAAAGGGCGTGGCCACGCCCACTTTTGGTCAAAATAGTTTTCATTCCTCCCTAAGAACATAACTGTAAATTTTCAAGTCAATTGGTTAAAAAAAAAAAAAAGTTTTTCAAACAACGGGTCAATTTTTGCTATAAGTGGGCGTGGCTACCCCTGGCTACGCCCACTTTTGGTCAAAGTAGTTTTCATTCCTTCCTAAGAACATAACTTTAAAATTTCAAGTCAATTGGTTAAAAAAAAAAAAAGTTTTTCATACAACGGGTCAATTTTCGCTAGAAGTGGGCGTGGCTACGCGTGGCTACGCCCATTTTTGGTCAAAATAGTTTTCATTCCTCCCCAAGAACATAACTTTAAAAATTTCAAGTCAATTGGTTAAAAAACAAAAAAGTTGTCCATACAACGACGTGAATATTGCTTCTCTTCCTCTTCTTCATTTTGTATGGGAGCTACCAGTTCCAGATGTCCAATCTCATTGAAACTTTCAGGCATGCAGTCGGACTATGTAGAACTACTATGTTTAAATTTTCAGCACTCTATCATACAAAAAAAAAAAAAGTTTTCCATACAACGATTCAAGTTTTGTTCGTTTTTCTTCTTCTTTTCGTATGGGGGCTACCAGTTCCAGTGGTCCGATATGGCTGGATCCGACAAATGAGTTGACTGCACGAATAAGAAGTCTCTGTGCAAAATTTGAGCTCGATATCTTAAAAACTGTGGGAGGAGATTGTATATATACAGACAGACGGACAGACAGCCATGGCTAAATCAACTCGTCTTGTCGTCCTGATCAAGAATATATATACTTTATATAGTCGGAAATGAATATTTCGATCTGTTACAAACTTCAGCACAAAGTTATTATACTATTTCACATACGTGAAAAGTATAATGATGAGGGGCTGACTTAACTGACTCATACGGACATACAGACAAACAAAATAAACATTTTTGTTAACATGGATTAAGTAAACTGCGCCTGAAGAAACCTGGCTAGAAACTTCGTGAAGATTATACTATTAAACAGTTTACATGGGGTTTTTAACTCGCGGCGTATGTTTTATGGTAAATATTATGTCTACATCTACTAATTAGCTCGAAACGCAGCGCGTCAAAACCCCACATGTAAATTGGGTATAGTTGGCTGTGTCTGTCTAATAATAATATAAATAACCAGTAAGGACGCTATAGTCGAGTATACTCGACAATATAATACCCTGTACACACAGTAGCCGGTGCAACACCCTCAGTCTACAAAAACATATTGATCTGACGTCGCATATTCAAATAGTGTTCAAAATAACAAGCAAATCGGTCAAAAAATGTGGAATTCACGAAAAATTTGAGTTTGTAGGTCATTGAGGGGAAACTATCAAAAAGAGGGGAATTTTGTGGTATGCAGTTTTTAAGATACGTACATACTGAGCTTGTCTACAAAATTTCAGGTTCGTATCTCTAATAGTTTTGAAGACACAGCAATTTTAAGAAAACAACCGGGGGAGGGGAAATGAAGAGGAGGGGGAAAAATTGTGGTATGCAGTTTTGTAGTGCTACTTATACTGAGTCTACATACCGATTTTAATGTTTCTATCTCTTTGGATGTTCGAGTTATAGCGTTTTAAAAAAGTGGGCGGTGCTGGATGGGCGGGAAGGAGTGGGCGTGGCACAAAACCGTTCAAACTTGATCTGCTGCCGAGCATCACGAGTCTACCCTCCAAATTTCAAGTCTCTAGCTATTATAGTTTCTGAGAACCATTGGTGAATACGGACAGACGGACAGACAGACGGACGGACAGACGGAAGGACATGGCTTAATCAATTTCTCTTGTCATCCTGATCAAGAATATATATACTTTATATAGTCGCAAGTGAATATTTCTGTGCGTTACATACATTTCGCTCAAACAAATACAATATACCCCGATACACAGTATGTGTACAGGGTATAAAAACTCACCAGCTGTATAAAATCCAATTAAGGATAGAAAATCATTTAATATTTCCAAGAACCGAATTATATTTCTTTATTTTGTGTATGTTCACTGAACATTCAATTATGGCTGTGAAAACAACCGATTTTTTTTTAAATTCGAACCGAAACCGCTTGTAACTTTGAACGACGACCCAATATGGACCGCACCAGACTTTATAATATACGAAAGATTTGCGAATCAATATATTTGCACAAGAACGATTTTAATCAATTTGGCGCAAATTTATAAACTGGCGCAAATCTTTTAGGGTTGTCGAAACATTTGTTAAAATGGGGCTATTATAGTCAATTTTGAAATGGACAACTCTATACCAGGGATTCAAGGCTCCACTCATAATTTATAGTGTTGAAAAAGAAAGAGGTGAATGATTAATATTCAAACGATCAAATGACCAAATTTTATTTATATTTGGTCATTAGTTAAAACATATGTAAATGCTTTGTCATGCGTTACTAGAAAATTCGACGTTATCATGGTAACCATATGTACACATATACATAATAACGACAATTAACATTTTATATGTTTATGCTAATTTTGAATAATTGAAACATTTATATTTTATTTGTAACAATTTGTGTTTATATAAATATAAATATAATAAAAAGTCTTATTGGAAAATTCTTATTGGACAATTTTTGCTGTTTTCATACAAAGTATGCTTGACAGCAATTTTAATAAAACCATGTTTTGTAGGAAAATGCGCGGAATAGGAAAAGTTGTTGTACGCCATTTGGTAGGGCTATGTTTACTGAGTCTACAAAACAATTTTCATGTTTCTTTATTAACATTTATGAAATATTTCATCAAAAGAACTTAATAAACGTTGATTTTTCAATTTTTTTTAGTTTGATGGTCTTTGAGGGGCAACCATGAAACAGAGGGGTATATTGTGGTACGCAGTTTTAAAGTGGTATATTTACTGAACCTGTATACAAAATTTCAGGTTCGTAACTTTTATAGTTTTGGAGATATATCAGTTTTAAAAAAACAAATGGGGGAGGGGAAATTAAGGGGAGGGGGAGAAATTCTGGTATGCAGTTTTGTAGAGCTCTTTATGCTGAGCCTACATACCGACTGTCATGTTTCTATCTCTTCGGGTGTTCGAGTTATACCGTTTTTAAAAAGTGGGCGGTGCTGGTTGGGCGGGAAGGAGTGGGCGTGGCACAAAACCGTTCAAACTTGATGTAGTGCCAAGCATCACGAGTCTACCCTCCAAATTTCAGGTCTCTAGCTTTTACAGTTTCCGAGAACCATTGGTGAATACAGACGGACGGACGGACGGACGGACAGACGGACATGGCTCAATCAATTTCTCTTGTCGTCCTGATCAAGAATATATATACTTTATGGGGTCCCCCTTCCCTCCTTCTGTGCGTTACATACATTTCGTTCAAACAAACTTAATATACCCTGACACACTGTATGTGCAGGGTATAAAAATTAATGGGAAAAAATTAAACGAATTTTTTGTCCATGTAAAAATCTATTAATTCTGAATAAAATGCCTTCCATTTAGGCAATCAAAAAATTGAAATGTCTTTTATTAGATAAGGCATATTTTCGTCTGATAAGGTACTTCTTCTTCAATGATTTCGACGATATTTTAGTTCTCATCAAATCGATTATATTTCTCATGACTTTTCATGAAATTTGTTTATGCCATCTGAAAGAGGAACCGAAAAGCTCTCCATCGAGCTCTTAGTTGAAGAAGTCGGTCGAAGAATGGAAGAGTTATTAGCAAAAAACTAATCGGTGGTCAACACGATTCCGTCCTACTGCCAATCCTTTTCGCAAAGTACTTTTCTATAATTTATTCATAAGAAATAAAATTTTTTTTATCAAATTTAAAATATCTTCGAAATCATTGAAGAAGAAGTACCTTATCAGACGAAAATATGCCTTATTTAATAAGAGACATTTTCATTTTTTTAATTGCACAAATGGGCGGCATTTTATTCAGAATTAATAATTTTTTACATGGACAAAAAATTCGTTTAATTTTTTCCATTAAACACTAGAATTATAGAAAAGTATTTTGCGAAGAGAATCGGCAATAGCACGGTATCGTGCTGACCACCGATTAGTTTTTTGCTAATAACTCTTGCAACCTTCGACAAACTTATTCGACTAAAGGCTCGATGGAAAGCTTATCTATTCCTGTTTCAGATGGCATGAACATATTTTACGAAGAGTCATAAGAAATAAAATTTATTTGATCAAAACTAAAATATCCTCGCAATCATTGAAAAAGAGGTAGCTTATCAGACGAAAATATGCGTTATCTAATAAGAGACATTTAAATTTTTTGATTGCATAAATGGGCGGCATTTTATTCAGCATTAAAAGTTTCTTACATGGACAAAAAATTCGTTTAATTTTTTCCCATTAAATACTGGAATTATAGAAAAGTACTTTTCGAAAATAATCGGAGGTAGGACGGAATCGTGTTGACCACCGATTAGTTTTTTGCTAATAACTCTTGCATCCTTCAACCGATTTCTTCGAATAAGAGTTCGATAGAAAGCTTATTTATTCCTCTTTCAGATGGCATTAACATATTTTACGAAAAGTCATAAGAAATAAAATTTTTTTGATCAAAACTAAAATATCCTCGAAATCATTGAAAGAGAGGTACTTTATCAGACGAAAATATGCCTTATCTAATAAGAGACATTTAAATTTTTTTAATTGCATAAATGGGTGGCATTTTATTCAGAATTAATAGTTTTTTTACATGGACAAAAAATTCGTTTAATTTTTTCCCATTAAATACTGGAATTATAGAAAAGTAATTTGCGAAAAGGATCGGAGGTAGGACGGAATCGTATTGACCACCGATTAGTTTTTTGTTTATAACTCTAGCATCCTTCGACCGACTTCTTCGACTAAGAGCTCGATAAAAATCTTATCTGTTCCCCTTTCAGATGGCATTAACATATTTTACGAAAAGTCATAAGAAATAAAATTTTTTTGATCAAAACTAAAATATCCTCGAAATCATTGAACACGAAGTACCTTATCAGACGAAAATATGCCTTATCTAATAAGAGACATTTAAATTTTTTTAATTGCATAAATGGGCGACATTTTATTCATAATTAATAGTTTTTTACATGGACAAAAAATTCGATTATTTCTTTCCAATCAAATATTAGAATTAAAGAAAAGAACTTTGCGTAAAGAATCGGCAGTAGGACGGAATCGTGTTGACCACCGATTAGTTTTTCGCTAATAACTCTTGCATCATTCGACCGACTTCTTCAACTAAGAGCTCGATGGAGAGCTTTTCGGTTCCTCTTTCAGATGGCATCAACATATTTCATGAAAAGTCATGAGAAATATAATCGATTTGATGAGAACTAAAATATCCACGAAATCATTGAAGAAGAAGTACCTTATCAGACAAAAATATGGCAAATAATTGCATAAATGGGCGGCATTTTATTCAGAATTAATAGTTTTTTACATGGACAAAAAATTCGTTTAATTTTTTCGCATTAAATACTGGAATTATAGAAAAGTACTTTGCGAAAATAATCGGAGGTGGAATCGTACTGACCACCGATTAGTTTTTTGCTTATAACTCTTTCATCCTTCGACCGACTTCTTCGACTATCAACTCGATGGAAAGCTTAACTGTTTCTCTTTCAGATGGCATTAACATATTTTACGAAAAGTCATAAGAAATAAAATTTTTTTGATCAAAACTAAAATATCCTCGAAATCATTGAAAAAGAGGTAGCTTATCAGACAAAAATATGCCTTATCTAATAAGAGACATTTATATTTTTTAATTGCACAAATGGGCGGCATTTCATTCAGAATTAATAGTTTTTTACATGGACAAAAAATTCGTTCAATTTTTTTCCATTAAATACTAGAATTATAGAAAAGAGTCGGCAGTAGGGCGGAATCGTGTTGACCACCGATTAGTTTTTTTGCTGATAACTCTTGCATCCTTCGACCAACTTCTTCGACTATCAAGTCGATGGAAAGCTTAACTGTTCCTCTTTCAGATGGCATTAAAATATGATACGAAAAGTCATAAGAAATACAATTTTTTTGATCAAAACTAAAATATCCTCGAAATCATTGAAGAAGAAGTACCTTATTAGACGAAAATATGCCTTATCTAATAAGAGACATTTAAATTTTTTGAATTGCATAAATGGGTGGCTTTTTATTCAGAATAAATAGTTTTTTACATGGACAAAAAATTCGTTTAATTTTTTCCCATTAAATACTGGAATTATAGAAAAGTACTTTGCGAAAAGAATCGGAGGTAGGACGTTTTTTGCTAATAACTCTTGCATCCTTCGACCGACTTCTTGAACTAAGCGTTCGATGGAAAGCTTATCTGTTTCTCTTTCAGATGGCATTAACATATGTTACGAAAAGTCATAAAAAATACAATTTTTTTGATCAAAACTAAAATATCCTCGAAATCATGAACACGAAGTACCTTATCAGACGAAAATATGCCTTATATAATAAGAGACATTTAAATTTTTTTAATTGCATAAATGGGCGACATTTTATTCATAATTAATAGTTTTTTACATGGACAAAAAATTCGATTATTTCTTTCCAATCAAATATTAGAATTAAAGAAAAGAACTTTGCGTAAAGAATCGGCAGTAGGACGGTATCGTGTTGACCACCGATTAGTTTTTCGCTAATAACTCTTGCATCATTCGACCGACTTCTTCGACTAAGAGCTCGATGGAAAGCTTATCTGTTTCTCTTTCAGATGGCATGAACATATTGAATGAAAAATCATAAGAAATATAATTTTTTTGATCAAAACTAAAATATCCTCGAAATCATTGAAGAAGAAGTACCTTATCAGACGAAAATATGCCTTATCTAATATAAGACATTTAAATTCTTTTAATTGCATAAAAGGGCGGCATTTTATTCAGAATTAATAGTTTTTACATGGACAAAAAATTCGTTTAATTTTTTCCATTAAATACTAGAATTATAGAAAAGTACTTTACGAAAAGAATCGGAGGTTGGACGTTTTTTGCTAATAACTCTTGCAACCTTCGACCGACTTCTTCAACTAAGCGCTCGATGGAAAGCTTAACTGTTTCTCTTTCAGATGGCATTAACATATGTTACGAAAAGTCATAAGAAATACAATTTTTTTGATCAAAACTAAAATATCCTCGAAATCATTGAACACGAAGTACCTTATCAGACGAAAATATGCCTTATCTAATAAGAGACATTTAAATTTTTTTAATTGCATAAATGGGCGACATTTTATTCAAAATTAATAGTTTTTTACATGGACAAAAAATTCGATTATTCCTTTCCAATCAAATATTAGAATTAAAGAAAAGAAATTTGCGTAAAGAATCGGCAGTAGGACGGAATCGTATTAACCACCGATTAGTTTTTCGCTAATAACTCTTGCATCATTCGATCGACTTTTTCGACTAAGAGCTCGATGGAAAGCATATCTGTTTTTCTTTCAGATGGCATGAACATATTGAATGAAAAGTCATAAGAAATATAATTTTTTTGATCAAAACTAAAATATCCTCGAAATCATTGAAGATGAAGTACCTTATCAGACGAAAATATGTCTTATCTAATAATAAGAGACATTAAAATTTTCTTAATTGCATACATGGGCGGCATTTTATTCAGAATTAATGGTTTTTTACATGGACAAAAATTCGTTTAATTTTTTTCTTTTAAATACTTGATCAAAACTAAAATATCCTCGAACTCATAAAATATGCCTTATCTAATATGAGATATTTAAATTCTTTTAATTGCATAAATGGGCGGCATTTTATTCAGAATTAATAGTTTGTACATGGACAAAAAATACGTTTAATTTTTTCCATTAAATTCTAGAATTATAGAAAAGTACTTTGCGAAAAGAATCGGAGGTAGGACGTTTTTTGCTAATAACTCTTGCATCCTTCGACCGACTTCTTCAACTAAGCGCTCGATGGAAAGCTTATCTGTTTCTCTTTCAGATGGCATTAAAATATGATACGAAAAGTCATAAGAAATACAATTTTTTTGATAAAAACTAAAATATCCTCGAAATCATTGAACAAGAAGTACCTTATCAGACGAAAATACTCCTTATCTAATAAGAGACATTTACATTTTTTTTAATTGCATAAATGGGCGGCATTTTATACATAATTAATAGTTTTTTACATGGACAAAAAATTCGATTATTTCTTTCCAATCAAATATTAGAATTAAAGCAAAGAACTTTGCGTAAAAAATCGGCAGTAGGACGGAATCGTGTTGACCACCGATTAGTTTTCCGCTAATAACTCTTGCATCCTTCGGTCGACTTCTTCGACTAAGAGCTCAATGGAAAGCTTATCTGTTTCTCTTTCAGATGGCATGAACATATTTAATGAAAAGTCATAAGAAATATAATTTTTTTGATCAAAACTAAAATATCCTCGAAATCATTGAAGAAGAAGTACCTTATCAGACGAAAATATGCCTTATCTAATAATAAGAGACATTTAAACTTTTTTAATTGCATACATGGGCGGCATTTTATTCAGAATTAATAGTTTTTTACATGGACAAAAAATTCGTTTAATTTTTTTCTTTTCAATACTAGATTTAGAGAAAAGAATTTTGCGAAAAGAATCGGCAGTAGGACGGAATCGTGTTGACCACCGATCAGTTTTTTTTGATAACTCTTGCATCCTTCGACCGACTTCTTCGACTATCAACTTGATGGAAAGCTTAACTGTTTCTCTTTCAGATGGCATGAACATATTTAATGAAAAGTCATAAGAAATAAAATTTTTTTGATCAAAACTAAAATATGCTCAAAATCATTGAAAAAGAGGTAACTTATCAGACGAAAATATGCCTTATCTAATAAGAGACATTTCAATTTTTTGATTGCATAACTGGGCGGCATTTTATTCAGAATTAATAGTTTTTTACATGGACAAAAAATTCGTTTAATTTTTTCCCATTAAATACTGGAATTATAGAAAAGTACTTTGCTAAAATAATCGGAGGTAGGACGGAATCGTGTTGACCACCGATTAGTTTTTTGCTAATAACTTTTGCATCCTTCAACCGATTTCTTCGAATAAGAGTTCGATGGAAAGCTTATTTATTCTTCTTTCAGATGGCATAAACATATTTTACGAAAAGTCATAAAAGGTAAATTTTTTTTTATAAAAACTAAACTATCCTCGAAATCATTGAAGAAGAAGTACCTTATCAGACGAAAATATGCCTTATCTAATATGAGACATTTAAATTTTTTTAATTGCATAAATGGGTGGCTTTTTATTCAGAATAAATAGTTTTTTACATAGACAAAAAATTCGTTAAATTTTTTTCTTTTAAGTACTAAGATCAAAACTAAAATATCCTCGAAATCATTGAAGAAGAAGTAGCTTATCAGATTATCTCATAATAAGAGACATTTAAATTTTTTTAATTGCATACATGGGCGGCATTTTATTCAGAATTAATAGTTTCTTACATGGACAAAAAATTCGTTTAATTTTTTTCTTTTCAATACTAGATTTAGAGAAAAGTATTTTGCGAAAAGAATCGGCAGTAGGAAGGAATCGTGTTGACCACCGATCAGTTTTTTGCTTATAACTCATGCATCTTTCAACCGACTTCTTTGACTTAGAGCTCGATGAAAAGCTTATCTGTTCTTCTTTCAGATGGTGTAAACCAATTTAATGAAAAGTCATAAGAAATATAATTTTTTTGATCAAAACTAAAATATCCTCGAAATCATTGAAGAAGAAGTACCTTATCAGACGAAAATATGCCTTATCTAATATGAGACGTTTAAATTCTTTTAATTGCATAAATGGGCGGCATTTTATTCAGAATTAATATTTTTTTACATGGACAAAAAATTCGTTTAATTTTTTTCTTTTAAATAATTGATCAAAACTAAAAAACCCTCGATCTCATAGAAGAAGAAGTACCTTATCAGACGAAAATATGCCTTATCTAATAAGAGACATTCACATTTTTTTAATTGCATAAATGGGCGCCATTTTATTCAGAATTAATAGTTTTTTACACAGACAAAAAATTCGTTTAATTTTTTTCTTTTAAGTACTAGATTTATAGAAAAGTACTTTGCGAAAAAAATCGGCAGTAGGACGGAATCGTGTTGACCACCGATTAGTTTTTTGCTAATAACTCATGCATCCTTGGACCGACTTCTTCGACAAAGAGCTCGATGGAAAGCTTATCTGTTCCTCTTTCAGATGGCATAAACATATTTATTAAAAAACCAGTAAGGGCGGTATAGTTGAGTATTCTCAACTATATAATACCCTGTACACACACCTATGTTGATAACACGTTAAACACTTTGTGTATTTGCTAATAGTGAGGCAGGGCTCACAGTGCAATGTTGCCATTAGATGGCGCTTTAGTACGGGTTTTGTTACAAAGCATTGCTGCAAAATTTTAGTGTGTTGGTCTTTGCGGGGAAAGTGGTAGTTTGTGGTATGCAGTTTTAAAAAGGTATGTTTACTGAGTTTGCATACAAAATTTCAGCATTGTATCTATTATAGTTTAGGAGATACAGTATTTTTAAGAAAACAACTTTTTGAAGGGAATCGAAGGGGAGGGGGAAAAAATGTGGTATGCAGTTTTGTAGAGCTATACATACTGAGTCTACATACTCATTTTCATGTTTCTAACTCATCAGGTTTTCGAGCTACAGCCTTTTGAAAAAATGGGTGGTGCTTGATGGGCGGGAAGGAGTGGGCGTGGCAAAAAATCTTTCAAACTTGATCTAGCGTTTGACCTCACGAGTCTATCCACCAAATTTCAAGTCTCTAGCTCTTATAGTTTTCGAGAACCATTGGTGAGGACGGACGGACGGACGGACGGACAGACAGGGCTATATCAATTCGTCTTGTCATCCTGATCAAGAATATATATACTTTATAGGGTCCCCCTCCCCTCCTTCTATGCGTTACATACAAACCGTCGCAAACAAACTTAATATACCCTGATACACAGTGTGTGTACAGGGTATAATCATAAGAAATTTAATTTTTTTTGATCAAAACTAAAATATCCTCGAAATCATTAAAGAAGAAGTACCTTATCAGACGAAAATATGCCTTATCTAATATGAGACATTTAAGTTCTTTTAATTGCATAAATGGGCGTCATTTTATTCAGAATTATTAGTTTTTTACATGGACAAAAAATTCGTTTAATTTTTTTCCATTAAATACTAGAATTATAGAAAAGTACTTTGCGAAACGAATCGGCAGTAGGACGGAATCGTGTTGACCACCGATCAGTTTTTTGCTAATAACTCTTGCATCCTTCGACCGACTTCTTTGACTAAGAGCTCGATGGAAAGCTTATCTGTTCTTCTTTCAGATGGCGTAAACTTATTTAGTGAAACGTCATAAGAAATATAATTTTTTTGATCAAAACTAAAATATCCTCGAAATCGTTGAACAAGAAGTACCTTATCAGACGAAAATATGCCTTATCTAATTAGAAACATTTAAATTTTTTTAATTGCATAAATGGGCGGCATTTTATTCAGAATTAATAGTTTTTTACATGGACAAAAATCCGTGTAATGATTTTCCACTAAATACTAGAACTACAGAATAGTACTTTGCGAAAAGAATCAGCAGTAGAACGGAATCGTGTTGACCACCGATCAGTTTTTTGCTAATAACTCTTGCATCCTTCGACCGACTTCTTCGACAAAGAGGTCGATGGAAAGCTGATCTGGCCCTCTTTCAGATGGCATTAACATATTTTACGAAAAGTCATAACAAATAAAATTTTTTTGATCAAAACTAAAAAATCCTCGAAATCATAGAAGAAGAAGTAGCTTATCAGACGAAAATATGCCTTATCTAATATGAGACATTTAAATTCTTTTAATTGTATAAATGGGCGGCATTTTATTCAGAATAAATAGTTTTTTACATGGACAAAAAATTCGTTTAATTTTTTTCCATTAAATACTAGAATTATAGAAAAGTACTTTGCGAAACGAATCGGCAGTAGGACGGAATTGTGTTGCCCACAGATTAGTTTTTTGCTAATAAGTCTTGCATCCTTCCACCGACTTCTTCGACTAAAAGCTCGATGAAAAGCTTATCTGTTCCTCTTTCAGATGGCATAAACATATTTAATGAAAAATCATAAGAAATATAATTTTTTTGATCAAAACTAAAATATCCTCGAAATCATTGAAGAAGAAGTACCTTATCAGACGAAAATATGCCTTATCTAATATGAGACATTTAAATTCTTTTAATTGCATAAATGGGCGGCATTTTATTCAGAATTAATAGTTTTTTACATGGACAAAAAATTCGTTTAATTTTTTTCCATTAAATACTAGAATTATAGAAAAGTACTTTTCGAAACGAATCGGCAGTAGGACGAAATTGTGTTGACCACCGATTAGTTTTTTGCTAATAACTCTTGCATCCTTCGACCGACTTCTTCTCCTAAGAGCTCGATGGAAAGCTTATCTGTTCTTCTTTCAGATGGCATAAACATATTTAATGAAAAATCATAAGAAATATAATTTTTTTGATCAAAACTAAAATATCCTCGAAATCATTGAAGAAGAAGTACCTTATCAGACGAAAACATGCTTTATCTAATATGAGACATTTAAATTCTTTTGGTTGCATAAATGGGCGGAATTTAATTCAGAATTAATAGTTTTTTACATGGACAAGAAATTCGTTTAATTTTTTTCATTTATGTACTAGATTTATAGAAAAGTACTTTGCGAAAAAAATCGGCAGTAGGACGGAATCGTGTTGACCACCGATCAGTTTTTTGCTAATAACTCTTGCATCCTTCGACCGACTTCTTCGACTAAGAGCTCGATGGAAAGCTTATCTGTTCTTCTTTCAGATGGCGTAAACTTATTTAGTGAAACGTCATAAGAAATATAATTTTTTTGATCAAAACTAAAATATCCTCGAAATCATTGAACAAGAAGTACCTTATCAGACGAAAATATGCCTTATCTAATTAGAAACATTTAAATTTTTTTAATTGCATAAATGGGCGGCATTTTATTCAGAATTAATAGTTTTTTACATGGACAAAAAATCCGTGTAATGATATTCCATTAAATACTAGAACTACAGAATAGTACTTTGCGAAAAGAATCAGCAGTAGAACGGAATCGTGTTGACCACCGATCAGTTTTTTGCTAATAACTCTTGCATCCTTCGACCGACTTCTTCGACAAAGAGGTCGATGGAAAGCTGATCTGGCCCTCTTTCAGATGGCATTAACATATTTTATGAAAAGTCATAACAAATAACATTTTTTTGATCAAAACTAAAATATCCTCGAAATCATAGAAGAAGAAGTACCTTATCAGACGAAAATATGCCTTATCTAATATGAGACATTTAAATTCTTTTAATTGCATAAATGGGCGGCATTTTATTCAGAATTAATATTATAGTTTTTTACATAGGCAAAAAATTCGTTTAATTTTTTTCTTTTAAGTACTAGATTTATAGAAAAGTACTTTGCGAAAAAAATCGGCAGTAGGACGGAATCGTGTTGACCACCGATTAGTTTTTTTGCTCATAACTCATGCATCCTTGGACCGACTTCTTCGACAAAGAGCTCGATGGAAAGCTTATCTGTTCCTCTTTCAGATGGCATAAACGCATTTAATAAAAAATCATAAGAAATTTAATTTTTTTTTGATCAAAACTAAAATATCCTCGAAATCATTGAAGAAGAAGTACCTTATCAGACGAAAATATGCCTTATCTAATATGAGACATTTAAATTATTTTAATTGCATAAGTGGGCGGCATTTTATTCAGAATTAATAGTTTTTTACATGGACAAAAAATTCGTTTAATTTTTTTCCATTAAATATTAGAATTATAGAAAAGTACTTTGCGAAACGAATCGGCAGTAGGACGGAATTGTGTTGCCCACAGATTAGTTTTTTGCTAATAACTCTTGCATTCTTCCACCGACTTCTTCGACTAAGAGCTCGATGGAAAGCTTATATGTTCCTCTTTCAGATGGCTTAAACATATTTAATGAAAAATCATAAGAAATATAATTTTTTTGATCAAAACTAAAATATCCTCGAAATCATTAAAGAAGAAGTACCTTATCAGACGAAAATATGCCTTATCTAATATGAGACATTTAAATTCTTTTAATTGCATAAGTGGGCGGCATTTTATTCAGAATTAATAGTTTTTTACATGGACAAAAAATTCGTTTAATTTTTTTCCATTAAATACTAGAATTATAGAAAAGTACTTTGCGAAACGAATCGGCAGTAGGACGGAATTGTGTTGCCCACAGATTAGTTTTCTGCTAATAACTCTTGCATCCTTCCACCGACTTCTTCGACTAAGAGCTCGATGGAAAGCTTATCTGTTCCTCTTTCAGATGGCTTAAACATATTTAATGAAAAATCATAAGAAATATAATTTTTTTGATCAAAACTAAAATATCCTCGAAATCATCAAAGAAGAAGTACCTTATCAGATGAAAATATGCCTTATCTAATATGAGACATTTAAGTTCTTTTAATTGCATAAATGGGCGTCATTTTATTCAGAATTAATAGTTTTTTACATGGACAAAAAATTCGTTGAATTTTTTTCTTTTAAGTACTAGATTTATAAAAAAGTACTTTGCGAAACGAATCAGCAGTAGAACGGAATCGTGTTGACCACCGATCAGTTTTTTGCTAATAACTCTTGCATCCTTCGACCGACTTCTTTGACTAAGAGCTCGATGAAAAGCTTATCTGTTCTTCTTTCAGATGGCGTAAACTTATTTAGTGAAACGTCATAAGAAATATAATTTTTTTGATCAAAACTAAAATATCCTCGAAATCATTGAACAAGAAGTACCTTATCAGACGAAAATATGCCTTATCTAATTAGAAACATTTAAATTTTTTTAATTGCATAAATGGGCGGCATTTTATTCAGAATTAATAGTTTTTTACATGGACAAAAAATCCGTGTAATGATATTCCATTAAATACTAGAACTACAGAATAGTACTTTGCGAAAAGAATCAGCAGTAGAACGGAATCGTGTTGACCACCGATCAGTTTTTTGCTAATAACTCTTGCATCCTTCGACCGACTTCTTCGACAAAGAGGTCGATGGAAAGCTGATCTGGCCCTCTTTCAGATGGCAGTAACATATTTTATGAAAAGTCATAACAAATAACATTTTTTTGATCAAAACTAAAATATCCTCGAAATCATAGAAGAAGAAGTACCTTATCAGACGAAAATATGCCTTATCTAATATGAGACATTTAAGTTCTTTAATTTGCATAAATGGGCGGCATTTTATTCAGAATTAATAGTTTTTTACATAGGCAAAAAATTCGTTTAATTTTTTTCTTTTAAGTACTAGATTTATAGAAAAGTACTTTGCGAAAAAAATCGGCAGTAGGACGGAATCGTGTTGACCACCGATTAGTTTTTTGCTCATAACTCATGCATCCTTGGACCGACTTCTTCGACAAAGAGCTCGATGGAAAGCTTATCTGTTCCTCTTTCAGATGGCATAAACATATTTAATAAAAAATCATAAGAAATTTAATTTTTTTTTATCAAAACTAAAATATCCTCGAAATCATTAAAGAAGGAGTACCTTATCAGACGAAAATATGCCTTATCTAATATGAGACATTTAAGTTCTTTTAATTGCATAAATGGGCGTCATTTTATTCAGAATTAATTGTTTTTTACATGGACAAAAAATTCGTTTATTTTTTTTCCTTTAAATACTAGAATTATAGAAAAGTACTTTGCGAAACGAATCGGCAGTAGGACGAAATTGTGTTGACCACCGATTAGTTTTTTCTAATAACTCTTGCATCCTTCGACCGACTTCTTCGACTAAGAGCTCGATGGAAAGCTTATCTGTTCTTCTTTCAGATGGCATAAACATATTTAATGAAAAATCATAAGAAATATAATTTTTTTGATCAAAACTAAAATATCCTCGAAATCATTGAAGAAGAAGTACCTTATCAGACGAAAACATGCTTTATCTAATATGAGACATTTAAATTCTTTTAATTGCATAAATGGGCGGCATTTTATTCAGAATTAATTGTTTTTTACATGGACAAAAAATTCGTTTATTTTTTTTCCTTTAAATACTAGAATTATAGAAAAGTACTTTGCGAAACGAATCGGCAGTAGGACGAAATTGTGTTGACCACCGATTAGTTTTTTCTAATAACTCTTGCATCCTTCGACCGACTTCTTCGACTAAGAGCTCGATGGAAAGCTTATCTGTTCTTCTTTCAGATGGCATAAACATATTTAATGAAAAATCATAAGAAATATAATTTTTTTGATCAAAACTAAAATATCCTCGAAATCATTGAAGAAGAAGTACCTTATCAGACGAAAACATGCTTTATCTAATATGAGACATTTAAATTCTTTTGGTTGCATAAATGGGCGGAATTTTATTCAGAATTAATAGTTTTTTACATGAACAAGAAATTCGTTTAATTTTTTTCATTTATGTACTAGATTTATAGAAAAGTACTTTGCGAAAAAAATCGGCAGTAGGACGGAATCGTGTTGACCACCGATTAGATTTTTGTTAATAACTCATGCATCCTTCGACCGACTTCTTCGACAAAGAGCTCGATGGAAAGCTGATCTGACCCTCTTTCAGATGGCATTAACATATTTTACGAAAAGTCATAACAAATAAAATTTTTTTGATCAAAACTAAAATATCCTCGAAATCATTGAAGAAGAAGTACCTTATCAGACGAAAATATGCCTTATTTAATATGAGACATTTAAATTCTTTTAATTGCATAAGTGGGCGGCATTTTATTCAGAATTAATAGTTTTTTACATGGAAAAAAAATTCGTTTAATTTTTTTCCATTAAATATTAGAATTATAGAAAAGTACTTTGCGAAACGAATCGGCAGTAGGACGGAATTGTGTTGCCCACAGATTAGTTTTTTGCTAATAACTCTTGCATCCTTCGACCGACTTCTTCGACTAAGAGCTCGATGGAAAGCTTATCTGTTCCTCTTTCAGATGGCATAAACATATTTAATAAAAAATCATAAGAAATATAATTTTTTTGATCAAAACTAAAATATCCTCGAAATCATTAAAGAAGAAGTACCTTATCAGACGAAAATATGCCTTATCTAATATGAGACATTTAAGTTCTTTAATTTGCATAAATGGGCGTCATTTTATTCAGAATTAATAGTTTTTTACATGGACAAAAATTTCGTTTAATTTTTTTCTTTTAAGTACTAGATTTATAAAAAAGTACTTTGCGAAAAGAATCAGCAGTAGAACGGAATCGTGTTGACCACCGATCAGTTTTTTGCTAATAACTCTTGCATCCTTCGACCGACTTCTTTGACTAAGAGCTCGATGGAAAGCTTATCTGTTCTTCTTTCAGATGGCGTAAACATATTTAGTGAAACGTCATAAGAAATCTCATTTTTTGATCAAAACTAAAATATCCTCGAAATCATTGAACAAGAAGTACCTTATCAGACGAAAATATGCCTTGTCTAATTAGAGACATTTAAATTTTTTTAATTGCATAAATGGGCGGCATTTTATTCAGAATTAATAGTTTTTTACATGGACAAAAAATTTGCTTAATATTTTTTTTTAAGTACTAGATTTATAAAAAAGTACTTTGCGAAAAGAATCAGCAGTAGAACGGAATCGTGTTGACAACCGATCAGTTTTTTGCTAATAACTCTTGCATCCTTCGACCGACTTCTTTGACTAAGAGCTCGATGGAAAGCTTATCTGTTCTTCTTTCAGATGGCGTAAACATATTTAGTGAAACGTCATAAGAAATATAATTTTTTTGATCAAAACTAAAATATCGTCGAAATCATTGAACAAGAAGTACCTTATCAGACGAAAATATGCCTTATCTAATTAGAGACATTTAAATTTTTTTAATTGCATAAATGGGCGGAATTTTATTGACAATTAATAGTTTTTTACATGGACAAAAAATCCGTGTAATGATTTTCCATTAAATACTAGAACTCCAGAAAAGTACTTTGCGAAAAGAATCGGAAGTAGGACGGAATCGTGTTGACCACCGATTAGTTTTTTGCTAATAACGCTTGCATTCTTCGACCGACTTCTTCGACTAAGAGTTCGATGGAAAGCTTATCTGTTTCTCTTTCAGATGGCATGAACATATTTAATGAAAAGTCATAAGAAATATAATTTTTTTGATCAAAACTAAAATATCCTCGAAATCATTGAAGAAGAAGTACCATATCAGAAGAAAATATGCCTTGTCTAATATGAGACATTTAAATATTTTAATGGCATAAATGGGCGGCAGTTTATTCAGAATTAATAGTTTTTTACATGGACAAAAAATTCGTTTAATTTTTTCCATTAAATACTAGAATTATAGAAAAGTTCTTTGCGAAAAGAATCGGAGGTAGGACGGAATCGTGTTGACCACCGATTTGTTTTTTGCTAATAACTGTCGCATCCTTCGACCGACTTCTTCGACTAAGAGCTCGATGGAAAGCTTATTTGTTTCTCTTTCAGATGGCATTAACATATTTTATGAAAAGTCATAAGAAATACAATTTTTTTGATCAAAACTAAAATATCGTTGAAACTATTGAAGAAAAAGTACCTTATCAGACGAAAATATGCCTTACCTAAAAAGAGACATTTAAATTTTTTTAATTGCAAAAATGGGCGGCAGTTAATTCAGAATTTATAGTTTTTTACATGGACGAAAAAGTCGTTTAATTTTTTCCATTAAATACTAGAATTATAGAAAAGTTCTTTGCGAAAAGAATTAGCAGTAGGTCGGAATCATGTTGACCACCGATTACTTTTGTGCTAATAACTCTTGCATCCTTTGACCGACTTCTTCGACTAAGAGTTCGATGGAAAGCTTATCTGTTTCTCTTTCAGATGGCATTAACATATTTTATGAAAAGTCATAAGAAATAAAATTTTTTTGATCAAAACTAAAATATCCTCGAAACTATTGAAGAAGAAGTACCTTATCAGACGAAAATATGCCTTATCTAAAAAGAGACATTTAAATTGTTTTAATGGCATAAATGGGCGGCAGTTAATTCAGAATTTATAGTTTTTTACATGGACGAAAAAGTCGTTTAATTTTTTCCATTAAATACTAGAATTATAGAAAAGTTCTTTGCGAAAAGAATTAGCAGTAGGACGGAATCGTGTTGACCGCCGATTAGTTTTGTGCTAATAACTCTTGCATCCTTTGACCGACTTCTTCGACTAAGAGTTCGATAGAAAGCTTATCTGTTTCTCTTTCAGATGGCATGAACATGTTTAATGAGAAGTCATAAGAAATATAATTTTTTTTAACAAAACTAAAATATCCTCGAAATCATTGAAGAAGAAGTACCATATCAGAAGAAAATATGCCTTGTCTAATATGAGACATTTAAATATTTTAATGGCATAAATGGGCGGCAGTTTATTCAGAATTAATAGTTTTTTACATGAACAAAAAATTCGTTTAATTTTTTCCATTAAATACTAGAATTATAGAAAAGTTCTTTGCGAAAAGAATCGGAGGTACGACGGAATCGTGTTAACCACCGATTTGTTTTTTTGCTAATAACTGTCGCATCCTTCGACCGACTTCTTCGACTAAGAGTTCGATGGATAGCTTATCTCTTCCTCTTTCAGATGGCATGAACATGTTTAATGAGAAGTCATAAGAAATATAATTTTTTTGATCAAAACTAAAATATCCTCGAAATCATTAAATAAGAAGTACCTTATCAGACGAAAATATGCCTTATCTAATATGAGACATTTAAGTTCTTTAATTTGCATAAATGGGCGTCATTTTATTCAGAATTAATAGTTTTTTACATGGACAAAAAATTCGCTTAATTTTTTTCTTTTAAGTACTAGATTTATAAAAAAGTACTTTGCGAAAAGAATCAGCAGTAGAACGGAATCGTGTTGACCACCGATCAGTTTTTTGCTAATAACTCTTGCATCCTTCGACCGACTTCTTTGGCTAAGAGCTCGATGGAAAGCTTATCTGTTCTTCTTTCAGATGGCGTAAACATATTTAGTGAAACGTCATAAGAAATATAATTTTTTTGATCAAAACTAAAATATCGTCGAAATCATTGAACAAGAAGTACCTTATCAGATGAAAATATGCCTTATCTAATTAGAGACATTTAAATTTTTTTAATTGCATAAATGGGCGGCATTTTATTCAGAATTAATAGTTTTTTACATGGACCAAAAATCCGTGTAATGATTTTCCATTAAATACTAGAACTCCAGAAAAGTACTTTGCGAACAGAATCGGAAGTAGGACGGAATCGTGTTGACCACCGATTAGTTTTTTGCTAATAACTCTTGCCTTCTTCGGCCGACTTCTTCGACTAAGAGCTCGATGGAAAGCTTATCTGTTCCTCTTTCAGATGGCATGAACATATTTAATGAAAAGTCATAAGAAATATAATTTTTTTGATCAAAACTAAAATATCCTGGAAATCATTGAAGAAGAAGTACCTTTTCAGACCTAAATATGCCTTATCTAATAAGAGACATTTAAATTTTTTTAATTGCATAAATGGGCGGCATTTTATTGACAATTAATAGTTTTTTACATGGACAAAAATTTCGTTTAATTTTTTTCCATTAAATACTAGAATTATTAAAAACTACTTTGCGAAAAGAATCGGCAGTAGGACGGAAACGTGTTGATCACCGATTAGTTTTTTGGCAGTAACTCTTCAATCCTTCGACCGACTTCTTCGACTAAGAGTTCCATGGAAAGCTTATCTGTTTCTCTTTCAGATGGCATGAACATGTTTAATGAGAAGTCATAAGAAATATAATTTTTTTGATCAAAACTAAAATATCCTCGAAATCATTAAAGAAGAAGTACCTTATCAGACGAAAATATGCCTTATCTAATATGAGACATTTAAGTTCTTTAATTTGCATAAATGGGCGTCATTTTATTCAGAATTAATAGTTTTTTACATGGACAAAAAATTCGCTTAATTTTTTTCTTTTAAGTACTAGATTTATAAAAAAGTACTTTGCGAAAAGAATCAGCAGTAGAACGGAATCGTGTTGACCACCGATCAGTTTTTTGCTAATAACTCTTGCATCCTTCGACCGACTTCTTCGACTAGGAGCTCGATGGAAAGCTTATTTGTTCCTCTTTCAGATGGCATGAACATGTTTAATGAAAAGTCATAAGAAATACAATTTTTTTGATCAAAACTAAAATATCCTCGAAATCATTGAAGAAGAAGTACCTTATCAGACGAAAACATGCCTTATCTAATATGAGACATTTAAATTGTTTTAATGGCATAAATGGGCGGCAGTTTATTCAGAATTAATAGTTTTTTACGTGGACAAAAAATTCGTTTAATTTTTTCCATTAAATACTAGAATTATAGAAAAGTTCTTTGCGAAAAGAATCGGAGGTAGGACGGAATCGCGTTGACCACCGATTAGTTTTTTGCTTATAACTCTTGCATCCTTCGACCGACTTCTTCGACTAAGATCTCGATGGATAGCTTATCTCTTCCTCTTTCAGATGGCATTAATATATTTTACGAAAAGTCGTAAGAAATAAAATTTTTTTGATCAAAACTGAAATATCCTCGAAATCATTGAAGAAGAAGTACCTTATCAGACGAAAACATGCCTTATCTAATATGAGACAATTAAATTCTTTTAATTGCATAAATGGGCGGAATTTTATTCAGAATTAATAGTTTTTTACATGGACAAGGAATTCGTTTAATTTTTTTCTTTTAAATACTAGATTTATAGAAAAGTACTTTGCGAAAAGAATCGGCAGTAGGACGGAATCGTGTTGACCACCGATTAGTTTTTCGCTAATAACTCATGCATCCTTTGACCAACTTCTTCGACTAAGAGTTCGATGGAAAGCTTATCTGTTCCCCTTTTAGATGGCATAAACATATTTAATGAAAAACCAGTAAGGGCGGTTTAGTCGAGCATACTCGACAATATAATATCCTGCACACATGGTGGGCGGTGCCAAACCCTCAATCTACAAAAACGTATTGATCTGACGTCGCCTATTCAAATAGTGTTCAAAATATCAAGAATATCGGTCAAAAAATGTGGATTTTAAGAAAAATTTACGTTTGTGGGTCTCTGAGGGGAAGCCATCAAAGAGAGGGGAAATTTTTGGTATGCAGTTTTTAAGATGTATTATCACTGAGCTTGTATACAAAATTTCAGGTTCATACCTTTGTTAGTTTTGGAGATATTGCTTTTTATAGAAAACAACTGGGGGAGGGGAAATCAAGGGGAGGGGGAAAATTTTTGGGATGCAGTTTTGTAGAGTTTCTCATACTGAGTCTAAATACCGACTTTCATGTTTCTATCTCTGTGGATGTTCGAGTTATAGCGTTTTCAAAAAGTGGTCGGTGCTGGATGGGCGGGAAGGAGTGGGCGTGGCACAAAACCATTCAAACTTGATCTGCTGCCGAGCATCACGAGTCTACCCACCAAATTTCAAGTCTCTAGCTCTTATAGTTTCCGAGAACCATTGGTGAGGACGGACGGACGGACGGACAGACGGACAGACGGACGGACATGGCTTAATCAACTTCTCTTGTCATCCCGATCAAGAATATATATACTTTATGGGGTCCCCCGACCCTCCTTCTGTGCGTTACATACATTTGGCTTTTGCACAAACACAATATACCCTGATACACAGTATGTGTACAGGGTATAATTTTAATTGCATAAATGGGCGGAATTTTATTCAGAATTAATAGAATTTTACATGGAAAAAAAATTAGTTTAATTTTTTCCATTAAACACTAGAATTATAGAAAAGTATTTTGCGAAAAGAATCGGCAGTAGGACGGAATCGTGTTGACCACCGATTAGTTTTTTGCTTATAACTCTTGCTTCCTTCGATCGACTTCTTCGACTAAGAGCTCGATGGAAAGCTTATCTGTTCCTCTTTCAGATGACATTAACATATTTTACGAAAAGTCATAAGAAATAAAATTTTTTTGATCAAAACTAAAATATCCTCGAAATCATAGAAGAAGAAGTACCTTATCAGACGAAAATATGCCTTATCTAATAAGAAACATTTACATTTTTTTAATTGCATAAATGGGCGTCATTTTATTCAGAATTAATTATTTTTTACATGGACAAAAATTCGTTTAATTTTTTTCCATTAAATACTGGAAATTTAGAAAAGTACTTTCCGAAAAGAATCGGCGGTAAGACGAAATCGTGTTGACCACCGATCAGCTTTTTGCTTATAACTCTTGCTTCTTTCGACAAACTTCATCGACTAAGAGCTCGATGGAAAGCTTGTCTGTTCCTCTTACAGATGGCATTAACATATTTTACGAAAAGTCATAAGAAATAAAATTTTTTTGATCAAAACTAAAATATCCTCGAAATCATTGAAGAAGAAGTACCTTATCAGACGAAAATATGCCTTATCTAATAAGAGACATTTAAATTTTTTTAATTGCATGAATAGGCGGAATTTTATTCAAAAAAATGCAAAAATATATCCGTTTTCTTTATTTATACAAATAGGAAGAATTCTCGTAAAAAAAAATACGTGTTTTATTTACAAATTACACAGAAGCTAAAATTACCTTAACAGTTTTAACTAAATAAATAATCTACAAATACTACAAAGTTTTGATTATATATAGATTTTACATAAATAGTGATTAAAAGCTAGGTAAACTTAATAAGATAGCGTCATGAAAGCTATAGAGCGTTTCGTACGTTCGAGAGTCTATGTCTTAGTCTAAATTTGTCAGAGCTCAGTCAATTTGCGTTCCAGCACTAGTTGTCTCAACGTCAAAATTTAAAAGCAACCTAAATCCTCTAGCAGAAAGACGATTTAAAAGATTATCAGACTCTGAGCGACTTCGAAAACATAAATTAAAATCTCCTATAACCAAAGAATCTGACCCTAGAAACGGAAACTGTTCGAAAACGTCTTCAAAGTCGGATATGAATTGTCGAAGTGGATACCTAGGGCTTCTATAAATTATTAGAACGCCTATCGACTTATAACGGAAAACTGCATATTCGAATACACCTGAATTGCTTTCTGTAAATTTTCGATGACTAGCGCAACAACTTATGTGTTGAAGAATTTCTTCCCGAACATAAACGATTATTCCTCTTTTAGGACGGGTCTGAACATAGCAGTCATTGCAATCAAGCCTAATTGCAATTCTGAATCCGGGAACCTCATAATTTTCTTGCGGATACGTTGATGTCTCCACAACACAAACAATTGATGACATTAACATAAGTTTGTCAGCTCGAATGTCATCAATGTGGGAAAACAAACTTTGAGTGTTGTGGTAACATATTTGTAGGCCTAACGGACTTATCAAATGATCGAAATGGGTGTTCAACAGTTTCTCATTACGTAACGTTTGTATTTCTATATGAACAAAGTCACTTTCCGAAAGAGGTTTAGGTGGGTTGAATTGACCAACCAAAAAGAGTCCTGCTGCATTTGTAGCTCTACTGCAAGCAACATAAAGGGCAGCTCGTGACATACGTTTACTTGTGTGAACTGCAACAAGTGAATATGTAGCGCCTTGACTCTTATGAATTGTAATACCTTCGGCAGGTACTACTGGAAACTGTTTTCGGTCAATACAAACTTGTTCGTTTCGTTTGTATTGAAAGGTTCGAATTATTTTTTGAACCGGTGTCCAACTAAGTTCAGTGGCGTGCGAGTTTTGATATCTCGCATTTTGGCCCACAGACTCTTCAGGAAATTGAATCCACAATTTTGTTGGACAGTTTGAATTGTTGAAGTCAATTTGCTTCAAAACTCCTGTTGCACCATTGACCAAACCATCACCTGTATCGACATTGACAGTCATCATATACTTGATGGTGGTTTTTAAAAGAAGACTATTGATGAGACCTTGCGTCTCAGAGGTCTTGAAATGCTGAATTGCTTCAAGAATTCGCTCTTTACTTTCATTTGTAAGACCTGTGGCCTTAATGACATCTTCGGAGTTTGAAACAAACTGCTGCAGAGAAACTGAATTTAGTTTGAAAGAATTATAGCAGTCTGCTTCATTATTTGTCAAGAATAAATGAATGGCATCATTCGGAATATTTGATGCTGACACAATTCGGGAACGTAAAAGTTCAATATCAAAAGGTGTCATTGCACCAGATGCCATGTTGTTAAGAGCAAAAGCGAATGATTGGTTTTCACGTTGGCGCATTATCTCCGTAAGTTCGAAATATTTGAAAAGGTCCCACAGAGATGAACCAAACAACGTATGGTACGGATCATTTGAATTAGACTGAAAGACCCATTTATCCGCAACAGGTGAAAGTTGTCTGAGGTCCCCGAAAACTACAACAGAAACACCGCCGAATGGAGAGGTATTTTTAAAAATTTGTCTTAGACGAGCATCTAAATTCGAAAACATTTTGGCACCGACCATTGAAACCTCGTCAGTGATCAGCACCTTGAGATCTACCATTAACATTGAATGTAAAGTAGATCCACTTAGGGCAAAAGCAGCTTTTCCAGTTGGAGCACATAAAAGAACTCGTACAGAGTTCGGATTACTTCCAGGTACACTATTGTACCTGTAAGTAAGGGACTGAAAAATGGCGGATATCAACCTACTCTTTCCTACTCCGGCTCCACCACTTACAAACTCATGAAAAACAAATTTGCATTTGACATTATGCAGCAAATGAGTTAAGTAAACTCTTTGTTTAAAGTTGAGAGACCTAACAATTGTCAGCAAATTTTCTTTTGCGATGATGGGAGGAAGATTAATGTGTCGAATGGTATTGTCAGATTGGTCTTGATTTATCTCTGGATCATTTAGATTTAGAACGTTTAAGCCTGGTGGCACTTCAGGTATTGCTAGTGCCCGAAATTGTTCATCTAAATCCTGATCCGAGCGATGCACATCTTCATTGTTGTCATTTTCGATGT
Source organism: Phortica okadai (assembly GCA_034638295.1). Classification (NCBI taxonomy): domain Eukaryota; kingdom Metazoa; phylum Arthropoda; class Insecta; order Diptera; family Drosophilidae; genus Phortica; species Phortica okadai. The sequence goes on from CM067852.1 coordinate 16,989,451, forward strand.
CTTGCAATCGATCCAAAACTTCTTCCAACTCTCTATCATCTAAAACATTAAACCTCCTCCTGATTGCATCAATCGTTCCCTGATTTTCACGACAAATAACCTCACAATCTTTATTAAGAATGTCTACCGTCTCATTTCTCCAAGGGAGATACAACATTACTAGTTCCCTAAAGAAGTCCTTACGATCCTTATCAACGTTAAACCGCCTATATCTAATAACACAGGGCTTTGTACGTTTTCTTACAAAGCCACTGTTATCTATAAGAGGAAAAGCTGTCCTTGCAAAAACTTCAGGTTCAACCTCAACTTCAACTTCTTCAGAAGCCTCAGCAACATTTACTGCCCTATCCGTCTTCGAATATCGGTAGTTCGCTGCAAAATCCGCTAAACATAGGTCACTCAAGGTATTTGGACGATGAACATAATGTTCAAGTAAACCTGTCTGAAAGATATTCGTTGAATCTTGTTGCATGTCCTGCAACTCGCCTCTAGGCTTCAGCATTCTAACGCGCTGCTCTGGATGAGAAGTATTAATATATATTTCAGCATTACTACTCTCAGACATGTGCAAACCTAAGCAACAGTATGCAGCTTCTTGTGCAGAAATTTCACTTCCTGAAATGAATTTGTGACCTATGTGCTGAAGTTTTTCTTTTATAGTAAAATTGCAGCGATGAATTTCTTCAACAGCTTCGCGTAACAACTTTGAAACACCTCGATTTGATTTGTTTATGTAATTCACTATGTAACTACAACCTGCATAGGCATCCAAAATGAACTGGATGTCCATGTTGGCGCAATGCAATGCGAGGATGTCTTTGTTATATGCATTGAGCATTTTACTATTAAAACTTCTACGCAAAAATATTTGTGGCTTCTTAACGCTTGATCTTAAAGCCAACTTATACTCTTCATAATTCATATTCAGAGTATTGTGAGCCAAAAATTGATCAAAATTAGAAAAATTCAGATCTGCTGACAATAGATCTTGAATTTTTTGATAATTTTCACAATGTTGGTCACGGTGTTCAAATTCATCAGGAAGTGGCGTTAGAATTTCAGTTTGTGGCATTGGGGGATAAGGCATCCCGAAACGGCAACCTCTACCTTGTCGACGACAGGAATGTCCATGGCTATGTTTTTGATAAGCAATGAATTCTTGCAGACTAGGCTCAATACTTTCAGTAGAAATGAAAGTATCAATGAAGGTTATGACAGCCTGATATGTGCTATGATCGTTAAGATCAATTTTTGGGGCATCTTTCAGCCAATACATGCCATGGACGTGTGGTGAACCTCTATGCTGAAACTCGATGCGCCAAGAATATTTTGTGACAGGGTATTTACCGAAAATACATTCGTCGGTTTTCATTAGTGAAAACAGTTGACGAAATCTATAGTCAAAATATCTAGCGCAAGTAACAGCATCGGTTCGGATAAGTCTGGCCTTCTCATCGAAACGCATTGTAGCCGCCTGCTCTTCGGAAATTGTAATGCGGTCTACATTTTGCTTCAAGATAACTAAGAGTTCGGTCCACTTTGTTTCAGCTGCTGATAATGTGATAAAAAAAGTGGGAAGATCGAACTGCCTAATCATGGCCAAGACTTTTTTTTTCTCGGCTTCCCAGTGAGCTGGAGATGAGCGAACACCTTTTAATACCCTGTAGCCATCATCGTGAAGAATTAAACGGTTTACAAAATCATCATTTAAGACGTTGTTCACGGTGATGCCTGCAGGGGCCCTATTTTTTCGCAAACAAATTGAAGTATTGTTTGCGATATTTATCTTTTCAAGCTTCTTATAATTGTAAAAAAGCTTGTCTAACCGAACGCCTCTTCTATCAAAATTACGCAGCTCAGACCTAACAATTTTGGTGAATGTTTCACAACATTGACGTTTACGACCTCCATATATGGACGCAAACGACAATTCCTCAGAGTCTTCATCGGTAACCATGTCTAAAGGACGCTGACCTTCACCAGGAGCCATTATAACTCTTTGTAATTGAACGTTTTCAATTGGATTATTATCCATCAAAGTTTCTTGGCCTCCTGGATTAAGATCGTTCTCAATATGATTGTCCTGTTCATTTGCATTGGGGTTTTCGTTATCATTTCTGATACGAGTGTTCGAAATAGACTGAACAATGTCAACATCAGATGTTGAAACGACAAAAGGAACATTTTCTGAAACAAACGAAGAAATCCATTGTTCGTCTAAAGATATTTGATGCTTTCTATACAGTTCTGTATTGCATAAATATCTTACTGCCTCCAGAACTTTAGCAGGTCGTATGCTTTCTGACATGAAATCATGACTGTACTGCATACGCCGCCTGAGATGCAGTTGAATAACTTCGGATTGATCGAAAGTTCGAGGTAGAGTTGTAACTGTATTTGTTACCGAAATCGGAACATTTACAACAGCTCCTCGAATGGCACTTTGGCGCTCGAACCCTAAAGGAACAATCCTCATGAATGGAAGGCGTGGACACACCAATCGCTCTTCAAGGGGTGTTAAGTCCTTTAAACAATCAGGAAGTTCTGGAAATTCCAGGCCATTTGTAATGCAAATGTTTGGCTTCTTCCTTTGCTTTACAGCACGAGCACAAGTTTTGCAAAAATTGCATGTGCTTTCCGTTAAAGGAAATTTTTGTAATAGATACAAAATATCGCTACTGTATGGATTGTTATTTTCGATCCATGATGCATCAATTTTTTCTGTTTGATGGGGGAACCATAATCCACCGCAACAAATGCAAATAATTGTGGGTCCATGCCTAATATTTTTTAAATAAATTTCAAATTTACGTTGTAGACGTGAATCAGGTGCCCTCAACACTTCTGGCGATCGGTCTAGATCAACGTGTCTATCTTGTCTGATTCTGTCTACATTACGCTGATTTTCTCTAGACCGATTGCTAGGAACAGACCGATGAACCGAAACTCTCCTACCTAATTGTCTTAAAGCATCATTTTGCGTTCGTCTGGCTAATGCCCTAGCTTCCCTTCTCTGGACTCTATTTCTCACTCGGTTCTCTGTCTGATTTTCTTCGTTTGCACGGCTTAAAGAATGTCGAAGTGTGTCGCGAGCCTGTTCGATTTGGCGGATACGTGGATTTGTACGACGCGACGCATGTTCGACAGTGTTATTTTCTTGTTCCTGTGCACGGTACACAGGATCGCGTCTACGATTTGAACGTCGTATAGTATTTCGCGTTTGTTCGAGCTGGCGAACTTTAGGGTTTGCACGCCGCGATGAGTGTTCGACGGTGTTGTGTTCTTGTTCCTGTGCACGGTACACAGGATCGCGTCTACGATTTGAACGTCGTATAGTATTTCGCGTTTGTTCGAGCTGGCGAACTTCAGGGTTTGCACGCCGCGATGAGTGTTCGACGGTATTGTGTTCTTGTTCCTGTGCACGGTACACAGGATCGCGTCTACGAGTTGAACGTCTCGTAGTATTTCGCGATTGTTCTAGTTGGCGAGCTTCGAGGTTTTCCCTTTGCGACGAATGTGCGACGGTGTTATTTTGTTCTGACTGAACTGGCTCAACTGAAAATTTCTCTTGAACACTTCTTGACCTACTTTGAAAGCAACTGGCTTCGACCGTAAATTATATTGTTTGGCATTTCTTTCATATGCTTGACGACTGTTCATTTGAATATCTTTTCGAATCAAAGCTAAACCATCTTCACGGGTTCAAGGAATTGAGTCTTCTAACAAGGAAAGTTTTTTCAACAATTTATAATCTTCACCATGCCTGGTCATATTCATTCCAAATAACGCTCTATAGGGTGAACAACCTATCTATTGGTGCAAAGCGGATCGGAGAGCACATGAAATGTTTGATAAATAATTATCCCATTCAGTGTGATCTTTTCGAATATATGCTCGAATAGCCGATAACAACGATCTATTCACTCTTTCAGCTGCATTACTCTGAGGCGAATAAAGGGCTGTGAAAACATGTCGGATTCCGAATTTGGTAAGAAATGCTGCAAAATCATTTGCCTTAAATTGGGAACCATTATCACTTATGATGACCTCGGGAACCCCAAAGCAATGAAAAATATTTTTCAAGAGATAGTCTTGAATTGAAATTGACGAGAATTTTTTTAGCGGGTGTAACCAATGATATCGACTAAAATGGTCTAACACAATGAGTAGTCCAATATTACCATTTTTGCTACGTGGATATGGACCAAGAATGTCTATATACACCTTCTGAAAAGGCCTGACAGAAACACTTTGCTCACCCATGGGTGGACGTAAAGTTTGATTGGGAGCTTTCGTTTCTTTGCATGTATCGCAGACACGAATATAGTCTCGAACTTCTTTCGATAAACCTGGCCAAAAGAAATTTCTACGCAGACGTTCGATAGTCTTTTGCATACCTCCATGAGCTGAGGTTAAACTGTCATGAGCTTGCATAATAACCGACCTACGTAGTTTTTCGGGTACCCATAACTTCCAACTACTCGACTCTTGCGATGGATCACCAGACGAATGCTCTGTACGAATGTACACATTTTTATCTTCCACTCGCAAATCAGGAAACTTGTCTTTGTTCGACGAAATTCTGAACTTGAGTTCTATATAATCTCTATCTAAAAACGCCGGTGAATCAATATCTATTTCTGGACCTATCAGTTCGACACTATCAATTTGATCTTCACACAATCTCGACAACGCATCTGGGACAATATGATCTTTCCCTTTTCTATGTGAAATAGTAAACTTAAATGCTTGCAGTGTAAGCACCCATCGAGCTAAGCGACCAGATACATTCTGTTGGCGCATAAGCCAAAGCAAACTAGAATGATCGGTAACCACTTCAAATTCTTGCAACTCAAGGTAACAACGAAACTTTTCGATGGCAAGAATGACTGCTAAACATTCGCGTTCTGTTACGCTATAATTTCTTTACGACTTGCTCAATTTCTTCGACATAAAGGCAATTGGTTTCTCTTCCAATGCGTCCGACAACTGTAATAATACTGCGCCTATACCATAATCGCTGGCATCACAATGTAAATAGAACTTTTTATGAAAGTCCGGGTTTTGAAGAACAGGGGCAGTAGTTAATAAAATTTTTAATTTTTCCATGGCTTCTTGAGCCTCAGGCGACCATTTAAACGTATTTTTTATAGAAAGAACTTCGGTAATCAGAAAGGTTACTTCAGCAAAATTCTGAATAAATCTCCTATACCAACCACAAACTCCTAAAAATCCTCGAACTTGCTTCAAGTTTCTGGGCGGGGGCCAATGTAATACACACGATTTTTTTGATGGGTCAGTAGAAATACCTCCACTTCCTATCACATATCCTAGGTAGTTAACCTTTGTAATACAGAAATTCGATTTATTGATATTTAACGTCAAGTTAGCTTTACGAAATTGGTCAGCAATACGGACTAGGACAGCTAAATGCGATGAAAAATCTTCAGATACAATGCAGAGATCATCTAGGTAACCAAATACACAATGACGCAAATCAGGCGGGATTATTTCATCCATTAACCTACACATCGTTGAGGGCGCGTTGCATAACCCAAAGGGCATAACCACAAATTGGTATAATGGCCGTCCTGGCACGGTAAACGCTGTTAATGGTTTTGACTCATCAGTCAACTCAATTTGCCAATAGGCATCTTTCAAATCTAATTTTGAAATAAGATTTGCCTTTGGTAAACGAGCGAAAATTCCATCAATGCTTTGTAAAGGGTATGCATCGTTTTTACTCACATCATTCAATTTTCTTGCATCTTAACACAATCGCACTTTGTTGGGTTTTACAACCAATCTCATCGGCGAGCTCCATGCGCTATGCGACAGTTCAATTACTCCTAAACTCAACATTCTATCAATTTCTGCATACATCAGCTTTTCTACAGCTGGACTAACGGGATAATATCGCTGCTTCACTGACTTAGCATCTCCTACATCAATATGATGCTTAATCAGAGAAGTACGACCTAAACCTTGTTTTTCAAAATTAGGAAACAAACTTTTGACTGTCTCAAATTGTTTGAGCTCCATATCTGACAGCGGATAGTGATCAGAAGCGTCAGATTTGAGTTCTTGCGAAACTTCGGCGGAAACAGAGCTTATGATTCCTGGAGCTAATTCGAAAATTCTCCAAAAATCAATACCTAAAATAAGCCTTTGTGCAATTGAGGGAATGACATAAAGTTCTATGGCTTTTTCTACGCCATTGTACGTCATGGAAATTTTTAATGTTCCAAGAACTTTATGCGCCTTGCCATCTGCTGTTTTCACATTGGAAACAATCGGCCGAAAAGCGGAATATTTACTCCAATCGCTTCGAGCTATCTCTGAACCTATACAACTGATGTTTGCTCAAGTATCTAACAATCCTAACTCCGTAAAGTTTAGAAAAGATACTTTCGCATAACTGCGCATATCTTCTTTGTTCTGAAAAATGGTAGCTACGACAAACTTGCGTTTCTTTCTAATTTTATGAAAATATAACCGAATTCTCTTCGTATTTCTTTTAATGCAGCTTCCGATATCTGCGAAAATTCTATCTCTTACTTCTAGATACTTTTCAATCTTTCATGGTAAGGCAGGAACTTCAATTTAGTCTCGTTAGGGGGTTTATAAGTCTCTTCTGAAGAAGTGATTAACTTAATCGGAAGACTTCCAGACCTATCTGGTTTCTCGACAGTAATTTGCCGACATTTATTAATAACGTTGCTGTTATTAATGTTTGAATTTTTCTCAATTTGATCGATTATTATAGGGACACCCGAGGGTTGTTGTTGGATGCCCCCTTTTGGCGGTTTTCCGACCTACGCACACAAGTTTGGCATTGTGGTTTATACACATTTGGTGTACCACATCCGTAGCAAGAAATGCGTCTGTCAGACAAACAATTTTCCCACAAGTGACCGGGATTTTCGCAATTCCAACAGATGATCTTAGTAGATACTTTCTGAATGACGGCGATTTCTTCGTCTATTACCACTGGAGTTGATTCTTCCAAAGAATCTTCTTCAACGTCATATACACGATAAGGACTTGTTTCTCTTTTCTTAGTTGGCAGCGTTCGCGAGCGATTTAAATCTTTTAAAAAATTCTCTCGTTTCTGCACTAGTTTACGCAGTTCAGCAATCGAACGAATATCTTCGAACAATAACCTTTCCTTATAATCGGACAACAAATTTGCTTGTACGATTTCCACCAATTCTTCTTCATCGATGCGTACGGACAACCTATCTACCAACTGACAAATGGCCTCGTAAAACAATTCAAAAGGTTCACCTGGCTTTTGCTTACGACTTCGAATTTGCTCTCGTAACTCATTATTTGTGCGACTTTCTTTATATTGATGTCGTATGGCTCTACAAAATTCATTCCAACTAAAATTTTCGACACTTTTGTGGTATCTCCAATACCAATCTCGCGCTTTTCCGACCAACAATGTGTGAACATTTTTACTTAATGCTTCAAAATCATTGGACAGATTCTTACGAGTCAATATCTTAAATAAGATATAAAAATTCTTCATCGGATAATCCTTGAGAAGAACCATCGAAATGGATTCCCCATTTCTGAATTATATCCGTGATCTTTTTATGCGACAACGAACTAGCAATGGTTGACACAACCGGACTAGGACGTATTGATTGTCTCTCTTCTCGAGAGTTATTTGAATCAATTGGCACACTGACATTCATTGTTGAAGGCAATCTAGTGACTGTTTGCTCAATGATGCTTTCTATATTTGTCATATCTGGTATGTTTTGACGGCGATAATTTCTCGCACGTACTGGTCTACCTCGCCTTGGTGCTCTGGGCGGTGGTTGGACTATATTATGCTCATGGCGATTAGTGCTATGGCTCACCTCGGATGGTGGCAATGCTACACTACTAGCACTCCACTTGGACTGCACCTACATCTAAACCTAAATCTCGAGCTACTCCACGTGTAACGGGACGATGAATGACTGCTGTGACTTGTTTCCGTTTCGGAGAACAATTTCCGACAACGGCTTTCAAGTCTTTAACTTGCACAATTGCAAAGCAAGCAGGGCATTCATTATTTTCGTGTAATCGCTGTTCGATACACGACTTATGAAACACATGCTGACAACTAGTAATTAAACAAGTTTGAGTATCAGTCATGCATGCGTCGCAAATCAAACAAATATTATCCTCAGCTGCTGCTGGGGCATTAGTATTCTTAAAACTATGATGTAATGGCATCTTATATGCTATTTCCTAATCGACATATTTGGGAATCATCGTATTCTCAAAACTATGATGTAATGGCATCTTATATGCTATTTCCTAATCGACATATTTGGAAATCATAAAAAAAAAACAGAGTTAGTATTAAAACATTTTGCACTTGCGGAACAGGAATTTAAATTGGGCTATTGAATCTAATTTTTGGCTTCGAGCTTCAAGATTTGTATATGGATTCATTACATTGCTTTATTAAACGAACCAAGCTACGCATGCGCATATGCTTCGTATTTCCAGCAAAATACAGCAACAACGAAGTCGTATACCTTTCCCATGAACTCAAATGAAACCAAAAGAATAATGGAATATAGCATTCTTCATGAACAAAGCTAACTCCAAGAAAACAATTTGAAACCGCTAATATCGGTCGATAGTATTCAAATACTCAAATACTCGAATTTCCAAATGTGTGTAACAAACGTCAACCTAAAACCAACTTCGAATGGCAACAAGAAAAACTGATATCCAGTCGAAAACAAACGAGCTATTAATTAACGTTGTTGAATTAACCAATTGTTTATTATTTTTGTGTGCATACGAAACAGGTCAACCCCAATGTATGAGCACAACAAAGACAAACAAGATGTATACAAGGTTACAAGCTTTAATCGATTGTGGCTAGCGTATCTTTTATTCGGTCAACTTAAATCAGCAGGCGCTAATATGATCGAAATCCAGAACAGAAATAACACTTATGCATACAAAACAATTTTTTTTTTTCAACACAACAAAACTAAATAAGTGTGGAGACTTACTAACGATCAGTGCTCAACCGTAATAGTGCAAAATATACGGTTGGAGATCTAATATACAAAACAAAGCACACAACTGTAACTAAGTCACACATTGGTCAAACAGCAAAAAGTCTATCGTAGTGATATATCAGGCTGCCAGCCAGCAGTGATCTTAGCTAGTCGACTTTGTTAGGTACCGATCTTAGTCTGCCCCACGTTGGGCGCCAAAAATCTGTAGCGTTTTAGTATGAAGGTTTGTTTTAATAAACCAACAAAGTAAATGACAAAAATCACAATAAAACGATTTTGTATATCATCGGCATAGATGGAAAATAATATGCGTACAATGTTGAAACGCTACACTTGTACGGGCCAGGGATATTAACTAATCAGCGACGGCGGGACCCTTTGAAATTCTAGCTCTTCTCGGCTTGGGGGGGTTTTTGCTGACGTCAACATATCTGGAAACAAAAAAACTAAATAAGCAAAAGAATGAATGTTCCTACACGGCAAAATGTTGGTGTGGCTATGGTGTTAATCGCCACTCTTGGTCTGTACCCACCCTACCATGGCCTTTAAATGAAATGAAAACATTTTAAGAACCCCTTTTGTGTTTTAACCTACTCCTCTTCTATTTTTTAGGTTCCCATGTCAGGAAAACCTAATTTATCATATCCGCAATCATATATAAAAGGTTTTATTTAGAACAAAGGTCTCTAATAAAAGCATATTTAATTCTCCATTTACAAAACGTTTAATTATTGTATATAAAAAAAAACTCTATCTATGAACAAGTGAAGTGCTGAAAAGTAAAGTTTATGAATGTTATAAAATATAATATAATGAATATAAATAGGATAGTGTAAATATATTTTTCTGGCATGTTATTATTTATATCTGTATATAGTTATATTATTATAAGTGTTGTTTGGTTTAAGTTATAATCTTTGTGTCTTGAATTTATTTCTTCCAGCTTATAGTGACTACATGGTTATTTATTAATTCATGTTCTTTTATTCTGGTTTTATTTTTAATATGGGCATGGGGTAGGAGAATTTTAAGTCACCATAACTTGACAATACAAATGTTGTTAATTCATGAAACTAAACAAACTGAATTAAAGAAAGAAAAAAAAGATAATAAAAAAATCGCGTGCAACACAGTACACGTGTATGAAGTGAAACTTTCTTTAAAAGAAACCAAAAACCAGTAAGGACGCTATCTTCGGTCTTGCCATGCCCATTTGCTGGATTGAATTTGTCTTTATCTTAATATCATATTCACTAATTTTCATTGTTTTAGCTCACTGCATCCTGAAATATGCAAATTATCAATTTTTGCTATAAGTAGGCGTAGCAATGCTCAATTTTTGATCAAAATAGTTTTTTTGTCTCTGAAGACAAAAAGTGTAAAGTTTCAAGTCAATTGGTTAAAAAAAACTGGTGCGTGGAGTCTCTTCGCGCGGATGAAGTAAAACTCCTACTTTAAAAATAAAAGCGGAGGTTGTTTCGATCTGCTGCGTTTTCAATTAGACCATTGTCACTCATTTTGATCTTTCATTCAAGATCAGAAACGATTACAATGTTCTTAAAAACCAGTAAGGGCGGTATAGTTGAGTATTCTCAACTATATAATACCCTGTACACACACCTATGTTGATAACACATTAAACATTCGCCGAGAGCAAAAGCAGTGTACCACGATATGGTTTGTGTATTTGCTAAGGTGAGGCAGGGCTCACAGTGCAATGTTGCCATTAGATGGCGCTTTAGTACGGGTTTTGTTACAAAGCATTGCTGCAAAATTTTAGTGTGTTGGTCTTTGCGGGGAAAGTGGTAGTTTGTTGTATGCAGTTTTAAAAAAGTATGTTATCTGAGTTTGCATACAAAATTTCAGCATTGTATTCTTTATACTTTAGGAGATACAGCAATTTTAAGAAAAAAATGACCTTTTGTTGTGCTCGATGGGCGGGAAGGAGTGGGCGTGGCAAAAAATCATTCAAACTTGATCTAGCGTTTGACCTCACGAGTCTATCCACCAAATTTCAAGTCTCTAGCTCTTATAGTTTTCGAGAACCATTGGTGAGGCCGGACGGACGGACGGACAGACAGGGCTATATCAATTCGTCTTGTCATCCTGATCAAGAATATATATACTTTATAGGGTCCCCCTCCCCTCCTTCTATGCGTTACATACAAACCGTCTCAAACAAACTTAATATACCCTGATACACAGTGTGTGTACAGGGTATAATAAAAACACACAAAATTAAAAAAAATGATATAAAAATCAAAAAATAATATAAAAACCAGTAAGGACGCTATCTTCAGCAAGGCTGAAGCTATAATACTTTTCACTTTGTGTCACTATAAAAAAAAACTAAATGAATAGTTTTCATGCCTCCCTAACAACATAACTGTAATGTTTGAAGTCAATTCGTTAAAAAACAAAAAAGTTTTCCATACAACGGTTCAAGTTTTGCGATAAGTGGGCGTAGCCATGCCCACTTTTGGTCAAAATAGTTTTCATTCCTCCCTAAGAACATAACTGTAAAGTTTCAAGTCAATTGGTTAAAAAACAAAAAAGTTTTCCATACAAAGGGTCAAGTTAAACCATAAGTGGGCGTGGCTATGCCCACTTTTTATCAAAATAGTTTTCATTCCTCCCTAAGAGCATAACTGCAAAGTTTCAAGTCAATTGGTTAAAAAACAAAAAAAGTTTTCCATACAACGGGTCAATTTTCGCTATAAAAGGGCGTGGCCCTGCCCACTTTTGGTCAAATCTGTTTTCATTCCACCCTAAGAACATAACTGTAAAGTTTCAAGTCAATTGGTTAAAAAACAAAAAATTTTCCATGCAACGGGTCAATTTTCGCCATAAGTGGGCGTGGCTATGCCTGGCTACGCCCACTTTTGGTCAAAATAGTTTTCATTCCTCTCTAAGAACATAACTGTAAAGTTTCAAGCCAATTGGTTAAAAAACAAAAAATTTTTCCATACAACGGGTCAATTTTCGCTATAAAAGGGCGTGGCCACGCCCACTTTTGGTCAAAACTGTTTTCATTCCACCCTAAGAACATAACTGTAAAGTTTCAAGTCAATTGGTTAAAACACAAAAAAGTTTTCCATGCAACGGGTCAATTTTCGCCATAAGTGGGCGTGGCTACGCCCACTTTTGGTCAAAATAGTTTTCATTCCTCTCTAAGAACATAACTGTTAAGTTTCAAGTCAATTGGTTAAAAAACAAAAAAGTTTTCCATACAACGGGTAAATTTTCGCTATAAGTGGGCGTGGCTACGCCCACTTTTGGTCAAAATAGTTTTCATTCCTCCCTAAGAACATAACTTTAAAATTTCAAGTCAATTGGTTAAGAAACACAAAAGTTTTCCATACAACGACGAGAATATTCCTTCTCTTCCTCTTCTTCATTTTGTATGGGAGCTACCAGTTCCAGATGTCCAATCTCAATGAAACTTTCAGGCATGTAGTCGGACAATGTACTTTACTATGTTTAAAATTTCAGCACTACTATGTTTAAAATTTCAGCACTCTATTGTATTGTATTGTTCTTCTTCTTTTCGTATGGGAGCTACCTGTTCCAATAATCCGATCATGCTGGTTCCGACGAATGATTCATCGTAATAAATTCTAAGACTCTGTGCAAAGTTTCAGCTCGATAGCTTCAAAACTGAGGGGCTAGTTTGCATACATACAGACAGACCGACAGACAGACAGACAGACGGACAGACGGACATGGCTAAATCAACTCGTCTTGTCGTCCTGATCAAGAATATATATACTTTATATAGTCAGAAATTAATATTTCGATCTGTTACAAACTCCGTGACAAAGTTAATATACTATTTCACATAAGTGAAAAGTATAAAAATTGTCTCGACCAAGCATCGAACCCCGGACCTCTCGGCCTTGTACTTTACCACTGGACCATTGACTTGATAATTTTCTGGGACAATATCACAGTTTTGACTGTCACAATATAATAAAAGAGTTGAATACTAAAAAGAAATTATAACCAGTAAGGACGCTATCTTCAGCAAGGCTGAAGCTATAATACTTTTCACTTTGTGTCACTATAAAAAAAACTAAATGAACAGTTTTCATGCCTCCCTAACAACATAACTGTAATGTTTCAAGTCAATTCGTTAAAAAACAAAAAATTTTTCCAAACAAAGGGTCAAGTTAAGCTATTAGTGGGCGTGGCCATGCCCACTTTTGATCAAAATAGTTTTCATTCCTCCCTAAGAGCATAACTGCAAAGTTTCAAGTCAATTGGTTAAAAAACAAAAAAGTTTTCCATACAACGGGTCAATTTTCGCTATAAGTGGGCGTGGCCATGCCCACTTTTGATCAAAATAGTTTTCATTCCTCCCTAAGAACATAACTGTAAAGTTTCAAGTCAATTGGTTAAAAAACAAAAAAGTTTTCCATACAACGGGTCAATTTTCACTTTAAGTGAGCGTGGCCACGCCCACTTTTGGTCAAAATAGTTTTCATTCCTCTTAAGAGCATAACTACAAAGTTTCAAGTCAATTGGTTAAAAAACAAAAAAGTTTTCCATACAACATGTCAATTTTCGCTGTAAGTGGGCGTGGCTATGCCCACTTTTGATCAAAATAGTTTTCATTCCTCCCTAAGAACATAACTGTAAAGTTTCAAGTCAATTGGTTAAAAAACAAAAAAATTTTCCATACAAAGGGTCTAGTTAAGCTATAAGTGGGCGTGGCCATGCCCACTTTTGATCAAAATAGTTTTCATTCCTCCCTAAGAGCATAACTGCAAAGTTTCAAGTCAATTGGTTAAAAAACAAAAAAGTTTTCCATACAACGTGTCAATTTTCGCTATAAGTGGGCGTGGCTATGCCCACTTTTGATCAAAATAGTTTTCATTCCTCCCTAAGAGCATAACTGCAAAGTTTCAAGTCAATTGCTTAAAAAACAAAAAAGTTTTCCATACAACGTGTCAATTTTCACTTTAAGTGAGCGTGGCCACGCCCACTTTTGGTCAAAATAGTTTTCATTCCTCCCTAAGAACATAACTGTAAAGTTTCAAGTCAATTGGTTAAAAACAAAAAAGTTTTCCATACAACGGGTCAATTGTCGCTATAAGTAGGCGTGGCTACGCCCACTTTTGGTTAAAATAGTTTTCATTCCTCCCTAAGAACATAACTGTAAAGTTTCAAGTCAATTGGTTAAAAAACCAAAAAGTTTTCCATACAAAGGGTCAAGTTAAGCTATAAGTGGGCGTGGCCATGCCCACTTTTGATCAAAATATTCCTCCCTAAAAGCATAACTGCAAAGTTTCAAGTCAATTGGTTAAAAAACAAAAAAGTTTTCCATACAACGGGTCAATTTTCGCTATAAGTGGGCGTGGCTACGCCTGGCTACGCCCACTTTTTGACAAAATAGTTTTCATTCCTCTCTAAGAACATAACTGTAAAGTTTCAAGTCAATTGGTTAAAAAACAAAAAAGTTTTCCATACAACGGGTAAATTTTCGCTATAAGTGGGCGTGGCTACGCGTGGCTACGCCCACTTTTGGCCAAAATAGTTTTCATTCCTCCCTAAGAACATAACTTTAAAATTTCAAATCAATTGGTTAAAAAACAAAAAAGTTTTCCATACAACGACGTGAATATGGCTTCTCTTCCTCTTCTTCATTTTGTATGGGAGCTACCTACAATGAAACTTTCAGGCATGTAGTCAGACTATGTTAAACTACTATGTTTAAAATTTCAGCACTCTATTGTACAAAACAAAAAAGTTTTCCATACAACGATTCAAGTTTTGTTCACTTTTCTTCTTCTTTTCGTATGGGAGCTACCTGTTCCAATAATCCGATCATGCTGGTTCCGACGAATGATTCATCGTAATAAATTCTAAGACTCTGTGCAAAGTTTCAGCTCGATAGCTTCAAAACTGAGGGACTAGTTTGCATACATACAGACAGACAGACAGACGGACATGGCTAAATCAACTCGTCTTGTCGTCCTGATCAAGAATATATATACTTTATATAGTCGGAAATTAATATTTCGATCTGTTACAAACTCCGTGACAAAGTTATTATACTATTTCACATAAGTGAAAAGTATAAAAATTGTCTCGACCAAGCATCGAACCCCGGACCTCTCGATTGCCGGCCTTGTACTTTACCACTGGACCATTGACTTGATAATTTTCTGGGACAATATCGCAGTTTTGACTGTCACAATATAATAAAAGAGTTGAATACTAAAAAGAAAGGACGCTATCTTCAGCAAGGCTGAAGCTATAATACTTTTCACTTTGTGTCACTATAAAAAAAACTAAATGAATAGTTTTCATGCCTCCCTAACAAAATAACTGTAAAGTTTCAAGTCAATTCGTTAAAAAACAAAAAATTTTTCCATACAACGGTTCAAGTTTTGCGATAAGTGGGCGTAGCCATGCCCACATTTGGTCAAAATAGTTTTCATTCCTCCCTAAGAACATAACTGTAATGTTTCAAGTCAATTGGTTAAAAAACAAAAAAATTTTCCATACAAAGGGTCTAGTTAAGCTATAAGTGGGCGTGGCTATGCCCACTTTTGATCAAAATAGTTTTCATTCCTCCCTAAGAGCATAACTGCAAAGTTTCAAGTCAATTGGTTAAAAAAAAAAAAACTGGTGCGTGGAGTCCCTCCGCGCGGATGAAGTAAAACTCCCACTTTAAAAGTAAAAGCGAAGGTTGTTTCGATTTTTTATAGTAATACTATGACCCTGAATCTGCAGCGTTTTCTTTAAGACCATTGTCACTCATTTTGATCTTTCATTCTAGTCCAGAAACGATTAAAATGTTCTTAAAAATAATTAAAAACACACAAAATAACAAAAATATTATACACTAAATTAAAAAAATATAATTAAAAAACAAAAAACATTGCCTTGCATGGGAGTCGAACCTGGGGCAATATGATCGGCAGCCTACCATTCACCCACACAACCAATACGGTATCTGACTTTTAGTGCTCTAATATCGAATAAAAAATAGTGTTCAATTTGAAATATCCTCATAGTCAATTTAGAATTCTTATTTTAAAAATTTATAGATCAGAAACTATTACAATATTCTTAAAAATAATTAAAAACATACAAAATAATAAAAATATTATCAAAATCATAAATTAAAATATAAAAATAATTATTGTCTCCACCGGTCATCGAACCCAGGACCTTCCGATTGCCGGCCGTCTACTTTACCACTGCACCATTGACTTGATAATTTTTCTTGAACAATATTGAAGTTTTGATTGTCATTCTATAATTGACAAAAAAAAACTATAAAAACCAAAAAAGGTCTTTTTGCATCGATCGGGAGTCGAACTCGCAACATCTGGATTAGCAGCTTAGTCAGCTACCACTAACCCACCGGTTTGGTTATATTTTGAATGTCAATATTGATCTTTTAATTGTCACATTACAAAAATAGCGTAAAATATTTAACGTTTAACGCTTTGGAAGTCGAATAAGAAGTTTTACTTCAAAAAAAAGTTTTCCAAACAACGGGTAAATTTTCGCTATAAGTGGGCGTGGCTACGCCCACTTTTGGTTAAAATAGTTTTCATTCCTCCCTAAGAACATAACTGCAAAGTTTCAAGTCAATTGGTTAAAAAACAAAAAAGTTTTCCATACAACGGGTCAAGTTTTGCGATAAGTGGGCGTAGCCATGCCCACATTTGGTCAAAATAGTTTTCATTCCTCCCTAAGAAAATAACTGTAAAGTTTCAAGTCAATTGGTTAAAAACCAAAGAAATTTTCCATACAAAGGGTCAAGTTAAGCTATAAGTGGGCGTGGCCATGCCCACTTTTGATCAAAATAGTTTTCATTCCTCCCTAAGAACATAACTGTAAAGTTTCAAGTCAATTGGTTAAAAAACAAGAAAGTTTTCCATACAACGTGTCAATTTTCACTTTAAGTGAGCGTGGCCACGCCCACTTTTGGTCAAAATAGTTTTCATTCCTCCCTAAGAGCATAACTGCAAAGTTTCAAGTCAATTGGTTAAAAAACAAAAAAATTTTCCATACAAAGGGTCTAGTTAAGCTATAAGTGGGCGTGGCCATGCCCACTTTTGATCAAAATAGTTTTCATTCCTCCCTAAGAACATAACTGTAAAATTTCAAGTTAATTGGTTAAAAAACAAAAAAATTTTCCATACAAAGGGTCTAGTTAAGCTATAAGTGGGCGTGGCCATGCGCACTTTTGATCAAAATAGTTTTCATTCCTCCCTAAGAGCATAACTGCAAAGTTTCACGTCAATTGGTTAAAAAACAAAAAAGTTTTCCATACAACGACGTGAATATGGCTTCTCTTCCTCTTCTTCATTTTGTATGGGAGCTACCAGTTCAGGATGTCCAATCTCAATGAAACTTTCAGGCATGTAGTCGGACTATGTAAAACTACTATGTTTAAAATTTCAGCACTCTATTGTACAAAACAAAAAAGTTTTCCATACAACGTTTCAAGTTTTGTTCACTTTTCTTCTTCTTTTCGTATGGGAGCTACCTGTTCCAATAATCCGATCATGCTGGTTCCGACGAATGATTCATCGTAATAAATTCTAAGACTCTGTGCAAAGTTTCAGCTCGATAGCTTCAAAACTGAGGGACTAGTTTGCATACATACAGACAGACAAACAGACAGACGGACAGACGGACATGGCTAAATCAACTCGTCTTGTCGTCCTGATCAAGAATATATATACTTTATATAGTCAGAAATTAATATTTCGATCTGTTACAAGCTCCGTGACAAAGTTAATATACTATTTCACATAAGTGAAAAGTATAAAAATTGTCTCGACCAAGCATCGAACCCCGGACCTCTCGGCCTTGTACTTTACCACTGGACCATTGACTTGATAATTTTCTGGGACAATATCACAGTTTTGACTGTCACAATATAATAAAAGAGTTGAATACTAAAAAGAAATTATAACCAGTAAGGACGCTATCTTCAGCAAGGCTGAAGCTATAATACTTTTCACTTTGTGTCACTATAAAAAAAACTAAATGAACAGTTTTCATGCCTCCCTAACAACATAACTGTAATGTTTCAAGTCAATTCGTTAAAAAACAAAAAATTTTTCCAAACAAAGGGTCAAGTTAAGCTATTAGTGGGCGTGGCCATGCCCACTTTTGATCAAAATAGTTTTCATTCCTCCCTAAGAGCATAACTGCAAAGTTTCAAGTCAATTGGTTAAAAAACAAAAAAGTTTTCCATACAAAGGGTCTAATTAAGCTATAAGTGGGCGTGGCCATGCCCACTTTTGATCAAAATAGTTTTCATTCCTCCCTAAGAGCATAACTGCAAAGTTTCAAGTCAATTGGTTAAAAAACAAAAAAGTTTTCCATACAACGGGTCAATTTTCGCTATAAGTGGGCGTGGCTATGCCCACTTTTGATCAAAATAGTTTTCATTCCTCCCTAAGAGCATAACTGCAAAGTTTCAAGTCAATTGGTTAAAAAACAAAAAAGTTTTCCATACAACGGGCCAATTGTCGCTATAAGTAGGCGTGGCTACGCCCACATTTGGTCAAAATAGTTTTCATTCCTCCCTAAAAACATAACTGTAAAGTTTCAAGTCAATTGGTTAAAAAACAAAAAAAATTTCCATACGAAGGGTCTAGTTAAGCTATAAGTGGGCGTGGCTTTGCCCACTTTTGATCAAAATAGTTTTCATTCCTCCCTAAGAGCATAACTGCAAAGTTTCAAGTCAATTGGTTAAAAAACAAAAAAGTTTTCCATACAACGGGTCAATTTTCGCTATAAGTGGGCGTGGCTACGCCCACTTTTGGTTAAAATAGTTTTCATTCCTCCCTAAGAACATAACTGCAAGGTTTCAAGTCAATTGGTTAAAAAACAAAAAAATTTTCCATACAAAGGGTCTAGTTAAGCTATAAGTGGGCGTGGCTATGCCCACTTTTGATCAAAATAGTTTTCATTCCTCCCTAAGAGCATAACTGCAAAGTTTCAAGTCAATTGGTTAAAAAACAAAAAAGTTTTCCATACAACGTGTCAATTTTCACTTTAAGTGAGCGTGGCCACGCCCACTTTTGGTCAAAATAGTTTTCATTCCTCCCTAAGAGCATAACTACAAAGTTTCAAGTCAATTGGTTAAAAAACAAAAAAGTTTTCCATACAACGTGTCAATTTTCGCTATAAGTGGGCGTGGCTATGCCCACTTTTGATCAAAATAGTTTTCATTCCTCCCTAAGAACATAACTGTAAAGTTTCAAGTCAATTGGTTAAAAAACAAAAAAATTTTCCATACAAAGGGTCTAGTTATGCTATAAGTGGGCGTGGCCATGCCCACTTTTGATCAAAATAGTTTTCATTCCTCCCTAAGAGCATAACTGCAAAGTTTCAAGTCAATTGGTTAAAAAACAAAAAAGTTTTCCATACAACGTGTCAATTTTCGCTATAAGTGGGCGTGGCTATGCCCACTTTTGATCAAAATAGTTTTCATTCCTCCCTAAGAGCATAACTGCAAAGTTTCAAGTCAATTGCTTAAAAAACAAAAAAGTTTTCCATACAACGGGTCAAGTCAAGCTATAAGTGGGCGTGGCCATGCCCACTTTTGATCAAAATATTCCTCCCTAAAAGCATAACTGCAAAGTTTCAAGTCAATTGGTTAAAAAACAAAAAAGTTTTCCATACAACGTGTCAATTGTCACTTTAAGTAGGCGTGGCTACGCCCACTTTTGGTTAAAATAGTTTTCATTCCTCCCTAAGAACATAACTGTAAAGTTTCAAGTCAATTGGTTAAAAAACCAAAAAGTTTTCCATACAAAGGGTCAAGTTAAGCTATAAGTGGGCGTGGCCATGCCCACTTTTGATCAAAATATTCCTCCCTAAAAGCATAACTGCAAAGTTTCAAGTCAATTGGTTAAAAAACAAAAAAGTTTTCCATACAACGGGTCAATTTTCGCTATAAGTGGGCGTGGCTACGCCTGGCTACGCCCACTTTTGGACAAAATAGTTTTCATTCCTCTCTAAGAACATAACTGTAAAGTTTCAAGTCAATTGGTTAAAAAACAAAAAAGTTTTCCATACAACGGGTAAATTTTCGCTATAAGTGGGCGTGGCTACGCCCACTTTTGGTCAAAATAGTTTTCATTCCTCCCTAAGAACATAACTTTAAAATTTCAAATCAATTGGTTAAAAAACAAAAAAGTTTTCCATACAACGACGTGAATATGGCTTCTCTTCCTCTTCTTCATTTTGTATGGGAGCTACCTACAATGAAACTTTCAGGCATGTAGTCGGACTATGTAAAACTACTATGTTTAAAATTTCAGCACTCTATTGTACAAAACAAAAAAGTTTTCCATACAACGATTCAAGTTTTGTTCACTTTTCTTCTTCTTTTCGTATGAGAGCTACCTGTTCCAATAATCCGATCATGCTGGTTCCGACGAATGATTCATCGTAATAAACTCTAAGACTCTGTGCAAAGTTTCAGCTCGATAGCTTCAAAACTGAGGGGCTAGTTTGCATACATACAGACAGACCGACAGACAGACAGACAGACGGACAGACGGACATGGCTAAATCAACTCGTCTTGTCGTCCTGATCAAGAATATATATACTTTATATAGTCGGAAATTAATATTTCGATCTGTTACAAACTCCGTGACAAAGTTATTATACTATTTCACATAAGTGAAAAGTATAAAAATTGTCTCGACCAAGCATCGAACCCCGGACCTCTCGATTGCCGGCCTTGTACTTTACCACTGGACCATTGACTTGATAATTTTCTGGGACAATATCGCAGTTTTGACTGTCACAATATAATAAAAGAGTTGAATACTAAACAGAAAGGACGCTATCTTCAGCAAGGCTGAAGCTATAATACTTTTCACTTTGTGTCACTATAAAAAAAACTAAATGAATAGTTTTCATGCCTCCCTAACAAAATAACTGTAAAGTTTCAAGTCAATTGGTTAAAAAACAAAAAAATTTTCCATACAAAGGGTCTAGTTAAGCTATAAGTGGGCGTGGCCATGCCCACTTTTGATCAAAATAGTTTTCATTCCTCCCTAAGAACATAACTGTAAAGTTTCAAGTTAATTGGTTAAAAAACAAAAAAATTTTCCATACAAAGGGTCTAGTTAAGCTATAAGTGGGCGTGGCCATGCGCACTTTTGATCAAAATAGTTTTCATTCCTCCCTAAGAGCATAACTGCAAAGTTTCACGTCAATTGGTTAAAAAACAAAAAAGTTTTCCATACAACGACGTGAATATGGCTTCTCTTCCTCTTCTTCATTTTGTATGGGAGCTACCAGTTCAGGATGTCCAATCTCAATGAAACTTTCAGGCATGTAGTCGGACTATGTAAAACTACTATGTTTAAAATTTCAGCACTCTATTGTACAAAACAAAAAAGTTTTCCATACAACGTTTCAAGTTTTGTTCACTTTTCTTCTTCTTTTCGTATGGGAGCTACCTGTTCCAATAATCCGATCATGCTGGTTCCGACGAATGATTCATCGTAATAAATTCTAAGACTCTGTGCAAAGTTTCAGCTCGATAGCTTCAAAACTGAGGGACTAGTTTGCATACATACAGACAGACAGACAGACGGGCATGGCTAAATCAACTCGTCTTGTCGTCCTGATCAAGAATATATATACTTTGTATAGTCGGAAATTAATATTTCGATCTGTTACAAACTCCGTGACAAAGTTATTATACTACTAGCTGACCCGGCGCGCTTTGCTACGCCCTCAAAGTATGATGAACTGTTGCATATAGCCCAGGATTAAATCTTTTAACACTCTATCACAATTTGTTCCTAAATTTTCTTCTTGTCAGACTTATAGATACAGGTACATAGGCGTTTTAAATTTTTATTATATGTTGCAGCAGCCACGTTCATTTATCAATTCTTGTTGGGTTCGAAGTCATCAATATTATTTCCAGATTTTGTTTTCGTAGATTAATTAAATTTAAAAAAAAAAATATTCCAGCGTTTTGAAATTCTAATTACCGTTAATGCGTTTCAGAATTCTTAATGCCTTGCAATTATGGCAAATTTCTTACTTTGCAGTGATATATAATTACCTTTACAAACATGTGATTGCAAAATTCCATCTGTTTATATTTAAGAACAACAAAACCATATTTTTGACTAATTGTTCCTTTGTTCCATTTTAGCAAAATGAAAAATACTCTCCACTTTACAGCCTTCTGGCGATTTTGCTTACAGCAAAATGATATTTTGAAGATGTTTCTCTATATGGTCGGGGCCACGCCTTTATGTTCGATTCTAATAAAATTTTGGAAAATAGTTAAAAATTAATAAAACATTTTTCTAACAAAAATCTTGTTTTGACCGATTGTTTCTTTCGCAAAGTGCCTTTTTTGACGTCTAAAATGTTTTTGTACAAAAAACTAAGGTGGTAGTTTTAAAAAACCTAATTTTTAACCGGCAGCTAAATGTAATAGCAATCAAATCATGCAGATTTTTTACATACAAACTGCCTGAAAGGATAAGATAATTTTCTGCGTTTTATTTTTTTTGAAATCGTTAAAACTGAGCTCGCAGTTGGTATTGAAGCAGACATATGGACATGACTGTGTTAATTCGTCTTGTGAAGATAATATATGCTTTATGTGGTCGGCGCTATTCAGCCTTGCTGAAGACTATTTACTTTTCACGCTCTTTTTATGCCACGCCAATTTTTTGGATTGAATCTGCTTTCTCTTTACTTTAATAGCCTATATACCAATTTTCATTGTTTAAGCTAACATGGAAACTTGCAATTTATTGATATTAGCTTGTGAAGTTGTAAGTCAATTAATTAAGAAAAAAAAAAGTTTTCCTTTCATTTCTTTAAATTTTCTGTCTTTTCCTCTTCTTCACTTTGTATGATAAGTACCAGTTTCAGTGGTCCGATCTTAATGACAATTCCAGAAATTTAGTCTGCGTACGTAAAGTTACTATGTTTGTTTATGTTTTTTTCATCCCTCTATCTTCCAAAACGAAAAAGTTTTCCATTCAACGATTTAAGTTCTGTTCATTTTTCTTCTTCATTCTGTATGGGTGCTACCAGTTCTAATGGTCTGATCATTGCAGTTCCGACAAATGATTTATGGTGGTAAAGCTGTAAAATTTCAGGTCAATAGTCGGAGATTTCTCCTTCTGGGGGTTACAAACTCCGTGACAAAGTCATAATAATATTTACATACGTGAAGAGTATAAAAACACTAATATGTGTACATATGTGGCTGTATGTAAAAGATGAAGAAGAAGTGAAGCACAATTTCGAAAGTAACCCAGCCGGCCCTTCAGTAACTTAGTGACAAAAATTAGCAAGTTTTTCACCGTTCTTTCTAAAAGGAAAAAATCACTGATGTAGTTTTCAGTGTGCCAATAAGGCAAAAAGCACTATGAAGCAGTCATCTACGTTATTTTACAAGGTTAAATGGCACCGATACATGAAAACGTAGCTTCTAAGCTAAGTGGGTTTTTCACGGTTCTTTTAGAACATAGAGTAGGGGAGCTTGCCCGAAGACGATTTTGTTAGGCAAACACTTACGTTTCTTCGTAAGGCTGATTTAAAAAAATAAATACGAATGAGTCCGAAGACGATTTTGTCAGATAAGGTAAACATATACGTTACTCTGTATGGCTGAAAAGGAGCAATACATGAAAATGTCACTTCTATACTCATTTTGTTTTGCATGCTTTTCAAAAAATTCAAAAAAATTCAAAGCCTACTTCTCCATATAAGAAAATATCTACGTTACTTTAGAAAGCTAAAAAAAAAACTGATACATGAAAATGTTCCTTCCTTTACTCAGTGTGTTTGGCACTGTTCTTTTGTAAATTGAAATTTGAAAGAAAACTTTTTAGAATATTCTCGAAGAAACGCGAAACGTTAGTCTTGCGTTTTCCGATTAGTTTTGCTTTCATTACAAACAACCATACTCTTTTCGCGCGGACAGGTAGCTCAGTTGTTCGAGCTGTGAAAAACATAGTTATTTGGAAGTTGACACCGTGTTCAACTCCCAGCAACCACGGAAGGTTTATACATGTATGGTCATTTCAGTGTAATGAGTGTCAGTTTTAAATAATAATATCACGTTTCAAAGTTAATTTTCATGATAATAACAAATAAAAATATAAATAGTACATCTATGGCATGGTTGGAGTTCCAATTTTTCTTTTAATTTTTGGATTCATTCGTTTTGTTGTATACAATTGTTTAACCATAAGTTTTCCTTTATATTACAAAGAAATAAAAAGTTTTTGACTTGGCATAGCTGGGATTTGAACCCGCGCCCTTTGGCTTAAGAGTACAATACACTATTCATTGAGCTAAACAAAAACTACATGAAATTTAGCCCCAATTTTTCACTGCAAATGGCACTGTGAATTTGTTAGCATGAACTTCATCAACTTCACATGAGAATAACCCTGCTAAAATTAGTAGGTCTGTCATACTGATTCTGTAAAGAGGAACTTCAAATGAAACCCGAAGCCAGTCAACCAGATAAATCTACGTGAAAATCCACATGAAAAAACATTCTAAAAGAACAGTTACAGGCCTAGGACACTCAATGATAAAATGAAAAGAAAATTTCACAAATTTTCACGTAGTTCTACATGAAAAAAGAACTGAGAAATTGTACGTTTTTCACGGTGAAAAGTCCGATAGGGAATGCTCCTCCGTTTTCTCACCGTTCTCTTGTTCTCTTTGCAAACAACACACTCATACCAATACAAAAGTGTAAGAAGAAGCAAAGAATGGTACGTGCTTGCGTCCACAAAATCTTAATATTGTTTATTTTTCTTCTTCTTTCCGTATGGAGGCTACCAGTTAAAATGGTCGGATTGATACCAAAACATTATAACAACCTTCAGGAGGTCCATCTAAAGATTAACTGAAAATTTCATTGAATCGGAAGCTGTTTTTGAGTTATGCGCTTATCAACATATTTTTCGATTCATTTTTATTATACTATAGATTATTGTCTCACATTCAATAATAAGTGATCATAGGTAACTAAACACTGCACTAAACACGATATACATAGCTACGGTTTGTTTCGTGTATCAGTTGACAAAAGCAAACTCAGTAGTGAAAATCCAAGAAAAACAACACTGACATTGACAGTTTGTTGTTGTTTCAACTTTTTTTTAATTTGACATGACTTGGAGTCAAATCCTTCAAGCCGTACATACCTGCATTGTTTACACATTAGTGGGTGTAATTTGCAAAGAGTATTAATTAATTTTAATACTCTCTGGCTTGTACGTTCTCTCAAAGTTTTCTTGTTCTCTTTCAATCAACAAACACATAACAATACTGACGTATAAGAAGAAGCATAGCATGTTACGTTTAATGCTTGCGACGTCGCAAGTTTGTATGGGAAAAAGAAAAGGTCTGTTTTTTGGATTTTTCCGGCAATTATTTGAATTTTTCTCGCCGTAAAAACCATCTTTGAACTTTAACGAACATTTAAAAAAAAGAATTGGCCAAATTGGTCCAGGCGTTGTTAAGTTATGCGCTTACCAACACATTTTGCGATTCATTTTTATATTATAGATTTCACATAAGTGAAAAGTATAAAAATTGTCTCGACCAAGCATCGAACCCCGGACCTCTCGGCCTTGTACTTTACCACTGGACCATTGACTTGATAATATTCTGGAACAATATCGCAGTTTTGACTGTCACAATATAATAAAAGAGTTGAATACTAAAAAGAAATTATAACCAGTAAGGACGCTATCTTCAGCAAGGCTAAAGCTATAATACTTTTCACTTTGTGTCACTATAAAAAAAACTAAATGAATAGTTTTCATGCCTCCCTAACAAAATAACTGTAATGTTTCAAGTCAATTCGTTAAAAAACAAAAAAATTTGCCATACAACGGTTCAAGTTTTGCGATAAGTGGGCGTAGCCATGCCCACATTTGGTCAAAATAGTTTTCATTCATCCCTAAGAACATAACTGTAAAGTTTCAAGTCAATTCGTTAAAAAACAAAAAAATTTTCCATACAAAGGGTCTAGTTAAGCTATAAGTGGGCGTGGCTATGCCCACTTTTGATGAAAATAGTTTTCATTCCTCCCTAAGAGCATAACTGCAAAGTTTCAAGTCAATTGGTTAAAAAAAAAAAAAGTTTTCCATACAACGGGTCAATTGTCGCTATAAGTAGGCGTGGCTACGCCCACATTTGGTCAAAATAGTTTTCATTCCACCCTAAGAACATAACTGCAAAGTTTCAAGTCAATTGCTTAAAAAACAAAAAAGTTTTCCATACAACGGGTCAAGTTTTGCGATAAGTGGGCGTAGCCATGCCCACATTTGGTCAAAATAGTTTTCATTCCTCCCTAAGAACATAACTGTAAAGTTTCAAGTCAATTGGTAAAAAAACAAAAAAGTTTTCCATATAACGTGTCAATTTTCACTTTAAGTGAGCGTGGCCACGCCAACTTTTGGTCAAAATAGTTTTTATTCCTCCCTAAGAACATAACTGTAAAGTTTCAAGTCAATTGGTTAAAAAACAAAAAAGTTTTCCATATAACGTGTCAATTTTCACTTTAAGTGAGCGTGGCCACGCCCACTTTTGGTCAAAATAGTTTTTATTCCTCCCTAAGAGCATAACTGTAAAGTGTCAAGTCAATTGGTTAAAAAACAAAAAAATTTTCCATACAAAGGGTCTAGTTAAGCTATAAGTGGGCGTGGCCATGCCCACTTTTGATCAAAATAGTTTTCATTCCTCCCTAAGAGCATAACTGCAAAGTTTCAAGTCAATTGGTTAAAAAAAAAAAAAAGTTTTCCATACAACGGGTCAATTTTCGCTATAAGTGGGCGTGGCTACGCCCACTTTTGGTTAAAATAGTTTTCATTCCTCCCTAAGAACATAACTGCAAAGTTTCAAGTCAATTGGTTAAAAAACAAAAAAGTTTTCCATACAACGGGTCAAGTTTTGCGATAAGTGGGCGTAGCCATGCCCACATTTGGTCAAAATAGTTTTCATTCCTCCCTACGAACATAACTGTACAGTTTCAAGTCAATTGGTTAAAAAACAAAAAAATTTTCCATACAAATGGTCTAGTTAAGCTATAAGTGGGCGTGGCCATGCCCACTTTTGGTCAAAATAGTTTTTATTCCTCTCTAAGAGCATAACTGCAAAGTTTCAAGTCAATTGGTTAAAAACCAAAAAAGTTTTCCATACAAAGGGTCTAGTTAAGCTATAAGTGGGCGTGGCCATGCCCACTTTTGATCAAAATAGTTTTCATTCCTCCCTAAGAACATAACTGTAAAGTTTCAAGTCAATTGGTTAAAAAACAAAAAAATTTTCCATACAAAGGGTCTAGTTAAGCTATAAGTGGGCGTGGCCATGCCCACTTTTGATCAAAATAGTTTTCATTCCTCTCTAAGAGCATAACTGCAAAGTTTCAAGTCAATTGGTTAAAAAACAAAAAAGTTTTCCATACAACATGTCAATTTTCGCTATAAGTGGGCGTGGCTATGCCCACTTTTGATCAAAATAGTTTTCATTCCTCCCAAAGAGCATAACTGCAAAGTTTCAAGTCAATTGGTTAAAAAACAAAAAAGTTTTCCATACAACGTTTCAATTTTCACTTTAAGTGAGCGTGGCCACGCCCACTTTTGGTCAAAATAGTTTTCATTCCTCCCTAAGAACATAACTGTAAAGTTTCAAGTCAATTGGTTAAAAAACAAAAAAGTTTTCCATACAACGGGTCAATTGTCGCTATAAGTAGGCGTGGCTACGCCCACTTTTGGTTAAAATAGTTTTCATTCCTCCCTAAGAACATCACTGTAAAGTTTCAAGTCAATTGGTTAAAAAACCAAAAAGTTTTCCATACAAAGGGTCAAGTTAAGCTATAAGTCGGCGTGGCCATGCCCACTTTTGATCAAAATATTCCTCCCTAAGAGCATAACTGCAAAGTTTCAAGTCAATTGGTTAAAAAACAAAAAAGTTTTCCATACAACGGGTCAATTTTCGCTATAAAAGGGCGTGGCCACGCCCACTTTTGGTCAAAACTGTTTTCATTCCACCCTAAGAACATAACTGTAAAGTTTCAAGTCAATTGGTTAAAAAACAAAAAAGTTTTCCATGCAACGGGTCAATTTTCGCAATAAGTGGGCGTGGCTATGCCCACTTTTGGTCAAAATAGTTTTTATTCCTCTCTAAGAGCATAACTGCAAAGTTTCAAGTCAATTCGTTAAAGAACAAAAAATTTTTCCATACAACGGTTCAAGTTTTGCGATAAGTGGGCGTAGCCATGCCCACATTTGGTCAAAATAGTTCTCATTCCTCCCTAAGAACATAACTGTAAAGTTTCAAGTCAATTGGTTAAAAAACAAAAAAATTTTCCATATAAAGGGTCTAGTTAAGCTATAAGTGGGCGTGGCTATGCCCACTTTTGATCAAAATAGTTTTCATTCCTCCCTAAGAGCATAACTGCAAAGTTTCAAGTCAATCGGTTAAAAAAAAAAAAAAGTTTTGCATACAACGGGTCAATTTTCGCTATAAGTGGGCGTGGCTACGCCCACTTTTGGTTAAAATAGTTTTCATTCCTCCCTAAGAACATAACTGCAAAGTTTCAAGTCAATTGGTTAAAACAAAAAAGTTTTCCATACAACGGGTCAAGTTTTGCGATAAGTGGGCGTAGCCATGCCCACATTTGGTCAAAATAGTTTTCATTCCTCCCTAAGAACATAACTGTAAAGTTTCACGTCAATTGGTTAAAAAACAAAAAAATTTTCCATACAAAGGGTCAAGTTAAGCTATAAGTGGGCGTGGCCATGCCCACTTTTGATCAAAATAGTTTTCATTCCTCCCTAAGAACATAACTGTAAAGTTTCAAGTCAATTGGTTAAAAAACAAAAAAGTTTTCCATACAACGTGTCAATTTTCACTTTAAGTGAGCGTGGCCACGCCCACTTTTGGTCAAAATAGTTTTCATTCCTCCCTAAGAGCATACCTGCAAAGTTTCAAGTCAATTGGTTAAAAAACAAAAAAATTTTCCATACAAAGGGTCTAGTTAAGCTATAAGTGGGCGTGGCCATGCCCACTTTTGATCAAAATAGTTTTCATTCCTCCCTAAGAACATAACTGTAAAGTTTCAAGTCAATTGGTTAAAAAACAAAAAAGTTTTCCATACAACGGGTCAATTGTCGCTATAAGTAGGCGTGGCTACGCCCACATTTGGTCAAAATAGTTTTCATTCCTCCCTAAGAACATAACTGCAAAGTTTCAAGTCAATTGCTTAAAAAACAAAAAAGTTTTCCATACAACGGGTCAAGTTTTGCGATAAGTGGGCGTAGCCATGCCCACATTTGGTCAAAATAGTTTTCATTCCTCCCTAAGAACATAACTGTAAAGTTTCAAGTCAATTGGTTAAAAAACAAAAAAGTTTTCCATATAACGTGTCAATTTTCACTTTAAGTGAGCGTGGCCACGCCCACTTTTGGTCAAAATAGTTTTTATTCCTCCCTAAGAGCATAACTGTAAGGTTTCAAGTCAATTGGTTAAAAAACAAAAAAGTTTTCCATATAACGTGTCAATTTTCACTTTAAGTGAGCGTGGCCACGCCCACTTTTGGTCAAAATAGTTTTTATTCCTCCCTAAGAGCACAACTGTAAAGTTTCAAGTCAATTGGTTAAAAAACAAAAAAATTTTCCATACAAAGGGTCTAGTTAAGCTATAAGTGGGCGTGGCTATGCCCACTTTTGATCAAAATTGTTTTCATTCCTCCCTAAGAGCATAACTGTAAAATTTCAAGTTAATTGGTTAAAAAACAAAAAAATTTTCCATACAAAGGGTCTAGTTAAGCTATAAGTGGGCGTGGCCATGCCCACTTTTGGTCAAAATAGTTTTCATTCCTCCCTAAGAACATAACTTTAAAATTTCAAGTCAATTGGTTAAGAAACAAAAAAGTTTTCCATACAACGACGTGAATATTGCTTCTCTTCCTCTTCTTCATTTTGTATGGGAGCTACCAGTTCAGGATGTCCAATCTCAATGAAACTTTCAGGCATGTAGTCGGACTATGTAAAACTACTATGTTTAAAATTTCAGCACTCTATTGTACAAAACAAAAAAGTTTTCCATACAACGATTCAAGTTTTGTTCACTTTTCTTCTTCTTTTCGTATGGGAGCTACCTGTTCCAATAATCCGATCATGCTGGTTCCGACGAATGATTCATCGTAATAAATTCTAAGACTCTGTGCAAAGTTTCAGCTTGATAGCTTCAAAACTGAGGGACTAGTTTGCATACATACAGACAGACAGACAGACGGACAGACGGACATGGCTAAATCAACTCGTCTTGTCGTCCTGATCAGGAATATATATACTTTATTTAGTCGGAAATTAATATTTCGATCTGTTACAAGCTCCGTGACAAAGTTATTATACTATTTCACATAAGTGAAAAGTATAAAAATTGTCTCGACCAAGCATCGAACCCCGGACCTCTCGATTGCCGGCCTTGTACTTTACCACTGGACCATTGACTTGATAATTTTCTGGGACAATATCGCAGTTTTGACTGTCACAATATAATAAAAGAGTTGAATACTAAAAAGAAAGGACGCTATCTTCAGCAAGGCTGAAGCTATAATACTTTTCACTTTGTGTCACTATAAAAAAAACTAAATGAATAGTTTTCATGCCTCCCTAACAAAATAACTGTAATGTTTCAAGTCAATTCGTTAAAAAACAAAAATTTTTTCCATACAACGGTTCAAGTTTTGCGATAAGTGGGCGTAGCCATGCCCACATTTGGTCAAAATAGTTCTCATTCCTCCCTAAGAACATAACTGTAAAGTTTCAAGTCAATTCGTTAAAAAACAAAAAAATTTTCCATACAAAGGGTCTAGTTAAGCTATAAATGGGCGTGGCTATGCCCACTTTTGATCAAAATAGTTTTCATTCCTCCCTAAGAGCATAACTGCAAAGTTTCAAGTCAATCGGTTAAAAAAAAAAAAGTTTTCCATACAACGGGTCAATTTTCGCTATAAGTGGGCGTGGCTACGCCCACTTTTGGTTAAAATAGTTTTCATTCCTCCCTAAGAACATAACTGCAAAGTTTCAAGTCAATTGGTTAAAAAACAAAAAAGTTTTCCATACAACGGGTCAAGTTTTGCGATAAGTGGGCGTAGCCATGCCCACATTTGGTCAAAATAGTTTTCATTCCTCCCTAAGAACATAACTGTAAGGTTTCAAGTCAATTGGTTAAAAAACAAAAAAATTTTCCATACAAAGGGTCAAGTTAAGCTATAAATGGGCGTGGCCATGCCCACTTTTGATCAAAATAGTTTTCATTCCTCCCTAAGAACATAACTGTAAAGTTTCAAGTCAATTGGTTAAAAAACAAAAAAGTTTTCCATACAACGTGTCAATTTTCACTTTAAGTGAGCGTGGCCACGCCCACTTTTGGTCAAAATAGTTTTCATTCCTCCCTAAGAGCATAACTGTAAAGTTTCAAGTCAATTGGTTAAAAAACAAAAAAATTTTCCATACAAAGGGTCTAGTTAAGCTATAAGTGGGCGTGGCCATGCCCCCTTTTGATCAAAATAGTTTTCATTCCTCCCTAAGAACATAACTGTAAAGTTTCAAGTCAATTGGTTAAAAAACAAAAAAATTTTCCATACAAAGGGTCTAGTTAAGCTATAAGTGGGCGTGGCCATGCCCACTTTTGATCAAAATAGTTTTCATTCCTCCCTAAGAGCATAACTGCAAAGTTTCAAGTCAATTGGTTAAAAAACAAAAAAGTTTTCCATACAACGGGTCAATTTTCGCTATAAGTGGGCGTGGCTATGCCCACTTTTGATCAAAATAGTTTTCATTCCTCCCTAAGAGCATAACTGCAAGGTTTCAAGTCAATTGGTTAAAAAACAAAAAAGTTTTCCATACAACGTGTCAATTTTCACTTTAAGTGAGCGTGGCCACGCCCACTTTTGGTCAAAATAGTTTTCATTCCTCCCTAAGAACATAACTGTAGAGTTTCAAGTCAATTGGTTAAAAAACAAAAAAGTTTTCCATACAACGGGTCAATTGTCGCTATAAGTAGGCGTGGCTACGCCCACATTTGGTCAAAATAGTTTTCATTCCTCCCTAAGAACATAACTGGAGGCGCCGGGCGCGAAGATGATAGGTCAACCGGAGAGACTTAAGGTGGTGCAGATTAATCTGCATCATTCAAGGGTCCCCTCGATCGACCTTCTACGGTGGATGGACAGGGAGAGGGTAGACGTGGCTCTTATCCAGGAGCCCTGGATCGTGAGTGAAAGGGTTTGCGGTTTAGGTGCCCGCGGCTACAATCTCCTTGTCCCTACAACTGTAGGTAAGTCCAGAACCTGTATCGTGGTAAGAACCGGACTTAATGTTCTTTTCTCTTCCCGTTACAGCAACAACGACCTGACGGTAGTGTTATGCGAGCGAAGGAACGGTCCCAAACTATACCTGGCCTCGGCATACCTACCGTATGAAGAGAGGGATCCACCGTCAGAGAGCGTCCGAGCCCTTATCCGGCATGCGCAGGAGGAGGGCACTGACTTAATCCTGGGGTGTGATGCCAATGCTCACCACACTATGTGGGGAAGCAAGGATATTAACGTGAGAGGAGAATCGCTGTGTGAATTCATGTCGTGCACAAATCTTAATGTGTGTAACCGGGGTGACCACCCCACATTCCGCAATAAGAACCGTGCTGAGGTTATTGACATAACCCTAGCGACCAACAGTGACTCTCTCTCTGTTGTAGACTGGCACGTATCCACGGAATGTTCCTTCTCGGACCATTACAGGATAGTGTTCGAAGTAGAATGGTTCAGAGAGGCCAAACGCCCCTTCAGGAACCCAAAACGAACTGACTGGGTCAAGTTCTCTCAACTTGTCAAGGAGTTACTCCCAAACCACCCTGTGGGTAGGCTGGACAACCCGGACAAACTGGAGAAATCGACCAGGACCGTCACGGAAGCTCTATTTAAGGCCTTCATCAAATCCTGTCCTATCAGCCGTCCTCCAAAGTCAAACCGCAACAGATGGTGGACACCGGAGCTCGGAAGGATACGGAAGGAAACGAGAAGACTCTACAACAGAGCGAAAGACAGAAACTGCCAGGTGGACTGGGACGCCTACCACCTCAGTTTCAAAGTCTTCAAGAAGGAATGTAGGAAGGCCAAAAGAGATTCTTGGGCCGCTTTCTGCGAGGATCTGACCAGCACCACAGAAGCGTCCAGACTTCGAAGGTTGCTAGCGAAAGATCCAGCCACACCAGGCTTGCTTTGCGATCTGGATGGCATATCGCTAAAGACAGCCAGGAGTCTCTACAACTCCTCATGAACACACACTTTCCGGGATGCTTGGAAGCTGATGATGAATCTGGGTTCAGCATCAGCGAAGAGCCGGAACAGGCAGTGGACCTAGAGGGTGAGGCCGTAGTAAGGGAAATCCTTACCAAAGAGAAGATAATCAGGGCTATCAAGTCGTTCCATCCCAACAAATCAGCTGGACCGGATGACATCAGACCGGCCATGATGCAAGCGGTGAGTGAGCACCTGTCGCACTGGCTACTGGAAATCTTCAGGGGATGTCTCCTCACAGGATACATCCCAAAGTACTGGAGAGAAGTGAGGGTGGCTTTCATTCCCAAAGCAGGAAAGATCAACCATTGCTCACCAAAAGATTATAGGCCCATTAGTCTTTCATCGTTTTTATTGAAAACATTGGAGAGACTCCTGGACCTGCACCTCAGAAGTAAGCTGACACCTCACACTTTTAGTGGATCTCAACACGCCTATCTTAAGGGTAGATCAGTTGAGACCGCTTTGCACGAGGTAGTTAGCACAATTGAAAAAACATTGCGGAGAAAGGAGTTTACGTTGGCGGCTTTTCTGGACATAGAAGGTGCCTTCAACAACGTCAGGATCGAGTCTATTACGACTGCACTTGTCAAAATTGGCTCACACCCGACAATCACTCGATGGCTTAGTAACATGCTTTGCCACAGAGTGATAGACGCCCAACTCTGCACCTCGACAATTAGAAGAAAGGTGGTCAGGGGAACTCCGCAAGGGGGTGTCATATCTCCCTTGTTGTGGAACCTTGTCCTTAATGATCTTCTCCTAAAACTGGAAAATAGGGGATGTAGAGTGACGGCCTATGCAGACGACCTGGTGCTTCTGGTAACAGGCAGATTCCTGCCTACAATCAGTGAGCTCCTAAACGGCGCATTGAGCCTAACTCTTCGATGGGCAGAGCAGAACGGTCTGGGGGCTAGCCACGCCCACTTATAGCTTAACTAGACCCTTTGTATGGGAAATTTTTTTGTTTTTTAAACAATTGACTTGAAACTTTACAGTTATGTTCTTAGGGTGGAATGAAAACAGTTTTGACTAAAAGTGGGCGTGGCCACGCCCTTTTATAGCGAAAATTGACCCGTTGTATGGAAAACTTTTTTGTTTTTTAACCAATTGACTTGAAACTTTGCAGTTATGCTCTTAGGGAGGAATATTTTGATCAAAAGTGGGCATGGCCACGCCCACTTATAGCTTAACTTGACCCTTTGTATGGAAAACTTTTTGGTTTTTTAACCAATTGACTTGAAACTTTACAGTTATGTTCTTAGGTTAGGTTAGGTTGAACAGGCAGCTCAACAAAAGTCGAGAGCACCCAGTGACCATTAGGTCCATTGTGTTGCCTGATTTAAATACTGGAGGTATAGATGGGATTGGGTAGGGTTGCTGGGATAATGGATGGGAGAAGGGTCATACCGTTTTTCCTGGTTCTAATGGCCAGTCCCATTTGGCTTCGGCAGCCCGCGGAACCACCCAGTGGAATCCAGAAAGAGTGCCAGGTCCTCCAGGTGCGCGTTCGCTAGACTGCCCAGATCGTCAAAGAAGGGTCTTCCCAAAAATTGGGTTCTCCTCCTCAGAAGTGCAGGGCAGTCGCAGAGAAGGTGTTGGACACTCTCAATCTCTTTTTCGTTTTCGCAGCTACGACAGTAGTCTTGCTGGGATACGCCGTACCGTTGGGCCATACGCCCAATGTAGCAGTGTCCCGTTAAGACTCCTGTCAACATCCTTATCCTGTTCTTTGTTAAGTGTAGGAGCTCGGAAGTGCGCTTCGAATTGTATCTTGGCCATAATGCCTTGGACACCTCGCAGCCCAGTACTGCTGTCCAGTGTTCGGCAGCCACAGTCCTCATGGAACTGTCAAGTTCCGATAGGACGTACTGGATTGGCCTTTTAATATCTTTCACCACGAGGCTTGTTGCTAACGCCGAACCGGATCTAGCGCACTCGTCAGCCGCCTCGTTACCAGGCACACCCATGTGGCCCGGTACCCAGACCAGTCTGATTAAGTGCGGTTGACACCGGTTCAGTGCCAAAACCGTGTCCCGGATGAGTTTACTCTTTACCGTGTTCGACGAGAGAGCTTTAAGCGCTGCTTGGCTGTCGACGTAGATCGATACGTTCTTCGGGCTCTCACTCAAGGTGTGTAGCAATTTAGCCGCCTGCCAAACGGCGTAGATCTCCGCTTGGAACACGCTACAATAGTCAGGAAGACGAAAGGAGAGTTGAACCGAAGGGTCATCAGAGTAGACCCCCGATCCAGTTCCTTCCTTCGTCTTCGAGCCGTCTGTATAGATTGACAGCTCGTTCTGCCTCACGGGAGTTTCGAGTTGCCAATCTGCTCTATTAGGAAATTCGACAGTAAATTCGTCTTCCCATTTGAGATCTGAAACCCAGTAGTCGTTCTCATCTGCCTCAGAGGTTCCTACTGAGCGTAGGATGGTACTGTGGCCCGCAACACAAGGCTTAAGAAGGCCCTGGGCTAGCAGCCTGACTGCACTTCTTGCTGCCACGTGCTTGAGAGAGACTCCAATTGGTTCCAGCTTCAACATCACATCAAGCACTGCCTGGGGGTAGAACGAATGCATCCTGTTACTCCCAGGCAAGCGAGTCTTTGTACCTTACGGAGGTTGTTTAGATGGGAGTTGGTGTGACCCGCCTCCCACCAAACCAGCGCTCCATAAGAAAGTATAGGTCTGACGACTGCTGTGTAAAACCAATGAATGATATACGGTTGCAGTCCCCATCCTTTACCGAAAGTCTTTTTGCATACAAAAAAGGCCTGTAGTGCCTTTTTCATCCTCTCCTCCGAGTTCCTCCTCCAGGAGAGTTTAGAGTCGAGGATCACTCCAAGGTACTTGGCCTCCTTTGAAAGCACAAGCTCCGTTCCGCCCAGTGTCGGGAGTTTGAAGCTTGGGATCTTGTATTTCCGGGTGAACAAAACCAGCTCGGTCTTTTGTGGGTTGGCCCCCAGACCGTTCTGCTCTGCCCATCGAAGAGTTAGGCTCAATGCGCCGTTTAGGAGCTCACTGATTGTAGGCAGGAATCTGCCTGTTACCATAAGCACCAGGTCGTCTGCATAAGCCGTCACTCTACATCCCCTATTTTCCAGTTTTAGGAGAAGATCATTAAGGACAAGGTTCCACAACAAGGGAGATATGACACCCCCTTGCGGAGTTCCCCTGACCACCTTCCTCCTAATTGTCGAGGTGCAGAGTTGGGCGTTTATCACTCTGTGGCAGAGCATGTTGCTAAGC
The DNA here is from genome assembly GCA_034638295.1 of Phortica okadai. NCBI lineage: Eukaryota > Metazoa > Arthropoda > Insecta > Diptera > Drosophilidae > Phortica > Phortica okadai. The sequence goes on from CM067852.1 coordinate 17,026,105, forward strand.
CATCGAGTGATTGTCGGGTGTGAGCCAATTTTGACAAGTGCAGTCGTAATAGACTCGATCCTGACATTGTTGAAGGCACCTTCTATGTCCAGAAAAGCCGCCAACGTAAACTCCTTTCTCCGCAATGTTTTTTCAATTGTGCTAACTACCTCGTGCAAAGCGGTCTCAACTGATCTACCCTTAAGATAGGCGTGTTGAGATCCACTAAAAGTGTGAGGTGTCAGCTTACTTCTGAGGTGCAGGTCCAGGAGTCTCTCCAATGTTTTCAATAAAAACGATGAAAGACTAATGGGCCTATAATCTTTTGGTGAGCAATGGTTGATCTTTCCTGCTTTGGGAATGAAAGCCACCCTCACTTCTCTCCAGTACTTTGGGATGTATCCTGTGAGGAGACATCCCCTGAAGATTTCCAGTAGCCAGTGCGACAGGTGCTTACTCACCGCTTGCATCATGGCCGGTCTGATGTCATCCGGTCCAGCTGATTTGTTGGGATGGAACGACTTGATAGCCCTGATTATCTTCTCTTTGGTAAGGATTTCCCTTACTACGGCCTCACCCTCTAGGTCCACTGCCTGTTCCGGCTCTTCGCTGAGGCTGAACCCAGATTCATCATCAGCTTCCAAGCATCCCGGAAAGTGTGTGTTCATGAGGAGTTGTAGAGACTCCTGGCTGTCTTTAGCGAATTTGCCATCCAGATCGCAAAGCAAGCCTGGTGTGGCTGGATCTTTCGCTAGCAACCTTCGAAGTCTGGACGCTTCTGTGGTGCTAGTCAGATCCTCGCAGAAAGCGGCCCAAGAATCTCTTTTGGCCTTCCTACATTCCTTCTTGAAGACTTTGAAACTGAGGTGGTAGGCGTCCCAGTCCACCTGGCAGTTTCTGTCTTTCGCTCTGTTGTAGAGTCTTCTCGTTTCCTTCCGTATCCTTCCGAGCTCCGGTGTCCACCATCTGTTGCGGTTTGACTTTGGAGGACGGCTGATAGGACAGGATTTGATGAAGGCCTTAAATAGAGCTTCCGTGACGGTCCTGGTCGATTTCTCCGGTTTGTCCGGGTTGTCCAGCCTACCCACTGGGTGGTTTGGGAGTAACTCCTTGACAAGTTGAGAGAACTTGACCCAGTCAGTTCGTTTTGGGTTCCTGAAGGGGCGTTTGGCCTCTCTGAACCATTCTACTTCGAACACTATCCTGTAATGGTCCGAGAAGGAACATTCCGTGGATACGTGCCAGTCTACAACAGAGAGAGAGTCACTGTTGGTCGCTAGGGTTATGTCAATAACCTCAGCACGGTTCTTATTGCGGAATGTGGGGTGGTCACCCCGGTTACACACATTAAGATTTGTGCACGACATGAATTCACACAGCGATTCTCCTCTCACGTTAATATCCTTGCTTCCCCACATAGTGTGGTGAGCATTGGCATCACACCCCAGGATTAAGTCAGTGCCCTCCTCCTGCGCATGCCGGATAAGGGCTCGGACGCTCTCTGACGGTGGATCCCTCTCTTCATACGGTAGGTATGCCGAGGCCAGGTATAGTTTGGGACCGTTCCTTCCCTCGCATAACACTACCGTCAGGTCGTTGTTGCTGTAACGGGAAGAGAAAAGAACATTAAGTCCGGTTCTTACCACAATACAGGTTCTGGACTTACCTACAGTTGTAGGGACAAGGAGATTGTAGCCGCGGGCACCTAAACCGCAAACCCTTTCACTCACGATCCAGGGCTCCTGGATAAGAGCCACGTCTACCCTCTCCCTGTCCATCCACCGTAGTAGGTCGATCGAGGGGACCCTTGAATGATGCAGATTAATCTGCACCACCTTAAGTCTCTCCGGTTGACCTATCATCTTCGCGCCCGGCGCCTCCAGTTATGTTCTTAGGGAGGAATGAAAACTATTTTGACCAAATGTGGGCGTAGCCACGCCTACTTATAGCGACAATTGACCCGTTGTATGGAAAACTTTTTTGTTTTTTAACCAATTGACTTGAAACTCTACAGTTATGTTCTTAGGGAGGAATGAAAACTATTTTGACCAAAAGTGGGCGTGGCCACGCTCACTTAAAGTGAAAATTGACACGTTGTATGGAAAACTTTTTTGTTTTTTAACCAATTGACTTGAAACCTTGCAGTTATGCTCTTAGGGAGGAATGAAAACTATTTTGATCAAAAGTGGGCATAGCCACGCCCACTTATAGCGAAAATTGACCCGTTGTATGGAAAACTTTTTTGTTTTTTAACCAATTGACTTGAAACTTTGCAGTTATGCTCTTAGGGAGGAATATTTTGATCAAAAGTGGGCATGGCCACGCCCACTTATAGCTTAACTAGACCCTTTGTATGGAAAATTTTTTTGTTTTTTAACCAATTGACTTGAAACTTTACAGTTATGTTCTTAGGGAGGAATGAAAACTATTTTGATCAAAAGTGGGCATGGCCACGCCCACTTATAGCTTAACTAGACCCTTTGTATGGAAAATTTTTTTGTTTTTTAACCAATTGACTTGAAACTTTGCAGTTATGCTCTTAGGGAGGAATGAAAACTATTTTGACCAAAAGTGGGCGTGGCCACGCTCACTTAAAGTGAAAATTGACACGTTGTATGGAAAACTTTTTTGTTTTTTAACCAATTGACTTGAAACTTTACAGTTATGTTCTTAGGAAGGAATGAAAACTATTTTGATCAAAAGTGGGCATGGCCACGCCCACTTATAGCTTAACTTGACCCTCTGTATGGAAAATTTTTTTGTTTTTTAACCAATTGACGTGAAACTTTACAGTTATGTTCTTAGGGAGGAATGAAAACTATTTTGACCAAATGTGGGCATGGCTACGCCCACTTATCGCAAAACTTGACCCGTTGTATGGAAAACTTTTTTGTTTTTTAACGAATTGACTTGAAACTTTACAGTTATGTTCTTAGGGAGGAATGAGAACTATTTTGACCAAATGTGGGCATGGCTACGCCCACTTATCGCAAAACTTGAACCGTTGTATGGAAAAATTTTTTGTTTTTTAACGAATTGACTTGAAACATTACAGTTATTTTGTTAGGGAGGCATGAAAACTATTCATTTATTTTTTTTATAGTGACACAAAGTGAAAAGTATTATAGCTTCAGCCTTGCTGAAGATAGCGTCCTTTCTTTTTAGTATTCAACTCTTTTATTATATTGTGACAGTCAAAACTGCGATATTGTCCCAGAAAATTATCAAGTCAATGGTCCAGTGGTAAAGTACAAGGCCGGCAATCGAGAGGTCCGGGGTTCGATGCTTGGTCGAGACAATTTTTATACTTTTCACTTATGTGAAATAGTATAATAACTTTGTCACGGAGTTTGTAACAGATCGAAATATTAATTTCCGACTATATAAAGTATATATATTCCTGATCAGGACGACAAGACGAGTTGATTTAGCCATGTCCGTCTGTCCGTCTGTCTGTCTGTCTGTATGTATGCAAACTAGTCCCTCAGTTTTGAAGCTATCAAGCTGAAACTTTGCACAGAGTCTTAGAATTTATTACGATGAATCATTCGTCGGAACCAGCATGATCGGATTATTGGAACAGGTAGCTCCCATACGAAAAGAAGAAGAAAAGTGAACAAAACTTGAATCGTTGTATGGAAAACTTTTTTGTTTTGTACAATAGAGTGCTGAAATTTTAAACATAGTAGTTTTACATAGTCCGACTACATGCCTGAAAGTTTCATTGAGATTGGACATCCTGAACTGGTAGCTCCCATACAAAATGAAGAAGAGGAAGAGAAGCCATATTCACGTCGTTGTATGGAAAACTTTTTTGTTTTTTAACCAATTGACTTGAAATTTTAAAGTTATGTTCTTAGGGAGGAATGAAAACTATTTTGACCAAAAGTGGGCGTAGCCACGCGTAGCCACGCCCACTTATAGCGAAAATTTACCCGTTGTATGGAAAACTTTTTTTTTTTTAAACCAATTGACTTGAAACTTTACAGTTGTGTTCTTAGAGAGGAATGAAAACTATTTTGACCAAAAGTGGGCGTAGCCAGGTGTAGCCACGCCCACTTATAGCGAAAATTGACCCGTTGCATGGAAAACTTTATTGTTTTTTAACCAATTGACTTGAAACTTTACAGTTATGTTCTTAGGGTGGAATGAAAAAAGTTTTGACCAAAAGTGGGCGTGGCCACGCCCTTTTATAGCGAAAATTGACCCGTTGTATGGAAAACTTTATTGTTTTTTAACCAATTGACTTGAAACTTTGCAGTTATGCTCTTAGGGAGGAATATTTTGATCAAAAGTGGGCATGGCCACGCCAACTTATAGCTTAACTTGACCCTTTGTATGGAAAACTTTTTAGTTTTTTAACCAATTGACTTGAAACTTTACAGTTGTGTTCTTAGAGAGGAATGAAAACTATTTTGACCAAAAGTGGGCGTAGCCAGGTGTAGCCACGCCCACTTATAGCGAAAATTGACCCGTTGCATGGAAAACTTTTTTGTTTTTTAACCAATTGACTTGAAACTTTACAGTTATGTTCTTAGGGTGGAATGAAAACAGTTTTGACCAAAAGTGGGCGTGGCCACGCCCTTTTATAGCGAAAATTGACCCGTTGTATGGAAAACTTTATTGTTTTTTAACCAATTGACTTGAAACTTTGCAGTTATGCTCTTAGAGAGGAATATTTTGATCAAAAGTGGGCATGGCCACGCCAACTTATAGCTTAACTTGACCCTTTGTATGGAAAACTTTTTGGTTTTTTAACCAATTGACTTGAAACTTTACAGCTTTGTTCTTAGGGAGGAATGAAAACTATTTTAACCAAAAGTGGGCGTAGCCACGCCCACTTATAGCGACAATTGACCCGTTGTATGGAAAACTTTTTTGTTTTTTAACCAATTGACTTGAAACTTTACAGTTATGCTCTTAGGGAGGAATGAAAACTATTTTGACCAAAAGTGGGCGTGGCCACGCTCACTTAAAGTGAAAATTGACACGTTATATGGAAAACTTTTTTGTTTTTTAAGCAATTGACTTGAAACTTTACAGTTATGTTCTTAGGGAGGAATGAAAACTATTTTCATCAAAAGTGGGCATGGCCACGCCCACTTATAGCTTAACTTGACCCTTTGTATGGAAAATTTTTTTTTTTTTAACCAATTGACTTGAAACTGTACATTTATGTTCTTAGGGAGGAATGAAAACTATTTTGACCAAATGTGGGCATGGCTACGCCCACTTATCGCAAAACTTGACCCGTTGTATGGAAAACTTTTTTGTTTTTTAAGCAATTGACTTGAAACTTTGCAGTTATGTTCTTAGGGAGGAATGAAAACTATTTTAACCAAAAGTGGGTGTAGCCACGCCCACTTATAGCGAAAATTGACCCGTTGTATGGAAAACTTTTTTGTTTTTTAACCAATTGACTTGAAGCTTTGCAGTTATGCTCTTAGGGAGGAATGAAAAAACTTTTTTGTTTTTTAACCAATTGACTTGAAACTTTACAGTTATGTTCTTAGGGTGGAATGAAAAAAGTTTTGACCAAAAGTGGGCGTGGCCACGCCCTTTTATAGCGAAAATTGACCCGTTGTATGGAAAACTTTATTGTTTTTTAACCAATTGACTTGAAACTTTACAGCTTTGTTCTTAGGGAGGAATGAAAACTATTTTAACCAAAAGTGGGCGTAGCCACGCCTACTTATAGCGACAATTGACCCGTTGTATGGAAAACTTTTTTGTTTTTTAACCAATTGACTTGAAACTTTACAGTTATGCTCTTAGGGAGGAATGAAAACTATTTTGACCAAAAGTGGGCGTGGCCACGCTCACTTAAAGTGAAAATTGACACGTTATATGGAAAACTTTTTTGTTTTTTAAGCAATTGACTTGAAACTTTACGGTTATGTTCTTAGGGAGGAATGAAAACTATTTTCATCAAAAGTGGGCGTGGCCACGCTCACTTAAAGTGAAAATTGACACGTTATATGGAAAACTTTTTTGTTTTTTAACCAATTGACTTGAAACTTTACAGTTATGTTCTTAGGGAGGAATGAAAACTATTTTGACCAATTGTGGGCATGGCTACGTCCACTTATCGCAAAACTTGACCCGTTGTATGGAAAACTTTTTTGTTTTTTAAGCAATTGACTTGAAACTTTGCAGTTATGTTCTTAGGGAGGAATGAAAACTATTTTGACCAAATGTGGGCGCAGCCACGCCTACTTATAGCGACAATTGACCCGTTGTATGGAAAACTTTTTTGTTTTTTAACCAATTGACTTGAAACTTTACAGTTATGTTCTTAGGGAGGAATGAGAACTATTTTGACCAAATGTGGGCATGGCTACGCCCACTTATAGCAAAACTTGAACCGTTGTATGGAAAATTTTTTTGTTTTTTAACGAATTGACTTGAAACATTACAGTTATGTTCTAAGGGAGGAATGAGAACTATTTTGACCAAATGTGGGCATGGCTACGCCTACTTATAGCGACAATTGACCCGTTGTATGGAAAACTTTTTTGTTTTTTAACCAATTGACTTGAAACTTTACAGTTATGTTCTTAGGGAGGAATGAAAACAATTTTGATCAAAAGTGGGCATAGCCACGCCCACTTATAGCGACAATTGACCCGTTGTATGGAAAACTTTTTTGTTTTTTAACCAATTGACTTGAAACTTTACAGTTATGCTCTTAGGGAGGAATGAAAACTATTTTGACCAAAAGTGGGCGTGGCCACGCTCACTTAAAGTGAAAATTGACACGTTATATGGAAAACTTTTTTGTTTTTTAAGCAATTGACTTGAAACTTTACAGTTATGTTCTTAGGGAGGAATGAAAACTATTTTCATCAAAAGTGGGCATGGCCACGCCCACTTATAGCTTAACTTGACCCTTTGTATGGAAAATTTTTTTTTTTTTAACCAATTGACTTGAAACTGTACATTTATGTTCTTAGGGAGGAATGAAAACTATTTTGACCAAATGTGGGCATGGCTACGCCCACTTATCGCAAAACTTGACCCGTTGTATGGAAAACTTTTTTGTTTTTTAAGCAATTGACTTGAAACTTTGCAGTTATGTTCTTAGGGAGGAATGAAAACTATTTTAACCAAAAGTGGGTGTAGCCACGCCCACTTATAGCGAAAATTGACCCGTTGTATGGAAAACTTTTTTGTTTTTTAACCAATTGACTTGAAGCTTTGCAGTTATGCTCTTAGGGAGGAATGAAAAAACTTTTTTGTTTTTTAACCAATTGACTTGAAACTTTACAGTTATGTTCTTAGGGTGGAATGAAAAAAGTTTTGACCAAAAGTGGGCGTGGCCACGCCCTTTTATAGCGAAAATTGACCCGTTGTATGGAAAACTTTATTGTTTTTTAACCAATTGACTTGAAACTTTGCAGTTATGCTCTTAGGGAGGAATATTTTGATCAAAAGTGGGCATGGCCACGCCAACTTATAGCTTAACTTGACCCTTTGTATGGAAAACTTTTTGGTTTTTTAACCAATTGACTTGAAACTTTACAGTTGTGTTCTTAGAGAGGAATGAAAACTATTTTGACCAAAAGTGGGCGTAGCCAGGTGTAGCCACGCCCACTTATAGCGAAAATTGACCCGTTGCATGGAAAACTTTTTTGTTTTTTAACCAATTGACTTGAAACTTTACAGTTATGTTCTTAGGGTGGAATGAAAACAGTTTTGACCAAAAGTGGGCGTGGCCACGCCCTTTTATAGCGAAAATTGACCCGTTGTATGGAAAACTTTATTGTTTTTTAACCAATTGACTTGAAACTTTGCAGTTATGCTCTTAGGGAGGAATATTTTGATCAAAAGTGGGCATGGCCACGCCAACTTATAGCTTAACTTGACCCTTTGTATGGAAAACTTTTTGGTTTTTTAACCAATTGACTTGAAACTTTACAGCTTTGTTCTTAGGGAGGAATGAAAACTATTTTAACCAAAAGTGGGCGTAGCCACGCCTACTTATAGCGACAATTGACCCGTTGTATGGAAAACTTTTTTGTTTTTTAACCAATTGACTTGAAACTTTACAGTTATGCTCTTAGGGAGGAATGAAAACTATTTTGACCAAAAGTGGGCGTGGCCACGCTCACTTAAAGTGAAAATTGACACGTTATATGGAAAACTTTTTTGTTTTTTAAGCAATTGACTTGAAACTTTACAGTTATGTTCTTAGGGAGGAATGAAAACTATTTTCATCAAAAGTGGGCATGGCCACGCCCACTTATAGCTTAACTTGACCCTTTGTATGGAAAATTTTTTTTTTTTTAACCAATTGACTTGAAACTGTACAGTTATGTTCTTAGGGAGGAATGAAAACTATTTTGACCAAATGTGGGCATGGCTACGCCCACTTATCGCAAAACTTGACCCGTTGTATGGAAAACTTTTTTGTTTTTTAAGCAATTGACTTGAAACTTTGCAGTTATGTTCTTAGGGAGGAATGAAAACTATTTTAACCAAAAGTGGGTGTAGCCACGCCCACTTATAGCGAAAATTGACCCGTTGTATGGAAAACTTTTTTGTTTTTTAACCAATTGACTTGAAGCTTTGCAGTTATGCTCTTAGGGAGGAATGAAAACAATTTTGATCAAAAGTGGGCATAGCCACGCCCACTTATAGCTTAACTAGACCCTTTGTATGGAAAATTTCTTTTTTTTTTAACCAATTGACTTGAAACTTTACAGATATGCTCTAAGGGAGGAATAAAAACTATTTTGACCAAAAGTGGGCGTGGCCACGCTCACTTAAAGTGAAAATTGACACGTTATATGGAAAACTTTTTTGTTTTTTAACCAATTGACTTGAAGCTTTGCAGTTATGCTCTTAGGGAGGAATGAAAACAATTTTGATCAAAAGTGGGCATAGCCACGCCCACTTATAGCTTAACTAGACCCTTTGTATGGAAAATTTTTTTTTTTTTTAACCAATTGACTTGAAACTTTACAGATATGCTCTAAGGGAGGAATAAAAACTATTTTGACCAAAAGTGGGCGTGGCCACGCTCACTTAAAGTGAAAATTGACACGTTATATGGAAAACTTTTTTGTTTTTTAACCAATTGACTTGAAACTTTACAGTTATGCTCTTAGGGAGGAATAAAAACTATTTTGACCAAAAGTGGGCGTGGCCACGCTCACTTAAAGTGAAAATTGACACGTTATATGGAAAACTTTTTTGTTTTTTAACCAATTGACTTGAAACTTTACAGTTATGTTCTTAGGGAGGAATGAAAACTATTTTGACCAATTGTGGGCATGGCTACGTCCACTTATCGCAAAACTTGACCCGTTGTATGGAAAACTTTTTTGTTTTTTAAGCAATTGACTTGAAACTTTGCAGTTATGTTCTTAGGGAGGAATGAAAACTATTTTGACCAAATGTGGGCGCAGCCACGCCTACTTATAGCGACAATTGACCCGTTGTATGGAAAACTTTTTGTTTTTTAACCAATTGACTTGAAACTTTACAGTTATGTTCTTAGGGAGGAATGAGAACTATTTTGACCAAATGTGGGCATGGCTACGCCCACTTATAGCAAAACTTGAACCGTTGTATGGAAAAATTTTTTGTTTTTTAACGAATTGACTTGAAACATTACAGTTATGTTCTAAGGGAGGAATGAGAACTATTTTGACCAAATGTGGGCATGGCTACGCCTACTTATAGCGACAATTGACCCGTTGTATGGAAAACTGTTTTGTTTTTTAACCAATTGACTTGAAACTTTACAGTTATGTTCTTAGGGAGGAATGAAAACAATTTTGATCAAAAGTGGGCATAGCCACGCCCACTTATAGCTTAACTAGACCCTTTGTATGGAAAATTTTTTTGTTTTTTAACCAATTGACTTGAAACTTTGCAGTTATGTTCTTAGGGAGGAATGAAAACTATTTTGACCAAATGTGGGCGTAGCCACGCCTACTTATAGCGACAATTGACCCGTTGTATGGAAAACTTTTTTGTTTTTTAACCAATTGACTTGAAACTTTACAGTTATGTTCTTAGGGAGGAATGAAAACTATTTTGACCAAATGTGGGCGTAGCCACGCCTACTTATAGCGACAATTGACCCGTTGTATGGAAAACTTTTTTGTTTTTTAACCAATTGACTTGAAACTTTACAGTTATGTTCTTAGGGAGGAATGAGAACTATTTTGACCAAATGTGGGCATGGCTACGTCCACTTATCGCAAAACTTGACCCGTTGTATGGAAAACTTTTTTGTTTTTTAAGCAATTGACTTGAAACTTTGCAGTTATGTTCTTAGGGAGGAATGAAAACTATTTTGGCCAAATGTGGGCGTAGCCACGCCTACTTATAGCGACAATTGACCAGTTGTATGGAAAACTTTTTTGTTTTTTAACCAATTGACTTGAAACTTTACAGTTATGCTCTTAGGGAGGAATAAAAACTATTTTGACCAAAAGTGGGCGTGGCCACGCTCACTTAAAGTGAAAATTGACACGTTATATGGAAAACTTTTTTGTTTTTTAACCAATTGACTTGAAACTTTACAGTTATGCTCTTAGGGAGGAATAAAAACTATTTTGACCAAAAGTGGGCGTGGCCACGCTCACTTAAAGTGAAAATTGACACGTTATATGGAAAACTTTTTTGTTTTTTAACCAATTGACTTGAAACTTTACAGTTATGCTCTTAGGGAGGAATAAAAACTATTTTGACCAAAAGTGAGCGTGGCCACGCTCACTTAAAGTGAAAATTGACACGTTGTATGGAAAACTTTTTTGTTTTTTAACCAATTGACTTGAAACTTTACAGTTATGTTCTTAGGGAGGAATGAAAACTATTTTGATCAAAAGTGGGCGTGGCCACGCCCACTTATAGCTTAACTTGACCCTTTGTATGGAAAATTTTTTTGTTTTTTAACCAATTGACGTGAAACTTTACAGTTATGTTCTTAGGGAGGAATGAAAACTATTTTGATCAAAAGTGGGCATAGCCACGCCCACTTATAGCTTAACTAGACCCTTTATATGGAAAATTTTTTTGTTTTTTAACCAATTGACTTGAAACTTTACAGTTATGTTCTAAGGGAGGAATGAGAACTATTTTGACCAAATGTGGGCATGGCTACGCCCACTTATCGCAAAACTTGAACCGTTGTATGGAAAAATTTATTGTTTTTTAACGAATTGACTTGAAACATTACAGTTATTTTGTTAGGGAGGCATGAAAACTATTCATTTAGTTTTTTTTATAGTGACACAAAGTGAAAAGTATTATAGCTTCAGCCTTGCTGAAGATAGCGTCCTTTCTGTTTAGTATTCAACTCTTTTATTATATTGTGACAGTCAAAACTGCGATATTGTCCCAGAAAATTATCAAGTCAATGGTCCAGTGGTAAAGTACAAGGCCGGCAATCGAGAGGTCCGGGGTTCGATGCTTGGTCGAGACAATTTTTATACTTTTCACTTATGTGAAATAGTATAATAACTTTGTCACGGAGTTTGTAACAGATCGAAATATTAATTTCCGACTATATAAAGTATATATATTCCTGATCAGGACGACAAGACGAGTTGATTTAGCCATGTCCGTCTGTCCGTCTGTCTGTCTGTCTGTATGTATGCAAACTAGTCCCTCAGTTTTGAAGCTATCGAGCTGAAACTTTGCACAGAGTCTTAGAATTTATTACGATGAATCATTCGTCGGAACCAGCATGATCGGATTATTGGAACAGGTAGCTCCCATACGAAAAGAAGAAGAAAAGTGAACAAAACTTGAATCGTTGTATGGAAAACTTTTTTGTTTTGTACAATAGAGTGCTGAAATTTTAAACATAGTAGTTTTACATAGTCCGACTACATGCCTGAAAGTTTCATTGAGATTGGACATCCTGAACTGGTAGCTCCCATACAAAATGAAGAAGAGGAAGAGAAGCCATATTCACGTCGTTGTATGGAAAACTTTTTTGTTTTTTAACCAATTGACTTGAAATTTTAAAGTTATGTTCTTAGGGAGGAATGAAAACTATTTTGACCAAAAGTGGGCGTAGCCACGCGTAGCCACGCCCACTTATAGCGAAAATTTACCCGTTGTATGGAAAACTTTTTTTTTTTTAAACCAATTGACTTGAAACTTTACAGTTGTGTTCTTAGAGAGGAATGAAAACTATTTTGACCAAAAGTGGGCGTAGCCAGGCGTAGCCACGCCCACTTATTGCGAAAATTGACCCGTTGCATGGAAAACTTTTTTGTTTTTTAACCAATTGACTTGAAACTTTACAGTTATGTTCTTAGGGTGGAATGAAAACAGTTTTGACCAAAAGTGGGCGTGGCCACGCCCTTTTATAGCGAAAATTGACCCGTTGTATGGAAAACTTTTTTGTTTTTTAACCAATTGACTTTAAACTTTGCAGTTATGCTCTTAGGGAGGAATATTTTGATCAAAAGTGGGCATGGCCACGCCGACTTATAGCTTAACTTGACCCCTTGTATGGAAAACTTTTTGGTTTTTTAACCAATTGACTTGAAACTTTACAGTGATGTTCTTAGGGAGGAATGAAAACTATTTTAACCAAAAGTGGGCGTAGCCACGCCTACTTATAGCGACAATTGACCCGTTGTATGGAAAACTTTTTTGTTTTTTAACCAATTGACTTGAAACTTTACAGTTATGTTCTTAGGGAGGAATGAAAACTATTTTGACCAAAAGTGGGCGTGGCCACGCTCACTTAAAGTGAAAATTGACACGTTGTATGGAAAACTTTTTTGTTTTTTAACCAATTGACTTGAAACTTTGCAGTTATGCTCTTTGGGAGGAATGAAAACTATTTTGATCAAAAGTGGGCATAGCCACGCCCACTTATAGCGAAAATTGACACGTTGTATGGAAAACTTTTTTGTTTTTTAACCAATTGACTTGAAACTTTGCAGTTATGCTCTTAGGGAAGAATGAAAACTATTTTGATCAAAAGTGGGCATGGCCACGCCCACTTATAGCTTAACTAGACGCTTTGTATGGAAATTTTTTTGTTTTTTAACCAATTGACTTGAAACATTGCAGTTATGCTCTTAGGGAGGAATGAAAACTATTTTGACCAAAAGTGGGCGTGGCCACGCTCACTTAAAGTGAAAATTGACACGTTGTATGGAAAACTTTTTTGTTTTTTAACCAATTGACTTGAAACTTTGCAGTTATGCTCTTAGGGAAGAATGAAAACTATTTTGATCAAAAGTGGGCATGGCCACGCCCACTTATAGCTTAACTAGACGCTTTGTATGGAAATTTTTTTGTTTTTTAACCAATTGACTTGAAACTTTACAGTTATGTTCTTAGGGAGGAATGAAAACTATTTTGATCAAAAGTGGGCATGGCCACGCCCACTTATAGCTTAACTAGACCCTTTGTATGGAAAATTTTTTTGTTTTTTAACGAATTGACTTGAAACTTTACAGTTATGTTCTTAGGGATGAATGAAAACTATTTTGACCAAATGTGGGCATGGCTACGCCCACTTATCGCAAAACTTGAACCGTTGTATGGCAAATTTTTTTGTTTTTTAAAGAATTGACTTGAAACATTACAGTTATTTTGTTAGGGAGGCATGAAAACTATTCATTTAGTTTTTTTTATAGTGACACAAAGTGAAAAGTATTATAGCTTTAGCCTTGCTGAAGATAGCGTCCTTACTGGTTATAATTTCTTTTTAGTATTCAACTCTTTTATTATATTGTGACAGTCAAAACTGCGATATTGTTCCAGAATATTATCAAGTCAATGGTCCAGTGGTAAAGTACAAGGCCGAGAGGTCCGGGGTTCGATGCTTGGTCGAGACAATTTTTATACTTTTCACTTATGTGAAATAGTATAATAACTTTGTCACGGAGTTTGTAACAGATCGAAATATTAATTTCCGACTATACAAAGTATATATATTCTTGATCAGGACGACAAGACGAGTTGATTTAGCCATGCCCGTCTGTCCGTCTGTCTGTCTGTCTGTATGTATGCAAACTAGTCCCTCAGTTTTGAAGCTATCGAGCTGAAACTTTGCACAGAGTCTTAGAATTCATTACGATGAATCATTCGTCGGAACCAGCATGATCGGATTATTGGAACAGGTAGCTCCCATACGAAAAGAAGAAGAAAAGTGAACAAAACTTGAATCGTTGTATGGAAAACTTTTTTGTTTTGTACAATAGAGTGCTGAAATTTTAAACATAGTAGTTTTACATAGTCCGACTACATGCCTGAAAGTTTCATTGAGATTGGACATCCTGAACTGGTAGCTCCCATACAAAATGAAGAAGAGGAAGAGAAGCCATATTCACGTCGTTGTATGGAAAACTTTTTTGTTTTTTAACCAATTGACGTGAAACTTTGCAGTTATGCTCTTAGGGAGGAATGAAAACTATTTTGATCAAAAGTGCGCATGGCCACGCCCACTTATAGCTTAACGAGACCCTTTGTATGGAAAATTTTTTTGTTTTTTAACCAATTAACTTGAAACTTTACAGTTATGTTCTTAGGGAGGAATGAAAACTATTTTGATCAAAAGTGGGCATGGCCACGCCCACTTATAGCTTAACTAGACCCTTTGTATGGAAAATTTTTTTGTTTTTTAACCAATTGACTTGAAACTTTGCAGTTATGCTCTTAGGGAGGAATGAAAACTATTTTGACCAAAAGTGGGCGTGGCCACGCTCACTTAAAGTGAAAATTGACACGTTGTATGGAAAACTTTTTTGTTTTTTAACCAATTGACTTGAAACTTTACAGTTATGTTCTTAGGGAGGAATGAAAACGATTTTGATCAAAAGTGGGCATGGCCACGCCCACTTATAGCTTAACTTGACCCTTTGTATGGAAAATTTTTTTGTTTTTTAACCAATTGACTTGAAACTTTACAGTTATTTTCTTAGGGAGGAATGAAAACTATTTTGACCAAATGTGGGCATGGCTACGCCCACTTATCGAAAAACTTGACCCGTTGTATGGAAAACTTTTTTGTTTTTTAACCAATTGACTTGAAACTTTGCAGTTATGTTCTTAGGGAGGAATGAAAACTATTTTAACCAAAAGTGGGCATAGCCACGCCCACTTATAGCTTAACTAGACCCTTTGTATGGAAATTTTTTTTGTTTTTTAACCAATTGACTTGAAACATTACAGTTATGTTCTTAGGGAGGAATGAAAACTATTTTGACCAAATGTGGGCATGGCTACGCCCACTTATCTCAAAACTTGAACCGTTGTATGGAAAAATTTTTTGTTTTTTAACGAATTGACTTGAAACTTTACAGTTATTTTGTTAGGGAGGCATGAAAACTATTCATTTAGTTTTTTTTATAGTGACACAAAGTGAAAAGTATTATAGCTTCAGCCTTGCTGAAGATAGCGTCCTTTCTTTTTTGGTATTCAACTCTTTTATTATATTGTGACAGTCAAAACTGCGATATTGTCCCAGAAAATTATCAAGGCCGGCAATCGAGAGGTCCGGGGTTCGATGCTTGGTCGAGACAATTTTTATACTTTTCACTTATGTGAAATAGTATAATAACTTTGTCACGGAGTTTGTAACAGATCGAAATATTAATTTCCGACTATATAAAGTATATATATTCTTGATCAGGACGACAAGACGAGTTGATTTAGCCATGTCCGTCTGTCCGTCTGTCTGTCTGTCTGTCGGTCTGTCTGTATGTATGCAAACTAGCCCCTCAGTTTTGAAGCTATCGAGCTGAAACTTTGCACAGAGTCTTAGAGTTTATTACGATGAATCATTCGTCGGAACCAGCATGATCGGATTATTGGAACAGGTAGCTCCCATACGAAAAGAAGAAGAAAAGTGAACAAAACTTGAATCGTTGTATGGAAAACTTTTTTGTTTTGTACAATAGAGTGCTGAAATTTTAAACATAGTAGTTTTACATAGTCCGACTACATGCCTGAAAGTTTCATTGTAGGTAGCTCCCATACAAAATGAAGAAGAGGAAGAGAAGCCATATTCACGTCGTTGTATGGAAAACTTTTTTGTTTTTTAACCAATTGATTTGAAATTTTAAAGTTATGTTCTTAGGGAGGAATGAAAACTATTTTGACTAAAAGTGGGCGTAGCCACGCGTAGCCACGCCCACTTATAGCGAAAATTTACCCGTTGTATGGAAAACTTTTTTGTTTTTTAACCAATTGACTTGAAACTTTACAGTTATGTTCTTAGAGAGGAATGAAAACTATTTTGTCCAAAAGTGGGCGTAGCCAGGCGTAGCCACGCCCACTTATAGCGAAAATTGACCCGTTGTATGGAACACTTTTTTGTTTTTTAACCAATTGACTTGAAACTTTGCAGTTATGCTTTTAGGGAGGAATATTTTGATCAAAAGTGGGCATGGCCACGCTCACTTAAAGTGAAAATTGACACGTTGTATGGAAAACTTTTTTGTTTTTTAAGCAATTGACTTGAAACTTTGCAGTTATGCTCTTAGGGAGGAATGAAAACTATTTTGATCAAAAGTGGGCATAGCCACGCCCACTTATAGCGACAATTGACACGTTGTATGGAAAACTTTTTTGTTTTTTAACCAATTGACTTGAAACTTTACAGTTATGTTCTTAGGGAGGAATGAAAACTATTTTGACCAAAAGTGGGCGTGGCCACGCTCACTTAAAGTGAAAATTGACACGTTGTATGGAAAACTTTTTTGTTTTTTAAGCAATTGACTTGAAACTTTGCAGTTATGCTCTTAGGGAGGAATGAAAACTATTTTGATCAAAAGTGGGCATAGCCACGCCCACTTATAGCGACAATTGACACGTTGTATGGAAAACTTTTTTGTTTTTTAACCAATTGACTTGAAACTTTGCAGTTATGCTCTTAGGGAGGAATGAAAACTATTTTGATCAAAAGTGGGCATAGCCACGCCCACTTATAGCGACAATTGACACGTTGTATGGAAAACTTTTTTGTTTTTTAACCAATTGACTTGAAACTTTGCAGTTATGCTCTTAGGGAGGAATGAAAATTATTTTGATCAAAAGTGGGCATGGCCACGCCTACTTATAGCGACAATTGACCCGTTGTATGGAAAACTTTTTTGTTTTTTAACCAATTGACTTGAAACTTTACAGTTATGTTCTTAGGGAGGAATGAAAACTATTTTGACCAAAAGTGGGCGTGGCCACGCTCACTTAAAGTGAAAATTGACACGTTGTATGGAAAACTTTTTTGTTTTTTAAGCAATTGACTTGAAACTTTGCAGTTATGCTCTTAGGGAGGAATGAAAACTATTTTGATCAAAAGTGGGCATAGCCACGCCCACTTATAGCGACAATTGACACGTTGTATGGAAAACTTTTTTGTTTTTTAACCAATTGACTTGAAACTTTGCAGTTATGCTCTTAGGGAGGAATGAAAATTATTTTGATCAAAAGTGGGCATGGCCACGCCCACTTATAGCTTAACTAGACCCTTTGTATGGAAAATTTTTTTGTTTTTTAACCAATTGACTTGAAACTTTACAGTTATGTTCTTAGGGAGGAATGAAAACTATTTTGATCAAAAGTGGGCATAGCCACGCCCACTTATAGCTTAACTAGACCCTTTGTATGGAAAATTTTTTTGTTTTTTAACCAATTGACTTGAAACTTTACAGTTATGTTCTTAGGGAGGAATGAAAACTATTTTGATCAAAAGTGGGCATAGCCACGCCCACTTATAGCTTAACTTGACCCTTTGTATGGAAAACTTTTTGGTTTTTTAACCAATTGACTTGAAACTTTACAGTTATGTTCTTAGGGAGGAATGAAAACTATTTTAACCAAAAGTGGGCGTAGCCACGCCTACTTATAGCGACAATTGACCCGTTGTATGGAAAACTTTTTTGTTTTTTAACCAATTGACTTGAAACTTTACAGTTATGTTCTTAGGGAGGAATGAAAACTATTTTGACCAAAAGTGGGCGTGGCCACGCTCACTTAAAGTGAAAATTGACACGTTGTATGGAAAACTTTTTTGTTTTTTAAGCAATTGACTTGAAACTTTGCAGTTATGCTCTTAGGGAGGAATGAAAACTATTTTGATCAAAAGTGGGCATAGCCACGCCCACTTATAGCGACAATTGACACGTTGTATGGAAAACTTTTTTGTTTTTTAACCAATTGACTTGAAACTTTGCAGTTATGCTCTTAGGGAGGAATGAAAATTATTTTGATCAAAAGTGGGCATGGCCACGCCCACTTATAGCTTAACTAGACCCTTTGTATGGAAAATTTTTTTGTTTTTTAACCAATTGACTTGAAACTTTACAGTTATGTTCTTAGGGAGGAATGAAAACTATTTTGACCAAATGTGGGCATGGCTACGCCCACTTATCGCAAAACTTGAACCGTTGTATGGAAAAATTTTTTGTTTTTTAACGAATTGACTTGAAACTTTACAGTTATTTTGTTAGGGAGGCATGAAAACTATTCATTTAGTTTTTTTTATAGTGACACAAAGTGAAAAGTATTATAGCTTCAGCCTTGCTGAAGATAGCGTCCTTTCTTTTTTGGTATTCAACTCTTTTATTATATTGTGACAGTCAAAACTGCGATATTGTCCCAGAAAATTATCAAGGCCGGCAATCGAGAGGTCCGGGGTTCGATGCTTGGTCGAGACAATTTTTATACTTTTCACTTATGTGAAATAGTATAATAACTTTGTCACGGAGTTTGTAACAGATCGAAATATTAATTTCCGACTATATAAAGTATATATATTCTTGATCAGGACGACAAGACGAGTTGATTTAGCCATGCCCGTCTGTCCGTCTGTCTGTCTGTCTGTATGTATGCAAACTAGTCCCTCAGTTTTGAAGCTATCGAGCTGAAACTTTGCACAGAGTCTTAGAATTCATTACGATGAATCATTCGTCGGAACCAGCATGATCGGATTATTGGAACAGGTAGCTCCCATACGAAAAGAAGAAGAAAAGTGAACAAAACTTGAATCGTTGTATGGAAAACTTTTTTGTTTTGTACAATAGAGTGCTGAAATTTTAAACATAGTAGTTTTACATAGTCCGACTACATGCCTGAAAGTTTCATTGAGATTGGACATCCTGAACTGGTAGCTCCCATACAAAATGAAGAAGAGGAAGAGAAGCCATATTCACGTCGTTGTATGGAAAACTTTTTTGTTTTTTAACCAATTGACGTGAAACTTTGCAGTTATGCTCTTAGGGAGGAATGAAAACTATTTTGATCAAAAGTGCGCATGGCCACGCCCACTTATAGCTTAACGAGACCCTTTGTATGGAAAATTTTTTTGTTTTTTAACCAATTAACTTGAAACTTTACAGTTATGTTCTTAGGGAGGAATGAAAACTATTTTGATCAAAAGTGGGCATGGCCACGCCCACTTATAGCTTAACTAGACCCTTTGTATGGAAAATTTTTTTGTTTTTTAACCAATTGACTTGAAACTTTGCAGTTATGCTCTTAGGGAGGAATGAAAACTATTTTGACCAAAAGTGGGCGTGGCCACGCTCACTTAAAGTGAAAATTGACACGTTGTATGGAAAACTTTTTTGTTTTTTAACCAATTGACTTGAAACTTTACAGTTATGTTCTTAGGGAGGAATGAAAACGATTTTGATCAAAAGTGGGCATGGCCACGCCCACTTATAGCTTAACTTGACCCTTTGTATGGAAAATTTTTTTGTTTTTTAACCAATTGACTTGAAACTTTACAGTTATTTTCTTAGGGAGGAAT
This sequence comes from Phortica okadai, assembly GCA_034638295.1. Classification (NCBI taxonomy): domain Eukaryota; kingdom Metazoa; phylum Arthropoda; class Insecta; order Diptera; family Drosophilidae; genus Phortica; species Phortica okadai. The sequence continues at coordinate 17,045,819 of CM067852.1, forward strand.
GAAAACTATTTTGACCAAATGTGGGCATGGCTACGCCCACTTATCGAAAAACTTGACCCGTTGTATGGAAAACTTTTTTGTTTTTTAACCAATTGACTTGAAACTTTGCAGTTATGTTCTTAGGGAGGAATGAAAACTATTTTAACCAAAAGTGGGCATAGCCACGCCCACTTATAGCTTAACTAGACCCTTTGTATGGAAATTTTTTTTGTTTTTTAACCAATTGACTTGAAACATTACAGTTATGTTCTTAGGGAGGAATGAAAACTATTTTGACCAAATGTGGGCATGGCTACGCCCACTTATCTCAAAACTTGAACCGTTGTATGGAAAAATTTTTTGTTTTTTAACGAATTGACTTGAAACTTTACAGTTATTTTGTTAGGGAGGCATGAAAACTATTCATTTAGTTTTTTTTATAGTGACACAAAGTGAAAAGTATTATAGCTTCAGCCTTGCTGAAGATAGCGTCCTTTCTTTTTTGGTATTCAACTCTTTTATTATATTGTGACAGTCAAAACTGCGATATTGTCCCAGAAAATTATCAAGGCCGGCAATCGAGAGGTCCGGGGTTCGATGCTTGGTCGAGACAATTTTTATACTTTTCACTTATGTGAAATAGTATAATAACTTTGTCACGGAGTTTGTAACAGATCGAAATATTAATTTCCGACTATATAAAGTATATATATTCTTGATCAGGACGACAAGACGAGTTGATTTAGCCATGTCCGTCTGTCCGTCTGTCTGTCTGTCTGTCGGTCTGTCTGTATGTATGCAAACTAGCCCCTCAGTTTTGAAGCTATCGAGCTGAAACTTTGCACAGAGTCTTAGAGTTTATTACGATGAATCATTCGTCGGAACCAGCATGATCGGATTATTGGAACAGGTAGCTCCCATACGAAAAGAAGAAGAAAAGTGAACAAAACTTGAATCGTTGTATGGAAAACTTTTTTGTTTTGTACAATAGAGTGCTGAAATTTTAAACATAGTAGTTTTACATAGTCCGACTACATGCCTGAAAGTTTCATTGTAGGTAGCTCCCATACAAAATGAAGAAGAGGAAGAGAAGCCATATTCACGTCGTTGTATGGAAAACTTTTTTGTTTTTTAACCAATTGATTTGAAATTTTAAAGTTATGTTCTTAGGGAGGAATGAAAACTATTTTGACTAAAAGTGGGCGTAGCCACGCGTAGCCACGCCCACTTATAGCGAAAATTTACCCGTTGTATGGAAAACTTTTTTGTTTTTTAACCAATTGACTTGAAACTTTACAGTTATGTTCTTAGAGAGGAATGAAAACTATTTTGTCCAAAAGTGGGCGTAGCCAGGCGTAGCCACGCCCACTTATAGCGAAAATTGACCCGTTGTATGGAACACTTTTTTGTTTTTTAACCAATTGACTTGAAACTTTGCAGTTATGCTTTTAGGGAGGAATATTTTGATCAAAAGTGGGCATGGCCACGCTCACTTAAAGTGAAAATTGACACGTTGTATGGAAAACTTTTTTGTTTTTTAAGCAATTGACTTGAAACTTTGCAGTTATGCTCTTAGGGAGGAATGAAAACTATTTTGATCAAAAGTGGGCATAGCCACGCCCACTTATAGCGACAATTGACACGTTGTATGGAAAACTTTTTTGTTTTTTAACCAATTGACTTGAAACTTTACAGTTATGTTCTTAGGGAGGAATGAAAACTATTTTGACCAAAAGTGGGCGTGGCCACGCTCACTTAAAGTGAAAATTGACACGTTGTATGGAAAACTTTTTTGTTTTTTAAGCAATTGACTTGAAACTTTGCAGTTATGCTCTTAGGGAGGAATGAAAACTATTTTGATCAAAAGTGGGCATAGCCACGCCCACTTATAGCGACAATTGACACGTTGTATGGAAAACTTTTTTGTTTTTTAACCAATTGACTTGAAACTTTGCAGTTATGCTCTTAGGGAGGAATGAAAACTATTTTGATCAAAAGTGGGCATAGCCACGCCCACTTATAGCGACAATTGACACGTTGTATGGAAAACTTTTTTGTTTTTTAACCAATTGACTTGAAACTTTGCAGTTATGCTCTTAGGGAGGAATGAAAATTATTTTGATCAAAAGTGGGCATGGCCACGCCTACTTATAGCGACAATTGACCCGTTGTATGGAAAACTTTTTTGTTTTTTAACCAATTGACTTGAAACTTTACAGTTATGTTCTTAGGGAGGAATGAAAACTATTTTGACCAAAAGTGGGCGTGGCCACGCTCACTTAAAGTGAAAATTGACACGTTGTATGGAAAACTTTTTTGTTTTTTAAGCAATTGACTTGAAACTTTGCAGTTATGCTCTTAGGGAGGAATGAAAACTATTTTGATCAAAAGTGGGCATAGCCACGCCCACTTATAGCGACAATTGACACGTTGTATGGAAAACTTTTTTGTTTTTTAACCAATTGACTTGAAACTTTGCAGTTATGCTCTTAGGGAGGAATGAAAATTATTTTGATCAAAAGTGGGCATGGCCACGCCCACTTATAGCTTAACTAGACCCTTTGTATGGAAAATTTTTTTGTTTTTTAACCAATTGACTTGAAACTTTACAGTTATGTTCTTAGGGAGGAATGAAAACTATTTTGATCAAAAGTGGGCATAGCCACGCCCACTTATAGCTTAACTAGACCCTTTGTATGGAAAATTTTTTTGTTTTTTAACCAATTGACTTGAAACTTTACAGTTATGTTCTTAGGGAGGAATGAAAACTATTTTGATCAAAAGTGGGCATAGCCACGCCCACTTATAGCTTAACTTGACCCTTTGTATGGAAAACTTTTTGGTTTTTTAACCAATTGACTTGAAACTTTACAGTTATGTTCTTAGGGAGGAATGAAAACTATTTTAACCAAAAGTGGGCGTAGCCACGCCTACTTATAGCGACAATTGACCCGTTGTATGGAAAACTTTTTTGTTTTTTAACCAATTGACTTGAAACTTTACAGTTATGTTCTTAGGGAGGAATGAAAACTATTTTGACCAAAAGTGGGCGTGGCCACGCTCACTTAAAGTGAAAATTGACACGTTGTATGGAAAACTTTTTTGTTTTTTAAGCAATTGACTTGAAACTTTGCAGTTATGCTCTTAGGGAGGAATGAAAACTATTTTGATCAAAAGTGGGCATAGCCACGCCCACTTATAGCGACAATTGACACGTTGTATGGAAAACTTTTTTGTTTTTTAACCAATTGACTTGAAACTTTGCAGTTATGCTCTTAGGGAGGAATGAAAATTATTTTGATCAAAAGTGGGCATGGCCACGCCCACTTATAGCTTAACTAGACCCTTTGTATGGAAAATTTTTTTGTTTTTTAACCAATTGACTTGAAACTTTACAGTTATGTTCTTAGGGAGGAATGAAAACTATTTTGATCAAAAGTGGGCATAGCCACGCCCACTTATAGCGAAAATTGACACGTTGCACACTGGTCCCAATGACAAAAATTTTGGCAGAAATTCGAAAAATGTAGATATCGCCCTGAAACTCGGGACACTATATCGTTATTGTATATGTAAGGCCTGACCAAAATTTTGGACCAATCGGATCACGCCCTCTTTACCGCCCTATAAAAGCTTTAAAACAAAAAATTCTAAAATATGTATGAATGATAATGCGGTGCAGGGGGATATTCAACAAATCTTAGATATATATTACATTATTTTAATAAATACTACCTGAACACACTAACTACCCCCTCTACTGTACGCTAACCCCCCAATTACATAAAGCTTCGCAAGAAAAGAAAGCTTAATTTCATTAAGAAATTCAGTTAAATATATATAATTTATTTTTTAATTAATCATTTTCTACATCTAAATCAAAAGAATAGGCAATGTTTCCAAGTTGTCTTCTTCGTCGTCATCTGAATTGACATAATTACACAGGCAATAATTGCAACTAATTCTTATGTATTTTGGTGTGTTGATTCCAAAAATAAAAGACATGACAAGTCGTGTCACCCTCTAATTTCTTGCATTTCACTGGATTGTAAAAAACACGAAATTAGTAAAATTTGTAAAATTTCCAGCAGTTTAAAGATGAACATCTTTTTTCTTGCATTATTGAGATAAAGAATTGTGTATCACCCAAAGGGGGACTCAATCAAGAAACCCCTTTAGTACATGATAAATTGGGTTCCTATGAATTTTAAATTTAAACAAGATCGGTCAAATAATTTCTGAGATAACTTGTATCCAAGTTTGACCATTAATTTTGTTAAATGCAAGAAATTAGAGGGTGACACGACTTCGTGTCTTTTATTTTTGGAATCAGCACATTAAAAATACATAAGAATTAGTTGCAATTATTAAAAAAGTTATTTTTGTCGGCCTGTGTTATTATTATTATTTTCGAAACTTCGACAGCTAATCGAGAACTGCCTTAATCGTGGGCGTCCTAAATTTTTAGGGGATTCTTCAAAAATGTCACAGAGCTGCAATTGTAATTGAAAGCGTGATGCAAGCCGACTTTCAAGATGCGTTAAAAAAACTTGAGCATTTGTATTTGCTTAATCGAACATTAACAAATGCAACAAAGTTCTTAATTTTCTTTTTTATTGAGTCCTCCATGTCTTGCCTTAATTGTCTACAACTATGCTGCCGCACAAAATTGTAAAGGGTTTCAGTTTGGCGACCATTTGCCAGCCAAAACTCTAGCATTTCAGCATAACCTAAATCTATATTGTCTGGGAATAGGCGATTTTTAGGAAAAGGGGCAAAAACGGGCTAAAAAGATTAGTATCATTGCATCATAAATATACTAAAGATTAGTATTGGGCTAACAGTTACATCAATCCTTGTCAATCCAATAAACTTTTACTCGACGAAACATGAAAAATGTTAGGTTAAAGTTGCTAAAAACATAACTTCACAAAGACACATATAAACAAACTAACAACATATAAAACACGTATTGCATTAAACCCGTTATATTCTACATACCTCCACAATTATTTTCCATTTTATTTTACCAAAATTGACAAAGAAGTTTTTACAAAATTGTTGTTTGAAAAATGCTTTTATTTAGCAAGCAAATAATGTCAGAGCATACGGTAAACGAACCGTTGACTTCCAGGGATTGTTAAATTGGCAGGGATTCAATTTCAGCTGAAGCACTATATTTTCAATTGGTCATATATTATTCTATTGTCTTAAAATAATATTTTTCCATTACTTAAAAAAAAAAAAAACCAGTAAGGACGCTATCTTCAGCAAGGCTGAAGCTATAATACTTTTCACTTTGTGTCACTTTAAAAAAAACTAAATGAATAGTTTTCATGCATCCCTAACAACATAACTGTAATGTTTCAAGTCATTTGTTAAAAAACAAAAATTTTTCCATACAACGGTTCAAGTTTTGCGATAAGTGGGCGTAGCCATGCCACATTTGGTCAAAATAGTTTTTATTCCTCCCTAAGAACATAACTGTAAAGTTTCAAGTCAATTGGTTAAAAAAACAAAAAGTTTTCCATACAAAGGGGTCAATTTTCGCTATAAAAGGGCGTGGCCACGCCCACTTTTGATCAAAAATAGTTTTCATTCCTCCCTAAGAGCATAACTGCAAAGTTTCAAGTCAATTGGTTAAAAAACAAAAAGTTTCCATACAACGGGTAAATTTTCGCTATAATTGGGCGTGGCTACGCGTGGTTACGCCCACTTTTGGTCAAAATAGTTTTCATTCCTCCCTAAGAACATAACTGTAAAGTTTCAAGTCAATTGGTTAAAAAACAAGAAAGTTTTCCATACAAAGGGTCAATTTTCACTATAAAAGGGCGTGGCCACGCCCACTTTTGATCAAAATAGTTTTCATTCCTCCCTAAGAACATAACTGTAAAGTTTCAAGTCAATTGGTTAAAAAACAAAAAAGTTTTCCATACAAAGGGTCAATTTTCGCTATAAAAGGGCGTGGCCACGCCCACTTTTGATCAAAATAGTTTTCATTCCTCCCTAAGAGCATAACTGCAAAGTTTCAAGTCAATTGGTTAAAAAACAAAAAGTTTCCATACAACGGGTAAATTTTCGCTATAATTGGGCGTGGCTACGCGTGGTTACGCCCACTTTTGGTCAAAATAGTTTTCATTCTCCCTAAGAACATAACTGTAAAGTTTCAAGTCAATTGGTTAAAAAACAAGAAAGTTTTCCATACAAAGGGTCAAGTAAGCTATAAGTGGGCATGGCCACGCCCACTTTTGATCAAATAGTTTTCATTCCTCCCTAAGAGCATTACTGCAAAGTTTCAAGTCAATTGGTAAAAAACAAAAAGTTTTCCATACAACGGGGTAAATTTTCGCTATAAGTGGGCGTGGCTACGCGTGGTACGCCCACTTTTGGTCAAAATAGTTTTCATTCCTCCCTAAGAACATAACTGTAAAGTTTCAAGTCAATTGAATAAAAAACAAGAAAGTTTTCCATACAAAGGGTCAAGTTAAGCTATAAGTGGGCGTGGCCACGCCCACTTTTTGATCAAAATAATTTTAATTCCTCCCTAAGAGCATAACTGCAAAGTTTCAAGTCAATTGGTTAAAAAACAAAAAAGTTTTCCATACAACGGGTAATTTTCGCTATAATTGGGCGTGGCTACGCGTGGTTACGCCCACTTTTGGTCAAAATAGTTTTCATCCTTCCTAAGAACATAACTGTAAAGTTTCAAGTCAATTGGTTAAAAAACAAAAAAGTTTTCCATGCAACGGGTCAATTTTCGCTATAAAGAGCGCGTGGCCATGCCCACTTTTGATCAAAATAGTTTTCATTCCTCCCTAAGAGCATAACTGCAAAGTTTCAAGTCAATGGTTCAAAAACAAAAAAGTTTTCATACAACGGGTCAATTTTCGCTATAAGTAGGCGTGGCTACGCCCACTTTTGGTTAAAATAGTTTTCATTCCTCCCTAAGAACATAACTGTAAATTTTTTCCATGCAACGGGTCAATTTTCGCTATAAAAGCGCGTGGCCATGCCCACTTTTGATCAAATAGTTTTCATTCCTCCCTAAGAGCATAACTGCAAAGTTTCAAGTCAATTGGTTCAAAACAAAAAAGTTTCCATACAACGGGTTAATTTTCGCTATAAGTAGGCGTGGCTACGCCCACTTTTGGTTAAAATAGGTTTTCATTCCTCCCTAAGAACATAACTGTAAAGTTTCAAGTCAATTGGTTAAAAAACAAAAAAGTTTTCCATACAAAGGGTCAAGTTAAGCTATAAGTAGGCGTGGCTACGCCCACTTTTGGTTTAAAATAGTTTTCATTCCTCCCTAAGAACATAACTGTAAAGTTTCAAGTCAATTGGTTGAAAAACAAAAAAGTTTTCCATACAAAGGGTCAATTTTCGCTATAAGTGGGCGTGGCTACGCCCACTTTTGGTCAAAATAGTTTTCATTCCTCCCTAAGAGCATAACTGCAAAGTTTCAAGTCAATTGGTTAGGAAACAAAAAAGTTTTCCATACAATGGGTCAATTTTCGCTATAAGTGGGCGTGGCTACGCCTGGCTACGCCCACTTTTGGTCAAAATAGTTTTCATTCCTCTCTAAGAACATACTGTAAAGTTTTCAAGTCAATTGGTTAAAAAACAAAAAAGTTTTCCATACAACGATGTGAATATTCCTTCTCTTCCTCTTCTTCATTTTGTATGGGAGCTACCAGTTCCAGATGTCCAATCTCAATGAAACTTTCAGGGCAATGTAGTCGGGACCATGTAAAACAACTATGTTTTAAAATTTCAGCACTCTATTGTACAAAACAAAAAAGTTTCCATACAACGATTCAAGTTTTGTTCACTTTTCTTCTCTTTTCGTATGGGAGCTACCTGTTCCAATAATCCGATCATGCTGGTTCCGACGAATGATTCATCGTAATAAATTCTAAGACTCTGTGCAAAGTTTCAGCTCGATAGCTTCAAAACTGAGGGACTAGTTTGCATACATACAGACAGACAGACAGACAGACAGACCGACAGACAGACAGACAGACGGACAGACGGACATGGCTAAATCAACTCGTCTTGTCGTCCTGATCAAGAATATATATACTTTATATAGTCGGAAATTAATATTTCGATCTGTTACAAACTCCGTGACAAAGTTAATATACTATTTCACATAAGTGAAAAGTATAATGAGTTTTTGCCAAAATATTGGACATTGGGACCAGTGTGCGTTGTATGGAAAACTTTTTTGTTTTTTAACCAATTGACTTGAAACTTTGTAGTTATGCTCTTAGGGAGGAATGAAAACTATTTTGACCAAAAGTGGGCGTGGCCACGCTCACTTAAAGTGAAAATTGACACGTTGTATGGAAAACTTTTTTGTTTTTTAACCAATTGACTTGAAACTTTACAGTTATGTTCTTAGGGAGGAATGAAAACTATTTTGATCAAAAGTGGGCATGGCCACGCCCACTTATAGCGAAAATTGACCCGTTGTATGGAAAACTTTTTTGTTTTTTAACCAATTGACTTGAAACTTTGCAGTTATGCTCTTAGGGAGGAATGAAAACTATTTTGATCAAAAGTGGGCATAGCCACGCCCACTTATAGCTTAACTAGACCCTTTGTATGGAAAATTTTTTTGTTTTTTAACCAATTGACTTGAAACCTTGCAGTTATGTTCTAAGGGAGGAATGAGAACTATTTTGACCAAATGTGGGCATGGCTACGCCCACTTATCGCAAAACTTGAACCGTTGTATGGAAAAATTTTTTGTTTTTTAACCAATTGACTTGAAACTTTGCAGTTATGCTCTTAGGGAGGAATGAAAACTATTTTGATCAAAAGTGGGCAAAGCCACGCCCACTTATAGCTTAACTAGACCCTTCGTATGGAAAATTTTTTGTTTTTTAACCAATTGACTTGAAACTTTACAGTTATGTTTTTAGGGAGGAATGAAAACTATTTTGACCAAATGTGGGCGTAGCCACGCCTACTTATAGCGACAATTGGCCCGTTGTATGGAAAACTTTTTTGTTTTTTAACCAATTGACTTGAAACTTTACAGTTATGTTCTTAGGGAGGAATGAAAACTATTTTGACCAAATATGGGCGTGGCCACGCTCACTTAAAGTGAAAATTGACACGTTGTATGGAAAACTTTTTGTTTTTTAACCAATTGACTTGAAACTTTGCAGTTATGCTCTTAGGGAGGAATGAAAACTATTTTGATCTAAAGTGGGCATAGCACGCCCACTTATAGCGAAAAATTGGACCCGTTGTATGGAAAACTTTTTTGTTTTTTAACCAATTGACTTGAAACTTTGCAGTTTATGCTCTTAGGGAGGAATGAAAACTATTTTGATCAAAAGTGGGCATGGCCACGCCAACGTATAGCTTAATTAGACCCTTTGTATGGAAAACTTTTTTGTTTTTTAACCAATTGACTTGAAACTTTGCAGTTATGCTCTTAGGGAGGAATGAAAACTATTTTGATCAAAAGTGGGCATGGCCACGCCCACTAATAGCTTAATTTGACCCTTTGTTTGGAAAAATTTTTTGTTTTTTAACGAATTGACTTGAAACATTACAGTTATGTTGTTAGGGAGGCATGAAAACTGTTCATTTAGTTTTTTTTATAGTGACACAAAGTGAAAAGTATTATAGCTTCAGCCTTGCTGAAGATAGCGTCCTTACTGGTTATAATTTCTTTTTAGTATTCAACTCTTTTATTATATTGTGACAGTCAAAACTGTGATATTGCCCCAGAAAATTATCAAGTCAATGGTCCAGTGGTAAAGTACAAGGCCGAGAGGTCCGGGGTTCGATGCTTGGTCGAGACAATTTTTATACTTTTCACTTATGTGAAATAGTATATTAACTTTGTCACGGAGTTTGTAACAGATCGAAATATTAATTTCTGACTATATAAAGTATATATATTCTTGATCAGGACGACAAGACGAGTTGATTTAGCCATGTCCGTCTGTCCGTCTGTCCGTCTGTCCGTCTGTCTGTCTGTCTGTCGGTCTGTCTGTATGTATGCAAACTAGCCCCTCAGTTTTGAAGCTATCGAGCTGAAACTTTGCACAGAGTCTTAGAATTTATTACGATGAATCATTCGTCGGAACCAGCATGATCGGATAATTGGAACAGGTAGCTCCCATACGAAAAGAAGAAGAACAATACAATACAATAGAGTGCTGAAATTTTTAAACATAGTAGTTTTACATTGTCCGACTACATGCCTGAAAGTTTCATTGAGATTGGACATCTGGAACTGGTAGCTCCCATACAAAATGAAGAAGAGGAAGAGAAGGAATATTCTCGTCGTTGTATGGAAAACTTTTGTGTTTCTTAACCAATTGACTTGAAATTTTAAAGTTATGTTCTTAGGGAGGAATGAAAACTATTTTGACCAAAAGTGGGCGTAGCCACGCCCACTTATAGCGAAAATTTACCCGTTGTATGGAAAACTTTTTTGTTTTTTAACCAATTGACTTGAAACATTACAGTTATTTTGTTAGGGAAGCATGAAAACTATTCATTTAGTTTTTTTTATAGTGACACAAAGTGAAAAGTATTATAGCTTTAGCCTTGCTGAAGATAGCGTCCTTACTGGTTATAATTTCTTTTTAGTATTCAACTCTTTTATTATATTGTGACAGTCAAAACTGCGATATTGTTCCAGAATATTATCAAGTCAATGGTCCAGTGGTAAAGTACAAGGCCGAGAGGTCCGGTGTTCGATGCTTGGTCGAGACAATTTTTATACTTTTCACTTATGTGAAATAGTATAATAACTTTGTCACGGAGTTTGTAACAGATCGAAATATTAATTTCCGACTATACAAAGTATATATATTCTTGATCAGGACGACAAGACGAGTTGATTTAGCCATGCCCGTCTGTCCGTCTGTCTGTTTGTCTGTCTGTATGTATGCAAACTAGTCCCTCAGTTTTGAAGCTATCGAGCTGAAACTTTGCACAGAGTCTTAGAATTTATTACGATGAATCATTCGTCGGAACCAGCATGATCGGATTATTGGAACAGGTAGCTCCCATACGAAAAGAAGAAGAAAAGTGAACAAAACTTGAAACGTTGTATGGAAAACTTTTTTGTTTTGTACAATAGAGTGCTGAAATTTAAAACATAGTAGTTTTACATAGTCCGACTACATGCCTGAAAGTTTCATTGTAGGTAGCTCCCATACAAAATGAAGAAGAGGAAGAGAAGCCATATTCACGTCGTTGTATGGAAAACTTTTTTGTTTTTTAACCAATTGACGTGAAACTTTGCAGTTATGCTCTTAGGGAGGAATGAAAACTATTTTGATCAAAAGTGCGCATGGCCACGCCCACTTATAGCTTAACTAGACCCTTTGTATGGAAAACTTTTTTGTTTTTTAACCAATTGACTTGAAACTTTACAGTTATGTTCTTAGGGAGGAATGAAAACTATTTTGATCAAAAGTGGGCATGGCCACGCCCACTTATAGCTTAACTTGACCCTTTGTATGGAAAATTTTTTTGTTTTTTAACCAATTGACTTGAAACTTTACAGTTATTTTCTTAGGGAGGAATGAAAACTATTTTGACCAAATGTGGGCATGGCTACGCCCACTTATCGCAAAACTTGACCCGTTGTATGGAAAACTTTTTTGTTTTTTAACCAATTGACTTGAAACTTTGCAGTTATGTTCTTAGGGAGGAATGAAAACTATTTTAACCAAAAGTGGGTGTAGCCACGCCCACTTATAGCGAAAATTGACCCGTTGTTTGGAAAACTTTTTTTTTTTTTTAACCAATTGACTTGAAACTTTGCAGTTATGCTCTTAGGGAGGAATGAAAACTATTTTGATCAAAAGTGGGCATAGCCACGCCCACTTATAGCTTAACTAGACCCTTTGTATGGAAAATTTTTTTGTTTTTTAACCAATTGACTTGAAACATTACAGTTATGTTCTTAGGGAGGAATGAAAACTATTTTGACCAAATGTGGGCATGGCTACGCCCACTTATCGCAAAACTTGAACCGTTGTATGGAAAAATTTTTTGTTTTTTAACGAATTGACTTGAAACTTTACAGTTATTTTGTTAGGGAGGCATGAAAACTATTCATTTAGTTTTTTTTATAGTGACACAAAGTGAAAAGTATTATAGCTTCAGCCTTGCTGAAGATAGCGTCCTTTCTTTTTAGTATTCAACTCTTTTATTATATTGTGACAGTCAAAACTGCGATATTGTCCCATAAAATTATCAAGTCAATGGTCCAGTGGTAAAGTACAAGGCCGGCAATCGAGAGGTCCGGGGTTCGATGCTTGGTCGAGACAATTTTTATACTTTTCACTTATGTGAAATAGTATAATAACTTTGTCACGGAGTTTGTAACAGATCGAAATATTAATTTCCGACTATATAAAGTATATATATTCTTGATCAGGACGACAAGACGAGTTGATTTAGCCATGTCCGTCTGTCCGTCTGTCTGTCTGTCTGTATGTATGCAAACTAGTCCCTCAGTTTTGAAGCTATCGAGCTGAAACTTTGCACAGAGTCTTAGAATTTATTACGATGAATCATTCGTCGGAACCAGCATGATCGGATTATTGGAACAGGTAGCTCCCATACGAAAAGAAGAAGAAAAGTGAACAAAACTTGAATCGTTGTATGGAAAACTTTTTTGTTTTGTACAATAGAGTGCTGAAATTTTAAACATAGTAGTTTTACATAGTCCGACTACATGCCTGACAGTTTCATTGTAGGTAGCTCCCATACAAAATGAAGAAGAGGAAGAGAAGCCATATTCACGTCGTTGTATGGAAAACTTTTTGGTTTTTTAACCAATTGACTTGAAACTTTACAGTTATGTTCTTAGGGAGGAATGAAAACTATTTTAACCAAAAGTGGGCGTAGCCACGCCTACTTATAGCGACAATTGACCCGTTGTATGGAAAACTTTTTTGTTTTTTAACCAATTGACTTGAAACTTTACAGTTATGTTCTTAGGGAGGAATGAAAACTATTTTGACCAAAAGTGGGCGTGGCCACGCTCACTTAAAGTGAAAATTGACACGTTGTATGGAAAACTTTTTTGTTTTTTAAGCAATTGACTTGAAACTTTGCAGTTATGCTCTTAGGGAGGAATGAAAACTATTTTGATCAAAAGTGGGCATAGCCACGCCCACTTATAGCGAAAATTGACACGTTGTATGGAAAACTTTTTTGTTTTTTAACCAATTGACTTGAAACTTTGCAGTTATGCTCTTAGGGAGGAATGAAAACTATTTTGATCAAAAGTGGGCATAGCCACGCCCACTTATAGCTTAACTAGACCCTTTGTATGGAAAATTTTTTTGTTTTTTAACCAATTGACTTGAAACTTTACAGTTATGTTCTTAGGGAGGAATGAAAACTATTTTGATCAAAAGTGGGCATAGCCACGCCCACTTATAGCGAAAATTGACACGTTGTATGGAAAACTTTTTTGTTTTTTAACCAATTGACTTGAAACTTTGTAGTTATGCTCTTAGGGAGGAATGAAAACTATTTTGACCAAAAGTGGGCGTGGCCACGCTCACTTAAAGTGAAAATTGACACGTTGTATGGAAAACTTTTTTGTTTTTTAACCAATTGACTTGAAACTTTACAGTTATGTTCTTAGGGAGGAATGAAAACTATTTTGATCAAAAGTGGGCATGGCCACGCCCACTTATAGCGAAAATTGACCCGTTGTATGGAAAACTTTTTTGTTTTTTAACCAATTGACTTGAAACTTTGCAGTTATGCTCTTAGGGAGGAATGAAAACTATTTTGATCAAAAGTGGGCATAGCCACGCCCACTTATAGCTTAACTAGACCCTTTGTATGGAATGTTTGTTTGATCAAAAGTGGGCATGGCCACGCCCACTTATAGCTTAATTAGACCCTTTGTATGGAAAACTTTTTTGTTTTTTAACCAATTGACTTGAAACTTTGCAGTTATGCTCTTAGGGAGGAATGAAAACTATTTTGATCAAAAGTGGGCATGGCCACGCCCACTAATAGCTTAATTTGACCCTTTGTTTGGAAAAATTTTTTGTTTTTTAACGAATTGACTTGAAACATTACAGTTATGTTGTTAGGGAGGCATGAAAACTGTTCATTTAGTTTTTTTTATAGTGACACAAAGTGAAAAGTATTATAGCTTCAGCCTTGCTGAAGATAGCGTCCTTACTGGTTATAATTTCTTTTTAGTATTCAACTCTTTTATTATATTGTGACAGTCAAAACTGTGATATTGCCCCAGAAAATTATCAAGTCAATGGTCCAGTGGTAAAGTACAAGGCCGAGAGGTCCGGGGTTCGATGCTTGGTCGAGACAATTTTTATACTTTTCACTTATGTGAAATAGTATATTAACTTTGTCACGGAGTTTGTAACAGATCGAAATATTAATTTCTGACTATATAAAGTATATATATTCTTGATCAGGACGACAAGACGAGTTGATTTAGCCATGTCCGTCTGTCCGTCTGTCCGTCTGTCCGTCTGTCTGTCTGTCTGTCTGTCTGTCGGTCTGTCTGTATGTATGCAAACTAGCCCCTCAGTTTTGAAGCTATCGAGCTGAAACTTTGCACAGAGTCTTAGAATTTATTACGATGAATCATTCGTCGGAACCAGCATGATCGGATAATTGGAACAGGTAGCTCCCATACGAAAAGAAGAAGAACAATACAATACAATAGAGTGCTGAAATTTTAAACATAGTAGTTTTACATTGTCCGACTACATGCCTGAAAGTTTCATTGAGATTGGACATCTGGAACTGGTAGCTCCCATACAAAATGAAGAAGAGGAAGAGAAGGAATATTCTCGTCGTTGTATGGAAAACTTTTGTGTTTCTTAACCAATTGACTTGAAATTTTAAAGTTATGTTCTTAGGGAGGAATGAAAACTATTTTGACCAAAAGTGGGCGTAGCCACGCCCACTTATAGCGAAAATTTACCCGTTGTATGGAAAACTTTTTTGTTTTTTAACCAATTGACTTGAAACATTACAGTTATTTTGTTAGGGAAGCATGAAAACTATTCATTTAGTTTTTTTTATAGTGACACAAAGTGAAAAGTATTATAGCTTTAGCCTTGCTGAAGATAGCGTCCTTACTGGTTATAATTTCTTTTTAGTATTCAACTCTTTTATTATATTGTGACAGTCAAAACTGCGATATTGTTCCAGAATATTATCAAGTCAATGGTCCAGTGGTAAAGTACAAGGCCGAGAGGTCCGGTGTTCGATGCTTGGTCGAGACAATTTTTATACTTTTCACTTATGTGAAATAGTATAATAACTTTGTCACGGAGTTTGTAACAGATCGAAATATTAATTTCCGACTATACAAAGTATATATATTCTTGATCAGGACGACAAGACGAGTTGATTTAGCCATGCCCGTCTGTCCGTCTGTCTGTTTGTCTGTCTGTATGTATGCAAACTAGTCCCTCAGTTTTGAAGCTATCGAGCTGAAACTTTGCACAGAGTCTTAGAATTTATTACGATGAATCATTCGTCGGAACCAGCATGATCGGATTATTGGAACAGGTAGCTCCCATACGAAAAGAAGAAGAAAAGTGAACAAAACTTGAAACGTTGTATGGAAAACTTTTTTGTTTTGTACAATAGAGTGCTGAAATTTAAAACATAGTAGTTTTACATAGTCCGACTACATGCCTGAAAGTTTCATTGTAGGTAGCTCCCATACAAAATGAAGAAGAGGAAGAGAAGCCATATTCACGTCGTTGTATGGAAAACTTTTTTGTTTTTTAACCAATTGACGTGAAACTTTGCAGTTATGCTCTTAGGGAGGAATGAAAACTATTTTGATCAAAAGTGCGCATGGCCACGCCCACTTATAGCTTAACTAGACCCTTTGTATGGAAAACTTTTTTGTTTTTTAACCAATTGACTTGAAACTTTACAGTTATGTTCTTAGGGAGGAATGAAAACTATTTTGATCAAAAGTGGGCATGGCCACGCCCACTTATAGCTTAACTTGACCCTTTGTATGGAAAATTTTTTTGTTTTTTAACCAATTGACTTGAAACTTTACAGTTATTTTCTTAGGGAGGAATGAAAACTATTTTGACCAAATGTGGGCATGGCTACGCCCACTTATCGCAAAACTTGACCCGTTGTATGGAAAACTTTTTTGTTTTTTAACCAATTGACTTGAAACTTTGCAGTTATGTTCTTAGGGAGGAATGAAAACTATTTTAACCAAAAGTGGGTGTAGCCACGCCCACTTATAGCGAAAATTGACCCGTTGTTTGGAAAACTTTTTTTTTTTTTTAACCAATTGACTTGAAACTTTGCAGTTATGCTCTTAGGGAGGAATGAAAACTATTTTGATCAAAAGTGGGCATAGCCACGCCCACTTATAGCTTAACTAGACCCTTTGTATGGAAAATTTTTTTGTTTTTTAACCAATTGACTTGAAACATTACAGTTATGTTCTTAGGGAGGAATGAAAACTATTTTGACCAAATGTGGGCATGGCTACGCCCACTTATCGCAAAACTTGAACCGTTGTATGGAAAAATTTTTTGTTTTTTAACGAATTGACTTGAAACTTTACAGTTATTTTGTTAGGGAGGCATGAAAACTATTCATTTAGTTTTTTTTATAGTGACACAAAGTGAAAAGTATTATAGCTTCAGCCTTGCTGAAGATAGCGTCCTTTCTTTTTAGTATTCAACTCTTTTATTATATTGTGACAGTCAAAACTGCGATATTGTCCCATAAAATTATCAAGTCAATGGTCCAGTGGTAAAGTACAAGGCCGGCAATCGAGAGGTCCGGGGTTCGATGCTTGGTCGAGACAATTTTTATACTTTTCACTTATGTGAAATAGTATAATAACTTTGTCACGGAGTTTGTAACAGATCGAAATATTAATTTCCGACTATATAAAGTATATATATTCTTGATCAGGACGACAAGACGAGTTGATTTAGCCATGTCCGTCTGTCCGTCTGTCTGTCTGTCTGTATGTATGCAAACTAGTCCCTCAGTTTTGAAGCTATCGAGCTGAAACTTTGCACAGAGTCTTAGAATTTATTACGATGAATCATTCGTCGGAACCAGCATGATCGGATTATTGGAACAGGTAGCTCCCATACGAAAAGAAGAAGAAAAGTGAACAAAACTTGAATCGTTGTATGGAAAACTTTTTTGTTTTGTACAATAGAGTGCTGAAATTTTAAACATAGTAGTTTTACATAGTCCGACTACATGCCTGACAGTTTCATTGTAGGTAGCTCCCATACAAAATGAAGAAGAGGAAGAGAAGCCATATTCACGTCGTTGTATGGAAAACTTTTTGGTTTTTTAACCAATTGACTTGAAACTTTACAGTTATGTTCTTAGGGAGGAATGAAAACTATTTTAACCAAAAGTGGGCGTAGCCACGCCTACTTATAGCGACAATTGACCCGTTGTATGGAAAACTTTTTTGTTTTTTAACCAATTGACTTGAAACTTTACAGTTATGTTCTTAGGGAGGAATGAAAACTATTTTGACCAAAAGTGGGCGTGGCCACGCTCACTTAAAGTGAAAATTGACACGTTGTATGGAAAACTTTTTTGTTTTTTAAGCAATTGACTTGAAACTTTGCAGTTATGCTCTTAGGGAGGAATGAAAACTATTTTGATCAAAAGTGGGCACAGCCACGCCCACTTATAGCGAAAATTGACACGTTGTATGGAAAACTTTTTTGTTTTTTAACCAATTGACTTGAAACTTTGCAGTTATGCTCTTAGGGAGGAATGAAAACTATTTTGATCAAAAGTGGGCATAGCCACGCCCACTTATAGCTTAACTAGACCCTTTGTATGGAAAATTTTTTTGTTTTTTAACCAATTGACTTGAAACTTTACAGTTATGTTCTTAGGGAGGAATGAAAACTATTTTGATCAAAAGTGGGCATAGCCACGCCCACTTATAGCGAAAATTGACACGTTGTATGGAAAACTTTTTTGTTTTTTAACCAATTGACTTGAAACTTTGTAGTTATGCTCTTAGGGAGGAATGAAAACTATTTTGACCAAAAGTGGGCGTGGCCACGCTCACTTAAAGTGAAAATTGACACGTTGTATGGAAAACTTTTTTGTTTTTTAACCAATTGACTTGAAACTTTACAGTTATGTTCTTAGGGAGGAATGAAAACTATTTTGATCAAAAGTGGGCATGGCCACGCCCACTTATAGCGAAAATTGACCCGTTGTATGGAAAACTTTTTTGTTTTTTAACCAATTGACTTGAAACTTTGCAGTTATGCTCTTAGGGAGGAATGAAAACTATTTTGATCAAAAGTGGGCATAGCCACGCCCACTTATAGCTTAACTAGACCCTTTGTATGGAAAATTTTTTTGTTTTTTAACCAATTGACTTGAAACCTTGCAGTTATGTTCTTAGGGAGGAATGAAAACTATTTTAACCAAAAGTGGGCGTAGCCACGCCCACTTATAGCGAAAATTGACCCGTTGTATGGAAAACTTTTTTGTTTTTTAACCAATTGACTTGAAACTTTGCAGTTATGCTCTTAGGGAGGAATGAAAACTATTTTGATCAAAAGTGGGCAAAGCCACGCCCACTTATAGCTTAACTAGACCCTTTGTATGGAAAATTTTTTTGTTTTTTAACCAATTGACTTGAAACTTTACAGTTATGTTTTTAGGGAGGAATGAAAACTATTTTGACCAAATGTGGGCGTAGCCACGCCCACTTATAGCGAAAATTGACACGTTGTATGGAAAACTTTTTTGTTTTTTAACCAATTGACTTGAAACTTTACAGTTATGTTCTTAGGGAGGAATGAAAACTATTTTGACCAAAAGTGGGCGTGGCCACGCTCACTTAAAGTGAAAATTGACACGTTGTATGGAAAACTTTTTTGTTTTTTAACCAATTGACTTGAAACTTTGCAGTTATGCTCTTAGGGAGGAATGAAAACTATTTTGATCAAAAGTGGGCATGGCCACGCCCACTTATAGCGAAAATTGACCCGTTGTATGGAAAACTTTTTTGTTTTTTAACCAATTGACTTGAAACTTTGCAGTTATGCTCTTAGGGAGGAATGAAAACTATTTTGATCAAAAGTGGGCATAGCCACGCCCACTTATAGCTTAACTAGACCCTTTGTATGGAAAATTTTTTTGTTTTTTAACCAATTGACTTGAAACCTTGCAGTTATGTTCTTAGGGAGGAATGAAAACTATTTTAACCAAAAGTGGGCGTAGCCACGCCCACTTATAGCGAAAATTGACCCGTTGTATGGAAAACTTTTTTGTTTTTTAACCAATTGACTTGAAACTTTGCAGTTATGCTCTTAGGGAGGAATGAAAACTATTTTGATCAAAAGTGGGCAAAGCCACGCCCACTTATAGCTTAACTAGACCCTTTGTATGGAAATTTTTTTTGTTTTTTAACCAATTGACTTGAAACTTTACAGTTATGTTTTTAGGGAGGAATGAAAACTATTTTGACCAAATGTGGGCGTAGCCACGCCTACTTATAGCGACAATTGGCCCGTTGTATGGAAAACTTTTTTGTTTTTTAACCAATTGACTTGAAACTTTACAGTTATGTTCTTAGGGAGGAATGAAAACTATTTTGACCAAAAGTGGGCGTGGCCACGCTCACTTAAAGTGAAAATTGACACGTTGTATGGAAAACTTTTTTGTTTTTTAACCAATTGACTTGAAACTTTGCAGTTATGCTCTTAGGGAGGAATGAAAACTATTTTGATCAAAAGTGGGCATAGCCACGCCCACTTATAGCGAAAATTGACCCGTTGTATGGAAAACTTTTTTGTTTTTTAACCAATTGACTTGAAACTTTGCAGTTATGCTCTTAGGGAGGAATGAAAACTATTTTGATCAAAAGTGGGCATGGCCACGCCCACTTATAGCTTAATTAGACCCTTTGTATGGAAAACTTTTTTGTTTTTTAACCAATTGACTTGAAACTTTGCAGTTATGCTCTTAGGGAGGAATGAAAACTATTTTGATCAAAAGTGGGCATGGCCACGCCCACTAATAGCTTAACTTGACCCTTTGTTTGGAAAAATTTTTTGTTTTTTAACGAATTGACTTGAAACATTACAGTTATGTTGTTAGGGAGGCATGAAAACTGTTCATTTAGTTTTTTTTATAGTGACACAAAGTGAAAAGTATTATAGCTTCAGCCTTGCTGAAGATAGCGTCCTTACTGGTTATAATTTCTTTTTAGTATTCAACTCTTTTATTATATTGTGACAGTCAAAACTGTGATATTGTCCCAGAAAATTATCAAGTCAATGGTCCAGTGGTAAAGTACAAGGCCGAGAGGTCCGGGGTTCGATGCTTGGTCGAGACAATTTTTATACTTTTCACTTATGTGAAATAGTATATTAACTTTGTCACGGAGTTTGTAACAGATCGAAATATTAATTTCCGACTATATAAAGTATATATATTCTTGATCAGGACGACAAGACGAGTTGATTTAGCCATGTCCGTCTGTCCGTCTGTCTGTCTGTCTGTCGGTCTGTCTGTATGTATGCAAACTAGCCCCTCAGTTTTGAAGCTATCGAGCTGAAACTTTGCACAGAGTCTTAGAATTTATTACGATGAATCATTCGTCGGAACCAGCATAATCGGATTATTGGAACAGGTAGCTCCCATACGAAAAGAAGAAGAACAATACAATACAATAGAGTGCTGAAATTTTAAACATAGTAGTTTTACATTGTCCGACTACATGCCTGAAAGTTTCATTGAGATTGGACATCTGGAACTGGTAGCTCCCATACAAAATGAAGAAGAGGAAGAGAAGGAATATTCTCGTCGTTGTATGGAAAACTTTTGTGTTTCTTAACCAATTGACTTGAAATTTTAAAGTTATGTTCTTAGGGAGGAATGAAAACTATTTTGACCAAAAGTGGGCGTAGCCACGCCCACTTATAGCGAAAATTGACCCGTTGTATGGAAAACTTTTTTGTTTTTTAACCAATTGACTTGAAACTTTACAGTTATGTTCTTAGAGAGGAATGAAAACTATTTTGACCAAAAGTGGGCGTAGCCACGCCCACTTATGGCGAAAATTGACCCGTTGCATGGAAAACTTTTTTGTGTTTTAACCAATTGACTTGAAACTTTACAGTTATGTTCTTAGGGTGGAATGAAAACAGATTTGACCAAAAGTGGGCAGGGCCACGCCCTTTTATAGCGAAAATTGACCCGTTGTATGGAAAACTTTTTTGTTTTTTAACCAATTGACTTGAAACTTTACAGTTATGTTCTTAGGGAGGAATGAAAACTATTTTGACCAAAAGTGGGCATGGCTACGCCCACTTATCGCAAAACTTGAACCGTTGTATGGAAAACTTTTTTGTTTTTTAACGAATTGACTTCAAACATTACAGTTATGTTGTTAGGGAGGCATGAAAACTATTCATTTAGTTTTTTTTTATAGTGACACAAAGTGAAAAGTATTATAGCTTCACCCTTGCTGAAGATAGCGTCCTTACTGGTTTTTATATTATTTTTTGATTTTTATATCATTTTTTTAATTTTGTGTGTTTTTATTATACCCTGTACACACACTGTGTATCAGGGTATATTAAGTTTGTTTGAGACGGTTTGTATGTAACGCATAGAAGGAGGGGAGGGGGACCCTATAAAGTATATATATTCTTGATCAGGATGACAAGACGAATTGATATAGCCCTGTCAGTCCGTCCGTCCGTCCGGCCTCACCAATGGTTCTCGAAAACTATAAGAGCTAGAGACTTGAAATTTGGTGGATAGACTCGTGAGGTCAAACGCTAGATCAAGTTTGAATGATTTTTTGCCACGCCCACTCCTTCCCGCCCATCGAGCACAACAAAAGGTCATTTTTTTCTTAAAATTGCTGTATCTCCTAAAGTATAAAGAATACAATGCTGAAATTTTGTATGCAAACTCAGATAACATACTTTTTTAAAACTGCATACAACAAACTACCACTTTCCCCGCAAAGACCAACACACTAAAATTTTGCAGCAATGCTTTGTAACAAAATCCGTACTAAAGCGCCATCTAATGGCAACATTGCACTGTGAGCCCTGCCTCACCTTAGCAAATACACAAACCATATCGTGGTACACTGCTTTTGCTCTCGGCGAATGTTTAATGTGTTATCAACATAGGTGTGTGTACAGGGTATTATATAGTTGAGAATACTCAACTATACCGCCCTTACTGGTTTTTAAGAACATTGTAATCGTTTCTGATCTTGAATGAAAGATCAAAATGAGTGACAATGGTCTAATTGAAAACGCAGCAGATCGAAACAACCTCCGCTTTTATTTTTAAAGTAGGAGTTTTACTTCATCCGCGCGAAGAGACTCCACGCACCAGTTTTTTTTAACCAATTGACTTGAAACTTTACACTTTTTGTCTTCAGAGACAAAAAAACTATTTTGATCAAAAATTGAGCATTGCTACGCCTACTTATAGCAAAAATTGATAATTTGCATATTTCAGGATGCAGTGAGCTAAAACAATGAAAATTAGTGAATATGATATTAAGATAAAGACAAATTCAATCCAGCAAATGGGCATGGCAAGACCGAAGATAGCGTCCTTACTGGTTTTTGGTTTCTTTTAAAGAAAGTTTCACTTCATACACGTGTACTGTGTTGCACGCGATTTTTTTTATTATCTTTTTTTTCTTTCTTTAATTCAGTTTGTTTAGTTTCATGAATTAACAACATTTGTATTGTCAAGTTATGGTGACTTGAAATTCTCCTACCCCATGCCCATATTAAAAATAAAACCAGAATAAAAGAACATGAATTAATAAATAACCATGTAGTCACTATAAGCTGGAAGAAATAAATTCAAGACACAAAGATTATAACTTAAACCAAACAACACTTATAATAATATAACTATATACAGATATAAGTAATAACATGCCAGAAAAATATATTTACACTATCCTATTTATATTCATTATATTATATTTTATAACATTCATAAACTTTACTTTTCAGCACTTCACTTGTTCATAGATAGAGTTTTTTTTTATATACAATAATTAAACGTTTTGTAAATGGAGAATTAAATATGCTTTTATTAGAGACCTTTGTTCTAAATAAAACCTTTTATATATGATTGCGGATATGATAAATTAGGTTTTCCTGACATGGGAACCTAAAAAATAGAAGAGGAGTAGGTTAAAACACAAAAGTGGTTCTTAAAATGTTTTCATTTCATTTAAAGGCCATGGTAGGGTGGGTACAGACCAAGAGTGGCGATTAACACCATAGCCACACCAACATTTTGCCGTGTAGGAACATTCATTCTTTTGCTTATTTAGTTTTTTTGTTTCCAGATATGTTGACGTCAGCAAAAACCCCCCCAAGCCGAGAAGAGCTAGAATTTCAAAGGGTCCCGCCGTCGCTGATTAGTTAATATCCCTGGCCCGTACAAGTGTAGCGTTTCTACATTGTACGCATATTATTTTCCATCTATGCCGATGATATACAAAATCGTTTTATTGTGATTTTTGTCATTTACTTTGTTGGTTTATTAAAACAAACCTTCATACTAAAACGCTACAGATTTTTTGGCGCCCAACGTGGGGCAGACTAAGATCGGTACCTAACAAAGTCGACTAGCTAAGATCACTGCTGGCTGGCAGCCTGATATATCACTACGATAGACTTTTTGCTGTTTGACCAATGTGTGACTTAGTTACAGTTGTGTGCTTTGTTTTGTATATTAGATCTCCAACCGTATATTTTGCACTATTACGGTTGAGCACTGATCGTTAGTAAGTCTCCACACTTATTTAGTTTTGTTGTGTTGAAAAAAAAAAATTGTTTTGTATGCATAAGTGTTATTTCTGTTCTGGATTTCGATCATATTAGCGCCTGCTGATTTAAGTTGACCGAATAAAAGATACGCTAGCCACAATCGATTAAAGCTTGTAACCTTGTATACATCTTGTTTGTCTTTGTTGTGCTCATACATTGGGGTTGACCTGTTTCGTATGCACACAAAAATAATAAACAATTGGTTAATTCAACAACGTTAATTAATAGCTCGTTTGTTTTCGACTGGATATCAGTTTTTCTTGTTGCCATTCGAAGTTGGTTTTAGGTTGACGTTTGTTACACACATCTGGAAATTCGAGTATTTGAGTATTTGAATACTATCGACCGATATTAGCGGTTTCAAATTGTTTTCTTGGAGTTAGCTTTGTTCATGAAGAATGCTATATTCCATTATTCTTTTGGTTTCATTTGAGTTCATGGGAAAGGTATACGACTTCGTTGTTGCTGTATTTTGCTGGAAATACGAAGCATATGCGCATGCGTAGCTTGGTCCGTTTAATAAAGCAATGTAATGAATCCATATACAAATCTTGAAGCTCGAAGCCAAAAATTAGATTCAATAGCCCAATTTAAATTCCTGTTCCGCAAGTGCAAAATGTTTTAATACTAACTCTGTTTTTTTTTTTATGATTTCCAAATATGTCGATTAGGAAATAGCATATAAGATGCCATTACATCATAGTTTTGAGAATACGATGATTCCCAAATATGTCGATTAGGAAATAGCATATAAGATGCCATTACATCATAGTTTTGAGAATACTAATGCCCCAGCAGCAGCTGAGGATAATATTTGTTTGATTTGCGACGCATGCATGACTGATACTCAAACTTGTTTAATTACTAGTTGTCAGCATGTGTTTCATAAGTCGTGTATCGAACAGCGATTACACGAAAATAATGAATGCCCTGCTTGCTTTGCAATTGTGCAAGTTAAAGACTTGAAAGCCGTTGTCGGAAATTGTTCTCCGAAACGGAAACAAGTCACAGCAGTCATTCATCGTCCCGTTACACGTGGAGTAGCTCGAGATTTAGGTTTAGATGTAGGTGCAGTCCAAGTGGAGTGCTAGTAGTGTAGCATTGCCACCATAGCACTAATCGCCATGAGCATAATATAGTCCAACCACCGCCCAGAGCACCAAGGCGAGGTAGACCAGTACGTGCGAGAAATTATCGCCGTCAAAACATACCAGATATGACAAATATAGAAAGCATCATTGAGCAAACAGTCACTAGATTGCCTTCAATAATGAATGTCAGTGTGCCAATTGATTCAAATAACTCTCGAGAAGAGAGACAATCAATACGTCCTAGTCCGGTTGTGTCAACCATTGCTAGTTCGTTGTCGCATAAAAAGATCACGGATATAATTCAGAAATGGGGAATCCATTTCGATGGTTCTTCTCAAGGATTATCCGTTGAAGAATTTTTATATCTTATTTAAGATATTGACTCGTGAGAATCTGTCCAATGATTTTGAAGCATTAAGTAAAAATGTTCACACATTGTTGGTCGGAAAAGCGCGAGATTGGTATTGGAGATACCACAAAAGTGTCGAAAATTTTAGTTGGAATGAATTTTGTAGAGCCATACGACATCAATATAAAGAAAGTCGCACAAATAATGAGTTACGAGAGCAAATTCGAAGTCGTAAGCAAAAGCCAGGTGAACCTTTTGAATTGTTTTACGAGGCCATTTGTCAGTTGGTAGATAGGTTGTCCGTACGCATCGATGAAGAAGAATTGGTGGAAATCGCACAAGCAAATTTGTTGTCCGATTATAAAGAAAGGTTATTGTTCGAAGATATTCGTTCGATTTCTGAACTGCGTAAACTAGTGCAGAAACGAGAGAATTTTTTAAAAGATTTAAATCGCTCGCGAACGCTGCCAACTAAGAAAAGAGAAACAAGTCCTTATCGTGTATATGACGTTGAAGAAGATTCTTTGGAAGAATCAACTCCAGTGGTAATAGACGAAGAAATCGCCGCCATTCTACTAAGATCATCTGTTGGAATTGCGAAAATCCCGGTCACTTGTGGGAAAATTGTTTGTCTGACAGACGCATTTTTTGCTACGGATGTGGTACTCCAAATGTGTATAAACCACAATGCCAAACTTGTGTGCGTAGGTCGGAAAACCGCCAAAAGGGGGCATCCAACAACAACCCTCGGGTGTCCCTGTAATAATCGATCAAATTGAGAAAAATTCAAACATTAATAACAGCAACGTTATTAATAAATGTCGGCAAATTACTGTCGAGAAACCAGATAGGTCTGGAAGTCTTCCGATTAAGTTAATCACTTCTTCAGAAGAGACTTATAAACCCCCTAACGAGACTAAATTGAAGTTCCTGCCTTACCATGAAAGATTGAAAAGTATCTAGAAGTAAGAGATAGAATTTTCGCAGATATCGGAAGCTGCATTAAAAGAAATACGAAGAGAATTCGGACATATTTTCATAAAATTAGAAAGAAACGCAAGTTTGTCGTAGCTACCATTTTTCAGAACAAAGAAGATATGCGCAGTTATGCGAAAGTATCTTTTCTAAACTTTACGGAGTTAGGATTGTTAGATACTTGAGCAAACATCAGTTGTATAGGTTCAGAGATAGCTCGAAGCGATTGGAGTAAATATTCCGCTTTTCGGCCGATTGTTTCCAATGTGAAAACAGCAGATGGCAAGGCGCATAAAGTTCTTGGAACATTAAAAATTTCCATGACGTACAATGGCGTAGAAAAAGCCATAGAACTTTATGTCATTCCCTCAATTGCACAAAGGCTTATTTTAGGTATTGATTTTTGGAGAATTTTCGAATTAGCTCCAGGAATCATAAGCTCTGTTTCCGCCGAAGTTTCGCAAGAACTAAAATCTGACGCTTCTGATCACTATCCGCTGTCAGATATGGAGCTCAAACAATTAGAGACAGTCAAAAGTTTGTTTCCTAATTTTGAAAAACAAGGTTTAGGTCGTACTTCTCTGATTAAGCATCATATTGATGTAGGAGATGCTAAGTCAGTGAAGCAGCGATATTATCCCGTTAGTCCAGCTGTAGAAAAGCTGATGTATGCAGAAATTGATAGAATGTTGAGTTTAGGAGTAATTGAACTGTCGCATAGCGCATGGAGCTCGCCGATGAGATTGGTTGTAAAACCCAACAAAGTGCGATTGTGTTAAGATGCAAGAAAATTGAATGATGTGAGTAAAAACGATGCATACCCTTTACAAAGCATTGATGGAATTTTCGCTCGTTTACCAAAGGCAAATCTTATTTCAAAATTAGATTTGAAAGATGCCTATTGGCAAATTGAGTTGACTGATGAGTCAAAACCATTAACAGCGTTTACCGTGCCAGGACGGCCATTATACCAATTTGTGGTTATGCCCTTTGGGTTATGCAACGCGCCCTCAACGATGTGTAGGTTAATGGATGAAATAATCCCGCCTGATTTGCGTCATTGTGTATTTGGTTACCTAGATGATCTCTGCATTGTATCTGAAGATTTTTCATCGCATTTAGCTGTCCTAGTCCGTATTGCTGACCAATTTCGTAAAGCTAACTTGACGTTAAATATCAATAAATCGAATTTCTGTATTACAAAGGTTAACTACCTAGGATATGTGATAGGAAGTGGAGGTATTTCTACTGACCCATCAAAAAAATCGTGTGTATTACATTGGCCCCCGCCCAGAAACTTGAAGCAAGTTCGAGGATTTTTAGGAGTTTGTGGTTGGTATAGGAGATTTATTCAGAATTTTGCTGAAGTAACCTTTCTGATTACCGAAGTTCTTTCTATAAAAAATACGTTTAAATGGTCGCCTGAGGCTCAAGAAGCCATGGAAAAATTAAAAATTTTATTAACTACTGCCCCTGTTCTTCAAAACCCGGACTTTCATAAAAAGTTCTATTTACATTGTGATGCCAGCGATTATGGTATAGGCGCAGTATTATTACAGTTGTCGGACGCATTGGAAGAGAAACCAATTGCCTTTATGTCGAAGAAATTGAGCAAGTCGTAAAGAAATTATAGCGTAACAGAACGCGAATGTTTAGCAGTCATTCTTGCCATCGAAAAGTTTCGTTGTTACCTTGAGTTGCAAGAATTTGAAGTAGTTACCGATCATTCTAGTTTGCTTTGGCTTATGCGCCAACAGAATGTATCTGGTCGCTTAGCTCGATGGGTGCTTACACTGCAAGCATTTAAGTTTACTATTTCACATAGAAAAGGGAAAGATCATATTGTCCCAGATGCGTTGTCGAGATTGTGTGAAGATCAAATTGATAGTGTCGAACTGATAGGTCCAGAAATTGATATTGATTCACCGGCGTTTTTAGATAGAGATTATATAGAACTCAAGTTCAGAATTTCGTCGAACAAAGACAAGTTTCCTGATTTGCGAGTGGAAGATAAAAATGTGTACATTCGTACAGAGCATTCGTCTGGTGATCCATCGCAAGAGTCGAGTAGTTGGAAGTTATGGGTACCCGAAAAACTACGTAGGTCGGTTATTATGCAAGCTCATGACAGTTTAACCTCAGCTCATGGAGGTATGCAAAAGACTATCGAACGTCTGCGTAGAAATTTCTTTTGGCCAGGTTTATCGAAAGAAGTTCGAGACTATATTCGTGTCTGCGATACATGCAAAGAAACGAAAGCTCCCAATCAAACTTTACGTCCACCCATGGGTGAGCAAAGTGTTTCTGTCAGGCCTTTTCAGAAGGTGTATATAGACATTCTTGGTCCATATCCACGTAGCAAAAATGGTAATATTGGACTACTCATTGTGTTAGACCATTTTAGTCGATATCATTGGTTACACCCGCTAAAAAAATTCTCGTCAATTTCAATTCAAGACTATCTCTTGAAAAATATTTTTCATTGCTTTGGGGTTCCCGAGGTCATCATAAGTGATAATGGTTCCCAATTTAAGGCAAATGATTTTGCAGCATTTCTTACCAAATTCGGAATCCGACATGTTTTCACAGCCCTTTATTCGCCTCAGAGTAATGCAGCTGAAAGAGTGAATAGATCGTTGTTATCGGCTATTCGAGCATATATTCGAAAAGATCACACTGAATGGGATAATTATTTATCAAACATTTCATGTGCTCTCCGATCCGCTTTGCACCAATGATAGGTTGTTCACCCTATAGAGCGTTATTTGGAATGAATATGACCAGGCATGGTGAAGATTATAAATTGTTGAAAAAACTTTCCTTGTTAGAAGACTCAATTCCTTGAACCCGTGAAGATGGTTTAGCTTTGATTCGAAAAGATATTCAAATGAACAGTCGTCAAGCATATGAAAGAAATGCCAAGCAATATAATTTACGGTCGAAGCCAGTTGCTTTCAAAGTAGGTCAAGAAGTGTTCAAGAGAAATTTTCAGTTGAGCCAGTTCAGTCAATACTATAATAAGAAATTACTTGCCACTTTTCGGACCATAAAAATACCAAGATATCCTAGCGCCATCTATGGCAACGTCAAACCTAGCAGTGGCAAGGTTTGCGTACAAGCTGTCATAGGACGGAAATGAAAGTTTTGACGAAGCTAAGCTTAGGTATATATATGCTAGCCAGATCTTAATTCTTTCTTTTGCCATCGACCCAGCGACCGAACAAGTCGTTCGACTTTAAAACACCTATAAAAAAAAAAAATAAATAAATAAATCAAGGAATTAAAATAAAAACCAGTAAGGGCGGTATAGTTGAGTATTCTCAACTATATAATACCCTGTACACACACCCATGTTGATAACACGTTAAACATTCGCCGACAGCAAAAGCAGTGTACCACGATATGGTTTGTGTATTTGCTAATAGTGAGGCAGGGCTCACAGTGCAATGTTGCCATTAGATGGCGCTTTAGTACGGGTTTTGTTACAAAGCATTGCTGCAAAATTTTAGTGTGTTGGTCTTTGCGGGGAAAGTGGTAGTTTGTTGTATGCAGTTTTAAAAAGGTATGTTATCTGAGTTTGCATACCAAATTTCAGCATTGTATTCTTTATACTTTAGGAGATACAGCAATTTTAAGAAAAAAAATGATCTTTTGTTGTGCTCAATGGGCGGGAAGGAATGGGCGTGGCAAAAATTCCTTCAAACTTCATCTAGTGTTCGACCACACGAGACTATCTTCCAAATTCTTCCTAGCTTTAATAGTTTTCGCAGTGTTAAGTACGGTTTTTGTTACAAATAGGATAAAGCAGTGTTCAAAGCGCAATTTATGCCAAATTTCAACTTGTTTGTCTTTGCGTTGTCACACAGCGTTAAAAAGTTTGTGGTATGCAGTTTTAAAAAGGTATGTTTACTGAGTTTGCATACAAAATTTCAGCATTGTATCTATTATAGTTTAGGAGATACAGCAATTTTAAGAAAACAACTTTTTGAGGGGAAACGAAAGGGAGGGGGAAAAAATGTGGTATGCAGTTTTGTAGAGCTATACATACTGAGTCTACATACTCATTTTCATGTTTCTAACTCATCAGGTTTTCGAGCTACAGCCTTTTGAAAAAATGGGTGGTGCTCGATGGGCGGGAAGGAGTGGGCGTGGCAAAAAATCCTTCAAACTTGATCTAGCGTTTGACCTCACGAGTCTATCCACCAAATTTCAAGTCTCTAGCTCTTATAGTTTTCGAGAACCATTGGTGAGGACGGACGGACGGACGGACGGACAGACAGGGCTATATCAATTCGTCTTGTCATCCTGATCAAGAATATATATACTTTATAGGGTCCCCCTCCCCTCCTTCTATGCGTTACATACAAACCGTCTCAAACAAACTTAATATACCCTGATACACAGTGTGTGTACAGGGTATAAAGATATTCGTTTTGAATAGCGTGGGGTAAAATACCTTAAATTGCCAACAATTAATTTATAATTATATGGCAATTCGCTAAAAACGTATAATTTCAAATAAAATAAATATTCTACACGAATTTGAATATATTTTGGTAAGTGGATTTATTAATCTCTCATCGTCCATGTGCGACTGAGAGAAAATATAACTAAATCCCTAACTTTAATTTTAATTCTCATCAATAGCACCTATTATTGGCACAAAAACTGTTTCTCGAAAGGAACAGCCAACGAATTTCGGAAAATCCGCACGGATTGGCGTGATATTTCCTGATTGCCACAGAACGATTTGCCACCGGAGACTCCGTAGCCAACACGGTTCGTGTCTTTTAAAGGGTCCCGGATGGTTATATTTGGCCATTGAGCTACAGTGGGGAGCAAAACTGAGTACATGTTGCTCACTTTCTTACATTTGGCTCAGTTGTACAAAAACCAATGGGTGAAAAAATCTGAAATAATTATCCAAGATTCTTGGTATCTTAAGCTCCAAATTTGCCAAAACAAGCCTAGCGATTAATTGAATAAAAGAGATATAAAACATCAAAAGTTAATACAACATACATTTACTCAATTATGCACGAATTGATTATTTTACGAAAAACAACTTTTTATCATATTTAATCCGAAAACCATTCATATTTATAATGCGTTTTACAATCTTGGATATTCTTTTAATCATATTCAGTGAACAGTAAAGCGAAATATTGGCTCACTCAAGCTGTACTCCCCTCAAAAGTTCCTTTTCCGTAAAGTGGCCATTTTATCTTTGCCCAATCTTATTTTTAAAATTAAAC
This sequence comes from Phortica okadai, assembly GCA_034638295.1. Lineage (NCBI taxonomy): Eukaryota > Metazoa > Arthropoda > Insecta > Diptera > Drosophilidae > Phortica > Phortica okadai. The sequence goes on from CM067852.1 coordinate 17,077,323, forward strand.
AACGATTTTTTACCGATTTGAGGTCTGGGGTCTATGCCGACCACTCCATGGCTTAAAACTCTTGCTCCCTAAACCAGTCTTTGGAAATACAGCCAGATTTCTTGAGTCCCCCTCTTGTGAAAAAATTATTTTCTTTTCGGAGAAATTAAATGCGTGGATGAAACTTGCAAGTAGTGACTGGCGAATACTAAGGTATACGCTCTTTTTCATATTAATGAGTGAATTATTCATATTAATGAGTGAATTATTATAAAAAGTTGTATTGGAGTCCGCAATCAGACAATTAAAATCTTTGTTATCAGACAATAACATGAAATCTTACCTAAAGTTCTACAAAACACGCCTAAACGGAAATGTGGGTGACTGAAAACATGTAGTTAGACTGATGAACCATACTATTAAAGATTTTTTTTTACAGTTTAGGCGAGTTTTGTAAAACTTTAGGTAAGATTACATGTTATTGTCCGATAACACAGATTTTAATTGTCTGATTGCGGACTCAAAACCAACTTTTTATAATAATTCACTAATTGGTATAAAAAAGAGCCCATATCTTCGTATTCGCCAGTCACTACTTACAAGTTTCATCCACGCATTTGAATTCTCCAACGAGAAAATAATTTTTTCACAAGAGGACGACTTAAGAAATCTGCCTCTATTTTCAAAAACTGATTTAGGGAGCAGGAGTTTTAAGCCACGGAGTGGTCAGCATAGACCCCAGACCTAAATTCGATAAAAAATCGTTGATCAATTTTTGAAATAAGGCTGGGCAAAGATAAAATAGCTCCCTTTACGGAAAAGGAACTTTTGGAGGGAGTACAGCTTGAGTGGGCCAATATTTCGCTTTATTGTTCACTGAATATGGTTGAAAGAGTGTCCAAGATTTCAAAACGCATTACAAATAAAAATGTTTTTTTGATTAAATATAAAAATAGGTTGTTTTTCGTAAAATAATCAATTGGTGCAAAATTGAGTACATGTAGGTTGTCTTATCTTTTGATTTTTTATAAGTCTCCTATTTAATTTATCGCTATGCTTGTTTTGGCAAATTTGGAGCTTAAGATACCAGGAATCTTGGATAATTATTTCAGATTTTTTCACCCATTGGTTTTTGTACAACTGAGCCAAATGTAAGAAAGTGAGCAACATGTACTCAGTTTTGCTCCCCACTGTATATCAAGTTACATCAGGCTACATCAATTTTGTTATACCCTGTACACACACTGTGTATCAGGGTATATTAAGTTTGTTTGAGACGGTTTGTATGTAACGCATAGAAGGAGGGGAGGGGGACCCTATAAAGTATATATATTCTTGATCAGGATGACAAGACGAATTGATATAGCCCTGTCTGTCCGTCCGTCCGTCCGTCCGTCCTCACCAATGGTTCTCGAAAACTATAAGAGCTAGAGACTTGAAATTTGGTGGATAGACTCGTGAGGTCAAACGCTAGATCAAGTTTGAAGGATTTTTTGCCACGCCCACTCCTTCCCGCCCATCGAGCACCACCCATTTTTTCAAAAGGCTGTAGCTCAAAAACCTGATGAGTTTGAAACATGAAAATGAGTATGTAGACTCAGTATGTATAGCTCTACAAAACTGCATACCACATTTTTTCCCCCTCCCCATCGTTTCCCCTCAAAAAGTTGTTTTCTTAAAATTGCTGTATCTCCTAAACTATAATAGATACAATGCTGAAATTTTGTATGCAAACTCAGTAAACATACCTTTTTAAAACTGCATACCACAAACTTTTTAACGCTGTGTGACAACGCAAAGACAAACAAGTTGAAATTTGGCATAAATTGCGCTTTGAACACTGCTTTATCCTATTTGTAACAAAAACCGTACTTAACACTGCGAAAACTATTAAAGCTAGAGACTTGAAATTTGGAAGATAGTCTCGTGTGGTCGAACACTAGATGAAGTTTGAAGGAATTTTTGCCACGCCCATTCCTTCCCGCCCATCGAGCACAACAAAAGGTCATTTTTTTCTTAAAATTGCTGTATCTCCTAAAGTATAAAGAATACAATGCTGAAATTTTGTATGCAAACTCAGATAACATACCCTTTTAAAACTGCATACAACAAACTACCACTTTCCCCGCAAAGACCAACACACTAAAATTTTGCAGCAATGCTTTGTAACAAAACCCGTACTAAAGCGCCATCTAATGGCAACATTGCACTGTGAGCCCTGCCTCACTATTAGCAAATACACAAACCATATTGTGGTACACTGCTTTTGCTGTCGGCGAATGTTTAACGTGTTATCAACATAGGTGTGTGTACAGGGTATTATATAGTTGAGAATACTCAACTATACCGCCCTTACTGGTTGAGCTGCAGCATTTAAAATTAAGTGTAGTGTATAGTGAAGAAAAAAAAAAAGTATAAGATAAAAACAAAAATTTGGTTGAAAACAAAAAAAAACCAGTAAGGACGGTATAGTCGAGTATACTCGACAATATAATACCCTGCATAAAAGTTAGTTGTAAACCAAATATTATCAAGAAAAAAAAAAAAAAAATTACTTAAATTTGCAAAAATATATCCGTTTTCTTTATTTATACAAATAGGAAGAATTCTCGTGAAAAAAATACGTGTTTTATTTACAAATTACACAGAAGCTAAAATTACCTTAACAGTTTTAACTAAATAAATAATCTACAAATACTACAAAGTTTTGATTATATATAGATTTTACATAAATAGTGATTAAAAGCTAGGTAAACTTAATAAGATAGCGTCATGAAAGCTATAGAGCGTTTCGTACGTTCGAGAGTCTATGTCTTAGTCTAAATTTGTCAGAGCCCAGTCAATTTGCGTTCCAGCACTAGTTGTCTCAACGTCAAAATTTAAAAGCAACCTAAATCCTCTAGCAGAAAGACGATTTAAAAGATTATCAGACTCTGAGCGACTTCGAAAACATAAATTAAAATCTCCTATAACCAAAGAATCTGACCCTAGAAACGGAAACTGTTCGAAAACGTCTTCAAAGTCGGATATGAATTGTCGAAGTGGATACCTAGGGCTTCTATAAATTATTAGAACGCCTATCGACTTATAACGGAAAACTGCATATTCGAATACACCTGAATTGCTTTCTGTAAATTTTCGATGACTAGCGCAACAACTTATGTGTTGAAGAATTTCTTCCCGAACATAAACGATTATTCCTCTTTTAGGACGGGTCTGAATATAGCAGTCATTGCAATCAAGCCTAATTGCAATTCTGAATCCGGGAACCTCATAATTTTCTTGCGGATACGTTGATGTCTCCACAACACAAACAATTGATGACATTAACATAAGTTTGTCAGCTCGAATGTCATCAATGTTGGAAAACAAACTTTGAGTGTTGTGGTAACATATTTGTAGGCCTAACGGACTTATCAAATGATCGAAATGGGTGTTCAACAGTTTCTCATTACGTAACGTTTGTATTTCTACATGAACAAAGTCACTTTCCGAAAGAGGTTTAGGTGGGTTGAATTGACCAACCAAAAAGAGTCCTGCTGCATTTGTAGCTCTACTGCAAGCAACATAAAGGGCAGCTCGTGACATACGTTTACTTGTGTGAACTGCAACAAGTGAATATGTAGCGCCTTGACTCTTATGAATTGTAATACCTTCGGCAGGTACTACTGGAAACTGTTTTCGGTCAATACAAACTTGTTCGTTTCGTTTGTATTGAAAGGTTCGAATTATTTTTTGAACCGGTGTCCAACTAAGTTCAGTGGCGTGCGAGTTTTGATATCTCGCATTTTGGCCCACAGACTCTTCAGGAAATTGAATCCACAATTTTGTTGGACAGTTTGAATTGTTGAAGTCAATTTGCTTCAAAACTCCTGTTGCACCATTGACCAAACCATCACCTGTATCGACATTGACAGTCATCATATACTTGATGGTGGTTTTTAAAAGAAGACTATTGATGAGACCTTGCGTCTCAGAGGTCTTGAAATGCTGAATTGCTTCAAGAATTCGCTCTTTACTTTCATTTGTAAGACCTGTGGCCTTAATGACATCTTCGGAGTTTGAAACAAACTGCTGCAGAGAAACTGAATTTAGTTTGAAAGAATTATAGCAGTCTGCTTCATTATTTGTCAAGAATAAATGAATGGCATCATTCGGAATATTTGATGCTGACACAATTCGGGAACGTAAAAGTTCAATATCAAAAGGTGTCATTGCACCAGATGCCATGTTGTTAAGAGCAATAGCGAATGATTGGTCTTCACGTTGGCGCATTATCTCTGTAAGTTCGAAATATTTGAAAAGGTCCCACAGAGATGAACCAAACAACGTATGGTACGGATCATTTGAATTAGACTGAAAGACCCATTTATCCGCAACAGGTGAAAGTTGTCTGAGGTCCCCGAAAACTACAACAGAAACACCGCCGAATGGAGAGGTATTTTTAAAAATCTGTCTTAGACGAGCATCTAAATTCGAAAACATTTTGGCACCGACCATTGAAACCTCGTCAATGATCAGCACCTTGAGATCTAGCAAGTTTGTGTGTAAGGTATTACACAAATCGTGACTTAATGGCCTTAGTTCCGAGCTCGACTGGTTCACTGGAAGTGAAAACATTGAATGTAAAGTAGATCCACTTAGGGCAAAAGCAGCTTTTCCAGTTGGAGCACATAAAAGAACTCGTACAGAGTTCGGATTACTTCCAGGTACACTATTGTACCTGTAAGTAAGGGACTGAAAAATGGCGGATATCAACCTACTCTTTCCTACTCCGGCTCCACCACTTACAAACTCATGAAAAACAAATTTGCATTTGACATTATGCAGCAAATGAGTTAAGTAAACTCTTTGTTTAAAGTTGAGAGACCTAACAATTGTCAGCAAATTTTCTTTTGCGATGATGGGAGGAAGATTAATGTGTCGAATGGTATTGTCAGATTGGTCTTGATTTATCTCTGGATCATTTAGATTTAGAACGTTTAAGCCTGGTGGCACTTCAGGTATTGCTAGTGCCCGAAATTGTTCATCTAAATCCTGATCCGAGCGATGCACATCTTCATTGTTGTCATTTTCGATGTCTTGCAATCGATCCAAAACTTCTTCCAACTCTCTATCATCTAAAACATTAACCGCCGTATTTTAGGAAATGTCTTAAGCAAGTTAAGACGCTGTTAAGCCGTAACATTCTCTTAACTGCCAGTTGATAACATTTTAAGAAAATTCGTATTTTAGAAACAGAAAAAAAAGCTCTTTTCGTCTTAACGAAGACATTTTCTAATACCTGCTCGCTAGGACGTCTTAACAAAGATTTTAATGCAAATGTTTGCGAAATTAATATAAATTGGAAAAGTATGACTTTTTTTCAATATTAATAATTAAATAAATAATAATTTTCTTATTACATTACTATTTTGAACAATTATATTCACTTTTACTCATTTTGCAAACATTTTGTTTTCAAAAAATAATATAGCAATTGAAGCCACATAATCATGAAAACTCTATAATTGCATTTGATTACTTATTTGTTTATATTATTGCAATTTTATATTTTTCAAACCAGAAAAACAAAAGCAATTGTAAACATGAATGAATATTAGGTAGGTCTATGTTCCATGACGATACACGACACATATGCGATTGTGTCAGCTAACCGATTACTGTGTCAATTGTGTCAGTGAATCAGTGTCAAAAGTGGCGCACCTGTGTCTCAAAATGGAAGAAGAAGACGAGACGGAATAAAAGTGCTAGCTACACTCATGTTCATTTGAGATACGCGAAAACATAAGCAATTTCAATATTCCATGCCGAACTTAACATACGCTTAACATAAATTTTTCATACTGTTATCTCAAAAACAGCTTTCGAGTTAAAAAGAGCTTTCGATTTAAGAGATTATTGCCTAAAATACGGAAATGCTTAAAATCTCCTTTAGAAATGTCTTCACTGATACATTTGTATCAACGAAGACATTTTTAAGACATTTCCTAAAATAGGGCGGTAAACCTCCTCCTGATTGCATCAATCGTTCCCTGATTTTCACGATAAATAACCTCACAATCTTTATTAAGAATGTCTACCGTCTCATTTCTCCAAGGGAGATACAACATTACTAGTTCCCTAAAGAAGCCCTTACGATCCTTATCAACGTTAAACCGCCTATATCTAATAACACAGGGCTTTGTACGTTTTCTTACAAAGCCACTGTTATCTATAAGAGGAAAAGCTGTCCTTGCAAAAACTTCAGGTTCAACCTAAACTTCAACTTCTTCAGAAGCCTCAGCAACATTTACTGCCCTATCCGTCTTCGAATATCGGTAGTTCGCTGCAAAATCCGCTAAACATAGGTCACTCAAGGTATTTGGACGATGAACATAATGTTCAAGTAAACCTGTCTGAAAGATATTCGTTGAATCTTGTTGCATGTCCTGCAACTCGCCTCTAGGCTTCAGCATTCTAACGCGCTGCTCTGGATGAGAAGTATTAATATATATTTCAGCATTGCTACTCTCAGACATGTGCAAACCTAAGCAACAGTATGCAGCTTCTTGTGCAGAAATTTCACTTCCTGAAATGAATTCGTGACCTATGTGCTGAAGTTTTTGTTTAATAGTAAAATTGCAGCGATGAATTTCTTCAACAGCTTCGCGTAACAACTTTGAAACACCTCGATTTGATTTGTTTATGTAATTCACTATGTAACTACAACATGCATAGGCATCCAAAATGAACTGGATGTCCATGTTGGCCCTATGCAATGCGAGGATGTCTTTGTTATATGCGTTGAGCATTTTACTATTAAAACTTCTACGCAAAAATATTTGTGGCTTCTTAAGGCTTGATCTTAAAGCCAACTTATACTCTTCATAATTCATATTCAGAGTATTGTGAGCCAAAAATTTATCAAAATTAGAAAAATTCAGATCTGCTGACAATAGATCTTGAATTTTTTGATAATTTTCACAATGTTGGTCACGGTGTTCAAATTCATCAGGAAGTGGCGTTAGAATTTCAGTTTGTGGCATTGGGGGATAAGGCATCCCGAAACGGCAACCTCTACCTTGTCGACGACAGGAATGTCCATGGCTATGTTTTTGATAAGCAATGAATTCTTGCAGACTAGGCTCAATACTTTCAGTAGAAATGAAAGTATCAATGAAGGTTATGACAGCCTGATATGTGCTATGATCGTTAAGATCAATTTTTGGGGCATCTTTCAGCCAATACATGCCATGGACGTTTGGTGAACCTCTATGCTGAAACTCGATGCGCCAATAATATTTTGTGACAGGGTATTTACCGAAAATACATTCGTTGGTTTTCATTAGTGAAAACAGTTGACGAAATCTATAGTCAAAATATCTAGCGCAAGTAACAGCATCGGTTCGGATAAGTCTGGCCTTCTCATCGAAACGCATTGTAGCCGCCTGCTCTTCGGAAATTGTAATGCGGTCTACATTTTGCTTCAAGATAACTAAGAGTTCGGTCCACTTTGTTTCAGCTGCTGATAATGTGATAAAAAAAGTGGGAAGATCGAACTGCCTAATCATGGCCAAGACTTTTTTTTTCTCGGCTTCCCAGTGAGCTGGAGATGAGCGAACACCTTTTAATACCCTGTAGCCATCATCGTGAAGAATTAAACGGTTTACAAAATCATCATTTAAGACGTTGTTCACGGTGATGCCTGCAGGGGCCCTATTTTTTCGCAAACAAATTGAAGTATTGTTTGCGATATTTATCTTTTCAAGCTTCTTATAATTGTAAAAAAGCTTGTCTAACCGAACGCCTCTTCTATCAAAATTACGCAGCTCAGACCTAACAATTTTGGTGAATGTTTCACAACATTGACGTTTACGACCTCCATATATGGACGCAAACGACAATTCCTCAGAGTCTTCATCGGTACCATGTCTAAAGGACGCTGACCTTCACCAGGAGCCATTATAACTCTTTGTAATTGAACGTTTTCAATTGGATTATTATCCATCAAAGTTTCTTGGCCTCCTGGATTAAGATCGTTCTCAATATGATTGTCCTGTTCATTTGCATTGGGGTTTTCGTTATCATTTCTGATACGAGTGTTCGAAATAGACTGAACAATGTCAACATCAGATGTTGAAACGACAAAAGAAACATTTTCTGAAACAAACGAAGAAATCCATTGTTCGTCTAAAGATATTTGATGCTTTCTATACAGTTCTGTATTGCATAAATATCTTACTGCCTCCAGAACTTTAGCAGGTCGTATGCTTTCTGTCATGAAATCATGACTGTACTGCATACGCCGCCTGAGATGCAGTTGAATAACTTCGGATTGATCGAAAGTTCGAGGTAGAGTTGTAACTGTATTTGTTACCGAAATCGGAACATTTACAACAGCTCCTCGAATGGCACTTTGGCGCTCGAACCCTAAAGGAACAATCCTAATGAATGGAAGGCGTGGACACACAAATCGCTCTTCAAGGGGTGTTAAGTCCTTTAAACAATCAGGAAGTTCTGGAAATTCCAGGCCATTTGTAATGCAAATGTTTGGCTTCTTCCTTTGCTTTACAGCACGAGCACAAGTTTTGCAAAAATTGCATGTGCTTTCCGTTAAAGGAAATTTTTGTAATAGATACAAAATATCGCTACTGTATGGATTGTTATTTTCGATCCATGATGCATCAATTTTTTCTGTTTGATGGGGGAACCATAATCCACCGCAACAAATGCAAATAATTGTGGGTCCATGCCTAATATTTTTGAAATAAATTTCAAATTTACGTTGTAGACGTGAATCAGGTGCCCTCAACACTTCTGGCGATCGGTCTAGATCAACGTGTCTATCTTGTCTGATTCTGTCTACATTACGCTGATTTTCTCTAGACCGATTGCTAGGAACAGACCGATGAACCGAAACTCTCCTACCTAATTGTCTTAAAGCATCATTTTGCGTTCGTCTGGCTAATGCCCTAGCTTCCCTTCTCTGGACTCTATTTCTCACTCGGTTCTCTGTCTGATTTTCTTCGTTTGCACGGCTTAAAGAATGTCGAAGTGTGTCGCGAGCCTGTTCGATTTGGTGGATACGTGGATTTGTACGACGCGACGCATGTTCGACAGTGTTATTTTCTTGTTCCTGTGCACGGTACACAGGATCGCGTCTACGATTTGAACGTCGTATAGTATTTCGCGTTTGTTCGAGCTGGCGAACTTCGAGGTTTGCACGCCGCGATGAGTGTTCGACGGTGTTGTGTTCTTGTTCCTGTGCACGGTACACAGGATCGCGTCTACGATTTGAACGTCGTGTAGTATTTCGCGTTTGTTCAAGCTGGCGAACTTCAGGGTTTGCACGCCGCGATGAGTGTTCGACGGTGTTGTGTTCTTGTTCCTGTGCACGGTACACAGGATCGCGTCTACGATTTGAACGTCGTATAGTATTTCGCGTTTGTTCGAGCTGGCGAACTTCAGGGTTTGCACGCCGCGATGAGTGTTCGACGGTGTTGTGTTCTTGTTCCTGTGCACGGTACACAGGATCGCGTCTACGAGTTGAACGTCGTATAGTATTTCGCGTTTGTTCGAGCTGGCGAACTTCGAGGTTTGCACGCCGCGATGAGTGTTCGACGGTATTGTGTTCTTGTTCTTGTGCACGGTACACAGGATCGCGTCTACGAGTTGAACGTCTCGTAGTATTTCGCGATTGTTCTAGTTGGCGAGCTTCGAGGTTTTCCCTTTGCGACGAATGTGCGACGGTGTTATTTTGTTGTTCGCGAGCACGATAATTACGACTGCGTCTACGATTTGAACGTCGCAGGGAATCGCGTGACTGCTCAATTTCTCGGGTTTCGGAATTTTCGCGACGGTTTTGTTGCAATTGCGTATGTCGTTCGCGAATTTGGTCATTGTTGTTGCGAAGTGCGTCCCTGTCTCTACGTCTTTGTAAAGTTTGAGCAAGAGTTTGTCTCCTAAGTCTTGGCATTTTGTCTTGTTTTGAAGGACAACAAAAAAATACAAATTTTGGAAACTTATATATATACAAATAACCAAACAAATAGTTAAAATAATAAGAATGTAGTAATAATAAATTTATAATAAGTATTATTATAATATAAAACTGTCTCAGTCAAGATCCAGGCGGCTAAAGGGTTGGTCTAAAATATAGAAATTTAAGTAATCTATCTATCTTTGTACGTTTTCTTACAAAGCCACTGTTATCTATAAGAGGAAAAGCTGTCCTTGCAAAAACTTCAGGTTCAACCTCAACTTCAACTTCTTCAGAAGCCTCAGCAACATTTACTGCCCTATCCGTCTGCGAATATCGGTAGTTCGCTGCAAAATCCGCTAAACATAGGTCACTCAAGGTATTTGGACGATGAACATAATGTTCAAGTAAACCTGTCTGAAAGATATTCGTTGAATCTTGTTGCATATCCTGCAACTCGCCTCTAGGCTTCAGCATTCTAACGCGCTGCTCTGGATGAGAAGTATTAATATATATTTCAGCATTCTTCATTCATTCAGCTTCTTGTGCAGAAATTTCACTTCCTGAAATGAATTCGTGACCTATGTGCTGAAGTTTTTGTTTAATAGTAAAATTGCAGCGATGAATTTCTTCAACAGCTTCGCGTAACAACTTTGAAACACCTCGATTTGATTTGTTTATGTAATTCACTATGTAACTACAACATGCATAGGCATCCAAAATGAACTGGATGTCCATGTTGGCCCTATGCAATGCGAGGATGTCTTTGTTATATGCGTTGAGCATTTTACTATTAAAACTTCTACGCAAAAATATTTGTGGCTTCTTAAGGCTTGATCTTAAAGCCAACTTATACTCTTCATAATTCATATTCAGAGTATTGTGAGCCAAAAATTTATCAAAATTAGAAAAATTCAGATCTGCTGACAATAGATCTTGAATTTTTTGATAATTTTCACAATGTTGGTCACGGTGTTCAAATTCATCAGGAAGTGGCGTTAGAATTTCAGTTTGTGGCATTGGGGGATAAGGCATCCCGAAACGGCAACCTCTACCTTGTCGACGACAGGAATGTCCATGGCTATGTTTTTGATAAGCAATGAATTCTTGCAGACTAGGCTCAATACTTTCAGTAGAAATGAAAGTATCAATGAAGGTTATGACAGCCTGATATGTGCTATGATCGTTAAGATCAATTTTTGGGGCATCTTTCAGCCAATACATGCCATGGACGTTTGGTGAACCTCTATGCTGAAACTCGATGCGCCAATAATATTTTGTGACAGGGTATTTACCGAAAATACATTCGTTGGTTTTCATTAGTGAAAACAGTTGACGAAATCTATAGTCAAAATATCTAGCGCAAGTAACAGCATCGGTTCGGATAAGTCTGGCCTTCTCATCGAAACGCATTGTAGCCGCCTGCTCTTCGGAAATTGTAATGCGGTCTACATTTTGCTTCAAGATAACTAAGAGTTCGGTCCACTTTGTTTCAGCTGCTGATAATGTGATAAAAAAAGTGGGAAGATCGAACTGCCTAATCATGGCCAAGACTTTCTTTTCTCGGCTTCCCAGTGAGCTGGAGATGAGCGAACACCTTTTAATACCCTGTAGCCATCATCGTGAAGAATTAAACGGTTTACAAAATCATCATTTAAGACGTTGTTCACGGTGATGCCTGCAGGGGCCCTATTTTTTCGCAAACAAATTGAAGTATTGTTTGCGATATTTATCTTTTCAAGCTTCTTATAATTGTAAAAAAGCTTGTCTAACCGAACGCCTCTTCTATCAAAATTACGCAGCTCAGACCTAACAATTTTGGTGAATGTTTCACAACATTGACGTTTACGACCTCCATATATGGACGCAAACGACAATTCCTCAGAGTCTTCATCGGTAACCATGTCTAAAGGACGCTGACCTTCACCAGGAGCCATTATAACTCTTTGTAATTGAACGTTTTCAATTTGATTATTATCCATCAAAGTTTCTTGGCCTCCTGGATTAAGATCGTTCTCAATATGATTGTCCTGTTCATTTGCATTGGGGTTTTCGTTATCATTTCTGATACGAGTGTTCGAAACAGACTGAACAATGTCAACATCAGATGTTGAAACGACAAAAGGAACATTTTCTGAAACAAACGAAGAAATCCATTGTTCGTCTAAAGATATTTGATGCTTTCTATACAGTTCTGTATTGCATAAATATCTTACTGCCTCCAGAACTTTAGCAGGTCGTATGCTTTCTGTCATGAAATCATGACTGTACTGCATACGCCGCCTGAGATGCAGTTGAATAACTTCGGATTGATCGAAAGTTCGAGGTAGAGTTGTAACTGTATTTGTTACCGAAATCGGAACATTTACAACAGCTCCTCGAATGGCACTTTGGCGCTCGAACCCTAAAGGAACAATCCTCATGAATGGAAGGCGTGGACACACCAATCGCTCTTCAAGGGGTGTTAAGTCCTTTAAACAATCAGGAAGTTCTGGAAATTCCAGGCCATTTGTAATGCAAATGTTTGGCTTCTTCCTTTGCTTTACAGCACGAGCACAAGTTTTGCAAAAATTGCATGTGCTTTCCGTTAAAGGAAATTTTTGTAATAGATACAAAATATCGCTACTGTATGGATTGTTATTTTCGATCCATGATGCATCAATTTTTTCTGTTTGATGGGGGAACCATAATCCACCGCAACAAATGCAAATAATTGTGGGTCCATGCCTAATATTTTTGAAATAAATTTCAAATTTACGTTGTAGACGTGAATCAGGTGCCTTCAACACTTCTGGCGATCGGTCTAGATCAACGTGTCTATCTTGTCTGATTCTGTCTACATTACGCTGATTTTCTCTAGACCGATTGCTAGGAACAGACCGATGAACCGAAACTCTCCTACCTAATTGTCTTAAAGCATCATTTTGCGTTCGTCTGGCTAATGCCCTAGCTTCCCTTCTCTGGACTCTATTTCTCACTCGGTTCTCTGTCTGATTTTCTTCGTTTGCACGGCTTAAAGAATGTCGAAGTGTGTCGCGAGCCTGTTCGATTTGGCGGATACGTGGATTTGTACGACGCGACGCATGTTCGACAGTGTTATTTTCTTGTTCCTGTGCACGGTACACAGGATCGCGTCTACGATTTGAACGTCGTATAGTATTTCGCGTTTGTTCGAGCTGGCGAACTTCGAGGTTTGCACGCCGCGATGAGTGTTCGACGGTATTGTGTTCTTGTTCTTGTGCACGGTACACAGGATCGCGTCTACGAGTTGAACGTCTCGTAGTATTTCGCGATTGTTCTAGTTGGCGAGCTTCGAGGTTTTCCCTTTGCGACGAATGTGCGACGGTGTTATTTTGTTGTTCGCGAGCACGATAATTACGACTGCGTCTACGATTTGAACGTCGCAGGGAATCGCGTGACTGCTCAATTTCTCGGGTTTCGGAATTTTCGCGACGGTTTTGTTGCAATTGCGTATGTCGTTCGCGAATTTGGTCATTGTTGTTGCGAAGTGCGTCCCTGTCTCTACGTCTTTGTAAAGTTTGAGCAAGAGTTTGTCTCCTAAGTCTTGGCATTTTGTCTTGTTTTGAAGGACAACAAAAAAATACAAATTTTGGAAACTTATATATATACAAATAACCAAACAAATAGTTAAAATAATAAGAATGTAGTAATAATAAATTTATAATAAATATTATTATAATATAAAACTGTCTCAGTCAAGATCCAGGCGGCTAAAGGGTTGGTCTAAAATATAGAAATTTAAGTAATCTATCTATAATATCTTTGTACGTTTTCTTACAAAGCCACTGTTATCTATAAGAGGAAAAGCTGTCCTTGCAAAAACTTCAGGTTCAACCTCAACTTCAACTTCTTCAGAAGCCTCAGCAACATTTACTGCCCTATCCGTCTTCGAATATCGGTAGTTCGCTGCAAAATCCGCTAAACATAGGTCACTCAAGGTATTTGGACGATGAACATAATGTTCAAGTAAACCTGTCTGAAAGATATTCGTTGAATCTTGTTGCATGTCCTGCAACTCGCCTCTAGGCTTCAGCATTCTAACGCGCTGCTCTGGATGAGAAGTATTAATATATATTTCAGCATTGCTACTCTCAGACATGTGCAAACCTAAGCAACAGTATGCAGCTTCTTGTGCAGAAATTTCACTTCCTGAAATGAATTCGTGACCTATGTGCTGAAGTTTTTGTTTAATAGTAAAATTGCAGCGATGAATTTCTTCAACAGCTTCGCGTAACAACTTTGAAACACCTCGATTTGATTTGTTTATGTAATTCACTATGTAACTACAACATGCATAGGCATCCAAAATGAACTGGATGTCCATGTTGGCCCTATGCAATGCGAGGATGTCTTTGTTATATGCGTTGAGCATTTTACTATTAAAACTTCTACGCAAAAATATTTGTGGCTTCTTAAGGCTTGATCTTAAAGCCAACTTATACTCTTCATAATTCATATTCAGAGTATTGTGAGCCAAAAATTTATCAAAATTAGAAAAATTCAGATCTGCTGACAATAGATCTTGAATTTTTTGATAATTTTCACAATGTTGGTCACGGTGTTCAAATTCATCAGGAAGTGGCGTTAGAATTTCAGTTTGTGGCATTGGGGGATAAGGCATCCCGAAACGGCAACCTCTACCTTGTCGACGACAGGAATGTCCATGGCTATGTTTTTGATAAGCAATGAATTCTTGCAGACTAGGCTCAATACTTTCAGTAGAAATGAAAGTATCAATGAAGGTTATGACAGCCTGATATGTGCTATGATCGTTAAGATCAATTTTTGGGGCATCTTTCAGCCAATACATGCCATGGACGTTTGGTGAACCTCTATGCTGAAACTCGATGCGCCAATAATATTTTGTGACAGGGTATTTACCGAAAATACATTCGTTGGTTTTCATTAGTGAAAACAGTTGACGAAATCTATAGTCAAAATATCTAGCGCAAGTAACAGCATCGGTTCGGATAAGTCTGGCCTTCTCATCGAAACGCATTGTAGCCGCCTGCTCTTCGGAAATTGTAATGCGGTCTACATTTTGCTTCAAGATAACTAAGAGTTCGGTCCACTTTGTTTCAGCTGCTGATAATGTGATAAAAAAAGTGGGAAGATCGAACTGCCTAATCATGGCCAAGACTTTCTTTTCTCGGCTTCCCAGTGAGCTGGAGATGAGCGAACACCTTTTAATACCCTGTAGCCATCATCGTGAAGAATTAAACGGTTTACAAAATCATCATTTAAGACGTTGTTCACGGTGATGCCTGCAGGGGCCCTATTTTTTCGCAAACAAATTGAAGTATTGTTTGCGATATTTATCTTTTCAAGCTTCTTATAATTGTAAAAAAGCTTGTCTAACCGAACGCCTCTTCTATCAAAATTACGCAGCTCAGACCTAACAATTTTGGTGAATGTTTCACAACATTGACGTTTACGACCTCCATATATGGACGCAAACGACAATTCCTCAGAGTCTTCATCGGTAACCATGTCTAAAGGACGCTGACCTTCACCAGGAGCCATTATAACTCTTTGTAATTGAACGTTTTCAATTTGATTATTATCCATCAAAGTTTCTTGGCCTCCTGGATTAAGATCGTTCTCAATATGATTGTCCTGTTCATTTGCATTGGGGTTTTCGTTATCATTTCTGATACGAGTGTTCGAAACAGACTGAACAATGTCAACATCAGATGTTGAAACGACAAAAGGAACATTTTCTGAAACAAACGAAGAAATCCATTGTTCGTCTAAAGATATTTGATGCTTTCTATACAGTTCTGTATTGCATAAATATCTTACTGCCTCCAGAACTTTAGCAGGTCGTATGCTTTCTGTCATGAAATCATGACTGTACTGCATACGCCGCCTGAGATGCAGTTGAATAACTTCGGATTGATCGAAAGTTCGAGGTAGAGTTGTAACTGTATTTGTTACCGAAATCGGAACATTTACAACAGCTCCTCGAATGGCACTTTGGCGCTCGAACCCTAAAGGAACAATCCTCATGAATGGAAGGCGTGGACACACCAATCGCTCTTCAAGGGGTGTTAAGTCCTTTAAACAATCAGGAAGTTCTGGAAATTCCAGGCCATTTGTAATGCAAATGTTTGGCTTCTTCCTTTGCTTTACAGCACGAGCACAAGTTTTGCAAAAATTGCATGTGCTTTCCGTTAAAGGAAATTTTTGTAATAGATACAAAATATCGCTACTGTATGGATTGTTATTTTCGATCCATGATGCATCAATTTTTTCTGTTTGATGGGGGAACCATAATCCACCGCAACAAATGCAAATAATTGTGGGTCCATGCCTAATATTTTTGAAATAAATTTCAAATTTACGTTGTAGACGTGAATCAGGTGCCTTCAACACTTCTGGCGATCGGTCTAGATCAACGTGTCTATCTTGTCTGATTCTGTCTACATTACGCTGATTTTCTCTAGACCGATTGCTAGGAACAGACCGATGAACCGAAACTCTCCTACCTAATTGTCTTAAAGCATCATTTTGCGTTCGTCTGGCTAATGCCCTAGCTTCCCTTCTCTGGACTCTATTTCTCACTCGGTTCTCTGTCTGATTTTCTTCGTTTGCACGGCTTAAAGAATGTCGAAGTGTGTCGCGAGCCTGTTCGATTTGGCGGATACGTGGATTTGTACGACGCGACGCATGTTCGACAGTGTTATTTTCTTGTTCCTGTGCACGGTACACAGGATCGCGTCTACGATTTGAACGTCGTATAGTATTTCGCGTTTGTTCGAGCTGGCGAACTTCGAGGTTTGCACGCCGCGATGAGTGTTCGACGGTATTGTGTTCTTGTTCTTGTGCACGGTACACAGGATCGCGTCTACGAGTTGAACGTCTCGTAGTATTTCGCGATTGTTCTAGTTGGCGAGCTTCGAGGTTTTCCCTTTGCGACGAATGTGCGACGGTGTTATTTTGTTGTTCGCGAGCACGATAATTACGACTGCGTCTACGATTTGAACGTCGCAGGGAATCGCGTGACTGCTCAATTTCTCGGGTTTCGGAATTTTCGCGACGGTTTTGTTGCAATTGCGTATGTCGTTCGCGAATTTGGTCATTGTTGTTGCGAAGTGCGTCCCTGTCTCTACGTCTTTGTAAAGTTTGAGCAAGAGTTTGTCTCCTAAGTCTTGGCATTTTGTCTTGTTTTGAAGGACAACAAAAAAATACAAATTTTGGAAACTTATATATATACAAATAACCAAACAAATAGTTAAAATAATAAGAATGTAGTAATAATAAATTTATAATAAATATTATTATAATATAAAACTGTCTCAGTCAAGATCCAGGCGGCTAAAGGGTTGGTCTAAAATATAGAAATTTAAGTAATCTATCTATCTTTGTACGTTTTCTTACAAAGCCACTGTTATCTATAAGAGGAAAAGCTGTCCTTGCAAAAACTTCAGGTTCAACCTCAACTTCAACTTCTTCAGAAGCCTCAGCAACATTTACTGCCCTATCCGTCTTCGAATATCGGTAGTTCGCTGCAAAATCCGCTAAACATAGGTCACTCAAGGTATTTGGACGATGAACATAATGTTCAAGTAAACCTGTCTGAAAGATATTCGTTGAATCTTGTTGCATGTCCTGCAACTCGCCTCTAGGCTTCAGCATTCTAACGCGCTGCTCTGGATGAGAAGTATTAATATATATTTCAGCATTGCTACTCTCAGACATGTGCAAACCTAAGCAACAGTATGCAGCTTCTTGTGCAGAAATTTCACTTCCTGAAATGAATTCGTGACCTATGTGCTGAAGTTTTTGTTTAATAGTAAAATTGCAGCGATGAATTTCTTCAACAGCTTCGCGTAACAACTTTGAAACACCTCGATTTGATTTGTTTATGTAATTCACTATGTAACTACAACATGCATAGGCATCCAAAATGAACTGGATGTCCATGTTGGCCCTATGCAATGCGAGGATGTCTTTGTTATATGCGTTGAGCATTTTACTATTAAAACTTCTACGCAAAAATATTTGTGGCTTCTTAAGGCTTGATCTTAAAGCCAACTTATACTCTTCATAATTCATATTCAGAGTATTGTGAGCCAAAAATTGATCAAAATTAGAAAAATTCAGATCTGCTGACAATAGATCTTGAATTTTTTGATAATTTTCACAATGTTGGTCACGGTGTTCAAATTCATCAGGAAGTGGCGTTAGAATTTCAGTTTGTGGCATTGGGGGATAAGGCATCCCGAAACGGCAACCTCTACCTTGTCGACGACAGGAATGTCCATGGCTATGTTTTTGATAAGCAATGAATTCTTGCAGACTAGACTCAATACTTTCAGTAGAAATGAAAGTATCAATGAAGGTTATGACAGCCTGATATGTGCTATGATCGTTAAGATCAATTTTTGGGGCATCTTTCAGCCAATACATGCCATGGACGTTTGGTGAACCTCTATGCTGAAACTCGATGCGCCAATAATATTTTGTGACAGGGTATTTACCGAAAATACATTCGTTGGTTTTCATTAGTGAAAACAGTTGACGAAATCTATAGTCAAAATATCTAGCGCAAGTAACAGCATCGGTTCGGATAAGTCTGGCCTTTTTATCGAAACGCATTGTAGTCGCCTGCTCTTCGGAAATTGTAATGCGGTCTACATTTTGCTTCAAGATAACTAAGAGTTCGGTCCACTTTGTTTCAGCTGCTGATAATGTGATAAAAAAAAGTGGGAAGATCGAACTGCCTAATCATGGCCAAGACTTTTTTTTTCTCGGCTTCCCAGTGAGCTGGAGATGAGCGAACACCTTTTAATACCCTGTAGCCATCATCGTGAAGAATTAAACGGTTTACAAAATCATCATTTAAGACGTTGTTCACGGTGATGCCTGCAGGGGCCCTATTTTTTCGCAAACAAATTGAAGTATTGTTTGCGATATTTATCTTTTCAAGCTTCTTATAATTGTAAAAAAGCTTGTCTAACCGAACGCCTCTTCTATCAAAATTACGCAGCTCAGACCTAACAATTTTGGTGAATGTTTCACAACATTGACGTTTACGACCTCCATATATGGACGCAAACGACAATTCCTCAGAGTCTTCATCGGTAACCATGTCTAAAGGACGCTGACCTTCACCAGGAGCCATTATAACTCTTTGTAATTGAACGTTTTCATTTGGATTATTATCCATCAAAGTTTCTTGGCCTCCTGGATTAAGATCGTTCTCAATATGATTGTCCTGTTCATTTGCATTGGGGTTTTCGTTATCATTTCTGATACGAGTGTTCGAAATAGACTGAACAATGTCAACATCAGATGTTGAAACGACAAAAGGAACATTTTCTGAAACAAACGAAGAAATCCATTGTTCGTCTAAAGATATTTGATGCTTTCTATACAGTTCTGTATTGCATAAATATCTTACTGCCTCCAGAACTTAAGCAGGTCGTATGCTTTCTGTCATGAAATCATGACTGTACTGCATACGCCGCCTGAGATGCAGTTGAATAACTTCGGATTGATCGAAAGTTCGAGGTAGAGTTGTAACTGTATTTGTTACCGAAATCGGAACATTTACAACAGCTCCTCGAATGGCACTTTGGCGCTCGAACTCTAAAGGAACAATCCTCATGAATGGAAGGCGTGGACACACCAATCGCTCTTCAAGGGGTGTTAAGTTCTTTAAACAATCAGGAAGTTCTGGAAATTCCAGGCCATTTGTAATGCAAATGTTTGGCTTCTTCCTTTGCTTTACAGCACGAGCACAAGTTTTGCAAAAATTGCATGTGCTTTCCGTTAAAGGAAATTTTTGTAATAGATACAAAATATCGCTACTGTATGGATTGTTATTTTCGATCCATGATGCATCAATTTTTTCTGTTTGATGGGGGAACCATAATCCACCGCAACAAATGCAAATAATTGTGGGTCCATGCCTAATATTTTTGAAATAAATTTCAAATTTACGTTGTAGACGTGAATCAGGTGCCCTCAACACTTCTGGCGATCGGTCTAGATCAACGTGTCTATCTTGTCTGATTCTGTCTACATTACGCTGATTTTCTCTAGACCGATTGCTAGGAACAGACCGATGAACCGAAACTCTCCTACCTAATTGTCTTAAAGCATCATTTTGCGTTCGTCTGGCTAATGCCCTAGCTTCCCTTCTCTGGACTCTATTTCTCACTCGGTTCTCTGTCTGATTTTCTTCGTTTGCACGGCTTAAAGAATGTCGAAGTGTGTCGCGAGCCTGTTCGATTTGGCGGATACGTGGATTTGTACGACGCGACGCATGTTCGACAGTGTTATTTTCTTGTTCCTGTGCACGGTACACAGGATCGCGTCTACGATTTGAACGTCGTATAGTATTTCGCGTTTGTTCGAGCTGGCGAACTTCGAGGTTTGCACGCCGCGATGAGTGTTCGACGGTATTGTGTTCTTGTTCTTGTGCACGGTACACAGGATCGCGTCTACGAGTTGAACGTCTCGTAGTATTTCGCGATTGTTCTAGTTGGCGAGCTTCGAGGTTTTCCCTTTGCGACGAATGTGCGACGGTGTTATTTTGTTGTTCGCGAGCACGATAATTACGACTGCGTCTACGATTTGAACGTCGCAGGGAATCGCGTGACTGCTCAATTTCTCGGGTTTCGGAATTTTCGCGACGGTTTTGTTGCAATTGCGTATGTCGTTCGCGAATTTGGTCATTGTTGTTGCGAAGTGCGTCCCTGTCTCTACGTCTTTGTAAAGTTTGAGCAAGAGTTTGTCTCCTAAGTCTTGGCATTTTGTCTTGTTTTGAAGGACAACAAAAAAATACAAATTTTGGAAACTTATATATATACAAATAACCAAACAAATAGTTAAAATAATAAGAATGTAGTAATAATAAATTTATAATAAATATTATTATAATATAAAACTGTCTCAGTCAAGATCCAGGCGGCTAAAGGGTTGGTCTAAAATATAGAATTCAAGGGGTGTTAAGTTCTTTAAACAATCAGGAAGTTCTGGAAATTCCAGGCCATTTGTAATGCAAATGTTTGGCTTCTTCCTTTGCTTTACAGCACGAGCACAAGTTTTGCAAAAATTGCATGTGCTTTCCGTTAAAGGAAATTTTTGTAATAGATACAAAATATCGCTACTGTATGGATTGTTATTTTCGATCCATGATGCATCAATTTTTTCTGTTTGATGGGGGAACCATAATTCACCGCAACAAATGCAAATAATTGTGGGTCCATGCCTAATATTTTTGACATAAATTTCAAATTTACGTTGTAGACGTGAATCAGGTGCCCTCAACACTTCTGGCGATCGGTCTAGATCAACGTGTCTATCTTGTCTGATTCTGTCTACATTACGCTGATTTTCTCTAGACCGATTGCTAGGAACAGACCGATGAACCGAAACTCTCCTACCTAATTGTCTTAAAGCATCATTTTGCGTTCGTCTGGCTAATGCCCTAGCTTCCCTTCTCTGGACTCTATTTCTCACTCGGTTCTCTGTCTGATTTTCTTCGTTTGCACGGCTTAAAGAATGTCGAAGTGTGTCGCGAGCCTGTTCGATTTGGCGGATACGTGGATTTGTACGACGCGACGCATGTTCGACAGTGTTATTTTCTTGTTCCTGTGCACGGTACACAGGATCGCGTCTACGATTTGAACGTCGTATAGTATTTCGCGTTTGTTCGAGCTGGCGAACTTCGAGGTTTGCACGCCGCGATGAGTGTTCGACGGTATTGTGTTCTTGTTCTTGTGCACGGTACACAGGATCGCGTCTACGAGTTGAACGTCTCGTAGTATTTCGCGATTGTTCTAGTTGGCGAGCTTCGAGGTTTTCCCTTTGCGACGAATGTGCGACGGTGTTATTTTGTTGTTCGCGAGCACGATAATTACGACTGCGTCTACGATTTAAACGTCGCAGGGAATCGCGTGACTGCTCAATTTCTCGGGTTTCGGAATTTTCGCGACGGTTTTGTTGCAATTGCGTATGTCGTTCGCGAATTTGGTCATTGTTGTTGCGAAGTGCGTCCCTGTCTCTACGTCTTTGTAAAGTTTGAGCAAGAGTTTGTCTCCTAAGTCTTGGCATTTTGTCTTGTTTTGAAGGACAACAAAAAAATACAAATTTTGGAAACTTATATATATACAAATAACCAAACAAATAGTTAAAATAATAAGAATGTAGTAATAATAAATTTATAATAAATATTATTATAATATAAAACTGTCTCAGTCAAGATCCAGGCGGCTAAAGGGTTGGTCTAAAATATAGAAATTTAAGTAATCTATGCGAAAACTATACTCTGATATAAAAGAATTTAATAAATTTCACTGAGTAGCCTATATTATCTTCACGAAATTATATCAAAATTTAATAATTATCCAACTATTTGCAGGGTTTTTGTTTTTTTTTTTTGAACATTTTGTTTGTAAAAAAATAAAAGTCAAAATCTAATTTATATCATATATAGAATTTTCTCATTATGAATAATTTGAATCAATTAAAATTGAGTATTAGGGGTTTATTATTAAATATGAAAAAAGGACTTGTTGAATCGTTAATTATTACATAGAGTGGAAAATTAACTCTTTTCGCATTTTGCGTTTCTCTCATGCACAGTTACGGTCCGAACAACGGTTTGAGTTCGATCGTTTTTCAGCGACTAAGTAGTGTATGTTGTTAGGAATTGTGTGTATACATACTAATTTCCATAGAAAAACCAACAGCCCACGGCATTTATATCGAACTCTTATGTATACATACAATTCCTAACAACATACGCTACGCTATTTAGCCGCCGAAAAAACAATCGAACTCAAACCGTTGTGCGGACCGAAAATGTGCATGAGAGAAACGCAAAACGCGAAAATAGTTCATTTTCCACTCTATGTAATAATTACTGTCATAGAGTACTATCATAGAGTAATTATTACATAGAGTGGAAAATGAACTATTTTCGCGTTTTGCGTTTCTCTCATGCACATTTTCGGTCCGCACAATGGTTTGAGTTCGATTGTTTTGTTTTGTTTGTTCGACTATCATATTGCTTGCTTACTGCAAGTTTGTCATAACTCGAAAAATGCGATTTTTGAGTTAATTACGCAGGAATGATCATTAACTGAAGCTTTATATTGTGTCAAAGTTTCATGTTTCTATTTCGAATAATTTTTGAGTGACGCAATTTAGGTTTTTTATACTTTTCACTTATGTGAAATAGTATATTAACTTTGTCACGGAGTTTGTAACAGATCGAAATATTAATTTCCGACTATATAAAGTATATATATTCTTGATCAGGACGACAAGACGAGTTGATTTAGCCATGTCCGTCTGTCCGTCTGTCCGTCTGTCTGTCTGTCTGTCTGTCTGTCTGTATGTATGCAAACTAGTCCCTCAGTTTTGAAGCTATCGAGCTGAAACTTTGCACAGAGTCTTAGAATTTATTACGATGAATCATTCGTCGGAACCAGCATGATCGGATTATTGGAACAGGTAGCTCCCATACGAAAAGAAGAAGAAAAGTGAACAAAACTTGAATCGTTGTATGGAAAACTTTTTTGTTTTGTACAATAGAGTGCTGAAATTTTAAACATAGTAGTTTTACATGGTCCGACTACATGCCTGAAAGTTTCATTGAGATTGGACATCTGGAACTGGTAGCTCCCATACAAAATGAAGAAGAGGAAGAGAAGCAATATTCACGTCGTTGTATGGAAAACTTTTTTGTTTCTTAACCAATTGACTTGAAATTTTAAAGTTATGTTCTTAGGGAGGAATGAAATCTATTTTCACCAAAAGTGGGCGTAACCACGCGTAGCCACGCCCACTTATAGCGAAAATTTACCCGTTGTATGGAAAACTTTTTTGTTTTTTAACCAATTGACTTGAAACTTTACAGTTATGTTCTTAGAGAGGAATGAAAACTATTTTGACCAAAAGTGGGCGTAGCCAGGCGTAGCCACGCCCACTTATAGCGAAAATTGACCCATTGTATGGAAAACTTTTTTGTTTTTTAACCAATTGGCTTGAAACTTTGCAGTTATGCTCTTAGGGAGGAATGAAAACTATTTTGATCAAAAGTGGGCGTGACCACGCCCACTTATAGCTTAACTTGACCCTTTGTATGGAAAACTTTTTTGTTTTTTAACCAATTGACTTGAAACTTTACAGTTATGTTCTTAGGGAGGAATGAAAACTATTTTAACCAAAAGTGGGCGTAGTCACGCCTACTTATGGCGAAAATTGACCCGTTGTATGGAAAACTTTTTTGTTTTTTAACCAATTGACTTAAAACTTTACAGTTATGTTCTTAGGGAGGAATGAAAACTATTTTGACGAAAAGTGGGCGTAGCCACGCCCTTTTATAGCGAAAACTGACCCTTTGTATGGAAAATTTTTTTGTTTTTTAACCAATTGACTTAAAACTTTACAGTTATGTTCCTAGAGAGGAATGAAAACTATTTTGACCAAAAGTGGGCGTAGCCACGCCTACTTATAGCAAAAATTTACCCGTTGTATGGAAAACTTTTTTGTTTTTTAACCAATTGACTTGAAACTTTGCAGTTATGCTCTTAGGGAGGAATGAAAACTATTTTGATCAAATGTGGGCATGGCTACGCCCACTTATCGCAAAACTTGAACCGTTGTATGGAAAAATTTTTTGTTTTTTAACGAATTGACTTGAAACATTACAGTTATGTTGTTAGGGAGCCATGAAAACTATTCATTTAGTTTTTTTTATAGTGACACAAAGTGAAAAGTATTATAGCTTCAGCCTTGCTGAAGATAGCGTCCTTACTGGTTATTCTTTAAAGAAGTGTACGAAACTTCAAAACTTTAAACGCGTTTTTCTCGAAACAGCAAATTTTGAGTTATGCCTGTCTTGCAGTAAGCCAGCAATATGATAGTCGGACATCAAACGCGATCAGCTTTGAGTGTTCAACTGTCATATGTTACATATTGGTAAACGTAACATAGGATCATTCTAATTTGATTTTCTACTTCTATGTCAAAGTTGGCCACGCATCAAATATGCCAGTCGAACATTAAACTTGGAGACGAAGCTTAAGTACTAGACCATCATATGTTACATGTGGCTCTAAGTAACATACATTTTTTGCTTATTTAATGTGCCACATAGCAAATACCGCGAGCAAGCACTAAATTTGAGATTGAAATACTAGTCCCGTATGTTACAATGGGTCAATATAGCAATCATATGTTATATTGTTATATGTTAATTCAAATAGCTCGAAACGCAGCGCGTCAAAACCCCACATGTAAATTGGGTATAGTTGGCTGTGTCTGTCTAATAATAATATAAATAAAAACTCACCAGCTGTATAAAATCCAATTAAGGATAGAAAAGCATTTAATATTTCCGAGAACCGAATTTGTGTATGTTCACTGAACATTCAATTATGGCTGTGAAAACAACCGATTTTTTTTTAAATTCGAACCGAAACCGTTTGTAACTTTGAACGACGACCCAATATGGACCGCACCAGACTTTATAATATACGAAAGATTTGCGAATCAATATATTTGCACAAGAACGATTTTAATCAATTTGGCGCAAATTTATAAACTGGCTTTTTTAGGCTCTTTTAGGGTTGTCGAAACATTTGTTAAAATGGGGCTATTATAGTCAATTTTGAAATGGACAACTCTATACCAGGGATTCAAGGCTCCACTCATAATTTATAGTGTTGAAAAAGAAAGAGGTGAATGATTAATATTCAAACGATCAAATGACCAAATTTTATTTATATTTGGTCATTAGTTAAAACATATGTAAATGCTTTGTCATGCGTTACTAGAAAATTCGACGTTATCATGGTAACTATATGTATGCATATACATAATAACGACAATTAACATTTTATATGTTTATGCTAATTTTGAATAATTGAAACATTTATATTTTATTTTTAACAATTTGTGTTTATATAAATATAAATATAATAAAAAGTCTTATTGGAAAATTCTTATTGGACAATTTTTGCTGTGTTCATACAAAGTATGCTTGACAGCAATTTTAATAAAACCATGTTTTGTAGGAAAATGCGCGGAATAGGAAAAGTTGTTGTACGCCATTTGGTAGGGCTATGTTTACTGAGTCTACAAAACAATTTTCATGTTTCTTTATTAACATTTATGAAATATTTCATCAAAAGAACTTAATAAACGTTGATTTTTCAATTTTTTTTAGTTTGATGGTCTTTGAGGGGCAACCATGAAACAGAGGGGTATATTGTGGTAAGCAGTTTTAAAGTGGTATATTTACTGAACCTGTATACAAAATTTCAGGTTCGTAACTTTTATAGTTTTGGAGATATATCAGTTTTAATAAAACAAATGGGGGAGGGGAAATTAAGGGGAGGGGAAGAAATTCTGGTATGCAGTTTTGTAGAGCTCTTTATGCTGAGCCTACATACCGACTATCATGTTTCTATCTCGAGTTATAACGTTTTTAAAAAGTGGGCGGTGCTGGTTGGGCGGGAAGGAGTGGGCGTGGCACAAAACCGTTCAAACTTGATGTAGTGCCAAGCATCACGAGTCTACCCTCCAAATTTCAGGTCTCTAGCTTTTACAGTTTCCGAGAACCATTGGTGAATACAGACGGACGGACGGACAGACGGACATGGCTCAATCAATTTCTCTTGTCGTCCTGATCAAGAATATATATACTTTATGGGGTCCCCCTTCCCTCCTTCTGTGCGTTACATACATTTCGTTCAAACAAACTTAATATACCCTGACACACTGTATGTGCAGGGTATAAAAAGTTTTAAAAACTAATTAAAGTTAGTGTTAGTGAGAGGCAACAAAATTGAACAAGTGAAGTCGCTAGTGCATGCAAAAAGAACAAAATATAGAAAAAGTGTTGTTTGGAAAAATATGAATTGAAAAAAAAAAAAAAAATAAATAATTAATAAAATAATGAAAAAATTGACATACAAAAGTCACATATAGTGAATCTGTTCCATCGATATCCCTTTCTTAAGAAAAGAAAGAAAAGAAAAATAAAATGAAAAAAAAAAAAAAAATTAAAATTCTATACAAAGTTAGAGAAGATAATAAATAAAGTCTAACTAAAAAGTTAAGAGTTAAGAAAAACAAAAACAACAAGACAAAAATTAAAATCAAGAACCCAAGAAATTTGAAGAAAAAAAAACCAGTAAGGACGCTAACTTCAGCAAGGCTGAAGCTCAAATACTCTTCACGCTTATTTCTTGTGCCACGCCTATTTTTTTGACTGAATATATTTTCTCTTCATCTAATTAGCCTATATACAAATTATCATTGTTTTTGCTCATTGGGTACCGGAGATATGCAAATTATTGATTTTTGGTAAAAGTGGGCGTAACCATGCCCATTTTTTCCAAAATAGTTTTAATGCCTCCCCAAGAACATAACTGCGAAGTTTCATGTCAATTGGTTAAGAAACAAAAAAGTTTTCCATACAACGACGTGAATATTGCTTCTCTTCTTCTTCTTCATTTTGTATGGCAGGTACCAGTTCCAGTTGCCCAATTTCAATAAAACTTTCAGGCATTTAATCGAACCATGTAAAACTGCTATGTTTAAAATTTCAGCACTCTATCGTACAAAACAAAAAAGTGTTCCATACAACGATGTTAAAACTTGATTTCTCTTCCTCTTCTTCATTTTGTATGGCAGCTACAAGTTCTAGTTGCCCGAACTCAATGAAACTTTCAGGCATTATGTCGGACTATGTAAAACTACTATGTTTGAAATTTCAGCCCTCTATTTTCCAAAACAAAGAAGTTTTCCATATAACGATTCAAATTTGTTTTTCTTCTTCATTTCGTATGGGGGCTACCAGTTCCAATAATCCGATATGGCCGGTTCCGACCAATGATTTGACCACATATTAGAGAAGTCTCCCTGCGAAATTTCAGCTCGATATCTTCAAAACTGTAGGAGGAGATAGCATATACACAGACAGACGGACGGACGGACGGACGGACAGACGGACATGGCTATATCAACTCGTCTTGTCGAGCTGATCAAGAATATATATACTTTATGGGGTCCCCCTCCCCTCCTTCTTGCAGTTACAAACTTCAGGACAAAGTTATAATATCATTCACTTGCGTGAAGAGTATAAAACCAGTAAGGGCGGTATAGTCGAGTATACTCGACAGCAAAGTTTTATCTGTTTATATTTAAGAACAAAAGAGTTTTTCTAACAAAAACCGAATTTTTGACCGATCGTTCCTATGGCAGCTATATGCTATAGTTATTCGATCATGCTGGATTTTACATACAAACTGCGTGCAAGGAAAAGAAAATTTTCTGCGTTTAAATTTTTTCGATATCTTTAAAACTCTAGGAAGAGTTCGCATCGCAACAGACAGACAGACAGACAGACAGACGGACAGACGGACATGGCTATATGAACTCGTCTCGTCGAGCTGATCAAGAATATATATTCTTTATATAGTCGGAAATGTCTCCTTCTCTGCGTTGGAAACTTCATGACAAAGTTATTATACTCTTGCAAGAGTATAAAAAACATAACATAATAAAATTTAAGCGCAACATTAAATTTCAAGAAACCATTCCCAGCTACAGCTACATGGTTCCAGCGAAAGATCTTTCGACGAGGACATCAAAGTAATTTGCTGTTTTTATTATTTCTTTATTTGCCCTTTGATTTGCTTATTTAAAAGAAAAACCAGTAAGGGCGGTATAGTCGAGTATACTCGACAATATAATACCCTGCACACATGGTAGGCGGTGCCACACCTTCAAGTTACAAAAACATATTGATCTGACGTCGCATATTCAAATAGTGTTCAAAATATCAAGAAAATCGGTCAAAAAATGTGGATTTTACGAAAAATTTAAGTTTGTCGGCCTCTGAGGGGTAGCCATCAAAGAGGGGGGAAGTTTGTGGTATGCAGTTTTTAAGATGTATTATCACTGAGCTTGTATACAAAATTTCAGGTTCATACCTTTGTTAATTTTGGAGATATAGCCATTTAGAGAAAATTACTGGGGGAGGGGAAATGAAAAGCAGGGGGGGATTTTGTGGTATGCAGTTTTGTAGGGCTATACATACTGAGTCTACATACCAATTTTTATGTTTCTATCTCTTTGGATGTTTGAGTTATAGGTATTTAAAAAAGTGGGTGTGGCTGGATGGGCGGGAAGGAGTGGGCGTGGCAAAAAAAAAAGTTAACTTGATCTGCTGCCGAGCATCACGAGTCTACCCTCCAAATTTCAAGTCTCTAGCTCTTATAGTTTCCGAGAACCGTTGGTTAGGACGGACGGACGGACAGACGGACAGACGGACGGACATGGCTCAATCAATTTCTCTTGTCGTCCTGATCAAGAATATATATACTTTATGGGGTCCCCCTCCCCACCTTCTGTGCGTTACATACATTTCGCTCAAACAAACACAATATACCCTGATACACAGTATGTGTACAGGGTATAAAAAACCAGTAAGGACGCTAGCTTCAGCAAGGCTGAAGCTATAATACTCTTCACGTTGTGTCACTAAAATAAAAAAAAAAGTAAATGGGTTTTATTATGTTCTATATATCTATATATATGACTCATTTCCACACCACCTATGAGGTAGAGTCTATGGCGCGTTTTTTTTATCGTGGTTCCCCTGTAGGCCTAATCCACATGCATAATAATAATAGAAATAATAGAAATAATAACATTTGGTTTATATAACTTAAACGAATCACATTAATCAATTAAATTAAATAAATAATAACAAAGTTATAATACTGTACACATACGTGAAGAGTAAAATAAAAGCTGTCATGAAGAACAGCTGATCGCCTTAACTTTTCAGTTGTTTTATTTGATTGAATCCTTCGATATAAATGGTAAATACGAATGTTATGAAAATTAAGAGTGGCAGTATCTCTTTTTTGTACATTTCTGTACATTCTCATTAAATTTATTTTGTTTTTCACTAAATTACTCATATGCTTGTTCTCTCTGGCATAAACGATATAAATATCTTAATTTTTAAAATTAAAATAATCGACGAAATACTTAATTTGTAAAATAAACAATAAAATAAATAATGACCAGCATCTCTTGTTTGTACATTTCTGTACACATTTATCATTAAATTTTTATTAAATTTTTAAATTTATTTTGTTTTTCCCAAAATTATGCTCAACTATCCAGTTGTTTTGATTTGATTGAATCATTCGATATAAGGAATAAATACTAATCGTATTCTTAAATTTTTTAATTTTCAAAATGAAAATAATCGACGAAATACTTAATTTGTAAAATAAACAATAAAATAAATAATGACCAGCATCTCTTGTTTGTACATTTCTGAACACATTTATCATTAAATTTATTTTGTTTTTCCCAAAATTATGCTCAACTATCCAGTTGTTTTGATTTGATTGAATCATTCGATATAAAGAATAAATACTAATCATATTCTGAACATAAAAATAGACAGCATCTCTGTTTTGTACATTTCTGTACATTTTCATAAAATTTTTATTAAATTTTTAATGAAATTTTTAATTAAATTTTTAAATTTATTTTGTTTTTTACAAAATTACGCTCAACTATCCAGTTGTTTTGATTTGATTGAATCATTCGATATAAAGAATAAATACGATTAATGTTATGAAAATTTTAATAGACAGCATCTCTTGAACTTACAAACGAATTCTTAGCACTATGCCATCATGATCGCTGTAGGGAGTCTCATAAGTCAACGCTAATGTCCGTTGCTGATCCAAATTTGAGAAAATCCAATCAATTGCTGTATTTTGTTTTGTGGTGGCAATATTGTCCAGCATTGAAACAATACCTGTTTGCCGAAATTGAGTTTCCAAATCATCCAATCTTGTTGCTCTACAAATGTTGAAATCTCCAATTAAAATAATGTGTCCCCCATTTTGCCGCATTAATTCTGCCAAGTCCTGTTCTATTATTGCTCTGAAATCCGCAATGCCCCATCTCATTTATACTCCTTCTGATTGATTCAGAAAAAGTTCCCGTTAAATATTGTTTACAATAAACAATAAGCCCATTTGGTCGACGTCGAGTCATTGAGACTGCTGCATATATTCGTCCAACAATGTCAAAACCTTCAATAGGAAATTGTTCATTTTCAAAGGACCATGTTTCGACAATGCATATTATATCCGCCGAACATATTATTTGATCCTTTCTGATGTTGTCAATGTGCCTGTGCAAACTTCGAACGTTTTGATAATATATTTTAAGGCAGTTTGTTGATTCGTGGAACATAAATCCAAAATGTGTGTCTAATAACTTTCTGGTTCTTAATTTTAATAGCTGGTTCCTTACCAAGTCTCTAGCGCTGAAGGGTTTTGGAGGTGTGAATTTTCCAATTATGTAGAGTCCGGACGCATTTGTGGCTCTGCTACATGCGACATATATAGCTGCTCTGCTCATTCCTTTTTTTAGGTGGACTGCTACCTGATTGTATGTTGCACCTTGACTTTTGTGTATGGTGATAGCTTCAGCAGGAACAACAGGAAACTGCTTTCGCTCAACTGACACTTGATCATTTCTTTTATACTGAAAAGAACGGATTGCTTTTGTAACTGGAGTCCAAGTTTCCTCATTTGGATGCGGCTTCTTAGAGCGCGCTATTGTTCCAACCGATATTTCAGCGAATTTGATCCAGAGCGTTGTCACAATTCTTTGTGATCCAATTTCTTGATGGTCAATTTGCATAAGCTGTCCCGTTGCTCCATTGACCAAACCATCACTGGTATTAATATTAACTGTAAGCATATATTTGGCTGTCGTTTTCAATAATAATTTATAACACATTCCCTGTGTTTCGGTAGTTTTAAAACTTTTTACTGATTCCAAAATGTTTGCCTTACTAGTTTCACTCAAAGTATTTGCTTTAATGGAATCGTGTGCTGTCGAAATATATTCCTCAGTGCGTATTTGAGCTAGCTTGATGCTATTATAATTGCTGACATCCTCACCCGAGAAAAAGAGGTGAATTGCTGAGCTTGGAACCTCATTTACACGCACTTGTCTGCCTTTTATAAGATTAATATCTTCCGTAGTCATAATTCCTTCTGACATATTATTGAGGGCGGCAGCAAATGAATGATCTTCCCGTTGACGCATTATCTCCGTAAGCTCATAAAATTTGAACAAGTCCCAGAGCGGTGTGCCTGTTATAGCACTATATTGTTCATTGGGGTTAGCAGCAAATACCCATCTATCGCGTACCGGTGATAGTTGCTTTAAATCTCCGAAGACTATAATTGAAATTCCTCCGAAAAATTGCTGAGTTCTGAATATTTGTTTTAAGCGGGCATCCAAAAATCCAAAAATTTTTGCTCCAACCATAGATATTTCATCAATTATAATCAATTGAAGATCAATAAGCTTTGTATGAATTGTATTTACAACGTCGCTACTCAGTGGGCGCAGTTCACTAGCCGACTGGTTCATTGGCAGAGAAAAGATTGAATGTAAGGTAAGGCCGCCAATTCCAAAAGCAGCTTTTCCGGTGGGCGCACATAGCAGCACTTTTGCTGTTTCCGGATTACTTCCTGCTACAGTGTTTGCACGCAAGGTTAACGTTTGGTAAATTGTTGAGATCAAACGGCTTTTTCCAACCCCAGCGCCGCCACCAACATACTCATAGAATATTTCTTTTTTCTTTATGTTATGTTGAACATGTGCAAAATATTCTCGTTGTTTTTTGTTTAGTGATCGAACCATATTTAAAAGTTCGTCTTCGTCAACTAACGGTGGCAGTTTAATAAGCCGCACTTCTTCACCAGTTGTTTCCTGAATGTTTTCATCATTATTTACATCCTGGAAATTGTTTATATTACCTTCAATTTCTGGCACTGCAAGAGCTCTAAATTCCTCATCCAATAATTGAGATGCTGTGGTATCATCAAGTTGTCTATCCGCATTGCTTTCGTTTTGAATATTTTCCATAACTTGCTCCAGTTCACGATCCGCAAAAACATTGTATTTTTTCCTATTTTCCTCTATTTCATCTTTGTGCAAGATGCAAAGTTGTTCAACATTACTGTCAATTAACTCCGATTGTTCATTTCTCCAGTGGTAAAATAGCATTAACATTTCTCTAAGATAATCCATGCGAGATGTTTCTGAACTGAATCTTCTCCATCTTAAAATTAGTGGTTGATTCCTTTTTTGCATAAATCCACTATTATCTTTCAATTGTAATAAACGCTCATTGTTGCTTACATCTTCATTCTCATTTTCTGTTTCTTGATAACCCTCATTTGTTTGCACATTTCGTGTTTTCTTTTTTAAGAACTTAAATAAAGCTGCAAAATCTGCTAGACAAAGTTCTTCCAATTCATCAGGTCTTTGCACGTAGTGGTCGAGCAAATTGGGAACAAAGATATCTGTGGAATTTTCAGGTAAAGCTGCCAAATCGTTTTTCGATTTAACCATTCTCACTCTTTGTTCAGGATGGGCTGTGTTAACAAAAACTTCTCCATGACTAGCTTCCGACAGATGCAATCCTAAACCAGTAAGGACGCTATCTTCAGCAAGGCTGAAGCTATAATACTTTTCACTTTGTGTCACTATAAAGAAAACTAAATGAATAGTTTTCATGCCTCCCTAACAACATAACTGTAATGTTTCAAGTCAATTCGTTAAAAAACAAAAAAGTTTTCCATACAACGGGTCAATTTTCGCTATAAAAGGTTGAGGCCAAGCCCACTTTTGGTCAAAAGGGTCAAGTTAAGCTATAAGTGGGCGTGGCCACGCCCACTTTTGATCAAAATAGTTTTCATTCCTCCCTAAGAGCATAACTGCAAAGTTTCAAGTCAATTGGTTAAAAAGCAAAAAAGTTTTCCATACAACGGGTCATTTTTCGCTATAAAAGGGCGTGGCCACGCCCACTTTTGGTCAAAATAGTTTTCATTCCTTCCTAAGAACATAACTGTAAAGTTTCAAGTCAATTGGTTAAAAAACAAAAAAGTTTTCCATGCAACGGGTCAATTTTCGCTATAAAAGCGCGTGGCCATGCCCACTTTTGATCAAAATAGTTTTCATTCCTCCCTAAGAGCATAACTGCAAAGTTTCAAGTCAATTGGTTAAAAAACAAAAAAGTTTTCCATACAACGGGTCAATTTTCGCTATAAGTAGGCGTGGCTACGCCCACTTTTGGTTAAAATAGTTTTCATTCCTCCCTAAGAACATAACTGTAAAGTTTCAAGTCAATTGGTTAAAAAACAAAAAAGTTTTCCATACAAAGGGTCAAGTTAAGCTATAAGTGGGCGTGGCCACGCCCACTTTTGGTCAAAATAGTTTTCATTCCTCCCTAAGAGCATAACCGCAAAGTTTCAAGTCAATTGGTTAAAAAACAAAAAAGTTTTCCATACAACGGGTCAATTTTCGCTATAAAAGGGCGTGGCCACGACCACTTTTGGTCAAAATAGTTTTCATTCCTTCCTAAGAACATAACTGTAAAGTTTCAAGTCAATTGGTTAAAAAGCAAAAAGGTTTTCCATACAACGGGTCAATTTTCGCTCTAAAAGGGCGTGGCCATGCCCACTTTTGATCAAAATAGTTTTCATTCCTCCCTAAGAGCATAACTGCAAAGTTTCAAGTCAATTGGTTAAAAAACAAAAAAGTTTTCCATACAAAGGGTCAAGTTAGGCTATAAGTGGGCGTGGCCATGCCCACTTTTGATCAAAATAGTTTTCATTCCTCCCTAAGAACATAACTGTAAAGTTTCAAGTCAATTGGTTAAAAAACAAAAAAGTTTTCCATACAAAGGGTCAATTTTCGCTATAAAAGGGCGTGGCCACGCCCACTTTTGATCAAAATAGTTTTCATTCCTCCCTAAGAGCATAACTGCAAAGTTTAAAGTCAATTGGTTAAAAAACAAAAAAGTTTTCCATACAACGGGTCAATTTTTGCTATAAGTAGGCGTGGCTACGCCCACTTTTGGTCAAAATAGTTTTCATTCCTCTCTAGGAACATAACTGTAAAGTTTTAAGTCAATTGGTTAAAAAACAAAAAAGTTTTCCATACAAAGGGTCAATTTTCGCTATAAAAAGGCGTGGCTACGCCCACTTTTCGTCAAAATAGTTTTCATTCCTCCCTAAGAACATAACTGTAAGGTTTCAAGTCAATTGATTAAAAAACCAAAAAGTTTTCCATACAAAGGGTCAAGTTAAGCTATAAGTGGGCGTGGCCATGCCCACTTTTGATCAAAATAGTTTTCATTCCTCCCTAAGAGCATAACTGCAAAGTTTCAAGTCAATTGGTTAAAAAACAAAAAAGTTTTCCATACAACGGGTCAATTTTCGCTATAAGTAGGCGTGGCTACGCCCACTTTTGGTTAAAATAGTTTTCATTCCTCCCTAAGAACATAACTGTAAAGTTTCAAGTCAATTGGTTAAAAAACAAAAAAGTTTTCCATACAAAGGGTCAAGTTAAGCTATAAGTGGGCGTGGCCACGCCCACTTTTGATCAAAATAGTTTTCATTCTTCCCTAAGAGCATAACTGCAAAGTTTCAAGTCAATTGGTTAAAAAACAAAAAAGTTTTCCATACAACGGGTCAATTTTCGCTATAAGTGGGCGTGGCTACGCCTGGCTACGCCCACTTTTGGTCAAAATAGTTTTCATTCCTCTCTAAGAACATAACTGTAAAGTTTCAAGTCAATTGGTTAAAAAACAAAAAAGTTTTCCATACAACGGGTAAATTTTCGCTATAAGTGGGCGTGGCTACGCGTGGTTACGCCCACTTTTGGTCAAAATAGATTTCATTCCTCCCTAAGAACATAACTTTAAAATTTCAAGTCAATTGGTTAAGAAACAAAAAAGTTTTCCATACAACGACGTGAATATTCCTTCTCTTCCTCTTCTTCATTTTGTATGGGAGCTACCAGTTCCAGATGTCCAATCTCAATGAAACTTTCAGGCATGTAGTCGGACCATGTAAAACTACTATGTTTAAAATTTCAGCACTCTTTTGTACAAAACAAAAAAGTTTTCCATACAACGATTCAAGTTTTGTTCACTTTTCTTCTTCTTTTCGTATGGGAGCTACCTGTTCCAATAATCCGATCATGCTGGTTCCGACGAATGATTCATCGTAATAAATTCTAAGACTCTGTGCAAAGTTTCAGCTCGATAGCTTCAAAACTGAGGGACTAGTTTGCATACATACAGACAGACAGACAGACGGACAGACGGACATGGCTAAATCAACTCGTCTTGTCGTCCTGATCAAGAATATATATACTTTATATAGTCGGAAATTAATATTTCGATCTGTTACAAACTCCGTGACAAAGTTAATATACTATTTCACATAAGTGAAAAGTATAAATATTATAAACAGCCTCTTGAGCTGAAATTTCTGATCCGTTTACGAATTTGTTGCCTATATGCTGCAACTTCTGTTTGACTGTAACGTTGTCTCTATTTATTTCTTCCATTGCTTCTCTTAAAAGTCGAGAAACTCCTCTATTTGACTTGTTGATGTAGTTGATTATGTAACTACAGCAGGCATATGCATCTAAAATGAATTGAATATCCATATTAGCTCGGTGATGACCTAAAATATCCTTATTGTATGCATTCAACATTCGGTCTGATAATTTTCGCTTTAAAAATATTTGTGGTTTTTTTAAATTTGAACGCAGTGCCAGTTTATATTTTTCGTAATCCGTATTAATGCTTTCATGAGCCAAAAAATTTTCAAAAGAATTTATATTATTTATTAAATTTGTATTCTCGGGGCGAAGAAACTATTGTATTCTTTTGAAAAGCTCTTTATGTTCGGCAACGTTTTCTTCATCTCCAAGGGGAAAAAGCACTTCGGTTCTTGGCATTGGTGGATGCGGCATGTTAAATCGGCAAAACATGTTTCCTCGAAGCTTCCTTTGGCAGCTTCTTCCGTGTCTATGCTGTTGATATGGTATGAACTCCGCAACATCGGGATTATCTCCATCAGTTGTTATAAACTGATCTATGTAGTCTACAACCGCTTCAACATTTTCCATCGTTTCTAGCTTAGGTGCATCACTTATCCAATACATGCCATGTGAGTGTGGTGATCCTCTATGCTGAAACTCAATTCTCCAATAATAATGAGTCACAGTATTATTTCCAAAAATTCCATTTTTAAATAGTTTTAACAGCTGTCGGAATCTATGGTCAAAATACCTAGAACATGTTACTAGATCAGTCCTTATCAAAAATGCTTTTTCATCACTTGATAAATTAATCGCCTCTTCTTCAGTTAGATCAATGTTCCGAATTCTTTTTGTCAAAATCACTAATAGTTCTTTCCATCTGGTTTCTGCGGCTGATAAGGTGATAAAAAAAGTGGGAAGTCCGAATTGACGTATCATTGCCAAAACCTTCTTCTTTTCTGCTTCCCAGTGGGCAGGTGATGAACGTAAACCTTTAAGAACATGAAATCCTTCGTCATGTTGTACTAAGTTGGTTACGAAACTTTCATCCATTAGGTTTCTAGCGGTAACATTGCTTGAACGTGTTTTCTTACGTAGACATATTGATATTGCGCTTTTCAACTTTTGCAGTTCATAATATCTATAAGTAAAAAATAATTTATCCACACGACAGCAGCGATAATCGTAGCGGCGTAATTCCGAACGTGCAATGCGACTGTATGTAGTATCACAAGTTCTTTTCTTTCCACAGTATATCGTAGGGTATGAGAGCTCTTCTGCATCGGTATCCATAGTGACATCTACTGGTCTTCTTCCTTCACCAGGAGCTATGCACACACGTTCAATCGACCGATTTTCAATTGGCTCATTTTCTAAAAGCGTCTCCTGTCCTCCTGGATTTAAAATATCATTTTCCTCAGGATCTGTTTCCTGTCTTCCTTCGTTTGGTTCTCCGTTACGTTGATTATTTAAAATTTCCTGAATAATAGTGTCATCTCTCCTATCGGCTACAAATGGCACATGTTCCGCATTTCGTGCATCGGCCAACCAATTGTCCGACATTTGAATACCGTGTTTCACATATAGTTCTGTTGTGATTAAATATTGTAGAGCTTCTAATATTTTGGTTGGTCGAATCGTTTCCGTCATAGAACTATGGTCATATTGCAATCTTCTTTTCAAAAGCACTTGAATGACGTGACTATCTTCAAATCTACGTGGGAGACTTGTTACTGTCTCAACAACAGATATGGGTATGTTGACAACCGCTCCTCTGATCGCGCACTGACTTGGAAATTTTTCAGCCAAATAAAATGCATTGTTTATCGGTAGGTTTGGATACTTATTTGCTATCACATCTTTCTTTAATTTTTTTATTTGGTGTTTAAACCACGTTCCACCACAACTTATGCACACATTCGTTGGTCCTTCCTTAATATTTTCATTATAAGTATCAAATACGTCCATTCTTCGCCTTTGACGTTGATTTTCTTGTGCTTCCTCTCTTTCTTGGGGAGACAAATCCTGTCTTCTTCTTATATTTCTAGAGGATTGCCTTAACGATTCATTTTGACGGTTCATAGGATCGGATCTGTGAATTCCTACGCGTTCTTGAGTGGCTTGTCTAGCGTTTATTGCCAAATTTCTTGCTTGCTGTCGCGTAAGACGTCGCTGAGAAGAATTTACAATTTGCTCGTTAAGTCTATTTGAAATATTTGATCTCCTGTTTCTTCTCGCTAAAGCATCACGTTGTCTTTCAATAGTTCTGAATTGCTCTTCTTGCCTTCGTTGGCTATGTTCAATTGTATTTCTTTCCTGTTCTTCGTATTGATACTCCTCATTTTGCCTTCTAATATTATGGGCTTCCGCGTCTCTTGCCCTTTCCTGCTGCCTATAATCTTCATTCTGCCTTCTTTGGCTGTGTTCAATTTATTTCTTTCTTGTTCTTGAAGTTGGTACTCTTCATTTTGCCTTCTTATGTTGTGGGCTTCCGCATCTCTAGCCCTTTCCTGCTGCCTATAATCTTCATTCTGCCTTCTTTGGCTGTGTTCAATTGTATTTCTTTCTTGTTCTTGAAGTTGGTACTCTTCATTTTGCCTTCTAATGTTATGGGCTTCCGCGTCTCTTGCCCTTTCCAGCTGCCTATAATCCTCATTCTGCCTTCTTTGGCTGTGTTCAATTCTATTTCTTTCCTGTTCTTCGAATTGGTACTCCTCATTTTGCCTTCTAATGTTATGGGCTTCCGCGTCTCTTGCACTTTCCTGCTGCCTATAACCTTCATTCTGCCTTCTTTGGCTGTGTTCAATTGTATTTATTTCTTGTTCTTGACGTTGATACTCCTCATTTTGCCTTCTTTGGCTATGTTCCATTGTATTTCTTTGTTGTTCTTGAGACCTTTGAATCGAGTCAGCTCGTCTTAATCGGTGTGCCTCTAAATATCTTTGCATTTGCTCTTGCCCATTAACCATATCTCGGCGCCTTCTTCTCCTTGTATTGTGCGCTACGGAGTCACGTAATCTTTTCAATATTTCTATATTCTGCATCATTTTGACGTAACTCCGCAATATGTTGTGAAGTTATTAGACGGTGTTGCTCAACATTTTGACTATGTTGATGGCGGCTTCTAATTAGAGCTTCTCTGCGTCGTTGTTCCAGCGATTTTCTGGATACGCGTGGCATTTTTTTTTTTTTTTTGAAATTATTTTTATCAGTAGATTATACAACTTACAAAAGTTTTTTTGTAATTTTAAATTTGTATAAAAAATAAATGATTTTTTTTGTATAAAAATTTTTTTAAATAAACAAATTTTTTTAAATAAAAAGAATATATATGAATATATAAAAACGAAATATTATAGTAAATTTAAACTTAAAGAAATAAAATGTGTTTGATTAAATAAACAGGAGGAATTTTTCCTTCCGAAAAATATCACAATTGGAACTTTTCCTTTTTTGTAAGGAAAAGAATTAAAAGTAATATTTTAATTTAATTGTAAAAAAATATTAGTAAATATTAATAACTAAATGTTAGTAAATATTAATGAATGAATGTTAGTAAATATTAATCAATGAATGTTAGTAAATATTTATCAATGAATGTTAGTAAATATTAATCAATGAATGTTAGTATTGATAAATAACTATATAAATGAGGTGTTAAGTTGTTAGTGAATGAAAAGATTAATAAGCGATTGGATTATTAGTTTGTAAGCGAAATAATAAAAGAATATTGACTTACATACAGAAAAGGATGTATTTCACACAGTCTTACAGTTTTTTTGTCCAAACCCGAAATCGCAAGAGGAATAAAATGTAAATCTAAAATAATATATATGGATATGTTTATATTTTAAGAAATATTTGAAAAGAATCGTGTTAACTGTAAGTAGGAATTTGTATGTATGTGTACACTCATGGCAGAAATAATAAGTACATAGCGTTTCCTTTGGTTTACCATCAAATATTTCAGTTTCTAGAAATACAATCATTGTCAATTGATGCAAAGGCATAGATTACGATGTCACAATACTATTCCAAACGATAAATGGTCTAAGGACTATCCCATTTCTCGACAAGTTAAACTTTTTCCAAAAATCACAAAATTTGCTTGGCAAAAATAATAAGTACATTTACGATAAATGATTAAGTCCAGCCCTAATTGACTTTTTATCTTTTAAATACAGTGTTTTGGGTGTTATGAATGTGTGATTTATACTAACAAAAATATACACAATTTCTAGTGGGTATTAGAGTGGCCTAATATAGTGTGGAGCGGTGAAATGAAAGGTAACGAATTTGGATATCGATTATTCTTGACGTATTTAAATGCCATGAGATGGACAATACATTTTTTTTTTCATTTCACAGGATGTAGGACCACTTTTTACAATACTGGAGTTTGGGGAAGTTTTTCATAGTATAAATCACACATTCATAACACCCAAAACACTGTATTTAAAAGATTTTTTGACCGAATTTGAATAACAATAAGATCGAAGGGAGTACCATGTTGCTTTCTGCATAAAAACATGTGAAAGTTTTAACAGGATAATGTTCCTAAATGGATGTTAAAGTTAGTCAAGTCTTGGTTTCATCTGTTTTAAAAGTATTATTCAAGATAGCCACAATAAAAACCGGACTTAAGATGAATTGTAAACTTCCTAAATAAGCTAAAAAGTAATATTAAATAAGAAAATGATTGAAGTTGGGATCAATTTTACCGATAAGGACCACAAGACATGATATGAGACACCTGTCGTTTCTAACCAAGATTATGCAAAAAAAAAAAAAAAAATAACACAAATAAGTATCCAAATTAAATGGAATACAACTTAACATTGGTGTATTAGTTGATTAAACAAAAAAAAGTATCATAAAAAGTCAATAGGGGCTGAACTTAATCATTTATCGTAAATGTACTTATTATTTTTGCCAGGCAAATTTTGTGATTTTTGGAAAAAGTTTAACTTGTCGAGAAATGGGATAGTCCTTAGACCATTTATCGTTTGGAATAGTATTGTGACATCGTAATATATGCCTTTGCATCAATTGACAATGATTGTATTTCTAGAAACTGAAATATTTGATGGTAAACCAAAGGAAACGCTATGTACTTATTATTTCTGCCATGAGTGTATGTGTAGTAGGGATGTCAATCCCGGGATCCCGGGATCCCGAAATCACGGGATTTCAGTGTTTTTGAAGTCCCGAAAATCCCGGGATTTAACTTGCCCAATCCCGGGATATTCGGGACTTACATTTTTTTATTCTTATGTGAATTATTTCTATTGATCAGTAAGTTAGAAAGCGTATACGACAAATTT
This sequence comes from Phortica okadai, assembly GCA_034638295.1. Lineage (NCBI taxonomy): Eukaryota > Metazoa > Arthropoda > Insecta > Diptera > Drosophilidae > Phortica > Phortica okadai. The sequence goes on from CM067852.1 coordinate 17,119,032, forward strand.
CATTGTTTTGTAACCAAGAACGTAGCCAGCTTGTCACAAAGGGGGCGAAAATAGTCTTTTTACATAAATCTGAGCGCTTTTTACAAAAACCAAAGTTGTTTCAAGGATTTAAAGTATTGATATTCTGATGTAGGGGGACTGGAGAATGATGCTCAAAATTTGAAAAAAAAAGTTCCCCAAAATTTGTTAATGTAATTTACAAAAATCTTTGCGAAGTGAGTAGTACGGCTTTTCTGAGTCCTTCTCTAAAACCATATTTTTTTGTAATGGTTACTGTCTTCAGAAACTCTTTAATTCTATTCTAACCGTCCAACCAATAAATTTTGAAGGTGAAAGGTATTTTTCGTCAGCAGATTTGGAGAATTCAACATTAAAAGCTTTACTACTTTTAAGGTTATATACCTGTAAAACGCTTTAACTAATAATAAAAAACGCTTTAAATAAAAATAAACGTTTAAGCTTAAAAAATATTTGGTAACTCATTTTGTAAGACTGAATGAAATAGTCTATTTTTGTTTGTTGCTTCGTATTTTGTTTTTTTAAATAATAAAAAGGAATAAAAAGAAAAATTATAAAATATTTACTACGTCTTAACTAGTCCCGGGACTAATCCCGGGATCCCGGGATTTCAGTTTGCAATCCCGAAAATCCCGGGATTGGCAAATCTCCAAAAATTGACATCCCTAATGTGTAGCTATGCAGTTGAATATAATTTTTAAGCCCAATTAACTTGATGTGAGAAAGGCTTGTATGAAATACAATAAAAGGTTAGTGATGTCGTTGGGCAGTAGTAATAGGTGCAAATAGAAAGAATAATTTGTTTTAATACCAACGAATTACGTTAAAATTTCCGAACGCAAGACTGAATAGTTCTGAATACTAACGAATAACCTAATACATTCTACATTCTTGACATGTAACTGGGAAATGCAGTACATTTTAATGACGGATAATGCCCGAATAAATGCAAAACGGCAATCAAAGGAGTTTTTACAGAACTGCTCCGTTCATGTTATGGACTTACCGAATTTAAATTCAATAGTAATAGAAAATCGAAAATCTTTGGGGCATACTGGTAAGGGGTCTTTATAAAAAAAAACACAAAGGATGACAGTGATATAATAAGGATGTTAAAAAGTTTTCATATTTTGGATCTACCTCATAGATTGTTGTGTAAATATACAGTTATCACTTTCTTACATTTGGCTCAGTTGTATAAAAACGAATGGGTGATGATCTGTAATAATTATCCAAGATTCGTGGTATCTTAAGCTTGGTTCATCAGACTAACAACACGTTTTCAGTCACCCACATTTCAGTTTAGGCGTGTTTTGTAGAACTTTAGGTAAGATTTCATGTTATTGTCTGATAACAAAGATTTTAATTGTCTGATTGCGGACTCCAATACAACTTTTTATAATAATTCACTCATTAATATGAATAATTCACTCATTAATATGAAAAAGAGCGTATACCTTAGTATTCGCCAGTCACTACTTGCAAGTTTCATCCACGCATTTAATTTCTCCGAAAAGAAAATAATTTTTTCACAAGAGGGGGACTCAAGAAATCTGGCTGTATTTCCAAAGACTGGTTTAGGGAGCAAGAGTTTTAAGCCATGGAGTGGTCGGCATAGACCCCAGACCTCAAATCGGTAAAAAATCGTTGTTTAATTTTAAAAATAAGATTGGGCAAAGATAAAATGGCCACTTTACGGAAAAGGAACTTTTGAGGGGAGTACAGCTTGAGTGAGCCAATATTTCGCTTTACTGTTCACTGAATATGATTAAAAGAATATCCAAGATTGTAAAACGCATTATAAATATGAATGGTTTTCGGATTAAATATGATAAAAAGTTGTTTTTCGTAAAATAATCAATTCGTGCATAATTGAGTAAATGTATGTTGTATTAACTTTTGATGTTTTATATCTCTTTTATTCAATTAATCGCTAGGCTTGTTTTGGCAAATTTGGAGCTTAAGATACCAAGAATCTTGGATAATTATTACAGATTTTTTCATCCATTCGCTTTTATACAACTGAGCCAAATGTAAGAAAGTGAGAAACATGTACTCAATTTTTCTCGTTACTGTATATGTAGTATTTGTAACATAATTGGTCTCATTGGAGCTCAATTATGCCTATGATCTTAATATTAGCAAATTTGCTTATTGTCCAAGGACAGATTGTTAATAAAATTAAAAGTTGCCCCCTTTTAAAATTGTAAAAATTTTTTTTTATTTTTTATTTATTATGTCTTTAAAGCTTTAAATATGCCAAAGGACATAATTTTTGGAGGTTTCTATTTTGTATTGTGAGCCACTTTGTTGCGTATAGGCAAAAACCAGTAAGGATTGGAGTCGACAGTACTCAACTTCGACATACCCTGTACCTTCAATTAGTAACGTCTGTTGTAGGGCGTTGCCCCGCCCACTTTTTAATCGAAACAGATTTCCTTTCCATTCAATATCATACATACTAATTTTTGCTCTTCTAGACCAATTCGTTACAGAGATATAACGGTTTTCTATTTTGGCTATATGTGGGCGTGGTTACGCCCATTTTATATTTGAATCTAACTATACTCCATCCCAATAGCATACATGCAAAGTTTCATTCTTGTAGGTTGTATGGTTCTTGAGAAATTTTAAAATTTATACTATATAGGGGCGTGGTCACGCCCATTTTTTTGTTTTTTTTTTTCTTGAGGTTTGAGTCAGCTATATACACACCAAATTTGGTGTTCCTATCACAAAAGACAACGCAGAAAATACGACTTTTGTTCTATTTTACCCGAGGTAGCTTCAGTTATTTGCCCCTCACCCCTAAACTAACTCAAAAAGGGGTAAAACAATAAAAACTTGATCTGAGTAATGAATCACAGAATCGAACTGCGAAGAGCTTTTGGTCCTATCTATTATAGTTTCCGAGATCGACGCGTTCATACAGACGGACGGACGGACGGACAGACGGACATGGCTAAATCGACTTCTCTTTCGATACTAATCAAGAATATATATATTTTGTATAGTCGGAGATGTCTCCTTTAAGGTGTTACATACATTGTCGACGTGCACAAAACTAATTAGCTGTTGAAAATAATAAAAGCAAATGTTTTTGACAGCTCTTTTTATTGAGGATCAATTAAATTTAGGTTGAAATACCAGTAAGGCAGCTATTTTCAGCTTTGCTGAAACTTATATACTCTTGCAAGCATTATTCCAATTATTCTCATTGAAAAACCCGTATTGTAGTATTTCCAATATGAATTATATAGGTTTAAACAGATGAAGGGTCGTAGCCAGGCCCATTTTCCAATTAGTTTGAAAGAAAGTAATGCAATCATCCCACACTTCATTTTTCGATCTTCTATTTTGTCGGCTTACAAAGTAATTGAATTTTTCAGTTTTTCTCTGTATGGGCGGTGCCACGCTGTTTTGTCCGATTCTTATGAAATTGTGAAATATGATCAAGAATGTATAAAACAGCATAATTGCAAAGTTTTGTTTGTTTATTTATAAGAAAAAAATTTGTTTTCTAGCAAAAACCGAATTTTTGACCGATTGTTCTATATATATGCTATAGTTATCCGATCTTCACCAAATTAAGAGTGTGTCTTAAATGACATCCAAGATGACCTTGTACCTTGACCTTGAGACGATAGCTTCAAAATCAAAGCGTTTATTAAGCAAAAACCTCTTTTTTGACCGATCGTTCTTATGGCAGCTATATGCTTGCACGAAAAGAACATTTTCTGTATTTAAATTTTTTGAGTATCTTTAAAACTCTAGGAGTTTGCATGGCAACAGACAGACGGGCGGTCGGACGAATATGGCTATATGAACTCGTCTCGTCGAGCTGATCAAGAATATATGTATATACTTTATATAGTCAGAAATGTCTACTTATCTGCGTTGCAAACTTAATGACAAAGTTAATATACTCTTGCAAGAGTATAATAATAAATCACCTGTTATTCGATATTTTATTTTAAGTACATTTTGATTTGAATTGAATAATTTTATGAACGAAAAGGGTGTCTAAGTCTTTTTAAATGGGAAGAAACAAATATTGTACTTTCGAAAAGAGAATATTGATTAGAATGTTGCTTAATAAAGGAAAAATGTTTGCATTTATAAGGAGCTTGCTTGGTGTGTCGAATGGAATGATTACAAACGCAAAAAACTTTACATCACAGACCGAAAGTCGAGGAAGACTTAAAGAAACAACTGAAAGGCAAGGCAAACTGATAATAAGAACAGTTAAGTATCGTCCTTTTATAAATTCAAGTCAAATTAAAGATGAGTTAGACCTGGCAACCGCTACGTCCACAATAAGAAAACGTTTAATTGTGGCTATCATTTAAGCTAGACGGCCAAGAAAAGTCTAAGTTTTAAAACCAATGCATTAAAAATGTAGGTTTGAATTTGCCAAAAAATTTAAAAACTAACGTGTCACTGTTTGGCGCAATTCATTATGGTCAATATAAATATACAACAAAGACCATTAAGCATGAAGGTGTAAATATTATGCGATGGGGATACTTTCCATTAAACGGTGTTAGACCTCTAGCTACGAAAGTAGGTATCATGAATGCCATCTATTATGTTTGAAAATTTTTGGAAGCTGTCATGTTACCTTACGCTGATGAGGAAATGCCAATACGGTGGATTTATCAGCAAAATAACAACCCCAAGCACACATCAAAGAAAGCCAAGGAAGTAGTTTCGATCCCAAAAAAGTAATTTGTTGTTATTATTTCGAACACGTCTGAACCATGCATCATAAATTCTAATAAATCAATAAATAACATTTAGCCTTTAAAGTACTCAAAGCAGAATAATGTATAGTAAATGGATATGCACTTACCTTCACAAATGTATGTACAGGACGCAATGTAACAATGTTTTATTTAATTTATTTAATTAGCAATTAATTTTATGTTTAAAGCACGCAGAGCCTTGAAAAAGGCTTGTATTCTCGTTTCAATGATAACTATCAATGATATGGTAATTTTAAAAGAAAACACTTCACAAAAAGGCACAAGTAAAATATTAGTTCTGTATGTTATATCAGTTGTGGTGTTCACGCATTTGTCGTTAATCTATGAATGTATGGAAATATGAACGTTAACGACGAAAATGCGTGAACACTTTTTTATTGACCGTCTCGTTAAAGTTGTGAGTTATCTTCTTCTTATATAAGCAAACGAAAAATTTAATTGCGCCAATTGAGCGAAATAATTGAAATAAATTTAAAATTACACGAAAAAACGTTACAAATCATTTGACTGAATATTAAATAAATCAGTTTATGTGCGTAATATAGTTTCTTGGAGGGAAATATTTTTATTTATGCATGAATATAGAATTAATTAACTTATTGTAGTAAAATTGTGCACAGGTCTAGGCCCTGAGGGAGAAATTGAGTAAACATTGGATGAATTTATGGACGACAATGTTGACATACAATTGTGCCATCCAGTGACGAAGTCGAAGAGCCAAAATCTGCATTTTGATGCAAAAGTTGTATGTGTTGTGTGATTGTTTCTAACATAAGAGTATTCTTTACAAAGGTAGTTATATGGAGTGAAATTGGCAATGTAATGGTTTATGTTAAGTAAGGTGACAGAATAACTTACGTCTTTTAAAATTAAATTCTTCCGAAAGTACAGCCACTTTTTCATAGAAAATAACTAAAAATTGCCATTTTCATATTTTCATACTTCCATAGGTTAACTAACAACATGCCTCGGGGTCTATGAAACTCTATGAAAATTTGGCCTGTGTATTTTGTTGTTGGCAATTTAACTTTTCATAGACTTATAGGTTAACGACAAATGCGTGAACACCGCAAGTGTAGTTATTCCGAATTAATTTTATGTGTGCAACACGCATAGCCTTGAAAAAGGCTTGTATTTTCGACTCATATAAACAAATAATAATATATTAATATATAAGAGAAAACACTTCACAAAACGCTCAAGTAAAAGATTAGTTCTGGACTAAGAATGTAGAAATGGTTAAAGTTCATTACCATATGTTATTGAACACTTACAATAGGAAATTCACTAATTTAAGACCTTGTTAAAATGAACACCTCAAAAAGTTAACTATGAACACACTTACTTATTATTCTAAATTTATTAAGCCGGTTTATTATGATAGTTTAATTTTAAATTTTTTAGTCAATTGACAGAATAAGTAAAATACATATATTAATTACCACTTTTCTTCAGTTAACTTTTGAACTTTTGGATATTTGCATATTACATATTCATACGAAATTTAAATCAACAAAAACAGTGCTGCCACTTTTGTATTTTTATAATTTTAATTTTGATAGTTACTTATAGTTAAATTTTATAAGAAAACTTTATATGTGAAAATCTCTGAAACTAAACGAAAATTCCATAATTGTTATGGAATACATTTGTCTTATTTTGAGTCGATTAACCTGAATCCATCGTCAAATATTTTAGCCATGCGAGAAAAAGAAATTTTGAAATTGTTTCGAATTGTAGGCTTTTCCACGCCTGTTTTTTTTTATTTTTGATGAAAATAGTTCTAAAATAAGACTTAATATCCATATATCAATTTTCAAATTGTTAACTTAAGGAAGAAAAAACTTTTTCATATAAGGGTTACAAAGTTTCAATAGTTTCCTACGGAAGGTACTGTATCTATTTTTCCAAAATCAAGAATTAACCAATAAGGATTGGAGTCGGCAGTACTCGACACCGAAATACCCTGTACCTAACGGCTGTTATAGGGCGTTGCCACGCCTACTTTTCAATAGTTATAGATTTAATTTACATACAAACAAATTTTTGCATATATACAAATTTTTGCTCTTCTAGACCATTTGGTTCCGAAGACATAATGTTGGCCACGCTCATTTTATGATTGAATCTGATTATTCTCTATCCCAATAGCATTCATGCAAAGTTTCATTCTTGTATCTTTTATACGGACAGACGGACATGGCTAAATCAACTCGACTTGTCGTCCTAATCAAGAATATATATACTTTGTGTAGTCGGAAATGAATATTTCGATCTGTTACAAACTTCAGCACAAACTTATAGTGAAAAGTATAAAAATTCCGAAATTGTTTGTTGCAATAATATTGACAGTTAATTTTATTTTTAGTCAATCTTTACTTTACTTATTGTTATTATTCTAAAAAACTTTATGAAAACCATAGAATTTCGCTGGTTTGAAGTCATCCGGTTGATAGGAACACTAAAAGCCATTGTACTTGTGTGCTACAATCCATTTGCCAATGTTTGCAAAAAATTTACATGCTTGGCTCAGAGTACGGATTGTTGCCTGGTTTGAATTCGAACTGAGTGATAGCCAATTTACTAAAAAACTCGTCCAATGTTCCAATCAGATCAGCAATGGTGAAGCTAATATCAGCAATAACGCTATCAACTTGCGACATTTTTGTGCAAAATAACTTGATCATTGGATTGGAGTTTTATGTGGCCAAGTAGAATGTGTATCGGAAACATTATTGAATTAGTTATGCTAAAAATGTGAATGAAAATGAAATATAAAAAAAAAACAAAAGAGCTTAGTTAGCCATATTTGTACTCCATATGAAAACAATATACTATTATATTTATGGATATTTATTAGATATGTATATTGACTTTATATATAATTGATGTTTATCATTAATTAAATTTCTTTTAAACTTTACGTGTTGCTTATTTTATAATAATTGATGTATTATCATTCGAAAAGTGTGTTAAGGGGTTACATACATCTAGCAATTCGAAAAATTTCTAATAAGAAATAATTTTTTTTTGGTGGTATAATATGAAAATTAATGAAAGCAAATACTACACGTTGTTTATTGGTATTTAAGGCTTAAAACAAAATTATTCTACCGGACCTACTTTACGTGTTGCTTATTTTATAATAATTGATGTAGTATCATTCGAAAAGTGTGTTAAGGGGTTACATACATCTAGCAATTCGAAAAATTTCTAATAAGAAATAATTTTTTTTTGGTGGTATAATATGAAAATTAATGAAAGCAAATACTACACGTTGTTTATTGGTATTTAAGGCTTAAAACAAAATTATTCTACCTCATATTTACCGGACCTACTACAGAAAAATCCAAGTTATCACCAACACTAAAAACAACAAACACTAATAAAAACAAAAAGATAGCTTTACGGTCGACACTATAACTCGTACAGTTTTCTATGTTTTGATGCGGATTTTTTTTAATAATCAAGAATTGTACTCTCTATAGTCTGTCATCATTTATCATTTAAATATCATATCGAACATCGAACAAAGTGTAAACTAAGTTAAAATAAAATTAATAATAATACAAAAAATACAAATAAAAGCTAAGTTTGCGTTTTGAGCCTAGACCTTGTCTATGCCCACAGCGAGGCAGAGCAAAAACAGCACTGAACACAGCAGTCACGGGCTCGGTGATCGGTGTTTGCGGCCCAGTTTCAATTTCGCAATCCTTGCGCTGTTTAACAACAATATCCAATGACTTGGTTGAACTATTCTCTGCTCGCGCTGCTGAATTGCTGCCGCCGCTTAGACTGTCTAGACTGTTGCTACTCTCAACAACTTTTAGATTAGTTTGGTTGGCGCTTCATTGTGGCATCCTTATTTGTTGTTGTCACCGGGGCAGTGTTCGCATTGTTATGATTGTTGGCAGTTGCACTCACTGTCCTTGCTCTTGTTATTGTTGTTGCGTTGGTGTCACCATTTGACTGCTCCGCTTCGTTTGTCTTCTTATCGTGCTGCTGTCGTTGTTGTTGCTTAAAGCATTCTTGCAGTGTATTGGCTTTGCCTTTACTATAACAACCGTATTTCTGTTTCTGTTGTTGCTGCTGCTGCTCATTGATGAAATTGAGACTGGTGAAGGTCAGATCGGTATCACCCAAACTGACTTTGCCAAGCAGATCTTCGGCTTTCTTTATTATCTCTTGATTGATTTTGAAGCCATAACCATTGGTATCATTGCCATTTGAACAATATGGTGTCAATTTGAATGAATTCGGCGATTTATCTGTCAGTGAAACGACATCTTTGGGCTGCCAGATGGTGATGACTCAATTGAATCTTCAAAGTTAAATTTTACTGTTTGGCAATATTACGCTTCTGCATGGGCACAATGAACAGATGCGTGAGCAAAGCAACCAACAGACCCAAAGCCACACTAGCGCAGATCGCAATCCAAGTTGGTATGTTATCCATATAAACCAAATTCAGTCCATCCAACACAACGCTAATGACATTAATGAAGAATGTAACGCCACAGAAAATCGTCAATGAACGCAAAGGTGACTTGAGCAGATCATTTGCTCGCAATATAAAAGAGTAATAAAGCCGGATCGAAATACAATAAACACGACCGCACATAATCAAAAAAAGGAACTTCGTAACAAAAAAAACTATTTGTTATAAGTTCCATACTAATATTGTCTTTAGAGATGGTTAAAATTGTTATGTATGTTATCGAACACTTTATATTTCTAATTCATAAATTTATGCAAACTATTTACTATGGGTGTTCATGACAAAAACTTGTTATTATTTAGACTTTTAGAAGTTAATAATATAAATAGGAAATTTTCCAATATGCTGTTAGAAATCAACTATAAGCTTTTGTACGTTATACTCATTAAAGAAGTGTCTATGCAAAATTTCAGCTCGATATATTCAAAACTGTTGGAGGAGATTGTATATATACTGACAGACGAACGGACAGAAGGACATGCCTAAATCAACTCGTCTGGTCGTCCTGATCAAGAATATATATACTTTATATAGTCGCAAACGAATATTTATGTGTGTTATAAACTAGAGGTCTGCATGAATGCATTCAAAGAGTCAAATGAGTCATTCATTTAAAAAATGATTGAGTGAATTGTAACTCTCATTCAAATAAATGTGAATGAATTGAATTCAAACTTAGTTTAAACAAATTGAATTGAATGAGTACTCAGAATTTCGAATTTCTAGTAAAAAAGCCAACTTAGTTATAGTTATTTTATATTGTTTCCTGCAGCTAAAATGAATCTGGGTATGTTAAGTTCATTAAGATCAAAATGAATTATGTAACACCAAAGGGATAGGGTAAGACTTCATAACGTAAATACGGGAATGATCTAAGGCCAATATAATTTAATTGTAGGACGTATTCACAAATGATTATTGGAAAGAAAGAGCTAGAAAATTGCAAGTTTCTTATTAACACACTGCTACCAATATTTAACCAGTAAGGGTTGCAGTCGACAGTACTCGACACCGAAATACCCTGTAACTTCAATTTGTAACGGCTAAGGTCCAGGGTATAAAAACATCTATTGGTCGACTCTGTAAACGTGGCCCTTACAAAAAGCTGACCACACCCTTTTTTATCTCCCACTCTAACTGATATGAATTATAATAAAAAATTGCAATTGTTTTATGCTTCCATATTACAATGTAAAAACATAGTTTTATTTATATTATCTGGATTTGTAGCAATATTGCATCGCTTTTCGGTAATTAAGTTGCGTGCATTTGAAAAGGCTCTTTCAGAAGCCGCGCTACTTGCTGGAATAAAAAAATTGTACAACTGGTTTTATATAAGAGTGGAAAAGCATTCGTATTCTTATTTTTTAGTGTCCATTCTGTGACTATTGCGATTCCCTCCTGTTTTGTTTCCATGTTAACATCTACTTGCGGCACATTACTATGGCTTTCATTGTATTGTATATAGCATTTGTGCTTTACAATTGTAGCAGGATGTATACACTGGCTCTGCCCTGATGGGGCAAGCCAAATGCAACCCTACACTCTGGCTCTCTGAGAATGTCCTCTCACTCAATCGCGATCGCAGCCGACACGATTGAGCGAGGAACGAAACTCAAAAAAGAGACCTCAAGTCAGTCGATAGAAGACAGCTAAACTAATAAGACGTGAAATAAAGAAAGTTCTAATCTGACAATCGAAGCCTGAGTGTAAAAGCATTACTTTATTCATGTTAGTCAAAGTGTCGTTGTCTCGGTATCCTTATAACTATACTCTTACACAATGTTTGATGTGCTTCCTGTGAACCTGTAAACACTATAACACTTTCTACAAGCTACAAAACCGCCAATATCTTCACCAACGCCATTTTTGATTTTGGAAAATGTATTCCAAACTTTGCTTCGCCCATTTCGTTTGCTTAAATTGAATACCCCATTAATGAGCTTCTCTCTAATCTTTGCACTTGATAATGACGAAGCTGTTAAATTCTACATTAAAAAATGGCAATTTTAGATTAATTAATTAAAATTAGCAAAAACCTATACACTATGTCGGAGTAAACTGATCGTAATATTTCCTGAAATATTGTCATTCTCTTCAAAATTGTCCAAATCCATGGTGTAACTCGTAAAGACTGCTCAAATTTGTGATGAAATTGCCGAAATTTTAGGCAAAGCTAACTAAATTTATATTGTACAATGAGTATTCAGAATTATTAATGAATATTTGAATTTTTTTCATTCATTCAATTCATTCATTTCATATTGAATGCCTTATTTACAACATTCAAAACTAATTCATATTTTGAGTACTCATTAATTCGAATGAATTTCATTCAAATATGACTACAACATTCACTTGTACTCAGTTAATAATTTGAGTTCATTCATGCAGACCTCTATTATAAACTTCAGCACAAACTTATAGTACTATTCACTAACGTGAAGAGTATTAAAACAAAAAGTGGCACCACTGACGGACATAGATATTTGTTTTTATACTCTTCACGTTAGTGAATAGTTTTTTTTCAGAATTTTATAAATAATTAATAAAAACAAAATGTATGTTCCAAGAAAAAATGAAATTTTTATATTTTATTTAGTTGTTCATTTATTTGTTTGTTTTTATAAAAACAATTACATTTTATGGCGTCGCTAGTGGCTCTGCCGCTGGCATGTTTACTTCTGCCTCTGTCGCTGCCGCTGGCATAGGCGTCGCTGGCATAGGCATCGCTGGCATAGGCGTTACTTGCGTAGACGTCGGCGCCGCTGGAATCGGCGTTGCTGACGCTAGTATCGGCGTTGCGGCGTTTTTATTTGCGAACGCTTCAGCGCGACGCAATTGACGGCGTTCATAAGCGTTCAACGGCACTCCACGCTGAACGCGTCCGCCACGTCCTCCGCGCCTGCCACGTCCGGCGTCGAACGGCATGTTGCCATTATAACTGCCAGTATAACTGGCATGGTAATTGTTGCTCCATGAGCCAACCGGCATTTGAGCCCCATAAGCCGGCATTTGAGGCCCATATGCCGTCATCTGAGGCCCATAAGCCGGCATCTGAGGCCCATATGCCGGCATCTGAGGCCCATATGCCGGCATCTGAGGCCCATATGCCGGCATTTGAGGCGCATATGCTGGCATTTGGGGCCCATTGGATGGCATTTGCGGCATTGGTGGGATACCACCATAAAAAAAGTATTGATTCATCTGAAAAATAAATTGATGTTATTATTTTTATTTAAATATAAAATTTTTTTCGAGTTACTTACCTTACTGTTTCGCTGCAACTTTTAAAGTGATCGCAGCTTGTTGTACACACAACGCAAAAGGTATTTATCAAAACCAATTGACTTTGGCAAATGCAACATTAGATATGCCTATGGTACGCAGTGGTCACACCTAACATAGGCGTACTTAAAGTTCTAAATTTGAAATTAACGATCAATTTGCACAAATGACATAGTTCGTTGCCCTGTTCAAGGTCTACCATTTCGTCACTAATTCCACCGTTCCTACCAATTATAATTCCTTATGTTCTTTTGAGGCTAAATGTAACATAAAGAATTACAATGGTTCAATTTAGATCCCTGAGTGACAGCAGTGCTAAAAAAAACACTTTTGTCCATTCGTCCACGTTTGCATTTAAATTATCGATATATCAATTATAAATGCATTGAATATACGCCCAAAAATAAATATAAGAAGATCAAAATAGGTATATAATTACAATTCTCATACATTTTACAGTAAAATTTGTAATCATTTAAAAATCAAACACAATAATGTCTACAAAATAATGTATAAATTTTGTCACATAATACATCAGCAGGCCATAAGCGTTAGTACAGAATTCCAATGTAATCATGCCGTATGTTATGTATTATTCTTTCAAACATAGAACTATACATTTTCATATATATTTTATACAGATTCGATCAGTTTGTCAAGACAAACCGAGTCATTATACTTATATTATTGTTATATGTATTTGTTTGTCTGGCTATGTACGCGGCTATAGACAAAAAAAAAAAAACAATGTAACAATAACAAAACCAAATGTAATTATTGCATCCAACGGTAATTGAACCACGTATATCGAGTTTGCCAGCCCTTTACTTTACCGCTGAACCACTAGATAAATTTCTTTTTCGTGACAATATGGTAGTTTTAATTGTCAGAATTCAATAGAGTTAAAAATAAAAATAAAAAAAAAAAAAACAAAAACAATTATTGAATCCACTGGGAATCGAACCCGGGACAATTGGATCGCCGGTCTTGAGATCTACCACTCGACCATTGACTTCGTTTTGTTTTAGCGACAATACAGAAGGTTTGATTGTCACAATATAAATATATAATAATATAAAAAAAGGGAAAACAAAAAGAAAAAAAAACGAACTTATAATACTATTCACTAACGTGAAGAGTATAATAAAATGTAAATATATATATTAAATAGAAAATAAAATGTAAATAAGTAAGTCAAAAAGAAAAAAGAAAATTATATGTAAATAAAAAAAAAAAAAAAAAAAAAACTCATCGACTGCGATTTGAACCTCTGACATTCAGATCGCCGGTCATGCATTCTACCACTGGACCATGGCTTTCATAAATTTTTGTAACAATATTAAAGTTTTGATTGTCTCAACAGAAATATAGCGTTAAGGATTTAACGTTTAATGCTTTGGAAGTTGAATAATTTTGAAATTTTGAATTTTTGATAAAAATATATTTAGTATTAAACATACGTGAAAAGTATAAAAAACAACAAAAAAACAAACAAAAGCTAGTTATATTTATTTTATTTTATTTATATGAAATTTCAGCCATCCCTCTTCCAAAACAAAAAAGTTTTCCATACAACGATTCAAGTTTTCTTAACCTTTCCATATGGGAGCTACCAGTTCCAGTTTTTCAATCTCAATGAAACTTTGCAGCATTAAGTGGGACTACTTAAAACTACTACGTTTAAAATTTCAGCCCTCTATCTTACAAAACAAAAAAAATTTCCATACAACGATTCAAGTTTTCTTCTTCTTTTCGTATGGGGGCTACCAGTTCCAGTGGTCCGATATGGCTGGATCCGACAAATGAGTTGATCGCACAAATAAGCAGTCTCTGTGCAAAATTTCAGCTCAATATCTTCAAAACTGTGGGAGGAGATTGTATATATACAGACAGACGGACGGACAGACGGACAGACGGACATGGCTAAATCAACTCGTCTGGTCGTCGCGATCAAGAATATATATACTTTATATAGTCGCAAATGAATATTTCTGTATGTTACAAACTTCAGCTCAAACTTATAATACTATTCACTAACGTGAAGAGTATAAAAAACGAACTTATAATACTATTCACTAACGTGAAGAGTATAAAAAACGAACTTATAATACTATTCACTAACGTGAAGAGTATAATAAAATGTAAATATATATATTAAATAGAAAATAAAATGTAAATAAGTAAGTCAAAAAGAAACCAGTAAGGTCGCTATCTTCAGCAAGGCTGAAGCTATAATACTTTTCACGTTGTGTCACTAAAAAACTAAATGAATAGTTTTCATGCCTCCCTAACAACATAACTGTAAGGTTTCAAGTCAATTGGTTAAAAAACAAAAAAGTTTTCCATACAGCGGTTCAAGTTTTGCGATAAGTGGGCGTAGCCATGCCCACTTTTGGTCAAAATAGTTTTCATTCCTCCCTAAGAAGATAACTGTAAGGTTTCAAGTCAATTGGTCAATTTTCGCTAAAAAAAGGCGTGGGCACGCCCACTTATGGTCAAAATAGTTTTCATTCCTCCCTAAGAACATAACTGTAAAGTTTCAAGTCAATTCGTTGAAAAACAAAAAAGTTTTCCATACAACGGGTCAATTTTTGCTATAAGTGGGCGTGGCTACGCCCACTTTTGGTCAACATGGTTTTCATTCCTCCCTAAGAACATAACTGTAAAGTTTCAAGTCAATTGGTTAAAAAACAAAAAAGTTTTCAATACAACGGGTCAAATTTCGCTATAAAAGGGCGTGGCCGTGCCCACTTTTGGTCAAAATTGTTTTCATTCCTCCCTAAGAACATAACTGTAAAGTTTCAAGTCAATTGGTTAAAAAACACAAAAGTTTTCCATACAACGGGTCAAATTTCGCTATAAGTGGGCGTGGCTACGCCCACTTTTGGTCAAAATAGTTTTCATTCCTCCCTAAGAACATAACTGTAAAGTTTCAAGTCAATTCGTTGAAAAACAAAAAAGTTTTCCATACAACGGGTCAAATTTCGCTATAAAAGGGCGTGGCCGCTCCCACTTTTGGTCAAAATTGTTTTCATTCCTCCCTAAGAACATAACTGTAAAGTTTCAAGTCAATTCGTTGAAAAACAAAAAAGTTTTCCATACAACGGGTCAATTTTTGCTATAAGTGGGCGTGGCTACGCCCACTTTTGGTCAAAATAGTTTTCATTCCTCCCTAAGAACATAACTGTAAAGTTTCAAGTCAATTGGTTAAAAAACAAAAAAGTTTTCTATACAACGGGTCAATTTTCGCTATAAGTGGGCGTGGCTACGCCCACTTTTGGTCAAAATAGTTTTCATTCCTTCCTAAGAACATAACTTTAAAATTTCAAGTCAATTGGTTGAAAAGCAAGAAAGTTTTTCATACAACGGGTCAATTTTACTAGAAGTGGGCGTGGCTACGCGTGGCTACGCCCATTTTTGGTCAAAATAGTTTTCATTCCTCCCCAAGAACATAACTTTAAAATTTCAAGTCAATTGGTTGAAAAACAAAAAAGTTGTCCATACAACGACGTGAATATGGCTTCTCTTCCTCTTCTTCATTTTGTATGGGAGCTACCAGTTCCAGATGTCCAATCCCATTGAAACTTTCAGGCATGTAGTCGGACTATGTAGAACTACTATGTTTAAAATTTCAGCACTC
This sequence comes from Phortica okadai, assembly GCA_034638295.1. Classification (NCBI taxonomy): domain Eukaryota; kingdom Metazoa; phylum Arthropoda; class Insecta; order Diptera; family Drosophilidae; genus Phortica; species Phortica okadai. The sequence goes on from CM067852.1 coordinate 17,135,242, forward strand.
TATCATACAAAACAAAAAACTTTTCCATACAACGACTCAAGTTTTGTTCATTTTTCTTCTTCTTTTCGTATGGGGGCTACCAGTTCCAGTGGTCCGATATGGCTGGATCCGACAAATGAGTTGATCGCACAAATACGCAGTCTCTGTGCAAAATTTCAGCTTAATATCTTCAAAACTGTGGGAGGAGATTGTATATATACAGACAGACGGACGGACAGACGGACAGACGGACATGGCTAAATCAACTCGTCTTGTCGTCCTGATCAAGAATATATATACTTTATAAAGTCGGAAATGAATATTTCGATCTGTTACAAACTTCAGCACAAAGTTATTATACTATTTCACATACGTGAAAAGTATAAAAAGAAAATTATATGTAAATAAAAAAAAAAAAAAAAACTCATCGACTGCGATTTGAACCTCTGACATTCAGATCGCCGGTCATGCATTCTACCACTGGACCATGGCTTTGATGAATTTTTGTAACAATATTAAAGTTTTGATTGTCTCAACAGAAATATAGCGTTAAGGATTTAACGTTTAATGCTTTGGAAGTTGAATAATTTTGAAATTTTGAATCTATAATATAAAAATGAATCGCAAAATGTGTTGGTAAGCGCATAACTCAACAACGCCTGGACCAATTTGGCCAATTCTTTCTTTTAAATGTTCGTTAAAGTTCAAAGATGGTTTTTACGGCGAGAAAAATTCAAATAATTGCCGGAAAAACCCTAAAAACAGACCTTTTCTTTTTCCCATACAAACTTGCGACGTCGCAAGCATTAAACGTAACATGCTATGCTTCTTCTTATACGACAGTATTGTTATGTGTTTGTTGATTGAAAGAGAACAAGAAAACTTTGAGAGAACGTACAAGCCAGAGAGTATTAAAATTAATTAATACTCTTTGCAAATTACACGCACTAATGTGTAAACAATGCAGGTATGTACGGCTTGAAGGATTTGACTCCAAGTCATGTCAAATTAAAAAAAAGTTGAAACAACAACAAACTGTCAATGTCAGTGTTGTTTTTCTTGGATTTTCACTACTGAGTTTGCTTTTGTCAACTGATACACGAAACAAACCGTAGCTATGTATATCGTATATCGTGTTTAGTTACCTATGATCACTTATTATTGAATGTGAGACAATAATCTATAGTATAATAAAAATGAATCGAAAAATATGTTGATAAGCGCATAACTCAAAAACAGCTTCCGATTCAATGAAATTTTCAGTTAATCTTTAGATGGACCTCCTGAAGGTTGTTATAATGTTTTGGTATCAATCCGACCATTTTAACTGGTAGCCTCCATACGGAAAGAAGAAGAAAAATAAACAATATTAAGATTTTGTGGACGCAAGCACGTACCATTCTTTGCTTCTTCTTACACTTTTGTATTGGTATGAGTGTGTTGTTTGCAAAGAGAACAAGAGAACGGTGAGAAAACGGAGGAGCATTCCCTATCGGACTTTTCACCGTGAAAAACGTACAATTTCTCAGTTCTTTTTTCATGTAGAACTACGTGAAAATTTGTGAAATTTTCTTTTCATTTTATCATTGAGTGTCCTAGGCCTGTAACTGTTCTTTTAGAATGTTTTTTCATGTGGATTTTCACGTAGATTTATCTGGTTGACTGGCTTCGGGTTTCATTTGAAGTTCCTCTTTACAGAATCAGTATGACAGACCTACTAATTTTAGCAGGGTTATTCTCATGTGAAGTTGATGAAGTTCATGCTAACAAATTCACAGTGCCATTTGCAGTGAAAAATTGGGGCTAAATTTCATGTAGTTTTTGTTTAGCTCAATGAATAGTGTATTGTACTCTTAAGCCAAAGGGCGCGGGTTCAAATCCCAGCTATGCCAAGTCAAAAACTTTTTATTTCTTTGTAATATAAAGGAAAACTTATGGTTAAACAATTGTATACAACAAAACGAATGAATCCAAAAATTAAAAGAAAAATTGGAACTCCAACCATGCCATAGATGTACTATTTATATTTTTATTTGTTATTATCATGAAAATTAACTTTGAAACGTGATATTATTATTTAAAACTGACACTCATTACACTGAAATGACCATACATGTATAAACCTTCCGTGGTTGCTGGGAGTTGAACCCGGTGTCAACTTCCAAATAACTATGTTTTTCACAGCTCGAACAACTGAGCTACCTGTCCGCGCGAAAAGAGTATGGTTGTTTGTAATGAAAGCAAAACTAATCGGAAAACGCAAGACTAACGTTTCGCGTTTCTTCGAGAATATTCTAAAAAGTTTTCTTTCAAATTTCAATTTACAAAAGAACAGTGCCAAACACACTGAGTAAAGAAAGGAACATTTTCATGTATCAGTTTTTTTTTTAGCTTTCTAAAGTAACGTAGATATTTTCTTATATGGAGAAGTAGGCTTTGAATTTTTTTGAATTTTTTGAAAAGCATGCAAAACAAAATGAGTATAGAAGTGACATTTTCATGTATTGCTCCTTTTCAGCCATACAGAGTAACGTATATGTTTACCTTATCTGACAAAATCGTCTTCGGACTCATTCGTATTTATTTTTTTAAATCAGCTTGCTAAACATACTGAGTATAGAAGCGACATTTCCATGTATCGCTGCTTTTCAGCCTTACGAAGAAACGTAAGTGTTTGCCTAACAAAATCGTCTTCGGGCAAGCTCCCCTACTCTATGTTCTAAAAGAACCGTGAAAAACCCACTTAGCTTAGAAGCTACGTTTTCATGTATCGGTGCCATTTAGCCTTCTAAAATAACGTAGATGACTGCTTCATAGTGCTTTTTGCCTTATTGGCACACTGAAAACTACATCAGTGATTTTTTCCTTTTAGAAAGAACGGTGAAAAACTTGCTAATTTTTGTCACTAAGTTACTGAAGGTCCGGCTGGGTTACTTTCGAAATTGTGCTTCACTTCTTCTTCATCTTTTACATACAGCCACATATGTACACATATTAGTGTTTTTATACTCTTCACGTATGTAAATATTATTATGACTTTGTCACGGAGTTTGTAACCCCCAGAAGGAGAAATCTCCGACTATTGACCTGAAATTTTACAGCTTTACCACCATAAATCATTTGTCGGAACTGCAATGATCAGACCATTAGAACTGGTAGCACCCATACAGAATGAAGAAGAAAAATGAACAGAACTTAAATCGTTGAATGGAAAACTTTTTCGTTTTGGAAGATAGAGGGATGAAAAAAACATAAACAAACATAGTAACTTTACGTACGCAGACAAAATTTCTGGAATTGTCATTAAGATCGGACCACTGAAACTGGTACTTATCATACAAAGTGAAGAAGAGGAAAAGACAGAAAATTTAAAGAAATGAAAGGAAAACTTTTTTTTTTCTTAATTAATTGACTTACAACTTCACAAGCTAATATCAATAAATTGCAAGTTTCCATGTTAGCTTAAACAATGAAAATTGGTATATAGGCTATTAAAGTAAAGAGAAAGCAGATTCAATCCAAAAAATTGGCGTGGCATAAAAAGAGCGTGAAAAGTAAATAGTCTTCAGCAAGGCTGAATAGCGCCGACCACATAAAGCATATATTATCTTCACAAGACGAATTAACACAGTCATGTCCATATGTCTGCTTCAATACCAACTGCGAGCTCAGTTTTAACGATTTCAAAAAAAATAAAACGCAGAAAATTATCTTATCCTTTCAGGCAGTTTGTATGTAAAAAATCTGCATGATTTGATTGCTATTACATTTAGCTGCCGGTTAAAAATTAGGTTTTTTAAAACTACCACCTTAGTTTGTTGTACAAAAACTTTTAAGACGTCAAAAAAGGCACTCTGCGAAAGAAACAATCGGTAAAAACAAGATTTTTGTTAGAAAAATGTTTTATTAATTTTTAACTTTTTTCCAAAATTTTATTAGAATCGAACATAAAGGCGTGGCCCCGACCATATAGAGAAACATCTTCAAAATAACATTTTGCTGTAAGCAAAATCGCCAGAAGGCTGTAAAGTGGAGAGTATTTTTCATTTTGCTAAAATGGAACAAAGGAACAATTAGTCAAAAATATGGTTTTGTTGTTCTTAAATATAAACAGATGGAATTTTGCAATCACATGTTTGTAAAGGTAATTATATATCACTGCAAAGTAAGAAATTTGCCATAATTGCAAGGCATTAAGAATTCTGAAACGCATTAACGGTAATTAGAATTTCAAAACGCTGGAATATTTTTTTTTTTAAATTTAATTAATCTACGAAAACAAAATCTGGAAATAATATTGATGACTTCGAACCCAACAAGAATTGATAAATGAACGTGGCTGCTGCAACATATAATAAAAATTTAAAACGCCTATGTACCTGTATCTATAAGTCTGACAAGAAGAAAATTTAGGAACAAATTGTGATAGAGTGTTAAAAGATTTAATCCTGGGCTATATGCAACAGTTCATCATACTTTGAGGGCGTAGCAAAGCGCGCCGGGTCAGCTAGTTTTTGATAAAAATATATTTAAACATACGTGAAAAGTATAAAAAACAACAAAAAAACAAACAAAAGCTAGTTATATTTATTTTATTTTATTTATATGAAATTTCAGCCATCCCTCTTCCAAAACAAAAAAGTTTTCCATACAACGATTCAAGTTTTCTTAACCTTTTCATATGGGAGCTACCAGTTCCAGTTTTTCAATCTCAATGAAACTTTGCAGCATTAAGTGGGACTACTTAAAACTACTACGTTTAAAATTTCAGCCCTCTATCTTACAAAACAAAAAAGTTTTCCATACAACGATTCAAATTTTCTTAATCTTTTCATATGGGAGCTACCAGTTCCAGTTTTCCAATCTCAATGAAACTTTGCAGCATTAAGTGGGACTACTTGAAAATACTATGTTTAAAATTTCAGCTCTCTATCTTACAAAACAAAAAAAATTTCCATACAACGATTCAAGTTTTCTTCTTCTTTTCGTATGGGGGCTACCAGTTCCAGTGGTCCGATATGGCTGGATCCGACAAATGAGTTGATCGCACAAATAAGCAGTCTCTGTCCAAAATTTCAGCTCAATATCTTCAAAACTGTGGGAGGAGATTGTATATATACAGACAGACGGACGGACAGACGGACAGACGGACATGGCTAAATCAACTCGTCTGGTCGTCCCGATCAAGAATATATATACTTTATATAGTCGCAAATGAATATTTCTGTATGTTACAAACTTCAGCACAAACTTATAATACTATTCACTAACGTGAAGAGTATAAAAATAATTAATAATTTTGAAGTGCGTGCAAAATAGTATGCATTAATATTCGGAGGTATCCCCTACGAATGTTCGACTCAGCATATGCAAGCTGTATTCGACAAGATGACCAGTTACAAGTCAAAAACAAGAGAGCACACACAATAATAATGAATATGAAATAAATTCTTAAATTAAAAACCAGTAAGGACGCTATCTTCAGCAAGGCTGAAGCTATAATACTTTTCACGTTGTGTCACTATAAAAAAAACTAAATGAATAGTTTTCATGCCTCCCTAACAACATAACTGTAAGGTTTCAAGTCAATTGGTTAAAAAACGAAAAAGTTTTCCATACAAACGGTTCAAGTTTTGCGATAAGTGGGCGTAGCCATGCCCATTTTTGATCAAAATAGTTTTCATTCCTCCCTAAGAACATAACTGTAATGTTTCAAGTCAATTGGTTAAAAACCAAAAAGTTTTCCATACAACTGTTCAAGTTTCGGTATAAGTGGGCGTGGCCATGCACACTTTTGGTCTAAATAGTTTTCATTCCTCCCTAAGAACATAATAAAGTTTCAAGTCAATTGGTTAAAAAACAAAAAAGTTTTCCATACAACGGGTCAATTTTCGTTATAAGTGGGCGTTGCTACGCCCACTTTTGGTCAAAATAGTTTTCATTTCTTCCTAAGAACATAACTGTAAAGTTTCAAGTCAACTGGTTAAAAAACAAAAAAGTTGTCCATACAACGGGTCAATTTTCGCCATAAGTGGGCGTGGCTACGCCTACTTTCGTCAAAATAGTTTTCATTCCTCCCTAAGAACATAACTGTAAAGTTTGAAGTCAATTGGTTAAAAAATAAAAAAGTTGTCTATACAACGACGAGAATATTGCTTCTCTTCCTCTTCTTCATTTTGTATGGGAGCTACCAGTTCCAGTTTCCCGATCTCAATGAAACTTTCAGACATTTAGTCGGACTTTGTAAAACTACAATGTTTAAAATTTCAGCCTCTATCATACAAAACAAAAAAGTTTTCCATACAACGATTCAAGTTTTGTTCACTTTTCTTCTTCTTTTCGTATGGGAGCTACTTGTTCCAATAATCCGATCATGCTGGTTCCGACGAATGATTCATCGTAATAAATTCTAAGACTCTGTGCAAAGTTTCAGCTCGATAGCTTCAAAACTGAGGGACTAGTTTGCATACATACAGACAGACAGACGGACAGACGGACATGGCTAAATCAACTCGTCTTGTCGTCCTGATCAAGAAAATATATACTTTATATAGTCGGAAATTAATATTTCGATCTGTTACAAACTCCGTGACAAAGTTAATATACTATTTCACATACGTGAAAAGTATAAAAAAAAACAGTAAGGACGCTTTCTTCAGAAAGGCTGAAGCTATAATACTTTTCACTTTGTGTCACTATAAAAAAAACTAAATGAATAGTTTTCATGCCTCCCTAACAACATAACTGTAATGTTTCAAGTCAATTCGTTAAAAAACAAAAAATTTTTCCATACAACGGGTCAATTTTCGCTATAAGTAGGCGTGGCTACGCCCACTTTTGGTTAAAGTAGTTTTCATTCCTCCCTAAGAACATAACTGTAAAGTTTCAAGTCAATTGGTTAAAAAACAAAAAAGTTTTCCAAACAAAGGGTCAAGTTAAGCTATAAGTGGGCGTGGCCATGCCCACTTTTGATCAAAATAGTTTTCATTCCTCCCTAAGAGCATAACTGCAAAGTTTCAAGTCAATTGGTTAAAAAACAAAAAAGTTTTCCCTACAACGGGTCAATTTTCGCTATAAGTGGGCGTGGCTACGTCCACTTTTGGTTAAAATAGTCTTCATTCCTCCCTAAGAACATAACTGTAAGGATTCAAGTCAATTGGTTAAAAAAAAATGTTTTTCCATACAACGGGTCAATTTTCGCTATAAAAGGGCGTGGCCACGCCCACTTTTGGTCAAAACTGTTTTCATTCCACCCTAAGAACAATCCTGTAAAGTTTCAAGTCAGTTGGTTAAAAAGCAAAAAAGTTTTCCATACAACGGGTCAATTTTCGCTATAAAAGTGCGTGGCCACGCCCACTTTTGGTCAAAATAGTTTTGATTCCTTCCTAAGAACATAACTTTAAAATTTCAAATCAATTGGTTAAAAAACAAAAAAGTTTTCCATACAACGACGTGAATATTCCTTCTCTTCCTCTTCTTCATTTTGTATGGGAGCTACCAGTTCCAGATGTCCAATCTCAATGAAACTTTCAGGCATGTAGTCGGACAATGTAAAACTACTATGTTTAAAATTTCAGCACTCTATTTTACAAAACAAAAAAGTTTTCCATACAACGATTCAAGTTTTGTTCACTTTTCTTCTTCTTTTCGTATGGGAGCTACCTGTTCCAATAATCCGATCATGCTGGTTCCGACGAATGATTCATCGTAATAAATTCTACGACTCTGTGCAAAGTTTCGGCTCGATAGCTTCAAAACTGAGGGACTAGTTTGCATACATACAGACAGACAGACAGACGGACAGACGGACATGGCTAAATCGTCTTGTCGTCCTGATCAAGATTATATATACTTTATATAGTCGGAAATTAATATTTCGATCTGTTACAAACTCCGTGACAAAGTTAATATACTATTTCACATAAGTGAAAAGTCTAACCAGTAAGGACGCTAACTTCAGCAAGGCTGAAGCTTAAATACTCTTCACGCTTATTTCTTGTGCCACGCCTATTTTTTTGACTGAATATATTTTTTCTTCATCTAATTAGCCTATATACAAATTTTCATTGTTTTTGCTCACTGGGTACCGGAGATATGCAAATATTGTTTTTCGCTAAAAGCGGGCGTAACCATGCCCATTTTTGTCAAAATAGTTTTAATGCCTCCCCAACAACATAACTGTGAAGTTTCATGTCAATTGGTTAAGAAACAAAAAAGTTTTCCATACAACGACGTGAATATTGCTTCTCTTCCTCTTCTTCATTTTGTATGGCAGGCACCAGTTCCAGTTTCCCGATATCAATGAAACTTTCAGGCATTTAATCGAACCATGTAAAACTACTAAGATTAAAATTTCAGCCCTCTATCATACAAAACAAAAAAGTGTTCCATACAACGACGTTAAATCTTAATTTCTCTTCCTCTTCTTCATTTTGTATGGCAGCTACCAGTTCTAGTTGCCCGATCTCATTGAAACTTTCAGGCATTGTGTCGGACTATGTTAAACTACTATGTTTGAAATGTCAGCCCTCTTTCTGCCAAAACAAAAAAGTTTTCCATATAACGTTTCAAATTTGTTTTTCTTCTTCATTTTGTATGGAGGCTACCAGTTCCAATTATCCGATATGGCCGGTTCCGACGAATGATTTGACCACACATTAGAGAAGACTCCCTGCAAAATTTCAGCTCGATATCTTCAAAACTGTGGGAGGAGATAGCATATTCACAGACCGACGGACGGACAGACGGACATGGCTATATCAACTCGTCTTGTCGAGCTGATCAAGAATATATATACTTTATGGGGTCCCCCTCCCCTCCTTCTTGCTGTTACAAACTTCAGGACAAAGTTATAATACTATTCACTTGCGTGAAGAGTATAAAAACCAGTAAGGGCGGTATAGTTGAGTATTCTCAACTATATAATACCCTGTACACACACCTATGTTGATAACACGTTAAACATTCGCCGACAGCAAAAGCAGTGTACCACGATATGGTTTGTGTATTTGCTAATAGTGAGGCAGTGCAATGTTGCCATTAGATGGCGCTTTAGTACGGATTTTGTTACAAAGCATTGCTGCAAAATTTTAGTGTGTTGGTCTTTGCGGGGAAAGTGGTAGTTTGTTGTATGCAGTTTTAAAAAGGTATGTTATCTGAGTTTGCATACAAAATTTCAGCATTGTATTCTTTATACTTTAGGAGATACAGCAATTTTAAGAAAAAAATGACCTTTTGTTGTGCTTGATGGGCGGGAAGGAATGGGCGTGGCAAAAATTCCTTCAAACTTGATCTAGTGTTCGACCACACGAGACTATCTTCCAAATTTCAAGTCTCTAGCTTTAATAGTTTTCGCAGTGTTAAGTACGGTTTCTGTTACAAATAGGATAAAGCAGTGTTCAAAGCGCAATTTATGCCAAATTTCAACTTGTTTGTCTTTGCGTTGTCACACAGCGTTAAAAATGAATGTTTGTAGTATGCAGTTTTAAAAAGGTATGTTTACTGAGTTTGCATACAAAATTTCAGCATTGTATCTATTATAGTTTAGGAGATACAGCAATTTTAAGAAAATAACTTTTTGAGGGGAAACGAAGGGGAGGGGGAAAAATGTGGTATGCAGTTTTGTGGAGCTATACATACTGAGTCTACATACTCATTTTCATGTTTCTAACTCATCAGGTTTTCGAGCTACAGCCTTTTGAAAAAATGGGTGGTGCTTGATGGGCGGGAAGGAGTCGGCGTGACAAAAAATCCTTCAAACTTGATCTAGCGTTTGACCTCACGAGTCTATCCACCAAATTTCAAGTCTCTAGCTCTTATAGTTTTCGAGAACCATTGGTGAGGACGGACGGACGGACGGACGGACGGACAGACAGGGCTATATCAATTCGTCTTGTCATCCTGATCAAGAATATATATACTTTATAGGGTCCCCCTCCCCTCCTTCTATGCGTTACATACAAACCGTCTCAAACAAACTTAATATACCCTGATACACAGTGTGTGTACAGGGTATAAAGAGACATAAGAAAAATTTGCACTGTACAAACAAATAAAACAAACCAAAACCAAAATGCAACCACAACAATAACAGCACATCGAACGCTAAAGGTTTGCGTTTGCTTTGCAAATAAAACAAGCCAAAACCAAAATGCAACCACAACAATAACAGCACATCGAACGCTAAAAGCTTTGCGCTATGTTTGTAGGCTTTCGAGATGTTTGCTTTTGAATTGCTCTTGTTGCTTTTGTTTTTTTTGCGTTTGGTGCACCTGTCGTTTTGTTTTGCATTTCTTTGCGTTTGCACTTGTGTACCGACTTCTATGAAAACTGTACCCAATATGCAATAGATTTTTTTATTATCTTTCTTTTCTTTCTTTAATTCAGTTTGTTTAGTTTCATGAATTATCAACATTTGTATTGTCAAGTTATGGTGACTTAAAATTCTCCTACCCCATGCCCATATTAAAAATAAAACCAGAATAAAAGAACATGAATTAATAAATAACTATGTAGTCACTATAAGCTGAAAGAAATAAATTCAAGACACAAAGATTATAACTTAAACCAAACAACACTTATAATAATATAACTATATACAGATATAAATAATAACATGCAAAAAAATATATTTACACTATCCTATTTATATTCATTATATTATATTTTATAACATTCATAAACTTTACTTTTCAGCACTTCACTTGTTCATAGACAGGGTTTTTTTTATATACAATAATTAAACGTTTTGTAAATGGAGAATTAAATATGCTTTTATTAGAGACCTTTGTTCTAAATAAAACCTTTTATATATGATTGCGGATATGATAAATTAATTTTGTTTTTATTTCCTGACATGGGAACCTAAAAAAAAGAAGAGGAGTAGGTTAAAACACAAAAGGGGTTCTTAAAATGTTTTCATTTTATTTAAAGGCCATGGTATGGTGGGTACAGACCAAGAGTGGCGATTAACACCATAGCCACACCAACATTTTGCCGTGTAGGAACATTCATTCTTTTGCCTATTTAGTTTTTTTGTTTCCAGATAGTCTTTGGCAATGCTGTCTCAGACTAGTCGTTTGTGTGTCTGTTGCAGACTTGAAGTGTATGACTTCATTAGATTTCGTAGGGACTCTATAATAATAAAGTTCGTAGTGTAGGATATTGACGTCAGCAAAAACCCCCCCAAGCCGAGAAGAGCTAGAATTTCAAACGGTCCCGCCATCGCTGATTAGTTAATATCCCTGGCCCGTACAAGTGTAGCGTTTCTACATTGTACGCATATTATTTTCCATCTATGCCGATGATATACAAAATCGTTTTATTGTGATTTTTGTCATTTACTTTGTTGGTTTATTAAAACAAACCTTCATACTACAACGCTACACGCATGAGCTCAATACGTATGCTCATGGCTTTATCAGCTGAACTTGGAATATCCGAAGACATCTACATAGAGATACCAAAAGAATTCGAAACGATTCTAAATGAAGAACAACGAAAACAGTACGCACCAAACAAAGTATGTAAAATACAAAAAGCATTGTACGGACTTAAACAGTCAGACAGACAATGGTATCGCAAACTTGATGAAAAATTGCAACAGCTGGAACTAAAACCACTTAGTTCAGATCCGTGTGTGTACACAATTCACAAGAATGAAATATTAGTTATCGTGCTGATATATGTAGACGACCTAATGATTGCATCCAACGATACAAGGGCACTCACTGCACTGAAGACCGAATTAGCCAACATGTTCGATATGAGAGTCATGGGTTTGCTTAAATAAGTCCAGACGAAACGTTCGATACGGAGAACAAACCTTATCAAAGTGTAATTGGTTCTCTGACGTATCTTGCTGTATGCACTAGACCAGACTTTTTACATGCAGTTAGTTTGTTAAGTCAATTCAACACAAATTTTGGTCAACAACATTGGACAGCAGGTAAAAGAGTCCTACGATATTTGAAAGCAAACAGCGACAAAGGACTAACCTTCAAGAAGACTGGCAAGAACCTTTTCGGCTACACTGATGCTGACTGGGGTTAAACATCGACGACCGGAGATCGTACACAGGATACGCGTTCATTTTTGCAAACGCAGTAGTTAGTTGGGAGTGTAGAAAACAGAAAAGAAATCCAGTATTCCACAGTCGGACTAAACATGTCGACATACGTCATCACTTCATACGTGAGCTGGTAGAGAAAAACGAAATCGTCATCAAGTATATGCCAACCGAAAAGATGAAAGCCGATGTACTGACAAAGGGCTTGACAACTGCAAAACATTATGAATGAATTAACGGGTTGGGTATGAATTAAGATTATTTTTGTAAAATTGATCAACATACAATTTAAGGGGAAGTGATGAAATGTATCAAATAGTATGTATAAACTTATGTATCAGCTCATCTCTAGATATAAGTTTAATTAAAAGCAGTTGTCTCTGAACCACTGTCACGAGCACATGTCATTTATAACTTACTCTGCGTATAATACGAATAAACAAATTTAAATCCAATAATTCTGAATAAAATGGCGCCCATTTCCGCAATTAAAAAAATTTGAATGTCTCTTGTTAGATAAGGCATATTTTCGTCTGATAAGGTAATTCTTCTTCAATGACTTCGAGGATATTTTAGTTTTGATCAAAAAAATTATATTTTTTATGACTTTTCATAAAATATGTTTATGCCATCTGAAAGAGGAAGAGATAAGCTTTCCATCCAGCTCTTAGTCGAAGAAGTCGATCGAAGGAAGCAAGATTTATTAGCAAAAAACTATTCGGTGGTCAACACGATTCCGTCCTACTGCCGATTCTTTTCGCAAAGTACTCTTCTATAATTCTAATATTTGATTGGAAAAAATTAAGCGAATTTTCTCTCCATGTAAAAAACTATTAATTCTGAATAAAATGCCGCCCATTTATGCAATTAAAATAATGTAAGTGTTTCTTATTAGATAAGGCATATTTTCGATTGATAAGGTACTTCTTCAATGATTTCGAGGATATTTTAGTTTTTATCAAAAAATTTATATTTCTTATCACTTTTCATCAAATATGTTCAAGCCATCTGAAAGAGAAACAGATAAGCTTTCCATCGAGCTCTTAGTCGAAGAAGTCGACCAAAGGATGCAAGAGTTATTAGCAAAAAACTAATCGGTGGTCAACACGATTCCGTCCTACTGCCGATTCTGTTCGCAAAGTACATTTCTGTAATTCTAGTATTTAATGGGTAATCATTATAAGAATTTTTTGTCCATGTAAAAAACTTTTAATTCTGAATAAAATGCGATTAAAAAAATTTAAATGTCTCTTATTAGATAAGGCATATTTTCGTCTAATAAGGCACTCCTTCTTCAATGATTTCAAGGATATTTTAGTTTTGATCAAAAAAATTTTATTTCTTATGACTTTTCGTAAAATATGTTTATGACATCTGAAAGAGGAACAGATAAGCTTTCTAGCGAGCTCTAAGTCGAAGAAGTCAGCAAAAATCGAAGGTCAACACTATTCCGTCCTACTGCCGATTCTGTTCGCAAAGTACTTTTCTGTAATTCTAGTATTTAATGGGAAATCATTACACGAATTTTTTTCCATTTAAAAAACTATTAATTCTGAATGAAATGCCGCCCAGTTAAGCGATTAAAAAAAATATAAATGGCTTAGATAAGGCATGTTTTCGTCTAATAAGGTACTTCTTCTTCAATGATTTCGAGGATATTTTAGTTTTGATCAAAAAAATTTTATTTCTTATGACTTTTCGGAAAATATGTTAATGCCATCTGAAACAGGAACAGATAAGCTTTCCATCGAGCTCTTAGTCGAAGAAGTCGATCGAAGGAAGCAAAATGTAAATGTCTCTTATTAGATAAGGCATATTTTCGTCTGATAAGGTACTTCTTCTTCAATGATTTCGAGGATATTTTAGTTTTGATCAAAAAAATTTTATTTCTTATGACTTTTCGTAAAATATGTTAATGCCATCTGAAAGAGGAACAGATAAGCTTTCCATCGAGCTCTTAGTCGAAGAAGTCGGTCGAAGGAAGCAAGAGTTATTACCAAAAAACTAATCGGTGCTGAACACGATTCCGTTCTACTGCCGATTGTTTTCGCAAAGTACTCTTCAGTAATTCTAGTATTTAATGGAAAAAATTAAACGAATTTTTTGTCGATGTTAAAAACTATTTATTCTGAATAAAATGCAACCCATTTATGCAATTAAAATTATTTAAATGTCTCTTATTAGATACGGCATATTTTCGTCTAATAAGGTCCTTTTTCTTCAATGATTCTGAGGATATTTTAATTTTGATCAAAAAAATTTTATTTCTTATGACTTTTCATAAAATATGTTAATGCCATCTGAAAGAAGAACAGATAAGCTTTCCATCGAGCTCTTAGTCGAAGAAGTCGATCGAAGGAAGCAAGAGTTATTAGCAAAAAACAAGTCGGTGGTCAACACGATTCCGTCCTACTGCCGATTCTTTTCGCAAAGTACTTTTCTGTAATTTTAGTATTTAATGGGAAATCATTACACGAATTTTTTTTCATGTAAAAAACTATTAATTCTGAATAAAATGCCGCCCAGTTAAGCAATTAAAAAAAAATGTAAATGTCTGTTGTTAGATAAGGCATGTTTTCGTCTAATAAGGTTCTTCTTCTTCAATGATTACGAGGATATTTTAGTTTTGATCAAAAAAATTTTATTTCTTATGACTTTTCGTAAAATATGTTAATGCTATCTGAAAGAGGAACAGATAAGCTTTCCATCGAGCTCTTAGTCGAAGAAGTCGATCGAAGGAAGCAAAATGTAAATGTCTCTTATTAGATAAGGCATATTTTCGTCTGATAAGGTACTTCTTCTTCAATGATTTCGAGGATATTTTAGTTTTGATCAAAAAAATTTTATTTCTTATGACTTTTCGTAAAATATGTTAATGCCATCTGAAAGAGGAACAGACAAGCTTTCCATCGAGCACTTAGTCGAAGAAGTCGATCGAAGGAAGCAAGAGTTATTACCAAAAACTAATCGGTGGTCAATATGATTCCGACCTACTACCGATTCTTTTCGCAAAGTACTCTTCAGTAATTCTGGTATTTAATGGAAAAATTAAATGAATTTTTTGTCGATGTAAAAAACTATTAGTTCTGAATAAAATGCAACCCATTTATGCAATTAAAAAAATGTAAATGTCTCTTATTAGATAAGGCATATTTTCGTCTGATAAGGTACTTCTTCTTCAATGATTTCGAGGATATTTTAGTTTTTATCGAGATCTTAGTTGAAAAAGTCGGTCGGAGAATGCAAAAGTTATTAGCAAAAGACTAATATAGTATAATTATATTTCTTATCACTTTTCATTAAATATGTTCATGACATCTGAAAGAGAAACAGATAAGCTTTCCATCGAGCTCTTAGTCGAAGAAGTCGACTGAAGGATGCAAGAGTTATTAGCAAAAAACTAATCGGTGTTCAACACGATTCCGTCCTACTTCCGATTCTTTTCACAAAGTACTTTTCTATAATTCTAGTATTAAATGGAAAAAAGTTAAACGAATTTTTTGTCCTTGTAAAAAACTATTAATTCTGAATAAAATGCCAACCATTTATGCAATTAAAAAAATGTGAATGTCTCTTATTAGATAAGGCATATTTTCGTCTGATAAGGTACTTCTTCTTCAATGATTACGAGGATATTTTAGTTTTGATCAAAAAAATTATATTTTTAATGACTTTTCGTAAAATATGTTTATGCCATCTGAAAGAAGAACAGATAAGCTTTTAGTGGAAGAAGTCGATCGAAGGAAGCAACAGTTGTTAGCAAAAAAACTAATCGGTGGTCAACACGATTCCGTCCTACTGCCGATTCTTTTAGCAAAGTACTTTTCTATAATTTTAGTATTTGATTGGATAAAAATTAAACGAATTTTTTGTCCATGTAAAAAACTATTAATTCTGAATAAAATGCAACCCATTTATGCAATTAAAAAAGTTTAAATGTCTCTTATTAGATAAGGCATATTTTCGTCTGATAAGGTACTTCTTCTTCAATGATCTCGAGGATATTTTAGTTTTTATCGAGATCTTAGTCGAAAAAGTCGGTCGGAGAATGCAATAGTTATTAGCAAAAAACTAATCGGTGGTCAACACGATTCCGTCCTACTGCCGATTCTTTTCGCAAAGTACTTTTCTATAATTTAAGTATTTGATTGGATAAATTTAAACGAATTTATTAATTCTGAATAAAATGCTGTCCAGTTAAGCAATTAAAAACCAGTAAGGACGCTATCTTCAGCAAGGCTGAAGCTATAATACTTTTCACTTTGTGTCACTATAAAAAAACTAAATGAATAGTTTTCATGCATCCCTAACAACATATCTGTAATGTTTCAAGTCAATTCGTTAAAAAACAAAAAATTTTTCCATACAACGGTTAAAGTTTTTCGATAAGTGGGCGTAGCCATGCCCACATTTGGTCAAAATAGTTTTTATTCCTCCCTAAGAACATAACTGTAAAGTTTCAAGTCAATTGGTTAAAAAACAAAAAAGTTTTCCATACAAAGGGTCAATTTTCGCTACAAAATAGTTTTCATTCCTCCCTAAGAGCATAACTGCAAAGTTTCAAGTCAATTGGTTAAAAAACAAAAAAGTTTTCCATACAACGGGTCAATTTTTGCTATAAGTAGGCGTGGCTACGCCCACTTTTGGTCAAAATAGTTTTCATTCCTCTCTAGGAACATAACTGTAAAGTTTCAAGTCAATTGGTTAAAAAACAAAAAAGTTTTCCATACAAAGGGTCAATTTTCGCTATAAAACGGCGTGGCTACGCCCACTTTTCGTCAAAATAGTTTTCATTCCTCCCTAAGAACATAACTGCAAAGTTTCAAGTCAATTGGTTAAGAAACAAAAAAGTTTTCCATACAACGGGTCAATTTTCGCTATAAGTGGGCGTGGCTACGCCTGGCTACGCCCACTTTTGGTCAAAATAGTTTTCATTCCTCCCTAAGAGCATAACTGCAAAGTTTCAAGTCAATTGGTTAAAAAACAAAAAAGTTTTCCATACAACGGGTCAATTTTCGCTATAAGTAGGCGTGGCTACGCCCACTTTTGGTTAAAATAGTTTTCATTCCTCCCTAAGAACATAACTGTAAAGTTTCAAGTCAATTGGTTGAAAAACAAAAAAGTTTTCCATACAAAGGGTCAAGTTAAGCTATAAGTGGGCGTGGCCACGCCCACTTTTGATCAAAATAGTTTTCATTCCTCCCTAAGAGCATAACTGCAAAGTTTCAAGTCAATTGGTTAAGAAACAAAAAGTTTTCCATACAATGGGTCAATTTTCGCTATAAGTGGGCGTGGCTACGCCTGGCTACGCCCACTTTTGGTCAAAATAGTTTTCATTCCTCTCTAAGAACATAACTGTAAAGTTTCAAGTCAATTGGTTAAAAAACAAAAAAAGTTTTCCATACAACGGGTAAATTTTCGCTATAAGTGGGCGTGGCTACGCGTGGTTACGCCCACATTTGGTCAAAATAGATTTCATTCCTCCCTAAGAACATAACTTTAAAATTTCAAGTCAATTGGTTAAGAAACAAAAAAGTTTTCCATACAACGACGTGAATATTCCTTCTCTTCCTCTTCTTCATTTTGTATGGGAGCTACCAGTTCCAGATGTCCAATCTCAATGAAACTTTCAGGCATGTAGTCGGACCATGTAAAATAACTATGTTTAAAATTTCAGCACTCTATTGTACAAAACAAAAAAGTTTTCCATACAACGATTCAAGTTTTGTTCACTTTTCTTCTTCTTTTCGTATGGGAGCTACCTGTTCCAATAATCCGATCATGCTGGTTCCGACAAATGATTCATCGTAATAAATTCTAAGACTCTGTGCAAAGTTTCAGCTCGATAGCTTCAAAACTGAGGGACTAGTTTGCATACAGACAGACAGACCGACAGACAGACAGACAGACAGACGGACAGACGGACATGGCTAAATCAACTCGTCTTGTCGTCCTGATCAAGAATATATATACTTTATATAGTCGGAAATTAATATTTCGATCTGTTACAAACTCCGTGACAAAGTTAATATACTATTTCACATAAGTGAAAAGTATAAAAATTTAAATGTCTCTTGTTAGATAAGGCATATTTTCGTCTGATAAGCTACTTCTTCTTCAATGATTTCGAGGATATTTTAGTTTTGATCAAAAAAATTTTAATTCTTATGACTTTTCGTAAAATATGTTTATGCCATCTGAAAGAGGAACTGATAAGCTTTCCATCGAGCTCTCAGTCGCAGAAGTCGGTCGAAGGATGCAATAGTTATTAGCAAAAAACTACTCGGTGGTCAACACGATTCCGTCTTACTGCCGATTCTGTTCGCAAAGTACTTTTCTGTAATTCTAATATTTAATGGGTAATCATTATACGAGTTTTTTGTACATGTAAGAAACTTTTAATTCTGAATAAAATTCAACCCGTTTATGCGATTAAAAAAATTTTAATGTCTCTTATTAGATAAGGCATATTTTCATCTGATAAGGCACTCCTTCTTCAGTGATTTCGAGGATATTTTAGTTTTGATCAAAAAAATTTAATGTTTTATTACTTTTCGTAAAATATGTTAATGCCATCTGAAAGAGGAACAGATAAGCTTTCCATCGAGCTCTTAGTCGAAGAAGTCGATCGAAGGAAGCAAAATGTAAATGTCTCTTGTTAGATAAGGCATATTTTCTTCTGATAAGGTACATCTTCTTCAATGATTTCGAGGATATTTTAGTTTTGATCAAAAAAATTTTATTTCTTATGACTTTTCGTAAAATATGTTAATGCCATCTGAAAGAGGAACAGATAAGCTTTCCATCGAGCTCTTAGTCGAAGAAGTCGTTCGAAGGAAGCAAGAGTTATTACCAAAAAACTAATCGGTGCTGAACACGATTCCGTTCTACTGCCGATTCTTTTCGCAAAGTACTTTTCAGTAATTCTAGTATTTAACATAAAAAATTAAGTGATTTTTTTGTCCATGTAAAAAACTATTAATTCTGAATAAAATGCAACCCATTAATGCAATTAAAA
Source organism: Phortica okadai (assembly GCA_034638295.1). NCBI lineage: Eukaryota > Metazoa > Arthropoda > Insecta > Diptera > Drosophilidae > Phortica > Phortica okadai. The sequence continues at coordinate 17,154,306 of CM067852.1, forward strand.
AAATTTAAAAGTCTCTTATTAGATAAGGCATATTTTCGTCTGATAAGGTACTTCTTGTTCAATAATTTCGGGGATATTTTAGTTTTGATCAAAAAAATTTTATTTCTTATGACTTTTCATAAAATATGTTATTGCCATCTGAAAGAGGAACAGATAAGCTTTCCATCGAGCTGTTAGTCGAAGAAGTCGGTCGAAGGAAGCAAGAGTTATTACCAAAAAACTAATTGGTGCTGAACACGATTCCGTCCTACTGCCGATTCTTTTCGCAAAGTACTTTTCAGTAATACTAGTATTTAATGGAAAAAATTATGCGATTTTTTTGTCCATGTAAAAAACTATTAATTCTGAATAAAATGGAACCCATTTATGCAATTAAAGAAATTTGAATGTCTCTTATTAGATAAGGCATATTTTCGTCTGATAAGATACTTGTTGTTCAATAATTTCGGGGATATTTTAGTTTTGATCAAAAAAATTTTATTTCTTATGACTCTTCATAAAATATGTTAATGCCATCTGAAAGAGGAACAGATAAGCTTTCCATCGTGCTCTTAGTCGAAGAAGTCGATCGAAGCATGCAAGAGTTATTAGCAAAAAACTAATCGGTGGTGAACACGATTCCGGCCTACTGCCGATTCTTTTCGCAAAGTACTTTTCAGTAATTCTAGTATTTAATGGAAAAAATTAAACGAATTTTTTGTCGGTGTAAAAAACTATTTATTCTGAATAAAATGCAACCCATTTATGCAATTAAAAAAATGTAAATGTGTCTTATTAGATAAAGCATATTTTCGGCTGATAGGTACTTCTTCTTCAATGATTTCGAGGATATTTTAGTTTTGATCAAAAAAATTTTGTTTCTTATGACTTTTTCGTAAAATATGTTAATGCCATCTGAAAGAGGAACAGATAAGCTTTCCATCGAGCTCTTAGTCGAAGAAGTCGGTCGAAGGATGCAATAGCTATTAGCAAAAAACTAATCGGTGGTCAACACGATTCCGCCCTACTTCCGATTCTGTTCGTAAAGTACTTTTCTGCAATTCTAGTATTTGATGGGAAATCATTACACGAATTTTTTGTCCATGTAAAAAATTATTAATTCTGAATAAAATTCAACCCATTTATGCAATTAAAAACATTTAAGTGTCTCTGATAAGATAAGGCATATTTTCGTCTGATAAGGTACTTCTTCTTCAATGATTCTGAGGATATTTTAGTTTTGATCAAAAAAATTTTGATTCTTATGACTTTTCGTAAAATATGTTAATGCCATCTGAAAGAGGAACAGATAAGCTTTCCACCGAGCTCTTAGTCGAAGAAGTCGGTCGAAGGATGCAAGAGCTATTAGCAAAAAAAAACTGGTGCGTGGAGTCCCTCCGCGCGGATGAAGTAAAACTCCCACTTTAAAAGTAAAAGCGAAGGTTGTTTCGATTTTTTATAGTAATACTATGACCCTGAATCTGCAGCGTTTTCTTTAAGACCATTGTCACTCATTTTGATCTTTCATTCTAGTCCAGAAACGATTAAAATGTTCTTAAAAATAATTAAAAACACACAAAATAAAAAAAATATTATACAATAAATTAAAAAAATATAATTAAAAAACAAAAAACATTGCCTTGCATGGGAGTCGAACCTGGGGCAATACGATCGGCAGCTTACCATTCATCCACACAACCAATACGGTATCTGACTTTTAGTGCTCTAATATCGGATAAAAAATAGTGTTCAATTTGAAATATCCTCATAGTCAATTTAGAATTCTTATTTTAAAAATTTATAGATCAGAAACTATTACAATATTCTTAAAAATAATTAAAAACATACAAAATAATAAAAATATTATCAAAATCATAAATTAAAATACAAAAATAATTATTGTCTCGACCGGTCATCGAACCCAGGACCTTCCGATTGCCGACCGTCTACTTTACCACTGCACCATTGACTTGATAATTTTTCTTGAACAATATTGAAGTTTTGATTGTCATTCTATAATTGACAAAAAAACTATAAAAACCAAAAAAGTCTTTTTGCATCGATCGGGAGTCGAACTCGCAACATCTGGATTAGCAGCTCAGTCAGCTACCACTAAGCCACCGGTTTGGTTATTTTTTGAATGTCAATATTGATCTTTTAATTGTCACATTACAAAAATAGCGTTAAATATTTAACGTTTAACGCTTTGGAAGTCGAATAAGAAGTTTTACTTCAAAAACTAATCGGTGGTCAACACGATTCCGCCCTACTTCCAATTCTGTTCGTAAAGTACTTTTCTGCAATTCTAGTATTTGATGGGAAATCATTACACGAATTTTTTGTCCATGTAAAAAATTATTAATTCTGAATAAAATGCAACCCATTTATGCAATTAAAAACATTTAAGTGTCTCTGATAAGATAAGGCATATTTTCGTCTGATAAGGTACTTCTTCTTCAATGATTCTGAGGATATTTTAGTTTTGACCAAAAAAATTTTATTTCTTACGACTTTTCGTTAAATATGTTTATGCCATCTGAAAGAGGAACAGATAAGCTTTCCATCGAGCTCTAAGTCGAAGAAGTCAGCAAAAATCGGTGGTCAACACGATTCCGCCCTACTGCCGATTCTGTTCGTAAAGTACTTTTCTGCAATTCTAGTATTTAATGGGAAATCATTACACGAATTTTTTGTCCATGTAAAAAAACTATTAATTCTGAACAAAATGCAACCCATTTACGCAATTGAAAACATTTAAATGTCTCTTATTAGATAAGGCATATTTTCGGCTGATAAGGTACTTCTTCTTCAATGATTCTGAGGATATTTTAGTTTTGATCAAAAAAATTTTGATTCTTATGACTTTTCGTAAAATATGTTAATGCCATCTGAAAGAAGAACAGATAAGCTTGCCATCGAGCTCTTAGTCGAAGAAGTCGATCGAAGGAAGCAAGAGTTATTAGCAAAAAACAAGTCGGTGGTCAACACGATTCCGTCCTACTGCCGATTCTTTTCGCAAAGTACTTTCAGTAATTCTAGTATTTAATGGAAAAAATTAAACGAATTTTTTGTCGATGTTAAAAACTATTTATTCTGAATAAAATGCAACCTATTTATGCAATTAAAATTATTTAAATGTCTCTTATTAGATAAGGCATATTTTCGTCTGATAAGGTCCTTCTTCTTCAATGATTCTGAGGATATTTTAATTTTGATCAAAAAAATTTTATTTCTTATAACTTTTCATAAAATATGTTAATGCCATCTGAAAGAAGAACAGATAAGCTTTCCATCGAGCTCTTAGTCGAAGAAGTCGATCGAAGAAAGCAAGAGTTATTAGCAAAAAACAAGTCGGTGGTCAACACGATTCCGTCCTACTGCCGTTTCTTTTTGCAAAGTTTTTTTCTGTAATTCTAGTATTTAATGGAAAATCATTACACGAATTTTTTTCCATGTAAAAAACTATTAATTCTGAATAAAATGCCGCCCAGTTAAGCAATTAAAAAAAAATGTAAATGTCTGTTGTTAGATAAGGCATGTTTTCGTCTAATAAGGTACTTCTTCTTCAATGATTTCGAGGATATTTTAGTTTTGATCAAAAAAATTTTATTTCTTATGACTTTTCGGAAAATATGTTAATGCCATCTGAAAGAGGAACAGATAAGCTTTTCATCGAGCTCTTAGTCGAAGAAGTCGATCGAAGGAAGCAAGAGTTATTACCAAAAAACTAATCGGTGGTCAACATGATTCCGACCTACTGCCGATTCTTTTCGCAAAGTACTCTTCAGTAATTCTGGTATTTAATGGAAAAATTAAACGAATTTTTTGTCGATGTAAAAAACTATTAATTCTGAATAAAATGCAACCCATTTATGCAATTAAAAAAATGTAAATGTCTCTTATTAGATAAGGCATATTTTCGTCTGATAAGGTACTTCTTCTTCAATGATTTCGAGGATATTTTAGTTTTGATGAAAAAAATTTTATTTCTTATGACATTTCGTTAAATATGTTAATGCCATCTGAAAGAGTAACAGATAAGCTTTCCATCGAGCATTTAGTCGAAGAAGTCGGTCGAAGGATGCAAGAGCTATTAGAAAAAAACTAACCGGTGGTCAACACGATTCCGCCCTACTGCCGATTCTGTTCGTAAAGTACTTTTCTGCAATTCTAGTATTTAATGGGAAATCATTACACGAATTTTTTGTCCATGTAAAAAACTATTAATTCTGAATAAAATGCAACCCATTTATGCAATTAAAAACATTTAAAAGTCTCTTATTAGATAAGGCATATTTTCGTCTGATAAGGTACTTCTTCTTCAATGATTTCGAGGATATTTAAGTTTTTATCGAGATCTTAGTCGAAAAAGTCGGTCGGAGAATGCAAAAGTTATTAGCAAAAAACTAATCGGTGGTCAACACGATTCCGTCCTACTGCCGATTCTTTTAGCAAAGTACTTTTCTATAATTTTAGTATTTGATTGGATAAAAATTAAACGAATTTTTTGTCCATGTAAAAACTATTAATTCTGAATAAAATGCAACCCATTTATGCAATTAAAAAAATGTAAATGTCTCTTATTAGATAAGGCATATTTTCGTCTGATAAGGTACTTCTTCTTCAATGATTTCGAGGATATTTTAGTTTTGATGAAAAAAATTTTATTTCTTATGACATTTCGTTAAATATGTTAATGCCATCTGAAAGAGTAACAGATAAGCTTTCCATCGAGCATTTAGTCGAAGAAGTCGGTCGAAGGATGCAAGAGCTATTAGAAAAAAACTAACCGGTGGTCAACATGATTCCGCCCTACTGCCGATTCTGTTCGTAAAGTACTTTTCTGCAATTGTAGTATTTAATGGGAAATCATTACACGAATTTTTTGTCCATGTAAAAAACTATTAATTCTGAATAAAATGCAACCCATTTATGCAATTAAAAACATTTAAATGTCTCTTATTAGATAAGGCATATTTTCGTCTGATAAGGTACTTCTTCTTCAATGATTTCGAGGATATTTAAGTTTTTATCGAGATCTTAGTCGAAAAAGTCGGTCGGAGAATGCAAAAGTTATTAGCAAAAAACTAATCGGTGGTCAACACGATTCCGTCCTACTGCCGATTCTTTTAGCAAAGTACTTTTCTATAATTTTAGTATTTGATTGGATAAAAATTAAACGAATTTTTTGTCCATGTAAAAAACTATTAATTCTGAATAAAATGCAACCCATTTATGCAATTAAAAAGTTTAAATGTCTCTTATTAGATAAGGCATATTTTCGTCTGATAAGGTACTTCTTCTTCAATGATCTCGAGGATATTTTAGTTTTTATCGAGATCTTAGTCGAAAAAGTCGGTCGGAGAATGCAAAAGTTATTAGCAAAAAACTAATCGGTGGTCAACACGATTCCGTCCTACTGCCGATTCTTTTCGCAAAGTACTTTTCTATAATTTAAGTATTTGATTGGATAAAAATTAAACGAATTTATTAATTCTGAATAAAAAGCCGCCCAGGTAAGCAATTAAAAAAAATTTAAATGTCTCTTGTTAGATAAGGCATATTTTCGTCTGATAAGGTACTTCTTCTTCAATGATTTCGAGGATATTTTAGTTTTGATTAAAAAAATTTTATTTCTTATGACTTTTCATAAAATATGTTTATGCCATCTGAAAGAGGAACAGATAAGCTTTTAGTCGAAGAAGTCGATCGAAGGAAGCAACAGTTATTAGCAAAAAAACTAATCGGTGGTCAACACGATTCCGTCCTACTGCCGATTCTTTTAGCAAAGTACTTTTCTATAATTTTAGTATTTGATTGGATAAAAATTAAACGAATTTTTTGTCCATGTAAAAAACTATTAATTCTGAATAAAATGCAACCCATTTATGCAATTAAAAAGTTTAAATGTCTCTTATTAGATAAGGCATATTTTCGTCTGATAAGGTACTTCTTCTTCAATGATTTCGAGGATATTTTAGTTTTGATTAAAAAAATTTTATTTCTTATGACTTTTCATAAAATATGTTTATGCCATCTGAAAGAGGAACAGATAAGCTTTTAGTCGAAGAAGTCGATCGAAGGAAGCAACAGTTATTAGCAAAAAAACTAATCGGTGGTCAACACGATTCCGTCCTACTGCCGATTCTTTTAGCAAAGTACTTTTCTATAATTTTAGTATTTGATTGGATAAAAATTAAACGAATTTTTTGTCCATGTAAAAAACTATTAATTCTGAATAAAATGCAACCCATTTATGCAATTAAAAAGTTTAAATGTCTCTTATTAGATAAGGCATATTTTCGTCTGATAAGGTACTTCTTCTTCAATGATCTCGAGGATATTTTAGTTTTTATCGAGATCTTAGTCGAAAAAGTCGGTCGGAGAATGCAAAAGTTATTAGCAAAAAACTAATCGGTGGTCAACACGATTCCGTCCTACTGCCGATTCTTTTCGCAAAGTACTTTTCTATTATTTAAGTATTTGATTGGATAAAAATTAAACGAATTTATTAATTCTGAATAAAAAGCCGCCCAGTTAAGCAATTAAAAAAAATTTAAATGTCTCTTGTTAGATAAGGCATGTTTTCATCTAATAAGGTACTGCTTCAATGATTTCGAGGATATTTTAGTTTTGATAAAAAAAAATTTAATGTTTTATTACTTTTCGTAAAATATGTTTATGCCATCTGAAAGAGGAACTGATAAGCTTTCCATCGAGCTCTCAGTCGCAGAAGTCGGTCGAAGGATGCAATAGTTATTAGAAAAAAACTAATCGGTGGTCAACACGATTCCGTCTTACTGCCGATTCTGTTCGCAAAGTACTTTTCTATAATTCTAGTATTTAATGGGTAATCATTATACGAATTTTTTGTACATGTAAAAAACTTTTAATTCTGAATAAAATTCAACCCGTTTATGCGATTAAAAAAATTTTAATGTCTCTAAGGCATATTTTCGTCTGATAAGGCACTCCTTCTTCAATGATTTCGAGGATATTTTAGTTTTGATCAAAAAAATTTAATGTTTTATTACTTTTCGTAAAATATGTTAATGCCATCTGAAAGAGGAACAGATAAGCTTTCCATCGAGCTCTTAGTCGAAGAAGTCGATCGAAGGAAGCAAAATGTAAATGTCTCTTATTAGATAAGGCATATTTTCTTCTGATAAGGTACATCTTCTTCAATGATTTCGAGGATATCTTAGTTTTGATCAAAAAAATTTTATTTCTTATGACTTTTCGTAAAATATGTTAATGCCATCTGAAAGAGGAACAGATAAACCTTCCATCGAGCTCTTAGTCGAAGAATTCGGTCGAAGGAAGCAAGAGTTATTACCAAAAAACTAATCGGTGCTGAACACGATTCCGTTCTACTGCCGATTCTTTTCGCAAAGTACTTTTCAGTAATTCTAGTATTTAATGGAAAAAATTAAGCGATTTTTTTGTCCATGTAAAAAATTATTAATTCTGAATAAAATGCAACCCATTTATGCAATTAAAAAAATTTAAATGTCTCTTATTAGATAAGGCATATTTTCGTCTGATAAGGTACTTCTTCTTCAATGATTTCGAGGATATTTTAGTTTTGATCAAAAAAATTTTGTTTCTTATGACTTTTCGTAAAATATGTTAATGCCATCTGAAAGAGGAACAGATAAGCTTTCCATTGAGCTCTTAGTCGAAGAAGTCGGTCGAAGGATGCAAGAGCTATTAGCAAAAAACTAATCGGTGGTCAACACGATTCCGCCCTACTTCCGATTCTGTTCGTAAAGTACTTTTCTGCAATTCTACTATTTGATAGGAAATCATTAGACGAATTTTTTGTCCATGTAAAAAATTATTAATTCTGAATAAAATGCAACCCATTTATGCAATTAAAAACATTTAAGTGTCTCTGATAAGATAAGGCATATTTTCGTCTGATAAGGTACTTCTTCTTCAATGATTCTGAGGATATTTTAGTTTTGACCAAAAAAATTTTATTTCTTACGACTTTTCGTTAAATATGTTTATGCCATCTGAAAGAGGAACAGATAAGCTTTCCATCGAGCTCTAAGTCGAAGAAGTCAGCAAAAATCGGTGGTCAACACGATTCCGCCCTACTGCCGATTCTGTTCGTAAAGTACTTTTCTGCAATTCTAGTATTTAATGGGAAATCATTACACGAATTTTTTGTCCATGTAAAAAAACTATTAATTCTGAACAAAATGCAACCCATTTACGCAATTGAAAACATTTAAATGTCTCTTATTAGATAAGGCATATTTTCGGCTGATAAGGTACTTCTTCTTCAATGATTTCGAGGATATTTTAGTTTTGATCAAAAAAATTTTGTTTCTTCTGACTTTTCGTAAAATATGTTAATGCCATCTGAAAGAAGAACAGATAAGCTTGCCATCGAGCTCTTAGTCGAAGAAGTCGATCGAAGGAAGCAAGAGTTACTAGCAAAAACAAGTCGGTGGTCAACACGATTCCGTCCTACTGCCGATTCTTTTCGCAAAGTACTTTTCTGTAATTCTAGTATTTAAAGGGAAATCATTACACGAATTTTTTTCCATGTAAAAAACTATTAATTCTGAATAAAATGCCGCCCAGTTAAGCAATTAAAAAAAATGTAAATGTCTGTTGTTAGATAAGGCATGTTTTCGTCTAAAAAGGTACTTCTTCTTCAATGATTTCGAGGATATTTTAGTTAGATAAGGCATATTTTCATCTAATAAGGTACTTCTTCTTCAATGATTTCGAGGATATTTTAGTTTTGATCAAAAAAATTTTATTTCTTATGACTTTTCGGAAAATATGTTAATGCCATCTGAAAGAGTAACAGATAAGCTTTCCATCGAGCATTTAGTCGAAGAAGTCGGTCGAAGGATGCAAGAGCTATTAGCAAAAAACTAACCGGTGGTCATCACGATTCCGCCCTACTGCCGATTCTGTTCGTAAAGTACTTTTCTGCAATTCTAGTATTTAATGGGAAATCATTACTCGAATTTTTTGTCCATGTAAAAAACTATTAATTCTGAATAAAATGCAACCCATTTATGCAATTAAAAACATTTAAATGTCTCTTATTAGATAAGGCATATTTTCGTCTGATAAGGTACTTCTTCTTCAATGATTTCGAGGATATTTTAGTTTTGATCAAAAAATTTTATTTCTTATGACTTTTCATAAAATATGTTAATGCCATCTTAAAGAGGAACAGATAAGCTTTCCATCGAGCCATTAGTTGGAGAAGTCGATCGAAAGAATCAAGAGTTATTAGCAAAAACCAAGTCGGTGGTCAATACGATTCCGTCCTACTGCCGATTCTTTTCGCAAAGTACTTTTCAGTAATTCTAGTATTTAATGGAAAAAATTAAACAAATTTTTTCCCCATGTAAAACACTATTAATTCTGAATACAATGCAACCCATTTATGCGATAAAAAAAATTAAAATGTAAATGTGCCTACTGCCGATTCTTTTCGCAAAGTACTTTTCAGTAATTCTAGTATTTAATGGAAAAAATTAAGCGATATTTTTGTCCATGTAAGAAACTATTCATTCTGAGTAAAATGCAACCCATTTATGCAATTAAAAAAATTTAAATGTCTCTTATTCGATAAGGCATATTTTCGTCTGATAAGGTACTTGTTGTTCAATGATTTCGGGGATATTTTGGTTTTGATCAAAAAAATTTTATTTCTTATGACTTTTCATAAAATATGTTAATGCCATCTGAAAAAGGAACAGATAAGCTTTCCATCGAGCTTTTAGTTGAAGAAGTCGGTCGAAGCATGCAAGAGTTATTAGCAAAATACTAATCGGTGGTGAACACGATTCCGTCCTACTGCCGATTCTTTTCGCAAAGTACTTTTCAGTAATTCTAGTATTTAATGGAAAAAATTAAACGAATTTTTTGTCGATGTAAAAAACTATTTATTCTGAATTAAATGCAACCCATTTATGCAATTAAAAAAATGTAAATGTCTGTTATTAGATAAGGCATATTTTCGGCTTCTTCTTCAATGATTTCGAGGATATTTTAGTTTTGATCAAAACAATTTTGTTTCTTATGACTTTTCGTAAAATATGTTAATGCCATCTGAAAGATCAACAGATAAGCTTTGCATCAAGCTTTTAGTCGAAGAAGTCGGTCGAAGGATGGAAGAGCTATTAGCAAAAAACTAATCGGTGGTCAACACGATTCCGCCCTACTGCCGATTATGTTCGCAAAGTACTTTTCTGCAATTCTAGTATTTAATGGGAAATCATTACACGAAATTTTTGTCCATGTAAAAAACTATTAGTTCTCAATAAAATGCAACCCATTTATTCAATTAAAAACATTAAATGTCTCTTATTAGATAAGGCATATTTTCATCTGATAAGGTACTTCATCTTTAATGATTCTGAGGATATTTTAGTTATGATCAAAAAAATTTTATTTATTATGACTTTTCATAAAATATGTTAATGCCATCTGAAAGAAGAAGATATTAGCTTTCCATCGAGCCATTAGTTGGAGAAGTCGATCGAAAGAATCAAGAGTTATTAGCAAAAACCAAGTCGGTGGTCAATACGATTCCGTCCTACTGCCGATTCTTTTCGCAAAGTACTTTTCAGTAATTCTAGTATTTAATGGAAAAAATTAAACGAATTTTTTCCCCATGTAAAACACTATTAATTCTGAATACAATGCAACCCATTTATGCGATAAAAAAAATTAAAATGTAAATGTGCCTACTGCCGATTCTTTTCGCAAAGTACTTTTCAGTAATTCTAGTATTTAATAGAAAAAATTAAACGAATTTCTTGTCCATGTAAAAAAACTATTCATTCTGAGTAAAATGCAACCCATTTATGCAATTAAAAAAATTTAAATGTCTCTTATTCGATAAGGCATATTTTCGTCTGATAAGGTACTTGTTGTTCAATGATTTCGGGGATATTTTGGTTTTGATCAAAAAAATTTTATTTCTTATGACTTTTCATAAAATATGTTAATGCCATCTGAAAAAGGAACAGATAAGCTTTCCATCGAGCTCTTAGTCGAAGAAGTCGATCGAAGGAAGCAAGAGTTATTACCAAAAAACTAATCGGTGGTCAACATGATTCCGACCTACTGCCGATTCTTTTCGCAAAGTACTCTTCAGTAATTCTGTATTTAATGGAAAAACTAAACGAATTTTTTGTCCATGTAAAAAACTATTAATTCTGAATAAAATGCAACCCATTTATGCAATTAAAAAAATGTTAATGTCTCTTATTAGATAAGGCATATTTTCGTCTGATAAGGTACTTCTTCTTCAATGATTTCGAGGATATTTTAGTTTTGATCAAAAAATTTTATTTCTTATGACATTTCGTTAAATAAGTTAATGCCATCTGAAAGAGTAACAGATAATCTTTCCATCGAGCTCTTAGTCGAAGAAGTCAGTCGAAGGATGCAAGAGCTATTAGCAAAAAACTAATCGGTGGTCAACACGATTCCGCCCTACTGCCGATTCTTTTCGCAAAGTACTTTTCAGTAATTATAGTATTTAATGGAAAAAATTAAACGAATTTTTTCCCCATGTAAAACACTATTAATTCTGAATAAAATGCAACACATTTATGCGATTAAAAATATTTAAATGTCTGTTATTAGATAAGAATATTTTCGTCTGATAAGGTACTTCTTCTTCAATGATTTCGAGGATATTTTAGTTTTGATCAAAAAATTTTATTTCTTATGACATTTCGTTAAATAAGTTAATGCCATCTGAAAGAGTAACAGATAATCTTTCCATCGAGCTCTTAGTCGAAGAAGTCAGTCGAAGGATGCAAGAGCTATTAGCAAAAAACTAATCGGTGGTCAACACGATTCCGCCCTACTGCCGATTCTTTTCGCAAAGTACTTTTCAGTAATTATAGTATTTAATGGAAAAAATTAAACGAATTTTTTCCCCATGTAAAACACTATTAATTCTGAATAAAATGCAACACATTGATGCGATTAAAAATATTTAAATGTCTGTTATTAGATAAGAATATTTTCGTCTGATAAGGCACTTCTTCTTCAATGATTTCGAGGATATTTTAGTTTTGATCAAAAAAATTTATTTCTTATGACATTTCGTTAAATAAGTTAATGCCATCTGAAAGAGTAACAGATAATCTTTCCATCGAGCTCTTAGTCGAAGAAGTCAGTCGAAGGATGGAAGAGCTATTAGCAAAAAATTAATCGGTGGTCAACACGATTCCGCCCTACTGCCGATTATGTTCGCAAAGTACTTTTCTGCAATTCTAGTATTTAATGGGAAATCATTACACGAAATTTTTGTCCATGTAAAAAACTATTAGTTCTCAATAAAATGCAACCCATTTATGCAATTAAAAACATTAAATGTCTCTTATTAGATAAGGCATATTTTCATCTGATAAGGTACTTCATCTTTAATGATTCTGAGGATATTTTAGTTATGATCAAAAAAATTTTATTTATTATGACTTTTCATAAAATATGTTAATGCCATCTGAAAGAAGAAGATATAAGCTTTCCATCGAGCCATTAGTTGGAGAAGTCGATCGAAAGAATCAAGAGTTATAAGCAAAAACCAAGTCGGTGGTCAATACGATTCCGTCCTACTGCCGATTCTTTTCGCAAAGTACTTTTCAGTAATTCTAGTATTTAATGGAAAAAATTAAACGAATTTTTTCCCCATGTAAAACACTATTAATTCTGAATACAATGCAACCCATTTATGCGATAAAAAAAATTAAAATGTAAATGTGCCTACTGCCGATTCTTTTCGCAAAGTACTTTTCAGTAATTCTAGTATTTAATAGAAAAAATTAAACGATTTTTTTGTCCATGTACAAAACTATTAATTCTGAATAAAATGCAACCCATTTATGCAATTAAAAAAATTTAAATGTCTCTTATTAGATAAGGCATATTTTCGTCTGATAAGGTACTTCTTGTTCAATAATTTCGGGGATATTTTAGTTTTGATCAACAAAATTTTATTTCTTATGACTTTTCGTAAAATATGTTAATGCCATCTGAAAGAGAAACAGATAAGCTTTCCATCGAGCTCTTAGTCGAAGAAGTCGGTCGAAGGAAGCAAGAGTTATTACCAAAAAACTAATCGGTGGTCAACACGATTCCGTCCTACTGCCGATTCTTTTCGCAAAGTACTTTTCAGTAATTCTAGTATTTAATGGAAAAAATTAAGCCATATTTTTGTCCATGTAAAAAACTATTAATTCTGAATAAAATGCAACCCATTTATGCAATTAAAAAAATTTAAATGTCTCTTATTAGATAAGGCATATTTTCGTCTGATAAGGTACTTGTTGTTCAATAATTTCGGGGATATTTTGGTTTTGATCAAAAAAATTTTATTTCTTAAGACTTTTCATAAAATATGTTAATGCCATCTAAAAGAGGAACAGATAAGCTTTCCATCGAGCTTTTAGTTGAAGAAGTCGGTCGAAGCATGCAAGAGTTATTAGCAAAAAACTTATCGGTGGTGAACACGATTCCGTCCTACTGCCGATTCTTTTCGCAAAGTACTTTTCAGTAATTCTAGTATTTAATGGAAAAAATTAAACGAATTTTTTGTCGATGTAAAAAACTATTTATTCTGAATTAAATGCAACCCATTTATGCAATTAAAAAAATGTAAATGTCTCTTATTAGATAAGGCATATTTTCGGCTTCTTCTTCAAAAATTTCGAGGATATTTTAGTTTTGATCAAAAAAATTTTGTTTCTTATGACTTTTCGTAAAATATGTTAATGCCATCTGAAAGAGCAACAGATAAGCTTTGCATCAAGCTCTTAGTCGAAGAAGTCGGTCGAAGGATGCAATAGGTAGGTAGGTAGGTTGGTCCGGTGATCCACGAGAGATCTTCGCATAGACCGCGTTGGTCCTTAGCGTACCGGTAGTACATAGAGAGCTTAGTTCAAGCAAGTGTGTCCGCTACCAGGTTTGCTTTGAGTGCAAACCTGAGCAGCATGCTGTAGTGTCCTTTCTCCACTGCTTCCAGTGACTCCAGGATCGGCTTGCCTAACAGATCAAGCCTTTGCCTCCCAAGCGCTGGACACTGGCATATTAGATGCTCCAGTGTTTCTCTCACTTCAGGCTCTCTGCATTTCCTGCAGCCATCGTCCCGTGTAAGGCCCATATTTTTAGCATGAACTGCTGTCAAACAGTGCCCCGTCAGCAGGCCTACTAATAGACGACACTTGGCCCTTTCCAGAGACAGTAGGAACTTCGTACGCTTGGCGCACGCACCTCCACACAACTTCCTGGTTAGTTTGCACGTGGTCGTGTCTCTCCATGCACGATCTACGTGTCTCTTGCATTCTTCTGTGATGCTGCCATACAGACATCTTATGGGCACCCCCATGGGTTGCGCTACATCGCTTGGCAGTTGGGCGCCCTCTTTGGCCAGCCTGTCCGCCATTTCGTTTCCATCTATGTCCTGATGGCTGGGAACCCAGTATAACCTTACCCTCCTGCCACTGCGCAAGGCCCTTACTGCCTCCCTGCTTTCCAGCACACATTTGGAACTTATGGTGGCGGATGCCATCGCCCTCAACGCCGCTTGGCTATCTACAGGATATTCACTCTGTTTATACTTACATCTAATGATGCGCCTATCTCTGCAGCCTTCCCTATGGCAAACACCTCAGCCTGGAAGATGCTGCTCTGATCCGGCAGCCTGTAGAAATGGCTCTCGCCACTCTCCATGCAGTAAACCGCCGCACCTACACCACATTCCATCTTGGATCCGTCAGTGTATATGTTTACTGTTCTTGGCCTTCTTCTCTGGCATTTCTGCCACTCATTGGGGCTCAGGGAAACCTTGACTATCGTTTCGAATTGGGAGATTGGTACCAAATAGTCCGACTCCCTCATTACACTATTCGTTTTTGCACAATGTCCCTGGGCACACCGCACGAGATTGCCTGTCACAGCCAGACGTTGCAGCGTCCGTTGGGCAGTCATCCTCGCCTGTTCTCAGCGCCCCAGTGATACACAACATCGCCTGACGCTGCGCTTTGGCGAGCGCATTTGCGTACGTTCGTTTCTGGAGGGCATGCCACCACACGCATACCCCGTAGAGCATCGTTGGCTGCACCACTGCTGTGAAGATCCAATGCATCAGTCGGGGGGAGAGACCCCATCTGCTGCCTAGCATCTTCTTAGATGCATAGAGCGCTACAGTTGCCCTCTTCACCCTCTCTTCAACTTGGAGCTTCCACATCAGTTTACTGTCCAACACGACTCCGAGGTACTTCGTGTGTGTTACCGGTTTTAGCCTCACACCGTTTAGCTTTGGTGGTATCCATTTAGGAACTTTGTACCTTCTAGTTCTAGCTCAGTTTTATCTGGATTTATGGACAGGCCTGCTCCTTCCGCCCACCTCGACACTTCCTTAAGTGTTGTGCCCATGACTTCACTGACCGTGGCTGGACAGCGTCCCGTAATAATCAAGCTTATGTCGTCGGCATAGGCTGTAATCATGGGGGCGCTACCTGCCATGGTTATGAGTAGTTCGTTCACGACAAGGTTCCACAGCAACGGCGATAGCACCCCTCCCTGTGGGGTGCCCCTGTGTGCATCCTTCTCTGTCGTGGCCGCTCCCCATGTGGCTCTTATACGTCTCAGGCTCAAGAGTTGTATGATCCATTGGGTTATAACTGCGGGTACGTTAGCCGCTCGTAATGCCCGTATAATTGCTGTCGTTCCAACGTTGTTAAAAGCGCCGGATACATCTACGAAGGCGCCCAAGGCATATTCTTTGTGATGAAGAGCCGTTTCAATGTTAGCGACCAGGGAGTGAAGAGCAGAGTCCACTGATTTCCCTCTGGTATACGCGTGCTGATTTGGAGCGACATGCGTGATGCTAAGACCGCCTCTTATGAACACATCCAACAGCTTTTCTAATGTTTTTAGCATGAAGGACGTCAGACTGATAGGTCTGAAGTCCTTGGGGTACAGGTGGCAGCATTTCCCCGCTTTTGGTAGGAAGACCACTCTCGCCGTTCTTCACGGCTTTGGTACGTACCTTAGTTGAACACACTTCTTAAAGATCGCAGTCACCCAGGGTACCACTGCATTCTTCGCTTTCTGAAGCATAGCCGGGAAGACCCCATCTAGCCCTGGCGATTTGTACGCTTCGAATGAGTCAATTGCCCATTGGACCTTACTTCTCGTTATCAGTCCTTCCGGTAGATGGCTTTGGGTGGGCTCACGGCCCTCGACCATGCCTTCTATCTCAGTCACTGCTGAACACCCTGGAAAATGCTGTTCTAGAAGAGACTCCAGCGCCTCTTCACAGCCATCTGCCCAGTTACCATCTTTTCTTTGTTCCACCAGACCGGAAGAGAACGTCGCCTAGGGGGAGTGGGTTTGCATGCTTCTTTATATGCACTGTTCAGTGTGCCGGTCAGGACATTTAGACCTCTCTCTATGTCCTTCACAGTTCTCACACCCCTGCAGTTTGGGAGTCTGCTCTCCACTAACGTACCATAGAGCGCCCAGTCCGTATTTCTGGGATTCCGACGAAGCCCAGCCGGGCGCTCCGTTGAAAGCATCAGCTTAAAGCTGATGTACCTATGGTCCGAGAATGATGGCTGATCGAGCACCCTCCATTCCCGCACCCTTGGTTTATTCCCGACAATTAGCGTTAAATCAAGTACATTGGCAGAGGTCGGCCCTACATACGTCGGCTCTCTGCCAACGTTTACTATACTTATGTTAGTTGATAGTATAAATTCTAAAAGAGACTCACCCCTTTCATTAATATCCGCGCTTCCCCACACTGCATGGTGTGAGTTGGCGTCGGTGCCAATCACCACGTCGCGTCCCATCTTTTCGGATGCAGACACCAGCGTCGTCACTTCCGTTGGCGGAGCTGGCTTGTCGTGCTCCATATAGCTCGACGCCAGCCACGTCACCTCCTTCTTGCGGCCTTCAATAGCCATAACTGTGAGATCATCTGTGCTGTAATTAGGTAATAAGTAGGCGTGCAACCTTTTCCTTGTTAGGATGGCTGATCTGATTCTACTTACTGTTGTCGGGTGATGTAAATTGAAGTTTTTAGACCTCAGTCCAGAGACCACGTTACCCGACGCAATCCACGGTTCCTGGACTAAGGCCACATCATAGGCTTTTTCCTCCAGCGTCAGAAGGAGCTCAGTGGACGCCACTTTACATTTGTGGAGGTTGAGCTGCAGGATCTTCAGATCCATGTGTGTTGCTCTGTCCCTCCACAAGCGCGACACCTCCCGTGTCCTCCGTCAGGGTGAGGTCTACCATGGCTTCTAGGCCAAGGTCCTTGTCAACCTCCCCTGCTTCTAGCGTGTTGTCGTTGCCGTCGGTAGAATGGCGCTTCTTGAGGCGAAGGTACACACAACCTAGGCCCCACGCCATCTTACCCTTCCTCTCATACAAGGCGTCCTCAGACTGCTTGTTGATTGCTAGGATGTAGTGCTGGCCGCCATCCCTATTGGGAGTTGGCTCCGACACGTACAGTATCCTCCAATCCGCCGTCGGGACATCAGGATTTTGCTTCTGATGCAGCTTTAGCGCAGTCTCCTTCGGCAGTACCCTTGGGATGTACACTTTCGCCTTCGGTGGGGCCGGGATGCTAGTCCGGTCCACCACCTCCAGCTTGGCGTTCTCCCAAAGGCCCTGTAACGTCGGGACCACACCCTTCAGCCACTCCAGCGTAGGATCGTCCTTGCAGCGTAGGACTTTGACGCTACTGGTCCACCCCGACCCATCAAATGATGGCATTGGGGCGTCCGGCGACGTCTCCATCCTCTCCACAAGGGCGTTCAGCAGCTTTTCCTCCACTCTCTTCCACTGCTCTTGCGTTATCTTTCCGAGTGGATCCGTTCTGTCGATGAGGGCAACGACCAAGTGTCGTTTGGCCACATAACTAGCGGACTCCACTCGTTCGTGTGATACCGCGTGGCTCGCCTTCTTGGGCCTCTTGCTCACACGCGTATCCGTCTCACCCGACCTCTGCCGCTTCGTCAAGGCCTCCTCCAGAGCATTTGCGCTCCTGCCATCTGACGCTACAGCCCTTGGGTCGTCACCGAAATACTTCCGGCCCTGGAGCACTTGTTGTTTTGCCCAGGCCAGCCGCTCTTGCTCGACGGGAGTGAGACGCGCTACGTCTTGTAGCCTTCTGCAGATGCCCAGCGCCGCCTTATACTTCGCTTTCTCTCTCTGCCCTTCACGCGACTTAACCCTGAACCCGTCCCTTCTTGGGGAAACAGCGTCCACAGGTTTAGTCGGCGACGATAGTAGGATCGCCTCCTCTATTGTGTTTGCCGACACAACGCTCTCCAGGTCCGAGTCCGACTCGACCACAGACCTTGAGCGTTGCATCGCTGCGTTTTTGAAAGTGGTCGGCTTCTCGGCCGCACCAACCTCCGTCCCGGCAGTAGCTTTACAACTGTTGTGGCCTGCCCCCACCACAACCGAGGTGTGACCGCTGGCGACACGCAGAGGGGTTTGCACCCCCCCGTGCCCGCCGGTGGTAGCAGTCACGCCTCCCACCGACGTTTGGGCTGACATCCCAGCCCTTGTTTCGTCCTTAGTCTTCTCCATACTGATTTATTATTCTGGGAATCACCCATAGCGTTTATGGTCTACCGCCATACACCTCGAGCCCATGGCCCCAACCCCGATCCCACCTCAGACCTTCTAGGGTCCGGGCATGGGGTCGGTGTTGGGTCCTCAGCTGGGCACTGCCAGCCGGGTGTTTGCGCGGCGTACCTAGCTACCTCCGACTGACAGTGCCCATTGCCCAGCCGGCAGCCTCGTGGAGGGTTCAGACCGAGGATTTTTGCCAGCCAGAAGGATGCAATAGTTATTAGCAAAAAACTAATCGGTGGTCAACACGATTCCGCCGTACTGCCGATTATGTTCGTAAAGTACTTTTCTGCAATCCTAGTATTTAATGGGAAATCATTACACGAATTTTTTGTCCATGTAAAAAACTATTAATTCTCAATAAAATGCAACCCATTTATGCAATTAAAAAAAATTTAAATGTCTCTTATTAGATAAGGGATATTTTCGTCTGATAAGGTACTTCTTCTTCAATGATTTCGAGGATATTTTAGTTCTCATCAAAACAATCATATTTCTTATGACTTTTCATAAAATATGTTAATGCCATCTGAAAGAAGAAGATATAAGCTTTCTATCGAGCTCTTAGTCGAAGAAGTCGATCGAAGGAAGCAAGAGTTATTAGCAAAAAACAAGTCCGTGGTCAACTCGATTCCGTCCTACTGCCGATTGTTTTCGGAAAGTAGTTTTCAGTAATTCTAGTATTTAATGGAAAAATTAAATTCTGAATAAAATGCCGCCCATTTATGCAATTAAAACCAGTAAGGGCGGTATAGTCGAGTATACTCGACACTATAATACCCTGCACATATGGTAGGCGGTGCCACACCCTCAATCTACAAAAACGTATTGATGTGACGTCGCCTATTCAAATACTGTTCAAAATATCAAGAAAATCGGTCAAAAAATGTGGATTTTTATGAAATATTTAAGTTTGTTGGTCTCTGAGGGGTAGCCATCAAAGAGAGGGGAAATTTGTGGTATGCAGTTTTTAAGATGTATTATCACTGAGCTTGTATACACAATTTCAGGTTCATAGCATTGTTAGTTTTGGAGATATAGCTTTTTTAAGAAAAATACTAGGGTGGTGTACTTAAGAGAAGGGGTAATGCGGTATGCAGTTTTGTAGAGTTACTCATACTGAGTCTACATACTGACTTTCATGTTTCTATCTCTTTGATCATTCATTTAATTTACTTTCCCCGAAATTGTACATTAAGTTTTTATATCTAAATTGTGGTATACAGTTTTTTACATGGACAAAAAATTCGTTTAATTTTTTCAATTAAATACTAGGTTTATAGAAAAGTACTTTGTGAAAAGAATCGGCAGTAGGACGGAATCGTGTTGACCACCGATTAGTTTTTTGCTAATAACACTTGCATCCTTCGACCGACTTCTTAAACTAAGAGCTCGATGAAAAACTTATCTGTTCCTCTTTCAGATGGCATTAACATATTTTACGAAAAGTCATAAGAAATAAAATTTTTTTGATCAAAACTAAAATATCCTCGAAATCATTGAAGAAGGTGTACCTTGTCAGACGAAAATATGCCTTATCTAATAAGAGACATTTAAATTTTTTTAATTGCTTAAATGGGCGGCATTTTATTCAGAATTAATAGTTTTTAACATGGACAAAAAATTCGTTTAATTTTTTTCCCTTAAATACTAGAATTACAAAAAAGTACTTTGCGAAAAGATTCGGCAGTAGGACGGAACCGCGTTAACCACCGATTAGTTTTTTTCTAATAACTCTTGTATCCTTCGACCGACTTCTTCGGCTAAGAGCTCGATGGAAAGCTTATCTGTTTCTCTTTCAGATAGCATTAACATATTTAATGAAAAGTCATAAGAAAAACCATTTTTCTGATAAAAACTAAAATATTCTCGAAAACATTAAGAAAGAAGTACCTTTCCGGACCAAAATATGCCCTATCCAATAAGAGACATTTAAATTTTTTTTATTGCTTAAATGGGTTGCATTTTATTCAGAGTTCATAGTTTTTTACATGGACAAAAAATTCGTTTAATTTTTTTCCATTAAATACCTGAGGTATAGAAAAGTACTTTGCGAAAAAAACCGGCAGTAGGACGGAATCGTGTTAACCACCGATTAGTTTTTTGCTAATAACTCTTGCTTGCTTCAACCGACTTCTTCGACTCAGAGCTCGATGGAAAGCTTATCTGTTCCTCTTATAGATGGCATTAAAATATTTTACGAAAAGTTATAAGAAATAAAATTTTTCTGATAAAAACTAAAATATCCTCGAAATTATTGAAGAAGGTGTACCTTGTCAGACGAACAGATGCCTTATCTAAGAAGAGACATTTAAAGTTTTTTAATTGCTTAAATGGGCGGCATTTTATTCAAAATTAATAGTTTTTTACATGGACAAAAAATTCGTTTAATTTTTTCCATTAAATACTTGAGGTATAGAAAAGTACTTTGCGAAAAAAACCGGCAGTAGGACGGAATCGTGTTAACCACCGATTAGTTTTTTGCTAATAACTCTTGCTTGCTTCAACCGACTTCTTCGACTAAGAGCTCGATGGAAAGCTTATCTGTTCCTCTTAAAGACGGCATTAACATATTTAATGAAAAGTCATAAGAAATTATTTTTTTTTTATAAAAACTAAAATATCCTCGAAATCATTGAAGAAGGTATACCTTGTCAGACGAAAATAGGCCTTATCTAATAAGAGACATTTAAATTTTTTTAATTGCTTAAATGGGCGGCATTTTATTCAGAATTAATAGTTTTTAACATGGACAAAAAATTCGTTTAATTTTATTCCATTAAATACTTGAAGTATAGAAAAGTACTTTGCGAAAACAATCGCCAGTAGGACGGAATCGTGTTGACCACCGATCAGTTTTTTGCTTATAACTCTTGCATCCTTCGATCGACTTCTTCGACTAAGAGCTCGATGGAAAGCTTAGCCGTTCCTCTTTCAGATGGCATTAACATATCTTACGAAAAGTCATAAGAAATAAAATTTTTGTGATAAAAACTAAAATATTCTCGAATACATTGAGAAAGAAGTACCTTATCAGCCGAAAATATGCCTTATCTAATAAGAGACATTTAAATTTTTGTAATTGCATAAAAGGGCGGCCTTTTATTCAGAATTAATTGCATAAATGGGCGGCAGTTTATTCAGAATTAATAGTTTTTTACATGGACAAAAAATTCGTTTAATTTTTTCCATTAAATACTATCATTATAGAAAAGTACTTTGCGAAAAGAATATGCAGTAGGACGGAATCGTGCTGACCACCGATTAGTTGTTTCTTGCATCCTTCGATCGACTTCTTCGGCTAAGAGCTCGATGGAATGCTTACCTGTTCCTCTTTCAGATGGCATTAACATATCTTACGAAAAGTCATAAGAAATAAAATTTTTTTGATCAAAACTAAAATATCCTCGAAATCATTGAAGAAGAAGTACCTTATCAGCCGAAAATATGCCTTATCTAATAAGAGACATTTAAATTTTTTTAATTGCATAAATGGGCGGCATTTTATTCAGAATTAATTGCATAAATAGGTTGCATTTTATTCAGAATTAATAGTTTTTTACATGGACAAAAAATTCGTTTAATTTTTTTCCATTAAATACTTGAGGTATAGAAAAGTACTTTGCGAAAAGAATCGGCAGTAGGACGGAATCGTGTTGACCACCGATTAGTTTTTTGCTAATAACTCTTGTATCCTTCGACCGACTTGTTCGGCTAAGAGCTCGATGGAAAGCTTATCCGTTCCTCTTTCAGATGGGATTAACATATCTTACGAAAAGTCATAAGAAATAAAATTTTTGTGATAAAAACTAAAATATTCTCGAATACATTGAGAAAGAAGTACCTTTCCAGACCAAAAAATGCCTTATCTAATAAGAGACATTTAAATTTTTTTTTATTGCTTAAATGGGTTGCACTTTATTCAGAGTTTATAGTTTTTTACATGTACAAAAAATTCGTTTAATTTTTTTCCATTAAATACTTGAGGTATAGAAAAGTACTTTGCGAAAAGAATCGGCGGTAGGACGGAATCGTGTTGACCACCGATTAGTTTTTTGTTAATAACTCTTGCTTCCTTCGACCGACTTCTTCCACTAAGAGCTCGATGGAAAGCTTATCTGTTCCTCTTACAGATGGCATTAACATATTTTACGAAAACTCATAAGAAATACAATTTTTTTGATCAAAACTAAAAGATCCTCGAAATCATTGAAGAAGAAGTACCTTATCAGCCGAAAATATGCCTTATCTAATAAGGGACATTCAAAATTTATTAATTGCATAAATGGGCGGCATTTTATTCAGAATTAATAGTTTTTAACATAGACAAAAAATTCGTTTAATTTTTTTCCCTTAAATACTAGAATTATAAAAAAGTACTTTGCGAAAAGAATCGGCAGTAGGACGGAATCGTGTTGACCACCGATCAGTTTTTTGCTTATAACTCTTGCATCCTTCGACCGACTTCTTCGACTAATAGCCCGATGGAAAGCTTGTCTGTTCCTTTTATAGACGGCATTAACATATTTTACGAAAAGTCTTAAGAAATAAAATTTTTTTGATCAAAACTAAAATATCCTCGAAATCATTGAAGAAGGTGTACCTTGTCAGACGAAAATATGCCTTATCTAATAAGAGACATTTAAATTTTTTTAATTGCTTAAATGGGCGGCATTTTATTCAGAATTAATAGTTTTTAACATGGACAAAAAATTCGTTTAATTTTTTTCCCTTAAATACTAGAATTACAAAAAAGTACTTTGCGAAAAGATTCGGCAGTAGGACGGAATCGTGTTGACCACCGATCAGTTTTTTGCTTATAGTTCTTGCATCCTTCGTTCGACTTCTTCGACTAAGAGCTCGATGGAAGGCTTACCTGTTTCTCTTTCAGATGGCATTAACATATTTAATGAAAAGTGATTAGAAATAAAATTTTTGTAATAAAAACTAAAATATTCTCGAATACATTGAGAAAGAAGTACCTTTCCAGACCAAAATATGCCTTATCTAATAAGAGACATTTAAATTTTTTTTATTGCTTAAATGGGTTGCACTTTCTTCAGAGTTTATAGTTTTTTACATGGACAAAAAATTCGTTTAATTTTTTTCCATTAAATACTTGAGGTATAGAAAAGTACTTTGCGGAAAGAATCGGCAGTAGGACGGAATCGTGTTGACCACCGATTCGTTTTTTGCTAATAACTCTTGCATCCTTCGATCGACTTCTTCCACTAAGAGCTCGATGGAAAGCTTATCTGTTCCTCTTACAGATGGCATTAACATAGTTTACGAAAACTCATAAGAAATACAATTTTTTTGATCAAAACTAAAAGATGCTCGAAATCATTAAAGAAGAAGTACCTTATCAGCCAAAAATATGCCTTATCTAATAAGAGACATTTAAATTTTTTTAATTGCATAAATGGGCGCCATTTTATTCAGAATTAATTGCATAAATGGGCGGCATTTTATTCAGAATTAATAGTTTTTTACATGGACAAAAAATTCGTTTAATTTTTTTTCCCTTAAATACTAGAATTATAGAAAAGTACTTTGTGAAAAGAATCGGCAGTAGGACGGAATCGTGTTGACCACCGATTCGTTTTTTGCTAATAACTCTTGCATCCTTCGATCGACTTCTTCGACTAAGAGCTCGATGGAAAGCGTTTCTCTTCCTCTTTCAGATGGCATTAACTTATCTTACGAAAAGTCATAAGAAATAAAATTTTTTTGATCAAAACTAAATATCCTCGAAATCATTGAAGAAGAAGTACCTTATCAGCCGAAAATATGCCTTATCTAATAAGAGACATTTAAATGTTTTTAATTGCATAAATGGGCGGCATTCTATTCAGAATTAAAAGTTTTTAACATGGACAAAAAATTCGTTTAATTATTTTCCCTTAAATACTAGAATTATAAAAAAGTACTTTGCGAAAAGAATCGGCAGTAGGACGGAATCGTGTTGACCACCGATCAGTTTTTTGCTTATAACTCTTGCATCCTTCGATCGACTTCTTCGACTAAGAGCTCGATGGAAAGCGTTTCTGTTCCTCTTTCAGATGGCATTAACTTATCTTACGAAAAGTCATAAGAAATAAAATTTTTTTGATCAAAACTTAAATATCCTCGAAATCATTGAAGAAGTACCTTATCAGCCGAAAATATGCCTTATCTAATAAGAGACATTTAAATTTTTTTAATTGCATAAGTGGGCGGCATTTTATTCAGAATTAATAGTTTTTTACATGGACAAAAAATTCGATTAATTTTTTTCTATTAAATACCAGAATTATAGAAAAGTACTTTGCGATAAGAATCAGCAGTAGGACGCAATCGTATTGACCACCGATTAGATTTTTGCTAATAACTCTTGCATCCTTCGACCGACTTCTTCGACTAAGAGCTCGATGGAAAGCTTATCTGTTCCTCTTACAGATGGCATTAACATATTTTACGAAAAGTCATAAGAAATAAAATTTTTTTGATCAAAACTAAAATATCCTCGAAATCATTGAAGAAGAAGTACCTTATCAGACGAAAATATGCCTTATCTGATAAGAGACATTTAAATTTTTTTAACTGCATAAATGGGCGGCAATTTATTCAGAATTAATAGTTTTTTACATGGACAAAAAATTCATTTAATTTCTTCCATTAAATACTAGATTTATACAGAAGTACTTTGGGAAAAGAATCGGCAGTAGGACGGAATCGTGTTGACCACCGATTAGTTTTTTGCTAATAACTCTTGCATCCTTCGACTGACTTCTTCGACTAATAGCCCGATGGAAAGCTTGTCTGTTCCTTTTATAGACGGCATTAACATATTTAATGAAAAGTCATAAGAAATAAAATTTTTCTGATAAAAACTAAAATATTCTCGAAAACATTGAGAAAGAAGTACCTTTCCAGACCAAAATATGCCTTATCTAGTAAGAGACATTTACATTTTTTTTATTGCTTAAATGGGTTGCACTCTATTCAGAGTTCATAGTTTTTTACATGGACAAAAAATTCATGTAATTTTTTTCCATTAAATACTTGAGTTATAGAAAAGTACTTTGCGAAAAGAATCGGCAATAGGACGGAATCGTGTTGACCATCGATTAGTTTTTTGCTAATTACTCTTGCATCCTTCGATCGACTTCTTCCAAAAAGAGCTCGATGGAAAGCTTAACTGTTCCTCTTACAGATGGCATTAACATATTTTACGAAAAGTCATAAGAAATAAAATTTTTTTGATCAAAACTAAAAGATCCTCGAAATCATTGAAGAAGAAGTACCTTATCAGACGAAAATATGCCTTATCTAATAAGAGACATTTAAATTTTTTTAATTGCATAAATGGGCGGCATTTTATTCAGAATTAATTGCATAAATGGGCGGCATTTTATTCAGAATTAATAGCTTTTTACATGGACAAAAAATTCGTTTAATTTTTTTCCATTAAATACTTGAGGTATAGAAAAGTACTTTGTGAAAAGAATCGGTAGTAGGACGGAATCGTGTTGACCACCGATTAGTTTTTTGCTAATAACTCTTGCATCCTTCGACCGACTTCTTCGACTAAGAGCTCGATGGAAATGCTTTCCCA
Organism: Phortica okadai; assembly: GCA_034638295.1. NCBI lineage: Eukaryota > Metazoa > Arthropoda > Insecta > Diptera > Drosophilidae > Phortica > Phortica okadai. Next base: position 17,180,527 of record CM067852.1, read on the forward strand.
TTAAATACTAGAATTACAGAAAAGTGCTTTGCGAAATTAATCGGCAGTAGGACGGAACCGTGTTGACCACCGATTAGTTTTTTGCTAATAACTGTTGCTTGCTTCAACCGACTTCTTCGGCTAAGAGCTCGATGGAAGGCTTACCTATTTCTCTTTCAGATTTCATTAACATATTTAATGAAAAGTCATAAGAAATAAAATTTTTCTGATTAAAACCAAAATATTCTCGAAAACATTGAGAAAGAAGTACCTTTCCAGACCAAAATATGCCTTATCTAATAAGAGACATTTAAATTTTTTTAATTGCATAAATGGGCGGCATTTTATTCAGAATTAATAGTTTTTTACATGGACAAAAAATTCGATTAATTTTTTTCTATTAATTACCAGAATTATAGAAAAGTACTTTGCGATAAGAATCAGCAGTAGGACGCAATCGTATTGACCACCGATTAGATTTTTGCTTATAACTCTTGCATCCTTCGACCGACTTCTTCGACTAAGAGCTCGATGGAAAGCTTATCTGTTCCTCTTACAGATGGCATTAACATATTTTACGAAAAGTCATAAGAAATAAAATTTTTTTGATCAAAACTAAAATATCCTCGAAATCATTGAAGAAGAAGTACCTTATCAGACGAAAATATGCCTTATCTGATAATAGACATTTAAATTTTTTTAATTGCATAAATGGGCGGCAATTTATTCAGAATTAATAGTTTTTTACATGGACAAAAAATTCGTTTAATTTCTTCCATTAAATACTAGATTTATACAGAAGTACTTTGCGAAAAGAATCGGCAGTAGGACGGAATCGTGTTGACCACCGATTAGTTTTTTGCTAATAACTCTTGCATCCTTCGACCGACTTCTTCGACTAATAGCCCGATGGAAAGCTTGTCTGTTCCTTTTATAGACGGCATTAACATATTTAATGAAAAGTCATAAGAAATAAAATTTTTCTGATAAAAACTAAAATATTCTCGAAAACATTGAGAAAGAAGTACCTTTCCAGACCAAAATATGCCTTATCTAATAAGAGACATTTACATTTTTTTTATTGCTTAAATGGGTTGCACTCTATTCAGAGTTCATAGTTTTTTACATGGACAAAAAATTCATGTAATTTTTCTCCATTAAATACTTGAGGTATAGAAAAGTACTTTGCGAAAAGAATCGGCAATAGGACGGAATCGTGTTGACCATCGATTAGTTTTTTGCTAATAACTCTTGCATCCTTCGATCGACTTCTTCCACTAAGAGCTCGATGGAAAGCTTATCTGTTCCTCTTACAGATGGCATTAACATATTTTACGAAAAGTCATATGAAATAAAATTTTTTTGATCAAAACTAAAAGATCCTCGAAATCATTGAAGAAGAAGTACCTTATCAGACGAAAATATGCCTTATCTAATAAGAGACATTTAAATTTTTTTAATTGCATAAATGGGCGGCATTTTATTCAGAATTAATTGCATAAATGGGCGGCATTTTATTCAGAATTAATAGCTTTTTACATGGACAAAAAATTCGTTTAATTTTTTTCCATTAAATACTTGAGGTATCGAAAAGTACTTTGTGAAAAGAATCGGTAGTAGGACGGAATCGTGTTGACCACCGATTAGTTTTTTGCTAATAACTCTTGCATCCTTCGACCGACTTCTTCGACTAAGAGCTCGATGGAAATGCTTTCCCATTAAATACTAGAATTACAGAAAAGTGCTTTGCGAAATTAATCGGCAGTAGGACGGAACCGTGTTGACCACCGATTAGTTTTTTGCTAATAACTGTTGCTTGCTTCAACCGACTTCTTCGGCTAAGAGCTCGATGGAAGACCTACCTATTTCTCTTTCAGATTTCATTAACATATTTAATGAAAAGTCATAAGAAATAAAATTTTTCTGATTAACACCAAAATATTCTCGAAAACATTCAAGAAGAAGTACCTTATCAGACGAAAATATGCCTTATCTAATAAGAGACATTTAAATTTTTTTAATTGCATAAATGGGCGGCATTTTATTCAGAATTAATTGCATAAATGGGCGGCATTTTATTCAGAATTAATAGCTTTTTACATGGACAAAAAATTCGTTTAATTTTTTTCCATTAAATACTTGAGGTATAGAAAAGTACTTTGTGAAAAGAATCGGTAATTAAAATTTTTTTGATCAAAACTAAAATATCCTCGAAATCATTGAAGACGAAGTACCTTATCAGCCGAAAATATGCCTTATCTAATAAGACACATTTAAATTTTTTTAATTGCATAAATGGGCGGCATTTAATTCAGAATTTCAGAATAGTTTTTAACATGGACAAAAAATTCGTTTAATTTTTACCATTAAATACTAGAATTATAGAAAAGTACTTTGCGAAAAGAATCGGCAGTAGGACGGAATCGTGTTGACCACCGATCAGTTTTTTGCTTATAACTCTTGCTTCCTTCGACCGACTTCTTCGACTAAGAGCTCGATGGAAAGCTTATCTGTTCCTCTTACAGATGGCATTAACATATTTTACGAAAAGTCATAAGAAATAAAATTTTTTTGATCAAAACTAAAATATCCTCGAAATCATTGAAGAAGAAGTACCTTATCAGCCGAAAATACGCCTTATCTAATAAGAGACATTTAAATTTTCTTAATTGCATAAATGGGCGGCATTTAATTCAGAACTAATTGCATAAATGGGCGGCATTTTATTCAGAATTAATAGTTTTCTACATGGACAAAAAATTCGTTTAATTTTTTTCCATTAAATACTTGAGGTATAGAAAAGTACTTTGCGAAAAGAATCGGCAGTAGGACGGAATCGTGTTGACCACCGATTAGTTTTTTGCTAATAACTCTTGCTTCCTTCGACCGACTTCTTCGACTAAGAGCTCGATGGAAAGCTTATCTGTTCCTCATTCAGATGGCATTAACATATTTTACGAAAAGTCGTAAGAAATAAAATTTTTTTGATAAAAACTAAAATATCCTCGAAATCATTGAAGAAGAAGTACCTTATCACACGAAAATATGCCTTATCTAATATGTTCATGGATGAACATGGAACAGCGAGTTTAGTAGATAAGTAATCTTATATTTAGAAATAAGAAACAAATAAACGCGTTATGATCGACAGCTGCAACCGTTTGACAAGATCGACGGGTCGAAGGTCGCAGATAGTGATTCATGCGACCTACGCAGCAGGCGGCAGATAAGACGAACGGGTGTGAGCAGCGGTTGTTTGTGCGGCCGCTACAGCAGGTCACAAGGGTTAGTTTACACAGCCGTTCGACAAACGCAGTGTTAGCATTAGATAACTAAAACTAAGTAAATCTAAAATTAGAAGTTAAGATTAAACTCCCTGCTGCGCTGTAACTCAGCGCAGAAATTGCTTTAAATAAAGATGCGTCCGATCACGGACGAGCAGTACAACTCAAAAACTTGAGCGTGCTCAACACAGTGTATACTATTAAAGAGAATAATATACATTTTTGGTCCTTCGAGCCGGATAAAGAACACAAGGTTCTTTAGGCTCTTAGAATTTTACAAGTAAAGTGTAGAACGGAGAAAAGCGTTATCTGTGGCTTTTAACAACAGATAAACAGTGGTTCTGTATAAAAAAGAGTACAGAATTGCAAATCAAACATTGAGTTTACATGGAGATGAGTGCGAATCCAGCGAATATGTTGTCATCAAAAGACATGGACGAACAATGTCAGTTGGAGAAGGCATTGAGATTGACAATGCGAGTAGAGCAACAAATCACAGAAATCCGCGAACACATGGCACATGGTGTTAGTGCAGAAGTTGTTCGGTGCAAAGCTGAATTGAGCATGCTGCTGAAGGACACTGAGGAGATCCTTGACACGTTGGAAAGTACCTACGGCAACTACATACTCACCAGAGAAGTGGACAACGTATGCAACAAAGGCTACGATTTGGTTCACGAGATCAAGGAGAAGTATGAAGGTTTAGAAGCCGAGGTGTATAGACGGGATGGGTTTATCACATTAAGAAAACGAACATTCGAAGAAATAGTGAGAACTGAGAGGCTTGTGGCTCAGGCTAGACGGAGTGTGGAGGCATCCAGGCAAAGAAGTCGTTTTTTTGAGAAGAGCGTTACATTATTGAAGTCTGGAGAAGTCTTCAATCATAGAAACAAAGTTCAGTTGCAAACTAAACAGCTGAACGAAGAAATAACCGACGAAGAATCTGGTTTTCAAGAGGATGCAAATGAGCATGATGTAAATCAACATGACGAGGGCGGAGTAAAAGCCAAATTAGAAGAAGTTGAGGCAGTGAATCTATCCACAGTTGAGACAGGCATTGCGGAAGTTGATGCGAAGGATGCTGTCGTCGAAAAAGAAGAAGCAGAAAGCATGGACGAGTTATTAAATACCGTTAAAATAAGAACGGAGTACGCTGACAATTGCCAGCATTTCCCCCTGGGAAGATCTCTTGAGGAAGATATATTGAAATCAGGAATGAAAAATGAAAAGCGAATCAATGACAAATACAGTCCACCAAAACAAATCGAGGAAAACGAATCCATCTTCAATCAGATAGACAGATGCGAAACACTGAGGTATAATCTTTGGAGGAAATGGCGTGAAAAACCTCAAGCCAAGGGCGTAATACTGATCAGTCTTCAGAAATTTGAGGCCGAAAAAGGGATCAGCGACCTACCAGATCCAATTGTGGCTATCATCAAGAATACTTCAGAGGACAGAATAGCCCGGATCAATATCACCCAGCTAAATTACGACCAGGACTTCAAGCAACTGGAAGACAAGCTAGCTGGTCTGCGCAACGAAAAGCTGCCATTGAAGAAGTTGCAGTTGCACCACTACAGCGGCTACCTGTCTCCGACACTTTGCATGATAACGATCGTGGTACTTCTGATCATATGTGCATACCGACAATGCAAGTCTCGAGAAATGATTCGAGTCAACCTGACTGACCGCCCGCAGAATGTTCATGGATGAACATGGAACAGCGAGTTTAGTAGATAAGTAATCTTATATTTAGAAATAAGAAACAAATAAACGCGTTATGATCGACAGCTGCAACCGTTTGACAAGATCGACGGGTCGAAGGTCGCAGATAGTGATTCATGCGACCTACGCAGCTGGCGGCAGATAAGACGAACGGGTGTAAGCAGCGGTTGTTTGTGCGGCCGCTACAGCAGGTCACAAGGGTTAGTTTACACAGCCGTTCGACAAACGCAGTGTTAGCATTAGATAACTAAAACTAAGTAAATTTAAAATTAGAAGTTAAGATTAAACTCCCTGCTGCGCTGTAACTCAGCGCAGAAATTGCTTTAAATAAAGATGCGTCCGATCACGGACGAGCAGTACAACTCAAAAACTTGAGCGTGCTCAACACAGTGTATACTATTAAAGAGAATAATATACATAATAAGAGACATTTAAATTTTTTTAATTGCTTAAATGGGCGGCATTTTATTCAGAATTAATAGTTTTTTACATGGACAAAAAATCCGTTTAATTTTTTCCTTTAAATACTAGAATTATAGAAAAGTACTTTGCGAAAAGAATCGGCAGTAGGACGGAATCGTGCTGACCACCGATTAGTTTTTTGCTAATAACTCTTGCTTCCTTCGACCGACTTCATCGACTAAGAGCTCGATGGAAAGCTTATCTGTTTCTTATTCAGATGGCATTAACATATTTTACGAACAGTCTTAAGAAATAAAATTTTTTTGATAAAAACTAAAATATCCTCGAAATCATTGAAGAAGGTGTACCTTGTCAGACGAAAATATGCCTTATCTAAGAAAATACATTTAATTTTTTTTAATTGCTTAAATGGGCGGCATTTTATTCAGAATTTCAGAATAGTTTTTTACATGGACAAAAAATTCGTTTAATTTTTACCATTAAATACTAGAATTATAGAAAAATATTTTGCGAAAAGAATCGGCAGTAGGACGGAATCGTGCTGACCACTGATTTGTTTTTTGCTAATAACTCTTGCTTCCTTCGACCGACTTCTTCGACTAAGAGCTCGATGGAAAGCTTATCTGTTCCTCATTCAGATGGCATTAACATATTTTACGAAAAGTCTTAAGAAATACAATTTTTTTGATAAAAACTAAAATATCCTCGAAATCATTGAAGAAGGTGTACCTTGTCAGACGAAAATATGCCTTATCTAAGAAGATACATTTAAATTTTTTTAATTGCTTAAATGGGCGGCATTTTATTCAGAATTTCAGAATAGTTTTTTACATGGACAAAAAATTCGTTTAATTTTTACCATTAAATACTAGAATTATAAAAAAATATTTTGCGAAAAGAATCGGCAGTAGGACGGAATCGTGCTGACCACCGATTTGTTTTTTGCTAATAACTCTTGCTTCCTTCGACCGACTTCTTCGACTACGAGCTCGATGGAAAGCTTATCTGTTCCTCATTCAGATGGCATTAACATATTTTACGAAAAGTCTTAAGAAATAAAATTTTTTTGATCAAAACTAAAATATCCTCGAAATCATTGAAGAAGAAGTACCTTATCAGACGAAAATATGCCTTATCTAATAAAAGACATTTAAATTTTTTTAATTGCATAAATGGGCGGCATTTTATTCAGAATTAATTGCATAAATGGGCGGCATTTTATTCAGATTTAATAGTTTTTAACATGGACAAAGAATTCGTTTAATTTTTTTCCATTAAATACTTGAGGTATAGAAAAGTACTTTGCGAAAAGAATCGGCAGTAGGACGGAATCGTGTTGACCACCGATCAGTTTTTTGCTTATGGAGCTCGATGGAAAGCTTATCTGTTCCTCTTTCAGATGGCATTAACATATATTACGAAAAGTCATGAGAAATAAAATTTTTTTGATCAAAACTAAAATATCCTCGAAATCATTGAAGAAGAAGTACCTTATCAGCCGAAAATATGCCTTATCTAATAAGAGACATTTAAATTTTTTTAATTGCATAAATGGGCGGCATTTTATTCAGAATTAATTGCATGGACAAAAAATTCGTTTAATTTTTTTCCATTAAATACTTGAGGTATAGAAAAGTACTTTGCGAAAAGAATCGGCAGTAGGACGGAATCGTGTTGACCACCGATCAGTTTTTATACTTTTCACTTATGTGAAATAGTATAATAACTTTGTCACGGAGTTTGTAACAGATCGAAATATTCATTTCCGACTATATAAAGTATATATATTCTTGATCAGGACGACAAGACGAGTTGATTTAGCCATGTCCGTCTGTCCGTCTGTCTGTCTGTCGGTCTGTCTGTCTGTATGTATGCAAACTAGTCCCTCAGTTTTGAAGCTATCGAGCTGAAACTTTGCACAGAGTCTTAGAATTTATTACGATGAATCATTCGTCGGAACCAGCATGATCGGATTATTGGAACAGGTAGCTCCCATACGAAAAGAAGAAGAAAAGTGAACAAAACTTGAATCGTTGTATGGAAAACTTTTTTGTTTTGTACAATAGAGTGCTGAAATTTTAAACAAAGTAGTTTTACATAGTCCGACTACATGCCTGAAAGTTTCATTAAGATTGGACAACTGGAACTGGTAGCTCCCATACAAAATGAAGAGGAGGAAGAGAAGGAATATTCTCGTCGTTGTATGGAAAACTTTTTTGTTTCTTAACCAATTGACTTGAAATTTTAAAGTTATGTTCTTAGGGAGGAATGAAAACTATTTTGACCAAAAGTGGGCGTAGCCACGCGTAGCCACGCCCACTTATAGCGAAAATTTACCCGTTGTATGGAAAACTTTTTTGTTTTTTAACCAATTGACTTGAAACTTTACAGTTATGTTCTTAGAGAGTAATGAAAACTATTTTGACCAAAAGTGGGCGTGGCCACGCCCTTTTATAGCGAAAATTGACCCGTTGTATGGAAAACTTTTTTGCTTTTTAACCAACTGACTTGAAACTTTACAGGATTGTTCTTAGGGTGGAATGAAAACAGTTTTGACCAAAAGTGGGAGTGGCCACGACCTTTTATAGCGAAAATTGACCCGTTGTATGGAAAACTTTTTTGTTTTTTAACCAATTGACTTGAAACTTTACAGTTATGTTCTTAGAGAGGAATGAAAACTATTTTAACCAAAAGTGGGCGTAGCCACGCCTACTTATAGCGAAAATTGACCCGTTGTATGGAAAACTTTTTTGTTTTTTAACCAATTGACTTGAAACTTTGCAGTTATGCCCTTAGGGAGGAATGAAAACTATTTTGATCCAAAGTGGGCATGGCCAAGCCCACTTATAGCTTAACTTGACCCTTTGTATGGAAAACTTTTTTGTTTTTTAACCAATTGACTTGAAACTTTACATTTATGTTTTTAGGGAGGAATGAAAACTATTTTGACCAAATGTGGGCATGGCTACGCCCACTTATCGCAAAACTTGAACCGTTGTATGGAAAAATTTTTTGTTTTTTAACGAATTGACTTGAAACATAACAGTTATGTTGTTAGGGAGGCATGAAAACTATTCATTAATTATTTTTTTTTGATAGTGACACAAAGTGAAAAGTATTATAGCTTCAGCCTTGCTGAAGATAGCGTCCTTACTGGTTTTAATTGCATAAATGGGCGGCATTTTATTCAGAATTAATTGCATAAATGGGCAGCATTTTATTCAGAATTAATAGTTTTTAACATGGACAAAAAATTAAATACTTGAGGTGTAGAAAAGTACTTTGCGAAAAGAATCGGCAGTAGGACGGAATCGTGTTGATCACCGATTAGTTTTTTGCTAATAACTCTTGCTTCCTTCGACCAACTTCTTCGACTAAGAGCTCGATGGAAAGCTTATCAGATGGACAAAGAATTCGTTTAATTTTTTTCCATTAAATACTTGAGGTATAGAAAAGTACTTTGCGAAAAGAATCGGCAGTAGGACGGAATCGTGTTGACCACCGATCAGTTTTTTGCTTATGGAGCTCGATGGAAAGCTTAAATGTTCCTCTTTCAGATGGCATTAACATATATTACGAAAAGTCATGAGAAATAAAATTTTTTTGATCAAAACTAAAATATCCTCGAAATCATTGAAGAAGAAGTACCTTATCAGCCGAAAATATGCCTTATCTAATAAGAGACATTTAAATTTTTTTAATTGCATAAATGGGCGGCATTTTATTCAGAATTAATTGCATGGACAAAAAATTCGTTTAATTTTTTTCCATTAAATACTTGAGGTATAGAAAAGTACTTTGCGAAAAGAATCGGCAGTAGGACGGAATCGTGTTGACCACCGATCAGTTTTTATACTTTTCACTTATGTGAAATAGTATAATAACTTTGTCACGGAGTTTGTAACAGATCGAAATATTCATTTCCGACTATATAAAGTATATATATTCTTGATCAGGACGACAAGGCGAGTTGATTTAGCCATGTCCGTCTGTCCGTCTGTCGGTCTGTCTGTCTGTATGTATGCAAACTAGTCCCTCAGTTTTGAAGCTATCGAGCTGAAACTTTGCACAGAGTCTTAGAATTTATTACGATGAATCATTCGTCGGAACCAGCATGATCGGATTATTGGAACAGGTAGCTCCCATACGAAAAGAAGAAGAAAAGTGAACAAAACTTGAATCGTTGTATGGAAAACTTTTTTGTTTTGTACAATAGAGTGCTGAAATTTTAAACAAAGTAGTTTTACATAGTCCGACTATATGCCTGAAAGTTTCATTAAGATTGGACAACTGGAATTGGTAGCTCCCATACAAAATGAAGAGGAGGAAGAGAAGGAATATTCTCGTCGTTGTATGGAAAACTTTTTTGTTTCTTAACCAATTGACTTGAAATTTTAAAGTTATGTTCTTAGGGAGGAATGAAAACTATTTTGACCAAAAGTGGGCGTAGCCACGCGTAGCCACGCCCACTTATAGCGAAAATTTACCCGTTGTATGGAAAACTTTTTTGTTTTTTAACCAATTGACTTGAAACTTTACAGTTATGTTCTTAGAGAGGAATGAAAACTATTTTGACCAAAAGTGGGCGTAGCCAGGCGTAGCCACGCCCACTTATAGCGAAAATTGACCCGTTGCATGGAAAACTTTTTTGTTTTTTAACCAATTGACTTGAAACTTTACAGTTATGTTCTTAGGAAGGAATCAAAACTATTTTGACCAAAAGTGGGCGTGGCCACGCCCTTTTATAGCGAAAATTGACCCGTTGTATGGAAAACTTTTTTGCTTTTTAACCAACTGACTTGAAACTTTACAGGATTGTTCTTAGGGTGGAATGAAAACAGTTTTGACCAAAAGTGGGAGTGGCCACGACCTTTTATAGCGAAAATTGACCCGTTGTATGGAAAACTTTTTTGTTTTTTAACCAATTGACTTGAAACTTTACAGTTATGTTCTTAGAGAGGAATGAAAACTAATTTAACCAAAAGTGGGCGTAGCCACGCCTACTTATAGCGAAAATTGACCCGTTGTATGGAAAACTTTTTTGTTTTTTAACCAATTGACTTGAAACTTTGCAGTTATGCTCTTAGGGAGGAATGAAAACTATTTTGATCAAAAGTGGGCATGGCCACGCCCACTTATAGCTTAACTTGACCCTTTGTATGGAAAACTTTTTTGTTTTTTAACCAATTGACTTCAAACTTTACAGTTATGTTCTTAGGGAGGAATGAAAACTATTTTAACCAAAAGTGGGCGTAGCCACGCCTACTTATAGCGAAAATTGACCCGTTGTATGGAAAACTTTTTTGTTTTGTAACCAATTGACTTGAAACTTTGCAGTTATGCTCTTAGGGAGGAATGAAAACTATTTTGATCCAAAGTGGGCATGGCCAAGCCCACTTATAGCTTAACTTGACCCTTTGTATGGAAAACTTTTTTGTTTTTTAACCAATTGACTTGAAACTTTACATTTATGTTTTTAGGGAGGAATGAAAACTATTTTGACCAAATGTGGGCATGGCTACGCCCACTTATCGCAAAACTTGAACCGTTGTATGGAAAAATTTTTTGTTTTTTAACGAATTGACTTGAAACATAACAGTTATGTTGTTAGGGAGGCATGAAAACTATTCATTAATTATTTTTTTTTGATAGTGACACAAAGTGAAAAGTATTATAGCTTCAGCCTTGCTGAAGATAGCGTCCTTACTGGTTTTAATTGCATAAATGGGCGGCATTTTATTCAGAATTAATTGCATAAATGGGCAGCATTTTATTCAGAATTAATAGTTTTTAACATGGACAAAAAATTAAATACTTGAGGTATAGAAAAGTACTTTGCGAAAAGAATCGGCAGTAGGACGGAATCGTGTTGATCACCGATTAGTTTTTTGCTAATAACTCTTGCTTCCTTCGACCAACTTCTTCGACTAAGAGCTCGATGGAAAGCTTATCAGATCCTCTTACAGATGGCATTTACATATTTTACGAAAAGTCATAAGAAATAAAATTTTTTTGATAAAAACTAAAATATCCTCGAAATCATTGAAGAAGAAGTACCGTATCAGCCGAAAATATGCCTTGTCTCGTTTAATTTTTTTCCATTAAATACTTGAGGTATAGAAAAGTACTTTGCGAAAAGAATCGGCAGTAGGACGGAATCGTGTTGATCACCGATTAGTTTTTTGCTAATAACTCTTGCTTCCTTCGACCAACTTCTTCGACTAAGAGCTCGATGGAAAGCTTATCAGATCCTCTTACAGATGGCATTAACATATTTTACGAAAAGTCATAAGAAATAAAATTTTTTTGATAAAAACTAAAATATCCTCGAAATCATTGAAGAAGAAGTACCTTATCAGCCGAAAATATGCCTTATCTAATAAGAGACATTAAAATTTTTTTTAATTGCATAAATGGGCGGCATCTTATTCAGAATTTCAGAATAGTTTTTTACATGGACAAAAAATTCGTTTAATTTTTACCATTAAATACTAGAATTATAGAAAAGTACTTTGCGAAAAGAATCGGCAGTAGGACGGAATCGTGTTGACCACCGATAAGTTTTTTGCTAATAACTCTTGCTTCCTTCGACCGACTTGTTCGACTAAGAGCTCGATGGAAAGCTTATCTGTTCCTCTTTCAGATGGCATTAACATATCCTACGAAAAGTCATAAGAAATAAAATTTTTTTTATAAAAACTAAAATATCCTCGAAATCATTGAAGAAGGTGTACCTTGTCAGCCGAAAATATGCCTTATCTAATAAGAGACATTTAAATTTTTTTAATTGCATAAATGGGCGGCATTTTATTCAGAATTAATTGCATAAATGGGCGGCATTTTATTCAGAATTAATAGTTTTTAACATGGACAAAAAATTCGTTTAATTTTTTTCCATTAAATACTTGAGGTATAGAAAAGTACTTTGCGAAAAGAATCGGCAGTAGGACGGAATCGTGTTGATCACCGATTAGTTTTTTGCTAATAACTCTTGCTTCCTTCGACCAACTTCTTCGACTAAGAGCTCGATGGAAAGCTTATCAGATCCTCTTACAGATGGCAATTTAATATTTTACGAAAAGTCATAAGAAATAAAATTTTTTTGATAAAAACTAAAATATCCTCGAAATCATTGTAGAAGGAGTACCTTATCAGCCGAAAATATGCCTTATCTAATAAGAGACATTAAAATTTTTTTTAATTGCATAAATGGGCGGCATCTTATTCAGAATTTCAGAATAGTTTTTTACATGGACAAAAAATTCGTTTAATTTTTACCATTAAATACTAGAATTATAGAAAAGTACTTTGCGAAAAGAATCGGCAGTAGGACGGAATCGTGTTGACCACCGATAAGTTTTTTGCCAATAACTCTTGCTTCCTTCGACCGACTTGTTCGACTAAGAGCTCGATGGAAAGCTTATCTGTTCCTCTTTCAGATGGCATTAACATATCCTACGAAAAGTCATAAGAAATAAAATTTTTTTGATAAAAACTAAAATATCCTCGAAATCATTGAAGAAGGTGTACCTTGTCAGCCGAAAATATGCCTTATCTAATAAGAGACATTTAAATTTTTTTAATTGCATAAATGGGCGGCATTTTATTCAGAATTAATTGCATAAATGGGCGGCATTTTATTCAGAATTAATAGTTTTTAACATGGACAAAAAATTCGTTTAATTTTTTTCCATTAAATACTTGAGGTATAGAAAAGTACTTTGCGAAAAGAATCGGCAGTAGGACGGAATCGTGTTGATCACCGATTAGTTTTTTGCTAATAACTCTTGCTTCCTTCGACCAACTTCTTCGACTAAGAGCTCGATGGAAAGCTTATCAGATCCTCTTACAGATGGCATTATAATATTTTACGAAAAGTCATAAGAAATAAAATTTTTGTGATAAAAACTAAAATATCCTCGAAATCATTGTAGAAGGAGTACCTTATCAGCCGAAAATATGCCTTATCTAATAAGAGACATTAAAATTTTTTTAATTGCATAAATGGGCGGCATCTTATTCAGAATTTCAGAATAGTTTTTTACATGGACAAAAAATTCGTTTAATTTTTACCATTAAATACTAGAATTATAGAAAAGTACTTTGCGAAAAGAATCGGCAGTAGGACGGAATCGTGTTGACCACCGATAAGTTTTTTGCTAATAACTCTTGCTTCCTTCGACCGACTTGTTCGACTAAGAGCTCGATGGAAAGCTTATCTGTTCCTCTTTCAGATGGCATTAACATATCCTACGAAAAGTCATAAGAAATAAAATTTTTTTGATAAAAACTAAAATATCCTCGAAATCATTGAAGAAGGTGTACCTTGTCAGACGAAAATATGCCTTATATAAGGAGAGACATTTAAATTTTTTTAATTGCTTAAATGGGCGGCATTTTATTCAGAATTAATAGTTTTTAACATGGACAAAGAATTCGTTTAATTTTTTTCCATTAAATACTTGAGGTATAGAAAAGTACTTTGCGAAAAGAATCGGCAGTAGGACGGAATCGTGTTGACCACCGATCAGTTTTTTGCTTATAATTCTGGCATCCTTCGATCGACTTCTTCGACTAAGAGCTCGATGGAAAGCTTATCTGTTCCTCTTACAGATGGCATTAACATATTTTACGAAAAGTCATAAGAAATAAAATTTTTTTGATCAAAACTAAAATATCCTCGAAATCATTGAAGAAGAAGTACCTTATCAGACGAAAATATGCCTTATCTAATAAGAGACATTTAAATTTTTTTAATTGCATAAATGGGCGGGATTTTATTCAGAATTAATTGCATAAATGGGCGGCATTTTATTCAGAATTAATAGTTTTTAACATGGACAAAAAATTCGTTTAATTTTTTTCCATTAAATACTTGAGGTATAGAAAAGTACCTTGCGAAAAGAATCGGCAGTAGGACGGAATCGTGTTGACCACCGATCAGTTTTTTGCATTCTTCGATCGACTTCTTCGACTAAGAGCTCGATGGAAAGCTTATCTGTTCCTCTTATAGATGGCATTAACATATTTTACGAAAAGTCATAAGAAATAATATTGTTTTGATAGAAACTAAAATGTCCTCGAAATCATTGAAGAAGAAGTACCTTGTCAGTCGAAAATATGCCTTATCTAATAAGAGACATTTAAATTTTTTTTATTGCATAAATGGGCGGCATTTTATTCAGAATTTCAGAATAGTTTTTTACATGGACAAAAAATTCGTTTAATTTTTTTCCATTATATACTTGAGGTATAGAAAAGTACCTTGCGAAAAGAATCGGCAGAAGGACGGAATCGTGTTGACCACCGATCAGTTTTTTGCATTCTTCGATCGACTTCTTCGACTAAGAGCTCGATGGAAAGCTTATCTGTTCCTCTTATAGATGGCATTAACATATTTTACGAAAAGTCATAAGAAATAATATTGTTTTGATAGAAACTAAAATGTCCTCGAAATCATTGTAGAAGGAGTACCTTATCAGCCGAAAATATGCCTTATCTAATAAGAGACATTAAAATTTTTTTAATTGCATAAATGGGCGGCATCTTATTCAGAATTTCAGAATAGTTTTTTACATGGACAAAAAATTCGTTTAATTTTTACCATTAAATACTAGAATTATAGAAAAGTACTTTGCGAAAAGAATCGGCAGTAGGACGGAATCGTGTTGACCACCGATCAGTTTTTTGCTTATAACTCTTGCTTCCTTCGACCAACTTCTTCGACTAAGAGCTCGATGGAAAGCTTATCAGTTCCTCTTACAGATGGCATTAACATATTTTTTTGATAAAAACTAAAATATCCTCGAAATCATTGAAGAAGGTGTACCTTGTCAGCCGAAAATATGCCTTATCTAATAAGAGACATTTAAATTTTTTTAATTGCATAAATGGGCGGCATTTTATTCAGAATTAATTGCATAAATGGGCGGCATTTTATTCAGAATTAATAGTTTTTAACATGGACAAAAAATTCGTTTAATTTTTTTCCATTAAATACTTGAGGTATAGAAAAGTACTTTGCGAAAAGAATCGGCAGTAGGACGGAATCGTGTTGATCACCGATTAGTTTTTTGCTAATAACTCTTGCTTCCTTCGACCAACTTCTTCGACTAAGAGCTCGATGGAAAGCTTATCAGATCCTCTTACAGATGGCATTATAATATTTTACGAAAAGTCATAAGAAATAAAATTTTTGTGATAAAAACTAAAATATCCTCGAAATCATTGTAGAAGGAGTACCTTATCAGCCGAAAATATGCCTTATCTAATAAGAGACATTAAAATTTTTTTAATTGCATAAATGGGCGGCATCTTATTCAGAATTTCAGAATAGTTTTTTACATGGACAAAAAATTCGTTTAATTTTTACCATTAAATACTAGAATTATAGAAAAGTACTTTGCGAAAAGAATCGGCAGTAGGACGGAATCGTGTTGACCACCGATAAGTTTTTTGCTAATAACTCTTGCTTCCTTCGACCGACTTGTTCGACTAAGAGCTCGATGGAAATCTTATCTGTTCCTCTTTCAGATGGCATTAACATATCCTACGAAAAGTCATAAGAAATAAAATTTTTTTGATAAAAACTAAAATATCCTCGAAATCATTGAAGAAGGTGTACCTTGTCAGACGAAAATATGCCTTATCTAAGGAGAGACATTTAAATTTTTTTAATTGCTTAAATGGGCGGCATTTTATTCAGAATTAATAGTTTTTAACATGGACAAAGAATTCGTTTAATTTTTTTCCATTAAAGACTTGAGGTATAGAAAAGTACTTTGCGAAAAGAATCGGCAGTAGGACGGAATCGTGTTGACCACCGATCAGTTTTTTGCATTCTTCGATCGACTTCTTCGACTAAGAGCTCGATGGAAAGCTTATCTGTTCCTCTTATAGATGGCATTAACATATTTTACGAAAAGTCATAAGAAATAATATTGTTTTGATAGAAACTAAAATGTCCTCGAAATCATTGAAGAAGAAGTACCTTGTCAGTCGAAAATATGCCTTATCTAATAAGAGACATTTAAATTTTTTTTATTGCATAAATGGGCGGCATTTTATTCAGAATTTCAGAATAGTTTTTTACATGGACAAAAAATTCGTTTAATTTTTTTCCATTATATACTTGAGGTATAGAAAAGTACTTTGCGAAAAGAATCGGCAGTAGGACGGAATCGTCTTGACCACCGATCAGTTTTTTGCTTATAACTCTTGCTTCCTTCGACCAACTTCTTCGACTAAGAGCTCGATGGAAAGCTTATCAGTTCCTCTTACAGATGGCATTAACACTAAACCTACCAGGCGGGTCAAAATGACCCATTTTCAACTTTTGGGCAGGATTTCTTTGAAAATAACATTGCCAAATTGCCATTTGCATTTATGACTTTTATTTAAAAACCAATTGAATGTGTTTTTCAAGATTTACTCAAATCTTGTTAATTTTATTACCGAGTAATAAAAGTAGTGTGCTCTAACTACCGCAAGGGGTCAATTTGACCCGTGCATAGGATCTGAACCTCGATTTGTATTTTTTGTGGTAAAAAACCTCGAAAATATAAAAAACGAATCTTCGAGAACCCAAAAATTTTCAAAATAAGCGGTGATCATGAATAAAGTTAGCATATTATTTATTTGTTTTCTATATTCCATTGAATCAATTCATTCAATTGAAGACAATTTAATTTTTTTCCTGTATTAGTTTTATGTTTTTTATATATAATATATTAACTATTTTGAACCGATATTTGAAGAATATTGTTTATTAAAGTACCATGTTGGCCTAATTGATATATTTTTCGCTATATATAGTAAAATATGCAAAATTCTAATGACGGGTCATTTTGACCCGCTGTGGTAGGAATAGGTATACATGAAGTGTCGGTAGGTTTAGTGTTAACATATTTTAAGAAAAGTCATAAGAAATAAAATTTTTTTGATAAAAACTAAAATATCCTCGAAATCATTGAAGAAGAAGTACCTTATAAGACGAAAATATGCCTTATCTAATAAGAGACATTTAAATTTTTTTAATTGCATAAATGGGCGGCATTTTATTCAGAATTTCAGAATAGTTTTTTACATGGACAAAAAATTCGTTTAATTTTTTTCCATTATATACTTGAGGTATAGAAAAGTACTTTGCGAAAAGAATCGGCAGTAGGACGGAATCGTGTTGACCACCGATAAGTTTTTTGCTAATAACTCTTGCTTCCTTCGACCGACTTGTTCGACTAAGAGCTCGATGGAAAGCTTATCTGTTCCTCTTTCAGATGGCATTAACATATCCTACGAAAAGTCATAAGAAATAAAATTTTTTTGATAAAAACTAAAATATCCTCGAAATCATTGAAGAAGGTGTACCTTGTCAGCCGAAAATATGCCTTATCTAATAAGAGACATTTAAATTTTTTTAATTGCATAAATGGGCGGCATTTTATTCAGAATTAATAGTTTTTAACATGGACAAAAAATTCGTTTAATTTTTTTCCATTAAATACTTGAGGTATAGAAAAGTACCTTGCGAAAAGAATCGGCAGTAGGACGGAATCGTGTTGACCACCGATCAGTTTTTTGCTTATAATTCTTGCATCCTTCGATCGACTTCTTCGACTAAGGGCTCGATGGAAAGCTTATCTGTTCCTCTTTCAGATGGCATTAACATATTTTACGAAAAGTCTTAAGAAATACAATTTTTTTGATAAAAACTAAAATATCCTCGAAATCATTGAAGAAGAAGTACCTTGTCAGTCGAAAATATGCCTTATCTAATAAGAGACATTTAAATTTTTTTTATTGCATAAATGGGCGGCATTTTATTCAGAATTAATAGTTTTTAACATGGACAAAAAATTCGTTTAATTTTTTTCCATTAAATACTTGAGGTATAGAAAAGTACCTTGCGAAAAGAATCGGCAGTAGGACGGAATCGTGTTGACCACCGATCAGTTTTTTGCATTCTTCGATCGACTTCTTCGACTAAGAGCTCGATGGAAAGCTTATCTGTTCCTCTTATAGATGGCATTAACATATTTTACGAAAAGTCTTAAGAAATACAATTTTTTTGATAAAAACTAAAATATCCTCGAAATCATTGAAGAAGAAGTACCTTGTCAGTCGAAAATATGCCTTATCTAATAAGAGACATTTAAATTTTTTTTATTGCATAAATGGGCGGCATTTTATTCAGAATTTCAGAATAGTTTTTTACATGGACAAAAAATTCGTTTGATTTTTTTCCATTATATACTTGAGGTATAGAAAAGTACTTTGCGAAAAGAATCGGCAGTAGGACGGAATCGTGTTGACCACAGATCAGTTTTTTGCTTATAACTCTTGCTTCCTTCGACCGACTTCTTCGAAAAAGAGCTCGATGGAAAGCTTATCTGTTCCTCTTACAGATGACATTAACATATTTTACGAAAAGTCATAAGAAATAAAATTTTTTTGATAAAAACTAAAATATCCTCGAAATCATTGAAGAAGAAGTACCTTATAAGACGAAAATATGCCTTATCTAATAAGAGACATTTAAATTTTTTTAATTGCATAAATGGGCGGCATTTTATTCAGAATTTCAGAATAGTTTTTTACATGGACAAAAAATTCGTTTAATTTTTACCATTAAATCCTTGAATTATAGAAAAGTACTTTGCGAAAAGAATCGGCAGTAGGACGGAATCGTGTTGACCACCGATCAGTTTTTTGCTTATAACTGTTGCTTCTTCGACCGACTTCTTCGACTAAGAGCTCGATGGAAAACTTATCTGTTCCTCTTTCAGATGGCATTATCATATCCTACGAAAAGTCATAAGAAATAAAATTTTTTTGATAAAAACTAAAATATCCTCGAAATCATTGAAGAAGAAGTACCTTATCAGCCGAAAATATGTCTTATCTAATAAGAGACATTTAAATTTTTTTAATTGCTTAAATGGGCGGCATTTTATTCAGAATTTCAAAATAGTTTTTTACATGGACAAAAAATTCGTTTAATTTTTTTTTCTTTAAATACTTGAGGTATAGAAAAGTACTTTGCGAAAAGAATCGGCAGTAGGACGGAATCGTGTTGACCACCGATCAGTTTTTGCTTATAACTCTTGCTTCCTTCGACCAACTTCTTCGACTAAGATCTCGATGGAAAGCTTATCAGTTCCTCTTACAGATGGCATTAACATATTTTAAGAAAAGTCATAAGAAATAAAATTTTTTTGATAAAAACTAAAATATCCTCGAAATCATTGAAGAAGAAGTACCTTATCAGCCGAAAATATGTCTTATCTAATAAGAGACATTTAAATTTTTTTAATTGCTTAAATGGGCGGCATTTTATTCAGAATTTCAAAATAGTTTTTTACATGGACAAAAAATTAGTTTAATTTTTACTATTAAATACTAGAATTATAGAAAAGTACTTTGCGAAAAGAATCGGCAGTAGGACGGAATCGTGTTGACCACCGATTAGATTTTTGCTAATAACTCTTGCTTCTTCGACCGACTTCTTCGACTAAGAGCTCGATGGAAAGCTTATCTGTTCGTCATTCAGATGGCATTAATATATTTTACGAAAAGTCATAAGAAATAAAATTTTTTTGATAAAAACTAAAATATCCTCGAAATCATTGAAGAAGAAGTACCTTATCAGCCGAAAATATGCCTTATCTAATAAGAGACATTTAAATTTTTTTAATTGCATAAATGGGCGGCATTTTATTCCGAATTTCAGAATAGTTTTTTCATGGACAAAAAATTCGTTTAATTTTTACTATTAAATACTAGAATTATAGAAAAGTACTTTGCGAAAAGAATCGGCAGTAGGACGGAATCGTGTTGACCACCGATTAGTTTTTTGCAAATAACTCTTGCTTCTTCGACCGACTTCTTCGACTACGAGCTCGATGGAAAGCTTATCTGTTCCTCATTCAGATGGCATTAACATATCTTACGAAAAGTCTTAAGAAATAAAATTTTTTTGATAAAAACTAAAATATCCTCGAAATCATTGAAGAAGGTGTACCTTATCAGCCGAAAATATGCCTTATCTAATAAGAGACATTTAAATTTTTTTAATTGCAAAAATGGGCGGCATATTATTCAGAATTTCAGAATAGTTTTTTACATGGACAAAAAATTCGTTTAATTTTTACTATTAAATACTAGAATTATAGAAAAGTACTTTGCGAAAAGAATCGGCAGTAGGACGGAATCGTGTTGACCACCGATTAGTTTTTTGCTAATAACTCTTGCTTCTTCGACCGACTTCTTCGACTACAAGCTCGATGGAAAGCTTATCTGTTCCTCTTTCAGATGGCATTAACATATTTTACGAAAAGTCTTAAGAAATACAATTTTTTTGATAAAAACTAAAATATCCTCGAAATCATTGAAGAAGAAGTACCTTGTCAGTCGAAAATATGCCTTATCTAATAAGAGACATTTAAATTTTTTTTATTGCATAAATGGGCGGCATTTTATTCAGAATTTCAGAATAGTTTTTTACATGGACAAAAAATTCGTTTAATTTTTACCATTAAATACTAGAATTATAGAAAAGTACTTTGCGAAAAGAATCGGCAGTAGGACGGAATCGTGTTGACCACCGATAAGTTTTTTGCTAATAACTCTTGCTTCCTTCGACCGACTTGTTCGACTAAGAGCTCGATGGAAAGCTTATCTGTTCCTCTTTCAGATGGCATTAACATATCCTACGAAAAGTCATAAGAAATAAAATTTTTTTGATAAAAACTAAAATATCCTCGAAATCATTGAAGAAGGTGTACCTTGTCAGTCGAAAATATGCCTTTTCTAATAAGAGACATTTAAATTTTTTTAATTGCATAAATGGGCGGCATTTTATTCAGAATTAATTGCATAAATGGGCGGCATTTTATTAAGAATTAATAGTTTTTAACATGGACAAAAAATTCGTTTAATTTTTTTCCATTAAATACTTGAGGTATAGAAAAGTACTTTGCGAAAAGAATCGGCAGTAGGACGGAATCGTGTTGATCACCGATTAGTTTTTTGCTAATAACTCTTGCTTCCTTCGACCAACTTCTTCGACTAAGAGCTCGATGGAAAGCTTATCAGATCCTCTTACAGATGGCATTAACATATTTTACGAAAAGTCATAAGAAATAAAATTTTTTTGATAAAAACTAAAATATCCTCGAAATCATTGTAGAAGGAGTACCTTATCAGCCGAAAATATGCCTTATCTAATAAGAGACATTAAAATTTTTTTAATTGCATAAATGGGCGGCATCTTATTCAGAATTTCAGAATAGTTTTTTACATGGACAAAAAATTCGTTTAATTTTTACCATTAAATACTAGAATTATAGAAAAGTACTTTGCGAAAAGAATCGGCAGTAGGACGGAATCGTGTTGACCACCGATAAGTTTTTTGCTAATAACTCTTGCTTCCTTCGACCGACTTGTTCGACTAAGAGCTCGATGGAAATCTTATCTGTTCCTCTTTCAGATGGCATTAACAT
Source organism: Phortica okadai (assembly GCA_034638295.1). Taxonomy (NCBI): domain Eukaryota; kingdom Metazoa; phylum Arthropoda; class Insecta; order Diptera; family Drosophilidae; genus Phortica; species Phortica okadai. The sequence goes on from CM067852.1 coordinate 17,202,440, forward strand.
ATCCTACGAAAAGTCATAAGAAATAAAATTTTTTTGATAAAAACTAAAATATCCTCGAAATCATTGAAGAAGGTGTACCTTGTCAGACGAAAATATGCCTTATCTAAGGAGAGACATTTAAATTTTTTTAATTGCTTAAATGGGCGGCATTTTATTCAGAATTAATAGTTTTTAACATGGACAAAGAATTCGTTTAATTTTTCTCCATTAAATACTTGAGGTATAGAAAAGTACTTTGCGAAAAGAATCGGCAGTAGGACGGAATCGTGTTGACCACCGATCAGTTTTTTGCTTATAATTCTTGCATCCTTCGATCAACTTTTTCGACTAAGAGCTCGATGGAAAGCTTATCTGTTCCTCTTTCAGATGGCATTGACATTTTTTACGAAAAGTCTTAAGAAATAAAATTTTTTTGATCAAAACTAAAATATCTTCGAAATCATTGAAGAAGAAGTACCTTATCAGCCGAAAATATGCCTTATCTAATAAGAGACATTTAAATTTTTTTAATTGCATAAATGGGCGGCATTTTATTCAGAAGTAATTGCATAAATGGGCGGCATTTTATTCAGAATTAATAGTTTTTAACATGGACAAAAAATTCGTTTAATTTTTTTTTCTTTAAATACTTGAGGTATAGAAAAGTACTTTGCGAAAAGAATCGGCAGTAGGACGGAATCGTGTTGACCACCGATTAGTTTTTTGCTAATAACTCTTGCTTCCTTCGACCAACTTCTTCGACTAAGAGCTCGATGGAAAGCTTATCAGTTTATCAGTTCCTCTTACAGATGGCATTAACATATTTTTCGAAAAGTCTTAAGAAATAAAATTTTTTTGATAAAAACTAAAATATCCTCGAAATCATTGAAGAAGGTGTACCTTATCAGCCGAAAATATGTCTTATCTAATAAGAGACATTTAAATTTTTTTAATTGCAAAAATGGGCGGCATTTTATTCAGAATTTCAAAATAGTTTTTTACATGGACAAAAAATTAGTTTAATTTTTACTATTAAATACTAGAATTATAGAAAAGTACTTTGCGAAAAGAATCGGCAGTAGGACGGAATCGTGTTGACCACCGATTAGTTTTTTGCTAATAACTCTTGCTTCTTCGACCGACTTCTTTGACTACGAGCTCGATGGAAAGCTTATCTGTTCCTCATTCAAATGGCATTAACATATCTTACGAAAAGTCTTAAGAAATAAAATTTTTTTGATAAAAACTAAAATATCCTCGAAATCATTGAAGAAGGTGTACCTTATCAGCCGAAAATATGCCTTATCTAATAAGAGACATTTAAATTTTTTTAATTGCATAAATGGGCGGCATATTATTCAGAATTTCAGAATAGTTTTTTACATGGACAAAAAATTCGTTTAATTTTTTCTATTAAATACTAGAATTATAGAAAAGTACTTTGCGAAAAGAATCGGCAGTAGGACGGAATCGTATTGACCACCGATTAGTTTTTTGCTAATAACTCTTGCTTCTTCGACCGACTTCTTCGACTACGAGCTCGATGGAAAGCTTATCTGTTCCTCTTTCAGATGGCATTAACATATTTGACGAAAAGTCTTAAGAAATAAAATTTTTTTGATAAAAACTAAAATATCCTCGAAATCATTGAAGAAGAAGTACCTTATCAGCCGAAATATGCCTTAGCTAATAAGAGTCATTTAATTTTTTTAATTGCATAAATGGGCGGTATTTTATTCAGAATTAATTGCATAAATGGGCGGCATTTTATTCAGAATTAATAGTTTTTTACATGGACAAAAAATTCGTTTAATTTCTTCCATTAAATACTTGAGGTATAGAAAAGTACTTTGCGAAAAGAATCGGCAGTAGGACGGAATCGTGTTGACCACCGATTAGTTTTTTGCTAATAACTCTTGCTTCTTCGACCGACTTCTTCGACCAAGAGCTCGATGGAAAGCTTATCTGTTTCTCATTCAGATGGCATTAACATATTTTACGAAAAGTCTTAAGAAATAAAATTTTTTTGATAAAAACTAAAACTGAAGAAGGTGTACCTTGTCAGACGAAAATATGCCTTACCTAAGAAGAGACATTTAAATTTTTTTAATTGCTTAAATGGATGGCATTTTATTCAGAATTAATAGTTTTTAATATGGACAAAGAATTCGTTTAATTTTTTTCCATTAAATACTTGAGGTATATAAAAGTACTTTGCGAAAAGAATCGGCAGTAGGACGGAATCGTGTTGACCACCGATCAGTTTTTTGCTTATAACTCTTGCATCCTTCGATCGACTTCTTCGACTAAGAGCTCGATGGAAAACTTATCTGTTCCTCATTCAGATGGCATTAACATATTTTACGAAAAGTAATAAGAAATAAAATTTTTTTGATAAAAACTAAAATATCCTCGAGATCATTGAAGAAGAAGTACCTTATCAGCCGAAAATATGTCTTATCTAATAAGAGACATTTAAATTTTTTTAATTGCAAAAATGGGCGGCATTTTATTCAGAATTTCAAAATAGTTTTTTACATGGACAAACAATTAGTTTAATTTTTACTATTAAATACTAGAATTATAGAAAAGTACTTTGCGAAAAGAATCGGCAGTAGGACGGAATCGTGTTGACCACCGATTAGTTTTTTGCTAATAACTCTTGCTTCTTCGACCGACTTCTTTGACTACGAGCTCGATGGAAAGCTTATCTGTTCCTCATTCAAATGGCATTAACATATCTTACGAAAAGTCTTAAGAAATAAAATTTTTTTGATAAAAACTAAAATATCCTCGAAATCATTGAAGAAGGTGTACCTTATCAGCCGAAAATATGCCTTATCTAATAAGAGACATTTAAATTTTTTTAATTGCATAAATGGGCGGCATATTATTCAGAATTTCAGAATAGTTTTTTACATGGACAAAAAGTTCGTTTAATTTTTTCTATTAAATACTAGAATTATAGAAAAGTACTTTGCGAAAAGAATCGGCAGTAGGACGGAATCGTATTGACCACCGATTAGTTTTTTGCTAATAACTCTTGCTTCTTCGACCGACTTCTTCGACTACGAGCTCGATGGAAAGCTTATCTGTTCCTCTTTCAGATGGCATTAACATATTTGACGAAAAGTCTTAAGAAATAAAATTTTTTTGATAAAAACTAAAATATCCTCGAAATCATTGAAGAAGAAGTACCTTATCAGCCGAAATATGCCTTAGCTAATAAGAGTCATTTAATTTTTTTAATTGCATAAATGGGCGGTATTTTATTCAGAATTAATTGCATAAATGGGCGGCATTTTATTCAGAATTAATAGTTTTTTACATGGACAAAAAATTCGTTTAATTTCTTCCATTAAATACTTGAGGTATAGAAAAGTACTTTGCGAAAAGAATCGGCAGTAGGACGGAATCGTGTTGACCACCGATTAGTTTTTTGCTAATAACTCTTGCTTCTTCGACCGACTTCTTCGACCAAGAGCTCGATGGAAAGCTTATCTGTTTCTCATTCAGATGGCATTAACATATTTTACGAAAAGTCTTAAGAAATAAAATTTTTTTGATAAAAACTAAAACTGAAGAAGGTGTACCTTGTCAGACGAAAATATGCCTTACCTAAGAAGAGACATTTAAATTTTTTTAATTGCTTAAATGGATGGCATTTTATTCAGAATTAATAGTTTTTAATATGGACAAAGAATTCGTTTAATTTTTTTCCATTAAATACTTGAGGTATATAAAAGTACTTTGCGAAAAGAATCGGCAGTAGGACGGAATCGTGTTGACCACCGATCAGTTTTTTGCTTATAACTCTTGCATCCTTCGATCGACTTCTTCGACTAAGAGCTCGATGGAAAACTTATCTGTTCCTCATTCAGATGGCATTAACATATTTTACGAAAAGTAATAAGAAATAAAATTTTTTTGATAAAAACTAAAATATCCTCGAGATCATTGAAGAAGAAGTACCTTATCAGCCGAAAATATGTCTTATCTAATAAGAGACATTTAAATTTTTTTAATTGCAAAAATGGGCGGCATTTTATTCAGAATTTCAAAATAGTTTTTTACATGGACAAACAATTAGTTTAATTTTTACTATTAAATACTAGAATTATAGAAAAGTACTTTGCGAAAAGAATCGGCAGTAGGACGGAATCGTGTTGACCACCGATTAGTTTTTTGCTAATAACTCTTGCTTCTTCGACCGACTTCTTCGACTAAGAGCTCGATGGAAAGCTTATCTGTTCGTCATTCAGATGGCATTAATATATTTTACGAAAAGTCATAAGAAATAAAATTTTTTTGATAAAAACTAAAATATCCTCGAAATCATTGAAGAAGAAGTACCTTATCAGCCGAAAATATGCCTTATCTAATAAGAGACATTTAAATTTTTTTAATTGCATAAATGGGCGGCATTTTATTCCGAATTTCAGAATAGTTTTTTCATGGACAAAAAATTCGTTTAATTTTTACTATTAAATACTAGAATTATAGAAAAGTACTTTGCGAAAAGAATCGGCAGTAGGACGGAATCGTGTTGACCACCGATTAGTTTTTTGCTAATAACTCTTGCTTCTTCGACCGACTTCTTCGACTACGAGCTCGATGGAAAGCTTATCTGTTCCTCATTCAGATGGCATTAACATATCTTACGAAAAGTCTTAAGAAATAAAATTTTTTTGATAAAAACTAAAATATCCTCGAAATCATTGAAGAAGGTGTACCTTATCAGCCGAAAATATGCCTTATCTAATAAGAGACATTTAAATTTTTTTAATTGCATAAATGGGCGGCATATTATTCAGAATTTCAGAATAGTTTTTTACATGGACAAAAAATTCGTTTAATTTTTACTATTAAATACTAGAATTATAGAAAAGTACTTTGCGAAAAGAATCGGCAGTAGGACGGAATCGTGTTGACCACCGATCAGTTTTTTGCTTATAACTCTTGCTTCTTCGACCGACTTCTTCGACTACGAGCTCGATGGAAAGCTTATCTGTTCCTCTTTCAGATGGCATTAACATATTTTACGAAAAGTCTTAAGAAATAAAATTTTTTTGATAAAAACTAAAATATCCTCGAAATCATTGAAGAAGGTGTACCTTATCAGCCGAAATATGCCTTATCTAATAAGAGTCATTTAATTTTTTTAATTGCATAAATGGGCGGCATTTTATTCAGAATTAATTGCATAAATGGGCGGCATTTTATTCAGAATTAATAGTTTTTTACATGGACAAAAAATTCGTTTAATTTCTTCCATTAAATACTTGAGGTATAGAAAAGTGCTATGCGAAAAGAATCGGCAGTAGGACGGAATCGTGTTCACCACCGATTAGTTTTTTGCTAATAACTCTTGCTTCTTCGACCGACTTCTTCGACTAAGAGCTCGATGGAAAGCTTATCTGTTCCTCATTCAGATGGCATTAACATATTTTACGAAAAGTCTTAAGAAATAAAATTTTTTTGATAAAAACTAAAACTGAAGAAGGTGTACCTTGTCAGACGAAAATATGCCTTACCTAAGAAGAGACATTTAAATTTTTTTAATTGCTTAAATGGGTGGCATTTTATTCAGAATTAATAGTTTTTAATATGGACAAAGAATTCGTTTAATTTTTTTCCATTAAATACTTGAGGTATATAAAAGTACTTTGCGAAAAGAATCGGCAGTAGGACGGAATCGTGTTGACCACCGATCAGTTTTTTGCTTATAACTCTTGCATCCTTCGATCGACTTCTTCGACTAAGAGCTCGATGGAAAGCTTTTCTGTTCGTCTTTCAGATGGCATTAACATATTTTACGAAAAGTAATAAGAAATAAATTTTTTTTGAGAAAAACTAAAATATCCTCGAGATCATTGAAGAAGAAGTACCTTTTCACACGAAAGTATGCCTTATCTAATAAGAGACATTTAAAATTTTTTAATTGCTTAATTAATAGTTTTTAACATGGACAAAGAATTCGTTTAATTTTTTTCCATTAAATACTTGAGGTATAGAAAAGTACTTTGCGAAAAGAATCGGCAGTAGGACGGAATCGTGTTGACCGCCGATCAGTTTTTTGCTTATAACTCTTGCATCCTTCGATCGACTTCTTCGACTAAGAGCTCGATGGAAAGCTTATCTGTTCCTCTTTCATATGGCATTAACATGTCTTACGAAAAGTCATAAGAAATAAAATTTTTTTGATCAAAACTAAAATATCCTCGAAATCATTGAAGAAGAAGTACCTTATCAGCCGAAAATATGCCTTATCTAATAAGAGACATTTAAATTTTTATACCCTGTACACATACTGTGTATCGGGGTATATTGTGTTTGTTTGAGCGAAATGTATGTAACGCACAGAAATATTCACTTGCGACTATATAAAGTATATATATTCTTGATCAGGATGACAAGAGAAATTGATTAAGCCATGTCCGTCTGTCCGTCTGTCCGTCCGTCCGTCTGTCCGTCCGTATTCACCAATGGTTCTCAGAAACTATAATAGCTAGAGACTTGAAATTTGGAGGGTAAACTCGTGATGCTCGGCAGCAGATCAAGTTTGAACGGTTTTGTGCCACGCCCACTCCTTCCCGCCCATCCAGCACCACCCACTTTTTTAAAACGCTATAACTCAAACATCCAAAGAGATAGAAACATTAAAGTCGGTATGTAGACTCAGTATAAGTAGCACTACAAAACTGCATACCACAATTTTTCCCCCTCCTCTTCATTTCCCCTCCCCCAGTTGTTTTTTATAAAAAGCAATATCTCCAAAACTAACAAAGGTATGAACCTGAAATTTTGTATACAAGCTCAGTGATAATACATCTTAAAAACTGCATACCACAAATTTCCCCTCCCTTTGATGGCTACCCCTCAGAGGCCTACAAACTTAAATTTTTCGTAAAATCCACATTTTTTGCCTGGTTTTCTTGATATTTTGAACACTATTTGAATAGGCGACGTCAGATCAATATGTTTTTGTAGATTGAGGGTGTGGCACCGCCTACCATGTGTGCATGTGTATACTCGACTATACCGCCCTTACTGGTTTTAATTGCTTAAATGGGCGGCATTTTATTCAGAATTAATAGTTTTTTACTTGGACAAAAAATTCGTTTAATTTTTTTCCATTAAATACTTGAGGTATAGAAAAGTACTTTGCGAAAAGAATCGGCAGTAGGACGGAATCGTGTTGACCGCCGATCAGTTTTTTGCTTATAACTCTTGCATCCTTCGACCGACTTTTTTTTTTTTTTTTTTTTTCTTTTACTAACTACAGGCGCAAGACGTTGTGGTAGCACGCTACCCTCAAGTGGTCATTGCGACACCAGGTCAGCCTGTTCCGCGACTACAGACAAACAGTCAACAGTCGCTTTACTACTTAACTCTACACAAATAAATAAGCATGCACTAATATTAACACTAAAATTTTAAAACTACAAAAATAACTAAAATTACAAATTATTAAGATGTGTTAGTAAGCTACATTTAATGAGATTTGAAGATCTGCAATTATCGATAAGGTTACAGTAACTATTATAGTTTACACACAAAATTCGGAAGGAATCATGCTCAAGGTATGTAGCTCTACAAATACTAAGATGATTTGGTCTAAAGTTTCTCGTGTATCTAGTTGGAACATTAAACTTTATGCACTCTAACAAAGTGGGGGAGATTATGATACCATTAATTAGGTTGTGCAAAAATAACACCCCGAGCATAGTTCTACGACTTGATTGATTGATCAGTGTCAATCGACTATGATAGGGGGGTAAATGAGTACTAGGGTCCCAATGTTACTTACGAAGAGCAAAAAGAAGGAACTGCTTCTGAACGGATTCTACTTGGGTCTTATATTTTTCAAACTGAGGGTCCCAAACACACGACGCATATTCCAGAATGGGCCGCACAAGCGAAGTGAAAAGCAATTTGGTAGTGTAGGGGTCATCGAATTCCTTGGACCATCGTTTAATAAAACCAAGTACACCTTTGGATTTGTTTACCGAAAGGGAAATGTGAGAAGCAAAATTAAGTTTTGGGTCCATCAAAACACCTAGGTCATTGAATTGATTTACACGCTCAAGAATAGAATTATCAATCCTGTATATGCAAGTAAGCATTTTATTCCTATAAAAAGACATAATCTTGCACTTATTGCAGTTTAAAAGTAGATTGTTCACAGAGCACCATTGAGCGAGTGAGTCAAGATCAGACTGAAGTAAACTCTGCTGGATTGTGGAATTTAGAGTTAGACATAGTTTTACGTCATCAGCGTACATCAAGACATTGCAGTATTTGATCACTGTAGGCAAGTCATTAATGAATAAGTTTAAGAGTATGGGCCCCAGATGGCTACCTTGGGGAACACCAGACGATACAAGAATGCTTCTGGAAACTGACGTTTTAAAACGAACTTTTTGAGTTCGCGAGTCAAGATAAGAAGAGAGCCAACGGACAAGCAATGGTGGAAAGCCATAAGCCTCCAGTTTGTATATTAACAAGGAATGACGGACACTGTCAAATGCTTTACTGAAATCGGTATATACAACTTCAGTTTGGCAACCGATAGAAAAATTTTGGTTAACAATTGAGGTAAACTCCAATAAATTTGTCACCGTTGAACGCTTCTTATGGAAACCATGTTGAGCCAAGTTTAAAAGTGAAGGCACAAAATGCTGTAATTGATCAGTAATGATCTGCTCAAATAGCTTTGGGATGGCACATAATTTGGCAATACCTCTGTAGTTAGATATTTCTACTTTACTGCCTTTTTTATGAAGTGGTATAATAAATGACTCCTTCCAAACTGCTGGGACTATGGCGTATTTAAGAGACATGTTGAACAGCATGCATAATGGAATATATAACATCTCGGCACAGTGTTTCAAAACGCAACCAGGTATATTATGGGGACCAGCGGTAAACGTGGGTTTTATTAACTTTAAATACTTTAAAACAATGTCATTGTCGATAACAGGCATATTTATATGAGTTCTGTCCCCAATATAAAATGGATATTCAACATCATTATAAGAAAAATTATTGTAGGTGCTTTGGAAGAAATCGGCAAAGAGATGGGATATCTCTGCGTCATTACTTCCCTCCACACCATTTAGTTTCATACAAGAGGGGAAGGTTTTAGAATTTAATTTAGATTTTATTAAGTTGAAAAAGTTTTTAGGATCGCGGTGAATATTTAATTTAAGCTTATTGATATAGGTTTTATAATTTTGTTTATTTGTAAAATTAAATTTATAGCGAATTTTTGTGTAATTCGCATAATCAATAAGAGAACCGGTTCTCTTGTATTTTTTGAAAAATCTAGTTTTTAAATTTTTTAAGTGACTCAGTTCTTTCGAAAACCAAGGCGGCTTACTTAAATCATAAACCACATTAATTTTTGGCACGCAAGATTTAAACAAATTGTACATGGTTGCATTAAAAAAGTGTACTGCGTGTTCGATGTCTGTCGAGTTACGAATGACTGACCAGTCAGTGTTGGATAGCAAGAAACCAAGTCGTTCAAAATCAGTTTTTTTAAAGCAGAAAACACTGTTAGTCTTAGCACCAGGAACACACAAACGGGGGGATGGTAATTTGGTTAATATGAGTGTTAATTCCAAAGTAGGATGGTAGGGATCTTCGGGGTGAGTTATTGGAGGTACCCTGCAGATCGATGCATTCTCAAAATTGTTTACAAAAATAAGATCTAATAGTCGATCTTTAGAGTTAATTATGCTGTTGAGTTGGTATGAAGGTAAGCTGAGGAGAGAATTATTTGATGCCGGAAGTACAGCATTTGTGTGATTTGATGGAATCCAAGTAATATGAGGAAGATTAAAGTCTCCAAAAATCATTAAAGTATCTGTGTCTTTCACAAAAGATGAGATGACTTGAAATGCATTTAAATGAGCTAAATAAACTGATGAGTCAGAGTGAGGTGGAATATAGGAACAAGTAAGGTAGACGTTATGCTTCATCAACGAAACTTTCACGCAAGTCAGTTCAATGTCAGCGATACCATCCACCATAATTTGTTCCGAAGTATATCGACCAGCGACAGCGATTAAAACACCACCACCAATTCTGCTAATGCGGTCTTTACGAAAAGTCTGAAAGTTATCAGAGAACAATTCCGAGTTCGAGATCTCAGGACGAAGCCATGTTTCAACGAATATTACAACGTCAGAGGTAATTGAAAAGTTATTTAAATATAGGGAAGTAAGCTTCGAATTCAAGCCTCTAACGTTTTGGAAGTTTAAAATAAACGATGATGAAAGAGTGGGTGAAGTAATTAGTTTTTTGAACCAGACGGTTCATTAACAGCTTCTTTATTGGCACGAGGCTTAAACTTAAATTCGTGCACAATACACCCATCAGGCCAAAAATTGGTGTTAACCAATTCGTTGAAATGAACATCAGGAACAGAGATCTTAAAAGATGAAATAGACCTAGCTTGTCTAAATTTAAATTTGGATACGAACAAATTTGACACTGATGGCATTTTTGAGGTAATAAAATGCTTAATGTCTGTTTCAGAAGTATCGACAGCTAGTCTTGAAACAAAAACAAATTTTTTATTGGTCGTAGGAGGGACTACTACAAGTTGCTTCGGTTGCTCAGGTTGAGCTGGTACATTTTCCAAAACATGGTCAGGAGAGTCTGTTTTGGAAGTTGTATTGACAACGGTAGCAGATTTGGCAACGGTAGCGTAAGAAATCTGAGGCGTTAGATCGATAATTGGAAAATTCGGTGATGGAAGCGGAGAGAAGAAGTCTGTATTCTCATCTGGAGGAGCCAGTGTTGAAATACTTGGAATATTTAATGCAGGAAGGAATTTTTTCCGTTTAGGTGATGGCTCAACAGGTTTAAAAACAGAAAAGGTGTCGTCAAAGGAATGAAATTTACTGTTGAGACGCTGAAAATCTTTTGAAAGATCAGAATATGCATCTTTCATTTGAGATATCCACTTCCTTAGCTCGATCTCATTTAGCCGACATTTTGGACAACACCAATGAAGACCATTATTTTTTTGTAAGAAGTCACCAACGCGACCAGTAAGCTCAGCACATTTAAGGTGGGCAATGTCTTGGCATAGCCAACATGCAACTGACTGGGCGGTATCACCCTTTATAGAACAGTTTGGTAAACAACAGACCATACTGAAAACTAATATGCACAACAGATTTTGAGAAGCGCACCAAAAGTGTTAAAATAGCAAAGAATAAATAAAGAGCAAGAATTAAAATTAACTCGTTAAACTGATTTCTCTTGAAAGAAAGATCACAAGTGTTTACAAAAACAAATTACGCACAAGCAGGAACGAAACACAGTGAAATGACAAAATAATCAAAAATTTCTCACCAGATGTTTATTTGTTCACATAAAATTACACAAACAAAACAAACGAGAATTATTTAAAATGCACAAAAAGTTGTTAATTTTATTTAAGCACAAACGCAAAAAATATTATTATAGTGCCGGAATACTATATTACAATTTAAATAAAATTTTAAGTTTTTCTAAACAAAAATGAACGAGAAAATTAAATGAATAGACAGAGCAATTTTGCATGCGACCAAATACACCGAACACAATTACGACTAAGAGCTCGATGGAAAACTTATGTGTTCCTCATTCAGATGGCATTAACATATTTTACGAAAAATCTTAAGAAATAAAATTTTTTTGATAAAAACTAAAATATCCTCGAAATCATTGAAGAAGGTGTACCTTATCAGCCGAAAATATGTCTTATCTAATAAGAGACATTTAAATTTTTATACTTTTCACTTATGTGAAATAGTATATTAACTTTGTCACGGAGTTTGTAACAGATCGAAATATTAATTTCCGACTATATAAAGTATATATATTCTTGATCAGGACGACAAGACGAGTTGATTTAGCCATGTCCGTCTGTCCGTCTGTCTGTCTGTCTGTCTGTATGTATGCAAACTAGTCCCTCAGTTTTGAAGCTATCGAGCTGAAACTTTGCACAGAGTCTTAGAATTTATTACGATGAATCATTCGTCGGAACCAGCATGATCGGATTATTGGAACAGGTAGCTCCCATACGAAAAGAAGAAGAAAAGTGAACAAAACTTGAATCGTTGTATGGAAAACTTTTTTGTTTTGTACAATAGAGTGCTGAAATTTTAAACATAGTAGTTTTACATGGTCCGACTACATGCCTGAAAGTTTCATTGAGATTGGACATCTGGAACTGGTAGCTCCCATACAAAATGAGGAAGAGGAAGAGAAGGAATATTCACGTCGTTGTATGGAAAACTTTTTTGTTTCTTAACCAATTGACTTGAAATTTTAAAGTTATGTTCTTAGGGAGGAATGAAATCTATTTTGACCAAAAGTGGGCGTAACCACGCGTAGCCACGCCCACTTATAGCCCAACTTGACCCTTTGTATGGAAAACTTTTTTGTTTTTTAAGCAATTGACTTGAAACTTTACAGTTATGTTCTTAGAGAGGAATGAAAACTATTTTGACCAAAAGTGGGCGTACCCAGGCGTAGCCACGCCCACTTATAACGAAAATTGACCCGTTGTATGGAAAACTTTTTTGTTTTTTAACCAATTGACTTGAAACTTTGCAGTTATGCTCTTAGGGAGGAATGAAAACTATTTTGATCAAAAGTGGGCGTCGCCACGACCACTTATAGCTTAACTTGACCCTTTGTATGGAAAACTTTTTTGTTTTTTAACCAATTGACTTGAAACTTTACAGTTATGTTCTTAGGGAGGAATGAAAACTATTTTAACCAAAAGTGGGCGTAGCCACGCCTACTTATAGCGAAAATTGACCCGTTGTATGGAAAACTTTTTTGTTTTTTAACCAATTGACTTGAAACTTTGCAGTTATGCTCTTAGGGAGAAATGAAAACTATTTTGATCAAAAGTGGGCATGGCCACACCCACTTATAGCTTAACTTGACCCTTTGTATGGAAAACTTTTTGGTTTTTTAATCAATTGACTTGAAACTTTACAGTTATGTTCTTAGGGGGGAATGAAAACTATTTTGACGAAAAGTGGGCGTAGCCACGCCCTTTTATAGCGAAAATTGACCCTTTGTATGGAAAACTTTTTTGTTTTTTAACCAATTGACTTAAAACTTTACAGTTATGTTCCTAGAGAGGAATGAAAACTATTTTGACCAAAAGTGGGCGTAGCCACGCCTACTTATAGCAAAAATTGACCCGTTGTATGGAAAACTTTTTTGTTTTTTAACCAATTGACTTGAAACTTTGCAGTTATGCTCTTAGGGAGGAATGAAAACTATTTTGATCAAAAGTGGGCGTGGCCACGCCCTTTTATAGCGAAAATTGACCCTTTGTATGGAAAACTTTTTTGTTTTTTAACCAATTGACTTGAAACTTTGCAGTTATGCTCTTAGGGAGGAATGAAAACTATTTTGATCAAAAGTGGGCATGGCCACGCCCACTTATAGCCCAACTTGACCCTTTGTATGGAAAACTTTTTTGTTTTTTAACCAATTGACTTGAAACTTAGCAGTTATGCTCTTAGGGAGGAATGAAAACTATTTTGAACACAAGTGGGCGTGGCCACGCTCTTTTATAGCGAAAATTGACCCGTTGTATGGAAAACTTTTTTGCTTTTTAACCAATTGACTTGAAACTTTGCAGTTATGCTCTTAGGGAGGAATGAAAACTATTTTGACCAAAAGTGGGCGTAGCCACACCTACTTATAGCAAAAATTGACCCGTTGTATGGAAAACTTTTTTCTTTTTTAACCAATTGACTTGAAACTTTGCAGTTATGCTCTTAGGGAGGAATGAAAACTATTTTGACCAAAAGTGGGCGTGGCCACGCCCTTTTATAGCGAAAATTGACCCGTTGTATGGAAAACTTTTTTGCTTTTTAACCAACTGACGTGAAACTTTACAGGATTGTTCTTAGTAAATGAATGAAAACAGTTTTGACCAAAAGTGGGCGTGGCCACGCCCTTTTATAGCTAAACTTGACCCGTTGTATGGAAAACTTTTTTGTTTTTTAACCAATTGACTTGAAACCTTACAGTTATGTTTTTAGTGAGGAATGAAAACTATTTTATCCAAAAGAGGGCGTAGCCATGCCTTTTTATAGCGAAAATTGACACGTTGTATGGAAACCTTTTTGTTTTTTAACCAATTGACTTGAAACTTTACAGTTATGTTCTTAGGAAGGAATCAAAACTATTTTGACCAAAAGTGGGCGTGGCCACGCCCTTTTATAGCGAAAATTGACCCGTTGTATGGAAAACTTTTTTGCTTTTTAACCAACTGACTTGAAACTTTGCAGTTATGCTCTTAGGGAGGAATGAAAACTATTTTGATCAAAAATGGGCATGGCCACGCCCACTTATAGCTTAACTTGACCCTTTGTATGGAAAACTTTTTTGTTTTTTAACCAATTGACTTCAAACTTTACAGTTATGTTCTTAGGGAGGAATGAAAACTATTTTAACCAAAAGTGGGCGTAGCCACGCCTACTTATAGCGAAAATTGACCCGTTGTATGGAAAACTTTTTTGTTTTTTGACCAATTGACTTGAAACTTTGCAGTTATGCTCTTAGGGAGGAATGAAAACTATTTTGATCAAAAGTGGGCATGGCCACGCCCACTTATAGCTTAACTTGACCCTTTGTATGGAAAACTTTTTTGTTTTTTAACCAATTGACTTCAAACTTTACAGTTATGTTCTTAGGGAGGAATGAAAACTATTTAAACCAAAAGTGGGCGTAGCCACGCCTACTTATAGCGAAATTGACCCGTTGTATGGAAAACTTTTTTGCTTTTTAACCAACTGACTTGAAACTTTGCAGTTATGCTCTTAGGGAGGAATGAAAACTATTTTGATCAAAAGTGGGCGTCGCCACGACCACTTATAGCTTAACTTGACCCTTTGTATGGAAAACATTATTGTTTTTTAACCAACTGACTTGAAACTTTACAGTTATGTTCTTAGGGAGGAATGAAAACTATTTTGACCAAATTTGGGCATGGCTACGACCACTTATCGCAAAACTTGAACCGTTGTATGGAAAAATTTTTTGTTTTTTAACGAATTGACTTGAAACATTACAGTTATGTTGTTAGGGGGGCATGAAAACTATTCATTTAGTTTTTTTTATAGTGACACAAAGTGAAAAGTATTATAGCTTCAGCCTTGCTGAAGATAGCGTCCTTACTGGTTTTTTAATTTTTGTTGACATTTGTCTCTCAAATGAAATAAAAAAATTTCACCTCGGTGTGGTGAAAGCTCTATCTGTTAAAAAACTTTTTTCTTGTCACAGTTTAGTTAGAATACGAAATCAAAAAACAAATGACAAAAAACATGACAAAATTTTCATGAAAAAAAATTGTGACTGATTTGCCAGAATAGGGCTGTAAAACTAAAATATCCTCGAAATCATTGAAGAAGAAGTACCTTATCAGCCGAAAATATGCCTTATCTAATAAGAGACATTTAAATTTTTTTAATTGCATAAAAGGGCGGCATTTTATTCAGAAGTAATAGTTTTTTACTTGGACAAAAAATTCGTTTAATTTTTTTCCATTAAATACTTGATGTATAGAAAAGTACTTTGCGAAAAGAATCGGCAGTAGGACGGAATCGTGTTGACCGCCGATCAGTTTTTTGCTTATAACTCTTGCATCCTTCGACCGACTTCTTCGACTAAGAGCTCGATGGAAAACTTATGTGTTCCTCATTCAGATGGCATTAACATATTTTACGAAAAGTCTTAAGAAATAAAATTTTTTTGATAAAAACTAAAATATCCTCGAAATCATTGAAGAAGGTGTACCTTATCAGCCGAAAATATGTATTATCTAATAAGAGACATTTAAATTTTTTTAATTGCAAAAATGGGCGGCATTTTATTCAGAATTTCAAAATAGTTTTTTACATGGACAAAAAATTAGTTTAATTTTTACTATTAAATACTAGAATTATAGAAAAGTACTTTGCGAAAAGAATCGGCAGTAGGACGGAATCGTGTTGACCACCGATTAGTTTTTTGCTAATAACTCTTGCTTCTTCGACCGACTTCTTCGACTAATAGCTCGATGGAAAGCTTATCTGTTCCTCATTCAGATGGCATTAACATGTCTTACGAAAAGTCATAAGAAATAAAATTTTTTTGATAAAAACTAAAATATCCTCGAGATCATTGAAGAAGAAGTACCTTTTCACACGAAAGTATGCCTTATCTAATAAGAGACATTTAAAATTTTTTAATTGCTTAATTAATAGTTTTTAATATGGACAAAGAATTCGTTTAATTTTTTTCCATTAAATACTTGAGGTATAGAAAAGTACTTTGCGAAAAGAATCGGCAGTAGGACGGAATCGTGCTGACCACCGATTAGTTGTTTCTTGTATCCTTCGACCGACTTCTTCGGCTAAGAGCTCGATGGAAGGCTTACCTGTTTCTCTTTCAGATTTCATTAACATATCATATCTGTACATTATCTGTTCATAACATTATCTGTTCCTCTTTCAGATGGCATTAATATATTTTACGAAAAGTCATAAGAAATAAAATTTTTTTGATCAAAACTAAAATATCCTCGAAATCATTGTAGAAGGTGTGTTTTGTCAGACGAAAATATGCCATATCTAAGAAGAGACATTTAAGTTTTTTTAATTGCTTAAATGGGCGGCATTTTATTCAGAATTAATAGTTTTTAATATGGACAAAGAATTCGTTTAATTTTTTTCCATTAAATACTTGAGGTATATAAAAGTACTTTGCGAAAAGAATCGGCAGTAGGACGGAATCGTGTTGACCACCGATCAGTTTTTTGCTTATAACTCTTGCATCCTTCGATCGACTTCTTCGACTAAGAGCTCGATGGAAAGCTTATCTGTTCCTCTTTCATATGGCATTAACATGTCTTACGAAAAGTCATAAGAAATAAAATTTTTTTGATCAAAACTAAAATATCCTCGAAATCATTGAAGAAGAAGTACCTTATCAGCCGAAAATATGCCTTATCTAATAAGAGACATTTAAATTTTTTTAATTGCATAAAAGGGCGGCATTTTATTCAGAATTTTACATGGACAAAAAATTCGTTTAATTTTTTCCCATTAAATACTAGAATTATAGAAAAGTACTTTGCGAAAAGAATCGGCAGTAGGACGGAATCGTGTTGACCGCCGATCAGTTTTTTGCTTATAACTCTTGCATCCTTCGACCGACTTCTTCGACTAAGAGCTCGATGGTAAACTTATGTGTTCCTCATTCAGATGGCATTAACATATTTTACGAAAAGTCTTAAGAAATAAAATTTTTTTGATAAAAACTAAAATATCCTCGAAATCATTGAAGAAGGTGTACCTTATCAGCCGAAAATATGTATTATCTAATAAGAGACATTTAAATTTTTTTAATTGCAAAAATGGGCGGCATTTTATACAGAATTTCAAAATAGTTTTTTACATGGACAAAAAATTAGTTTAATTTTTACTATTAAATACTAGAATTATAGAAAAGTACTTTGCGAAAAGAATCGGCAGTAGGACGGAATCGTGTTGACCACCGATTAGTTTTTTGCTAATAACTCTTGCTTCTTCGACCGACTTCTTCGACTTATAGCTCGATGGAAAGCTTATCTGTTCCTCATTCAGATGGCATTAACATATTTTACGAAAAGTCTTAAGAAATAAAATTTTTTTTGATAAAAACTAAAATATCCTCGAAATCATTGAAGAAGGTGTACCTTATCAGCCGAAAATATGCCTTATCTAATAAGAGACATTTAAATTTTTTTAATTGCATAAATGGGCGGCATATTATTCAGAATTTCAGAATAGTTTTTTATATGGACAAAAAATTCGTTTAATTTTTACTATTAAACACTAGAATTATAGAAAAGTACTTTGCGAAAAGAATCGGCAGTAGGACGGAATCGTGTTGACCACCGATTAGTTTTTTGCTAATAACTCTTGCTTCTTCGACCGACTTCTTCGACTACGAGCTCGATGGAAAGCTTATCTGTTCCTCATTCAGATGGCATTAACATATTTTACGAAAAGTCTTAAGAAATAAAATTTTTTTGATAAAAACTAAAATATCCTCGAAATCATTGAAGAAGGTGTACCTTATCAGCCGAAAATATGCCTTATCTAATAAGAGACATTTAAATTTTTTTAATTGCATAAATGGGCGGCATTTTATTCAGAATAAATTGCATAAATGGGCGGCATTTTATTCAGAATAAATTGCATAAATGGGCGGCATTTTATTCAGAATAAATTGCATAAATGGGCGGCATTTTATTCAGAATTAATAGTTTTTTACATGGACAAAAAATTCGTTTAATTTTTTTCCATTAAATACTTGAGGTATAGAAAAGTACTTTGCGAAAAGAATCGGCAGTAGGACGGAATCGTGTTGACCACCGATTAGTTTTTTGCTAATAACTCTTGCTTCTTCGACCGACTTCTTCGACTAAGAGCTTGATGGAAAGCTTATCTGTTCCTCATTCAGATGGCATTAACATATTTTACGAAAAGTCTTAAGAAATAAAATTTTTTGGATAAAAACTAAAACTGAAGAACGTGTACCTTGTCAGACGAAAATATGCCTTACCTAAGAAGAGACATTTAAATTTTTTTAATTGCTTAAATGGGCGGCATTTTATTCAGAATTAATAGTTTTTAATATGGACAAAGAATTCGTTTAATTTTTTTCCATTAAATACTTGAGGTATCTAAAAGTACTTTGCGAAAAGAATCGGCAGTAGGACGGAATCGTGTTGACCACCGATCAGTTTTTTGCTTATAACTCTTGCATCCTTCGATCGACTTCTTCGATTAAGAGCTCGATGGAAAGCTTATCTGTTCCCCTTTCAGATGGCATTAACATATTTTACGAAAAGTTATAAGAAATAAAATTTTTTTGATAAAAACTAAAATATCCTCGAGATCATTGAAGAAGAAGTACCTTTTCACACGAAAGTATGCCTTATCTAATAATAGACATTTAAAATTTTTTAATTACTTAATTAATAGTTTTTAACATGGACAAAGAATTCGTTTAATTTTTTTCCATTAAATACTTGAGGTATAGAAAAGTACTTTGCGAAAAGAATCGGCAGTAGGACGGAATCGTGTTGACCACCGATCAGTTTTTTGCTTATAACTCTTGCATCCTTCGATCGACTTCTTCGACTAAGAGCTCGATGGAAAGCTTATCTGTTCCTCTTTCATATGGCATTAACATGTCTTACGAAAAGTCATAAGAAATAAAATTTTTTTGATCAAAACTAAAATATCCTCGAAATCATTGAAGAAGAAGTACCTTATCAGCCGAAAATATGCCTTATCTAATAAGAGACATTTAAATTTTTTTAATTGCATAAATGGGCGGCATATTATTCAGAATTTCAGAATAGTTTTTTACATGGACAAAAAATTAGTTTAATTTTTACTATTAAATACTAGAATTATAGAAAAGTACTTTGCGAAAAGAATCGGCAGTAGGACGGAATCGTGTTGACCACCGATTAGTTTTTTGCTAATAACTCTTGCTTCTTCGACCGACTTCTTCGACTTATAGCTCGATGGAAAGCTTATCTGTTCCTCATTCAGATGGCATTAACATATTTTACGAAAAGTCTTAAGAAATAAAATTTTTTTTGATAAAAACTAAAATATCCTCGAAATCATTGAAGAAGGTGTACCTTATCAGCCGAAAATATGCCTTATCTAATAAGAGACATTTAAATTTTTTTAATTGCATAAATGGGCGGCATATTATTCAGAATTTCAGAATAGTTTTTTATATGGACAAAAAATTCGTTTAATTTTTACTATTAAACACTAGAATTATAGAAAAGTACTTTGCGAAAAGAATCGGCAGTAGGACGGAATCGTGTTGACCACCGATTAGTTTTTTGCTAATAACTCTTGCTTCTTCGACCGACTTCTTCGACTACGAGCTCGATGGAAAGCTTATCTGTTCCTCATTCAGATGGCATTAACATATTTTACGAAAAGTCTTAAGAAATAAAATTTTTTTGATAAAAACTAAAATATCCTCGAAATCATTGAAGAAGGTGTACCTTATCAGCCGAAAATATGCCTTATCTAATAAGAGACATTTAAATTTTTTTAATTGCATAAATGGGCGGCATTTTATTCAGAATAAATTGCATAAATGGGCGGCATTTTATTCAGAATAAATTGCATAAATGGGCGGCATTTTATTCAGAATAAATTGCATAAATGGGCGGCATTTTATTCAGAATTAATAGTTTTTTACATGGACAAAAAATTCGTTTAATTTTTTTCCATTAAATACTTGAGGTATAGAAAAGTACTTTGCGAAAAGAATCGGCAGTAGGACGGAATCGTGTTGACCACCGATTAGTTTTTTGCTAATAACTCTTGCTTCTTCGACCGACTTCTTCGACTAAGAGCTTGATGGAAAGCTTATCTGTTCCTCATTCAGATGGCATTAACATATTTTACGAAAAGTCTTAAGAAATAAAATTTTTTGGATAAAAACTAAAACTGAAGAACGTGTACCTTGTCAGACGAAAATATGCCTTACCTAAGAAGAGACATTTAAATTTTTTTAATTGCTTAAATGGGCGGCATTTTATTCAGAATTAATAGTTTTTAATATGGACAAAGAATTCGTTTAATTTTTTTCCATTAAATACTTGAGGTATCTAAAAGTACTTTGCGAAAAGAATCGGCAGTAGGACGGAATCGTGTTGACCACCGATCAGTTTTTTGCTTATAACTCTTGCATCCTTCGATCGACTTCTTCGATTAAGAGCTCGATGGAAAGCTTATCTGTTCCCCTTTCAGATGGCATTAACATATTTTACGAAAAGTTATAAGAAATAAAATTTTTTTGATAAAAACTAAAATATCCTCGAGATCATTGAAGAAGAAGTACCTTTTCACACGAAAGTATGCCTTATCTAATAATAGACATTTAAAATTTTTTAATTACTTAATTAATAGTTTTTAACATGGACAAAGAATTCGTTTAATTTTTTTCCATTAAATACTTGAGGTATAGAAAAGTACTTTGCGAAAAGAATCGGCAGTAGGACGGAATCGTGTTGACCACCGATCAGTTTTTTGCTTATAACTCTTGCATCCTTCGATCGACTTCTTCGACTAAGAGCTCGATGGAAAGCTTATCTGTTCCTCTTTCATATGGCATTAACATGTCTTACGAAAAGTCATAAGAAATAAAATTTTTTTGATCAAAACTAAAATATCCTCGAAATCATTGAAGAAGAAGTACCTTATCAGCCGAAAATATGCCTTATCTAATAAGAGACATTTAAATTTTTTTAATTGCATAAATGGGCGGCATATTATTCAGAATTTCAGAATAGTTTTTTACATGGACAAAAAATTCGTTTAATTTTAACTATTAAATACTACAATTATAGAAAAGTACTTTGCGAAAAGAATCGGCAGTAGGACGGAATCGTGTTGACCACCGATTAGTTTTTTGCTAATAACTCTTGCTTCTTCGACCGACTTCTTCGACTACGAGCTCGATGGAAAGCTTATCTGTTCCTCATTCAGATGGAATTAACATATTTTACGAAAAGTCTTAAGAAATAAAATTTTTTTGATAAAAACTAAAATATCCTCGAAATCATTGAAGAAGGTGTACCTTATCAGCCGAAAATATGCCTTATCTAATAAGAGACATTTAAATTTTTTTAATTGCATAAATGGGCGGCATTTTATTCAGAATAAATTGCATAAATGGGCGGCATTTTATTCAGAATTAATAGTTTTTTACATGGACAAAAAATTCGTTTAATTTTTTTCCATTAAATACTTGAGGTATAGAAAAGTACTTTGCGAAAAGAATCGGCAACAGGACGGAATCGTGTTGACCACCGATTAGTTTTTTGCTAATAACTCTTGCTTCTTCGACCGACTTCTTCGACTAAGAGCTTGATGGAAAGCTTATCTGTTCCTCATTCAGATGGCATTAACATATTTTACGAAAAGTCTTAAGAAATAAAATTTTTTGGATAAAAACTAAAACTGAAGAAGGTGTACCTTGTCAGACGAAAATATGCCTTACCTGAGAAGAGACATTTAAATTTTTTTAATTGTTTAAATGGGCTTTATTTTATATAGAATTAATAGTTTTTAATATGGACAAAGAATTCGTTTAATTTTTTTCCATTAAATACTTGAGGTATCTAAAAGTACTTTGCGAAAAGAATCGGCAGTAGGACGGAATCGTGTTGACCACCGATCAGTTTTTTGCTTATAACTCTTGCATCCTTCGATCGACTTCTTCGATTAAGAGCTCGATGGAAAGCTTATCTGTTCCCCTTTCAGATGGCATTAACATATTTTACGAAAAGTTATAAGAAATAAAATTTTTTTGATAAAAACTAAAATATCCTCGAGATCATTGAAGAAGAAGTACCTTATCACACGAAAGTATGCCTTATCTAATAAGAGACATTTAAATTTTTTTAATTGCTTAAATGGGCGGCATTTTATTCAGAATTAATAGTTTTTAACATGGACAAAGAATTCGTTTAATTTTTTTCCATTAAATACTTGAGGTATAGAAAAGTACTTTGCGAAAAGAATCGGCAGTAGGACGGAATCGTGTTGACCGCCGATCAGTTTTTTGCTTATAACTCTTGCAACCTTCGATCGACTTCTTCGTTTAAGAGCTCGATGCAAAGCTTATCTGTTCCTCTTTCATATGGCATTAACATATCTTACGAAAAGTCATAAGAAATAAAATTTTTTTGATCAAAACTTAAATATCCTCGAAATCATTGAAGAAGAAGTACCTTATCAGCCGAAAATATGCCTTATCTAATAAGAGACATTTAAATTTTTTTAATTGCATAAATGGGCGTCATTTTATTCAGAATTAATTGCATAAATGGGCGGCATTTTATTCAGAATTAATAGTTTTTTACATGGACAAAAAATTCGTTTAATTTTTTTCCATTATATACTTGAGGTATAGAAAAGTACTTTGCGAAAAGAATCGGCAGTAGGACGGAATCGTGTTGACCACCGATTAGTTTTTTTCTAATAACTCTTGCATCCTTCGACCGACTTCTACGGCAAAGAGCTCGATGGAAATTATTTCCCATTTAATACTAGAATTACAGAAAAGTACTTTGTGAAACTAATCGGCAGTAGGACGGAATCCTGTTGACCATTGATTAGTTTTTTGCTAATAACCCTTGCATCCTTCGATCGACTTCTTTGGCTAAGAGCTCGATGGAAGGCTTACCTGTTTCTCTTTCAGATGGCATTAACATATTTAATGAAAAGTCATAAGAAATAAAATTTTGCTGATAAAACCTAAAATATCCTCGAAATCATTGAAGAAGAAGTACCTTATCAGCTGAAAATATGCCTTATCTAATAGGAGACAAAATTTTTTTAATAGCATAAATGGGCGGCATTTTATTCAGAATTAATTGCATAAATGGTCGGCATTTTATTCAGAATTAATAGTTTTTTACATGGACAAAAAAGTCGTTTAATTTTTTTCCATTAAATACTTGAGGTATAGAAAAGTACTTTGCGAAAAGAATCGGCGGTGGGACGGAATCGTGTTGACCACCGATTAGTTTTTTGCTAATAACTCTTGCTTCTTCGACCGACTTCTTCGACTACGAGCTCGATGGAAAGCTTATCTGTTCCTCATTCAGATGGAATTAACATATTTTACGAAAAGTCTTAAGAAATAAAATTTTTTTGATAAAAACTAAAATATCCTCGAAATCATTGAAGAAGGTGTACCTTATCAGCCGAAAATATGCCTTATCTAATAAGAGACATTTAAATTTTTTTAATTGCATAAATGGGCGGCATTTTATTCAGAATAAATTGCATAAATGGGCGGCATTTTATTCAGAATTAATAGTTTTTTACATGGACAAAAAATTCGTTTAATTTTTTTCCATTATATACTTGAGGTATAGAAAAGTACTTTGCGAAAAGAATCGGCAGTAGGACGGAATCGTGTTGACCACCGATTAGTTTTTTGCTAATAACTCTTGCTTCCTTCGACTGACTTCTTCGGCTAAGAGCTCGATGGAAAGCTTATCTGTTCCTCATTCAGATGCCATTAACATATTTTACGAAAAGTCTTAAGAAATACAATTTTTTTGATAAAAACTAAAATATCCTCGAAATCATTGAAGAAGGTGTACCTTGTCAGACGAAAATATGCCTTATCTAAGAAGAGACATTTAAATTTTTTTAATTGCTTGAATGGGCGGCATTTTATTCAGAATTTATAGTTTTTTACATGGACAAAAAATTCGTTTAATTTTTTTCCATTAAATACTTGAGGTATAGAAAAGTACTTTGCGAAAAGAATCGGCAGTAGGACGGAATCGTGTTGACCACCGATCAGTTTTTTGCTTATAACTCTTGCATCCTTCGATCGACTTTTTCGACTAAAAGCTCGATGGAAAGCTTATCTGTTCCTCTTTCAGATGGCATTAACATATCTTACGAAAAGTCATAAGAAATACAATTTTTTTGATCAAAACTAAAATATCCTCGAGATCATTGAAGAAGAAGTACCTTATCAGCCGAAAATATGCCTTATCTGATAAGCGACATTTAAATTTTTTTAATAGCATAAATGGGCGGCATTTTATTCAGAATTAATAGTTTTTTACATGGACAAAAAAGTCGTTTAATTTTTTTCCATTAAATACTTGAGGTATAGAAAAGTACTTTGCGAAAAGAATCGGCAGTGGGGCGGAATCCTGTTGACCACCGATTAGTTTTTTGCTAATAACTCTTGCTTCATTCGACCGACTTCTTTGACTAAGAGCTCGATGGAAAGCTTATCTGTTCCTTATTCAGATGGCATTAACATATTTTACGAAAAGTCTTAAGAAATAAAATTTTTTTGATAAAAACTAAAATATCCTCGAAATCATTGAAGAAGGTGTACCTTGTCAGACGAAAATATGCCTTATCTAAGAAGAGACATTTAAATTTTTTTAATTGCTTGAATGGGCGGCATTTTATTCAGAATTTATAGTTTTTTACATGGACAAAAAATTCGTTTAATTTTTTTCCATTAAATACTTGAGGTATAGAAAAGTACTTTGCGAAAAGAATCGGCAGTAGGACGGAATCGTGTTGACCACCGATCAGTTTTTTGCTTATAACTCTTGCATCCTTCGATCGACTTTTTCGACTAAAAGCTCGATGGAAAGCTTATCTGTTCCTCTTTCAGATGGCATTAACATATCTTACGAAAAGTCATAAGAAATACAATTTTTTTGATCAAAACTAAAATATCCTCGAGATCATTGAAGAAGAAGTACCTTATCAGCCGAAAATATGCCTTATCTGATAAGCGACATTTAAATTTTTTTAATTGCATAAATGGGCGGCATTTTATTCAGAATTAATTGCATAAATGGGCGGCATTTTATTCAGAATTAATAGTTTTTTACATGGACAAAAAATTCGTTTAATTTTTTTCCATTATATACTTGAGGTATAGAAAAGTACTTTGCGAAAAGAATCGGCAGTAGGACGGAATCGTGTTGACCACCGATCAGTTTTTTGCTTATAACTCTTGCTTCCTTCGACCGACTTCTTCGACTTAGAGCTCGATGAAAAGCTTATCTGTTCCTCTTACAGATGGCATTAACATATTTTACGAAAAGTCATAAGAAATAAAAGTTTTTTGATCAAAACTAAAATATCCTCGAACTCACTGAAGAACAAGTATCTTATTAGACGAAAATATGCCTTATCTAATAAGAGACATTTAAATTTTTTTAATTCCATAAATGGGCGGCATTTTATTCAGAATTTCAGAATAGTTTTTTACATGGACAAAAGATTCGTTTAATTTTTACCATTAAAGAAAAATAATAGAAAACTACTTTGCGAAAACAATCGGCAGTAGGACGGAATCGTGTTGACCACCGATTAGTTTTTTTCTAATAACTCTTGCATACTTCGACCGACTTCTTCGACTTAGAGCTCGATGAAAAGCTTATCTGTTCCTCTTACAGATGGCATTAACATATTTTACGAAAAGTCATAAGAAATAAAATTTTTTTGATCAAAACTAAAATATCCTCGAACTCACTGAAGAACAAGTATCTTATTAGACGAAAATATGCCTTATCTAATAAGAGACATTTAAATTTTTTTAATTCCATAAATGGGCGGCATTTTATTCAGAATTTCAGAATAGTTTTTTACATGGACAAAAGATTCGTTTAATTTTTACCATTAAAGAAAAATAATAGAAAACTACCTTGCGAAAACAATCGGCAGTAGGACGGAATCGTGTTGACCACCGATCAGTTTTTTGCTTATAACTCTTGCTTCCTTCGACCGACTTCTTCGACTAAGAGCTCGATGGAAAGCTTGTCAGTTCCTCTTATAGACGGCATTGACATATTTTATGAAAAGTCATAAGAAATAATGTTTTTTGATAAAAACTAAAATATCCTCGAAATCATTGAAGAAGGTGTACCGTGTCAGACGAAAATATGCCTTATCTAATAAGAGACATTTAAATTTTTTTAATTGCTTAAATGGGCGGCATTTTATTCAGAATTAATAGTTTTTTACATGGACAAAAAATTCGGTTAATTTTTTCCATTACTACAAGATTTATATAAAAGTACTTTGCGAAAAGAATCGGCAGTAGGACGGAACCGTGTTGACCACCGATTAGTTTTTTGCTAATAACTCTTGCATCCTTCGACCGACCTCTACGGCAAAGAGCTCGATGGAAATTATTTCCCATTTAATACTAGAATTACAGAAAAGTACTTTGTGAAACTAATCGGCAGTAGGACGGAATCCTGTTGACCATTGATTAGTTTTTTGCTAATAACCCTTGCATCCTTCGATCGACTTCTTTGGCTAAGAGCTCGATGGAAGGCTTACCTGTTTCTCTTTCAGATGGCATTAACATATTTAATGAAAAGTCATAAGAAATAAAATTTTGCTGATAAAAACTAAAATATCCTCGAAATCATTGAAGAAGAAGTACCTTATCAGCTTAAAATATGCCTTATCTAATAAGAGACATTTAAATTTTTTTAATCGCATAAATGGGCGGCATTTTATTCAGAATTAATTGCATAAATGGTCGGCATTTTATTCAGAATTAATAGTTTTTTACATGGACAAAAAAGTCGTTTCATTTTTTTCCATTAAATACTTGAGGTATAGAAAAGTACTTTGCGAAAAGAATTTTTCGACTAAAAGCTCGATGGAAAGCTTATCTGTTCCTCTTTCAGATGGCATTAACATATTTTACGAAAAGTCTTAAGAAATAAAATTTTGCTGATAAAAACTAAAATATCCTCGAAATCATTGAAGAAGAAGTACCTTATCAGCTGAAAATATGCCTTATCTAATAGGAGACAAAATTTTTTTAATAGCATAAATGGGCGGCATTTTATTCAGAATTAATTGCATAAATGGTCGGCATTTTATTCAGAATTAATAGTTTTTTACATGGACAAAAAAGTCGTTTAATTTTTTTCCATTAAATACTTCAGGTATAGAAAAGTACTTTGCGAAAAGAATCGGCGGTGGGACGGAATCGTGTTGACCACCGATTAGTTTTTTGCTAATAACTCTTGCTGCCTTCGACCGACTTCTTCGGCTAAGAGCTCGATGGAAAGCTTATCTTTTCCTCATTCAGATGCCATTAACATATTTTACGAAAAGTCTTAAGAAATACAATTTTTTTGATAAAAACTAAAATATCCTCGAAATCATTGAAGAAGGTGTACCTTGTCAGGCGAAAATATGCCTTATCTAAGAAGAGACATTTAAATTTTTTTAATTGCTTGAATGGGCGGCATTTTATTCAGAATTTATAGTTTTTTACATGGACAATAAATTCGTTTAATTTTTTTCCATTAAATACTTGAGGTATAGAAAAGCACTTTGCGAAAAGAATCGGCAGTAGGACGGAATCGTGTTGACCACCGATCAGTTTTTTGCTTATAACTCTTGCATCCTTCGATCGACTTCTTCGACTAAAAGCTCGATGGAAAGCTTATCTGTTCCTCTTTCAGATGGCATTAACATATCTTACGAAAAGTCGTAAGAAATAAAATTTTTTTGATCAAAACTAAAATATCCTCGAGATCATTGAAGAAGAAGTACCTTATCAGCCGAAAATATGCCTTATCTAATAAGCGACATTAAAATTTTTTTAATAGCATAAATGTGCGGCATTTTATTCAGAACTAATTGCATAAATGGGCGGCATTTTATTCAGAATTAATAGTTTTTTACATGGACAAAAAAGTCGTTTAATTTTTTTCCATTAAATACTTGAGGTATAGAAAAGTACTTTGCGAAAAGAATCGGCAGTGGGACGGAATCGTGTTGACCACCGATCAGTTTTTTGCTAATAACTCTTGCTTCCTTCGACCGACTTCTTCGACTAAGAGCTCAATGGAAAGCTTATCTGTTCCTCATTCAGATGGCATTAACATATTTTACGAAAAGTCTTAAGAAATAAAATTTTTTTGATAAAAACTAAAATATCCTCGAAATCATTGAAGAAGGTGTACCTTGTCAGACGAAAATATGCCTTATCTAAGAAGAGACATTTAAATTTTTTTAATTGCTTGAATGGGCGGCATTTTATTCAGAATTTATAGTTTTTTACATGGACAAAAAATTCGTTTAATTTTTTTCCATTAAATACTTGGGGTATAGAAAAGTACTTTGCGAACAGAATCGGCAGTAGGACGGAATCGTGTTGACCACCGATCAGTTTTTTGCTTATAACTCTTGCATCCTTCGATCGACTTTTTCGACTAAAAGCTCGATGGAAAGCTTATCTGTTCCTCTTTCAGATGGCATTAACATATTTTACGAAAAGTCTTAAGAAATAAAATTTTTTTGATAAAAACTAAAATATCCTCGAAATCATTGAAGAAGGTGTACCTTGTCAGACGAAAATATGCCTTATCTAAGAAGAGACATTTAAATTTTTTTTAATTGCTTGAATGGGCGGCATTTTATTCAGAATTTCAGAATAGTTTTTTACATGGACAAAAAATTCGAATAATTTTTTCCATTAAATACTAGAATTATAGAAAAGTACTTTGCGAAAACAGTCGGCAGTAGGACGGAATCGTGTTGACCACCGATTAGTTTTTTTCTAATAACTCTTGCATCCTTCGACCGACTTCTTCGACCGACTTCTTCGACTAAGAGCTCGATGGAAAGCTTTTCTGTTTCTCTTTCAGATAGCATTAACATATTTAATGAAAAGTCATTAGAAAAAACATTTTTCTGATAAAAACTAAAATATTCTCGAAAACATTAAGAGAGAAGTACCTTTCCGGACCAAAATATGCCTTATCCAATAAGAGACATTTAAATTTTTTTTTATTGCTTAAATGGGTTGCATTTTATTCAGAGTTCATAGTTTTTTACATGGACAAAAAATTCGTTTAATTTTTTTCCATTAAATACTTGAGGTATAGAAAAGTACTTTGCGAAAAGAACCGGCAGTAGGACGGAATCGTGTTGACCACCGATTAGTTTTTTGCTAATACCTCTTGCATCCTTCGACCGACTTCTTCGACTAAGAGCTCGATGGAAAGCTTATCTGTTCCTCTTATAGATAGCCTTAACATATTTTACGAAAAGTCTTAAGAAATAAAATTTTTTTGATCAAAAAAAAAATTCGTTCAATTTTTTTCCATTAAATACTTGAGATATAGAAAAGTACTTTGCGAAAAGAATCGGCAGCAGGACGGAATCGCGTTGACCACCGATTAGTTTTTTGCTTATAACTCTTGCTTCCTTCGACCGACTTCTTCGACTAAGAGCTCGATGGAAAGCTTATCTGTTCCTCTTATAGGTGGCATTAACATATTTTACGAAAAGTTATAAGAAATAAAATTTTTTTGATAAAAACTAAAATATCCTCGAGATCATTGAAGAAGAAGTACCTTATCACACGAAAATATGCCTTATCTAAAAAGAGACATTTAAATTTTTTTAATTGCATAAAAGGGCGGCATTTTATTCAGAATTTTACATGGACAAAAAATTCGTTTAATTTTTTCCCATTAAATACTAGAATTATAGAAAAGTACTTTGCGAAAAGAATCGGCAGTAGGACGGAATCCTGTTGACCACCGATTAGTTTTTTGCTAATAACTCATGCATCCTTCGACCGACTTCTTCGACTAAGAGCTCGATGGAAATGATTTCCCATTAAATACTAGAATTACAGAATAGTACTTTGTGAAATTAATCGGCAGTAGGACGGAATCCTGTTGACCACTGATAAGTTTTTTGCTAATAACTCTTGCATCCTTCGATCGACTTCTTCGACTAAGAGCTCAATGGAAAGCTTATCTGTTCCTCTTTCAGATGGCATTAACATATCTTACGAAAAGTCTTAAGAAATAAAATTTTTTTGATAAAAACTAAAATATCCTCGAGATCATTGAAGAAGAAGTACCTTGTCAGACGAAAATATGCCTTATCTAAGAAGAGACATTTAAATTTTTTTAATTGCTTAAATGGGCGGCATTTTATTCAGAATTAATAGTTTTTAACATGGACAAAGAATTCGTTTAATTTTTTTTCATTAAATACTTGAGGTATAGAAAAGTACTTTGCGAAAAGAATAGGCAGTAGGACGGAATCGTGTTGACCACCGATCAGTTTTTTGCTTATAACCCTTGCATCCTTCGATCGACTTCTTCGACTAAGAGCTCAATGGAAAGCTTATCTGTTCCTCTTTCAGATGGCATTAACATATCTTACGAAAAGTCTTAAGAAATAAAATTTTTTTGATCAAAACTAAAATATCCTCGAAATCATTGAAGAAGAAGTACTTTATCAGCTGAAAATATGCCTTATCTAATAAGAGACATTTAAATTTTTTTAATTGCATAAAAGGGCGGCATTTTATTCAGAATTTTACATGGACAAAAAATTCGTTTAATTTTTTCCCATTAAATACTAGAATTATAGAAAAGTACTTTGCGAAAAGAATCGGCAGTAGGACGGAATCGTGTTGACCACCGATTAGTTTTTTGCTAATAACTCATGCATCCTTCGACCGACTTCTTCCACTAAGAGCTCGATGGAAATGATTTCCCATTAAATACTAGAATTATAGAATAGTACTTTGTGAAATTAATCGGCAGTAGGACGGAATGCTGTTGACCACTGATAAGTTTTTTGCTAATAACTCTTGCATCCTTCGATCGACTTCTTTGGCTAAGAGCTCGATGGAAGGCTTACCTGTTTCTCTTTCAGATGGCATTAACATATTTAATGAAAAGTCATAAAATATAAAATTTTGCTGATAAAAACTAAAATATTCTCGAAAACATTGAGAAAGAACTACCTCTCCAGACCAAAATATACCTTATCTAATAAGAGACATTTAAATTTTTTTTATTGCTTAAATGGGTTGCACTTTATTCAGAATTAATAGTTTTTAACATGGACAAAAAATTCGTTTAATTTTTTTCCATTAAATACTTGAGGTATCGAAAAGTACTTTGCGAAAAGAATCGGCAGTAGGACGAAATCGTGTTGACCACCTTGTATCCTTCGATCGACTTCTTCGACTAAGTGCTCGATGGAAAGCTTATCTGTTCCTCTTTCAGATGGCATTAACATATCTTACGAAAAGTCATAAGAAATAAAATTTTTTTGATCAAAACTAAAATATCCTCGAAATCATTGAAGAAGAAGTACCTTATCAGCCGAAAATATGCCTTATCTAATAAGAGACATTTTAATTTTTTTAATTGCATAAAAGGGCGGCATTTTATTCAGAATTAATAGTTTTTTACATGGACAAAAAATTCGTTTAATTTTTTCCCATTAAATACTAGAATTATAGAAAAGTACTTTGCGAAAAGAATCGGCAGTAGGTCGGAATCGTGTTGACCACCGATCAGTTTATTGCTTATAACTCTTGCATAAGAGCTAACATATCTTACGAAAAGTCATAAGAAATAAAATTTTTTGGATTAACAGGCCTATTCTGGCAACTATGACAATACTCAACATAGTGACAATTGTCATATCTATGACAATTGATACATTTTCGTATTTCGACAAAAATTTGAAAGCTTGGAGTATGACAATAGATACAAAATCTGTGACTACTTAACAAGCAGGTCACAACTGAATCTGTTGGAGTTTAACAGCTGTAATGAGTAAAAAACCAGTAAGGACGCTATCTTCAGCAAGGCTGAAGCTATAATACTTTTCACTTTGTGTCACTATAAAAAAAACTAAATGAATAGTTTTCATGCCCCCCTAACAACATAACTGTAATGTTTCAAGTCAATTCGTTAAAAAACAAAAAATTTTTCCATACAACGGTTCAAGTTTTGCGATAAGTGGTCGTAGCCATGCCCAAATTTGGTCAAAATAGTTTTCATTCCTCCCTAAGAACATAACTGTAAAGTTTCAAGTCAGTTGGTTAAAAAACAATAATGTTTTCCATACAAAGGGTCAAGTTAAGCTATAAGTGGGCGTGGCCAAAAAAACAAAAAGGTTTCCATACAACGTGTCAATTTTCGCTATAAGTAGGCATGGCTACGCCCACTTTTGGATAAAATAGTTTTCATTCCTCCCTAAAAACATAACTGTAAGGTTTCAAGTCAATTGGTTAAAAAACAAAAAAGTTTTCCATACAACGGGTCAAGTTTAGCTATAAAAGGGCGTGGCCACGCCCACTTTTGGTCAAAACTGTTTTCATTCATTCACTAAGAACAATCCTGTAAAGTTTCACGTCAGTTGGTTAAAAAGCAAAAAAGTTTTCCATACAACGGGTCAATTTTCGCTATAAAAGGGCGTGGCCACGCCCACTTTTGATCAAAATAGTTTTCATTCCTCCATAAGAGAATAACTGCAAAGTTTCAAGACAATTGGTTAAAAAACAAAAAAGTTTTCCATACAACGGGTCAATTTTTGCTATAAGTAGGTGTGGCTACGCCCACTTTTGGTCGAAATAGTTTTCATTCCTCCCTAAGAGCATAACTGCAAAGTTTCAAGTCAATTGGTTAAAAAGCAAAAAATTTTCCATACAACGGGTCAATTTTCGCTATAAAAGAGCGTGGCCACGCCCACTTTTGATCAAAATAGTTTTCATTCCTCCCTAAGAGCATAACTGCAAAGTTTCAAGTCAATTGGTTAAAAAACAAAAAAGTTTTCCATACAAAGGGTCAAGTTAGGCTATAAGTGGGCGTGGCCATGCCCACTTTTGATCAAAATAGTTTTGATTCCTCCCTAAGAGCATAACTGCAAAGTTTCAAGTCAATTGGTTAAAAAACAAAAAAGTTTTCCATACAAAGGGTCAATTTTCGCTATAAAAGGGCGTGGCCACGCCCACTTTTGATCAAAATAGTTTTCATTCCTCCCTAAGAGCATAACTGCAAAGTTTCAAGTCAATTGGTTAAAAAACAAAAAAGTTTTCCATACAACGGGTCAATTTTTGCTATAAGTAGGCGTGGCTACGCCCACTTTTGGTCAAAATAGTTTTCATTCCTCTCTAGGAACATAACTGTAAAGTTTTAAGTCAATTGGTTAAAAAACAAAAAAGTTTTCCATACAAAGGGTCAATTTTCGCTATAAAAGGGCGTGGCTACGCCCACTTTTCGTCAAAATAGTTTTCATTCCCCCCTAAGAACATAACTGTAAAGTTTCAAGTCAATTGATTAAAAAACCAAAAAGTTTTCCATACAAAGGGTCAAGTTAAGCTATAAGTGGGTGTGGCCATGCCCACTTTTGATCAAAATAGTTTTCATTTCTCCCTAAGAGCATAACTGCAAAGTTTCAAGTCAATTGGTTAAAAAACAAAAAAGTTTTCCATACAACGGGTCAATTTTCGCTATAAGTAGGCGTGGCTACGCCCACTTTTGGTTAAAATAGTTTTCATTCCTCCCTAAGAACATAACTGTAAAGTTTCAAGTCAATTGGTTAAAAAACAAAAAAGTTTTCCATACAAATGGTCAAGTTAAGCTATAAGTGGTCGTGGCCACGCCCACTTTTGATCAAAATAGTTTTCATTCCTCCCTAAGAGCATAACTGCAAAGTTTCAAGTCAATTGGTTAAAAAACAAAAAAGTTTTCCATACAACGGGTCAATTTTCGTTATAATTGGGCGTGGCTACGCCCACTTTTGGTCAAAATAGTTTTCATTCCTCTCTAAGAACATAACTGTAAAGTTTCCAGTCAATTGCTTAAAAAACAAAAAAGTTTTCCATACAACGGGTCAATT
This sequence comes from Phortica okadai, assembly GCA_034638295.1. NCBI lineage: Eukaryota > Metazoa > Arthropoda > Insecta > Diptera > Drosophilidae > Phortica > Phortica okadai. The sequence continues at coordinate 17,236,714 of CM067852.1, forward strand.
TTCGCTATAAGTGGGCGTGGCTACGCGTGGTTACGCCCACTTTTGGTCAAAATAGATTTCATTCCTCCCTAAGAACATAACTTTAAAATTTCAAGTCAATTGGTTAAGAAACAAAAAAGTTTTCCATACAACGACGTGAATATTCCTTCTCTTCCTCTTCTTCATTTTGTATGGGAGCTACCAGTTCCAGATCTTTTGGTCAAAATAGTTTTCATTCCTCTCTAAGAACATAACTGTAAAGTTTCCAGTCAATTGCTTAAAAAACAAAAAAGTTTTCCATACAACGGGTCAATTTTCGCTATAAGTGGGCGTGGCTACGCGTGGTTACGACCACTTTTGGTCAAAATAGATTTCATTCCTCCCTAAGAACATAACTTTAAAATTTCAAGTCAATTGGTTAAGAAACAAAAAAGTTTTCCATACAACGACGTGAATATTCCTTCTCTTCCTCTTCTTCATTTTGTATGGGAGCTACCAGTTCCAGATGTCCAATCTCAATGAAACTTTCAGGCATGTAGTCGGACCATGTAAAACTACTATGTTTAAAATTTCAGCACTCTATTGTACAAAACAAAAAAGTTTTCCATACAACGATTCAAGTTTTGTTCACTTTTCTTCTTCTTTTCGTATGGGAGCTACCTGTTCCAATAATCCGATCATGCTGGTTCCGACGAATGATTCATCGTAATAAATTCTAAGACTCTGTGCAAAGTTTCAGCTCGATAGCTTCAAAACTGAGGGACTAGTTTGCATACATACAGACAGACAGACAGACAGACAGACCAACAGACAGACAGACGGACAGACGGACATGGCTAAATCAACTCGTCTTGTCGTCCTGATCAAGAATATATATACTTTATATAGTCGGAAATTAATATTTCGATCTGTTACAAACTCCGTGACAAAGTTAATATACTATTTCACATAAGTGAAAAGTATAAAAAATGTTAAATCTATTTGAAAATAAATTACAAGCAAAAATTAGAGAAATGTGTACGCGATTAGAATGCGTTAAAAAAGTTTGGCTGATGAGAGTTGAAGACATTTTTTTTACTCAAGCGCTGTGTTTCTTAAAAATATAAATTATGTATTTTAGATAGAATGTATTTAAAATATTTGAGCTAAAAGGGGATCACACAAAACGGTAGCTCCAACCATTGGCGAAATTTGACATTATCCGCATTTGACACATAGAAGACTTTAACACCAGCCACGTTATGAAAGGGATGGCTGATAAGTAATCGACATAAGCAGAAAGGCGCAACATAAGTTGTATGGTTTAATATGTTTCTTGTCGATGCTTTAAATTTTGGTACTTTTTTTGCATTATCTATATATTGATAAGTTCCCAACGACACATCAGTTTGAACCTGTCTAAATGGGATCGGATGTGTCGTGTAATACCCGATTTTTTAATGCGGCAAACCTTCGAAAGTATTGTAGTTGATCTAGTTTAAATAATTGTTATTACTCCGGCATTATTTGATCCATTTTGCTTGCTCTTTCTCTAGAAACAAAAAACGAATTCTAAAAATATTTAGTGAAATTTAGTATAATTATACTTTTCACTTATGTGAAATAGTATATTAACTTTGTCACGGAGTTTGTAACAGATCGAAATATTAATTTCCGACTATATAAAGTATATATATTCTTGATCAGGACGACAAGACGAGTTGATTTGGCCATGTCAGTCTGTCTGTCTGTCTGTCGGTCTGTCTGTCTGTCTGTATGTATGCAAACTAGTCCCTCAGTTTTGAAGCTATCGAGCTGAAACTTTGCACAGAGTCTTAGAATTTATTACGATGAATCATTCGTCGGAACCAGCATGATCGGATTATTGGAACAGGTAGCTCCCATACGAAAAGAAGAAGAAAACTTTTTTGTTTTGTACAATAGAGTGCTGAAATTTTAAACATAGTAGTTTTACATAGTCCGACTACATGCCTGAAAGTTTCATTGAGATTGGACATCTGGAACTGGTAGCTCCCATACAAAATGAAGAAGAGGAAGAGAAGGAATATTCTCGTCGTTGTATGGAAAACTTTTTTGTTTCTTAACCAATTGACTTGAAATTTTAAAGTTATGTTCTTAGGGAGGAATGAAAACTATTTTGACCAAAAGTGGGCGTAGCCACGCCCACTTATAGCGAAAATTGACCCGTTGTATGGAAAACTTTTTTGTTTTTTAACCAATTGAATTGAAACTTTACAGTTATATTCTTAGAGAGGAATGAAAACTATTTTGACCAAAAGTGGGCGTGGCCACGCCCTTTTATATCGAAAATTTACCCGTTGTATGGAAAACTTTTTTGCTTTTTAACCAACTGACTTGAAACTTTACAGGATTGTTCTTAGGGTGGAATGAAAACAGTTTTGACCAAAGGTGGGCGTGGCCACGCCCTTTTATAGCGAAAATTGACCCGTTGTATGGAAAACTTTTTTGCTTTTTAACCAACTAACTTGAAACTTTGCAGTTATGCTCTTAGGGAGGAATGAAAACTATTTTGATCAAAACTGGGCATGGCCACGCCCACTTATAGCTTAACTTGACCCTTTGTATGGAAAACTTTTTTGTTTGTTAACCAATTGACTTGAAACTTTACAGTTATGTTCTTAGAGAGGAATGAAAACTATTTTAACCAAAAGTGGGCGTAGCCACGCCTACTTATAGCGAAAATTGACCCGTTGTATGGAAAACTTTTTTGTTTTTTAACCAATTGACTTGAAACTTTGCAGTTATGCTCTTAGGGAGGAATGAAAACTATTTTGATCAAAAGTGGGCATGGCCACGCCCACTTATAGCTTAACTTGACCCTTTGTATGGTAAACTTTTTTGTTTTTTAACCAATTGACTTCAAACTTTACAGTTATGTTCTTAGGGAGGAATGAAAACTATTTTAACCAAAAGTGGGCGTAGCCGCGCCTACTTATAGCGAAAATTGACCCGTTGTATGGAAAACTTTTTTGTTTTTTGACCAATTGACTTAAAACTTTGCAGTTATGCTCTTAGGGAGGAATGAAAACTATTTTGATCAAAAGTCGGCATGGCCACGCCCACTTATAGCTTAACTTGACCCTTTGTATGGAAAACATTATTGTTTTTTAACCAACTGACTTGAAACTTTACAGTTATGTTCTTAGGGAGGAATGGAAACTATTTTGACCAAATTTGGGCATGGCTACGACCACTTATCGCAAAACTTGAACCGTTGTATGGAAAAATTTTTTGTTTTTTAACGAATTGACTTGAAACATTACAGTTATGTTGTTAGGGGGGCATGAAAACTATTCATTTAGTTTTTTTTATAGTGACACAAAGTGAAAAGTATTATAGCTTCAGCCTTGCTGAAGATAGCGTCCTTACTGGTTTTTTAATTTTTGTTGACATTTGTCTCTGAAATGAAATAAAAAAATTTCACCTCGGTGTGGCGAAAGCTCTATCTTTTAAAAAACTTTTTTCTTGTCACAGTTTAGTTAGAATACGAAATCAAAAAACAAATGACAAAAAACATGACAAAATTTTCATGAAAAAAAATTTGACTGATTTGCCAGAATAGGGCTGTAAAACTAAAATATCCTCGAAATCATTGAAGAAGAAGTACCTTATCAGCCGAAAATATGCCTTATCTAATAAGAGACATTTAAATTTTTTTAATAGCATAAAAGGGCGGCATTTTATTCAGAAGTAATAGTTTTTTACATGGACAAAAAATTCGTTTAATTTTTTCCATTAAATACTAGCATTATAGAAAAGTACATTGCGAAAAGAATCGGCAGTAGGACGGAATCGTGCTGACCACCGATTAGTTGTTTCTTGTATCCTTCGACCGACTTCTTCGGCTAAGAGCTCGATGGAAGGCTTACCTGTTTCTCTTTCAGATTTCATTAACATATCATATCTGTACATTATCTGTTCATAACATTATCTGTTCCTCTTTCAGATGGCATTAATATATTTTACGAAAAGTTATAAGAAATAAAATTTTTTTGATCAAAATTAAAATATCCTCGAAATCATTGTAGAAGGTGTACTTTGTCAGACGAAAATATGCCATATCTAAGAAGAGACATTTAAGTTTTTTTAATTGCTTAAATGGGCGGCATTTTATTCGGAATTAACAGTTTTTAACATGGACAAAAAATCGTTTAATTTTTTCCATAAAATACTCGATTTATAGAAAAGTACTTTGTGAAAAGAATCGGCAGTAGGACGGAATCGTGTTGATCATCGATTTGTTTTTTCCTAATAACTGTTGCATCCTTCGACCAACTTCTTCGACTAATATCTTGATGGAAAGCTTATCTGTTCCTCTTTCAGATGGCATTAACATATTTTACGAAAAGTCATAAGAAATAAAATTTGTTTGATAAAAACTAAAATATCCTCGAAATCATTGAAGAAGATGTACCTCGCGGACGAACATATGCATTATTTAATAAGAGACATTTAAATTTTTTTAATTGCTTAAATGGGCGGCATTTTATTCAGAATTAATAGTTTTTTACATGGACAAGATATTTGTTTAATTTTTTCCATAAAATACTCGATTTATAGAAAAGTACTTTGCGAAAAGAATCGGCAGTAGGACGGAAACGTGTCGACCACCGATTAGTTTTTTGCTAATAACTCATGCATCCTTCGACCGACTTCTTCGACTAAGAGCTCGATGGAAAGCTTATCTGTTCCTCTTATAGATGGCATTAACATATTTTACGAAAAGTCATAAGAAATAAAATTTGTTTGATAAAAACTAAAATATCCTCGAAATCATTGAAGAAGATGTACCTCGCGGACGAACATATGCATTATTTAATAAGAGACATTTAAATTTTTTTAATTGCTTAAATGGGCGGCATTTTATTCAGAATTAATAGTTTTTTACATGGACAAGAAATTCGTTTAATTTTTTTCGATTAAATACTTGAGGTATAGAAAAGTACTTTGCGATAAGAATCGGCAGTAGGAAGGAATCGTGTTGACCACCGATTAGATTTTTGCGTATAACTCTTGCTTGCTTCAACCGACTTCTTCGACTAAGAGCTCGATGGAAAGCTTATCAGTTCCTCTTATAGTCGGCATTAACATATTTTATGAAAAGTCATAGGAAATAAATTTTTTTTGATAAAAACTAAAATATCCTCGGAAACATTGAAGAAGATGTACCTTGTCAGTCGAAAATATGCCTTTATATAATAAGAGACATTTACATTTTTTTAATTGCATAAACGGGCGGCATTTTATTCAGAATTAATAGTTTTTTACATGGACAAAAAATTCGTTTAATTTTTTCCATTAAATACTAGATTTATAGAAAAGTACTTTGCGAAAAGAATCGGCAGTAGGACGGAATCGTGTTGATCACCGATTTGTTTTTTTCTAATAACTCTTGCATCCTTCGACCGACTTCTTCGACTAAGAGCTCGATGGAAAGCTTATCTGTTCCTCTTATAGATGGCATTAACATATTTTACGAAAAGTCATAAGAAATAAAATTTGTTTGATAAAAACTAAAATATCCTCGAAATCATTGAAGAAGATGTACCTCGCGGACGAACATATGCATTATTTAATAAGAGACATTTAAATTTTTTAATTGCATAAATGGGCGGCATTTTATTCAGAATTAATAGTTTCTTACATTTACATTTTTTAATTGCATAAACGGGCGGCATTTTATTCAGAATTAATAGTTTTTTACATGGACAAAAAATTCGTTTACTTTTTTTCTATTAAATACTAGAATTATAGAAAAGTACTTTGCGAACAGAATCGGCAGTAGGACGGAAACGTGTTGACCACCGATTAGTTTTTTCCTAAAAACTGTTGCATCCTTCGACCAACTTCTTCGACTAAGATCTTGATGGAAAGCTTATCTGTTCCTCTTTCAGATGGCATTAACATATTTTACGAAAAGTCATAAGAAATAAAATTTTTTTCATCAAAACTAAAATATCCTCGAAATCATTGAAGAAGAAGTACCTTATCAGACGAAAATATGCCTTATGTAATAAGAGACATTTAAATTTTTTTAATTTCATAAATGGGCGGCATTTTATTCAGAATTAATAGTAATTTACATGGACAAGAAATTCGTTTAATTTTTTTCGATTAAATACTTGAGGTATAGAAAAGTACTTTACGAAAAGAATCGGCAGTAGGACGGAATCGTGTTGACCACCGATTAGTTTTTTGCTAATAACTCTTGCTTGCTTCAACCGACTTCTTCGACTAAAAGCTCGATGGAAAGCTTATCTGTTCCTCTTATAGATGGCATTAACATATTTTGCAAAAAGTCATAAGAAATAAAACTTTTTTGATCAAAACTAAAATATCCTCGAAATCATTGAAGAAGAAGTACCTTATCAGACGAAAATATGCCTTATATAATAAGAGACATTTAAAATTTTTTAATTGCATTAATGGGCGGCATTTTATTCAGAATTAATAGTTTTTTACATGGACAAAAAATTCGTTTAATTTTTTCCATTAAATACTAGATTTATAGAAAAGTACTTTGCGAAAAGAATCGGCAGTAGGACGGAATCGTGTTGATCACCGATTTGTTTTTTTCTAATAACTCTTGCATCCTTCGACCGACTTCTTCGACTAAGAGCTCGATGGAAAGCTTATCAGTTCCTCTTACAGATGGCATTAACATATTTTATGAAAAGTCATAAGAAATAAATTTTTTTTGATAAAAACTAAAATATCCTCGAAAACATTGAAGAAGATGTACCTTGTCAGACGAAAATATGCCTTTATATAATAAGAGACATTTACATTTTTTTAATTGCATAAACGGGCGGCATTTTATTCAGAATTAATAGTTTTTTACATGGACAAAAAATTCGTTTAATTTTTTCTATTAAATACTAGATTTATAGAAAAGTACCTTGCGAAAAGAATCGGCAGTAGGACGGAATCGTGTTGATCACCGATTTGTTTTTTTCTAATAACTCTTGCATCCTTCGACCGACTTCTTCGACTAAGAGCTTGATGGAAAGCTTATCAGTTCCTCTTATAGATGGCATTAACATATTTTGCAAAAAGTCATAAGAAATAAAACATTTTTGATCAAAACTAAAATATCCTCGAAAACATTGAAGAAGATGAACCTTGTCAGACGAAAATATGCCTTTATATAATAAGAGACATTTACATTTTTTTAATTGCATAAACGGGCGGCATTTTATTCAGAATTAATAGTTTTTTACATGGACAAAAAATTCGTTTAATTTTTTCCATTAAATACTAGCATTATAGAAAAGTACATTGCGAAAAGAATCGGCAGTAGGACGGAATCGTGCTGACCACCGATTAGTTGTTTCTTGTATCCTTCGACCGACTTCTTCGGCTAAGAGCTCGATGGAAGGCTTACCTGTTTCTCTTTCAGATTTCATTAACATATCATATCTGTACATTATCTGTTCATAACATTATCTGTTCCTCTTTCAGATGGCATTAATATATTTTACGAAAAGTTATAAGAAATAAAATTTTTTTGATCAAAATTAAAATATCCTCGAAATCATTGTAGAAGGTGTACTTTGTCAGACGAAAATATGCCATATCTAAGAAGAGACATTTAAGTTTTTTTAATTGCTTAAATGGGCGGCATTTTATTCGGAATTAACAGTTTTTAACATGGACAAAAAATTCGTTTAATTTTTTTCCATTTAATACTTGAGGTATAGAAAAGTACATTGCGAAAAGAATCGGCAGTAGGACGGAATCGTGCTGACCACCGATTAGTGGTTTCTTGTATCCTTCGACCGACTTCTTCGGCTAAGAGCTCGATGGAAGGCTTACCTGTTTCTCTTTCAGATTTCATTAACATATCATATCTGTACATTATCTGTTCATAACATTATCTGTCCCTCTTATAGATGGCATTAATATATTTTACGAAAAGTTATAAGAAATAAAATTTTTTTGATAAAAACTAAAATATCCTCGATATCATTGAAAAAGAAGTACCTTATCACACGAAAATATGCCTTATCTAATAAGAGACATTTAAATTTTTATAATTGCTTAAATGGGCGGCATTTTATTCAGAATTAATTGCATAAATAGGCGGCATTTTATTCAGAATTAATTGCATAAATGGGCGGCATTTTATTCAGAATAAATAGATTTTAACATGGACAAAAATTCGTTTAATTTTTTTCCATTAAATACTTGAGGTATAGAAAAGTACTTTGCGAAAAGAATCGGCAGTAGGACGGAAACGTGTCGACCACCGATTAGTTTTTTGCTAATAACTCATGCATCCTTCGACCGACTTCTTCGACTAAGAGCTCGATGGAAAGCTTATCTGTTCCTCTTATAGATGGCATTAACATATTTTACGAAAAGTCATAAGAAATAAAATTTGTTTGATAAAAACTAAAATATCCTCGAAATCATTGAAGAAGGTGTACCTTGTCAGACGAAAATATGCCTTATCTAATAAGAGACATTTAAATTTTTTTAATTGCTTAAATGGGCGGCATTTTATTCAGAATTAATAGTTTTTTACATGGACAAGATATTCGTTTAATTTTTTCCATAAAATACTCGATTTATAGAAAAGTACTTTGTGAAAAGAATCGGCAGTAGGACGGAATCGTGTTGATCATCGATTTGTTTTTTCCTAATAACTGTTGCATCCTTCGACCAACTTCTTCGACTAAGATCTTGATGGAAAGCTTATCTGTTCCTCTTTCAGATGGCATTAACATATTTTACGAAAAGTCATAAGAAATAAAATTTGTTTGATAAAAACTAAAATATCCTCGAAATCATTGAAGAAGATGTACCTCGCGGACGAACATATGCATTATTTAATAAGAGACATTTAAATTTTTTTAATTGCTTAAATGGGCGGCATTTTATTCAGAATTAATAGTTTTTTACATGGACAAGATATTCGTTTAATTTTTTCCATAAAATACTCGATTTATAGAAAAGTACTTTGCGAAAAGAATCGGCAGTAGGACGGAAACGTGTCGACCACCGATTAGTTTTTTGCTAATAACTCATGCATCCTTCGACCGACTTCTTCGACTAAGAGCTCGATGGAAAGCTTATCTGTTCCTCTTATAGATGGCATTAACATATTTTACGAAAAGTCATAAGAAATAAAATTTGTTTGATAAAAACTAAAATATCCTCGAAATCATTGAAGAAGATGTACCTCGCGGACGAACATATGCATTATTTAATAAGAGACATTTAAATTTTTTTAATTGCTTAAATGGGCGGCATTTTATTCAGAATTAATAGTTTTTTACATGGACAAGAAATTCGTTTAATTTTTTTCGATTAAATACTTGAGGTATAGAAAAGTACTTTGCGATAAGAATCGGCAGTAGGAAGGAATCGTGTTGACCACCGATTAGATTTTTGCGTATAACTCTTGCTTGCTTCAACCGACTTCTTCGACTAAGAGCTCGATGGAAAGCTTATCAGTTCCTCTTATAGTCGGCATTAACATATTTTATGAAAAGTCATAGGAAATAAATTTTTTTTGATAAAAACTAAAATATCCTCGGAAACATTGAAGAAGATGTACCTTGTCAGTCGAAAATATGCCTTTATATAATAAGAGACATTTACATTTTTTTAATTGCATAAACGGGCGGCATTTTATTCAGAATTAATAGTTTTTTACATGGACAAAAAATTCGTTTAATTTTTTCCATTAAATACTAGATTTATAGAAAAGTACTTTGCGAAAAGAATCGGCAGTAGGACGGAATCGTGTTGATCACCGATTTGTTTTTTTCTAATAACTCTTGCATCCTTCGACCGACTTCTTCGACTAAGAGCTCGATGGAAAGCTTATCTGTTCCTCTTATAGATGGCATTAACATATTTTACGAAAAGTCATAAGAAATAAAATTTGTTTGATAAAAACTAAAATATCCTCGAAATCATTGAAGAAGATGTACCTCGCGGACGAACATATGCATTATTTAATAAGAGACATTTAAATTTTTTAATTGCATAAATGGGCGGCATTTTATTCAGAATTAATAGTTTCTTACATTTACATTTTTTAATTGCATAAACGGGCGGCATTTTATTCAGAATTAATAGTTTTTTACATGGACAAAAAATTCGTTTAATTTTTTTCTATTAAATACTAGAATTATAGAAAAGTACTTTGCGAACAGAATCGGCAGTAGGACGGAAACGTGTTGACCACCGATTAGTTTTTTCCTAATAACTGTTGCATCCTTCGACCAACTTCTTCGACTAAGATCTTGATGGAAAGCTTATCTGTTCCTCTTTCAGATGGCATTAACATATTTTACGAAAAGTCATAAGAAATAAAATTTTTTTCATCAAAACTAAAATATCCTCCAAATCATTGAAGAAGAAGTACCTTATCAGACGAAAATATGCCTTATCTAATAAGAGACATTTAAATTTTTTTAATTTCATAAATGGGCGGCATTTTATTCAGAATTAATAGTTATTTACATGGACAAGAAATTCGTTTAATTTTTTTCGATTAAATACTTGAGGTATAGAAAAGTACTTTACGAAAAGAATCGGCAGTAGGACGGAATCGTGTTGACCACCGATTAGTTTTTTGCTAATAACTCTTGCTTGCTTCAACCGACTTCTTCGACTAAAAGCTCGATGGAAAGCTTATCTGTTCCTCTTATAGATGGCATTAACATATTTTGCAAAAAGTCATAAGAAATAAAACTTTTTTGATCAAAACTAAAATATCCTCGAAATCATTGAAGAAGAAGTACCTTATCAGACGAAAATATGCCTTATCTAATAAGAGACATTTAAATTTTTATAATTGCTTAAATGGGCGGCATTTTATTCAGAATTAATAGTTTTTTACATGGACAAGATATTCGTTTAATTTTTTCCATAAAATACTCGATTTCTAGAAAAGTACTTTGTGAAAAGAATCGGCAGTAGGACGGAATCGTGTTGATCATCGATTTGTTTTTTCCTAATAACTGTTGCATCCTTCGACCAACTTCTTCGACTAAGATCTTGATGGAAAGCTTATCTGTTCCTCTTTCAGATGGCATTAACATATTTTACGAAAAGTCATAAGAAATAAAATTTGTTTGATAAAAACTAAAATATCCTCGAAATCATTGAAGAAGATGTACCTCGCGGACGAACATATGCATTATTTAATAAGAGACATTTAAATTTTTTTAATTGCTTAAATGGGCGGCATTTTATTCAGAATTAATAGTTTTTTACATGGACAAGATATTCGTTTAATTTTTTCCATAAAATACTCGATTTATAGAAAAGTACTTTGCGAAAAGAATCGGCAGTAGGACGGAAACGTGTCGACCACCGATTAGTTTTTTGCTAATAACTCATGCATCCTTCGACCGACTTCTTCGACTAAGAGCTCGATGGAAAGCTTATCTGTTCCTCTTATAGATGGCATTAACATATTTTACGAAAAGTCATAAGAAATAAAATATGTTTGATAAAAACTAAAATATCCTCGAAATCATTGAAGAAGATGTACCTCGCGGACGAACATATGCATTATTTAATAAGAGACATTTAAATTTTTTTAATTGCTTAAATGGGCGGCATTTTATTCAGAATTAATAGTTTTTTACATGGACAAGAAATTCGTTTAATTTTTTTCGATTAAATACTTGAGGTATAGAAAAGTACTTTGCGATAAGAATCGGCAGTAGGAAGGAATCGTGTTGACCACCGATTAGATTTTTGCGTATAACTCTTGCTTGCTTCAACCGACTTCTTCGACTAAGAGCTCGATGGAAAGCTTATCAGTTCCTCTTATAGTCGGCATTAACATATTTTATGAAAAGTCATAGGAAATAAATTTTTTTTGATAAAAACTAAAATATCCTCGGAAACATTGAAGAAGATGTACCTTGTCAGTCGAAAATATGCCTTTATATAATAAGAGACATTTACATTTTTTTAATTGCATAAACGGGCGGCATTTTATTCAGAATTAATAGTTTTTTACATGGACAAAAAATTCGTTTAATTTTTTCCATTAAATACTAGATTTATAGAAAAGTACTTTGCGAAAAGAATCGGCAGTAGGACGGAATCGTGTTGATCACCGATTTGTTTTTTTCTAATAACTCTTGCATCCTTCGACCGACTTCTTCGACTAAGAGCTCGATGGAAAGCTTATCTGTTCCTCTTATAGATGGCATTAACATATTTTACGAAAAGTCATAAGAAATAAAATTTGTTTGATAAAAACTAAAATATCCTCGAAATCATTGAAGAAGATGTACCTCGCGGACGAACATATGCATTATTTAATAAGAGACATTTAAATTTTTTAATTGCATAAATGGGCGGCATTTTATTCAGAATTAATAGTTTCTTACATTTACATTTTTTAATTGCATAAACGGGCGGCATTTTATTCAGAATTAATAGTTTTTTACATGTACAAAAAATTCGTTTAATTTTTTTCTATTAAATACTAGAATTATAGAAAAGTACTTTGCGAACAGAATCGGCAGTAGGACGGAAACGTGTTGACCACCGATTAGTTTTTTCCCAATAACTGTTGCATCCTTCGACCAACTTCTTCGACTAAGATCTTGATGGAAAGCTTATCTGTTCCTCTTTCAGATGGCATTAACATATTTTACGAAAAGTCATAAGAAATAAAATTTTTTTCATCAAAACTAAAATATCCTCGAAATCATTGAAGAAGAAGTACCTTATCAGACGAAAATATGCCTTATGTAATAAGAGACATTTAAATTTTTTTAATTTCATAAATGGGCGGCATTTTATTCAGAATTAATAGTAATTTACATGGACAAGAAATTCGTTTAATTTTTTTCGATTAAATACTTGAGGTATAGAAAAGTACTTTACGAAAAGAATCGGCAGTAGGACGGAATCGTGTTGACCACCGATTAGTTTTTTGCTAATAACTCTTGCTTGCTTCAACCGACTTCTTGGACTAAAAGCTCGATGGAAAGCTTATCTGTTCCTCTTATAGATGGCATTAACATATTTTGCAAAAAGTCATAAGAAATAAAACTTTTTTGATCAAAACTAAAATATCCTCGAAATCATTGAAGAAGAAGTACCTTATCAGACGAAAATATGCCTTATATAATAAGAGACATTTAAAATTTTTTAATTGCATTAATGGGCGGCATTTTATTCAGAATTAATAGTTTTTTACATGGACAAAAAATTCGTTTAATTTTTTCCATTAAATACTAGATTTATAGAAAAGTACTTTGCGAAAAGAATCGGCAGTAGGACGGAATCGTGTTGATCACCGATTTGTTTTTTTCTAATAACTCTTGCATCCTTCGACCGACTTCTTCGACTAAGAGCTCGATGGAAGGCTTACCTGTTTCTCTTTCAGATTTCATTAACATATCATATCTGTACATTATCTGTTCATAACATTATCTGTTCCTCTTATAGATGGCATTAATATATTTTACGAAAAGTTATAAGAAATAAATTTTTTTTGATAAAAACTAAAATATCCTCGAAAACATTGAAGAAGATGTACCTTGTCAGACGAAAATATGCCTTTATATAATAAGAGACATTTACATTTTTTTAATTGCATAAACGGGCGGCATTTTATTCAGAATTAATAGTTTTTTACAAGGACAAAAAATTCGTTTAATTTTTTCTATTAAATACTAGATTTATAGAAAAGTACCTTGCGAAAAGAATCGGCAGTAGGACGGAATCGTGTTGATCACCGATTTGTTTTTTTCTAATAACTCTTGCATCCTTCGACCGACTTCTTCGACTAAGAGCTCGATGGAAAGCTTATCAGTTCCTCTTATAGATGGCATTAACATATTTTGCAAAAAGTCATAAGAAATAAAACATTTTTGATCAAAACTAAAATATCCTCGAAAACATTGAAGAAGATGTACCTTGTCAGACGAAAATATGCCTTTATATAATAAGAGACATTTACATTTTTTTAATTGCATAAACGGGCGCCATTTTATTCAGAATTAATAGTTTTTTACATGGACAAAAATTTCGTTTAATTTTTTCTATTAAATACTAGATTTATAGAAAAGTACCTTGCGAAAAGAAGCGGCAGTAGGACGGAATCGTGTTGACCACCGATTAGTTTTTTGCTAATAACTCTTGCTTGCTTCAACCGACTTCTTCGACTAAGAGCTCGATGAAGAGCTTATCTGTTGCTCTTATAGATGGCATTAACATATTTTGCAAAAAGTCATAAGGAATAAAACTTTTTTGATCAAAACTAAAATATCCTCGAGATCATTGAAAAAGAAGTACCTTATCAGACGAAAATATGCCTTATATAATAAGAGACATTTAAATTTTTTTAATTGCATTAATGGGCGGCATTTTATTCAGAATTAATAGTTTTTTACATGGACAAAAAATTCGTTTAATTTTTTCCATTAAATACTAGATTTATAGAAAAGTACTTTGCGAAAAGAATCGGCAGTAGGACGGAATCGTGTTGATCACCGATTTGTTTTTTTCTAATAACTCTTGCATCCTTCGACCGACTTCTTCGACTAAGAGCTCGATGGAAAGCTTATCAGTTCCTCTTACAGATGGCATTAACATATTTTATGAAAAGTCATAAGAAATAAATTTTTTTTGATAAAAACTAAAATATCCTCGAAAACATTGAAGAAGATGTACCTTGTCAGACGAAAATATGCCTTTATATAATAAGAGACATTTACATTTTTTTAATTGCATAAACGGGCGGCATTTTATTCAGAATTAATAGTTTTTTACATGGACAAAAAATTCGTTTAATTTTTTCTATTAAATACTAGAATTATAGAAAAGTACGTTGCGAAAAGAATCGGCAGTAGGACGGAATCGTGTAGACCACCGATTAGTTTTTTGCTAATAACTCTTGCATCCTTCGATCGACTTCTTCTACTAAGAGCTCGATGGAAAGCTTATCTGTTCCTCTTTCAGATGGCATTAACATATCTTACGAAAAGTCATAAGAAATAAAACTTTTTTGATCAAAACTAAAATATCCTCGAAAACATTGAAGAAGATGTACCTTGTCAGACGAAAATATGCCTTTATATAATAAGAGACATTTACATTTTTTTAATTGCATAAACGGGCGGCATTTAATTCAGAATTAATAGTTTTTTACATGGACAAAAAATTCGTTTAATTTTTTCTATTAAATACTAGATTTATAGAAAAGTACCTTGCGAAAAGAATCGGCAGTAGGACGGAATCGTGTTGACCACCGATTAGTTTTTTTGCTAATAACTTTTGCTTGCTTCAACCGACTTCTTCGACTAAGAGCTCGATGAAGAGCTTATCTGTTCCTCTTATAGATGGCATTAACATATTTTGCAAAAAGTCATAAGAAATAAAATTTTTTGGATTAAAACTAAAATATCCTCGAAATCATTGAAGAAGAAGTACCTTATCAGCCGAAAATATGCCTTATATAATAAGAGACATTTAAATTTTTTTAATTGCATAAAAGGGCGGCATTTTATTCAGAATTAATAGTTTTTTACATGGACAAAAAATTCGTTTAATTTTTTCCATTATATACTATATTTATAGAAAAGAACTTTGCGAAAAGAATCGGCAGTAGGACGGAATCGTGTTGACCACCGATTAGTTTTTTGCTAATAACTCTTGCATCCTTCGTCCGACTTCTTCGATTAAGACCTCGATGGAAAGCTTATCTGTTCCTCTTATAGACGGCATTAACATATTTGACGAAAAGTCATAAGAAATACAATTTTTTTAATAAAAAGTAAAATATACTCGAAATCATTGAAGAAGAAGTACCTTATCAGACGAAAATATGCCTTATCTAATAAGAGACATTTAAATTTTTTTAATTGCTTAAATGGGCGGCATTTTATTCAGAATTAATAGTTTTTTACATGGACAAAAAATTCGTTTAATTTTTTCCATTATATACTATATTTATAGAAAAGAACTTTGCGAAAAGAATCGGCAGTAGGACGGAATCGTGTTGACCACCGATTAGTTTTTTGCTAATAACTCTTGCATCCTTCGTCCGACTTCTTCGATTAAGACCTCGATGGAAAGCTTATCTGTTCCTCTTATAGACGGTATTCACATATTTTACGAAAAGTTATAACAAATACAATTTTTTTGATAAAAAATAAAATATCCTCGAAATCATTGAAGAAGGTGTACCTCGTCAGACGAAAATATGCCTTATCTAATAAGAGACATTTAAATTTTTTTAATTGCTTAAATGGGCGGCATTTTATTCAGAATTAATAGTTTTTTACATGGACAAAAAATTCGTTTAATTTTTTCCATTATATTCTATATTTATAGAAAAGAACTTTGCGAAAAGAATCGGCAGTAGGACGGAATCGTGTTGACCACCGATTAGTTTTTTGCTAATAACTCTTGCATCTTTCGTCCGACTGCTTCGATTAAGACCTCGATGGAAAGCTTAACTGTTCCTCTTATAGACGGCATTAACATATTTGACGAAAAGTCATAAGAAATACAATTTTTTTAATAAAAACTAAAATATCCTCGAAATCATTGAAGAAGAAGTACCTTATCAGACGAAAATATGCCTTATCTAATAAGAGACATTTAAATTTTTTTAATTGCATAAATGGGCGGCATTTTATTCAGAATTAATAGTTTCTTACATTTACATTTTTTAATTGCATAAACGGGGGGGCATTTTATTCAGAATTAATTGTTTTTTACATGGACAAAAAATTGGTTTAATTTTTTTCCATTAAATACTTGAGGTATAGAAAAGTACTTTGCGATAAGAATCGGCAGTAGGACGGAATCGTGTTGACCACCGATTAGATTTTTGCGTATAACTCTTGCTTGCTTCAACCGACTTCTTCGACTAAGAGCTCGATGGAAAGCTTATCTGTTCCTCTTATGATGGCATTAACATATTTTGCAAAAAGTCATAAGAAATAAAACTTTTTTGATCAAAACTAAAAAATCCTCGAAATCATTGAAGAAGAAGTACCTTATCAGACGAATTTATGCCTTATATAATAAGAAACATTAAAATTTTTTTAATTGCATTAATGGGCGGCATTTTATTCAGAATAAATAGTTTTTTACATGGACCTAAAATTCGTTTAATTTTTTCCTATTAAATACAAGAATTATAGAAAAGTACTTTGCGAAAAGAATCGGCAGTAGGACGGAATCGTGTTGATCATCGATTTGTTTTTTTTTAATAACTCTTGCATCCTTCGACCAACTTCTTCGACTTACAGCTCGATGGAAAGCTTATCAGTTCCTCTTATAGTCGGCATTAACATATTTTATGAAAAGTCATAGGAAATAAATTTTTTTTGATAAAAACTTAAATATCCTCGAAAACATTGAAGAAGATGTACCTTGTCAGACGAAAATATGCCTTATCTAATAAGCGACATTTACATTTTTTTAATTGCATAAACGGGCGGCATTTTATTCAGAATTAATAGTTTTTTACATGGACAAAAAATTCGTTTAATTTTTCTCTATTAAATAATAGAATTATAGAAAAGTACTTTACGAAAAGAATCGGCAGTAGGACGGAATCGTGTTGACCACCGATTAGTTTTTTGCTAATAACTCTTGCTTGCTTCGATCGACTTCTTCGACTAAGAGCTCGATGGAAAGCTTATCTGTTCCTCTTATAAATGGCATTAACATATTTTGCAAAAAATCATAAGAAATATAATTTTTTTGATCAAAACTAATATATCCTCGAAATCATCAAAGAAGAAGTACCTTATCAGACGAAAATATGCCTTATATAATAAGAGACATTTACATTTTTTTAATTGCATAAACGGGCGGCATTTTATTCAGAATTAATAGTTTTTTACATGGACAAAAAATTCGTTTAATTTTTTCCATTAAATACTAGATTAATAGAAAAGTACTTTGCGAAAAGAATCGGCAGTAGGACGGAATCGTGTAGACCACCGATTAGTTTTTTGCTAATAACTCTTGCATCCTTCGATCGACTTCTTCCACTAAGAGCTCGATGGAAAGCTTATCTGTTCCTCTTATAGATGGCATTATTATATTTTACGAAAAGTCATAAGAAATAAAATTTTTTGATAAAAACTAAAATATCCTCGAAATCATTGAAGAAGAAGAACCTTATCAGACGAAAATATGCCTTATCTAATAAGCGACATTTACATTTTTTTAATTGCATAAACGGGCGGCATTTTATTCAGAATTAATAGTTTTTTACATGGACAAAAAATTCGTTTAATTTTTTCTATTAAATACTAGAATTATAGAAAAGTTCGTTGTGAAAAGAATCGGCAGTAGGACGGAATCGTGTAGACCACCGATTAGTTTTTTGCTAATAACTCTTGCATCCTTCGATCGACTTCTTCCACTAAGAGCTCGATGGAAAGCTTATCTGTTCCTCTTATAGATGGCATTTACATATTTTACAAAAAGTCATAAGAAATAAAACTTTTTTGATCAAAACTAAAATATCCTCGAAATCATTGAAGAAGAAGTACCTTATCAGACGAAAATATGCCTTATATAATAAGAGACATATAAAATTTTTTTAATTGCTTAAATGGGCGGCATTTTATTCAGAATTAATAGTTTTTTACATGGACAAAAAATTCGTTTAAGTTTTTCTATTAAATACTAGATTTATAGAAATGTACTTTGCGAAAAGAATCGGCAGTAGGACGGAATCGTGTTGACCACCGATTAGTTTTTTGCTAATAACTCTTGCATCCTTCGTCCGACTTCTTCGATTAAGACCTCGATGGAAAGCTTATCTGTTCCTCTTATAGACGGTATTCACATATTTTACGAAAAGTTATAACAAATACAATTTTTTTGATAAAAAATAAAATATCCTCGAAATCATTGAAGAAGGTGTACCTCGTCAGACGAAAATATGCCTTATCTAATAAGAGACATTTAAATTTTTTTAATTGCTTAAATGGGCGGCATTTTATTCAGAATTAATAGTTTTTTACATGGACAAAAAATTCGTTTAATTTTTTCCATTATATTCTATATTTATAGAAAAGAACTTTGCGAAAAGAATCGGCAGTAGGACGGAATCGTGTTGACCACCGATTAGTTTTTTGCTAATAACTCTTGCATCTTTCGTCCGACTTCTTCGATTAAGACCTCGATGGAAAGCTTAACTGTTCCTCTTATAGACGGCATTAACATATTTGACGAAAAGTCATAAGAAATACAATTTTTTTAATAAAAACTAAAATATCCTCGAAATCATTGAAGAAGAAGTACCTTATCAGACGAAAATATGCCTTATCTAATAAGAGACATTTAAATTTTTTTAATTGCATAAATGGGCGGCATTTTATTCAGAATTAATAGTTTCTTACATTTACATTTTTTAATTGCATAAACGGGGGGGCATTTTATTCAGAATTAATTGTTTTTTACATGGACAAAAAATTGGTTTAATTTTTTTCCATTAAATACTTGAGGTATAGAAAAGTACTTTGCGATAAGAATCGGCAGTAGGACGGAATCGTGTTGACCACCGATTAGATTTTTGCGTATAACTCTTGCTTGCTTCAACCGACTTCTTCGACTAAGAGCTCGATGGAAAGCTTATCTGTTCCTCTTATGATGGCATTAACATATTTTGCAAAAAGTCATAAGAAATAAAACTTTTTTGATCAAAACTAAAAAATCCTCGAAATCATTGAAGAAGAAGTACCTTATCAGACGAATTTATGCCTTATATAATAAGAAACATTAAAATTTTTTTAATTGCATTAATGGGCGGCATTTTATTCAGAATAAATAGTTTTTTACATGGACCTAAAATTCGTTTAATTTTTTCCTATTAAATACAAGAATTATAGAAAAGTACTTTGCGAAAAGAATCGGCAGTAGGACGGAATCGTGTTGATCATCGATTTGTTTTTTTTTAATAACTCTTGCATCCTTCGACCAACTTCTTCGACTTACAGCTCGATGGAAAGCTTATCAGTTCGTCTTATAGTCGGCATTAACATATTTTATGAAAAGTCATAGGAAATAAATTTTTTTTGATAAAAACTTAAATATCCTCGAAAACATTGAAGAAGATGTACCTTGTCAGACGAAAATATGCCTTATCTAATAAGCGACATTTACATTTTTTTAATTGCATAAACGGGCGGCATTTTATTCAGAATTAATAGTTTTTTACATGGACAAAAAATTCGTTTAATTTTTCTCTATTAAATAATAGAATTATAGAAAAGTACTTTACGAAAAGAATCGGCAGTAGGACGGAATCGTGTTGACCACCGATTAGTTTTTTGCTAATAACTCTTGCTTGCTTCGATCGACTTCTTCGACTAAGAGCTCGATGGAAAGCTTATCTGTTCCTCTTATAAATGGCATTAACATATTTTGCAAAAAATCATAAGAAATATAATTTTTTTGATCAAAACTAATATATCCTCGAAATCATCAAAGAAGAAGTACCTTATCAGACGAAAATATGCCTTATATAATAAGAGACATTTACATTTTTTTAATTGCATAAACGGGCGGCATTTTATTCAGAATTAATAGTTTTTTACATGGACAAAAAATTCGTTTAATTTTTTCTATTAAATACTAGAATTATAGAAAAGTTCGTTGTGAAAAGAATCGGCAGTAGGACGGAATCGTGTAGACCACCGATTAGTTTTTTGCTAATAACTCTTGCATCCTTCGATCGACTTCTTCCACTAAGAGCTCGATGGAAAGCTTATCTGTTCCTCTTATAGATGGCATTTACATATTTTACAAAAAGTCATAAGAAATAAAACTTTTTTGATCAAAACTAAAATATCCTCGAAATCATTGAAGAAGAAGTACCTTATCAGACGAAAATATGCCTTATATAATAAGAGACATATAAAATTTTTTTAATTGCTTAAATGGGCGGCATTTTATTCAGAATTAATAGTTTTTTACATGGACAAAAAATTCGTTTAAGTTTTTCTATTAAATACTAGATTTATAGAAATGTACTTTGCGAAAAGAATCGGCAGTAGGACGGAATCGTGTAGACCACCGACTAGTTTTTTGCTAATAACTCTTGCATCCTTCGATCGACTTCTTCTACTAAGAGCTCGATGGAAAGCTTATCAGACCCTCTTATAGACGGCATTAATATATTTTATGAAAAGTCATAAGAAATAAATTTTTTTTGATAAAAACTAAAATATCCTCGAAAACATTGAAGAAGATGTACCTTGTCAGATGAAAATCTATAATATAAAAATGAATCGCAAAATGTGTTGGTAAGCGCATAACTCAACAACGCCTGGACCAATTTGGCCAATTCTTTTTTTTAAATGTTCGTTGAAGTTCAAAGATGGTTTTTACGGCGAGAAAAATTCAAATAATTGCTGGAAAACCCCTAAAAACAGACCTTTTCTTTTTCCCATACAAACTTGCGACGTCGCAAGCATTAAACGTAACATGCAATGCTTCTTCTTATACGACAGTATTATTATGTGTTTGTTGATTGAAAGAGAACAAGAAAACTTTGAGAGAACGTACAAGCCAGAGAGTATTAAAATTAATTAATACTCTTTGCAAATTACACGCACTAATGTGTAAACAATGCAGGTATGTACGGCTTGAAGGATTTGACTCCAAGTCATGTCAAATTAAAAAAAAGTTGAAACAACAACAAACTGTCAATGTCAGTGTTGTTTTTCTTGGATTTTCACTACTGAGTTTGCTTTTGTCAACTGATACACGAAACAAACCGTAGCTATGTATATCGTGTTTAGTGCAGTGTTTAGTTACCTATGATCACTTATTATTGAATGTGAGACAATAATCTATAGTATAATAAAAATGAATCGAAAAATATGTTGATAAGCGCATAACTCAAAAACAGCTTCCGATTCAATGAAATTTTCAGTTAATCTTTAGATGGACCTCCTGAAGGTTGTTATAATGTTTTGGTATCAATCCGACCATTTTAACTGGTAGCCTCCATACGGAAAGAAGAAGAAAAATAAACAATATTAAGATTTTGTGGACGCAAGCACGTACCATTCTTTGCTTCTTCTTACACTTTTGTATTGGTATGAGTGTGTTGTTTGCAAAGAGAACAAGAGAACGGTGAGAAAACGGAGGAGCATTCCCTATCGGACTTTTCACCGTGAAAAACGTACAATTTCTCAGTTCTTTTTTCATGTAGAACTACGTGAAAATTTGTGAAATTTTCTTTTCATTTTATCATTGAGTGTCCTAGGCCTGTAACTGTTCTTTTAGAATGTTTTTTCATGTGGATTTTCACGTAGATTTATCTGGTTGACTGGCTTCGGGTTTCATTTGAAGTTCCTCTTTACAGAATCAGTATGACAGACCTACTAATTTTAGCAGGGTTATTCTCATGTGAAGTTGATGAAGTTCATGCTAACAAATTCACAGTGCCATTTGCAATGAAAAATTGGGGCTAAATTTCATGTAGTTTTTGTTTAGCTCAATGAATAGTGTATTGTACTCTTAAGCCAAAGGGCGCGGGTTCAAATCCCAGCTATGCCAAGTCAAAAACTTTTTATTTCTTTGTAATATAAAGGAAAACTTATGGTTAAACAATTGTATACAACAAAACGAATGAATCCAAAAATTAAAAGAAAAATTGGAACTCCAACCATGCCATAGATGTACTATTTATATTTTTATTTGTTATTATCATGAAAATTAACTTTGAAACGTGATATTATTATTTAAAACTGACACTCATTACACTGAAATGACCATACATGTATAAACCTTCCGTGGTTGCTGGGAGTTGAACCCGGTGTCAACTTCCAAATAACTATGTTTTTCACAGCTCGAACAACTGAGCTACCTGTCCGCGCGAAAAGAGTATGGTTGTTTGTAATGAAAGCAAAACTAATCGGAAAACGCAAGACTAACGTTTCGCGTTTCTTCGAGAATATTCTAAAAAGTTTTCTTTCAAATTTCAATTTACAAAAGAACAGTGCCAAACACACTGAGTAAAGGAAGGAACATTTTCATGTATCAGTTTTTTTTTTAGCTTTCTAAAGTAACGTAGATATTTTCTTATATGGAGAAGTAGGCTTTGAATTTTTTTGAATTTTTTGAAAAGCATGCAAAACAAAATGAGTATAGAAGTGACATTTTCATGTATTGCTCCTTTTCAGCCATACAGAGTAACGTATATGTTTACCTTATCTGACAAAATCGTCTTCGGACTCATTCGTATTTATTTTTTTAAATCAGCTTGCTAAACATACTGAGTATAGAAGCGACATTTCCATGTATCGCTGCTTTTCAGCCTTATGAAGAAACGTAAGTGTTTGGCTAACAAAATCGTCTTCGGGCAAGCTCCCCTACTCTATGTTCTAAAAGAACCGTGAAAAACCCACTTAGCTTAGAAGCTACGTTTTCATGTATCGGTGCCATTTAACCTTGTAAAATAACGTAGATGACTGCTTCATAGTGCTTTTTGCCTTATTGGCACACTGAAAACTACATCAGTGATTTTTTCCTTTTAGAAAGAACGGTGAAAAACTTGCTAATTTTTGTCACTAAGTTACTGAAGGTCCGGCTGGGTTACTTTCGAAATTGTGCTTCACTTCTTCTTCATCTTTTACATACAGCCACATATGTACACATATTAGTGTTTTTATACTCTTCACGTATGTAAATATTATTATGACTTTGTCACGGAGTTTGTAACCCCCAGAAGGAGAAATCTCCGACTATTGACCTGAAATTTTACAGCTTTACCACCATAAATCATTTGTCGGAACTGCAATGATCAGACCATTAGAACTGGTAGCACCCATACAGAATGAAGAAGAAAAATGAACAGAACTTAAATCGTTGAATGGAAAACTTTTTCGTTTTGAAAGATAGAGGGATGAAAAAAACATAAACAAACATAGTAACTTTACGTACGCAGACTAAATTTCTGGAATTGTCATTAAGATCGGACCACTGAAACTCGTACTTATCATACAAAGTGAAGAAGAGGAAAAGGCAGAAAATTTACGGCGTTGAAAGGAAAATTTTTTTTTTCTTAATTAATTGACTTACAACTTCACAAGCTAATATCAATAAATTGCAAGTTTCCATATTATCTTAAACAATGAAAATTGGTATATAGGCTATTAAAGTAAAGAGAAAGCAGATTCCATCCAAAAAACTGGCGTGGCATAAAAAGAGCGTGAAAAGTAAATAGTCTTCAGCAAGGCTGAATAGCGTTTTTTATACTCCTGCAAAAATAATATATATTTGCGATGCCATGAAGTTCGCTACGCAGAGAAGGAGATATCGCCGACCACATAAAGCATATATTATCTTCACAAGACGAGTTAACACAGTCATGTCCATATGTCTGCTTCAATACCAACTGCGAGCTCAGTTTTAACGATTTCAAAAAAAATAAAACGCAGAAAATTATCTTATCGATTCAGGCAGTTTGTATGTAAAAAATCTGCATGATTGGATTGCTATTACATTTAGCTGCCGGTTAAAAATTAGGTTTTTTAAAACTACCACCTTAGTTTTTTGTACAAAAACATTTTAGACGTCAAAAAAGGCACTTTGCGAAAGAAACAATCGGTCAAAACAAGATTTTTGTTAGAAAAATGTTTTATTAATTTTTAACTATTTTCCAAAATTTTATTAGAATCGAACATAAAGGCGTGGCCCCGACCATATAGAGAAACATCTTCAAAATAACATTTTGCTGTAAGCAAAATCGCCAGAAGGCTGTAAAGTGGAGAGTATTTTTCATTTTGCTAAAATGGAACAAAGGAACAATTAGTCAAAAATATGGTTTTGTTGTTCTTAAATATAAACAGATGGAATTTTGCAATCACATGTTTGTAAAGGTAATTATATATCACTGCAAAGTAAGAAATTTGCCATAATTACAAGGCATTAAGAATTCTGAAACGCATTAACGGTAATTAGAGTTTCAAAACACTGGAATATTTTTTTTTTTAAATTTAATTAATCTACGAAAACAAAATCTGGAAATAATATTGATGACTTCGAACCCAACAAGAATTGATAAATGAACGTGGCTGCTGCAACATATAATAAAAATTTTAAACGCCTATGTACCTGTATCTATTAGTCTGACAAGAAGAAAATTTAGGAACTAATTGTGATAGAGTGTTAAAAGATTCAATCCTGGGCTATATGCAACAGTTCATCATACTTTGAGGGCGTAGCAAAGCGCGCCGGGTCAGCTAGTATGCCTTATATAATAAGAGACATTTACATTTTTTAATTTGCATAAACGGGCGGCATTTTATTCAGAATTAATAGTTTTTTACATGGACAAAAAATTCGTTTAATTTTTTTCTATAAAATACTAAAATTATAGAAAAGTACTTTGCGAAAAGAATCGGCAAATGGACGGAATTGTGTTGACCACCGATTAGTCTTTTGCTTATAACTCTTGCATCCTTCGACCAACTTCTTCGGCTAAGAGTTCGATGGAAGGCTTATCTGTTTCTAATTCAGATGGTATTCACATATTTTACGAAAAGTTATAACAAATACAATTTTTTTGATAAAAAATAAAATATCCTCGAAATCATTGAAGAAGGTGTACCTCGTCAGACGAAAATATGCCTTATCTAATAAGAGACATTTAAATTTTTTTAATTGCTTAAATGGGCGGCATTTTATTCAGAATTAATAGTTTTTTACATGGACAAAAAATTCGTTTAATTTTTTCCATTATATACTATATTTATAGAAAAGAACTTTGCGAAAAGAATCGGCAGTAGGACGGAATCGTGTTGACCACCGATTAGTTTTTTGCTAATAACTCTTGCATCCTTCGATCGACTTCTTCGACTAAGAGCTCGATGGAAAGCTCATCTGTTTCTCTTACAGATGGCATTAACATATCTTACGAAAAATCATAAGAAATACAATTTTTTTAATAAAAACTAAAATATCTTCGAAATCATTGAAGAAGAAGTACCTTATCAGACGAAAATATGCCTTATCTAATAAGAGACATTTAAATTTTTTTAATTGCATAAATGGGCGGCATTTTATTCAGAATTAATAGTTTCTTACATTTACATTTTTTAATTGCATAAACGGGGGGGCATTTTATTCAGAATTAATTGTTTTTTACATGGACAAAAAATTGGTTTAATTTTTTTCCATTAAATACTTGAGGTATAGAAAAGTACTTTGCGATAAGAATCGGCAGTAGGACGGAATCGTGTTGACCACCGATTAGTTTTTTGCTAATAACTCTTGCATCCTTCGTCTGACTTCTTCGATTAAGACCTCGATGGAAAGCTTATCTGTTCCTCTTATAGATGGCATTAACATATTTTGCAAAAAGTCATAAGAAATAAAACTTTTTTGATCAAAACTAAAATATCCTCGAAATCATTGAAGAAGAAGTACCTTATCAGATGAAAATATGCCTTATATAATAAGAAACATTAAAATTTTTTTAATTGCATTAATGGGCGGCATTTTATTCAGAATAAAGAGTTTTTTACATGGACAAAAAATTCGTTTAATTTTTTCCCATTAAATACAAGAATTATAGAAAAGTACTTTGCGAAAAGAATCGGCAGTAGGACGGAATCGTGTTGACCACCGATTAGTTTTTTGCTAATAACTCTTGCATCCTTCGACCGACTTCTTCGACTTAGAGCTCGATGGAAAGCTTATCAGTTCCTCTTATAGTCGGCATTAACATATTTTATGAAAAGTCATAGGAAATAAATTTTTTTTGATAAAAACTTCAATATCCTCGAAAACATTGAAGAAGATGTACCTTGTCAGACGAAAATATGCCTTTATATAATAAGAGACATTTACATTTTTTTAATTGCATAAACGGGCGGCATTTTATTCAGAATTAATAGTTTCTTACATTTACATTTTTTAATTGCATAAACGGGGGGGCATTTTATTCAGAATTAATTGTTTTTTACATGGACAAAAAATTGGTTTAATTTTTTTCCATTAAATACTTGAGGTATAGAAAAGTACTTTGCGATAAGAATCGGCAGTAGGACGGAATCGTGTTGACCACCGATTAGTTTTTTGCTAATAACTCTTGCATCCTTCGTCTGACTTCTTCGATTAAGACCTCGATGGAAAGCTTATCTGTTCCTCTTATAGATGGCATTAACATATTTTGCAAAAAGTCATAAGAAATAAAACTTTTTTGATCAAAACTAAAATATCCTCGAAATCATTGAAGAAGAAGTACCTTATCAGACGAAAATATGCCTTATATAATAAGAGACATATAAATTTTTATACTTTTCACTTATGTGAAATAGTATATTAACTTTGTCACGGAGTTTGTAACAGATCGAAATATTAATTTCCGACTATATAAAGTATATATATTCTTGATCAGGACGACAAGACGAGTTGATTTGGCCATGTCCGTCTGTCCGTCTGTCTGTCTGTCGGTCTGTCTGTCTGTCTGTCTGTATGTATGCAAACTAGTCCCTCAGTTTTGAAGCTATCGAACTGAAACTTTGCACAGAGTCTTAGAATTTATTACGATGAATCATTCGTCGGAACCAGCATGATCGGATTATTGGAACAGGTAGCTCCCATACGAAAAGAAGAAGAAAACTTTTTTGTTTTGTACAATAGAGTGCTGAAATTTTAAACATAGTAGTTTTACATAGTCCGACTACATGCCTGAAAGTTTCATTGAGATTGGACATCTGGAACTGGTAGCTCCCATACAAAATGAAGAAGAGGAAGAGAAGGAATATTCTCGTCGTTGTATGGAAAACTTTTTTGTTTCTTAACCAATTGACTTGAAATTTTAAAGTTATGTTCTTAGGGAGGAATGAAAACTATTTTGACCAAAAGTGGGCGTAGCCACGCCCACTTATAGCGAAAATTGACCCGTTGTATGGAAAACTTTTTTGTTTTTTAACCAATTGACTTGAAACTTTACAGTTATGTTCTTACAGAGGAATGAAAACTATTTTGAACAAAAGTGGGCGTGGCCACGCCCTTTTATAGCGAAAATTTACCCGTTGTATGGAAAACTTTTTTGCTTTTTAACCAACTGACTTGAAACTTTACAGGATTGTTCTTAGGGTGGAATGAAAACAGTTTTGACCAAAAGTGGGCGTGGCCACGCCCTTTTATAGCGAAAATTGACCCGTTGTATGGAAAACTTTTTTGTTTTTTAACCAATTGACTTGAAACTTTGCAGTTATGCTCTTAGGGAGGAATGAAAACTATTTTGATCAAAACTGGGCATGGCCACGCCCACTTATAGCTTAACTTGACCCTTTGTATGGAAAACTTTTTTGTTTTTTAACCAATTGACTTGAAACTTTACAGTTATGTTCTTAGAGAGGAATGAAAACTATTTTAACCAAAAGTGGGCGTAGCCACGCTTACTTATAGCGAAAATTGACCCGTTGTATGGAAAACTTTTTGGTTTTTTAATCAATTGACTTGAAACTTTGCAGTTATGCTCTTAGGGAGGAATGAAAACTATTTTGATCAAAAGTGGGCATGGCCACGCCCACTTATAGCTTAACTTGACCCTTTGTATGGAAAACTTATTTGTTTTTTAACCAATTGACTTCAAACTTTACAGTTATGTTCTTAGGGAGGAATGAAAACTATTTTAACCAAAAGTGGGCGTAGCCACGCCTACTTATAGCGAAAATTGACCCGTTGTATGGAAAACTTTTTTGTTTTTTGACCAATTGACTTAAAACTTTGCAGTTATGCTCTTAGGGAGGAATGAAAACTATTTTGATCAAAAGTCGGCATGGCCACGCCCACTTATAGCTTAACTTGACCCTTTGCATGGAAAACATTATTGTTTTTTAACCAACTGACTTGAAACTTTACAGTTATGTTCTTAGGGAGGAATGAAAACTATTTTGACCAAATTTGGGCATGGCTACGCCCACTTATCGCAAAACTTGAACCGTTGTATGGAAAAATTTTTTGTTTTTTAACGAATTGACTTGAAACATTACAGTTATGTTGTTAGGGGGGCATGAAAACTATTCATTTAGTTTTTTTTATAGTGACACAAAGTGAAAAGTATTATAGCTTTAGCCTTGCTGAAGATAGCGTCCTTACTGGTTTTTAATTGCATTAATGGGCGGCATTTTATTCAGAAATAATAGTTTTTTACATGGACAAAAAATTCGTTTAATTTTTTCTATTAAATACTAGAATTATAGAAAAGTACGTTGCGAAAAGAATCGGCAGTAGGACGGAATCGTGTAGACCACCGATTAGTTTTTTGCTAATAACTCTTGCATCCTTCGATCGACTTCTTCCACTAAATGCTCGATGGAAAGCTTATCTGTTCCTCTTATAGATGGCATTATTATATTTTACGAAAAATCATAAGAAATAAAATTTTTTTGACAAAAACTAAAATATCCTCGGAATCATTGAAGAAGAAGAACCTTATAAGACGAAAATATACCTTATCTAATAAGAGGCATTAAAGTTTTTTTAATTGCATAAATGGGCGGCATTTTATTCAGAATTAATAGTTTCTTACATGGACAAAAAATTCGTTTAATTTTTTTCCATTAAATACTTGAGGTATAGAAAAGTAATTTGCAAAAAGAATCGGCAGTAGGACGGAATCGTGTTGACCACCGATTAGTTTTTTGCTAATAACTCTTGCTTCCTTCGACCGACTACTTCGACTTAGAGCTCGATGGAAGGCTTATCTGTTCCTCATTCAGATGGCATTAACATATTTTACAAAAAGTCATAAGAAATAAAATTTTTTTGATCAAAACTAAAATATTCTCGAAATCATTGAAGAAGAAATACCTTATCAGACAAAAATATGCCTTATCTAATAAGAGTCATTTAAATTTTTTTAATTGCATAAATGGGTGGCATTTTATTCAGAATTAATAGTTTCTTACATGGACAAAAAATTCGTTGAATTTTTTTCCATTAAATACTTGAGGTATAGAAAAGTACGTTGCGAAAAGAATCGGCAGTACGACGGAATCGTGTAGACCACGGATTTGTTTTATGCTTATAACTCTTGCATCCTTCGATCGACTTCTTCCACTTAGAGCTCGATGGAAAGCTTATCTGTTCCTCTTATAGATGGCATTAACATATTTTACAAAAAGTCATAAGAAATAAAACTTTTTTGATCAAAACTAAAATATCTTCGAAATCATTGAAGAAGAAGTACCTTATCACACGAAAATATGCCTTATCTAATAAGAGACATTAAAATGTTTTTAATTGCATAAATGGGCGGCATTTTATTCAGAATTAATAGTTTTTTACATGGACAAAAAATTCGTTAAATTTTTTCTATTAAATACTAGAATTATAAAAAAGTACGTTGCGAAACGAATCGGCAGTAGGACGGAATCGTTTTGACCACCGATTAGTTTTTTGCTAATAACTCTTGCATTTTATTCAGAATTAATAGTTTCTTACATGGACAAAAAATTCGTTTAATTTTTTTCCATTAAATACTTGAGGTATAGAAAAGTAATTTGCAAAAAGAATCGGCAGTAGGACGGAATCGTGTTGACCACCGATTAGTTTTTTGCTAATAACTCTTACTTCCTTCGACCGACTACTTCGACTTAGAGCTCGATGGAAAGCTTATCTGTTCCTCATTCAGATGGCATTAACATATTTTACGAAAAGTCATAAGAAATAAAAATTTTTTGATAAAAACTAAAATATCCTCGAAATCATTGAAGAAGGTGTACCTTGTCAGACGAAAATATGCCTTATCTACTAAGAGACATTAAAATGTTTTTAATTGCATAAATGGGCGGCATTTTATTCAGAATTAATAGTTTTTTACATGGACAAAAAATTCGTTAAATTTTTTCTATTAAATACTAGAATTATAAAAAAGTACGTTGCGAAAAGAATCGGCAGTAGGACGGAATCGTTTTGACCACCGATTAGTTTTTTGCTAATAACTCTAGCATTTTATTCAGAATTAATAGTTTCTTACATGGACAAAAAATTCGTTTAATTTTTTTCCATTAAATACTTGAGGTATAGAAAAGTAATTTGCAAAAAGAATCGGCAGTAGGACGGAATCGTGTTGACCACCGATTAGTTTTTTGCTAATAACTCTTGCTTCCTTCGACCGACTACTTCGACTTAGAGCTCGATGGAAAGCTTATCTGTTCCTCATTCAGATGGCATTAACATATTTTACGAAAAGTCATAAGAAATAAAAATTTTTTGATAAAAACTAAAATATCCTCGAAATCATTGAAGAAGGTGTACCTTGCCAGACGAAAATATGCCTTATCTAATATGAGACATTTAAATTTTTTTAATTGCATAAATGGGTGGCATTATATTCAGAATTAATAGTTTTTTACATGGACAAGAAATTCGTTTAATTTTTTCCCATTAAATACTAGAATTATAGAAAAGTACTTTGCGAAAAGAATCGGTAGTAGGACGGAATCGTGTTGACCACAGATTAGTTTTTTGCTAATAACTCTTGCATCCTTCGACCGACTTCTTCGACTAAGAGCTCGATGGAAATGATTTCCCATTGAATACTAGAATTACAGAAAAGTACTTTGCGAAAATACTCGGCATTAAGTCGGAATCGTGTTGACCACTGATTAGTTTTTTGCTAATAACTCTTGCATCCTTCGATCGACTTCTTCCACTAAGAGCTCTATGGAAAGCTTATCTGTTCCTCTTTTAGATGGCATTAACATATTTTACAAAAAGTCATAAGAAATAAAACTTTTTTGATCAAAACTTAAATATCCTCGAAATCATTGAAGAAGAAGTATCTTAACAGACGAAAATATGCCTTATCTAATAAGAGACATTTACATTTTTTTAATTGCATAAACGGGCGGAATTTTATTCAGAATTAATAGTTTTTTACATGGACAAAAAATTCGTTTAATTTTTTCCATTAAATACTAGAATTATAGAAAAGTACGTTGCGAAAAGAATCGGCAGTAGGACGGAATCGTGTAGACCACGGATTAGTTTTATGCTAGTAACTCTTGCTTCCTTCGACCGACTTCTTCAACTAAGAGCTCGATGGAAAGCTTATCAGTTCCTCTTTCAAAAGGCATTATCATATTTTACGAAAAGTCATAAGAAATAAAACTTTTTTGATCAAAACTAAAATATCTTCGAAATCATTGAAGAAGTAGTACCTTATCACACGAAAATATGCCTTATCTAATAAGAGACATTTACATTTTTTTAATTGCATAAACGGGCGGCATTTTATTCAGAATTAATAGTTTTTTACATGGACAAAAAATTCGTTAAATTTTTTCTATTAAATACTAGAATTATAAAAAAGTACGTTGCGAAAAGAATCGGCAGTAGGACGGAATCGTGTTGACCACCGATTAGTTTTTTGCTAATAACTCTTGCATTTTATTCAGAATTAATAGTTTCTTACATGGACAAAAAATTCGTTTAATTTTTTTCCATTAAATACTTGAGGTATAGAAAAGTAATTTGCAAAAAGAATCGGCAGTAGGACGGAATCGTGTAGACCACGGATTAGTTTTATGCTAATAACTCTTGCATCCTTCGATCGACTTCTTCCACTTAGAGCTCGATGGAAAGCTTATCTGTTCCTCTTATAGATGGCATTAACATATTTTACAAAAAGTCATAAGAAATAAAACTTTTTTGATCAAAACTAACATATCTTCGAAATCATTGAAGAAGAAGTACCTTATCACACGAAAATATGCCTTATCTAATAACAGACATTTACATTTTTTTAATTGCATAAACGGGCGGCATTTTATTCAGAATTAATACTTTTTTACATAGACAAAAAATTCGTTAAATTTTTTCTATTAAATACTTGAGGTATAGAAAAGTAATTTGCAAAAAGAATCGGCAGTAGGACGGAATCGTGTTGACCACCGATTAGTTTTTTGCTAGTAACTCTTGCTTCCTTCGACCGACTTCTTCAACTAAGAGCTCGATGGAAAGCTTATCAGTTCCTCTTTCAAAAGGCATTATCATATTTTACGAAAAGTCATAAGAAATAAAACTTTTTTGATCAAAACTAAAATATCTTCGAAATCATTGAAGAAGAAGTACCTTATCACACGAAAATATGCCTTATCTAATAAGAGACATTTACATTTTTTTAATTGCATAAACGGACGGCATTTTATTCAGAATTAATAGTTTTTTACATGGACAAAAAATTCGTTAAATTTTTTCTATTAAATACTTGAGGTATAGAAAAGTAATTTGCAAAAAGAATCGGCAGTAGGACGGAATCGTGTTGACCACCGATTAGTTTTTTGCTAGTAACTCTTGCTTCCTTCGACCGACTTCTTCAACTAAGACTTCGATGGAAAGCTTATTAGTTCCTCTTTCAAAAGGCATTATCATATTTTACGAAAAGTCATAAGAAATAAAAATTTTTTGATAAAAACTATAATATCCTCGAAATCATTGAACAGATGAAAATATGCCTTGTCTAATAAGAGACATTTAAATTTTTTTAATTGCATAAATGAGCGGCATTTTATTCAGAATTAATAGTTATTTACATGGACAAGAAATTCGTTTAATTTTTTCCCATTAATTACTAGAATCATAGAAAAGTACTTTGCAAAAAGAATCGGCAGTATGACGGAAAGGTGTTGACCACCGATTAGTTTTTTGCTAATTACTCTTGCATCCTTCGACCGACTTCTTCGACTAAGAGCTTGATGGAAAGCTTATCTGTTCCTCTTTCAGATGGCATTAACATATTTTACGAAAAGTCATAAGAAATAAAATTTTTTTGATCAAAACTAAAATATCCTTGAAATCATTGAACAAGAAGTACCTTATCACACGAAAATATGCCTTATCTAATAAGAGACATTTAAATTTTTTTAATTGCATAAATGGGCGGCATTTTATTCAGAATTTATAGTTATTTATATTGACAAAAAATTCGTTTAATTTTTTTCCATTAAATACTAGAATTATAGAAAAGTACTTTGAAAAAAGAATCGGCTGTAGGACAGAAACGTGTTGACCACCGATCAGTTTTTTGCTAATAACTCATGCATCCTTCGACCGACTTCTTCGACTTAGAGTTTGATGGAAAGTTTATGTGTTCCTCTTTCAGATGGCATTAACATATTTTACGAAAAGTCGTAAGATATAAAATTTTTTTGATCAAAACTAAAATATCCTCGAAATCATTGAACAGACGAAAAAATGCCTTGTCTAATAAGAGACATTTAAATTTTTTTAATTGCATAAATGGGCGGCATTTTATTCAGAATTAATAGTTTGTTACATGGACAAAAAATTCGTTTAATTTTTTTCCATTAAATACTAGAATTATAGAAAAGTAGAAACGTGTTGACCACCGATTAGTTTTTTGCTAATAACTCATGCTTCCTTCGATCGACTTCTTCGACTAAGAGCTCGATGGAAAGCTTATCTGTTTCTCTTACAGATGGCATTAACATATTTTACGAAAAGTCATAAGAAATAAAATTTTTTTTTCAAAACTAAAATATCCTCGAAATCATTGAAGAAGAAGAACCTTATCACACGAAAATATGCCTTATCTAATAAAAGACATTTCAATTTTTTTAATTGCTTAAATGGGCGGCATTTTATTCAGAATTAATAGTTTTGTACATACACAAAAAATTCGTTTAATTTTTTCCCATTAAATACTTGCAGTATAGAAAAGTTCTTTGCGAAAAGAATCGGCAGCAAGACGGAATCGTGTTGACCACCGATCAGTTTTTTGCTTATAACTCTTGCATCCTTCGACCGACTTCTTCGACTAAGAGCTCAATGGAAAACTTATCTGTTTCTCTTACAGATGGCATTAACATATCTTACGAAAAATCATAAGAAATACAATTTTTTTGATCAAAACTAAAATATCTTCGAAATCATTGAAGAAGAAGTACCTTATCAGACGAAAATATGCCTTATCTAATAAGAGACATATAAATTTTTTTAATTGCAGAAATGGGTGGCATTTTATTCAGAAAAAAAAATTTGTCACATGGAAAAAAAGATTCGTGTAATGATTTCCCATTAAATACTAGAATTATAGAAAAGTACTTTGCGAAAAGAATCGGCAGTAGGACGGAATCGTGATGACCACTGATTAGTTTTTGGCTAATAACTCTTGCATCCTTCGATCGACTTCTTCGACTAAGAGCTCGATGGAAAGCTTATCTGTTTCTCTTACAGATGGCATTAACATATCTTACGAAAAATCATAAGAAATACAATTTTTTTGATCAAAACTAAAATATCTTCGAAATCATTGAAGAAGAAGTACCTTATCAGACGAAAATATGCCTTATCTAATAAGAGACATATAAATTTTTTTAATTGCAGAAATGGGTTGCATTTTATTCAGAAAAAAAAATTTGTCACATGGAAAAAAAGATTCGTGTAATGATTTCCCATTAAATACTAGAATTATAGAAAAGTACTTTGCGAAAAGAATCGGCAGCAGGACGGAATCGTGTTGACCACCGATCACTTTTTTGCTTATAACTCTTGCATCCTTCGACCGACTTCTTCGACTAAGAGATCGATGGAAAGCTTTTCTGTTTCTCTTACAGATGGCATTAAAATATCTTACGAAAAATCATAAGAAATACAATTTTTTTGATCAAAACTAAAACATCCACGAAATCATTGAAGAAGAAGTACCTTATCAGACGAAAATATGCCTTATCTAATAAGAGACATTTAAATTTTTTTAATTGCAGAAATGGGTGGCATTTTATTCAGAAGAAATAGTTTTTTACATGGACAAAAAATTTGTTTCATTTTTCCCATTAAATAAAATTTTTTTTTTTCTAATAACTCTTGCATCCTTCGACCGACTTCTTCGACTAAGAGCTCGATGGAAAGCTTATCTGTTTCTCTTACAGATGGCATTAACATATCTTACGAAAAATCATAAGAAATACAATTTTTTTGATCAAAACTAAAATATCCTCGAAATCATCGAACAGACGAAAAAATGCCTTGTCTAATAAGAGACATTTAAATTTTTATACTTTTCACGTATGTGAAACAGTATAATAACTTTGTGCTGAAGTTTGTAACACACAGAAATATTCACTTGCGACTATATAAAGTATATATATTCTTGATCAGGACGACAAGACGAGTTGATTTAGCCATGTCCGTCTGTCCGTCTGTCCGTCTGTCTGTATATATACAATCTCCTCCCACAGTTTTGAAGATATCGAGCTGAAATTTTGCACAGAGACTTCTTATTCGTGCAGTCAAATCATTGGTCGGAACCGGCCATATCGGACCACTGGAACTGGTAGCCCCCATACGAAAAGAAGAAGAAAAATGAACAAAACTTGAATCGTTGTATGGAAAACTTTTTTGTTTTGTATGATAGAGTGCTGAAATTTTAAACATAGTAGTTCTACATAGTCCGACTACATGCCTGAAAGTTTCATTGAGATCGGGAAACTGGAACTGGTAGCCCCCATACAAAATGAAGAAGAGGAAGAGAAGCAATATTCACGTCGTTGTATGGACAACTTTTTTGTTTTTTAACCAATTGACTTGAAACTTTACAGTTATGTTCTTAGGGAGGAATGAAAAGTATTTTGACCAAAAGTGGTCGTAGCCACACCCACTTATAGCGAAAATTGACCCGTTGTATGGAAAACTTTTTTGTTTTTTAACCAATTGACTTGAAACTTTACAGTTATGTTCTTAGGGAGGAATGAAAACTATTTTGACCAAAAGTGGGCGTAGCCACGCCCACTTATAGCTAAACTTGACCCGTTGTATGGAAAACTTTTTTGTTTTTTAACCAATTGACTTGAAACTTTACAGTTATGTTCTTAGGGAGGAATGAAAACTATTTTGACCAAAAGTGGGCGTAGCATCGCCCACTTATAGCGAAACTTGACCCGTTGTATGGAGAACTTTTTTGTTTTTTAACCAATTGACTAGAAACTTTACAGTTATGTTCTTAGGAAGGAATGAAAACTATTTTGACCAAAAGTGGGCATGGCCACGCCCACTAATAGCTAAACTTGATCCGTTGTATGGAAAACTTTTTTGTTTTTTAACCAATTGACTTGAAACTTTACAGTTATGTTCTAAGGGAGGAATGAAAACCATTTTGACCAAAAGTAGGCGTAGCTACGCCCACTTATAGCGAAAATTGACCTGTTGTATGGAAAACTTTTTTGTTTTTTAACCAATTGACTTGAAACTTCACAGTTATGTTCTAAGGGAGGAATGAAAACTATTTTGACCAAAAGTGGGCATGGACACGCCCACTTACACCGAAACTTGAACCGTTGTAAGGAAAACTTTTTTGTTTTTTGACCAATTGACTTAAAACTTTACAGTTATGTTCTTAGGGAGGAATGAAAACTATTAAAACCAAAAGTAGGCATAGCTACGCCCACTTATAGCGAAACTTGAACCGTTGTAAGGAAAACTTTTTGGTTTTTAACCAATTGACTTGAAACTTTACAGTTATGTTCTTAGGGAGGAATGAAAACTATTTTGACCAAAAGTGGGCATGGA
Organism: Phortica okadai; assembly: GCA_034638295.1. Classification (NCBI taxonomy): domain Eukaryota; kingdom Metazoa; phylum Arthropoda; class Insecta; order Diptera; family Drosophilidae; genus Phortica; species Phortica okadai. Next base: position 17,274,235 of record CM067852.1, read on the forward strand.
CACGCCCACTAATAGCTAAACTTGATCCGTTGTATGGAAAACTTTTTTGTTTTTTAACCAATTGACTTGAAACTTTACAGTTATATTCTTAGGGAAGAATGAAAACTATTTTGACCAAAAGTGGGCATGGCCACGCCCACTTATAGCGAAACTTGACCCGTTGTATGGAAAACTTTTTTGTTTTTTAACCAATTGACTTGAAACTCTACAGTTATGTTCTTAGGAAGGAATGAAAACTATTTTGACCAAAAGTGGGCATGGCCACGCTCACTAATAGCTAAACTTGACCCGTTGTATGGAAAACTTTTATGTTTTTTAACCAATTGACTTGAAACATTACAGTTATGTTGTTAGAGAGGCATGAAAACTATTCATTTCAGTTTTTTTTATAGTGACACAACGTGAAAAGTATTATAGCTTCAGCCTTGCTGAAGATAGCGTCCTTACTGGTTTTAATTGCATAAATGGGCGGCATTTTATTCAGAATTAATAGTTTGTTACATGGACAAAAAATTCGTTTAATTTTTTTCCATTAAATACTAGAATTATAGAAAAGTAGAAACGTGTTGACCACCGATTAGTTTTTTGCTAATAACTCTTGCTTCCTTCGATCGACTTCTTCGACTAAGAGCTCGATGGAAAGCTTATCTGTTTCTCTTACAGATGACATTAACATATTTTACGAAAAGTCATAAGAAATAAAATTTTTTTTTCAAAACTAAAATATCCTCGAAATCATTGAAGAAGAAGAACCTTATCACACGAAAATATGCCTTATCTAATAAAAGACATTTCAATTTTTTTAATTGCTTAAATGGGCGGCATTTTATTCAGAATTAAAAGTTTTGTACATGGACAAAAACTTCGTTTAATTTTTATTTCCTGTACACACACTGTGTATCAGGGTATATTAAGTTTGTTTGAGCCGGTTTGTATGTAACGCATAGAAGGAGGGGAGGGGGACCCTATAAAGTATATATATTCTTGATCAGGATGACAAGACGAATTGATATAGCCCTGTCTGTCCGTCCGTCCGTCCGTCCGTCCTTCCTCACCAATGGTTCTCGAAAACTATAAGAGCTAGAGACTTGAAATTTGGTGGATAGACTCGTGAGGTCAAACGCTAGATCAAGTTTGAAGGATTTTTGCCACGCCCACTCCTTCCCGCCCATCGAGCACCACCCATTTTTTCAAAAGGCTGTAGCTCGAAAACCTGATGAGTTAGAAACATGAAAATGAGTATGTAGACTCAGTATGTATAGCTCTACAAAACTGCATACCACATTTTTTCCCCCTCCCCTTCGTTTCCCCACAAAAAGTTGTTTTCTTAAAATTGCTGTATCTCCTAAACTATAATAGATACAATGCTGAAATTTTGTATGCAAACTCAGTAAACATACCTTTTTAAAACTGCATACCACAAACTTTCATTTTTAACGCTGTGTGACAACGCAAAGACAAACAAGTTGAAATTTGGCATAAATTGCGCTTTGAACACTGCTTTATCCTATTTGTAACAAAAACCGTACTTAACACTGCGAAAACTATTAAAGCTAGAGACTTGAAATTTGGAAGATAGACTCGTGTGGTCGAACACTAGATCAAGTTTGAAGGAATTTTTGCCATGCCCATTCCTTCCCGCCCATCGAGCACAACAAAAGGTCATTTTTTTCTTAAAATTGCTGTATCTCCTAAAGTATAAAGAATACAATGCTGAAATTTGGTATGCAAGCTCAGGTAACATACCTTTTTGAAACTGCATACAACAAACTACCACTTTCCCCGCAAAGACCAACACACTAAAATTTTGCAGCAATGCTTTGTAACAAAATCCGTACTAAAGCGCCATCTAATGGCAACATTGCACTGTGAGCCCTGCCTCACTATTAGCAAATACACAAACCATATCGTGGTACACTGCTTTTGCTGTCGGCGAATGTTTAACGTGTTATCAACATAGGAGTGTGTACAGGGTATTATATAGTTGAGAATACTCAACTATACCGCCCTTACTGGTTTTCCATTAAATACTTGCGGTATAGAAAAGTTCTTTGCGAAAATAATCGGCAGCAGGACGGAATCGTGTTGACCACCGATCAGTTTTTTGCTTATATCTCTTGCATCCTACGACCGACTTCTTCGACTAAGAGCTCGATGGAAAGCTTATCTGTTTCTCTTACAGATGGCATTAACATATCTTACGAAAAATCATAAGAAATAAAATTTTTTTGATCAGAACTAAAATATCTTCGAAATCATTGAAGAAGAAGTACCTTATCAGACGAAAATATGCCTTATCTAATAAGAGACATTTAAATTTTTTTAATTGCAGAAATGGGTGGCATTTTATTCAGAAAAAAAAATTTGTCACATGGAAAAAAAGATTCGTGTAATGATTTCCCATTAAATACTAGAATTATAGAAAAGTACTTTGCGAAAAGAATCGGCAGTAGGACGGAATCGTGATGACTTCTTCGACTAAGAGCTCGATGGAAAGCTTATCTATTCCACTTTCAGATGGCATTAACATATTTTACGAAAAGTCATAAGAAATAAAATTTGTTTGATCAAAACTAAAATATCTTCGAAATCATTGAAGCAGAACCTTATCAGACGAAAATATGCTTTATCTAATAAAAGACATTTAAATTTTTTTAATTGCAGAAATGGGTGGCATTTTATTCGGAAGAAATAGTTTTTTACATGGACAGAAAATTCGTTTAATTTTTATACTTTTCACTTATGTGAAATAGTATATTAACTTTGTCACGGAGTTTGTAACAGATCGAAATATTAATTTCCGACTATATAAAGTATATATATTCTTGATCAGGACGACAAGACGAGTTGATTTAGCCATGTCCGTCTGTCCGTCTGTCTGTCTGTTGGTCTGTCTGTCTGTCTGTCTGTATGTATGCAAACTAGTCCCTCAGTTTTGAAGCTATCGAGCTGAAACTTTGCACAGAGTCTTAGAATTTATTACGATGAATCATTCGTCGGAACCAGCATGATCGGATTATTGGAACAGGTAGCTCCCATACGAAAAGAAGAAGAAAAGTGAACAAAACTTGAATCGTTGTATGGAAAACTTTTTTGTTTTGTACAATAGAGTGCTGAAATTTTAAACATAGTAGTTTTACATGGTCCGACTACATGCCTGAAAGTTTCATTGAGATTGGACATCTGGAACTGGTAGCTCCCATACAAAATGAAGAAGAGGAAGAGAAGGAATATTCACGTCGTTGTATGGAAAACTTTTTTGTTTCTTAACCAATTGACTTGAAATTTTAAAGTTATGTTCTTAGGGAGGAATGAAATCTATTTTGACCAAAAGTGGTCGTAACCACGCGTAGCCACGCCCACTTATAGCGAAAATTGACCCGTTGTATGGAAAACTTTTTTGTTTTTTAAGCAATTGACTGGAAACTTTACAGTTATGTTCTTAGAGAGGAATGAAAACTATTTTGACCAAAAGATCTGGAACTGGTAGCTCCCATACAAAATGAAGAAGAGGAAGAGAAGGAATATTCACGTCGTTGTATGGAAAACTTTTTTGTTTCTTAACCAATTGACTTGAAATTTTAAAGTTATGTTCTTAGGGAGGAATGAAATCTATTTTGACCAAAAGTGGGCGTAACCACGCGTAGCCACGCCCACTTATAGCGAAAATAGACCCGTTGTATGGAAAACTTTTTTGTTTTTTAAGCAATTGACTGGAAACTTTACAGTTATGTTCTTAGAGAGGAATGAAAACTATTTTGACCAAAAGTGGGCGTAGCCACGCCCAATTATAACGAAAATTGACCCGTTGTATGGAAAACTTTTTTGTTTTTTAACCAATTGACTTGAAACTTTGCAGTTATGCTCTTAGGGAGGAATGAAAACTATTTTGATCAAAAGTGGGCGTGGCCACGACCACTTATAGCTTAACTTGACCATTTGTATGGAAAACTTTTTTGTTTTTTAACCAATTGACTTGAAACTTTACAGTTATGTTCTTAGGGAGGAATGAAAACTATTTTAACCAAAAGTGGGCGTAGCCACGCCTACTTATAGCGAAAATTGACCCGTTGTATGGAAAACTTTTTTGTTTTTTAACCAATTGACTTGAAACTTTGCAGTTATGCTCTTAGGGAGAAATGAAAACTATTTTGATCAAAAGTGGGCATGGCCACACCCACTTATAGCTTAACTTGACCCTTTGTATGGAAAACTTTTTGGTTTTTTAATCAATTGACTTGAAACTTTACAGTTATGTTCTTAGGGGGGAATGAAAACTATTTTGACGAAAAGTGGGCGTAGCCACGCCCTTTTATAGCGAAAATTGACCCTTTGTATGGAAAACTTTTTTGTTTTTTAACCAATTGACTTAAAACTTTACAGTTATGTTCCTAGAGAGGAATGAAAACTATTTTGACCAAAAGTGGGCGTAGCCACGCCTACTTATAGCAAAAATTGACCCGTTGTATGGAAAACTTTTTTGTTTTTTAACCAATTGACTTGAAACTTTGCAGTTATGCTCTTAGGGAGGAATGAAAACTATTTTGATCAAAAGTGGGCGTGGCCACGCCCTTTTATAGCGAAAATTGACCCTTTGTATGGAAAACTTTTTTGTTTTTTAACCAATTGACTTGAAACTTTGCAGTTATGCTCTTAGGGAGGAATCAAAACTATTTTGATCAAAAGTGGGCATGGCCACGCCCACTTATAGCCTAACTTGACCCTTTGTATGGAAAACTTTTTTGTTTTTTAACCAATTGACTTGAAACTTTGCAGTTATGCTCTTAGGGAGGAATGAAAACTATTTTGATCAAAAGTGGGCGTGGCCACGCTCTTTTATAGCGAAAATTGACCCGTTGTATGGAAAATTTTTTGCTTTTTAACCAATTGACTTGAAACTTTGCAGTTATGCTCTTAGGGAGGAATGAAAACTATTTTGACCAAAAGTGGGCGTAGCCACACCTACTTATAGCAAAAATTGACCCGTTGTATGGAAAACTTTTTTGTTTTTTAACCAATTGTCTTGAAACTTTGCAGTTATTCTCTTATGGAGGAATGAAAACTATTTTGATCAAAAGTGGGCGTGGCCACGCCCTTTTATAGCGAAAATTGACCCGTTGTATGGAAAACTTTTTTGCTTTTTAACCAACTGACGTGAAACTTTACAGGATTGTTCTTAGTGAATGAATGAAAACAGTTTTGACCAAAAGTGGGCGTGGCCACGCCCTTTTATAGCTAAACTTGACCCGTTGTATGGAAAACTTTTTTGTTTTTTAACCAATTGACTTGAAACCTTACAGTTATGTTTTTAGGGAGGAATGAAAACTATTTTATCCAAAAGTGGGCGTAGCCATGCCTACTTATAGCGAAAATTGACACGTTGTATGGAAACCTTTTTGTTTTTTAACCAATTGACTTGAAACTTTACAGTTATGTTCTTAGGAAGGAATCAAAACTATTTTGACCAAAAGTGGGCGTGGCCACGCCCTTTTATAGCGCAAATTTACCCTTTGTATGGAAAACATTATTGTTTTTTAACCAACTGACTTGAAACTTTACAGTTATGTTCTTAGGGAGGAATGAAAACTATGTTGACCAAATTTGGGCATGGCTACGACCACTTATCGCAAAACTTGAACCGTTGTATGGAAAAATTTTTTGTTTTTTAACGAATTGACTTGAAACATTACAGTTATGGTGATAGGGGGGCATGAAAACTATTTAAACCAAAAGTGGGCGTAGCCACGCCTACTTATAGCGAAAATTGACCCGTTGTATGGAAAACTTTTTTGCTTTTTAACCAACTGACTTGAAACTTTGCAGTTATGCTCTTAGGGAGGAATGAAAACTATTTTGATCAAAAGTGGGCATGGCCACGCCCACTTATAGCTTAACTTGACCCTTTGTATGGAAAACATTATTGTTTTTTAACCAACTGACTTGAAACTTTACAGTTATGTTCTTATGGAGGAATGAAAACTATTTTGACCAAATTTGGGCATGGCTACGACCACTTATCGCAAAACTTGACCCGTTGTATGGAAAATTTTTTTGTTTTTTAACCAATTGACTTGAAACCTTACAGTTATGTTCTTAGGGAGGAATGAAAACTATTTAAACCAAAAGTGGGCGTAGCCACGCCTACTTATAGCGAAAATTGACCCGTTGTATGGAAAACTTTTTTGCTTTTTAACCAACTGACTTGAAACTTTGCAGTTATGCTCTTAGGGAGGAATGAAAACTATTTTGATCAAAAGTGGGCATGGCCACGCCCACTTATAGCTTAACTTGACCCTTTGTATGGAAAACATTATTGTTTTTTAACCAACTGACTTGAAACTTTACAGTTATGTTCTTAGGGAGGAATGAAAACTATTTTGACCAAATTTGGGCATGGCTACGACCACTTATCGCAAAACTTGAACCGTTGTATGGAAAAATTTTTTGTTTTTTAACGAATTGACTTGAAACATTACAGTTATGTTGTTAGGGGGGCATGAAAACTATTCATTTAGTTTTTTTTATAGTGACACAAAGTGAAAAGTATTATAGCTTCAGCCTTGCTGAAGATAGCGTCCTTACTGATTTCCCATTAAATACTAAAATTATAGAAAAGTACTTTGCGAAAAGGATCGGCAGTAGGACGGAAACGTGTTGACCACCGATTAGTTTTTTCTAATAACTCATGCATCCTTCGACCGACTTCTTCGACTAAGAGCTCGATGGAAAGCTTATCTGTTCTTCTTTCAGATGGCATTAACATATTTTACGAAAAGTCTTATGAAAAAAATTTTTTTTTATCAAAACTAAAATATCCTCGAAATCATTGAAGAACAAGTACCTTATCAGACGAAAATATGCCTTATCTAATAAAAGACATTTAAATTTTTTTAGTTGCATAAATGGCTGGCATTTTATTCGGAAGTAATAGTTTTTTACATGGACAAAAAATTCGTTTCATTTTTTCCCATTAAATAAATTTTTTTTTTGCTAATAACTCTTGCATCCTTCGACCGACTTCTCCGACTAAGAGCTCGATGGAAAGCTTATCTGTTCCTCTTTCAGATGGCATTAATCTACTTTACGAAAAGTCATAAGAAATTAAATTTTTTTGATCAAAACTAAAATATCCTCGAAATCATTGAACAGAGGAAAATGTGCCTTGTCTAATAAGAGACATTTAATTTTTTTTAATTGCATAAATGGGCGGCATTTTATTCAGAATTAATAGTTTGTTACATGGACAAAAAATTCGTTTAATTTTTTCCCATTAAATACTCGAATTATAGAAAAGTAGAAACGTGTTGACCACCGATTAGTTTTTTGGTAATAACTCTTGCTTCCTTCGACCGACTTCTTCGACTAAGAGCTCGATGGAAAGCTTATATGTTCCTCATTCAGATGGCATTAACATATTTTACGAAAAGTCATAAGAAATAAAATTTTTTTGATCAAAACGAAAATATCTTCGAAATCATTGAAGAAGAAGTACCTTATCACACGAAAATATGCCGTATCTAATAAGAGACATTTAAATTTTTTTAATTGCATAAATGGGTGGCATATTATTCAGAATTAATAGTTTTTTACTTCGACAAAAAATTCGTTTAATTTTTTCGCATTAAATACTAGAATTATAGAAAAGCAGAAACGTATTGACCACCGATTAGTTTTTTGCTAATAACTCTTGCTTCCTTCGACCGATTTCTTCGACTAAGAGCTCGATGGAAAGCTTATCTGTTCCTCATTCAGATGGCATTAGCATATTTTACGAAAAGTCTTATGAAATAAATTTTTTTTTATCAAAACTAAAATGTCCTCGAAATCATTGAAGAAGAAGTACCTTATCACACGAAAATATGCCTTATCTAATAAGAGACATTTAAATTTTTTAAATTGCATTAATGGGCGGCATTTTATTCAGAATTAATAGTTTTTTACATGTACAAAAAATTCGCTTAATTTTTTCCATTAACTACTTGAGGTATAGAACAGTACTTTGCGAAAAGAATCGGCAGTGGGACCGACTCGTGTTGACCACCGATTAGTTTTTTGCTAATAACTCTTGCATCCTTTGACCGACTTCTTCGACTAAGAGCTCGATGGAAAGCTTATCTGTTCCTCTTTTAGAAGGCATTAACATATTTTACGAAAAGTCTTAAGAAATAAAATTTTTTTTATCAAAACTAAAATATCCTCGAAATCTTTAAAGAAGATGTTTCTTATAAAACGAAAATATTGCTTATCTAATAAAAGACACTTAAATATTTTTAATTGCATAAATGGGTGGCATTTTATTCAGAAAAAAAAATTTGTCACAGAAAAAAAAAATCCGTGTAATGATTTCCCATTAAATACTAGAATTATAGAAAAGTACTTTGCGAAAAGAATCGGCAGTAGGACGGAATCGTGGTGACCACTGATTAGTTTTTTGCTTATAACTCTTGCATCCTTCGATCGACTTCTTCCACTAAGTACTCGATGGAAAGCTTATCTGTTCCTCATTCAGATGGCATTAACATATTTTACGAAAAGTCTTAAGAAATAAAATTTTTTTTATCAAATTTAAAATATCCTCGAAATCATTGAACAAGAAGTACCTTATCACACGAAAATATGCCTTATCTAATAAAAGACATTTAATTTTTTTTAATTGCATGAATGGGCGGCATTTTATTCAGAATTAATAGTTTTTTACATGGACAAAAAATTCGTTTAATTTTTTCCCATTAAATACTAGAATTATAGAAAAGAAGAAACGTGTTGACCACCGATTAGTTTTTTGCTAATAACTCTTGCATCCTTCGACCGACTTCTTCGACTAAGAGCTCGATGGAAAGCTTGTCTGTTCCTTTTTTAGAGGGCATTAACATATTTTACGAAAAGTCGTAAGAAATAAAATTTTTTTGGTCAAAACTAAAATATCCTCGAAATCATTGAAAATCATCTTATCTAATAAGAGACTTTTTAATTTTTTTAATTGCATAAGTGGGCGGCATTTTATTCAGAATTAATAGCTTTTTACATGGACAAAAAATTCGTTTTATTTTTTCCCCTCAAATACTAGAATTATAGAAAAGTACTCTGCGAAAAGTATCGGCAGTAGGACGGAAACGTGTTGACCACCGATTAGTTTTTTGCTAATAACTCTTGCATCCTTCGACCGACTTCTTCGACTAAGAGCTTGATGGAAAGCTTGTCTGTTCCTCTTTCAGATGGCATTAACATATTTTACGAAAAGTCTTAAAAAATAAAATTTTTCTTATCAAAACTAAAATATCCTCGAAACCGACCGACTTCTTCGACTAAGAGCTCGATGGAAAGCTTATCTGTTCCTCTTTCAGATGGCATTAACATATTTTACGAAAAGTCATAAGAAATAAAATTTTTTTGATCAAAACTAAAATATCCCCGAAATCATTGAACAGACGAAAATATGCCTTGTCTAATAAGAGACATTTAAATTTTTTTAATTTCATAAATGGGCGGCATTTTATTCAGAATTAATAGTTTGTTATATGGACAAAAAATTCGTTTAATTTTTTCCCATTAAATACTAGAATTATAAAAAAGTAGAAACGTGTTGACCACCGATTAGTTTTTTGCTAATAACTCTTGCATCCTTCGACCGACTTCTTCGACTTAGAGCTCGATGGAAAGCTTATCTGTTCCTCTTTTAGATGGCATTAACATATTTTACGAAAAGTCGTAAGAAATAAAATTTTTTTGAGCAAAACTAAAATATCCTCGAAATCATTGAAGAAGAAGTACCGTATCACACGAAAATATGCCTTATCTAATAAGAGACATTTAAATTTTTTTAATTGCATAAATGGGCGGCATTTTATTCAGAATTAACAGTTATTTACACGGACAAGAAATTCGTTACATTTTTTCCCATTAAATACTAGCATTATAGAAAAGTACTTTGCAAAATGAATCGGCAGTAGGACGGAAACGTGTTGACCACCGATTAGTTTTTTGCTAATAACTCTTGCATCCTTCGACCGACTTCTTCGACTAAGAGCTCGATGGAAAGCTTATCTGTTCCTCTTCCAGATGGCCTTAACATATTTTACGAAAAGTCATAAGAAATAAAATTTTTTTGATCAACTTAAAATATCCTCGAAATCATTAAACAGACGAAAATATGCCTTGTCTAATAAGAGATATTTAAATTTTTTTAATTGCATAAATGGGCGGCATTTTATTCAGAATTAATAAATTGTTACATGGACAAAAAATTCGTTTAATTTTTTCCCATTAAATACTGGAATTATAGAAAAGTAGACACGTGTTGACCACCGATTAGTTTTTTGCTAATAACTCTTGCTTCCTTCGGCCGACTTCTTCGACTAAGAGCTCGATGGAAAGCTTATCTGTTGCTCATTCAGATGGCATTAACATATTTTATGAAAATTCATAAGAAATACAATTTTTTTGATCAAAACTAAAATATCCTCGAAATCATTCAAGAAGAAGTACCTTATCACACGAAAATATGCCTTATCTAATAGGAAACATTTAAATTTTTTTAATTGCATAAAAGGGTGGCATTTTATTCAGAATTAATAGTTTTTTACATGGACAAGAAATTCGTTTAGTTTTTTCCAATTAAATACTAGAATTATAGAAAAGTTCTTTGCGAAAATAATCGGCAGTAGGACGGAAACGTGTTGACCACCGATTAGTTTTTTGCTAATAACTCATGCATACTTCGACCGACTTCTTCGACTCAGAGCTCGATGGAAAGCTTATCAGTTCCTCTTTCAGATGGCATTAACATATTTTACGAAAAGTCGTAAGCAATAAAATTTTTTTGGTCAAAACTAAAATATCCTCGAAATCATTGAAAATCATTTTAACTAATAAGAGACATTTAAATTTTTTTAATTGCATAAATGGGCGGCATTTTATTCAGAATTAATAGCTTTTTTCATGGAAAAAAAATTCGTTTAATTTTTTCCCATTAAATACTGGAATTATAGAAAAGTAGACACGTGTTGACCACCGATTAGTTTTTTGCTAATAACTCTTGCATTCTTCGACCGACTTCTTCGACTAAGAGCTCGATGGAAAGCTTATATGTTCCTCTTTCAGATGGTATTAACATATTTTACGAAAAGTCTTAAGAAATAAAATTTTTTTTATCAAAACTAAAATATCCTCGAAATCATTGAAGACGAAGTACATTATCAGACGAAAATATGCCTTATCTAATAAGAGACATTTAAATTTTTTTAATTGCATAGATGGGCGGCATTTTATTCAGAATTAATAGTTTGTTACGTGGACAAAAAATTCGTTTTATTTTTTTCCATTAAATAAAATTAGTTTTTTGCTAATAACTCTTGCATCCTTCGACCGACTTCTTCGACTAAGAGATACATGGACAAAAAATTCGTTTCATTTTTGCCCATTAAATAAAATTAGTTTTTTGCTTACAACTCTTGCATCCTTCGACCGACTTCTTCGACTAAGAGCTCGATGGAAAGCTTATCTGTTCCTCTTTCAGATGGCATGAACATATTTTACGAAAAGTCTTAAGAAATAAAATCTTTTTTATCAAAACTAAAATATCCTCGAAATCATTGGAAAAGAAGTACCTTATCACAAGAAAATATGCCTTATCTAATGAGAGACATTTAAATTTTTTTAATTGCATAAATGGGTGGCATTTTATTCAGAATTAATAATTTTTTACATGAACAAAAAATTCGTTTAATGTTTTCCCATTAAATACTAGAATTATAGAAAAGTACTTTGCGAAAAGAATCGGCAGTTGGACGGAAACCTGTTGACCACCGCTTAGTTTTTTGTTAATAACTCATGCATCCTTCGACCGACTTCTTCGATTAAGAGCTCGATGGAAAGCTTATTAGTTCCTCTTTAAGATGGCATTAACATATTTTACGAAAAGTCTAAAGAAATAAAATTTTTTCTATCAAAACTAAAACATCCTCGAAATCATTGAACAGACGAAAATATGGCTTATCTAATCAGAGACATTTAAATTTTTTTAATTGCATAAATGTGCGGCATTTTATTCAGAATTAATAGTTATTTACATGGACAAGAAATTCGTTTAATTTTTTCCCAATAAATACAAGAATTATAGAAAAGTACTTTGCAAAAAGAATCGGCAGTAGGACGGAAACGTGTTGACCACCGATTAGTTTTTTGCTAATAACTCTTGCATCCTTCGACCGACTTCTTCGACTAAGAGCTCGATGGAAAGCTTGTCTGTTCCTCTTTTAGATGGCATTAACATATTTTACGAAAAGTTTAAAGAAATAAAATTTTTTCTATCAAAACTAAAACATCCTCGAAATCATTGAAGAAGAAGTACCTTATCACACGAAAATATGCCTTATCTAATAAGAGACATTTATATTTTTTTTAATGCATAAATGGGCGGCATTTTATTTAGAATTTATAGTTATTTACATGGACAAGAAATTCGTTTAATTTTTTCCCATTAAATACTAGAATTATAGAAAAGTACTTTGCAAAAAGAATCGGCAGTAGGACGGAAACGTGTTGACCACCGATTAGTTTTTTGCTAATAACTCTTGCATCCTTCGACCGACTTCTTCGACTAAGAGCTCTATGTAAAGCTTATCTGTTCCTCTTTCAGATGGCATTAACATATTTTACGAAAAGTCTTAAGAAATAAAATCGTTTTTATCAAAACGAAAATATCCTCAAAATCATTGAAGAAGAAGTATATTATCTCACGAAAATATGCCTTATCTAATAAGAGACATTTAAATTTTTTTAATTGCATAAATGTGCGGCATTTTATTTAGAATTAATAGTTATTTACATGGACAAGAAATTCGTTTAATTTTTTCCCATTAAATACTAGAATTATAGAAAAGTACTTTGCAAAAAGAATCGGCAGTAGGACGGAAACGTGTTGACCACCGATTAGTTTTTTGCTAATAACTCTTGCATCCTTCGACCGACTTCTTCGACTAAGAGCTTGATGGAAAGCTTATCTGTTCCTCTTTCAGATGGCTTTAACATATTTTACGAAAAGTCGTAAGAACTAAAATTTTTTTGATCAAAACTAAAATGTCCTCGAAATCATTGGAGAAGAAGTACCTTATCACACGAAAATATGCCTTATCTAATAAAAGACATTTAAATTTTTTTAAGTGCATAAATGGGTGGCATTTTATTCAGAATTAATAGTTTTTTACATGGACAAAAAATTCGTTTAATTTTTTTCCATTAAATACTAAAATTATAGAAAACTACTTTACGAAAAGATTCGTCAGTAGGATGGAAACGTGTTGACCACCGATTAGTTTTTTGCTAATAACTCTTGCATCCTTCGACCGACTTTTCGACTAAGAGCTCGATGGAAAGCTTGTCTGTTCCTCTTTCAGAGGCCATTAACATATTTTACGAAAATTCGTAAGATATAAAATTTTTTTGATCAAAACTAAAATATCCTAATTGCATAAATGGGTGGCATTTTATTCAAAATTAATAGTTTTTTACATGGACAAAAAATTCGTTTAATTTTTTCCCATTAAATACTAGAATTATAGAAAAGTACTTTGCGAAAAGAATCGGCAGTAGGACGGAAACGTGTTGACCACCGATTAGTTTTTTGCTAATAACTCTTGCATCCTTCGACCGACTTCTTCGACTAAGAGATACATGGACAAAAAATTCGTTTCATTTTTGCCCATTAAATAAAATTAGTTTTTTGCTTACAACTCTTGCATCCTTCGACCGACTTCTTCGACTAAGAGCTCGATGGAAAGCTTATCTGTTCCTCTTTCAGATGGCTTTAACATATTTTACGAAAAGTCGTAAGAACTAAAATTTTTTTGATCAAAACTAAAATGTCCTCGAAATCATTGGAGAAGAAGTACCTTATCACACGAAAATATGCCTTATCTAATAAAAGACATTTAAATTTTTTTAATTGCATAAATGGGTGGCATTTTATTCAGAATTAATAGTTATTTACATGGACAAGAAATTCGTTTAATTTTTTCCCAATAAATACAAGAATTATAGAAAAGTACTTTGCAAAAAGAATCGGCAGTAGGACGGAAACGTGTTGACCACCGATTAGTTTTTTGCTAATAACTCTTGCATCCTTCGACCGACTTCTTCGACTAAGAGCTCGATGGAAAGCTTGTCTGTTCCTCTTTTAGATGGCATTAACATATTTTACGAAAAGTTTAAAGAAATAAAATTTTTTCTATCAAAACTAAAACATCCTCGAAATCATTGAAGAAGAAGTACCTTATCACACGAAAATATGCCTTATCTAATAAGAGACATTTATATTTTTTTAATTGCATAAATGGGCGGCATTTTATTTAGAATTTATAGTTATTTACATGGACAAGAAATTCGTTTAATTTTTTCCCATTAAATACTAGAATTATAGAAAAGTACTTTGCAAAAAGAATCGGCAGTAGGATGGAAACGTGTTGACCACCGATTAGTTTTTTGCTAATAACTCTTGCATCCTTCGACCGACTTCTTCGACTAAGAGCTCGATGGAAAGCTTGTCTTTTCCTCTTTCAGATAGCATTAACATATTTTACGAAAAGTCGTAAGACATAAAATTTTTTTGATCAAAACTAAAATATCCTTATTGCATAAATGGGTGGCATTTTATTCAAAATTAATAGTTTTTTACATGGACAAAAAATTCGTTTAATTTTTTCCCTTTAAATACTAGAAAAGTACTTTGCGAAAAGAATCGGCAGTAGGACGGAAACGTGTTGACCACCGATTAGTTTTTTGCTAATAACTCTTGCATCCTTCGACCGACTTCTTCGACTAAGAGCTCGATGGAAGGCTTGTCTGTTCCTCTTTCAGATGGCATTTACATATTTTACGAAAAGTCGTAAGATATAAAATTTTTTTGATCAAAACTAAAATATCCTAATTGCATAAATGGGTGGCATTTTATTCAAAATTAATAGTTTTTTACATGGACAAAAAATTCGTTTAATTTTTTCCCATTAAATACTAGAATTATAGAAATACGTTGCGAAAAGAATTGGCAGTAGGACGGAAACGTGTTGACCACCGATTAGTTTTTTGCTAATATCTCTTGCATCCTTCGACCGACTTCTTCGACTAAGAGCTATTTGGACAAAAAATTAGTTTCATTTTTTCTCATTAAATAAAATTAGTTTTTTGCTAACAACTCCTGCATCCTTCGACCGACTTCTTCGACTAAGAGCTCGATGGAAAGATTGTCTGTTCCTCTTTCAGATGGCATTAACATATTTTACGAAAAGTCGTAAGATATAAAATTTTTTTGATCAAAACTAAAATATCCTAATTGCATAAATGGGTGGCATTTTATTCAAAATTAAAAGTTTTTTACATGGACAAAAAATTCGTTAAATTTTTTCCCATTAAATACTAAAATTATAGAAAAGTACTTTGCGAAAAGAATCGGCAGTAGGACGGAAACGTGTTGACCACCGATTAGTTTTTTGCTAATAACTCTTGCATCCTTCGACCGACTTCATCGACTAATGGCTCGATGGAAAGCCTGTCTGTTCCTCTTTAAAATGGCATTAACATATTTTACGAAAAGTCTTAAGAAATACAATTTTTTTTATCAAAACTTAAATATCCACGAAATCATTGAAGAAGAAGTACCTTATCACACGAAAATATGCCTTATCTAATAACAGACATTTAAATTTTTTTAATTGCACAAATGGGTGGCATTTTATTCAGAGTTAATAGTTTTTTACATGGAAAAAAAATTCGTTTAATTTTTCCCATTAAATACTAGAATTATAGAAAAGTACTTTGCGAAAAGAATCGGCAGTAGGACGGAAACGTGTTGACCACCGATTAGTTTTTTGCTAATAACTCTTGCATTCTTCGACCGACTTCTTCGACTAAGAGCTCGATGGAAAGCTTGTCTGTTCCTCTTTCAGAGGGCATTAACATATTTTACGAAAAGTCGTAAGAAATAAAATTTTTTTGGTCAAAACTAAAATATCCTCGAAATCATTGAAAATCATCTTAACTAATAAGAGACATTTAAATTTTTTTAATTGCATAAATGGGTAGCATTTTATTCAGAATTAATAGTTTCTTACATGGACAAAAAATTCGTTTAATTTTTTCCCATTAAGTACTAGAATGTACTTTGCAAAAAGAATCGGCAGTATGACGGAAACGTGTTGACCACCGATTAGTTGTTTGCTAATAACTCTTGCATCCTTCGACCGACTTCTTCGACTAAGAGCTCGATGGAAAGCTTGTCTTTTCCTCTTTCAGATAGCATTAACATATTTTACGAAAAGTCGTAAGACATAAAATTTTTTTGATCAAAACTAAAATATCCTTATTGCATAAATGGGTGGCATTTTATTCAGAATTAATAGTTTTTTACATGGACAAAAAATTCGTTTAATTTTTTCCCATTAAATACTAGAATTATAGAAAAGTACTTTGCGAAAAGAATCGGGAGTAGGATGGAAACGTGTTGACCACCGATAAGTTTTTTGCTAATAACTCTTGCATTCTTCGACCGACTTCTTCGACTAAGAGATACATGGACAAAAAATTCGTTTCATTTTTGCCCATTAAATAAAATTAGTTTTTTGCTAACAACTCTTACATCCTTCGACCGACTTCTTCGAATAAGAGCTTGATGGAAAGCTTATCTGTTCCTCTTTAAGATGGCTTTAACATATTTTACGAAAAGTCTTAAGAAATAAAATTGTTTTTATCAAAACTAAAATATCCTCGAAATCATTGAAGAAGAAGTACCTTATCACACGAAAATATGCCTTATCTAATAAGAGACATTTAAATTTTTTTAATTGCATAAATGGGTGGCATTTTATTCAGAATTAATAGTTTCTTACATGGACAAAAAATTCGTTTAATTTTTTCCATTAAATACTAGATTTATAGAAAAGTACTTTGCGAAAAGAATCGGCAGTAGGACGGAATCGTGTTGATCACCGATTTGTTTTTTTCTAATAACTCTTGCATCCTTCGACCGACTTCTTCGACTAATAGTTCGATCGAAAGCTTATCTGTTCCTCTTTCAAATGGCATTAACATATTTTATGAAAATTCATAAGAAATACAATTTTTTTGATCAAAACTAAAATATCCTCGAAATCATTGAAGAAGAATTACCTTATCAGACGAAAATATGCCTTTTCTAATAAGAAACATTTAAATTTTTTTAATTGCATAAATGGGTAGCATTTTATTCAGAATTAATAGTTTCTTACATGGACAAAAAATTCGTTTAATTTTTTCCCATTAAGTACTAGAATTATAGAAAAGTACTTTGCAAAAAGAATCGGCAGTATGACGGAAACGTGTTGACCACCGATTAGTTGTTTGCTAATAACTCTTGCATCCTTCGACCGACTTCTTCGACTAAGAGCTCGATGGAAAGCTTGTCTGTTCCTCTTTCAGATAGCATTAACATATTTTACGAAAAGTCGTAAGATATAAAATTTTTTTGATCAAAACTAAAATATCCTTATTGCATAAATGGGTGGCATTTTATTCAGAATTAATAGTTTTTTACATGGACAAAAAATTCGTTTAATTTTTTCCCATTAAATACTAGAATTATAGAAAAGTACTTTGCGAAAAGAATCGGGAGTAGGATGGAAACGTGTTGACCACCGATTAGTTTTTTGCTAATAACTCTTGCATTCTTCGACCGACTTCTTCGACTAAGAGCTCAATGGAAAGCTTATCTATTCCTCTTTCAGATGGTATTAACATATTTTACGAAAAGTCTTAAGAACTAAAATTTTTTTTATCAAAACTAAAATATCCTCGAAATCATTGAAGAAGAAGTACATTATCACACGAAAATATGCCTTATCTAATAAGAGACATTTAAATTTTTTTAATTGCATAGATGGGCGGCATTTTATTCAGAATTAATAGTTTGTTACGTGGACAAAAAATTCGTTTAATTTTTTTCCATTAAATAAAATTAGTTTTTTGCTAATAATTATTGCATCCTTCGACCGACTTCTTGGACTAAGAGATACATGGACAAAAAATTCGTTTCATTTTTGCCCATTAAATAAAATTAGTTTTTTGCTAACAACTCTTACATCCTTCGACCGACTTCTTCGATTAAGAGCTTGATGGAAAGCTTATCTGTTCCTCTTTAAGATGGCTTTAACATATTTTACGAAAAGTCTTAAGAAATAAAATTGTTTTTATCAAACTAAAATATCCTCGAAATCATTGAAGAAGAAGTAGAATTAATAGTTTCTTACATGGACAAAAAATTCGTTTAATTTTTTCCATTAAATACTAGATTTATAGAAAAGTACTTTGCGAAAAGAATCGGCAGTAGGACAGAATCGTGTTGATCACCGATTTGTTTTTTCTAATAACTCTTGCATCCTTCGACCGACTTCTTCGACTAATAGTTCGATCGAAAGCTTATCTGTTCCTCTTTCAAATGGCATTAACATATTTTATGAAAATTCATAAGAAATACAATTTTTTTGATCAAAACTAAAATATCCTCGAAATCATTGAAGAAGAATTACCTTATCAGACGAAAATATGCCTTTTCTAATAAGAGACATTTAAATTTTTTTAATTGCATAAATGGGTGGCATTTTATTCAGAATTAATATTTTTTTACATGGACAAAAAATTCGTTTAATTTTTTTCCATTAATTACTAGAATTGTAGAAAAGTACTTTGCAAAAAGAATCGGCAGTAGGACGGAAACCTGTTGACCACCGCTTAGTTTTTTGCTAATAACTCTTGCATCCTTCGACCGACTTCTTCGACTAAGAGCTTGATGTAAAGCTTATCTGTTCCTCTTTCAGATAGCATTAACATATTTTACGAAAAGTCTTAAGAAATAAAATTGTTTTTATCAAAACTAAAATATCCTCGAAATCATTGAAGAAGAAGTACCTTATCACACGAAAATATGCCTTATCTAATAAGAGACATTTAAATTTTTTTAATTGCATAAATGGGTGGCATTTTATTCAGAATTAATAGTTTTTTACATGGACAAAAAATTCGTTTAATTTTTTCCATTAAATACTAGATTTATAGAAAAGTACTTTGCGAAAAGAATCGGCAGTTGGACGGAAACCTGTTGACCACCGCTTAGTTTTTTGCTAATAACTCTTGCATCCTTCGACCGACTTTTCGACTAAGAGCTCGATGGAAAGCTTGTCTGTTGCTCTTTCAGAGGGCATTAACATATTTTACGAAAAGTCGTAAGAAATAAAATTTTTTTGGTCAAAACTAAAATATCCTCGAAATCATTGAAAATCATCTTAACTAATAAGAGACATTTAAATTTTTTTAATTGCATAAATGGGTGGCATTTTATTCAGAATTAATAGTTTCTTACATGGACAAAAAATTCGTTTAATTTTTTCCCATTAAATACTAGAATTATAGAAAAGTACTTTGCAAAAAGAATCGGCAGTATGACGGAAACGTGTTGACCACCGATTAGTTTTTTGCTAATAACTCTTGCATCCTTCGACCGACTTCTTCGACTAAGAGCTCGATGGAAAGCTTGTCTGTTCCTCTTTCAGATAGCATTAACATATTTTACGAAAAGTCGTAAGGTATAAAATTTTTTTGATCAAAATTAAATATCCTTATTGCATAAATGGGTGGCATTTTATTCAGAATTTATAGTTATTTACATGGACAAGAAATTCGTTTAATTTTTTCCCATTAAATATTAGAATTATAAAAAAAAACTTTGCAAAAAGAATCGGCAGTAGGACGGAAACGTGTTGACCACCGATTAGTTTTTTGCTAATAACTCTTGCATCCTTCGACCGACTTCTTCGACTAAGAGCTCGATGTAAAGCTTATCTGTTCCTCTTTCAGATAGCATTAACATATTTTATGAAAAGTTTTAAGAAATAAAATTGTTTTTATCAAAACTAAAATATCCTCGAAATCATTGAACAAGAAGTACCTTATCACACGAAAATATGCCTTATCTAATAAGAGACATTAACATTTTTTTAATTGCATAAATGGGTGGCATTTTATTCAGAATTAATAGTTTCTTACATGGACAAAAAATTCGTTTAATTTTTTCCCATTAAATACTAGAATTATAGAAAAGTACTTTGCAAAAAGAATCGGCAGTATGACGGAAACGTGTTGACCACCGATTAGTTTTTTGCTAATAACTCTTGCATCCTTCGACCGACTTTTCGACTAAGAGCTCGATGGAAAGCTTGTCTGTTCCTCTTTCAGAGGGCATTAACATATTTGACGAAAAGTCGTAAGAAATAAAATTTTTTTGGTCAAAACTAAAATATCCTCGAAATCATTGAAAATCATCTTAACTAATAAGAGACATTTAAATTTTTTAATTGCATAAATGGGTGGCATTTTATTCAGAATTAATAGTTATTTACATGGACAAGAAATTCGTTTAATTTTTTCCCATTAAATACTAGAATTATAGAAAAGTACTTTGCAAAAAGAATCGGCAGTATGACGGAAACGTGTTGACCACCGATTAGTTTTTTGCTAATAACTCTTGCATCCTTCAACCGACTTCTTCGACTAAGAGCTTGATGGAAAGCTTATCTGTTCCTCTTTCAGATGGCATTAACATATTTTACGAAAAGTCGTAAGATATAAAATTTTTTTGATCAAAATTAAAATATCCTCGAAATCATTGAACAGACGAAAATATGCCTTATCTAATAAGAGACATTTAAATTTTTTTAATTGCATAAATGGGCGGCATTTTATTCAGAATTAATAGTTTGTTACGTGGACAAAAAATTCGTTTAATTTTTTTCCATTAAATACTAGAATTACAGAAAAGTACTTTGCGAAAATAATTGGCAGTAGGACGGAAACGTGATGACCACCGATTAGTTTTTAGCCAATAACTCTTGCATCCTTCAACCGACTTCTTCGACTAAAAGCTCGATGGAAAGCTTATCTGTTCCTCTTTCAGATGGCATTGACATATTTTACGAAAAGTCATAAGAAATAAAATTTTTTTGATCAAAACTAAAATATCCTCGAAATCATTGAAGAAGAAGTACCCTATCATACGAAAATATGCTTTATCTAATAAGGGACATTTAAATTTTTTTAATTGCATAAATGGGTGGCATTTTATTTAGAATTAATATTTTTTTTTCATGGACAAAAAATTTGTTTAATTTTTTCCCATTAAATACTAGAAAAGTACTTTGCGAAAAGACTCGGCAGTAGGACGGAAACGTGTTGACCACCGATTAGTTTTTTGCTAATAACTCTTGCATCCTTCGACCGACTTATTCGTCTAAGAGCTCGATGGAAAGTTTATCTTTTCCTCTTTCAGATGACATTAACATATTTTACGAAAAGTCGTAAGAAATACAATTTTTTTGATCAAAACTAAAATATCCTTGAAATCATTGAACAAGAAGTACCTTATCACACGAAAATATGCCTTATCTAATAAGAGACATTTAAATTTTTTTAATTGCATAAATGGGCGGCATTTTATTTAGAATAAATAGCTTTTTACATGCACAAAAAATTCGTTTTATTTTTTCCCATTAAATACTAGAATTATAGAAAAGCACTTTGCGAAAAGAATCGTCAGTAGGATGGAAACGTGTTGACCACCGATTAGTTTTTTGCTAATAACTCATGCATCCTTTGACCGACTTCTTCGACTAAGAGCTTGATGAAAAGCTTATCTGTTCCTCTTTCAGATGGCATTGACATATTTTACGAAAAGTCGTAAGAACTAAAATTTTTTTGATCAAAAAACTAAAATATCCTTGAAATCATTGAACAAGAAGTACCTTATCACACGAAAATATGCCTTATCTAATAAGAGACATTTAAATTTTTTTAATTGCATAAATGGGTGGCATTTTATTCAGAACTAGTAGTTTTTTACATGGACAAAAAATTCGTTTAATTTTTCCCATTAAATACTAGAATTATAGAAAAATACTTTGCAAAAAGAATCGGCAGTATGACGGAAACGTGTTGACCACCGATTAGTTTTTTGCTTATAACTCTTGCATCATTCGGCCGACTTCTTCGACTAAGAGCTCGATGGAAAGCTTGTCTGTTCCTCTTTCAGAAGGCATTAACATATTTTACCAAAAAGTCGTAAGATATACAATTTTTTGGACCAAAACTAAAATATCCTTATTGCATAAACGGGTGGCATTTTATTCAAAATTAATAGTTTTTTACATGGACAAAAAATTCGTTTAATTTTTTCCCTTTAAATACTAGAAAAGTACTTTGCGAAAAGAATCGGCAGTAGGACGGAAACGTGTTGACCACCGATTAGTTTTTTGCTAATAACTCTTGCATCCTTCGACCGACTTATTCGTCTAAGAGCTCGATGGAAAGTTTATCTTTTCCTCTTTCAGATGACATTAACATATTTTACGAAAAGTCGTAAGAAATACAATTTTTTTGATAAAAACTAAAATATTCTCGAAATCATTGAAGCAGAAGTATCTTATTAGACGAAAATATGCCTTATCTTATAAGAGACATAAAATTTTTTTAATTGCATAAATGGGCGGCATTTTATTCAGAATTTATAGTTTTTTACATGGACAAAGAATTCGTTTAATTTTTTTCATTAAATACAAGAATTATAGAAAAGTACGTTGCGAAAAGAATCGGCAGTAGGACGGAAACGTGTTGACCACCGATTAGTTTTTTGCTAAAACTCTTGCATCCTTCGACCGACTTCTTTTGACTAAGATCTCGATGGAAAGCTTGTCTGTTCCTCTTTCAGATGGCATTAACATATTTTACGAAAAGTCGTAAAATATAAAATTTTTTTGATCAAAACTAAAATATCCTCGAAATCATTGAACAGACGAAAATATGCCTTATTTAATAAGAGACATTTAAATTTTTTTAATTGCATAAATGGGCGGCATTTTATTCAGAATCAATAGTTTGTTACGTGGACAAAAAATTCGTTTAATTTTTTTCCATTAAATACTAGAATTACAGAAAAGTACTTTGCGAAAATAATTGGCAGTAGGACGGAAACGTGATGACCACCGATTAGTTTTTTGCCAATAACTCTTGCATCCTTCAAACCGACTTCTTCGACTAAGAGCTCGATGGAAAGCTTATCTGTTCCTCTTTCAGATGGCATTGACATATTTTACGAAAAGTCATAAGAAATAAAATTTTTTTGATCAAAACTAAAATATCCTTGAAATCATTGAACAAGAAGTACCTTATCACACGAAAATATGCCTTATCTAATAAGAGACATTTAAATTTTATTAATTGCATAAATGGGTGGCATTTTATTCAGAACTAGTAGTTTTTTACATGGACAAAAAATTCGTTTAATTTTTTCCCATTAAATACTAGAATTATAGAAAAATACTTTGCAAAAAGAATCGGCAGTATGACGGAAACGTGTTGACCACCGATTAGTTTTTTGCTTATAACTCTTGCATCATTCGGCCGACTTCTTCGACTAAGAGCTCGATGGAAAGCTTGTCTGTTCCTCTTTCAGAAGGCATTAACATATTTTACCAAAAGTCGTAAGATATACAATTTTTTTGGACCAAAACTAAAATATCCTTATTGCATAAAACGGGTGGCATTTTAATTCAAATTAATAGTTTTTTACATGGACAAAAAATTCGTTTAATTTTTTCCCTTTAAATACTAGAAAAGTACTTTGCGAAAAGAATCGGCAGTAGGACGGAAACGTGTTGACCACCGATTAGTTTTTTGCTAATAACTCTTGCATCCTTCGACCGACTTATTCGTCTAAGAGCTCGATGGAAAGTTTATCTTTTCCTCTTTCAGATGACATTAACATATTTTACGAAAAGTCGTAAGAAATACAATTTTTTTGATAAAAACTAAAATATTCTCGAAATCATTGAAGCAGAAGTATCTTATTAGACGAAAATATGCCTTATCTTATAAGAGACATAAAAATTTTTTTAATTGCATAAATGGGCGGCATTTTATTCAGAATTTATAGTTTTTTACATGGACAAAGAATTCGTTTAATTTTTTTTCATTAAATACAAGAATTATAGAAAAGTACGTTGCGAAAAGAATCGGCAGTAGGACGGAAACGTGTTGACCACCGATTAGTTTTTTGCTAAA
This sequence comes from Phortica okadai, assembly GCA_034638295.1. NCBI lineage: Eukaryota > Metazoa > Arthropoda > Insecta > Diptera > Drosophilidae > Phortica > Phortica okadai. The sequence continues at coordinate 17,298,364 of CM067852.1, forward strand.
ACTCTTGCATCCTTCGACCGACTTCTTTGACTAAGATCTCGATGGAAAGCTTGTCTGTTCCTCTTTCAGATGGCATTAACATATTTTACGAAAAGTCGTAAAATATAAAATTTTTTTGATCAAAACTAAAATATCCTCGAAATCATTGAACAGACGAAAATATGCCTTATTTAATAAGAGACATTTAAATTTTTTTAATTGCATAAATGGGCGGCATTTTATTCAGAATCAATAGTTTGTTACGTGGACAAAAAATTCGTTTAATTTTTTTCCATTAAATACTAGAATTACAGAAAAGTACTTTGCGAAAATAATTGGCAGTAGGACGGAAACGTGATGACCACCGATTAGTTTTTTGCCAATAACTCTTGCATCCTTCAACCGACTTCTTCGACTAAGAGCTCGATGGAAAGCTTATCTGTTCCTCTTTCAGATGGCATTGACATATTTTACGAAAAGTCATAAGAAATAAAATTTTTTTGATCAAAACTAAAATATCCTCGAAATCATTGAAGAAGAAGTACCCTATCATACAAAAATATGCTTCATCTAATAAGGGACATTTAAATTTTTTTAATTGCATAAATGGGTGGCATTTTATTCAGAACTAATAGTTTTTTTTCATGAACAAAAAATTCGTTTAATTTTTTCCCATTAAATACTAGAAAAGTACTTTGCGAAAAGACTCGGCAGTAGGACGGAAACGTGTTGACCACCGATTAGTTTTTTGCTAATTACTCTTGCATCCTTCGACCGACTTCTTCGACTAAGATCTCGATGGAAAGCTTGTCTGTTCATCTTTCAGATGGCATTAACATATTTTACGAAAAGTTGTAAGATATAAAATTTTTTTGATCAAAACTAAAATATCCTCGAAATCATTGAAGAAGAATTACCTTATCACACGAAAATATGCCTTATCTAATAAGAGACATTTAAATTTTTTTAATTGCATAAATTAAATACTACAATTATAGAAAAGTACTTTGCGAAAAGAATCGGCAGTAGGACGGAAACGTGTTGACCACCGCTTAGTTTTTTGCTAATAACTCATGCATCCTTCGACCGACTTCTTCGACTAAGAGCTCGATGGAAAGCTTATAAGTTTCTCTTTCAGATGGCATTAACATATTTTACGAAAAGTCATAAGAAATACAATTTTTTGATCAAAACTAAAATATCCTCGAAATCATTGAACAGACGAAAAAATGCCTTATCTAATAAGAGACATTCAAATTTTTTTAATTGCATAAATGGGCGGCATTTTATTCAGAAATAATAGTTGGTTACGTGGACAAAAAATTCGTTTAATTTTTTTCCATTAAATACTAGAATTACAGAAAAGTACTTTGCGAAAATAATTGGCAGTAGGACGGAAACGTGATGACCACCGATTAGTTTTTTGCTAATAACTCATGCATCCTTCAACCGACTTCTTCGACTAAGAGCTCGATGGAAAGCTTATCTGTTCCTCTTTCAGATTGCATTGACATATTTTACGAAAAGTCATAAGAAATAAAATTTTTTTGATCAAAACTAAAATATCCTCGAAATCATTGAAGAAGAAGTACCTTATCACACGAAAATATGGTTTATCTAATAAGGGACATTTAAATTTTTTTAATTGCATAAATGTGTGGCATTTTATTCAGAACTAATAGTTTTTTTTCATGGACAAAAAATTCGTTTAATTTTTTCCCATTAAATACTAGAAAAGTACTTTGCGAAAAGACTCGGCAGTAGGACGGAAACGTGTTGACCACCGATTAGTTTTTTGCTAATAACTCTTGCATCCTTCGACCGACTTCTTCGACTAAGATCTCGATGGAAAGCTTGTCTGTTCATCTTTCAGATGGCATTAACATATTTTACGAAAAGTTGTAAGATATAAAATTTTTTTGATCAAAACTAAAATATCCTCGAAATCATTGAACAGACGAAAATATGCCTTATCTAATAAGAGACATTTAAATTTTTTTAATTGCATAAATAGGTGTCATTTTATTCAGAATTAATAGTTTTTTACATGGACAAAAAATTCGTTTAATTTTTTTCCATTAAATACTAGAATTACAGAAAAGTACTTTGCGAAAATAATTGGCAGTAGGACGGAAACATAATGACCACCGATTAGTTTTTTGCTAATAACTCATGCATCCTTCAACCGACTTCTTCGACTAAGAGCTCGATGGAAAGCTTATCTGTTCATCTTTCAGATGGCATTAACATATTTTACGAAAAGTTGTATGATATAAACTTTTTTTGATCAAAACTAAAATATCCTCGAAATCATTGAAGAAGAAGTACCTTATGACACGAAAATATGACTTATCTAATAAGAGACATTTAATTTTTTTTAATTGCATAAATGGGCGGCATTTTATTCAGAATTAATACTTATTAACATGGACAAGAAATTCGTTTAATTTTTTCCCATTAAATACTAGAATTATAGAAAAGTACTTTGAGGAAAGAATCGGCAGTAGAAAGGAAACGTGTTGACCACCGATTAGTTTTTTGCTAATAACTCTTCCATCCTTCGACCGACTTTTCGACTAAGAGCTCCATGGAAAGCTTGTCTGTTCCTCTTTCAGAGGGCATTAACATATTTTACGAAAAGTCATAAGAAATAAAATTTTTTTGGTCAAAACTAAAATATCCTCGAAATCATTGAAAATCATCTTATCTAATAAGAGACTTTTAAATTTTTTTAATTGCATAAATGGGCGGCATTTTATTCAGAATTCGTTTTATTTTTTCCCATTAAATAATAGAATTATAGAAAAGTACTTTGCGAAAAGAATCGGCAGTAGAACGGAAACGTCTTGACCACCGATTAGATTTTTGCTAATAACTCTTGCATCCTCCGACCGACTTCTTTGATTAAGAGCTCGATGGGAAGCTTGTCTGTTCCTCTTTCAGATGGCATTAACATATTTTACGAAAAGTCTTAAGAAATAAAATTTTTTTTATCAAAACTAAAATATCCTCGAAATCATTGAAGAAGAAGTACCTTATCAGACGAAAATATGCCTTATCTAATAAAAGACATTTAAATTTTTTTAATTGCATAAATGGGTGGCATTTTATTCAGAATTAATAGTTTTTTCCATGGACAAAAAATTCGTTTAATTTTTTCCCATTAAATACTAGAATTATAGAAAAGTACTTTGCGAAAGGAATCGGCAGTAGAACGGAAACGTGTTGACCACCGATTAGTTTTTTGCTAATAACTCTTGCATCCTTCGACCGACTTCTTCGACTTAGAGCTCGATGGAAAGCTTATCTGTTTATCTTTCAGATGGCATTAACATATTTTACGAAAAGTCGTAAGAAATAAAATTTTTTTGATCAAAACAAAAATATCCTCGAAATCATTGAACAGACGAAAATATGCCTTATCTAATAAGAGACATTTAAATTTTTGTAATTGCATAAATGGGTGGCATTTTATTCAGAATTAATAGTTTTTTACATGGACAAAAAATTCGTTTAATTTTTTACCATTAAATACTAGAATTATAGAAAAGTCCTTTGCGAAAAGAATCGGCCGTAGGACGGAAACGTGTTGAACACCGATTAGTTTTTTGCTAGCAACTCATGCATCCTTCGACCGACTTCTTCGACTAAGAGCTCGATGGAAAGCTTATCTGTTCCTCTTTCAGATGGCATTAACATATTTTACGAAAAGTCGTAAGAAATAAAATTTTTTTGATCAAAACTAAAATATCCTCGAAATCATTGAAAAAGAAGTACCTTATCAGACGAAAATATGCCTTATCTAATAAGAGACATTTAAATTTTTTTCATTGCATAAATGGGCGGCATTTTATTCAGGACTAATAGTTTTTTACATGGACAAAAAATTCGTTTATTTTTTTCCCATTAAATACTAGAATTATAGAAAAGTACTTTGTGAAAAGAATCAGCAGTAGCACGGAAACGTGTTGACCTCCGATTAGTTTTTTGCTTATAACTGTAGCATACTTCGACCGACTTCTTCGACTCAGAACTCGATGGAAAGCTTATCTGTTCCTCTTTCAGATGGCATTAACATATTTTACGAAAAGTCGTAAGAAATAAAATTTGTTTGATCAAAACTAAAATATCCTCGAAATCATTGAGGAAGAACTATCTTATCACACGAAAATATGCCTTATCTAATAAGAGACATTTAAATTTTTTTAATTGCATAAATGGGTGGCGTTTTATTCAGAATTAATAGTTTTTTACATGGACCAAAAATTCGTTTAATTTTTTCCCATTAAATACTAGAATTATAGAAAAGAACTTTGCGTAAAGAATTGGCAGTAGGACGGAAACGTGTTGACCACCGATTAGTTTTTTGCTTATAACTCTTGCATCCTTCGACCGACTTCTTCGACTAATAGCTCGATGGAAAGGTTATCTGTTCTTCTTTCAGATGGCATTAACATATTTTACAAAAAGTCGTAAGAAATAAAATTTTTTTGATCAAAACTAAAATATCCTCGAAATCATTGAAGAAGAAGTATCTTATCAGACGATAATATGCCTTATCTAATAAGAGACATTTAAATTTTTTTAATTGCATAAATGGGCGGCATTTTATTCAGGATTAATAGTTTTTTACATGGACAAAAAATTCGTTTAATTCTTTTCCCATTAAATACTAGAATTATAGAAAAGTACTTTGCGAAAAGAATTGGCAGTAGGACGGAATCGTGTTGACCACCGATTAGTTTTTTGCTAATAACTCATGCATCCTTCGACCGACTTCTTCGACTAATAGCTCGATGGAAAGGTTATCTGTTCTTCTTTCAGATGGCATTAACATATTTTACAAAAAGTCCTAAGAAATAAAATTTTTTTGATCAAAACTAAAATATCCTCGAAATCATTGAAGAAGAAGTACCTTATCAGACGATAATATGCCTTATCTAATAAGAGACATTTAAATTTTTTTAATTTCATAAATGGGTGGCATTTTATTCAGAATTAATAGTTTTTTTACATGGACAAAAAATTCGTGTAATTTTTTCCCATTAAATAATAGAATTATAGAAAAGTACTTTGCTAAACGAATCGGCAGTAGGACGGAAACGTGTTGACCACCGATTAGATTTTTGCTAATAACTCTTGCATCCTCCGACCGACTTCTTCGACTCAGAACTCGATGGAAAGCTTATCTGTTCCTCTTTCAGATGGCATTAACATATTTTACGAAAAGTTGTAAGATATAAAATTTTTTTGATCAAAACTAAAATATCCTCGAAATCATTGAACAGACGAAAATATGCCTTATCTAATAAGAGACATTTAAATTTTTTTAATTGCATAAATAGGTGTCATTTTATTCAGAATTAATAGTTTTTTACATGGACAAAAAATTCGTTTAATTTTTTTCCATTAAATACTAGAATTACAGAAAAGTACTTTGCGAAAATAATTGGCAGTAGGACGGAAACATAATGACCACCGATTAGTTTTTTGCTAATAACTCATGCATCCTTCAACCGACTTCTTCGACTAAGAGCTCGATGGAAAGCTTATCTGTTCATCTTTCAGATGGCATTAACATATTTTACGAAAAGTTGTAAGATATAAAATTTTTTTGATCAAAACTAAAATATCCTCGAAATCATTGAACAGACGAAAATATGCCTTATCTAATAAGAGACATTTAAATTTTTTTAATTGCATAAATAGGTGTCATTTTATTCAGAATTAATAGTTTTTTACATGGACAAAAAATTCGTTTAATTTTTTACCATTAAATACTAGAATTATAGAAAAGTCCTTTGCGAAAAGAATCGGCCGTAGGACGGAAACGTGTTGAACACCGATTAGTTTTTTGCTAGCAACTCATGCATCCTTCGACCGACTTCTTCGACTAAGAGCTCGATGGAAAGCTTATCTGTTCCTCTTTCAGATGGCATTAACATATTTTACGAAAAGTCGTAAGAAATAAAATTTTTTTGATCAAAACTAAAATATCCTCGAAATCATTGAAAAAGAAGTACCTTATCAGACAAAAATATGCCATATCTAATAAGAGACATTTAAATTTTTTTAATTGCTTAAATGGGCGGCATTTTATTCAGAATTAATAGTTTTTTACATGGACAAAAAATTCGTTTATTTTTTTCCCATTAAATACTAGAATTATAGAAAAGTACTTTGTGAAAAGAATCAGCAGTAGCACGGAAACTTGTTGACCTCCGATTAGTTTTTTGCTTATAACTGTAGCATACTTCGACCGACTTCTTCGACTCAGAACTCGATGGAAAGCTTATCTGTTCCTCTTTCAGATGGCATTAACATATTTTACGAAAAGTCGTAAGAAATAAAATTTGTTTGATCAAAACTAAAATATCCTCGAAATCATTGAGGAAGAACTATCTTATCACACGAAAATATGCCTTATCTAATAAGAGACATTTAAATTTTTTTAATTGCATAAATGGGTGGCGTTTTATTCAGAATTAATAGTTTTTTACATGGACCAAAAATTCGTTTAATTTTTTCCCATTAAATACTAGAATTATAGAAAAGAACTTTGCGTAAAGAATTGGCAGTAGGACGGAAACGTGTTGACCACCGATTAGTTTTTTGCTTATAACTCTTGCATCCTTCGACCGACTTCTTCGACTAATAGCTCGATGGAAAGGTTATCTGTTCTTCTTTCAGATGGCATTAACATATTTTACAAAAAGTCGTAAGAAATAAAATTTTTTTGATCAAAACTAAAATATCCTCGAAATCATTGAAGAAGAAGTATCTTATCAGACGATAATATGCCTTATCTAATAAGAGACATTTAAATTTTTTTAATTGCATAAATGGGCGGCATTTTATTCAGGATTAATAGTTTTTTACATGGACAAAAAATTCGTTTAATTCTTTTCCCATTAAATACTAGAATTATAGAAAAGTACTTTGCGAAAAGAATTGGCAGTAGGACGGAATCGTGTTGACCACCGATTAGTTTTTTGCTAATAACTCATGCATCCTTCGACCGACTTCTTCGACTAATAGCTCGATGGAAAGGTTATCTGTTCTTCTTTCAGATGGCATTAACATATTTTACAAAAAGTCGTAAGAAATAAAATTTTTTTGATCAAAACTAAAATATCCTCGAAATCATTGAAGAAGAAGTACCTTATCAGACGATAATATGCCTTATCTAATAAGAGACATTTAAATTTTTTTAATTTCATAAATGGGTGGCATTTTATTCAGAATTAATAGTTTTTTTACATGGATAAAAAATTCGTGTAATTTTTTCCCATTAAATAATAGAATTATAGAAAAGTACTTTGCTAAACGAATCGGCAGTAGGACGGAAACGTGTTGACCACCGTTTTGTTTATTGCTAGCAACTCATGCATCCTTCGACCGACTTCTTCGACGAAGAGCTCGATGGAAAGCTTATCTGTTCCTCTTTCAGATGGCATTAACATATTTTACGAAAAGTCATAAGAAATAAAATTTTTTTGATCAAAACTAAAATATCTTCGAAATCATTGAAGAAGAAGTACCTTATCAGACGAAAATATGCCTTATCTAATAGGAGACATTTACACTTTTTTAATTGCATAAATAGGCGGCATTTTATTCAGAATTAATAGTTTTTTACATGGACAAAAAAATCGTTTAATTTTTTCCCATTAAATACTAGAATTATAGAAAAGTACTTTGCGAAAAGAATCGGCAGTAGGACTGAATCGTTTTGACCACCGATTAGTTTTTTGCTTATAACTCTCGCATCCTTCGATCGACTTCTTTGACTAAGTGTACGATGGAAAGCTTATCTGTTCCTCTTTCAGATGGCATTAACATATTTTACGAACATTTTTTTGGACAAAACTAAAATATCCTCGATATCATTGAAAAAGAAGTACCTTATCAGACGATAATATGCCTTATCTAATAAGAGACATTTAAATTTTTTTAATTGCATAAATGGGCGGCATTTTATTCAGGATTAATAGTTTTTTATATGGACAAAAAATTCGTTTAATTCTTTTCCCATTAAATACTAGAATTATAGAAAAGTACTTTGCGAAAAGAATCGGCAGTAGGACGGAATCGTGTTGACCACCGATTAGTTTTTTGCTAATAACTCATGCATCCTTCGACCGACTTCTTCGACTAATAGCTCGATGGAAAGCTTATCTGTTCTTCTTTCAGATGGCATTAACATATTGTACAAAAAGTCGTAAGAAATAAAATTTTTTTGATCAAAACTAAAATATCCTCGAAATCATTGAAGAAGAAGTACGTTATCAGACGATAATATGCCTTATCTAATAAGAGACATTTAAATTTTTTTAATTTCATAAATGGGTGGCATTTTATTCAGAATTAATAGTTTTTTTTACATGGACAAAAAATTCGTTTAATTTTTTCCCATTAAATAACAGAATTATAGAAAAGTACTTTGCTAAACGAATCGGCAGTAGGACGGAAACGTGTTGACCACCGTTTTGTTTATTGCTAGCAACTCATGCATCCTTCGACCGACTTCTTCGACGAAGAGCTCGATGGAAAGCTTATCTGTTCCTCTTTCAGATGGCATTAACATATTTTACGAAAAGTCATAAGAAATACAATTTTTTTGATCAAAACTAAAATATCTTCGAAATCATTGAAGAAGAAGTACCTTATCAGACAAAAATATGCCTTATCTAATAGGAGACATTTACATTTTTTTAATTGCATAAATAGGCGGCATTTTATTCAGAATTAATAGTTTTTTTTTTTTTATAATAGAATTATAGGACAAAAAAATCGTTTAATTTTTGCCCATTAAATACTAGAATTATAGAAAAGTACTTTGCGAAAAGAATCGGCAGTAGGACGGAATCGTGTTGACCACCGATTAGTTTCTTGCTAATAACTCATGCATCCTTCGACCGACTTCTTCGACTAATAGCTCGATGGAAAGCTTATCTGTTCTTCTTTCAGATGGCATTAATATATTTTACAAAAAAACGTAAGAAATAAAATTTTTTTGATCAAAACTAAAATATCCTCGAAATCATTGAAGAAGAAGTACCTTATCAGACCTTATCTTATCAGAGCCTTATCTAATAAGAGACATTTAAATTTTTTTTAATTGCATAAATGGGTGGCATTTTATTCAGAATTAATAGTTTTTTTACATGGACAAAAAATTCGTTTAATTTTTTCCCATTAAATAATAGAATTATAGAAAAATACTTTGCGAAAAGAATCGGCAGTAGGACGGAAACGTGTTGACCACCGTTTAGTTTTTTGCTAGCAACTCATGCATCCTTCGGCCGACTTCTTCGACTAAGAGCTCGATGGAAAGCTTATCTGTTCCTTTTTCAGATGGCATTAACATGTTTTACAAAAAGTCGTAAGAAATAAAATTTTTTTGATCAAAACTAAAATATCCTCGAAATCATTGAAAAAGAAGTAACTTATCAGACGAAAATATGCCTTATCTAATAAGAGACATTTAAATTTTTTTCATTGCATAAATGGGCGGCATTTTATTCAGGATTAATAGTTTTTTACATGGACAAAAAATTCGTGTAGTTTTTTTTCCCATTAAATACTAGAATTATAGAAAAGAACTTTGCGAAAAGAATCGGCTGTAGGACGGTATCGTGTTGATCACCGATTAGTTTTTTGCCAATAACTCATGCATCCTTCGACCGACTTCTTCGACTAAGAGCTCGATGGAAAGCTTATCTGATCCTCTTTTAGATGGCATTAACATATTTTAAAAAAAGTCGTAAGAAATAAAATTTTTTTGATCAAAACTAAAATATCCTCGAAATCATTGAAAAAGAAGTACCTTATCAGACGAAAATATGCCTTATATAATAAGAGACATTTAAATTTTTTGTCATTGCATAAATGGGCGGCATTTTATTCAGCATTAATAGTTTTTTATATGGACAAAAAATTCGTTTAGTTTTTTTCCCATTAAATACTAGAATTATAGAAAAGTACTTTGCGAAAAGAATCGGCAGTAGCACGGAATCGTGTTGATCACCGATTAGTTTTTTGCTAATAACTCATGCATCCTTCGACCGACTTCTTCGACTAAGAGCTCGATGGAAAGCTTATCTGTTCCTCTTTTAGATGGCATTAACATATTTTACAAAAAGTCGTAAGAAATAAAATTTTTTTGATCAAAACTAAAATATCGTCGAAATCATTGAAAAAGAAGTACCTTATCAGACAAAAATATGCCATATCTAATAAGAGACATTTAAATTTTTGTTATTGCATAAATGGGCGGCATTTTATTCCGAATTAATAGTTCTTTACATGGACAAAAAATTCGTTTATTTTTTTCCCATTAAATACTAGAATTATAGAAAAGTACTTTGCGAAAAGAATCGGCAGTAGCACGGAAACGTGTTGACCTCCGGTTAGTTTTTTGCTTATAACTGTAGCATACTTCGACCGACTTCTTCGACTAAGAGCTCGATGGAAAGCTTATCTGTTCCTCTTTCAGATGGCATTAACATATTTTACAAAAAGTCGTAAGAAATAAAATTTTTTTGATCAAAACTAAAATATCCTCGAAATCATTAAAAAAGAAGTACCTTATCACACGAAAATATGCCTTATCTAATAAGAGACATTTACATTTTTTTAATTTCTTTAATGGGCGGCATTTTATTCAGAATTATTAGTTTTTTACATGGACAAAAAATTCGTTTATTTTTTTCCCATTAAATAGTAGAATTATAGAAAAGTACTTTGCGAAAAGAATCGGCAGTAGCACGGAAACGTGTTGACCTCCGATTAGTTTTTTGCTTATAACTGTAGCATACTTCGACCGACTTCTTCGACTAAGAGCTCGATGGAAAGCTTATCTGTTCCTCTTTCAGATGGCATTAACATATTTTACGAAAAGTCGTAAGAAATAAAACTTTTTTGATCAAAACTAAAATATCCCCGAAATCATTGAAGAAAAAGTACCTTATCACACGAAAAAATGCCTTACCTAATAAGAGACATCTACATTTTTTTAATTGCACAAATGGGCGGCATTTTATTCAGAATTAATAGTTTTTTGCATGGAAAAAATATTCGTTTAATTTTCTCCTATTAAATACTAGAATTATAGAAAAGTAGGAACGTGTTGACCACCGATTAGTTTTTTTCTAATAACTCTTGCATCCTTCGACCGACTTCTTCGACTAAGAGCTCGATTGAAAGCTTATCTGTTCCTCTTTCAGATGGCATTACCATATTTTACAAAAAGTCGTAAGAAATAAAATTTGTTTGATCAAAACTAAAATATCCTCGAAATCATTGAAAATGAAGTACCTTATCAGACAAAAATATGACATATCTAATAAGAGACATTTAAATTTTTTTAATTGCATAAATGGGTGGCATTTTATTCAGAATTAATAGTTTTTTACATGGACAAAAAATTCGTTTAATTTTTTCCCATTAAATACTGGAATTATAGAAAAGTACTTTGCGAAAAGAATCGGCAGAGGGACGGAATCGTGTTGACCACCGATTAGTTTTTGCTAATAACTCTTGCATCCTTCGACCGACTTCTTCGACTAAGAGCTCGATTAAAAGATTATCTGTTCCTCTTTCAGATGGCATTAACATATTTTACGAAAAGTCGTAAGAAATAAAACTTTTTTGATCAAAACTAAAATATCCCCGAAATCATTGAAGAAAAAGTACCTTATCACACGAAAATATGCCTTATCTAATAAGAGACATTTACATTTTTTTAATTGCATAAATGGGCGGCATTTTATTCAGAATTAATAGTTTTTTACATGGACAAAAAATTCGTTTAATTTTTTCCCATTAAATACTAGAATTATAGAAAAGTACTTTGCGAAAACAATTGGCAGTAGGACGGAAACGTGTTGACCACCGATTAGTTTTTTGCTTATAACTCTTGCATCCTTCGACCGACTTCTTCGACTAAGAGCTCGATGGAAAGCTTATCTGTTCCTCTTTCAGATGACATTAACATATTTTACAAAAAGTCGTAAGAAATAAATTTTTTTTGATCAAAACTAAAATATCCTCGAAATCATTGAAGAAGAAGTACCTTATCAGACGAAAATATGCCTTATCTAATAAGAGACATTTAAATTTTTTTAATTGCATAAATGGGTGGCATTTTATTCAGAATTAATAGTTTTTTTACATGGACACAAAATTCGTGTAATTTTTTCCCATTAAATAATAGAATTATAGAAAAGTACTTTGCGAAACGAATCGGCAGTAGGACGGAAACGTGTTGACCACCGTTTTGTTTATTGCTAGCAACTCATGGATCCTTCGACTGACTTCTTCGACTAAGAGCTCGATGGAAAGATTATCTGTTCCTCTTTCAGATGGCATTAACATATTTTACGAAAAGTCAAAAGAAATAAAATTTTTTTGATCAAAACTAAAATATCTTCGAAATCATTGAAGAAGAAGTACCTTATCAGACGAAAATATGCCTTATCTAATAAGAGACATTTACACTTTTTTAATTGCATAAATAGGCGGAATTTTATTCAGAATTAATACATGGACAAAAAAATCGTTTAATTTTTTCAAATTAAATACTAGAATTCTAGAAAAGTAGAAACGTGTTGACCACCGATTAGTTTTTTGCTAATAACTCTTGCATCCTTTGACCGACTTCTCAACTAACAGCTCGATGGAAGGCTTATCTGTTCCTCTTTCAGATGGCATTAACATATTTTACAAAAAGTCGTAAGAAATAAAATTTTTTTGATCAAAACTAAAATATCCTCGAAATCATTAAAAAAGAAGTACCTTATCGCACGAAAATATGCCTTATCTAATAAGAGACATTTACATTTTTTTAATTTCTTTAATGGGCGGCATTTTATTCAGAATTAATAGTTTGTTACATGGACAAAAAGTTCGTTTAATTTTTTCCCATTAAATACTAGAATTATAGAAAAGTACTTTGCGAAAAGAATCGGCAGTAGGACGGAAACGTGTTGACCACCGTTTAGTTTTTTGCTAACAACTCATGCATCCTTCGACCGACTTCTTCGGCTAAGAGCTCGATGAAAAGCTTATCTGTTCCTCTTTCAGATGGCATTAACATATTTTACGAAAAGTCATAAGAAATAAAATTTTTTTGATCAAAATTAAAATATCTTTGAAATCATTGAAGAAGAAGTACCTTATCAGACGAAAATATGCCTTATCTAATAAGAGACATTTAAATTTTTTTAATTGCATAAATAGGTGACATTTAATTTTTTTTAATTGCATAATGGGTGGCATTTTATTCAGAATTAATAGTTTTTTTACATGGACACAAAATTCGTTTAATTTTTTCCCATTAAATAATACAATTATAGAAAAGTACTTTGGGAAAAGAATCGTCAGTAGGACGGAAACGTGTTGACCACCGTTTTGTTTTTTGCTAGCAACTCATGCATCCTTCGACCGACTTCTTCGACTAAGACCTCGATGGAAAGCTTATCTGTTCCTTTTTCAGATGGCATTAACATATTTTACGAAAAGTCATAAGAAATAAAATTTTTTTGATCAAAACTGAAATATCTTTGAAATCATTGAAGAAGAAGTACCTTATCAGACGAAAATATGCCTTATCTAATAAGAGACATTTAAATTTTTTTAATTGCATAAATGGGTGGCATTTTATTCAGAATTAATAGTTTTTTACATGGACAAAAAATTCGTTTAATTTTTTCAAATCAAATATTAGAATTATAGAAAAGTACTTTGCGAAAAGAATCGGCAGTAGGACGGAATCGTGTTGACCACCGATTAGTTTTTTGCTAATAACTCTTGTATCCTTCGACCGACTTCTTCGACTAAGAGCTCGATAGAAAGCTTATCTGTTCCTCTTTCAGATGGCATTAACATATTTTACGAAAAGTCGTAAGAAATAAAACTTTTTTGATCAAAACTAAAATATCCTCGAAATCATTGAAGAAAAAGTACCTTATCACACGAAAATATGCCTTATCTAATAAGAGACATTTAAATTTTTTTAATTGCATAAATGGGCGGCATTTTATTAAAAATTAATAGTTTTTTACATGGACAAAAAATTCGTTTAATTTTTTCCCATTAAATACCAGAATTATAGAAAAGTACTTTGCGAAAAGAATAGGCAGTAGGACGGAAACGTGTTGACCACCGATTAGTTTTTTGCTTATAACTCTTGCATCCTTCGACCGACTTCTTCAACTAAGAGCTCGATGGAAAGCTTATCTGTTCCTCTTTCAGATGGCATTAACATATTTTACGAAAAGTCATAGGAAATAAAATTTTTTTGATCAAAATTAAAATATCCTCGAAATCATTGAAGAAGAAGTACCTTATCAGACGAAAAAATCCCTTATCTAATAAGAGACATTTAAATTTTTATACTTTTCACTTATGTGAAATAGTATATTAACTTTGTCACGGAGTTTGTAACAGATCGAAATATTAATTTCCGACTATATAAAGTATATATATTCTTGATCAGGACGACAAGACGAGTTGATTTAGCCATGTCCGTCTGTCTGTCTGTCGGTCTGTCTGTCTGTCTGTATGTATGCAAACTAGTCCCTCAGTTTTGAAGCTATCGAAATGAAACTTTGCACAGAGTCTTAGAATTTATTACGATGAATCATTCGTCGGAACCAGCATGATCGGATTATTGGAACAGGTAGCTCCCATACGAAAAGAAGAAGAAAAGTGAACAAAACTTGAATCGTTGTATGGAAAACTTTTTTGTTTTGTACAATAGAGTGCTGAAATTTTAAACATAGTAGTTTTACATGGTCCGACTACATGCCGGAAAGTTTCATTGAGATTGGACATCTGGAACTGGTAGCTCCCATACAAAATGAAGAAGAGGAAGAGAAGGAATATTCACGTCGTTGTATGGAAAACTTTTTTGTTTCTTAACCAATTGACTTGAAATTTTAAAGTTATGTTCTTAGGGAGGAATGAAATCTATTTTGACCAAAAGTGGGCGTAACCACGCGTAGCCACGCCCACTTATAGCGAAAATTTACCCGTTGTATGGAAAACTTTTTTGTTTTTTAACCAATTGACTTGAAACTTTACAGTTATGTTCTTAGAGAGGAATGAAAACTATTTTGACCAAAAGTGGGCGTAGCCACGTCCACTTATAGCTTAACTTGACTCTTTGTATGGAAAACTTTTTTCTTTTTTAACCAATTGACTTGAAACTTTACAGTTATGTTCTTAGGGAGGAATGAAAACTATTTTAACCAAAAGTGGGCGTAGCCACGCCTACTTATAGCGAAAATTGACCCGTTGTATGGAAAACTTTTTTGTTTTTTAACCAATTGACTTGAAACTTTGCAGTTATGCTCTTAGGGAGGAATGAAAACTATTTTTATCAAAAGTGGGCATGGCCACACCCACTTATAGCTTAACTTGACCCTTTGTATGGAAAACTTTTTTGTTTTTTAACCAATTGACTTGAAACTTTACAGTTATGTTCTTAGGGAGGAATGAAATCTATTTTGACCAAAAGTGGGAGTAACCACGCGTAGCCACGCCCACTTATAGCGAAAATTTACCCGTTGTATGGAAAACTTTTTTGTTTTTTAACCAATTGACTTGAAACTTTACAGTTATATTCTTAGAGAGGAATGAAAACTATTTTGACCAAAAGTGGGCGTAACCACGCGTAGCCACGCCCACTTATAGCGAAAATTTACCCGTTGTATGGAAAACTTTTTTGTTTTTTAACCAATTGACTTGAAACTTTGCAGTTATGCTCTTAGGGAGGAATGAAAACTATTTTGATCAAAAGTGGGCGTGGCCACGCCCACTTATAGCTTAACTTGACCCTTTGTATGGAAAACTTTTTTGTTTTTTAACAATTGACTTGAAACTTTACAGGTATGTTCTTAGGGAGGAATGAAAACTATTTTAACCAAAAGTGGGCGTAGCCACGCCTACTTATAGCGAAAAATGACCCGTTGTATGGAAAATTTTTTTGTTTTTTAACCAATTGACTTGAAACTTTGCAGTTATGCTCTTAGGGAGGAATGAAAACTATTTTGATCAAAAGTGGGCGTGGCCACGCCCACTTATAGCTTAACTTGACCCTTTGTATGGAAAACTTTTTTGTTTTTTAACCAATTGACTTAAAACTTTACAGTTATGTTCCTAGAGAGGAATGAAAACTATTTTGACCAAAAGTGGGCGTAGCCACGCCTACTTATAGCAAAAATTGACCCGTTGTATGGAAAACTTTTTTTGTTTTTTAACCAATTGACTTGAAACTTTGCAGTTATGCTCTTAGGGAGGAATGAAAACTATTTTGATCAAAAGTGGGCGTGGCCACGCCCTTTTATAGCGAAAATTGACCCTTTGTATGGAAAACTTTTTTGTTTTTTAACGAATTGACTTTAAACATTACAGTTATGTTGTTAGGGAGGCATGAAAACTATTCATTTAGTTTTTTTTATAGTGACACAAAGTGAAAAGTATTATAGCTTCAGCCTTGCTGAAGATAGCGTCCTTACTGGTTTTAATTGCATAAATGGGTGGCATTTTATTCAGAATTAATAGTTTTTTACATGGACAAAAAATTCGTTTAATTTTTTCCCATTAAATACCAGAATTATAGAAAAGTACTTTGCGAAAAGAATCGGCAGAAGGACGGAATCGTGTTGACCACCGATTAGTTTTTTGCTAATAACTCTTGCATCCTTCGACCGACTTCTTCGACTAAATGCTCGATTGAAAGATTATCTGTTCCTCTTTCAGATGACATTAACATATTTTACGAAAAGTCGTAAGAAATAAAACTTTTTTGACCAAAAGTATAATATCCTCGAAATCATTGAAGAAAAAGTACCTTATCACACGAAGAAATGCCTTATCTAATAAGAGACATTTAAATTATTTTTAAATGCATAAATGGGCGGCATTTTATTCAGAATTAATAGTTTTTTACATGGACAAAAAATTCGTTTAATTTTTTCCCATTAAATACTAGAATTATAGAAAAGTAGCAACGTATTGACCACCGATTATTTTTTTTCTAATAACTCTTGCATCCTTCGACCAACTTTTTCAACTAATAGCTCGATGGAAGGCTTATCTGTTCCTCTTTCAGATCGCATTAACATATTTTACGAAAACTCATAAGAAATAAAATTTTTTTGATCCAAACCAAAATATCCTCGAAATCATTGAAGAAGAAGTACCTTATCAGACGAAAATATGCCTTATCTAATAAGAGCCATTTAAATTTTTTTAATTGCATAAATGGGCGGCATTTCATTCAGAATTAATAGTTTTTTACATGGACAAAAAATTCGTTCAATTTTTTCCCATTAAATACCAGAATTATAGAAAAGTACTTTGCGAAAAGAATCGGCAGTAGGACGGAAACGTGTTGACCACTGATTAGTTTTTTGCTAATAACTCTAGCATCCTTTGACCGACTTCTTCGACTAAGAGCTCGATGGAAAGCTTATCTCTTCCTCTTTCAGATGGCATTAACATATTATACGAAAAGTCATAAGAAATAAAATTTTTTTGATCAAAACTAAAATATCCTCGAAATTATTGAAGAAGAAGTACCTTATCAGACGAAAATATGCCTTATCTATTAGGAGACGTTAAAATTTTTTTAATTGCATAAATGGGTGGCATTTGATTCAGGATAATTAGTTTTTACATGGACAAAAAATTCGTCTAATTTTTTCCCGTTAAACACCAGAATTATAGAAAAGTACTTTGCGAAAAAAATCGGCAGTAGGACGGAATCGTGTTGACCACCGATAAGTTTCTTGCTAATAACTCTTGCATCCTTCGCCCAACTTCTTCGACTAAAAGCTCGATGGAAAGCTTATCTGTTCCTCTTTCAGATGGCATGAACATATTTTACGAACATTTTTTTGGACAAAACTAAAATATCCTCGAAATCATTGAAAAAGAGGTACCTTTTCAGACGAAAATATGCCTTATCTAATAAGAGACATTTAAATTTTTTTAATTGCATAAATGGGCAGCATTTTGTTCAGAGTTAATTGTTTTTTACATGGACAAAAAATTGGTTTAATTTTTTCCTATTAAATACTAGAATTATAGAAAAGTACTTTGCGAAAAGAATCGGCAGTAGGACTGAATCGTTTTGACCACCGATTAGTTTTTTGCTAATAACTCTTGTATCCTTCGATCGACTTCTTTGACTAAGTGTACGATGGAAAGCTTATCTGTTCCTCTTTCAGATGGCATTAACATATTTTACGAACATTTTTTTGGACAAAACTAAAATATCCTCGAAATCATTGAAAAAGAAGTACCTTATCAGACAATAATATGCCATATCTAATAAGAGACATTTAAATTTTTTTAATTGCTTAAATGGGCGGCATTTTATTCAGAATTAATAGTTTTTTACATGGACAAAAAATTCGTTTATTTTTTTCACATTAAATACTAGAATTATAGAAAAGTACTTTGCGAAAAGAATTGGCAGTAGGACGGAAACGTGTTGACCACCGATTAGTTTTTTGCTTATAACTCTTGCATCCTTCGACCGACTTCTTCGACTAAGAGATTGATGGAAAGCTTATCTGTTCCTCTTTCAGATGACATTAACATATTTTACGAAAAGTCGTAAGAAATAAAATTTTTTTGATCAAAACTAAAATATCCTCGAAATCATTAAAGAAGAAGTACCTTATCAGACGAAAATATGCCTTATCTGATAAGAGATATTTAAATTTTTTTAATTGCATAAATGGGTGGCATTTTATTCAGAATTAATAGTTTTTTTACATGGACACAAAATTCGTGTAATTTTTTCCCATTAAATAATAGAATTATAGAAAAGTACTTTGCGAAACGAATCGGCTGTAGGACGGAAACATGTTGACCACCGTTTTGTTTATTGCTAGCAACTCATGCATCCTTCGACCGACTTCTTCGACTAAGAGCTCGATGGAAAGCTTATCTGTTCCTCTTTCAGATGGCATTAACATATTTTACGAAAAGTCATAAGAAATAAAATTTTTTTGATCAAAACTAAAATATCCTCGAAATCATTGAAGAAGAAGTACCTTATCAGACGAAAATATGCCTTATCTAATAAGAGACATTTACACTTTTTTATTTGCATAAATAGGCGGCATTTTATTCAGAATTAATAGTTTTTTGCATGGACAAAAAAATCGTTTAATTTTTTCCCATTAAATAGTAGAATTATAGAAAATTACTTTGCGAAAAGAATCGGCAAAAGGACGGAATCGTGTTGACCTCCGATTAGTTTTTTGCTTATAACTGTAGCATACTTCGACCGACTTCTTCGACTAAGAGCTCGATGGAAAGCTTATCTGTTCCTCTTTCAGATGGCATTAACATATTTTACAAAAAGTCGTAAGAAATAAAATTTTTTTGATCAAAACTAAAATATCCTCGAAATCATTAAAAAAGAAGTACCTTATCACACGAAAATATGCCTTATCTAATAAGAGACATTTTCATTTTTTTAATTTCTTTAATGGGCGGCATTTTATTCAGAATTGTTAGTTTTTTACATGGACACTAAATTCGTTTATTTTTTTCCCATTAAATAGTAGAATTATAGAAAATTACTTTGCGAAAAGAATCGGCAGTAGCACGGAAACGTGTTGACCTCCGATTAGTTTTTTGCTTATAACTGTAGCATACTTCGACCGACTTCTTCGACTAAGAGCTCGATGGAAAGCTTATCTGTTCCTCTTTCAGATGGCATTAACATATTTTACGAAAAGTCGTAAGAAATAAAATTTGTTTGATCAAAACTAAAATATCCTCGAAATCATTGAAGAAGAACTACCTTATCACACGAAAATATGCCTTATCTATTAAGAGACATTTACATTTTTTTAATTGCATAAATAGGTGGCATTTTATTCAGAATTAAAAAAATTCATTTAATTTTTTCCTATTAAATACTAGAATTATAGAAAAATACTTTGCGAAAAGAATTGGCGGTAGGACGAAAACATGTTGACCACCGATTAGTTTTTTGCTTATAACTCTTGCATCCTTCGACCGACTTCTTCGACTAAGAGCTCGATGGAAAGCTTATCTGTTCCTCTTTTAGATGGCATTAACATATTTTACAAAAAGTCGTAAGAAATAAAATTTTTTTGATCAAAACTAAAATATCCTCGAAATCATTGAAAAAGAAGTACCTTATCAGACAAAAATATGCCATATCTAATAAGAGACATTTAAATTTTTTTAATTGCAAAAATGGGTGGCATTTTATTCAGAATAAATAGTTTTTTACATGGACAAAAAATTCGTTTAATTTTTTCCCATTAAATACCAGAATTATAGAAAAGTACTTTGCGAAAAGAATCGGCAAAAGGACGGAATCGTGTTGACCACCGATTAGGTTTTTGCTAATAACTCTTGCATCCTTCGACCGACTTCTTCGACTAAGAGCTCGATTGAAAGCTTATCTGTTCCTCTTTCAGATGGCATTAACATATTTTACGAAAAGTCGTAAGAAATAAAACTTTTTTGATCAAAACTAAAATATCCTCGAAATCATTGAAGAAAAAGTACCTTATCACACGAAAATATGCCTTATCTAATAAGAGACACTTAAATTTTTTTAATTGCATAAATGGGCGGCATTTTATTTAGAATTAATAGTTTTTTACATGGACAAAAAATTCGTTTAATTTTTCCCCATTAAATACTAGAATTATAGAAAAGTAGGAACGTGTTGACCACCGATTAGTTTTTTCTAATAACTCTTGCATCCTTCGACCAACTTTTTCAACTAACAGCTCGATGGAAGGCTTATCTGTTCCTCTTTCAGATCGCATTAACATATTTTACGAAAACTCATAAGAAATAAAATTTTTTTGATCCAAACCAAAATATCCTCGAAATCGTTGAAGAAGAAGTACCTTATCTAATAAGAGACATTTAAATTTTTTTAATTGCATAAATGGGCGGCATTTCATTCAGAATTAATAGTTTTTTACATGGACAAAAAATTCGTTTAATTTTTTCCCATTAAACACCAGAATTATAGAAAAGTACTTTGTGAAAAAAATCGGCAGTAGGACGGAATCGTGTTGACCACCGATAAGTTTTTTTTGCTAAAACCTCTTGCATCCTTTGACCGACTTCTTCGACTAAAAGCTCGATGGAAAGCTTATCTGTTCCTCTTTCAGATGGCATTAACATATTTTACGAACATTTTTTTGGACAAAACTAAAATATCCTCGAAATCATTGAAAAAGAGGTACCTTACAGACGAAAATATGCCTTATCTAATAAGAGACATTTAAATTTTTTTAATTGCATAAATGGGCGGCATTTTATTCAGAATTGATTGTTTTTTACATGGACAAAAAATTCGTTTAATTTTTTCCTATTAAATACTAGAATTATAGAAGAGAACTTTGCGAAAAGAATCGGCAGAAGGACTGAAACGTTTTGACCACCGATTAGTTTTTTGCTAATAACTCTTGCATCCTTCGACCGACTTCTTCGACTAAAAGCTCGATGGAAAGCTTATCTGTTCCTCTTTCAGATGGCATTAACATATTTTACGAACATTTTTTTGGACAAAACTAAAATATCCTCGAAATCATTGAAAAAGAGGTACCTTACAGACGAAAATATGCCTTATCTAATAAGAGACATTTAAATTTTTTTAATTGCATAAATGGGCGGCATTTTATTCAGAATTGATTGTTTTTTACATGGACAAAAAATTCGTTTAATTTTTTCCTATTAAATACTAGAATTATAGAAGAGAACTTTGCGAAAAGAATCGGCAGAAGGACTGAATCGTTTTGACCACCGATTAGTTTTTTGCTAATAACTCTTGCATCCTTCGATCGACTTCTTTGACTAAGTGTTCGATGGAAAGCTTATCTGTTCCTCTTTCAGATGGCATTAACATATTTTACGAACATTTTTTTGGACAAAACTAAAATATCCTCGGTATCATTAAAAAAAAATGAACCTTATCAGACGATAATATGCCTTATCTAATAAGAGACATTTAAATTTTTTTAATTGCATAAATGGGCGGCATTTTATTCAGAATTAATTGTTTTTTACATGGACAAAAAATTCGTTTAATTTTTTCCTATTAAATACTAGAATTATAGAAGAGAACTTTGCGAAAAGAATCGGCAGTAGGACGGAATCGTGTTGACCACCGATTAGTTTTTTGCTAGTAACTCATGAATCCTTCGACCGACTTCTTCGACTAATAGCTCGTTGGAGAGCTTACCTGTTCCTCTTTCAGATGGCATTAACATATTTTACAAAAAGTCGTAAGAAATAAAATTTTTTTGATCAAAACTAAAATATCCTCGAAATCATGAAAGAAGAAGTACCTTATCAGACGATAATATGCCTTATCTAATAAGAGACATTTAAATTTTTTTCATTGCATAAATGGGCGGCATTTTATTCAGGATTAATAGTTTTTTACATGGACAAAAAATTCGTGTAGTTTTCCCCATTAAATACTAGAATTATAGAAAAGTAGGAACGTGTTGACCACCGATTAGTTTTTTTCTAATAACTCTGGCATCCTTCGACCAACTTTTTCAACTAACAGCTCGATGGAAGGCTTATCTGTTCCTCTTTCAGATGGCATTAACATATTTTACGAAAAGTCGTAAGAAATAAAATTTGTTTGATCAAAACTAAAATATCCTCGAAATCATTGAAGACGAACTACCTTATCACACGAAAATATGCCTTATCTATTAAGAGACATTTACATTTTTTTAATTGCTTAAATGGGTGGCATTTTATTCAGGATTAATAGTTTTTTACATGGACAAAAAATTCGTATAGTTTTTTTCCCATTAAATACAAGAATTATAGAAAAGTACTTTGCGAAAAGAATCGGCAGTAGCACGGAATCGTGTTGATCACCGATTAGTTTTTTGCTAATAACTCATGCATCCTTCGACCGACTTCTTCGACTAAGAGCTCGATGGAAAGCTTATCTGTTCCTCTTTAAGATGGCATTAACATATTTTACAAAAAGTCGTAAGAAATAAAATTTTTTTGATCAAAACTAAAATATCCTCGAAATCATTGAAAAAGAAGTACCTTATCAGACAAAAATATGCCATATCTAATAAGAGACATTTAAATTTTTTTAATTGCTTAAATGGGCGGCATTTTATTCAGAATTAATAGTTTTTTACATGGACAAAAAATTCGTTTATTTTTTTCCCATTAAATACTAGAATTATAGAAAAGTACTTTGCGAAAAGAATCGGCAGTAGCACGGAAACGTGTTGACCTCCGATTAGTTTTTTGCTTATAACTGTAGCATACTTCGACCGACTTCTTCGACTAAGAGCTCGATGGAAAGCTTATCTGTTCCTCTTTCAGATGGCATTAACATATTTTACGAAAAGTCGTGAGAAAAAAAATTTGTTTGATCAAAACTAAAATATCCTCGAAATCATTGAAGAAGAACTACCTTATCACACGAAAATATGCCTTATCTAATAAGAGACATTTAAATTTTTTTAATTGCATAAATGGGTGGCATTTTATTCAGAATTAATAGTTTTTTACATGGACAAAAAATTCGTTTAATTTTTTCCCATTAAATACTAGAATTATAGAAAAGTACTTTGCGAAAAGAATTGGCAGTAGGACGGAAACGTGTTGACCACTGATTAGTTTTTTGCTTATAACTCTTGCATCCTACGACCGACTTCTTCGACTAAGAGCTCGATGGAAAGCTTATCTGTTCCTCTCTCAGATGTCATTAACATATTTTACGAAAAGTCGTAAGAAATAAAATTTTTTTGATCAAAACTAAAATATCCTCGAAATCATTGAAAAAGAAGTACATTATCATACAAAAATATGCCATATCTAATAAGAGACATTTAAATTTTTTTAATTGCAAAAATGGGTGGCATTTTATTCAGAATTAATAGTGTTTTACATGGACAAAAAATTCGTTTAATTTTTTCCCATTAAATACCAGAATTATAGAAAAGTACTTTGCGAAAAGAATCGGCAGAAGGACGGAATCGTGTTGACCACCGATTAGGTTTTTGCTAATAACTCTTGCATCCTTCGACCGACTTCTTCGACTAAAAGCTCGATTGAAAGCTTATCTGTTCCTCTTTCAGATGGCATTAACATATTTTACGAAAAGTCGTAAGAAATAAAACTTTTTTGATCAAAACTAAAATATCCTCGAAATCATTGAAGAAAAAGTACCTTATCACACGAAAATATGCCTTATCTAATAAGAGACACTTAAATTTTTTTAATTGAATAAATGGGCGGCATTTTATTCAGAATTAATAGTTTTTTACATGGACAAAAAATTCGTTTAATTTTTCCCCATTAAATACTAGAATTATAGAAAAGTAGGAACGTGTTGACCACCGATTAGTTTTTTTCTAATAACTCTTGCATCCTTCGACCAACTTTTTCAACTAACAGCTCGATGGAAGGCTTATCTGTTCCTCTTTCAGATCGCATTAACATATTTTACGAAAACTCATAAGAAATAAAATTTTTTTGATCCAAACCAAAATATCCTCGAAATCATTGAAGAAGAAGTACCTTATCAGACGAAAATATGCCTTATCTAATAAGAGACATTTAAATTTTTTTAATTGCATAAATGGGCGGCATTTCATTCAGAATTAATAGTTTTTTACATGGACAAAAAATTCGTTTAATTTTTTCCCATTAAATACCAGAATTATAGAAAAGTACTTTGCGAAAAGAGTCGGCAGTAGGACGGAAACGTGTTGATCACTGATTAGTTTTTTGCTAATAACTCATGCATCCTTCGACCGACTTCTTCGACTAAGAGCTCGATGGAAAGCTTATCTGTTCCTCTTTAAGATGGCATTAACATATTTTACAAAAAGTCGTAAGAAATAAAATTTTTTTGATCAAAACTAAAATATCCTCGAAATCATTGAAAAAGAAGTACCTTATCAGACAAAAATATGCCATATCTAATAAGAGACATTTAAATTTTTTTAATTGCTTAAATGGGCGGCATTTTATTCAGAATTAATAGTTTTTTACATGGACAAAAAATTCGTTTATTTTTTTCCCATTAAATACTAGAATTATAGAAAAGTACTTTGCGAAAAGAATCGGCAGTAGCACGGAAACGTGTTGACCACTGATTAGTTTTTTGCTTATAACTCTTGCATCCTACGACCGACTTCTTCGACTAAGAGCTCGATGGAAAGCTTATCTGTTCCTCTTTCAGATGTCATTAACATATTTTACGAAAAGTCGTAAGAAATACAATTTTTTTGATCAAAACTAAAATACCTTCGAAATCATTGAAGAAGAAGTACCTTATCAGACGAAAATATGCCTTATCTAATAAGAGACATTTAAATTTTTTTAATTGCATAAATTGGTGGCATTTTATTCAGAATTAATAGTTTTTTTACATGGACACAAAATTCGTGTAATTTTTTCCCATTAAATAATAGAATTATAGAAAAGTACTTTGCGAAACGAATCGGCAGTAGGACGGAAACGTGTTGACCACCGTTTTGTTTATTGCTAGCAACTCATGCATCCTTCGACCGACTTTTTCGACTAAGAGCTCGATGGAAAGCTTATCTGTTCCTCTTTCAGATGGCATTAACATATTTTACGAAAACTCATAAGAAATAAAATTTTTTTGATCAAAACTAAAATATCTTCGAAATCATTGAAGAAGAAGTACCTTATCAGACGAAAATATGCCTTATCTAATAAGAGACATTTACACTTTTTTAATTGCTTAAATAGGCGGCATTTTATTCAGAATTAATAGTTTTTTACATGGACAAAAAAATCGTTTAATTTTTTCCCATTAAATACTAGAATTATAGAAAAGTAGAAACGTGTTGACCACCGATTAGTTTTTTGCTAATAACTCTTGCATCCTTTGACCGACTTCTTCTACTAACAGCTCGATGGAAGGCTTATCTATTCCTCTTTCAGATGGCATTAACATATTTTACAAAAAGTCGTAAGAAATAAAATTTTTTTTATCAAAACTAAAATATCCTCGAAATCATTAAAGAAGAAGTACCTTATCACACGAAAATATGCCTTATCTAATAAGAGACATTTACATTTTTTAATTTCTTTAATGGGCGACATTTTATTCAGAATTATTAGTTTTTTACATGGACAAAAAATTCGTTTATTTTTTTCCCATTAAATAGTAGAATTATAGAAAAGTACTTTGCGAAAAGAATCGGCAGTAGCACGGAAACGTGTTGACCTCCGATTAGTTTTTTGCTTATAACTGTAGCATACTTCGACCGACTTCTTCGACTAAGAGCTCGATGGAAAGCTTATCTGTTCCTCTTTCAGATGGCATTAACATATTTTACGAAAAGTCGTAAGAAATAAAATTTGTTTGATCAAAACTAAAATATCCTCGAAATCATCGAAGAAGAACTACCTTATCACACGAAAATAAGCCTTATCTATTAAGAGACATTTACATTTTTTTAATTGCATAAATGGGTGGCATTTTATTCAGAATTAAAAGTTTTTTACATGGACAAAAAATTCGTTGAATTTTTTCCTATTAAATACTAGAATTATAGAAAAATACTTTGCGAAAAGAATTGGTAGTAGGACGGAAACGTGTTGACCACCGATTAGTTTTTTGCTTATAACTCTTGCATCCTTCGACCGACTTCTTCGACTAAGAGCTCGATGGAAAGCTTATCTATTCCTCTTTCAGATGACATTAACATATTTTACGAAAAATCGTAAGAAATAAAATTTTTTTGATCAAAACTAAAATATCCTCGAAATCATTGAAGAAGAAGTACCTTATCAGACAAAAATATGCCATATCTAATAAGAGACATTTAAATTTTTTTAATTTCTTTAATGGGCGGCATTTTATTCAGAATTAATAGTTTTTTACATGGACAAAAAATTTGTTTAATTTTTTCCCATTAAATTCCAAAATTATAGAAAAATACTTTGCGAAAAAAATCGGCAAATGGACGGAAACGTGTTGACCACCGATAAGCTTTTTCTAATAACTCTTGCATCCTTCGACCGACTTCTTCGACTAAAAGTTCGATGGAAAGCTTATCTGTTCCTCTTTTAGATGTCATTAACATATTTTACGAAAAGTCATAAGAAATAAATTTTTTTTGATCAAAACTAAAATATCCTCGAAATCATTGAAGAAGAAGTACCTTATCAGACAAAAATATGCCTTATCTAATAAGAGACATTTAAATTTTTTTAATTTCTTTAATGGGCGGCATTTTATTCAGAATTAATAGTTTTTTACATGGACAAAAAATTTGTTTAATTTTATCCCATTAAATTCCAGAATTATAGAAAAATACTTTGCGAAAAAAATCGGCAAATGGACGGTAACGTGTTGACCACCGAATAGTTTTTTGCTAATAACTCATGCATCCTTCGACCGACTTCTTCGAGTAAGAGCTCGATGGAAAGCTTATCTGTTTCTTTTTCAGATGGCATTAACATATTTTACGTAAAGTCATAAGAAATAAAATTTTTTTGATCAAAACTAAAATATCTTCGAAATCATTGAAGAAGAAGTACGTCATCAGACGAAAATATGCCTTATCTAATAAGTGACATTTAAATTTTTTTATTGCATAAATGGGCGGCATTTTATTCAGAATTAATAGTTTTTTTACATGGACACAAAATTCGTTTAATTTTTTCCCATTAAATACTAGAATTATAGAAAAGTAGAAACGTGTTGACCACCGATTAGTTTTTTGCTAATAACTCTTGCATCCTTTGACCGACTTCTTCAACTAACAGCTCGATGGAAAGCTTATCTATTCCTCTTTCAGATGACATTAACATATTTTACGAAAAATCGTAAGAAATAAAATTTTTTTGATCAAAACTAAAATATCCCCGAAATCATTGAAGAAGAAGATCAGACAAAAATATGCCTTATCTAATAAGAGACATTTAAATTTTTTTAATTTCTTTAATGGGCGGCATTTTATTCAGAATTAATAGTTTTTTACAAGGACAAAAAATTTGTTTAATTTTTTCCCATTAAATTCCAGAATTATAGAAAAATACTTTGCGAAAAAAATCGGCAAATGGACGGAAACGTGTTGACCACCGATAAGCTTTTTCTAATAACTCTTGCATCCTTCGACCGACTTCTTCGACTAAAAGTTCGATGGAAAGCTTATCTGTTCCTCTTTTAGATGTCATTAACATATTTTATGAAAAGTCATAAGAAATAAATTTTTTTTGATCAAAACTAAAATATCCTCGAAATCATTGAAGAAGAAGTACCTTATCAGACAAAAATATGCCTTATCTAATAAGAGACATTTAAATTTTTATACTTTTCACATATGTGAAATCTATAATATAAAAATGAATCGCAAAATGTGTTGGTAAGCGCATAACTCAACAACGCCTGGACCAATTTGGCCAATTCTTTTTTTTAAATGTTCGTTAAAGTTCAAAGATGGTTTTTACGGCGAGAAAAATTCAAATAATTGCCGGAAAAACCCTAAAAACAGACCTTTTCTTTTTCCCATACAAACTTGCGACGTCGCAAGCATTAGACGTAACATGTTATGCTTCTTCTTATACGTCAGTATTGTTATGTGTTTGTTGATTGAAAGAGAACAAGAAAACTTTGAGAGAACGTACAAGCCAGAGAGTATTAAAATTAATTAATACTCTTTGCAAATTACACGCACTAATGTGTAAACAATGCAGGTATGTACGGCTTGAAGGATTTGACTCCAAGTCATGTCAAATTAAAAAAAAGTTGAAACAACAACAAACTGTCAATGTCAGTGTTGTTTTTCTTGGATTTTCACTACTGAGTTTGCTTTTGTCAACTGATACACGAAACAAACCGTAGCTATGTATATCGTGTTTAGTGCAGTGTTTAGTTACCTATGATCACTTATTATTGAATGTGAGACAATAATCTATCTATCTTCTATAATATAAAAATGAATCGCAAAATGTGTTGGTAAGCGCATAACTCAACAACGCCTGGACCAATTTGGCCTATTCTTTTTTTTAAATGTTCGTTAAAGTTCAAAGATGGTTTTTACGGCGAGAAAAATTCAAATAATTGCCGGAAAAACCCTAAAAACAGACCTTTTCTTTTTCCCATACAAACTTGCGACGTCGCAAGCATTAAACGTAACATGCTATGCTTCTTCTTATACGACAGTATTGTTATGTGTTTGTTGATTGAAAGAGAACAAGAAAACTTTGAGAGAACGTACAAGCCAGAGAGTATTAAAATTAATTAATACTCTTTGCAAATTACACGCACTAATGTGTAAACAATGCAGGTATGTACGGCTTGAAGGATTTGACTCCAAGTCATGTCAAATTAAAAAAAAGTTGAAACAACAACAAACTGTCAATGTCAGTGTTGTTTTTCTTGGATTTTCACTACTGAGTTTGCTTTTGTCAACTGATACACGAAACAAACCGTGGCTATGTATATCGTGTTTAGTGCAGTGTTTAGTTACCTATGATCACTTATTATTGAATGTGAGACAATAATCTATAGTATAATAAAAATGAATCGAAAAATATGTTGATAAGCGCATAACTCAAAAACAGCTTCCGATTCAATGAAATTTTCAGTTAATCTTTAGATGGACCTCCTGAAGGTTGTTATAATGTTTTGGTATCAATCCGACCATTTTAACTGGTAGCCTCCATACGAAAAGAAGAAGAAAAATAAACAATATTAAGATTTTGTGGACGCAAGCACGTACCATTCATTGCTTCTTCTTACACTTTTGTATTGGTATGAGTGTGTTGTTTGCAAAGAGAACAAGAGAACGGTGAGAAAACGGAGGAGCATTACTTTCGAAATTGTGCTTCACTTCTTCTTCATCTTTTACATACAGCCACATATGTACACATATTAGTGTTTTTATACTCTTCACGTATGTATGTAAATATTATTATGACTTTGTCACGGAGTTTGTAACCCCCAGAAGGAGAAATCTCCGACTATTGACCTGAAATTTTACAGCTTTACCACCATAAATCATTTGTCGGAACTGCAATGATCAGACCATTAGAACTGGTAGCACCCATACAGAATGAAGAAGAAAAATGAACAGAACTTAAATCGTTGAATGGAAAACTTTTTCGTTTTGGAAGATAGAGGGATGAAAAAAACATAAACAAACATAGTAACTTTACGTACGCAGACTAAATTTCTGGAATTGTCATTAAGATCGGACCACTGAAACTGGTACTTATCATACAAAGTGAAGAAGAGGAAAAGACAGAAAATTTAAAGAAATGAAAGGAAAACTTTTTTTTTCTTAATTAATTGACTTACAACTTCACAAGCTAATATCAATAAATTGCAAGTTTCCATGTTAGCTTAAACAATGAAAATTGGTATATAGGCTATTAAAGTAAAGAGAAAGCAGATTCAATCCAAAAAATTGGCGTGGCATAAAAAGAGCGTGAAAAGTAAATAGTCTTCAGCAAGGCTGAATAGCGCCGACCACATAAAGCATATATTATCTTCACAAGACGAATTAACACAGTCATGTCCATATGTCTGCTTCAATACCAACTGCGAGCTCAGTTTTAACGATTTCAAAAAAAATAAAACGCAGAAAATTATCTTATCCTTTCAGGCAGTTTGTATGTAAAAAATCTGCATGATTTGATTGCTATTACATTTAGCTGCCGGTTAAAAATTAGGTTTTTTAAAACTACCACCTTAGTTTGTTGTACAAAAACTTTTAAGACGTCAAAAAAGGCACTCTGCGAAAGAAACAATCGGTAAAAACAAGATTTTTGTTAGAAAAATGTTTTATTAATTTTTAACTTTTTTCCAAAATTTTATTAGAATCGAACATAAAGGCGTGGCCCCGACCATATAGAGAAACATCTTCAAAATAACATTTTGCTGTAAGCAAAATCGCCAGAAGGCTGTAAAGTGGAGAGTATTTTTCATTTTGCTAAAATGGAACAAAGGAACAATTAGTCAAAAATATGGTTTTGTTGTTCTTAAATATAAACAGATGGAATTTTGCAATCACATGTTTGTAAAGGTAATTATATATCACTGCAAAGTAAGAAATTTGCCATAATTGCAAGGCATTAAGAATTCTGAAACGCATTAACGGTAATTAGAATTTCAAAACGCTGGAATATTTTTTTTTTTAAATTTAATTAATCTACGAAAACAAAATCTGGAAATAATATTGATGACTTCGAACCCAACAAGAATTGATAAATGAACGTGGCTGCTGCAACATATAATAAAAATTTAAAACGCCTATGTACCTGTATCTATAAGTCTGACAAGAAGAAAATTTAGGAACAAATTGTGATAGAGTGTTAAAAGATTTAATCCTGGGCTATATGCAACAGTTCATCACACTTTGAGGGCGTAGCAAAGCGCGCCGGGTCAGCTAGTAGTATAATAACTTTGTGCTAAAGTTTGTAACAGATCGAAATATTCCCTTCCGACTATACAAAGTATATATATTCTTGATCAGGACGACAAGACGAGTTGCTTTAGCCATGTCCGTCTTTCCGTCTGTCCGTCCGTCTGTCTGTATATATACAATCTCCTCCCACAGTTTTGAAGATATCGAGCTGAAATTTTTCACAGAGACTTCTTATTTCTGCGATCAACTCATTTGTCGGATCCAGCCATATCGGACCACTGGAACTGGTAGCCCCCATACGAAAAGAAGAAGAAAAATGAGCCAAACTTGAATCGTTGTATGGAAAACTTTTTTGTTTTGTATGATAGAGTGCTGAAATTTTAAACAAAGTAGTTCTACATAGTCCGACTACATGCCTGAAAGTTTCATTGAGATTGGACACCTGGACCTGGTAGCTCCCATACAAAATGAAGAAGAGGAAGAGAGGCCATATTCACGTCGTTGTATGGAGAACTTTTTTGTTTTTTAACCAATTGACTTGAAACTTTACAGTTACGTTCTTAGGGAGGAATGAAAACTATTTTGACCAAAAGTGGGCGCAGCCTACTGGCATGGCTACGCCCACTTAACGCAAAACTTGAACCGTTGTATGGAAAACTTTTTTGTTTTTTAACGACTTGAAACTTAACAGTTATGTTTTTAGGGAGGAATGAAAACTAGTTTGACCAAAAGTGGGCATGGCTTCGCCCACTTATCGCAAAACTTGAACCGTTGTATTGAAAATTTTTCTGTTATTTAACCAATTGACTTGAAACCTTACAGTTATGTTGTTAGAGAGGTAAGAAAACTATTCATTTAATTTTTTTATAGTGACACAACGTGAAAAGTATTATAGCTTCAGCCTTGCTGAAGATAGCGTCCTTACTGGTTTTAATTGCATAAATGGGCGGCATTTTATTCAGAATAAATAATTTTTTTACATGGACAAAAAATTCGTTTAATTTTTTCCCATTAAATACTAGAATTATAGAAAAGCAGGAACGTGTTGACCACCGTTTAGTTTTTGGCTAATAACTCTTGCATCCTTCGACCGACTTTTTCAACTAACAGCTCGATGGAAGGTTCCTCTTTCAGATCGCATTAACATATTTTACGAAAACTCATAAGAAATAAAATTTTTTTGATCAAAACTAAAATATCGTCGAAATCATTGAAGAAGAAGTACCTTATCAGACGAAAATATGCCTTATCTAATAAGAGACATTTACATTTTTTTAATTACATAAATGGGCGGCATTTTATTAAGAATTAATAGTTTTTTACATGGAGAAAAAATTCGTTTAATTTTGGCCGGCGAAAACTCTTCTGACTGAACCCTCCCCGAGGGTGCCGGCTGGGCAAGGGATACTGCATTGTCTCAGGCAACCGAGGGATGGTAGCATCTCTTGCCTGTCCGCAGGACCTTGCAGTGTCTAGCAGAGGTGACGGACCCAAGTCTCTCAGACCTAGTCTGAGGGGCTTGGGCCCGAAGCCATGGTCAGAGGTACTTGGCAGCAAGTATAAACTGCACTACCCGAACGATGGGACGGAAGAATAGGAGAGATACACGCGCTGGGATGTCAGCCCAAACGTCGGTGGGAGGTGTGACCGCTTCCACCGACGGGCACGGGGAGGAGCAATTCTCTCTGCGTGTCGCCAGTGGTCACAGTGACGGAACGCGCGCGAGTGCGCTCCGTCGCCAGGAGGGTACAGAGCTGGAACCAACCGCCACAGAGTCGGAGTTTGTGTTCACAGGCCCATCGATGCCGGCAGCCGAGCTAGCGCTTGCGCTAGCGGAGCCGCCGCTAGACGATGAGTCATCGAGCACAGATGAAGGTGAAGTGACGGTTGTCCAGGGACAACCCAAAAAGATCATAGCAGACAATGATCTCAAACACAAACAGCTGTCTGGGTTCAAGACCTCTCTAAAGTTCCTTAAGGGACTGGAGGGTCGCGACCCGGGTTCGCTGAGCGGCCGAGAAAAGAGACTGCGCAAAAAGCATGAGTACAACGTGCGACTGTATCTGAGACTTGCTGGCTCGCCTGGCAACACTCAGACCGCCGCACAAAGTACGACTGCTCAGTGCCGAAGGAAACCTGCCGCAGCCACACCCCCCGTAAAGGAGGGAACGGCTAGCAAGAGTACCGCACCGGCAAATAAGAGACAACGGTCTAATGACTCGGCGAAGGCTTCGGAGAGCAAGCGGAAACGTCCAGGGGAATTTCTGGCAAGCTTAAGCTCGAAGCCAGAGCTGCAGGTGACCATTATCGATAGGAGGGACCCGGAAGGGAAACTTACTACCGGGAACTGGCTCATCCTTGAAGAGTCAATCAACCGGGCGATAGCAGATGCCATCACTCGGCCAGAAAATCCCTTCGTGGCAGAGTTTGACGGTATCAACTGGTACAAGGGTGTCAAGGTTGTGGCATGTGCCAATGAGGAGTCCCTGCGGCTCCTCAAGGACACATTGCTGAAACTAGACGCCCCATGGCCGGGTGCTAAGATTGACGTCGTCCCCGTGGACCAAATTCCGGCTCGAACGATCATTAAGGTCTGGATCCCACCTCCAATTATGGAGGATCGAACCACTCTCTTATTGATCAAGAGCCAGAACGCGGACTGCGACACCGGGGACTGGACAATCAAGAGAGGGCTGGCCCGCGACAAGGGAAACGGCAAGGACCTATGGATCAGTATTGGTCCGGAGTCCAGACGCCAACTCCTGAGCAGGCAAGGCCGTCTGAAGATGGGAATGGGTTGCCTTCGGGCAATCATTCCTGGAGGCGCCGGGCGCGAAGATGATAGGTCAACCGGAGAGACTTAAGGTGGTGCAGATTAATCTGCATCATTCAAGGGTCCCCTCGGTCGACCTACTACGGTGGATGGACAGGGAGAGGGTAGACGTGGCTCTTATCCAGGAGCCCTGGATCGTGAGTGAAAGGGTTTGCGGTTTAGGTGCCCGCGGCTACAATCTCCTTGTCCCTACAACTGTAGGTAAGTCCAGAACCTGTATCGTGGTAAGAACCGGACTTAATGTTCTTTTCTCTTCCCGTTACAGCAACAACGACCTGACGGTAGTGTTATGCGAGCGAAGGAACGGTCCCAAACTATACCTGGCCTCGGCATATCTACCGTATGAAGAGAGGGATCCACCGTCAGAGAGCGTCCGAGCCCTTATCCGGCATGTGCAGGAGGAGGGCACTGACTTAATCCTGGGGTGTGATGCCAATGCTCACCACACTATGTGGGGAAGCAAGGATATTAACGTGAGAGGAGAATCGCTGTGTGGATTCATGTCGTGCACAAATCTTAATGTGTGTAACCGGGGTGACCAGCCCACATTCCGCAATAAGAACCGTACTGAGGTTATTGACATAACCCTAGCGACCAACAGTGACTCTCTGTCTGTTGTAGACTGGCACGTATCCACGGAATGTTCCTTCTCGGACCATTACAGGATAGTGTTCGAAGTAGAATGGTTCAGAGAGGCCAAACGCCTCTTCAGGAGCCCAAAACGAACTGACTGGGTCAAGTTCTCTCAACTTGTCAAGGAGTTACTCCCAAACCATCCAGTGGGTAGGCTGGACAACCCGGACAAACTGGAGAAATCGACCAGGACCGTTACGGAAGCTCTATGTAAGGCGTTCATCAAATCCTGTCCCATCAGCCGTCCTCCAAAGTCAAACCGCAACAGATGGTGGACACCGGAGCTCGGAAGGATACGGAAGGAAACGAAAAGACTCTACAACAGAGCGAAAGACAGAAACTGCCAGGTGGACTGGGACGCCTACCACCTCAGTATCAAAGTCTTCAACAAAGAATGTAGGAATGCCAAAAGAGATTCTTGGGCCGCTTTCTGCGAGGATCTGACCAGCACCACAGAAGCGTCCAGACTTCGAAGGTTGCTAGTGAAAGATCCAGCCACACCAGGCTTGCTTTGCGATCTGGATGGCAAATTCGCTAAAGACAGCCAGGAGTCTCTACAACTCCTCATGAACACACACTTTCCGGGATGCTTGGAAGCTGATGATGAACCTGGGCTTAGCATCAGCGAAGAGCCGGAACAGACAGTGGACCCAGAGGGTGAGGCCGTAGTAAATGAAATCCTTACCAAAGAAAAGATAATCTGGGCTATCAAGTCGTTCCATCCCAACAAATCAGCTGGACCGGATGACATCAGACCAGCCATGATGCAAGCGGTGAGTGAGCATCTGTCGCACTGGCTACTGGAAATCTTCAATCCACAGGATACATCCCAAGGTACTGGAGAGAAGTGAGGGTGGCTTTCATTCCCAAAGCAGGAAAGATCAAAGCTCACCAAAAGATTATAGGCCCATTAGTCTTTCATCGTTTTTATTGAAAACATTGGAGACACTCTTGGACCTGCACCTCAGAAGTAAGCTGAAACCTCACACTTTCAGTGGATCTCAACACGCCTACCTTAAGGGTAGATCAATTGAGACCGCTTTGCACGAGGTAGTTAGCACAATTGAAAAAACATTGCGGAGAAAGGTGTTTACGTTGGCGGCTTTTCTGGATATAGAAGGAGCCTTCAACAATGTCAGGATCGAGCCTATTACGACTGCACTTGTCAAAATTGGCTCACACCCGACAATCACTCGATGGCTTAGCAAGATGCTTTGCCACAGAGTGATAAACGCCCAACTCTGCACCTCGACAATTAAGAGAAAGGTGGTCAGGGGAACTCCGCAAGGGGGTGTCATATCTCCTTTGCTGTGGAACCTTGTCCTTAATGATCTTCTCCTAAAACTGGAAAAGAGGGGATGTAGAGTGACGGCCTATGCAGACGACGTGGTGCTTATGGTAACAGGCAGATTCCTGCCTACAATCAGTGAGCTCCTAAACGGCGCATTGAGCCTAACTCTTCGATGGGCAAGGCAGAACGGTCTGAGGGCCAACCCACAAAAGACCGAGCTGGTTTTGTTCACCCGGAAATACAAGATCCCAAGCTTCAAACTCCCGACACTGGTCGGAACGGAGCTTGTGCTTTCAAAGGAGGCCAAGTACCTTGGAGTAATCCTCGACTCTAAACTCTCCTGGAGGAGGAACTCGGAGGAGAGGATGAAAAAGGCACTACAGGCCTTTTTTGTATGCAAAAAGACTTTCGGATGGGGACTGCAACCGTATATCATTCATTGGTTTTACACAGCAGTCGTCAGGCCTATACTTACTTATGGAGCGCTGGTTTGGTGGGAGGCGGGTCACACCAACTCCCATCTAAACAACCTCCGTAAGGTACAAAGACTCGCTTGCCTGGGAGTAACAGGATGCATTCGTTCTACCCCCCAGGCAGTGCTTGATGTGATGTTGAAGCTGGAACCAATTGGAGTCTCCCTCAAGCACGTGGCAGCAAGAAGTGCAGTCAGGCTGCTAGCCCAGGGCCTTCTTAAGCCTTGTGTTGCGGGCCACAGTACCATCCTACGCTCAGTAGGAACCTCTGAGGCAGATGAGAACGACTACTGGGTTTCAGATCTCAAATGGGAAGACGAATTTACTGTCGAATTTCCTAATAGAGCAGATTGGCAACTCGAAACTCCCGTGAGGCAGAACGAGCTGTCAATCTATACAGACGGCTCGAAGACGAAGGAAGGAACTGGATCGGGGGTCTACTCTGATGACCCTTCGGTTCAACTCTCCTTTCGTCTTCCTGACTATTGTAGCGTGTTCCAAGCGGAGATCTACGCCGTTTGGCAGGCGGCTAAATTGCTACACACCTTGAGTGAGAGCCCGAAGAACGTATCGATCTACGTCGACAGCCAAGCAGCGCTTAAAGCTCTCTCGTCGAACACGGTAAAGAGTAAACTCATCCGGGACACGGTTTTGGCACTGAACCGGTGTCAACCGCACTTAATCAGACTGGTCTGGGTACCGGGCCACATGGGTGTGCCTGGTAACGAGGCGGCTGACGAGTGCGCTAGATCCGGTTCGGCGTTAGCAATAAGTCTCGTGGTGAAAGATATTAAAAGGCCAATCCAGTACGTCCTATCGGAACTTGACAGTACCATGAGGACTGTGGCTGCCGAACACTGGACAGCAGTACTGGGCTGCGAGGTGTTCAAGGCATTATGGCCAAGATACAATTCAAAGCGCACTTCCGAGCTCCTACACTTAACAAAGAACAGGATAAGGATGTTGACAGGAGTCTTAACGGGACACTGCTACATTGGGCGTATGGCCTAACGGTACGGCGTATCCCAGCAAGACTATTGTCGTAGCTGCGAAAACGAAGAAGAGATTCAGAGTGTCCAACACCATCTCTGCGACTGCCCTGCACTTCTGAGGAGGAGAACCCAATTTTTGGGAAGACCCTTCTTTGACGAACTGGGCAGTCAAACGAACGCGCACCTGGAGGACCTGGCACTCTTCCTGGATTCCACTGGGTGGTTCCGCGGGCTGCCGAAGCCCAATGGGACTGGCCATTAGAACCAGGAAAAACGGTATGACCCTTCTCCCATCCATTATCCCAGCAACCCTACCCAATCCCATCTATCCCTCCAGTATATAAATCAGGCAACACAATGGACCTAATGGTCACTGGGTGCTCTCGACTTCTGTTGAGCTGCCTGTTCAACCTAACCTAACCTTCCCATTAAATACCAGAATTATAGAAGAGTACTTTGCGAAAAAAATCGGCAGTAGGACGGAATCGTGTTGACCACCGATAAGTTTCTTGCTAATAACTCTTGCATCCTTCGACCAACTTCTTCGACTAAAAGCTCGCTGGAAAGCTTATCTGTTCCTCTTTCAGATGGCATTAACATATTTTACGAACATTTTTTTGGACAAAACTAAAATATCCTTGAAATCATCGAAAAAGAGTTACCTTATCAGACGAAAATATGCCTTATCTAATAAGAGACATTTAAAATTTTTAAATTGCATAAATGGGCGGCATTTTATTCAGAATTAATTGTTTTTTACATGGACAAAAAATTCGTTTAATTTTTTCCCATTAAACACTAGAATTATAGAAAAGTACTTTGCGAAAAGAATCGGCAGTAGGACGGAAACGTGTTGACCACCGTTTAGTTTTTTGCTAGCATCTGCATCGCTTTGCAGATCCCCTCCAATATCACAACCTGAAGACTCTTACCACCCAACGTTGGAGCTTACAATTACACTAAACTTACTAACACATCATTGTCAAAATCCTCTAAATACCAAGCTTAACCGTGTATATTGTTTCAGAAAAACTGATTTTGAACGACTTGGTGATTTGCTTTCTAACACTGATTGGTCATACATTCAAAACACGTCCAACATTGTACAGGCAGTAGAGTTTTTTAACGCAACTATGCATAAACTATTTAAATTGTGCGTACCAAGAGTTAAGATTGTTTCACAACAAAATAAACCCCCGTGATTTTCAAGAGAATTATCTCGTCTAAAGAACTTAAAAAATAGATTATTTAAAAAATATAAGGGAACCGGTTCTTTTGTCGATTATGCAAACTATGCGAAAGCTCGATATAAATTCACTTTATGTAATAAACGAGATTACGATTTTTACTTAATTAAATTAAAATCCAATATATATCGCGATCCTAAAAATTTTTTTAATATAATTAAATACAAGTCTAACTCTGGTTCATTTCCTTTGTGTATGAAATTCAATGGTGTGGAAGGAAACGATGATGCAACGATATCCAACCTCTTTGCTGAATTTTTCCAAAGCACCTATAATGACTACTCATACCAAAACGTTACTTACCCCTACTTTATCAAAGATAGAAATAATATAAATGTGCCGGTTATTGAAAATGAAACTGTTCTTAGATTTTTAAAATTAATGAAACCATCTTTTACCGCTGGTCCAGATAATATTCCTGGTTGCGTTCTAAGGCACTGTGCCGAGATGTTGTTTATTCCATTATGCAGGCTTTTTAACATGTCGTTAAGTTCTTCTGTTGTCCCCAAAATTTGGAAAGAGTCTTACATTGTTCCCCTTTATAAAAATGGCAGTAAGGTGGACATCTCGAATTACAGAGGCATTGCTAAGCTTAGTGCTATTCCTTAACTGTTTGAACAGATCATTACGGATCAGCTACAGCACTTTGTACCATCACTTCTAAATTTGTCTCAGCATGGCTTTCTCAAGAAACGGTCAACAGTAACTAACTTATTAGAATTCACTTCAATTGTCAATCGAAATTTCTCGTCCGGCTGCCAAACCAATGTTGTGTACACTGATTTCAGCAAAGCATTTGATTGTGTTTGTCACTCTCTGCTTTTAAAAAAACTCGATACCTATGATTTTCCACCATCGTTAGTCCGTTGGCTGTCGTCTTATCTTGAATCTCGAACACAATGTGTTCTTTTTAAAACATCAGTTTCGAGACGAATTTTTGTTACTTCAGGGGTTCCTCAAGGTAGTCACCTTGGCCCTTATTATTTAATATATTTATAAATGACTTGCCTACTGTGATAAAGAACTGTCATGTTTTAATGTATGCTGATGACGTGAAATTATGCCTGACCGTTAATTCTATAGATCAGCAGAATCTGCTTCAGTCTGATCTTGACTCTCTCTCACAATGGTGTGCTGTAAACAATTTATTGTTAAACAGTGAGAAATGCAAGTTAATGTCTTTTTATAGAAAAAAACTAATTGTTTGCACGTACAAGTTAAATAATTTGTACCTTGAACGTATCTCTCAGTTCACTGACCTTGGTGTTTTGATGGATCCGAAACTTCATTTCGCCTCACATATTTTGCTGTCCGTTAATAAGGCTAAAAGCGTACTGGGTTTCATCAAAAGATGGTCCAAGGAATTTAATGACCCGTACACAACTAAATTGCTTTACACTTCTTTAGTACGGCCCATCTTAAAGTATGCATCGTGCGTTTGGGATCCTCAGTGTGAAAAGTATAAGAACCAAATTGAGTCTGTTCAGAAACAGTTCCTTCTGTTTGCTCTTAGGAATCTACACTGGGACCCCTGTGTTCACCTCCCTCCCTATAGTAGTCGGTTGAAGCTTATTAATTTGCCATCATTGTCTAGTCGTAGAACTATGCTTGGTACTTTGTTTTTGCATAACCTTATAAATGGCACGATATTCTCTCCTACATTGTTGGCGTATTTACAGTTCAGTGTACCCGCTAGAGTTACCAAAAATTTTAGTCCGATCTGTCTCAGTACCTGCAGATCGACATATTTAGAGCATGACTCGTTTCGTGTTTTATGTAGGTATTATAACAAATATTTTAGTTTAATGGAGGACTGCTCCTCTAATAACCTTATAAAACGTAGTATTCTAACATATTTAAATAAGTAAAATTTTGTTTATTAAAACTACATAACATAACTAATTGCGTAACTTAGTAGTATTAAAGAAATTGTTTAAAAATTTGTTTATTAGTTTTCTTATTGTGTGTAGAGTAAGTAGTAAAGCGACTGTTGACTTTGTCTGTAGTCGCGGAACAGGCTGACCTGGTGTCGCAAGTCCACTTGAGGGTAGTGCGCTACCACAACGTCTTGCGCAAAAAAAAAAAGAAAAAAAAAAAAAAGAAAACTCATGCATCCTTCGACCGACTTCTTCGACTAAGAGCTCGATGGAAAGCTTATCTGTTCCTCTTTCAGATGGCATAAACATATTTTACGAAAAGTCGTAAAAAATAAAATTTTTTTGATCAAAACTAAAATATCCTCGAAATCATTGAAAAAGAAGTACCTTATCAGACGAAAATATGCCTTATCTAATAAGAGACATTTAAATTTTTTTAATTGCATAAATGGGCCGCATTTTATTAAAAATTAATAGTTTTTTACATGGACAAAAAATTCGTTAAATTTTTTCCCATTAAATACAAGAATTATAGAAAAGTACTTTTCGAAAAGAATAGGCAGTAGGACGGAATCGTGTTGACCTCCGATTAGTTTTTTGCTAATAACTCTTGCATCCTTCGACCGACTTCTTCGACTTAAAGCTCGATGGAAAGATGGTAAGAAATAAAATTTTTTTGATCAAAACTAAAATATCCTCGAAGTCATTGAAGATGAAGTAACTTATCAGACGAAAATATGCCTTATCTAATAAGATACATTTAAATTTTTTTAGTTGCATAAATAGGCGGCATTTTTTTCAGAATTAATAGTTTTTTAAATGGATAAAAAATTCGTTCAATTTAATACTAGACTTATAGAAAAGTACTTTTCGAAAAGAATCGGCAGTAGGACGGAATCGTGTTGACCACCGATTAGTTTTTTGCTAATAACTCTTGTATCTTTCGACCGACTTCTTCGACTATGAGCTCGATGGAAAGCTTATCTGTTCCTCTTTTAGATGGCATTAACATATTTTACGAAAAGTCGTAAGAAATAAAATTTTTTTCATCAAAAGTAAAATATACTCGAAATAATTGAAGAAGTACGAAAATATGCCTTATCTAATAAGAGACATTTAAATTTTTATACTTTTCACGTGTGTGAAACATAATAACTTTGTGCTGAAGTTTGTAACACACAGAAATATTCACTTGCGACTATATAAAGTATATATATTCTTGATCAGGACGACAAGACGAGTTGATTTAGCCATGTCCGTCTGTCCGTCTGTCTGTATATATACAATCTCCTCCCACAGTTTTGAAGATATCGAGCTGAAATTTTGCACAGAGACTTCTTATTCGTGCAGTCAACTCATTTGTCGGATCCAGCCATATCGGACCACAGGAACTGGTAGCCCCCATACGAAAAGAAGAAAAAGTGAACAAAAC
Organism: Phortica okadai; assembly: GCA_034638295.1. Lineage (NCBI taxonomy): Eukaryota > Metazoa > Arthropoda > Insecta > Diptera > Drosophilidae > Phortica > Phortica okadai. The sequence continues at coordinate 17,340,545 of CM067852.1, forward strand.
TTGAATCGTTGTATGGAAAACTTTTTTGTTTTGTACAATAGAGTGCTGAAATTTTAAACATAGTAGTTTTACATGGTCCGACTACATGCCGGAAAGTTTCATTGAGATTGGACATCTGGAACTGGTAGCTCCCATACAAAATGAAGAAGAGGAAGAGAAGCAATATTCACGTCGTTGTATGGAAAACTTTTTTGTTTTTTAACCAATTGACTTGAAACCTTACAGTTATGTTCTTAGGGAGGAATGGAAACTATTTTGACCAAAAGTGAGCGTGGCCACGCCCTTTTTTTAGCGAAAATTGACCCGTTGTATGGAAAACTTTTTTGTTTTTTAAGCAATTGACTTGAAACTTTACAGTTATGTTCTTAGGGAGGAAGGAAAACTATTTTGACCAAAAATTGGCGTAGCTACGCCCACTCATAGCGAAAATTGACCCGTTGTATGGAAAACTTTTTTGTTTTTTAACCAATTGACTTGAAACTTTACAGTTATGTTCTTAGGGAGGAATGAAAGCTATTTTGACCAAAAAAGGGCATGGCTACGCCCACTTATACCGAAACTTGAACCGTTGTATGGAAAACTTTTTCGTTTTTTAACCAATTGACTTGAAACCTTACAGTTATGTTGTTAGGGAGGTATAAAAACTATTCAATTAGTTCTTTTGTAGTGACACAACGTGAAAATTATTATAGCTTCAGCCTTGCTGAAGATAGCGTCCTTACTGGTTTTAATTGCATAAATGGGCGGCATTTTATTCAGAATTAATAGTTTTTTACATGGACAAAAACTTTGTTTAATTTTTTCCCATTAAATACTAGAATTAAAGAAAAGTACTTTGCGAACAGAATCGGCAGTAGGACGGAAACGTGTTGACCACCGATTAGTTTTTTGCTTATAACTCTTGCATCCTTCAACTGACTTCTTCGACTAAGAACTCGATGGAAAGCTTATCTGTTCCTCTTTCAGATGGCATTAACATATTTTACGAAAAGTCGTAAGAAATAAAATTTTTTTGATCAAAACTAAAATATCCTCGAAATCATTGAAGAAGAAGTACCTTATTAGACGAAAATATGCCTTATCTAATAAGAGACATATAAATTTTTTTAATTGCATAAATGGACGGCATTTTATTCAGAATTAATAGTTTTTTACATAGACAAAAAATTCGTTTAATTTTTTCCCATTAAATACAAGAATTATAGAAAAGTACTTTGCGAAAAGAATCGGCAGTAGGACGGAACCGTGTTGACCACCGATTAGTTTTTTGCTAATAGCTCTTGCATCCTTCGACCGACTTCTTCGACTAAGAGTTCGATGGAAAGCTTATCTGTTCCTCTTTTAGATGGCATTAACATATTTTACGAAAAGTCGTAAGAAATAAAATTTTTTTGATCAAAACTAAAATATCCTCGAAATCATTGAAGAAGAAGTACCTTATCAGACGAAAATATGCCTTATCTAATAAGAGACATTTAAATTTTTTTAATTCCATAAATGGGCATCATTTTATTCAGAATGAATAGTTTTTTACATGGACAAAAAATTCGTTTAATTTTTTCCCATTAAATACTAGAATTATAGAAAAGTACTTTGCGAAAAGAATCGGCAGTAGGACGGAATCGTGTTGACCACCGATTAGTTTTTTGCTAATAGCTCTTGCATCCTTCGACCGACTTCTTCGACTAAGAGTTCGATGGAAAGCTTATCTGTTCCTCTTTTAGATGGCATTAACATATTTTACGAAAAGTCGTAAGAAATAAAATTTTTTTGATCAAAACTAAAATATCCTCGAAATCATTGAAGGAGAAGTACCTTATCAGACGAAAATATGCCTTATCTAATAAGAGACATTTAAATTTTTTTAATTCCATAAATGGGCGGCATTTTTTTCAGAATTAATAGTTTTTTACATGGACAAAAAATTCGTTTAATTTTTACCCATTAAATACAAGAATTATAGAAAAGTACTTTGCGGAAAGAATCGGCAGTAGGACGGAAACGTGTTGACCACCGATTAGTTTTTTGCTAATAACTCTTGCATCCTTCGACCGACTTCTTCGACTAAGAGTTCGATGGAAAGCTTATCTGTTCCTCTTTTAGATGGCATTAACATATTTTACGAAAAGTCGTAAGAAATAAAATTTTTTTGATCAAAACTAAAATATCCTTGAAATCATTGAAGAAGAAGTACCTTATAAGACGAAAATATGCCTTATCTAATAAGAGACATTTAAATTTTTTTAATTGCATAAATGGGCGGCGTTTTATTCAGAATTAATAGTTTGTTACATGGACAAAAAGTTCGTTTAATTTTTTCCCATTAAATACTAGAATTATAGAAAAGTAGAAACGTGTTGACCACCGATTAGTTTTTTGCTAAAAACTCTTGCATCCTTTGACCGACTTCATTAACTAACAGCTCGATGGAAGGCTAATCTGTTCCTCTTTCAGATGGCATTAACATATTTTACGAAAAGTCGTAAGAAATAAAATTTTTTTGATCAAAACTAAAGTATCCTCGAAATTATTGAAAGAGAAATACTTTATCAGAAGAAAATATGCCTTATCTAATAAGAGACATCTTAATTTTTTTAATTGCATAAATGGGCATCATTTTATTCAGAATGAATAGTTTTTGACATGGACAAAAAATTCGTTTAATTTTTTCTCATTAAATACTAGAATTATAGAAAAGTACTTTACGAAAAGAATCGGCAGTAGGACGGAATCGTGTTGACCACCGATTAGTTTTTTGCTAATAGCTCTTGCATCCTTCGACCGACTTCTTCGACTAAGAGTTCGATGGAAAGCTTATCTGTTCCTCTTTTAGATGGCATTAACATATTTTACAAAAAGTCGTAAGAAATAAAATTTTTTTGATCAAAACTAAAATATCCTCGAAATCATTGAAGAAGAAGTACCTTATCAGACGAAAATATGCCTTATCTAATAAGAGACATTTAAATTTTTTTAATTGCATAAATGGACGGCATTTTATTCAGAATTAATAGTTTTTTACATAGACAAAAAATTCGTTTAATTTTATCCATTAAATACAAGAATTAAAGAAAAGTACTTTGCGAAAAGAATCGGCAGTAGGACGGAAACATGTTGACCACCGATTAGTTTTTTGCTAATAACTCTTGCATCCTTTGACCGACTTCTTTAACTAACAGCTCGATGGAAGGCTAATCTGTTCCTCCTTCAGATGGCATTAACATATTTTACGAAAAGTCGTAAGAAATAAATTTTTTTTGATCAAAACTAAAATATCCTCGAAATCATTGAAGAAGAAGTACCTTATCAGAAGAAAATATGCCTTATCTAATAAGAGACATTTAAATTTTTTTAATTGCATAAATGGGCGGCGTTTTATTCAGAATTAATAGTTTGTTGCATGGACAAAAAATTCGTTTAATTTTTTCCCATTAAATACTAGAATTATAGAAAAGTAGAAACGTGTTGACCACCGATTAGTTTTTTGCTAATAACTCTTGTATCCTTTGACCGACTTCTTCAACTAACAGCTCGATGGAAGGCTTATCTGTTCCTCTTTCAGATGGCATTAACATATTTTACGAAAAGTCGAAAGAAATAAAATTTTTTTGATCAAAACTAAAATATCCTCGAAATCATTGAAAAAGAAGTACCTTATCAGACGAAAATATGCCTTATCTAATAAGAGACATTTAAATTTTTTTAATTGCATAAATGGACGGCATTTTATTCAGAATTAATAGTTTTTTACATAGACAAAAAATTCGTTTAATTTTATCCATTAAATACAAGAATTAAAGAAAAGTACTTTGCGAAAAGAATCGGCAGTAGGACGGAAACGTGTTGACCACCGATTAGTTTTTTGCTAATAACTCTTGCATCCTTTGACCGACTTCTTTAAGTAACAGCTCGATGGAAGGCTAATCTGTTCCTCCTTCAGATGGCATTAACATATTTTACGAAAAGTCGTAAGAAATAAAATTTTTTTGATCAAAACTAAAATATCCTCGAAATCATTGAAGAAGAAGTACCTTATCAGACGAAAATATGCCTTATCTAATAAGAGACATTTAAATTTTTTTAATTCCATAAATGGGCGGCATTTTTTTCAGAATTAATAGTTTTTTACATGGACAAAAAATTAGTTTAATTTTTTCCCATTAAATACAAGAATTATAGAAAAGTACTTTGCGAAAAGAATCGGCAGTAGGACGGAAACGTGTTGACCACCGATTAGTTTTTTGCTAATAACTCTTGCATCCTTCGACCGACTTCTTCGACTAAGAGTTCGATGGAAAGCTTATCTGTTCCTCTTTTAGATGGCATTAACATATTTTACGAAAAGTCGTAAGAAATAAAATTTTTTTTGATCAAAACTAAAATATCCTTGAAATCATTGAAGAAGAAGTACCTTATGAGACGAAAATATGCCTTATCTAATAAGAGACATTTAAATTTTTTTAATTGCATAAATGGGCGGCGTTTTATTCAGAATTAATAGTTTGTTACATGGACAAAAAGTTCGTTTAATTTTTTCCCATTAAATACTAGAATTATAGAAAAGTAGAAACGTGTTGACCACCGATTAGTTTTTTGCTAATAACTCTTGCATCCTTTGACCGACTTCTTTAACTATCAGCTCGATGGAAGGCTAATCTGTTCCTCTTTCAGATGGCATTAACATATTTTACGAAAAGTCGTAAGAAATAAAATTTTTTTGATCAAAACTAAAGTATCCTCGAAATCATTGAAGAAGAAGTACCTTATCAGACGAAAATATGCCTTATCTAATAAGAGGCATTTAAATTTTTTCATATATATTCAGAATTAATAGTTTTTTACATGGACAAAAAATTCGTTTAATTTTTACCCATTCAATACTAGAATTATAGAAAAGTACTTTGCGAAAAGAATCGGCAGTAAGACGGAATCGTGTTGACCACCGATTAGTTTTTTGCTAATAACTCTTGTATCTTTCGACCGACTTCTTCGACTAAGAGCTCGTTGGAAAGCTTATCTGTTCCTCTTTCAGATGGCATTAACATATTTTACGAAAAGTCGTAAGAAATAAAATTTTTTTGATCAAAACTAAAATATCCTCGAAATCATTGAAGAAGAAGTACCTTATCAGACGAAAATATGCCTTATCTAATAAGAGACATTTAAATTTTTTTATTTGCATAAATGGGCGGCCTACTGCCGATTCTTTTCGCAAAGTACTTTTCTATAATTCTTGTATTTAATGGGAAAAAATTAAACGAATTTTTTGTCCATGTAAAAAACTATTAATTCTGAATAAAATGATGCCCATTTATGCAATTAAAAAAATTTAGATGTCTCTTATTAGATAAGGCATATTTTCTTCTGATAAAGTATTTCTCTTTCAATGATTTCGAGGATACTTTAGTTTTGATCAAAAAAATTTTATTTCTTACGACTTTTCGTAAAATATGTTAATGCCATCTGAAAGAGGAACAGATAAGCTTTCCAACGAGCTCTTAGTCGAAGAAGTCGGTCGAAAGATACAAGAGTTATTAGCAAAAAACTAATCGGTGGTCAACACGATTCCGTCTTACTGCCGATTCTTTTCGCAAAGTACTTTTCTATAATTCTAGTATTGAATGGGTAAAAATTAAACGAATTTTTTGTCCATGTAAAAAACTATTAATTCTGAATATATATGAAAAAATTTAAATGCCTCTTATTAGATAAGGCATATTTTCGTCTGATAAGGTACTTGTTCTTCAATGATTTCGAGGATATTTTAGTTTTGATCAAAAAAATTTTATTTCTTACGACTTTTCGTAAAATATGTTAATGCCATCTAAAAGAGGAACAGATAAGCTTTCCATCGAACTCTTAGTCGAAGAAGTCGGTCAAAGGATGCAAGAGTTATTAGTTGGTTATTAAAATTCGTTTAATTTTTTCCCATTAAATACAAGAATTATAGAAAAGTACTTTGCGAAAAGAATCGGCAGTAGGACGGAAACGTGTTGACCACCGATTAGTTTTTTGCTAATAACTCTTGCATCCTTTGACCGACTTCTTCGACTAAGAGTTCGATGGAAAGCTTATCTGTTCCTCTTTTAGATGACATTAACATATTTTACGAAAAGTCGTAAGAAATAAAATTTTTTTGATCAAAACTAAAATATCCTCGAAATCATTGAAGAAGAAGTACCTTATCAGACGAAAATATGCCTTATCTAATAAGAGACATTTAAATTTTTTTAATTGCATAAATGGGCGGCATTTTATTCAGAATTAATAGTTTTTTACATGGACAAAAAATTCGTTTAATTTTTACCCATTCAATACTAGAATTATAGAAAAGTACTTTGCGAAAAGAATCGGCAGTAAGACGGAATCGTATTGACCACCGATTAGTTTTTTGCTAATAACTCTTGTATCTTTCGACCGACTTCTTCGACTAAGAGCTCGTTGGAAAGCTTTTCTGTTCCTCTTTCAGATGGCATTAACATATTTTACGAAAAGTCGTAAGAAATACAATTTTTTTGATCAAAACTAAAGTATCCTCGAAATCATTGAAAGAGAAATACTTTATCAGAAGAAAATATGCCTTATCTAATAAGAGACATCTAAATTTTTTTAATTGCGTAAATGGGCATCATTTTATTCAGAATGAATAGTTTTTGACGTGGACAAAAAATTCGTTTAATTTTTTCCCATTAAATACTAGAATTATAGAAAAGTACTTTGCGAAAAGAATCGGCAGTAGGACGGAATCGTGTTGACCACCGATTAGTTTTTTGCTAATAGCTCTTGCATCCTTCGACCGACTTCTTCGACTAAGAGTTCGATGGAAAGCTTATCTGTTCCTCTTTTAGATGGCATTAACATATTTTACGAAAAGTCGTAAGAAATAAAATTTTTTTGATCAAAACTAAAATATCCTCGAAATCATTGAAGAAGAAGTACCTTATCAGACGAAAATATGCCTTATCTAATAAGAGACATTTAAATTTTTTTAATTCCATAAATGGGCGGCATTTTTTTCAGAATTAATAGTTTTTTACATGGACAAAAAATTAGTTTAATTTTTTCCCATTAAATACAAGAATTTTAGAAAAGTACTTTGCGAAAAGAATCGGCAGTAGGACGGAAACGTGTTGACCACCGATTAGTTTTTTGCTAATAACTCTTGCATCCTTCGACCGACTTCTTCGACTAAGAGTTCGATGGAAAGCTTATCTGTTCCTCTTTTAGATGGCATTAACATATTTTACGAAAAGTCGTAAGAAATAAAATTTTTTTTGATCAAAACTAAAATATCCTTGAAATCATTGAAGAAGAAGTACCTTATGAGACGAAAATATGCCTTATCTAATAAGAGACATTTAAATTTTTTTAATTGCCTAAATGGGCGGCGTTTTATTCAGAATTAATAGTTTGTTACATGGACAAAAAGTTCGTTTAATTTTTTCCCATTAAATACTAGAATTATAGAAAAGTAGAAACGTGTTGACCACCGATTAGTTTTTTGCTAATAACTCTTGCATCCTTTGACCGACTTCTTTAACTATCAGCTCGATGGAAGGCTAATCTGTTCCTCTTTCAGATGGCATTAACATATTTTACGAAAAGTCGTAAGAAATAAAATTTTTTTGATCAAAACTAAAGTATCCTCGAAATCATTGAAAGAGAAATACTTTATCAGAAGAAAATATGCCTTATCTAATAAGAGACATCTAAATTTTTTTAATTGCATAAATGGGCATCATTTTGTTCAGAATGAATAGTTTTTGACATGGACAAAAAATTCGTTTAATTTTTTCCCATTAAATACAAGAATTATAGAAAAGTACTTTGCGAAAAGAATCGGCAGTTGGACGGAAACGTGTTGACCACCGATAAGTTTTTTCTAATAACTCTTGCATCCTTCGACCGACTTCTTCGACTAAAAGTTCGATGGAAAGCTTATCTGTTCCTCTTTTAGATGGCATTAACATATTTTACGAAAAGTCGTAAGAAATAAAATTTTTTTGATCAAAACTAAAATATCCTTGAAATCATTGAAGAAGAAGTACCTTATAAGACGAAAATATGCCTTATCTAATAAGAGACATTTAAATTTTTTAATTGCATAAATGGGCGGCGTTTTATTCAGAATTAATAGTTTGTTACATGGACAAAAAGTTCGTTTAATTTTTTCCCATTAAATACTAGAATTATAGAAAAGTAGAAACGTGTTGACCACCGATTAGTATTTGCTAATAACTCTTGCATCCTTTGACCGACTTCTTTAACTAACAGCTCGATGGAAGGCTAATCTGTTCCTCTTTCAGATGGCATTAACATATTTTACGAAAAGTCGTAAGAAATAAAATTTTTTTGATCAAAACTAAAGTATCCTCGAAATCATTGAAGAAGAAGTACCTTATCAGACGAAAATATGCCTTATCTAATAAGAGGCATTTAAATTTTTTTAATTGCATAAATGGGCGGCATTTTATTCAGAATTAATAGTTTTTTACATGGACAAAAAATTCGTTTAATTTTTACCCATTCAATACTAGAATTATAGAAAAGTACTTTGCGAAAAGAATCGGCAGTAAGACGGAATCGTGTTGACCACCGATTAGTTTTTTGCTAATAACTCTTGTATCTTTCGACCGACTTCTTCGACTAAGAGCTCGTTGGAAAGCTTATCTGTTCCTCTTTCAGACGGCATTAACATATTTTACGAAAAGTCGTAAGAAATAAAATTTTTTTGATCAAAACTAAAGTATCCTCGAAATCATTTAAAGAGAAATACTTTATCAGAAGAAAATATGCGTTATCTAATAAGAGACATCTAAATTTTTTTAATTGCATAAATGGGCATCATTTTATTCAGAATGAATAGTTTTTGACGTGGACAAAAAATTCGTTTAATTTTTTCCCATTAAATACTAGAATTATAGAAAAGTACTTTGCGAAAAGAATCGGCAGTAGGACGGAATCGTGTTGACCACCGATTAGTTTTTTGCTAATAGCTCTTGCATCCTTCGACCGACTTCTTCGACTAAAAGTTCGATGGAAAGCTTATCTGTTCCTCTTTTAGATGGCATTAACATATTTTACGAAAAGTCGTAAGAAATAAAATTTTTTTGATCAAAACTAAAATATGCTCGAAATCATTGAAGAAGAAGTACCTTATCAGACGAAAATATGCCTTATCTAATAAGAGACATTTAAATTTTTTTAATTCCATAAATGGGCGGCATTTTTTTCAGAATTAATAGTTTTTTACATGGACAAAAAATTAGTTTAATTTTTTCCCATTAAATACAAGAATTATAGAAAAGTACTTTGCGAAAAGAATCGGCAGTAGGACGGAAACGTGTTGACCACCGATTAGTTTTTTGCTAATAACTCTTGCATCCTTCGACCGACTTCTTCGACTAAGAGTTCGATGGAAAGCTTATCTGTTCCTCTTTTAGATGGCATTAACATATTTTACGAAAAGTCGTAAGAAATAAAATTTTTTTTGATCAAAACTAAAATATCCTTGAAATCATTGAAGAAGAAGTACCTTATGAGACGAAAATATGCCTTATCTAATAAGAGACATTTAAATTTTTTTAATTGCATAAATGGGCGGCGTTTTATCCAGAATTAATAGTTTGTTACATGGACAAAAAGTTCGTTTAATTTTTTACCATTAAATACTAGAATTATAGAAAAGTAGAAACGTGTTGACCACCGATTAGTTTTTTGCTAATAACTCTTGCATCCTTTGACCGACTTCTTTAACTATCAGCTCGATGGAAGGCTAATCTGTTCCTCTTTCAGATGGCATTAACATATTTTACGAAAAGTCGTAAGAAATAAAATTTTTTTGATCAAAACTAAAGTATCCTCGAAATCATTGAAAGAGAAATACTTTATCAGAAGAAAATATGCCTTATCTAATAAGAGACATCTAAATTTTTTTAATTGCATAAATGGGCATCATTTTATTCAGAATGAATAGTTTTTGACATGGACAAAAAATTCGTTTAATTTTTTCCCATTAAATACAAGAATTATAGAAAAGTACTTTGCGAAAAGAATCGGCAGTAGGACGGAAACGTGTTGACCACCGATAAGTTTTTTCTAATAACTCTTGCATCCTTCGACCGACTTCTTCGACTAAAAGTTCGATGGAAAGCTTATCTGTTCATCTTTTAGATGGCATTAACATATTTTACGAAAAGTCGTAAGAAAAAAAATTTTTTTGATCAAAACTAAAATATCCTTCAAATCATTGAAGAAGAAGTACCTTATAAGACGAAAATATGCCTTATCTAATAAGAGACATTTAAATTTTTTAATTGCATAAATGGGCGGCGATTTATTCAGAATTAATAGTTTGTTACATGGACAAAAAGTTCGTTTAATTTTTTCCCATTAAATACTAGAATTATAGAAAAGTAGAAACGTGTTGACCACCGATTAGTATTTGCTAATAACTCTTGCATCCTTTGACCGACTTCTTTAACTAACAGCTCGATGGAAGGCTAATCTGTTCCTCTTTCAGATGGCATTAACATATTTTACGAAAAGTCGTAAGAAATAAAATTTTTTTGATCAAAACTAAAGTATCCTCGAAATCATTGAAAGAGAAATACTTTATCAGAAGAAAATATGCCTTATCTAATAAGAGACATTCAAATTTTTTTTATTGCATAAATGGGCATCATTTTATTCATAATGAATAGTTTTTGACATGGACAAAAAATTCGTTTAATTTTTTCCCATTAAATACTAGAATTATAGAAAAGTACTTTGCGAAAAGAATCGGCAGTAGGACGGAATCGTGTTGACCACCGATTAGTTTTTTGCTAATAACTCTTGCATCCTTTGACCGACTTCTTCAACTAACAGCTCGATGGAAGGCTTATCTGTTCCTCTTTCAGATGGCATTAACATATTTTACGAAAAGTCGTAAGAAATAAAATTTTTTTGATCAAAACTAAAATATCCTCGAAATCATTGAAAAAGAAGTACCTTATCAGACGAAAATATGCCTTATCTAATAAGAGACATCTAAATTTTTTTAATTGCATAAATGGGCATCATTTTATTCAAAATGAATAGTTTTTTACATGGACAAAAAATTCGTTTAATTTTTTCCCATTAAATACTAGAATTATAGAAAAGTACTTTGCGAAAAGAATCGGCAGTAGGACGGAATCGTGTTGACCACCGATTAGTTTTTTGCTAATAGCTCTTGCATCCTTCGACCGACTTCTTCGACTAAGAGTTCGATGGAAAGCTTATCTGTTCCTCTTTTAGATGGCATTAACATATTTTACGAAAAGTCGTAAGAAATAAAATTTTTTTGATCAAAACTAAAATATCCTTGAAATCATTAAAGAAGAAGTACCTTATAAGACGAAAATACGCCTTATCTAATAAGAGACATTTAAATTTTTTTAATTGCATAAATGGGCGGCGTTTTATTCAGAATTAATAGTTTGTTACATGGACAAAAAGTTCGTTTAATTTTTTCCCATTAAATACTAGAATTATAGAAAAGTAGAAACGTGTTGACCACCGATTAGTTTTTTGCTAATAACTCTTGCATCCTTTGACCGACTTCTTTAACTAACAGCTCGATGGAAGGCTAATCTGTTCCTCTTTCAGATGGCATTAACATATTTTACGAAAAGTCGTAAGAAATAAAATTTTTTTGATCAAAACTAAAGTATCCTCGAAATCATTGAAGAAGAAGTACCTTATCAGACGAAAATATGCCTTATCTAATAAGAGGCATTTAAATGTTTTTAATTGCATAAATGGGCGGCATTTTATTCAGAATTAATAGTTTTTTACATGGACAAAAAATTCGTTTAATTTTTACCCATTCAATACTAGAATTATAGAAAAGTACTTTGCGAAAAGAATCGGCAGTAAGACGGAATCGTGTTGACCACCGATTAGTTTTTTGCTAATAACTCTTGTATCTTTCGACCGACTTCTTCGACTAAGAGCTCGTTGGAAAGCTTATCTGTTCCTCTTTCAGATGGCATTAACATATTTTACGAAAAGTCGTAAGAAATAAAATTTTTTTGATCAAAACTAAAGTATCCTCGAAATCATTGAAAGAGAAATACTTTATCAGAAGAAAATATGCCTTATCTAATAAGAGACATCTAAATTTTTTTAATTGCATAAATGGGCATCATTTTATTCAGAATGAATAGTTTTTGACGTGGACAAAAAATTCGTTTAATTTTTTCCCATTAAATACTAGAATTATAGAAAAGTACTTTGCGAAAAGAATCGGCAGTAGGACGGAATCGTGTTGACCACCGATTAGTTTTTTGCTAATAGCTCTTGCATCCTTCGACCGACTTCTTCGACTAAAAGTTCGATGGAAAGCTTATCTGTTCCTCTTTTAGATGGCATTAACATATTTTACGAAAAGTCGTAAGAAATAAAATTTTTTTGATCAAAACTAAAATATCCTCGAAATCATTGAAGAAGAAGTACCTTATCAGACGAAAATATGCCTTATCTAATAAGAGACATTTAAATTTTTTTAATTCCATAAATGGGCGGCATTTTTTTCAGAATTAATATTTTTTTACATGGACAAAAAATTAGTTTAATTTTTTCCCATTAAATACAAGAATTATAGAAAAGTACTTTGCGAAAAGAATCGGCAGTAGGACGGAAACGTGTTGACCACCGATTAGTTTTTTGCTAATAACTCTTGCATCCTTCGACCGACTTCTTCGACTAAGAGTTCGATGGAAAGCTTATCTGTTCCTCTTTTAGATGGCATTAACATATTTTACGAAAAGTCGTAAGAAATAAAATTTTTTTTGATCAAAACTAAAATATCCTTGAAATCATTGAAGAAGAAGTACCTTATGAGACGAAAATATGCCTTATCTAATAAGAGACATTTAAATTTTTTTAATTGCATAAATGGGCGGCGTTTTATCCAGAATTAATAGTTTGTTACATGGACAAAAAGTTCGTTTAATTTTTTCCCATTAAATACTAGAATTATAGAAAAGTAGAAACGTGTTGACCACCGATTAGTTTTTTGCTAATAACTCTTGCATCCTTTGACCGACTTCTTTAACTATCAGCTCGATGGAAGGCTAATCTGTTCCTCTTTCAGATGGCATTAACATATTTTACGAAAAGTCGTAAGAAATAAAATTTTTTTGATCAAAACTAAAGTATCCTCGAAATCATTGAAAGAGAAATACTTTATCAGAAGAAAATATGCCTTATCTAATAAGAGACATCTAAATTTTTTTAATTGCATAAATGGGCATCATTTTATTCAGAATGAATAGTTTTTGACATGGACAAAAAATTCGTTTAATTTTTTCCCATTAAATACAAGAATTATAGAAAAGTACTTTGCGAAAAGAATCGGCAGTAGGACGGAAACGTGTTGACCACCGATAAGTTTTTTCTAATAACTCTTGCATCCTTCGACCGACTTCTTCGACTAAAAGTTCGATGAAAAGCTTATCTGTTCCTCTTTTAGATGGCATTAACATATTTTACGAAAAGTCGTAAGAAATAAAATTTTTTTGATCAAAACTAAAATATCCTCGAAATCATTGAAAAAGAAGTACCTTATCAGACGAAAATATGCCTTATCTAATAAGAGACATCTAAATTTTTTTAATTGCATAAATGGGCGGCGTTTTATTCAGAATTAATAGTTTGTTACATGGACAAAAAGTTCGTTTAATTTTTTCCCATTAAATACTAGAATTATAGAAAAGTAGTAACGTGTTGACCACCGATTAGTTTTTTGCTAATAACTCTTGCATCCTTTGACCGACTTCTTTAACTAACAGCTTGATGGAAGGCTAATCTGTTCCTCTTTCAGATGGCATTAACATATTTTACGAAAAGTCGTAAGAAATAAAATTTTTTTGATCACAACTAAAGTATCATCGAAATCATTGAAAGAGAAATACTTTATCAGAAGAAAATATGCCTTATCTAATAAGAGGCATTTAAATTTTTTTAATTGCATAAATGGGCATCATTTTATTCAGAATGAATAGTTTTTGACATGGACAAAAAATTCGTTTAATTTTTTCCCATTAAATACAAGAATTATAGAAAAGTACTTTGCGAAAAGAATCGGCAGTAGGACGGAAACGTGTTGACCACCGATAAGTTTTTTCTAATAACTCTTGCATCCTTCGACCGACTTCTTCGACTAAAAGTTCGATGGAAAGCTTATCTGTTCCTCTTTCAGATGGCATTAACATATTTTACGAAAAGTCGTAAGAAATAAAATTTTTTTGATCACAACTAAAGTATCCTCGAAATCATTGAAAGAGAAATACTTTATCAGAAGAAAATATGCCTTATCTAATAAGAGACATCTAAATTTTTTTAATTGCATAAATGGGCATCATTTTATTCAGAATGAATAGTTTTTGACATGGAAAAAAAATTCGTTTAATTTTTTCCCATTAAATACAAGAATTATAGAAAAGTACTTTGCGAAAAGAATCGGCAGTAGGACGGAAACGTGTTGACCACCGATAAGTTTTTTCTAATAACTCTTGCATCCTTCGACCGACTTCTTCGACTAAAAGTTCGATGGAAAGCTTATCTGTTCCTCTTTTAGATGGCATTAACATATTTTACGAAAAGTCGTAAGAAATAAAATTTTTTTGATCAAAACTAAAATATCCTTGAAATCATTGAAGAAGAAGTACCTTATAAGACGAAAATATGCCTTATCTAATAAGAGACATTTAAATTTTTTAATTGCATAAATGGGCGGCGTTTTATTCAGAATTAATAGTTTGTTACATGGACAAAAAGTTCGTTTAATTTTTTCCCATTAAATACTAGAATTATAGAAAAGTAGAAACGTGTTGACCACCGATTAGTATTTGCTTATAACTCTTGCATCCTTTGACCGACTTCTTTAACTAACAGCTCGATGGAAGGCTAATCTGTTCCTCTTTCAGATGGCATTAACATATTATACGAAAAGTCGTAAGAAATAAAATTTTTTTGATCAAAACTAAAGTATCCTCGAAATCATTGAAAGAGAAATACTTTATCAGAAGAAAATATGCCTTATCTAATAAGAGACATTCAAATTTTTTTTTATTGCATAAATGGGCATCATTTTATTCAGAATGAATAGTTTTTGACATGGACAAAAAATTCGTTTAATTTTTTCCCATTAAATACTAGAATTATAGAAAAGTACTTTGCGAAAAGAATCGGCAGTAGGACGGAATCGTGTTGACCACCGATTAGTTTTTTGCTAATAACTCTTGCATCCTTTGACCGACTTCTTCAACTAACAGCTCGATGGAAGGCTTATCTGTTCCTCTTTCAGATGGCATTAACATATTTTACGAAAAGTCGTAAGAAATAAAATTTTTTTGATCAAAACTAAAATATCCTCGAAATCATTGAAAAAGAAGTACCTTATCAGACGAAAATATGCCTTATCTAATAAGAGACATCTAAATTTTTTTAATTGCATAAATGGGCATCATTTTATTCAAAATGAATAGTTTTTTACATGGACAAAAAATTCGTTTAATTTTTTCCCATTAAATACTAGAATTATAGAAAAGTACTTTGCGAAAAGAATCGGCAGTAGGACGGAATCGTGTTGACCACCGATTAGTTTTTTGCTAATAGCTCTTGCATCCTTCGACCGACTTCTTCTACTAAGAGTTCGATGGAAAGCTTATCTGTTCCTCTTTTAGATGGCATTAACATATTTTACGAAAAGTCGTAAGAAATAAAATTTTTTTGATCAAAACTAAAATATCCTTGAAATCATTGAAGAAGAAGTACCTTATAAGACGAAAATACGCCTTATCTAATAAGAGACATTTAAATTTTTTTCATTGCATAAATGGGCGGCGTTTTATTCAGAATTAATAGTTTGTTACATGGACAAAAAATTAGTTTAATTTTTTCCCATTAAATACTAGAATTATAGAAAAGTAGAAACGTGTTGACCACCGATTAGTTTTTTGCTAATAGCTCTTGCATCCTTCGACCGACTTCTTCGACTAAGACTTCGATGGAAAGCTTATCTGTTTCTCTTTTAGATGGCATTAACATATTTTACGAAAAGTCGTAAGAAATAAAATTTTTTTGATCAAAACTAAAATATCCTCGAAATCATTGAAGAAGAAGTACCTTATCAGACGAAAATATGCCTTATCTAATAAGAGACATTTAAATTTTTTTATTTGCATAAATGGGCAGCATTTTATTCAGAATTAATAGTTTTTTACATGGACAAAAAATTCGTTTAATTTTTTCCCATTAAATACAAGAATTATAGAAAAGTACTTTGCGAAAAGAATCGGCAGTAGGACGGAAACGTGTTGACCACCGATTAGTTTTTTGCTAATAACTCTTGCACAGTTCGATGGAAAGCTTATCTGTTCCTCTTTCAGATGGCATTAACATATTTTACGAAAAGTCGTAAGAAATAAAATTTTTTTGATCAAAACTAAAATATCCTCGAAATCATTGAAGAAGAAGTACCTTATCAGACGAAAATATGCCTTATCTAATAAGAGGCATTTAAATTTTTTTTATTGCATAAATGGGCGGCATTTTATTCAGAATTAATAGTTTTTTACATGGACAAAAAATTCTTTTAATTTTTACCCATTCAATACTAGAATTATAGAAAAGTACTTTGCGAAAAGAATCGGCAGTAAGTCGGAATCGTGTTGACCACCGATTAGTTTTTTGCTAATAACTCTTGTATCTTTCGACCGACTTCTTCGACTAAAAGCTCGTTGGAAAGCTTATCTGTTCCTCTTTCAGATGGCATTAACATATTTTACGAAAAGTCGTAAGAAATAAAATTTTTTTGATCAAAACTAAAATATCCTCGAAATCATTGAAGAAGAAGTACCTTATCAGACGAAAATATGCCTTATCTAATAAGAGACATTTAATGTTTTTAATTGCATAAATGGGCGGCATTTTTTTCAGAATTAATAGTTTTTGACATGGACAAAAAATTCGTTTAATTTTTTCCCATTAAATACTAGAATTATAGAAAAGTACTTTGCGAAAAGAATCGGCAGTAGGACGGAATCGTGTTGACCACCGATTAGTTTTTTGCTAATAGCTCTTGCATCCTTCGACCGACTTCTTCGACTAAGAGTTCGATGGAAAGCTTATCTGTTCCTCTTTTAGATGGCATTAACATATTTTACGAAAAGTCGTAAGAAATAAAATTTTTTTGATCAAAACTAAAATATCCTCGAAATCATTGAAGAAGAAGTACCTTATCAGACGAAAATATGCCTTATCTAATAAGAGACATTTAATGTTTTTAATTGCATAAATGGGCGGCATTTTTTTCAGAATTAATAGTTTTTTACATGGACAAAAAATTCGTTTAATTTTTTCCCATTAAATACAAGAATTATAGAAAAGTACTTTGCGAAAAGAATCGGCAGTAGGACGGAAACGTGTTGACCACCGATAAGTTTTTTCTAATAACTCTTGCATCCTTCGACCGACTTCTTCGACTAAGAGTTCGATGGAAAGCTTATCTGTTCCTCTTTTAGATGGCATTAACATATTTTACGAAAAGTCGAAAGAAATAAAATTGTTTTGATCAAAACTAAAATATCTTTGAAATCATTGAAGTAGAAGTACCTTATAAGACGAAAATATGCCTTATCTAATAAGAGACATTTAAATTTTTTAATTGCATAAATGGGCGGCGTTTTATTCAGAATTAATAGTTTGTTACATGGACAAAAAGTTCGTTTAATTTTTTCCCATTAAATACAAGAATTATAGAAAAGTAGAAACGTGTTGACCACCGATTAGTATTTGCTAATAACTCTTGCATCCTTTGACCGACTTCTTTAACTAACAGCTCGATGGAAGGCTAATCTGTTCCTCTTTCAGATGGCATTAACATATTTTACGAAAAGTCGTAAGAAATAAAATTTTTTTGATCAAAACTAAAGTATCCTCGAAATCATTGAAAGAGAAATACTTTATCAGAAGAAAATATGCCTTATCTAATAAGAGACATCTAAATTTCTTTAATTGCATAAATGGGCATCATTTTATTCGGAATGAATAGTTTTTGACATGGACAAAAAATTAGTTTAATTTTTTCCCATTAAATACTAGAATTATAGAAAAGTACTTTGCGAAAAGAATCGGCAGTAGAACGGAATCGTGTTGACCACCGATTAGTTTTTTGCTAATAACTCTTGCATCGTTTGACCGACTTCTTCAACTAACAGCTCGATGGAAGGCTTATCTGTTCCTCTTTCAGATGGCATTAACATATTTTACGAAAACTCGTAAGAAATAAAATTTTTTTGATCAAAACTAAAATATCCTCAAAATCATTGAAAAAGAAGTACCTTATCAGACGAAAATATGCCTTATCTAAGGTAGGTAGGTAGGTTGGTCCGGTGATCCATGAGAGATCTTCGCATAGACCGTGTTGGTCCTTAGCGTACCGGTAGTACATAGAGAGCTTAGTTCAAGCAAGTGTGTCCGCTACCAGGTTTGCTTTAAGTGCAAACCTGAGCAGCATGCTGTAGTGTCCTTTCTCCACTGCTTCCAGTGACTCTAGGATCGGCTTGCCTAACAGATCAAGCCTTTGCCTCCCAAGGGCTGGACACTGGCATATTAGATGCTCCAGTGTTTCTCTCACTTCAGGCTCTCTGCATTTCCTGCAGCCATCGTCCCGTGTAAGGCCCATATTTTTAGCATGAACTGCTGTCAAACAGTGCCCCGTCAGCAGGCCTACTAATAGACGACACTTGGCCCTTTCCAGAGACAGTAGGAACTTCGTACGCTTGGCGCACGCACCTCCACACAACTTCCTGGTTAGTTTGCACGTGGTCGTGTCTCTCCATGCACGATCTACGTGTTTCTTGCATTCTTCTGTGATGCTGCCATATAGACATCTTATGGGCACCCCCATGGGTTGCGCTACATCGCTTGGCAGTTGGGCGCCCTCTTTGGCCAGCCTGTCCGCCATTTCGTTTCCATCTATGTCCTGATGGCTGGGAACCCAGTATAACCTTACCCTCCTGCCACTGCGTAAGGCCCTTACTGCCTCCCTGCTTTCCAGCACACATCTCGAACTTATGGTGGCGGATGCCATCGCCCTCAACGCCGCTTGGCTATCCACCAGGATATTTACTCTGTTTATACTTACATCTAATGATGCGCCTATCTCTGCAGCCTTCCCTATGGCAAACACCTCAGCCTGGAAGATGCTGCTCTGATCCGGCAGCCTGTAGAAATGGCTCTCGCCACCCTCCATGCAGTAAACCGCCGCACCTACACCACAGTCCATCTTGGATCCGTCAGTGTATATGTTTACTGTTCTTGGCCTTCTTCTCTGGCATTCCTGCCACTCATTGGGGCTCAGGGAAACCTTGACTATCGTTTCGAATTGGGAGATTGGTACCAAATAGTCCGACTCCCTCATTAAACTATTCGTTTTTGCACAATGTCCCTGGGCACACCGCACGAGGTTGCCTGTCACAGCCAGACGCTGCAGCGTCCGTTGGGCAGTCATCCTCGCCTGCACCTCTACGGGAAAGATGTTTAGAAGCGTCTCTAACGCCTTGCTTGGGGTTGTTCTCAGCGCCCCAGTGATACATAACATCGCCTGACGCTGCGCTTTGGCGACTACAGTTGCCCTCTTCACCCTCTCTTCAACTTGGAGCTTCCACATCAATTTACTGTCCAACACGACTCCGAGGTACTTCGTGTGTGTTACCGGTTTTAGCCTCACACCGTTTAGCTTTGGTGGTATCCATTTAGGAACTCTGTACCTTCTAGTGAACAATACTAGCTCGGTTTTATCTGGATTTATGGACAGGCCTGCTCCTTCCGCCCACCTCGACACTTCCTTAAGTGTTGTGCCCATGACTTCACTGACCGTGGCTGGACAGCGTCCCGTAATAATCAAGCTTATGTCGTCGGCATAGGCTGTAATCTTGGGGGCGCTACCTGCCATGGTTATGAGTAGTTCGTTCACGACAAGGTTCCACAGCAACGGCGATAACACCCCTCCCTGTGGGGTGCCCCTGTGTGCATCCTTCTCTGTCGTGGCCGCTCCCCATGTGGCTTTTATACGTCTCATGCTCAAGAGTTGTATGATCCATTGGGTTATAACTGCGGGTACATTAGCCGCTCGTAATGCCCGTATAATTGCTGTCGTTGCAACGTTGTTAAAAGCACCGGATACATCTACGAAGGCGCCCAAGGCATATTCTTTGTGATGAAGAGCCGTTTCAATGTTAGCGACCAGGGAGTGAAGAGCAGAGTCCACTGATTTCCCTCTGGTGTACGCGTGCTGATTTGGAGCGACATGCGTGGTGCTAAGACCACCTCTTATGAACACATCCAACAGCTTTTCTAATGTTTTTAGCATGAAGGACGTCAGACTGATAGGTCTGAAGTCCTTGGGGTACAAGTGGCTGCATTTCCCCGCCTTTGGTAGGAAGACCACTCTCGCCGTCCTCCACGGCTTTGGTACGTACCTTAGTTGAACACACTTCTTAAAGATCGCAGTCACCCAGGGTACCACTGCATTCTTCGCTTTCTGAAGCATAGCCGGGAAGACCCCATCTAGCCCTGGCGATTTGTACGCTTCGAATGAGTCAATTGCCCATTGGACCTTACTTCCCGTTATCAGTCCTTCCGGTAGGTGGCTTTGGGTGTGCTCACGACCCTCGACCATGCCTTCTATCTCAGTCACTGCTGTACACCCTGGAAAATGCTGTTCTAGAAGAGACTCCAGCGCCTCTTCACAGCCATCTGCCCAGTTACCATCTGCTTTCCGAAGTTGACTCTCCATCGCCGGAGCGCTGGAGAGTATCTTTCTGAGCCTCGCGGTTTCCGCCGTCTTTTCCAAGTTTGAGCAGAAATCCCTCCAGGAGGACCTTCTCGCTCTACGAATTAAATTCTTATACAGTCTGAGTCTGTCCTTATACTCTAGCCGTATCATATCATCGTCCACGACTTTGGTTGCCTTAAACAGCTCCTTCAAATCCCTTCTCATCTCTGCGAGTTCTTTGTTCCACCAGACTGGAAGAGAACATCGCCTGGGGAGAGTGGGTTTGCAAGCTTCTTTATATGCACTGTTCAGTGTGCCGGTCAGGACATTTAGACCTCTCTCTATGTCCTTCACAGTTCTCACACCCCTGCAGTTTGGGAGTCTGCTTTCCACTAACGTACCGTAGAGCGCCCAGTCCGTATATCTGGGATTCCGACGAAGCCCAGCCGGGCGCTCCGTTGAAAGCATCAGCTTATAGCTGATGTACCTATGGTCCGAGAATGATGGCTGATCGAGCACCCTCCATTCCCGCACCCTTGGTTTATTTCCGACAATTAGCGTTAAATCAAGTACATTGGCAGAGGTCGGCCCTACATACGTCGGCTCTCTACCAACGTTTACTATACTTATGTTCAGGGACCGTAAATAATGATTATTTTTGTTTTTTTAAATGAAAAAATCACATAGTTAGAAAAGACCTATAATGGAATGAATTACACCAAAATTTATCTTTTTGAACGAACTATCCATTAACAAGATGATTTTTCAAATTATGGATTTATACTTTTTTCTTCAATCGTAATGATTAATTTTAAGTAATTTAATAAATCTTAGAACATAATTATTATTTTTGATCAAAAAAAAATAAAAATCAAAAATAAAAATTATTTATGATTTTTATTTTTTTTGCTCAAAATAAAACTCAGTTGTGATTTACGGCTTCTTTATTAGAATTTTCGTCGATATTATTTCTTTTCCTTATAAAAGGATCCTTAACCACCCCCGCAATGAATTTTTTTTGTTAAATAATTTTTTTTTTTTGTTTTTAATTAATTCATTTATTTGTATACCTTGTACACACTGTGTATTATGGTATGTTGTGTTTGTTTAAAATGAGTGTATGTAACGCTTAAAAGGAGAATTTTAGAACATAATTATAAGTTTTGATCAAAAAAAATAAAAATCAAAAATAAAAATTATTTATGATTTTTTATGAAAATAAAAATTGCTTATGATTTTTATTTTTTTTTTTGCTCAAAATAAAACTCAGCTGTGATTTACGGCTTCTTTATTAGAATTTTCGTCGATATTATTTCTTTTCCTTATAAAAGGATCCTTAACCACCCCCGCAATGAATTTTTTTTGTTAAATAATTTTTTTTTTTTTTTTTAATTAATTCATTTATTTGTATACCTTGTACACACTGTGTATTATGGTATATTGTGTTTGTTTAAAATGAGTGTATGTAACGCTTATATTTTTTTCTAAGTTTTAATATTGTTTAGCTTTACAAAAAGCAATTTCGACAATGACTCATCAGCGAGGTTACATCTTTGATCGGTAAGCATCATTTTGAGGGCCGAAAATGATCTCTCAACACTTACTTGTGTTGCTGGAACCGAGTGCACGACATTTGCCAACTTATATAAGTTGGGATATATGAAACGTTTTGTTTCCCAATATTCCATTATATTCGACGTCGAGGGAATTGGCTTTGGGCTGTAATTGTCGATTTCAGCATATCCCTGTTTTATTGCGTCTGTAGGCTCATCATCTTCATTTTCGTCTTCGGAAGCTACGTCAATATTTTGCAGAAACTCGTCCAACAGCGAGCAGGTGTTCGAGTTTTGGGAAACGAATGCATTGGCTGCCTCAACTGATGTTGATGCCTCAGAATTTTTTGTACAACACTGGGATGTTGAATTAGACTGAAATGTATATATACATATGCAAGTTATACATAAATATTTGCTTTAAATCTTAGAAATAATTACTCACTGGATCTTTCAAATAAGTTAGCTGCAAAAATAGTTGTTTTAGTTGTGCTCTGGCGAGCATTATGCTTATTGGTTTTTGCAGCAATACTCGTCTTATCCGTGGGTCTAAGTAAATGCTACAAGTGATTGCATCGCACTCCAATAAACCCACTTCTCTTTCTCGAATGCACTGGCTCAAAGTTTGGCTTTCAGTGCTATTTGCAGCTTCAACACTGAGCTTCAGCTCTAACCACAACTTGTAAAAATCCCCCGTAAATAATTGCGTGCTTTGCAGCTTTTGAGTAGCAATATATGCCGGTTCCAGGGTATGGACAAGCCTTTTCAAATCCTCCCACTCAGATTCACTTAATTTAATTGAATTTTTGAGGCGCTTTTCGCAAAAGCCCTGAAACTGTTGCAGAATGCTTAGCATACTATATGTTGAATTCCAACGAGTTGCAACATCTAGCACCGGTTGTGGCAATGATTCCTCCGTTATCAAATACCTATACCCATAAAAATATTTGAATTTTGTTATACTGTTTTAGGGAAAACATAGGAAAAAGTAGCTGATTGAAATACCTGTATGCCGGAGTTCTTAAAACCTTCACAATTTTTCGAACTTTTTCGATAAATTGAACCGATTCGAGCCTTTGGAAAAAATCTTTCACAGCCAGCTGTAGGGTGTGTGCTGCACATTTGATGGACCTGATTGAAAAAATTTTCAAATTCTTAACCAGGTTTTCATCATCCAATTCCTCAAAATCCTCTTCGTCATTATCTTCAACCTCGCAACCATTTAGTAGTTCCACTGCCTTGATAATGTTTCGTCCATTATCCGTTGTGATAGTATAAATTTGTTCTTTTGATACACTGAAATCACTTAATATGGATTTTATCTCAGTGCAGAGTTTTTGCGACGTGTGCGATGTTTTCAGCTCTATTAGGCCCAAAGTCTTTATGCATATAACGCCCTCTTCAATAAATTGGACATTAACTCCAAGAATTCCGCGATTGCATCTTGTGGCTGTATCCATTTTTAGACAGACCATTTTATTCTTTAATTTTTTTACAATGCCACATTTAAGTTTATTGTATTTTTGCTCCACTAAACTCATTATATTTCTTGACGTTACAGTGGGCATATCCAAGCCACTTAATATTTGTGCTGTAAGCGTCTTGAATCCGTCTGAGTCCAGTACAGCCAACGGAACTTTTGCGGCGGTCACCAGGTCAATACAAGCGTTCTTCACTTCATCTTGTCCCATTACCACCGAAAACTTCTTTTTCTTTTCAGGCACTTCGATTTCATCAGATTCATCCAATTCACGATATTCACTTGCGTGGTTTGCTTCTAAATGGCGCTTTAAATTGCACACATAATTGCCACTGAATTTTGATTTGCAAATCTTACACTCCGAAACATTACTTTCCACGTGGAATGTAAAAAATTTGCGAACAGTACAATTACGCTTGCGACCCATCTCGAAACACAATAAGAATGATCACAACAAAATTAATAACAATGCATTTCGGCCACGGTTTAAGATAAGAATTTCTAAAAATACAGTCAAACTTCCCTAACTCGAACCTCTGTCTGCCAAGAAAAAAAATTCGAGTAATGAAAACTTTGATTTATACAATTGATTACAAGTGTATTTTAATCTCTGGACCCGATAAAATTAGTTCTACTTATAAGGTGTTCCAGTTATGGAAGTAAGACTGTAGCTTGGGAAAATATTCCGTTAGACCAAAAACGGTACAATCATGCGATCAGACACATGTTATACACAGCAGTGATTTATTAATTTTTTTGTTGGTAATCCGAAGCTGTTATTTTGGTGTTCTTTCAATTAATAAAAATATTGTCGAAATTGCTTTTTGTAAAGCTAAACAATATTAAAACTTAGAAAAAAATATAAGCGTTACATACACTCATTTTAAACAAACACAACATACCATAATACACAGTGTGTACAAGGTATACAAATAAATGAATTAATTAAAAACAAAAAAAAAAAATTATTTAACAAAAAAAATTCATTGCGGGGGTGGTTAAGGATCCTTTTATAAGGAAAAGAAATAATATCGACGAAAATTTTAATAGAGAAGCCGTAAATCACAACTGAGTTTTATTTTGAGCAAAAAAAATTAAAATCATAAATAATTTTTATTTTTGATTTTTATTTTTTTTTGATCAAAAATAATAATTATGTTCTAAAATTTATTAAATTACTTAAAATTAATCATTACGATTGAAGAAAAACGTTATAAATCAAAATATAATCATTGACATGCAATTTTTTGTAAAATAACTTATAATGATTACGGTCCCTGCTTATGTTAGTTGATAGTATAAATTCTAAAAGAGACTCACCCCTTTCATTAATATCCGCGCTTCCCCACACTTCATGGTGTGAGTTGGCGTCGGTGCCAATCACCACGTCGCGTCCCATCTTTTCGGATGCAGACACCAGCGTCGTCACTTCCGTTGGCGGAGCTGGCTTGTCGTGCTCCATGTAGCTCGACGCCAGCCACGTCACCTCCTTCTTGCGGCCTTCAATAGCCACAACTGTGAGGTCATCTGTGCTGTAATTAGGTAATAAGTAGGCGTGCAACCCTTTCCTTGTTAGGATGGCTGATCTGATTCTACTTACTGCTGTCGGGTGATGTAAATTGAAGTTTCTAGACCTCAGTCCAGAGACCACGTTACCCGACGCAATCCACGGTTCCTGGACTAAGGCCACATCATAGGCTCCTTCCTCCAGCGTCAGAAGGAGCTCAGTGGACGCCACTTTACATTTGTGGAGGTTGAGCTGCAGGATCTTCAGATCCATGTCTGTTGCTCTGTCCCTCCACAAGCGCGACACCTCCCGTGTCCTCCGTCAGGGTGAGGTCTACCATGGCTTCTAGGCCAAGGTCCTTGTCAACCTCCCCTGCTTCTAGCGTGTTGTCGTTGCCGTCGGTAGGATGGCGCTTCTTGAGGCGAAGGTACACACAACCTAGGCCCCACGCCATCTTACCCTTCCTCTCATACAAGGCGTCCTCAGACTCCTTGTTTATTGCTAGGATGTAGTGCTGGCCGCCATCCCTATTGGGAGTTGGCTCCGCCACGTACAGTATCCTCCAATCCGCCGTCGGGACATCAGGATTTTGTTTCTGGAGCAGCTTTAGCGCAGTCTCCTTCGGCAGTACCCTTGGGATGTACACTTTCGCCTTAGGTGGGGCCGGGATGCTAGTCCGGTCCACCACCTCCAGCTTGGCGTTCTCCCAAAGGCCCTGTAACGTCGGGACCACACCCTTCAGCCACTCCAGCGTAAGATCGTCCTTGCAGCGTAGGACTTTGACGCTACTGGTCCACCCCGACCCATCAAATGATGGCATTGGGGCGTCCGGCGACGTCTCCATCCTCTCCACAAGGGCGTTCAACAGCTTTTCTTCCACTCTCTTCCACTGCTCTTGCGTAATCTTTCCGAGTGGATCCGATCTGTCGATGAGGGCAACGACCAAGTGTCGTTTGGCCACATCACTAGCGGACTCCACTCGTTCGTGTGATACCGCGTGGCTCGCCTTCTTGGGCCTCTTGCTCACACGCGTATCCGTCTCACCCGACCTCTGCCGCTTCGTCAAGGCCTCCTCCAGAGCATTTGCGCTCCTGCCATCTGACGCTACAGCCCTTGGGTCAACACCAAAATGCTTCCGGCCCTCGAGCACTTGTTGTTTTGCCCAGGCCAGCCGCTCTTGTTCGACGGGAGTGAGACGCGCTAAGTCTTGTAGCCTTTTGCAGATGCCCAGCGCCGCCTTATATTTCGCCTTCTCTCTCTGCCCTTCACGCGACTTAACCCTGAACCCGTCCCTTCTTGGGGAAACAGCGTCCACAGGTTTAGTCGGCGACGATAGTAGGATCGCCTCCTCTATTGTGTTAGCCGACACAACGCTCTCCAGGTCCGAGTCCGACTCGACCACAGCCCTTGAGCGTTGCATCGCTGCGTTTTTGGAAGTGGTCGGCTTCTCGGCCGCACCAACCTCCGTCCCGGCAGTAGCTTTACAACTGTTGTGGCCTGCTCCCACCACAACCGAGGTGTGACCGCTGGCGACACGCAGAGGGGTTTGCACCCCCCCGTGCCCGCCGGTGGCAGCAGTCACGCCTCCCACCGACGTTTGGGCTGACATCCCAGCCCTTGCTTCGTCTTTAGTTTTCTCCATACTGATTTATTATTCTGGGAATCACCCATAGCGTTTATGGTCTACCGCCAGACACCTCGAGCCCATGGCCCCAACCCCGATCCCACCTCAGACCTTCTAGGGTCCGGGCATGGGGTCAGTGTTGGGTCCTCAGCTGGGCACTGCCAGCCGGGTGTATGCGCGGCGAACCTAGCTACCTCCGGCTGACAGTGCCCATTGCCCAGCCGGCACCCTCGTGGAGGGTTCAGACCGAGGATTTTTGCCAGCCCTTATCTAATAAGAGACATCTAAATTTTTTTAATTGCATAAATGGGCATCATTTTATTCAGAATGAATAGTTTTTGACATGGACAAAAAATTCGTTTAATTTTTTCCCATTAAATACTAGAATTATAGAAAAGTACTTTGCGAAAAGAATCGGCAGTAGGACGGAATCGTGTTGACCACCGATTAGTTTTTTGCTAATAGCTCTTGCATCCTTCGACCGACTTCTTCGACTAAGAGTTCGATGGAAAGCTTATCTGTTCCTCTTTTAGATGGCATTAACATATTTTACGAAAAGTCGTAAGAAATAAAATTTTTTTTTTTAAAACTAAAATATCCTCGAAATCATTGAAGAAGAAGTACCTTATCAGACGAAAATATGCCTTATCTAATAAGAGACATTTAAATTTTTTTAATTGCATAAATGGGCGGCATTTTTTTCAGAATTAATAGTTTTTTACATGGACAAAAAATTCGTTTAATTTTTTCCCATTAAATACAAGAATTATAGAAAAGTACTTTGCGAAAAGAATCGGCAGTAGGACGGAAACGTGTTGACCACCGATTAGTTTTTTGCTAATAACTCTTGCATCCTTCGACCGACTTCTTCGACTAAGAGTTCGATGGAAAGCTTATCTGTTTCTCTTTTAGATGGCATTAACATATTTTACGAAAAGTCGAAAGAAATAAAATTGTTTTGATCAAAACTAAAATATCCTCGAAATCATTGAAGAAGAAGTACCTTATGAGACGAAAATATGCCTTATCTAATAAGAGACATTTAAATTTTTTAAATTGCATTAATGGGCGGCGTTTTATTCAGAATTAATAGTTTGTTACATGGACAAAAAATTCGTTTAATTTTTTCCCATTAAATACTAGAATTATAGAAAAGTAGAAACGTGTTGACCACCGATTAGTTTTTTGCTAATAACTCTTGCATCCTTTGACCGACTTCTTCAACTAACAGCTCGATGGAAGGCTTATCTGTTCCTCTTTCAGATGGCATTAACATATTTTACGAAAAGTCGTAAGAAATAAAATTTTTTTGATCAAAACTTAAATATCCTCGAAATCATTGAAAAAGAAGTACCTTATCAGACGAAAATATGCCTTATCTAATAAGAGACATTTAAATTTTTTAATTGCATAAATGGGCGGCGTTTTATTCAGAATTAATAGTTTGTTACATGGACAAAAAGTTCGTTTAATTTTTTCCCATTAAATACTAGAATTATAGAAAAGTAGAAACGTGTTGACCACCGATTAGTTTTTTGCTAATAACTCTTGCATCCTTTGACCGACTTCTTCGACTAAGAGTTCGATGGAAAGCTTATCTGTTCCTCTTTTAGATGGCATTAACATATTTTACGAAAAGTCGTAAGAAATAAAATTTTTTTGATCAAAACTAAAATATCCTTGAAATCATTGAAGAAGAAGTACCTTATAAGACGAAAATATGCCTTATCTAATAAGAGACATTTAAATTTTTTTAATTGCATAAATGGGCGGCGTTTTATTCAGAATTAATAGTTTTTTACATGGACAAAAAATTCGTTTAATTTTTTCCCATTAAATACAAGAATTATAGAAAAGTACCTTGCGAAAAGAATCGGCAGTAGGACGGAAACGTGTTGACCACCGATTAGTTTTTTGCTAAAACCTCTTGCGTCCTTCGACCGACTTCTTCGACTAAGAGTTCGATGGAAAGTTTATCTGTTCCTCTTTTAGATGGCATTAACATATTTTACGAAAAGTCGTAAGAAATAAAATTTTTTTGATCAAAACTAAAATATCCTCGAAATCATTGAAGAAGAAGTACCTTATCAGAAGAAAATATGCCTTATCTAATAAGAGACATTTAATTTTTTTTATTTGCATAAATGGGCGGCA
This sequence comes from Phortica okadai, assembly GCA_034638295.1. Classification (NCBI taxonomy): domain Eukaryota; kingdom Metazoa; phylum Arthropoda; class Insecta; order Diptera; family Drosophilidae; genus Phortica; species Phortica okadai. The sequence continues at coordinate 17,369,672 of CM067852.1, forward strand.
TTTTATTCAGAATTAATAGTTTTTTACATGGACAAAAAATTCGTTTAATTTTTTCCCATTAAATACAAGAATTATAGAAAAGTACCTTGCGAAAAGAATCGGCAGTAGGACGGAAACGTGTTGACAACCGATTAGTTTTTTGCTAAAACCTCTTGCATCCTTCGACCGACTTCTTCGACTAAGAGTTCGATGGAAAGCTTATCTGTTCCTCTTTTAGATGGCATTAACATATTTTACGAAAAGTCGTAAGAAATAAAATTTTTTGATCAAAACTAAAATATCCTCGAAATCATTGAAGAAGAAGTTCCTTATAAGACGAAAACATGCCTTATCTAATAAGAGACATTTAAATTTTTTTAATTGCATAAATGGGCGGCATTTTTTTCAGAATTAATAGTTTTTTACATGGACAAAAAGTTCGTTTAATTTTTTCCCATTAAATACTAGAATTATAGAAAAGTAGAAACGTGTTGACCACCGATTAGTTTTTTGCTAATAACTCTTGCATCCTTTGACCGACTTCTTCAACTAATAGCTCGATGGAAGGTTTATCTGTTCCTCTTTCAGATGGCATTAACATATTTTACGAAAAGTCGTAAGAAATAAAATTTTTTTGATCAAAACTAAAATATCCTCGAAATCATTGAAAAAGAAGTACCTTATCAGACGAAAATATGCCTTATCTAATAAGAGACATCTAAATTTTTTTAATTGCATAAATGGGCATCATTTTATTCAGAATGAATAGTTTTTGACATGGACAAAAAATTCGTTTAATTTTTTCCCATTAAATACTAGAATTATAGAAAAGTACTTTGCGAAAAGAATCGGCAGTAGGACGGAATCGTGTTGACCACCGATTAGTTTTTTGCTAATAGCTCTTGCATCCTTCGACCGACTTCTTCTACTAAGAGTTCGATGGAAAGCTTATCTGTTCCTCTTTTAGATGGCATTAACATATTTTACGAAAAGTCGTAAGAAATAAAATTTTTTTGATCAAAACTAAAATATCCTTGAAATCATTGAAGAAGAAGTACCTTATAAGACGAAAATATGCCTTATCTAATAAGAGACATTTAAATTTTTTTAATTGCATAAATGGGCGGCGTTTTATTCAGAATTAATAGTTTGTTACATGGACAAAAAGTTCGTTTAATTTTTTCCCATTAAATACTAGAATTATAGAAAAGTAGAAACGTGTTGACCACCGATTAGTTTTTTGCTAATAACTCTTGCATCCTTTGACCGACTTCTTTAACTAACAGCTCGATGGAAGGCTAATCTGTTCCTCTTTCAGATGGCATTAACATATTTTACGAAAAGTCGTAAGAAATAAAATTTTTTTGATCAAAACTAAAGTATCATCGAAATCATTGAAGAAGAAGTACCTTATCAGACGAAAATATGCCTTATCTAATAAGAGACATTTAAATTTTTTTAATTGCATAAATGGGCGGCATTTTTTTCAGAATTAATAGTTTTTTACATGGACAAAAAATTCGTTTAATTTTTTCCCATTAAATACAAGAATTATAGAAAAGTACTTTGCGAAAAGAATCGGCAGTAAGACGGAATCGTGTTGACCACCGATTAGTTTTTTGCTAATAACTCTTGCATCCTTCGATCGACTTCTTCGACTAAGAGCTCGATGGAAAGCTCATCTGTTTCTCTTACAGATGGCATTAACATATCTTACGAAAAATCATAAGAAATACAATTTTTTTGATCAAAACTAAAATATCTTCGAAATCATTGAAGAAGAAGTACCTTATGAGACGAAAATATGCCTTATCTAATAAGAGACATTTAAAATTTTTTTAATTGCAGAAATGGGCGGCGTTTTATTCAGAATTAATAGTTTGTTACATGGACAAAAAATTCGTTTAATTTTTTCCCATTAAATACTAGAATTATAGAAAAGTAGAAACGTGTTGACCACCGATTAGTTTTTTGCTAATAACTCTTGCATCCTTTGACCGACTTCTTTAACTAACAGCTCGATGGAAGGCTAATCTGTTCCTCCTTCAGATGGCATTAACATATTTTACGAAAAGTCGTAAGAAATAAAATTTTTTTGATCAAAACTAAAATATCATCGAAATCATTGAAGAAGAAGTACCTTATCAGACGAAAATATGCCTTATCTAATAAGAGACATTTAAATTTTTTTAATTGCATAAATGGGCGGCATTTTTTTCAGAATTAATAGTTTTTTACAGGGACAAAAAATTCGTTTAATTTTTTCCCATTAAATACAAGAATTATAGAAAAGTACTTTGCGAAAAGAATCGGCAGTAGGACGGAATCGTGTTGACCACCGATTAGTTTTTTGCTAATAGCTCTTGCATCCTTCGACCGACTTCTTCGACTAAGAGTTCGATGGAAAGCTTATCTGTTCCTCTTTTAGATGGCATTAACATATTTTACGAAAAGTCGTAAGAAATAAAATTTTTTTGATCAAAACTAAAATATCATCGAAATCATTGAAGAAGAAGTACCTTATCAGACGAAAATATGCCTTATCTAATAAGAGACATTTAAATTTTTTTAATTGCATAAATGGGCGGCATTTTTTTCAGAATTAATAGTTTTTTACATGGACAAAAAATTCGTTTAATTTTTTCCCATTAAATACAAGAATTATAGTAAGAAAATATGCCTTATCTAATAAGAGACATCTAAATTTTTTTAATTGCATAAATGGGCATCATTTTATTCAGAATGAATAGTTTTTGACATGGACAAAAAATTCGTTTAATTTTTTCCCATTAAATACTAGAATTATAGAAAAGTACTTTGCGAAAAGAATCGGCAGTAGGACGGAATCGTGTTGACCACCGATTAGTTTTTTGCTAATAGCTCTTGCATCCTTCGACCGACTTCTTCGACTAAGAGTTCGATGGAAAGCTTATCTGTTCCTCTTTTAGATGGCATTAACATATTTTACGAAAAGTCGTAAGAAATAAAATTTTTTTTTTTAAAACTAAAATATCCTCGAAATCATTGAAGAAGAAGTACCTTATCAGACGAAAATATGCCTTATCTAATAAGAGACATTTAAATTTTTTTAATTGCATAAATGGGCGGCATTTTTTTCAGAATTAATAGTTTTTTACATGGACAAAAAATTCGTTTAATTTTTTCCCATTAAATACAAGAATTATAGAAAAGTACTTTGCGAAAAGAATCGGCAGTAGGACGGAAACGTGTTGACCACCGATTAGTTTTTTGCTAATAACTCTTGCATCCTTCGACCGACTTCTTCGACTAAGAGTTCGATGGAAAGCTTATCTGTTCCTCTTTTAGATGGCATTAACATATTTTACGAAAAGTCGAAAGAAATAAAATTGTTTTGATCAAAACTAAAATATCCTCGAAATCATTGAAGAAGAAGTACCTTATGAGACGAAAATATGCCTTATCTAATAAGAGACATTTAAATTTTTTAAATTGCATTAATGGGCGGCGTTTTATTCAGAATTAATAGTTTGTTACATGGACAAAAAATTCGTTTAATTTTTTCCCATTAAATACTAGAATTATAGAAAAGTAGAAACGTGTTGACCACCGATTAGTTTTTTGCTAATAACTCTTGCATCCTTTGACCGACTTCTTCAACTAACAGCTCGATGGAAGGCTTATCTGTTCCTCTTTCAGATGGCATTAACATATTTTACGAAAAGTCGTAAGAAATAAAATTGTTTTGATCAAAACTTAAATATCCTCGAAATCATTGAAAAAGAAGTACCTTATCAGACGAAAATATGCCTTATCTAATAAGAGACATTTAAATTTTTTAATTGCATAAATGGGCGGCGTTTTATTCAGAATTAATAGTTTGTTACATGGACAAAAAGTTCGTTTAATTTTTTCCCATTAAATACTAGAATTATAGAAAAGTAGAAACGTGTTGACCACCGATTAGTTTTTTGCTAATAACTCTTGCATCCTTTGACCGACTTCTTCGACTAAGAGTTCGATGGAAAGCTTATCTGTTCCTCTTTTAGATGGCATTAACATATTTTACGAAAAGTCGTAAGAAATAAAATTTTTTTGATCAAAACTAAAATATCCTTGAAATCATTGAAGAAGAAGTACCTTATAAGACGAAAATATGCCTTATCTAATAAGAGACATTTAAATTTTTTTAATTGCATAAATGGGCGGCGTTTTATTCAGAATTAATAGTTTTTTACATGGACAAAAAATTCGTTTAATTTTTTCCCATTAAATACAAGAATTATAGAAAAGTACCTTGCGAAAAGAATCGGCAGTAGGACGGAAACGTGTTGACCACCGATTAGTTTTTTGCTAAAACCTCTTGCATCCTTCGACCGACTTCTTCGACTAAGAGTTCGCTGGAAAGCTTATCTGTTCCTCTTTTAGATGGCATTAACATATTTTACGAAAAGTCGTAAGAAATAAAATTTTTTTGATCAAAACTAAAATATCCTCGAAATCATTGAAGAAGAAGTACCTTAACAGAAGAAAATATGCCTTATCTAATAAGAGACATTTAATTTTTTTTATTTGCATAAATGGGCGGCATTTTATTCAGAATTAATAGTTTTTTACATGGACAAAAAATTCGTTTAATTTTTTCCCATTAAATACAAGAATTATAGAAAAGTACCTTGCGAAAAGAATCGGCAGTAGGACGGAAACGTGTTGACAACCGATTAGTTTTTTGCTAAAACCTCTTGCATCCTTCGACCGGCTTCTTCGACTAAGAGTTCGATGGAAAGCTTATCTGTTCCTCTTTTAGATGGCATTAACATATTTTACGAAAAGTCGTAAGAAATAAAATTTTTTGATCAAAACTAAAATATCCTCGAAATCATTGAAGAAGAAGTTCCTTATAAGACGAAAACATGCCTTATCTAATAAGAGACATTTAAATTTTTTTAATTGCATAAATGGGCGGCATTTTTTTCAGAATTAATAGTTTTTTACATGGACAAAAAGTTCGTTTAATTTTTTCCCATTAAATACTAGAATTATAGAAAAGTAGAAACGTGTTGACCACCGATTAGTTTTTTGCTAATAACTCTTGCATCCTTTGACCGACTTCTTCAACTAATAGCTCGATGCAAGGTTTATCTGTTCCTCTTTCAGATGGCATTAACATATTTTACGAAAAGTCGTAAGAAATAAAATTTTTTTGATCAAAACTAAAATATCCTCGAAATCATTGAAAAAGAAGTACCTTATCAGACGAAAATATGCCTTATCTAATAAGAGACATCTAAATTTTTTTAATTGCATAAATGGGCATCATTTTATTCAGAATGAATAGTTTTTGACATGGACAAAAAATTCGTTTAATTTTTTCCCATTAAATACTAGAATTATAGAAAAGTACTTTGCGAAAAGAATCGGCAGTAGGACGGAATCGTGTTGACCACCGATTAGTTTTTTGCTAATAGCTCTTGCATCCTTCGACCGACTTCTTCTACTAAGAGTTCGATGGAAAGCTTATCTGTTCCTCTTTTAGATGGCATTAACATATTTTACGAAAAGTCGTAAGAAATAAAATTTTTTTGATCAAAACTAAAATATCCTTGAAATCATTGAAGAAGAAGTACCTTATAAGACGAAAATATGCCTTATCTAATAAGAGACATTTAAATTTTTTTAATTGCATAAATGGGCGGCGTTTTATTCAGAATTAATAGTTTGTTACATGGACAAAAAGTTCGTTTAATTTTTTCCCATTAAATACTAGAATTATAGAAAAGTAGAAACGTGTTGACCACCGATTAGTTTTTTGCTAATAACTCTTGCATCCTTCGACCGACTTCTTTAACTAACAGCTCGATGGAAGGCTAATCTGTTCCTCTTTCAGATGGCATTAACATATTTTACGAAAAGTCGTAAGAAATAAAATTTTTTTGATCAAAACTAAAGTATCATCGAAATCATTGAAAGAGAAATACTTTATCAGAAGAAAATATGCCTTATCTAATAAGAGACATCTAAATTTTTTTAATTGCATAAATGGGCATCATTTTATTTAGAATGAATAGTTTTTGACATTGACAAAAAATTCGTTTAATTTTTTCCCATTAAATACTAGAATTATAGAAAAGTACTTTGCGAAAAGTATCGGCAGTAGGACGGAATCGTGTTGACCACCGATTAGTTTTTTGCTAATAGCTCTTGCATCCTTCGACCGACTTCTTCGACTAAGAGTTCGATGGAAAGCTTATCTGTTCCTCTTTTAGATGGCATTAACATATTTTACGAAAAGTCGTAAGAAATAAAATTTTTTTGATCAAAACTAAAATATCATCGAAATCATTGAAGAAGAAGTACCTTATCAGACGAAAATATGCCTTATCTAATAAGAGACATTTTAATTTTTTTAATTGCATAAATGGGCGGCATTTTTTTCAGAATTAATAGTTTTTTACATGGACAAAAAATTCGTTTAATTTTTTCCCATTAAATACAAGAATTATAGAAAAGTACTTTGCGAAAAGAATCGGCAGTAGGACGGAAACGTGTTGACCACCGATTAGTTTTTTGCTAATAACTCTTGCATCCTTCGACCGACTTCTTCGACTAAGAGTTCGATGGAAAGCTTATCTGTTTCTCTTTTAGATGGCATTAACATATTTTACGAAAAGTCGAAAGAAATAAAATTGTTTTGATCAAAACTAAAATATCCTCGAAATCATTGAAGAAGAAGTACCTTATGAGACGAAAATATGCCTTATCTAATAAGAGACATTTAAAATTTTTTAAATTGCATAAATGGGCGGCGTTTTATTCAGAATTAATAGTTTGTTACATGGACAAAAAATTCGTTTAATTTTTTCCCATTAAATACTAGAATTATAGAAAAGTAGAAACGTGTTGACCATCGATTAGTTTTTTGCTAATAACTCTTGCATCCTTTGACCGACTTCTTTAACTAACAGCTCGATGGAAGGCTAATCTGTTCCTCCTTCAGATGGCATTAACATATTTTACGAAAAGTCGTAAGAAATAAAATTTTTTTGATCAAAACTAAAATATCATCGAAATCATTGAAGAAGAAGTACCTTATCAGACGAAAATATGCCTTATCTAATAAGAGACATTTAAATTTTTTTAATTGCATAAATGGGCGGCATTTTTTTCAGAATTAATAGTTTTTTACATGGACAAAAAATTCGTTTAATTTTTTCCCATTAAATACAAGAATTATAGAAAAGTACTTTGCGAAACGAATCGGCAGTAGGACGGAATCGTGTTGACCACCGATTAGTTTTTTGCTAATAGCTCTTGCATCCTTCGACCGACTTCTTCGACTAAGAGTTCGATGGAAAGCTTATCTGTTCCTCTTTTAGATGGCATTAACATATTTTACGAAAAGTCGTAAGAAATAAAATTTTTTTGATCAAAACTAAAATATCATCGAAATCATTGAAGAAGAAGTACCTTATCAGACGAAAATATGCCTTATCTAATAAGAGACATTTAAATTTTTTTAATTGCATAAATGGGCGGCATTTTTTTCAGAATTAATAGTTTTTTACATGGACAAAAAATTCGTTTAATTTTTTCCCATTAAATACAAGAATTATAGAAAAGTACTTTGCGAAAAGAATCGGCAGTACGACGGAAACGTGTTGACCACCGATTAGTTTTTTGCTAATAACTCTTGCATCCTTCGACCGACTTCTTCGACTAAGAGTTCGATGGAAAGCTTATCTGTTCCTCTTTTAGATGGCATTAACATATTTTACGAAAAGTCGAAAGAAATAAAATTGTTTTGATCAAAACTAAAATATCCTCGAAATCATTGAAGAAGAAGTACCTTATGAGACGAAAATATGCCTTATCTAATAAGAGACATTTAAATTTTTTAAATTGCATAAATGGGCGGCGTTTTATTCAGAATTAATAGTTTGTTACATGGACAAAAAGTTCGTTTAATTTTTTCCCATTAAATACTAGAATTATAGAAAAGTAGAAACGTGTTGACCACCGATTAGTATTTGCTAATAACTCTTGCATCCTTTGACCGACTTCTTTAACTAACAGCTCGATGGAAGGCTAATCTGTTCCTCCTTCAGATGGCATTAACATATTTTACGAAAAGTCGTAAGAAATAAAATTTTTTTGATCAAAACTAAAATATCCTCGAAATCATTGAAAGAGAAATACTTTATCAGAAGAAAATATGCCTTATCTAATAAGAGACATCTAAATTTTTTTAATTGCATAAATGGACGGCATTTTATTCAGAATTAATAGTTTTTTACATAGACAAAAAATTCGTTTAATTTTTTCCCATTAAATACAAGAATTACAGAAAAGTACTTTGCGAAAAGAATCGGCAGTAGGACGGAAACGTGTTGACCACCGATAAGTTTTTTCTAATAACTCTTGCATCCTTCGACCGACTTCTTCGACTAAAAGTTCGATGGAAAGCTTATCTGTTCCTCTTTTAGATGGCATTAACATATTTTACGAAAAGTCGTAAGAAATAAAATTTTTTTGATCAAAACTAAAATATCCTCGAAATCATTGAAGAAGAAGTAGCTTATCAGAAGCAAATATGCCTTATCTAATTAGAGACATTTAAATTATTTTATTTGCATAAATGGGCGGCATTTTATTCAGAATTAATAGTTTTTTACATGGACAAAAAATTCGTTTAATTTTTTCCCATTAAATACAAGAATTATAGAAAAGTACCTTGCGAAAAGAATCGGCAGTAGGACGGAAACGTGTTGACCACCGATTAGTTTTTTGCTAATAACTCTTGCATCCTTCGACCGACTTCTTCGACTAAGAGTTCGATGGAAAGCTTATCTGTTCCTCTTTTAGATGGCATTAACATATTTTACGAAAAGTCGTAAGAAATAAAATTTTTTGATCAAAACTAAAATATCCTCGAAATCATTGAAGAAGAAGTACCTTATCAGACGAAAATATGCCTTATCTAATAAGAGACATCTAAATTTTTTTAATTGCATAAATGGGCATCATTTTATTCAGAATGAATAGTTTTTGACATGGACAAAAAATTCGTTTAATTTTTTCCCATTAAATACAAGAATTATAGAAAAGTACTTTGCGAAAAGAATCGGCAGTAGGACGGAATCGTGTTGACCACCGATTAGTTTTTTGCTAATAGCTCCTGCATCCTTCGACCGACTTCTTCGACTAAGAGTTCGATGGAAAGCTTATCTGTTCCTCTTTTAGATGGCATTAACATATTTTACGAAAAGTCAAAAGAAATAAAATTGTTTTGATCAAAACTAAAATATCCTCGAAATCATTGAAGAATAAGTACCTTATGAGACGAAAATATGCCTTATCTAATAAGAGACATTTAAATTTTTTTAATTGCATAAATGGGCGGCGTTTTATTCAGAATTAATAGTTTGTTACATGGACAAAAAATTCGTTTAATTTTTTCCCATTAAATACTAGAATTATAGAAAAGTAGAAACGTGTTGACCACCGATTAGTTTTTTGCTAATAACTCTTGCATCCTTTGACCGACTTCTTCAACTAACAGCTCGATGGAAGGCTTATCTGTTCCTCTTTCAGATGGCATTAACATATTTTACGAAAAGTCGTAAGAAATAAAATTTTTTTGATCAAAACTAAAATATCCTCGAAATCATTGAAAAAGAAGTACCTTATCAGACGAAAATATGCCTTATCTAATAAGAGACATTTAAATTTTTTTAATTGCATAAATGGACGGCATTTTATTCAGAATTAATAGTTTTTTACATAGACAAAAAATTCGTTTAATTTTTACCCATTCAATACTAGAATTATAGAAAAGTACTTTGCGAAAAGAATCGGCAATAGGACGGAAACGTGTTGACCACCGATAAGTTTTTTCTAAAAACTCTTGCATCCTTCGACCGACTTCTTCGACTAAAAGTTCGATGGAAAGCTTATCTGTTCCTCTTTTAGATGGCATTAACATATTTTACGAAAAGTCGTAAGAAATAAAATTTTTTTGATCAAAACTAAAATATCCTCGAAATCATTGAAGAAGAAGTACCTTATCAGAAGAAAATATGCCTTATCTAATAAGAGACATTTAAATTTTTTTATTTGCATAAATGGGCGGCATTTTATTCAGAATTAATAGTTTTTAACATGGACAAAAAATTCATATAATTTTTTCCCATTAAATACAAGAATTATAGAAAAGTACCTTGCGAAAAGAATCGGCAGTAGGACGGAAACGTGTTGACCACCGATTAGTTTTTTGCTTAAACCTCTTGCATCCTTCGACCGACTTCGTCGACTAAGAGTTCGATGGAAAGCTTATCTGTTCCTCTTTTAGATGGCATTAACATATATTACGAAAAGTCGTAAGAAATAAAATTTTTTGATCAAAACTAAAATATCCTCGAAATCATTGAAGAAGAAGTACCTTATAAGACGAAAACACGCCTTATCTAATAAGAGACATTTAAATTTTTTTAATTGCATAAATGGGCGGCGTTTTATTCAGAATTAATAGTTTGTTACATGGACAAAAAATTCGTTTAATTTTGTCCCATTAAATACTAGAATTATAGAAAAGTAGAAACGTGTTGACCACCGATTAGTTTTTTGCTAATAGCTCTTGCATCCTTCGACCGACTTCTTCGACTAAGAGTTCTATGGAAAGCTTATCTGTTTCTCTTTTAGATGGCATTAACATATTTTACGAAAAGTCGTAAGAAATAAAATTTTTTTGATCAAAACTAAAATATCCTCGAAATCATTGAAGAAGAAGTACCTTATCAGACGAAAATATGCCTTATCTAATAAGAGACATTTAAATTTTTTTATTTGCATAAATGGGCGGTATTTTATTCAGAATTAATAGTTTTTTACATGGACAAAAAATTCGTTTAATTTTTTTCCATTAAATACAAGAATTATAGAAAAGTACTTTGCGAAAAGAATCGGCAGTAGGACGGAAACGTGTTGACCACCGATTAGTTTTTTGCTAATAACTCTTGCATCCTTTGACCGACTTCTTCGACTAAGAGTTCGATGGAAAGCTTATCTGTTCCTCTTTTAGATGGCATTAACATATTTTACGAAAAGTCGTAAGAAATAAAATTTTTTTGATCAAAACTAAAATAACCTCGAAATCATTGAAGAAGAAGTACCTTATCAGACGAAAATATGCCTTATCTAATAAGAGGCATTTAAATTTTTTTAATTGCATAAATGGGCGGCATTTTATTCAGAATTAATAGTTTTTTACATGGACAAAAAATTCGTTTAATTTTTACCCATTCAATACTAGAATTATAGAAAAGTACTTTGCGAAAAGAATCGGCAGTAAGACGGAATCGTGTTGACCACCGATTAGTTTTTTGCTAATAACTCTTGTATCTTTCGACCGACTTCTTCGACTAAGAGCTCGTTGGAAAGCTTATCTGTTCCTCTTTCAGATGGCATTAACATATTTTACGAAAAGTCGTAAGAAATAAAATTTTTTTGATCAAAACTAAAATATCCTCGAAATCATTGAAAAAGAAATACCTTATCAGACGAAAATATGCCTTATCTAATAAGAGACATTTAAATTTTTTTAATTGCATAAATGGGCGGCATTTTTTTCAGAATTAATAGTTTTTTACATGGACAAAAAATTCGTTTAATTTTTTCCCATTAAATACTAGAATTATAGAAAATACTTTGCGAAAAGAATCGGCAGTAGGACGGAATCGTGTTGACCACCGATTAGTTTTTTGCTTTTAACTCTTGCATCCTTCGACCGACTTCTTCGACTAAGAGTTCGATGGAAAGCTTATCTGTTCCTCTTTTAGATGGCATTAACATACTTTACGAAAAGTCGTAAGAAATAAAAATTTTTTGATCAAAACTAAAATATCCTCGATATAATTGAAGAAGAAGTACCTTATAAGACGAAAATATGCCTTATCTAATAAGAGACATTTAAATTTTTTTATTTGCATAAATGGGCGGCGTTTTATTCAGAATTAATAGTTTTTTACATGGACAAAAAATTCGTTTAATTTTTACCCATTCAATACTAGAATTATAGAAAAGTACTTTGCGAAAAGAATCGGCAGTAAGCCGGAATCGTGTTGACCACCGATTAGTTTTTTGCTAATAACTCTTGTATCTTTCGACCGACTTCTTCGACTAAGAGCTCGTTGGAAAGCTTATCTGTTCCTCTTTCAGATGGCATTAACATATTTTACGAAAAGTCGTAAGAATAAAAATTTTTTTGATCAAAACTAAAATATCCTCGAAATCATTGAAAAAGAAATACCTTTTCAGACGAAAATATGCCTTATCTAATAAGAGACATTTTAATTTTTTTAATTGCATAAATGGGCGGCATTTTTTTCAGAATTAATAGTTTTTTACATGGACAAAAAATTCGTTTAATTTTTTCCCATTAAATACTAGAATTATAGAAAAGTACTTTGCGAAAAGAATCGGCAGTAGGACGGAATCGTGCTGACCACCGATTAGTTTTTTGCTATTAACTCTTGCATCCATCGACCGACTTCTTCGACTAAGAGTTCGATGGAAAGCTTATCTGTTCCTCTTTTAGATGGCATTAACATACTTTACGAAAAGTCGTAAGAAATAAAAATTTTTTGATCAAAACTAAAATATCCTCGATATAATTGAAGAAGAAGTACCTTATAAGACGAAAATATGCCTTATCTAATAAGAGACATTTACATTTTTTTAATTGCATAAATGGGCGGCATTTTATTCAGAATTAATAGTTTTTTACATGGACAAAAAATTCGTTTAATTTTTTCCCATTAAATACTAGAATTATAGAAAAGTACTTTGCGAAAAGAATCGGCAGTAGGACGGAATCGTGTTGACCACCGATTAGTTTTTTGCTATTAACTCTTGCATCCTTCGACCGACTTCTTCGACTAAGAGTTCGATGGAAAGCTTATCTGTTCCTCTTTTAGATGGCATTAACAATATGTTAAATATACGAAAAGTCGTAAGAAATAAAATTTTTTTGATCAAAACTAAAATATCCTCGAAATCATTGAAGAAGAAGTACCTTATCAGACGAAAATATGCCTTATCTAATAAGAGACATTTAAATTTTTTTAATTGCATAAATGGGCGGCATTTTATTCAGAATTAATAGTTTTTTATATGGACAAAAAATTCTTTTAATTTTTTCCCATTCAATACAAGAATTATAGAAAAGTACTTTGCGAAAAGAATCGGCAGTAGGACGGAAACGTGTTGACCACCGATTAGTTTTTTGCTAATAACTCTTGCATCCTTCGACCGACTTCATCGACTAAGAGTTCGATGGAAAGCTTATCTGTTCCTCTTTTAGATGGCATTAACATATTTTACGAAAAGTCGTAAGAAATAAAATTTTTTGATCAAAACTAAAATATCCTCGAAATCATTGAAGAAGAAGTACCTTATAAGACGAAAACATGCCTTATCTAATAAGAGACATTTAAATTTTTATAATTGCATAAATGGGCGGCATTTTTTTCAGAATTAATAGTTTTTTACATGGACAAAAAGTTCGTTTAATTTTTTCCCATTAAATACTAGAATTATAGAAAAGTAGAAACGTGTTGACCACCGATTAGTTTTTTGCTAATAACTCTTGCATCCTTTGACCGACTTCTTCAACTAATAGCTCGATGGAAGGCTTATCTGTTCCTCTTTCAGATGGCATTAACATATTTTACGAAAAGTCGTAAGAAATAAAATTTTTTTGATCAAAACTAAAATATCCTCGAAATCATTGAAAAAGAAGTACCTTATCAGACGAAAATATGCCTTATCTAATAAGAGACATTTAAATTTTTTTAATTGCATAAATGGGCATCATTTTATTCAGAATGAATAGTTTTTGACATGGACAAAAAATTCGTTTAATTTTTTCCCATTAAATACTAGAATTATAGAAAAGTACTTTGCGAAAAGAATCGGCAGTAGGACGGAATCGTGTTGATCACCGATTAGTTTTTTGCTAATAGCTCTTGCATCCTTCGACCGACTTCTTCGACTAAGAGTTCGATGGAAAGCTTATCTGTTCCTCTTTTAGATGGCATTAACATATTTTACGAAAAGTCGTAAGAAATAAAATTTTTTTGATCAAAACTAAAATATCCTTGAAATCATTGAAGAAGAAGTACCTTATAAGACGAAAATATGCCTTATCTAATAAGAGACATTTAAATTTTTTTAATTGCATAAATGGGCGGCGTTTTATTCAGAATTAATAGTTTGTTACATGGACAAAAAGTTCGTTTAATTTTTTCCCATTAAATACTAGAATTATAGAAAAGTAGAAACGTGTTGACCACCGATTAGTTTTTTGCTAATAACTCTTGCATCCTTTGACCGACTTCTTTAACTAACAGCTCGATGGAAGGCTAATCTGTTCCTCTTTCAGATGGCATTAACATATTTTACGAAAAGTCATAAGAAATAAAATTTTTTTGATCAAAAGTATCATCGAAATCATTGAAAGAGAAATACTTTATCAGAAGAAAATATGCCTTATCTAATAAGAGACATTTACATTTTTTTAATTGCATAAATGGGCATCATTTTATTCAGAATAAATAGTTTTTGATATGGACAAAAAATTCGTTTAATTTTTTCCCATTAAATACTAGAATTATAGAAAAGTACTTTGCGAAAAGAATCGGCAGTAGGACGGAATCGTGTTGACCACCGATTAGTTTTTTGCTAATAGCTCTTGCATCCTTCGACCGACTTCTTCGACTAAGAGTTCGATGGAAAGCTTATCTGTTCCTCTTTTAGATGGCATTAACATATTTTACGAAAAGTCATAAGAAATAAAATTTTTTTGATCAAAACTAAAGTATCATCGAAATCATTGAAAGAGAAATACTTTATCAGAAGAAAATATGCCTTATCTAATAAGAGACATTTAAATTTTTTTAATTGCATAAATGGGCGGCATTTTTTTCAGAATTAATAGTTTTTTACATGGACAAAAAATTCGGTTAATTTTTTCCCATTAAATACAAGAATTATAGAAAAGTACTTTGCGAAAAGAATCGTCAGTAGGACGGAAACGTGTTGACCACCCATTAGTTTTTGCTAATAACTCTTGCATCCTTCGACCGACTTCTTCGACTAAGAGTTCGATGGAAAGCTTATCTGTTCCTCTTTTAGATGGCATTAACATATTTTACGAAAAGTCGAAAGAAATAAAATTGTTTTGATCAAAACTAAAATATCCTCGAAATCATTGAAGAATAAGTACCTTATGAGACGAAAATATGCCTTATCTAATAAGAGACATTTAAATTTTTTTAATTGCATAAATGGGCGGCGTTTTATTCAGAATTAATAGTTTGTTACATGGACAAAAAATTCGTTTAATTTTTTCCCATTAAATACTAGAATTATAGAAAAGTAGAAACGTGTTGACCACCGATTAGTTTTTTGCTAATAACTCTTGCATCCTTTGACCGACTTCTTCAACTAACAGCTCGATGGAAGGCTTATCTGTTCCTCTTTCAGATGGCATTAACATATTTTACGAAAAGTCGTAAGAAATAAAATTTTTTTGATCAAAACTAAAATATCCTCGAAATCATTGAAGAAGAAGTACCTTATCAGACGAAAATATGCCTTATCTAATAAGAGACATTTAAATGGACGGCATTTTATTCAGAATTAATAGTTTTTTACATAGACAAAAAATTCGTTTAATTTTTACCCATTCAATACTAGAATTATAGAAAAGTACTTTGCGAAAAGAATCGGCAGTAGGACGGAAACGTGTTGACCACCGATAAGTTTTTTCTAAAAACTCTTGCATCCTTCGACCGACTTCTTCGAATAAAAGTTCGATGGAAAGCTTATCTGTTCCTCTTTTAGATGGCATTAACATATTTTACGAAAAGTCGAAAGAAATAAAATTTTTTTGCTCAAAACTAAAATATCCTCGAAATCATTGAAGAAGAAGTACCTTATCAGAAGAAAATATGCCTTATCTAATAAGAGACATTTAAATTTTTTTATTTGCATAAATGGGCGGCATTTTATTCAGAATTAATAGTTTTTAACATGGACAAAAAATTAATTTAATTTTTTCCCATTAAATACAAGAATTATAGAAAAGTACCTTGCGAAAAGAATCGGCAGTAGGACGAAAACGTGTTGACCACCGATTAGTTTTTTGCTTAAACCTCTTGCATCCTTCGACCGACTTCTTCGACTAAGAGTTCGATGGAAAGCTTATCTGTTCATCTTTTAGATGGCATTAACATATATTTTGAAAAGTCGTAAGAAATAAAATTTTTTGATCAAAACTAAAATATCCTCGAAATCATTGAAGAAGAAGTACCTTATAAGACGAAAACACGCCTTATCTAATAAGAGACATTTAAATTTTTTTAATTGCATAAATGGGCGGCGTTTTATTCAGAATTAATAGTTTGTTACATGGACAAAAAATTCGTTTAATTTTGTCCCATTAAATACTAGAATTATAGAAAAGTAGAAACGTGTTGACCACCGATTAGTTTTTTGCTAATAGCTCTTGCATCCTTCGACCGACTTCTTCGACTAAGAGTTCTATGGAAAGCTTATCTGTTCCTCTTTTAGATGGCATTAACATATTTTACGAAAAGTCGTAAGAAATAAAATTTTTTTGATCAAAACTAAAATATCCTCGAAATCATTGAAGAAGAAGTACCTTATCAGAAGAAAATATGCCTTATCTAATAAGAGACATTTAAATTTTTTTATTTGCATAAATGGGCGGCATTTTATTCAGAATTAATAGTTTTTTACATAGACAAAAAATTCGTTTAATTTTTACCCATTCAATACTAGAATTATAGAAAAGTACTTTGCGAAAAGAATCGGCAGTAGGACGGAAACGTGTTGACCACCGATAAGTTTTTTCTAAAAACTCTTGCATCCTTCGACCGACTTCTTCGAATAAAAGTTCGATGGAAAGCTTATCTGTTCCTCTTTTAGATGGCATTAACATATTTTACGAAAAGTCGTAAGAAATAAAATTTTTTTGATCAAAACTAAAATATCCTCGAAATCATTGAAAAAGAAGTACCTTATCAGACGAAAATATGCCTTATCTAATAAGAGACATTTAAATTTTTTTAATTGCATAAATGGGCGGCATTTTTTTCAGAATTAATAGTTTTTTACATGGACAAAAAATTCTTTTAATTTTTTCCCATTAAATACTAGAATTATAGAAAAGTACTTTGCGAAAAGAATCGGCAGTAGGACGGAATCGTGTTGACCACCGATTAGTTTTTTGCTATTAACTCTTGCATCCTTCGACCGACTTCTTCGACTAAGATTTCGATGGAAAGCTTATCTGTTCCTCTTTTAGATGGCATTAACAATATGTTAAATATACGAAAAGTCGTAAGAAATAAAATTTTTTTGATCAAAACTAAAATATCCTCGAAATCATTGAAGAAGAAGTACCTTATCAGACGAAAATATGCCTTATCTAATAAGAGACATTTAAATTTTTTAATTGCATAAATGGGCGGCATTTTATTCAGAATTAATAGTTTTTTATATGGACAAAAAATTCTTTTAATTTTTTCCCATTCAATACAAGAATTATAGAAAAGTACTTTGCGAAAAGAATCGGCAGTAGGACGGAAACGTGTTGACCACCGATTAGTTTTTTGCTAATAACTTTTGCATCCTTCGACCGACTTCTTCGACTAAGAGTTCGATTGAAAGCTTATCTGTTCCTCTTTTAGATGGCATTAACATATTTTACGAAAAGTCGTAAGAAATAAAAATTTTTTGATCAAAACTAAAATATCCTCGAAATCATTGAAGAAGAAGTACCTTATCAGACGAAAATATGCCTTACCTAATAAGAGACATTTAAATTTTTTTAATTGCATAAATGGGCGGCATTTTATTCAGAATTAATAGCTTTTTACATGGACAAAAATTCGTTTAATTTTTTCATATTAAATACAAGAATTATAGAAAAGTACTTTGCGAAAAGAATCGGCAGTGGGACGGAAACGTGTTGACCACCGATTAGTTTTTTGCTAATAACTCTTGCATCCTTTGACCGACTTCTTCAACTAACAGCTCGATGGAAGGCTTATCTGTTCCTCTTTCAGATGGCATTAACATATTTTACGAAACGTCATAAGAAATAAAATTTTTTTGATCAAAACTAAAATATCCTCGAAATCATTGAAAAAGAAGTACCTTATCAGACGAAAATATACCTTATCTAATGAGAGACATTTAAATTTTTTTAATTGCATAAATGGGCGGCATTTTATTCAGAATTAATAGTTTTTTACATGGACAAAAAATTCGTTTAATTTTTTCATATTAAATACAAGAATTATAGAAAAGTACTTTGCGAAAAGAATCGGCAGTGGGACGGAAACGTGTTGACCACCGATTAGTTTTTTGCTAATAACTCTTGCATCCTTTGACCGACTTCTTCAACTAACAGCTCGATGGAAGGCTTATCTGCTCCTCTTTCAGATGGCATTAACATATTTTACGAAAAGTCGTAAGAAATAAAAATTTTTTGATCAAAACTAAAATATCCTCGAAATCATTGAACAAGAAGTACCTTATAAGACGAAAACATGCCTTATCTAATAAGAGACATTTAAATTTTTTTAATTGCATAAATGGGCGGCATTTTATTCAGAATTAATAGTTTTTTACATAGACAAAAAATTCGTTTAATTTTTTCATATTAAATACAAGAATTATAGAAAAGTACTTTGCGAAAAGAATCGGCGGTGGGACGGAAACGTGTTGACCACCGATTAGTTTTTTGCTAATAACTCTTGCATCCTTTGACCGACTTCTTCAACTAACAGCTCGATGGAAGGCTTATCTGTTCCTCTTTCAGATGGCATTAACATATTTTACGAAAAGTCATAAGAAATAAAATTTTTTTGATCAAAACTAAAATATCCTCGAAATCATTGAAAAAGAAGTACCTTATCAGACGAAAATATACCTTATCTAATAAGAGACATTTAAATTTTTTTAATTGCATAAATGGGCGGCATTTTATTCAGAATTAATAGTTTTTTACATGGACAAAACATTCGTTTAATTTTTTCCCATTAAATACTAGAATTAAGAAAAGTACTTTGCGAACAGAATCGGCAGTGGGTCGGAAACGTGTTGACCACCGATTAGTTTTTTGCTAATAACTCTTGCATCCTTCGACTGACTTCTTCGACTAAGAGCTCGATGGAAAGCTTATCTGTTCCTCTTTCAGATGGCATTAACATATTTTACGAAAAGTCGTAAGAAATAAAATTTTTTTCATCAAAAGTAAAATATCCTCGAAATAATTGAAGAAGTACGAAAATATGCCTTATCTAATAAGAGACATTTAAATTTTTATACTTTTCACGTATGTTAAACATAATAACTTTGTGCTGAAGTTTGTAACACACAAAAATATTCACCTGCGACTATATAAAGTATATATATTCTTGATCAGGACGGCAAGACGAGTTGATTTAGCCATGTCCGTCTGTCCGTCTGTCTGTATATATACAATCTCCTCCCACAGTTTTGAAGATATCGAGCTGAAATTTTGCACAGAGACTTCTTATTCGTGCAGTCAACTCATTTGTCGGATCCAGCCATATCGGACCACAGGAACTGGTAGCCCCCATACGAAAAAAAGAAAAAGTGAACAAAACTTGAATCGTTCTATGGAAAACTTTTTTGTTTTGTACGATAGAGTGCTGAAATTTTAAACATAGTAGTTTTACATAGTCCGACTACATGCTTGAAAGTTTCATTGAGATTGGACATCTGGAACTGGTAGCTCCCATACAAAATGAAGAAGAGGAAGAGAAGCAATATTCACGGCGTTGTATGGAAAACTTTTTTGTTTTTTAACCAATTGACTTGAAACCTTACAGTTATGTTCTTAGGGAGGAATGAACACTATTTTGACCAAAAGTGGGCGTGGCCCCGCCCTCTTTTAGCGAAAATTGACCCGTTGTATGGAAAACTTTTTTGTTTTTTAACCAATTGACTTGAAACTTTACAGTTATGTTCTTAGGGAGGAATGAACACTATTTTGACCAAAAGTGGGCGTGGCCCCGCCCTTTTTTAGCGAAAATTGACCCGTTGTATGGAAAACTTTTTTGTTTTTTTAACCAATTGACTTGAAACTTTACAGTTATGTTCTTAAGGAGGAATGAAAACTATTTTGACCAAAAGTGGGCGTGGTCACGCCCTTTTTTAGCGAAAATTGACCCGTTGTATGGAAAACTTTTTTGTTTTTTAACCAATTGACTTGAAACCTTACAGTTATGTTCTTTGGGAGGAATGAAAACTATTTTGACCCGTTTTATGGAAAACTTTTTTGTTTTTTAACCAATTGACTTGAAACTTTACAGTTATGTTCTTAGGGAGGAATGAAAACTATTTTGACCCAAAGTGGGCGTAGCCACGCACACTTATAGCGAAATTTGACCCGTTGTATGGAAAACTTTTTTGTTTTTTTAAGAATTGACTTGAAATTTTACAGTTATGTTCTTAGGGAGGAATGAAAACTATTTTGACCAAAAAAGGGCATGGCTACGCCCACTTATACCCAAACTTGAACCATTGTATGGAAAACTTTTTCGTTTTTTAACCAATTGACTTGAAACCTTACAGTTATGTTGTCAGGGAGGCATGAAAACTATTCATTTAGTTCTTTTGTAGTGACACAACGTGAAAAGTATTATAGCTTCTGCCTTGCTGAAGATAGCGTTCTAATGGGTTTTAATTGCATAAATGGGCGGCATTATATTCAGAATAAATAATTTTTTTACATGGACAAAACTTCGTTCAATTTTTTCCCATTAAATACTAGAATTATAGAAAACTAGCAATGTGTTGACCACCGATTAGTTTTTGGCTAATAACTCTTGCATCCTTCGACTGACTTCTTCGACTAAGAGCTCGATGGAAAGCTTATCTGTTCCTCTTTCAGATGGCATTAACATATCGTAAGAAATAAAATTTTTTTCATCAAAACTAAAATATCCTCGAAATAATTTTCCCATTAAATACTAGAATAATAGAAAAGCACTTTGCGAAAAGAATCGGCAGTAGGACGGAAACGTGTTGACCACCGATTAGTTTTTTGCTAATAACTCTTGCATCCATCTACCGACTTCTTCGACTAAGAGCTCGATGGAAAGCTTATCTGTTCTTCTTTCAGATAGCATTAACATATTTTACGAAAAGTCGTAAGAAATAAAATTTTGTTGATCAAAACTAAAATATCCTCGAAATCATTGAAGAAGAAGTACCTTATCACACGAAAATATGCCTTATCTAATAAGAGACATTTACATTTTTTTAATTGCATAAATGGGCGGCATTTTATTCAGAATGAATAGTTTTTTACATGGACAAAAAATTCTTTTAATTTTTTCCCATTAAATACTAGAATTATAGAAAAGTACTTTGCGAAAAGAATCGGCAGTAGGACGGAAACGTGTTGACCACCAATTAGTTTTTTGCATCCTTCGACCGACTTCTTCGATTAAGAGCTCGATGGAAAGCTTATCTGTTCCTCTTTTAAATGGCATTAACATATTTTACGAAAAGTCGTAAGAAATAAAATTTTTTTGATCAAAACTAAAATATCCTCGAAATCATTGAAGAAGAAGTACCTTATCACACGAAAATATGCCTTATCAAATAAGAGACATTTACATTTTTTTAATTGCATAAATGGGTGGCATTTTATTCAGAATTAATAGTTTTATACATGGACAAAAAATTCGTTTAATTTTTTCCCATAAAATACCAGAATTATAGAAAAGTATTTTGCGAAAAGAATCGGCAGTGGGACGGAATCGTGTTGACCACCGATTGGTTTTTTGCTAATAACTCTTGCATCCTTCGACTGACTTCTTCGACTAAGAGCTCGATGGAAAGCTTATCTGTTCCTCTTTCAGATGGCACTAACATATTTTACGAAAAGTCGTAAGAAATAAAATTTGTTTCATCAAAAGTAAAATATCCTCGAAATAATTGAAGAAGTACGAAAATATGCCTTATCTAATAAGAGACATTTAAATTTTTTTAATTGCATGAATGGGCGGAATTTTATTCAGAATTAATAGTTTTTTACATGGACAAAAAATTCGTTTAATTTTTACCCATTCAATACTTGAATTATAGAAAAGTACTTTGCGAAAAGAATCGGCAGTAAGACGGAAACGTGTTGACCATCGATTAGTTTTTTGCTAATAACTCTTGCATCCTTCGACCGACTTCTTCGACTAAGAGCTCGATGAAAAGCTTATCTGTTCCTCTTTTTGATGGCATTAACATATTTTTCGAAAAGTCGTAAGAAATAAAATTTTTTTTGATTAAAACTAAAATATCCTCGAAATCATTGAAGAAGAAGTACCTTATCACACGAAAATATGCCTTATCTAACAAGAGACATTTAAATTTTTTTAATTGCATAAATGGGCGCCATTTTATTCAGAATTAATAGTTTTTTACATGGATAAAAGATTCGTTTAATATTTTCCCATTAAATTCTAGAATTATAGAAAAGTACTTCGCGAAAAGAATCGGCAGTAGGACGGAAACGTGTTGACCATCGATTAGTTTTTTGCTAATTACTCTTGCATCCTTCGACCGACTTCTTCGACTAAGAGCTCGATGAAAAGCTTATCTGTTCCTCTTTTTGATGGCATTAACATATTTTTCGAAAAGTCGTAAGAAATAAAATTTTGTTGATTAAAACTAAAATATCCTCGAAATCATTGAAGAAGAAGTACCTTATCACACGAAAATATGCCTTATCTAACAAGAGACATTTAAATTTTTATACCCTGTACACATACTGTGTATCGGGGTATATTGTGTTTGTTTGAGCGAAATGTATGTAACGCACAGAAATATTCACTTGCGACTATATAAAGTATATATATTCTTGATCAGGACGACAAGAGAAATTGATTAAGCTATGTCCGTCCGTCTGTCCGTCTGTCCGTCTGTCCGTCCGTCCGTCCGTATTCACCAATGGTTCTCAGAAACTATAATAGCTAGAGACTTGAAATTTGGAGGGTAGACTCGTGATGTTCGGCAGCAGATCAAGTTTGAACGGTTTTGTGCCACGCCCACTCCTTCCCGCCCATCCAGCACCACCCACTTTTTTAAAACGCTATAACTCAAACATCGGAAGAGATAGAAACATGAAAGTCGGTATGTAGACTCAGTATAAGTAGCTTTACAAAACTGCATACCACAATTTTTCCCGCTCCCCTTCATTTCCCCTCCCGCAGGTGTTATCTTAAATATCCTGTATCTTCAAAACTATTAAAGATACGAATCTGAAATTTTGTGTACAAGCTCAGTAAATATTTATCTTTAAAACTGCATACCACAAAATTCCCCTCTTTTTGATGGTTACCCCTCAATGACCTACAAACTCAAATTTTTCGTGAATTCCACATTTTTTGACCGATTTGCTTGATATTTTGAACACTATTTGATCGGGCGATGTCAAATCAACATTTTTTTTGTAGATTTGGGGTGTTGCACTGCCTACTGTGTGTGCAGGGTATTATATTGTCGAGTAAACTCGACTATAGCGTCCTTACTGGTTTTAATTGCATAAATGGGCGGAATTTTATTCAGAATTAATAGTTTTTTACATGGACAAAAAATTCGTTTAATTTTTACCCATTCAATACTAGAATTATAGAAAAGTAGGAATGTGTTGACCACCGATTAGTTTTTGGCTAATAACTCTTGCATCCTTCGACTGACTTCTTCGACTAAGAGCTCGATGAAAAGCTTATCTGTTCCTCTTTTTGATGGCATTAACATATTTTTCGAAAAGTTGTAAGAAATAAAATTTTGTTGATTAAAACTAAAATATCCTCGAAATCATTGAAGAAGAAGTACCTTATCACACGAAAATATGCCTTATCTAACAAGAGACATTTAAATTTTTATACTTTTCACTTATGTGAAATAGTATAATAACTTTGTCACGGAGTTTGTAACAGATCGAAATATTAATTTCCGACTATATAAAGTATATATATTCTTGATCAGGACGACAAGACGAGTTGATTTAGCCATGTCCGTCTGTCCGTCTGTCTGTCTGTCTGTCTGTCTGTCGGTCTGTCTGTCTGTATGTATGCAAACTAGTCCCTCAGTTTTGAAGCTATCGAGCTGAAACTTTGCACAGAGTCTTAGAATTTATTACGATGAATCATTCGTCGGAACCAGCATGATCGGATTATTGGAACAGGTAGCTCCCATACGAAAAGAAGAAGAAAAGTGAACAAAACTTGAATCGTTGTATGGAAAACTTTTTTGTTTTGTACAATAGAGTGCTGAAATTTTAAACATAGTAGTTTTACATGGTCCGACTACATGCCTGAAAGTTTCATTGAGATTGGACTTCTGGAACTGGTAGCTCCCATACAAAATGAAAACTATTTTGACCAAAAGTGGGCGTAGCCTCGCCCACTTATAGCGAAAATTGACCCGTTGTATGGAAAACTTTTTTGTTTCTTAACCAATTGACTTGAAACTTTACAGTTATGTTCTTAGGAAGGAATGAAAACTATTTTGGGCAAAAGTGGCCGTGGCCACGCCCTTTTATAGCGAAAATTGACCCGTTGTATGGAAAACTTTTTTGTTTCTTAACCAATTGACTTGAAATTTTAAAGTTATGTTCTTAGGGAGGAATGAAATCTATTTTGACCAAATGTGGGCGTAACCACGCGTAGCCACGCCCACTTATAGCGAAAATTTACCCGTTGTATGGAAAACTTTTTTGTTTTTTAACCAATTGACTTGAAACTTTACAGTTATGTTCTTAGAGAAGAATGAAAACTATTTTGACCAAAAGTGGGCGTAGCCAGGCGTAGCCACGCCCACTTATAGCGAAAATCGACCCGTTGTATGGAAAACTTTTTTGTTTCTTAACCAATTGAATTGAAACTTTGCAGTTATGCTCTTAGGGAGGAATGAAAACTATTTTGATCAAAAGTGGGCGTGGCCACGCCCACTTATAGCTTAACTTGACCCTTTGTATGGAAAACTTTTTTGTTTTTTAACCAATTGACTTGAAACTTTACAGTTATGTTCTTAGGGAGGAATGAAAACTATTTTAACCAAAAGTGGGCGCAGCCACGCCTACTTATAGCGAAAATTGACCCGTTGTATGGAAAACTTTTTTGTTTTTTAACCAATTGACTTGAAACTTTGCAGTTATGCTCTTAGGGAGGAATGAAAACTATTTTGATCAAAAGTGGGCATGGCCACGCCCACTTATAGCCTAACTTGACCCTTTGTATGGAAAACTTTTTGGTTTTTTAATCAATTGACTTGAAACTTTACAGTTATGTTCTTAGGGAGGAATGAAAACTATTTTGACGAAAAGTGGGCGTAGCCACGCCCTTTTATAGCGAAAATTGTCCCTTTGTATGGAAAACTTTTTTGTTTTTTAACCAATTGACTTAAAGCTTTACAGTTATGTTCCTAAAGAGGAATGAAAACTATTTTGACCAAAAGTGGGCGTAGCCACGCCTACTTATAGCAAAAATTGACCCTTTGTATGGAAAACTTTTTGGTTTTTTAATCAATTGACTTGAAACTTTACAGTTATGTTCTTAGGGAGGAATGAAAACTATTTTGACGAAAAGTGGGCGTAGCCACGCCCTTTTATAGCGAAAATTGTCCCTTTGTATGGAAAACTTTTTTGTTTTTTAACCAATTGACTTAAAGCTTTACAGTTATGTTCCTAAAGAGGAATGAAAACTATTTTGACCAAAAGTGGGCGTAGCCACGCCTACTTATAGCAAAAATTGACCCGTTGTATGGAAAACTTTTTTGTTTTTTAACCAATTGACTTGAAACTTTACAGTTATGTTCTTAGGGAGGAATAAAAACTATTTTGACCAAATGTGGGCATGGCTACGCCCACTTATCGCAAAACTTGAACCGTTGTATGGAAAAATTTTTTGTTTTTTAACGAATTGACTTGAAACATTACAGTTATGTTGTTAGGGATGCATGAAAACTATTCATTTAGTTTTTTTTATAGTGACACAAAGTGAAAAGTATTATAGCTTCAGCCTTGCTGAAGATAGCGTCCTTACTGGTTTTAATTGCATAAATGGGCGCCATTTTATTCAGAATTAATAGTTTTTTACATGGATAAAAGATTCGTTTAATATTTTCCCATTAAATTCTAGAATTATAGAAAAGTACTTCGCGAAAAGAATCGGCAGTAAGACGGAATCGTGTTGACCACCGATTAGTTTTTTGCTAATAACTCTTGTATCTTTCGACCGACTTCTTCGACTAAGAGTTCGATGGAAAGCTTATCTGTTCCTCTTTTAGATGGCATTAACATATTTTACGAAAAGTCGTAAGAAATAAAATTTTGTTGATTAAAACTAAAATATCCTCGAAATCATTGAAGAAGAAGTACCTTATCACACGAAAATATGCCTTATCTAACAAGAGACATTTAAATTTTTTTAATTGCATAAATGGGCGGCATTTTATTCAGAATTAATAGTTTTTTACATGGACAAAAAATTCGTTTAATTTTTTCCCATTAAATACTAGAATTATAGAAAAGTAGGAATGTGTTGACCACCGATTAGTTTTTGGCTAATAACTCTTGCATCCTTCGACTGACTTCTTCGACTAAGAGCTCGATGAAAAGCTTATCTGTTCCTCTTTTTGATGGCATTAACATATTTTTCGAAAAGTCGTAAGAAATAAAATTTTGTTGATTAAAACTAAAATATCCTCGAAATCATTGAAGAAGAAGTACCTTATCACACGAAAATATGCCTTATCTAACAAGAGACATTTAAATTTTTTTAATTGCATAAATGGGCGCCATTTTATTCAGAATTAATAGTTTTTTACATGGATAAAAGATTCGTTTAATATTTTCCCATTAAATTCTAGAATTATAGAAAAGTACTTCGCGAAAAGAATCGGCAGTAAGACGGAATCGTGTTGACCACCGATTAGTTTTTTGCTAATAACTCTTGTATCTTTCGACCGACTTCTTCGACTAAGAGTTCGATGGAAAGCTTATCTGTTCCTCTTTTAGATGGCATTAACATATTTTACGAAAAGTCGTAAGAAATATATTTTTTTTGATGAAAACTAAAATATCCTCGAAATCATTGAAGAAGAAGTACCTTATCACACGAAAATATGCCTTATCTAACAAGAGACATTTAAATTTTTTTAATTGCATAAATGGGCGGCATTTTATTCAGAATAAATAATTTTTTACATGGACAAAAAATTCGTTTAATTTTTTCCCATTAAATACTAGAATTATAGAAAAGTAGGAATGTGTTGACCACCGAATAGTTTTTGGCTAATAACTCTTGCATCCTTCGACTGACTTCTTCGAATAAGAGCTGGATGGAAAGCTTTTCTCTTCCTCTTTTTGATGGCATTAACATATTTTTCGAAAAGTCGTAAGAAATAAAATTTTGTTGATTAAAACTAAAATATCCTCGAAATCATTGAAGAAGAAGTACCTTATCACACGAAAATATGCCTTATCTAACAAGAGACATTTAAATTTTTTTAATTGCATAAATGGGCGCCATTTTATTCAGAATTAATAGTTTTTTACATGGATAAAAGATTCGTTTAATATTTTCCCATTAAATTCTAGAATTATAGAAAAGTACTTCGCGAAAAGAATCGGCAGTAAGACGGAATCGTGTTGACCACCGATTAGTTTTTTGCTAGTAACTCTTGTATCTTTCGACCGACTTCTTCGACTTAGAGCTCGATGAATAGCTTATCTGTTCCTCTTTTTGATGGCATTAACATATTTTTCGAAAAGTCGTAAGAAATAAAATTTTGTTGATCAAAACTAAAATATCCTCGAAATCATTGAAGAAGAAGTACCTTATCACACGAAAATATGCCTTATCTAACAAGAGACATTTAAATTTTTTTAATTGCATAAATGGGCGGCATTTTATTCAGAATAAATAATTTTTTACATGGACAAAAAATTCGTTTAATTTTTTCCCATTAAATACTAGAATTATAGAAAAGTAGGAATGTGTTGACCACCGATTAGTTTTTGGCTAATAACTCTTGCATCCTTCGACTGACTTCTTCGACTAAGAGCTGGATGGAAAGCTTATCTCTTCCTCTTTCAGATGGCATTAATATATTTTACAAAAAGTCGTAAGAAATATATTTTTTTTGATGAAAACTAAAATATCCTCGAAATCATTGAAGAAGAAGTACCTTATCAGACGAAAATATGCCTTATCTAATAAGAGACATTTAAATTTTTTTAATTGCATGAATGGGCGGCATTTTATTCAGAATAAATAATTTTTTACATGGACAAAAAATTCGTTTAATTTTTTCCCATTAAATACTAGAATTATAGAAAAGTAGGAATGTGTTGACCACCGATTAGTTTTTGGCTAATAACTCTTGCATCCTTCGACTGACTTCTTCCACTAAGAGCTCGATGGAAAGCTTATCTGTTTCTCTTTCAGATGGCATTAACATATTTTACGAAAAGTCGTAAGAAATAAAATTTTTTTCATCAAAACTAAAATATCCTCGAAATAATTGAAGAAGTACGAAAATATGCCTTATCTAATAAGAGACATTTAAATTTTTATACTTTTCACGTATGTGAAACACAAAGTTTTTATTTGTGCTGAAGTTTGTAACACACAAAAATATTCACTTGCGACTATATAAATTATATATATTCTTGATCAGGACGACAAGACGAGTTGATTTAGCCATGTCCGTCTGTCTGTATATATACAATCTCCTCCCACAGTTTTGAAGATATCGGATCCAGCCATATCGGACCACTGGAACTGGTAGCCCCATACGAAAAGAAGAAGAAAAGTGAACAAAACTTGAATCGTTCTATGGAAAACTTATTTGTTTTGTACGATAGAGTGCTGAAATTTTAAACATAGTAGTTTTACATAGTCCGACCACATGCCTAAAAGTTTCATTGAGATTGGACATCTGGAACTGGTAGCTCCCATACAAAATGAAGAAGAGGAAGAGAAGCAATATTCACGTCGTTGTATGGAAAACTTTTTTGTTTTTTAACCAATTGACTTGAAATTTTAAAGTAATGTTCTTAGGGAGGAATGAAAACTATTTTGACCAAAAGTGGGCGTGGCCCCGCCCTTTTTTAGCGAAAGTTGACCCGTTGTATGGAAAACTTTTTTGTTTTTTAACCAATTGACTTGAAACTTTACAGTTATGTTCTTAGGGAGGAATGAACACTATTTTGACCAAAAGTGGGCGTGGCCCCGCCCTTTTTTAGCGAAAATTGACCCGTTGTATGGAAAACTTTTTTGTTTTTTTAACCAATTGACTTGAAACTTTACAGTTATGTTCTTGGGGAGGAATGAAAACTATTTTGACCAAAAGTGGGCGTGGTCACGCCCTTTTTTAGCGAAAATTGACCCGTTGTATGGAAAACTTTTTTGTTTTTTAACCAATTGACTTGAAACTTTACAGTTATGTTCTTTGGGAGGAATGAAAACTATTTTGACCAAAAGTGGGCGTCGCTACGCCCACTTATAGCAAAAATTGACCCGTTGTATGGAAAACTTTTTTGTTTTTTAACCAATTGACTTGAAACTTTACAGTTATGTTCGTAGGGAGGAATGAAAACTATTTTGACCAAAAGTGGGCGTGGCCCCGCCCTTTTTTAGCGAAAGTTGACCCGTTGTATGGAAAACTTTTTTGTTTTTTAACCAATTGACTTGAAACTTTACAGTTATGTTCGTAGGGAGGAATGAAAACTATTTTGACCCAAAGTGGGCGTAGCCACGCACACTTATAGCGAAATTTGACCCGTTGTATGGAAAACTTTTTTGTTTTTTTAAGAATTGACTTGAAATTTTACAGTTATGTTCTTAGGGAGGAATGAAAACTATTTTGACCAAAAAAGGGCATGGCTACGCCCACTTATACCCAAACTTGAACCATTGTATGGAAAACTTTTTCGTTTTTTAACCAATTGACTTGAAACCTTACAGTTATGTTGTTAGGGAGGCATGAAAACTATTCATTTAGTTCTTTTGTAGTGACACAACGTGAAAAGTATTATAGCTTCTGCGTTGCTGAAGATAGCGTCCTTACTGGTTTTAATTGCATAAATGGGCGGCATTTTATTCAGAATAAATAATTTTTTTACATGGACAAAAAATTCGTTCAATTTTTTCCCATTAAATACTAGAATTATAGAAAAGTAGGAATGTGTTGACCACCGATTAGTTTTTGGCTAATAACTCTTGCATCCTTCGACTGACATCTTCGACTAAGAGCTCGATGGAAAGCTTATCTGTTCCTCTTTCAGATGGCATTAACATATCGTAAGACATAAAATTTTTTTCATCAAAACTAAAATATCGTCGAAATAATTTTTCCATTAAATACTAGAATTATAGAAAAGTACTTTGCGAAAAGAATCGGCAGTAGGACGGAAACGTGTTGACTACCTATTAGTTTTTTGCATCCTTCGACCGAGTTCTTCGATTAAGAGCTCGATGGAAAGCTTATCTGTTCCTTTTTCAGATGGCATTAACATATTTTATGAAAAGTCATAAGAAATAAAATTTTTTTGATCAAAACTAAAATATCTTAGAAATCATTGAAGAACAAGTACCTTATCACACGAAAATATGCCTTATCGAATAAGAGACATTTACATTTTTTTAATTGCATAAATGGGCGGCATTTTATTCAGAATTAATAGTTTTTTACATGGACAAAAAATTCGTTTAATTTTTTCCCATTAAATTCTAAAATTATAGAAAAGTACTTTGCGAAAAGAATCGGCAGTAGGACGGAAACGTGTTGACCACCGATTAGTATTTTGCTAATAACTCTTGCATCCTTCGACCGACTTCTTCGACTAAGAGGTGGATGGAAAGCTTATCTGTTCCTCTTTCAGATGGCATTAACATATTTTACAAAAAGTTGTAAGAAATAAAATTTTTTTGATCAAAACTAAAATATCCTCGAAATAATTGAAGAAGAAGTACCTTATCAGACGAAAATATGCCTTATCTAATAAGAGACATTTAAATTTTTTTAATTGCATGAATGGGCGGAATTTTATTCAGAATTAATAGTTTTTCACATGGATAAAAAATTCGTTTAATATTTTCCCATTAAATTCTAGAATTATAGAAAAGTACTTCGCGAAAAGAATTGGCAGTAGGACGGAAACGTGTTGACCGTCGATAAGTTTTTTGCTAATAACTCTTGCATCCTTCGACCGACTTCTTCGACTAAGAGCTCGATGAAAAGTTTATCTGTTCCTCTTTTTGATGGCATTAACATATTTTTCGAAAAGTCGTAAGAAATAAACTTTTGTTGATTACAACTAAAATATCCTCGAAATCATTGAAGAAGAAGAACCTTATCACACGAAAATATGCCTTATCTAATAAGAGACATTTAAATTTTTTTAATTGCATATATGGGTGGCATTTTATTCAGAATTAATAGTGTTTTACATGGACAAAAAATTCGTTTAATTTTTTCCCATTAAATACTAGAATTATAGAAAAGTAGAAACGTGTTGACCACCGATTAGTTTTTTGCTAATAACTCTTGCATCCTTCGACCGACTTCTTCGACTAAGAGCTCGATGAAAAGTTTATCTGTTCCTCTTTTTGATGGCATTAACATATTTTTCGAAAAGTCGTAAGAAATAAACTTTTTTTGATCAAAACTAAAATATCCTCGAAATCATTGAAGAACAAGTACCTTATCACACGAAAATATGCCTTATCTAATAAGAGACATTTAAATTTTTTGTAATTGCATAAATGGGCGGCATTAACATATTTTACGAAAAGTCATAAGAAATAAAATTTTTTTGATCAAAACTAAAATATCCTCGAAATCATTGAAGAAAAAGTACCTTATCACACGAAAATATGCCTTATCTAATAAGAGACATTTAAATTTTTTTAATTGCATAAATGGGCGGCATTTTGTTCAGAATTAATAGTTTTTTACATGGACAAAAAATTCGTTTAATTTTTTCCCATTAAATACTTGAATTATAGAAAAGTACTTTGTGAAAAGAATCGGCAGTAGGACGGAAACGTGTTGACCACCGATTAGTTTTTTGCTAATAACTCTTGCATCCTTCGACCGACTTCTTCGACTAAGAGCTGGATGCAAAGCTTATCTGTTCCTCTTTCAGATGGCATTAACATATTTTACAAAAAGTCGTAAGAAATAAAATTTTTTTGATCAAAACTAAAATATCCTCGAAATATTTGAAGAAGAAGTACCTTATCAGACGAAAATATGCCTTATCTAATAAGAGACATTTAAATTTTTTTAATTGCATAAATAAGTGGCATTTTATTAAGAATTAATAGTTTTTTACATGGACAAAAAATTCGTTAAATTTTTTAGTTTTTTGCTAATACCTTCGACCGACTTCTTCGACTGAGAGCTCGATGGAAAGCTTATTTGTTCCTTTTTCAGATGGCATTAACATATTTTACGAAAAGTCGTAAGAAATAAAATTTTTTTGATCAAAACTAAAATATCCTCGAAATCATTGAAGAAGAAGTACCTTATCACACGAAAATATGCCTTATATAATAAGAGACATTTAAATTTTTTTAATTGCATAAATGGGCGGCATTTTATTCAGAATTAATAGTTTTTTACATGGACAAAAAATTCGTTTAATTTTTTCCCATTAAATACTGGAATTATAGAAAAGTACTTTGTGAAAAGAATCGGCAGTAGGACGGAAACGTGTTGACCACCGATTAGTTTTTTGCTAATAACTCTTGCATCCTTCGACCGACTTCTTCGAATAAGAGCTGGATGCAAAGCTTATCTGTTCCTCTTTCAGATGGCATTAACATATTTTACAAAAAGTCGTAAGAAATAAAATTTTTTTGGTCAAAACTAAAATATCCTGGAAATCATTGAAAAATAAGTACCTTATCAGACGAAAATATGCCTTATCTAATAAGAGACATTTAAATTATTTTAATTGCATAAATGGGCGGCATTTTATTCAGAATTAATGGTTTTTTACATGGACAAAAAATTCGTTTAATTTTTTCCCATTAAATACTAGAATTATAGAAAAGTACTTTGCGAAAAGAATCGGCAGTAGGACGGAAACATGTTGACCACTGATTAGTTTTTTACTGAAAACTCTTGCATCCTTCGACCGACTTCTTCGACTAAGAGCTCGATGGAAAACTTATCTGTTCCTCTTATAGATGGCATTAACATATTTTACGAAAAGTCGTAAGAAATAACATTTTTTTGATCAAAACTAAAATATCCTCGAAATCATTGAAGAAGAAGTACCTTTTAGCACACGAAAATATGCCTTATCTAATAAGAGACATTTAAATTTTCTTAATTGCATAAATGGGCGGCGTTTTATTCAGAATTAATAGTTTGTTACATGGACAAAAAATTCGTTTAATTTTTCCCATTAAATACTTGAATTATAGAAAAATAGAAACGTGTTGACCACCGATTAGTTTTTTGCTAATAACTCTTGCATCCTTTGACCGACTTCTTCGACTAAGAGCTCGATGGAAAGCTTTTCTCTTCCTCTTTTTGATGGCATTAACATATTTTTCGAAAAGTCGTAAGAAATAAAATTTTGTTGATTAAAACTAAAATATCCTCGAAATCATTGAAGAAGAAGTACCTTATCACACGAAAATATGCCTTATCTAACAAGAGACATTTAAATTTTTTTAATTGCATAAATGGGCGCCATTTTATTCAGAATTAATAGTTTTTTACATGGATAAAAGATTCGTTTAATATTTTCCCATTAAATTCTAGAATTATAGAAAAGTACTTCGCGAAAAGAATCGGCAGTAAGACGGAATCGTGTTGACCACCGATTAGTTTTTTGCTAGTAACTCTTGTATCTTTCGACCGACTTCTTCGACTTAGAGCTCGATGAATAGCTTATCTGTTCCTCTTTTTGATGGCATTAACATATATTTCGAAAAGTCGTAAGAAATAAAATTTTGTTGATCAAAACTAAAATATCCTCGAAATCATTGAAGAAGAAGTACCTTATCACACGAAAATATGCCTTATCTAACAAGAGACATTTAAATTTTTTTAATTGCATGAATGGGCGGCATTTTATTCAGAATAAATAATTTTTTACATGGACAAAAAATTCGTTTAATTTTTTCCCATTAAATACTAGAATTATAGAAAAGTAGGAATGTGTTGACCACCGATTAGTTTTTGGCTAATAACTCTTGCATCCTTCGACTGACTTCTTCCACTAAGAGCTCGATGGAAAGCTTATCTGTTTCTCTTTCAGATGGCATTAACATATTTTACGAAAAGTCGTAAGAAATAAAATTTTTTTCATCAAAACTAAAATATCCTCGAAATAATTGAAGAAGTACGAAAATATGCCTTATCTAATAAGAGACATTTAAATTTTTATACTTTTCACGTATGTGAAACACAAAGTTTTTATTTGTGCTGAAGTTTGTAACACACAAAAATATTCACTTGCGACTATATAAATTATATATATTCTTGATCAGGACGACAAGACGAGTTGATTTAGCCATGTCCGTCTGTCTGTATATATACAATCTCCTCCCACAGTTTTGAAGATATCGGATCCAGCCATATCGGACCACTGGAACTGGTAGCCCCATACGAAAAGAAGAAGAAAAGTGAACAAAACTTGAATCGTTCTATGGAAAACTTATTTGTTTTGTACGATAGAGTGCTGAAATTTTAAACATAGTAGTTTTACATAGTCCGACCACATGCCTAAAAGTTTCATTGAGATTGGACATCTGGAACTGGTAGCTCCCATACAAAATGAAGAAGAGGAAGAGAAGCAATATTCACGTCGTTGTATGGAAAACTTTTTTGTTTTTTAACCAATTGACTTGAAATTTTAAAGTAATGTTCTTAGGGAGGAATGAAAACTATTTTGACCAAAAGTGGGCGTGGCCCCGCCCTTTTTTAGCGAAAGTTGACCCGTTGTATGGAAAACTTTTTTGTTTTTTAACCAATTGACTTGAAACTTTACAGTTATGTTCTTAGGGAGGAATGAACACTATTTTGACCAAAAGTGGGCGTGGCCCCGCCCTTTTTTAGCGAAAATTGACCCGTTGTATGGAAAACTTTTTTGTTTTTTTAACCAATTGACTTGAAACTTTACAGTTATGTTCTTGGGGAGGAATGAAAACTATTTTGACCAAAAGTGGGCGTGGTCACGCCCTTTTTTAGCGAAAATTGACCCGTTGTATGGAAAACTTTTTTGTTTTTTAACCAATTGACTTGAAACTTTACAGTTATGTTCTTTGGGAGGAATGAAAACTATTTTGACCAAAAGTGGGCGTCGCTACGCCCACTTATAGCAAAAATTGACCCGTTGTATGGAAAACTTTTTTGTTTTTTAACCAATTGACTTGAAACTTTACAGTTATGTTCGTAGGGAGGAATGAAAACTATTTTGACCAAAAGTGGGCGTGGCCCCGCCCTTTTTTAGCGAAAGTTGACCCGTTGTATGGAAAACTTTTTTGTTTTTTAACCAATTGACTTGAAACTTTACAGTTATGTTCGTAGGGAGGAATGAAAACTATTTTGACCCAAAGTGGGCGTAGCCACGCACACTTATAGCGAAATTTGACCCGTTGTATGGAAAACTTTTTTGTTTTTTTAAGAATTGACTTGAAATTTTACAGTTATGTTCTTAGGGAGGAATGAAAACTATTTTGACCAAAAAAGGGCATGGCTACGCCCACTTATACCCAAACTTGAACCATTGTATGGAAAACTTTTTCGTTTTTTAACCAATTGACTTGAAACCTTACAGTTATGTTGTTAGGGAGGCATGAAAACTATTCATTTAGTTCTTTTGTAGTGACACAACGTGAAAAGTATTATAGCTTCTGCGTTGCTGAAGATAGCGTCCTTACTGGTTTTAATTGCATAAATGGGCGGCATTTTATTCAGAATAAATAATTTTTTTACATGGACAAAAAATTCGTTCAATTTTTTCCCATTAAATACTAGAATTATAGAAAAGTAGGAATGTGTTGACCACCGATTAGTTTTTGGCTAATAACTCTTGCATCCTTCGACTGACATCTTCGACTAAGAGCTCGATGGAAAGCTTATCTGTTCCTCTTTCAGATGGCATTAACATATCGTAAGACATAAAATTTTTTTCATCAAAACTAAAATATCGTCGAAATAATTTTTCCATTAAATACTAGAATTATAGAAAAGTACTTTGCGAAAAGAATCGGCAGTAGGACGGAAACGTGTTGACTACCTATTAGTTTTTTGCATCCTTCGACCGAGTTCTTCGATTAAGAGCTCGATGGAAAGCTTATCTGTTCCTTTTTCAGATGGCATTAACATATTTTATGAAAAGTCATAAGAAATAAAATTTTTTTGATCAAAACTAAAATATCTTAGAAATCATTGAAGAACAAGTACCTTATCACACGAAAATATGCCTTATCGAATAAGAGACATTTACATTTTTTTAATTGCATAAATGGGCGGCATTTTATTCAGAATTAATAGTTTTTTACATGGACAAAAAATTCGTTTAATTTTTTCCCATTAAATTCTAAAATTATAGAAAAGTACTTTGCGAAAAGAATCGGCAGTAGGACGGAAACGTGTTGACCACCGATTAGTATTTTGCTAATAACTCTTGCATCCTTCGACCGACTTCTTCGACTAAGAGGTGGATGGAAAGCTTATCTGTTCCTCTTTCAGATGGCATTAACATATTTTACAAAAAGTTGTAAGAAATAAAATTTTTTTGATCAAAACTAAAATATCCTCGAAATAATTGAAGAAGAAGTACCTTATCAGACGAAAATATGCCTTATCTAATAAGAGACATTTAAATTTTTTTAATTGCATGAATGGGCGGAATTTTATTCAGAATTAATAGTTTTTCACATGGATAAAAAATTCGTTTAATATTTTCCCATTAAATTCTAGAATTATAGAAAAGTACTTCGCGAAAAGAATTGGCAGTAGGACGGAAACGTGTTGACCGTCGATAAGTTTTTTGCTAATAACTCTTGCATCCTTCGACCGACTTCTTCGACTAAGAGCTCGATGAAAAGTTTATCTGTTCCTCTTTTTGATGGCATTAACATATTTTTCGAAAAGTCGTAAGAAATAAACTTTTGTTGATTACAACTAAAATATCCTCGAAATCATTGAAGAAGAAGAACCTTATCACACGAAAATATGCCTTATCTAATAAGAGACATTTAAATTTTTTTAATTGCATATATGGGTGGCATTTTATTCAGAATTAATAGTGTTTTACATGGACAAAAAATTCGTTTAATTTTTTCCCATTAAATACTAGAATTATAGAAAAGTAGAAACGTGTTGACCACCGATTAGTTTTTTGCTAATAACTCTTGCATCCTTCGACCGACTTCTTCGACTAAGAGCTCGATGAAAAGTTTATCTGTTCCTCTTTTTGATGGCATTAACATATTTTTCGAAAAGTCGTAAGAAATAAACTTTTTTTGATCAAAACTAAAATATCCTCGAAATCATTGAAGAACAAGTACCTTATCACACGAAAATATGCCTTATCTAATAAGAGACATTTAAATTTTTTGTAATTGCATAAATGGGCGGCATTAACATATTTTACGAAAAGTCATAAGAAATAAAATTTTTTTGATCAAAACTAAAATATCCTCGAAATCATTGAAGAAAAAGTACCTTATCACACGAAAATATGCCTTATCTAATAAGAGACATTTAAATTTTTTTAATTGCATAAATGGGCGGCATTTTGTTCAGAATTAATAGTTTTTTACATGGACAAAAAATTCGTTTAATTTTTTCCCATTAAATACTTGAATTATAGAAAAGTACTTTGTGAAAAGAATCGGCAGTAGGACGGAAACGTGTTGACCACCGATTAGTTTTTTGCTAATAACTCTTGCATCCTTCGACCGACTTCTTCGACTAAGAGCTGGATGCAAAGCTTATCTGTTCCTCTTTCAGATGGCATTAACATATTTTACAAAAAGTCGTAAGAAATAAAATTTTTTTGATCAAAACTAAAATATCCTCGAAATATTTGAAGAAGAAGTACCTTATCAGACGAAAATATGCCTTATCTAATAAGAGACATTTAAATTTTTTTAATTGCATAAATAAGTGGCATTTTATTAAGAATTAATAGTTTTTTACATGGACAAAAAATTCGTTAAATTTTTTAGTTTTTTGCTAATACCTTCGACCGACTTCTTCGACTGAGAGCTCGATGGAAAGCTTATTTGTTCCTTTTTCAGATGGCATTAACATATTTTACGAAAAGTCGTAAGAAATAAAATTTTTTTGATCAAAACTAAAATATCCTCGAAATCATTGAAGAAGAAGTACCTTATCACACGAAAATATGCCTTATATAATAAGAGACATTTAAATTTTTTTAATTGCATAAATGGGCGGCATTTTATTCAGAATTAATAGTTTTTTACATGGACAAAAAATTCGTTTAATTTTTTCCCATTAAATACTGGAATTATAGAAAAGTACTTTGTGAAAAGAATCGGCAGTAGGACGGAAACGTGTTGACCACCGATTAGTTTTTTGCTAATAACTCTTGCATCCTTCGACCGACTTCTTCGAATAAGAGCTGGATGCAAAGCTTATCTGTTCCTCTTTCAGATGGCATTAACATATTTTACAAAAAGTCGTAAGAAATAAAATTTTTTTGGTCAAAACTAAAATATCCTGGAAATCATTGAAAAATAAGTACCTTATCAGACGAAAATATGCCTTATCTAATAAGAGACATTTAAATTATTTTAATTGCATAAATGGGCGGCATTTTATTCAGAATTAATGGTTTTTTACATGGACAAAAAATTCGTTTAATTTTTTCCCATTAAATACTAGAATTATAGAAAAGTACTTTGCGAAAAGAATCGGCAGTAGGACGGAAACATGTTGACCACTGATTAGTTTTTTACTGAAAACTCTTGCATCCTTCGACCGACTTCTTCGACTAAGAGCTCGATGGAAAACTTATCTGTTCCTCTTATAGATGGCATTAACATATTTTACGAAAAGTCGTAAGAAATAACATTTTTTTGATCAAAACTAAAATATCCTCGAAATCATTGAAGAAGAAGTACCTTTTAGCACACGAAAATATGCCTTATCTAATAAGAGACATTTAAATTTTCTTAATTGCATAAATGGGCGGCGTTTTATTCAGAATTAATAGTTTGTTACATGGACAAAAAATTCGTTTAATTTTTCCCATTAAATACTTGAATTATAGAAAAATAGAAACGTGTTGACCACCGATTAGTTTTTTGCTAATAACTCTTGCATCCTTTGACCGACTTCTTCGACTAAGAGCTCGATGGAAAGCTTATCTATTCCTCTATCAGATGGTATTAACATATTTTACAAAAAGTCGTAAGAAATAAAATTTTTTTGATCAAAACTAAAATATCCTCGAAATCATTGAAGAACAAGTACCTTATCACACGAAAATATGCCTTATCAAATAAGAGACATTTAAATTTTTTTAATTGCATAAATCGGCGGCATTTTATTCAGAATTAATAGAAAAGTACGTCGCGAAAAGAATCGGCAGTAGGACGGAAACGTGTTGACCACCGATTAGTTTTTTGATAATAACTCTTGCATCCTTCGACCGACTTCTTCGACTAAGAGATCGATGGAAGGCTTATCTGTTCCTCTTTCAGATGGCATTAACATATTTTACGAAAAGTCGTAACAAATAAAATTTGTTTGATCAAAACTAAAATATCCTCGAAATCATTGAAGAAGAAGTACCTTATCAGACGAAAATATGCCTTATCTAATAAGAGACATTTAAATTTTTTTAATTGCATAAATGGGTTGCATTTCATTCAGAATTAATAGTTTTTTACATGAACAAAAAATTCGTTTAATTTTTTCCCATTCAATACTAGAATTATAGAAAAGTACTTTGCGAAAAGAATCGTTAGTAAGACGGAATCGTGTTGACCACCGATTAGTTTTTTGCTAATAACTCTTGCATCCTTTGACCGACTTCTTCAACTAACAGCTCGATGGAAGGCTTATCTGTTCCTCTTTCAGATGGCATTAACATATTTTACGAAAAGTAGTATTTTTATTTTAAAATTTTTTTCATCAAAACTAAAATATCCTCGAAATCATTAAAGAAGTACGAAAATATACCTTATCTAATTAGAGACATTTAAATTTTTATACTTTTCACGTATGTGAAACAGTATAATAACTTTGTGCTGAAATTTGTAACACACAGAAATATTCACTTGCGACTATATAAAGTATATATATTCATGATCAGGACGACAAGACGACTTGATTTAGCCATGTCCGTCTGTCCGTCTGTCTGTATATATACAATCTCCTCCCACAGTTTTGAAGATATCGAGCTGAAATTTTGCACAGAGACTTCTTATTCGTGCAGATCATTTGTCGGATCCAGCCATATCGGACCACTGGAACTGGTAGCCCCCATACGAAAAGAAGAAGAAAAGTGAACAAAACTTGAATCGTTGTATGGAAAACTTTTTTGTTTTGTACGATAGAGTGCTGAAATTTTAAGTTTTACATAGTCCGACTACATGCCTGAAAGTTTCATTGAGATTGGACATCTGGAACTGGTAGCTCAAATACAAAATTAAGAAGAGGAAGAGAAGCAATATTCACGTCGTTGTATGGAAAACTGTTTTGTTTTTTAAACAATTGACTTGAAATGTTAAAGTTATGTTCTTAGGGAGGAATGAAAACTATTTTGACCAAAAGTGGGCGTGGTAAAGCCCTTTTTTAGCGAAAATTGACCCGTTGTATGGAAAACTTTTTTGTTTTTTAACCAATTGACTTGCAACTTTACAGTTATGTTCGTAGGGAGGAATGAAAACTATTTTGACCAAAAATGGGCGTAGCCACGCCCACTTATAGCGAAATTTGACCCGTTGTATGGAAAACTTTTTTTTTTTTTAATGAATTGACTTGAAATTTTACAGTTATGTTCTTAGGGAGGAATGAAAACTATTTTGACCAAAAAAAGGCATGGCTACGCCCACTTATACCCAAACTATGGAAAACTTCTTCGTTTTTTAATCAATTGACTTGAAACCTTACAGTTAAGTTGTTAGGGAGGCATGAAAACTATTCATTTAGTTCTTTTGTAGTGAGACAACGTGAAAAGTATTATAGCTTCTGCCTTGCTGAAGATAGCGTCCTTACTGGTTTTAATTGCATAAATGGGCGGCATTTTATTCAGAATAAATAATTGTTTTACATGGACAAAAAATTCGTTTAATTTTTTCCCATTAAATACTAGAATTATAGAAAAGTAGGAATGTGTTGACCACCGATTAGTTTTTGGCTAATAACTCTTGCATCCTTCGACTGACTTCTTCGACTAAGAGCTCGATGGAAAGCTTATCTGTTCCTCTTTCAGATGGCATTAACATATTTTACGAAAAGTCGTAAGAAATAAAATTTTTTTCATCAAAACTAAAATATCCTCGAAATAATTGAAGAAGTACGAAAATATGCCTTATCTAATAAGAGACAGTCCGTCTGTCTGTATAAGTTAACATGATCGCTTAGCGATCATGAGAACGAAGAAATCACGCCACAAAAAGTTCTGCATAATCAGCAGATAACATAAACATTGGCGGATGTTATCGCGACGTTGCTGACAAAACTTTGTTGCGAAACACCAAATGGAATATGATATCTTGCACGAGTTGCAAGATCAGCATTCTGTTGCTGCGACGTTGTCGGCAATGCTTAGGGTACGAGGTAGCGTTAGTCCTAAGTTAGCTTGTAAGTTTCAGTCTCAGAACGGAGCTCAATAAACGAAGCCGAACAGCTTCATAAATCTATAATATAAAAATGAATCACAAAATGAGTTGGTAAGCGCATAACTCAACAACGCCTGGACCAATTTGGCCAATTCTTTTTTTTAAATGTTCGTTAAAGTTCAAAGATGGTTTTTACGGCGAGAAAAATTCAAATAATTGCCGGAAAAACCCTAGAAACAGACCTTTTCTTTTTCCCATACAAACTTGCGACGTCGCAAGCATTAAACGTAACATGCTATGCTTCTTCTTATACGTCAGTATTGTTATGTGTTTGTTGATTGAAAGAGAACAAGAAATTTTTGAGAGAACGTACAAGCCAGAGAGTATTAAAATTAATTAATACTCTTTGCAAATTACACGCACTAATGTCTAAACAATGCAGGTATGTACGGCTTGAAGGATTTGACTCCAAGTCATGCCAAATTAAAAAAAAAGTTTAAACAACAACAAACTGTCAATGTCAGTGTTGTTTTTCTTGGATTTTCACTACTGAGTTTGCTTTTGTCAACTGATACACGAAACGTGTATAGTGCAGTGTTTAGTTACCTATGATCACTTATTATTGAATGTGAGACAATAATCTATAGTATAATAAAAATTAATCGAAAAATATGTTGGTAAGCGCATAACTCTAAAACAGCTTCCGATTCAATGAAATTTTCAGTTAATCTTTAGATGGACCTCCTGAAGGTTGTTATAATGTTTTGGTATCAATCCGACCATTTTAACTGGTAGCCTCCATACGGAAAGAAGAAGAAAAATAAACAATATTAAGATTTTGTGGACTTCTTCTTACACTTTTGTATTGGTATGAGTGTGTTGTTTGCAAAGAGAACAAGAGAACGGTGAGAAAACGGAGGAGCATTACTTTCACTTTGTGCTTCACTTCTTCTTCATCTTTTACATACAGCCACATATGTACACATATTAGTGTTTTTATACTCTTCACGTATGTAAATATTATTATGACTTTGTCACGGAGTTTGTAACCCCCAGAAGGAGAAATCTCCGGCTATTGACCTGAAATTTTACAGCTTTACCACCATAAATCATTTGTCGGAACTGCAATGATCAGACCATTAGAACTGGTAGCACCCATACAGAATGAAGAAGAAAAATGAACAGAACTTAAATCGTTGAATGGAAAACTTTTTCGTTTTGGAAGATAGAGGGATGAAAAAAACATAAACAAACATAGTAACTTTACGTACGCAGACTAAATTTCTGGAATTGTCATTAAGATCGGACCACTGAAACTGGTACTTATCATACAAAGTGAAGAAGAGGAAAAGACAGAAAATTTACGGCGTTGAAAGGAAAACTTTTTATACTTTTCACATATGTGAAATAGTATAATAACTTTGTGCTGAAGTTTGTAACACACAGAAATATTCACTTGCGACTATATAAAGTATATATATTCTTGATCAGGACGACAAGACGAGTTGATTTAGCCATGTCCGTCTGTCCGTCTGACCGTCTGTCCGTCTGTCTGTATATATACAATCTCCTCCCACAGTTTTAAAGATATCGAGCTGAAATTTTGCACAGAGACTTCTTATTCGTGCAGTCAACTCATTTGTCGGATCCAGCCATATCGGACCTTTGGAACTGGTAGCCCCCATACGAAAAGAAGAAGAAAAATGAACAAAACTTGAATCGTTGTATGGAAAACTTTTTTGTTTTGTATGATAGAGTACTGAAATTTTAAACATAGTAGTTCTACATAGTCCGACTACATGCCTGAAAGTTTCATTGAGATTGGACATCTGGAACTGGTAGCTCCCATACAAAATGAAGAAGAGGAAGAGAAGCAATATTCACGTCGTTGTATGGAAAACTTTTTTGTTTTTTAACCAATTGTCTTGAAACCCTACAGTTATGTTCTTAGGGAGGAATAAAAACTTTTTTGACCAAAAGTAGGCGTGGCCACGCCCTTTCATAGCGAAAATTTACCCTTTGTATGGCAAACTTTTTTGTTTTTAAACCAATTGATTTGAAACTTTACAGTTACGTTCTTAGGGAGGAATGAAAACTATTTTGACCAAAAGTGGGCGAAGCCACGCTCACTTATAGAGAAAATTGACCCGTTGTATGGAAAACATTTTTGTTTTTTAACCAATTGACTTGAAACTTTACAGTTATGTTCTTAGAGAGGAATGAAATTTATTTTGACAAAAAGTGGGCGAAGCCACGCCCACTTATAGCGAAAATTGACCCATTGTATGGAAAGCTTTTTTTTGTTTTTTAACCAATTGACTTAAAACTTTAGAGTTATGTTCTTAGGGAGGAATGAAAACTATTTTGACCAAAAGTGGGCGTAGCCACGCCCTTTTATTGCGAAACTTGACCCGTTGT
Source organism: Phortica okadai (assembly GCA_034638295.1). Taxonomy (NCBI): domain Eukaryota; kingdom Metazoa; phylum Arthropoda; class Insecta; order Diptera; family Drosophilidae; genus Phortica; species Phortica okadai. The sequence continues at coordinate 17,413,960 of CM067852.1, forward strand.
ATGGAAAACTTTTTTATTTTTTAACCAATTGACTTGAAACTTTACAGTTATGTTGTTACGGAGGAATGAAAACTATTTTGACCAAAAGTGGGCATGGCAACGCCCACTTATAGCTAAACTTGACCCGTTGTATGGAAAACTTGTTTGTTTTTAACCAATTGACTTGAAACTTTAGAGTCATGTTCTTAGGGAGAAATGAAAACTATTTTGATCAAAAATCGGCATGGCTACGCCCACTTATCGCAAAACTTGAACCGTTGTATGGAAAACTTTTTTGTTTTTTAACCAATTGACTTGAAACCTTACAGTTATGTTGTTAGGGAGGCATGAAAACTAATCATTTTTTTTATAGTGACACAACGTGAAAAGTATTATAGCTTCAGCCTTGCTGAAGATAGCGTCCTTACTGGTTTTTTCTTAATTAATTGACTTACAACTTCACAAGCTAATATCAATAAATTGCAAGTTTCCATATTAGCTTAAACAATGAAAATTGGTATATAGGCTATTAAAGAAAAGAGAAAGCAGATTCAATCCAAAAAATTGGCGTGGCATAAAAAGAGCGTGAAAAGTAAATAGTCTTCAGCAAGGCTGAATAGCGCCGACCACATAAAGCATATATTATCTTCACAAGACGAATTAACACAGTCATGTCCATATGTCTGCTTCAATACCAACTGCGAGCTCAGTTTTAACGATTTCAAAAAAAATAAAACGCAGAAAATTATCTTATCCTTTCAGGCAGTTTATATGTAAAAAATCTGCATGATTTGATTGCTATTACATTTAGCTGCCGGTTAAAAATTAGGTTTTTTAAAACTACCACCTTAGTTTGTTGTACAAAAACTTTTAAGACGTCAAAAAAGGCACTCTGCGAAAGAAACAATCGGTCAAAACAAGATTTTTGTTAGAAAAATGTTTTATTAATTTTTAACTTTTTTCCAAAATTTTATTAGAATCGAACATAAAGGCGTGGCCCCGACCATATAGAGAAACATCTTCAAAATATCATTTTGCTGTAAGCAAAATCGCCAGAAGGCTGTAAAGTGGAGAGTATTTTTCATTTTGCTAAAATGGAACAAAGGAACAATTAGTCAAAAATATGGTTTTGTTGTTCTTAAATATAAACAGATGGAATTTTGGAATCACATGTTTGTAAAGGTAATTATACATCACTGCAAAGTAAGAAATTTGCCATAATTACAAGGCATTAAGAATTCTGAAACGCATTAACGGTAATTAGAATTTCAAAACGCTGGAATATTTTTTTTTAAAAATTTAATTAATCTACGAAAACAAAATCTGGAAATGATGACTTCGAACCCAACAAGAATTGATAAATGAACGTGGCTGCTGCAACATATAATAAAAATTTAAAACGCCTATGTACCTGTATCTATAAGTCTGACAAGAAGAAAATTTAGGAGCAAATTGTGATAGAGTGTTAAAAGATTTAATCCTGGGCTATATGCAACAGTTCATCATACTTTGAGGGCGTAGCAAAGCACGCCGGGTCAGCTATCTATAATATAAAAATGAATCGCAAAATGTGTTGGTAAGCGCATAACTCAACAACGCCTGGACCAATTTGGCCAATTCTTTTTTTTAAATGTTCGTTGAAGTTCAAAGATGGTTTTTACGGCGAGAAAAATTCAAATAATTGCTGGAAAACCCCTAAAAACAGACCTTTTCTTTTTCCCATACAAACTTGCGACGTCGCAAGCATTATACGTAACATGCTATGCTTCTTCTTATACATCAGTATTGTTATGTGTTTGTTGATTGAAAGAGAACAAGAAAACTTTGAGAGAACGTACAAGCCAGAGAGTATTAAAATTAATTCATACTCTTTGCAAATTACAAGCACTAATGTGTAAATAATGCAGGTATGTACGGCTTGAAGGATTTGACTCCAAGTCACGTCAAATTAAAAAAAAGTTGAAACAACAACAAACTGTCAATGTCAGTGTTGTTTTTCTTGGAGTTTCACTACTGAGTTTGCTTTTGTCAACTGATACACGAAACAAACCGTAGCTGTGTATATCGTGTTTAGTGCAGTGTTTAGTTACCTATGATCACTTATTATTGAATGTGAGACAATAATCTATAGTATAATAAAAATGAATCGAAAAATATGTTGATAAGCGCATAACTCAAAAACAGCTTCCGATTCAATGAAATTTTCAGTTAATCTTTAGATGGACCTCCTGAAGGTTGTTATAATGTTTTGGTATCAATCCGACCATTTTAACTGGTAGCCTCCATACGGAAAGAAGAAGAAAAATAAACAATATTAAGATTTTGTGGACGCAAGCACGGTCCATTCTTTGCTTCTTCTTACACTTTTGTATTGGTATGAGTGTGTTATTTGCAAAGAGAACAAGAGAACGGTGAGAAAACGGAGGAGCATTACTTTCGAAATTGTGCTTCACTTCTTCTTCATCTTTTACATACAGCCACATATGTACACATATTAGTGTTTTTATACTCTTCACGTATGTAAATATTATTATGACTTTGTCACGGAGTTTGTAACCCCCAGAAGGAGAAATCTCCGACTATTGACCTGAAATTTTACAGCTTTACCACCATAAATCATTTGTCGGAACTGCAATGATCAGACCATTAGAACTGGTAGCACCCATACAGAATGAAGAAGAAAAATGAACAGAACTTAAGTCGTTGAATGGAAAACTTTTTCGTTTTGAAAGATAGAGGGATGAAAAAAACATAAACAAACATAGTAACTTTACGTACGCAGACTAAATTTCTGGAATTGTCATTAAGATCGGACCACTGAAACTCGTACTTATCATAGAAAGTGAAGAAGAGGAAAAGGCAGAAAATTTACGGCGTTGAAAGGAAAACTTTTTTTTTCTTAATTAATTGACTTACAACTTCACAAGCTAATATCAATAAATTGCAAGTTTCCATATTAGCTTAAACAATGAAAATTGGTATATAGGCTATTAAAGTAAAGAGAAAGCAGATTCAATCCAAAAAAACTGGCGTGGCACAAAAAGAGCGTGAAAAGTAAATAGTCTTCAGCAAGGCTGAATAGCGTTTTTTATACTCCTGCAAAAATAATATATATTTGCGATGCCATGAAGTTCGCTACGCAGAGAAGGAGATATCGCCGACCACATAAAGCATATATTATCTTCACAAGACGAATTAACACAGTCATGTCCATATGTCTGCTTCAATACCAACTGCGAGCTCAGTTTTAACGATTTCAAAAAAAATAAAACGCAGAAAATTATCTTATCGATTCAGGCAGTTTGTATGTAAAAAATCTGCATGATTGGATTGCTATTACATTTAGCTGCCGGTTAAAAATTAGGTTTTTTAAAACTACCACCTTAGTTTTTTGTACAAAAACATTTTAGACGTCAAAAAAGGCACTTTGCGAAAGAAACAATCGGTCAAAACAAGATTTTTGTTAGAAAAATGTTTTATTAATTTTTAACTATTTTCCAAAATTTTATTACAATCGAACATAAAGGCGTGGCCCCGACCATATAGAGAAACATCTTCAAAATAACATTTTGCTGTAAGCAAAATCGCCAGAAGGCTGTAAAGTGGAGAGTATTTTTCATTTTGCTAAAATGGAACAAAGGAACAATTAGTCAAAAATATGGTTTTGTTGTTCTTAAATATAAACAGATGGAATTTTGCAATCACATGTTTGTAAAGGTAATTATATATCACTGCAAAGTAAGAAATTTGCCATAATTACAAGGCATTAAGAATTCTGAAACGCATTAACGGTAATTAGAGTTTCAAAACGCTGGAATATTTTTATACCCTGTACACACACTGTGTATCAGGGTATATTAAGTTTGTTTGAGACGGTTTGTATGTAACGCATAGAAGGAGGGGAGGGGGACCCTATAAAGTATATATATTCTTGATCAGGATGACAAGACGAATTGATATAGCCCTGTCTGTCCGTCCGTCCGTCCGTCCTCACCAATGGTTCTCGAAAACTATTAAAGATAGAGACTTGAAATTTGGAAGATAGTCTCGTGTGGTCGAACACTAGATGAAGTTTGAAGGAATTTTTGCCACGCCCATTCCTTCCCGCCCATCGAGCACAACAAAAGGTCATTTTTTTCTTAAAATTGCTGTATCTCCTAAACTATAATAGATACAATGCTGAAATTTTGTATGCAAACTCAGGTAACATACCTTTTTAAAACTGCATACAACAAACTACCACTTTCCCCGCAAAGACCAACACACTAAAATTTTTCAGCAATGCTTTGTAACAAAATCCGTACTAAAGCGCCATCTAATGGCAACATTGCACTGTGAGCCCTGCCTCACTATTAGCAAATACACAAACCATATCGTGGTACACTGCTTTTGCTGTCAGCGAATGTTTAACGTGTTATCAACATAGGTGTGTGTACAGGGTATTATATAGTTGAGAATACTCAACTATACCGCCCTTACTGGTTTTTTTTAAATTTAATTAATCTACGAAATCAAAATCTGGAAATAATATTGATGACTTCGAACCCAACAAGAATTGATAAATGAACGTGGCTGCTGCAACATATAATAAAAATTTTAAACGCCTATGTACCTGTATCTATAAGTCTGACAAGAAGAAAATTTAGGAACTAATTGTGATAGAGTGTTAAAAGATTCAATCCTGGGCTATATGCAACAGTTCATCATACTTTGAGGGCGTAGCAAAGCGCGCCGGGTCAGCTAGTAATAAATAAAAGGAGTCTTTTGCTTAACAGCGGTCCTTAATAAATTATAAAAATACTTCACATTGCTCAACGGCAAGTGAAGGATAACTTTAATTGGCGCCCAACGTGGGGCAGGAGCTACAACAAATATTATAATAAAATAATACAACTTAAATGATATTGAAGAATTTATAATAAAATACCGCATAAACCAAACTGTAAAAAAACTTGAGTGATTGATTAAAAATAAATAACTCATATAAAAGAACAAACTGTGAAAAATAAGTGAAACCTTAGTGACACCACTTTCGTAAAAACTGAGTGACAGTTACAAACAAACCAAATACTATCAATGGAAATTTGAAGTAAAGAAAAACCAACTGAAGCAAAGTGAATAAGTAAAACAAACACAAATACAAGTGAAGAAGCCAAGCGACGACCTACAGGAAAATAAACACGAAGATATCAAACGAAGAAAGAATAAAAAAGCCAACTGAAGACAAAGTGAAGGAACCTCACCAGACGACTACAAACCAGGAGGATTTATTAATAGGAATTATTAATAAGATGAAACTGTGAGTAGAGTGTTTCTTTATTTTGTTTTAAAAAATATCATACAAAATTTTGAGATATTGTGTGGGTTTATGAGTGCTGAGGAAGTAGACCAGCTAATTGGTAGATTTAAATTAATAACAGTAGAAGAAGATAGCGAAAACATGGCTGTGCCCCCAGAACAACTTAAAGATTTGCTAGAAACTGCTATCTGTTCAGCACTACAAATCCAGAAACGTAATTTTGATCAAGAATTAGTCAGACTAAATAATAAATTCGAAACACTGATAGCAAAACAGCCAGCTATAGAAGTTCATAGGGACATAGAGATCATACCAGGTAAACAATGTGATCTACCATTAGACATGATAAAGACTCTGCCAGATTTCGAGGGCAAACGTGAGACATATGTGTCGTGGCGGAAGGCCGCACATTCAGTTCACAAACCATTTGAAGGTTATGAGGGCAGCTCTACCTATTATTTAGCTGTAGGCATTATAAGACACAAGATAAAAGGCTCAGCAGACCTGATGCTTGCCTCGTTCAACACAGTGTTGAACTTTAGGGCCATAATCGATAGGCTTGATGCAACATACGCGGACAAACGACCAATTTACCTGATCGAACAGGAATTATCGACTTTAAGACAGGGTAACATGACCCTAGTACAATACTACGATGAGGTAGAGAAAAAATTAAATCTACTGACGAACAAGACAAACATGACATACGATGTTGCATTGGCAACATCGCTTAACGAAAAGTACCGAATGGATGCATTGCGTGTATTCATATCAGGGAAACGAAAGGGAATCAGTGACAAATTGTTCTCGTCTCGACCGGCCGACCTTCCGGCAGCTCTTTCATTAGCACAGGAAGCAGAGTCAAACCACGAGAGGTATCTTTCGCTGAAAGCTTTGCGAAGAGCACCGAAGAAAAGAATCAAAGAATAGAAAGGGTAACACAGGGAAATAGACCCAACAAGGATTTCCAAAAAGCCCAACAATCAGGGGCTACCAACCCAAGACAGACAGAATTCGTTCAGAAGCATCCTAGGTATGCAAGGGTGGAGCAGACCCAGGGTCAGAAAGGACAGGTAGAACCAATGGACATAGATCCTGGTTCATCAAAGATGCGTTTTGCACAAAATCAAAACCAAAGTGGAACTCAGAGGCACTACGGTAATAATAACCAGACCTGGAACAAACGACCACATGGGTCAGACAGACAGACAGGACAGAAGTATCAGAGGGTGAACAATCTGGTACAAGAAAATAATGAGCAAGCACAGAGGTGCGAGGAATATTTGCAAAATGCGGAAGAAGCAGTGGAAGAAATAGATGACGAAGAAAATGATCTAGAACATTGCAATTTTTTAGATCACATTCCCTGCTGCCGTTCATCGAACGCGCCATTGCAGGGAGAACAATAAAACTATTAATAGACACGGGAGCGTCCAAAAATTGTATAAGACCTCTCGCAGAATTAAGGCACATTGTGCCAGTACAGAAATCATTCCCGGTGAAGTCGATTCACGGAATGAATACGGTTAATGAAAAATGCAACATCGGGTTGTTCAACACAAAAAGTGTGTTCTTTATATTAGATAACCTTACTACATTTGATGGAATAGTTGGTCTTGACCTGTTAACACAGGTGAATGCCACTATAGATCTAAAAAGCGGTGAGATCAGGTACAATGGGGGGACAGAGAGGATTAAGTTCCTAAAGTGTGCTAATGTCAATTACACACAGGTGAAAGAGATTGAGGTCCCAAGCTCGGTAAAATCGAGTTTTTCTAAAATGATGAAACTAAGAGAGAAAGTCTTCGCAGATGCGGACGAGCTCTTACCTTATAACACATCGGTGGTCGCTACAATCCGAACAGAAAATAACGACCCTGTTTATTCAAAGCTCTACCCATACACAATGGGTGTAGCTGATTTTGTAGAAAAAGAGATAAAGGAGTTACTGAAAAACAAAATAATAAGACCGTCCAAGTCACCATACAATAATCCCATTTGGGTGGTGGACAAAAAGGGCGTAGATGAGTTGAGAAATAAAAAAAAACGTATGGTCATAGACTTCCGGAAGCTTAACCAGAAAACGGTAGCAGACAAATACCCAATGCCTAATATTCCAATGATTCTTGCGAATCTCGGAAAAGCAAAATATTTCTCAACTGTTGACCTAAAATCGGGTTACCATCAGATTATGTTAGCTGAGCGTGACAGGGAGAAAACCTCATTTTCAGTAAATGGGGGAAAATACGAGTTTTGTCGACTCCCATTTGGGCTGAAGAATGCCCCTAGTATATTCCAAAGAACGATAGACGACGTACTACGTGAACAAATCGGCAGATGTTGCTATGTTTATGTCGATGACGTGATTGTTTTCTCAGAGAATGAGCAGGATCATGTAAAACATATTGATTGGGTCTTAAAGCAATTGTATGAGGCAAATATGAGAATCTCCCGTGAGAAGTCACAGTTCTTTAAACAAGAAGTGGAGTATTTAGGTTTTATTGTGACAAGAGGAGGCACGCGAACAGGTCCCGAAAAGGTTAGGGCCATCCTAAACTTCCCAGAACCCACTTCATTGTTTGAGTTAAGGTCGTTCTATGGTTTAGCAAGCTACTATAGATGCTTTGTTAGGGATTTTGCATCGATAGCCAAACCGCTATCTGATCACCTAAAGGGTGAAAATGGCAGAATAAGTGCCCAACAATCAAAAAAGGTAAAAATTACGTTCGGGGAAATAGAACGTAATGCCTTCCAAAAACTGATAAAAATATTGGCGTCAGAAGACGTCATGCTCCGGTACCCAGATTTTAAGAAGCCGTTCGATCTAACGACGGACGCTTCATCACAGGGGCTGGGGGCGGTTCTGTCCCAAGAAGGAAAACCGATTACGATGATATCTCGTACCTTGAAAGACAGAGAGATTAACTTCGCGACAAACGAGCGAGAACTATTGGCTATAGTCTGGGCGTTGAAGCATCTAAGACACTACTTGTATGGTGTCAAAGATTTGAGGATCTTCACAGATCACCAACCCTTGACCTTTGCTGTTTCAGATAAAAATCCAAACGCAAAAATTAAGCGTTGGAAAGCTTTTATAGATGAGCATAATGCTCAAATTTTTTATAAACCAGGCAAAGAAAATCATGTCGCTGATGCATTGTCGCGACAACGGGTAAATGCCCTTGACACAGAAGTGCAGTCTGATGCTGCCACGATACATAGTGAAGTGTCATTAAGCTTCACTATAGAGGCAACCGACAAGCCGTTGAATTGTTTCCGAAATCAAATTATTTTGGAATACGCACAATGTCCTCTTAAACGAAAATTCATTTTATTCGGTGAAAAACTTCGCCATACTATTTCCTTCACGGAGACCAATGAGTTAGCGGATGCGGTGAAATCGGTCATAAATCCCAACGTAGTAAATGCGATTCATTGTGAACTCCCAGTTTTAGCAAGCATCCAGCACGAATTAGTACGCTGTTTTCCAGAAACTAGGTTCTGGTACTGCAAAACGATAGTAGCTGACATAACGAATAAGGATGAACAGAGGGAGATCATGTGCTCAGAGCACAATCGCGCACATAGGGCAGCGCAGGAGAACATAAAGCAGGTGTTAAGCGAATATTACTTCCCAAAAATGGGGAAAATAGCTAACGAGGTAGTCGCAAACTGCAAAATTTGCACTAGGGCAAAGTACAATAGACACCCAGTAAGGCAGGAATTAGGGAAAACACCTATACCATCCTGTGTAGGTGAAATGCTGCATATTGACATATTCAGCACAGCAAAACAGTACTTCTTAACCTGCATTGACAAGTTCTCAAAGTTCGCGATAACACAACCCATACCATCGCGTACAATTGTTGATATAAAAGGGCCCATTATACAGTTAGTTAACTGTTTTCCGAATGCTAAAACAATACATTGCGATAACGAGCCATCTATTAATTCGGAAGCAATAACATCAATGTTAAAAAACCAATATAGTATTGACATAGTAAACAGCCCTCCGTTACACAGCACGTCAAACGGACAAGTAGAACGGTTTCACAGTACGCTTACAGAAATCGCTAGGTGGCTGACACAGGAAAGAAAGGTAGACGATACAGTCGAGTTATTCCTGCAGGCAACAGTTGAATATAATAGATCGATACATTCAGTGACGGACAGAAAACCGACGGAAATATTTAATGCAAATCCTCCAGAACTAAGGGAAAAGGTACGTTGTGCGCTTGAGAAGGCACAACAGCAGCAGCTAGATCGTAATAATCCGCAAAGGCAAAATAGAGTGTTTGAGGTAGGAGAACGGGTAATGGTTAAAGGCAACAGAAGACTTGGCGACAAACTAACCCCACTGTGTACGGAAGAAAAAATTCAGGCAGATCTAGGAACCACAGTTCTTATAAAAGGGCGGGTGGTTCACAAGGACAACATAAGATAAACTTTGACATATTCTTTTTCTAGAACTTTGATATTTGTAATCTTCCTTCGGACGGCGACACCAAAGATAATTTGCTATACGGACGACAATTACATTCCAATTATGGACGGAGACGTGACAACAGACTTTAATAAATGCAGAAAATAAGCAGATAGTAGTAAATACAAGAACTCAGGATCAAATCAATAGGTTAACGGATACAGTAAACACAATAATAGCAGGCATGAAGCAGAAGCAAATAGATACAGGCCATTTATATGAAACACTATTAGCCAGAAATAGGATGCTTAGCAATGAGATTGAGAATTTAGTGTTGTCAATAGCCTTAGCTAAGGTCGGCATTGTAAACCCCACGATTTTGGACAATAATGATTTTAAAACAATAATAAATAAACACACTACAAATGTAACTATAAGCGACATAATGGAAGTAGCTCATATAAAAGTTTTGTTAGATGATAAGTTTTTGTATTTTTTAATCAAGTATCGTAAGCCAGAAATAGTATGTAAGAAAATGAGCCTTCATCCGGTACAACACAATGGCACTATTCTTTGCCTAGCAGAAAACAACATAGCCGACTGCGACGGTCGCATAATTGCTATAAAGAATTGCAGTTCGGCCCTGACGACATCCTTCTGCAGAGAGATGACCGAAACAACATGTGCGCAACAGCTGCACGCTGGTGGCGTTGCTCATTGCTGTACCTAACCAAGCCATTTAGAACCCTTAATGGTTGTTGACGACGGCATCATTATCATCAATGACAGCACCGCCCAAGTGAAAACAGTGAATGACACCCAGGAGCTCGCAATAGGGACCTATTTGATCACATTTGACAATAACATCAGAATCAACGGGTCATTGTACGGGAATCAGAAAGGCAACCTGAAGAGATTGCCCGGTTCAGCAACGGTTACGTTTGTGAACATCACCGAACACCAAGATGTTCTGAGCCTGCCGTACCTTCACAGGCTGAGCTTTGAAAACTTACGCAACATCGGTACAATGCGGGAAGAGATGTCGACGAGATCAGTCATCCATGGTGTCACCATAGTTGTCATGATAGCGCTGTGCTACTGTGGTCTAGAGCTACGACGTAGAAGAAAGAGAACCCAACAGCAAGAACTTCTTCAGACCGTCGTTGGAAGTATTAGAAAGGCCGAGGACGACCTTACTTCAAGCGGGGGAGAAGTTAACATGATCGCTTAGCGATCATGAGAACGAAGAAATCACGCCACAAAAAGTTCTGCATAATCAGCAGATAACATAAACATTGGCGGATGTTATCGCGACGTTGCTGACAAAACTTTGTTGCGAAACACCAAATGGAATATGATATCTTGCACGAGTTGCAAGATCAGCATTCTGTTGCTGCGACGTTGTCGGCAATGCTTAGGGTACGAGGTAGCGTTAGTCCTAAGTTAGCTTGTAAGTTTCAGTCTCAGAACGGAGCTCAATAAACGAAGCCGAACAGCTTCATAAATAATAAATAAAAGGAGTCTTTTGCTAAACAGCGGTCCTTAATAAATTATAAAAATACTTCACATTGCTCAACGGCAAGTGAAGGATAACTTTAATTTATATATACAATCTCCTCCCACAGTTTTGAACATATTGAGCTGAAATTTTGCACAGAGACTTCTTATTCGTGCAGTCAACTCATTTGTCGGATCCAGCCATATCGGACTACTGGAACTGGTAGCCCCCATACGAAAAGAAGAAGAAAAGTGAACAAAACTTGAATCGTTGTAAGGAAAACTTTTTTGTTTTGTACGATAGAGTGCTGAAATTTAAAACAGTAGTTTTACATAGTCCGACTGCATGCCTCAAAGTTTCATTGAGATTGGACATCTGGAACTGGTAGCTCCCATACAAAATGAAGAAGAGGAAGAGAAGCAATATTCACATCGTTGTATGGAAAACTTTTTTGTTTTTTAACCAATTGACTTGAAACTTTACAGTTATAATCTTAGGGAGGAATGAAAACTATTTTGACAAAAAGTGGGCGAAGCCACGCCCACTTATAGCTAAATTTGACGCATTGTATGGAAAACTTTTTTGTTTTTTAAAGAATTGACTTGAAATTTTACAATTATGTTCTTAGGGAGGAATGAAAACTATTTTGACCAAAAAAGGGGATGGCTACGCCCACCTATACCTAAACTTGAACCATTGTATGGAAAACTTGAAGACTTGAAACCTTACAGTTATGTTGTTAGGGAGGCATGAAAACTATTCATTTAGTTCTTTTGTAGTGACACAACGTGAAAAGTGTTATAGCTTCAGCCTTGCTGAAGATAGCGTCCTTACTGGTTTTAATTGCATAACTGGGCGGCATTTTATTCAGAATTAATAGTTCTTTACATGAACAAAAAATTCGTTTAATTTTTTCCCATTAAATACTAGAATTAAGAAAAGTACTTTGCGAACAGAATCGGCAGTGGGACGGAAACGTGTTGACCACCGATTAGTTTTTTGATAATAACTCTTGCATCCTTTGACTGACTTCTTCGACTAAGAGCTCGATGGAAAACTTATCTATTTCTCTTTCAGATGGCATTAACATATTTTACGAAAAGTCGTAAGAAATAATATTTTTTTGATCAAAACTAAAATATCCTCGAAATCATTCAAGAAGAATTACCTTATAAGACGAAAATATGCCTTATCTAATAAGAGACATTTAAATTTTCTTAATTGCATAAATGGGCGGCGTTTTATTCTGAATTAATAGTTAGTTACATGGACAAAAAATTCGTTTAATTTTTTCATATTAAATACTAGAATTCTAGAAAAGTAGAAACGTGTTGACCACCGATTAGTTTTTTGCTAATAACTCTTGCATCCATCTACCGACTTCTTCGGCTAAGAGCTCGATGGAAAGCTTATCTGTTCCTCTTTCAGATGGCATTAACATATTTTACGAAAAGTCGTAAGAAATAAAATTTTTTTGATCAAAACTAAAATATCCTCGAAATCATTGAAGAAGAAGTACCTTATCAGACGAAAATATGCCTTATCTAATAAGAGACATTTAAATTTTTTTAATTGCATAAATGGGTTGCATTTTATTCAGAATTAATAGTTTTTTACATGGACAAAAAATTCGTTTAATTTTTTCTCATTAAATTCTAAAATTATAGAAAAGTACTTTGCAAAAAGAATCGGCAGTAGGACGGAAACGTGTTGACCACCGATTAGTATTTTGCTAATAACTCTTGCATCCTTCGACCGACTTCTTCGACTAAGAGCTGGATGGAAAGCTTATCTGTTCCTCTTTCAGATGGCATTAACATATTTTACAAAAAGTTGTAAGAAATAAAAATTTTTTGATCAAAACTAAAATATCCTCGAAATCATTGAAGAAGAAGTACCTTATCACACGAAAATATGCCTTATCGAATAAGAGACATTAAAATTTTTTTAATTGCATAAATGGGCGCCATTTTATTCAGAATTAATAGTTTTTTACATGGAAAAAAAATTTGTTTAATTTTTTCCCATTAAATTCTAAAATAATAGAAAAGTACTTTGCGAAAAGAATCGCCAGTAGGACGGGAACGTGTTGACCACCGATTAGTATTTTGCTAATAACTCTTGCATCCTTCGACCGACTTCTTCGACTAAGAGCTGGATGGAAAGCTTATCTGTTCATCTTTCAGATGGCATTAACATATTTTACAAAGAGTTGTAAGAAATAAAATTTTTTTGATCAAAACTAAAATATCCTCGAAATCATTGAAGAAGAAGTACCTTATCAGACGAAAATATGCCTTATCTAATAAGAGACATTTAAATTTTTTTAATTGCATGAATGGGCGGAATTTTATTCAGAATTAATAGTTTTTTACATGGATAAAAAATTCGTTTAATATTTTCCCATTAAATTCTAAAATTATAGAAAAGTACTTCGCGAAAAGAATCGGCAGTAGGACGGAAACATGTTGACCATCGATTAGTTTTTTGCTAATAACTCTTGCATCCTTCGACCGACTTCTTCGACTAAAGGCTCGATGAAAAGCTTATCTGTTCCTCTTTCAGATGGCATTAACATATTTTACGAAAAGTCGTAAGAAATAATATTTTTTTGATCAAAACTAAAATATCCTCGAAATCATTCAAGAAGAATTACCTTATAAGACGAAAATATGCCTTATCTAATAAGAGACATTTAAATTTTCTTAATTGCATAAATGGGCGGCGTTTTATTCTGAATTAATAGTTAGTTACATGGACAAAAAATTCGTTTAATTTTTTCATATTAAATACTAGAATTCTAGAAAAGTAGAAACGTGTTGACCACCGATTAGTTTTTTGGTAATAACTCTTGCATCCTTTGACCGACTTCGTCAACGAACAGCTCGATGGAAGGCTTATCTGTTCCTCTTTCAGATGGCATTAACATATTTTACGAAAAGTCGTAAGAAATAAAATTTTTTTGATCAAAACTAAAGTATCCTCGAAATCATTGAAGAAGAAGTACCTTATCACACGAAAATATGCCTTTTCTAATAAGAGACTTTTAAATTTTTTTAATCGCATAAATAGGTGGCATTTTATTCAGAATTAATAGTGTTTTACATGGACAAAAAATTCGTTTTATTTTTTCCCATTAAATACCAGAATTATAGAAAAGTAGAAACGTGTTGACCACCGATTAGTTTTTTGGTAATAACTCTTGCATCCTTTGACCGACTTCGTCAACGAACAGCTCGATGGAAAGCTTATCTCTTCCTCTTTCAGATGGCATTAACATATTTTACGAAAAGTCATAAGAACTAAAATTTTTTTGATCAAAACTAAAGTATCCTCGAAATCATTGAAGAAGAAGTACCTTATCACACGAAAATATGCCTTATCTATAAAATAGGTGGCATTTTATTCAGAATTAATAGTTTTTTACATGGACAAAAAATTCGTTTTATTTTTTCGCATTAAATACCAGAATTATAGAAAAGTACTTTGCGAAAAGAATCGGCAGTAGGACGGAAACGTGTGGACCACCGATTAGTTTTTTGCTAATAACTCATGCATCCTTCGACTGACTTCTTCGACTAAGGGCTCGATGGAAAGCTTGTCTGTTCCTCTTTCAGATGGCATTAACATATTTTACGAAAAGTAATAAGAAATAAAATTTTTTTGATCAAAACTAAAATATCCTCGAAATCATTGAAGAAGAAGTACCTTATCACACGAAAATATGCCTTATCTAATAAGAGACATTTAAATTTTTTTAACTGCATAAATGGGCGGAACTTTATTCAGAATTAATAGTTTTTTACATGGACAAAAAATTCGTTTAATTTTTTCCGATTAAATACTAGAATTATAGAAAAGTACTTCGCGAAAAGAATCGGCAGTAGGACGGAAACGTGTTGACCACCAATTAGTTTTTTGATAATAACTCTTGCATCCTTTGACCAACTTCTTCGGCTAAGAGCTCGATGGAAAGCTTATCTGTTCCTCTTTCAGATGGCATTAACATATTTTACGAAAAGTCGTAAGAAATAAAATTTTTTTGATCAAAACTAATATATCCTCGAAATCATTGAAGAACAAGTACCTTATCACACGAAAATATGCCTTATCTAATAAGAGACATTTAAATTTTTTTAATTGCATAAATAGGTGGCATTTTATTCAGAATTAATAGTTTTTTACATGGACAACAAATTCGTTTAATTTTTTCCCATTAAATACCAGAATTGTTGAAAAGTACTTTCCGAAAAGATTCGGCAGTAGGACGGAAACGTGTTGACCATCGATTAGTTTTTTGCTAATAACTCTTGCATCCTTCGACCGACTTCTTCGACTAAGAGCTCGATAGAAAGCTTATCTGTTCCTCTTTCAGGTAGCATTAACATATTTTACGAAAAGTCGTAAGAAATAAAATTTTTTCGATCAAAACTGAAATATCCTCGAAATCATAAAAGAAGAATTAACTTATCAGACGTAAATATGCCTTATCTAAAAAGAGACATTAAATTTTTTTTTATTGCATAAATGGGCGGCATTTTATTCAGAATAAATAGTTTTTTACATGGACAAAAAAATCGTTCAATTTTTTCCCATTAAATACTAGAATTATAGAAAAGTACTTTGTGAAAAGAATCGGCAGTAGGACGGAAACGTGTTGACCACCGATTAGTTTTTTGCTAATAACTCTTGCATCCTTCGACTGACTTCTTCGACTAAGAGCTCGATGGAAAGCTTATCTGTTCCTCTTTCAGATGGCATTAACATATTTTACGAAAAGTCGTAAGAAATAAAATTTTTTTGATCAAAACTAATATATCCTCGAAATCATTGAAGAACAAGTACCTTATCACACGAAAATATGCCTTATCTAATAAGAGACATTTAAATTTTTTTAATTGCATAAATAGGTGGCATTTTATTCAGAATTAATAGTTTTTTACATGGACAAAAAATTCGTTTAATTTTTTCCCATTAAATACTAGAATTATAGAAAAGTACTTTGCGAAAAGGATCGGCAGTAGGACGGAAACGTGTTGACCACCGATTAGTTTTTTGCTAATAACTCTTGCATCCTTCATCCGACCTCTTCGACTAAGAGCTCGATGGAAAGCTTATATGTTCCTCTTTCAGATGGCATTAACATATTTTACGAAAAGTCGTAAGAAATAAAATTTTTTCGATCAAAACTGAAATATCCTCGAAATCATAAAAGAAGAAGTAACTTATCAGACGTAAATATGCCTTATCTAATAAGAGACATTAAATTTTTTTTTATTGCATAAATGGGCGGCATTTTATTCAGAATAAATAGTTTTTTACATGGACAAAAAAATCGTTCAATTTTTTCCCATTAAATACTAGAATTATAGAAAAGTACTTTGTGAAAAGAATCGGCAGTAGGACGGAAACGTGTTGACCACCGATTAGTTTTTTGCTAATAACTCTTGCATCCTTCGACCGACTTCTTCGACTAAGAGCTCGATGGAAAGCTTATCTGTTCCTCTTTCAGATGGCATTAACATATTTTACGAAAAGTCGTAAGAAATAAAATTTTTTTGATCAAAACTAAAATATCCTCGAAATCATTGAAGAAGAAGTACTTTATTACACGAAAATATGCCTTTTCTAATAATAGGCATTTAAATTTTTTTAAGTGCATAAATGGGCGGAACTTTATTCAGAATTAATAGTTTTTTACATGGACAAAAAATTCGTTTAATTTTTTCCCATTAAATAGTAGAATTATAGAAAAGTACTTCGCGAAAAGAATCGGCAGTAGGACGGAAACGTGTTGACCACCGATTAGTTTGTTGATAATAACTCTTGCATCCTTTGACCGACTTCTTCGGCTAAGAGCTTGATGGAAAGCTTATCTGTTCCTCTTTCAGATGGCATTAACATATTTTACGAAAAGTCGTAACAAATACAATTTGTTTGATCAAAACTAAAATATCCTCGAAATCATTGAAGAAGAAGTACCTTATCACACGAAAATATGCCTTATCTAATAAGAGACATTTACATTTTTTTAATTGCATAAATGGGTGGCATTTCATTCAGAATTAATAGTTTTTTACATGGACAACAAATTCGTTTAATTTTTTCCCATTAAATACCAGAATTGTTGAAAAGTACTTTCCGAAAAGAATCGGCAGTGGGACGGAAACGTGTTGACCATCGATTAGTTTTTTGCTAATAATTCTTGCATCCTTCGAGCAACTTCTTCGACTTAGAGCTCGATAGAAAGCTTATCTGTTACTCTTTCAGGTAGCATTAACATATTTTACGAAAAGTCGTATGAAATAAAATTTTTTCGATCAAAACTGAAATATCCTCGAAATCATTAAAGAAGAAGTAACTTATCAGACGTAAATATGCCTTATCTAATAAGAGACATTAAATTTTTTTTTATTGGATAAATGGGCGGCATTTTATTCAGAATTAATAGTTTTTTACATGGACAAAAAAATCGTTCAATTTTTTCCCATTAAATACTAGAATTATAGAAAAGTACTTTGTGAAAAGAATCGGCAGTAGGACGGAAACGTGTTGACCACCGATTAGTTTTTTGCTAATAACTCTTGCATCCTTCGACCGACTTCTTCGACTAAGAGCTCGATGGAAAGCTTATCTGTTCCTCTTTCAGATGGCATTAACATATTTTACGAAAAGTCGTAAGAAATAAAATTTTTTTGATCAAAACTAAAGTATCCTCGAAATCATTGAAGAAGAAGTACCTTATCACACGAAAATATGCCTTATCTAATAAGAGACATTTAAATTTTTTTAATTGCATAAATAGGTGGCATTTTATTCAGAATTAATAGTTTTTTACATGGACAAAAAATTCGTTTCATTTTTTCCCATTAAATACTAGAATTATAGAAAAGTACTTTGCGAAAAGAATCGGCAGTAGGACGGAAACGTGTTGACCACCGATTAGTTTTTTGCTAATAACTCATGCATCCTTCGACTGACTTCTTCGACTAAGAGCTCGATGGAAAGCTTGTCTGTTCCTCTTTCAGATGGCATTAACATATTTTACGAAAAGTCATAAGAAATAAAATTTTTTTTGGTCAAAACTAAAATATCCTGGAAATCATTGAAAAATAAGTAACTTATTAGACGAAAATATGCCTTATCTAATAATAGACATTTAAATTTTTTTAAGTGCATAAATGGGCGGAACTTTATTCAGAATTAATAGTTTTTTACATGGACAAAAAATTCGTTTAATTTTTTCCCATTAAATAGTAGAATTATAGAAAAGTACTTCTCGAAAAGAATCGGCAGTAGGACGGAAACGTGTTGACCACCGATTAGTTTTTTGATAATAACTCTTGCATCCTTTGACCGACTTCTTCGGCTAAGAGCTCGATGGAAAGATTATCTGTTCCTCTTTCAGATGGCATTTACATATTTTACGAAAAGTCGTAACAAATAAAATTTGTTTGATCAAAACTAAAAAATTCCTCGAAATCATTGAAGAAGAAGTACCTTGTCACACGAAAATATGCCTTATCTAATAAGAGACATTTAAATTTTTTTAATTGCATAAATTTGTGGCATTTTATTCAGAATTAATAGTTTTTTACATGGACAAAAAATTCGTTTAATTTTTTCCCATTAAATACCAGAATTATTGAAAAGTACTTTCCGAAAAAAGTCAGCAGTAGGACGGAAACGTGTTGACCATCGATTAGTTTTTTGCTAATAACACTTGCATCCTTCGACCGACTTCTTCGACTAAGAGCTCGATAGAAAGCTTATCTGTTCCTCTTTCAGGTAGCATTAACATATTTTACGAAAAGTCGTAAGAAATAAAATTTTTTCGATCAAAACTGAAATATCCTCGAAATCATTAAAGAAGAAGTAACTTATCAGACGTAAATATGCCTTATCTAATAAGAGACATTAAATTTTTTTTTTATTGCATAAATGGACGGCATTTTATTCAGAATGAATAGTTTTTTACATGGACAAAAAAATCGTTCAATTTTTTCCCATTAAATACTAGAATTATAGAAAAGTACTTTGTGAAAAGAATCGGCAGTAGGACGGAAACGTGTTGACCACCGATTAGTTTTTTGCTAATAACTCTTGCATCCTTCGACCGACTTCTTCGACTAAGAGCTGGATGGAAAGCTTATCTGTTCCTCTTTCAGATGGCATTAACATATTTTACAAAAAGTCGTAAGAAATAAAATTTTTTTGATCAAAACTAAAATATCCTCGAAATCATAGAAGAAGAAGTAACTTATCAGAAGTAAATATGCCTTATCTAATAAGAGACATTAAATTTTTTTTTTATTGCATAAATGGGCGGCATTTTATTCAGAATTAATAGTTTTTTACATGGACAAAAAAATCGTTCAATTTTTTCCCATTAAATACTAGAATTATAGAAAAGTACTTTGTGAAAAGAATCGGCAGTAGGACGGAAAAGTGTTGACCACCGATTAGTTTTTTGATAATAACTCTTGCATCCTTTGACCGACTTCTTCGGCTAAGAGCTCGATGGAAAGCTTATCTGTTCCTCTTTCAGATGGCATTTACATATTTTACGAAAAGTCGTAACAAATACAATTTGTTTGATCAAAACTAAAATATCCTCGAAATCATTGAAGAAGAAGTACCTTATCACACGAAAATATGCCTTATCTAATAAGAGACATTTAAATTTTTTTAATTGCATAAATGGGTGGCATTTTATTCAGAATTAATAGTTTTTTACATGGACAACAAATTCGTTTAATTTTTTCCCATTAAATACCAGAATTATTGAAATGTACTTTTCGAAAAGAGTCAGCAGTAGGACGGAAACGTGTTGACCATCGATTAGTTTTTTGCTAATAACTCTTGCATCCTTCGACCGACTTCTTCGACTAAGAGCTCGATAGAAAGCTTATCTGTTCCTCTTTCAGGTAGCATTAACATATTTTACGAAAAGTCGTAAGAAATAAAATTTTTTCGATCAAAACTGAAATATCCTCGAAATCATTAAAGAAGAAGTAACTTATCAGACGTAAATATGCCTTATCTAATAAGAGACATTAAATTTTTTTTTTATTGCATAAATGGGCGTCATTTTATTCAGAATTAATAGTTTTTTACATGGACAAAAAAATCGTTCAATTTTTTCCCATTAAATACTAGAATTATAGAAAAGTACTTTGTGAAAAGAATCGGCAGTAGGACGGAAACGTGTTGACCACCGATTAGTTTTTTGCTGATAACTCTTGCATCCTTCGACCGACTTCTTCGACTAAGAGCTCGATGGAAAGCTTATCAGTTCCTCTTTCGTAAGTTCCCTAAGTCGTAAGATATAAAATTTTTTTGATCAAAACTAAAATATCCTTGAAATCATTGAAGAAGAAGTACCTTATCAGGCAAAATTATGCCTTATCTAATAATAGACATTTAAATTTTTATACTTTTCACTTAAATAGTATATTAACTTTGTCACGGAGTTTGTAACAGATCGAAATATTAATTTCCGACTATATAAAGTATATATATTCTTGATCAGGACGACAAGACGAGTTGATTTAGCCATGTCCGTCTGTCCGTCTGACCGTCTGTCCGTCTGTCTGTATATATAAAATCTCCTCCCACAGTTTTAAAGATATCGAGCTGAAATTTTGCACATAGACTTCTTTTTCGTGCAGTCAACTCATTTGTCGGATCCAGCCATAGCGTACCACTGGAACTGGTAGCCCCCATACGAAAAGAAGAAGAAAAGTGAACAAAACTTGAATCGTTGTATGGAAAACTTTTTTGTTTTGTATGATAGAGTGCTGAAATTTTAAACATAGCAGTTCTACATAGTCCGACTACATGCCTGAAAGTTTTATTGAGATTGGACATCTTGAACTGGTAGCTCCCATACAAAATGAAGAAGAGGAAGAGAAGCAATATTCACGTCGTTGTATGGACAACTTTTTTGTTTTTCAACCAATTGACTTGAAACTTCGTAGTTATGTTCTTGGGGAGGCATTAAAACTATTTTGACCAAAAGTTGGCGTAGCCACGCCCACTTATAGAAAATTGACACGTTGTATGGAAATTTTTTTGTTTTTGAACCAATTGACTTGAAACTTTACAGTTATGTTCTTTGGGAGGAATGAAAACTATTTTGACCAAATTGGGCGTGGCCACGCCCTTTTATAGCGAAAATTTACCTATTGTATGAAAAACTTTTTTGTTTTTTAACCAATTGACTTGAAACTTTGCAGTTATGTTCTTAGGGAGGAATGAAAACTATTTTGACCAAAACTGGGCGTGGCCACGCCCTTTTATAGAGAAAATTGACCCGTTGTATGGAAATCTTTTTTGTTTTTTAACCAATTGACTTGAAATATTACAGTTATGTTCTTAGGGGGGAATGAAAACTATTCATTTAGTTTTTTAGTGACACAACGTGAAAAGTATTATAGCTTCAGCCTTGCTGAAGATAGCGTCCTTACTGGTTTTAATTGCATAAATGGGCGGCATTAACATATTTTACGAAAAGCCGTAAGAAATAAAATTTTTTTTGGTCAAAACTAAAATATCCTGGAAATCATTGAAAAATAAGTAACTTATTAGACGAAAATATGCCTTATCTAATAAGAGACATTTAAATTTTTTTAATTGCATAAATGGGCGGCATTTTATTCAGAATTAATAGTTTTTTACATGGATAAAAAATTCGTTTAATTTTTTCCCATTACATATTAGAATTATAGAAAAGTACTTTGCGAAAAGAATCGGCAGTAGGACGGAAACGTGTTGACCACCGATTAGTTTTTTGCACAATAGCTCTTGCATCCTTCGACCGACTTCTTCGACTAAGAGCTCGATGGAACGCTTATCTGTTCCTCTTTCACATGGCATTAACATGTTTTACGAAAAGTCGTAAGAAATAAAATTTTTTTTAATCAAAACTAAAATATCCTCGAAATCATTGAAGAAGAATAACCTTATCAGACGAAAATATGCCTTATCTAATAAGAGACATTTAAATTTTTATAATTGCATAAATGGGTGGCATTTTATTCAGAATTAATAGTTTTTTACATGGACAAAAAATTCTTTTAATTTTTTCCCATGAAATTCTAGAATTATAGAAAACTACTTTGCGAAAAGAATTGTTAGTATGACGGAAACGTGTTGACCACCGATTAGTTTTTTGCTAATACCTTCGACCGACTTCTTCGACTAAGAGCTCGATGGAAAGCTTATCTGTTCCTCTTTCAGATGGCATAAACATATTATATTTTGGTCAAAACTAAAATATCCTGGAAATCATTGAAAAATAAGTACCTTACCAGACGAAAATATGCCTTATCTAATAAGAGACATTCAAATTTTTTTAATTGCATAAATGGGCGGCATTTTATTCAGAATTAATAGTTTTTTACATGGACAAAAAATTCGTTTAGTTTTTTCTCATGAAATTCTAGAATTATAGAAAACTACTTTGCGAAAAGAATCGGCAGTAGGACGGAAACGTGTTGACCACCAATTAGTTTTTTGCTAATAACTCTTGCATCCTTCGACCGAGTTCTTCGACTAAGATCTCGATGGAAAGCTTATCTGTTCCTCTCTTAGATGGCATTAACATATTTTGCGAAAAGTCGTAAGAAATAAAATTTTTTTGATCAAAACTGAAATATCCTCGAAATCATTGAAGAAGAAGTACCTTATCAGACGAAAATATGCCTTATCTTATAAGAGACATTTAAATTTTCTTAATTGCATAAATGGGCGGCGTTTTATTCAGAATTAATAGTTTGTTACATGGACAAAAATTCGTTTAATTTTTCCCATTAAATACTAGAATTATAGAAACGTAGAAACGTGTTGACCACCGATTAGTTTTTTGCTAATAACTCTTGCATCCTCTGACCGACTTCTTTGACTAAGAGCTCGATGGAAAGCTAATCTGTTCCTCTATCAGATGGTATTAACATATTTTACGAAAAGTCGTCAGAAATAACATTTTTTCGATCAAAACTGAAATATCCTCGAAATCATTGAAGAACAAGTACCTTATCACACGAAAATATGCCTTATCTAATAAGAGACATTTAAATTTTTTTAATTGCATAAATGGGTGGCATTTTATTCAGAATTAATAGTTTTTTACATGGACAAAAAATTCGTTTAATTTTTTCCCATTAAATACTAGAATTATAGAAAAGTACTTTGCGAAAAGAATCGGCAGTGGGACGGAAACGTGTTGACCACCGATTAGTTTTTTGCTAATAACTCTTGCATCCTTCGACCGACTTCTTCGACTAAGAGCTCAACGCAAAGCTTATCTGCTCCTCTTTCAGATGGCATTAACATATTTTACGAAAAGTCATAAGAAATAAAATTTTTTTTTTTAAAACTAAAATATCCTCGAAATCATTGAAGAAGAAGTACCTTTTAACACACGAAAATATGCCTTACCTAATAAGAGACATTTAAATTTTTTTAATTGCATAAATGGGTGGCATTTTATTCAGAATTAATAGTTTTTTACATGGACAAAAAATTCGTTTAATTTTTTCCCATTAAATACTAGAATTATAGAAAAGTACTTTGCGAAAAGAATCGGCAGTAGGACGGAAACGTGTTGACCACCGATTAGTTTTTTGCTAATAACTCTTGCATCCTTTGACCGACTTCTTCTACTAAGAGCTAGATGGAAAGCTTATCTGTTCCTGTATCAGATGGCATTAACATATTTTACAAAAGGTCGCAAGAAATAAAATTTGTTTGATCAAAACTAAAATATCCTCGAAATCATTGAAGAAGAAGTACCTTATCACACGAAAATATGCCTTATCTAATAAGAGACATTTAAATTTTTTTAATTGCATAAATGGGTGGCATTTTATTCAGAATTAATAGTTTTTTACATGGACAACAAATTCGTTTAATTTTTTCCCATTAAATACCAGAATTATTGAAAAGTACTTTTCGAAAAGAGTCAGCAGTAGGACGGAAACGTGTTGACCATCGATTAGTTTTTTGCTAATAACTCTTGCATCCTTCGACCGACTTCTTCGATTAAGAGCTCGATGGAAAGCTTATCTGTTCCTTTTTCAGATGGCATTTACATATTTTACGAAAAGTCGTAAGAAATAAAATTTTTTCGATCAAAACTGAAATATCCTCGAAATCATTAAAGAAGAAGTAACTTATCAGACGTAAATATGCCTTATCTAATAAGAGACATTAAATTTTTTTAATTGCATAAATGGGTGGCATTTTATTCAGAATTAATAGTTTTTTACATGGACAACAAATTCGTTTAATTTTTTCCCATTAAATACCAGAATTATTGAAAACTACTTTCCGAAAAGAATCAGCAGTAGGACGGAAACGTGTTGACCATCGATTAGTTTTTTGCTAATAACTCTTACATCCTTCGACCGACTTCTTCGACTAAGAGCTCGATAGAAAACTTATCTGTTCCTCTTTCAGGTAGCATTAATATATTTTACGAAAAGTCGTAAGAAATAAAATTTTTTCGATCAAAACTGAAATATCCTCGAAATCATTAAAGAAGAAGTAACTTATCAGACGTAAATATGCCTTATCTAATAAGAGACATTAAATTTTTTTTTTATTGCATAAATGGGCGGCATTTTATTCAGAATTAATAGTTTTTTACATGGACAAAAAAATCGTTCAATTTTTTCCCATTAAATACTAGAATTATAGAAAAGTACTTTGTGAAAAGAATCGGCAGTAGGACGGAAACGTGTTGACCACCGATTAGTTTTTTGCTAATAACTCTTGCATCCTTCGACCGACTTCTTCGACTAAGAGCTCGATGGAAAGCTTATCAGTTCCTCTTTCGTAAGTTCCCTAAGTCGTAAGATATAAAATTTTTTTGATCAAAACTAAAATATCCTTGAAATCATTGAAGAAGAAGTACCTTATCAGGCAAAATTATGCCTTATCTAATAATAGACATTTAAATTTTTATACTTTCCACTTAAATAGTATATTAACTTTGTCACGGAGTTTGTAACAGATCGAAATATTAATTTCCGACTATATAAAGTATATATATTCTTGATCAGGACGACAAGACGAGTTGATTTAGCCATGTCCGTCTGTCCGTCTGACCGTCTGTCCGTCTGTCTGTATATATAAAATCTCCTCCCACAGTTTTAAAGATATCGAGCTGAAATTTTGCACATAGACTTCTTTTTCGTGCAGTCAACTCATTTGTCGGATCCAGCCATAGCGTACCACTGGAACTGGTAGCCCCCATACGAAAAGAAGAAGAAAAGTGAACAAAACTTGAATCGTTGTATGGAAAACTTTTTTGTTTTGTATGATAGAGTGCTGAAATTTTAAACATAGTAGTTCTACATAGTCCGACTACATGCCTGAAAGTTTCATTGAGATTGGACATCTTGAACTGGAAGCTCCCATACAAAATGAAGAAGAGGAAGAGAAGCAATATTCACGTCGTTGTATGGACAACTTTTTTGTTTTTCAACCAATTGACTTGAAACTTCGTAGTTATGTTCTTGGGGAGGCATTAAAACTATTTTGACCAAAAGTTGGCGTAGCCACGCCCACTTATAGAAAATTGACACGTTGTATGGAAATTTTTTTGTTTTTGAACCAATTGACTTGAAACTTTACAGTTATGTTCTATGGGAAGAATGAAAGCTATTTTGACCAAATTGGGCGTGGCCACGCCCTTTTATAGAGAAAATTGACCCGTTGTATGGAAATCTTTTTTGTTTTTTAACCAATTGACTTGAAATATTACAGTTATGTTCTTAGGGGGGAATGAAAACTATTCATTTAGTTTTTTAGTGACACAACGTGAAAAGTATTATAGCTTCAGCCTTGCTGAAGATAGCGTCCTTACTGGTTTTAATTGCATAAATGGGCGGCATTAACATATTTTACGAAAAGCCGTAAGAAATAAAATTTTTTTTGGTCAAAACTAAAATATCCTGGAAATCATTGAAAAATAAGTAACTTATTAGACGAAAATATGCCTTATCTAATAAGAGACATTTAAATTTTTTTAATTGCATAAATGGGCGGCATTTTATTCAGAATTAATAGTTTTTTACATGGATAAAAAATTCGTTTAATTTTTTCCCATTACATATTAGAATTATAGAAAAGTACTTTGCGAAAAGAATCGGCAGTAGGACGGAAACGTGTTGACCACCGATTAGTTTTTTGCATAATAGCTCTTGCATCCTTCGACCGACTTCTTCGACTAAGAGCTCGATGGAACGCTTATCTGTTCCTCTTTCAGATGGCATTAACATATTTTACGAAAAGTCGTAAGAAATAAAATTTTTTTTAATCAAAACTAAAATATCCTCGAAATCATTGAAGAAGAATAACCTTATCAGACGAAAATATGCCTTATCTAATAAGAGACATTTAAATTTTTATAATTGCATAAATGGGTGGCATTTTATTCAGAATTAATAGTTTTTTACATGGACAAAAAATTCTTTTAATTTTTTCCCATGAAATTCTAGAATTATAGAAAACTACTTTGCGAAAAGAATTGGCAGTATGACGGAAACGTGTTGACCACCGATTAGTTTTTTGCTAATACCTTCGACCGACTTCTTCGACTAAGAGCTCGATGGAAAGCTTATCTGTTCCTCTTTCAGATGGCATAAACATATTATATTTTGGTCAAAACTAAAATATCCTGGAAATCATTGAAAAATAAGTACCTTATCAGACGAAAATATGCCTTATCTAATAAGAGACATTTAAATTTTTTTAATTGCATAAATGGGCGGCATTTTATTCAGAATTAATAGTTTTTTACATGGACAAAAAATTCGTTTAATTTTTTCCCATGAAATTCTAGAATTATAGAAAACTATTTTGCGAAAAGAATCGGCAGTAGGACGGAAACCTGTTGACCACCAATTAGTTTTTTGCTAATAACTCTTGCATCCTTCGACCTCCTTTTTATGGTCAAAACTAAAATATCCTGGAAATCATTGAAAAATAAGTAACTTATTAGACGAAAATATGCCTTATCTAATAAGAGACATTTAAATTTTTTTAATTGCATAAATGGGCGGCATTTTATTCAGAATTAATAGTTTTTTACATGGATAAAAAATTCGTTTAATTTTTTCCCATTACATATTAGAATTATAGAAAAGTACTTTGCGAAAAGAATCGGCAGTAGGACGGAAACGTGTTGACCACCGATTAGTTTTTTGCATAATAGCTCTTGCATCCTTCGACCGACTTCTTCGACTAAGAGCTCGATGGAACGCTTATCTGTTCCTCTTTCAGATGGCATTAACATATTTTACGAAAAGTCGTAAGAAATAAAATTTTTTTTAATCAAAACTAAAATATCCTCGAAATCATTGAAGAAGAATAACCTTATCAGACGAAAATATGCCTTATCTAATAAGAGACATTTAAATTTTTATAATTGCATAAATGGGTGGCATTTTATTCAGAATTAATAGTTTTTTACATGGACAAAAAATTCTTTTAATTTTTTCCCATGAAATTCTAGAATTATAGAAAACTACTTTGCGAAAAGAATTGGCAGTATGACGGAAACGTGTTGACCACCGATTAGTTTTTTGCTAATACCTTCGACCGACTTCTTCGACTAAGAGCTCGATGGAAAGCTTATCTGTTCCTTTTTCAGATGGCATAAACATATTATATTTTGGTCAAAACTAAAATATCCTGGAAATCATTGAAAAATAAGTACCTTATCAGACGAAAATATGCCTTATCTAATAAGAGACATTTAAATTTTTTTAATTGCATAAATGGGCGGCATTTTATTCAGAATTAATAGTTTTTTACATGGACAAAAAATTCGCTTAATTTTTTCCCATGAAATTCTAGAATTATAGAAAACTACTTTGCGAAAAGAATCGGCAGTAGGACGGAAACCTGTTGACCACCAATTAGTTTTTTGCTAATAACTCTTGCATCCTTCGACCGAGTTCTTCGACTAAGATCTCGATGGAAAGCTTATCTGTTCCTCTCTTAGATGGCATTAACATATTTTGCGAAAAGTCGTAAAAAATAAAATTTTTTTGATCAAAACTGAAATATCCTCGAAATCATTGAAGAAGAAGTACCTTATCAGACGAAAATATGCCTTATCTAATAAGAGACATTTAAATTTTCTTAATTGCATAAATGGGCGGCGTTTTATTCAGAATTAATAGTTTGTTACATGGACAAAAATTCGTTTAATTTTTCCCATTAAATACTAGAATTATAGAAAAGTAGAAACGTGTTGACCACCGATTAGTTTTTTGCTAATAACTCTTGCATCCTCTGACCGACTTCTTCGACTAAGAGCTCGATGGAAAGCTAATCTGTTCCTCTATCAGATGGTATTAACATATTTTACGAAAAGTCGCCAGAAATAACATTTTTTCGATCAAAACTGAAATATCCTCGAAATCATTGAAGAACAAGTACCTTATCAGACGAAAATATGCCTTATCTAATAAGAGACATTTAAATTTTTTTAATTGCATAAATGGGCGGCATTTTATTCAGAATTAATAGTTTTTTACATGGACAAAAAATTCGTTATATTTTTCCATTAAATACTAGAATTATAGAAAAGTACTTCGCGAAAAGAATCGGAAGTAGTACGGAAACGTGTTGACCACCGATTAGTTTTTTGCTAATAACTCTTGCAGAGTTCGATGGAAAGTTTATCTGTTCCTCTTTCAGATGGCATTAACATATTTTACGAAAAGTCGTAAGAAATAAAATTTTTTTGGTCAAAACTAAAATATCCTCGAAATCATTGAAAAATAAGTACCTTATCAGACGAAAATATGCCTTATCTAATAAGAGACATTTAAATTTTTTTAATTGCATAAATGGGTGTCATTTTATTCAGAATTAATAGTTTTTTACATGGACAAAAAATTCGTTTAATTTTTTCCCATTAAATACCAGAATTATAGAAAAGTACTTTGCGAAAAGAATCGGCAGTAGGACGGAAACGTGTTGACCACCGATTAGTTTTTTGCTAATAACTCTTGCATCCTTCGACCGACTTCTTCGACTAAGAGCTCGATCTTATCTGTCTTATCGAGCTTATCTGTTCCTCTTTCAGATAGCATTAACATATTTTACGAAAAGTCGTAAGAAATAAAATTTTTTTGATCAAAACTGAAATATCCTCGAAATCATTAAAGAAAAAGTACCTTATCAGACGTAAATATGCCTTATCTAATAAGAGACATTTAAATTTTTTTAATTGCATAAATGTGTGGCATTTTATTCAGAATAAATAGTTTTTTACATGAACAAAAAATTCGTTTAATTTTTTCCCATTAAATACTAGAATTATAGAAAAGTAGAATCGTGTTGACCACCGATTAGTTTTTTGCTAATAACTCTTGCATCCTTCGACCGACTTCTTCGACTAAGAGCTCGATGGAAAGCTTATCTGTTCCTGTATCAGATGGCATTAACATATTTTACAAAAGGTCGTAAGAAATAAAATTTTTTTGGTCAAAACTGAAATATCCTCGAAATCATTAAAGAAGAAGTACCTTATCACACGAAAATATGCCTTATCTAATAAGAGACATTTAAATTTTTTTAATTGCATAAATGGGCGGCATTTTATTCAAAATTAATAGTTTTTTACATGGACAAAAAGTTTGTTTAATTTTTTCCCATTAAATACTAGAATTATAGAAAAGTACTTTGCGAAAAGAATCGGCAGTAGGACGGAAACGTGTTGACCACCGATTAGTTTTTTGCTAATAACTCTTGCATCCTTCGACCGACTTCTTCGACTAAGAGCTGGATGGAAAGCTTATCTGTTCCTCTTTCAGATGGCATTAACCTATTTTACAAAAAGTCGTAAGAAATAAATTGTTTTTGATAAAAACTAAAATATCCTCGAAATCATTGAAGAAGAAGTACCTTATCAGACGAAAATATGCCTTATCTAATAACAGACATTTAAATTTCTTTAATTGCATAAATGGGCGGCATTTTATTCAGAATTAATAGTTTTTTACATGGACAATAAATTCTTTATATTTTTCCATTAAATACTAGAATTATAGAAAAGTACTTTGCGAAAAGAGTCGGCAGTAGGACGGAAACGTGTTGACCACGGACGGAAACGTGTTGACCACCGATTAGTTTTTTGCTAATAGCTCTTGCATCCTTCGACCGACTTCTTCGACTAAGAGCTCGATGGAAAGCTTATCTGTTCCTCTTTCAGATGGCATTAACATATTTTACAAAAGGTCGTAAGAAATATATTTTTTTTGATCAAAACTAAAATATCCTCGAAATCATTGAAGAAGAAGTACCTTATCAGACGAAAATATGCCTTATCTAATAAGAGACATTTAAATTTTTTTAATTGCATAAATGGGTGGCATTTCATTCAGAATTAATAGTTTTTTACATGGACAAAAAATTTGTTTAATTTTTTCCCATGAAATACTAGAATTATAGAAAACTACTTTGCGAAAAGAATCGGCGGTAGGACGGAAACGTGTTGACCACCAATTAGTTTTTTGCTAATAACTCTTGCATCCTTCGACCGACTTCTTCGACTAAGAGCTGGATGGAAAGCTTATCTGTTCCTCTTTCAGATGGCATTAACATATTTTACAAAAAGTCGTAAGAAATAAAATGTTTTTGATAAAAACTAAAATATCCTCGAAATCATTGAAAAAGAAGTACCTTATCAGACGAAAATATGCCTTATCTAATAACAGACATTTAAATTTCTTTAATTACATAAATGGGCGTCATTTTATTCAGAATTAATAGTTTTTTACATGGACAAAAAATTCTTTATATTTTTCCATTAAATACTAGAATTATAGAAAAGTACTTCGCGAAAAGAATCGGCAGTAGGACGGAAACGTGTTGAACACCGATTAGTTTTTTTCTAATAACTCTTGCAGTGTTCGATGGAAAGTTTATCTGTTCCTCTTTCAGATGGCATTAACATATTTTACGAAAAGTCGTAAGAAATAAAATTTTTTTGGTCAAAACTAAAATATTCTCGAAATCATTGAAAAATAAGTACCTTATCAGACGAAAATATACCTTATCTAATAACAGACTTTTAAATTTTTTTCATTGCATAAATGGGCGGCATTTTATTCAGAATTAATAGTTTTTTACATGGACGAAAAATTCGTTTCATTTTTTCCCATTAAATACTCGAATTATAGAAAAGTACTTTGCGAAAAGAATCGGCAGTAGGACGGAAACGTGTTGACCACCGATTAGTTTTTTGCTAATAGCTCTTGCATCCTTCGACCGACTTCTTCGACTAAGAGCTCGATGGAAAGCTTATCTGTTCCTCTTTCAGATGGCATTAACATATTTTACAAAAAGTTGTAAGAAATATATTTTTTTTGATCAAAACTAAAATATCCTCGAAATCATTGAAGAAGAAGTACCTTATCAGACGAAAATATGCCTTATCTAATAAGAGACATTTAAATTTTTTTAATTGCATAAATGGGTGGCATTTCATTCAGAATTAATAGTTTTTTACATGGACAAAAAATTTGTTTAATTTTTCCCATGAAATACTAGAATTATAGAAAACTACTTTGCGAAAAGAATCGGCGGTAGGACGGAAACGTGTTGACCACCAATTAGTTTTTTGCTAATAACTCTTGCATCCTTCGACCGACTTCTTCGACTAAGAGCTGGATGGAAAGCTTATCTGTTCCTCTTTCAGATGGCATTAATATATTTTACAAAAAGTCGTAAGAAATAAATTTTTTTTGATCAAAACTAAAATATCCTCGAAATCATTGAAGAAGAAGTACCTTATCAGACGAAAATATGCCTTATCTAATAAGAGACATTTAAATTTTTTTAATTGCATAAATGGGCGGCATTTTATTCAGAATTAATAGTTTTTTACATGGACAAAAAATTCGTTTAATTTTTTCCCATTAAATACTAGAATTATAGAAAAGTAGAAACGTGTTGACCACCGATTAGTTTTTTGCTAATAACTCTTGCATCCTTTGACCGACTTCTTCGACTAAGAGCTCGATGGAAAGCTTATCTGTTTCTGTATCAGATTGCATTAACATATTTTACAAAAGGTCGTAAGAAATAAAATTTTTTTGGTCAAAACTAAAATATCCTCGAAATCATTGAAGAACAAGTACCTTATCAGACGAAAATATGCCTTATCTAATAAGAGACATTTAAATTTTTTTAATTGCATAAATGGGCGGCATTTTATTCAGAATTAATAGTTTTTTACATGGACAAAAAATTCGTTTAATTTTTTCCCATTATATACTAGAATTATAGAAAAGTACATTGTGAAAAGAATCGGCAGTAGGACGGAAACGTGTTGACCACCGATTAGTTTTTTGCTAATAACTCTTGCATCCTTCGACCGACTTCTTCGACTAAGAGCTGGATGGAAAGCTTATCTGTTCCTCTTTCAGATGGCATTATTCAGAATTAATAGTTTTTTACATGGACAAAAAATTTGTTTAATTTTTTCCCATTAAATACTAGAATTATAGAAAAGTACTTTGCGAAAAGAATCGGCAGTAGGACGGAAACGTGTTGACCACCGATTAGTTTTTTGCTAATAACTCTTGCATCCTTCGACCGACTTCTTCGACTAAGAGCTGGATGGAAAGGTTATCTGTTCCTCTTTCAGATGGCATTATTCAGAATTAATAGTTTTTTACATGGACAAAAAATTTGTTTAATTTTTTCCCATTAAATACTAGAATTATAGAAAAGTACTTTGTGAAAAGAATCGGCAGTAGGACGGAAACGCGTTGACCACCGATTAGTTTTTTGCTAATAACTCTTGCATCCTTCGACCGACTTCTTCGACTAAGAGCTGGATGGAAAGCTTATCTGTTCCTCTTTCAGATGGCATTAACATATTTTACAAAAAGTCGTAAGAAATAAATTTTTTTTGATAAAAACTAAAATATCCTCGAAATCATTGAAGAAGAAGTACCTTATCAGACGAAAATATGCCTTATCTAATAAGAGACATTTAAATTTTTTTCATTGCATAAATGGGCGGCATTTTATTCAGAATTAATAGTTTTTTACATGGACAAAAAATTC
Organism: Phortica okadai; assembly: GCA_034638295.1. Taxonomy (NCBI): domain Eukaryota; kingdom Metazoa; phylum Arthropoda; class Insecta; order Diptera; family Drosophilidae; genus Phortica; species Phortica okadai. The sequence goes on from CM067852.1 coordinate 17,447,257, forward strand.
GTTTAATTTTTTCCCATTATATACTAGAATTATAGAAAAGTACATTGTGAAAAGAATCGGCAGTAGGACGGAAACGTGTTGACCACCAATTAGTTTTTTGCTAATAACTCTTGCATCCTTCGACCGACTTCTTCGACTAAGAGCTGGATGGAAAGCTTATCTGTTCCTCTTTCAGATGGCATTAATATATTTTACAAAAAGTCGTAAGAAATAAATTTTTTTTGATCAAAACTAAAATATCCTCGAAATCATTGAAGAAGAAGTACCTTATCAGACGAAAATATGCCTTATCTAATAAGAGACATTTAAATTTTTTTAATTGCATAAATGGGCGGCATTTTATTCAGAATTAATAGTTTTTTACATGGACAAAAAATTCGTTTAATTTTTTCCCATTAAATACTAGAATTATAGAAAAGTAGAAACGTGTTGACCACCGATTAGTTTTTTGCTAATAACTCTTGCATCCTTTGACCGACTTAGTCGACTAAGAGCTCGATGAAAAGCTTATCTGTTGCTGTATCAGATTGCATTAACATATTTTACAAAAGGTCGTAAGAAATAAAATTTTTTTGGTCAAAACTAAAATATCCTCGAAATCATTGAAGAACAAATACCTTATCACACGAAAATATGCCTTATCTAATAAGAGACATTTAAATTTTTTTAATTGCATAAATGGGCGGCATTTTATTCAGAATTAATAGTTTTTTACATGGACAAAAAATTCGTTTAATTTTTTCCCATTATATACTAGAATTATAGAAAAGTACATTGTGAAAAGAATCGGCAGTAGGACGGAAACGTGTTGACCACCGATTAGTTTTTTGCTAATAACTCTTGCATCCTTCGACCGACTTCTTCGACTAAGAGCTGGATGGAAAGCTTATCTGTTCCTCTTTCAGATGGCATTATTCAGAATTAATAGTTTTTTACATGGACAAAAAATTTGTTTAATTTTTTCCCATTAAATACTAGAATTATAGAAAAGTACTTTGCGAAAAGAATCGGCAGTAGGACGGAAACGTGTTGACCACCGATTAGTTTTTTGCTAATAACTCTTGCATCCTTCGACCGACTTCTTCGACTAAGAGCTGGATGGAAAGGTTATCTGTTCCTCTTTCAGATGGCATTATTCAGAATTAATAGTTTTTTACATGGACAAAAAATTTGTTTAATTTTTTCCCATTAAATACTAGAATTATAGAAAAGTACTTTGTGAAAAGAATCGGCAGTAGGACGGAAACGCGTTGACCACCGATTAGTTTTTTGCTAATAACTCTTGCATCCTTCGACCGACTTCTTCGACTAAGAGCTGGATGGAAAGCTTATCTGTTCCTCTTTCAGATGGCATTAACATATTTTACAAAAAGTCGTAAGAAATAAATTTTTTTTGATAAAAACTAAAATATCCTCGAAATCATTGAAGAAGAAGTACCTTATCAGACGAAAATATGCCTTATCTAATAAGAGACATTTAAATTTTTTTCATTGCATAAATGGGCGGCATTTTATTCAGAATTAATAGTTTTTTACATGGACAAAAAATTCGTTTAATTTTTTCCCATTATATACTAGAATTATAGAAAAGTACATTGTGAAAAGAATCGGCAGTAGGACGGAAACGTGTTGACCACCGATTAGTTTTTTGCTAATAACTCTTGCATCCTTCGACCGACTTCTTCGACTAAGAGCTGGATGGAAAGCTTATCTGTTCCTCTTTCAGATGGCATTATTCAGAATTAATAGTTTTTTACATTGACAAAAAATTTGTTTAATTTTTTCCCATTAAATACTAGAATTATAGAAAAGTACTTTGCGAAAAGAATCGGCAGTAGGACGGAAACGTGTTGACCACCGATTAGTTTTTTGCTAATAACTCTTGCATCCTTCGACCGACTTCTTCGACTAAGAGCTGGATGGAAAGGTTATCTGTTCCTCTTTCAGATGGCATTATTCAGAATTAATAGTTTTTTACATGGACAAAAAATTTGTTTAATTTTTTCCCATTAAATACTAGAATTATAGAAAAGTACTTTGTGAAAAGAATCGGCAGTAGGACGGAAACGTGTTGACCACCGATTAGTTTTTTGCTAATAACTCTTGCATCCTTCGACCGACTTCTTCGACTAAGAGCTGGATGGAAAGCTTATCTGTTCCTCTTTCAGATGGCATTAACATATTTTACGAAAAGTCGTAAGAAATAAAATTTTTTTGATCAAAACTGAAATATCCCATGAAATACTAGAATTATAGAAAACTGCTTTGCGAAAAGAATCGGCAGTAGGACGGAAACGTGTTGACCACCAATTAGTTTTTTGCTAATAACTCTTGCATCCTTTGACCGACTTAGTCGACTAAGAGCTCGATGGAAAGCTTATCTGTTGCTGTATCAGATTGCATTAACATATTTTACAAAAGGTCGTAAGAAATAAAATTTTTTTGGTCAAAACTAAAATATCCTCGAAATCATTGAAGAACAAATACCTTATCACACGAAAATATGCCTTATCTAATAAGAGACATTTAAATTTTTTTTAATTGCATAAATGGGCGGCATTTTATTCAAAATTAATAGTTTTTTACATGGACAAAAAGTTTGTTTAATTTTTTCCTATTAAATACTAGAATTATAGAAAAGTACTTTGCGAAAAGAATCGGCAGTAGGACGGAAACGTGTTGACCACCGATTAGTTTTTTGCTAATAACTCTTGCATCCTTCGACCGACTTCTTCGACTAAGAGCTGGATGGAAAGCTTATCTGTTCCTCTTTCAGATGGCATTATTCAGAATTAATATTTTTTTACATGGACAAAAAATTTGTTTAATTTTTTCCCATTAAATACTAGAATTATAGAAAAGTACTTTGTGAAAAGAATCGGCAGTAGGACGGAAACGTGTTGACCACCGATTAGTTTTTTGCTAATAACTCTTGCATCCTTCGACCGACTTCTTCGACTAAGAGCTGGATGGAAAGCTTATCTGTTCCTCTTTCAAATGGCATTAATATATTTTACAAAAAGTCGTAAGAAATAAATTTTTTTTGATCAAAACTAAAATATCCTCGAAATCATTGAAGAAGAAGTACCTTATCAGACGAAAATATGCCTTATCTAATAAGAGACATTTAAATTTTTTTAATTGCATAAATGGGCGGCATTTTATTCAGAATTAATAGTTTTTTACATGGACAAAAAATTCGTTTAATTTTTTCCCATTAAATACTAGAATTATAGAAAAGTACTTTGTGAAAAGAATCGGCAGTAGGACGGTAACGTGTTGACCACCGATTAGTTTTTTGCTAATAACTCTTGCATCCTTCGACCGACTTCTTCGACTAAGAGCTGGATGGAAAGCTTATCTGTTCCTCTTTCAAATGGCATTATTCAGAATTAATAGGTTTTTTTTTGCTAATAACTCTTGCATCCTTCGACCGACTTCTTCGACTAAGAGCTGGATGAGGTTATCTGTTCCTCTTTCAGATGGCATTATTCAGAATTAATAGTTTTTTACATGGACAAAAAATTTGTTTAATTTTTTCCCATTAAATACTAGAATTATAGAAAAGTACTTTGTGAAAAGAATCGGCAGTAGGACGGAAACGTGTTGACCACCGATTAGTTTTTTGCTAATAACTCTTGCATCCTTCGACCGACTTCTTCGACTAAGAGCTGGATGGAAAGCTTATCTGTTCCTCTTTCAGATGGCATTAACATATTTTACGAAAAGTCGTAAGAAATAAAATTTTTTTGATCAAAACTGAAATATCCCATGAAATACTAGAATTATAGAAAACTACTTTGCGAAAAGAATCGGCAGTAGGACGGAAACGTGTTGACCACCAATTAGTTTTTTGCTAATAACTCTTGCATCCTTTGACCGACTTAGTCGACTAAGAGCTCGATGGAAAGCTTATCTGTTGCTGTATCAGATTGCATTAACATATTTTACAAAAGGTCGTAAGAAATAAAATTTTTTTGGTCAAAACTAAAATATCCTCGAAATCATTGAAGAACAAATACCTTATCACACGAAAATATGCCTTATCTAATAAGAGACATTTAAATTTTTTTAATTGCATAAATGGGCGGCATTTTATTCAAAATTAATAGTTTTTTACATGGACAAAAAGTTTGTTTAATTTTTTCCTATTAAATACTAGAATTATAGAAAAGTACTTTGCGAAAAGAATCGGCAGTAGGACGGAAACGTGTTGACCACCGATTAGTTTTTTGCTAATAACTCTTGCATCCTTCGACCGACTTCTTCGACTAAGAGCTGGATGGAAAGCTTATCTGTTCCTCTTTCAGATGGCATTATTCAGAATTAATAGTTTTTTACATGGACAAAAAATTTGTTTAATTTTTTCCCATTAAATACTAGAATTATAGAAAAGTACTTTGTGAAAAGAATCGGCAGTAGGACGGAAACGTGTTGACCACCGATTAGTTTTTTGCTAATAACTCTTGCATCCTTCGACCGACTTCTTCGACTAAGAGCTGGATGGAAAGCTTATCTGTTCCTCTTTCAGATGGCATTAACATATTTTACGAAAAGTCGTAAGAAATAAAATTTTTTTGATCAAAACTGAAATATCCCATGAAATACTAGAATTATAGAAAACTACTTTGCGAAAAGAATCGGCAGTAGGACGGAAACGTGTTGACCACCAATTAGTTTTTTGCTAATAACTCTTGCATCCTTCGACCGACTTCTTCGACTAAGAGCTGGATGGAAAGCTTATCTGTTCCTCTTTCAAATGGCATTAATATATTTTACAAAAAGTCGTAAGAAATAAATTTTTTTTGATCAAAACTAAAATATCCTCGAAATCATTGAAGAAGAAGTACCTTATCAGACGAAAATATGCCTTATCTAATAAGAGACATTTAAATTTTTTTTATTGCATAAATGGGCGGCATTTTATTCAGAATTAATAGTTTTTTACATGGACAAAAAATTCGTTTAATTTTTTCCCATTAAATACTAGAATTATAGAAAAGTACTTTGTGAAAAGAATCGGCAGTAGGACGGTAACGTGTTGACCACCGATTAGTTTTTTGCTAATAACTCTTGCATCCTTCGACCGACTTCTTCGACTAAGAGCTGGATGGAAAGCTTATCTGTTCCTCTTTCAGATGGCATTATTCAGAATTAATAGGTTTTTACATGGACAAAAAATTCGTTTAATTTTTTCCCATTAAATACTAGAATTATAGAAAAGTACTTTGTGAAAAGAATCGGCAGTAGGACGGAAACGTGTTGACCACCGATTAGTTTTTTGCTAATAACTCTTGCATCCTTCGACCGACTTCTTCGACTAAGAGCTGGATGGAAAGCTTATCTGTTCCTCTTTCAGATGGCATTAACATATTCTACGAAAAGTCGTAAGAAATTCAGAATTAATAGTTTTTTACATGGACAAAAAATTTGTTTAATTTTTTCCCATTAAATACTAGAATTATAGAAAAGTACTTTGTGAAAAGAATCGGCAGTAGGACGGAAACGTGTTGACCACCGATTAGTTTTTTGCTAATAACTCTTGCATCCTTCGACCGACTTCTTCGACTAAGAGCTGGATGGAAAGCTTATCTGTTCCTCTTTCAGATGGCATTAACATATTTTACGAAAAGTCGTAAGAAATAAAATTTTTTTGATCAAAACTGAAATATCCCATGAAATACTAGAATTATAGAAAACTACTTTGCGAAAAGAATCGGCAGTAGGACGGAAACGTGTTGACCACCGATTAGTTTTTTGCTAATAACTCTTGCATCCTTCGACCGACTTCTTCGACTAAGAGCTGGATGGAAAGCTTATCTGTTCCTCTTTCAAATGGCATTAATATATTTTACAAAAAGTCGTAAGAAATAAATTTTTTTTGATCAAAACTAAAATAACCTCGAAATCATTGAAGAAGAAGTACCTTATCAGACGAAAATATGCCTTATCTAATAAGAGACATTTAAATTTTTTTAATTGCATAAATGGGCGGCATTTTATTCAGAATTAATAGTTTTTTACATGGACAAAAAATTCGTTTAATTTTTTCCCATTAAATACTAGAATTATAGAAAAGTACTTTGTGAAAAGAATCGGCAGTAGGACGGTAACGTGTTGACCACCGATTAGTTTTTTGCTAATAACTCTTGCATCCTTCGACCGACTTCTTCGACTAAGAGCTGGATGGAAAGCTTATCTGTTCCTCTTTCAGATGGCATTAACATATTCTACGAAAAGTCGTAAGAAATTCAGAATTAATAGTTTTTTACATGGACAAAAAATTTGTTTAATTTTTTCCCATTAAATACTAGAATTATAGAAAAGTACTTTGTGAAAAGAATCGGCAGTAGGACGGAAACGTGTTGACCACCGATTAGTTTTTTGCTAATAACTCTTGCATCCTTCGACCGACTTCTTCGACTAAGAGCTGGATGGAAAGCTTATCTGTTCCTCTTTCAGATGACATTAACATATTCTACGAAAAGTCGTAAGAAATAAAATTTTTTTGATCAAAACTGAAATATCCCATGAAATACTAGAATTATAGAAAACTACTTTGCGAAAAGAATCGGCAGTAGGACGGAAACGTGTTGACCACCAATTAGTTTTTTGCTAATAACTCTTGCATCCTTCGACCGACTTCTTCGACTAAGAGCTGGATGGAAAGCTTATCTCTTCCTCTTTCGGATGGCATTAACATATTTTACATAAAGTCGTAAGAAATAAATTTTTTTTGATCAAAACTAAAATATCCTCGAAATCATTGAAGAAGAAGTACCTTATCAGACGAAAATATGCCTTATCTAATAAGAGACATTTAAATTTTTTTTATTGCATAAATGGGCGGAATTTTATTCAGAATTAATAGTTTTTTACATGGACAAAAAATTCGTTTAATTTTTTCCCATTAAATATTAGAATTATAGAAAAGTACCTTGTGAAAAGAATCGGCAGTAGGACGGAAACGTGTGGACCACCGATTAGTTTTTTGCTAATAACTCTTGCATCCTTCGACCGACTTCTTCGACTAAGAGCTGGATGGAAAGGTTATCTGTTCCTCTTTCAGATGGCATTATTCAGAATTAATAGTTTTTTACATGGACAAAAAATTTGTTTAATTTTTTCCCATTAAATACTAGAATTATAGAAAAGTACTTTGTGAAAAGAATCGGCAGTAGGACGGAAACGTGTTGACCACCGATTAGTTTTTTGCTAATAACTCTTGCATCCTTCGACCGACTTCTTCGACTAAGAGCTGGATGGAAAGCTTATCTGTTCCTCTTTCAGATGGCATTAACATATTTTACGAAAAGTCGTAAGAAATAAAATTTTTTTGATCAAAACTGAAATATCCCATGAAATACTAGAATTATAGAAAACTGCTTTGCGAAAAGAATCGGCAGTAGGACGGAAACGTGTTGACCACCAATTAGTTTTTTGCTAATAACTCTTGCATCCTTTGACCGACTTAGTCGACTAAGAGCTCGATGGAAAGCTTATCTGTTGCTGTATCAGATTGCATTAACATATTTTACAAAAGGTCGTAAGAAATAAAATTTTTTTGGTCAAAACTAAAATATCCTCGAAATCATTGAAGAACAAATACCTTATCACACGAAAATATGCCTTATCTAATAAGAGACATTTAAATTTTTTTTAATTGCATAAATGGGCGGCATTTTATTCAAAATTAATAGTTTTTTACATGGACAAAAAATTTGTTTAATTTTTTCCCATTAAATACTAGAATTATAGAAAACTACTTTGCGAAAAGAATTGGCAGTATGACGGAAACGTGTTGACCACCGCTTAGTTTTTTGCTAATACCTTCGACCGACTTCTTCGACTAAGAGCTCGATAGAAAGCTTATCTGTTCCTCTTTCAGATGGCATTAACATATTTTACGAAAAGTCGTAAGAAATAAAATTTTTTTGATCAAAACTAAAATATCCCATGAAATACTAGAATTATAGAAAACTACTTTGCGAAAAGAATCGGCAGTAGGACGGAAACATGTTGACCACCAATTAGTTTTTTGCTAATAACTCTTGCATCCTTCGACCGACTTCTTCGACTAAGAGCTGGATGGAAAGCTTATCTGTTCCTCTTTCAGATGGCATTAATATATTTTACATAAAGTCGTAAGAAATAAATTTTTTTTGATCAAAACTAAAATATCCTCGAAATCATTGAAGAAGAAGTACCTTATCAGACGAAAATATGCCTTATCTAATAAGAGACATTTAAATTTTTTTTATTGCATAAATGGGCGGAATTTTATTCAGAATTAATAGTTTTTTACATGGACAAAAAATTCGTTTAATTTTTTCCCATTAAATATTAGAATTATAGAAAAGTACCTTGTGAAAAGAATCGGCAGTAGGACGGAAACGTGTGGACCACCGATTAGTTTTTTGCTAATAACTCTTGCATCCTTCGACCGACTTCTTCGACTAAGAGCTCGATAGAAAGCTTATCTGTTCTTCTTTCAGATAGCATTAACATAGTTTACGAAAAGTCGTAAGAAATATATTTTTTTTGATGAAAACTAAAATATCCTCGAAATCATTGAAGAAGAAGTACCTTATCAGACGAAAATATGCCTTATCTAATAAGAGACATTTAAATTTTTTTAATTGCATAAATGGGCGGCATTTTATTCAGAATTAATAGTTTTTTACATGGATAAAAAATTCGTTAAATATTTTCCCATTAAATTCTAGAATTAAAGAAAAGTATTTCGCGAAAAGAATCGGCAGTAGGGCGGAAACGTGTTGACCACCGATTAGTTTTTTGCTAATAACTCTTGCAGAGTTCGATGGAAAGCTTATCTGTTCCTCTTTCAGATGGCATTAACATATTTTACGAAAATTCGTAAGAAATAAAATTTTTTTGATCAAAACTGAAATATCCCATGAAATACTATAATTATAGAAAACTACTTTGCGAAAAGAATCGGCAGTAGGACGGAAACGTGTTGACCATCGATTAGTTTTTTGCTAATAACTCTTGCATCCTTCGACCGACTTCTTCGACTAAGAGCTGGATGGAAAGCTTATCTCTTCCCCTTTCAGATGGCATTAAGATATTTTACAAAAAGTTGTAAGAAATATATTTTTTTTGATGAAAACTAAAATATTCTCGAAATCATTGAAGAAGAAGTACCTTATCAGACGAAAATATGCCTTATCTAATAAGAGACATTTAAATTTTTTTAATTGCATAAATGGGTGGCATTTTATTCAGAATTAATAGTTTTTTACATGGATAAAAAATTCGTCTAATATTTTCCCATTAAATTCTAGAATTATAGAAAAGTATTTCGCGAAAAGAATCGGCAGTAGGGCGGAAACGTGTTGACCACCGATTAGTTTTTTGCTAATAACTCTTGCAGAGTTCGATGGAAAAGTCGTAAGAAATAAAATTTTTTTGATCAAAACTGAAATATCCTCGAAATCATTAAAGAAGAAGTACCTTATCAGACGTAAATACGCCTTATATAATAAGAGACATTAAAATTTTTTTAATTGCATAAATGGGCGGCATTTTATTCAGAATTAATAGTTTTTTACATGGTTAAAAAATTCGTTAAATTTTTTCCCATTAAATTCTAGAATTATAGAAAAGTACTTTGTGAAAAGAATCGGCAGTAGGACGGAAACGTGATGACCACCGATTAGTTTTTTGCTAATAACTCTTGCATCCTTCGACCGACTTCTTCGACTAAGAGCTGGATGGAAAGCTTATCTGTTCCTCTTTCAGATGGCATTATTCAGAATTAAGAGTTTTTTACATGGACAAAAAATTCGTTTAATTTTTTCCCATTAAATTCTAGAATTATTGAAAAGTACTTCGCGAAAAGAATCGGCAGTAGGACGGAAACGTGTTGACCACCGATTAGTTTTTTGCTAATAACTCTTGCAGTGTTCGATGGAAAGCTTATCTGTTCCTCTTTCAGATGGCATTAACATATTTTACGAAAAGTCGTAAGAAATAAAATTTTTTTGATCAAAACTGAAATATCCTCGAAATCATTAAAGAAGAAGTACCTTATCAGACGTAAATATGCCTTATCTAATAAGAGACATTAAAATTTTTTTTATTGCATAAATGGGCGGCATTTTATTCAGAATTAATAGTTTTTTACATGGATAAAAAATCCGTTTAATATTTTCCCATTAAATTCTAGAATTATAGAAAAGTACTTCGCGAAAAGAATCGGCAGTAGGACGGAAACGTGTTGACCACCGATTAGTTTTTTGCTAATAACTCTTGCAGAGTTCGATGGAAAGTTTATCTGTTCCTCTTTCAGATGGCATTAACATATTTTACGAAAAGTCGTAAGAAATAAAATTTTTTTGGTCAAAACTAAAATATCCTCGAATTCATTGAAAAATAAGTACCTTATCAGACGAAAATATGCCTTATCTAATAAGAGACATATAAATTTTTTTAATTGCATAAATGGGCGGCATTTTATTCAGAATTAATAGTTTTTTACATGGATAAAAAATCCGTTTAATATTTTCCCATTAAATTCTAGAATTATAGAAAAGTACTTTGCGAAAAGAATCGGCAGTAGGACGGAAACGTGTTGACAACCGATTAGTTTTTTGCTAATAACTCTTGCAGAGTTCGATGGAAAGCTTATCTGTTCCTCTTTCAGATGGCATTAACATATTTTACGAAAAGTCGTAAGAAATAAAATTTTTTTGATCAAAACTGAAATATCCTCGAAATCATTAAAGAAGAAGTACCTTATCAGACGTAAATATGCCTTATCTAATAAGAGACATTAAACTTTTTTTTATTGCATAAATGGGCGGCATTTTATTCAGAATTAATAGTTTTTTACATGGATAAAAAATCCGTTTAATATTTTCCCATTAAATTCTAGAATTATAGAAAAGTACTTCGCGAAAAGAATCGGCAGTAGGACGGAAACGTGTTGACCACCGATTAGTTTTTTGCTAATAACTCTTGCAGAGTTCGATGGAAAGCTTATCTGTTCCTCTTTCAGATGGCATTAACATATTTTACGAAAAGTCGTAAGAAATAAATTTTTTTTGATCAAAACTAAAATATCCTCGAAATCATTGAAGAAGAATTACCTTATCAGACGAAAATATGCCTTATCAAATAAGAGACATTTAAATTTTTTTATTTGCATAAATGGGCGGCATTTTATTGAGAACTAATTGTTTTTTACTCGGACATAGAATTATAGAAAAGTACTTTGTGAAAAGAATCGGCAGTAGGACGGAAACGTGTTGACCACCGATTAGTTTTTTGCTAATTACTCTTGCATCCTTCGACCGACTTCTTCGACTAAGAGCTGGATGGAAAGTTTATCTGTTCCTCTTTCAGATGGCATTATTCAGAATTAATAGTTTTTTACATGGACAAAAAATTCGTTTAATTTTTTCCCATTAAATACTAGAATTATAGAAAAATACTTTGTGAAAATAATCGGCAGTTGGACGGAAACGTGTTGACCACCGATTAGTTTTTTGCTAATAACTCTTGCATCCTTCGACCGACTTCTTCGACTAAGAGCTGGATGGAAAGCTTATCTGTTCCTCTTTCAGATGGCATTAACATATTTTACGAAAAGTCGTAAGAAATAAAATTTTTTTGATCAAAACTGAAATATCCCATGAAATACTAGAATTATAGAAAACAACTTTGCGAAAACAATCGGCAGTAGGACGGAAACGTGTTGACCACCAATTAGTTTTTTGCTAAGAACTCTTGCATCCTTCGACCGACTTCTTCGACTAAGAGCTGGATGGAAAGCTTATCTGTTCCTCTTTCAGATGGCATTAATATATTTTAAAAAAAGTCGTAAGAAATAAATTTTTTTTGATCAAAACTAAAATATCCTCGAAATCATTGAAGAAGAAGTACCTTATCAGACGAAAATATGCCTTATCTAATCAGAGACATTTAAATTTTTTTAATTGCATAAATGGGCAGCATTTTATTCAGAATTAATAGTTTTTTACATGGATAAAAAATTCGTTTAATATTTTCCCATTAAATTCTAGAATTATTGAAAAGTACTTCGCGAAAAGAATCGGCAGTAGGACGGAAACGTGCTGACCACCGATTAGTTTTTTGCTAATAACTCTTGCAGAGTTCGATGGAAAGCTAATCTGTTCCTCTTTCAGATGGCATTAACATATTTTACAAAAAGTCGTAAGAAATAAAATTTTTTTCATCAAAACTGAAATATCCTCGAAATCATTAAAGAAGAAGTACCTTATCAGACGTAAATATGCCTTATCTAATAAGAGACATTAAAATTTTTTAAATTGCATAAATGGGCGGCATTTTATTCAGAATTAATAGTTTTTTACATGGATAAAAAATCCGTTTAATATTTTCCCATTAAATTCTAGAATTATAGCAAAGTACTTCGCGAAAAGAATCGGCAGTAGGACGGAAACGTGTTGACCACCGATTAGTTTTTTGCTAATAACTCTTGCAGAGTTCGATGGAAAGTTTATTTGTTCCTCTTTCAGATGGCATTAACATATTTTACGAAAAGTCGTAAGAAATAAAGTTTTTTTGGTCAAAACTAAAATATCCTCGAAATCATTGAAAAGTAAGTACCTTATCAGACGAAAATATGCCTTATCTAAAGAGACATTTAAATTTTTTTAATTGCATAAATGGGCGGCATTTTATTCAGAATTAATAGTTTTTTACATGGACAAAAAATTCGTTCAATTTTTTCCCATTAAATAGTAGAATAATAGAAAAGTACTTTGCGAAAAGAATCGGCAGTAGGACGGAAACGTGTTGACCACCGATTAGTTTTTTGCTAATAACTCTTGCATCCTTCGACCGACTTCTTCGACTAAGAGCTCGATAGAAAGCTTATCTGTTCCTCTTTCAGATGGCATTAACATAGTTTACGAAAAGTCGTAAGAAATAAAATTTTTTTGATCAAAACTGAAATATCCCATGAAATACTAGAATTATAGAAAACTACTTTGCGAAAAGAATCGGCAGTAGGACGGAAACGTGTGGACCACCGATTAGTTTTTTGCTAATAACTCTTGCATCCTTCGACCGACTTCTTCGACTAAGAGCTCGATAGAAAGCTTATCTGTTCTTCTTTCAGATAGCATTAACATAGTTTACGAAAAGTCGTAAGAAATAAAATTTTTTTGATCAAAACTGAAATATCCCATGAAATACTAGAATTATAGAAAAGTACTTTGCGAAAAGAATCGGCAGTAGGACGGAAACGTGTTGACCACCAATTAGTTTTTTGCTAATAACTCTTGCATCCTTCGACCGACTTCTTCGACTAAGAGCTGGATGGAAAGCTTATCTCTTCCTCTTTCGGATGGCATTAACATATTTTACAAAAAGTCGTAAGAAATATATTTTTTTTGATGAAAACTAAAATATCCTCGAAATCATTGAAGAAGAAGTACCTTATCAGACGAAAATATGCCTTATCTAATAAGAGACATTTAAATTTTTTTAATTGCATAAGTGGGCGGCATTTTATTCAGAATTAATAGTTTTTTACATGGATAAAAAATTCGTTAAATATTTTCCCATTAAATTCTAGAATTAAAGAAAAGTATTTCGCGAAAAGAATCGGCAGTAGGGCGGAAACGTGTTGACCACCGATTAGTTTTTTGCTACTAACTCTTGCAGAGTTCGATGGAAAGCTTATCTGTTCCTCTTTCAGATGGCATTAACATATTTTACGAAAAGTCGTAAGAAATAAAATTTTTTTTGATCAAAACTGAAATATCCCATGAAATACTATAATTATAGAAAACTACTTTGCGAAAAGAATCGGCAGTAGGACGGAAACGTGTTGACCATCGATTAGTTTTTTGCTAATAACTCTTGCATCTTTCGACCGACTTCTTCGACTAAGAGCTGGATGGAAAGCTTATCTCTTCCCCTTTCAGATGGCATTAAGATATTTTACAAAAAGTTGTAAGAAATATATTTTTTTTGATGAAAACTAAAATATCCTCGAAATCATTGAAGAAGAAGTACCTTATCAGACGAAAATATGCCTTATCTAATAAGAGACATTTAAATTTTTTTAATTGCATAAATGGGCGGCATTTTATTCAGAATTAATAGTTTTTTACATGGATAAAAAATTCGTCTAATATTTTCCCATTAAATTCTAGAATTATAGAAAAGTATTTCGCGAAAAGAATCGGCAGTAGGGCGGAAACGTGTTGACCACCGATTAGTTTTTTGCTAAAAACTCTTGTAGAGTTCGATGGAAAAGTCGTAAGAAATAAAATTTTTTTGATCAAAACTGAAATATCCTCGAAATCATTAAAGAAAAAGTACCTTATCAGACGTTAATATGCCTTATCTAATAAGAGACATTTTAATTTTTTTTATTGCATAAATGGGCGGCATTTTATTCAGAATTAATAGTTTTTTACATGGATAAAAAATCCGTTTAATATTTTCCCATTAAATTCTAGAATTATAGAAAAGTACTTCGCGAAAAGAATCGGCAGTAGGACGGAAACGTGTTGACCACCGATTAGTTTTTTGCTAATAACTCTTGCAGAGTTCGATGGAAAGTTTATCTGTTCCTCTTTCAGATGGCATTAACATATTTTACGAAAAGTCGTAAGAAATAAAATTTTTTTGGTCAAAACTAAAATATCCTCGAATTCATTGAAAAATAAGTACCTTATCAGACGAAAATATGCCTTATCTAATAAGAGACATATAAATTTTTTTAATTGCATAAATGGGCGGCATTTTATTCAGAATTAATAGTTTTTTACATGGATAAAAAATCCGTTTAATATTTTCCCATTAAATTCTAGAATTATAGAAAAGTACTTTGCGAAAAGAATCGGCAGTAGGACGGAAACGTGTTGACCACCGATTAGTTTTTTGCTAATAACTCTTGCAGAGTTCGATGGAAAGCTTATCTGTTCCTCTTTCAGATGGCATTAACATATTTTACGAAAAGTCGTAAGAAATAAAATTTTTTTGATCAAAACTGAAATATCCTCGAAATCATTAAAGAAGAAGTACCTTATCAGACGTAAATATGCCTTATCTAATAAGAGACATTAAAATTTTTTTTATTGCATAAATGGGCGGCATTTTATTCAGAATTAATAGTTTTTTACATGGATAAAAAATCCGTTTAACATTTTCCCATTAAATTCTAGAATTATAGAAAAGTACTTCGCGAAAAGAATCGGCAGTAGGACGGAAACGTGTTGACCACCGATTAGTTTTTTGCTAATAACTCTTGCACAGTTCGATGGAAAGCTTATCTGTTCCTCTTTCAGATGGCATTAACATATTTTACGAAAAGTCGTAAGAAATAAAATTTTTTTGATCAAAACTGAAATATCCTCGAAATCATTAAAGAAGAAGTACCTTATCAGACGTAAATATGCCTTATCTAATAAGAGACATTAAAATTTTTTTTATTGCATAAATGGGCGGCATTTTATTCAGAATTAATAGTTTTTTACATGGATAAAAAATCCGTTTAATATTTTCCCATTAAATTCTAGAATTATAGAAAAGTACTTTGCGAAAAGAATCGGCAGTAGGACGGAAACGTGTTGACCACCGATTAGCTTTTTGCTAATAACTCTTGCATCCTTCGACCGACTTCTTCGACTAAGAGCTCGATAGAAAGCTTATCTGTTCCTCTTTCAGATGGCATTAACATAGTTTACGAAAAGTCGTAAGAAATAAAATTTTTTTGATCAAAACTGAAATATCCCATGAAATACTAGAATTATAGAAAACTACTTTGCGAAAAGAATCGGCAGTAGGACGGAAACGTGTTGACCACCAATTAGTTTTTTGCTAATAACTCTTACATCCTTCGACCGACTTCTTCGACTAAGAGCTGGATGGACAGCTTATCTCTTCCTCTTTCAGATGGCATTAACATATTTTACAAAAAGTCGTAAGAAATATATTTTTTTTGATGAAAACTAAAATATCCTCGAAATCATTGAAGAAGAAGTACCTTATCAGACGAAAATATGCCTTATCTAATAAGAGACATAAAAATTTTTTTAATTGCATAAATGGGCGGCATTTTATTCAGAATTAATAGTTTTTTACATGGATAAAAAATTCGTTTAATATTTTCCCATTAAATTCTAGAATTATAGAAAAGTATTTCGCGAAAAGAATCGGCAATAGGGCGGAAACGTGTTGACCACCGATTAGATTTTTGCTAATAACTCTTGCAGAATTCGATGGAAAAGTCGTAAGAAATAAAATTTTTTTGATCAAAACTGAAATATCCTTGAAATCATTAAAGAAGAAGTACCTTATCAGACGTAAATATGCCTTATATAATAAGAGACATTAAAATTTTTTTAATTGCATAAATGGGCGGCATTTTATTCAGAATTAATAGTTTTTTACATGGACAAAAAATTCGTTTAATTTTTTCCCATTAAATACTAGAATTATAGAAAAGTACTTTGTGAAAAGAATCGGCAGTAGGACGGAAACGTGTTGACCACCGATTAGCTTTTTGCTAATAACTCTTGCATCCTTCGACCGACTTCTTCGACTAAGAGCTCGATAGAAAGCTTATCTGTTCCTCTTTCAGATGGCATTAACATAGTTTACGAAAAGTCGTAAGAAATAAAATTTTTTTGATCAAAACTGAAATATCCCATGAAATACTAGAATTATAGAAAACTACTTTGCGAAAAGAATCGGCAGTAGGACGGAAACGTGTTGACCACCAATTAGTTTTTTGCTAAGAACTCTTGCATCCTTCGACCGACTTCTTCGACTAAGAGCTGGATGGAAAGCTTATCTGTTCCTCTTTCAGATGGCATTAATATATTTTACAAAAAGTCGTAAGAAATAAATTTTTTTTGATCAAAACTAAAATATCCTCGAAATCATTGAAGAAGAAGTACCTTATCAGACGAAAATATGCCTTATCTAATAAGAGACATTTAAATTTTTTTAATTGCATAAATGGGCAGCATTTTATTCAGAATTAATAGTTTTTTACATGGATAAAAAATCCGTTTAATATTTTCCCATTAAATTCTAGAATTATAGAAAAGTACTTTGCGAAAAGAATCGGCAGTAGGACGGAAACGTGTTGACCACCGATTAGCTTTTTGCTAATAACTCTTGCATCCTTCGACCGACTTCTTCGACTAAGAGCTCGATAGAAAGCTTATCTGTTCCTCTTTCAGATGGCATTAACATAGTTTACGAAAAGTCGTAAGAAATAAAATTTTTTTGATCAAAACTGAAATATCCCATGAAATACTAGAATTATAGAAAACTACTTTGCGAAAAGAATCGGCAGTAGGACGGAAACGTGTTGACCACCAATTAGTTTTTTGCTAATAACTCTTGCATCCTTTGACCGACTTCTTCGACTAAGAGCTGGATGGAAAGCTTATCTCTTCCTCTTTCAGATGGCATTAACATATTTTACAAAAAGTCGTAAGAAATATATTTTTTTTGATGAAAACTAAAATATCCTCGAAATCATTGAAGAAGAAGTACCTTATCAGACGAAAATATGCCTTATCTAATATGAGACATAAAAATTTTTTTAATTGCATAAATGGGCGGCATTTTATTCAGAATTAATAGTTTTTTACATGGATAAAAAATTCGTTTAATATTTTCCCATTAAATTCTAGAATTATAGAAAAGTATTTCGGGAAAAGAATCGGCAATAGGGCGGAAACGTGTTGACCACCGATTAGTTTTTTGCTAATAACTCTTGCAGAATTCGATGGAAAAGTCGTAAGAAATAAAATTTTTTTGATCAAAACTGAAATATCCTCGAAATCATTAAAGAAGAAGTACCTTATCAGACGTAAATATGCCTTATATAATAAGAGACATTAAAATTTTTTTAATTGCATAAATGGGCGGCATTTTATTCAGAATTAATAGTTTTTTACATGGACAAAAAATTCGTTTAATTTTTTCCCATTAAATACTAGAATTATAGAAAAGTACTTTGTGAAAAGAATCGGCAGTAGGACGGAAACGTGTTGACCACCGATTAGCTTTTTGCTAATAACTCTTGCATCCTTCGACCGACTTCTTCGACTAAGAGCTCGATAGAAAGCTTATCTGTTCCTCTTTCAGATGGCATTAATATAGGTTACGAAAAATCGTAAGAAATAAAATTTTTTTGATCAAAACTGAAATATCCCATGAAATACTAGAATTATAGAAAACAACTTTGCGAAAAGAATCGGCAGTAGGACGGAAACGTGTGGACCACCGATTAGTTTTTTGCTAATAACTCTTGCATCCTTCGACCGACTTCTTCGACTAAGAGCTCGATAGAAAGCTTATCTGTTCTTCTTTCAGATAGCATTAACATAGTTTACGAAAAGTCGTAAGAAATAAAATTTTTTTGATCAAAACTGAAATATCCCATGAAATACTAGAATTATAGAAAACTACTTTGCGAAAAGAATCGGCAGTAGGACGGAAACGTGTTGACCACCAATTAGTTTTTTGCTAAGAACTCTTGCATCCTTCGACCGACTTCTTCGACTAAGAGCTGGATGGAAAGCTTATCTGTTCCTCTTTCAGATGGCATTAATATATTTTACAAAAAGTCGTAAGAAATAAATTTTTTTTGATCAAAACTAAAATATCCTCGAAATCATTGAAGAAGAAGTACCTTATCAGACGAAAATATGCCTTATCTAATAAGAGACATTTAAATTTTTTTAATTGCATAAATGGGCAGCATTTTATTCAGAATTAATAGTTTTTTACATGGATAAAAAATTCGTTTAATATTTTCCCATTAAATTCTAGAATTATTGAAAAGTACTTCGCGAAAAGAATCGGCAGTAGGACGGAAACGTGCTGACCACCGATTAGTTTTTTGCTAATAACTCTTGCAGAGTTCGATGGAAAGCTAATCTGTTCCTCTTTCAGATGGCATTAACATATTTTACAAAAAGTCGTAAGAAATAAAATTTTTTTCATCAAAACTGAAATATCCTCGAAATCATTAAAGAAGAAGTACCTTATCAGACGTAAATATGCCTTATCTAATAAGAGACATTAAAATTTTTTTTATTGCATAAATGGGCGGCATTTTATTCAGAATTAATAGTTTTTTACATGGATAAAAAATCCGTTTAATATTTTCCCATTAAATTCTAAAATTATAGCAAAGTACTTCGCGAAAAGAATCGGCAGTAGGACGGAAACGTGTTGACCACCGATTAGTTTTTTGCTAATAACTCTTGCAGAGTTCGATGGAAAGTTTATTTGTTCCTCTTTCAGATGGCATTAACATATTTTACGAAAAGTCGTAAGAAATAAAGTTTTTTTGGTCAAAACTAAAATATCCTCGAAATCATTGAAAAGTAAGTACCTTATCAGACGAAAATATGCCTTATCTAAAGAGACATTTAAATTTTTTTAATTGCATAAATGGGCGGCATTTTATTCAGAATTAATAGTTTTTTACATGGACAAAAAATTCGTTCAATTTTTTCCCATTAAATAGTAGAATTATAGAAAAGTACTTTGCGAAAAGAATCGGCAGTAGGACGGAAACGTGTTGACCACCGATTAGTTTTTTGCTAATAACTCTTGCATCCTTCGACCGACTTCTTCGACTAAGAGCTCGATAGAAAGCTTATCTGTTCCTCTTTCAGATGGCATTAACATAGTTTACGAAAAGTCGTAAGAAATAAAATTTTTTTGATCAAAACTGAAATATCCCATGAAATACTAGAATTATAGAAAACTACTTTGCGAAAAGAATCGGCAGTAGGACGGAAACGTGTGGACCACCGATTAGTTTTTTGCTAATAACTCTTGCATCCTTCGACCGACTTCTTCGACTAAGAGCTCGATAGAAAGCTTATCTGTTCCTCTTTCAGATGGCATTAATATAGGTTACGAAAAATCGTAAGAAATAAAATTTTTTTGATCAAAACTGAAATATCCCATGAAATACTAGAATTATAGAAAACAACTTTGCGAAAAGAATCGGCAGTAGGACGGAAACGTGTGGACCACCGATTAGTTTTTTGCTAATAACTCTTGCATCCTTCGACCGACTTCTTCGACTAAGAGCTCGATAGAAAGCTTATCTGTTCTTCTTTCAGATAGCATTAACATAGTTTACGAAAAGTCGTAAGAAATAAAATTTTTTTGATCAAAACTGAAATATCCCATGAAATACTAGAATTATAGAAAACTACTTTGCGAAAAGAATCGGCAGTAGGACGGAAACGTGTTGACCACCAATTAGTTTTTTGCTAATAACTCTTGCATCCTTTGACCGACTTCTTCGACTAAGAGCTGGATGGAAAGCTTATCTCTTCCTCTTTCGGATGGCATTAACATATTTTACAAAAAGTCGTAAGAAATATATTTTTTTTGATGAAAACTAAAATATCCTCGAAATCATTGAAGAAGAAGTACCTTATCAGACGAAAATATGCCTTATCTAATAAGAGACATTAAAATTTTTTTTATTGCATAAATGGGCGGCATTTTATTCAGAATTAATAGTTTTTTACATGGATAAAAAATTCGTTAAATATTTTCCCATTAAATTCTAGAATTAAAGAAAAGTATTTCGCGAAAAGAATCGGCAGTAGGGCGGAAACGTGTTGACCACCGATTAGTTTTTTGCTAATAACTCTTGCAGAGTTCGATGGAAAGCTTATCTGTTCCTCTTTCAGATGGCATTAACATATTTTACGAAAAGTCGTAAGAAATAAAATTTTTTTGATCAAAACTGAAATATCCCATGAAATACTAGAATTATAAAAAACTACTTTGCGAAAAGAATCGGCAGTAGGACGGAAACGTGTTGACCACCAATTAGTTTTTTGCTAATAACTCTTGCATCCTTCGACCGACTTCTTCGACTAAGAGCTCGATAGAAAGCTTATCTGTTCCTCTTTCAGATGGCATTAACATAGTTTACGAAAAGTCGTAAGAAATAAAATTTTTTTGATCAAAACTGAAATATCCCATGAAATACTAGAATTATAGAAAACTACTTTGCGAAAAAAATCGGCAGTAGGACGGAAACGTGTTGACCACCAATTAGTTTTTTGCTAATAACTCTTGCATCCTTCGACCGACTTCTTCGACTAAGAGTTCGATGGAAAGCTTATCTCTTCCTCTTTCAGATGGCATTAACATATTTTACAAAAAGTCGTAAGAAATATATTTTTTTTGATGAAAACTAAAATATCCTCGAAATCATTGAAGAAGAAGTACCTTATCAGACGAAAATATGCCTTATCTAATAAGAGACATAAAAATTTTTTTAATTGCATAAATGGGCGGCATTTTATTCAGAATTAATAGTTTTTTACATGGACAAAAAATTCGTTCAATTTTTTCCCATAAAATACTAGAATTATAGAAAAGTACTTTGCGAAAAGAATCGGCAGTAGGACGGAAACGTGTTGACCACCGATTAGTTTTTTGCTAATAACTCTTGCAGAGTTCGATGGAAAGCTTATCTGTTCCTCTTTCAGATGGCATTAACATATTTTACGAAAAGTCGTAAGAAATAAAATTTTTTTGATCAAAACTGAAATATCCCATGAAATATTAGAATTATAGAAAACTACTTTGCGAAAAGAATCGGCAGTAGGACGGAAACGTGTTGACCACCGATTAGTTTTTTGCTAATAACTCTTGCATCCTTCGACCGACTTCTTCGACTAAGAGCTCGATAGAAAGCTTATCTGTTCCTCTTTCAGATGGCATTAACATAGTTTACGAAAAGTCGTAAGAAATAAAATTTTTTTGATCAAAACTGAAATATCCCATGAAATACTAGAATTATAGAAAACTACTTTGCGAAAAGAATCGGCAGTAGGACGGAAACGTGTGGACCACCGATTAGTTTTTTGCTAATAACTCTTGCATCCTTCGACCGACTTCTTCGACTAAGAGCTCGATAGAAAGCTTATCTGTTCCTCTTTCAGATGGCATTAATATAGGTTACGAAAAATCGTAAGAAATAAAATTTTTTTGATCAAAACTGAAATATCCCATGAAATACTAGAATTATAGAAAACAACTTTGCGAAAAGAATCGGCAGTAGGACGGAAACGTGTGGACCACCGATTAGTTTTTTGCTAATAACTCTTGCATCCTTCGACCGACTTCTTCGACTAAGAGCTCGATAGAAAGCTTATCTGTTCTTCTTTCAGATAGCATTAACATAGTTTACGAAAAGTCGTAAGAAATAAAATTTTTTTGATCAAAACTGAAATATCCCATGAAATACTAGAATTATAGAAAACTACTTTGCGAAAAGAATCGGCAGTAGGACGGAAACGTGTTGACCACCAATTAGTTTTTTGCTAATAACTCTTGCATCCTTTGACCGACTTCTTCGACTAAGAGCTGGATGGAAAGCTTATCTCTTCTTCTTTCGGATGGCATTAACATATTTTACAAAAAGTCGTAAGAAATATATTTTTTTTGATGAAAACTAAAATATCCTCGAAATCATTGAAGAAGAAGTACCTTATCAGACGAAAATATGCCTTATCTAATAAGAGACATTAAAATTTTTTTTATTGCATAAATGGGCGGCATTTTATTCAGAATTAATAGTTTTTTACATGGATAAAAAATTCGTTAAATATTTTCCCATTAAATTCTAGAATTAAAGAAAAGTATTTCGCGAAAAGAATCGGCAGTAGGGCGGAAACGTGTTGACCACCGATTAGTTTTTTGCTAATAACTCTTGCAGAGTTCGATGGAAAGCTTATCTGTTCCTCTTTCAGATGGCATTAACATATTTTACGAAAAGTCGTAAGAAATAAAATTTTTTTGATCAAAACTGAAATATCCCATGAAATACTAGAATTATAAAAAACTACTTTGCGAAAAGAATCGGCAGTAGGACGGAAACGTGTTGACCACCAATTAGTTTTTTGCTAATAACTCTTGCATCCTTCGACCGACTTCTTCGACTAAGAGCTCGATAGAAAGCTTATCTGTTCCTCTTTCAGATGGCATTAACATAGTTTACGAAAAGTCGTAAGAAATAAAATTTTTTTGATCAAAACTGAAATATCCCATGAAATACTAGAATTATAGAAAACTACTTTGCGAAAAAAATCGGCAGTAGGACGGAAACGTGTTGACCACCAATTAGTTTTTTGCTAATAACTCTTGCATCCTTCGACCGACTTCTTCGACTAAGAGTTCGATGGAAAGCTTATCTCTTCCTCTTTCAGATGGCATTAACATATTTTACAAAAAGTCGTAAGAAATATATTTTTTTTGATGAAAACTAAAATATCCTCGAAATCATTGAAGAAGAAGTACCTTATCAGACGAAAATATGCCTTATCTAATAAGAGACATAAAAATTTTTTTAATTGCATAAATGGGCGGCATTTTATTCAGAATTAATAGTTTTTTACATGGACAAAAAATTCGTTCAATTTTTTCCCATAAAATACTAGAATTATAGAAAAGTACTTTGCGAAAAGAATCGGCAGTAGGACGGAAACGTGTTGACCACCGATTAGTTTTTTGCTAATAACTCTTGCAGAGTTCGATGGAAAGCTTATCTGTTCCTCTTTCAGATGGCATTAACATATTTTACGAAAAGTCGTAAGAAATAAAATTTTTTTGATCAAAACTGAAATATCCCATGAAATATTAGAATTATAGAAAACTACTTTGCGAAAAGAATCGGCAGTAGGACGGAAACGTGTTGACCACCAATTAGTTTTTTGCTAATAACTCTTGCATCCTTCGACCGACTTCTTCGACTAAGAGCTGGATGGAAAGCTTATCTGTTCCTCTTTCAGATGGCATTAATATATTTTACATAAAGTCGTAAGAAATAAATTTTTTTTGATCAAAACTAAAATATCCTCGAAATCATCGAAGAAGAAGTACCTTATCAGACGAAAATATGCCTTATCTAATAAGAGACATTTAAATTTTTTTTATTGCATAAATGGGCGGCATTTTATTCAGAATTAATAGTTTTTTACATGGACAAAAAATTCGTTTAATTTTTTCGCATTAAATACTAGAATTATAGAAAAGTACTTTGTGAAAAGAATCGGCAGTAGGACGGAAACGTGTTGACCACCGATTAGTTTTTTGCTAATAACTCTTGCATCCTTCGACCGACTTCTTCGACTAAGAGCTCGACGGAAAGCTTATCTGTTCCTCTTTCAGTTGGCATTAACATATTTTACGAAAAGTCGTAAGAAATAAAATTTTTTTGATCAAAACTAAAATATCCTCGAAATCATTGAAGAAGAAGTACCTAATCAGACGAAAATATGCCTTATCTAATAAGAGACATTTAAATTTTTTTAATTGCATAAATGGGCGGCATTTTATTCAGAATTAATAGTTTTTTACATGGACAAAAAATTCGTTTAATTTTTTCGCATTAAATACTAGAATTATAGAAAACTACTTTGCGAAAAGAATCGGCAGTAGGACGGAAACGTGTTGACCACCAATTAGTTTTTTGCTAATAACTCTTGCAGAGTTCGATGGAAAGCTTATCTGTTCCTCTTTCAGATGGCATTAACATATTTTACGAAAAGTCGTAAGAAATAAAATTTTTTTGATCAAAACTGAAATATCCCATGAAATACTAGAATTATAGAAAACTACTTTGCGAAAAGAATCGGCAGTAGGACGAAAACGTGTTGACCACCAATTAGTTTTTTGCTAATAACTCTTGCATCCTTCGACCGACTTCTTCGACTAAGAGCTGGATGGAAAGCTTATCTGTTCCTCTTTCAGATGGCATTAATATATTTTACAAAAAGTCGTAAGAAATAAATTTTTTTTGATCAAAACTAAAATATCCTCGAAATCATTGAAGAAGAAGTACCTTATCAGACGAAAATATGCCTTATCTAATAAGAGACATTTAAATTTTTTTTATTGCATAAATGGGCGGAATTTTATTCAGAATTAATAGTTTTTTACATGGACAAAAAATTCGTTTAATTTTTTCCCATGAAATACTAGAATTATAGAAAACTACTTTGCGAAAAGAATCGGCAGTAGGACGGAAACGTGTTGACCACCAATTAGTTTTTTGCTAATAACTCTTGCATCCTTCGACCGACTTCTTCGACTAAGAGCTCGATAGAAAGCTTATCTGTTCCTCTTTCAGATAGCATTAACATAGTTTACGAAAAGTCGTAAGAAATAAAATTTTTTTGATCAAAACTGAAATATCCCATGAAATACTAGAATTATAGAAAACTACTTTGCGAAAAGAATCGGCAGTTGGACGGAAACGTGTTGACCACCAATTAGTTTTTTGCTAATAACTCTTGCAGAGTTCGACCGACTTCTTCGACTAAGAGCTGGATGGAAAGCTTATCTCTTCCTCTTTCAGATGGCATTAATATATTTTACAAAAAGTCGTAAGAAATATATTTTTTTTTGATGAAAACTAAAATATCCTCGAAATCATTGAAGAAGAAGTACCTTATCAGACGAAAATATGCCTTATCTAATAAGAGACATTTAAATTTTTTTAATTGCATAAATGGGCGGCACTTTATTCAGAATTAATAGTTTTTTACATGGATAAAAAATTCGTTTAATATTTTCCCACTAAATTCTAGAATTATAGAAAAGTATTTCGCGAAAAGAATCGGCAGTAGGGCGGAAACGTGTTGACCACCGATTAGTTTTTTGCTAATAACTCTTGCAGAGTTCGATGGAAAAGTCGTAAGAAATAAAATTTTTTTGATCAAAACTGAAATATCCTCGAAATCATTAAAGAAGAAGTACCTTATCAGACGTAAATATGCCTTATATAATAAGAGACATTAAAATTTTTTTAATTGCATAAATGGGCGGCATTTTATTCAGAATTAATAGTTTTTTACATGGACAAAAAATTCGTTAAATTTTTTCCCATTAAATACTAGAATTATAGAAAAGTACTTTGTGAAAAGAATCGGCAGTAGGACGGAAACGTGATGACCACCGATTAGTTTTTTGCTAATAACTCTTGCATCCTTCGACCGACTTCTTCGACTAAGAGCTGGATGGAAAGCTTATCTGTTCCTCTTTCAGATGGCATTATTCAGAATTAATAGTTTTTTACATGGACAAAAAATTCGTTTAATTTTTTCCCATTAAATACTAGAATTATAGAAAAATACTTTGTGAAAATAATCGGCAGTAGGACGGAAACGTGTTGACCACCGATTAGTTTTTTGCTAATAACTCTTGCATCCTTCGACCGACTTCTTCGACTAACGGCTGGATGGAAAGTTTATCTATTCCTCTTTCAGATGGCATTAACATATTTTACGAAAAGTCGTAAGAAATAAAATTTTTTTGATCAAAACTGAAATATCCCATGAAATACTAGAATTATAGAAAACTACTTTGCGAAAAGAATCGGCAGTGGGACGGAAACGTGTTGACAACCAATTAGTTTTTTGCTAAGAACTCTTGCATCCTTCGACCGACTTCTTCGACTAAGAGGTGGATGGAAAGCTTATCTGTTCCTCTTTCAGATGGCATTAATATATTTTACAAAAAGTCGTAAGAAATAAATTTTTTTTGATCAAAACTAAAATATCCTCGAAATCATTGAAGAAGAAGTACCTTATCAGACGAAAATATGCCTTATCTAATAAGAGACATTTAAATTTTTTTTAATTGCATAAATGGGCGGCACTTTATTCAGAATTAATAGTTTTTTACATGGATAAAAAATTCGTTTAATATTTTCCCATTAAATTCTAGAATTATTGAAAAGTACTTCGCGAAAAGAATCGGCAGTAGGACGGAAACGTGTTGACCACCGATTAGTTTTTTGCTAATAACTCTTGCAGAGTTCGATGGAAAGCTTATCTGTTCCTCTTTCAGATGGCATTAACATATTTTACGAAAAGTCGTAAGAAATAAAATTTTTTTGATCAAAACTGAAATATCCTCGAAATCATTAAAGAAGAAGTACCTTATCAGACGTAAATATGCCTTATCTAATAAGAGACATTAAAATTTTTTTTATTGCATAAATGGGCGGCATTTTATTTAGAATTAATAGTTTTTTACATGGATAAAAAATCTGTTTAATATTTTCCCATTAAATTCTAGAATTATAGAAAAGTACTTCGCGAAAAGAATCGGCAGTAGGACGGAAACGTGTTGACCACCGATTAGTTTTTTGCTAATAACTCTTGCAGAGTTCGATGGAAAGTTTATCTGTTCCTCTTTCAGATGGCATTAACATATTTTACGAAAAGTCGTAAGAAATAAAATTTTTTTGGTCAAAACTAAAATATCCTCGAAATCATTGAAAAATAAGTACCTTATCAGACGAAAATATGCCTTATCTAATAAGAGACATATGAATTTTTTTAATTGCATAAATGGGCGGCTTTTTATTCAGAGTTAATAGTTTTTTACATGGACAAAAAATTCGTTTAATTTTTTCCCATTAAATACTAGAATTATAGAAAAGTACTTTGCGAATAGAATCGGCAGTAGGACGGAAACGTGTTGACCACCGATTAGCTTTTTGCTAATAACTCTTGCATCCTTCGACCGACTTCTTCGACTAAGAGCTCGATAGAAAGCTTATCTGTTCCTCTCTCAGATGGCATTAACATAGTTTACGAAAAGTCCCATTAAATACTAGAATTATAGAAAAGTACTTTGCGAATAGAATCGGCAGTAGGACGGAAACGTGTTGACCACCGATTAGCTTTTTGCTAATAACTCTTGCATCCTTCGACCGACTTCTTCGACTAAGAGCTCGATAGAAAGCTTATCTGTTCCTCTCTCAGATGGCATTAACATAGTTTACGAAAAGTCGTAAGAAATAAAATTTTTTTGATCAAAACTGAAATATCCCATGAAATACTAGAATTATAGAAAACTACTTTGCGAAAAGAATCGGCAGTAGGACGGAAACGTGTTGACCACCAATTAGTTTGTTGCTAATAACTCTTGCATCCTTCGACCGACTTCTTCGACTAAGAGCTGGATGGAAAGCTTATCTCTTCCTCTTTCAGATGGCATTAACATATTTTACAAAAAGTCGTAAGAAATATATTTTTTTTGATGAAAACTAAAATATCCTCGAAATCATTGAAGAAGAAGTACCTTATCAGACGAAAATATGCCTTATCTAATAAGAGACATAAAAATTTTTTAATTGCATAAATGGGCGGCATTTTATTCAGAATAGTTTTTTACATGGATAAAAAATTCGTTTAATATTGTCCCATTAAATTCTAGAATTATAGAAAAGTACTTTGTGAAAAGAATCGGCAGTAGGACGGAAACGTGTTGACCATCGATCAGTTTTTTGCTAATAACTCTTGCATCCTTCGACCGACTTCTTCGACTAAGAGCTGGATGGAAAGCTTATCTCTTCCCCTTTCAGATCGCATTAACATATTTTACAAAAAGTTGTAAGAAATATATTTTTTTTTGATGAAAACTAAAATATCCTCGAAATCATTGAAGAAGAAGTACCTTTTCAGACGAAAATATGCCTTATCTAATAAGAGACATTTAAATTTTTTTAATTGCATAAATGGGCGGCATTTTATTCAGAATTAATAGTTTTTTACATGGATAAAAAATTCGTTTAATATTTTCCCATTAAATTCTAGAATTATAGAAAAGTATTTCGCGAAAAGAATCGGCAGTAGGGCGGAAACGTGTTGACCACCGATTAGTTTTTTGCTAATAACTCTTGCAGAGTTCGATGGAAAAGTCGTAAGAAATAAAATTTTTTTGATCAAAACTGAAATATCCTCGAAATCATTAAAGAAGAAGTACCTTATCAGACGTAAATATGCCTTATATAATAAGAGACATTAAAATTTTTTTAATTGCATAAATGGGCGGCATTTTATTCAGAATTACTAGTTTTTTACTAGTTTTTATCTGTTCCTCTTTCAGATGGCATTATTCAGAATTAATAGTTTTTTACATGGACAAAAAATTCGTTTAATTTTTTCCCATTAAATACTAGAATTATAGAAAAGTACTTTGTGAAAAGAATCGGCAGTAGGACGGAAACGTGTTGACCACCGATTGGTTTTTTGCTAATAACTCTTGCAGAATTCGATGGAAAAGTCGTAAGAAATAAAATTTTTTTCATCAAAACTGAAATATCCTCGAAATCATTAAAGAAGAAGTACCTTATCAGACGTTAATATGCCTTATATAATAAGAGACATTAAAATTTTTTTAATTGCATAAATGGGCGGCATTTTATTCAGAATTACTAGTTTTTTACTAGTTTTTATCTGTTCCTCTTTCAGATGGCATTATTCAGAATTAATAGTTTTTTACATGGACAAAAAATTCGTTTAATTTTTTCCCATTAAATACTAGAATTATAGAAAACTACTTTGCGAAAAGAATCGGCAGTAGTGTTGACCACCGATTAGTTTTTTGCTAATAACTCTTGCATCCTTCGACCGACTTCTTCGACTAACGGCTGGATGGAAAGTTTATCTATTCCTCTTTCAGATGGCATTAACATATTTTACGAAAAGTCGTAAGAAATAAAATTTTTTTGATCAAAACTGAAATATCCCATGAAATACTAGAATTATAGAAAACTACTTTGCGAAAAGAATCGGCAGTGGGACGGAAACGTGTTGACAACCAATTAGTTTTTTGCTAAGAACTCTTGCATCCTTCGACCGACTTCTTCGACTAAGAGGTGGATGGAAAGCTTATCTGTTCCTCTTTCAGATGGCATTAATATATTTTACAAAAAGTCGTAAGAAATAAATTTTTTTTGATCAAAACTAAAATATCCTCGAAATCATTGAAGAAGAAGTACCTTATCAGACGAAAATATGCCTTATCTAATAAGAGACATTTAAATTTTTTTTAATTGCATAAATGGGCGGCACTTTATTCAGAATTAATAGTTTTTTACATGGATAAAAAATTCGTTTAATATTTTCCCATTAAATTCTAGAATTATTGAAAAGTACTTCGCGAAAAGAATCGGCAGTAGGACGGAAACGTGTTGACCACCGATTAGTTTTTTGCTAATAACTCTTGCAGAGTTCGATGGAAAGCTTATCTGTTCCTCTTTCAGATGGCATTAACATATTTTACGAAAAGTCGTAAGAAATAAAATTTTTTTGATCAAAACTGAAATATCCTCGAAATCATTAAAGAAGAAGTACCTTATCAGACGTAAATATGCCTTATCTAATAAGAGACATTAAAATTTTTTTTATTGCATAAATGGGCGGCATTTTATTTAGAATTAATAGTTTTTTACATGGATAAAAAATCTGTTTAATATTTTCCCATTAAATTCTAGAATTATAGAAAAGTACTTCGCGAAAAGAATCGGCAGTAGGACGGAAACGTGTTGACCACCGATTAGTTTTTTGCTAATAACTCTTGCAGAGTTCGATGGAAAGTTTATCTGTTCCTCTTTCAGATGGCATTAACATATTTTACGAAAAGTCGTAAGAAATAAAATTTTTTTGGTCAAAACTAAAATATCCTCGAAATCATTGAAAAATAAGTACCTTATCAGACGAAAATATGCCTTATCTAATAAGAGACATATGAATTTTTTTAATTGCATAAATGGGCGGCTTTTTATTCAGAGTTAATAGTTTTTTACATGGACAAAAAATTCGTTTAATTTTTTCCCATTAAATACTAGAATTATAGAAAAGTACTTTGCGAATAGAATCGGCAGTAGGACGGAAACGTGTTGACCACCGATTAGCTTTTTGCTAATAACTCTTGCATCCTTCGACCGACTTCTTCGACTAAGAGCTCGATAGAAAGCTTATCTGTTCCTCTCTCAGATGGCATTAACATAGTTTACGAAAAGTCCCATTAAATACTAGAATTATAGAAAAGTACTTTGCGAATAGAATCGGCAGTAGGACGGAAACGTGTTGACCACCGATTAGCTTTTTGCTAATAACTCTTGCATCCTTCGACCGACTTCTTCGACTAAGAGCTCGATAGAAAGCTTATCTGTTCCTCTCTCAGATGGCATTAACATAGTTTACGAAAAGTCGTAAGAAATAAAATTTTTTTGATCAAAACTGAAATATCCCATGAAATACTAGAATTATAGAAAACTACTTTGCGAAAAGAATCGGCAGTAGGACGGAAACGTGTTGACCACCAATTAGTTTGTTGCTAATAACTCTTGCATCCTTCGACCGACTTCTTCGACTAAGAGCTGGATGGAAAGCTTATCTCTTCCTCTTTCAGATGGCATTAACATATTTTACAAAAAGTCGTAAGAAATATATTTTTTTTGATGAAAACTAAAATATCCTCGAAATCATTGAAGAAGAAGTACCTTATCAGACGAAAATATGCCTTATCTAATAAGAGACATAAAAATTTTTTAATTGCATAAATGGGCGGCATTTTATTCAGAATAGTTTTTTACATGGATAAAAAATTCGTTTAATATTGTCCCATTAAATTCTAGAATTATAGAAAAGTACTTTGTGAAAAGAATCGGCAGTAGGACGGAAACGTGTTGACCATCGATCAGTTTTTTGCTAATAACTCTTGCATCCTTCGACCGACTTCTTCGACTAAGAGCTGGATGGAAAGCTTATCTCTTCCCCTTTCAGATCGCATTAACATATTTTACAAAAAGTTGTAAGAAATATATTTTTTTTTGATGAAAACTAAAATATCCTCGAAATCATTGAAGAAGAAGTACCTTTTCAGACGAAAATATGCCTTATCTAATAAGAGACATTTAAATTTTTTTAATTGCATAAATGGGCGGCATTTTATTCAGAATTAATAGTTTTTTACATGGATAAAAAATTCGTTTAATATTTTCCCATTAAATTCTAGAATTATAGAAAAGTATTTCGCGAAAAGAATCGGCAGTAGGGCGGAAACGTGTTGACCACCGATTAGTTTTTTGCTAATAACTCTTGCAGAGTTCGATGGAAAAGTCGTAAGAAATAAAATTTTTTTGATCAAAACTGAAATATCCTCGAAATCATTAAAGAAGAAGTACCTTATCAGACGTAAATATGCCTTATATAATAAGAGACATTAAAATTTTTTTAATTGCATAAATGGGCGGCATTTTATTCAGAATTACTAGTTTTTTACTAGTTTTTATCTGTTCCTCTTTCAGATGGCATTATTCAGAATTAATAGTTTTTTACATGGACAAAAAATTCGTTTAATTTTTTCCCATTAAATACTAGAATTATAGAAAAGTACTTTGTGAAAAGAATCGGCAGTAGGACGGAAACGTGTTGACCACCGATTGGTTTTTTGCTAATAACTCTTGCAGAATTCGATGGAAAAGTCGTAAGAAATAAAATTTTTTTCATCAAAACTGAAATATCCTCGAAATCATTAAAGAAGAAGTACCTTATCAGACGTTAATATGCCTTATATAATAAGAGACATTAAAATTTTTTTAATTGCATAAATGGGCGGCATTTTATTCAGAATTACTAGTTTTTTACTAGTTTTTATCTGTTCCTCTTTCAGATGGCATTATTCAGAATTAATAGTTTTTTACATGGACAAAAAATTCGTTTAATTTTTTCCCATTAAATACTAGAATTATAGAAAACTACTTTGCGAAAAGAATCGGCAGTAGGACGGAAACGTGTTGACCACCAATTAGTTTTTTGCTAATAACTCTTGCATCCTTCGACCGACTTCTTCGACTAAGAGCTCGATAGAAAGCTTATCTGTTCCTCTTTCAGATAGCATTAACATAGTTTACGAAAAGTCGTAAGAAATAAAATTTTTTTGATCAAAACTGAAATATCCCATGAAATACTAGAATTATAGAAAACTACTTTGCAAAAAGAATCGGCAGTTGGACGGAAACGTGTTGACCACCAATTAGTTTTTTGCTAATAACTCTTGCATCCTTCGACCGACTTCTTCGACTAAGAGCTGGATGGAAAGCTTATCTCTTCCTCTTTCAGATGGCATTAATATATTTTACGAAAAGTCGTAAGAAATAAATTTTTTTTGATCAAAACTAAAATATCCTCGAAATCATTGAAGAAGAAGTACCTTATCAGACGAAAATATGCCTTATCTAATAAGAGACATTTAAATTTTTTTTATTGCATAAATGGGCGGCATTTTATTCAGAATTAATAGTTTTTTACATGGACAAAAAATTCGTTTAATTTTTTCCCATTAAATTCTAGAATTATAGAAAAGTACTTTGTGAAAAGAATCGGCAGTAGGACGGAAACGTGTTGACCATCGATCAGTTTTTTGCTAATAACTCTTGCATCCTTCGACCGACTTCTTCGACTAAGAGCTGGATGGAAAGCTTATCTCTTCCCCTTTCAGATCGCATTAACATATTTTACAAAAAGTTGTAAGAAATATATTTTTTTTTGATGAAAACTAAAATATCCTCGAAATCATTGAAGAAGAAGTACCTTTTCAGACGAAAATATGCCTTATCTAATAAGAGACATTTAAATTTTTTTAATTGCATAAATGGGCGGCATTTTATTCAGAATTAATAGTTTTTTACATGGATAAAAAATTCGTTTTATATTTTCCCATTAAATTCTAGAATTATAGAAAAGTATTTCGCGAAAAGAATCGGCAGTAGGGCGGAAACGTGTTGACCACCGATTAGTTTTTTGCTAATAACTCTTGCAGAGTTCGATGGAAAAGTCGTAAGAAATAAAATTTTTTTGATCAAAACTGAAATATCCTCGAAATCATTAAAGAAGAAGTACCTTATCAGACGTAAATATGCCTTATATAATAAGAGACATTAAAATTTTTTTAATTGCATAAATGGGCGGCATTTTATTCAGAATTACTAGTTTTTTACTAGTTTTTATCTGTTCTTCTTTCAGATGGCATTATTCAGAATTAATAGTTTTTTACATGGACAAAAAATTCGTTTAATTTTTTCCCATTAAATACTAGAATTATAGAAAACTACTTTGCGAAAAGAATCGGCAGTAGGACGGAAACGTGTTGACCACCAATTAGTTTTTTGCTAATAACTCTTGCATCCTTCGACCGACTTCTTCGACTAAGAGCTCGATAGAAAGCTTATCTGTTCCTCTTTCAGATAGCATTAACATAGTTTACGAAAAGTCGTAAGAAATAAAATTTTTTTGATCAAAACTGAAATATCCCATGAAATACTAGAATTATAGAAAACTACTTTGCAAAAAGAATCGGCAGTTGGACGGAAACGTGTTGACCACCGATTAGTTTTTTGCTAATAACTCTTGCAGAGTTCGATGGAAAAGTCGTAAGAAATAAAATTTTTTTGATCAAAACTAAAATATCCTCGAAATCATTGAAGAAGAAGTACCTTATCAGACGAAAATATGCCTTATCTAATAAGAGACATTTAAATTTTTTTTATTGCATAAATGGGCGGCATTTTATTCAGAATTAATAGTTTTTTACATGGACAAAAAATTCGTTTAATTTTTTCCCATTAAATTCTAGAATTATAGAAAAGTACTTTGTGAAAAGAATCGGCAGTAGGACGGAAACGTGTTGACCATCGATCAGTTTTTTGCTAATAACTCTTGCATCCTTCGACCGACTTCTTCGACTAAGAGCTGGATGGAAAGCTTATCTCTTCCCCTTTCAGATCGCATTAACATATTTTACAAAAAGTTGTAAGAAATATATTTTTTTTTGATGAAAACTAAAATATCCTCGAAATCATTGAAGAAGAAGTACCTTTTCAGACGAAAATATGCCTTATCTAATAAGAGACATTTAAATTTTTTTAATTGCATCAATGGGCGGCATTTTATTCAGAATTAATAGTTTTTTACATGGATAAAAAATTCGTTTAATATTTTCCCATTAAATTCTAGAATTATAGAAAAGTATTTCGCGAAAAAAATCGGCAGTAGGGCGGAAACGTGTTGACCACCGATTAGTTTTTTGCTAATAACTCTTGCAGAGTTCGATGGAAAAGTCGTAAGAAATAAAATTTTTTTGATCAAAACTGAAATATCCTCGAAATCATTAAAGAAGAAGTACCTTATCAGACGTAAATATGCCTTATATAATAAGAGACATTAAAATTTTTTTAATTGCATAAATGGGCGGCATTTTATTCAGAATTAATAGTTTTTTACATGGACAAAAAATTCGTTAAATTTTTTCCCATTAAATACTAGAATTATAGAAAAGTACTTTGTGAAAAGAATCGGCAGTAGGACGGAAACGTGATGACCATCGATTAGTTTTTTGCTAATAACTCTTGCATCCTTCGACCGACTTCTTCGACTAAGAGCTGGATGGAAAGCTTATCTGTTCCTCTTTCAGATGGCATTATTCAGAATTAATAGTTTTTTACATGGACAAAAAATTCGTTTAATTTTTTCCCATTAAATACTAGAATTATAGAAAAATACTTTGTGAAAATAATCGGCAGTAGGACGGAAACGTGTTGACCACCGATTAGTTTTTTGCTAATAACTCTTGCATCCTTCGACCGACTTCTTCGACTAACGGCTGGATGGAAAGCTTATCTATTCCTCTTTCAGATGGCATTAACATATTTTACGAAAAGTCGTAAGAAATAAAATTTTTTTTATCAAAACTGAAATATCCCATGAAATACTAGAATTATAGAAAACTACTTTGCGAAAAGAATCGGCAGTAGGACGGAAACGTGTTGACCACCAATTAGTTTTTTGCTAAGAACTCTTGCATCCTTCGACCGACTTCTTCGACTAAGAGGTGGATGGAAAGCTTATCTGTTCCTCTTTCAGATGGCATTAATATATTTTACAAAAAGTCGTAAGAAATAAATTTTTTTTGATCAAAACTAAAATATCCTCGAAATCATTGAAGAAGAAGTACCTTATCAGACGAAAATATGCCTTATCTAATAAGAGACATTTAAATTTTTTTTAATTGCATAAATGGGCGGCATTTTATTCAGAATTAATAGTTTTTTACATGGATAAAAAATTCGTTTAATATTTTCCCATTAAATTCTAGAATTATTGAAAAGTACTTCGCGAAAAGAATCGGCAGTAGGACGGAAACGTGTTGACCACCGATTAGTTTTTTGCTAATAACTCTTGCAGAGTTCGATGGAAAGCTTATCTGTTCCTCTTTCAGATGGCATTAACATATTTTACGAAAAGTCGTAAGAAATAAAATTTTTTTGATCAAAACTGAAATATCCTCGAAATCATTAAACAAGAAGTACCTTATCAGACGTAAATATGCCTTATCTAATAAGAGACATTAAAATTTTTTTTATTGCATAAATGGGCGGCATTTTATTCAGAATTAATAGTTTTTTACGTGGATAAAAAATCCGTTTAATATTTTCCCATTAAATTCTAGAATTATAGAAAAGTACTTCGCGAAAAGAATCGGCAGTAGGACGGAAACGTGTTGACCACCGATTAGTTTTTTGCTAATAACTCTTGCAGATTTCGATGGAAAGTTTATCTGTTCCTCTTTCAGATGGCATTATCATATTTTACGAAAAGTCGTAAGAAATAAAATTTTTTTGGTCAAAACTAAAATATCCTCGAAATCATTGAAAAATAAGTACCTTATCAGACGAAAATATGCCTTATCTAATAAGAGACATATGAATTTTTTTAATTGCATAAATGGGCGGCTTTTTATTTAGAATTAATAGTTTTTTACATGGACAAAAAATTCGTTTAATTTTTTCCCATTAAATACTAGAATTATAGAAAAGTACTTTGCGAAAAGAATCGGCAGTAGGACGGAAACGTGTTGACCACCGATTAGCTTTTTGCTAATAACTCTTGCATCCTTCGACCGACTTCTTCGACTAAGAGCTCGATAGAAAGCTTATCTGTTCCTCTTTCAGATGGCATTAACATAGTCTACGAAAAGTCGTAAGAAATAAAATTTTTTTGATCAAAACTGAAATATCCCATGAAATACTAGAATTATAGAAAACTACTTTGCGAAAAGAATCGGCAGTAGGACGGAAACGTCTTGACCACCAATTAGTTTGTTGCTAATAACTCTTGCATCCTTCGACCGACTTCTTCGACTAAGAGCTGGATGGAAAGCTTATCTCTTCCTCTTTCAGATGGCATTAACATATTTTACAAAAAGTCGTAAGAAATATATTTTTTTTTATGAAAACTAAAATATCCTCGAAATCATTGAAGAAGAAGTACCTTATCAGACGAAAATATGCCTTATCTAATAAGAGACATAAAAATTTTTTTAATTGCATAAATGGGCGGCATTTTATTCAGAATTAATAATTTTTTACATGGATAAAAAATTCGTTTAATATTTTCCCATTAAATTCTAGAATTATAGAAAAGTATTTCGCGAAAAGAATCGGCAGTAGGGCGGAAACGTGTTGACCACCGATTAGTTTTTTGCTAATAACTCTTGCAGAATTCGATGGAAAAGTCGTAAGAAATAAAATTTTTTTGATCAAAACTGAAATATCCTCGAAATCATTAAAGAAGAAGTACCTAATCAGACGTTAATATGCCTTATATAATAAGAGACATTAAAATTTTTTTAATTGCATAAATGGGCGGCATTTTATTCAGAATTACTAGTTTTTTACTAGTTTTTATCTGTTCCTCTTTCAGATGGCATTAAAAAAGCTTATCTATTCCTCTTTCAGATGGCATTAACATATTTTACGAAAAGTCGTAAGAAATAAAATTTTTTTGATCAAAACTGAAATATCCCATGAAATACTAGAATTATAGAAAACTACTTTGCGAAAAGAATCGGCAGTAGGACGGAAACGTGTTGACCACCAATTAGTTTTTTGCTAAGAACTCTTGCATCCTTCGACCGACTTCTTCGACTAAGAGCTGGATGAAAAGCTTATCTGTTCCTCTTTTAGATGGCATTAATATATTTTACAAAAAGTCGTAAGAAATAAATTTTTTTTGATCAAAACTAAAATATCCTCGAAATCATTGAAGAAGAAGTACCTTATCAGACGAAAATATGCCTTATCTAATAAGAGACATTTAAATTTTTTTTAATTGCATAAATGGGCGGCATTTTATTCAGAATTAATAGTTTTTTACATGGATAAAAAATTCGTTTAATATTTTCCCATTAAATTCTAGAATTATTGAAAAGTACTTCGCGAAAAGAATCGGCAGTAGGACGGAAACGTGTTGACCACCGATTAGTTTTTTGCTAATAACTCTTGCAGAGTTCGATGGAAAGCTTATCTGTTCCTCTTTCAGATGGCATTAACATATCTTACGAAAAGTCGTAAGAAATAAAATTTTTTTGATCAAAACTGAAATATCCTCGAAATCATTAAAGAAGAAGTACCTTATCAGACGTAAATATGCCTTATCTAATAAGAGACATTAAAATTTTTTTTATTGCATAAATGGGCGGCATTTTATTCAGAATTAATAGTTTTTTACATGGATAAAAAATCCGTTTAATATTTTCCCATTAAATTCTAGAATTATAGAAAAGTACTTCGCGAAAAGAATCGGCAGTAGGACGGAAACGTGTTGACCACCGATTAGCTTTTTGCTAATAACTCTTGCATCCTTCGACCGACTTCTTCGACTAAGAGCTCGATAGAAAGCTTATCTGTTCCTCTTTCAGATGGCATTAACATAGTTTACGAAAAGTCGTAAGAAATAAAATTTTTTTTATCAAAACTGAAATATCCCATGAAATACTAGAATTATAGAAAACTACTTTGCGAAAAGAATCGGCAGTAGGACGGAAACGTGTTGACCACCAATTAGTTTGTTGCTAATAACTCTTGCATCCTTCGACCGACTTCTTCGACTAAGAGCTGGATGGAAAGCTTATCTCTTCCTCTTTCAGATGGCATTAACATATTTTACAAAAAGTCGTAAGAAATATATTTTTTTTGATGAAAACTAAAATATCCTCGAAATCATTGAAGAAGAAGTACCTTATCAGACGAAAATATGCCTTATCTGAACAATGTGCGAATTCCGTCAAGTACGGACGTGTTTTTCTTGTGCTTCGGAAAATTAACTTAAAACCCATCAGTGCAGTGAAAGATCTAATAATAATTAGTGTATATCGCGAAAAGACGCTTAGTGCGATAATTCCCACAAATCTATCAACTAATTAATCAATTGATTAGCCACAATAAACAATAAAAAACAATTAAAACCAAATCTCTATTAATACAATGAGTAAAAAAGAAATCGAAACTCGCAGTGAACTGCAGCGTAAGCAAGACGAGCGTCGGCTCTCTTTGCAACGGAACAACGCGTATTTCACCTATAACGCCGCGTCAACCGAAAATACTACAGCTCTAGAGCGATCGAGGGCAATGACCAATGTAGCGCACGAACTATTGCACGTAGCGAGCGGGAGAGCGCGTTCTTGCTCTCCGTCGCTACCGTCCACGTCTCAAACGCCACAGAGCGCCGTGTCCGCTCATCAGCAGATATGTACTGGCCAGAGAGACCTGTGCCCATCTACGACGACTAGTACAACAATGTCACTAACTACCTCAACAGTAAGTACAACAACAACTTCAACGGTATCAACTGCCAGTCCAATTGCCAATGCAAATATAACTGGCGCAACATTACCTAAAGAAAACGCAAACAAAGAAACAAAAAGGCCGGCCGTACAGACTGGAATGGATCGCTACATTCGATTTAAAAGAAAGTTGAGCCCCCTAAACTCGAAGCCGAAAATTACCCGTGTTAGCTTCAGCCTACCACCAAGCGAAACGCCTGATAATACCAACAGGTTCAAAATTCTGGCAGATAACACTTCTGATCTGGCCCCCGAAACAGAAAGCGTTAAAAGAATGCCAAAGCCACCACCAATTTACATCCGTGAAAAAAGCTGCAACGCCTTAGTCAGCAAATTTATCGAGCTTATTGGAAAGGACAACTTTCATATAATCCCCCTTGTAAAGGGAAATATACATGAAACAAAGGTACAAACTAAGTCCGAAGATAACTACAGAGTACTGTCGAAGTACCTGAGCGACAACAAAGAGAACTTCTATACGTACCAGCTAAAAAGCAGCAAAGGCCTGCAAGTCGTACTAAAGGGCATAGAGCCTGAAGTCACTTCTGCGGAAGTAATCAACGCGTTACAAGAGAAAGGATTCAGTGCCAAAACTGTTTTCAACATCCAAAATAAGGATAGAAAGCCGCAACCACTCTTTAAGGTAGAACTTAATCCAGAAAGCAAGCCGCTAAAGAAAAACGAAGTGCACCCGATATACAAACTTCAATTTCTACTGCACCGCAGAATCACCGTAGAAGAACCGCACAAACGCAATGGTCCCGTACAATGTACGAGTTGCCAAGAATATGGCCATACAAGGTCGTATTGTACTCTGCGCCCCGTGTGTGTAGCTTGTGGAGAGCTTCACGACATTACACACTGCCAGGCGAGCAAAGACGACGCCAGCACAAAAAAATGCGCCAACTGTGGTGGTAACCACACAGCTAACTATAAAGGTTGCCCAATATACAAGGAACTGAAAACACGAATCCACCAGCGAGTGACCACTACACGCTCTCAAAACGCACAGCCTACATTTACACCATCTAAATTAAACCCAGACGTTTTCTTTTCGACCGCAGCCAGATCTTCACTTGGCGGAATCTCAACCAAAAACGTGACATTTGCCAGTGCTCTAAAATCAGGACTGGTTCCCCCTACCCCAAACACGCCGAACCCACAACTAGCACATGCAGATTTAAACGCGACTCAACACCACCAAATGCCGGGGCAGCAACAAAGCAACTTTGAAGCAATGTTATCAACCATGCAGCAAAGTCTAATGGAGTTTATGTCTTTTATGCGGACAACTATGCAGGATTTAATGCGTAACCAAAATCTACTGATACAAATGCTGATTTCACAACAGTCCAAATAAACCATGCCTTCCCTACGCATATCTACGTGGAATGCTAATGGCGTCTCACAGCACAAACTTGAGCTAGCTCAATTTCTACTTGACAAACACATTGACGTAATGCTACTCTCAGAAACACACCTCACAAACAAATATAATTTTAACATACGAGGCTACGTATTTTATGGAACAAACCATCCTGATGGTAAAGCACATGGGGGGACTGGTATTCTGATTAGAAACCGTCTCAAACACCACTGCCATAGAAGATTTGCAGAAAACTATCTACAGGCCACATCTATAAACATACAATTAGATAGTGGTAACCATCTAACACTAGCCGCCGTATACTGCCCACCTCGCTTCAATATATCTGAAACTGAGTTCATGCAGTTCTTTAACACACTCGGAGAACACTTCATAGCAGCAGGAGATTACAATGCCAAGCACACTCACTGGGGATCTCGTCTAGTGTCCCCAAAAGGAAAACAATTATACAATGCAATTATAAAAGCCAGCAATAAGCTCGACCATCTCTCTCCCGGCAGACCAACATACTGGCCGGGTGACCCCAATAAACTACCCGACCTAATTGACTTTGCAATAACAAAAAATATTCCCCGAACCCTGCTAAGCGCCGAAAGTCTTTCAGATCTCTCGTCTGATCACTCGCCTGTATTAATTAACCTACTTCGACATCCAAAAACCGTAGATCAACCAATTAGATTGATCTCGCATAAAACCAACTGGGTCAGTTACAAAAAATATTTTAGCTCACACATTGAGCTAGATCCTCCCCTAACCACGACATAGGCTTAAGAGCGCCGCACGCAACCTCTCTAAAGCGTTAAAGCAAGAAGAAGCATATACCCAACGCCGGTACATAGAACAACTATCCACATCCAGTACAAGAAACTCACTGTGGAGAGCTCACCCAACCCTAAGCTCACCGACAGAAACCGTGATGCCTATAAGAAACCCTGCAGGCGGCTGGGCCCGCAGCGACGAAGATAGAGCAAGAACATTTGCCGCCCACCTTGAAAATGTGTTTCAACCAAATCCTTGCACAAATGCGACTACACTACCAGCATTAACAAACGACGCCGAGCTTCAACGTGACTCAATCGAGTTTCGACCAAACGAAATCGCTAATATTATCAAAAAGGAACTGAACCCAAAAAAATCACCGGGCTGCGATTTAATAACCCCAAAAATGATTATTGAGCTCCCATATTGTGCTGTTTGCACGATCGCGAAGCTCTTCAATGCCATCACTAAACTTGGCTATTTTCCAGAAAGATGGAAAAAGTCTATCATCATAATGATACCAAAGCCAGGAAAAGATCACACGATTCCCTCGTCGTACAGACCAATAAGTTTATTATCGTGTCTATCAAAACTTTTCGAAAAATGCGTGCTAACTCGGATCAACTCATTCCTGAGAACACACAACAAAATCCCTTCACACCAGTTCGGCTTTCGTGAAAAACACGGAACTATTGAGCAGGTTAATCGCATAACATCAGAAATACGAAGCGCGTTTGAAAATCGAGAATACTGCACAGCAATATTTTTGGATGTCTCACAAGCATTCGACAGAGTTTGGTTAGACGGTTTAATGCATAAAATTAAAACAATGCTTCCAAACAACACGCACAAGCTACTAAAGTCATACCTCTACGACAGGAAGTTTACAGTGAGATGTAACAGTGATATGTCCGACGACCACACCATTAGAGCTGGAGTTCCTCAAGGTAGCGTACTCGGTCCTACGTTATATGTCCTCTACACATCAGACATCCCAACAAGCAGACGTCTAACAACATCCACCTTTGCTGACGATACAGCTATTCTCAGCCGTTCCAGATGCCCTATGCAAGCAACAGCGCAGTTAGCTCTTCACCTGGTCGACATAGAAAAATGGCTAGCTGACTGGCGAATAAAAGTCAACGAACAAAAATGCAAACACGTTACGTTCACTCTAAACAGGCAAGATTGCCCACCGCTGATGTTAAACAACACTACGCTTCCGCAAACAAACGAAGTGACATACCTCGGAGTACATCTCGATAGAAGACTCACATGGCGCAGGCACATCGAGGCCAAGAGAACGCATTTTAAACTAAAAGCAAATAGCCTCCATTGGCTTATCAACGCTCGCTCTTCCCTTAGTCTTGACTACAAAGTCCTGCTCTACAATTCTGTTCTCAAACCTATCTGGACCTACGGCTCCCAGTTATGGGGAAACATTGAAATCATTCAGAGAACCCAGTCAAAGATATTGAGAACCATCACCGGGGCACCGTGGTA
Organism: Phortica okadai; assembly: GCA_034638295.1. Lineage (NCBI taxonomy): Eukaryota > Metazoa > Arthropoda > Insecta > Diptera > Drosophilidae > Phortica > Phortica okadai. The sequence continues at coordinate 17,490,422 of CM067852.1, forward strand.
TGTTCGAAACGAAAACATACAAAAAGATTTAAATATTCAACCAGTCAGAGATGTAATAGCAGAACTCAAGGAACAATACTACAGCAAGCTTTCTTCGCACCCTAACCATCTCGCCAGAAGATTAACAAGGTTGAGCAGCCAATCCCGTCTTCGTCGAAATGACCTTCCAACCCAGCGATAGACCCTAGGGCCCCGCAACCTATCTGCAGTTCAAAAGAACTGCTAGTTAATATATAGGCATAAGATCTGCAAACTTATTGTTAGTCTCATAAAGAGAAGATTCAATAAATAAAGCAAAGTTTTAATAAAAAAAAAAAAAAAAAAAAAATCTAATAAGAGACATAAAAATTTTTTTAATTGCATAAATGGGCGGCATTTTATTCAGAATTAATAGTTTTTTACATGGATAAAAAATTCGTTTAATATTTTCCCATTAAATTCTAGAATTATAGAAAAGTATTTCGCGAAAAGAATCGGCAGTAGGGCGGAAACGTGTTGACCACCGATTAGTTTTTTGCTAATAACTCTTGCAGAATTCGATGGAAAAGTCGTAAGAAATAAAATTTTTTTGATCAAAACTGAAATATCCTCGAAATCATTAAAGAAGAAGTACCTTATCAGACGTTAATATGCCTTATATAATAAGAGACATTAAAATTTTTTTAATTGCATAAATGGGCGGCATTTTATTCAGAATTACTAGTTTTTTACTAGTTTTTATCTGTTCCTCTTTCAGATGGCATTATTCAGAATTAATAGTTTTTTACATGGACAAAAAATTCGTTTAATTTTTTCCCATTAAATACTAGAATTATAGAAAAGTACTTTGCGAAAAGAATCGGCAGTAGGACGGAAACGTGTTGACCACCGATTAGCTTTTTGCTAATAACTCTTGCATCCTTCGACCGACTTCTTCGACTAAGAGCTCGATAGAAAGCTTATCTGTTCCTCTTTCAGATGGCATTAACATAGTTTACGAAAAGTCGTAAGAAATAAAATTTTTTTGATCAAAACTGAAATATCCCATGAAATACTAGAATTATAGAAAACTACTTTGCGAAAAGAATCGGCAGTAGGACGGAAACGTGTTGACCACCAATTAGTTTTTTGCTAAGAACTCTTGCATCCTTCGACCGACTTCTTCGACTAAGAGCTGGATGGAAAGCTTATCTATTCCTCTTTCAGATGGCATTAACATATTTTACGAAAAGTCGTAAGAAATAAAATTTTTTTGATCAAAACTGAAATATCCCATGAAATACTAGAATTATAGAAAACTACTTTGCGAAAAGAATCGGCAGTAGGACGGAAACGTGTTGACCACCAATTAGTTTTTTGCTAAGAACTCTTGCATCCTTCGACCGACTTCTTCGACTAAGAGCTGGATGAAAAGCTAATCTGTTCCTCTTTCAGATGGCATTAATATATTTTACAAAAAGTCGTAAGAAATAAATTTTTTTTGATCAAAACTGAAATATCCTCGAAATCATTAAAGAAGAAGTACCTTATCAGACGTAAATATGCCTTATCTAATAAGAGACATTAAAATTTTTTTTATTGCATAAATGGGCGGCATTTTATTCAGAATTAATAGTTTTTTACATGGATAAAAAATTCGTTTAATATTTTCCCATTAAATTCTAGAATTATTGAAAAGTACTTCGCGAAAAGAATCGGCAGTAGGACGGAAACGTGTTGACCACCGATTAGTTTTTTGCTAATAACTCTTGCAGAGTTCGATGGAAAGCTTATCTGTTCCTCTTTGAGATGGCATTAACATATTTTACGAAAAGTCGTAAGAAATAAAATTTTTTTGATCAAAACTGAAATATCCTCGAAATCATTAAAGAAGAAGTACCTTATCAGACGTAAGTATGCCTTATCTAATAAGAGACATTAAAATTTTTTTTATTGCATAAATGGGCGGCATTTTATTCAGAATTAATAGTTTTTTACATGGATAAAAAATTCGTTTAATATTTTCCCATTAAATTCTAGAATTATTGAAAAGTACTTCGCGAAAAGAATTGGCAGTAGGACGGAAACGTGTTGACCACCGATTAGTTTTTTGCTAATAACTCTTGCAGAGTTCGATGGAAAGCTTATCTGTTCCTCTTTCAGATGGCATTAACATATTTTACGAAAAGTCGTAAGAAATAAAATTTTTTTGATCAAAACTGAAATATCCTCGAAATCATTAAAGAAGAAGTACCTTATCAGACGAAAATATGCCTTATCTAATAAGAGACATAAAAATTTTTTAAATTGCATAAATGGGCGGCATTTTATTCAGAATTAATAGTTTTTTACATGGATAAAAAATTCGTTTAATATTTTCCCATTAAATTCTAGAATTATAGAAAAGTATTTCGCGAAAAGAATCGGCAGTAGGGCAAACGTGTTGACCACCGATTAGTTTTTTGCTAATAACTCTTGCAGAATTCGATGGAAAAGTCGTAAGAAATAAAATTTTTTTGATCAAAACTGAAATATCCTCGAAATCATTAAAGAAGAAGTACCTTATCAGACGTTAATATGCCTTATATAATAAGAGACATTAAAATTTTTTTAATTGCATAAATGGGCGGCATTTTATTCAGAATTACTAGTTTTTTACTAGTTTTTATCTGTTCCTCTTTCAGATGGCATTATTCAGAATTAATAGTTTTTTACATGGACAAAAAATTCGTTTAATTTTTTCCCATTAAATACTAGAATTATAGAAAAATACTTTGTGAAAATAATCGGCAGTAGGACGGAAACGTGTTGACCACCGATTAGTTTTTTGCTAATAACTCTTGCATCCTTCGACCGACTTCTTCGACTAAGAGCTGGATGGAAAGCTTATCTATTCCTCTTTCAGATGGCATTAACATATTTTACGAAAAGTCGTAAGAAATAAAATTTTTTTGATCAAAACTGAAATATCCCATGAAATACTAGAATTATAGAAAACTACTTTGCGAAAAGAATCGGCAGTAGGACGGAAACGTGTTGACCACCAATTAGTTTTTTGCTAAGAACTCTTGCATCCTTCGACCGACTTCTTCGACTAAGAGCTGGATGGAAAGCTTATCTATTCCTCTTTCAGATGGCATTAACATATTTTACGAAAAGTCGTAAGAAATAAAATTTTTTTGATCAAAACTGAAATATCCCATGAAATACTAGAATTATAGAAAACTACTTTGCGAAAAGAATCGGCAGTAGGACGGAAACGTGTTGACCACCAATTAGTTTTTTGCTAAGAACTCTTGCATCCTTCGACCGACTTCTTCGACTAAGAGCTGGATGAAAAGCTTATCTGTTCCTCTTTCAGATGGCATTAATATATTTTACAAAAAGTCGTAAGAAATAAAATTTTTTTGATCAAAACTGAAATATCCTCGAAATCATTAAAGAAGAAGTACCTTATCAGACGTAAATATGCCTTATCTAATAAGAGACATTAAAATTTTTTTTATTGCATAAATGGGCGGCATTTTATTCAGAATTAATAGTTTTTTACATGGATAAAAAATTCGTTTAATATTTTCCCATTAAATTCTAGAATTATTGAAAAGTACTTCGCGAAAAGAATCGGCAGTAGGACGGAAACGTGTTGACCACCGATTAGTTTTTTGCTAATAACTCTTGCAGAGTTCGATGGAAAGCGTATCTGTTCCTCTTTCAGATGGCATTAACATATTTTACGAAAAGTCGTAAGAAATAAAATTTTTTTGATCAAAACTGAAATATCCTCGAAATCATTAAAGAAGAAGTACCTTATCAGACGAAAATATGCCTTATCTAATAAGAGACATAAAAATTTTTTAAATTGCATAAATGGGCGGCATTTTATTCAGAATTAATAGTTTTTTACATGGATAAAAAATTCGTTTAATATTTTCCCATTAAATTCTAGAATTATAGAAAAGTATTTCGCGAAAAGAATCGGCAGTAGGGCGGAAACGTGTTGACCACCGATTAGTTTTTTGCTAATAACTCTTGCAGAATTCGATGGAAAAGTCGTAAGAAATAAAATTTTTTTGATCAAAACTGAAATATCCTCGAAATCATTAAAGAAGAAGTACCTTATCAGACGTTAATATGCCTTATATAATAAGAGACATTAAAATTTTTTTAATTGCATAAATGGGCGGCATTTTATTCAGAATTACTAGTTTCTTACTAGTTTTTATCTGTTCCTCTTTCAGATGGCATTATTCAGAATTAATAGTTTTTTACATGGACAAAAAATTCGTTTAATTTTTTCCCATTAAATACTAGAATTATAGAAAAATACTTTGTGAAAATAATCGGCAGTAGGACGGAAACGTGTTGACCACCGATTAGTTTTTTGCTAATAACTCTTGCATCCTTCGACCGACTTCTTCGACTAAGAGCTGGATGGAAAGCTTATCTATTCCTCTTTCAGATGGCATTAACATATTTTACGAAAAGTCGCAAGAAATAAAATTTTTTTGATCAAAACTGAAATATCCCATGAAATACTAGAATTATAGAAAACTACTTTGCGAAAAGAATCGGCAGTAGGACGGAAACGTGTTGACCACCAATTAGTTTTTTGCTAAGAACTCTTGCATCCTTCGACCGACTTCTTCGACTAAGAGCTGGATGAAAAGCTTATCTGTTCCTCTTTCAGATGGCATTAATATATTTTACAAAAAGTCGTAAGAAATAAAATTTTTTTGATCAAAACTAAAATATCCTCGAAATCATTGAAGAAGAAGTACCTTATCAGACGAAAATATGCCTTATCTAATAAGAGACATTTAAATTTTTTTTAATTGCATAAATGGGCGGCATTTTATTCAGAATTAATAGTTTTTTACATGGATAAAAAATTCGTTTAATATTTTCCCATTAAATTCTAGAATTATTGAAAAGTACTTCGCGAAAAGAATCGGCAGTAGGACGGAAACGTGTTGACCACCGATTAGTTTTTTGCTAATAACTCTTGCAGAGTTCGATGGAAAGCTTATCTGTTCCTCTTTCAGATGGCATTAACATATTTTACGAAAAGTCGTAAGAAATAAAATTTTTTTGATCAAAACTGAAATATCCTCGAAATCATTAAAGAAGAAGTACCTTATCAGACGTTAATATGCCTTATATAATAAGAGACATTAAAATTTTTTTAATTGCATAAATGGGCGGCATTTTATTCAGAATTACTAGTTTTTTACATGGACAAAAAATTCGTTTAATTTTTTCCCATTAAATACTAGAATTATAGAAAAGTACTTTGTGAAAAGAATCGGCAGTAGGACGGAAACGTGTTGACCACCGATTAGTTTTTTGCTAATAACTCTTGCATCCTTCGACCGAGTTCTTCGACTAAGAGCTGGATGGAAAGCTTATCTGTTCCTCTTTCAGATGGCATTATTCAGAATTAATAGTTTTTTACATGGACAAAAAATTCGTTTAATTTTTTCCCATTAAATACTAGAATTATAGAAAAATACTTTGTGAAAATAATCGGCAGTAGGACGGAAACGTGTTGACCACCGATTAGTTTTTTGCTAATAACTCTTGCATCCTTCGACCGACTTCTTCGACTAAGAGCTGGATGGAAAGCTTATCTATTCCTCTTTCAGATGGCATTAACATATTTTACGAAAAGTCGTAAGAAATAAAATTTTTTGGATCAAAACTGAAATATCCCATGAAATACTAGAATTATAGAAAACTACTTTGCAAAAAGAATCGGCAGTAGGACGGAAACGTGTTGACCACCAATTAGTTTTTTGCTAAGAACTCTTGCATCCTTCGACCGACTTCTTCGACTAAGAGCTGGATGAAAAGCTTATCTGTTCCTCTTTCAGATGGCATTAATATATTTTACAAAAAGTCGTAAGAAATAAATTTTTTTTGATCAAAACTAAAATATCCTCGAAATCATTGAAGAAGAAGTACCTTATCAGACGAAAATATGCCTTATCTAATAAGAGACATTTAAATTTTTTTTAATTGCATAAATGGGCGGCATTTTATTCAGAATTAATAGTTTTTTACATGGATAAAAAATTCGTTTAATATTTTCCCATTAAATTCTAGAACTATTGAAAAGTACTTCGCGAAAAGAATCGGCAGTAGGACGGAAACGTGTTGACCACCGATTAGTTTTTTGCTAATAACTCTTGCAGAGTTCGATGGAAAGCTTATCTGTTCCTCTTTCAGATGGCATTAACATATCTTACGAAAAGTCGTAAGAAATACAATTTTTTTGATCAAAACTGAAATATCCTCGAAATCATTAAAGAAGAAGTACCTTATCAGACGTAAATATGCCTTATCTAATAAGAGACATTAAAATTTTTTTTATTGCATAAATGGGCGGCATTTTATTCAGAATTAATAGTTTTTTACATGGATAAAAAATCCGTTTAATATTTTCCCATTAAATTCTAGAATTATAGAAAAGTACTTCGCGAAAAGAATCGGCAGTAGGACGGAAACGTGTTGACCACCGATTAGTTTTTTGCTAATAACTCTTGCAGAGTTCGATGGAAAGTTTATCTGTTCCTCTTTCAGATGGCATTAACATAGTTTACGAAAAGTCGTAAGAAATAAAATTTTTTTGATCAAAACTGAAATATCCCATGAAATACTAGAATTATAGAAAAGTACTTTGCGAAAAGAATCGGCAGTAGGACGGAAACGTGTTGACCACCAATTAGTTTTTTGCTAAGAACTCTTGCATCCTTCGACCGACTTCTTCGACTAAGAGCTGGATGGAAAGCTTATCTCTTCCTCTTTCAGATGGCATTAACATATTTTACAAAAAGTCGTAAGAAATATATTTTTTTTGATGAAAACTAAAATATCCTCGAAATCATTGAAGAAGAAGTACCTTATCAGACGAAAATATGCCTTATCTAATAAGAGACATAAAAATTTTTTTAATTGCATAAATGGGCGGCATTTTATTCAGAATTAATAGTTTTTTACATGGATAAAAAATTCGTTTAATATTTTCCCATTAAATTCTAGAATTATAGAAAAGTATTTCGCGAAAAGAATCGGCAGTAGGGCGGAAACGTGTTGACCACCGATTAGTTTTTTGCTAATAACTCTTGCAGAATTCGATGGAAAAGTCGTAAGAAATAAAATTTTTTTGATCAAAACTGAAATATCCTCGAAATCATTAAAGAAGAAGTACCTTATCAGATGTAAATATGCCTTATATAATAAGAGACATTAAAATTTTTTTAATTGCATAAATGGGCAGCATTTTATTCAGAATTAATAGTTTTTTACATGGACAAAAAATTCGTTTAATTTTTTCCCATTAAATACTAGAATTATAGAAAAGTACTTTGTGAAAAGAATCGGCAGTAGGACGGAAATGTGTTGACCACCGATTAGTTTTTTGCTAATAACTCTTGCATCCTTCGACCGAGTTCTTCGACTAAGAGCTGGATGGAAAGCTTATCTGTTCCTCTTTCAGATGGCATTATTCAGAATTAATAGTTTTTTACATGGACAAAAAATTCGTTTAATTTTTTCCCATTAAATACTAGAATTATAGAAAAATAGTTTGTGAAAATAATCGGCAGTAGGACGGAAACGTGTTGACCACCGATTAGTTTTTTGCTAATAACTCTTGCATCCTTCGACCGACTTCTTCGACTAAGAGCTGGATGGAAAGCTTGTCTGTTCCTCTTTCAGATGGCATTAACATATTTTACGAAAAGTCGTAAGAAACAAAATTTTTTTGATCAAAACTGAAAGATCGTCGAAATCATTAAAGAAGAAGTACCTTATCAGACGAAAATATGCTTTATCTAATAAGAGACATAAAAATTTTTTTAATTGCATAAATGGGCGGCATTTTATTCAGAATTAATAGTTTTTTACATGGATAAAAAATTCGTTTAATATTTTCCCATTAAATTCTAGAATTATAGAAAAGTATTTCGCGAAAAGAATCGGCAGTAGGGCGGAAACGTGTTGACCACCGATTAGTTTTTTGCTAATAGCTCTTGCAGAATTCGATGGAAAAGTTGTAAGAAATAAAATTTTTTTGATCAAAACTGAAATATCCTCGAAATCATTAAAGAAGAAGTACCTTAGGGAACGTACCCAAATTACGTGACCCATTTTTGACACTTTTTTAACCCCCTCCCCCCCTCGGTGACCATTTGTAGTATATGCCAAGACCCCCTCTCTCCCTACTACTTTTCACGTAGTAGTTTATAAATATGGTTTATGTAATTCTTTGCAAACAGAGAGTTAAAAAAGCACTATATTTGAACATAGTTCAAAACATTTAAAAATTAAAATTCAACAAATTCAATAGATGATATTGACCACGTGACAAAACTCTAAGACCCTCCCCCGCCCTAGTAACCAAGAGTGGTGTTTTTAAGAACTCCCTCCCCCCCCCTAAATCGGTCACGTAATTTGGGTACGTTCCCTTATCAGATGTAAATATGCCTTATATAATAAGAGACATTAAAATTTTTTTAATTGCATAAATGGGCGGCATTTTATTCAGAATTAATAGTTTTTTACATGGACAAAAAATTCGTTTAATTTTTTCCTATTAAATACTAGAATTATAGAAAAGTACTTTGTGAAAAGAATCGGCAGTAGGACGGAAACGTGTTGACCACCGATTAGTTTTTTGCTAATAACTCTTGCATCCTTCGACCGAGTTCTTCGACTAAGAGCTGGATGGAAAGCTTATATGTTCCTCTTTCAGATGGCATTATTCAGAATTAATAGTTTTTTACATGGACAAAAAATTCGTTTAATTTTTTCCCATTAAATATTAGAATTATAGAAAAGTACTTTGTGAAAAGAATCGGCAGTAGGACGGAAACGTGTGGACCACCGATTATTTTTTTGTTTATAACTCTTGCATCCTTCGACTGACTTCTTCGACTAAGAGCTCGATAGAAAGCTTATCTATTCTTCTTTCAGATAGCATTAACATAGTTTACGAAAAGTCGTAAGAAATAAAATTTTTTTGATCAAAACTGAAATATCCCATGAAATACTAGAATTATAGAAAAGTACTTTGCGAAAAGAATCGGCAGTGGGACGGAAACGTGTTGACCACCAATTAGTTTTTTGCTAATAACTCTTGCATCCTTCGACCGACTTCTTCGACTAAGAGCTGGATGGAAAGCTTATCTCTTCCTCTTTCGGATGGCATTAACATATTTTACAAAAAGTCGTAAGAAGTATATTTTTTTTGATGAAAACTAAAATATCCTCGAAATCATTGAAGAAGAAGTACCTTATCAGACGAAAATATGCCTTATCTAATAAGAGACATTTAAATTTTTTTAATTGCATAAATGGGCGGCATTTTATTCAGAATTAATAGTTTTTTACATGGATAAAAAATTCGTTAAATATTTTCCCATTAAATTCTAGAATTAAAGAAAAGTATTTCGCGAAAAGAATCGGCAGTAGGGCGGAAACGTGTTGACCACCGATTAGTTTTTTGCTAATAACTCTTGCAGAGTTCGATGGAAAGCTTATCTGTTCCTCTTTCAGATGGCATTAACATATTTTACGAAAAGTCGTAAGAAATAAAATTTTTTTGATCAAAACTGAAATATCCCATGAAATACTATAATTATAGAAAACTACTTTGCGAAAAGAATCGGCAGTAGGACGGAAACGTGTTGACCATCGATTAGTTTTTTGCTAATAACTCTTGCATCCTTCGACCGACTTCTTCGACTAAGAGCTGGATGGAAAGCTTATCTCTTCCCCTTTCAGATGGCATTAAGATATTTTACAAAAAGTTGTAAGAAATATATTTTTTTTGATGAAAACTAAAATATCCTCGAAATCATTGAAGAAGAAGTACCTTATCAGACGAAAATATGCCTTATCTAATAAGAGACATTTAAATTTTTTTAATTGCATAAATGGGCGGCATTTTATTCAGAATTAATAGTTTTTTACATGGATAAAAAATTCGTTTAATATTTTCCCATTAAATTCTAGAATTATAGAAAAGTATTTCGTGAAAAGAATCGGCAGTAGGGCGGAAACGTGTTGACCACCGATTAGTTTTTTGCTAATAGCTCTTGCAGAGTTCGATGGAAAAGTCGTAAGAAATAAAATTTTTTTGATCAAAACTGAAATATCCTCGAAATCATTAAAGAAGAAGTACCTTATCAGACGTAAATATGCCTTATATAATAAGAGACATTAAAATTTTTTTAATTGCATAAATGGGCGGCATTTTATTCAGAATTAATAGTTTTTTACATGGACAAAAAATTCGTTAAATTTTTTCCCATTAAATACTAGAATTAAAGAAAAGTACTTTGTGAAAAGAATCGGCAGTAGGACGGAAACGTGATGACCACCGATTAGTTTGTTGTTAATAACTCTTGCATCCTTCGACCGACTTCTTCGACTAAGAGCTGGATGGAAAGCTTATCTCTTCCCCTTTCAGATGGCATTAAGATATTTTACAAAAAGTTGTAAGAAATATATTTTTTTTGATGAAAACTAAAATATCCTCGAAATCATTGAAGAAGAAGTACCTTATCAGACGAAAATATGCCTTATCTAATAAGAGACATTTAAATTTTTTTAATTGCATAAATGGGCGGCATTTTATTCAGAATTAATAGTTTTTTACATGGATAAAAAATTCGTTTAATATTTTCCCATTAAATTCTAGAATTATAGAAAAGTATTTCGTGAAAAGAATCGGCAGTAGGGCGGAAACGTGTTGACCACCGATTAGTTTTTTGCTAATAACTCTTGCAGAGTTCGATGGAAAAGTCGTAAGAAATAAAATTTTTTTGATCAAAACTGAAATATCCTCGAAATCATTAAAGAAGAAGTACCTTATCAGACGTAAATATGCCTTATATAATAAGAGACATTTAAATTTTTTTTAATTGCATAAATGGGCGGCATTTTATTCAGAATTAATAGTTTTTTACATGGATAAAAAATTCGTTTAATATTTTCCCATTAAATTCTAGAATTATTGAAAAGTACTTCGCGAAAAGAATCGGCAGTAGGACGGAAACGTGTTGACCACCGATTAGTTTTTTGCTAATAACTCTTGCAGAGTTCGATGGAAAGCTTATCTGTTCCTCTTTCAGATGGCATTAACATATTTTACGAAAAGTCGTAAGAAATAAAATTTTTTTGATCAAAACTGAAATATCCTCGAAATCATTAAAGAAGAAGTACCTTATCAGACGTTAATATGCCTTATATAATAAGAGACATTAAAATTTTTTTAATTGCATAAATGGGCGGCATTTTATTCAGAATTACTAGTTTTTTACATGGACAAAAAATTCGTTTAATTTTTTCCCATTAAATACTAGAATTATAGAAAAGTACTTTGTGAAAAGAATCGGCAGTAGGACGGAAACGTGTTGACCACCGATTAGTTATTTGCTAATAACTCTTGCATCCTTCGACCGAGTTCTTCGACTAAGAGCTGGATGGAAAGCTTATCTGTTCCTCTTTCAGATGACATTATTCAGAATTAATAGTTTTTTACATGGACAAAAAATTCGTTTAATTTTTTCCCATTAAATACTAGAATTATAGAAAAATACTTTGTGAAAATAATCGGCAGTAGGACGGAAACGTGTTGACCGCCGACTAGTTTTTTGCTAATAACTCTTGCATCCTTCGACCGACTTCTTCGACTAAGAGCTGGATGGAAAGCTTATCTATTCCTCTTTCAGATGGCATTAACATATTTTACGAAAAGTCGTAAGAAATAAAATTGTTTTGATCAAAACTGAAATATCCCATGAAATACTAGAATTATAGACAACTACTTTGCGAAAAGAATCGGCAGTAGGACGGAAACGTGTTGACCACCAATTAGTTTTTTGCTAAGAACTCTTGCATCCTTCGACCGACTTCTTCGACTAAGAGCTGGATGAAAAGCTTATCTGTTCCTCTTTCAGATGGCATAAATATATTTTACAAAAAGTCGTAAGAAATAAATTTTTTTTGTTCAAAACTAAAATATCCTCGAAATCATTGAAGAAGAAGTACCTTATCAGACGAAAATATGCCTTATCTAATAAGAGACATTAAAATTTTTTTTATTGCATAAATAGGCGGCATTTTATTCAGAATTAATAGTTTTTTACATGGATAAAAAATCCGTTTAATATTTTCCCATTAAATTCTAGAACTATTGAAAAGTACTTCGCGAAAAGAATCGGCAGTAGGACGGAAACGTGTTGACCACCGATTAGTTTTTTGCTAATAACTCTTGCAGAGTTCGATGGAAAGCTTATCTGTTCCTCTTTCAGATGGCATTAACATATCTTACGAAAAGTCGTAAGAAATAAAATTTTTTTGATCAAAACTGAAATATCCTCGAAATCATTAAAGAAGAAGTACCTTATCAGACATAAATATGCCTTATCTAATAAGAGACATTAAAATTTTTTTTATTGCATAAATGGGCGGCATTTTATTCAGAATTAATAGTTTTTTACATGGATAAAAAATCCGTTTAATATTTTCCCATTAAATTCTAGAATTATAGAAAAGTACTTCGCGAAAAGAATCGGCAGTAGGACGGAAACGTGTTGACCACCGATTAGTTTTTTGCTAATAACTCTTGCAGAGTTCGATGGAAAGTTTATCTGTTCCTCTTTCAGATGGCATTAACATAGTTTACGAAAAGTCGTAAGAAATAAAATTTTTTTGATCAAAACTGAAATATCCCATGAAATACTAGAATTATAGAAAAGTACTTTGCGAAAAGAATCGGCAGTAGGACGGAAACGTGTTGACCACCAATTAGTTTTTTGCTAAGAACTCTTGCATCCTTCGACCGACTTCTTCGACTAAGAGCTGGATGGAAAGCTTATCTCTTCCTCTTTCAGATGGCATTAACATATTTTACAAAAAGTCGTAAGAAATATATTTTTTTTGATGAAAACTAAAATATCCTCGAAATCATTGAAGAAGAAGTACCTTATCAGACGAAAATATGCCTTATCTAATAAGAGACATAAAAATTTTTTTAATTGCATAAATGGGCGGCATTTTATTCAGAATTAATAGTTTTTTACATGGATAAAAAATTCGTTTAATACTTTCCCATTAAATTCTAGAATTATAGAAAAGTATTTCGCGAAAAGAATCGGCAGTAGGGCGGAAACGTGTTGACCACCGATTAGTTTTTTGCTAATAACTCTTGCAGAATTCGATGGAAAAGTCGTAAGAAATAAAATTTTTTTGATCAAAACTGAAATATCCTCGAAATCATTAAAGAAGAAGTACCTTATCAGACGTTAATATGCCTTATATAATAAGAGACATTAAAATTTTTTTAATTGCATAAATGGGCGGCATTTTATTCAGAATTACTAGTTTCTTACTAGTTTTTATCTGTTCCTCTTTCAGATGGCATTATTCAGAATTAATAGTTTTTTACATGGACAAAAAATTCGTTTAATTTTTTCCCATTAAATACTAGAATTATAGAAAAATACTTTGTGAAAATAATCGGCAGTAGGACGGAAACGTGTTGACCACCGATTAGTTTTTTGCTAAGAACTCTTGCATCCTTCGACCGACTTCTTCGACTAAGAGCTGGATGAAAAGCTTATCTGTTCCTCTTTCAGATGGCATTAATATATTTTACAAAAAGTCGTAAGAAATAAAATTTTTTTGATCAAAACTAAAATATCCTCGAAATCATTGAAGAAGAAGTACCTTATCAGACGAAAATATGCCTTATCTAATAAGAGACATTTAAATTTTTTTTAATTGCATAAATGGGCGGCATTTTATTCAGAATTAATAGTTTTTTACATGGATAAAAAATTCGTTTAATATTTTCCCATTAAATTCTAGAATTATTGAAAAGTACTTCGCGAAAAGAATCGGCAGTAGGACGGAAACGTGTTGACCACCGATTAGTTTTTTGCTAATAACTCTTGCAGAGTTCGATGGAAAGCTTATCTGTTCCTCTTTCAGATGGCATTAACATATTTTACGAAAAGTCGTAAGAAATAAAATTTTTTTGATCAAAACTGAAATATCCTCGAAATCATTAAAGAAGAAGTACCTTATCAGACGTTAATATGCCTTATATAATAAGAGACATTAAAATTTTTTTAATTGCATAAATGGGCGGCATTTTATTCAGAATTACTAGTTTTTTACATGGACAAAAAATTCGTTTAATTTTTTCCCATTAAATACTAGAATTATAGAAAAGTACTTTGTGAAAAGAATCGGCAGTAGGACGGAAACGTGTTGACCACCGATTAGTTTTTTGCTAATAACTCTTGCATCCTTCGACCGAGTTCTTCGACTAAGAGCTGGATGGAAAGCTTATCTGTTCCTCTTTCAGATGGCATTATTCAGAATTAATAGTTTTTTACATGGACAAAAAATTCGTTTAATTTTTTCCCATTAAATACTAGAATTATAGAAAAATACTTTGTGAAAATAATCGGCAGTAGGACGGAAACGTGTTGACCACCGATTAGTTTTTTGCTAATAACTCTTGCATCCTTCGACCGACTTCTTCGACTAAGAGCTGGATGGAAAGCTTATCTATTCCTCTTTCAGATGGCATTAACATATTTTACGAAAAGTCGTAAGAAATAAAATTTTTTGGATCAAAACTGAAATATCCCATGAAATACTAGAATTATAGAAAACTACTTTGCAAAAAGAATCGGCAGTAGGACGGAAACGTGTTGACCACCAATTAGTTTTTTGCTAAGAACTCTTGCATCCTTCGACCGACTTCTTCGACTAAGAGCTGGATGAAAAGCTTATCTGTTCCTCTTTCAGATGGCATTAATATATTTTACAAAAAGTCGTAAGAAATAAATTTTTTTTGATCAAAACTAAAATATCCTCGAAACCATTGAAGAAGAAGTACCTTATCAGACGAAAATATGCCTTATCTAATAAGAGACATTTACATTTTTTTTAATTGCATAAATGGGCGGCATTTTATTCAGAATTAATAGTTTTTTACATGGATAAAAAATTCGTTTAATATTTTCCCATTAAATTCTAGAACTATTGAAAAGTACTTCGCGAAAAGAATCGGCAGTAGGACGGAAACGTGTTGACCACCGATTAGTTTTTTGCTAATAACTCTTGCAGAGTTCGATGGAAAGCTTATCTGTTCCTCTTTCAGATGGCATTAACATATCTTACGAAAAGTCGTAAGAAATACAATTTTTTTGATCAAAACTGAAATATCCTCGAAATCATTAAAGAAGAAGTACCTTATCAGACGTAAATATGCCTTATCTAATAAGAGACATTAAAATTTTTTTTATTGCATAAATGGGCGGCATTTTATTCAGAATTAATAGTTTTTTACATGGATAAAAAATCCGTTTAATATTTTCCCATTAAATTCTAGAATTATAGAAAAGTACTTCGCGAAAAGAATCGGCAGTAGGACGGAAACGTGTTGACCACCGATTAGTTTTTTGCTAATAACTCTTGCAGAGTTCGATGGAAAGTTTATCTGTTCCTCTTTCAGATGGCATTAACATAGTTTACGAAAAGTCGTAAGAAATACAATTTTTTTGATCAAAACTGAAATATCCCATGAAATACTAGAATTATAGAAAAGTACTTTGCGAAAAGAATCGGCAGTAGGACGGAAACGTGTTGACCACCAATTAGTTTTTTGCTAAGAACTCTTGCATCCTTCGACCGACTTCTTCGACTAAGAGCTGGATGGAAAGCTTATCTCTTCCTCTTTCAGATGGCATTAACATATTTTACAAAAAGTCGTAAGAAATATATTTTTTTTGATGAAAACTAAAATATCCTCGAAATCATTGAAGAAGAAGTACCTTATCAGACGAAAATATGCCTTATCTAATAAGAGACATAAAAATTTTTTTAATTGCATAAATGGGCGGCATTTTATTCAGAATTAATAGTTTTTTACATGGATAAAAAATTCGTTTAATATTTTCCCATTAAATTCTAGAATTATAGAAAAGTATTTCGCGAAAAGAATCGGCAGTAGGGCGGAAACGTGTTGACCACCGATTAGTTTTTTGCTAATAACTCTTGCAGAATTCGATGGAAAAGTCGTAAGAAATAAAATTTTTTTGATCAAAACTGAAATATCCTCGAAATCATTAAAGAAGAAGTACCTTATCAGATGTAAATATGCCTTATATAATAAGAGACATTAAAATTTTTTTAATTGCATAAATGGGCAGCATTTTATTCAGAATTAATAGTTTTTTACATGGACAAAAAATTCGTTTAATTTTTTCCCATTAAATACTAGAATTATAGAAAAGTACTTTGTGAAAAGAATCGGCAGTAGGACGGAAATGTGTTGACCACCGATTAGTTTTTTGCTAATAACTCTTGCATCCTTCGACCGAGTTCTTCGACTAAGAGCTGGATGGAAAGCTTATCTGTTCCTCTTTCAGATGGCATTATTCAGAATTAATAGTTTTTTACATGGACAAAAAATTCGTTTAATTTTTTCCCATTAAATACTAGAATTATAGAAAAATAGTTTGTGAAAATAATCGGCAGTAGGACGGAAACGTGTTGACCACCGATTAGTTTTTTGCTAATAACTCTTGCATCCTTCGACCGACTTCTTCGACTAAGAGCTGGATGGAAAGCTTGTCTGTTCCTCTTTCAGATGGCATTAACATATTTTACGAAAAGTCGTAAGAAACAAAATTTTTTTGATCAAAACTGAAAGATCGTCGAAATCATTAAAGAAGAAGTACCTTATCAGACGAAAATATGCTTTATCTAATAAGAGACATAAAAATTTTTTTAATTGCATAAATGGGCGGCATTTTATTCAGAATTAATAGTTTTTTACATGGATAAAAAATTCGTTTAATATTTTCCCATTAAATTCTAGAATTATAGAAAAGTATTTCGCGAAAAGAATCGGCAGTAGGGCGGAAACGTGTTGACCACCGATTAGTTTTTTGCTAATAGCTCTTGCAGAATTCGATGGAAAAGTTGTAAGAAATAAAATTTTTTTGATCAAAACTGAAATATCCTCGAAATCATTAAAGAAGAAGTACCTTAGGGAACGTACCCAAATTACGTGACCCATTTTTGACACTTTTTTAACCCCCTCCCCCCCTCGGTGACCATCCGTAGTATATGCCAAGACCCCCTCTCTCCCTACTACTTTTCACGTAGTAGTTTATAAATATGGTTTATGTAATTCTTTGCAAACAGAGAGTTAAAAAAGCACTATATTTGAACATAGTTCAAAACATTTAAAAATTAAAATTCAACAAATTCAATAGATGATATTGACCACGTGACAAAACTCTAAGACCCTCCCCCGCCCTAGTAACCAAGAGTGGTGTTTTTAAGAACTCCCTCCCCCCCCCTAAATCGGTCACGTAATTTGGGTACGTTCCCTTATCAGATGTAAATATGCCTTATATAATAAGAGACATTAAAATTTTTTTAATTGCATAAATGGGCGGCATTTTATTCAGAATTAATAGTTTTTTACATGGACAAAAAATTCGTTTAATTTTTTCCTATTAAATACTAGAATTATAGAAAAGTACTTTGTGAAAAGAATCGGCAGTAGGACGGAAACGTGTTGACCACCGATTAGTTTTTTGCTAATAACTCTTGCATCCTTCGACCGAGTTCTTCGACTAAGAGCTGGATGGAAAGCTTATATGTTCCTCTTTCAGATGGCATTATTCAGAATTAATAGTTTTTTACATGGACAAAAAATTCGTTTAATTTTTTCCCATTAAATATTAGAATTATAGAAAAGTACTTTGTGAAAAGAATCGGCAGTAGGACGGAAACGTGTGGACCACCGATTATTTTTTTGTTTATAACTCTTGCATCCTTCGACTGACTTCTTCGACTAAGAGCTCGATAGAAAGCTTATCTATTCTTCTTTCAGATAGCATTAACATAGTTTACGAAAAGTCGTAAGAAATAAAATTTTTTTGATCAAAACTGAAATATCCCATGAAATACTAGAATTATAGAAAAGTACTTTGCGAAAAGAATCGGCAGTGGGACGGAAACGTGTTGACCACCAATTAGTTTTTTGCTAATAACTCTTGCATCCTTCGACCGACTTCTTCGACTAAGAGCTGGATGGAAAGCTTATCTCTTCCTCTTTCGGATGGCATTAACATATTTTACAAAAAGTCGTAAGAAGTATATTTTTTTTGATGAAAACTAAAATATCCTCGAAATCATTGAAGAAGAAGTACCTTATCAGACGAAAATATGCCTTATCTAATAAGAGACATTTAAATTTTTTTAATTGCATAAATGGGCGGCATTTTATTCAGAATTAATAGTTTTTTACATGGATAAAAAATTCGTTAAATATTTTCCCATTAAATTCTAGAATTAAAGAAAAGTATTTCGCGAAAAGAATCGGCAGTAGGGCGGAAACGTGTTGACCACCGATTAGTTTTTTGCTAATAACTCTTGCAGAGTTCGATGGAAAGCTTATCTGTTCCTCTTTCAGATGGCATTAACATATTTTACGAAAAGTCGTAAGAAATAAAATTTTTTTGATCAAAACTGAAATATCCCATGAAATACTATAATTATAGAAAACTACTTTGCGAAAAGAATCGGCAGTAGGACGGAAACGTGTTGACCATCGATTAGTTTTTTGCTAATAACTCTTGCATCCTTCGACCGACTTCTTCGACTAAGAGCTGGATGGAAAGCTTATCTCTTCCCCTTTCAGATGGCATTAAGATATTTTACAAAAAGTTGTAAGAAATATATTTTTTTTGATGAAAACTAAAATATCCTCGAAATCATTGAAGAAGAAGTACCTTATCAGACGAAAATATGCCTTATCTAATAAGAGACATTTAAATTTTTTTAATTGCATAAATGGGCGGCATTTTATTCAGAATTAATAGTTTTTTACATGGATAAAAAATTCGTTTAATATTTTCCCATTAAATTCTAGAATTATAGAAAAGTATTTCGTGAAAAGAATCGGCAGTAGGGCGGAAACGTGTTGACCACCGATTAGTTTTTTGCTAATAGCTCTTGCAGAGTTCGATGGAAAAGTCGTAAGAAATAAAATTTTTTTGATCAAAACTGAAATATCCTCGAAATCATTAAATAAGAAGTACCTTATCAGACGTAAATATGCCTTATATAATAAGAGACATTAAAATTTTTTTAATTGCATAAATGGGCGGCATTTTATTCAGAATTAATAGTTTTTTACATGGACAAAAAATTCGTTAAATTTTTTCCCATTAAATACTAGAATTAAAGAAAAGTACTTTGTGAAAAGAATCGGCAGTAGGACGGAAACGTGATGACCACCGATTAGTTTGTTGTTAATAACTCTTGCATCCTTCGACCGACTTCTTCGACTAAGAGCTGGATGGAAAGCTTATCTCTTCCCCTTTCAGATGGCATTAAGATATTTTACAAAAAGTTGTAAGAAATATATTTTTTTTGATGAAAACTAAAATATCCTCGAAATCATTGAAGAAGAAGTACCTTATCAGACGAAAATATGCCTTATCTAATAAGAGACATTTAAATTTTTTTAATTGCATAAATGGGCGGCATTTTATTCAGAATTAATAGTTTTTTACATGGATAAAAAATTCGTTTAATATTTTCCCATTAAATTCTAGAATTATAGAAAAGTATTTCGTGAAAAGAATCGGCAGTAGGGCGGAAACGTGTTGACCACCGATTAGTTTTTTGCTAATAACTCTTGCAGAGTTCGATGGAAAAGTCGTAAGAAATAAAATTTTTTTGATCAAAACTGAAATATCCTCGAAATCATTAAAGAAGAAGTACCTTATCAGACGTAAATATGCCTTATATAATAAGAGACATTTAAATTTTTTTTAATTGCATAAATGGGCGGCATTTTATTCAGAATTAATAGTTTTTTACATGGATAAAAAATTCGTTTAATACTTTCCCATTAAATTCTAGAATTATTGAAAAGTACTTCGCGAAAAGAATCGGCAGTAGGACGGAAACGTGTTGACCACCGATTAGTTTTTTGCTAATAACTCTTGCAGAGTTCGATGGAAAGCTTATCTGTTCCTCTTTCAGATGGCATTAACATATTTTACGAAAAGTCGTAAGAAATAAAATTTTTTTGATCAAAACTGAAATATCCTCGAAATCATTAAAGAAGAAGTACCTTATCAGACGTTAATATGCCTTATATAATAAAAGACATTAAAATTTTTTTAATTGCATAAATGGGCGGCATTTTATTCAGAATTACTAGTTTTTTACATGGACAAAAAATTCGTTTAATTTTTTCCCATTAAATACTAGAATTATAGAAAAGTACTTTGTGAAAAGAATCGGCAGTAGGACGGAAACGTGTTGACCACCGATTAGTTATTTGCTAATAACTCTTGCATCCTTCGACCGAGTTCTTCGACTAAGAGCTGGATGGAAAGCTTATCTGTTCCTCTTTCAGATGACATTATTCAGAATTAATAGTTTTTTACATGGACAAAAAATTCGTTTAATTTTTTCCCATTAAATACTAGAATTATAGAAAAATACTTTGTGAAAATAATCGGCAGTAGGACGGAAACGTGTTGACCACCGACTAGTTTTTTGCTAATAACTCTTGCATCCTTCGACCGACTTCTTCGACTAAGAGCTGGATGGAAAGCTTATCTATTCCTCTTTCAGATGGCATTAACATATTTTACGAAAAGTCGTAAGAAATAAAATTGTTTTGATCAAAACTGAAATATCCCATGAAATACTAGAATTATAGACAACTACTTTGCGAAAAGAATCGGCAGTAGGACGGAAACGTGTTGACCACCAATTAGTTTTTTGCTAAGAACTCTTGCATCCTTCGACCGACTTCTTCGACTAAGAGCTGGATGAAAAGCTTATCTGTTCCTCTTTCAGATGGCATAAATATATTTTACAAAAAGTCGTAAGAAATAAATTTTTTTTGTTCAAAACTAAAATATCCTCGAAATCATTGAAGAAGAAGTACCTTATCAGACGAAAATATGCCTTATCTAATAAGAGACATTAAAATTTTTTTTATTGCATAAATAGGCGGCATTTTATTCAGAATTAATAGTTTTTTACATGGATAAAAAATCCGTTTAATATTTTCCCATTAAATTCTAGAACTATTGAAAAGTACTTCGCGAAAAGAATCGGCAGTAGGACGGAAACGTGTTGACCACCGATTAGTTTTTTGCTAATAACTCTTGCAGAGTTCGATGGAAAGCTTATCTGTTCCTCTTTCAGATGGCATTAACATATCTTACGAAAAGTCGTAAGAAATAAAATTTTTTTGATCAAAACTGAAATATCCTCGAAATCATTAAAGAAGAAGTACCTTATCAGACATAAATATGCCTTATCTAATAAGAGACATTAAAATTTTTTTTATTGCATAAATGGGCGGCATTTTATTCAGAATTAATAGTTTTTTACATGGATAAAAAATCCGTTTAATATTTTCCCATTAAATTCTAGAATTATAGAAAAGTACTTCGCGAAAAGAATCGGCAGTAGGACGGAAACGTGTTGACCACCGATTAGTTTTTTGCTAATAACTCTTGCAGAGTTCGATGGAAAGTTTATCTGTTCCTCTTTCAGATGGCATTAACATAGTTTACGAAAAGTCGTAAGAAATAAAATTTTTTTGATCAAAACTGAAATATCCCATGAAATACTAGAATTATAGAAAAGTACTTTGCGAAAAGAATCGGCAGTAGGACGGAAACGTGTTGACCACCAATTAGTTTTTTGCTAAGAACTCTTGCATCCTTCGACCGACTTCTTCGACTAAGAGCTGGATGGAAAGCTTATCTCTTCCTCTTTCAGATGGCATTAACATATTTTACAAAAAGTCGTAAGAAATATATTTTTTTTGATGAAAACTAAAATATCCTCGAAATCATTGAAGAAGAAGTACCTTATCAGACAAAAATATGCCTTATCTAATAAGAGACATAAAAATTTTTTTAATTGCATAAATGGGCGGCATTTTATTCAGAATTAATAGTTTTTTACATGGATAAAAAATTCGTTTAATATTTTCCCATTAAATTCTAGAATTATAGAAAAGTATTTCGCGAAAAGAATCGGCAGTAGGGCGGAAACGTGTTGACCACCGATTAGTTTTTTGCTAATAACTCTTGCAGAATTCGATGGAAAAGTCGTAAGAAATAAAATTTTTTTGATCAAAACTGAAATATCCTCGAAATCATTAAAGAAGAAGTACCTTATCAGATGTAAACATGCCTTATATAATAAGAGACATTAAAATTTTTTTAATTGCATAAATGGGCGGCATTTTATTCAGAATTAATAGTTTTTTACATGGACAAAAAATTCGTTTAATTTTTTCCCATTAAATACTAGAATTATAGAAAAGTACTTTGTGAAAAGAATCGGCAGTAGGACGGAAACGTGTTGACCACCGATTAGTTTTTTGCTAATAACTCTTGCATCCTTCGACCGAGTTCTTCGACTAAGAGCTGGATGGAAAGCTTGTCTGTTCCTCTTTCAGATGGCATTAACATATTTTACGAAAAGTCGTAAGAAATAAAATTTTTTTGATCAAAACTGAAATATCCTCGAAATCATTAAAGAAGAAGTACCTTATCAGACGAAAATATGCCTTATCTAATAAGAGACATAAAAATTTTTTTAATTGCATAAATGGGCGGCATTTTATTCAGAATTAATAGTTTTTTACATGGATAAAAAATTCGTTTAATATTTTCCCATTAAATTCTAGAATTATAGAAAAGTATTTCGCGAAAAGAATCGGCAGTAGGGCGGAAACGTGTTGACCACCGATTAGTTTTTTGCTAATAGCTCTTGCAGAGTTCGATGGAAAAGTCGTAAGAAATAAAACTTTTTTGATCAAAACTGAAATATCCTCGAAATCATTAAAGAAGAAGTACCTTATCAGACGTAAATATGCCTTATATAATAAGAGACATTAAAATTTTTTTAATTGCATAAATGGGCGGCATTTTATTCAGAATTAATAGTTTTTTACATGGACAAAAAATTCTTTAAATTTTTTCCCATTAAATACTAGAATTATAGAAAAGTACTTTGTGAAAAGAATCGGCAGTAGGACGGAAACGTGATGACCACCGATTAGTTTTTTGTTAATAACTCTTGCATCCTTCGACCGACTTCTTCGACTAAGAGCTGGATGGAAAGCTTATCTCTTCCCCTTTCAGATGGCATTAAGATATTTTACAAAAAGTTGTAAGAAATATATTTTTTTTGATGAAAACTAAAATATCCTCGAAATCATTGAAGAAGAAGTACCTTATCAGACGAAAATATGCCTTATCTAATAAGAGACATAAAAATTTTTTTAATTGCATAAATGGGCGGCATTTTATTCAGAATTAATAGTTTTTTACATGGATAAAAAATTCGTTTAATATTTTCCCATTAAATTCTAGAATTATAGAAAAGTATTTCGTGAAAAGAATCGGCAGTAGGGCGGAAACGTGTTGACCACCGATTAGTTTTTTGCTAATAACTCTTGCAGAGTTCGATGGAAAAGTCGTAAGAAATAAAATTTTTTTGATCAAAACTGAAATATCCTCGAAATCATTAAAGAAGAAGTACCTTATCAGACGTAAATATGCCTTATATAATAAGAGACATTTAAATTTTTTTTAATTGCATAAATGGGCGGCATTTTATTCAGAATTAATAGTTTTTTACATGGATAAAAAATTCGTTTAATATTTTCCCATTAAATTCTAGAATTATTGAAAAGTACTTCGCGAAAAGAATCGGCAGTAGGACGGAAACGTGTTGACCACCGATTAGTTTTTTGCTAATAACTCTTGCAGAGTTCGATGGAAAGCTTATCTGTTCCTCTTTCAGATGGCATTAACATATTTTACGAAAAGTCGTAAGAAATAAAATTTTTTTGATCAAAACTGAAATATCCTCGAAATCATTAAGAGAGAAGTACTACTCCAGACGTTAATATGCCTTATATAATAAGAGACATTAAAATTTTTTTAATTGCATAAATGGGCGGCATTTTATTCAGAATTACTAGTTTTTTACATGGACAAAAAATTCGTTTAATTTTTTCCCATTAAATACTAGAATTATAGAAAAGTACTTTGTGAAAAGAATCGGCAGTAGGACGGAAACGTGTTGACCACCGATTAGTTTTTTGCTAATAACTCTTGCATCCTTCGACCGAGTTCTTCGACTAAGAGCTGGATGGAAAGCTTATCTGTTCCTCTTTCAGATGACATTATTCAGAATTAATAGTTTTTTACATGGACAAAAAATTCGTTTAATTTTTTCCCATTAAATACTAGAATTATAGAAAAATACTTTGTGAAAATAATCGGCAGTAGGACGGAAACGTGTTGACCACCGATTAGTTTTTTGCTAATAACTCTTGCATCCTTCGACCGACTTCTTCGACTAAGAGCCGAATGGAAAGCTTATCTATTCCTCTTTCAGATGGCATTAACATATTTTACGAAAAGTCGTAAGAAATAAAATTTTTTTGATCAAAACTGAAATATCCCATGAAATACTAGAATTATAGAAAACTACTTTGCGAAAAGAATCGGCAGTAGGACGGAAACGTGTTGACCACCAATTAGTTTTTTGCTAAGAACTCTTGCATCCTTCGACCGACTTCTTAGACTAAGAGCTGGATGAAAAGCTTATCTGTTCCTCTTTCAGATGGCATTAATATATTTTACAAAAAGTCGTAAGAAATAAATTTTTTTTGATCAAAACTAAAATATCCTCGAAATCATTGAAGAAGAAGGACCTTATCAGACGAAAATATGCCTTATCTAATAAGAGACATTAAAATTTTTTTTATTGCATAAATGGGCGGCATTTTATTCAGAATTAATAGTTTTTTACATGGATAAAAAATCCGTTTAATATTTTCCCATTAAATTCTAGAACTATTGAAAAGTACTTCGCGAAAAGAATCGGCAGTAGGACGGAAACGTGTTGACCACCGATTAGTTTTTTGCTAATAACTCTTGCAGAGTTCGATGGAAAGCTTATCTGTTCCTCTTTCAGATGGCATTAACATATCTTACGAAAAGTCGTAAGAAATAAAATTTTTTTGATCAAAACTGAAATATCCTCGAAATCATTAAAGAAGAAGTACCTTATCAGACATAAATATGCCTTATCTAATAAGAGACATTAAAATTTTTTTTATTGCATAAATGGGCGGCATTTTATTCAGAATTAATAGTTTTTTACATGGATAAAAAATCCGTTTAATATTTTCCCATTAAATTCTAGAATTATAGAAAAGTACTTCGCGAAAAGAATCGGCAGTAGGACGGAAACGTGTTGACCACCGATTAGTTTTTTGCTAATAACTCTTGCAGAGTTCGATGGAAAGTTTATCTGTTCCTCTTTCAGATGGCATTAACATAGTTTACGAAAAGTCGTAAGAAATAAAATTTTTTTGATCAAAACTGAAATATCCCATGAAATACTAGAATTATAGAAAAGTACTTTGCGAAAAGAATCGGCAGTAGGACGGAAACGTGTTGACCACCAATTAGTTTTTTGCTAAGAACTCTTGCATCCTTCGACCGACTTCTTCGACTAAGAGCTGGATGGAAAGCTTATCTCTTCCTCTTTCAGATGGCATTAACATATTATACAAAAAGTCGTAAGAAATATATTTTTTTTGATGAAAACTAAAATATCCTCGAAATCATTGAAGAAGAAGTACCTTATCAGACGAAAATATGCCTTATCTAATAAGAGACATAAACATTTTTTTAATTGCATAAATGGGCGGCATTTTATTCAGAATTAATAGTTTTTTACATGGACAAAAAATTCGTTTAATTTTTTCCCATTAAATACTAGAATTATAGAAAAGTACTTTGTGAAAAGAATCGGCAGTAGGACGGAAACGTGTTGACCACCGATTAGTTTTTTGCTAATAACTCTTGCATCCTTCGACCGAGTTCTTCGACTAAGAGCTGGATGGAAAGCTTATCTGTTCCTCTTTCAGATGGCATTATTCAGAATTAATAGTTTTTTACATGGACAAAAAATTTGTTTAATTTTTTCCCATTAAATACTAGAATTATAGAAAAATACTTTGTGAAAATAATCGGCAGTAGGACGGAAACGTGTTGACCACCGATTAGTTTTTTGCTAATAACTCTTGCATCCTTCGACCGACTTCTTCGACTAAGAGCTGGATGGAAAGCTTATCTGTTCCTCTTTCAGATGGCATTAACATATTTTACGAAAAGTCGTAAGAAATAAAATTTTTTTGATCAAAACTGAAATATCCTCGAAATCATTAAAGAAGAAGTACCTTATCAGACGTAAATATGCCTTATATAATAAGAGACATTAAAATTTTTTTAATTTCATAAATGGGCGGCATTTTATTCAGAATTAATAGTTTTTTACATGGACAAAAAATTCGTTAAATTTTTTCCCATTAAATACTAGAATTATAGAAAAGTACTTTGTGAAAAGAATCGGCAGTAGGACAGAAACGTGGTGACCACCGATTAGTTTTTTGTTAATAACTCTTGCATCCTTCGACCGACTTCTTCGACTAAGAGCTGGATGGAAAGCTAATCTGTTCCTCTTTCAGATGGCATTATTCAGAATTAAGAGTTTTTTACATGGACAAAAAAATTCGTTTAATTTTTTCCCATTAAATTATGGAATTATTGAAAAGTACTTCGCGAAAAGAATCGGCAGTAGGACGGAAACGTGTTGACCACCGATTAGTTTTTTGCTAATAACTCTTGCAGAGTTCGATGGAAAGCTTATCTGTTCCTCTTTCAGATGGCATTAACATATTTTACGAAAAGTCGTAAGAAATAAAATTTTTTTGATCAAAACTGAAATATCCTCGAAATCATTAAAGAAGAAGTACCTTATCAGACGTAAATATGCCTTATCTAATAAGAGACATTAAAATTTTTTTTATTGCATAAATGGGCGGCATTTTATTCAGAATTAATAGTTTTTTACATGGATAAAAAATCCGTTTAATATTTTCCCATTAAATTCTAGAATTATAGAAAAGTACTTTGCGAAAAGAATCGGCAGTAGGACGGAAACGTGTTGACCACCGATTAGCTTTTTGCTAATAACTCTTGCATCCTTCGACCGACTTCTTCGACTAAGAGCTCGATAGAAAGCTTATCTGTTCCTCTTTCAGATGGCATTAACATAGTTTACGAAAAGTCGTAAGAAATAAAATTTTTTTGATCAAAACTGAAATATCCCATGAAATACTAGAATTATAGAAAACTACTTTGCGAAAAGAATCGGCAGTAGGACGGAAACGTGTTGACCACCAATTAGTTTTTTGCTAATAACTCTTGCATCCTTCGACCGACTTCTTCGACTAAGAGCTGGATGGAAAGCTTATCTGTTCCTCTTTCAGATGGCATTATTCAGAATTAAGAGTTTTTTACATGGACAAAAAAATTCGTTTAATTTTTTCCCATTAAATTCTAGAATTATTGAAAAGTACTTCGCGAAAAGAATCGGCAGTAGGACGGAAACGTGTTGACCACCGATTAGTTTTTTGCTAATAACTCTTGCAGAGTTCGATGGAAAGCTTATCTGTTCCTCTTTCAGATGGCATTAACATATTTTACGAAAAGTCGTAAGAAATAAAATTTTTTTGATCAAAACTGAAATATCCTCGAAATCATTAAAGAAGAAGTACCTTATCAGACGTAAATATGCCTTTTCTAATAAGAGACATAAAAATTTTTTTTATTGCATAAATGGGCGGCATTTTATTCAGAATTAATAGTTTTTTACATGGATAAAAAATCTGTTTAATATTTTCCCATTAAATTCTAGAATTATAGAAAAGTACTTCGCGAAAAGAATCGGCAGTAGGACGGAAACGTGTTGACCACCGATTAGTTTTTTGCTAATAACTCTTGCAGAGTTCGATGGAAAGCTTATCTGTTCCTCTTTCAGATGGCATTAACATATTTTACGAAAAGTCGTAAGAAATAAAATTTTTTTGATCAAAACTGAAATATCCTCGAAATCATTAAAGAAGAAGTACCTTATCAGACGTAAATATGCCTTTTCTAATAAGAGACATTAAAATTTTTTTTATTGCATAAATGGGCGGCATTTTATTCAGAATTAATAGTTTTTTACATGGATAAAAAATCCGTTTAATATTTTCCCATTAAATTCTAGAATTATAGAAAAGCACTTTGCGAAAAGAATCGGCAGTAGGACAGAAACGTGTTGACCACCGATTAGCTTTTTGCTAATAACTCTTGCATCCTTCGACCGACTTCTTCGACTAAGAGCTCGATAGAAAGCTTATCTGTTCCTCTTTCAGATGGCATTAACATAGTTTACGAAAAGTCGTAAGAAATAAAATTTTTTTGATCAAAACTGAAATATCCCATGAAATACTAGAATTATAGAAAACTACTTTGCGAAAAGAATCGGCAGTAGGACGGAAACGTGTTGACCACCAATTAGTTTTTTGCTAATAACTCTTGCATCCTTCGACCGACTTCTTCGACTAAGAGCTGGATGGAAAGCTTATCTCTTCCTCTTTCAGATGGCATTAACATATTTTACAAAAAGTCGTAAGAAATATATTTTTTTTGATGAAAACTAAAATATCCTCGAAATCATTGAAGAAGAAGTACCTTATCAGACGAAAATATGCCTTATCTAATAAGAGACATTTAAATTTTTTTAATTGCATAAATGAGCGGCATTTTATTCAGAATTAATAGTTTTTTAAATGGACAAAAAATTCGTTTAATGTTTTCCCATTAAATACCAGAATTATAGAAAAGTACTTCGCGAAAAGAATCGGCAGTAGGACGGAAACGTGTTGACCACCAATAACTCTTGCATCCTTCGACCGACTTCTTCGACTAAGAGCTGGATGGAAAGCTTATCTGTTCCTCTTTCAGATGGCATTATTCAGAATTAAGAGTTTTTTACATGGACAAAAAAATTCGTTTAATTTTTTCCCATTAAATTCTAGAATTATTGAAAAGTACTTCGCGAAAAGAATCGGCAGTAGGACGGAAACGTGTTGACCACCGATTAGTTTTTTGCTAATAACTCTTGCAGAGTTCGATGGAAAGCTTATCTGTTCCTCTTTCAGATGGCATTAACATATTTTACGAAAAGTCGTAAGAAATAAAATTTTTTTGATCAAAACTGAAATATCCTCGAAATCATTAAAGAAGAAGTACCTTATCAGACGTAAATATGCCTTTTCTAATAAGAGACATTAAAATTTTTTTTATTGCATAAATGGGCGGCATTTTATTCAGAATTAATAGTTTTTTACATGGATAAAAA
This sequence comes from Phortica okadai, assembly GCA_034638295.1. Lineage (NCBI taxonomy): Eukaryota > Metazoa > Arthropoda > Insecta > Diptera > Drosophilidae > Phortica > Phortica okadai. The sequence goes on from CM067852.1 coordinate 17,519,741, forward strand.
ATCTGTTTAATATTTTCCCATTAAATTCTAGAATTATAGAAAAGTACTTCGCGAAAAGAATCGGCAGTAGGACGGAAACGTGTTGACCACCGATTAGTTTTTTGCTAATAACTCTTGCAGAGTTCGATGGAAAGCTTATCTGTTCCTCTTTCAGATGGCATTAACATATTTTACGAAAAGTCGTAAGAAATAAAATTTTTTTGATCAAAACTGAAATATCCTCGAAATCATTAAAGAAGAAGTACCTTATCAGACGTAAATATGCCTTATCTAATAAGAGACATTAAAATTTTTTTTATTGCATAAATGGGCGGCATTTTATTCAGAATTAATAGTTTTTTACATGGATAAAAAATCCGTTTAATATTTTCCCATTAAATTCTAGAATTATAGAAAAGCACTTTGCGAAAAGAATCGGCAGTAGGACAGAAACGTGTTGACCACCGATTAGCTTTTTGCTAATAACTCTTGCATCCTTCGACCGACTTCTTCGACTAAGAGCTCGATAGAAAGCTTATCTGTTCCTCTTTCAGATGGCATTAACATAGTTTACGAAAAGTCGTAAGAAATAAAATTTTTTTGATCAAAACTGAAATATCCCATGAAATACTAGAATTATAGAAAACTACTTTGCGAAAAGAATCGGCAGTAGGACGGAAACGTGTTGACCACCAATTAGTTTTTTGCTAATAACTCTTGCATCCTTCGACCGACTTCTTCGACTAAGAGCTGGATGGAAAGCTTATCTCTTCCTCTTTCAGATGGCATTAACATATTTTACAAAAAGTCGTAAGAAATATATTTTTTTTGATGAAAACTAAAATATCCTCGAAATCATTGAAGAAGAAGTACCTTATCAGACGAAAATATGCCTTATCTAATAAGAGACATTTAAATTTTTTTAATTGCATAAATGAGCGGCATTTTATTCAGAATTAATAGTTTTTTAAATGGACAAAAAATTCGTTTAATGTTTTCCCATTAAATACCAGAATTATAGAAAAGTACTTCGCGAAAAGAATCGGCAGTAGGACGGAAACGTGTTGACCACCAATTAGTTTTTTGCTAAGAACTCTTGCATTCTTCGACCGACTTCTTCGACTAAGAGCTGGATGGAAAGCTTATCTGTTCCTCTTTCAGATGGCATTAATATATTTTACAAAAAGTCGTAAGAAATAAATTTTTTTTGATCAAAACTAAAATATCCTCGAAATCATTGAAGAAGAAGTACCTTATCAGACGAAAATATGCCTTATCTAATAAGAGACATTTAAATTTTTTTAATTGCATAAATGGGCGGCATTTTATTCAGAATTAATAGTTTTTTACATGGATAAAAAATTCGTTTAATATTTTCCCATTAAATTCTAGAATTATTGAAAAGTACTTCGCGAAAAGAATCGGCAGTAGGACGGAAACGTGTTGACCACCGATTAGTTTTTTGCTAATAACTCTTGCAGAGTTCGATGGAAAGCTTATCTGTTCCTCTTTCAGATGGCATTAACATATTTTACGAAAAGTCGTAAGAAATAAAATTTTTTTGATCAAAACTGAAATATCGTCGAAATCATTAAAGAAGAAGTACCTTATCAGACGAAAATATGCCTTATCTAATAACAGACATTTAAATTTTTTTAATTGCATAAATGGGCGGCATTTTATTCAGAATTAATAGTTTTTTACATGGACAAAAAATTCGTTCAATTTTTTCCCATTAAATACTAGAATTATAGAAAAGTACTTTGCGAAAAGAATCGGCAGTAGGACGGAAACGTGTTGACCACCGATTAGTTTTTTGCTAATAACTCTTGCAGAGTTCGATGGAAAGCTTATCTGTTCCTCTTTCAGATGGCATTAACATATTTTACGAAAAGTCGTAAGAAATAAAATTTTTTTGATCAAAACTGAAATATCCACGAAATCATTAAAGAAGAAGTACCTTATCAGACGTAAATATGCCTTATCTAATAAGAGACATTAAAATTTTTTTTATTGCATAAATGGGCGGCATTTTATTCAGAATTAATAGTTTTTTACATGGATAAAAAATCCGTTTAATATTTTCCCATTAAATTCTAGAATTATAGAAAAGTATTTCGCGAAAAGAATCGGCAGTAGGACGGAAACGTGTTGACCACCGATTAGTTTTTTGCTAATAACTCTTGCAGAGTTCGATGGAAAGCTTATCTGTTCCTCTTTCAGATGGCATTAACATATTTTACGAAAAGTCGTAAGAAATAAAATTTTTTTGATCAAAACTGAAATATCCTCGAAATCATTAAAGAAGAAGTACCTTATCAGACGTAAATATGGCTTATCTAATAAGAGACCTTAAAATTTTTTTTATTGCATAAATGGGCGGCATTTTATTCAGAATTAATAGTTTTTTACATGGATAAAAAATCCGTTTAATATTTTCCCATTAAATTCTAGAATTATAGAAAAGTACTTTGCGAAAAGAATCGGCAGTAGGACGGAAACGTGTTGACCACCGATTAGCTTTTTGCTAATAACTCTTGCATCCTTCGACCGACTTCTTCGACTAAGAGCTCGATAGAAAGCTTATCTGTTCCTCTTTCAGATGGCATTAACATAGTTTACGAAAAGTCGAAAGAAATAAAATTTTTTTGATCAAAACTGAAATATCCCATGAAATACTAGAATTATAGAAAACTACTTTGCGAAAAGAATCGGCAGTAGGACGGAAACGTGTTGACCACCAATTAGTTTTTTGCTAATAACTCTTGCATCCTTCGACCGACTTCTTCGACTAAGAGCTGGATGGAAAGCTTATCTCTTCCTCTTTCAGATGGCATTAACATATTTTACAAAAAGTCGTAAGAAATATATTTTTTTTGATGAAATCTAAAATATCCTCGAAATCATTGAAGAAGAAGTACCTTATCAGACGAAAATATGCCTTATCTAATAAGAGACATAAAAATTTTTTTAATTGCATAAATGGGCGGCATTTTATTCAGAATTAATAGTTTTTTACATGGATAAAAAATTCGTTTAATATTTTCCCATTAAATTCTAGAATTATAGAAAAGTATTTCGCGAAAAGAATCGGCAATAGGGCGGAAACGTGTTGACCACCGATTAGTTTTTTGCTAATAACTCTTGCAGAGTTCGATGGAAAGCTTATCTGTTCCTCTTTCAGATGGCATTAACATATTTTACGAAAAGTCGTAAGAAATAAAATTTTTTTGATCAAAACTGAAATATCCCATGAAATACTAGAATTATAAAAAACTACTTTGCGAAAAGAATCGGCAGTAGGACGGAAACGTGTTGACCACCAATTAGTTTTTTGCTAATAACTCTTGCATCCTTCGACCGACTTCTTCGACTAAGAGCTCGATAGAAAGCATATCTGTTCCTCTTTCAGATGGCATTAACATAGTTTACGAAAAGTCGTAAGAAATAAAATTTTTTTGATCAAAACTGAAATATCCCATGAAATACTAGAATTATAGAAAACTACTTTGCGAAAAGAATCGGCAGTAGGACGGAAACGTGTTGACCACCAATTAGTTTTTTGCTAATAACTCTTGCATCCTTCGACCGACTTCTTCGACTAAGAGCTGGATGGAAAGCTTAACTCTTCCTCTTTCAGATGGCATTAACATATTTTACAAAAAGTCGTAAGAAATATATTTTTTTTGATGAAAACTAAAATATCCTCGAAATCATTGAAGAAGAAGTACCTTATCAGACGAAAATATGCCTTATCTAATAAGAGACATTAAAATTTTTTTTATTGCATAAATGGGCGGCATTTTATTCAGAATTAATAGTTTTTTACATGGACAAAAAATTCGTTCAAATTTTTCCCATAAAATACTAGAATTATAGAAAAGTACTTTGCGAAAAGAATCGGCAGTAGGACGGAAACGTGATGACCACCGATTAGTTTTTTGCTAATAACTCTTGCAGAGTTCGATGGAAAGCTTATCTGTTCCTCTTTCAGATGGCATTAACATATTTTACGAAAAGTCGTAAGAAATAAAATTTTTTTGATCAAAACTGAAATATCCCATGAAATACTAGAATTATAGAAAACTACTTTGCGAAAAGAATCGGCAGTAGGACGGAAACGTGTTGACCACCAATTAGTTTTTTGCTAATAACTCTTGCATCCTTCGACCGACTTCTTCGACTAAGAGCTGGATGGAAAGCTTATCTGTTCCTCTTTCAGATGGCATTAATATATTTTACATAAAGTCGTAAGAAATAAATTTTTTTTGATCAAAACTAAAATATCCTCGAAATCATTGAAGAAGAAGTACCTTATCAGACGAAAATATGCCTTATCTAATAAGAGACATTTAAATTTTTTTTATTGCATAAATGGGCGGCATTTTATTCAGAATTAATAGTTTTTTACATGGACAAAAAATTCGTTTAATTTTTTCCCATTAAATACTAGAATTATAGAAAAGTACTTTGTGAAAAGAATCGGCAGTAGGACGGAAACGTGTGGACCACCGATTAGTTTTTTGCTAATAACTCTTGCATCCTTCGACCGACTTCTTCGACTAAGAGCTCGATAGAAAGCTTATCTGTTCTTCTTTCAGATAGCATTAACATAGTTTACGAAAAGTCGTAAGAAATAAAATTTTTTTGATCAAAACTGAAATATCCCATGAAATACTAGAATTATAGAAAACTACTTTGCGAAAAGAATCGGCAGTAGGACGGAAACGTGTTGACCACCAATTAGTTTTTTGCTAAGAACTCTTGCATCCTTCGACCGACTTCTTCGACTAAGAGCTGGATGGAAAGCTTATCTCTTCCTCTTTCGGATGGCATTAACATATTTTACAAAAAGTCGTAAGAAATATATTTTTTTTGATGAAAACTAAAATATCCTCGAAATCATTGAAGAAGAAGTACCTTATCAGACGAAAATATGCCTTATCCAATAAGAGACATTTAAATTTTTTTAATTGCATAAATGGGCGGCATTTTATTCAGAATTGATAGTTTTTTACATGGATAAAAAATTCGTTAAATATTTTCCCATTAAATTCTAGAATTAAAGAAAACTATTTCGCGAAAAGAATCGGCAGTAGGGCGGAAACGTGTTGACCACCGATTAGTTTTTTGCTAATAACTCTTGCAGAGTTCGATGGAAAGCTTATCTGTTCCTCTTTCAGATGGCATTAACATATTTTACGAAAAGTCGTAAGAAATAAAAATTTTTTGATCAAAACTGAAATATCCCATGAAATACTAGAATAATAGAAAACTACTTTGCGAAAAGAATCGGCAGTAGGACGGAAACGTGTTGACCACCAATTAGTTTTTTGCTAATAACTCTTGCATCCTTCGACCGACTTCTTCAACTAAGAGCTCGATAGAAAGCTTATCTGTTCCTCTTTCAGATGGCATTAACATAGTTTACGAAAAGTCGTAAGAAATAAAATTTTTTTGATCAAAACTGAAATATCCCATGAAATACTAGAATTATAGAAAACTACTTTGCGAAAAGAATCGGCAGTAGGACGAAAACGTGTTGACCACCAATTAGTTTTTTGCTAATAACTCTTGCATCCTTCGACCGACTTCTTCGACTAAGAGCTGGATGGAAAGCTTATCTCTTCCTCTTTCAGATGGCATTAACATATTTTACAAAAAAACGTAAGAAATATATTTTTTTTGATGAAAACTAAAATATCCTCGAAATCATTGAAGAAGAAGTACCTTATCAGACGAAAATATGCCTTATCTAATAAGAGACATAAACATTTTTTTAATTGCATAAATGGGCGGCATTTTATTCAGAATTAATAGTTTTTTACATGGACAAAAAATTCGTTAAATTTTTTCCCATTAAATACTAGAATTATAGAAAAGTACTTTGCGAAAAGAATCGGCAGTGGGACGGAAACGTGTTGACCACCGATTAGTTTTTTGCTAACAACTCTTGCAGAGTTCGATGGAAAGCTTATCTGTTCCTCTTTCAGATGGCATTAACATATTTTACGAAAAGTCGTAAGAAATAAAATTTTTTTGAACAAAACTGAAATATCCCATGAAATACTAGAATTATAGAAAACTACTTTGCGAAAAGAATCGGCAGTAGGACGGAAACGTGTTGACCACCAATTAATTTTTTGCTAATAACTCTTGCATCCTTCGACCGACTTCTTCGACTAAGAGCTGGATGGAAAGCTTATCTGTTCCTCTTTCAGATGGCATTAATATATTTTACAAAAAGTCGTAAGAAATAAATTTTTTTTGATCAAAACTAAAATATCCTCGAAATCATTGAAGAAGAAGTACCTTATCAGACGAAAATATGCCTTATCTAATAAGAGACATTTAAATTTTTTTTATTGCATAAATGGGCGGAATTTTATTCAGAATTAATAGTTTTTTACATGGACAAAAAATTCGTTTAATTTTTTCCCATTAAATACTAGAATTATAGAAAAGTACTTTGTGAAAAGAATCGGCAGTAGGACGGAAACGTGTTGACCATCGATTAGTTTTTTGGTAATAACTCTTGCATCCTTCGACCGACTTCTTCGACTAAGAACTCGATAGAAAGCTTATCTGTTCCTCTTTCAGATGGCATTAACATAGTTTACGAAAAGTCGTAAGAAATAAAATTTTTTTGATCAAAACTGAAATATCCCATGAAATACTAGAATTATAGAAAACTACTTTGCGAAAAGAATCGGCAGTTGGACGGAAACGTGTTGACCACCAATTGGTTTTTTGCTAATAACTCTTGCATCCTTCGACCGACTTCTTCGACTAAGAGCTGGATGGAAAGCTTATCTCTTCCTCTTTCAGATGGCATTAATATATTTTACAAAAAGTCGTAAGAAATAAATTTTTTTTGATCAAAACTAAAATATCCTCGAAATCATTGAAGAAGAAGTACCTTATCAGACGAAAATATGCCTTATCTAATGAGAGACATTTAAATTTTTTTTATTGCATAAATAGGCGGCATTTTATTCAGAATTAATAGTTTTTTACATGGACAAAAAATTCGTTTAATTTTTTCCCATTAAATACTAGAATTTTAGAAAAGTACTTTGTGAAAAGAATCGGCAGTAGGACGGAAACGTGTTGACCATCGATTAGTTTTTTGCTAATAACTCTTGCATCCTTCGACCGACTTCTTCGACTAAGAGCTGGATGGAAAGCTTATCTCTTCCCCTTTCAGATGGCATTAACATATTTTACAAAAAGTTGTAAGAAATATATTTTTTTTTGATGAAAACTAAAATATCCTCGAAATCATTGAAGAAGAAGTACCTTATCAGACGAAAATATGCCTTATCTAATAAGAGACATTTAAATTTTTTTAATTGCATAAATGGGCGGCATTTTATTCAGAATTAATAGTTTTTTACATGGATAAAAAATTCGTATAATATTTTCCCATTAAATTCTAGAATTATAGAAAAGTATTTCGCGAAAAGAATCGGCAGTAGGGCGGAAACGTGTTGACCACCGATTAGTTTTTTGCTAATAACTCTTGCAGAGTTCGATGGAAAAGTCGTAAGAAATAAAATTTTTTTGATCAAAACTGAAATATCCTCGAAATCATTAAAGAAGAAGTACCTTATCAGACGTAAATATGCCTTATATAATAAGAGACATTAAAATTTTTTTAATTGCATAAATGGGCGGCATTTTATTCAGAATTAATAGTTTTTTACATGGACAAAAAATTCGTTAAATTTTTTCCCATTAAATACTAGAATTATAGAAAAGTACTTTGTGAAAAGAATCGGCAGTAGGACGGAAACGTGATAACCACCGATTAGTTTTTTGCTAATAACTCTTGCATCCTTCGACCGACTTCTTCGACTAAGAGCTGGATGGAAAGCTTATCTGTTCCTCTTTCAGATGGCATTATTCAGAATTAATAGTTTTTTACATGGACAAAAAATTCGTTTAATTTTTTCCCATTAAATACTAGAATTATAGAAAAGTACTTTGTGAAAAGAATCGGCAGTAGGACGGAAACGTGTTGACCACCGATTAGTTTTTTGCTAATAACTCTTGCATCCTTCGACCGACTTCTTCGACTAACGGCTGGATGGAAAGCTTATCTTTTCCTCTTTCAGATGGCATTAACATATTTTACGAAAAGTCGTAAGAAATAAAATTTTTTTGATCAAAACTGAAATATCCCATGAAATACTAGAATTATAGAAAACTACTTTGCGAAAAGAATCGGCAGTAGGACGGAAACGTGTTGACCACCAATTAGTTTGTTGCTAAGAACTCTTGCATCCTTCGACCGACTTCTTCGACTAAGAGCTGGATGGAAAGCTTATCTGTTCCTCTTTCAGATGGCATTAATATATTTTACAAAAAGTCGTAAGAAATAAATTTTTTTTGATCAAAACTAAAATATCCTCGAAATCATTGAAGAAGAAGTACCTTATCAGACGAAAATATGCCTTATCTAATAAGAGACATTTAAATTTTTTTTAATTGCATAAATGGGCGGCATTTTATTCAGAATTAATAGTTTTTTACATGGATAAAAAGTTCGTTTAATATTTTCCCATTAAATTCTAGAATTATTGAAAAGTACTTCGCGAAAAGAATCGGCAGTAGGACGGAAACGTGTTGACCACCGATTAGTTTTTTGCTAATAACTCTTGCAGAGTTCGATGGAAAGCTTATCTGTTCCTCTTTCAGATGGCATTAACATATTTTACGAAAAGTCGTAAGAAATAAAATTTTTTTGATCAAAACTGAAATATCCTCGAAATCATTAAAGAAGAAGTACCTTATCAGACGTAAATATGCCTTATCTAATAAGAGACATTAAAATTTTTTTTATTGCATAAATGGGCGGCATTTTATTCAGAATTAATAGTTTTTTACATGGATAAAAAATCCGTTTAATATTTTCCCATTAAATTCTAGAATTATAGAAAAGTACTTCGCGAAAAGAATCGGCAGTAGGACGGAAACGTGTTGACCACCGATTAGTTTTTTGCTAATAACTCTTGCAGAGTTCGATGGAAAGTTTATCTGTTCCTCTTTCAGATGGCATTACATATTTCACGAAAAGTCGTAAGAAATAAAATTTTTTTGGTCAAAACTAAAATATCCTCGAAATCATTGAAAAATAAGTACCTTATCAGACGAAAATATGCCTTATCTAATAAGAGACATATGAATTTTTTTAATTGCATAAATGGGCGGCGTTTTATTCAGAATTAATAGTTTTTTACATGGACAAAAAATTCGTTTAATTTTTTCCCATTAAATACTAGAATTATAGAAAACTACTTTGCGAAAAGAATCGGCAGTTGGACGGAAACGTGTTGACCACCAATTAGTTTTTTGCTAATAACTCTTGCATCCTTCGACCGACTTCTTCGACTAACGGCTGGATGGAAAGCTTATCTATTCTTCTTTCAGATGGCATTAACATATTTTACGAAAAGTCGTAAGAAATAAAATTTTTTTGATCAAAACTGAAATATCCCATGAAATACTAGAATTATAGAAAACTACTTTGCGAAAAGAATCGGCAGTAGGACGGAAACGTGTTGACCACCAATTAGTTTGTTGCTAAGAACTCTTGCATCCTTCGACCGACTTCTTCGACTAAGAGCTGGATGGAAAGCTTATCTCTTCCTCTTTCAGATGGCATTAATATATTTTACAAAAAGTCGTAAGAAATAAATTTTTTTTGATCAAAACTAAAATATCCTCGAAATCATTGAAGAAGAAGTATCTTATCAGACGAAAATATGCCTTATCTAATAAGAGACATTTAAATTTTTTTTATTGCATAAATGGGCGGCATTTTATTCAGAATTAATAGTTTTTTACATGGACAAAAAATTCGTTTAATTTTTTCCCATTAAATACTAGAATTATAGAAAAGTACTTTGTGAAAAGAATCGGCAGTAGGACGGAAACGTGTTGACCATCGATTAGTTTTTTGCTAATAACTCTTGCAGAGTTCGATGGAAAGCTTATCTGTTCCTCTTTCAGATGGCATTAACATATTTTACGAAAAGTCGTAAGAAATAAAATTTTTTTGATCAAAACTGAAATATCCTCGAAATCATTAAAGAAGAAGTACCTTATCAGACGTAAATATGCCTTATCTAATAAGAGACATTAAAATTTTTTTTATTGCATAAATGGGCGGCATTTTATTCAGAATTAATAGTTTTTTACATGGATAAAAAATCCGTTTAATATTTTCCCATTAAATTCTAGAATTATAGAAAAGTACTTCGCGAAAAGAATCGGCAGTAGGACGGAAACGTGTTGACCACCGATTAGTTTTTTGCTTATAACTCTTGCAGAGTTCGATGGAAAGTTTATCTGTTCCTCTTTCAGATGGCATTAACATATTTTACGAAAAGTCGTAAGAAATAAAATTTTTTTGGTCAAAACTAAAATATCCTCGAAATCATTGAAAAATAAGTACCTTATCAGACGAAAATATGCCTTATCTAATAAGAGACATATGAATTTTTTTAATTGCATAAATGGGCGGCGTTTTATTCAGAATTAATAGTTTTTTACATGGACAAAAAATTCGTTTAATTTTTTCCCATTAAATACTAGAATTATAGAAAACTACTTTGCGAAAAGAATCGGCAGTTGGACGGAAACGTGTTGACCACCAATGAGTTTTTTGCTAATAACTCTTGCATCCTTCGACCGACTTCTTCGACTAAGAGCTGGATGGAAAGCTTATCTCTTCCTCTTTCAGATGGCATTAATATATTTTACAAAAAGTCGTAAGAAATAAATTTTTTTTTGATCAAAACTAAAATATCCTCGAAATCATTGAAGAAGAAGTACCTTATCAGACGAAAATATGCCTTATCTAATAAGAGACATTTAAATTTTTTTTATTGCATAAATGGGCGGCATTTTATTCAGAATTAATAGTTTTTTACATGGACAAAAAATTCGTTTAATTTTTTCCCATTAAATACTAGAATTATAGAAAAGTACTTTGTGAAAAGAATCGGCAGTAGGACGGAAACGTGTTGACCATCGATTAGTTTTTTGCTAATAACTCTTGCATCCTTCGACCGACTTCTTCGACTAAGAGCTGGATGGAAAGCTTATCTCTTCCCCTTTAAGACGGCATTAACATATTTTACAAAAAGTTGTAAGAAATATATTTTTTTTTGATGAAAACTAAAATATCCTCGAAATCATTGAAGAAGAAGTACCTTATCAGACGAAAATATGCCTTATCTAATAAGAGACATTTAAATTTTTTTAATTGCATAAATGGGCGGCATTTTATTCAGAATTAATAGTTTTTTACATGGATAAAAAATTCGTTTAATATTTTCCCATTAAATTCTAGAATTATAGAAAAGTATTTCGCGAAAAGAATCGGCAGTAGGGCGGAAACGTGTTGACCACCGATTAGTTTTTTGCTAATAACTCTTGCAGAGTTCGATGGAAAAGTCGTAAGAAATAAAATTTTTTTGATCAAAACTGAAATATCCTCGAAATCATTAAAGAAGAAATACCTTATCAGACGTAAATATGCCTTATATAATAAGAGACATTAAAATTTTTTTAATTGCATAAATGGGCGGCATTTTATTCAGAATTAATAGTTTTTTACATGGACAAAAAATTCGTTAAATTTTTTCCCATTAAATACTAGAATTATAGAAAAGTACTTTGTGAAAAGAATCGGCAGTAGGACGGAAACGTGATGACCACCGATTAGTTTTTTGCTAATAACTCTTGCATCCTTCGACCGACTTCTTCGACTAAGAGCTGGATGGAAAGCTTATCTGTTCCTCTTTCAGATGGCATTATTCAGAATTAATAGTTTTTTACATGGACAAAAAATTCGTTAAATTTTTTCCCATTAAATACTAGAATTATAGAAAAGTACTTTGTGAAAAGAATCGGCAGTAGGACGGAAACGTGATGACCACCGATTAGTTTTTTGCTAATAACTCTTGCATCCTTCGACCGACTTCTTCGACTAAGAGCTGGATGGAAAGCTTATCTGTTCCTCTTTCAGATGGCATTATTCAGAATTAATAGTTTTTTACATGGACAAAAAATTCGTTTAATTTTTTCCCATTAAATACTAGAATTATAGAAAAATACTTTGTGAAAATAATCGGCAGTAGGACGGAAACGTGTTGACCACCGATTAGTTTTTTGCTAATAACTCTTGCATCCTTCGACCGACTTCTTCGACTAACGGCTGGGTGGAAAGCTTATCTATTCCTCTTTCAGATGGCATTAACATATTTTACGAAAAGTCGTAAGAAATAAAATTTTTTTGATCAAAACTGAAATATCCCATGAAATACTAGAATTATAGAAAACTACTTTGCGAATAGAATCGGCAGTAGGACGGAAACGTGTTGACCACCAATTAGTTTGTTGCTAAGAACTCTTGCATCCTTCGACCGACTTCTTCGACTAAGAGCTGGATGGAAAGCTTATCTGTTCCTCTTTCAGATGGCATTAATATATTTTACAAAAAGTCGTAAGAAATAAATTTTTTTTGATCAAAACTAAAATATCCTCGAAATCATTGAAGAAGAAGTACCTTATCAGACGAAAATATGCCTTATCTAATAAGAGACATTTAAATTTTTTTAATTGCATAAATGGGCGGCATTTTATTCAGAATTAATAGTTTTTTACATGGATAAAAAATTCGTTTAATATTTTCCCATTAAATTCTAGAATTATTGAAAAGTACTTCGCGAAAAGAATCGGCAGTAGGACGGAAACGTGTTGACCACCGATTAGTTTTTTGCTAATAACTCTTGCAGAGTTCGATGGAAAGCTTATCTGTTCCTCTTTCAGATGGCATTAACATATTTTACGAAAAGTCGTAAGAAATAAAATTTTTTTGATCAAAACTGAAATATCCTCGAAATCATTAAAGAAGAAGTACCTTATCAGACGTAAATATGCCTTATCTAATAAGAGACATTAACATTTTTTTTATTGCATAAATGGGCGGCATTTTATTCAGAATTAATAGTTTTTTACATGGATAAAAAATCCGTTTAATATTTTCCCATTAAATTCTAGAATTATAGAAAAGTACTTCGCGAAAAGAATCGGCAGTAGGACGGAAACGTGTTGACCACCGATTAGTTTTTTGCTAATAACTCTTGCAGAGTTCGATGGAAAGTTTATCTGTTCCTCTTTCAGATGGCATTAACATATTTTACGAAAAGTCGTAAGAAATAAAATTTTTTTGGTCAAAACTAAAATATCCTCGAAATCATTGAAAAATAAGTACCTTATCAGACGAAAATATGCCTTATCTAATAAGAGACATATGAATTTTTTAATTGCATAAATGGGCGGCGTTTTATTCAGAATTAATAGTTTTTTACATGGACAAAAAATTCGTTTAATTTTTTCCCATTAAATACTAGAATTATAGAAAAGTACTTTGCGAAAAGAATCGGCAGTAGGACGGAAACGTGTTGACCACCGATTAGCTTTTTGCTAATAACTCTTGCATCCTTCGACCGACTTCTTCGACTAAGAGCTCGATAGAAAGCTTATCTGTTCCTCTTTCAGATGGCATTAACATAGTTTACGAAAAGTCGTAAGAAATAAAATTTTTTTGATCAAAACTGAAATATCCCATGAAATACTAGAATTATAGAAAACTACTTTGCGAAAAGAATCGGCAGTAGGACGGAAACGTGTTGACCACCAATTAGTTTGTTGCTAATAACTCTTGCATCCTTCGACCGACTTCTTCGACTAGGAGCTGGATGGAAAGCTTATCTCTTCCTCTTTCAGATGGCATTAACATATTTTACAAAAAGTCGTAAGAAATATATTTTTTTTGATGAAAACTAAAATATCCTCGAAATCATTGAAGAAGAAATACCTTATCAGACGAAAATATGCCTTATCTAATAAGAGACATAAAAAAATTTTTAATTGCATAAATGGGCGGCATTTTATTCAGAATTAATAGTTTTTTACATGGATAAAAAATTCGTTTAATATTTTCCCATTAAATTCTAGAATTATAGAAAAGTACTTTGTGAAAAGAATCGGAAGTAGGACGGAAACGTGTTGACCACCGATTAGTTTTTTGCTAATAACTCTTGCATCCTTCGACCGAGTTCTTCGACTAAGAGCTGGATGGAAAGCTTATCTGTTCCTCTTTCAGATGGCATTATTCAGAATTAATAGTTTTTTACATGGACAAAAAATTCGTTTAATTTTTTCCCATTAAATACTAGAATTATAGAAAAATACTTTGTGAAAATAATCGGCAGTAGGACGGAAACGTGTTGACCACCGATTAGTTTTTTGCTAATAACTCTTGCATCCTTCGACCGACTTCTTCGACTAAGAGCTGGATGGAAAGCTTATCTATTCCTCTTTCAGATGGCATTAACATATTTTACGAAAAGTCGTAAGAAATAAAATTTTTTTGATCAAAACTGAAATATCCCATGAAATACTAGAATTATAGAAAACTACTTTGCGAAAAGAATCGGCAGTAGGACGGAAACGTGTTGACCACCAATTAGTTTTTTGCTAAGAACTCTTGCATCCTTCGACCGACTTCTTCGACTAAGAGCTGGATGAAAAGCTTATCTGTTCCTCTTTCAGATGGCATTAATATATTTTACAAAAAGTCGTAAGAAATAAATTTTTTTTGATCAAAACTAAAATATCCTCGAAATCATTGAAGAAGAAGTACCTTATCAGACGAAAATATGCCTTATATAATAAGAGACATTTAAATTTTTTTTAATTGCATAAATGGGCGGCATTTTATTCAGAATTAATAGTTTTTTACATGGATAAAAAATCCGTTTAATATTTTCCCATTAAATTCTAGAATTATAGAAAAGTACTTCGCGAAAAGAATCGGCAGTAGGACGGAAACGTGTTGACCACCGATAAGTTTTTTGCTAATAACTCTTGCAGAGTTCGATGGAAAGTTTATCTGTTCCTCTTTCAGATGGCATTAACATATTTTACGAAAAGTCGTAAGAAATAAAATTTTTTTGGTCAAAACTAAAATATCCTCGAAATCATTGAAAAATAAGTACCTTATCAGACGAAAATATGCCTTATCTAATAAGAGACATATGAATTTTTTTAATTGCATAAATGGGCGGCGTTTTATTCAGAATTAATAGTTTTTTACATGGACAAAAAATTCGTTTAATTTTTTCCCATTAAATACTAGAATTATAGAAAAGTACTTTGCGAAAAGAATCGGCAGTAGGACGGAAACGTGTTGACCACCGATTAGCTTTTTGCTAATAACTCTTGCATCCTTCGACCGACTTCTTCGATTTAGAGCTCGATAGAAAGCTTATCTGTTCCTCTTTCAGATGGCATTAACATAGTTTACGAAAAGTCGTAAGAAATAAAATTTTTTTGATCAAAACTGAAATATCCCATGAAATACTAGAATTATAGAAAACTACTTTGCGAAAAGTATCGGCAGTAGGACGGAAACGTGTTGACCACCAATTAGTTTGTTGCTAATAACTCTTGCATCCTTCGACCGACTTCTTCGACTAAGAGCTGGATGGAAAGCTTATCTCTTCCTCTTTCAGATGGCATTAACATATTTTACAAAAAGTCGTAAGAAATATATTTTTTTTGATGAAAACTAAAATATCCTCGAAATCATTGAAGAAGAAATACCTTATCAGACGAAAATATGCCTTATCTAATAAGAGACATAAAAAATTTTTTAATTGCATAAATGGGCGGCATTTTATTCAGAATTAATAGTTTTTTACATGGATAAAAAATTCGTTTAATATTTTCCCATTAAATTCTAGAATTATAGAAAAGTACTTTGTGAAAAGAATCGGCAGTAGGACGGAAACGTGTTGACCACCGATTAGTTTTTTGCTAACAACTCTTGCATCCTTCGACCGAGTTCTTCGACTAAGAGCTGGATGGAAAGCTTATCTGTTCCTCTTTCAGATGGCATTATTCAGAATTAATAGTTTTTTACATGGACAAAAAATTCGTTTAATTTTTTCCCATTAAATACTAGAATTATAGAAAAATACTTTGTAAAAATAATCGGCAGTAGGACGGAAACGTGTTGACCACCGATTAGTTTTTTGCTAATAACTCTTGCATCCTTCGACCGACTTCTTCGACTAAGAGCTGGATGGAAAGCTTATCTCTTCCTCTTTCAGATGGCATTAACATATTTTACGAAAAGTCGTAAGAAATAAAATTTTTTTGATCAAAACTGAAATATCCCATGAAATACTAGAATTATAGAAAACTACTTTGCGAAAAGAATCGGCAGTAGGACGGAAACGTGTTGACCACCAATTAGTGTTTTGCTAAGAACTCTTGCATCCTTCGACCGACTTCTTCGACTAAGAGCTGGATGAAAAGCTTATCTGTTCCTCTTTCAGATGGCATTAATATATTTTACAAAAAGTCGTAAGAAATAAATTTTTTTTGATCAAAACTAAAATATCCTCGAAATCATTGAAGAAGAAGTACCTTATCAGACGAAAATATGCCTTATATAATAAGAGACATTTAAATTTTTTTTAATTGCATAAATGGGCGGCATTTTATTCAGAATTAATAGTTTTTTACATGGATAAAAAATTCGTTTAATATTTTCCCATTTAATTCTAGAATTATTGAAAAGTACTTCGCGAAAAGAATCGGCAGTAGGACGGAAACGTGTTGACCACCGATTAGTTTTTTGCTAATAACTCTTGCAGAGTTCGATGGAAAGCTTATCTGTTCCTCTTTCAGATGGCATTAACATATTTTACAAAAAGTCGTAAGAAATAAAATTTTTTTGATCAAAACTGAAATATCCTCGAAATCATTAAAGAAGAAGTACCTTATCAGACGTAAATATGCCTTATCTAATAAGAGACATTAAAATTTTTTTTATTGCATAAATGGGCGGCATTTTATTCAGAATTAATAGTTTTTTACATGGATAAAAAATCCGTTTAATATTTTCCCATTAAATTCTAGAATTATAGAAAAGTACTTCGCGAAAAGAATCGGCAGTAGGACGGAAACGTGTTGACCACCGATAAGTTTTTTGCTAATAACTCTTGCAGAGTTCGATGGAAAGTTTATCTGTTCCTCTTTTAGATGGCATTAACATATTTTACGAAAAGTCGTAAGAAATAAAATTTTTTTGGTCAAAACTAAAATATCCTCGAAATCATTGAAAAATAAGTACCTTATCAGACGAAAATATGCCTTATCTAATAAGAGACATATGAATTTTTTTAATTGCATAAATGGGCGGCGTTTTATTCAGAATTAATAGTTTTTTACATGGACAAAAAATTCGTTTAATTTTTTCCCGTTAAATACTAGAATTATAGAAAAGTACTTTGCGAAAAGAATCGGCAGTAGGACGGAAACGTGTTGACCACCGATTAGCTTTTTGCTAATAACTCTTGCATCCTTCGACCGACTTCTTCGACTAAGAGCTCGATAGAAAGCTTATCTGTTCCTCTTTCAGATGGCATTAACATAGTTTACGAAAAGTCGTAAGATATAAAATTTTTTTGATAAAAACTAAAATATCCTCGAAATCATTGAAGAAGAAGTACCTTATCAGCCGAAAATATGCCTTATCTAATAAGAGACATTAAAATTTTTTTTAATTGCATAAATGGGCGGCATCTTATTCAGAATTTCAGAATAGTTTTTTACATGGACAAAAAATTCGTTTAATTTTTACCATTAAATACTAGAATTATAGAAAAGTACTTTGCGAAAAGAATCGGCAGTAGGGCGGAAACGTGTTGACCACCGATTAGTTTTTTGCTAATATTTCTTGCAGAGTTCGATGGAAAAGTCGTAAGAAATAAAATTTTTTTGATCAAAACTGAAATATCCCATGAAATACTATAATTATAGAAAACTACTTTGCGAAAAGAATCGGCAGTAGGACGGAAACGTGTTGACCACCAATTAGTTTGTTGCTAAAAACTCTTGCATCCTTCGACCGACTTCTTCGACTAAGAGCTGGATGGAAAGCTTATCTGTTCCTCTTTCAGATGGCATTAATATATTTTACAAAAAGTCGTAAGAAATAAATTTTTTTTGATCAAAACTAAAATATCCTCGAAATCATTGAAGTAGAAGTACCTTATCAGACGAAAATATGCCTTATCTAATAAGAGACATTTAAATTTTTTTTAATTGCATAAATGGGCGGCGTTTTATTCAGAATTAATAGTTTTTTACATGGACAAAAAATTCGTTTAATTTTTTCCCATTAAATACTAGAATTATAGAAAAGTACTTTGTGAAAAGAATCGGCAGTAGGACGGAAACGTGTTGACCATCGATTAGTTTTTTGCTAATAACTCTTGCATCCTTCGACCGACTTCTTCGACTAAGAGCTGGATGGAAAGCTTATCTCTTCCCCTTTCAGATGGCATTAACATATTTTACAAAAAGTTGTAAGAAATATATTTTTTTTTTATGAAAACTAAAATATCCTCGAAATCATTGAAGAAGAAGTACCTTATCAGACGAAAATATGCCTTATCTAATAAGAGACATTTAAATTTTTTTAATTGCATAAATGGGCGGCATTTTATTCAGAATTAATAGTTTTTTACATGGATAAAAAATTCGTTTAATATTTTCCCATTAAATTCTAGAATTATAGAAAAGTATTTCGCGAAAAGAATCGGCAGTAGGGCGGAAACGTGTTGACCACCGATTAGTTTTTTGCTAATAACTCTTGCAGAGTTCGATGGAAAAGTCGTAAGAAATAAAATTTTTTTGATCAAAACTGAAATATCCTCGAAATCATTAAAGAAGAAGTACCTTATCAGACGTAAATATGCCTTATATAATAAGAGACATTAAAATTTTTTTAATTGCATAAATGGGCGGCATTTTATTCAGAATTAATAGTTTTTTACATGGACAAAAAATTCGTCAAATTTTTTCCCATTAAATACTAGAATTATAGAAAAGTACTTTGTGAAAAGAATCGGCAGTAGGACGGAAACGTGATGACCACCGATTAGTTTTTTGCTAATAACTCTTGCATCCTTCGACCGACTTCTTCGACTAACAGCTGGATGGAAAGCTTATCTGTTCCTCTTTCAGATGGCATTATTCAGAATTAATAGTTTTTTACATGGACAAAAAATTCGTTTAATTTTTTCCCATTAAATACTAGAATTATAGAAAAATACTTTGTGAAAATAATCGGCAGTAGGACGGAAACGTGTTGACCACCGATTAGTTTTTTGCTAATAACTCTTGCATCCTTCGACCGACTTCTTCGACTAACGGCTGGATGGAAAGCTTATCTATTCCTCTTTCAGATGGCATTAACATATTTTACGAAAAGTCGTAAGAAATAAAATTTTTTTAATCAAAACTGAAATATCCCATGAAATACTAGAATTATAGAAAACTACTTTGCGAAAAGAATCGGCAGTAGGACGGAAACGTGTTGACGACCAATTAGTTTGTTGCTAAGAACTCTTGCATCCTTCGACCGACTTCTTCGACTAAGAGCTGGATGGAAAGCTTATCTGTTCCTCTTTCAGATGGCATTAATATATTTTACAAAAAGTCGTAAGAAATAAATTTTTTTTTTATGAAAACTAAAATATCCTCGAAATCATTGAAGAAGAAGTACCTTATCAGACGAAAATATGCCTTATCTAATAAGAGACATTTAAATTTTTTTTAATTGCGTAAATGGGCGGCATTTTATTCAGAATTAATAGTTTTTTACATGGATAAAAAATTCGTTTAATATTTTCCCATTAAATTCTAGAATTATTGAAAAGTACTTCGCGAAAAGAATCGGCAGTAGGACGGAAACGTGTTGACCACCGATTAGTTTTTTGCTAATAACTCTTGCAGAGTTCGATGGAAAGCTTATCTGTTCCTCTTTCAGATGGCATTAACATATTTTACGAAAAGTCGTAAGAAATAAAATTTTTTTGATCAAAACTGAAATATCCTCGAAATCATTAAAGAAGAAGTACCTTATCAGACGTAAATATGCCTTATCTAATAAGAGACATTAAAATTTTTTTTATTGCATAAATGGGCGGCATTTTATTCAGAATTAATAGTTTTTTACATGGATAAAAAATCCGTTTAATATTTTCCCATTAAATTCTAGAATTATAGAAAAGTACTTCGCGAAAAGAATCGGCAGTAGGACGGAAACGTGTTGACCACCGATTAGTTTTTTGCTAATAACTCTTGCAGAGTTCGATGGAAAGTTTATCTGTTCCTCTTTTAGATGGCATTAACATATTTTACGAAAAGTCGTAAGAAATAAAATTTTTTTGGTCAAAACTAAAATATCCTCGAAATCATTGAAAAATAAGTACCTTATCAGACGAAAATATGCCTTATCTAATAAGAGACATATGAATTTTTTTAATTGCATAAATGGGCGTTGTTTTATTCAGAATTAATAGTTTTTTACATGGACAAAAAATTCGTTTAATTTTTTCCCATTAAATACTAGAATTATAGAAAACTACTTTGCGAAAAGAATCGGCAGTTGGACGGAAACGTGTTGACCACCAATTAGTTTTTTGCTAATAACTCTTGCATCCTTCGACCGACTTCTTCGACTAAGAGCTGGATGGAAAGCTTATCTCTTCCTCTTTCAGATGGCATTAATATATTTTACAAAAAGTCGTAAGAAATAAATTTTTTTTGATCAAAACTAAAATATCCTCGAAATCATTGAAGAAGAAGTACCTTATCAGACGAAAATATGCCTTATCTAATAAGAGACATTTAAATTTTTTTTATTGCATAAATGGGCGGCATTTTATTCAGAATTAATAGTTTTTTACATGGACAAAAAATTCGTTTAATTTTTTCCCATTAAATACTAGAATTATAGAAAAGTACTTTGTGAAAAGAATCGGCAGTAGGACGGAAACGTGTTGACCATCGATTAGTTTTTTGCTAATAACTCTTGCATCCTTCGACCGACTTCTTCGACTAACAGCTGGATGGAAAGCTTATCTGTTCCTCTTTCAGATGGCATTATTCAGAATTAATAGTTTTTTACATGGACAAAAAATTCGTTTAATTTTTTCCCATTAAATACTAGAATTATAGAAAAATACTTTGTGAAAATAATCGGCAGTAGGACGGAAACGTGTTGACCACCGATTAGTTTTTTGCTAATAACTCTTGCATCCTTCGACCGACTTCTTCGACTAACGGCTGGATGGAAAGCTTATCTATTCCTCTTTCAGATGGCATTAACATATTTTACGAAAAGTCGTAAGAAATAAAATTTTTTTGATCAAAACTGAAATATCCCATGAAATACTAGAATTATAGAAAACTACTTTGCGAAAAGAATCGGCAGTAGGACGGAAACGTGTTGACGACCAATTAGTTTGTTGCTAAGAACTCTTGCATCCTTCGACCGACTTCTTCGACTAAGAGCTGGATGGAAAGCTTATCTGTTCCTCTTTCAGATGGCATTAATATATTTTACGAAAAGTCGTAAGAAATAAAATTTTTTTGATCAAAACTGAAATATCCTCGAAATCATTAAAGAAGAAGTACCTTATCAGACGTAAATATGCCTTATCTAATAAGAGACATTAAAATTTTTTTTATTGCATAAATGGGCGGCATTTTATTCAGAATTAATAGTTTTTTACATGGATAAAAAATCCGTTTAATATTTTCCCATTAAATTCTAGAATTATAGAAAAGTACTTCGCGAAAAGAATCGGCAGTAGGACGGAAACGTGTTGACCACCGATTAGTTTTTTGCTAATAACTCTTGCAGAGTTCGATGGAAAGTTTATCTGTTCCTCTTTCAGATGGCATTAACATATTTTACGAAAAGTCGTAAGAAATAAAATTTTTTTGGTCAAAACTAAAATATCCTCGAAATCATTGAAAAATAAGTACCTTATCAGACGAAAATATGCCTTACCTAATAAGAGACATATGAATTTTTTTAATTGCATAAATGGGCGTTGTTTTATTCAGAATTAATAGTTTTTTACATGGACAAAAAATTCGTTTAATTTTTTCCCATTAAATACTAGAATTATAGAAAACTACTTTGCGAAAAGAATCGGCAGTTGGACGGAAACGTGTTGACCACCAATTAGTTTTTTGCTAATAACTCTTGCATCCTTCGACCGACTTCTTCGACTAAGAGCTGGATGGAAAGCTTATCTCTTCCTCTTTCAGATGGCATTAATATATTTTACAAAAAGTCGTAAGAAATAAATTTTTTTTGATCAAAACTAAAATATCCTCGAAATCATTGAAGAAGAAGTACCTTATCAGACGAAAATATGCCTTATCTAATAAGAGACATTTAAATTTTTTTTATTGCATAAATGGGCGGCATTTTATTCAGAATTAATAGTTTTTTACATGGACAAAAAATTCGTTTAATTTTTTTCCCATTAAATACTAGAATTATAGAAAAGTACTTTGTGAAAAGAATCGGCAGTAGGACGGAAACGTGTTGACCATCGATTAGTTTTTTGCTAATAACTCTTGCATCCTTCGACCGACTTCTTCGACTAAGAGCTGGATGGAAAGCTTATCTCTTCCCCTTTCAGATGGCATTAACATATTTTACAAAAAGTTGTAAGAAATATATTTTTTTTTGATGAAAACTAAAATATCCTCGAAATCATTGAAGAAGAAGTACCTTATCAGACGAAAATATGCCTTATCTAATAAGAGACATTTAAATTTTTTTAATTGCATAAATGGGCGGCATTTTATTCAGAATTAATAGTTTTTTACATGGATAAAAAATTCGTTTAATATTTTCCCATTAAATTCTAGAATTATAGAAAAGTATTTCGCGAAAAGAATCGGCAGTAGGGCGGAAACGTGTTGACCACCGATTAGTTTTTTGCTAATAACTCTTGCAGAGTTCGATGGAAAAGTCGTAAGAAATAAAATTTTTTTGATCAAAACTGAAATATCCTCGAAATCATTAAAGAAGAAGTACCTTATCAGACGTAAATATGCCTTATATAATAAGAGACATTAAAATTTTTTTAATTGCATAAATGGGCGGCATTTTATTCAGAATTAATAGTTTTTTACATGGACAAAAAATTCGTTAAATTTTTTCCCATTAAATACTAGAATTATAGAAAAGTACTTTGTGAAAAGAATCGGCAGTAGGACGGAAACGTGATGACCACCGATTAGTTTTTTGCTAATAACTCTTGCATCCTTCGACCGACTTCTTCGACTAAGAGCTGGATGGAAAGCTTATCTGTTCCTCTTTCAGATGGCATTATTCAGAATTAATAGTTTTTTACATGGACAAAAAATTCGTTTAATTTTTTCCCATTAAATACTAGAATTATAGAAAAATACTTTGTGAAAATAATCGGCAGTAGGACGGAAACGTGTTGACCACCGATTAGTTTTTTGCTAATAACTCTTGCATCCTTCGACCGACTTCTTCGACTAACGGCTGGATGGAAAGCTTATCTATTCCTCTTTCAGATGGCATTAACATATTTTACGAAAAGTCGTAAGAAATAAAATTTTTTTGATCAAAACTGAAATATCCCATGAAATACTAGAATTATAGAAAACTACTTTGCGAAAAGAATCGGCAGTAGGACGGAAACGTGTTGACGACCAATTAGTTTGTTGCTAAGAACTCTTGCATCCTTCGACCGACTTCTTCGACTAAGAGCTGGATGGAAAGCTTATCTGTTCCTCTTTCAGATGGCATTAATATATTTTACAAAAAGTCGTAAGAAATATATTTTTTTTTGATGAAAACTAAAATATCCTCGAAATCATTGAAGAAGAAGTACCTTATCAGACGAAAATATGCCTTATCTAATAAGAGACATTTAAATTTTTTTAATTGCATAAATGGGCGGCATTTTATTCAGAATTAATAGTTTTTTACATGGATAAAAAATTCGTTTAATATTTTCCCATTAAATTCTAGAATTATAGAAAAGTATTTCGCGAAAAGAATCGGCAGTAGGGCGGAAACGTGTTGACCACCGATTAGTTTTTTGCTAATAACTCTTGCAGAGTTCGATGGAAAAGTCGTAAGAAATAAAATTTTTTTGATCAAAACTGAAATATCCTCGAAATCATTAAAGAAGAAGTACCTTATCAGACGTAAATATGCCTTATATAATAAGAGACATTAAAATTTTTTTAATTGCATAAATGGGCGGCATTTTATTCATAATTAATAGTTTTTTACATGGACAAAAAATTCGTTAAATTTTTTCCCATTAAATACTAGAATTATAGAAAAGTACTTTGTGAAAAGAATCGGCAGTAGGACGGAAACGTGATGACCACCGATTAGTTTTTTGCTAATAACTCTTGCATCCTTCGACCGACTTCTTCGACTAAAAGCTGGATGGAAAGCTTATCTGTTCCTCTTTCAGATGGCATTATTCAGAATTAATAGTTTTTTACATGGACAAAAAATTCGTTTAATTTTTTCCCATTAAATACTAGAATTATAGAAAAATACTTTGTGAAAATAATCGGCAGTAGGACGGAAACGTGTTGACCACCGATTAGTTTTTTGCTAATAACTCTTGCATCCTTCGACCGACTTCTTCGACTAACGGCTGGATGGAAAGCTTATCTATTCCTCTTTCAGATGGCATTAACATATTTTACGAAAAGTCGTAAGAAATAAAATTTTTTTGATCAAAACTGAAATATCCCATGAAATACTAGAATTATAGAAAACTACTTTGCGAAAAGAATCGGCAGTAGGACGGAAACGTGTTGACCACCAATTAGTTTGTTGCTAAGAACTCTTGCATCCTTCGACCGACTTCTTCGACTAAGAGCTGGATGGAAAGCTTATCTGTTCCTCTTTCAGATGGCATTAACATATTTTACGAAAAGTCGTAAGAAATAAAATTTTTTTGATCAAAACTGAAATATCCTCGAAATCATTAAAGAAGAAGTACCTTATCAGACGTAAATATGCCTTATCTAATAAGAGACATTAAAATTTTTTTTATTGCATAAATGGGCGGCATTTTATTCAGAATTAATAGTTTTTTACATGGATAAAAAATCCGTTTAATATTTTCCCATTAAATTCTAGAATTATAGAAAAGTACTTCGCGAAAAGAATCGGCAGTAGGACGGAAACGTGTTGACCACCGATTAGTTTTTTGCTAATAACTCTTGCAGAGTTCGATGGAAAGTTTATCTGTTCCTCTTTCAGATGGCATTAACATATTTTACGAAAAGTCGTAAGAAATAAAATTTTTTTGGTCAAAACTAAAATATCCTCGAAATCATTGAAAAATAAGTACCTTATCAGACGAAAATATGCCTTATCTAATAAGAGACATATGAATTTTTTTAATTGCATAAATGGGCGGCGTTTTATTCAGAATTAATAGTTTTTTACATGGACAAAAAATTCGTTTAATTTTTTCCCATTAAATACTAGAATTATAGAAAACTACTTTGCGAAAAGAATCGGCAGTTGGACGGAAACGTGTTGACCACCAATTAGTTTTTTGCTAATAACTCTTGCATCCTTCGACCGACTTCTTCGACTAAGAGCTGGATGGAAAGCTTATCTCTTCCTCTTTCAGATGGCATTAATATATTTTACAAAAAGTCGTAAGAAATAAATTTTTTTTGATCAAAACTAAAATATCCTCGAAATCATTGAAGAAGAAGTACCTTATCAGACGAAAATATGCCTTATCTAATAAGAGACATTTAAATTTTTTTTATTGCATAAATGGGCGGCATTTTATTCAGAATTAATAGTTTTTTACATGGACAAAAAATTCGTTTAATTTTTTCCCATTAAATACTAGAATTATAGAAAAGTACTTTGTGAAAAGAATCGGCAGTAGGACGGAAACGTGTTGACCATCGATTAGTTTTTTGCTAATAACTCTTGCATCCTTCGACCGACTTCTTCGACTAAGAGCTGGATGGAAAGCTTATCTCTTCCCCCTTCAGATGGCATTAACATATTTTACAAAAAGTTGTAAAAAATATATTTTTTTTTGATGAAAACTAAAATATCCTCGAAATCATTGAAGAAGAAGTACCTTATCAGACGAAAATATGCCTTATCTAATAAGAGACATTTAAATTTTTTTAATTGCATAAATGGGCGGCATTTTATTCAGAATTAATAGTTTTTTACATGGATAAAAAATTCGTTTAATATTTTCCCATTAAATTCTAGAATTATAGAAAAGTATTTCGCGAAAAGAATCGGCAGTAGGGCGGAAACGTGTTGACCACCGATTAGTTTTTTGCTAATAACTCTTGCAGAGTTCGATGGAAAAGTCGTAAGAAATAAAATTTTTTTGATCAAAACTGAAATATCCTCGAAATCATTAAAGAAGAAGTACCTTATCAGACGAAAATATGCCTTATCTAATAAGAGACATATGAATTTTTTTAATTGCATAAATGGGCGGCGTTTTATTCAGAATTAATAGTTTTTTACATGGACAAATAATTCGTTTAATTTTTTCCCATTAAATACTAGAATTATAGAAAAGTACTTTGTGAAAAGAATCGGCAGTAGGACGGAAACGTGATGACCACCGATTAGTTTTTTGCTAATAACTCTTGCATCCTTCGACCGACTTCTTCGACTAAGAGCTGGATGGAAAGCTTATCTGTTCCTCTTTCAGATGGCATTATTCAGAATTAATAGTTTTTTACATTGACAAAAAATTCGTTTAATTTTTTCCCATTAAATACTAGAATTATAGAAAAATACTTTGTGAAAATAATCGGCAGTAGGACGGAAACGTGTTGACCACCGATTAGTTTTTTGCTAATAACTCTTGCATCCTTCGACCGACTTCTTCGACTAACGGCTGGATGGAAAGCTTATCTATTCCTCTTTCAGATGGCATTAACATATTTTACGAAAAGTCGTAAGAAATAAAATTTTTTTGATCAAAACTGAAATATCCCATGAAATACTAGAATTATAGAAAAATACTTTGCGAAAAGAATCGGCAGTAGGACGGAAACGTGTTGACCACCAATTAGTTTTTTGCTAAGAACTCTTGCATCCTTCGACCGACTTCTTCGACTAAGAGCTGGATGGAAAGCTTATCTGTTCCTCTTCCAGATGGCTTTAATATATTTTACAAAAAGTCGTAAGAAATATATTTTTTTTTGATGAAAACTAAAATATCCTCGAAATCATTGAAGAAGAAGTACCTTATCAGACGAAAATATGCCTTATCTAATAAGAGACATTTAAATTTTTTTAATTGCATAAATGGGCGGCATTTTATTCAGAATTAATAGTTTTTTACATGGATAAAAAATTCGTTTAATATTTTCCCATTAAATTGTAGAATTATAGAATAGTATTTCGCGAAAAGAATCGGCAGTAGGGCGGAAACGTGTTGACCACCGATTAGTTTTTTGCTAATAACTCTTGCAGAGTTCGATGGAAAAGTCGTAAGAAATAAATTTTTTTTGATCAAAACTGAAATATCCTCTAAATCATTAAAGAAGAAGTACCTTATCAGACGTAAATATGCCTTATATAATAAGAGACATTAAAATTTTTTTAATTGCATAAATGGGCGGCATTTTATTCAGAATTAATAGTTTTTTACATGGACAAAAAATTCGTAAAATTTTTTCCCATTAAATACTAGAATTATAGAAAAGTACTTTGTGAAAAGAATCGGCAGTAGGACGGAAACGTGATGACCACCGATTAGTTTTTTGCTAATAACTCTTGCATCCTTCGACCGACTTCTTCGACTAAGAGCTGGATGGAAAGCTTATCTGTTCCTCTTTCAGATGGCATTATTCAGAATTAATAGTTTTTTACATGGACAAAAAATTCGTTTAATTTTTTCCCATTAAATACTAGAATTAGAGAAAAATACTTTGTGAAAATAATCGGCAGTAGGACGGAAACGTGTTGACCACCGATTAGTTTTTTGCTAATAACTCTTGCATCCTTCGACCGACTTCTTCGACTAACGGCTGGATGGAAAGCTTATCTATTCCTCTTTCAGATGGCATTAACATATTTTACGAAAAGTCGTAAGAAATAAAATTTTTTTGATCAAAACTGAAATATCCCATGAAATACTAGAATTATAGAAAACTACTTTGCGAAAAGAATCGGCAGTAGGACGGAAACGTGTTGACCACCAATTAGTTTGTTGCTAAGAACTCTTGCATCCTTCGACCGACTTCTTCGACTAAGAGCTGGATGGAAAGCTTATCTGTTCCTCTTTCAGATGGCATTAATATATTTTACAAAAAGTCGTAAGAAATAAATTTTTTTTGATCAAAACTGAAATATCCTCGAAATCATTAAAGAAGAAGTACCTTATCAGACGTAAATATGCCTTATCTAATAAGAGACATTAAAATTTTTTTTACTGCATAAATGGGCGGCATTTTATTCAGAATTAATAGTTTTTTACATGGATAAAAAATTCGTTTAATATTTTCCCATTAAATTCTAGAATTATAGAAAAGTACTTCGCGAAAAGAATCGGCAGTAGGACGGAAACGTGTTGACCACCGATTAGTTTTTTGCTAATAGCTCTTGCAGAGTTCGATGGAAAAGTCGTAAGAAATAAAATTTTTTTGATCAAAACTGAAATATCCTCGAAATCATTAAAGAAGAAGTACCTTATCAGACGTAAATGTGCCTTATATAATAAGAGACATTAAAATTTTTTTAATTGCATAAATGGGCGGCATTTTATTCAGAATTAATAGTTTTTTACATGGACAAAAAATTCGTTAAATTTTTTCCCATTAAATACTAGAATTAAAGAAAAGTACTTTGTGAAAAGAATCGGCAGTAGGACGGAAAGGTGATGACCACCGATTAGTTTTTTGTTAATAACTCTTGCATCCTTCGACCGACTTCTTCGACTAAGAACTGGATGGAAAGCTTATCTCTTCCCCTTTCAGATGGCATTAAGATATTTTACAAAAAGTTGTAAGAAATATATTTTTTTTGATGAAAACTAAAATATCCTCGAAATCATTGAAGAAGAAGTACCTTATCAGACGAAAATATGCCTTATCTAATAAGAGACATTTAAATTTTTTTAATTGCATAAATGGGCGGCATTTTATTCAGAATTAATAGTTTTTTACATGGATAAAAAATTCGTTTAATATTTTCCCATTAAATTCTAGAATTATAGAAAAGTATTTCGTGAAAAGAATCGGCAGTAGGGCGGAAACGTGTTGACCACCGATTAGTTTTTTGCTAATAACTCTTGCAGAGTTCGATGGAAAAGTCGTAAGAAATAAAATTTTTTTGATCAAAACTGAAATATCCTCGAAATCATTAAAGAAGAAGTACCTTATCAGACGTAAATATGCCTTATATAATAAGAGACATTTAAATTTTTTTTAATTGCATAAATGGGCGGCATTTTATTCAGAATTAATAGTTTTTTACATGGATAAAAAATTCGTTTAATATTTTCCCATTAAATTCTAGAATTATTGAAAAGTACTTCGCGAAAAGAATCGGCAGTAGGACGGAAACGTGTTGACCACCGATTAGTTTTTTGCTAATAACTCTTGCAGAGTTCGATGGAAAGCTTATCTGTTCCTCTTTCAGATGGCATTAACATATTTTACGAAAAGTCGTAAGAAATAAAATTTTTTTGATCAAAACTGAAATATCCTCGAAATCATTTAAGAAGAAGTACCTTATCAGACGTTAATATGCCTTATATAATAAGAGACATTAAAATTTTTTTAATTGCATAAATGGGCGTCATTTTATTCAGAATTACTAGTTTTTTACATGGACCAAAAATTCGTTTAATTTTTTCCCATTAAATACTAGAATTATAGAAAAGTACTTTGTGAAAAGAATCGGCAGTAGGACGGAAACGTGTTGACCACCGATTAGTTTTTTGCTAATAACTCTTGCATCCTTCGACCGAGTTCTTCGACTAAGAGCTGGATGGAAAGCTTATCTGTTCCTCTTTCAGATGACATTATTCAGAATTAATAGTTTTTTACATGGACAAAAAATTCGTTTAATTTTTTCCCATTAAATACTAGAATTATAGAAAAAAACTTTGTGAAAATAATCGGCAGTAGGACGGAAACGTGTTGACCACCGATTAGTTTTTTGCTAATAACTCTTGCATCCTTCGACCGACTTCTTCGACTAAGAGCTGGATGGAAAGCTTATCTATTCCTCTTTCAGATGGCATTAACATATTTTACGAAAAGTCGTAAGAAATAAAATTTTTTTGATCAAAACTGAAATATCCCATGAAATACTAGAATTATAGACAACTACTTTGCGAAAAGAATCGGCAGTAGGACGGAAACGTGTTGACCACCAATTAGTTTTTTGCTAAGAACTCTTGCATCCTTCGACCGACTTCTTCGACTAAGAGCTGGATGAAAAGCTTATCTGTTCCTCTTTCAGATGGCATAAATATATTTTACAAAAAGTCGTAAGAAATAAATTTTTTTTGTTCAAAACTAAAATATCCTCGAAATCATTGAAGAAGAAGTACCTTATCAGACGAAAATATGCCTTATCTAATAAGAGACATTAAAATTTTTTTTATTGCATAAATGGGCGGCATTTTATTCAGAATTAATAGTTTTTTACATGGATAAAAAATCCGTTTAATATTTTCCCATTAAATTCTAGAACTATTGAAAAGTACTTCGCGAAAAGAATCGGCAGTAGGACGGAAACGTGTTGACCACCGATTAGTTTTTTGCTAATAACTCTTGCAGAGTTCGATGGAAAGCTTATCTGTTCCTCTTTCAGATGGCATTAACATATCTTACGAAAAGTCGTAAGAAATAAAATTTTTTTGATCAAAACTGAAATATCCTCGAAATCATTAAAGAAGAAGTACCTTATCAGACGTAAATATGCCTTATATAATAAGAGACATTAAAATTTTTTTAATTGCATAAATGGGCGGCATTTTATTCAGAATTAATAGTTTTTTACATGGACAAAAAATTCTTTAAATTTTTTCCCATTAAATACTAGAATTATAGAAAAGTACTTTGTGAAAAGAATCGGCAGTAGGACGGAAACGTGATGACCACCGATTAGTTTTTTGTTAATAACTCTTGCATCCTTCGACCGACTTCTTCGACTAAGAGCTGGATGGAAAGCTTATCTCTTCCCCTTTCAGATGGCATTAAGATATTTTACAAAAAGTTGTAAGAAATATATTTTTTTTGATGAAAACTAAAATATCCTCGAAATCATTGAAGAAGAAGTACCTTATCAGACGAAAATATGCCTTATCTAATAAGAGACATAAAAATTTTTTTAATTGCATAAATGGGCGGCATTTTATTCAGAATTAATAGTTTTTTACATGGATAAAAAATTCGTTTAATATTTTCCCATTAAATTCTAGAATTATAGAAAAGTATTTCGTGAAAAGAATCGGCAGTAGGGCGGAAACGTGTTGACCACCGATTAGTTTTTTGCTAATAACTCTTGCAGAGTTCGATGGAAAGCTTATCTGTTCCTCTTTCAGATGGCATTAACATATTTTACGAAAAGTCGTAAGAAATAAAATTTTTTTGATCAAAACTGAAATATCCTCGAAATCATTAAAGAAGAAGTACCTTATCAGACGTAAATATGCCTTATATAATAAGAGACATTTAAATTTTTTTTAATTGCATAAATGGGCGGCATTTTATTCAGAATTAATAGTTTTTTACATGGATAAAAAATTCGTTTAATATTTTCCCATTAAATTCTAGAATTATTGAAAAGTACTTCGCGAAAAGAATCGGCAGTAGGACGGAAACGTGTTGACCACCGATTAGTTTTTTGCTAATAACTCTTGCAGAGTTCGATGGAAAGCTTATCTGTTCCTCTTTCAGATGGCATTAACATATTTTACGAAAAGTCGTAAGAAATAAAATTTTTTTGATCAAAACTGAAATATCCTCGAAATCATTAAAGAAGAAGTACCTTATCAGACGTTAATATGCCTTATATAATAACAGACATTAAAATTTTTTTAATTGCATAAATGGGCGGCATTTTATTCAGAATTACTAGTTTTTTACATGGACAAAAAATTCGTTTAATTTTTTCCCATTAAATACTAGAATTATAGAAAAGTACTTTGTGAAAAGAATCGGCAGTAGGACGGAAACGTGTTGACCACCGATTAGTTTTTTGCTAATAACTCTTGCATCCTTCGACCGAGTTCTTCGACTAAGAGCTGGATGGAAAGCTTATCTGTTCCTCTTTCAGATGACATTATTCAGAATTAATAGTTTTTTACATGGACAAAAAATTCGTTTAATTTTTTCCCATTAAATACTAGAATTATAGAAAAATACTTTGTGAAAATAATCGGCAGTAGGACGGAAACGTGTTGACCACCGATTAGTTTTTTGCTAATAACTCTTGCATCCTTCGACCGACTTCTTCGACTAAGAGCTGGATGGAAAGCTTATCTATTCCTCTTTCAGATGGCATTAACATATTTTACGAAAAGTCGTAAGAAATAAAATTTTTTTGATCAAAACTGAAATATCCCATGAAATACTAGAATTATAGAAAACTACTTTGCGAAAAGAATCGGCAGTAGGACGGAAACGTGTTGACCACCAATTAGTTTTTTGCTAAGAACTCTTGCATCCTTCGACCGACTTCTTAGACTAAGAGCTGGATGAAAAGCTTATCTGTTCCTCTTTCAGATGGCATTAATATATTTTACAAAAAGTCGTAAGAAATAAATTTTTTTTGATCAAAACTAAAATATCCTCGAAATCATTGAAGAAGAAGTACCTTATCAGACGAAAATATGCCTTATCTAATAAGAGACATTAAAATTTTTTTTATTGCATAAATGGGCGGCATTTTATTCAGAATTAATAGTTTTTTACATGGATAAAAAATCCTTTTAATATTTTCCCATTAAATTCTAGAACTATTGAATTGAATCGGCAGTAGGACGGAAACGTGTTGACCACCGATTAGTTTTTTGCTAATAACTCTTGCAGAGTTCGATGGAAAGCTTATCTGTTCCTCTTTCAGATGGCATTAACATATCTTACGAAAAGTCGTAAGAAATAAAATTTTTTTGATCAAAACTGAAATATCCTCGAAATCATTAAAGAAGAAGTACCTTATCAGACATAAATATGCCTTATCTAATAAGAGACATTAAAATTTTTTTTATTGCATAAATGGGCGGCATTTTATTCAGAATTAATAGTTTTTTACATGGATAAAAAATCCGTTTAATATTTTCCCATTAAATTCTAGAATTATAGAAAAGTACTTCGCGAAAAGAATCGGCAGTAGGACGGAAACGTGTTGACCACCGATTAGTTTTTTGCTAATAACTCTTGCAGAGTTCGATGGAAAGTTTATCTGTTCCTCTTTCAGATGGCATTAACATAGTTTACGAAAAGTCGTAAGAAATAAAATTTTTTTGATCAAAACTGAAATATCCCATGAAATACTAGAATTATAGAAAAGTACTTTGCGAAAAGAATCGGCAGTAGGACGGAAACGTGTTGACCACCAATTAGTTTTTTGCTAAGAACTCTTGCATCCTTCGACCGACTTCTTCGACTAAGAGCTGGATGGAAAGCTTATCTCTTCCTCTTTCAGATGGCATTAACATATTATACAAAAAGTCGTAAGAAATATATTTTTTTTGATGAAAACTAAAATATCCTCGAAATCATTGAAGAAGAAGTACCTTATCAGACGAAAATATGCCTTATCTAATAAGAGACATAAACATTTTTTTAATTGCATAAATGGGCGGCATTTTATTCAGAATTAATAGTTTTTTACATGGACAAAAAATTCGTTTAATTTTTTCCCATTAAATACTAGAATTATAGAAAAGTACTTTGTGAAAAGAATCGGCAGTAGGACGGAAACGTGTTGACCACCGATTAGTTTTTTGCTAATAACTCTTGCATCCTTCGACCGAGTTCTTCGACTAAGAGCTGGATGGAAAGCTTATCTGTTCCTCTTTCAGATGGCATTATTCAGAATTAATAGTTTTTTACATGGACAAAAAATTCGTTTAATTTTTTCCCATTAAATACTAGAATTATAGAAAAATACTTTGTGAAAATAATCGGCAGTAGGACGGAAACGTGTTGACCACCGATTAGTTTTTTGCTAATAACTCTTGCATCCTTCGACCGACTTCTTCGACTAAGAGCTGGATGGAAAGCTTATCTGTTCCTCTTTCAGATGGCATTAACATATTTTACGAAAAGTCGTAAAAAATAAAATTTTTTTGATCAAAACTGAAATATCCTCGAAATCATTAAAGAAGAAGTACCTTATCAGACGAAAATATGCCTTATCTAATAAGAGACATTTAAATTTTTTTTATTGCATAAATGGGCGGCATTTTATTCAGAATTAATAGTTTTTTACATGGACAAAAAATTCGTTTAATTTTTTCCCATTAAATATTAGAATTATAGAAAAGTACTTTGTGAAAAGAATCGGCAGTAGGACGGAAACGTGTTGACCACCGATTATTTTTTTGTTTATAACTCTTGCATCCTTCGACTGACTTCTTCGACTAAGAGCTCGATAGAAAGCTTATCTATTCTTCTTTCAGATAGCATTAACATAGTTTACGAAAAGTCGTAAGAAATAAAATTTTTTTGATCAAAACTGAAATATCCCATGAAATACTAGAATAATAGAAAAGTACTTTGCGAAAAGAATCGGCAGTAGGACGGAAACGTGTTGACCACCAATTAGTTTTTTGCTAATAACTCTTGCATCCTTCGACCGACTTCTTCGACTAAGAGCTGGATGGAAAGCTTATCTCTTCCTCTTTCGGATGACATTAACATATTTTACAAAAAGTCGTAAGAAATATATTTTTTTTGATGAAAACTAAAATATCCTCGAAATCATTGAAGAAGAAGTACCTTATCAGACGAAAATATGCCTTATCTAATAAGAGACATTTAAATTTTTTTAATTGCATAAATGGGCGGCATTTTATTCAGAATTAATAGTTTTTTACATGGATAAAAAATTCGTTAAATATTTTCCCATTAAATTCTAGAATTAAAGAAAAGTATTTCGCGAAAAGAATCGGCAGTAGGGCGGAAACGTGTTGACCACCGATTAGTTTTTTGCTAATAACTCTTGCAGAGTTCGATGGAAAGCTTATCTGTTCCTCTTTCAGATGGCATTAACATATTTTACGAAAAGTCGTAAGAAATAAAATTTTTTTGATCAAAACTGAAATATCCCATGAAATACTATAATTATAGAAAACTACTTTGCGAAAAGAATCGGCAGTAGGACGGAAACGTGTTGACCACCAATTAGTTTTTTGCTAAGAACTCTTGCATCCTTGGACCGACTTCTTCGACTAAGAGCTGGATGGAAAGCTTATCTGTTCCTCTTTCAGATGGCATTAATATATTTTACAAAAAGTCGTAAGAAATAAATTTTTTTTGATCAAAACTAAAATATCCTCGAAATCATTGAAGAAGAAGTACCTTATCAGACGAAAATATGCCTTATCTAATAAGAGACATTTAAATTTTTTTAATTGCATAAATGGGCGGCATTTTATTCAGAATTAATAGTTTTTTACATGGATAAAAAATTCGTTTAATATTTTCCCATTAAATTCTAGAATTATAGAAAAGTACTTTGTGAAAAGAATCGGCAGTAGGACGGAAACGTGTTGACCATCGATTAGTTTTTTGCTAATAACTCTTGCATCCTTCGACCGACTTCTTCGACTAAGAGCTGGATGGAAAGCTTATCTCTTCCCCTTTCAGATGGCATTAAGATATTTTACAAAAAGTTGTAAGAAATATATTTTTTTTGATGAAAACTAAAATATCCTCGAAATCATTGAAGAAGAAGTACCTTATCAGACGAAAATATGCCTTATCTAATAAGAGACATTTAAATTTTTTTAATTGCATAAATGGGCGGCATTTTATTCAGAATTAATAGTTTTTTACATGGATAAAAAATTCGTTTAATATTTTCCCATTAAATTCTAGAATTATAGAAAAGTATTTCGTGAAAAGAATCGGCAGTAGGGCGGAAACGTGTTGACCACCGATTAGTTTTTTGCTAATAACTCTTGCAGAGTTCGATGGAAAAGTCGTAAGAAATAAAATTTTTTTGATCAAAACTGAAATATCCTCGAAATCATTAAAGAAGAAGTACCTTATCAGACGTAAATATGCCTTATATAATAAGAGACATTAAAATTTTTTTAATTTCATAAATGGGCGGCATTTTATTCAGAATTAATAGTTTTTTACATGGACAAAAAATTCGTTAAATTTTTTCCCATTAAATACTAGAATTATAGAAAAGTACTTTGTGAAAAGAATCGGCAGTAGGACAGAAACGTGATGACCACCGATTAGTTTTTTGTTAATAACTCTTGCATCCTTCGACCGACTTCTTCGACTAAGAGCTGGATGGAAAGCTTATCTGTTCCTCTTTCAGATGGCATTATTCAGAATTAAGAGTTTTTTACATGGACAAAAAAATTCGTTTAATTTTTTCCCATTAAATTATAGAATTATTGAAAAGTACTTCGCGAAAAGAATCGGCAGTAGGACGGAAACGTGTTGACCACCGATTAGTTTTTTGCTAATAACTCTTGCAGAGTTCGATGGAAAGCTTATCTGTTCCTCTTTCAGATGGCATTAACATATTTTACGAAAAGTCGTAAGAAATAAAATTTTTTTGATCAAAACTGAAATATCCTCGAAATCATTAAAGAAGAAGTACCTTATCAGACGTAAATATGCCTTATCTAATAAGAGACATTAAAATTTTTTTTATTGCATAAATGGGCGGCATTTTATTCAGAATTAATAGTTTTTTACATGGATAAAAAATCCGTTTAATATTTTCCCATTAAATTCTAGAATTATAGAAAAGTACTTCGCGAAAAGAATCGGCAGTAGGACGGAAACGTGTTGACCACCGATTAGTTTTTTGCTAATAACTCTTGCAGAGTTCGATGGAAAGCTTATCTGTTCCTCTTTCAGATGGCATTAACATATTTTACGAAAAGTCGTAAGAAATAAAATTTTTTTGATCAAAACTGAAATATCCTCGAAATCATTAAAGAAGAAGTACCTTATCAGACGTAAATATGCCTTATCTAATAAGAGACATTAAAATTTTTTTTATTGCATAAATGGGCGGCATTTTATTCAGAATTAATAGTTTTTTACATGGATAAAAAATCCGTTTAATATTTTCCCATTAAATTCTAGAATTATAGAAAAGTACTTTGCGAAAAGAATCGGCAGTAGGACGGAAACGTGTTGACCACCGATTAGCTTTTTGCTAATAACTCTTGCATCCTTCGACCGACTTCTTCGACTAAGAGCTCGATAGAAAGCTTATCTGTTCCTCTTTCAGATGGCATTAACATAGTTTACGAAAAGTCGTAAGAAATAAAATTTTTTTGATCAAAACTGAAATATCCCATGAAATACTAGAATTATAGAAAACTACTTTGCGAAAAGAATCGGCAGTAGGACGGAAACGCGTTGACCACCAATTAGTTTTTTGCTAATAACTCTTGCATCCTTCGACCGACTTCTTCGACTAAGAGCTGGATGGAAAGCTTATCTGTTCCTCTTTCAGATGGCATTATTCAGAATTAAGAGTTTTTTACATGGACAAAAAAATTCGTTTAATTTTTTCCCATTAAATTCTAGAATTATTGAAAAGTACTTCGCGAAAAGAATCGGCAGTAGGACGGAAACGTGTTGACCACCGATTAGTTTTTTGCTAATAACTCTTGCAGAGTTCGATGGAAAGCTTATCTGTTCCTCTTTCAGATGGCATTAACATATTTTACGAAAAGTCGTAAGAAATAAAATTTTTTTGATCAAAACTGAAATATCCTCGAAATCATTAAAGAAGAAGTACCTTATCAGACGTAAATATGCCTTTTCTAATAAGAGACATTAAAATTTTTTTTATTGCATAAATGGGCGGCATTTTATTCAGAATTAATAGTTTTTTACATGGATAAAAAATCTGTTTAATATTTTCCCATTAAATTCTAGGATTATAGAAAAGTACTTCGCGAAAAGAATCGGCAGTAGGACGGAAACGTGTTGACCACCGATTAGTTTTTTGCTAATAACTCTTGCAGAGTTCGATGGAAAGCTTATCTCTTCCTCTTTCAGATGGCATTAACATATTTTACAAAAAGTCGTAAGAAATATATTTTTTTTGATGAAAACTAAAATATCCTCGAAATCATTGAAGAAGAAGTACCTTATCAGACGAAAATATGCCTTATCTAATAAGAGACATTTAAATTTTTTTAATTGCATAAATGAGCGGCATTTTATTCAGAATTAATAGTTTTTTAAATGGACAAAAAATTCGTTTAATGTTTTCCCATTAAATACCAGAATTATAGAAAAGTACTTCGCGAAAAGAATCGACAGTAGGACGGAAACGTGTTGACCACCGATTAGTTTTTTGCTAATAGCTCTTGCATCCTTCGACCGACTTCTTCGACTAAGAGCTCGATGGAAAGCTTGTCTGTTCCTCTTTCAGATGGCATTAATATATTTTACGAAAAGTCGTAAGAAATAGAATTTTTTTGATCAAAACTAAAATATCCTCGAAATCATTGAAGAAGAAGTACCTTATCAGACGAAAATATGCCTTATCTAATAAGAGACATTTAAATTTTTTTTATTGCATAAATGGGCGGCATTTTATTCAGAATTAATAGTTTTTTACATGGATAAAAAATTCGTTTAATATTTTCCCATTAAATTCTAGAATTATTGAAAAGTACTTCGCGAAAAGAATCGGCAGTAGGACGGAAACGTGTTGACCACCAATTAGTTTTTTGCTAATAACTCTTGCAGAGTTCGATGGAAAGCTTATCTGTTCCTCTTTCAGATGGCATTAACATATTTTACGAAAAGTCGTAAGAAATAAAATTTTTTTGATCAAAACTAAAATATCATCGAAATCATTGAAAAATAAGTACCTTATCAGACGAAAATATGCCTTATCTAATAAGAGACATATGAATTTTTTTAATTGCATAAATGGGCGGCATTTTATTCAGAATTAATAGTTTTTTACATGGACAAAAAATTCGTTAAATTTTTTCCCATTAAATACTAGAATTATAGAAAAGCACTTTGTGAAAAGAATCGGCAGTAGGACGGAAACGTGTTGACCATCGATTAGTTTTTTGCTAATAACTCTTGCATCCTTCGACCGACTTCTTCGACTAAGAGCTGGATGGAAAGCTTATCTGTTCCTCTTTCAGATGGAATTAATATATTTTACAAAAAGTCGTAAGAAATAAATTTTTTTTGATCAAAACTGAAATATCCTCGAAATCATTAAAGAAGAAGTACCTTATCAGACGTAAATATGCCTTATATAATAAGAGACATTTAAATTTTTTTTATTGCATAAATGGGCGGCATTTTATTCAGAATTAATAGTTCTTTACATGGACAAAAAATTCGTTTAATTTTTTCCCATTAAATACTAGAATTATAGAAAAGTACTTTGTGAAAAGAATCGGCAGTAGGACGGAAACGTGTTGACCATAGATTAGTTTTTTGCTAATAACTCTTGCATCCTTCGACCGACTTCTTCGACTAAGAGCTGGATGGAAAGCTTATCTGTTCCTCTTTCAGATGGAATTAATATATTTTACAAAAAGTCGTAAGAAATAAATTTTTTTTGATCAAAACTGAAATATCCTCGAAATCATTAAAGAAGAAGTACCTTATCAGACGTAAATATGCCTTATATAATAAGAGACATTAAAATTTTTTTAACTGCATAAATGGGCGGCATTTTATTCAGAATTAATAGTTTTTTACATGGACAAAAAATTCGTTAAATTTTTTCCCATTAAATACTAGAATTATAGAAAAGTACTTTGTGAAAAGAATCGGCAGTAGGACGGAAACGTGATGACCACCGATTAGTTTTTTGCTAATAACTCTTGCATCCTTCGACCGACTTCTTCGACTAAGAGCTGGATGGAAAGCTTATCTGTTCCTCTTTCAGATGGCATTATTCAGAATTAATAGTTTTTTACATGGACAAAAAATTCGTTTAATTTTTTCCCATTAAATACTAGAATTATAGAAAAATACTTTGTGAAAATAATCGGCAGTAGGACGGAAACGTGTTGACCACCGATTAGTTTTTTGCTAATAACTCTTGCATCCTTCGACCGACTTCTTCGACTAACGGCTGGATGGAAAGCTTATCTATTCCTCTTTCAGATGGCATTAACATATTTTACGAAAAGTCGTAAGAAATAAAATTTTTTTGATCAAAACTGAAATATCCCATGAAATACTAGAATTATAGAAAACTACTTTGCGAAAAGAATCGGCAGTAGGACGGAAACGTGTTGACCACCAATTAGTTTTTTGCTAAGAACTCTTGCATCCTTCGACCGACTTCTTCGACTAAGAGGTGGATGGAAAGCTTATCTGTTCCTCTTTCAGATGGCATTAATATATTTTACAAAAAGTCGTAAGAAATAAATTTTTTTTGATCAAATCTAAAATATCCTCGAAAGCATTGAAGAAGAAGTACCTTATCAGACGAAAATATGCCTTATCTAATAAGAGACATTTACATTTTTTTTAATTGCATAAATGGGCGGCATTTTATTCAGAATTAATAGTTTTTTACATGGATAAAAAATTCGTTTAATATTTTCCCATTAAATTCTAGAATTATTGAAAAGTACTTCGCGAAAAGAATCGGCAGTAGGACGGAAACGTGTTGACCACCAATTAGTTTTTTGCTAATAACTCTTGCAGAGTTCGATGGAAAGCTTATCTGTTCCTCTTTCAGATGGCATTAACATATTTTACGAAAAGTCGTAAGAAATAAAATTTTTTTGATCAAAACTGAAATATCCTCGAAATCATTAAAGAAGAAGTACCTTATCAGACGTAAATATGCCTTATCTAATAAGAGACATTAAAATTTTTTTTATTGCATAAATGGGCGGCGTTTTATTCAGAATTAATAGTTTTTTAAATGGACAAAAAATTCGTTTAATTTTTTCCCATTAAATACTAGAATTATAGAAAAGTACTTTGTGAAAAGAATCGGCAGTAGGACGGAAACGTGTTGACCACCGATTAGTTTTTTGCTAATAACTCTTGCATTCTTCGACCGAGTTCTTCGACTAAGAGCTGGATGGAAAGCTTATCTGTTCCTCTTTCAGATGGCATTATTCAGAATTAATAGTTTTTTACATGGACAAAAAATTCGTTTAATTTTTTCCCATTAAATACTAGAATTATAGAAAAATACTTTGTGAAAATAATCGGCAGTAAGACGGAAACGTGTTGACCACCGATTAGTTTTTTGCTAATAACTCTTGCATCCTTCGACCGACTTCTTCGACTAAGAGCTGGATGGAAAGCTTATCTGTTCCTCTTTCAGATGGCATTAACATATTTTACGAAAAGTCGTAAGAAATAAAATTTCTATGATCAAAACTGAAATATCCCATGAAATACTAGAATTATAGAAAACTACTTTGCGAAAAGAATCGGCAGTAGGACGGACACGTGTTGACCACCAATTAGTTTTTTGCTAAGAACTCTTGCATCCTTCGACCGACTTCTTCGACTAAGAGCTGGATGGAAAGCTTATCTGTTCCTCTTTCAGATGGCATTAATATATTTTACAAAAAGTCGTAAGAAATAAATTTTTTTTGATCAAAACTAAAATATCCTCGAAATCATTGAAAAATAAGTACCTTATCAGACGAAAATATGCCTTATCTAATAACAGACATTTAAATTTTTTTAATTGCATAAATGGGCGGCATTTTATTCAGAATTAATAGTTTTTTACATGGACAAAAAATTCGTTCCATTTTTTCCCATTAAATACTAGAATTATAGAAAAGTACTTTGCGAAAAGAATCGGCAGTAGGACGGAAACGTGTTGACCACCAATTAGTTTTTTGCTAATAACTCTTGCAGAGTTCGATGGAAAGCTTATCTGTTCCTCTTTCAGATGGCATTAACATATTTTACGAAAAGTCGTAAGAAATAAAATTTTTTTGATCAAAACTGAAATATCCTCGAAATCATTAAAGAAAAAGTACCTTATCACACGAAAATATGCCTTATCTAATAAGAGACATTTAAATTTTTTTAATTGCATAAATGGGTGGCATTTTATTCAGAATTAATAGTTTTTT
This sequence comes from Phortica okadai, assembly GCA_034638295.1. NCBI lineage: Eukaryota > Metazoa > Arthropoda > Insecta > Diptera > Drosophilidae > Phortica > Phortica okadai. Next base: position 17,561,959 of record CM067852.1, read on the forward strand.
TACATGGATAAAAAATTTGTTTAATTTTTTCCCATGAAATACTAGAATTATAAAAAACTACTTTGCGTAAAGAATCGGCAGTAGGACGGAAACGTGTTGATCACCGATTGGTTTTTTGCTAATAACTCTTGCAGAGTTCGATGGAAGGCTTATCTGTTCCTCTTTCAGATGGCATTAACATATTTTACGAAAAGTCGTAAGAAATAAAATTTTTTTGATCAAAACTGAAATATCCCATGAAATACTAGAATTATAGAAAACTACTTTGCGAAAAGAATCGGCAGTAGGACGGAAACGTGTTGACCACTAATTAGTTTTTTGCTAATAACTCTTGCATCCTTCGACCGACTTCTTCGACTAAGAGCTGGATGGAAAGCTTATCTGTTCCTCTTTCAGATGGCATTAATATATTTTACAAAAACTCGTAAGAAATAATTTTTTTTTGATCAAAACTAAAATATCCTCGAAATCATTGAAGAAGCAGTACCTTATCAGACGAAAATATGCCTTATCTAATAAGAGACATTTAAATTTTTTTAATTGCATAAATGGGTGGCATTTTATTTAGAATTAATAGTTTTTTACATGGATAAAAAATTCGTTTAATATTTTCCCATTAAATTCTAGAATTATTGAAAAGTACTTCGCGAAAAGAATCGGCAGTAGGACGGAAACGTGTTGACCACCGATTAGTTTTTTGCTAATAACTCTTGCAGAGTTCGATGGAAAGCTTATCTGTTCCTCTTTCAGATGGCATTAACATATTTTACGAAAAGTCGTAAGAAATAAAATTTTTTTGATCAAAACTGAAATATCGTCGAAATCATTAAAGAAGAAGTACCTTATCAGACGAAAATATGCCTTATCTAATAACAGACATTTAAATTTTTTTAATTGCATAAATGGGCGGCATTTTATTCAGAATTAATAGTTTTTTACATGGACAAAAAATTCGTTCAATTTTTTCCCATTAAATACTAGAATTATAGAAAAGTACTTTGCGAAAAGAATCGGCAGTAGGACGGAAACGTGTTGACCACCGATTAGTTTTTTGCTAATAACTCTTGCAGAGTTCGATGGAAAGCTTATCTGTTCCTCTTTCAGATGGCATTAACATATTTTACGAAAAGTCGTAAGAAATAAAATTTTTTTGATCAAAACTGAAATATCCACGAAATCATTAAAGAAGAAGTACCTTATCAGACGTAAATATGCCTTATCTAATAAGAGACATTAAAATTTTTTTTATTGCATAAATGGGCGGCATTTTATTCAGAATTAATAGTTTTTTACATGGATAAAAAATCCGTTTAATATTTTCCCATTAAATTCTAGAATTATAGAAAAGTATTTCGCGAAAAGAATCGGCAGTAGGACGGAAACGTGTTGACCACCGATTAGTTTTTTGCTAATAACTCTTGCAGAGTTCGATGGAAAGCTTATCTGTTCCTCTTTCAGATGGCATTAACATATTTTACGAAAAGTCGTAAGAAATAAAATTTTTTTGATCAAAACTGAAATATCCTCGAAATCATTAAAGAAGAAGTACCTTATCAGACGTAAATATGGCTTATCTAATAAGAGACCTTAAAATTTTTTTTATTGCATAAATGGGCGGCATTTTATTCAGAATTAATAGTTTTTTACATGGATAAAAAATCCGTTTAATATTTTCCCATTAAATTCTAGAATTATAGAAAAGTACTTTGCGAAAAGAATCGGCAGTAGGACGGAAACGTGTTGACCACCGATTAGCTTTTTGCTAATAACTCTTGCATCCTTCGACCGACTTCTTCGACTAAGAGCTGGATGGAAAGCTTATCTGTTCCTCTTTCAGATGGCATTAATATATTTTACAAAAACTCGTAAGAAATAATTTTTTTTTGATCAAAACTAAAATATCCTCGAAATCATTGAAAAATAAGTACCTTATCAGACGAAAATATGCCTTATCTAATAACAGACATTTAAATTTTTTTAATTGCATAAATGGGCGGCATTTTATTCAGAATTAATAGTTTTTTACATGGACAAAAAATTCGTTCCATTTTTTCCCATTAAATACTAGAATTATAGAAAAGTACTTTGCGAAAAGAATCGGCAGTAGGACGGAAACGTGTTGACCACCAATTAGTTTTTTGCTAATAACTCTTGCAGAGTTCGATGAAAAGCTTATCTGTTCCTCTTTCAGATGGCATTAACATATTTTACGAAAAGTCGTAAGAAATAAAATTTTTTTGATCAAAACTGAAATATCCTCGAAATCATTAAAGAAGAAGTACCTTATCACACGAAAATATGCCTTATCTAATAAGAGACATTTAAATTTTTTTAATTGCATAAATGGGTGGCATTTTATTCAGAATTAATAGTTTTTTTACATGGATAAAAAATTTGTTTAATTTTTTCCCATGAAATACTAGAATTATAAAAAACTACTTTGCGTAAAGAATCGGCAGTAGGACGGAAACGTGTTGATCACCGATTGGTTTTTTGCTAATAACTCTTGCAGAGTTCGATGGAAGGCTTATCTGTTCCTCTTTCAGATGGCATTAACATATTTTACGAAAAGTCGTAAGAAATAAAATTTTTTTGATCAAAACTGAAATATCCCATGAAATACTAGAATTATAGAAAACTACTTTGCGAAAAGAATCGGCAGTAGGACGGAAACGTGTTGACCACTAATTAGTTTTTTGCTAATAACTCTTGCATCCTTCGACCGACTTCTTCGACTAAGAGCTGGATGGAAAGCTTATCTGTTCCTCTTTCAGATGGCATTAATATATTTTACAAAAACTCGTAAGAAATAATTTTTTTTTGATCAAAACTAAAATATCCTCGAAATCATTGAAGAAGCAGTACCTTATCAGACGAAAATATGCCTTATCTAATAAGAGACATTTAAATTTTTTAATTGCATAAATGGGTGGCATTTTATTTAGAATTAATAGTTTTTTACATGGATAAAAAATTCGTTTAATATTTTCCCATTAAATTCTAGAATTATTGAAAAGTACTTCGCGAAAAGAATCGGCAGTAGGACGGAAACGTGTTGACCACCGATTAGTTTTTTGCTAATAACTCTTGCAGAGTTCGATGGAAAGCTTATCTGTTCCTCTTTCAGATGGCATTAACATATTTTACGAAAAGTCGTAAGAAATAAAATTTTTTTGATCAAAACTGAAATATCGTCGAAATCATTAAAGAAGAAGTACCTTATCAGACGAAAATATGCCTTATCTAATAACAGACATTTAAATTTTTTTAATTGCATAAATGGGCGGCATTTTATTCAGAATTAATAGTTTTTTACATGGACAAAAAATTCGTTCAATTTTTTCCCATTAAATACTAGAATTATAGAAAAGTACTTTGCGAAAAGAATCGGCAGTAGGACGGAAACGTGTTGACCACCGATTAGTTTTTGCTAATAACTCTTGCAGAGTTCGATGGAAAGCTTATCTGTTCCTCTTTCAGATGGCATTAACATATTTTACGAAAAGTCGTAAGAAATAAAATTTTTTTGATCAAAACTGAAATATCCACGAAATCATTAAAGAAGAAGTACCTTATCAGACGTAAATATGCCTTATCTAATAAGAGACATTAAAATTTTTTTTATTGCATAAATGGGCGGCATTTTATTCAGAATTAATAGTTTTTTACATGGATAAAAAATCCGTTTAATATTTTCCATTAAATTCTAGAATTATAGAAAAGTATTTCGCGAAAAGAATCGGCAGTAGGACGGAAACGTGTTGACCACCGATTAGTTTTTTGCTAATAACTCTTGCAGAGTTCGATGGAAAGCTTATCTGTTCCTCTTTCAGATGGCATTAACATATTTTACGAAAAGTCGTAAGAAATAAAATTTTTTTGATCAAAACTGAAATATCCTCGAAATCATTAAAGAAGAAGTACCTTATCAGACGTAAATATGGCTTATCTAATAAGAGACCTTAAAATTTTTTTTATTGCATAAATGGGCGGCATTTTATTCAGAATTAATAGTTTTTTACATGGATAAAAAATCCGTTTAATATTTTCCCATTAAATTCTAGAATTATAGAAAAGTACTTTGCGAAAAGAATCGGCAGTAGGACGGAAACGTGTTGACCACCGATTAGCTTTTTGCTAATAACTCTTGCATCCTTCGACCGACTTCTTCGACTAAGAGCTCGATAGAAAGCTTATCTGTTCCTCTTTCAGATGGCATTAACATAGTTTACGAAAAGTCGTAAGAAATAAAATTTTTTTGATCAAAACTGAAATATCCCATGAAATACTAGAATTATATAAAACTACTTTGCAAAAAGAATCGGCAGTAGGACGGAAACGTGTTGACCACCAATTAGTTTTTTGCTAATAACTCTTGCATCCTTCGACCGACTTCTTCGACTAAGAGCTGGATGGAAAGCTTATCTCTTCCTCTTTCAGATGGCATTAACATATTTTACAAAAAGTCGTAAGAAATATATTTTTTTGATGAAATCTAAAATATCCTCGAAATCATTGAAGAAGAAGTACCTTATCAGACGAAAATATGCCTTATCTAATAAGAGACATAAAAATTTTTTTAATTGCATAAATGGGCGGCATTTTATTCAGAATTAATAGTTTTTTACATGGATAAAAAATTCGTTTAATATTTTCCCATTAAATTCTAGAATTATAGAAAAGTATTTCGCGAAAAGAATCGGCAATAGGGCGGAAACGTGTTGACCACCGATTAGTTTTTTGCTAATAACTCTTGCAGAGTTCGATGGAAAGCTTATCTGTTCCTCTTTCAGATGGCATTAACATATTTTACGAAAAGTCGTAAGAAATAAAATTTTTTTGATCAAAACTGAAATATCCCATGAAATACTAGAATTATAAAAAACTACTTTGCGAAAAGAATCGGCAGTAGGACGGAAACGTGTTGACCACCAATTAGTTTTTTGCTAATAACTCTTGCATCCTTCGACCGACTTCTTCGACTAAGAGCTCGATAGAAAGCATATCTGTTCCTCTTTCAGATGGCATTAACATAGTTTACGAAAAGTCGTAAGAAATAAAATTTTTTTGATCAAAACTGAAATATCCCATGAAATACTAGAATTATAGAAAACTACTTTGCGAAAAGAATCGGCAGTAGGACGGAAACGTGTTGACCACCAATTAGTTTTTTGCTAATAACTCTTGCATCCTTCGACCGACTTCTTCGACTAAGAGCTGGATGGAAAGCTTAACTCTTCCTCTTTCAGATGGCATTAACATATTTTACAAAAAGTCGTAAGAAATATATTTTTTTTGATGAAAACTAAAATATCCTCGAAATCATTGAAGAAGAAGTACCTTATCAGACGAAAATATGCCTTATCTAATAAGAGACATAAAAATTTTTTTAATTGCATAAATGGGCGGCATTTTATTCAGAATTAATAGTTTTTTACATGGACAAAAAATTCGTTCAAATTTTTCCCATAAAATACTAGAATTATAGAAAAGTACTTTGCGAAAAGAATCGGCAGTAGGACGGAAACGTGATGACCACCGATTAGTTTTTTGCTAATAACTCTTGCAGAGTTCGATGAAAAGCTTATCTGTTCCTCTTTCAGATGGCATTAACATATTTTACGAAAAGTCGTAAGAAATAAAATTTTTTTGATCAAAACTGAAATATCCCATGAAATACTAGAATTATAGAAAACTACTTTGCGAAAAGAATCGGCAGTAGGACGGAAACGTGTTGACCACCAATTAGTTTTTTGCTAATAACTCTTGCATCCTTCGACCGACTTCTTCGACTAAGAGCTGGATGGAAAGCTTATCTGTTCCTCTTTCAGATGGCATTAATATATTTTACATAAAGTCGTAAGAAATAAATTTTTTTTGATCAAAACTAAAATATCCTCGAAATCATTGAAGAAGAAGTACCTTATCAGACGAAAATATGCCTTATCTAATAAGAGACATTTAAATTTTTTTATTGCATAAATGGGCGGCATTTTATTCAGAATTAATAGTTTTTTACATGGACAAAAAATTCGTTTAATTTTTTCCCATTAAATACTAGAATTATAGAAAAGTACTTTGTGAAAAGAATCGGCAGTAGGACGGAAACGTGTGGACCACCGATTAGTTTTTTGCTAATAACTCTTGCATCCTTCGACCGACTTCTTCGACTAAGAGCTCGATAGAAAGCTTATCTGTTCTTCTTTCAGATAGCATTAACATAGTTTACGAAAAGTCGTAAGAAATAAAATTTTTTTGATCAAAACTGAAATATCCCATGAAATACTAGAATTATAGAAAACTACTTTGCGAAAAGAATCGGCAGTAGGACGGAAACGTGTTGACCACCAATTAGTTTTTTGCTAAGAACTCTTGCATCCTTCGACCGACTTCTTCGACTAAGAGCTGGATGGAAAGCTTATCTCTTCCTCTTTCGGATGGCATTAACATATTTTACAAAAAGTCGTAAGAAATATATTTTTTTTGATGAAAACTAAAATATCCTCGAAATCATTGAAGAAGAAGTACCTTATCAGACGAAAATATGCCTTATCCAATAAGAGACATTTAAATTTTTTTAATTGCATAAATGGGCGGCATTTTATTCAGAATTAATAGTTTTTTACATGGATAAAAAATTCGTTAAATATTTTCCCATTAAATTCTAGAATTAAAGAAAAGTATTTCGCGAAAAGAACCGGCAGTAGGGCGGAAACGTGTTGACCACCGATTAGTTTTTTGCTAATAACTCTTGCAGAGTTCGATGGAAAGCTTATCTGTTCCTCTTTCAGATGGCATTAACATATTTTACGAAAAGTCGTAAGAAATAAAATTTTTTTGATCAAAACTGAAATATCCCATGAAATACTAGAATAATAGAAAACTACTTTGCGAAAAGAATCGGCAGTAGGACGGAAACGTGTTGACCACCAATTAGTTTTTTGCTAATAACTCTTGCATCCTTCGACCGACTTCTTCAACTAAGAGCTCGATAGAAAGCTTATCTGTTCCTCTTTCAGATGGCATTAACATAGTTTACGAAAAGTCGTAAGAAATAAAATTTTTTTGATCAAAACTGAAATATCCCATGAAATACTAGAATTATAGAAAACTACTTTGCGAAAAGAATCGGCAGTAGGACGAAAACGTGTTGACCACCAATTAGTTTTTTGCTAATAACTCTTGCATCCTTCGACCGACTTCTTCGACTAAGAGCTGGATGGAAAGCTTATCTCTTCCTCTTTCAGATGGCATTAACATATTTTACAAAAAAACGTAAGAAATATATTTTTTTTGATGAAAACTAAAATATCCTCGAAATCATTGAAGAAGAAGTACCTTATCAGACGAAAATATGCCTTATCTAATAAGAGACATAAACATTTTTTTAATTGCATAAATGGGCGGCATTTTATTCAGAATTAATAGTTTTTTACATGGACAAAAAATTCGTTAAATTTTTTCCCATTAAATACTAGAATTATAGAAAAGTACTTTGCGAAAAGAATCGGCAGTGGGACGGAAACGTGTTGACCACCGATTAGTTTTTTGCTAACAACTCTTGCAGAGTTCGATGGAAAGCTTATCTGTTCCTCTTTCAGATGGCATTAACATATTTTACGAAAAGTCGTAAGAAATAAAATTTTTTTGATCAAAACTGAAATATCCCATGAAATACTAGAATTATAGAAAACTACTTTGCGAAAAGAATCGGCAGTAGGACGGAAACGTGTTGACCACCAATTAGTTTTTTGCTAATAACTCTTGCATCCTTCGACCGACTTCTTCGACTAAGAGCTGGATGGAAAGCTTATCTGTTCCTCTTTCAGATGGCATTAATATATTTTACAAAAAGTCGTAAGAAATAAATTTTTTTTGATCAAAACTAAAATATCCTCGAAATCATTGAAGAAGAAGTACCTTATCAGACGAAAATATGCCTTATCTAATAAGAGACATTTAAATTTTTTTTATTGCATAAATGGGCGGAATTTTATTCAGAATTAATAGTTTTTTACATGGACAAAAAATTCGTTTAATTTTTTCCCATTAAATACTAGAATTATAGAAAAGTACTTTGTGAAAAGAATCGGCAGTAGGACGGAAACGTGTTGACCATCGATTAGTTTTTTGGTAATAACTCTTGCATCCTTCGACCGACTTCTTCGACTAAGAACTCGATAGAAAGCTTATCTGTTCCTCTTTCAGATAGCATTAACATAGTTTACGAAAAGTCGTAAGAAATAAAATTTTTTTGATCAAAACTGAAATATCCCATGAAATACTAGAATTATAGAAAACTACTTTGCGAAAAGAATCGGCAGTTGGACGGAAACGTGTTGACCACCAATTAGTTTTTTGCTAATAACTCTTGCATCCTTCGACCGACTTCTTCGACTAAGAGCTGGATGGAAAGCTTATCTCTTCCTCTTTCAGATGGCATTAATATATTTTACAAAAAGTCGTAAGAAATAAATTTTTTTTGATCAAAACTAAAATATCCTCGAAATCATTGAAGAAGAAGTACCTTATCAGACGAAAATATGCCTTATCTAATGAGAGACATTTAAATTTTTTTTATTGCATAAATGGGCGGCATTTTATTCAGAATTAATAGTTTTTTACATGGACAAAAAATTCGTTTAATTTTTTCCCATTAAATACTAGAATTTTAGAAAAGTACTTTGTGAAAAGAATCGGCAGTAGGACGGAAACGTGTTGACCATCGATTAGTTTTTTGCTAATAACTCTTGCATCCTTCGACCGACTTCTTCGACTAAGAGCTGGATGGAAAGCTTATCTCTTCCCCTTTCAGATGGCATTAACATATTTTACAAAAAGTTGTAAGAAATATATTTTTTTTTGATGAAAACTAAAATATCCTCGAAATCATTGAAGAAGAAGTACCTTATCAGACGAAAATATGCCTTATCTAATAAGAGACATTTAAATTTTTTTAATTGCATAAATGGGCGGCATTTTATTCAGAATTAATAGTTTTTTACATGGATAAAAAATTCGTTTAATATTTTCCCATTAAATTCTAGAATTATAGAAAAGTATTTCGCGAAAAGAATCGGCAGTAGGGCGGAAACGTGTTGACCACCGATTAGTTTTTTGCTAATAACTCTTGCAGAGTTCGATGGAAAAGTCGTAAGAAATAAAATTTTTTTGATCAAAACTGAAATATCGTCGAAATCATTAAAGAAGAAGTACCTTATCAGACGTAAATATGCCTTATATAATAAGAGACATTAAAATTTTTTTAATTGCATAAATGGGCGGCATTTTATTCAGAATTAATAGTTTTTTACATGGACAAAAAATTCGTTAAATTTTTTCCCATTAAATACTAGAATTATAGAAAAGTACTTTGTGAAAAGAATCGGCAGTAGGACGGAAACGTGATGACCACCGATTAGTTTTTTGCTAATAACTCTTGCATCCTTCGACCGACTTCTTCGACTAAGAGCTGGATGGAAAGCTTATCTGTTCCTCTTTCAGATGGCATTATTCAGAATTAATAGTTTTTTACATGGACAAAAAATTCGTTTAATTTTTTCCCATTAAATACTAGAATTATAGAAAACTACTTTGCGAAAAGAATCGGCAGTTGGACGGAAACGTGTTGACCACCAATTAGTTTTTTGCTAATAACTCTTGCATCCTTCGACCGACTTCTTCGACTAACGGCTGGATGGAAAGCTTATCTATTCTTCTTTCAGATGGCATTAACATATTTTACGAAAAGTCGTAAGAAATAAAATTTTTTTGATCAAAACTGAAATATCCCATGAAATACTAGAATTATAGAAAACTACTTTGCGAAAAGAATCGGCAGTTGGACGGAAACGTGTTGACCACCAATGAGTTTTTTGCTAATAACTCTTGCATCCTTCGACCGACTTCTTCGACTAAGAGCTGGATGCAAAGCTTATCTCTTCCTCTTTCAGATGGCATTAATATATTTTACAAAAAGTCGTAAGAAATAAATTTTTTTTGATCAAAACTAAAATATCCTCGAAATCATTGAAGAAGAAGTACCTTATCAGACGAAAATATGCCTTATCTAATAAGAGACATTTAAATTTTTTTTATTGCATAAATGGGCGGCATTTTATTCAGAATTAATAGTTTTTTACATGGACAAAAAATTCGTTTAATTTTTTCCCATTAAATACTAGAATTATAGAAAAGTACTTTGTGAAAAGAATCGGCAGTAGGACGGAAACGTGTTGACCATCGATTAGTTTTTTGCTAATAACTCTTGCAGAGTTCGATGGAAAGCTTATCTGTTCCTCTTTCAGATGGCATTAACATATTTTACGAAAAGTCGTAAGAAATAAAATTTTTTTGATCAAAACTGAAATATCCTCGAAATCATTAAAGAAGAAGTACCTTATCAGACGTAAATATGCCTTATCTAATAAGAGACATTAAAATTTTTTTTATTGCATTAATGGGCGGCATTTTATTCAGAATTAATAGTTTTTTACATGGATAAAAAATCCGTTTAATATTTTCCCATTAAATTCTAGAATTATAGAAAAGTACTTCGCGAAAAGAATCGGCAGTAGGACGGAAACGTGTTGACCACCGATTAGTTTTTTGCTAATAACTCTTGCAGAGTTCGATGGAAAGTTTATCTGTTCCTCTTTCAGATGGCATTAACATATTTTACGAAAAGTCGTAAGAAATAAAATTTTTTTGGTCAAAACTAAAATATCCTCGAAATCATTGAAAAATAAGTACCTTATCAGACGAAAATATGCCTTATCTAATAAGAGACATATGAATTTTTTTAATTGCATAAATGGGCGGCGTTTTATTCAGAATTAATAGTTTTTTACATGGACAAAAAATTCGTTTAATTTTTTCCCATTAAATACTAGAATTATAGAAAACTACTTTGCGAAAAGAATCGGCAGTTGGACGGAAACGTGTTGACCACCAATGAGTTTTTTGCTAATAACTCTTGCATCCTTCGACCGACTTCTTCGACTAAGAGCTGGATGGAAAGCTTATCTCTTCCTCTTTCAGATGGCATTAATATATTTTACAAAAAGTCGTAAGAAATAAATTTTTTTTTGATCAAAACTAAAATATCCTCGAAATCATTGAAGAAGAAGTACCTTATCAGACGAAAATATGCCTTATCTAATAAGAGACATTTAAATTTTTTTTATTGCATAAATGGGCGGCATTTTATTCAGAATTAATAGTTTTTTACATGGACAAAAAATTCGTTTAATTTTTTCCCATTAAATACTAGAATTATAGAAAAGTACTTTGTGAAAAGAATCGGCAGTAGGACGGAAACGTGTTGACCATCGATTAGTTTTTTGCTAATAACTCTTGCATCCTTCGACCGACTTCTTCGACTAAGAGCTGGATGGAAAGCTTATCTCTTCCCCTTTCAGACGGCATTAACATATTTTACAAAAAGTTGTAAGAAATATATTTTTTTTTGATGAAAACTAAAATATCCTCGAAATCATTGAAGAAGAAGTACCTTATCAGACGAAAATATGCCTTATCTAATAAGAGACATTTAAATTTTTTTAATTGCATAAATGGGCGGCATTTTATTCAGAATTAATAGTTTTTTACATGGATAAAAAATTCGTTTAATATTTTCCCATTAAATTCTAGAATTATAGAAAAGTATTTCGCGAAAAGAATCGGCAGTAGGGCGGAAACGTGTTGACCACCGATTAGTTTTTTGCTAATAACTCTTGCAGAGTTCGATGGAAAAGTCGTAAGAAATAAAATTTTTTTGATCAAAACTGAAATATCCTCGAAATCATTAAAGAAGAAATACCTTATCAGACGTTAATATGCCTTATATAATAAGAGACATTAAAATTTTTTTAATTGCATAAATGGGCGGCATTTTATTCAGAATTAATAGTTTTTTACATGGACAAAAAATTCGTTAAATTTTTTCCCATTAAATACTAGAATTATAGAAAAGTACTTTGTGAAAAGAATCGGCAGTAGGACGGAAACGTGATGACCACCGATTAGTTTTTTGCTAATAACTCTTGCATCCTTCGACCGACTTCTTCGACTAAGAGCTGGATGGAAAGCTTATCTGTTCCTCTTTCAGATGGCATTATTCAGAATTAATAGTTTTTTACATGGACAAAAAATTCGTTTAATTTTTTCCCATTAAATACTAGAATTATAGAAAAATACTTTGTGAAAATAATCGGCAGTAGGACGGAAACGTGTTGACCACCGATTAGTTTTTTGCTAATAACTCTTGCATCCTTCGACCGACTTCTTCGACTAACGGCTGGGTGGAAAGCTTATCTATTCCTCTTTCAGATGGCATTAACATATTTTACGAAAAGTCGTAAGAAATAAAATTTTTTTGATCAAAACTGAAATATCCCATGAAATACTAGAATTATAGAAAACTACTTTGCGAATAGAATCGGCAGTAGGACGGAAACGTGTTGACCACCAATTAGTTTGTTGCTAAGAACTCTTGCATCCTTCGACCGACTTCTTCGACTAAGAGCTGGATGGAAAGCTTATCTGTTCCTCTTTCAGATGGCATTAATATATTTTACAAAAAGTCGTAAGAAATAAATTTTTTTTGATCAAAACTAAAATATCCTCGAATTCATTGAAGAAGAAGTACCTTATCAGACGAAAATATGCCTTATCTAATAAGAGACATTTAAATTTTTTTAATTGCATAAATGGGCGGCATTTTATTCAGAATTAATAGTTTTTTACATGGATAAAAAATTCGTTTAATATTTTCCCATTAAATTCTAGAATTATTGAAAAGTACTTCGCGAAAAGAATCGGCAGTAGGACGGAAACGTGTTGACCACCGATTAGTTTTTTGCTAATAACTCTTGCAGAGTTCGATGGAAAGCTTATCTGTTCCTCTTTCAGATGGCATTAACATATTTTACAAAAAGTCGTAAGAAATAAAATTTTTTTGATCAAAACTGAAATATCCTCGAAATCATTAAAGAAGCAGTACCTTATCAGACGTAAATATGCCTTATCTAATAAGAGACATTAACATTTTTTTTATTGCATAAATGGGCGGCATTTTATTCAGAATTAATAGTTTTTTACATGGATAAAAAATCCGTTTAATATTTTCCCATTAAATTCTAGAATTATAGAAAAGTACTTCGCGAAAAGAATCGGCAGTAGGACGGAAACGTGTTGACCACCGATTAGTTTTTTGCTAATAACTCTTGCAGAGTTCGATGGAAAGTTTATCTGTTCCTCTTTCAGATGGCATTAACATATTTTACGAAAAGTCGTAAGAAATAAAATTTTTTTGGTCAAAACTAAAATATCCTCGAAATCATTGAAAAATAAGTACCTTATCAGACGAAAATATGCCTTATCTAATAAGAGACATATGAATTTTTTAATTGCATAAATGGGCGGCGTTTTATTCAGAATTAATAGTTTTTTACATGGACAAAAAATTCGTTTAATTTTTTCCCATTAAATACTAGAATTATAGAAAAGTACTTTGCGAAAAGAATCGGCAGTAGGACGGAAACGTGTTGACCACCGATTAGCTTTTTGCTAATAACTCTTGCATCCTTCGACCGACTTCTTCGACTAAGAGCTCGATAGAAAGCTTATCTGTTCCTCTTTCAGATGGCATTAACATAGTTTACGAAAAGTCGTAAGAAATAAAATTTTTTTGATCAAAACTGAAATATCCCATGAAATACTAGAATTATAGAAAACTACTTTGCGAAAAGAATCGGCAGTAGGACGGAAACGTGTTGACCACCAATTAGTTTGTTGCTAATAACTCTTGCATCCTTCGACCGACTTCTTCGACTAGGAGCTGGATGGAAAGCTTATCTCTTCCTCTTTCAGATGGCATTAACATATTTTACAAAAAGTCGTAAGAAATATATTTTTTTTGATGAAAACTAAAATATCCTCGAAATCATTGAAGAAGAAATACCTTATCAGACGAAAATATGCCTTATCTAATAAGAGACATAAAAAATTTTTTAATTGCATAAATGGGCGGCATTTTATTCAGAATTAATAGTTTTTTACATGGATAAAAAATTCGTTTAATATTTTCCCATTAAATTCTAGAATTATAGAAAAGTACTTTGTGAAAAGAATCGGAAGTAGGACGGAAACGTGTTGACCACCGATTAGTTTTTTGCTAATAACTCTTGCATCCTTCGACCGAGTTCTTCGACTAAGAGCTGGATGGAAAGCTTATCTGTTCCTCTTTCAGATGGCATTATTCAGAATTAATAGTTTTTTACATGGACAAAAAATTCGTTTAATTTTTTCCCATTAAATACTAGAATTATAGAAAAATACTTTGTGAAAATAATCGGCAGTAGGACGGAAACGTGTTGACCACCGATTAGTTTTTTGCTAATAACTCTTGCATCCTTCGACCGACTTCTTCGACTAAGAGCTGGATGGAAAGCTTATCTATTCCTCTTTCAGATGGCATTAACATATTTTACGAAAAGTCGTAAGAAATAAAATTTTTTTGATCAAAACTGAAATATCCCATGAAATACTAGAATTATAGAAAACTACTTTGCGAAAAGAATCGGCAGTAGGACGGAAACGTGTTGACCACCAATTAGTTTTTTGCTAAGAACTCTTGCATCCTTCGACCGACTTCTTCGACTAAGAGCTGGATGAAAAGCTTATCTGTTCCTCTTTCAGATGGCATTAATATATTTTACAAAAAGTCGTAAGAAATAAATTTTTTTTGATCAAAACTAAAATATCCTCGAAATCATTGAAGAAGAAGTACCTTATCAGACGAAAATATGCCTTATATAATAAGAGACATTTAAATTTTTTTTAATTGCATAAATGGGCGGCATTTTATTCAGAATTAATAGTTTTTTACATGGATAAAAAATTCGTTTAATATTTTCCCATTTAATTCTAGAATTATTGAAAAGTACTTCGCGAAAAGAATCGGCAGTAGGACGGAAACGTGTTGACCACCGATTAGTTTTTTGCTAATAACTCTTGCAGAGTTCGATGGAAAGCTTATCTGTTCCTCTTTCAGATGGCATTAACATATTTTACAAAAAGTCGTAAGAAATAAAATTTTTTTGATCAAAACTGAAATATCCTCGAAATCATTAAAGAAGAAGTACCTTATCAGACGTAAATATGCCTTATCTAATAAGAGACATTAAAATTTTTTTTATTGCATAAATGGGCGGCATTTTATTCAGAATTAATAGTTTTTTACATGGATAAAAAATCCGTTTAATATTTTCCCATTAAATTCTAGAATTATAGAAAAGTACTTCGCGAAAAGAATCGGCAGTAGGACGGAAACGTGTTGACCACCGATAAGTTTTTTGCTAATAACTCTTGCAGAGTTCGATGGAAAGTTTATCTGTTCCTCTTTCAGATGGCATTAACATATTTTACGAAAAGTCGTAAGAAATAAAATTTTTTTGGTCAAAACTAAAATATCCTCGAAATCATTGAAAAATAAGTACCTTATCAGACGAAAATATGCCTTATCTAATAAGAGACATATGAATTTTTTTAATTGCATAAATGGGCGGCGTTTTATTCAGAATTAATAGTTTTTTACATGGACAAAAAATTCGTTTAATTTTTTCCCATTAAATACTAGAATTATAGAAAAGTACTTTGCGAAAAGAATCGGCAGTAGGACGGAAACGTGTTGACCACCGATTAGCTTTTTGCTAATAACTCTTGCATCCTTCGACCGACTTCTTCGACTAAGAGCTCGATAGAAAGCTTATCTGTTCCTCTTTCAGATGGCATTAACATAGTTTACGAAAAGTCGTAAGAAATAAAATTTTTTTGATCAAAACTGAAATATCCCATGAAATACTAGAATTATAGAAAACTACTTTGCGAAAAGTATCGGCAGTAGGACGGAAACGTGTTGACCACCAATTAGTTTGTTGCTAATAACTCTTGCATCCTTCGACCGACTTCTTCGACTAAGAGCTGGATGGAAAGCTTATCTCTTCCTCTTTCAGATGGCATTAACATATTTTACAAAAAGTCGTAAGAAATATATTTTTTTTGATGAAAACTAAAATATCCTCGAAATCATTGAAGAAGAAATACCTTATCAGACGAAAATATGCCTTATCTAATAAGAGACATTTAAATTTTTTTAATTGCATAAATGGGCGGCATTTTATTCAGAATTAATAGTTTTTTACATGGATAAAAAATTCGTTTAATATTTTCCCATTAAATTCTAGAATTATAGAAAAGTACTTTGTGAAAAGAATCGGCAGTAGGACGGAAACGTGTTGACCACCGATTAGTTTTTTGCTAATAACTCTTGCATCCTTCGACCGAGTTCTTCGACTAAGAGCTGGATGGAAAGCTTATCTGTTCCTCTTTCAGATGGCATTATTCAGAATTAATAGTTTTTTACATGGACAAAAAATTCGTTTAATTTTTTCCCATTAAATACTAGAATTATAGAAAAATACTTTGTGAAAATAATCGGCAGTAGGACGGAAACGTGTTGACCACCAATTAGTTTTTTGCTAATAACTCTTGCATCCTTCGACCGACTTCTTCGAATAAGAGCTGGATGGAAAGCTTATCTATTCCTCTTTCAGATGGCATTAACATATTATACGAAAAGTCGTAAGAAATAAAATTTTTTTGATCAAAACTGAAATATCCCATGAAATACTAGAATTATAGAAAACTACTTTGCGAAAAGAATCGGCAGTAGGACGGAAACGTGTTGACCACCAATTAGTGTTTTGCTAAGAACTCTTGCATCCTTCGACCGACTTCTTCGACTAAGAGCTGGATGAAAAGCTTATCTGTTCCTCTTTCAGATGGCATTAATATATTTTACAAAAAGTCGTAAGAAATAAATTTTTTTTGATCAAAACTAAAATATCCTCGAAATCATTGAAGAAGAAGTACCTTATCAGACGAAAATATGCCTTATATAATAAGAGACATTTAAATTTTTTTTAATTGCATAAATGGGCTGCATTTTATTCAGAATTAATAGTTTTTTACATGGATAAAAAATTCGTTTAATATTTTCCCATTTAATTCTAGAATTATTGAAAAGTACTTCGCGAAAAGAATCGGCAGTAGGACGGAAACGTGTTGACCACCGATTAGTTTTTTGCTAATAACTCTTGCAGAGTTCGATGGAAAGCTTATCTGTTCCTCTTTCAGATGGCATTAACATATTTTACAAAAAGTCGTAAGAAATAAAATTTTTTTGATCAAAACTGAAATATCCTCGAAATCATTAAAGAAGAAGTACCTTATCAGACGTAAATATGCCTTATCTAATAAGAGACATTAAAATTTTTTTTATTGCATAAATGGGCGGCATTTTATTCAGAATTAATAGTTTTTTACATGGATAAAAAATCCGTTTAATATTTTCCCATTAAATTCTAGAATTATAGAAAAGTACTTCGCGAAAAGAATCGGCAGTAGGACGGAAACGTGTTGACCACCGATAAGTTTTTTGCTAATAACTCTTGCAGAGTTCGATGGAAAGCTTATCTGTTCCTCTTTCAGATGGCATTAATATATTTTACAAAAAGTCGTAAGAAATAAATTTTTTTTGATCAAAACTAAAATATCCTCGAAATCATTGAAGTAGAAGTACCTTATCAGACGAAAATATGCCTTATCTAATAAGAGACATTCAAATTTTTTTTAATTGCATAAATGGGCGGCGTTTTATTCAGAATTAATAGTTTTTTACATGGACAAAAAATTCATTTAATTTTTTCCCATTAAATACTAGAATTATAGAAAAGTACTTTGTGAAAAGAATCGGCAGTAGGACGGAAACGTGTTGACCATCGATTAGTTTTTTGCTAATAACTCTTGCATCCTTCGACCGACTTCTTCGACTAAGAGCTGGATGGAAAGCTTATCTCTTCCCCTTTCAGATGGCATTAACATATTTTACAAAAAGTTGTAAGAAATATATTTTTTTTTGATGAAAACTAAAATATCCTCGAAATCATTGAAGAAGAAGTACCTTATCAGACGAAAATATGCCTTATCTAATAAGAGACATTTAAATTTTTTTAATTGCATAAATGGGCGGCATTTTATTCAGAATTAATAGTTTTTTACATGGATAAAAAATTCGTTTAATATTTTCCCATTAAATTCTAGAATTATAGAAAAGTATTTCGCGAAAAGAATCGGCAGTAGGGCGGAAACGTGTTGACCACCGATTAGTTTTTTGCTAATAACTCTTGCAGAGTTCGATGGAAAAGTCGTAAGAAATAAAATTTTTTTGATCAAAACTGAAATATCCTCGAAATCATTAAAGAAGAAGTACCTTATCAGACGTAAATATGCCTTATATAATAAGAGACATTAAAATTTTTTTAATTGCATAAATGGGCGGCATTTTATTCAGAATTAATAGTTTTTTACATGGACAAAAAATTCGTTAAATTTTTTCCCATTAAATACTAGAATTATAGAAAAGTACTTTGTGAAAAGAATCGGCAGTAGGACGGAAACGTGATGACCACCGATTAGTTTTTTGCTAGTAACTCTTGCATCCTTCGACCGACTTCTTCGACTAACAGCTGGATGGAAAGCTTATCTGTTCCTCTTTCAGATGGCATTATTCAGAATTAATAGTTTTTTACATGGACAAAAAATTCGTTTAATTTTTTCCCATTAAATACTAGAATTATAGAAAAATACTTTGTGAAAATAATCGGCAGTAGGACGGAAACGTGTTGACCACCGATTAGTTTTTTGCTAATAACTCTTGCATCCTTCGACCGACTTCTTCGACTAACGGCTGGATGGAAAGCTTATCTATTCCTCTTTCAGATGGCATTAACATATTTTACGAAAAGTCGTAAGAAATAAAATTTTTTTGATCAAAACTGAAATATCCCATGAAATACTAGAATTATAGAAAACTACTTTGCGAAAAGAATCGGCAGTAGGACGGAAACGTGTTGACGACCAATTAGTTTGTTGCTAAGAACTCTTGCATCCTTCGACCGACTTCTTCGACTAAGAGCTGGATGGAAAGCTTATCTGTTCCTCTTTCAGATGGCATTAATATATTTTACAAAAAGTCGTAAGAAATAAATTTTTTTTTGATGAAAACTAAAATATCCTCGAAATCATTGAAGAAGAAGTACCTTATCAGACGAAAATATGCCTTATCTAATAAGAGACATTTAAATTTTTTTTAATTGCGTAAATGGGCGGCATTTTATTCAGAATTAATAGTTTTTTACATGGATAAAAAATTCGTTTAATATTTTCCCATTAAATTCTAGAATTATTGAAAAGTACTTCGCGAAAAGAATCGGCAGTAGGACGGAAACGTGTTGACCACCGATTAGTTTTTTGCTAATAACTCTTGCAGAGTTCGATGGAAAGCTTATCTGTTCCTCTTTCAGATGGCATTAACATATTTTACGAAAAGTCGTAAGAAATAAAATTTTTTTGATCAAAACTGAAATATCCTCGAAATCATTAAAGAAGAAGTACCTTATCAGACGTAAATATGCCTTATCTAATAAGAGACATTAAAATTTTTTTTATTGCATAAATGGGCGGCATTTTATTCAGAATTAATAGTTTTTTACATGGACAAAAAATTCGTTTAATTTTTTCCCATTAAATACTAGAATTATAGAAAAGTACTTTGTGAAAAGAATCGGCAGTAGGACGGAAACGTGTTGACCATCGATTAGTTTTTTGCTAATAACTCTTGCATCCTTCGACCGACTTCTTCGACTAAGAGCTGGATGGAAAGCTTATCTCTTCCTCTTTCAGATGGCATTAATATATTTTACAAAAAGTCGTAAGAAATAAATTTTTTTTGATCAAAACTAAAATATCCTCGAAATCATTGAAGAAGAAGTACCTTATCAGACGAAAATATGCCTTATCTAATAAGAGACATTTAAATTTTTTTTATTGCATAAATGGGCGGCATTTTATTCAGAATTAATAGTTTTTTACATGGACAAAAAATTCGTTTAATTTTTTCCCATTAAATACTAGAATTATAGAAAAGTACTTTGTGAAAAGAATCGGCAGTAGGACGGAAACGTGTTGACCATCGATTAGTTTTTTGCTAATAACTCTTGCATCCTTCGACCGACTTCTTCGACTAACAGCTGGATGGAAAGCTTATCTGTTCCTCTTTCAGATGGCATTATTCAGAATTAATAGTTTTTTACATGGACAAAAAATTCGTTTAATTTTTTCCCATTAAATACTAGAATTATAGAAAAATACTTTGTGAAAATAATCGGCAGTAGGACGGAAACGTGTTGACCACCGATTAGTTTTTTGCTAATAACTCTTGCATCCTTCGACCGACTTCTTCGACTAACGGCTGGATGGAAAGCTTATCTATTCCTCTTTCAGATGGCATTAACATATTTTACGAAAAGTCATAAGAAATAAAATTTTTTTGATCAAAACTGAAATATCCCATGAAATACTAGAATTATAGAAAACTACTTTGCGAAAAGAATCGGCAGTAGGACGGAAACGTGTTGACGACCAATTAGTTTGTTGCTAAGAACTCTTGCATCCTTCGACCGACTTCTTCGACTAAGAGCTGGATGGAAAGCTTATCTGTTCCTCTTTCAGATGGCATTAATATATTTTACAAAAAGTCGTAAGAAATAAATTTTTTTTTGATGAAAACTAAAATATCCTCGAAATCATTGAAGAAGAAGTACCTTATCAGACGAAAATATGCCTTATCTAATAAGAGACATTTAAATTTTTTTTAATTGCATAAATGGGCGGCATTTTATTCAGAATTAATAGTTTTTTACATGGATAAAAAATTCGTTTAATATTTTCCCATTAAATTCTAGAATTATTGAAAAGTACTTCGCGAAAAGAATCGGCAGTAGGACGGAAACGTGTTGACCACCGATTAGTTTTTTGCTAATAACTCTTGCAGAGTTCGATGGAAAGTTTATCTGTTCCTCTTTCAGATGGCATTAACATATTTTACGAAAAGTCGTAAGAAATAAAATTTTTTTGATCAAAACTGAAATATCCTCGAAATCATTAAAGAAGAAGTACCTTATCAGACGTAAATATGCCTTATCTAATAAGAGACATTAAAATTTTTTTTATTGCATAAATGGGCGGCATTTTATTCAGAATTAATAGTTTTTTACATGGATAAAAAATCCGTTTAATATTTTCCCATTAAATTCTAGAATTATAGAAAAGTACTTCGCGAAAAGAATCGGCAGTAGGACGGAAACGTGTTGACCACCGATTAGTTTTTTGCTAATAACTCTTGCAGAGTTCGATGGAAAGTTTATCTGTTCCTCTTTCAGATGGCATTAACATATTTTACGAAAAGTCGTAAGAAATAAAATTTTTTTGGTCAAAACTAAAATATCCTCGAAATCATTGAAAAATAAGTACCTTATCAGACGAAAATATGCCTTATCTAATAAGAGACATATGAATTTTTTTAATTGCATAAATGGGCGTTGTTTTATTCAGAATTAATAGTTTTTTACATGGACAAAAAATTCGTTTAATTTTTTCCCATTAAATACTAGAATTATAGAAAACTACTTTGCGAAAAGAATCGGCAGTTGGACGGAAACGTGTTGACCACCAATTAGTTTTTTGCTAATAACTCTTGCATCCTTCGACCGACTTCTTCGACTAAGAGCTGGATGGAAAGCTTATCTCTTCCTCTTTCAGATGGCATTAATATATTTTACAAAAAGTCGTAAGAAATAAATTTTTTTTGATCAAAACTAAAATATCGTCGAAATCATTGAAGAAGAAGTACCTTATCAGACGAAAATATGCCTTATCTAATAAGAGACATTTAAATTTTTTTTATTGCATAAATGGGCGGCATTTTATTCAGAATTAATAGTTTTTTACATGGACAAAAAATTCGTTTAATTTTTTTCCCATTAAATACTAGAATTATAGAAAAGTACTTTGTGAAAAGAATCGGCAGTAGGACGGAAACGTGTTGACCATCGATTAGTTTTTTGCTAATAACTCTTGCATCCTTCGACCGACTTCTTCGACTAAGAGCTGGATGGAAAGCTTATCTCTTCCCCTTTCAGATGGCATTAACATATTTTACAAAAAGTTGTAAGAAATATATTTTTTTTTGATGAAAACTAAAATATCCTCGAAATCATTGAAGAAGAAGTACCTTATCAGACGAAAATATGCCTTATCTAATAAGAGACATTTAAATTTTTTTAATTGCATAAATGGGCGGCATTTTATTCAGAATTAATAGTTTTTTACATGGATAAAAAATTCGTTTAATATTTTCCCATTAAATTCTAGAATTATAGAGAAGTATTTCGCGAAAAGAATCGGCAGTAGGGCGGAAACGTGTTGACCACCGATTAGTTTTTTGCTAATAACTCTTGCAGAGTTCGATGGAAAAGTCGTAAGAAATAAAATTTTTTTGATCAAAACTGAAATATCCTCGAAATCATTAAAGAAGAAGTACCTTATCAGACGTAAATATGCCTTATATAATAAGAGACATTAAAATTTTTTTAATTGCATAAATGGGCGGCATTTTATTCAGAATTAATAGTTTTTTACATGGACAAAAAATTCGTTAAATTTTTTCCCATTAAATACTAGAATTATAGAAAAGTACTTTGTGAAAAGAATCGGCAGTAGGACGGAAACGTGATGACCACCGATTAGTTTTTTGCTAATAACTCTTGCATCCTTCGACCGACTTCTTCGACTAAGAGCTGGATGGAAAGCTTATCTGTTCCTCTTTCAGATGGCATTATTCAGAATTAATAGTTTTTTACATGGACAAAAAATTCGTTTAATTTTTTCCCATTAAATACTAGAATTATAGAAAAATACTTTGTGAAAATAATCGGCAGTAGGACGGAAACGTGTTGACCACCGATTAGTTTTTTGCTAATAACTCTTGCATCCTTCGACCGACTTCTTCGACTAACGGCTGGATGGAAAGCTTATCTATTCCTCTTTCAGATGGCATTAACATATTTTACGAAAAGTCGTAAGAAATAAAATTTTTTTGATCAAAACTGAAATATCCCATGAAATACTAGAATTATAGAAAACTACTTTGCGAAAAGAATCGGCAGTAGGACGGAAACGTGTTGACGACCAATTAGTTTGTTGCTAAGAACTCTTGCATCCTTCGACCGACTTCTTCGACTAAGAGCTGGATGGAAAGCTTATCTGTTCCTCTTTCAGATGGCATTAATATATTTTACAAAAAGTCGTAAGAAATATATTTTTTTTTTGATGAAAACTAAAATATCCTCGAAATCATTGAAGAAGAAGTACCTTATCAGACGAAAATATGCCTTATCTAATAAGAGACATTTAAATTTTTTTAATTGCATAAATGGGCGGCATTTTATTCAGAATTAATAGTTTTTTACATGGATAAAAAATTCGTTTAATATTTTCCCATTAAATTCTAGAATTATAGAAAAGTATTTCGCGAAAAGAATCGGCAGTAGGGCGGAAACGTGTTGACCACCGATTAGTTTTTTGCTAATAACTCTTGCAGAGTTCGATGGAAAAGTCGTAAGAAATAAAATTTTTTTGATCAAAACTGAAATATCCTCGAAATCATTAAAGAAGAAGTACCTTATCAGACGTAAATATGCCTTATATAATAAGAGACATTAAAATTTTTTTAATTGCATAAATGGGCGGCATTTTATTCAGAATTAATAGTTTTTTACATGGACAAAAAATTCGTTAAATTTTTTCCCATTAAATACTAGAATTATAGAAAAGTATTTCGCGAAAAGAATCGGCAGTAGGGCGGAAACGTGTTGACCACCGATTAGTTTTTTGCTAATAACTCTTGCAGAGTTCGATGGAAAAGTCGTAAGAAATAAAATTTTTTTGATCAAAACTGAAATATCCTCGAAATCATTAAAGAAGAAGTACCTTATCAGACGTAAATATGCCTTATATAATAAGAGACATTAAAATTTTTTTAATTGCATAAATGGGCGGCATTTTATTCAGAATTAATAGTTTTTTACATGGACAAAAAATTCGTTAAATTTTTTCCCATTAAATACTAGAATTATAGAAAAGTACTTTGTGAAAAGAATCGGCAGTAGGACGGAAACGTGATGACCACCGATTAGTTTTTTGCTAATAACTCTTGCATCCTTCGACCGACTTCTTCGACTAAGAGCTGGATGGAAAGCTTATCTGTTCCTCTTTCAGATGGCATTATTCAGAATTAATAGTTTTTTACATAGACAAAAAATTCGTTTAATTTTTTCCCATTAAATACTAGAATTATAGAAAAATACTTTGTGAAAATAATCGGCAGTAGGACGGAAACGTGTTGACCACCGATTAGTTTTTTGCTAATAACTCTTGCATCCTTCGACCGACTTCTTCGACTAACGGCTGGATGGAAAGCTTATCTATTCCTCTTTCAGATGGCATTAACATATTTTACGAAAAGTCGTAAGAAATAAAATTTTTTTGATCAAAACTGAAATATCCCATGAAATACTAGAATTATAGAAAACTACTTTGCGAAAAGAATCGGCAGTAGGACGGAAACATGTTGACCACCAATTAGTTTGTTGCTAAGAACTCTTGCATCCTTCGACCGACTTCTTCGACTAAGAGCTGGATGGAAAGCTTTTCTGTTCCTCTTTCAGATGGCATTAATATATTTTACAAAAAGTCGTAAGAAATAAATTTTTTTTGATCAAAACTAAAATATCCTCGAAATCATTGAAGAAGAAGTACCTTATCAGACGAAAATATGCCTTATCTAATAAGAGACATTTAAATTTTTTTTAATTGCATAAATGGGCGGCATTTTATTCAGAATTAATAGTTTTTTACATGGATAAAAAATTCGTTTAATATTTTCCCATTAAATTCTAGAATTATTGAAAAGTACTTCGCGAAAAGAATCGGCAGTAGGACGGAAACGTGTTGACCACCGATTAGTTTTTTGCTAATAACTCTTGCAGAGTTCGATGGAAAGCTTATCTGTTCCTCTTTCAGATGGCATTAACATATTTTACGAAAAGTCGTAAGAAATAAAATTTTTTTGATCAAAACTGAAATATCCTCGAAATCATTAAAGAAGAAGTACCTTATCAGACGTAAATATGCCTTATCTAATAAGAGACATTAAAATTTTTTTTATTGCATAAATGGGCGTTTTATTCAGAATTAATAGTTTTTTACATGGATAAAAAATCCGTTTAATATTTTCCCATTAAATTCTAGAATTATAGAAAAGTACTTCGCGAAAAGAATCGGCAGTAGGACGGAAACGTGTTGACCACCGATTAGTTTTTTGCTAATAACTCTTGCAGAGTTCGATGGAAAGTTTATCTGTTCCTCTTTCAGATGGCATTAACATATTTTACGAAAAGTCGTAAGAAATAAAATTTTTTTGGTCAAAACTAAAATATCCTCGAAATCATTGAAAAATAAGTACCTTATCAGACGAAAATATGCCTTATCTAATAAGAGACATATGAATTTTTTTAATTGCATAAATGGGCGGCGTTTTATTCAGAATTAATAGTTTTTTACATGGACAAAAAATTCGTTTAATTTTTTCCCATTAAATACTAGAATTATAGAAAACTACTTTGCGAAAAGAATCGGCAGTTGGACGGAAACGTGTTGACCACCAATTAGTTTTTTGCTAATAACTCTTGCATCCTTCGACCGACTTCTTCGACTAAGAGCTGGATGGAAAGCTTATCTCTTCCTCTTTCAGATGGCATTAATATATTTTACAAAAAGTCGTAAGAAATAAATTTTTTTTGATCAAAACTAAAATATCCTCGAAATCATTGAAGAAGAAGTACCTTATCAGACGAAAATATGCCTTATCTAATAAGAGACATTTAAATTTTTTTTATTGCATAAATGGGCGGCATTTTATTCAGAATTAATAGTTTTTTACATGGACAAAAAATTCGTTTAATTTTTTCCCATTAAATACTAGAATTATAGAAAAGTACTTTGTGAAAAGAATCGGCAGTAGGACGGAAACGTGTTGACCATCGATTAGTTTTTTGCTAATAACTCTTGCATCCTTCGACCGACTTCTTCGACTAAGAGCTGGATGGAAAGCTTATCTCTTCCCCCTTCAGATGGCATTAACATATTTTACAAAAAGTTGTAAAAAATATATTTTTTTTTGATGAAAACTAAAATATCCTCGAAATCATTGAAGAAGAAGTACCTTATCAGACGAAAATATGCCTTATCTAATAAGAGACATTTAAATTTTTTTAATTGCATAAATGGGCGGCATTTTATTCAGAATTAATAGTTTTTTACATGGATAAAAAATTCGTTTAATATTTTCCCATTAAATTCTAGAATTATAGAAAAGTATTTCGCGAAAAGAATCGGCAGTAGGGCGGAAACGTGTTGACCACCGATTAGTTTTTTGCTAATAACTCTTGCAGAGTTCGATGGAAAAGTCGTAAGAAATAAAATTTTTTTGATCAAAACTGAAATATCCTCGAAATCATTAAAGAAGAAGTACCTTATCAGACGAAAATATGCCTTATCTAATAAGAGACATATGAATTTTTTTAATTGCATAAATGGGCGGCGTTTTATTCAGAATTAATAGTTTTTTACATGGACAAATAATTCGTTTAATTTTTTCCCATTAAATACTAGAATTATAGAAAAGTACTTTGTGAAAGAATCGGCAGTAGGACGGAAACGTGTTGACCACCGATTAGTTTTTTGCTAATAACTCTTGCATCCTTCGACCGAGTTCTTCGACTAAGAGCTGGATGGAAAGCTTATCTCTTCCCCCTTCAGATGGCATTAACATATTTTACAAAAAGTTGTAAAAAATATATTTTTTTTTGATGAAAACTAAAATATCCTCGAAATCATTGAAGAAGAAGTACCTTATCAGACGAAAATATGCCTTATCTAATAAGAGACATTTAAATTTTTTTAATTGCATAAATGGGCGGCATTTTATTCAGAATTAATAGTTTTTTACATGGATAAAAAATTCGTTTAATATTTTCCCATTAAATTCTAGAATTATAGAAAAGTATTTCGCGAAAAGAATCGGCAGTAGGGCGGAAACGTGTTGACCACCGATTAGTTTTTTGCTAATAACTCTTGCAGAGTTCGATGGAAAAGTCGTAAGAAATAAAATTTTTTTGATCAAAACTGAAATATCCTCGAAATCATTAAAGAAGAAGTACCTTATCAGACGAAAATATGCCTTATCTAATAAGAGACATATGAATTTTTTTAATTGCATAAATGGGCGGCGTTTTATTCAGAATTAATAGTTTTTTACATGGACAAATAATTCGTTTAATTTTTTCCCATTAAATACTAGAATTATAGAAAAGTACTTTGTGAAAGAATCGGCAGTAGGACGGAAACGTGTTGACCACCGATTAGTTTTTTGCTAATAACTCTTGCATCCTTCGACCGAGTTCTTCGACTAAGAGCTGGATGGAAAGCTTATCTGTTCCTCTTTCAGATGGCATTATTCAGAATTAATAGTTTTTTACATGGACAAAAAATTCGTTTAATTTTTTCCCATTAAATACTAGAATTATAGAAAAATACTTTGTGAAAATAATCGGCAGTAGGACGGAAACGTGTTGACCACCGATTAGTTTTTTGCTAATAACTCTTGCATCCTTCGACCGACTTCTTCGACTAAGAGCTGGATGAAAAGCTTATCTATTCCTCTTTCAGATGGCATTAACATATTTTACGAAAAGTCGTAAGAAATAAAATTTTTTTGATCAAAACTGAAATATCCCATGAAATACTAGAATTATAGAAAACTACTTTGCGAAAAGAATCGGCAGTAGGACGGAAACGTGTTGACCACCAATTAGTGTTTTGCTAAGAACTCTTGCATCCTTCGACCGACTTCTTCGACTAAGAGCTGGATGAAAAGCTTATCTGTTCCTCTTTCAGATGGCATTAATATATTTTACAAAAAGTCGTAAGAAATAAATTTTTTTTGATCAAAACTAAAATATCCTCGAAATCATTGAAGAAGAAGTACCTTATCAGACGAAAATATGCCTTATATAATAAGAGACATTTAAATTTTTTTTAATTGCATAAATGGGCGGCATTTTATTCAGAATTAATAGTTTTTTACATGGATAAAAAATTCGTTTAATATTTTCCCATTTAATTCTAGAATTATTGAAAAGTACTTCGCGAAAAGAATCGGCAGTAGGACGGAAACGTGTTGACCACCGATTAGTTTTTTGCTAATAACTCTTGCAGAGTTCGATGGAAAGCTTATCTGTTCCTCTTTCAGATGGCATTAACATATTTTACAAAAAGTCGTAAGAAATAAAATTTTTTTGATCAAAACTGAAATATCCTCGAAATCATTAAAGAAGAAGTACCTTATCAGACGTAAATATGCCTTATCTAATAAGAGACATTAAAATTTTTTTTATTGCATAAATGGGCGGCATTTTATTCAGAATTAATAGTTTTTTACATGGATAAAAAATCCGTTTAATATTTTCCCATTAAATTCTAGAATTATAGAAAAGTACTTCGCGAAAAGAATCGGCAGTAGGACGGAAACGTGTTGACCACCGATAAGTTTTTTGCTAATAACTCTTGCAGAGTTCGATGGAAAGTTTATCTGTTCCTCTTTCAGATGGCATTAACATATTTTACGAAAAGTCGTAAGAAATAAAATTTTTTTGGTCAAAACTGAAATATCCCATGAAATACTAGAATTATAGAAAACTACTTTGCGAAAAGAATCGGCAGTAGGACGGAAACATGTTGACCACCAATTAGTTTGTTGCTAAGAACTCTTGCATCCTTCGACCGACTTCTTCGACTAAGAGCTGGATGGAAAGCTTATCTGTTCCTCTTTCAGATGGCATTAATATATTTTACAAAAAGTCGTAAGAAATAAATTTTTTTTGATCAAAACTAAAATATCCTCGAAATCATTGAAGAAGAAGTACCTTATCAGACGAAAATATGCCTTATCTAATAAGAGACATTTAAATTTTTTTTAATTGCATAAATGGGCGGCATTTTATTCAGAATTAATAGTTTTTTACATGGATAAAAAATTCGTTTAATATTTTCCCATTAAATTCTAGAATTATTGAAAAGTACTTCGCGAAAAGAATCGGCAGTAGGACGGAAACGTGTTGACCACCGATTAGTTTTTTGCTAATAACTCTTGCAGAGTTCGATGGAAAGCTTATCTGTTCCTCTTTCAGATGGCATTAACATATTTTACGAAAAGTCGTAAGAAATAAAATTTTTTTGATCAAAACTGAAATATCCTCGAAATCATTAAAGAAGAAGTACCTTATCAGACGTAAATATGCCTTATCTAATAAGAGACATTAAAATTTTTTTTATTGCATAAATGGGCGTTTTATTCAGAATTAATAGTTTTTTACATGGATAAAAAATCCGTTTAATATTTTCCCATTAAATTCTAGAATTATAGAAAAGTACTTCGCGAAAAGAATCGGCAGTAGGACGGAAACGTGTTGACCACCGATTAGTTTTTTGCTAATAACTCTTGCAGAGTTCGATGGAAAGTTTATCTGTTCCTCTTTCAGATGGCATTAACATATTTTACGAAAAGTCGTAAGAAATAAAATTTTTTTGGTCAAAACTAAAATATCCTCGAAATCATTGAAAAATAAGTACCTTATCAGACGAAAATATGCCTTATCTAATAAGAGACATATGAATTTTTTTAATTGCATAAATGGGCGGCGTTTTATTCAGAATTAATAGTTTTTTACATGGACAAAAAATTCGTTTAATTTTTTCCCATTAAATACTAGAATTATAGAAAACTACTTTGCGAAAAGAATCGGCAGTTGGACGGAAACGTGTTGACCACCAATTAGTTTTTTGCTAATAACTCTTGCATCCTTCGACCGACTTCTTCGACTAAGAGCTGGATGGAAAGCTTATCTCTTCCTCTTTCAGATGGCATTAATATATTTTACAAAAAGTCGTAAGAAATAAATTTTTTTTGATCAAAACTAAAATATCCTCGAAATCATTGAAGAAGAAGTACCTTATCAGACGAAAATATGCCTTATCTAATAAGAGACATTTAAATTTTTTTTATTGCATAAATGGGCGGCATTTTATTCAGAATTAATAGTTTTTTACATGGACAAAAAATTCGTTTAATTTTTTCCCATTAAATACTAGAATTATAGAAAAGTACTTTGTGAAAAGAATCGGCAGTAGGACGGAAACGTGTTGACCATCGATTAGTTTTTTGCTAATAACTCTTGCATCCTTCGACCGACTTCTTCGACTAAGAGCTGGATGGAAAGCTTATCTCTTCCCCCTTCAGATGGCATTAACATATTTTACAAAAAGTTGTAAAAAATATATTTTTTTTTGATGAAAACTAAAATATCCTCGAAATCATTGAAGAAGAAGTACCTTATCAGACGAAAATATGCCTTATCTAATAAGAGACATTTAAATTTTTTTAATTGCATAAATGGGCGGCATTTTATTCAGAATTAATAGTTTTTTACATGGATAAAAAATTCGTTTAATATTTTCCCATTAAATTCTAGAATTATAGAAAAGTATTTCGCGAAAAGAATCGGCAGTAGGGCGGAAACGTGTTGACCACCGATTAGTTTTTTGCTAATAACTCTTGCAGAGTTCGATGGAAAAGTCGTAAGAAATAAAATTTTTTTGATCAAAACTGAAATATCCTCGAAATCATTAAAGAAGAAGTACCTTATCAGACGAAAATATGCCTTATCTAATAAGAGACATATGAATTTTTTTAATTGCATAAATGGGCGGCGTTTTATTCAGAATTAATAGTTTTTTACATGGACAAATAATTCGTTTAATTTTTTCCCATTAAATACTAGAATTATAGAAAAGTACTTTGTGAAAGAATCGGCAGTAGGACGGAAACGTGTTGACCACCGATTAGTTTTTTGCTAATAACTCTTGCATCCTTCGACCGAGTTCTTCGACTAAGGGCTGGATGGAAAGCTTATCTCTTCCCCCTTCAGATGGCATTAACATATTTTACAAAAAGTTGTAAAAAATATATTTTTTTTTGATGAAAACTAAAATATCCTCGAAATCATTGAAGAAGAAGTACCTTATCAGACGAAAATATGCCTTATCTAATAAGAGACATTTAAATTTTTTTAATTGCATAAATGGGCGGCATTTTATTCAGAATTAATAGTTTTTTACATGGATAAAAAATTCGTTTAATATTTTCCCATTAAATTCTAGAATTATAGAAAAGTATTTCGCGAAAAGAATCGGCAGTAGGGCGGAAACGTGTTGACCACCGATTAGTTTTTTGCTAATAACTCTTGCAGAGTTCGATGGAAAAGTCGTAAGAAATAAAATTTTTTTGATCAAAACTGAAATATCCTCGAAATCATTAAAGAAGAAGTACCTTATCAGACGAAAATATGCCTTATCTAATAAGAGACATATGAATTTTTTTAATTGCATAAATGGGCGGCGTTTTATTCAGAATTAATAGTTTTTTACATGGACAAATAATTCGTTTAATTTTTTCCCATTAAATACTAGAATTATAGAAAAGTACTTTGTGAAAGAATCGGCAGTAGGACGGAAACGTGTTGACCACCGATTAGTTTTTTGCTAATAACTCTTGCATCCTTCGACCGAGTTCTTCGACTAAGAGCTGGATGGAAAGCTTATCTGTTCCTCTTTCAGATGGCATTATTCAGAATTAATAGTTTTTTACATGGACAAAAAATTCGTTTAATTTTTTCCCATTAAATACTAGAATTATAGAAAAATACTTTGTGAAAATAATCGGCAGTAGGACGGAAACGTGTTGACCACCGATTAGTTTTTTGCTAATAACTCTTGCATCCTTCGACCGACTTCTTCGACTAAGAGCTGGATGGAAAGCTTATCTATTCCTCTTTCAGATGGCATTAACATATTTTACGAAAAGTCGTAAGAAATAAAATTTTTTTGATCAAAACTGAAATATCCCATGAAATACTAGAATTATAGAAAACTACTTTGCGAAAAGAATCGGCAGTAGGACGGAAACGTGTTGACCACCAATTAGTGTTTTGCTAAGAACTCTTGCATCCTTCGACCGACTTCTTCGACTAAGAGCTGGATGAAAAGCTTATCTGTTCCTCTTTCAGATGGCATTAATATATTTTACAAAAAGTCGTAAGAAATAAATTTTTTTTGATCAAAACTAAAATATCCTCGAAATCATTGAAGAAGAAGTACCTTATCAGACGAAAATATGCCTTATATAATAAGAGACATTTAAATTTTTTTTAATTGCATAAATGGGCGGCATTTTATTCAGAATTAATAGTTTTTTACATGGATAAAAAATTCGTTTAATATTTTCCCATTTAATTCTAGAATTATTGAAAAGTACTTCGCGAAAAGAATCGGCAGTAGGACGGAAACGTGTTGACCACCGATTAGTTTTTTGCTAATAACTCTTGCAGAGTTCGATGGAAAGCTTATCTGTTCCTCTTTCAGATGGCATTAACATATTTTACAAAAAGTCGTAAGAAATAAAATTTTTTTGATCAAAACTGAAATATCCTCGAAATCATTAAAGAAGAAGTACCTTATCAGACGTAAATATGCCTTATCTAATAAGAGACATTAAAATTTTTTTTATTGCATAAATGGGCGGCATTTTATTCAGAATTAATAGTTTTTTACATGGATAAAAAATCCGTTTAATATTTTCCCATTAAATTCTAGAATTATAGAAAAGTACTTCGCGAAAAGAATCGGCAGTAGGACGGAAACGTGTTGACCACCGATAAGTTTTTTGCTAATAACTCTTGCAGAGTTCGATGGAAAGTTTATCTGTTCCTCTTTCAGATGGCATTAACATATTTTACGAAAAGTCGTAAGAAATAAAATTTTTTTGGTCAAAACTAAAATATCCTCGAAATCATTGAAAAATAAGTACCTTATCAGACGAAAATATGCCTTATCTAATAAGAGACATATGAATTTTTTTAATTGCATAAATGGGCGGCGTTTTATTCAGAATTAATAGTTTTTTACATGGACAAAAAATTCGTTTAATTTTTTCCCGTTAAATACTAGAATTATAGAAAAGTACTTTGCGAAAAGAATCGGCAGTAGGACGGAAACGTGTTGACCACCGATTAGCTTTTTGCTAATAACTCTTGCATCCTTCGACCGACTTCTTCGACTAAGAGCTCGATAGAAAGCTTATCTGTTCCTCTTTCAGATGGCATTAACATAGTTTACGAAAAGTCGTAAGAAATAAAATTTTTTTGATAAAAACTAAAATATCCTCGAAATCATTGAAGAAGAAGTACCTTATCAGCCGAAAATATGCCTTATCTAATAAGAGACATTAAAATTTTTATACTTTTCACTTATGTGAAATAGTATATTAACTTTGTCACGGAGTTTGTAACAGATCGAAATATTAATTTCCGACTATATAAAGTATATATATTCTTGATCAGGACGACAAGACGAGTTGATTTAGCCATGTCCGTCTGTCCGTCTGTCTGTCTGTCTGTCGGTCTGTCTGTCTGTCTGTCTGTCTGTCTGTATGTATGCCAACTAGTCCCTCAGTTTTGAAGCTATCGAGCTGAAACTTTGCACAGAGTCTTAGAATTTATTACGATGAATCATTCGTCGGAACCAGCATGATCGGATTATTGGAACAGGTAGCTCCCATACGAAAAGAAGAAGAAAAGTGAACAAAACTTGAATCGTTGTATGGAAAACTTTTTTGTTTTGTACAATAGAGTGCTGAAATTTTAAACATAGTTGTTTTACATGGTCCGACTACATGCCTGAAAGTTTCATTGAGATTGGACATCTGGAACTGGTAGCTCCCATACAAAATGAAGAAGAGGAAGAGAAGGAATATTCACATCGTTGTATGGAAAACTTTTTTGTTTCTTAACCAATTGACTTGAAATTTTAAAGTTATGTTCTTAGGGAGGAATGAAATCTATTTTGACCAAATGTGGGCGTAACCACGCGTAGCCACGCCCACTTATAGCGAAAATTTACCCGTTGTATGGAAAACTTTTTTGTTTTTTAACCAATTGACTTGAAACTTTACAGTTATGTTCTTAGAGAGGAATGAAAACTATTTTGACCAAAAGTGGGCGTAGCCAGGCGTAGCCACGCCCACTTATAGCGAAAATTGACCCATTGTATGGAAAACTTTTTTGTTTCCTAACCAATTGACTTGAAACTTTGCAGTTATGCTCTTAGGGAGGAATGAAAACTATTTTGACCAAAAGTGGGCGTAGCCAGGCGTAGCCACGCCCACTTATAGCGAAAATTGACCCTTTGTATGGAAAACTTTTTTGTTTTTCAACCAATTGACTTGAAACTTTACAGTTATGTTCTTAGGGAGGAATGAAAACTATTTTAACCAAAAGTGGGCGTAGCCACGCCTACTTATAGCTTAACTTGACCCTTTGTATGGAAAACTTTTTTGTTTTTTAACCAATTGACTTGAAACTTTACAGTTATGTTCTTAGGGAGGAATGAAAACTATTTTAACCAAAAGTGGGCGTAGCCACGCCTACTTATAGCGAAAATTGACCCGTTGTATGGAAAACTTTTTTGTTTTTGAACCAATTGACTTGAAACTTTGCAGTTATGCTCTTAGGGAGGAATGAAAACTATTTTGATCAAAAGTGGGCGTGGCCACGCGCTTTTATAGCGAAAATTGACCCGTTGCATGGAAAACTTTTTTGTTTTTTAACCAATTGACTTGAAACTTTACAGTTATGTTCTTAGGAAGGAATGAAAACTATTTTGACCAAAAGTGGGCGTAACCACGCGTAGCCACGCCCAATTATAGCGAAAATTTACCCGTTGTATGGAAAACTTTTTTGTTTTTTAACCAATTGACTTGAAACTTTGCAATTATGCTCTTAGGGAGGAATTAAAATTATTTTGATCAAAAGTGGGCGTGGCCACGCCCACTTATAGCTTAACTTGACCCTTTGTATGGAAAACTTTCTTGTTTTTTAACCAATTGACTTGAAACTTTACAGTTATGTTCTTAGGGAGGAATGAAAACTATTTTGACCAAAAGTGGGCGTAACCACGCGTAGCCACGCCCACTTATAGCGAAAATTTACCCGTTGTATGGAAAACTTTTTTGTTTTTTAACCAATTGACTTGAAACTTTGCAGTTATGCTCTTAGGGAGGAATGAAAACTATTTTGATCAAAAGTGGGCGTGGCCACGCCCACTTATAGCTTAACTTGACCCTTTGTATGGAAAACTTTCTTGTTTTTTACCAATTGACTTGAAACTTTACAGTTATGTTCTTAGGGAGGAATGAAAACTATTTTGACCAAAAGTGGGCGTAACCACGCGTAGCCACGCCCAATTATAGCGAAAATTTACCCGTTGTATGGAAAACTTTTTTGTTTTTTAACCAATTGACTTGAAACTTTGCAGTTATGCTCTTAGGGAGGAATGAAAACTATTTTGATCAAAAGTGGGCGTGGCCACGCCCTTTTATAGCGAAAATTGACCCTTTGTATGGAAAACTTTTTTGTTTTTTAACCAATTGACTTGAAACTTTACAGTTATGTTCTTAGGGAGGAATAAAAACTATTTTGACCAAATGTGGGCATGGCTACGCCCACTTATCGCAAAACTTGAACCGTTGTATGGAAAAATTTTTTGTTTTTTAACAAATTGACTTGAAACATTACAGTTATGTTGTTAGGGATGCATGAAAACTATTCATTTAGTTTTTTTTATAGTGACACAAAGTGAAAAGTATTATAGCTTCAGCCTTGCTGAAGATAGCGTCCTTACTGGTTTTTAATTGCATAAATGGGCGGCATCTTATTCAGAATTTCAGAATAGTTTTTTACATGGACAAAAAATTCGTTTAATTTTTACCATTAAATACTAGAATTATAGAAAAGTACTTTGCGAAAAGAATCGGCAGTAGGGCGGAAACGTGTTGACCACCGATTAGTTTTTTGCTAATATTTCTTGCAGAGTTCGATGGAAAAGTCGTAAGAAATAAAATTTTTTTGATCAAAACTGAAATATCCCATGAAATACTATAATTATAGAAAACTACTTTGCGAAAAGAATCGGCAGTAGGACGGAAACGTGTTGACCACCAATTAGTTTGTTGCTAAAAACTCTTGCATCCTTCGACCGACTTCTTCGACTAAGAGCTGGATGGAAAGCTTATCTGTTCCTCTTTCAGATGGCATTAATATATTTTACAAAAAGTCGTAAGAAATAAATTTTTTTTGATCAAAACTAAAATATCCTCGAAATCATTGAAGTAGAAGTACCTTATCAGACGAAAATATGCCTTATCTAATAAGAGACATTTAAATTTTTTTTAATTGCATAAATGGGCGGCGTTTTATTCAGAATTAATAGTTTTTTACATGGACAAAAAATTCGTTTAATTTTTTCCCATTAAATACTAGAATTATAGAAAAGTACTTTGTGAAAAGAATCGGCAGTAGGACGGAAACGTGTTGACCATCGATTAGTTTTTTGCTAATAACTCTTGCATCCTTCGACCGACTTCTTCGACTAAGAGCTGGATGGAAAGCTTATCTCTTCCCCTTTCAGATGGCATTAACATATTTTACAAAAAGTTGTAAGAAATATATTTTTTTTTGATGAAAACTAAAATATCCTCGAAATCATTGAAGAAGAAGTACCTTATCAGACGAAAATATGCCTTATCTAATAAGAGACATTTAAATTTTTTTAATTGCATAAATGGGCGGCATTTTATTCAGAATTAATAGTTTTTTACATGGATAAAAAATTCGTTTAATATTTTCCCATTAAATTCTAGAATTATAGAAAAGTATTTCGCGAAAACAATCGGCAGTAGGGCGGAAACGTGTTGACCACCGATTAGTTTTTTGCTAATAACTCTTGCAGAGTTCGATGGAAAAGTCGTAAGAAATAAAATTTTTTTGATCAAAACTGAAATATCCTCGAAATCATTAAAGAAGAAGTACCTTATCAGACGTAAATATGCCTTATATAATAAGAGACATTAAAATTTTTTTAATTGCATAAATGGGCGGCATTTTATTCAGAATTAATAGTTTTTTACATGGACAAAAAATTCGTTAAATTTTTTCCCATTAAATACTAGAATTATTGAAAAGTACTTTGTGAAAAGAATCGGCAGTAGGACGGAAACGTGATGACCACCGATTAGTTTTTTGCTAGTAACTCTTGCATCCTTCGACCGACTTCTTCGACTAACAGCTGGATGGAAAGCTTATCTGTTCCTCTTTCAGATGGCATTATTCAGAATTAATAGTTTTTTACATGGACAAAAAATTCGTTTAATTTTTTCCCATTAAATACTAGAATTATAGAAAAATACTTTGTGAAAATAATCGGCAGTAGGACGGAAACGTGTTGACCACCGATTAGTTTTTTGCTAATAACTCTTGCATCCTTCGACCGACTTCTTCGACTAACGGCTGGATGGAAAGCTTATCTATTCCTCTTTCAGATGGCATTAACATATTTTACGAAAAGTCGTAAGAAATAAAATTTTTTTGATCAAAACTGAAATATCCCATGAAATACTAGAATTATAGAAAACTACTTTGCGAAAAGAATCGGCAGTAGGACGGAAACGTGTTGACGACCAATTAGTTTGTTGCTGAGAACTCTTGCATCCTTCGACCGACTTCTTCGACTAAGAGCTGGATGGAAAGCTTATCTGTTCCTCTTTCAGATGGCATTAATATATTTTACAAAAAGTCGTAAGAAATAAATTTTTTTTTGATGAAAACTAAAATATCCTCGAAATCATTGAAGAAGAAGTACCTTATCAGACGAAAATATGCCTTATCTAATAAGAGACATTTAAATTTTTTTTAATTGCGTAAATGGGCGGCATTTTATTCAGAATTAATAGTTTTTTACATGGATAAAAAATTCGTTTAATATTTTCCCATTAAATTCTAGAATTATTGAAAAGTACTTCGCGAAAAGAATCGGCAGTAGGACGGAAACGTGTTGACCACCGATTAGTTTTTTGCTAATAACTCTTGCAGAGTTCGATGGAAAGCTTATCTGTTCCTCTTTCAGATGGCATTAACATATTTTACGAAAAGTCGTAAGAAATAAAATTTTTTTGATCAAAACTGAAATATCCTCGAAATCATTAAAGAAGAAGTACCTTATCAGACGTAAATATGCCTTATCTAATAAGAGACATTAAAATTTTTTTTATTGCATAAATGGGCGGCATTTTATTCAGAATTAATAGTTTTTTACATGGACAAAAAATTCGTTTAATTTTTTCCCATTAAATACTAGAATTATAGAAAAGTACTTTGTGAAAAGAATCGGCAGTAGGACGGCAACGTGTTGACCATCGATTAGTTTTTTGCTAATAACTCTTGCATCCTTCGACCGACTTCTTCGACTAAGAGCTCGATGGAAAGCTTATCTCTTCCTCTTTCAGATGGCATTAATATATTTTACAAAAAGTCGTAAGAAATAAATTTTTTTTGATCAAAACTAAAATATCCTCGAAATCATTGAAGAAGAAGTACCTTATCAGACGAAAATATGCCTTATCTAATAAGAGACATTTAAATTTTTTTTATTGCATAAATGGGCGGCATTTTATTCAGAATTAATAGTTTTTTACATGGACAAAAAATTCGTTTAATTTTTTCCCATTAAATACTAGAATTATAGAAAAGTACTTTGTGAAAAGAATCGGCAGTAGGACGGAAACGTGTTGACCATCGATTAGTTTTTTGCTAATAACTCTTGCATCCTTCGACCGACTTCTTCGACTAAGAGCTGGATGGAAAGCTTATCTCTTCCCCTTTCAGATGGCATTAACATATTTTACAAAAAGTTGTAAGAAATATATTTTTTTTTGATGAAAACTAAAATATCCTCGAAATCATTGAAGAAGAAGTACCTTATCAGACGAAAATATGCCTTATCTAATAAGAGACATTTAAATTTTTTTAATTGCATAAATGGGCGGCATTTTATTCAGAATTAATAGTTTTTTACATGGATAAAAAATTCGTTTAATATTTTCCCATTAAATTCTAGAATTATAGAAAAGTATTTCGCGAAAACAATCGGCAGTAGGGCGGAAACGTGTTGACCACCGATTAGTTTTTTGCTAATAACTCTTGCAGAGTTCGATGGAAAAGTCGTAAGAAATAAAATTTTTTTGATCAAAACTGAAATATCCTCGAAATCATTAAAGAAGAAGTACCTTATCAGACGTAAATATGCCTTATATAATAAGAGACATTAAAATTTTTTTAATTGCATAAATGGGCGGCATTTTATTCAGAATTAATAGTTTTTTACATGGACAAAAAATTCGTTAAATTTTTTCCCATTAAATACTAGAATTATTGAAAAGTACTTTGTGAAAAGAATCGGCAGTAGGACGGAAACGTGATGACCACCGATTAGTTTTTTGCTAGTAACTCTTGCATCCTTCGACCGACTTCTTCGACTAACAGCTGGATGGAAAGCTTATCTGTTCCTCTTTCAGATGGCATTATTCAGAATTAATAGTTTTTTACATGGACAAAAAATTCGTTTAATTTTTTCCCATTAAATACTAGAATTATAGAAAAATACTTTGTGAAAATAATCGGCAGTAGGACGGAAACGTGTTGACCACCGATTAGTTTTTTGCTAATAACTCTTGCATCCTTCGACCGACTTCTTCGACTAACGGCTGGATGGAAAGCTTATCTATTCCTCTTTCAGATGGCATTAACATATTTTACGAAAAGTCGTAAGAAATAAAATTTTTTTGATCAAAACTGAAATATCCCATGAAATACTAGAATTATAGAAAACTACTTTGCGAAAAGAATCGGCAGTAGGACGGAAACGTGTTGACGACCAATTAGTTTGTTGCTGAGAACTCTTGCATCCTTCGACCGACTTCTTCGACTAAGAGCTGGATGGAAAGCTTATCTGTTCCTCTTTCAGATGGCATTAATATATTTTACAAAAAGTCGTAAGAAATAAATTTTTTTTTGATGAAAACTAAAATATCCTCGAAATCATTGAAGAAGAAGTACCTTATCAGACGAAAATATGCCTTATCTAATAAGAGACATTTAAATTTTTTTTAATTGCGTAAATGGGCGGCATTTTATTCAGAATTAATAGTTTTTTACATGGATAAAAAATTCGTTTAATATTTTCCCATTAAATTCTAGAATTATTGAAAAGTACTTCGCGAAAAGAATCGGCAGTAGGACGGAAACGTGTTGACCACCGATTAGTTTTTTGCTAATAACTCTTGCAGAGTTCGATGGAAAGCTTATCTGTTCCTCTTTCAGATGGCATTAACATATTTTACGAAAAGTCGTAAGAAATAAAATTTTTTTGATCAAAACTGAAATATCCTCGAAATCATTAAAGAAGAAGTACCTTATCAGACGTAAATATGCCTTATCTAATAAGAGACATTAAAATTTTTTTTATTGCATAAATGGGCGGCATTTTATTCAGAATTAATAGTTTTTTACATGGACAAAAAATTCGTTTAATTTTTTCCCATTAAATACTAGAATTATAGAAAAGTACTTTGTGAAAAGAATCGGCAGTAGGACGGCAACGTGTTGACCATCGATTAGTTTTTTGCTAATAACTCTTGCATCCTTCGACCGACTTCTTCGACTAAGAGCTCGATGGAAAGCTTATCTCTTCCTCTTTCAGATGGCATTAATATATTTTACAAAAAGTCGTAAGAAATAAATTTTTTTTGATCAAAACTAAAATATCCTCGAAATCATTGAAGAAGAAGTACCTTATCAGACGAAAATATGCCTTATCTAATAAGAGACATTTAAATTTTTTTTATTGCATAAATGGGCGGCATTTTATTCAGAATTAATAGTTTTTTACATGGACAAAAAATTCGTTTAATTTTTTCCCATTAAATACTAGAATTATAGAAAAGTACTTTGTGAAAAGAATCGGCAGTAGGACGGAAACGTGTTGACCATCGATTAGTTTTTTGCTAATAACTCTTGCATCCTTCGACCGACTTCTTCGACTAACAGCTGGATGGAAAGCTTATCTGTTCCTCTTTCAGATGGCATTATTCAGAATTAATAGTTTTTTACATGGACAAAAAATTCGTTTAATTTTTTCCCATTAAATACTAGAATTATAGAAAAATACTTTGTGAAAATAATCGGCAGTAGGACGGAAACGTGTTGACCACCGATTAGTTTTTTGCTAATAACTCTTGCATCCTTCGACCGACTTCTTCGACTAACGGCTGGATGGAAAGCTTATCTATTCCTCTTTCAGATGGCATTAACATATTTTACGAAAAGTCGTAAGAAATAAAATTTTTTTGATCAAAACTGGAATATCCCATGAAATACTAGAATTATAGAAAACTACTTTGCGAAAAGAATCGGCAGTAGGACGGAAACGTGTTGACGACCAATTAGTTTGTTGCTAAGAACTCTTGCATCCTTCGACCGACTTCTTCGACTAAGAGCTGGATGGAAAGCTTATCTGTTCCTCTTTCAGATGGCATTAATATATTTTACAAAAAGTCGTAAGAAATAAATTTTTTTTTGATGAAAACTAAAATATCCTCGAAATCATTGAAGAAGAAGTACCTTATCAGACGAAAATATGCCTTATCTAATAAGAGACATTTAAATTTTTTTTAATTGCATAAATGGGCGGCATTTTATTCAGAATTAATAGTTTTTTACATGGATAAAAAATTCGTTTAATATTTTCCCATTAAATTCTAGAATTATTGAAAAGTACTTCGCGAAAAGAATCGGCAGTAGGACGGAAACGTGTTGACCACCGATTAGTTTTTTGCTAATAACTCTTGCAGAGTTCGATGGAAAGCTTATCTGTTCCTCTTTCAGATGGCATTAACATATTTTACGAAAAGTCGTAAGAAATAAAATTTTTTTGATCAAAACTGAAATATCCTCGAAATCATTAAAGAAGAAGTACCTTATCAGACGTAAATATGCCTTATCTAATAAGAGACATTAAAATTTTTTTTATTGCATAAATGGGCGGCATTTTATTCAGAATTAATAGTTTTTTACATGGATAAAAAATCCGTTTAATATTTTCCCATTAAATTCTAGAATTATAGAAAAGTACTTCGCGAAAAGAATCGGCAGTAGGACGGAAACGTGTTGACCACCGATTAGTTTTTTGCTAATAACTCTTGCAGAGTTCGATGGAAAGTTTATCTGTTCCTCTTTCAGATGGCATTAACATATTTTACGAAAAGTCGTAAGAAATAAAATTTTTTTGGTCAAAACTAAAATATCCTCGAAATCATTGAAAAATAAGTACCTTATCAGACGAAAATATGCCTTATCTAATAAGAGACATATGAATTTTTTTAATTGCATAAATGGGCGTTGTTTTATTCAGAATTAATAGTTTTTTACATGGACAAAAAATTCGTTTAATTTTTTCCCATTAAATACTAGAATTATAGAAAACTACTTTGCGAAAAGAATCGGCAGTTGGACGGAAACGTGTTGACCACCAATTAGTTTTTTGCTAATAACTCTTGCATCCTTCGACCGACTTCTTCGACTAAGAGCTGGATGGAAAGCTTATCTCTTCCTCTTTCAGATGGCATTAATATATTTTACAAAAAGTCGTAAGAAATAAATTTTTTTTGATCAAAACTAAAATATCCTCGAAATCATTGAAGAAGAAGTACCTTATCAGACGAAAATATGCCTTATCTAATAAGAGACATTTAAATTTTTTTTAATTGCGTAAATGGGCGGCATTTTATTCAGAATTAATAGTTTTTTACATGGATAAAAAATTCGTTTAATATTTTCCCATTAAATTCTAGAATTATTGAAAAGTACTTCGCGAAAAGAATCGGCAGTAGGACGGAAACGTGTTGACCACCGATT
This sequence comes from Phortica okadai, assembly GCA_034638295.1. Lineage (NCBI taxonomy): Eukaryota > Metazoa > Arthropoda > Insecta > Diptera > Drosophilidae > Phortica > Phortica okadai. The sequence continues at coordinate 17,604,957 of CM067852.1, forward strand.
AGTTTTTTGCTAATAACTCTTGCAGAGTTCGATGGAAAGCTTATCTGTTCCTCTTTCAGATGGCATTAACATATTTTACGAAAAGTCGTAAGAAATAAAATTTTTTTGATCAAAACTGAAATATCCTCGAAATCATTAAAGAAGAAGTACCTTATCAGACGTAAATATGCCTTATCTAATAAGAGACATTAAAATTTTTTTTATTGCATAAATGGGCGGCATTTTATTCAGAATTAATAGTTTTTTACATGGACAAAAAATTCGTTTAATTTTTTCCCATTAAATACTAGAATTATAGAAAAGTACTTTGTGAAAAGAATCGGCAGTAGGACGGAAACGTGTTGACCATCGATTAGTTTTTTGCTAATAACTCTTGCATCCTTCGACCGACTTCTTCGACTAAGAGCTGGATGGAAAGCTTATCTCTTCCCCTTTCAGATGGCATTAACATATTTTACAAAAAGTTGTAAGAAATATATTTTTTTTTGATGAAAACTAAAATATCCTCGAAATCATTGAAGAAGAAGTACCTTATCAGACGAAAATATGCCTTATCTAATAAGAGACATTTAAATTTTTTTAATTGCATAAATGGGCGGCATTTTATTCAGAATTAATAGTTTTTTACATGGATAAAAAATTCGTTTAATATTTTCCCATTAAATTCTAGAATTATAGAAAAGTATTTCGCGAAAAGAATCGGCAGTAGGGCGGAAACGTGTTGACCACCGATTAGTTTTTTGCTAATAACTCTTGCAGAGTTCGATGGAAAAGTCGTAAGAAATAAAATTTTTTTGATCAAAACTGAAATATCCTCGAAATCATTAAAGAAGAAGTACCTTATCAGACGTAAATATGCCTTATATAATAAGAGACATTAAAATTTTTTTAATTGCATAAATGGGCGGCATTTTATTCAGAATTAATAGTTTTTTACATGGACAAAAATTCGTTAAATTTTTTCCCATTAAATACTAGAATTATAGAAAAGTACTTTGTGAAAAGAATCGGCAGTAGGACGGAAACGTGATGACCACCGATTAGTTTTTTGCTAATAACTCTTGCATCCTTCGACCGACTTCTTCGACTAAGAGCTGGATGGAAAGCTTATCTGTTCCTCTTTCAGATGGCATTATTCAGAATTAATAGTTTTTTACATGGACAAAAACTTCGTTTAATTTTTTCCCATTAAATACTAGAATTATAGAAAAATACTTTGTGAAAATAATCGGCAGTAGGACGGAAACGTGTTGACCACCGATTAGTTTTTTGCTAATAACTCTTGCATCCTTCGACCGACTTCTTCGACTAACGGCTGGATGGAAAGCTTATCTATTCCTCTTTCAGATGGCATTAACATATTTTACGAAAAGTCGTAAGAAATAAAATTTTTTTGATCAAAACTGAAATATCCCATGAAATACTAGAATTATAGAAAACTACTTTGCGAAAAGAATCGGCAGTAGGACGGAAACGTGTTGACGACCAATTAGTTTGTTGCTAAGAACTCTTGCATCCTTCGACCGACTTCTTCGACTAAGAGCTGGATGGAAAGCTTATCTGTTCCTCTTTCAGATGGCATTAATATATTTTACAAAAAGTCGTAAGAAATATATTTTTTTTTGATGAAAACTAAAATATCCTCGAAATCATTGAAGAAGAAGTACCTTATCAGACGAAAATATGCCTTATCTAATAAGAGACATTTAAATTTTTTTAATTGCATAAATGGGCGGCATTTTATTCAGAATTAATAGTTTTTTACATGGATAAAAAATTCGTTTAATATTTTCCCATTAAATTCTAGAATTATAGAAAAGTATTTCGCGAAAAGAATCGGCAGTAGGGCGGAAACGTGTTGACCACCGATTAGTTTTTTGCTAATAACTCTTGCAGAGTTCGATGGAAAAGTCGTAAGAAATAAAATTTTTTTGATCAAAACTGAAATATCCTCGAAATCATTAAAGAAGAAGTACCTTATCAGACGTAAATATGCCTTATATAATAAGAGACATTAAAATTTTTTTAATTGCATAAATGGGCGGCATTTTATTCAGAATTAATAGTTTTTTACATGGACAAAAAATTCGTTAAATTTTTTCCCATTAAATACTAGAATTATAGAAAAGTACTTTGTGAAAAGAATCGGCAGTAGGACGGAAACGTGATGACCACCGATTAGTTTTTTGCTAATAACTCTTGCATCCTTCGACCGACTTCTTCGACTAAGAGCTGGATGGAAAGCTTATCTGTTCCTCTTTCAGATGGCATTATTCAGAATTAATAGTTTTTTACATGGACAAAAAATTCGTTTAATTTTTTCCCATTAAATACTAGAATTATAGAAAAATACTTTGTGAAAATAATCGGCAGTAGGACGGAAACGTGTTGACCACCGATTAGTTTTTTGCTAATAACTCTTGCATCCTTCGACCGACTTCTTCGACTAACGGCTGGATGGAAAGCTTATCTATTCCTCTTTCAGATGGCATTAACATATTTTACGAAAAGTCGTAAGAAATAAAATTTTTTTGATCAAAACTGAAATATCCCATGAAATACTAGAATTATAGAAAACTACTTTGCGAAAAGAATCGGCAGTAGGACGGAAACGTGTTGACCACCAATTAGTTTGTTGCTAAGAACTCTTGCATCCTTCGACCGACTTCTTCGACTAAGAGCTGGATGGAAAGCTTTTCTGTTCCTCTTTCAGATGGCATTAATATATTTTACAAAAAGTCGTAAGAAATAAATTTTTTTTGATCAAAACTAAAATATCCTCGAAATCATTGAAGAAGAAGTACCTTATCAGACGAAAATATGCCTTATCTAATAAGAGACATTTAAATTTTTTTTAATTGCATAAATGGGCGGCATTTTATTCAGAATTAATAGTTTTTTACATGGATAAAAAATTCGTTTAATATTTTCCCATTAAATTCTAGAATTATTGAAAAGTACTTCGCGAAAAGAATCGGCAGTAGGACGGAAACGTGTTGACCACCGATTAGTTTTTTGCTAATAACTCTTGCGAAGTTCGATGGAAAGCTTATCTGTTCCTCTTTCAGATGGCATTAACATATTTTACGAAAAGTCGTAAGAAATAAAATTTTTTTGATCAAAACTGAAATATCCTCGAAATCATTAAAGAAGAAGTACCTTATCAGACGTAAATATGCCTTATCTAATAAGAGACATTAAAATTTTTTTTATTGCATAAATGGGCGGCATTTTATTCAGAATTAATAGTTTTTTACATGGATAAAAAATCCGTTTAATATTTTCCCATTAAATTCTAGAATTATAGAAAAGTACTTCGCGAAAAGAATCGGCAGTAGGACGGAAACGTGTTGACCACCGATTAGTTTTTTGCTAATAACTCTTGCAGAGTTCGATGGAAAGTTTATCTGTTCCTCTTTCAGATGGCATTAACATATTTTACGAAAAGTCGTAAGAAATAAAATTTTTTTGGTCAAAACTAAAATATCCTCGAAATCATTGAAAAATAAGTACCTTATCAGACGAAAATATGCCTTATCTAATAAGAGACATATGAATTTTTTTAATTGCATAAATGGGCGGCGTTTTATTCAGAATTAATAGTTTTTTACATGGACAAAAAATTCGTTTAATTTTTTCCCATTAAATACTAGAATTATAGAAAACTACTTTGCGAAAAGAATCGGCAGTTGGACGGAAACGTGTTGACCACCAATTAGTTTTTTGCTAATAACTCTTGCATCCTTCGACCGACTTCTTCGACTAAGAGCTGGATGGAAAGCTTATCTCTTCCTCTTTCAGATGGCATTAATATATTTTACAAAAAGTCGTAAGAAATAAATTTTTTTTGATCAAAACTAAAATATCCTCGAAATCATTGAAGAAGAAGTACCTTATCAGACGAAAATATGCCTTATCTAATAAGAGACATTTAAATTTTTTTTATTGCATAAATGGGCGGCATTTTATTCAGAATTAATAGTTTTTTACATGGACAAAAAATTCGTTTAATTTTTTCCCATTAAATACTAGAATTATAGAAAAGTACTTTGTGAAAAGAATCGGCAGTAGGACGGAAACGTGTTGACCATCGATTAGTTTTTTGCTAATAACTCTTGCATCCTTCGACCGACTTCTTCGACTAAGAGCTGGATGGAAAGCTTATCTCTTCCCCCTTCAGATGGCATTAACATATTTTACAAAAAGTTGTAAAAAATATATTTTTTTTTGATGAAAACTAAAATATCCTCGAAATCATTGAAGAAGAAGTACCTTATCAGACGAAAATATGCCTTATCTAATAAGAGACATTTAAATTTTTTTAATTGCATAAATGGGCGGCATTTTATTCAGAATTAATAGTTTTTTACATGGATAAAAAATTCGTTTAATATTTTCCCATTAAATTCTAGAATTATAGAAAAGTATTTCGCGAAAAGAATCGGCAGTAGGGCGGGAACGTGTTGACCACCGATTAGTTTTTTGCTAATAACTCTTGCAGAGTTCGATGGAAAAGTCGTAAGAAATAAAATTTTTTTGATCAAAACTGAAATATCCTCGAAATCATTAAAGAAGAAGTACCTTATCAGACGAAAATATGCCTTATCTAATAAGAGACATATGAATTTTTTTAATTGCATAAATGGGCGGCGTTTTATTCAGAATTAATAGTTTTTTACATGGACAAATAATTCGTTTAATTTTTTCCCATTAAATACTAGAATTATAGAAAAGTACTTTGTGAAAAGAATCGGCAGTAGGACGGAAACGTGATGACCACCGATTAGTTTTTTGCTAATAACTCTTGCATCCTTCGACCGACTTCTTCGACTAAGAGCTGGATGGAAAGCTTATCTGTTCCTCTTTCAGATGGCATTATTCAGAATTAATAGTTTTTTACATGGACAAAAAATTCGTTTAATTTTTTCCCATTAAATACTAGAATTATAGAAAAATACTTTGTGAAAATAATCGGCAGTAGGACGGAAACGTGTTGACCACCGATTAGTTTTTTGCTAATAACTCTTGCATCCTTCGACCGACTTCTTCGACTAACGGCTGGATGGAAAGCTTATCTATTCCTCTTTCAGATGGCATTAACATATTTTACGAAAAGTCGTAAGAAATAAAATTTTTTTGATCAAAACTGAAATATCCCATGAAATACTAGAATTATAGAAAACTACTTTGCGAAAAGAATCGGCAGTAGGACGGAAACGTGTTGACCACCAATTAGTTTTTTGCTAAGAACTCTTGCATCCTTCGACCGACTTCTTCGACTAAGAGCTGGATGGAAAGCTTATCTGTTCCTCTTCCAGATGGCTTTAATATATTTTACAAAAAGTCGTAAGAAATATATTTTTTTTTGATGAAAACTAAAATATCCTCGAAATCATTGAAGAAGAAGTACCTTATCAGACGAAAATATGCCTTATCTAATAAGAGACATTTAAATTTTTTTAATTGCATAAATGGGCGGCATTTTATTCAGAATTAATAGTTTTTTACATGGATAAAAAATTCGTTTAATATTTTCCCATTAAATTGTAGAATTATAGAATAGTATTTCGCGAAAAGAATCGGCAGTAGGACGGAAACGTGATGACCACCGATTAGTTTTTTGCTAATAACTCTTGCATCCTTCGACCGACTTCTTCGACTAAGAGCTGGATGGAAAGCTTATCTGTTCCTCTTTCAGATGGCATTATTCAGAATTAATAGTTTTTTACATGGACAAAAAATTCGTTTAATTTTTTCCCATTAAATACTAGAATTATAGAAAAATACTTTGTGAAAATAATCGGCAGTAGGACGGAAACGTGTTGACCACCGATTAGTTTTTTGCTAATAACTCTTGCATCCTTCGACCGACTTCTTCGACTAACGGCTGGATGGAAAGCTTATCTATTCCTCTTTCAGATGGCATTAACATATTTTACGAAAAGTCGTAAGAAATAAAATTTTTTTGATCAAAACTGAAATATCCCATGAAATACTAGAATTATAGAAAACTACTTTGCGAAAAGAATCGGCAGTAGGACGGAAACGTGTTGACCACCAATTAGTTTGTTGCTAAGAACTCTTGCATCCTTCGACCGACTTCTTCGACTAAGAGCTGGATGGAAAGCTTATCTGTTCCTCTTTCAGATGGCATTAATATATTTTACAAAAAGTCGTAAGAAATAAATTTTTTTTGATCAAAACTAAAATATCCTCGAAATCATTGAAGAAGAAGTACCTTATCAGACGAAAATATGCCTTATCTAATAAGAGACATTTAAATTTTTTTTAATTGCATAAATGGGCGGCATTTTATTCAGAATTAATAGTTTTTTACATGGATAAAAAATTCGTTTAATATTTTCCCATTAAATTCTAGAATTATTGAAAAGTACTTCGCGAAAAGAATCGGCAGTAGGACGGAAACGTGTTGACCACCGATTAGTTTTTTGCTAATAACTCTTGCAGAGTTCGATGGAAAAGTCGTAAGAAATAAAATTTTTTTGATCAAAACTGAAATATCCTCGAAATCATTAAAGAAGAAGTACCTTATCAGACGTAAATATGCCTTATATAATAAGAGACATTAAAATTTTTTTAATTGCATAAATGGGCGGCATTTTATTCAGAATTAATAGTTTTTTACATGGACAAAAAATTCGTTAAATTTTTTCCCATTAAATACTAGAATTATAGAAAAGTACTTTGTGAAAAGAATCGGCAGAAGGACGGAAACGTGATGACCACCGATTAGTTTTTTGCTAATAACTCTTGCATCCTTCGACCGACTTCTTCGACTAAGAGCTGGATGGAAAGCTTATCTGTTCCTCTTTCAGATGGCATTATTCAGAATTAATAGTTTTTTACATGGACAAAAAATTCGTTTAATTTTTTCCCATTAAATACTAGAATTATAGAAAAATACTTTGTGAAAATAATCGGCAGTAGGACGGAAACGTGTTGACCACCGATTAGTTTTTTGCTAATAACTCTTGCATCCTTCGACCGACTTCTTCGACTAACGGCTGGATGGAAAGCTTATCTATTCCTCTTTCAGATGGCATTAACATATTTTACGAAAAGTCGTAAGAAATAAAATTTTTTTGATCAAAACTGAAATATCCCATGAAATACTAGAATTATAGAAAACTACTTTGCGAAAAGAATCGGCAGTAGGACGGAAACGTGTTGACGACCAATTAGTTTGTTGCTAAGAACTCTTGCATCCTTCGACCGACTTCTTCGACTAAGAGCTGGATGGAAAGCTTATCTGTTCCTCTTTCAGATGGCATTAATATATTTTACAAAAAGTCGTAAGAAATAAATTTTTTTTGATCAAAACTAAAATATCCTCGAAATCATTGAAGAAGAAGTACCTTATCAGACGAAAATATGCCTTATCTAATAAGAGACATTTAAATTTTTTTTAATTGCATAAATGGGCGGCATTTTATTCAGAATTAATAGTTTTTTACATGGATAAAAAATTCGTTTAATATTTTCCAATTAAATTCTAGAATTATTGCAAAGTACTTCGCGAAAAGAATCGGCAGTAGGACGGAAACGTGTTGACCACCGATTAGTTTTTTGCTAATAACTCTTGCAGAGTTCGATGGAAAGCTTATCTGTTCCTCTTTCAGATGGCATTAACATATTTTACGAAAAGTCGTAAGAAATAAAATTTTTTTGATCAAAACTGAAATATCCCATGAAATACTAGAATTATAGAAAACTACTTTGCGAAAAGAATCGGCAGTAGGACGGAAACGTGTTGACGACCAATTAGTTTTTTGCTAATAACTCTTGCATCCTTCGACCGACTTCTTCGACTAACGGCTGGATGGAAAGCTTATCTATTCCTCTTTCAGATGGCATTAACATATTTTACGAAAAGTCGTAAGAAATAAAATTTTTTTGGTCAAAACTAAAATATCCTCGAAATCATTGAAAAATAAGTACCTTATCAGACGAAAATATGCCTTATCTTATAAGAGACCTTTTAATTTTTTTTTATTGCATAAATGGGCGGCATTTTATTCAGAATTAATAGTTTTTTACATGGACAAAAAATTCGTTTAATTTTTTCCCATTAAATACTAGAATTATAGAAAAGTACTTTGTGAAAAGAATCGGCAGTAGGACGGAAACGTGTTGACCATCGATTAGTTTTTTGCTAATAACTCTTGCATCCTTCGACCGACTTCTTCGACTAAGAGCTGGATGGAAAGCTTATCTCTTCCCCTTTCAGATGGCATTATTCAGAATTAATAGTTTTTTACATGGACAAAAAATTCGTTTAATTTTTTCCCATTAAATACTAGAATTATAGAAAAATACTTTGTGAAAATAATCGGCAGTAGGACGGAAACGTGTTGACCACCGATTAGTTTTTTGCTAATAACTCTTGCATCCTTCGACCGACTTCTTCGACTAACGGCTGGATGGAAAGCTTATCTATTCCTCTTTCAGATGGCATTAACATATTTTACGAAAAGTCGTAAGAAATAAAATTTTTTTGATCAAAACTGAAATATCCCATGAAATACTAGAATTATAGAAAACTACTTTGCGAAAAGAATCGGCAGTAGGACGGAAACGTGTTGACGACCAATTAGTTTTTTGCTAATAACTCTTGCATCCTTCGACCGACTTCTTCGACTAACGGCTGGATGGAAAGCTTATCTATTCCTCTTTCAGATGGCATTAACATATTTTACGAAAAGTCGTAAGAAATAAAATTTTTTTGATCAAAACTGAAATATCCCATGAAATACTAGAATTATAGAAAACTACTTTGCGAAAAGAATTGGCAGTAGGACGGAAACGTGTTGACCACCGATTAGTTTTTTGCTAATAACTCTTGCAGAGTTCGATGGAAAGTTTATCTGTTCCTCTTTCAGATGGCATTAACATATTTTACGAAAAGTCGTAAGAAATAAAATTTTTTTGGTCAAAACTAAAATATCCTCGAAATCATTGAAAAATAAGTACCTTATCAGACGAAAATATGCCTTATCTTATAAGAGACCTTTTAATTTTTTTTTATTGCATAAATGGGCGGCATTTTATTCAGAATTAATAGTTTTTTACATGGACAAAAAATTCGTTTAATTTTTTCCCATTAAATACTAGAATTATAGAAAAGTACTTTGTGAAAAGAATCGGCAGTAGGACGGAAACGTGTTGACCATCGATTAGTTTTTTGCTAATAACTCTTGCATCCTTCGACCGACTTCTTCGACTAAGAGCTGGATGGAAAGCTTATCTCTTCCCCTTTCAGATGGCATTAACATATTTTACAAAAAGTTGTAAGAAATATATTTTTTTTTGATGAAAACTAAAATATCCTCGAAATCATTGAAGAAGAAGTACCTTATCAGACGAAAATATGCCTTATCTAATAAGAGACATTTAAATTTTTTTAATTGCATAAATGGGCGGCATTTTATTCAGAATTAATAGTTTTTTACATGGATAAAAAATTCGTTTAATATTTTCCCATTAAATTTTAGAATTATAGAAAAGTATTTCGCGAAAAGAATCGGCAGTAGGGCGGAAACGTGTTGACCACCGATTAGTTTTTTGCTAATAACTCTTGCAGAGTTCGATGGAAAAGTCGTATGAAATATATTTTTTTTTGATCAAAACTGAAATATCCTCGAAATCATTAAAGAAGAAGTACCTTATCAGACGTAAATATGCCTTATATAATAAGAGACATTAAAATTTTTTTAATTGCATAAATGGGCGGCATTTTATTCAGAATTAATAGTTTTTTACATGGATAAAAAATTCGTTAAATTTTTTCCCATTAAATACTAGAATTATAGAAAAGTACTTTGTGAAAAGAATCGGCAGTAGGACGGAAACGTGATGACCACCGATTAGTTTTTTGCTAATAACTCTTGCATCCTTCGACCGACTTCTTCGACTAAGAGCTGGATGGAAAGCTTATCTGTTCCTCTTTCAGATGGCATTATTCAGAATTAATAGTTTTTTACATGGACAAAAAATTCGTTTAATTTTTTCCCATTAAATACTAGAATTATAGAAAAATACTTTGTGAAAATAATCGGCAGTAGGACGGAAACGTGTTGACCACCGATTAGTTTTTTGCTAATAACTCTTGCATCCTTCGACCGACTTCTTCGACTAACGGCTGGATGGAAAGCTTATCTATTCCTCTTTCAGATGGCATTAACATATTTTACGAAAAGTCGTAAGAAATAAAATTTTTTTGATCAAAACTGAAATATCCCATGAAATACTAGAATTATAGAAAACTACTTTGCGAAAAGAATCGGCAGTAGGACGGAAACGTGTTGACGACCAATTAGTTTTTTGCTAATAACTCTTGCATCCTTCGACCGACTTCTTCGACTAACGGCTGGATGGAAAGCTTATCTATTCCTCTTTCAGATGGCATTAACATATTTTACGAAAAGTCGTAAGAAATAAAATTTTTTTGATCAAAACTGAAATATCCCATGAAATACTAGAATTATAGAAAACTACTTTGCGAAAAGAATTGGCAGTAGGACGGAAACGTGTTGACCACCGATTAGTTTTTTGCTAATAACTCTTGCAGAGTTCGATGGAAAGTTTATCTGTTCCTCTTTCAGATGGCATTAACATATTTTACGAAAAGTCGTAAGAAATAAAATTTTTTTGGTCAAAACTAAAATATCCTCGAAATCATTGAAAAATAAGTACCTTATCAGACGAAAATATGCCTTATCTTATAAGAGACCTTTTAATTTTTTTTTATTGCATAAATGGGCGGCATTTTATTCAGAATTAATAGTTTTTTACATGGACAAAAAATTCGTTTAATTTTTTCCCATTAAATACTAGAATTATAGAAAAGTACTTTGTGAAAAGAATCGGCAGTAGGACGGAAACGTGTTGACCATCGATTAGTTTTTTGCTAATAACTCTTGCATCCTTCGACCGACTTCTTCGACTAAGAGCTGGATGGAAAGCTTATCTCTTCCCCTTTCAGATGGCATTAACATATTTTACAAAAAGTTTTAAGAAATATATTTTTTTTTGATGAAAACTAAAATATCCTCGAAATCATTGAAGAAGAAGTACCTTATCAGACGAAAATATGCCTTATCTAATAAGAGACATTTAAATTTTTTTAATTGCATAAATGGGCGGCATTTTATTCAGAATTAATAGTTTTTTACATGGATAAAAAATTCGTTTAATATTTTCCCATTAAATTTTAGAATTATAGAAAAGTATTTCGCGAAAAGAATCGGCAGTAGGGCGGAAACGTGTTGACCACCGATTAGTTTTTTGCTAATAACTCTTGCAGAGTTCGATGGAAAAGTCGTATGAAATATATTTTTTTTTGATCAAAACTGAAATATCCTCGAAATCATTAAAGAAGAAGTACCTTATCAGACGTAAATATGCCTTATATAATAAGAGACATTAAAATTTTTTTAATTGCATAAATGGGCGGCATTTTATTCAGAATTAATAGTTTTTTACATGGATAAAAAATTCGTTAAATTTTTTCCCATTAAATACTAGAATTATAGAAAAGTACTTTGTGAAAAGAATCGGCAGTAGGACGGAAACGTGATGACCACCGATTAGTTTTTTGCTAATAACTCTTGCATCCTTCGACCGACTTCTTCGACTAAGAGCTGGATGGAAAGCTTATCTGTTCCTCTTTCAGATGGCATTATTCAGAATTAATAGTTTTTTACATGGACAAAAAATTCGTTTAATTTTTTCCCATTAAATACTAGAATTATAGAAAAATACTTTGTGAAAATAATCGGCAGTAGGACGGAAACGTGTTGACCACCGATTAGTTTTTTGCTAATAACTCTTGCATCCTTCGACCGACTTCTTCGACTAACGGCTGGATGGAAAGCTTATCTATTCCTCTTTCAGATGGCATTAACATATTTTACGAAAAGTCGTAAGAAATAAAATTTTTTTGATCAAAACTGAAATATCCCATGAAATACTAGAATTATAGAAAACTACTTTGCGAAAAGAATCGGCAGTAGGACGGAAACGTGTTGACGACCAATTAGTTTGTTGCTAAGAACTCTTGCATCCTTCGACCGACTTCTTCGACTAAGAGCTGGATGGAAAGCTTATCTGTTCCTCTTTCAGATGGCATTAATATATTTTACAAAAAGTCGTAAGAAATAAATTTTTTTTGATCAAAACTAAAATATCCTCGAAATCATTGAAGAAGAAGTACCTTATCAGACGAAAATATGCCTTATCTAATAAGAGACATTTAAATTTTTTTTAATTGCATAAATGGGCGCCATTTTATTCAGAATTAATAGTTTTTTACATGGATAAAAAATTCGTTTAATATTTTCCCATTAAATTCTAGAATTATTGAAAAGTACTTCGCGAAAAGAATCGGCAGTAGGACGGAAACGTGTTGACCACCGATTAGTTTTTTGCTAATAACTCTTGCAGAGTTGGATGGAAAGCTTATCTGTTCCTCTTTCAGATGGCATTAACATATTTTACGAAAAGTCGTAAGAAATACAATTTTTTTGATCAAAACTGAAATATCCACGAAATCATTAAAGAAGAAGTACCTTATCAGACGTAAATATGCCTTATCTAATAAGAGACATTAAAATTTTTTTTATTGCATAAATGGGCGGCATTTTATTCAGAATTAATAGTTTTTTACATGGATAAAAAATCCGTTTAATACTTTCCCATTAAATTCTAGAATTATAGAAAAGTACTTCGCGAAAAGAATCGGCAGTAGGACGGAAACGTGTTGACCACCGATTAGTTTTTTGCTAATAACTCTTGCAGAGTTCGATGGAAAGTTTATCTGTTCCTCTTTCAGATGGCATTAACATATTTTACGAAAAGTCGTAAGAAATAAAATTTTTTTGGTCAAAACTAAAATATCCTCGTAATCATTGAAAAATAAGTACCTTATCAGACGAAAATATGCCTTATCTAATAAGAGACATATGAATTTTTTTAATTGCATAAATGGGCGGCGTTTTATTCAGAATTAATAGTTTTTTACATGGACAAAAAATTCGTTTAATTTTTTCCCATTAAATACTAGAATTATAGAAAAGTACTTTGCGAAAAGAATCGGCAGTAGGACGGAAACGTGTTGACCACCGATTAGTTTTTTGCTAATAACTCTTGCATCCTTCGACCGAGTTCTTCGACTAAGAGCTGGATTGAAAGCTTATCTGTTCCTCTTTCAGATGGCATTATTCAGAATTAATAGTTTTTTACATGGACAAAAAATTCGTTTAATATTTTCCCATTAAATTCTAGAATTATAGAAAAGTACTTTCTGAAAAGAATCGGCAGTAGGACGGAAACGTGTTGACCACCGATTAGTTTTTTGCTAATAACTCTTGCATCCTTCGACCGACTTCTTCGACTAAGAGCTCGATAGAAAGCTTATCTGTTCCTCTTTCAGATGGCATTAACATAGTTTACGAAAAGTCGTAAGAAATATATTTTTATTGATGAAAACTAAAATATCCTCGAAATCATTGAAGAAGAAATACCTTATCAGACGAAAATATGCCTTATCTAATAAGAGACATAAAAATTTTTTTAATTGCATAAATGGGCGGCATTTTATTCAGAATTAATAGTTTTTTACATGGATAAAAAATTCGTTTAATATTTTCCCATTAAATTCTAGAATTATAGAAAAGTACTTTGTGAAAAGAATCGGCAGTAGGACGGAAACGTGTTGACCACCGATTAGTTTTTTGCTAATAACTCTTGCATCCTTCGACCGAGTTCTTCGACTAAGAGCTGGATGGAAAGCTTATCTGTTCCTCTTTCAGATGGCATTATTCAGAATTAATAGTTTTTTACATGGACAAAAAATTCGTTTAATTTTTTCCCATTAAATACTAGAATTATAGAAAAATACTTTGTGAAAATAATCGGCAGTAGGACGGAAACGTGTTGACCACCGATTAGTTTTTTGCTAATAACTCTTGCATCCTTCGACCGACTTCTTCGACTAACGGCTGGATGGAAAGCTTATCTATTCCTCTTTCAGATGGCATTAACATATTTTACGAAAAGTCGTAAGAAATAAAATTTTTTTGATCAAAACTGAAATATCCCATGAAATACTAGAATTATAGACAACTACTTTGCGAAAAGAATCGGCAGTAGGACGGAAACGTGTTGACCACCAATTAGTTTGTTGCTAAGAACTCTTGCATCCTTAGACCGACTTCTTCGACTAAGAGCTGGATGGAAAGCTTATCTCTTCCTCTTTCAGATGGCATTAACATATTTTACAAAAAGTCGTAAGAAATATATTTTTTTTGATGAAAACTAAAATATCCTCGAAATCATTGAAGAAGAAATACCTTATCAGACGAAAATATGCCTTATCTAATAAGAGACATAAAAATTTTTTTAATTGCATAAATGGGCGGCATTTTATTCAGAATTAATAGTTTTTTACATGGATAAAAAATTCGTTTAATATTTTCCCATTAAATTCTAGAATTATAGAAAAGTACTTTGTGAAAAGAATCGGCAGTAGGACGGAAACGTGTTGACCACCGATTAGTTTTTTGCTAATAACTCTTGCATCCTTCGACCGAGTTCTTCGACTAAGAGCTGGATGGAAAGCTTATCTGTTCCTCTTTCAGATGGCATTATTCAGAATTAATAGTTTTTTACATGGACAAAAAATTCGTTTAATTTTTTCCCATTAAATACTAGAATTATAGAAAAATACTTTGTGAAAATAATCGGCAGTAGGACGGAAACGTGTTGACCACCGATTAGTTTTTTGCTAATAACTCTTGCATCCTTCGACCGACTTCTTCGACTAAGAGCTGGATGGAAAGCTTATCTATTCCTCTTTCAGATGGCATTAACATATTTTACGAAAAGTCGTAAGAAATAAAATGTTTTTGATCAAAACTGAAATATCCCATGAAATACTAGAATTATAGAAAACTACTTTGCGAAAAGAATCGGCAGTAGGACGGAAACGTGTTGACCACCAATTAGTTTGTTGCTAAGAACTCTTGCATCCTTCGACCGACTTCTTCGACTAAGAGCTGGATGAAAAGTTTATCTGTTCCTCTTTCAGATGGCATTAATATATTTTACAAAAAGTCGTAAGAAATAAATTTTTTTTGATCAAAACTAAAACATCCTCGAAATCATTGAAGAAGAAGTACCTTATCAGACGAAAATATGCCTTATATAATAAGAGACATTTAAATTTTTTTTAATTGCATAAATGGGCGGCATTTTATTCAGAATTAATAGTTTTTTACATGGATAAAAAATTCGTTTAATATTTTCCCATTAAATTCTAGAATTATTGAAAAGTACTTCGCGAAAAGAATCGGCAGTAGGACGGAAACGTGTTGACCACCGATTAGTTTTTTGCTAATAACTCTTGCAGAGTTCGATGGAAAGCTTATCTGTTCCTCTTTCAGATGGCATTAACATATTTTACAAAAAGTCGTAAGAAATAAAATTTTTTTGATCAAAACTGAAATATCCTCGAAATCATTAAAGAAGAAGTACCTTATCAGACGTAAATATGCCTTATCTAATAAGAGACATTAAAATTTTTTTTTTGCATAAATGGGCGGCATTTTATTCAGAATTAATAGTTTTTTACATGGATAAAAAATCCGTTTAATATTTTCCCATTAAATTCTAGAATTATAGAAAAGTACTTCGCGAAAAGAATCGGCAGTAGGACGGAAACGTGTTGACCACCGATAAGTTTTTTGCTAATAACTCTTGCAGAGTTCGATGGAAAGTTTATCTGTTCCTCTTTCAGATGGCATTAACATATTTTACGAAAAGTCGCAAGAAATACAATTTTTTTGGTCAAAACTAAAATATCCTCGAAATCATTGAAAAATAAGTACCTTATCAGACGAAAATATGCCTTATCTAATAAGAGACATATGAATTTTTTTAATTGCATAAATGGGCGGCGTTTTATTCAGAATTAATAGTTTTTTACATGGACAAAAAATTCGTTTAATTTTTTCCCATTAAATACTAGAATTATAGAAAAGTACTTTGCGAAAAGAATCGGCAGTAGGACGGAAACGTGTTGACCACCGATTAGCTTTTTGCTAATAACTCTTGCATCCTTCGACCGACTTCTTCGACTAAGAGCTCGATAGAAAGCTTATCTGTTCCTCTTTCAGATGGCATTAACATAGTTTACGAAAAGTCGTAAGAAATAAAATTTTTTTGATCAAAACTGAAATATCCCATGAAATACTAGAATTATAGAAAACTACTTTGCGAAAAGAATCGGCAGTAGGACGGAAACGTGTTGACCACCAATTAGTTTGTTGCTAATAACTCTTGCATCCTTCGACCGACTTCTTCGACTAAAGGCTGGATGGAAAGCTTATCTCTTCCCCTTTCAGATGGCATTAACATATTTTACAAAAAGTCGTAAGAAATATATTTTTTTTGATGAAAACTAAAATATCCTCGAAATCATTGAAGAAGAAATACCTTATCAGACGAAAATATGCCTTATCTAATAAGAGACATAAAAATTTTTTTAATTGCATAAATGGGCGGCATTTTATTCAGAATTAATAGTTTTTTACATGGATAAAAAATTCGTTTAATATTTTCCCATTAAATTCTAGAATTATAGAAAAGTACTTTGTGAAAAGAATCGGCAGTAGGACGGAAACGTGTTGACCACCGATTAGTTTTTTGCTAATAACTCTTGCATCCTTCGACCGAGTTCTTCGACTAAGAGCTGGATGGAAAGCTTATCTGTTCCTCTTCCAGATGGCATTATTCAGAATTAATAGTTTTTTACATGGACAAAAAATTCGTTTAATTTTTTCCCATTAAATACTAGAATTATAGAAAAATACTTTGTGAAAAAAATCGGCAGTAGGACGGAAACGTGTTGACCACCGATTAGTTTTTTGCTAATAACTCTTGCAGAGTTCGATGGAAAGTTTATCTGTTCCTCTTTCAGATGGCATTAACATATTTTACGAAAAGTCGTAAGAAATAAAATTTTTTTGGTCAAAACTAAAATATCCTCGAAATCATTGAAAAATAAGTACCTTATCAGACGAAAATATGCCTTATCTAATAAGAGACATATGAATTTTTATACTTTTCACTTATGTGAAATAGTATATTACCTTTGTCACGGAGTTTGTAACAGATCGAAATATTAATTTCCGACTATATAAAGTATATATATTCTTGATCAGGACGACAAGACGAGTTGATTTAGCCATGTCCGTCTGTCTGTCTATCTGTCGGTCTGTCTGTCTGTCTGTATGTATGCAAACTAGTCCCTCAGTTTTGAAGCTATCGAGCTGAAACTTTGCACAGAGTCTTAGAATTTATTACGATGAATCATTCGTCGGAACCAGCATGATCGGATTATTGGAACAGGTAGCTCCCATACGAAAAGAAGAAGAAAAGTGAACAAAACTTGAATCGTTGTATGGAAAACTTTTTTGTTTTGTACAATAGAGTGCTGAAATTTTAAACATAGTTGTTTTACATGGTCCGACTACATGCCTGAAAGTTTCATTGAGATTGGACATCTGGAACTGGTAGCTCCCATACAAAATGAAGAAGAGGAAAAGAAGGAATATTCACGTCGTTGTATGGAAAACTTTTTTGTTTCTTAACCAATTGACTTGAAATTTTAAAGTTATGTTCTAAGGGAGGAATGAAATCTATTTTGACCAAATGTGGGCGTAACCACGCGTAGCCACGCCCACTTATAGCGAAAATTTACCCGTTGTATGGAAAACTTTTTTGTTTTTTAACCAATTGACTTGAAACTTTACAGTTATGTTCTTAGAGAGGAATGAAAACTATTTTGACCAAAAGTGGGCGTAGCCAGGCGTAGCCACGCCCACTTATAGCGAAAATTGACCCATTGTATGGAAAACTTTTTTGTTTCTTAACCAATTGACTTCAAACTTTGCAGTTATGCTCTTAGGGAGGAATGAAAACTATTTTGATCAAAAGTGGGCGTGGCCACGCCCACTTATAGCTTAACTTGACCCTTTGTATGGAAAACTTTTTTGTTTTTCAACCAATTGACTTGAAACTTTACAGTTATGTTCTTAGGGAGGAATGAAAACTATTTTAACCAAAAGTGGGCGTAGCCACGCCTACTTATAGCGAAAATTGACCCGTTGTATGGAAAACTTTTTTGTTTTTTAACCAATTGACTTGAAACTTTGCAGTTATGCTCTTAGGGAGGAATGAAAACTATTTTGACCAAAAGTGGGCGTAGCCAGGCGTAGCCACGCCCACTTATAGCGAAAATTGACCCGTTGTATGGAAAACTTTTTTGTTTCTTAACCAATTGACTTGAAACTTTGCAGTTATGTTCTTAGGGAGGAATGAAAACTATTTTGACGAAAAGTGGGCGTAGCCACGCCCTTTTATAGCGAAAATTGACCCTTTGTATGGAAAACTTTTTTGTTTTTTAACCAGTTGACTTAAAACTTTACAGTTATGTTCCTAGAGAGGAATGAAAACTATTTTGACCAAAAGTGGGCGTAGCCACGCCTACTTATAGCAAAAATTGACCCGTTGTATGGAAAACTTTTTTGTTTTTTAACCAATTGACTTGAAACTTTGCAGTTATGCTCTTAGGGAGGAATGAAAAATATTTTGATCAAAAGTGGGCATGGCCACGCCCACTTATAGCTTAACTTGACCCTTTGTATGGAAAACTTTTTGGTTTTTTAATCAATTGACTTGAAACTTTACAGTTATGTTCCTAGAGAGGAATGAAAACTATTTTGACCAAAAGTGGGCGTAGTCACGCCTACTTATAGCAAAAATTGACCCGTTGTATGGAAAACTTTTTTGTTTTTTAACCAATTGACTTGAAACTTTACAGTTATGTTCTTAGGGAGGAATGAAAACTATTTTGACCAAATTTGGGCATGGCTACGCCCACTTATCGCAAAACTTGAACCGTTGTATGGAAAAATTTTTTGTTTTTTAACGAATTGACTTGAAACATTACAGTTATGTTGTTAGGGAGGCATGAAAACTATTCATTTAGTTTTTTTTATAGTGACACAAAGTGAAAAGTATTATAGCTTCAGCCTTGCTGAAGATAGCGTCCTTACTGGTTTTAATTGCATAAATGGGCGGCGTTTTATTCAGAATTAATAGTTTTTTACATGGACAAAAAATTCGTTTAATTTTTTCCCATTAAATACTAGAATTATAGAAAAGTACTTTGCGAAAAGAATCGGCAGTAGGACGGAAACGTGTTGACCACCGATTAGCTTTTTACTAATAACTCTTGCATCCTTCGACCGACTTCTTCGACTAAGAGCTCGATAGAAAGCTTATCTGTTCCTCTTTCAGATGGCATTAACATAGTTTACGATAAGTCGTAAGAAATAAAATTTTTTTGATCAAAACTGAAATATCCCATGAAATACTAGAATTATAGAAAACTACTTTGCGAAAAGAATCGGCAGTTGGACGGAAACGTGTTGACCACCAATTAGTTTGTTGCAAATAACTCTTGCATCCTTCGACCGACTTCTTCGACTAAGAGCTGGATGGAAAGCTTATCTCTTCCTCTTTCAGATGGCATTAACATATTTTACAAAAAGTCGTAAGAAATATATTTTTTTTGATGAAAACTAAAATATCCTCGAAATCATTAAAGAAGAAGTACCTTATCAGACGAAAATATGCCTTATCTAATAAGAGACATAAAAATTTTTTTAATTGCATAAATGGGCGGCATTTTATTCAGAATTAATAGTTTTTTACATGGATAAAAAATTCGTTTAATATTTTCCCATTAAATTCTAGAATTATAGAAAAGTATTTCGCGAAAAGAATCGGCAGTAGGGCGGAAACGTGTTGACCACCGATTAGTTTTTTGCTAATAACTCTCGCAGAATTCGATGGAAAAGTCGTAAGAAATAAAATTTTTTTGATCAAAACTGAAATATCCTCGAAATCATTAAAGAAGAAGTACCTTATCAGACGTTAATATGCCTTATATGATAAGAGACATTAAAATTTTTTTAATTGCATAAATGGGCGGCATTTTATTCAGAATTACTAGTTTTTTACATGGACAAAAAATTCGTTTAATTTTTTCCCATTAAATACTAGAATTATAGAAAAGTACTTTGTGAAAAGAATCGGCAGTAGGACGGAAACGTGTTGACCACCGATTAGTTTTTTGCTAATAACTCTTGCATCCTTCGACCGAGTTCTTCGACTAAGAGCTGGATGGAAAGCTTATCTGTTCCTCTTTCAGATGGCATTATTCAGAATTAATAGTTTTTTACTTGGACAAAAAATTCGTTTAATTTTTTCTCATTAAATACTAGAATTATAGAAAAATACTTTGTGAAAATAATCGGCAGTAGGACGGAAACGTGTTGACCACCGATTAGTTTTTTGCTAATAACTCTTGCATCCTTCGACCGACTTCTTCGACTAAGAGCTGGATGGAAAGCTTATCTATTCCTCTTTCAGATGGCATTAACATATTTTACGAAAAGTCGTAAGAAATAAAATTTTTTTGATCAAAACTGAAATATCCCATGAAATACTAGAATTATAGAAAACTACTTTGCGAAAAGAATCGGCAGTAGGACGGAAACGTATTGACCACCAATTAGTTTTTTGCTAAGAACTCTTGCATCCTTCGACCGACTTCTTCGACTAAGAGCTGGATGAAAAGCTTATCTGTTCCTCTTTCAGATGGCATTAATATATTTTACAAAAAGTCGTAAGAAATAAATTTTTTTTGATCAAAACTAAAATATCCTCGAAATCATTGAAGAAGAAGTACCTTATCAGACGAAAATATGCCTTATCTAATAAGAGACATTTAAATTTTTTTTAATTGCATAAATGGGCGGCATTTTATTCAGAATTAATAGTTTTTTACATGGATAAAAAATTCGTTTAATATTTTCCCATTAAATTCTAGAATTATTGAAAAGTACTTCGCGAAAAGAATCGGCAGTAGGACGGAAACGTGTTGACCACCGATTAGTTTTTTGCTAATAACTCTTGCAGAGTTCGATGGAAAGCTTATCTGTTCCTCTTTCAGATGGCATTTACATATTTTACGAAAAGTCCTAAGAAATAAAATTTTTTTGATCAAAACTGAAATATCCTCGAAATCATTAAAGAAGAAGTACCTTATCAGACGTAAATATGCCTTATCTAATAAGAGACATTAAAATTTTTTTTATTGCATAAATGGGCGGCATTTTATTCAGAATTAATAGTTTTTTACATGGATAAAAAATCCGTTTAATATTTTCCCATTAAATTCTAGAATTATAGAAAAGTACTTCGCGAAAAGAATCGGCAGTAGGACGGAAACGTGTTGAGCACCGATTAGTTTTTTGCTAATAACTCTTGCAGAGTTCGATGGAAAGTTTATCTGTTCCTCTTTCAGATGGCATTAACATAGTTTACGAAAAGTCGTAAGAAATAAAATTTTTTTGATCAAAACTGAAATATCCCAAGAAATACTAGAATTATAGAAAACTACTTTGCGAAAAGAATCGGCAATAGGACGGAAACGTGTTGACGACCAATTAGTTTTTTGCTAAGAACTCTTGCATCCTTCGACCGACTTCTTCGACTAAGAGCTGGATGGAAAGCTTATCTCTTCCTCTTTCAGATGGCATTAACATATTTTACAAAAAGTCGTAAGAAATATATTTTTTTTGATGAAAACTAAAATATCCTCGAAATCATTGAAGAAGAAGTACCTTATCAGACGAAAATATGCCTTATCTAATAAGAGACATAAAAATTTTTTTAATTGCATAAATGGGCGGCATTTTATTCAGAATTAATAGTTTTTTACATGGATAAAAAATTCGTTTAATATTTTCCCATTAAATTCTAGAATTATAGAAAAGTATTTCGCGAAAAGAATCGGCAGTAGGGCGGAAACGTGTTGACCACCGATTAGTTTTTTGCTAATAACTCTTGCAGAATTCGATGGAAAAGTCGTAAGAAATAAAATTTTTTTGATCAAAACTGAAATATCCTCGAAATCATTAAAGAAGAAGTACCTTATCAGATGTAAATATGCCTTATATAATAAGAGACATTAAAATTTTTTTAATTGCATAAATGGGCGGCATTTTATTCAGAATTAATAGTTTTTTACATGGACAAAAAATTCGTTTAATTTTTTCCCATTAAATACTAGAATTATAGAAAAGTACTTTGTGAAAAGAATCGGCAGTAGGACGGAAACGTGTTGACCACCGATTAGTTTTTTGCTAATAACTCTTGCATCCTTCGACCGAGTTCTTCGACTAAGAGCTGGATGGAAAGCTTATCTGTTCCTCTTTCAGATGGCATTATTCAGAATTAATAGTTTTTTACATGGACAAAAAATTCGTTTAATTTTTTCCCATTAAATACTAGAATTATAGAAAAATACTTTGTGAAAATAATCGGCAGTAGGACGGAAACGTGTTGACCACCGATTAGTTTTTTGCTAATAACTCTTGCATCCTTCGACCGGCTTCTTCGACTAAGAGCTGGATGGAAAGCTTATCTGTTCCTCTTTCAGATGGCATTAACATATTTTACGAAAAGTCGTAAGAAATAAAATTTTTTTGATCAAAACTGAAATATCCTCGAAATCATTGAAGAAGAAGTACCTTATCAGACGAAAATATGCCTTATCTAATAAGAGACATTTAAATTTTTTTTATTGCATAAATGGGCGGCATTTTATTCAGAATTAATAGTTTTTTACATGGACAAAAAATTCGTTTAATTTTTTCCCATTAAATATTAGAATTATAGAAAAGTACTTTGTGAAAAGAATCGGCAGTAGGACGGAAACGTGTGGACCACCGATTAGTTTTTTGCTAATAACTCTTGCAGAGTTCGATGGAAAGCTTATCTGTTCCTCTTTCAGATGGCATTAACATATTTTACGAAAAGTCGTAAGAAATAAAATTTTTTTGATCAAAACTGAAATATCCCATGAAATACTATAATTATAGAAAACTACTTTGCGAAAAGAATCGGCAGTAGGACGGAAACGTGGTGACCACCAATTAGTTTTTCCGACCGACTTCTTCGACTAAGAGCTGGATGGAAAGCTTATCTGTTCCTCTTTCAGATGGCATTAATATATTTTACAAAAAGTCGTAAGATATAAATTTTTTTTGATCAAAACTAAAATATCCTCGAAATCATTGAAGAAGAAGTACCTTATCAGACGAAAATATGCCTTATCTAATAAGAGACATTTAAATTTTTTTTATTGCATAAATGGGCGGCATTTTATTCAGAATTAATAGTTTTTTACTTGGACAAAAAATTCGTTTAATTTTTTCCCATTAAATACTAGAATTATAGAAAAGTACTTTGTGAAAAGAATCGGCAGTAGGACGGAAACGTGTTGACCATCGATTAGTTGTTTGCTAATAACTCTTGCATCCTTCGACCGACTTCTTCGACTAAGAGCTGGATGGAAAGCTTATCTCTTCCCCTTTCAGATGGCATTAAGAAATTTTACAAAAAGTTGTAAGAAATATATTTTTTTTGATGAAAACTTAAATATCCTCGAAATCATTGAAGAAGAAGTACCTTATCAGACGAAAATATGCCTTATCTAATAAGAGACATTTAAATTTTTTTAATTGCATAAATGGGCGGCATTTTATTCAGAATTAATAGTTTTTTACATGGATAAAAAATTCGTTTAATATTTTCCCATTAAATTCTAGAATTATAGAAAAGTACTTTGTGAAAAGAATCGGCAGTAGGGCGGAAACGTGTTGACCACCGATTAGTTTTTTGCTAATAACTCTTGCAGAGTTCGATGGAAAAGTCGTAAGAAATAAAATTTTTTTGATCAAAACTGAAATATCCTCGAAATCATTAAAGAAGAAGTACCTTATCAGACGTAAATATGCCTTATATAATAAGAGACATTAAAATTTTTTTAATTGCATAAATGGGCGGCATTTTATTCAGAATTAATAGTTTTTTACATGGACAAAAAATTCGTTTAATATTGTCCCATTAAATTCTAGAATTATAGAAAAGTACTTTGTGAAAAGAATCGGCAGTAGGACGGAAACGTGATGACCACCGATTAGTTTTTTGCTAATAACTCTTGCATCCTTCGACCGACTTCTTCGACTAAGAGCTGGATGGACAGCTTATCTGTTCCTCTTTCAGATGGCATTATTCAGAATTAAGAGTTTTTTACATGGACAAAAAATTCGTTTAATTTTTTCCCATTAAATTCTAGAATTATTGAAAAGTACTTCGCGAAAAGAATCGGCAGTAGGACGGAAACGTGTTGACCACCGATTAGTTTTTTGCTAATAACTCTTGCAGAGTTCGATGGAAAGCTTATCTGTTCCTCTTTCAGATGGCATTAACATATTTTACGAAAAGTCTTAAGAAATAAAATTTTTTTGATCAAAACTGAAATATCCTCGAAATCATTAAAGAAGAAGTAACTTATCAGACGTAAATATGCCTTATCTAATAAGAGACATTAAAATTTTTTTTATTGCATAAATGGGCGGCATTTTATTCAGAATTAATAGTTTTTTACATGGATAAAAAATCCGTTTAATATTTTCCCATTAAATTCTAGAATTATAGAAAAGTACTTCGCGAAAAGAATCGGCAGTAGGACGGAAACGTGTTGACCACCGATTAGTTTTTTGCTTATAACTCTTGCAGAGTTCGATGGAAAGTTTATCTGTTCCTCTTTCAGATGGCATTAACATATTTTACGAAAAGTCGTAAGAAATAAAATTTTTTTGGTCAAAACTAAAATATCCTCGAATTCATTGAAAAATAAGTACCTTATCAGACGAAAATATGCCTTATCTAATAAGAGACATATAAATTTTTTTAATTGCATAAATGGGCGGCATTTTATTCAGAATTAATAGTTTTTTACATGGATAAAAAATCCGTTTAATATTTTCCCATTAAATTCTAGAATTATAGAAAAGTACTTTGCGAAGAGAATCGGCAGTAGGACGGAAACGTGTTGACCACCGATTAGTTTTTTGCTTATAACTCTTGCAGAGTTCGATGGAAAGCTTATCTGTTCCTCTTTCAGATGGCATTAACATATTTTACGAAAAGTCGTAAGAAATAAAATTTTTTTGGTCAAAACTAAAATATCCTCGAATTCATTGAAAAATAAGTACCTTATCAGACGAAAATATGCCTTATCTAATAAGAGACATATAAATTTTTTTAATTGCATAAATGGGCGGCATTTTATTCAGAATTAATAGTTTTTTACATGGACAAAAAATTCGTTTAATTTTTTCCCATTAAATACTAGAATTATAGAAAAATACTTTGTGAAAATAATCGGCAGTAGGACGGAAACGTGTTGACCACCGATTAGTTTTTTGCTAATAACTCTTGCATCCTTCGACCGGCTTCTTCGACTAAGAGCTGGATGGAAAGCTTATCTGTTCCTCTTTCAGATGGCATTAACATATTTTACGAAAAGTCGTAAGAAATAAAATTTTTTTGATCAAAACTGAAATATCCTCGAAATCATTGAAGAAGAAGTACCTTATCAGACGAAAATATGCCTTATCTAATAAGAGACATTTAAATTTTTTTTATTGCATAAATGGGCGGCATTTTATTCAGAATTAATAGTTTTTTACATGGACAAAAAATTCGTTTAATTTTTTCCCATTAAATATTAGAATTATAGAAAAGTACTTTGTGAAAAGAATCGGCAGTAGGACGGAAACGTGTGGACCACCGATTAGTTTTTTGCTAATAACTCTTGCATCCTTCGACCGACTTCTTCGACTAAGAGCTCGATAGAAAGCTTATCTATTCTTCTTTCAGATAGCATTAACATAGTTTACGAAAAGTCTTAAGAAATAAAATTTTTTTGATCAAAACTGAAATATCCTATGAAATACTAGAATTATAGAAAAGTACTTTGCGAAAAGAATCGGCAGTAGGACGGAAACGTGTTGACCACCAATTAGTTTTTTGCTAATAACTCTTGCATCCTTCGACCGACTTCTTCGACTAAGAGCTGGATGGAAAGCTTATCTCTTCCTCTTTCGGATGGCATTATTCAGAATTAAGAGTTTTTTACATGGACAAAAAATTCGTTTAATTTTTTCCCATTAAATTCTAGAATTATTGAAAAGTACTTCGCGAAAAGAATCGGCAGTAGGACGGAAACGTGTTGACCACCGATTAGTTTTTTGCTAATAACTCTTGCAGAGTGCGATGGAAAGCTTATCTGTTCCTCTTTCAGATGGCATTAACATATTTTACGAAAAGTCGTAAGAAATAAAATTTTTTTGATCAAAACTGAAATATCCTCGAAATCATTAAAGAAGAAGTACCTTATCAGACGTAAATATGCCTTATCTAATAAGAGACATTAAAATTTTTTTTATTGCATAAATGGGCGGCATTTTATTCAGAATTAATAGTTTTTTACATGGATAAAAAATCCGTTTAATATTTTCCCATTAAATTTTAGAATTATAGAAAAGTACTTCGCGAAAAGAATCGGCAGTAGGACGGAAACGTGTTGACCACCGATTAGTTTTTTGCTTATAACTCTTGCAGAGTTCGATGGAAAGTTTATCTGTTCCTCTTTCAGATGGCATTAACATATTTTACGAAAAGTCGTAAGAAATAAAATTTTTTTGGTCAAAACTAAAATATCCTCGAAATCATTGAAAAATAAGTACCTTATCAGACGAAAATATGCCTTATCTAATAAGAGACATATGAATTTTTTTAATTGCATAAATGGGCGGCGTTTTATTCAGAATTAATAGTTTTTTACATGGACAAAAAATTCGTTTAATTTTTTCCCATTAAATACTAGAATTATAGAAAAGTACTTTGCGAAAAGAATCGGCAGTAGGACGGAAACGTGTTGACCACCGATTAGCTTTTTGCTAATAACTCTTGCATCCTTCGACCGACTTCTTCGACTAAGAGCTCGATAGAAAGCTTATCTGTTCCTCTTTCAGATGGCATTAACATAGTTTACGAAAAGTCGTAAGAAATAAAATTTTTTTGATCAAAACTGAAATATCCCATGAAATACTAGAATTATAGAAAACTACTTTGCGAAAAGAATCGGCAGTAGGACGGAAACGTGTTGACCACCAATTAGTTTGTTGCTAATAACTCTTGCATCCTTCGACCGACTACTTCGACTAAGAGCTGGATGGAAAGCTTATCTCTTCCTCTTTCAGATGGCATTAATATATTTTACAAAAAGTCGTAAGAAATATATTTTTTTTGATGAAAACTAAAATATCCTCGAAATCATTGAAGAAGAAGTACCTTATCAGACGAAAATATGCCTTATCTAATAAGAGACATAAAAATTTTTTTAATTGCATAAATGGGCGGCATTTTATTCACAATTAATAGTTTTTTACATGGATAAAAAATTCGTTTAATATTTTCCCATTAAATTCTAGAATTATAGAAAAGTATTTCGCGAAAAGAATCGGCAGTAGGGCGGAAACGTGTTGACCACCGATTAGTTTTTTGCTAATAACTCTTGCAGAATTCGATGGAAAAGTCGTAAAAAATAAAATTGTTTTGATCAAAACTGAAATATCCTCGAAATCATTAAAGAAGAAGTACCTTATCAGACGTAAATATGCCTTATATAATAAGAAACATTAAAATTTTTTTAATTTCATAAATGGGCGGCATTTTATTTAGAATTACTAGTTTTTTACATGGACAAAAAATTCGTTTAATTTTTTCCCATTAAATACTAGAATTATAGAAAAGTACTTTGTGAAAAGAATCGGCAGTAGGACGGAAACGTGTTGACCACCGATTAGTTTTTTGCTAATAACTCTTGCATTCTTCGACCGAGTTCTTCGACTAAGAGCTGGATGGAAAGCTTATCTGTTCCTCTTTCAGATGGCATTATTCAGAATTAATAGTTTTTTACATGGACAAAAAATTCGTTTAATTTTTTCCCATTAAATACTAGAATTATAGAAAAATACTTTGTGAAAATAATCGGCAGTATGACGGAAACGTGTTGACCACCGATTAGTTTTTTGCTAATAACTCTTGCATCCTTCGACCGACTTCTTCGACTAAGAGCTGGATGGAAAGCTTATCTATTCCTCTTTCAGATGGCATTTACATATTTTACGAAAAGTCGTAAGAAATAAAATTTTTTTGATTAAAACTGAAATATCCCATGAAATACTAGAATTATAGAAAACTACTTTTAGAAAAGAATCGGCAGTAGGACGGAAACGTGTTGACCACCAATTAGTTTTTTGCTAAGAACTCTTGCATCCTTCGACCGACTTCTTCGACTAAGAGCTGGATGAAAAGCTTATCTGTTCCTCTTTCAGATGGCATTAATATATTTTACAAAAAGTCGTAAGAAATAAATTTTTTTTGATCAAAACTAAAATATCCTCGAAATCATTGAAGAAGAAGTACCTTATCAGACGAAAATATGCCTTATCTAATAAGAGACATTTAAATTTTTTTTAATTGCATAAATGGGCGGCATTTTATTCAGAATTAATAGTTTTTTACATGGATAAAAAATTCGTTTAATATTTTCCCATTAAATTCTAGAATTATTGAAAAGTACTTCGCGAAAAGAATCGGCAGAAGGACGGAAACGTGTTGACCACCGATTAGTTTTTTGCTAATAACTCTTGCAGAGTTCGATGGAAAGCTTATCTGTTCCTCTTTCAGATGGCATTAACATATTTTACGAAAAGTCGTAAGAAATAAAATTTTTTTGATCAAAACTGAAATATCCTCGAAATCATTAAAGAAGAAGTACCTTATCAGACGTAAATATGCCTTATCTAATAAGAGACATTAAAATTTTTTTTATTGCATAAATGGGCGGCATTTTATTCAGAATTAATAGTTTTTTACATGGATAAAAAATCCGTTTAATATTTTCCCATTAAATTCTAGAATTATAGAAAAGTACTTCGCGAAAAGAATCGGCAGTAGGACGGAAATGTGTTGACCACCGATTAGTTTTTTGCTAATAACTCTTGCAGAGTTCGATGGAAAGTTTATCTGTTCCTCTTTCAGATGGCATTAACATATTTTACGAAAAGTCGTAAGAAATAAAATTTTTTGGTCAAAACTAAAATATCCTCGAAATCATTGAAAAATAAGTACCTTATCAGACGAAAATATGCCTTATCTAATAAGAGACATATAAATTTTTTTAATTGCATAAATGGGCGGCGTTTTATTCAGAATTAATAGTTTTTTACATGGACAAAAAATTCGTTTAATTTTTTCCCATTAAATACTAGAATTATAGAAAAGTACTTTGCGAAAAGAATCGGCAGTAGGACGGAAACGTGTTGACCACCGATTAGCTTTTTGCTAATAACTCTTGCATCCTTCGACCGACTTCTTCGACTAAGAGCTCGATAGAAAGCTTATCTGTTCCTCTTTCAGATGGCATTAACATAGTTTACGAAAAGTCGTAAGAAATAAAATTTTTTTGATCAAAACTGAAATATCCCATGAAATACTAGAATTATAGAAAACTACTTTGCGAAAAGAATCGGCAGTAGGACGGAAACGTGTTGACCACCAATTAGTTTTTTGCTAATAACTCTTGCATCCTTCGACCGACTTCTTCGACTAAGAGCTGGATGGAAAGCTTATCTCTTCCTCTTTCAGATGGCATTAACATATTTTACAAAAAGTCGTAAGAAATATATTTTTTTTTATGAAAACTAAAATATCCTCGAAATCATTGAAGAAGAAGTACCTTATCAGACGAAAATATGCCTTATCTAATAAGAGACATAAAAATTTTTTTAATTGCATAAATGGGCGGCATTTTATTCAGAATTAATAGTTTTTTACATGGATAAAAAATTCGTTTAATATTTTCCCATTAAATTCTAGAATTATAGAAAAGTATTTCGCGAAAAGAATCGGCAGTAGGGCGGAAACGTGTTGACCACCGATTAGTTTTTTGCTAATAACTCTTACAGAATTCGATGGAAAAGTCGTAAGAAATAAAATTTTTTTGATCAAAACTGAAATATCCTCGAAATCATTAAAGAAGAAGTACCTTATCAGACGAAAATATGCCTTATCTAATAACAGACATTTAAATTTTTTTAATTGCATAAATGGGCGGCATTTTATTCAGAATTAATAGTTTTTTACATGGACAAAAAATTCGTTCAATTTTTTCCCATTAAATACTAGAATTATAGAAAAGTACTTTGCGAAAAGAATCGGCAGTAGGACGGAAACGTGTTGACCACCGATTAGTTTTTTGCTAATAACTCTTGCAGAGTTCGATGGAAAGCTTATCTGTTCCTCTTTCAGATGGCATTAACATATTTTACGAAAAGTCGTAAGAAATAAAATTTTTTTGATCAAAACTGAAATATCCTCGAAATCATTAAAGAAGAAGTACCTTATCACACGAAAATATGCCTTATCTAATAAGAGACATTTAAATTTTTTTAATTGCATAAATGGGTGGCATTTTATTCAGAATTAATTGTTTTTTACATGGATAAAAAATTTGTTCAATTTTTTCCCATGAAATACTAGAATTATAAACAACTACTTTGCGAAAAGAATCGGCAGTAGGACGGAAACGTGTTGATCACCGATTAGTTTTTTGCTAATAACTCTTGCATCCTTCGACCGACTTCTTCGACTAAGAGCTGGATGGAAAGCTTATCTCTTCCTCTTTCAGATGGCATTAACATATTTTACAAAAAGTCGTAAGAAATATATTTTTTTTTATGAAAACTAAAATATCCTCGAAATCATTGAAGAAGAAGTACCTTATCAGACGAAAATATGCCTTATCTAATAAGAGACATAAAAATTTTTTTAATTGCATAAATGGGCGGCATTTTATTCAGAATTAATAGTTTTTTACATGGATAAAAAATTCGTTTAATATTTTCCCATTAAATTCTAGAATTATAGAAAAGTATTTCGCGAAAAGAATCGGCAGTAGGGCGGAAACGTGTTGACCACCGATTAGTTTTTTGCTAATAACTCTTGCAGAATTCGATGGAAAAGTCGTAAGAAATAAAATTTTTTTGATCAAAACTGAAATATCCTCGAAATCATTAAAGAAGAAGTACCTTATCAGACGAAAATATGCCTTATCTAATAACAGACATTTAAATTTTTTTAATTGCATAAATGGGCGGCATTTTATTCAGAATTAATAGTTTTTTACATGGACAAAAAATTCGTTCAATTTTTTCCCATTAAATTCTAGAATTATAGAAAAGTACTTTGCGAAAAGAATCGGCAGTAGGACGGAAACGTGTTGACCACCGATTAGTTTTTTGCTAATAACTCTTGCAGAGTTCGATGGAAAGCTTATCTGTTCCTCTTTCAGATGGCATTAACATATTTTACGAAAAGTCGTAAGAAATAAAATTTTTTTGATCAAAACTGAAATATCCTCGAAATCATTAAAGAAGAAGTACCTTATCACACGAAAATATGCCTTATCTAATAAGAGACATTTAAATTTTTTTAATTGCATAAATGGGTGGCATTTTATTCAGAATTAATTGTTTTTTACATGGATAAAAAATTTGTTCAATTTTTTCCCATGAAATACTAGAATTATAAACAACTACTTTGCGAAAAGAATCGGCAGTAGGACGGAAACGTGTTGATCACCGATTAGTTTTTTGCTAATAACTCTTGCAGAGTTCGATGGAAAGCTTATCTGTTCCTCTTTCAGATGGCATTAACATATTTTACGAAAAGTCGTAAGAAATAAAATTTTTTTGATCAAAACTGAAATATCCCATGAAATACTAGAATTATAGAAAACAACTTTGCGAAAAGAATCGGCAGTAGGACGGAAACGTGTTGACCACCAATTAGTTTTTTGCTAATAACTCTTGCATCCTTCGACCGACTTCTTCGACTAAGAGCTGGATGGAAAGCTTATCTGTTCCTCTTTCAGATGGCATTAATATATTTTACAAAAAGTCGTAAGAAATAAATTTTTTTTGATCAAAACTAAAATATCCCCGAAATCATTGAAGAAGAAGTACCTTATCAGACGAAAATATGCCTTATCTAATAAGAGACATTTAAATTTTTTTTATTGCATAAATGGGCGGCATTTTATTCAGAATTAATAGTTTTTTACATGGACAAAAAGTTCGTTCAATTTTTTCCCATTAAATACTAGAATTATAGAAAAGTACTTTGTGAAAAGAATCGGCAGTAGGACGGAAACGTGTGGACCACCGATTAGTTTTTTGCTAATAACTCTTGCATCCTTCGACCGACTTCTTCGACTAAGAGCTCGATAGAAAGCTTATCTGTTCTTCTTTCAGATAGCATTAACATAGTTTACGAAAAGTCGCAAGAAATAAAATTTTTTTGATCAAAACTGAAATATCCCATGAAATACTAGAATTATAGAAAACAACTTTGCGAAAAGAATCGGCAGTAGGACGGAAACGTGTTGACCACCAATTAGTTTTTTGCTAATAACTCTTGCATCCTTCGACCGACTTCTTCGACTAAGAGCTGGATGGAAAGCTTATCTGTTCCTCTTTCAGATGGCATTAATATATTTAACATAAAGTCGTAAGAAATAAATTTTTTTTGATCAAAACTAAAATATCCTCGAAATCATTGAAGAAGAAGTACCTTATCAGACGAAAATATGCCTTATCTAATAAGAGACATTTAAATTTTTTTTATTGCATAAATGGGCGGCATTTTATTCAGAATTAATAGTTTTTTACATGGATAAAAAATTCGTTCAATTTTTTCCCATTAAATACAAGAATTATAGAAAACTACTTTGCGAAAAGAATCGGCAGTAGGACGGAAACGTGTTGACCACCAATTAGTTTTTTGCTAATAACTCTTGCATCCTTCGACCGACTTCTTCGAATAAGAGCTGGATGGAAAGCTTATCTGTTCCTCTTTCAGATGGCATTAATATATTTTAAAAAGTGTTTTGTTTTACGACCTATACAAGTAATTCAATAATGATTAGCAGGCTCGAGGTCAATTTTGATATACCAAATTTGTAATCAAAAAGTTTTGGCAGTTTTAACAACAAACAATATTGCAAGAACTAGCTCAAAAGCTAGCAGCAGGCAGATCGTACAGCTGTTTCGGGAGTTGCCAAACTCCTTCATCAGCGATCTTTGCTTAACGATGAACGGATTATCAGCACTCCCCATACGTTTTTCTTGATAAACAGCGGTGGCCCACAACAACAACAATATTGCAAGGCGATGATCGAAGCAGCATTTCTCAGGGTTTTTCGTTTGATAACTTGCAATTCTCATGCAGTTTATCAAGAAAAACGTATGGGGAGTGCTGATAATCCGTTCATCGTTAAGCAAAGATCGCTGATGAAGGAGTTTGGCAACTCCCGAAACAGCTGTACGATCTGCCTGCTGCTAGCTTTTGAGCTAGTTCTTGCAATATTGTTTGTTGTTAAAACTGCCAAAACTTTTTGATTACAAATTTGGTATATCAAAATTGACCTCGAGCCTGCTAATCATTATTGGATTAATATATTTTACAAAAAGTCGTAAGAAATAAATTTTTTTTGATCAAAACTAAAATATCCCCGAAATCATTGAAGAAGAAGTACCTTATCAGACGAAAATATGCCTTATCTAATAAGAGACATTTAAATTTTTTTTATTGCATAAATGGGCGGCATTTTATTCAGAATTAATAGTTTTTTACATGGACAAAAAATTCGTTCAATTTTTCCCCATTAAATACTAGAATTATAGAAAAGTACTTTGTGAAAAGAATCGGCAGTAGGACGGAAACGTGTGGACCACCGATTAGTTTTTTGCTAATAACTCTTGCATCCTTCGACCGACTTCTTCGACTAAGAGCTCGATAGAAAGCTTATCTGTTCTTCTTTCAGACAGCATTAACATAGTTTACAAAAAGTCGTAAGAAATATATTTTTTTTTATGAAAACTAAAATATCCTCGAAATCATTGAAGAAGAAGTACCTTATCAGACGAAAATATGCCTTATCTAATAAGAGACATTTAAATGTTTTTAATTGCATAAATGGGCGGCATTTTATTCAGAATTAATAGTTTTTTACATGGATAAAAAATTCGTTTAATATTTTCCCATTAAATTCTAGAATTAAAGAAAAGTATTTCGCGAAAAGAATCGGCAGTAGGGCGGAAACGTGTTGACCACCGATTAGTTTTTGCTAATAACTCTTGCAGAGTTCGATGGAAAGCTTATCTGTTCCTCTTTCAGATGGCATTAACATATTTTACGAAAAGTCGTAAGAAATAAAATTTTTTTGATCAAAACTGAAATATCCTCGAAATCATTAAAGAAGAAGTGCCTTATCAGACGTAAATATGCCTTATCTAATAAGAGACATTAAAATGTTTTTTATTGCATAAATGGGCGGCATTTTATTCAGAATTAATAGTTTTTTACATGGACAAAAAATTCGTTTAATTTTTTCCCATTAAATACTAGAATTATAGAAAAGTACTTTGTGAAAAGAATCGGCAGTAGGACGGAAACGTGTTGACCACCGATTAGTTTTTTGCTAATAACTTTTGCATCCTTCGACCGACTTCTTCGACTAAGAGCTGGATGGAAAGCTTATCTGTTCCTCTTTCAGATGGCATTATTCAGAATTAATAGTTTTTTATATGGACAAAAAATTCGTTTAATTTTTTCCCATTAAATACTAGAATTATAGAAAAGTACTTTGTGAAAAGAATCGACAGTAGGACGGAAACGTGTTGACCACCGATTAGTTTTTTGCTAATAACTCTTGCATCCTTCGACCGACTTCTTCGACTAAGAGCTGGATGGAAAGCTTATCTGTTCCTCTTTCAGATGGCATTAACATATTTTACGAAAAGTCGTAAGAAATAAAATTTTTTTGATCAAAACTGAAATATCCCATGAAATACTAGAATTATAGAAAACTACTTTGCGAAAAGAATCGGCAGTAGGACGGAAACGTGTTGACCACCAATTAGTTTTTTGCTAATAACTCTTGCATCCTTCGACCGACTTCTTCGAATAAGAGCTGGATGGAAAGCTTATCTGTTCCTCTTTCAGATGGCATTAATATATTTTACAAAAAGTCGTAAGAAATAAATTTTTTTTGATCAAAACTAAAATATCCTCGAAATCATTGAAGAAGAAGTACCTTATCAGACGAAAATATGCCTTATCTAATAAGAGACATTTAAATTTTTTTAATTGCATAAATGGGCGGCATTTTATTCAGAATTAATAGTTTTTTACATGGATAAAAAATTCGTTTAATATTTTCCCATTAAATTCTAGAATTATAGAAAAGTACTTCGCGAAAAGAATTGGCAGTAGGACCTAAACGTGTTGACCACCGATTTAATGTTTGCTAATAACTTTTGCAGAGTTCGATGGAAAGCTTATCTGTTCCTCTTTCAGATGGCATTAACATATTTTACGAAAAGTCGTAAGAAATAAAATTTTTTTGATCAAAACTGAAATAATCTCGAAATCATTAAAGAAGAAGTACCTTATCTGACGAAAATATGCCTTATCTAATAAGAGACATTTAAATTTTTTTAATTGCATAAATGGGTGGCATTTTATTCAGAATAAATAGTTTTTTACATGGATAAAAAATCCGTTTAATATTTTCTCATTAAATTCTAGAATTATAGAAAAGTACTTCGCGAAAAGAATCGGCAGTAGGACGGAAACGTGTTGACCACCGATTAGTTTTTTGCTAATAACTCTTGCATCCTTCGACCGACTTCTTCGACTAAGAGCTGGATGGAAAGCTTATCTGTTCCTCTTTCAGATGGCATTAACATATTTTACAAAAAGTCGTAAGAAATAAATTTTTTTTGATCAAAACTAAAATATCCTCGAAATCATTGAAGAAGAAGTACCTTATCTGACGAAAATATGCCTTATCTAATAAGAGACATTTAAATTTTTTTAATTGCATAAATGGGTGGCATTTTATTCAGAATTAATAGTTTTTTACATGGATAAAAAATTCGTTTAATATTTTCCCATTAAATACTAGAATTATAGAAAAGTACTTTGTGAAAAGAATCGGCAGTAGGACGGAAACGTGTGGACCACCGATTAGTTTTTTGCTAATAACTCTTGCATCCTTCGACCGACTTCTTCGACTAAGAGCTCGATAGAAAGCTTATCTGTTCTTCTTTCAGACAGCATTAACATAGTTTACAAAAAGTCGTAAGAAATATATTTTTTTTGATGAAAACTAAAATATCCTCGAAATCATTGAAGAAGAAATACCTTATCAGACGAAAATATGCCTTATCTAACAAGAGACATTTAAATTTTTTTAATTGCATAAATGGGCGGCATTTTATTCAGAATTAATAGTTTTTTACATGGATAAAAAATTCGTTTAATATTTTCCCATTAAATTCTAGAATTAAAGAAAAGTATTTCGCGAAAAGAATCGGCAGTAGGGCGGAAACGTGTTGACCACCGATTAGTTTTTTGCTAATAACTCTTGCAGAGTTCGATGGAAAGCTTATCTGTTCCTCTTTCAGATGGCATTAACATATTTTACGAAAATTCGTAAGAAATAAAATTTTTTTGATCAAAACTGAAATATCCTCGAAATCATTAAAGAAGAAGTGCCTTATCAGACGTAAATATGCCTTATCTAATAAGAGACATTAAAATGTTTTTTATTGCATAAATGGGCGGCATTTTATTCAGAATTAATAGTTTTTTACATGGACAAAAAATTCGTTTAATTTTTTCCCATTAAATACTAGAATTATAGAAAAGTACTTTGTGAAAAGAATCGGCAGTAGGACGGAAACGTGTTGACCACCGATTAGTTTTTTGCTAATAACTTTTGCATCCTTCGACCGACTTCTTCGACTAAGAGCTGGATGGAAAGCTTATCTGTTCCTCTTTCAGATGGCATTATTCAGAATTAATAGTTTTTTATATGGACAAAAAATTCGTTTAATTTTTTCCCATTAAATACTAGAATTATAGAAAAGTACTTTGTGAAAAGAATCGGCAGTAGGACGGAAACGTGTTGACCACCGATTAGTTTTTTGCTAATAACTCTTGCATCCTTCGACCGACTTCTTTGACTAAGAGCTGGATGGAACGCTTTTCTGTTCCTCTTTCAGATGGCATTAACATATTTTACGAAAAGTCGTAAGAAATAAAATTTTTTTGATCAAAACGGAAATATCCCATGAAATACTAGAATTATAGAAAACTACTTTGCGAAAAGAATCGGCAGTAGGACGGAAACGTTTTGACCACCAATTAGTTTTTTGCTAATAACTCTTGCATCCTTCGACCGACTTCTTCGAATAAGAGCTGGATGGAAAGCTTATCTGTTCCTCTTTCAGATGGCATTAATATATTTTACAAAAAGTCGTAAGAAATAAATTTTTTTTGATCAAAACTAAAATATCCTCGAAATCATTGAAGAAGAAGTACCTTATCAGACGAAAATATGCCTTATCTAATAAGAGACATTTAAATTTTTTTAATTGCATAAATGGGCGGCATTTTATTCAGAATTAATAGTTTTTTACATGGATAAAAAATTCGTTTAATATTTTCCCATTAAATTCTAGAATTATAGAAAAGTACTTCGCGAAAAGAATTGGCAGTAAGACGGAAACGTGTTGACCACCGATTTAATGTTTGCTAATAACTTTTGCAGAGTTCGATGGAAAGCTTATCTGTTCCTCTTTCAGATGGCATTAACATATTTTACGAAAAGTCGTAAGAAATAAAATTTTTTTGATCAAAACTGAAATATCCTCGAAATCATTAAAGAAGAAGTACCTTATCAGACGTAAATATGCCTTATCTAATAAGAGACATTAAAAGTTTTTTTTATTGCATAAATGGGCGGCATTTTATTCAGAATTTATAGTTTTTTACATGGACAAAAAATTTGTTTAATTTTTTCCTATTAAAACCTAGAATTATAGAAAAGTACTTTGTGAAAAGAATCGGCAGTAGGACGGAAACGTGTTGACCACCGATTAGTTTTTTGCTAATAACTCTTGCATCCTTCGACCGACTTCTTCGACTAAGAGCTGGATGGAAAGCTTATCTGTTCCTCTTTCAGATGGCATTAACATATTTTACGAAAAGTCGTAAGAAATAAAATTTTTTTGATCAAAACTGAAATATCCCATGAAATACTAGAATTATATAAAACTACTTTGCGAAAAGAATCGGCAGTAGGACGGAAACGTGTTGACCACCAATTAGTTTTTTGCTAATAACTCTTGCATCCTTCGACCGACTTCTTCGAATAAGAGCTGGATGGAAAGCTTATCTGTTCCTCTTTCAGATGGCATTAATATATTTTACAAAAAGTCGTAAGAAATAAATTTTTTTTGATCAAAACTAAAATATCCTCGAAATCATTGAAGAAGAAGTACCTTATCAGACGAAAATATGCCTTATCTAATAAGAGACATTTAAATTTTTTTAATTGCATAAATGGGCGGCATTTTATTCAGAATTAATAGTTTTTTACATGGATAAAAAATTCGTTTAATATTTTCCCATTAAATTCTAGAATTATAGAAAAGTACTTTGCGAAAAGAATTGGCAGTAGGACGGAAACGTGTTGACCACCGATTTAATGTTTGCTAATAACTTTTGCAGAGTTCGATGGAAAGCTTATCTGTTCCTCTTTCAGATGGCATTAACATATTTTCGAAAAGTCGTAAGAAATAAAATTTTTTTGATCAAAACTGAAATAATCTCGAAATCATTAAAGAAGAAGTACCTTATCTGACGAAAATATGCCTTATCTAATAAGAGACATTTAAATTTTTTTAATTGCATAAATGGGTGGCATTTTATTCAGAATAAATAGTTTCTTACATGGATAAAAAATCCGTTTAATATTTTCTCATTAAATTCTAGAATTATAGAAAAGTACTTCGCGAAAAGAATCGGCAGTAGGACGGAAACGTGTTGACCACCGATTAGTTTTTTGCTAATAACTCTTGCATCCTTCGACCGACTTCTTCGACTAAGAGCTGGATGGAAAGCTTATCTGTTCCT
Organism: Phortica okadai; assembly: GCA_034638295.1. Classification (NCBI taxonomy): domain Eukaryota; kingdom Metazoa; phylum Arthropoda; class Insecta; order Diptera; family Drosophilidae; genus Phortica; species Phortica okadai. The sequence goes on from CM067852.1 coordinate 17,644,074, forward strand.
CTTTCAGATGGCATTAACATATTTTACAAAAAGTCGTAAGAAATAAATTCTTTTTGATCAAAACTAAAATATCCTCGAAATCATTGAAGAAGAAGTACCTTATCTGACGAAAATATGCCTTATCTAATAAGAGACATTTAAATTTTTTTAATTGCATAAATGGGCGGCATTTTATTCAGAATTAATGGTTTTTTTCATGGATAAAAAATTCGTTTAATATTTTCCCATTAAATTCTAGAATTATAGAAAAGTACTTCGCGAAAAGAATTGGCAGTAGGACGGAAACGTGTTGACCACCGATTTAATGTTTGCTAATAACTTTTGCAGAGTTCGATTGAAAGCTTATCTGTTCCTCTTTCAGATGGCATTAACATATTTTACGAAAAGTCGTAAGAAATAAAATTTTTTTGATCAAAACTGAAATAATCTCGAAATCATTAAAGAAGAAGTACCTTATCTGACGAAAATATGCCTTATCTAATAAGAGACATTTAAATTTTTTTAATTGCATAAATGGGTGGCATTTTATTCAGAATTAATAGTTTTTTACATGGATAAAAAATTCGTTTAATATTTTCCCATTAAATACTAGAATTATAGAAAAGTACTTTGTGAAAAGAATCGGCAGTAGGACGGAAACGTGTGGACCACCGATTAGTTTTTTGCTAATAACTCTTGCATCCTTCGACCGACTTCTTCGACTAAGAGCTCGATAGAAAGCTTATCTGTTCTTCTTTCAGACAGCATTAACATAGTTTACAAAAAGTCGTAAGAAATATATTTTTTTTGATGAAAACTAAAATATCCTCGAAATCATTGAAGAAGAAATACCTTATCAGACGAAAATATGCCTTATCTAATAAGAGACATTTAAATTTTTTTAATTGCATAAATGGGCGGCATTTTATTCAGAATTAATAGTTTTTTACATGGATAAAAAATTCGTTTAATATTTTCCCATTAAATTCTAGAATTAAAGAAAAGTATTTCGCGAAAAGAATCGGCAGTAGGGCGGAAACGTGTTGACCACCGATTAGTTTTTTGCTAATAACTCTTGCAGAGTTCGATGGAAAGCTTATCTGTTCCTCTTTCAGATGGCATTAACATATTTTACGAAAAGTCGTAAGAAATAAAATTTTTTTGATCAAAACTGAAATATCCTCGAAATCATTAAAGAAGAAGTGGCTTATCAGACGTAAATATGCCTTATCTAATAAGAGACATTAAAATGTTTTTTATTGCATAAATGGGCGGCATTTTATTCAGAATTAATAGTTTTTTACATGGACAAAAAATTCGTTTAATTTTTTCCCATTAAATACTAGAATTATAGAAAAGTACTTTGTGAAGAGAATCGGCAGTAGGACGGAAACGTGTTGACCACCGATTAGTTTTTTGCTAATAACTTTTGCATCCTTCGACCGACTTCTTCGACTAAGAGCTGGATGGAAAGCTTATCTGTTCCTCTTTCAGATGGCATTATTCAGAATTAATAGTTTTTTATATGGACAAAAAATTCGTTTAATTTTTTCCCATTAAATACTAGAATTATAGAAAAGTACTTTGTGAAAAGAATCGGCAGTAGGACGGAAACGTGTTGACCACCGATTAGTTTTTTGCTAATAACTCTTGCATCCTTCGACCGACTTCTTTGACTAAGAGCTGGATGGAACGCTTTTCTGTTCCTCTTTCAGATGGCATTAACATATTTTACGAAAAGTCGTAAGAAATAAAATTTTTTTGATCAAAACGGAAATATCCCATGAAATACTAGAATTATAGAAAACTACTTTGCGAAAAGAATCGGCAGTAGGACGGAAACGTTTTGACCACCAATTAGTTTTTTGCTAATAACTCTTGCATCCTTCGACCGACTTCTTCGAATAAGAGCTGGATGGAAAGCTTATCTGTTCCTCTTTCAGATGGCATTAATATATTTTACAAAAAGTCGTAAGAAATAAATTTTTTTTGATCAAAACTAAAATATCCTCGAAATCATTGAAGAAGAAGTACCTTATCAGACGAAAATATGCCTTATCTAATAAGAGACATTTAAATTTTTTTAATTGCATAAATGGGCGGCATTTTATTCAGAATTAATAGTTTTTACATGGATAAAAAATTCGTTTAATATTTTCCCATTAAATTCTAGAATTATAGAAAAGTACTTCGCGAAAAGAATTGGCAGTAAGACGGAAACGTGTTGACCACCGATTTAATGTTTGCTAATAACTTTTGCAGAGTTCGATGGAAAGCTTATCTGTTCCTCTTTCAGATGGCATTAACATATTTTACGAAAAGTCGTAAGAAATAAAATTTTTTTGATCAAAACTGAAATATCCTCGAAATCATTAAAGAAGAAGTACCTTATCAGACGTAAATATGCCTTATCTAATAAGAGACATTAAAAGTTTTTTTTATTGCATAAATGGGCGGCATTTTATTCAGAATTTATAGTTTTTTACATGGACAAAAAATTTGTTTAATTTTTTCCTATTAAAACCTAGAATTATAGAAAAGTACTTTGTGAAAAGAATCGGCAGTAGGACGGAAACGTGTTGACCACCGATTAGTTTTTTGCTAATAACTCTTGCATCCTTCGACCGACTTCTTCGACTAAGAGCTGGATGGAAAGCTTATCTGTTCCTCTTTCAGATGGCATTAACATATTTTACGAAAAGTCGTAAGAAATAAAATTTTTTTGATCAAAACTGAAATATCCCATGAAATACTAGAATTATATAAAACTACTTTGCGAAAAGAATCGGCAGTAGGACGGAAACGTGTTGACCACCAATTAGTTTTTTGCTAATAACTCTTGCATCCTTCAACCGACTTCTTCGAATAAGAGCTGGATGGAAAGCTTATCTGTTCCTCTTTCAGATGGCATTAATATATTTTACAAAAAGTCGTAAGAAATAAATTTTTTTTGATCAAAACTAAAATATCCTCGAAACCATTGAAGAAGAAGTACCTTATCAGACGAAAATATGCCTTATCTAATACGAGACATTTAAATTTTTTTAATTGCATAAATGGGCGGCATTTTATTCAGAATTAATAGTTTTTTACATGGATAAAAAATTCGTTTAATATTTTCCCATTAAATTCTAGAATTATAGAAAAGTACTTTGCGAAAAGAATTGGCAGTAGGACGGAAACGTGTTGACCACCGATTTAATGTTTGCTAATAACTTTTGCAGAGTTCGATGGAAAGCTTATCTGTTCCTCTTTCAGATGGCATTAACATATTTTCGAAAAGTCGTAAGAAATAAAATTTTTTTGATCAAAACTGAAATAATCTCGAAATCATTAAAGAAGAAGTACCTTATCTGACGAAAATATGCCTTATCTAATAAGAGACATTTAAATTTTTTTAATTGCATAAATGGGTGGCATTTAATTCAGAATAAATAGTTTCTTACATGGATAAAAAATCCGTTTAATATTTTCTCATTAAATTCTAGAATTATAGAAAAGTACTTCGCGAAAAGAATCGGCAGTAGGACGGAAACGTGTTGACCACCGATTAGTTTTTTGCTAATAACTCTTGCATCATTCGACCGACTTCTTCGACTAAGAGCTGGATGGAAAGCTTATCTGTTCCTCTTTCAGATGGCATTAACATATTTTACAAAAAGTCGTAAGAAATAAATTCTTTTTGATCAAAACTAAAATATCCTCGAAATCATTGAAGAAGAAGTACCTTATCTGACGAAAATATGCCTTATCTAATAAGAGACATTTAAATTTTTTTAATTGCATAAATGGGCGGCATTTTATTCAGAATTAATGGTTTTTTTCATGGATAAAAAATTCGTTTAATATTTTCCCATTAAATTCTAGAATTATAGAAAAGTACTTCGCGAAAAGAATTGGCAGTAGGACGGAAACGTGTTGACCACCGATTTAATGTTTGCTAATAACTTTTGCAGAGTTCGATTGAAAGCTTATCTGTTCCTCTTTCAGATGGCATTAACATATTTTACGAAAAGTCGTAAGAAATAAAATGTTTTTGATCAAAACTGAAATATCCTCGAAATCATTAAAGAAGAAGTACCTTATCAGACGTAAATATGCCTTATCTAATAAGAGACATTAAAAGTTTTTTTTATTGCATAAATGGGCGGCATTTTATTCAGAATTTATAGTTTTTTACATGGACAAAAAATTTGTTTAATTTTTTCCCATTAAAACCTAGAATTATAGAAAAGTACTTTGTGAAAAGAATCGGCAGTAGGACGGAAACGTGTTGACCACCGATTAGTTTTTTGCTAATAACTCTTGCATCCTTCGACCGACTTCTTCGACTAAGAGCTGGATGGAAAGCTTATCTGTTCCTCTTTCAGATGGCATTAACATATTTTACGAAAAGTCGTAAGAAATAAAATTTTTTTGATCAAAACTGAAATATCCCATGAAATACTAGAATTATATAAAACTACTTTGCGAAAAGAATCGGCAGTAGGACGGAAACGTGTTGACCACCAATTAGTTTTTTGCTAATAACTCTTGCATCCTTCGACCGACTTCTTCGAATAAGAGCTGGATGGAAAGCTTATCTGTTCCTCTTTCAGATGGCATTAATATATTTTACAAAAAGTCGTAAGAAATAAATTTTTTTTGATCGAAACTAAAATATCCTCGAAATCATTGAAGAAGAAGTACCTTATCAGACGAAAATATGCCTTATCTAATAAGAGACATTTAAATTTTTTTTATTGCATAAATGGGCGGCATTTTATTCAGAATTAATAGTTTTTTACATGGACAAAAAATTCGTTCAATTTTTCCCCATTAAATACTAGAATTATAGAAAAGTACTTTGTGAAAAGAATCGGCAGTAGGGCGGAAACGTGTTGACCACCGATTAGTTTTTTGCTAATAACTCTTGCATCCTTCGACCGACTTCTTCGACTAAGAGCTCGATAGAAAGCTTATCTGTTCTTCTTTCAGACAGCATTAACATAGTTTACAAAAAGTCGTAAGAAATATATTTTTTTTGATGAAAACTAAAATATCCTCGAAATCATTGAAGAAGAAGTACCTTATCAGACGAAAATATGCCTTATCTAATAAGAGACATTTAAATTTTTTTAATTGCATAAATGGGCGGCATTTTATTCAGAATTAATAGTTTTTTACATGGATAAAAAATTCGTTTAATATTTTCCCATTAAATTCTAGAATTAAAGAAAAGTATTTCGCGAAAAGAATCGGCAGTAGGGCGGAAACGTGTTGACCACCGATTAGTTTTTTGCTAATAACTCTTGCAGAGTTCGATGGAAAGCTTATCTGTTCCTCTTTCAGATGGCATTAACATATTTTACGAAAAGTCGTAAGAAATAAAATTTTTTTGATCAAAACTGAAATATCCTCGAAATCATTAAAGAAGAAGTGCCTTATCAGACGTAAATATGCCTTATCTAATAAGAGACATTAAAATGTTTTTTATTGCATAAATGGGCGGCATTTTATTCAGAATTAATAGTTTTTTACATGGACAAAAAATTCGTTTAATTTTTTCCCATTAAATACTAGAATTATAGAAAAGTACTTTGTGAAAAGAATCGGCAGTAGGACGGAAACGTGTTGACCACCGATTAGTTTTTTGCTAATAACTTTTGCATCCTTCGACCGACTTCTTCGACTAAGAGCTGGATGGAACGCTTATCTGTTCCTCTTTCAGATGGCATTATTCAGAATTAATAGTTTTTTATATGGACAAAAAATTCGTTTAATTTTTTCCCATTAAATACTAGAATTATAGAAAATTACTTTGTGAAAAGAATCGGCAGTAGGACGGAAACGTGTTGACCACCGATTAGTTTTTTGCTAATAACTCTTGCATCCTTCGACCGACTTCTTCGACTAAGAGCTGGATGGAACGCTTTTCTGTTCCTCTTTCAGATGGCATTAACATATTTTACGAAAAGTCGTAAGAAATAAAATTTTTTTGATCAAAACGGAAATATCCCATGAAATACTAGAATTATAGAAAACTACTTTGCGAAAAGAATCGGCAGTAGGACGGAAACGTGTTGACCACCAATTAGTTTTTTGCTAATAACTCTTGCATCCTTCGACCGACTTCTTCGAATAAGAGCTGGATGGAAAGCTTATCTGTTCCTCTTTCAGATGGCATTAATATATTTTACAAAAAGTCGGAAGAAATAAATTTTTTTTGATCAAAACTAAAATATCCTCGAAATCATTGAAGAAGAAGTACCTTATCAGACGAAAATATGCCTTATCTAATAAGAGACATTTAAATTTTTTTAATTGCATAAATGGGCGGCATTTTATTCAGAATTAATAGTTTTTTACATGGATAAAAAATTCGTTTAATATTTTCCCATTAAATTCTAGAATTATAGAAAAGTACTTCGCGAAAAGAATTGGCAGTAGGACGGAAACGTGTTGACCACCGATTTAATGTTTGCTAATAACTTTTGCAGAGTTCGATGGAAAGCTTATCTGTTCCTCTTTCAGATGGCATTAACATATTTTCGAAAAGTCGTAAGAAATAAAATTTTTTTGATCAAAACTGAAATTATCTCGAAATCATTAAAGAAGAAGTACCTTATCTGACGAAAATATGCCTTATCTAATAAGAGACATTTAAATTTTTTTAATTGCATAAATGGGTGGCATTTTATTCAGAATAAATAGTTTTTTACATGGATAAAAAATCCGTTTAATATTTTCTCATTAAATTCTAGAATTATAGAAAAGTACTTCGCGAAAAGAATCGGCAGTAGGACGGAAACGTGTTGACCACCGATTAGTTTTTTGCTAATAACTCTTGCATCCTTCGACCGACTTCTTCGACTAAGAGCTGGATGGAAAGCTTATCTGTTCCTCTTTCAGATGGCATTAACATATTTTACAAAAAGTCGTAAGAAATAAATTTTTTTTGATCAAAACTAAAATATCCTCGAAATCATTGAAGAAGAAGTACCTTATCTGACGAAAATATGCCTTATCTAATAAGAGACATTTAAATTTTTTTAATTGCATAAATGGGTGGCATTTTATTCAGAATTAATAGTTTTTTACATGGATAAAAAATTCGTTTAATATTTTCCCATTAAATACTAGAATTATAGAAAAGTACTTTGTGAAAAGAATCGGCAGTAGGACGGAAACGTGTGGACCACCGATTAGTTTCTTGCTAATAACTCTTGCATCCTTCGACCGACTTCTTCGACTAAGAGCTCGATAGAAAGCTTATCTGTTCTTCTTTCAGACAGCATTAACATAGTTTACAAAAAGTCGTAAGAAATATATTTTTTTTGATGAAAACTAAAATATCATCGAAATCATTGAAGAAGAAGTACCTTATCAGACGAAAATATGCCTTATCTAATAAGAGACATTTAAATTTTTTTAATTGCATAAATGGGCGGCATTTTATTCAGAATTAATAGTTTTTTACATGGATAAAAAATTCGTTTAATATTTTCCCATTAAATTCTAGAATTAAAGAAAAGTATTTCGCGAAAAGAATCGGCAGTAGGGCGGAAACGTGTTGACCACCGATTAGTTTTTTGCTAATAACTCTTGCAGAGTTCGATGGAAAGTTTATCTGTTCCTCTTTCAGATGGCATTAACATATTTTACGAAAAGTCGTAAGAAATAAAATTTTTTTGATCAAAACTGAAATATCCTCGAAATCATTAAAGAAGAAGTGCCTTATCAGACGTAAATATGCCTTATCTAATAAGAGACATTAAAATGTTTTTTATTGCATAAATGGGCGGCATTTTTTTCAGAATTAATAGTTTTTTACATGGACAAAAAATTCGTTTAATTTTTTCCCATTAAATACTAGAATTATAGAAAAGTACTTTGTGAAAAGAATCGGCAGTAGGACGGAAACGTGTTGACCACCGATTAGTTTTTTGCTAATAACTTTTGCATCCTTCGACCGACTTCTTCGACTAAGAGCTGGATGGAAAGCTTATCTGTTCCTCTTTCAGATGGCATTATTCAGAATTAATAGTTTTTTATATGGACAAAAAATTAGTTTAATTTTTTCCCATTAAATACTAGAATTATAGAAAAGTACTTTGTGAAAAGAATCGGCAGTAGGACGGAAACGTGTTGACCACCGATTAGTTTTTTGCTAATAACTCTTGCATCCTTCGACCGACTTCTTCGACTAAGAGCTGGATGGAACGCTTTTCTGTTCCTCTTTCAGATGGCATTAACATATTTTACGAAAAGTCGTAAGAAATAAAATTTTTTTGATCAAAACGGAAATATCCCATGAAATACTAGAATTATAGAAAACTACTTTGCGAAAAGAATCGGCAGTAGGACGGAAACGTGTTGACCACCAATTAGTTTTTTGCTAATAACTCTTGCATCCTTTGACCGACTTCTTCGAATAAGAGCTGGATGGAGAGCTTATCTGTTCCTCTTTCAGATGGCATTAATATATTTTACAAAAAGTCGTAAGAAATAAATTTTTTTTGATCAAAACTAAAATATCCTCGAAATCATTGAAGAAGAAGTACCTTATCAGACGAAAATATGCCTTATCTAATAAGAGACATTTAAATTTTTTTAATTGCATAAATGGGCGGCATTTTATTCAGAATTAATAGTTTTTTACATGGATAAAAAATTCGTTTAATATTTTCCCATTAAATTCTAGAATTATAGAAAAGTACTTCGCGAAAAGAATTGGCAGTAGGACGGAAACGTGTTGACCACCGATTTAATGTTTGCTAATAACTTTTGCAGAGTTCGATGGAAAGCTTATCTGTTCCTCTTTCAGATGGCATTAACATATTTTACGAAAAGTCGTAAGAAATAAATTTTTTTTGATCAAAACTGAAATATCCTCGAAATCATTAAAGAAGAAGTACCTTATCAGACGTAAATATGCCTTATCTAATAAGAGACATTAAAAGTTTTTTTTATTGCATAAATGGGCGGCATTTTATTCAGAATTTATAGTTTTTTACATGGACAAAAAATTTGTTTAATTTTTTCCTAATAAAACCTAGAATTATAGAAAAGTACTTTGTGAAAAGAATCGGCAGAAGGACGGAAACGTGTTGACCACCGATTAGTTTTTTGCTAATAACTCTTGCATCCTTCGACCGACTTCTTCGACTAAGAGCTGGATGGAAAGCTTATCTGTTCCTCTTTCAGATGGCATTAACATATTTTACGAAAAGTCGTAAGAAATAAAATTTTTTTGATCAAAACTGAAATATCCCATGAAATACTAGAATTATATAAAACTACTTTGCGAAAAGAATCGGCAGTAGGACGGAAACGTGTTGACCACCAATTAGTTTTTTGCTAATAACTCTTGCATCCTTCGACCGACTTCTTCGAATAAGAGCTGGATGGAAAGCTTATCTGTTCCTCTTTCAGATGGCATTAATATATTTTACAAAAAGTCGTAAGAAATAAATTTTTTTTGATCAAAACTAAAATATCCTCGAAATCATTGAAGAAGAAGTACCTTATCAGACGAAAATATGCCTTATCTAATAAGAGACATTTAAATTTTTTTAATTGCATAAATGGGCGGCATTTTATTCAGAATTAATAGTTTTTTACATGGATAAAAAATTCGTTTAATATTTTCCCATTAAATTCTAGAATTATAGAAAAGTACTTCGCGAAAAGAATTGGCAGTAGGACGGAAACGTGTTGACCACCGATTTAATGTTTGCTAATAACTTTTGCAGAGTTCGATGGAAAGCTTATCTGTTCCTCTTTCAGATGGCATTAACATATTTTCGAAAAGTCGTAAGAAATAAAATTTTTTTGATCAAAACTGAAATAATCTCGAAATCATTAAAGAAGAAGTACCTTATCTGACGAAAATATGCCTTATCTAATAAGAGACATTTAAATTTTTTTAATTGCATAAATGGGTGGCATTTTATTCAGAATAAATAGTTTTTTCATAGATAAAAAATCCGTTTAATATTTTCTCATTAAATTCTAGAATTATAGAAAAGTACTTCGCGAAAAGAATCGGCAGTAGGACGGAAACGTGTTGACCACCGATTAGTTTTTTGCTAATAACTCTTGCATCCTTCGACCGACTTCTTCGACTAAGAGCTGGATGGAAAGCTTATCTGTTCCTCTTTCAGATGGCATTATTCAGAATTAATAGTTTTTTACATGGACAAAAAATTTGTTTAATTTTTTCCTAATAAAACCTAGAATTATAGAAAAGTACTTTGTGAAAAGAATCGGCAGAAGGACGGAAACGTGTTGACCACCGATTAGTTTTTTGCTAATAACTCTTGCATCCTTCGACCGACTTCTTCGACTAAGAGCTGGATGGAAAGCTTATCTGTTCCTCTTTCAGATGGCATTAACATATTTTACGAAAAGTCGTAAGAAATAAAATTTTTTTGATCAAAACTGAAATATCCCATGAAATACTAGAATTATATAAAACTACTTTGCGAAAAGAATCGGCAGTAGGACGGAAACGTGTTGACCACCAATTAGTTTTTTGCTAATAACTCTTGCATCCTTCGACCGACTTCTTCGAATAAGAGCTGGATGGAAAGCTTATCTGTTCCTCTTTCAGATGGCATTAATATATTTTACAAAAAGTCGTAAGAAATAAATTTTTTTTGATCAAAACTAAAATATCCTCGAAATCATTGAAGAAGAAGTACCTTATCAGACGAAAATATGCCTTATCTAATAAGAGACATTTAAATTTTTTTAATTGCATAAATGGGCGGCATTTTATTCAGAATTAATAGTTTTTTACATGGATAAAAAATTCGTTTAATATTTTCCCATTAAATTCTAGAATTATAGAAAAGTACTTCGCGAAAAGAATTGGCAGTAGGACGGAAACGTGTTGACCACCGATTTAATGTTTGCTAATAACTTTTGCAGAGTTCGATGGAAAGCTTATCTGTTCCTCTTTCAGATGGCATTAACATATTTTCGAAAAGTCGTAAGAAATAAAATTTTTTTGATCAAAACTGAAATAATCTCGAAATCATTAAAGAAGAAGTACCTTATCTGACGAAAATATGCCTTATCTAATAAGAGACATTTAAATTTTTTTAATTGCATAAATGGGTGGCATTTTATTCAGAATAAATAGTTTTTTCATAGATAAAAAATCCGTTTAATATTTTCTCATTAAATTCTAGAATTATAGAAAAGTACTTCGCGAAAAGAATCGGCAGTAGGACGGAAACGTGTTGACCACCGATTAGTTTTTTGCTAATAACTCTTGCATCCTTCGACCGACTTCTTCGACTAAGAGCTGGATGGAAAGCTTATCTGTTCCTCTTTCAGATGGCATTATTCAGAATTAATAGTTTTTTACATGGACAAAAAATTTGTTTAATTTTTTCCTAATAAAACCTAGAATTATAGAAAAGTACTTTGTGAAAAGAATCGGCAGAAGGACGGAAACGTGTTGACCACCGATTAGTTTTTTGCTAATAACTCTTGCATCCTTCGACCGACTTCTTCGACTAAGAGCTGGATGGAAAGCTTATCTGTTCCTCTTTCAGATGGCATTAACATATTTTACGAAAAGTCGTAAGAAATAAAATTTTTTTGATCAAAACTGAAATATCCCATGAAATACTAGAATTATATAAAACTACTTTGCGAAAAGAATCGGCAGTAGGACGGAAACGTGTTGACCACCAATTAGTTTTTTGCTAATAACTCTTGCATCCTTCGACCGACTTCTTCGAATAAGAGCTGGATGGAAAGCTTATCTGTTCCTCTTTCAGATGGCATTAATATATTTTACAAAAAGTCGTAAGAAATAAATTTTTTTTGATCAAAACTAAAATATCCTCGAAATCATTGAAGAAGAAGTACCTTATCAGACGAAAATATGCCTTATCTAATAAGAGACATTTAAATTTTTTTAATTGCATAAATGGGCGGCATTTTATTCAGAATTAATAGTTTTTTACATGGATAAAAAATTCGTTTAATATTTTCCCATTAAATTCTAGAATTATAGAAAAGTACTTCGCGAAAAGAATTGGCAGTAGGACGGAAACGTGTTGACCACCGATTTAATGTTTGCTAATAACTTTTGCAGAGTTCGATGGAAAGCTTATCTGTTCCTCTTTCAGATGGCATTAACATATTTTCGAAAAGTCGTAAGAAATAAAATTTTTTTGATCAAAACTGAAATAATCTCGAAATCATTAAAGAAGAAGTACCTTATCTGACGAAAATATGCCTTATCTAATAAGAGACATTTAAATTTTTTTAATTGCATAAATGGGTGGCATTTTATTCAGAATAAATAGTTTTTTCATAGATAAAAAATCCGTTTAATATTTTCTCATTAAATTCTAGAATTATAGAAAAGTACTTCGCGAAAAGAATCGGCAGTAGGACGGAAACGTGTTGACCACCGATTAGTTTTTTGCTAATAACTCTTGCATCCTTCGACCGACTTCTTCGACTAAGAGCTGGATGGAAAGCTTATCTGTTCCTCTTTCAGATGGCATTATTCAGAATTAATAGTTTTTTACATGGACAAAAAATTCGTTTAATTTTTACCCATTAAATACTAGAATTATAGAAAAGTACTTTGTGAAAAGAATCGGCAGTAGGACGGAAACGTGTTGACCACCGATTAGTTTTTTGCTAATAACTCTTGCATCCTTCGACCGACTTCTTCGACTAAGAGCTGGATGGAAAGCTTATCTGTTCCTCTTTCAGATGGCATTAACATATTTTACGAAAAGTCGTAAGAAATAAAATTTTTTGGATCAAAACTGAAATATCCCATGAAATACTAGAATTATAGAAAACTACTTTGCGAAAAGAATCGGCAGTAGGACGGAAACGTGTTGACCACCAATTAGTTTTTTGCTAATAACTCTTGCATCCTTCGACCGACTTCTTCGAATAAGAGCTGGATGGAAAGCTTATCTGTTCCTCTTTCAGATGGCATTAATATATTTTACAAAAAGTCGTAAGAAATAAATTTTTTTTGATCAAAACTAAAATATCCTCGAAATCATTGAAGAAGAAGTACCTTATCAGACGAAAATATGCCCTATCTAATAAGAGACATTTAAATTTTTTTAATTGCATAAATGGGCGGCATTTTATTCAGAATTAATAGTTTTTTACATGGATAAAAAATTCGTTTAATATTTTCCCATTAAATTCTAGAATTATAGAAAAGTACTTCGCGAAAAGAATTGTCAGTAGGACGGAAACGTGTTGACCATCGATTTGTTGTTTGCTAATAACTTTTGCAGAGTTCGATGGAAAGCTTATCTGTTCCTCTTTCAGATGGCATTAACATATTTTACGAAAAGTCGTAAGAAATAAAATTTTTTTGATCAAAACTGAAATATCCTCGAAATCATTAAAGAAGAAGTACCTTATCAGACGTAAATATGCCTTATCTAATAAGAGACATTAAAAGTTTTTTTTATTGCATAAATGGGCGACATTTTATTCAGAATTTATAGTTACTTACATGGACAAAAAATTTGTTTAATTTTTTCCCATTAAAAACTAGAATTATAGAAAAGTACTTTGTGAAAAGAATCGGCAGTAGGACGGAAACGTGTTGACCACCGATTAGTTTTTTGCTAATAACTCTTGCATCCTTCGACCGACTTCTTCGACTAAGAGCTGGAAGGAAAGCTTATCTGTTCCTCTTTCAGATGGCATTAACATATTTTACGAAAAGTCGTAAGAAATAAAATTTTTTTGATCAAAACTGAATTATCCCATGAAATACTAGAATTATATAAAACTACTTTGCGAAAAGAATCGGCAGTAGGACGGAAACGTGTTGACCACCAATTAGTTTTTTGCTAATAACTCTTGCATCCTTCGACCGACTTCTTCGAATAAGAGCTGGATGGAAAGCTTATCTGTTCCTCTTTCAGATGGCATTAATATATTTTACAAAACGTCGTAAGAAATAAATTTTTTTTGATCAAAACTAAAATATCCTCGAAATCATTGAAGAAGAAGTACCTTATCAGACGAAAATATGCCTTATCTAATAAGAGACATTTAAATTTTTTTAATTGCATAAATGGGCGGCATTTTATTCAGAATTAATAGTTTTTTACATGGATAAAAAATTCGTTTAATATTTTCCCATTAAATTCTAGAATTATAGAAAAGTACTTCGCGAAAAGAATCGGCAGTAGGACGGAAACGTGTTGACCACCGATTTGTTTTTTGCTAATAACTTTTGCAGAGTTCGATGGAAAGCTTATCTGTTCCTCTTTCAGATGGCATTAACATATTTTCGAAAAGTCGTAAGAAATAAAATTTTTTTGATCAAAACTGAAATATCCTCGAAATCATTAAAGAAGAAGTACCTTATCAGACGTAAATATGCCTTATCTAATAAGAGACATTAAAATTTTTTTTATTGCATAAATGGGCGGCATTTTATTCAGAATTAATAGTTTTTTACATGGACAAAAAATTTGTTTAATTTTTTCGCATGAAATACTAGAATTATAAAAAACTACTTTGCGAAAAGAATCGGCAGTAGGACGGAAACGTGTTGACTACCGATTAGTTTTTTGCTAATAACTCTTGCATCCTTCGACCGACTTCTTCGACTAAGAGCTGAATGGAAAGCTTATCTGTTCCTCTTTCAGATGGCATTAACATATTTTACAAAAAGTCGTAAGAAATATATTTTTTTTGATCAAAACTAAAATATCCTCGAAATCATTGAAGAAGAAGTACCTTATCAGACGAAAATAAGCCTTATCTAATAAGAGACATTTAAATTTTTTTAATTGCATAAATGGGCGGCATTTTATTCAGAATTAATATTTTTTTACATGGAGAATAAATTCGTTTAATATTTTCCCATTAAATTCTAGAATTATAGAAAAGTACTTTGCGAAAGAATCGGCAGTAGGACGGAAACGTGTTGACCACCGATTAGTTTTTTGCTTATAACTCTTGCATCCTTCGACCGACTTCTTCGACTAAGAGCTTGATGGAAAGCTTATCTGTTCCTCTTTCAGATGGCATTAACATATTTTACGAAAAGCCGTAAGAAATAAAATTTTTTTTGGTCAAAACTAAAATATCCTGGAAATCATTGAAAAATAAGTAACTTATCAGACGAAAATATGCCTTATCTAATAAGAGACATTTAAATTTTTTTTATTGCATAAATGGGCGGCATTTTATTCAGAATTAATAGTTTTTTATATGGATAAAAAATTCGTTTAATATTTTCCCATTAAATCCTAGAATTATAGAAAAGTACTTCGCGAAAAGAATCGGCAGTAGGACGGAAGCGTGTTGACCACCGATTAGTTTTTTGCTAATAACTCTTGCAGAGTTCGATGGAAAGCTTATCTGTTCCTCTTTCAGATGTCATTAACATATTTTACGAAAAGTCGTAAGAAATAGAATTTTTTTGATCAAAACTGAAATATCCTCGAAATCATTAAAGAAGAAGTACCTTATCAGACGTAAATATGCCTTATCCAATAAGAGACATTAAAATTTTTTTAATTGCATAAATGGGCGGCATTTTATTCAGAATTAATAGTTTTTTACATGGATAAAAAATTCGTTTAATATTTTCCCATTAAATCCTAGAATTATAGAAAAGTACTTTGCGAAAAGAATCGGCAGTAGGACGGAAACGTGTTGACCACCGATTAGTTTTTTGCTAATAACTCTTGCATCCTTCGACCGACTTCTTCGACTAAGAGCTGGATGGAAAGCTTATCTGTTCCTCTTTCAGATGGCATTAACATATTTTACAAAAAGTCGTAAGAAATAATTTTTTTTTATGAAAACTAAAATATCCTCGAAATCATTGAAGAAGAAGTACCTTATCAGACGAAAATATGACTTATCTAATGAGAGACATTTAAATTTTTTTAATTGCATAAATGGGCGGCATTTTATTCATAATTAATAGTTTTTTACATGGACAAAAAATTCGTTTAATTTTTTCCCATTAAATACTAGAATTATAGAAAAGTACTTTGCGAAAAGAATCGGCAGTAGGACGGAAACGTGTTGACCACCGATTAGTTTTTTGATAATAACTCTTGCAGAGTTCGATGGAAAGCTTATCTGTTCCTCTTTCAGATTGTATTAACATATTTTACGAAAAGTCGTAAGAAATAAAATTTTTTTGGTCAAAACTAAAATATCCTGGAAATCATTGAAAAATAAGTACTTTATCAGACGAAAATATGCCTTATCCAATAAGAGACATTAAAATTTTTTTAATTGCATAAATGGGCGGCATTTTATTCAGAATTAATAGTTTTTTACATGGATAAAAAATTCGTTTAATATTTTCCCATTAAATCCTAGAATTATAGAAAAGTACTTTGTGAAAAGAATCGGCAGTAGGACGGAAACGTGTTGACCACCGATTAGTTTTTTGCTAATAACTCTTGCAGGGTTCGATGGAAAGCTTACCTGTTCCTCTTTAAGATGGCATTAACATATTTTACGAAAAGTCGTAAGAAATAAAATTTTTTTGGTCAAAACTAAAATATCCTGGAAATCATTGAAAAATAAGTACCTTATCAGACGAAAATATGCCTTATCTAATAAGAGACATTTAAATTTTTTTAATTGCATAAATGGGCGGCATTTTATTCAGAATTAATAGTTTTTTACATGGACAAAAAATTCGTTTAATTTTTTCCCATTAAATACTAGAATTATAGAAAAGTACTTTGCGAAAAGAATCGGCAGTAGGACGGAAACGTGTTGACCACCGATTAGTTTTTTGCTAATAGCTCTTGCATCCTTCGACCGACTTCATCGACTAAGAGCTCGATGAAAAGCTTATCTGTTCCTCTTTTAGATGGCATTAACATATTTTGCGAAAAGTCGTAAGAAATAAAATTTTTTTGATCAAAACTGAAATATCGTCGAAATCATTGAAGAAGAAGTACCTTATAAGACGAAAATATGCCTTATCTAATAAGAGACATTTAGATTTTCTTAATTGAATAAATGGGCGGCGTTTTATTCAGAATTAATAGTTTGTTACATGGACAAAAAATTCGTTTTATTTTTTCCCATTAAATACTAGAATTATAGAAAAGTAGAAACGTGTTGACCACCGATTAGTTTTTTGCTAATAACTCTTGCATCCTTCGACCAACTTCTTCGACTAAGAGCTCGATGGAAAGCTTATCTGTTCCTCTATCAGATGGCATTAACATATTTTACGAAAAGTCGTAAAAAATATAATTTTTTTGATCAAAACTAAAATATCCGCGAAATCATTGAAGAACAAGTACCTTATCATAAGATAATATGCCTTATCTAATAAGAGACATTTAAATTTTTTTAATTGCATAAATGGGCGGCATTTTATTCAGAATTAATAGTTTTTTACATGGACAAAAAATTCGTTTAATTTTTTCCCATTAAAAACTAGAATTATAGAAAAGTACTTTGCGAAAAGAATCGGCAGTAGGACGGAAACGTGTTGACCACCGATTAGTTTTTTTCTAATAACTCTTGCTTCCTTCGACCGACTGCTTCGACTAAGAGCTCGATGGAAAGCTTATCTGTTCCTCTATCAGATGGCATTAACATATTTTACGAAAAGTCGTAAGAAATAAAATTTTTTTGATCAAAACTAATATATCCTCGAAATCATTGAAGAACAAGTACCTTATCACACGAAAATATGCCTTATCTAATAAGAGACATTTAAATTTTTTTAATTGCATAAATGGGCGGCATTTTATTCAGAATTAATAGTTTTTTACATGGACAAAAAATTCGTTTAATTTTTTCCCATTAAATACTAGAATTATAGAAAAGTACTTTTCGAAAAGAATCGGCAGTAGGACGGAAACGTGTTGACCTCCGATTAGTTTTTTGCTAATAACTCTTGCATCCTTCGACCGACTACTTCGACTAAGAGCTCGATGGAAAGCTTATCTGTTCCTCTTTCAGATGGCATTAACATATTTTACAAAAAGTCGTAAGAAATAATTTTTTTATGAAAACTAAAATATCCTCGAAATCATTGAAGAAGAATTACCTTATCAGACGAAAATATGCCTTATCTAATAAGAGACATTTAAATTTTTTTAATTGCATAAATGGGCGGCATTTTATTCATAATTAATAGTTTTTTACATGGACAAAAAATTCGTTTAATTTTTTCCCATTAAATACTAGAATTATAGAAAAGTACTTTGCGAAAAGAATCGGCAGAAGGACGGAAACGTGTTGACCACCGATTAGTTTTGTGCTAATACCTTCGACCGACTTCTTCGACTAAGAGCTCGATGGAAAGCTTATCTGTTCCTGTATCAGATGGCATTAACATATTTAACGAAAAGTCGTAAGAAATAAAATTTTTTTGATCAAAACTAAAATATCCTCGAAATCATTGAAGAAGAATTACCTTATCAGACGAAAATATGCCTTTTCTAATAAGAGACATTTAAATTTTCTTAATTGCATAAATGAGCGACGTTTTATTCAGAATTAATAGTTTGTTACATGGACAAAAAATTCGTTTAATTTTTTCCCATTAAATACTAGAATTATAGAAAAGTAGAAACGTGTTGACCACCGATTAATTTTTTGCTAATAACTCTTGCATCCTTCGACCGACTTCTTCGACTAAGAGCTCGATGGAAAGCTTATCTTTAACTCTATCAGATAGCATTAACATATTTTACGAAAAGTCGTAAGAAATAAAATTTTTTTGATCAAAACTAAAATATCCTCGAAATCATTGAAGAAGAAGTACCTTATCAGACGAAAATATTCCTTATCTAATAAGAGACATTTAAATTTTTTTAATTGCATAAATGGGCGGAATCTTATTCAGAATTAATAGTTTTTTACATGGATAAAAAATTCGTTTAATATTTTCCCATTAAATTCCAGAATTATAGAAAAGTACTTCGCGAAAAGAATCGGCAGTAGGACGGAAACGTGTTGACCACCGATTAGTTTTTTGCTAATAACTCTTGCAGTGTTCGATGGAAAGCTTACCTGTTCCTCTTTAAGATGGCATTAACATATTTTACGAAAAGCCGTAAGAAATAAAATTCTAATTAATATAAGGTTCATTGCAGTGACCAGTCAAAGATTGACACCACCTGCGCTTAAAATGATCCTTGACACCAACCAATCAATCACAAGGCCACCTATCGATCAAAATCTGAACTTGTATTACCATTGCATTCTTACACTTCTCAAGAATGTTTTCGGCAATGCATAAATATAAATAGATATTGAAATGGATTGGTGGTCAAGCGAAAAGATCGCTGATGAAGGAGTGTGGCGACTCCCGAAACAGCTGTACGATCTGCCTGCTGCTTGCTAAACAGAGAGCAAGTTCTTGTGACATTGGTTGTGTGTCAAAAACTAAAATTTGATTGTTATTTTCCAATCAAATGTGACCTATATAGCCCGCATTAATATTATGAAACTTTCACAATAATAACGCAATTGGTCTATGCTATTAAATACAAATATAAATTCTTGCGGAGGGCTTACCGCATATCAAAAAAAAAAAAAAAAAAAAAAAAAAAAAACTCAGCATTGAACTCATCAACGCTGAAATCTAATTAATATAAGGTTCATTGCAGTGACCAGTCAAAGATTGACACCACCTGCGCTTAAAATGATCCTTGACACCAACCAATCAATCACAAGGCCACCTATCGATCAAAATCTGAACTTGTATTACCATTGCATTCTTACACTTCTCAAGAATGTTTTCGGCAATGCATAAATATAAATAGATATTGAAATGGATTGGTGGTCAAGCGAAAAGATCGCTGATGAAGGAGTGTGGCGACTCCCGAAACAGCTGTACGATCTGCCTGCTGCTTGCTAAACAGAGAGCAAGCTCTTGTGACATTGGTTGTGTGTCAAAAACTAAAATTTGATTGTTATTTTCCAATCAAATGTGACCTATATAGCCCGCATTAATATTATGAAACTTTCAAAATTTTTTTTGGTCAAAACTAAAATATCCTGGAAATCATTGAAAAATAAGTAACTTATCAGACGAAAATATGCCTTATCTAATAAGAGACATTTAAATTTTTTTAATTGCATAAATGGGCGGCATTTTATTCAGAATTAATAGTTTTTTACATGGACAAAAAATTCGTTTAATTTTTTCCCATTAAATACTGGAATTATAGAAAAGTACTTTGCGAAAAGAATCGGCAGTAGGACGGAAACGTGTTGACCACCGATTAGTTTTTTGCTAATAGCTCTTGCATCCTTCGACCGACTTCATCGACTAAGAGCTCGATGGAAAGCTTATCGGTTCCTGTATCAGATGGCATTAACATATTTTACGAAAAGTTGTAAGAAAAAAAATTTTTTTGATCAAAACTGAAATATCCTCGAAATCATTGAAGAAGAATTACCTTATCAGACGAAAATATGCCTTATCTAATAAGAGACGTTTAAATTTTTTTAATTGCATAAATGGGTGGCATTTTATTCAGAATTAATAGTTTTTTACATGGACAAAAAATTTATTTAATTTTTTCCCATGAAATACTAGAATTATAGAAAACTACTTTGCGAAAAAAATCGGCAGTAGGACGGAAACGTGTTGACCACCAATTAGTTTTTTGCTAATACCTCTTGCATCCTGCGACCGAGTTCTTCGACTAAGATCTCGATGGAAAGCTTATCTGTTCCTCTTTTAGATGGCATTAACATATTTTGCGAAAAGTCGTAAGAAATAAAATTTTTTTGATCAAAACTGAAATATCGTCGAAATCATTGAAGAAGAAGTACCTTATAAGACGAAAATATGCCTTATCTAATAAGAGACATTTAGATTTTCTTAATTGAATAAATGGGCGGCGTTTTATTCAGAATTAATAGTTTGTTACATGGACAAAAAATTCGCTTTATTTTTTCCCATTAAATACTAGAATTATAGAAAAGTAGAAACGTGTTGACCACCGATTAGTTTTTTGCTAATAACTCTTGCATCCTTCGACCAACTTCTTCGACTAAGAGCTCGATGGAAAGCTTATCTGTTCCTTTATCAGATGGCATTAACATATTTTACGAAAAGTCGTAAAAAATATAATTTTTTTGATCAAAACTAAAATATCCTCGAAATCATTGAAGATCAAGTACCTTATCATACGATAATATGCCTTATCTAATAAGAGACATTTAAATTTTTTTAATTGCATAAATGGGCGGCATTTTATTCAGAATTAATAGTTTTTTACATGGACAAAAAATTCGTTTAATTTTTTCCCATTAAATACTAGAATTATAGAAAAGTACTTTGCGAAAAGAATCGGCAGTAGGACGGAAACGTGTTGACCACCGAATAGTTTTTTGCTAATAACTCATGCATCCTTCGACCGACTTCTTCGACTAAGAGCTCGATGGAAAGCTTATCTGTTCCTCTTTCAGATGGAATTAACACATTTTACGAAAAGTCGTAAGAAATAAAATTTTTTTTATCAAATCTAAAATATCCTCGAAATCATTGAAGAAGAAGTCCTTATCACACGAAAATATGCCTTATCTAATAAGAGACATTTAAATTTTTTTAATTGCATAAATGGGTGGCATTCCATTAAATACTAGAATTATAGAAAAGTACTTTGCGAAAAGAATCGGCAGTAGGATGGAAACGTGTTGACCACCGATTAGTTTTTTGATAATAACTCTTGCAGAGTTCGATGGAAAGCTTATCTGTTCCTCTTTCAGATGGCATTAACATATTTTACGAAAAGTCGTAAGAAATAAAATTTTTTTGGTCAAAACTAAAATATCCTGGAAATCATTGAAAAATAAGTACCTTATCAGACGAAAATATGCCTTATCTAATAAGAGACATTTAAATTTTTTTAATTGCATAAATGGGCGTCATTTTATTCAGAATTAATAGTTTTTTAAATGGACAAAAAATTCGTTTAATTTTTTCCCATTAAATACTAGAATTATTGTAAAGTACTTTGCGAAAAGAATCGGCAGTAGGACGGAAACGTGTTAACCACCGATTAGTTTTTTGATAATAACTCTTGCAGAGTTCGATGGAAAGTTTATCTGTTTCTCTTTCAGATGGCATTAACATATTTTACGAAAAGTCGTAAGAAATAAAATTTTTTTGGTCAAAACTAAAATATCCTGGAAATCATTGAAAAATAAGTACCTTATCAGACGAAAATATGCCTTATCTAATAAGAGACATTTAAGTTTTTTTAATTGCATAAATGGGCGGCATTTTATTCAGAATTAATAGTTTTTTACATGGACAAAAAATTCGTTTCATTTTTTCCCATTAAATACCAGAATTTTAGAAAAGGACTTTGCGAAAAGAATCGGCAGTAGGACGGAAACGTGTTGACCACCGATGAGTTTTTTGCTAATAACTCATGCATACTTCGACTGACTTCTTCGACTAAGAGCTCGATGGAAAGCTTATCTGTTCCTCTTTCAGATGGCATTAACATATTTTACGAAAAGTCATAAGATATACAATTTTTTTGATCAAAACTAAAATATCCTCGAAATCATTGAAGAAGAAGTACCTTATCAGACGAAAATATGCCTTATCTAAAAAGAGACATTTGAATTTTTTAATTGCATAAATGGGCGGAATCTTATTCAGAATTAATAGTTTTTTACATGGACAAAAAATTCGTTTAATTTTTTCCCATTAAATACCAGAATTATAGAAAATTACTTTGCGAAAAGAATCGGCAGTAGGACGGAAACGTGTTGACCACCGATTAGTTTTTTGCAAATAACTCTTGCATCCTTTGACCGACTTCGTCAACTAACAGCTCGATGGAAGGTTTATCTATTCCTCTTTCAGATAGCATTAACATATTTTACGAAAAGTCGAAAGAAATAAAATTTTTTTGATCAAAACTGAAATATCCTCGAAATCATTAAAGAAGAAGTAGCTTATCAGACGAAAATATGCCTTATCTAATAAGAGACATTTAAATTTTATTAATTGCATAAATGGGTGGCATTTCATTCAGAATTAATAGTTTTTTACATGGACAAAAAATTCGTTTAATTTTTTCCCATTAAATACCAGAATTATAGAAAATTACTTTGCGAAAAGAATCGGCAGTAGGACGGAAACGTGTTGACCACCGATTAGTTTTTTGGTAATAGCTCTTGCATCCTTCGACCGACTTCTTCGACTAAGAGTTCGATAGAAAGCTTATCTGTTCCTCTCTCAGATGGCATTAACATATTTTACGAAAAGTCGTAAGAAATAAAATGTTTTTTGGTCAAAACTAAAATATCCTGGAAATCATTGAAAAATAAGTACCTTATCAGACGAAAATATGCCTTATCTAATAAGAGACATTAAACTTTTTTTAATTGCATAAATGGGAAGCATTTTATTCAGAATTAATAGTTTTTTACATGGACAAAAAATCCGTTTAATTTTTTCCCATTAAATACTACAATTATAGAAATAAAACTTTGCGAAAAGAATCGGCAGTAGGACGGAAACGTGTTGACCACCGATTAGTTTTTTGGTAATAGCTCTTGCATCCTTCGACCGACTTCTTCGACTTAGAGTTCGATGGAAAGCTTATCTTTTCCTCTATCAGATAGCATTAACATATTTTACGAAAAGTCGTAAGAAATAAAATTTTTTTTATCAAAACTAAAATATCCTCGAAATCATTGAAGAAGAAGTACCTTATCAGACGAAAATATTCCTTATCTAATAAGAGACATTTAAATTTTTTTAATTGCATAAATGGGCGGAATCTTATTCAGAATTAATAGTTTTTTACATGGATAAAAAATTCGTTTAATATTTTCCCATTAAATTCTAGAATTATAGAAAAGTACTTCGCGAAAAGAATCGGCAGTAGGACGGAAACGTGTTGACCACCGATTAGTTTTTTGCTAATAACTCTTGCAGAGTTCGATGGAAAGCTTACCTGTTCCTCTTTAAGATGGCATTAACATATTTTACGAAAAGTCGTAAGAAATAAATTTTTTTTGGTCAAAACTAAAATATCCTGGAAATCATTGAAAAATAAGTACCTTATCAGACGAAAATATGCCTTATCTAATAAGAGACATTTAAATTTTTTTAATTGCATAAATGGGCGGCATTTTATTCAGAATTAATAGTTTTTTACATGGACAAAAAATTCGTTTAATTTTTTCCCATTAAATACTAGAATTATAGAAAAGTACTTTGCGAAAAGAATCGGCAGTAGGACGGAAACGTGTTGACCACCGATTAGTTTTTTGCTAATAGCTCTTGCATCCTTCGACCGACTTCTTCGACTAAGAGCTCGATGGAAAGCTTATCGGTTCCTGTATCAGATGGCATTAACATATTTTACGAAAAGTTGTAAGAAAAAAAATTTTTTTGATCAAAACTGAAATATCCTCGAAATCATTGAAGAAGAATTACCTTATCAGACGAAAATATGCCTTTTCTAATAAGAGACGTTTAAATTTTTTTAATTGCATAAATGGGTGGCATTTTATTCAGAATTAATAGTTTTTTTACATGGACAAAAATTTTTTTTAATTTTTTCCCATGAAATACTAGAATTATAGAAAACTACTTTGCGAAAAGAATCGGCAGTAGGACGGAAACGTGTTGACCACCAATTAGTTTTTTGCTAATACCTCTTGCATCCTTCGACCGAGTTCTTCGACTAAGATCTCGATGGAAAGCTTATCTGTTCCTCTTTTAGATGGCATTAACATATTTTGCGAAAAGTCGTAAGAAATAAAATTTTTTTGATCAAAACTGAAATATCGTCGAAATCATTGAAGAAGAAGTACCTTATAAGACGAAAATATGCCTTATCTAATAAGAGATATTTAGATTTTCTTAATTGAATAAATGGGCGGAGTTTTATTCATAATTAATAGTTTGTTACATGGACAAAAAATTCGTTTTATTTTTTCCCATTAAATACTAGAATTATAGAAAAGTAGAAACGTGTTGACCACCGATTAGTTTTTTGCTAATAACTCTTGCATCCTTCGACCAACTTCTTCGACTAAGAGCTCGATGGATAGCTTATCTGTTCCTCTATCAGATGGCATTAACATATTTTACGAAAAGTCGTAAAAAATATAATTTTTTTGATCAAAACTAAAATATCCTCGAAATTATTGAAGAACAAATACCTTATCATACGAAAATATGCCTTATCTAATAAGAGACATTTAAATTTTTTTAATTGCATAAATGGGCGGCATTTTATTCAGAATTAATAGTTTTTTACATGGATAAAAAATTCGTTTAATTTTTTCCCATTAAATACTAGAATTATAGAAAAGTACTTTGCGAAAAGAATCGGCAGTAGGACGGAAACGTGTTGACCACCGATTAGTTTTTTTCTAATAACTCTTGCTTCCTTCGACCGACTGCTTCGACTAAGAGCTCGATGGAAAGCTTATCTGTTCCTCTATCAGATGGCATTAACATATTTTACGAAAAGTCGTAAGAAATAAAATTTTTTTGATCAAAACTAATATATCCTCGAAATCATTGAAGAACAAGTACCTTATCACACGAAAATATGCCTTATCTAATAAGAGACATTTAAATTTTTTTAATTGCATAAATTGGTGGCTTTTTATTCAGAATTAATAGTTTTTTACATGGACAAAAAATTCGTTTAATTTTTTCCCATTAAATACTAGAATTATAGAAAAGTACTTTGCGAAAAGAATCGGCAGTAGGACGGAAACGTGTTGACCACCGATTAGTTTTTTTCTAATAACTCTTGCTTCCTTCGACCGACTGCTTCGACTAAGAGCTCGATGGAAAGCTTATCTGGTCCTCTATCAGATGGCATTAACATATTTTACAAAAAGTCGTAAAAAATAAAATTTTTTTGGTCAAAACTAAAATATCCTGGAAATCATTGAAAAATAAGTACCTCATCAGACGAAAATATGCCTTATCTAATAAGAGACATTTAAATTTTTTTAATTGCATAAATGAGCGGCATTTTATTCAGAATTAATAGTTTTTTACATGGACAAAAAATTCGTTTAATTTTTTCCCATTAAATACCAGATTTATAGTAAATTACTTTGCGAAAAGAATCGGCAGTAGGACGGAAACGTGTTGACTACCAATTAGTTTTTTGCTAATAACTCTTGCATCCTTCGACCGAGTTC
Source organism: Phortica okadai (assembly GCA_034638295.1). Lineage (NCBI taxonomy): Eukaryota > Metazoa > Arthropoda > Insecta > Diptera > Drosophilidae > Phortica > Phortica okadai. The sequence continues at coordinate 17,670,204 of CM067852.1, forward strand.
TTCGACTGAGATCTCGATGGAAAGCTTATCTGTTCCTCTTTTAGATGGCATTAACATATTTTGCGAAAAGTCGTAAGAAATAAAATTTTTTTGATCAAAACTGAAATATCCTCGAAATCATTGAAGAAGAAGTACCTTATAAGACGAAAATATGCCATATCTAATAAGAGACATTTAAATTTTCTTAATTGCATAAATGGGCGGCGTTTTATTCAGAATTAATAGTTTGTTACATGGACAAAAAATTTCGTTTAATTTTTTCCCATTAAATACTAGAATTATAGAAAAGTAGAAACGTGTTGACCACCGATTAGTTTTTTGCTAATAACTCTTGCATCCTTCGACTGACTTCTTCGACTAAGAGCTCGATGGAAAGCTTATCTGTTCCTCTATCAGATGGCATTAACATATTTTACGAAAAGTCGTAAGAAATAAAATTTTTTTGATCAAAATCATTTAATCATTGAAGAACAAGTACCTTATCACACGAAAATATGCCTTATCTAATAAGAGACATTTAAATTTTTTTAATTGCATAAATGGGCGGCATTTTATTCAGAATTAATAGTTTTTTACATGGACAAAAAATTCGTTTAATTTTTTCCCATTAAATACTAGAATTATAGAAAAGTACTTTGCGAAAACAATCGGCAGTAGGACGGAAACGTGTTGACCACCGATTAGTTCTTTGCTAATAACTCTTGCATCCTTCGACCGAATTCTTCGACTAAGAGCTGGATGGAAAGCTTATCTGTTCCTCTTTCAGATAGCATTAACATATTTTACGAAAAGTCGTAAGAAATAAAATTTTTTTGATCAAAACTGAAATATCCTCGCAATCATTAAAGATGAATAACCTTATCAGACGAAAATATGCCTTATCTAATAAGAGACATTTAAATTTCTTTAATTGCATAAATGGGCGGCATTTTATTCAGAATTAATAGTTTTTTACGTGGACAAAAAATTCGTTTAATTTTTTCCCATTAAATACTAGAATTATAGAAAAGTACCTTGCGAAAAGAATCGGCAGTAGAACGGAAACGTGTTGACCACCGATTAGTTTTTTGCTAATATCACTTGCATCCTTCGACCGACTTCTTCGACTAAGAGCTCGATGGAAAGCTTGTCTGTTCTTCTTTCAGATGGCATTTACATATTTTACGAAAAGTCGTAAGATATAAAATTTTTTTGATCAAAACTAAAATATCCTAATTGCATAAATGGGTGGCATTTTATTCAAAATTAATAGTTTTTTACATGGACAAAAAATTCGTTTAATTTTTTCCCATTAAATACTAGAATTATAGAAAAGTTCTTTGCGAAAAGAATCGGCAGTAGGACGGAAACGTGTTGATCACCGATTAGTTTTTATACTTTTCACGTATGTGAAATAGTATAATAACTTTGTGCTGAAGTTTGTAACACACAAAAATATTCACTTGCGACCATATAAAGTTTATATATTCTTGATCAGGACGACAAGACGAGTTGATTTAGCCATGTCCGTCTGGCCGTCTGTCCGTCCGTCTGTCTGTATATATACAATCTCCTCCCACAGTTTTGAAGATATCGATCTGAAATTTTGCACAGAGACTTCTTATTTGAGCGATCAACTCATTTGTCGGATCCAGCCTAATCGGACCACTGGAACTGGTAGCCCCCATACGAAAAGAAGAAGAAAAGTGAACAAAACTTGAATCGTTGTATGGAAAACTTTTTTGTTTTGTATGATAGAGTGCTGAAATTTCAAACATAGTAGTTTAACATAGTCCGACTAGATGCTTATCTGTTTGTCTTTCAGATGGCATTAACATATATCCTCGAAATCATTGAAGAAGAAGTACCTTATCAGACGAAAATATGCCTTATCTAATAAGAGACATTTAAATTTTATTAATTACATAATTGGGTGGCATTTCATTCAGAATTAATAGTTTTTTACATGGACAAAAAATTCGTTTAATTTTTTCCCATTAAATACCAGAATTATAGAAAAGTACTTTGCGAAAACAATCGGCAGTAGGACGGAAACGAGTTGACCACCGATTAGTTTTTTGCTAATAACTCTTGCATCCTTTGACCGACTTGATCAACTAACAGCTCGATGGAAAGCTTATCTGTTCCTCTTTCAGATGGCATTAACATATTTTACGAAAAGTCGTAAGAAATAAAATTTTTTTGATCAAAACTGAAATATCCTCGCAATCAGTAAAGAAGAATTACCTTATCAGACGAAAATATGCCTTATCTAATAAGAGACATTAAAATTTCTTTAATTGCATAAATGGGCGGCATTTTATTCAGAATTAATAGTTTTTTACGTGGACGAAAAATTCGTTTAATTTTTTCCCTTTAAATACTAGAATTATAGAAAAGTACCTTGCGAAAAGAATCGGCAGTAGAACGGAAACGTGTTGACCACCGATTAGTTTTTTGCTAATATCACTTGCATCCTTCGACCGACTTCTTCGACTAAGAGCTCGATGGAAAGCATGTCTGTTCTTCTTTCAGATGGCATTTACATATTTTACGAAAAGTCGTAAGATATAAAATTTTTTTGATCAAAACTAAAATATCCTAATTGCATAAATGGGTGGCATTTTATTCAAAATTAATAGTTTTTTACATGGACAAAAAATTCGTTTAATTTTTTCCCATTAAATACTAGAATTATAGAAAAGTACTTTGCGAAAAGAATCGGCAGTAGGACGGAAACGTGTTGATCACCGATTAGTTTTTATACTTTTCACGTATGTGAAATAGTATAATAACTTTGTGCTGAAGTTTGTAACACACAAAAATATTCACTTGCGACCATATAAAGTTTATATATTCTTGATCAGGACGACAAGACGAGTTGATTTAGCCATGTCCGTCTGGCCGTCTGTCCGTCCGTCTGTCTGTATATATACAATCTCCTCCCACAGTTTTGAAGATATCGAAAAGAAGAAGAAAAGTGAACAAAACTTGAATCGTTGTATGGAAAACTTTTTTGTTTTGTATGATAGAGTGCTGAAATTTCAAACATAGTAGTTTAACATAGTTCGACTAGATGCTTATCTGTTCGTCTTTTAGATGGCATAAACATATATCCTCGAAATCATTGAAGAAGAAGTACCTTATCAGACGAAAATATGCCTTATCTAATAAGAAACATTTAAATTTTTTTTATTGCATAAATGGGCGGCATTTTATTCAGAATTAATAGTTTTTTACATGGACAAAAAATTCGTTTAATTTTTTCCCATTAAATACTAGAATTATAGAAAAGTACTTTGCGAAAAGAATCGGCAGTAGGACGGAAACGTGTTGACCACCGATTAGTTTTTTGCTAATAGCTCTTGCATCCTTCGACCGACTTCTTCGACTAAGAGCTCGATGGAAAGCTTGTCTGTTCCTCTTTCAAATGGCATTAACACATTTTACGAAAAAGCGTAAAAAATATCGTCGAAATCATTGAAGAATAAGTACCTTATCAGACGAAAACATGCCTTATCTAATAAGAGACATTTAAATTTTTTTTATTGCATAAATGGGCGGCATTTTATTCAGAATTAATAGTTTTTTACATGGACAAAAAATTCGTTTAATTTTTTCCCATTAAATACTAGAATTATAGAAAACTACTTTGCGAAAAGAATCGGCAGTAGGACGGAAACGTGTTGACCACCGATTACTTTTTTGCTAATAGCTCTTGCATCCTTCGACCGACTTCTTCGACTAAGAGTTCGATGGAAAGCTTATCTGTTCCTCTCTCAGATGGCATTAACATATTTTGCTAATAGCTCTTGCATCCTTCGACCGACTTCTTCGACTAAGAGCTCGATGGAAAGCTTGTCTGTTCCTCTTTCAAATGGCATTCACATATTTTACGAAAAGGAGTAAAAAATATCCTCGAAATCATTGAAGAATAAGTACCTTATCAGACGAAAATATGGCTTATCTAATAAGAGACATTTAAATTTTTTTAATTGCATAAATGGGCGGAATTTTATTCAGAATTAATAGTTTTTTACATGGACAAAAAATTCGTTTAATTTTTTCCCATTAAATACTAGAATTATAGAAAAGTACTTTGCGAAAAGAATCGGCAGTAGGACGGAAACGTGTTGACCACCGATTAGTTTTTTGCTAATAGCTCTTGCATCCTTCGACCGACTTCTTGGACTATGAGTTCGATGGAAATCTTATCTGTTCCTCTTTCAGATGGCATTAACATATTTTACGAAAAGTCGTAAGAAATCGAATTTTTTTGATCAAAACTAAAATATCCTCGAAATCATTGAAGAAGAAGTACCTTATCAGACGAAAATATGCCTTATCTAATAAGAGACATCTAAATTTTTCTTATTGCATAAATGGGTGGAATTTTATTCAGAATTAATAGTTTTTTACATGGACAAAAAATTCGTTTAATTTTTTCCCATTAAATACTAGAATTATAGAAAAGTACTTTGCGAAAAGAATCGGCAGTAGGACGGAAACGTGTTGACCACCGATTAGTTTTTTGCTAATAGCTCTTGCATCCTTCGACCGACTTCTTCGACTAAGAGTTCGATGGAAAGCTTATCTGTTCCTCTCTCAGATGGCATTAACATATTTTGCTAATAGCTCTTGCATCCTTCGACCGACTTCTTCGACTAAGAGCTCGATTGAAAGCTTGTCTGTTCCTCTTTCAAATGGCATTAACATATTTTACGAAAAGGAGTAAAAAATATCCTCGAAATCATTGAAGAATAAGTACCTTATCAGACGAAAATATGCCTTATCTAATAAGAGACATTTAAATTTTTTTAATTGCATAAATGGGCGGCATTTTATTCAGAATTAATAGTTTTTTACATGGACAAAAAATTCGTTTAATTTTTTCCCATTAAATACTAGAATTATAGAAAAGTACTTTGCGAAAAGAATCGGCAGTAGGACGGAAACGTGTTGACCACCGATTAGTTTTTTGCTAATAGCTCTTGCATCCTTCGACCGACTTCTTCGACTAAGAGTTCGATGGAAAGCTTATCTGTTCCTCTTTCAGATGGCATTAACATATTTTACGAAAAGTCGTAAGAAATAGAATTTTTTGATAAAAACTAAAATATCCTCGAAATCATTGAAGAAGAAGTACCTTATCAGACGAAAATATGCCTTATCTAATAAGAGACATCTAAATTTTTCTAATTGCATAAATGGGTGGAATTTTATTCAGAATTAATCGTTTTTTACATGGACAAAAAATTCGTTTAATTTTTTCCCATTAAATACTAGAATTATAGAAAAGTAGTTTGCGAAAAGAATCGGCAGTAGGACGGAAACGTGTTGACCACCGATTAGTTTTTTGCTAATAGCTCTTGCATCCTTCGACCGACTTCTTCGACTAAGAGCTCGATGGAAAGCTTGTCTGTTCCTCTTTCAAATGGCATTAACATATTTTACGAAAAGTCGTAAGAAATAGAATTTTTTTGATCAAAACTAAAATATCCTCGAAATCATTGAAAAAGAAGTACCTTATCAGACGAATATATGCCTTATCTAATAAGAGACATCTAAATTTTTTTAATTACATAAATGGGCGGCATTTTATTCAGAATCAATAGTTTGTTACATGGACAAAAAATTCTTTTAATTTTTTCCCATTATATACTAGAATTATAGAAAAGTAGAAGTGTGTTGACCACCGATTAGTTTTTTGCTAATAACTCTTGCACCCTTTGATCGACTTCTTCAACTAACAGCTCGATGGAAGGCTTATCTGTTCCTCTTTAAGATGGCATTAACATATTTTACGAAAAGTCGTAAGAAATAAAATTTTTTTGATCAAAACTAAAATATCGTCAAAATCATTGAAGAAGAAGTACCTTATCAGACGAAAATATGTCTTATCTAATAAGAGACATTTAAATTTTTTTAATTGCATAAATGGGTGGCATTTCATTCAGAATTAATAGTTTTTTACATGGACAAAAAAATCGTTCAATTTTTTCCCATTAAATAACAGAATTATAGAAAATTACTTTGCGAAAAGAATCGGCAGTAGGACGGAAAAGTGTTGACCACCGATTAGCTTTTTGCTAATAACTCTTGCATCCTTCGACCGACTTCTTCGACTAAGAGCTCGATGGAAGGCTTATCTGTTCCTCTTTCAGATAGCATTAACATATTTTACGAAAAGTCGAAAGAAATAAAATTTTTTTGATCAAAACTGAAAACTGAAACTGAAATATCCTCGCAATCATTAAAGAAGAAGAACCTTATCAGACGAAAATATGCCTTATCTAATAAGAGACATTTAACTTTTTTTAATTGCATAAATGGGCGGCATTTTATTCAGAATTAATAGTTTTTTACATGGACAAAAAATTCGTTTAATTTTCTCCCATTAAATACTACAATTATAGAAAAAAACTTTGCGAAAATAATCGGCAGTAGGACGGAAACGTGTTGACCACCGATTAGTTTTTTGCTAATAACTCTTGCATCCTTCGACCGACTTCTTCAACTAAGAGCTCGATGGAAAGCTTGTCTGTTCCTCTTTCAAATGGCATTAACACATTTTACGAAAAGGCGTAAAAAATATCCTCGAAATCATTGAAGAAGAAGTACCATATCAGACGAAAATATGCCTTATCTAATAAGAGACATTTAAATTTTATTAATTGCATAAATGGGTGGCATTTCATTCAGAATTAATAGTTGTTTACATGGACAAAAAAATCGCGTGCAACACAGTCCACGTGTTTGAAGTGAAACTTTCTTTAAAAGAAACAAAAAACCAGTAAGGACGCTATAGTCGAGTATACTCGACAATATAATACTCTGCACACACAGTAGGCAGTGCAACACCCCAAATCTACAAAAAAAATTTTGATTTGACATCGCCCGATCAAATAGTGTTCAAAATATCAAGTAAATCGGTCAAAAAATGTGGAATTCACGAAAGATTTGAGTTTGTAGGTCGTTGAGGGGTAACCATCAAAAAGAGGGGAATTTGGTGGTATGCAGTTTTAAAGATACATATTTACTGAGCTTGTGTACAAAATTTCAGGTTTGTATCTTTAATAGTTTTGAAGAAACAGCAATTTTAAGAAAACATCCGGGAGAGGGGAAATGAAGAGGAGGGGGAAAAATTGTGGTATGCAGTTTTGTAGAGCTACTTATACTGAGTCTTCATACCGACTTTCATGTTTCTATCTTTTTGGATGTTCGAGTTATAGCGTTTTAAAAAAGTGGGCGGTGCTGGATGGCCGGGAAGGAGTGGGCGTGGCACAAAACCGTTCAAACTTGATCCGCTGCCGAGCATCACGAGTCTACCCTCCAAATTTCAAGTGAATACGGACGGACAGACGGACAGACAGACGGACATAGCTCAATCAATTTCTCTTGTCGTCCTGATCAAGAATGTATATACTTTATGGGGTCCTCCTCCCCTCCTTCTGTGCGTTACATACATACATTTCGCTCAAACAAACACAATATTTCCCTGATACACAGTATGTGTACAGGGTATAACAAGAAATGTTTTGCATACAATGACGTAAATTTGCTTTTCTTCCTCTCATCAATGATTTATGGTAACAAAATTGGAGGATCTGAGCAACATTTCAGGTCGATGATTTCAAAACAATAACAAGGAATATTTAGGTGTCTGAGAAATATATTACAGATATTTTCACACTCTTGCAACATCTCTGACAACTTTCTCAGAGATTTTATTAAATTTAGCCTTCTTCTAAGATGTTAGAAATGTTTATGTGCCAAGAAATAAATTTTATGGTTTCCCCATAAATCTACATTAAAACAATTTGATATTTTACATGTTTTCAACAATAAATCTGCGTATAAAAAATCATTCCCAACTCAACCCAATTTTTGAGCTGGAAAACAATGAATCTGCTTGTATCTATTTTCGAAGATTGAAAAGTACATTCGAATTAAATTGTTAAACTAATCTTCAAATTATAGGTAATGTGAAATTGCATTTGAAATGGTTAAAAAAACTCGTAAAAATGGTGAATTATATTAAAATATGTACATATGTACCAATCATATTATTTGTTATTTGGGCAATTTGGAATGTGTACATTTTTGAATACGTAAATGCGAAGGAGAAGAATCAATTCAAATGTGCAGAGTGTCTCCCGAAGTCAAGTTTATTACCAAAGCTCCAATGTCTGGAATCTACTTGACTTTATTTGTTGCATATATAATTTAGTATCGGTGTTCACTTTTGAAATATTTTGAATTTTTAAATTAATTGTTTTCATTTGCTAATTACAGCAATGGAAAGGGTATTATTGTCAATTGCAAAACTGGATGGGCTTCAACATAATTGGGAGTTAATTAGCCACGCTAAGTAGCGGCCAACAACAAACACAATGCATACGCTCGACAGTGTCATAGGTAGCAACAACCACACTGTCCGACCTAACGGAGAATGATTATGACGAAAATAACAACAACAAGAGTTGTTGTAATATTTAGAGTAAACATGCCAGGTTAGTTGTTGTTGCATATGCGCCAGATGGCGAAAGTGACGGTTGAAGAGGAATGCCAAAATTACAACTAAGCATGTTGTTGTTGTTATTTTTTTTATGACTACTAAGTTTATGACTACATACTGTCATTCTTTATTCTATTTCATTCTCTCGCAGGCTAAATCATATAAATGTATAGTCTGTCTCTTTTTCATGTCGTTTCATCGAGTTTCAAATCGCACCCATGCTAAAGAAGTTTCACTTCAAAAATCCGTTTAATTTTCTCCCATTAAATACTACAATTATAGAAAAAAACTTTGCGAAAATAATCGGCAGTAGGACGGAAACGTGTGGACCACCGATTAGTTTTTTGCTAATAACTCTTGCATCCTTCGACCGAATTCTTCAACTAAGAGCTCGATGGAAAGCTTGTCTGTTCCTCTTTCAAATGGCATTAACATATTTTACGAAAAGGCGTAAAAAATATCCTCGAAATCATTGAAGAATAAGTACCTTATCAGACGAAAATATGCCTTATCTAATAAGAGACATTTAAATTTTTTTAATTGCATAAATGGGCGTCATTTTATTCAGAATTAACAGTTTTTTACATGGACAATGAATTCGTTTAATTTTTGCCCATTAAATACTAGAATTATAGAAAAGTACTTTGCGAAAAGAATCGGCAGTAGAACGGAAACGTGTTGACCACCGATTAGTTTTTTGCTAATAACTCTTGCATCCTTCGACCGACTTCTTCAACTAAGAGCTCGATGGAAAGCTTGTCTGTTCCTCTTTCAGATGGCATTAACATATTTTACGAAAAGTCGTAAGATATAAAATTTTTTTGATCAAAACAAAAATATCCTAATTGCATAAATGGGTGGCATTTTATTCAAAATTAATAGTTTTTTACATGGACAAAAAATTCGTTTAATTTTTTCCCATTAAATACTAGAATTATAGAAAAGTACTTTGCGAAAATAATCGGCAGCAGGACGGAAACGTGTTGACCACCGATTAGTTTTTATACTTTTCACGTATGTGAAATAGTATAATAACTTTGTGCTGAAGTTTGTAACACACAAAAATATTCACTTGCGACTGTGTAAAGTATATATATTCTTGATCAGGACGACAAGACGAGTTTATTTAGCCATGTCCGTCTGGCCGTCTGTCCGTCCGTCTGTCTGTGTATATACAATCTCCTCCCACAGTTTTGAAGATATCGATCTGAAATTTTTCACAGAGACTTCTTATTTGAGCGATCAACTCATTTGTCGGATCCAGCCTAATCGGACCACTGGAACTGCTAGCCCCCATACGAAAAGAAGAAGAAAAGTGAACAAAACTTGAATCGTTGTATGGAAAACTTTTTTGTTTTGTATGATAGAGTGCTGACATTTTAAACACAGTAGTTAAACATAGTCCGACTAGATGCTTATCTGTTCGTCTTTCAGATGGCATTAACATATATCCTCGAAATCATTGAAGAAGAAGTACCTTATCAGACGAAAATATGCTTTATCTAATAAGAGACATTTAAATTTTATTAATTGCATAAATGGGTGGCATTTCATTCAGAATTAATAGTTTTTTACATGGACAAAAAATTCGTTTAATTTTTTCCCATTAAATACCAGAATTATAGAATAGTACTTTGCGAAAAGAATCGGCAGTAGGACGGAAACGAGTTGACCACCGATTAGTTTTTTGCTAATAACTCTTGCATCCTTTGACCGACTTCGTCAACTAACAGCTCGATGGAAGGCTTATCTGTTCCTCTTTCAGATAGCATTAACATATTTTACGAAAAGTCGAAAGAAATAAAATTTTTTTGATCAAAACTGAAATATCCTCGAAATCATTAAAGAAGAAGTACCTTATCAGACAAAAATATGCCTTATCTAATAAGAGAAATTTAAATTTTTTTAATTGCATAAATGGGCGGCATTTTATTCAGAATTAATAGTTTTTTACATGGACGAAAAATTCCTTTAATTTTTTCCCATTAAATACTAGAATTATAGAAAACTACTTTGCGAAAAGAATCGGCAGTAGGACGGAAACGTGTTGACCACCGATTACTTTTTTGCTAATAGCTCTTGCATCCTTCGACCGACTTCTTCGACTAAGAGTTCGATGGAAATCTTATCTGTTCCTCTTTCAGATGGCATTAACATATTTTACGAAAAGTCGTAAGAAATCGAATTTTTTTGATCAAAACTAAAATATCCTCGAAATCATTGAAGAAGAAGTACCTTATCAGACGAAAATATGCCTTATCTAATAAGAGACATCTAAATTTTTCTTATTGCATAAATGGGTGGAATTTTATTCAGAATTAATAGTTTTTTACATGGACAAAAAATTCGTTTAATTTTTTCCCATTAAATACTAGAATTATAGAAAAGTACTTTGCGAAAAGAATCGGCAGTAGGACGGAAACGTGTTGACCACCGATTAGTTTTTTGCTAATAGCTCTTGCATCCTTCGACCGACTTCTTCGACTAAGAGTTCGATGGAAAGCTTATCTGTTCCTCTCTCAGATGGCATTAACATATTTTGCTAATAGCTCTTGCATCCTTCGACCGACTTCTTCGACTAAGAGCTCGATGGAAAGCTTGTCTGTTCCTCTTTCAAATGGCATTAACATATTTTACGAAAAGGAGTAAAAAATATCCTCGAAATCATTGAAGAATAAGTACCTTATCAGACGAAAATATGCCTTATCTAATAAGAGACATTTAAATTTTTTTAATTGCATAAATGGGCGGCATTTTATTCAGAATTAATAGTTTTTTACATGGACAAAAAATTCGTTTAATTTTTTCCCATTAAATACTAGAATTATAGAAAAGTACTTTGCGAAAAGAATCGGCAGTAGGACGGAAACGTGTTGACCACCGATTAGTTTTTTGCTAATAGCTCTTGCATCCTTCGACCGACTTCTTCGACTAAGAGTTCGATGGAAAGCATATCTGTTCCTCTTTCAGATGGCATTAACATATTTTACGAAAAGTCGTAAGAAATAGAATTTTTTGATAAAAACTAAAATATCCTCGAAATCATTGAAGAAGAAGTACCTTATCAGACGAAAATATGCCTTATCTAATAAGAGACATCTACATTTTTCTAATTGCATAAATGGGTGGAATTTTATTCAGAATTAATCGTTTTTTACATGGACAAAAAATTCGTTTAATTTTTTCCCATTAAATACTAGAATTATAGAAAAGTAGTTTGCGAAAAGAATCGGCAGTAGGACGGAAACGTGTTGACCACCGATTAGTTTTTTGCTAATAGCTCTTGCATCCTTCGACCGACTTCTTCGACTAAGAGCTCGATGAAAAGCTTGTCTGTTCCTCTTTCAAATGGCATTAACATATTTTACGAAAAGTCGTAAGAAATAGAATTTTTTTGATCAAAACTAAAATATCCTCGAAATCATTGAAAAAGAAGTACCTTATCAGACGAATATATGCCTTATCTAATAAGAGACATCTAAATTTTTTTAATTACATAAATGGGCGGCATTTTATTCAGAATCAATAGTTGGTTACATGGACAAAAAATTCTTTTAATTTTTTCCCATTATATACTAGAATTATAGAAAAGTAGAAGTGTGTTGACCACCGATTAGTTTTTTGCTAATAACTCTTGCACCCTTTGATCGACTTCTTCAACTAACAGCTCGATGGAAAGCTTATCTGTTCCTCTTTCAGATGGCATTAACATATTTTACGAAAAGTCGTAAGAAATAAAATTTTTTTGATCAAAACTAAAATATCGTCGAAATCATTGAAGAAGAAGTACCTTATCAGACGAAAATATGCCTTATCTAATAAGAGACATTTAAATTTTTTTAATTGCATAAATGGGTGGCATTTCATTCAGAATTAATAGTTTTTTACATGGACAAAAAAATCGTTCAATTTTTTCCCATTAAATAACAGAATTATAGAAAATTACTTTGCGAAAAGAATCGGCAGTAGGACGGAAACGAGTTGACCACCGATTAGTTTTTTGCTAATAACTCTTGCATCCTTTGACCGACTTCGTCAACTAACAGCTCGATGGAAGGCTTATCTGTTCCTCTTTCAGATAGCATTAACATATTTTACGAAAAGTCGAAAGAAATAAAATTTGTTTGATCAAAACTGAAAACTGAAACTGAAATATCCTCGCAATCATTAAAGAAGAAGAACCTTATCAGACGAAAATATGCCTTATCTAATAAGAGACATTTAACTTTTTTTAATTGCATAAATGGGCGGCATTTTATTCAGAATTAATAGTTTTTTACATGGACAAAAAATTCGTTTAATTTTCTCCCATTAAATACTACAATTATAGAAAAAAACTTTGCGAAAATAATCGGCAGTAGGACGGAAACGTGTTGACCACCGATTAGTTTTTTGCTAATAACTCTTGCATCCTTCGACCGACTTCTTCAACTAAGAGCTCGATGGAAAGCTTGTCTGTTCCTCTTTCAAATGGCATTAACACATTTTACGAAAAGGCGTAAAAAATATCCTCGAAATCATTGAAGAAGAAGTACCATATCAGACGAAAATATGCCTTATCTAATAAGAGACATTTAAATTTTATTAATTGCATAAATGGGTGGCATTTCATTCAGAATTAATAGTTGTTTACATGGACAAAAAAATCGCGTGCAACACAGTCCACGTGTTTGAAGTGAAACTTTCTTTAAAAGAAACAAAAAACCAGTAAGGACGCTATAGTCGAGTATACTCGACAATATAATACCCTGCACACACAGTAGGCAGTGCAACACCCCAAATCTACAAAAAAAATTTTGATTTGACATCGCCCGATCAAATAGTGTTCAAAATATCAAGTAAATCGGTCAAAAAATATGGAATTCACGAAAGATTTGAGTTTGTAGGTCGTTGAGGGGTAACCATCAAAAAGAGGGGAATTTGGTGGTATGCAGTTTTAAAGATACATATTTACTGAGCTTGTGTACAAAATTTCAGGTTTGTATCTTTAATAGTTTTGAAGAAACAGCAATTTTAAGAAAACATCCGGGAGAGGGGAAATGAAGAGGAGGGGGAAAAATTGTGGTATGCAGTTTTGTAGAGCTACTTATACTGAGTCTTCATACCGACTTTCATGTTTCTATCTTTTTGGATGTTCGAGTTATAGCGTTTTAAAAAAGTGGGCGGTGCTGGATGGCCGGGAAGGAGTGGGCGTGGCACAAAACCGTTCAAACTTGATCCGCTGCCGAGCATCACGAGTCTACCCTCCAAATTTCAAGTGAATACGGACGGACAGACGGACAGACAGACGGACATAGCTCAATCAATTTCTCTTGTCGTCCTGATCAAGAATGTATATACTTTATGGGGTCCTCCTCCCCTCCTTCTGTGCGTTACATACATACATTTCGCTCAAACAAACACAATATTTCCCTGATACACAGTATGTGTACAGGGTATAACAAGAAATGTTTTGCATACAATGACGTAAATTTGCTTTTCTTCCTCTCATCAATGATTTATGGTAACAAAATTGGAGGATCTGTGCAACATTTCAGGTCGATGATTTCAAAACAATAACAAGGAATATTTAGGTGTCTGAGAAATATATTACAGATATTTTCACACTCTTGCAACATCTCTGACAACTTTCTCAGAGATTTTATTAAATTTAGCCTTCTTCTAAGATGTTAGAAATGTTTATGTGCCAAGAAATAAATTTTATGGTTTCCCCATAAATCTACATTAAAACAATTTGATATTTTACATGTTTTCAACAATAAATCTGCGTATAAAAAATCATTCCCAACTCAACCCAATTTTTGAGCTGGAAAACAATGAATCTGCTTGTATCTATTTTCGAAGATTGAAAAGTACATTCGAATTAAATTGTTAAACTAATCTTCAAATTATAGGTAATGTGAAATTGCATTTGAAATGGCTAAAAAAACTCGTAAAAATGGTGAATTATATTAAAATATGTACATATGTACCAATCATATTATTTGTTATTTGGGCAATTTGGAATGTGTACATTTTTGAATACGTAAATGCGAAGGAGAAGAATCAATTCAAATGTGCAGAGTGTCTCCCGAAGTCAAGTTTATTACCAAAGCTCCAATGTCTGGAATCTACTTGACTTTATTTGTTGCATATATAATTTAGTATCGGTGTTCACTTTTGAAATATTTTGAATTTTTAAATTAATTGTTTTCATTTGCTAATTACAGCAATGGAAAGGGTATTATTGTCAATTGCAAAACTGGATGGGCTTCAACATAATTGGGAGTTAATTAGCCACGCTAAGTAGCGGCCAACAACAAACACAATGCATACGCTCGACAGTGTCATAGGTAGCAACAACCACACTGTCCGACCTAACGGAGAATGCTTATGACGAAAATAACAACAACAAGAGTTGTTCTAATATTTAGAGTAAACATGCCAGGTTAGTTGTTGTTGCATATGCGCCAGATGGCGAAAGTGACGGTTGAAGAGGAATGCCAAAATTACAACTAAGCATGTTGTTGTTGTTATTTTTTTTATGACTACTAAGTTTATGACTACATACTGTCATTCTTTATTCTATTTCATTCTCTCGCAGGCTAAATCATATAAATGTATAGTCTGTCTCTTTTTCATGTCGTTTCATCGAGTTTCAAATCGCACCCATGCTAAAGAAGTTTCACTTCAAAAATCCGTTTAATTTTCTCCCATTAAATACTACAATTATAGAAAAAAACTTTGCGAAAATAATCGGCAGTAGGACGGAAACGTGTGGACCACCGATTAGTTTTTTGCTAATAACTCTTGCATCCTTCGACCGAATTCTTCAACTAAGAGCTCGATGGAAAGCTTGTCTGTTCCTCTTTCAAATGGCATTAACATATTTTACGAAAAGGCGTAAAAAATATCCTCGAAATCATTGAAGAATAAGTACCTTATCAGACGAAAATATGCCTTATCTAATAAGAGACATTTAAATTTTTTTAATTGCATAAATGGGCGTCATTTTATTCAGAATTAACAGTTTTTTACATGGACAATGAATTCGTTTAATTTTTGCCCATTAAATACTAGAATTATAGAAAAGTACTTTGCGAAAAGAATCGGCAGTAGAACGGAAACGTGTTGACCACCGATTAGTTTTTTGCTAATAACTCTTGCATCCTTCGACCGACTTCTTCAACTAAGAGCTCGATGGAAAGCTTGTCTGTTCCTCTTTCAGATGGCATTAACATATTTTACGAAAAGTCGTAAGATATAAAATTTTTTTGATCAAAACAAAAATATCCTAATTGCATAAATGGGTGGCATTTTATTCAAAATTAATAGTTTTTTACATGGACAAAAAATTCGTTTAATTTTTTCCCATTAAATACTAGAATTATAGAAAAGTACTTTGCGAAAATAATCGGCAGCAGGACGGAAACGTGTTGACCACCGATTAGTTTTTATACTTTTCACGTATGTGAAATAGTATAATAACTTTGTGCTGAAGTTTGTAACACACAAAAATATTCACTTGCGACTGTGTAAAGTATATATATTCTTGATCAGGACGACAAGACGAGTTTATTTAGCCATGTCCGTCTGGCCGTCTGTCCGTCCGTCTGTCTGTGTATATACAATCTCCTCCCACAGTTTTGAAGATATCGATCTGAAATTTTTCACAGAGACTTCTTTTTTGAGCGATCAACTCATTTGTCGGATCCAGCCTAAGCGGACCACTGGAACTGCTAGCCCCCATACGAAAAGTAGAAGAAAAGTGAACAAAACTTGAATCGTTGTATGGAAAACTTTTTTGTTTTGTATGATAGAGTGCTGAAATTTTAAACACAGTAGTTAAACATAGTCCGATTAGATGCTTATCTGTTCGTCTTTCAGATGGCATTAACATATATCCTCGAAATCATTGAAGAAGAAGTACCTTATCAGACGAAAATATGCTTTATCTAATAAGAGACATTTAAATTTTATTAATTGCATAAATGGGTGGCATTTCATTCAGAATTAATAGTTTTTTACATGGACAAAAAATTCGTTTAATTTTTTCCCATTAAATACCAGAATTATAGAATAGTACTTTGCGAAAAGAATCGGCAGTAGGACGGAAACGAGTTGACCACCGATTAGTTTTTTGCTAATAACTCTTGCATCCTTTGACCGACTTCGTCAACTAACAGCTCGATGGAAGGCTTATCTGTTCCTCTTTCAGATAGCATTAACATATTTTACGAAAAGTCGAAAGAAATAAAATTTTTTTTATCAAAACTGAAATATCCTCGAAATCATTAAAGAAGAAGTACCTTATCAGACGAAAATATGCCTTATCTAATAAGAGAAATTTAAATTTTTTTAATTGCATAAATGGGCGGCATTTTATTCAGAATTAATAGTTTTTTACATGGACGAAAAATTCCTTTAATTTTTTTCTCATTAAATACTAGAATTATAGAAAAGTACTTTGCGAAAAGAATCGGCAGTAGGACGGAAACGTGTTGACCATCGATTAGTTTTTTGCTAATAGCTCTTGCATCCTTCGACCGACTTCTTCGACTAAGAGTTCGATGGAAATCTTATCTGTTCCTCTTTCAGATGGCATTAACATATTTTACGAAAAGTCGTAAGAAATAGAATTTTTTTGATCAAAACTAAAATATCCTCGAAATCATTGAAGAATAAGTACCTTATCAGACGAAAATATGCCTTATCTAATAAGAGACATCTACATTTTTCTAATTGCATAAATGGGTGGAATTTTATTCAGAATTAAAAGATTTTTACATGGACAAAAAATTCGTTTAATTTTTTCCTATTAAATACCAGAATTATAGAAAAGGACTTTGCGAAAAGAATCGGCAGTAGGACGGAAACGTGTTGACCACCGATTAGTTTTTTTCTAATAACTCATGCATCCTTCGACTGACTTCTTCGACTAAGAGCTCGATTGAAAGCTTATCTGTTCCTCTTTCAGATGGCCTTAACTTATTTTACGAAAAGTCATAAAAAATAAAATTTTTTTGATCAAAACTAAAATATCCTCGAAATCATTGCAGAAGAAGTACCTTATCAGACGAAAATATGCCTTATTTAATAAGAGACATTTTAATTTTTTTAATTGCATAAATGGGCGGAATCTTATTCAGAATTAATAGTTTTTTACATGGACAAAAAATTCGTTTAATGTTTTCCCATTAAATACCAGAATTATAGAAAAGTACTTCGCGAAAAGAATCGGCAGTAGGACGGAAACGTGTTGACCACCGATTAGTTTTTTGATAATAACTCTTGCAGAGTTCGATGGAAAGCTTATCTGTTCCTCTTTCAGATGGCATTAACATATTTTACGAAAAGTCATAAGAAATAAAATTTTTTGATCAAAACTAAAATATCCTCGAAATCATTGAAGAAGAAGTACCTTATCAGACGAAAATATGCCTTATCTAATAGGAGACATTTAAATTTTTTGAATTGCATAAATGGGCGGCATTTTATTCAGAATTAATAGTTTTTTACATGGACAAAAAATTGGTTTAATGTTTTCCCATTAAATACCAGAATTATAGAAAAAGACTTTGCGAAAAGAATCGGCAGTAGGACGGAAACGTGTTGACCACCGATTAGTTTTTTGATAATAACTCTTACAGAGTTCGATGGAAAGCTTATCTGTTCCTCTTTCAGATGGCATTAACATATTTTACGAAAAGTCATAAGAAATAAAATTTTTTTGATCAAAACTAAAATATCCTCGAAATCATTGAAGAAGAAGTACCTTATCAGACGAAAATATGCCTTATCTAATAAGAGACATTTAAATTTTTTTAATTGCATAAATGGGCGCCATTTTATTCAGAATTAATAGCATCTCTTGCCTGTCCGCAGGACCTTGCAGTGTCTAGCAAAGGTGACGGACCCAAGTCTCTCAGACCTAGTCTGAGGGGCTTGGGCCCGAAGCCATGGTCAGAGGTACTTGGCAGCAAGTATAAACTGCATCACCAATGATGGGAAGAAAGAGCAAAGGAGCAACTCGGGCTTGGATGTCGGCCCAAACGTCGGTGGGAGTTGTGACCGCTACCACCGGCGGGCACGGGGAGGAGCAATTCTCTCTGCGTGTCGCCAGTGGTCACAGTGACGGAACGCGCGCGAGTGCGCTCCGTCGCCAGGAGGGTACAGAGCTGGAACCAACTGCCACAGAGTCGGAGTTTGTGTTCACAGGCCCATCGATGCCGGCAGCCGAGCTAGCGCTTGCGCTAGCGGAGCCGCCGCTAGACGATGAGTCATCGAGCACAGATGAAGGTAAAGTGACGGTTGTCCAGGGACAACCCAAAAAGATCCAAGCAGACGATGATCTCAAACGCAAACGGCTGTCTGGGTACAAGACCTCTCTAAAGTTCCTTAAGGGACTGGAGGGTCGCGACCCGGGTTCGCTGAGCGGCCGAGAAAAGAGACTGCGCAAAAAGCATGAGTACAACGTGCGACTGTATATGAGACTTGCCGGCTCGCCTGGCAACACTCAGACCACCGCACAAAGTACGAGTGCTCAGTGCCGAGGGAAACCTGCCGCAGCCACACCCCCCGTAAAGGAGGGAACGGCTAGCAAGAGTACCGCACCAGCAAATAAGAGACAACGGTCTGATGACTCGGCGAAGGCTTCGGTGAGCAAGCGGAAACGTCCAGGGGAATTTCTGGCAAGCTGAAGCTCGAAGCCGGAGCTGCAGGTGGCCATTATCGATAGGAGGGACCCGGAAGGGAATTTTCCTACCGAGAACAGGCTCATCCTTGAAGAGTCAATCGACCGGGCGATAGCAGATGCCATCACTCGGCCAGAAAATCCCTTCGTGGCAGAGTTTGACGGTATCAACTGGTACAAGGATGTCAAGGTTGTGGCATGTGCCAATGAGGAGTCCCTGCGGCTCCTCAAGGACACATTGCTGAAACTAGACGCCCCATGGCCGGGTGCTAAGATTGACGTCGTCCCCGTGGACCAAATTCCGGCTCGAACGATCATTAAGGTCTGGATCCCACCTCCAATTATGGAGGATCGAACCACTCTCTTATTGATCAAGAGCCAGAACGCGGACTGCGACACCGGGGACTGGACAATCAAGAGAGGGCTGGCCCGCGACAAGGGAAACGGCAAGGACCTATGGATCAGTATTGGTCCGGAGTCCAGACGCCAACTCCTGAGCAGGCAAGGCCGTCTGAAGATGGGAATGGGTTGCCTTCGGGCAATCATTCCTGGAGGCGCCGGGCGCGAAGATGATAGGTCAACCGGAGAGACTTAAGGTGGTGCAGATTAATCTGCATCATTCAAGGGTCCCCTCGATCGACCTACTACGGTGGATGGACAGGGAGAGGGTAGACGTGGCTCTTATCCAGGAGCCCTGGATCGTGAGTGAAAGGGTTTGCGGTTTAGGTGCCCGCGGCTACAATCTCCTTGTCCCTACAACTGTAGGTAAGTCCAGAACCTGTATCGTGGTAAGAACCGGACTTAATGTTCTTTTCTCTTCCCGTTACAGCAACAACGACCTGACGGTAGTGTTATGCGAGCGAAGGAACGGTCCCAAACTATACCTGGCCTCGGCATATCTACCGTATGAAGAGAGGGATCCACCGTCAGAGAGCGTCCAACCCCTTTCCGGCATGCGCAGGAGGAGGGCACTGACTTAATCCTGGGGTGTGATGCTAATGATCACCACACAATGTGGGGAAGCAAAGATATCAACGTGAGAGGAGAATCGCTGTGTGAATTCAGTTCGTGCACAAATCTTAATGTGTGTAACCGGGGTGACCACCCCACATTCCGCAATAAGAACCGTGCTGAGGTTATTGACATAACTCTAGCGACCAACAGTGACTCCCTCTCTGTTGCAGACTGGCACGTATCCACGGAATGTTCCTTCTCGGACCATTACAGGATAGTGTTCGAAGTGGAATGGTTCAGAGAGGCCAAACGCCCCTTCAGGAACCCAAAACGAACTGACTGGGTCAAGTTCTCTCAACTTGTCAAGGAGTTACTCCCAAACCACCCAGTGGGTAGGCTGGACAACCCGGACAAACTGGAGAAATCGACCAGAACCGTCACGGAAGCCCTATGTAAGGCAACAGGTGGTGGACACCGGAGCTTGGAAGGATACGGAAGGAAACGAGAAGACTCTACAATAGAGCGAAAGACAGAAACTGCCAGGGGGACTGGGACGCCTACCACCTCAGTTTCAAAGTTTTCAAGAAAGAATGATTCTTGGGCCGCTTTCTGCGAGGATCTGACCAGCACCACAGAATCGTCCAGACTTCGAAGGTTGCTAGCGAAAGATCCAGCCACACCAGGCTTGCTTTGCGATCTAGATGGCAAATTCGCTAAAGACAGCCAGGAGTCTCTACAACTCCTCATGAACACACACTTTCCGGGATGCTTGGAAGCTGATGATGAATCTGGGTTCAGCATCAGCGAAGAGCCGGAACAGGCAGTGGACCTAGAGGGTGAGGCCGTAGTAAGGGAAATCCTTACCAAAGAGAAGATAATCTGGGCTATCAAGTCGTTCCATCCCAACAAATCAGCTGGACCGGATGACATCAGACCGGCCATGATGCAAGTGGTGAGTGAGCACCTGTCGCACTGGCTACTGGAAATCTTCAGGGGATGTCTCCTCACAGGATACATCCCAAAGTACTGGAGAGAAGTGAGGGTGGCTTTCATTCCCAAAGCAGGAAAGATCAACCATTGCTCACCAAAAGATTATAGGCCCATTAGTCTTTCATCGTTTTTATTGAAAACATTGGAGAGACTCCTGGACCTGCATCTCAGAAGTAAGCTGACACCTCACACTTTCAGCGGATCTCAACACGCCTATCTTAAGGGTAAATCAGTTGAGACCGCTTTGCACGAGGTAGTTAGCACAATTGAAAAAACATTGCGGAGAAAGGAGTTTACGTTGGCGGCTTTTCTGGACATAGAAGGTGCCTTCAACAATGTCAGGATCGAGTCTATTACGACTGCACTTGTCAAAATTGGCTCACACCCGACAATCACTCGATGGCTTAGCAACATGCTCTGCCACAGAGTGATAAACGCCCAACTCTGCACCTCGGCAATTAGGAGGAAGGTGGTCAGGGGAACTCCGCAAGGGGGTGTCATATCTCCCTTGTTGTGGAACCTTGTCCTTAATGATCTTCTCCTAAAACTGGAAAATAGGGGATGTAGAGTGACGGCCTATGCAGACGACCTGGTGCTTATGGTAACAGGCAGATTCCTGCCTACAATCAGTGAGCTCCTAAACGGCGCATTGAGCCTAACTCTTCGATGGGCAGAGCAGAACGGTCTGGGGGCCAACCCACAAGAGACCGAGCTTGTTTTGTTCACCCGGAAATACAAGATCCCAAGCTTCAAACTCCCGACACTGGGCGGAACGGAGCTTGTGCTTTCAAAGGAGGCCAAGTACCTTGGAGTGATCCTCGACTCTAAACTCTCCTGGAGGAGGAACTCGGAGGAGAGGATGAAAAAGGCACTACAGGCCTTTTTTGTATGCAAAAAGACTTTCGGTAAAGGATGGGGACTGCAACCGTATATCATTCATTGGTTTTACACAGCAGTCGTCAAACCTATACTTACTTATGGAGCGCTGGTTTGGTGGGAGGCGGGTCACACCAACTCCCATCTAAACAACCTTCGTAAGGTACAAAGACTCGCTTGCCTGGGAGTAACAGGATGCATTCGTTCTACCCCCCAGGCAGCGCTTGATGTGATGTTAAATCTGAAACCAATTGGAGTCTCCCTCAAGCACGTGGCAGCAAGAAGTGCAGTCAGGCTGCAAGCCCAGGGACTTCTTAAGCCTTGTGTTGCGGGCCACAGTACCATCCTACGCTCAGTAGGAACCTCTGTGGCAGAGGAGAACGACTACTGGGTTTCAGATCTCAAATGGGAAGACGAATTTACTGTCGAATTTCCTAATAGAGCAGATTGGCAACTCGAAACTCCCGTGAGGCAGAACGAGCTGTCAATCTATACAGACGGACCGAAGACGAGGGAAGGAACTGGATCGGGGGTCTACTCTGATGACCCTTCGGTTCAACTCTCCTTTCGTCTTCCTGACTATTGTAGCGTGTTCCAAGCGGACATCTACGCCGTTTGGCGGGCGGCTAAATTGATACACACCTTGAGTGAGAGCCCGAGGAACGTATCGATCTACGTTGATAGCCAAGCAGCGCTTAAAGCTCTCTCGTCGAACACGGTAAAGAGTAAGCTCATCCGGGACACCGTTTTCGACTAACAGCTGGATGGAAAGCTTGTCTGTTCCTCTTTCAGATGGCATTAACATATTTTACGAAAAGTCGTAAGAAATAGAATTTTTTTGATCAAAACTAAAATATCCTCGAAATCATTGAAGAATAAGTACCTTATCAGACGAAAATATGCCTTATCTAATAAGAGACATTTAAATTTTTTTAATTGCATAAATGGGCGGCATTTTATTCAGAATTAATAGTTTTTTACATGGACCAAAAATTCGTTTAATTTTTTCCCATTAAATACCAGAATTATAGAAAAGGACTTTGCGAAAAGAATCGGCAGTAGGACGGAAACGTGTTGACCACCGATTAGTTTTTTGCTAATAACTCTTGCATCCTTCGACCGAGTTCTTCGACTTAGATCTCGATGCAAAGCTTATCTGTTCCTCTTTCAGATGGCATTAACATATTTTACGAAAAGTCGTAAGAAATAAAGTTTTTTTGGTCAAAACTAAAATATCCTCGAAATCATTGAAGAATAAGTACCTTATCAGACCAAAATATGCCTTATCTAATAAGAGACATTTAAATTTTTTTAATTGCATAAATGTGCGGCATTTTATTCAGAATTAATAGTTTTTTACATGGACAAAAAATTCGTTTAATTTTTTCCCATTAAATACCAGAATTATAGAAAAGGACTTTGCGAAAAGAATCGGGAGTAGGACGGAAACGTGTTGACCACCGATTAGTTTTTTTCTAATAACTCATGCATCCTTCGACTGACTTCTTCGACAAAGAGCTCGATGGAAAGCTTATCTGTTCCTCTTTCAGATGGCATTAACTTATTTTACGAAAAGTCATAAGAAATAAAATGTTTTTGATCAAAACTAAAATATCCTCGAAATCATTGAAGAAGAAGTACCTTATCAGACGAAAATATGCCTTATCTAATAAGAGACATTTAAATTTTTTTAATTGCATAAATGGGCGGAATCTTATTCAGAATTAATAGTTTTTTACCATGGACAAAAAATTCGTTTAATGTTTTCCCATTAAATACCAGAATTGTAGAAAAGTACTTCGCGAAAAGAATCGGCAGTAGGACGGAAACGTGTTGACCACCGATTAGTTTTTTGCTAATAACTCTTGCAGAGTTCGATGGAAAGCTTATCTGTTCCTCTTTCAGATGGCATTAACATATTTTACGAAAAGTCATAAGAAATAACATTTTTTGATCAAAACTAAAATATCCTCGAAATCATTGAAGAAGAAGTACCTTATCAGACGAAAATATGCCTTATCTAATAAGAGACATTTAAATTTTTTTAATTGCATAAATGGGTGGCATTTTATTCAGAATTAATAGTTTTTTACATGGACAAAAAATTGGTTTAATGTTTTCGAATTAAATACCAGAATTATAGAAAAGTACTTTGCGAAAAGAATCGGCAGTAGGACGGAAACGTGTTGACCACCGATTAGTTTTTTGATAATAACTCTTGCAGAGTTCGATGGAAAGCTTATCTGTTCCTCTTTCAGATGGCATTAACATATTTTACGAAAAGTCATAAGAAATAAACTTTTTTTTATCAAAACTAAAATATCCTCGAAATCATTGAAGAAGAAGTACCTTATCAGACGAAAATATGCCTTATCTAATAAGAGACATTTAAATTTTTTTAATTGCATAAATGGGCGGCATTTTATTCAGAATTAATAGTTTTTTACATGGACAAAAAATTCGTTTAATGTTTTCCCATTAAATACTAGAATTATAGAAAAGGACTTTGCGAAAAGAATCGGCAGTAGGACGGAAACGTGTTGACCACCGATTAGTTTTTGACTAATAACTCTTGCATCCTCCGACCGACTTCTTCGACTAAGAGCTGGATGGAAAGCTTGTCTGTTCCTCTTTCAGATGGCATTAACATATTTTACGAAAAGTCGTAAGAAATAGAATTTTTTTGATCAAAACTAAAATATCCTCGAAATCATTGAAGAATAAGTACCTTATCAGACGAAAATATGCCTTATCTAATACAAGACATTTAAATTTTTTTAATTGCATAAATGGGCGGAATCTTATTGAGAATTAATAGTTTTTTACATGGACAAAAAATTCGTTTAATGTTTTCCCATTAAATACCAGAATTATAGAAAAGTACTTCGCGAAAAGAATCGGCAGTAGGACGGAAACGTGTTGACCACCAATTAGTTTTTTGCTAATAACTCTTGCATCCTTCGACCGAGTTCTTCGACTTAGATCTCGATGCAAAGCTTATCTGTTCCTCTTTCAGATAGCATTAACATATTTTACGAAAAGTCATAAGAAATAAATTTTTTTTGATCAAAACTAAAATATCCTCGAAATCATTGAAGAAGAAGTACCTTATCAGACGAAAATATGCCTTATCTAATAGGAGACATTTAACTTTTTTTAATTGCATTAATGGGAAGCATTTTATTCAGAATTAATAGTTTTTTACATGAACACAAAAATTCGTTTAATTTTTTCCCATTAAATACTATAATTATAGAAAAGTACTTTGCGAAAAGAATCGGCAGTAGGACGGAAACGTGTTGACCACCGATTAGTTTTTGACTAATAACTCTTGCATCCTCCGACCGACTTCTTCAACTAAGAGCTCGATGGAAAGCTTGTCTGTTCCTCTTTCAAATGGCATTAACATATTTTACGAAAAGGCGTAAAAAATATCGTCGAAATCATTGAAGAATAAGTACCTTATCAGACGAAAATATGCCTTATCTAAGAAGAGACATTTAAATTTTTTTAATTGCATAAATGGGTGGCATTTTATTCAGAATTAATAGTTTTTTACATGAACACAAAAATTCGTTTAATTTTTTCCCATTAAATACTATAATTATAGAAAAGTACTTTGCGAAAAGAATCGGCAGTAGGACGGAAACGTGTTGACCACCGATTAGTTCTTTGCTAATAACTCTTGCATCCTTCGACCGAATTCTTCGACTAAGAGCTGGATGGAAAGCTTATCTTTTCCTCTTTCTGATAGCATTAACATATTTTACGAAAAGTCGTAAGAAATAAAATTTTTTGGATCAAAACTGAAATATCCTCGCAATCATTAACGAAGAAGAACCTTATCAGACGAAAATATGCCTTATCTAATAAGAGACATTAAAATTTTTTTAATTGCATAAATGGGCGGCATTTTATTCAGAATTAACAGTTTTTTACATGGACAAAAAATTCGATTAATTTTTTCCCATTAAATACTAGAATTATAGAAAAGTACTTCGCGAAAAAAATCGGCAGTAGGACGGAAACGTGTTGACCACCGATTAGTTTTTTGCTAATAACTCTTGCATCCTTCGACCGACTTCTTCAACTTAGAGCTCGATGGAAAGCTTGTCTGTTCCTCTTTCAGATAGCATTAACATATTTTACGAAAAGTCGTAAGATATAAAATTTTTTTGATCAAAACTAAAATATCCTAATTGCATAAATGGGTGGCATTTTATTTGAAATTAATAGTTTTTTACATGGACAAAAAATTCGTTTAATTTTTTCCCATTAAATACTAGAATTATAGAAAAGTACTTTGCGAAAATAATCGGCAGCAGGACGGAAACGTGTTGACCACCGATTAGTTTTTATACTTTTCACGTATGTGAAACAGTATAATAACTTTGTGCTGAAGTTTGTAACACACAAAAATATTCACTTGCGACTATATAAAGTATATGTATTCTTGATCAGGACGACAAGACGAGTTGATTTAGCCATGTCCGTCTGGCCGTCTGTCTGTATATATAAAATCTCCTCCCACAGTTTTGAAGATGTCGATCTGAAATTTTGAACAGAGACTTCTTATTTGAGCGATCATCTCATTTGTCGGATCCAGCCTAATCGGACCACTGGAACTGGTAGCCCCCATACGAAAAGAAGAAGAAAAGTGAACAAAACTTGAATCGTTGTATGGAAAACTTTTTTGTTTTGTATAATAGACTGCTGAAATTTTAAACACAGTAGTTTAACATAGTCCGACTAGATGTTTATCTGTTCCTCTTTCAGATGGCATTAGCATATATCCTCGAAATCATTGAAGAAGAAGTACCTTATCAGACGAAAATATGCTTTATCTAATAAGAGACATTTAAATTTTATTAATTGCATAAATGGGTGGCATTTCATTCAGAATTAATAGTTTTTTACATGGACAAAAAATTCGTTTAATTTTTTCCCATTAAATACCAGAATTATAGAAAAGTACCTTGCGAAAAGAATCGGCAGTAGGACGGAAACGAGTTGACCACCGATTAGATATTTGCTAATAACTCTTGCATCCTTTGACCGACTTCGTCATTTAACAGCTCGATGGAAGGCTTATCTGTTCCTCTTTCAGATAGCATTAACATATTTTACGAAAAGTCTTACGAAATAGATTTTTTTTGATCAAAACTAAAATATCCTCGAAATCATTGAAGAATAAGTACCTTATCAGACGAAAATATGCTTATATAATAAGAGATATTAAGATTTTTTTAATTGCATAAATGGGCGGCATTTTATTCAGAATTAATAGTTTTTTACATGGACAAAAAATTCGTTTAATTTTTTCCCATTAAATACTAGAATTATAGAAAAGTACTTTGCGAAAAAAATCGGCAGTAGGACGGAAACGTGTTGACCACCGATTAGTTTTTTGCTAATAGCTCTTGCATCCTTCGACCGACTTCTTCGACTAAGAGCTCGATAGAAAGCTTGTCTGTTCCTCTTTCAGATGGCATTAACATATTTTACGAAAAGTCGTAAGATATAAAATTTTTTGGATCAAAACAAAAATATCCTAATTGCATAAATGGGTGGCATTTTATTCAAAATTAATAGTTTTTTACATGGATAAAAAATTCGTTTAATTTTTTCCCATTAAATACTAGAATTATAGAAAAGTACTTTGCGAAAATAATCGGCAGCAGGACGGAAACGTGTTGACCACCGATTAGTTTTTTGCTAATAGCTCTTGCATCCTTCGACCGACTTCTTCGACTAAGAGCTCGATGGAAAGCTTGTCTGTTCCTCTTTCAGATGGCATTAACATATTTTACGAAAAGTCGTAAGAAATAGAATTTTTTTGATCAAAACTAAAATATGCTCGAAATCATTGAAGAATAAGTACCTTATCAGACGAAAATATGCCTTATCTAATAAGAGATATCTAAATTTTTCTAATTGCATAAATGGGTGGAATTTTATTCAGAATTAATAGTTTTTTACATGGACAAAAATTCGTTTAATTTTTTCCCATTAAATACTAGAATTATAGAAAAGTACTTTGCGAAAATAATCGGCAGCAGGACGGAAACGTGTTGACCACCGATTAGTTTTTTGCTAATAGCTCTTGCATCCTTTGACCGACTTCTTCGACTAAGAGCTCGATGGAAAGCTTGTCTGTTCCTCTTTCAGATGGCATTAACATATTTTACGAAAAGTCGTAAGAAATAGAATTTTTTTGATCAAAACTAAAATATCCTAATTGCATAAATGGGTGGCATTTTATTCAAAATTAATAGTTTTTTACATGGACAAAAAATTCGTTTAATTTTTTCCCATTAAATACTAGAATTATATAAAAGTACTTTGCGAAAAGAATCGGCAGCAGGACGGAAACGTGTTGACCACCGATTAGTTTTTATACTTTTCACGTATGTGAAACAGTATAATAACTTTGTGCTGAAGTTTGTAACACACAAAAATATTCACTTGCGACTATATAAAGTATATGTATTCTTGATCAGGACGACAAGACGAGTTGATTTAGCCATGTCCGTATGGCCGTCTGTCTGTATATATAAAATCTCCTCCCACAGTTTTGAAGATGTCGATCTGAAATTTTGAACAGAGACTTCTTATTTGAGCAATCAACACATTTGTCGGATCCAGCCTAATCGGACCACTGGAACTGGTAGCCCCCATACGAAAAGAAGAAGAAAAGTGAACAAAACTTGAATCGTTGTATGGAAAACTTTTTTGTTTTGTATAATAGAGTGCTGAAATTTTAAACACAGTAGTTTAACATAGTCCGACTAGATGTTTATCTGTTCCTCTTTCAGATGGCATTAGCATATATCCTCGAAATCATTGAAGAAGAAGTACCTTATCAGACGAAAATATGCTTTATCTAATAAGAGACATTTAAATTTTATTAATTGCATAAATGGGTGGCATTTCATTCAGAATTAACAGTTTTTTACATGGACAATGAATTCGTTTAATTTTTGACCATTAAATACTAGAATTATAGAAAAGTACTTTGCGAAAAGAATCGGCAGTAGAACGGAAACGTGTTGACCACCGATTAGTTTTTTGCTAATAACTCTTGCATCCTTCGACCGACTTCTTTAACTAAGAGCTCGATGGAAAGCTTGTCTGTTCCTCTTTCAGATGGCATTAACATATTTTACGAAAAGTCGTAAGATATAAAATTTTTTTGATCAAAACAAAAATATCCTAATTGCATAAATGGGTGGCATTTTATTCAAAATTAATAGTTTTTTACATGGACAAAAAATTCGTTTAATTTTTTCCCATTAAATACTAGAATTATAGAAAAGTACTTTGCGAAAATAATCGGCAGCAGGACGGAAACGTGTTGACCACCGATTAGTTTTTTGCTAATAGCTCTTGCATCCTTCGACCGACTTCTTCGACTAAGAGCTCGATGGAAAGCTTGTCTGTTCCTCTTTCAGATGGCATTAACAAATTTTACGAAAAGTCGTAAGAAATAGAATTTTTTTGATCAAAACTAAAATATCCTCGAAATCATTGAAGAAGACGTACCTTATCAGACGAAAATATGCCTTATCTAATAAGAGACATCTAAATTTTTCTAATTGCATAAATGGGTGGAATTTTATTCAGAGTTTATATTTTTTTACATGGACAAAAAATTCGTTTAATTTTTTCCCATTAAATACTAGAATTATAGAAAAGTACTTTGCGAAAATAATCGGCAGCAGGACGGAAACGTGTTGACCACCGATTAGTTTTTTGCTAATAACTCTTGCATCCTTCGACCGACTTCTTCGACTAAGAACTGGATGGAAAGCTTGTCTGTTCCTCTTTCAGATGGCATTAACATATTTTACGAAAAGTTGTAAGAAATAGAATTTTTTTGATCAAAACTAAAATATCCTCGAAATCATTGAAGAATAAGTACCTTATCAGACGAAAATATGCCTTATATTATAAGAGACATTAAGATTTTTTTAATTGCATAAATGGGCGGCATTTTATTCAGAATTAATAGTTTGTTACATGGACGAGAAATTCGTTTAATTTTTTCCTATTAAATACTAGAATTATAGAAAAGTACTTTGCGAAAAGAATCGGCAGTAGGACTGAAACGTGTTGACCACCGATTAGTTTTTTGCTAATTACTCTTGCATCCTTTGACCGACTTCTTCGACTAAGAGCGCGATGGAAAGCTTATCTGTTCCTCTTTCAGATGGCATTAACATATTTTACGAAAAGTCGTAAGAAATAAAATTTTTTTTATCAAAACTAAAATATCCTCGAAATCATTGAAGAAGAAGTACCTTATAACACGAAAATATGCCTTATCTAATAAGAGACATTTAAATTTTTTTAATTGCATAAATGGGCGGCATTTTATTCAGAATTAATAATTTGCTACATGGACAAAAAATTCGTTTAATTTTTTCCCATTATATACTAGAATTATACAAAAGTAGAAACGTGTGGACCACCGATTAGTTTTTTGCTAATAACTCTTGCATCCTTTGGCCGACTTCTTCAACTAACAGCTCGATGGAAGGCTTATCTGTTCCTCTTTCAGATGGCATTAACATATTTTACGAAAAGTCGTAAGAAATAAAATTTTTTTTATCAAAACTAAAATATCCTCAAAATCATTGAAGAAGAAGTACCTTATAAGACGAAAATATGCCTTATCTAATAAGAGACATTTAAATTTTTTTAATTGCATAAATGGGCGGCATTTTATTCAGAATTAATAGTTTGTTACATGGACAAAAAATTCGTTTAATTTTTTCCCATTATATACTAGAATTATAGAAAAGTAGAAATGTGTTGACCACCGATTAGTTTTTTGCTAATAACTCTTGCATCCTTTGACCGACTTCTTCAACTAACAGCTCGATGGAAGGCTTATCTGTTCCTCTTTCAGATGGCATTAACATATTTTACGAAAAGTCGTAAGAAATAAAATTTTTTTTATCAAAACTAAAATATCCTCGAAATCATTGAAGAAGAAGTATCTTATAAGACAAAAAAATACCTTATCTAATAAGAGACATTTAAATTTTTTTAACGGCATAAATGGGCGGCATTTTATTCAGAATTAATAGTTTGTTACATGGACGAGAAATTCGTTTAATTTTTTCTCTTTAAATACTAGAATTATAGAAAAGTACTTTGCGAAAAGAATCGGCAGTAGGACTGAAACGTGTTGACCACCGATTAGTTTTTTGCTAGTTACTCTTGCATCCTTTGACCGACTTCTTCAACTAACAGCTCGATGGAAGGCTTATCTGTTCCTCTTTCAAATGACATTAACATATTTTATGAAAAGTTGTAAGAAATAACATTTTTTTTTATCAAAACTAAAATATCCTCGAAATCATTGAAGAAGAAGTATCTTATAAGACGAAAATATGCCTTATCTAATAAGAGACATTTAAATTTTTTTAATTGCATAAATGGGCGGCATTTTATTCAGAATTAATAATTTGCTACATGGACAAAAAATTCGTTTAATTTTTTCCCATTATATACTAGAATTATACAAAACTAGAAACGTGTGGACCACCGATTAGTTTTTTGCTAATAACTCTTGCATCCTTTGACCGACTTCTTCAACTAACAGCTCGATGGAAGGCTTATCTGTTCCTCTTTCAGATGGCATTAACATATTTTATGAAAAGTTGTAAGAAATAAATTTTTTTTTATCAAAACTAAAATATCCTCGAAATCATTGAAGAAGAAGTATCTTATAAGACGAAAATATGCCTTATCTAATAAGAGACATTTAAATTTTTTTAATGGCACAAATAGGCGGCATTTTATTCAGAATTAATAGTTTGTTACATGGACAAAAAATTCGATTAATTTTTTTCCATTAAATACTAGAATTATAGAAAAGTACTTTGCGAAAAGAATCGGCAGTAGGACGGAAACGTGTTGACCACCAATTAGTTTTTTGCTAATCCTTCGACCGAATTCTTCGACTAAGAGCTCGATGGAAAGCTTATCTGTTCCTCTTTCAGATGGAATTAACATATTTTACGAAAAGTCGTAAGAAATAAAATTTTTTCGATCAAAACTGAAATATCCTCGAAATCATTGAAGAAGAAGTACCTTATAAGACGAAAATATGCCTTATCTAATAAGAGACATTTAAATCTTTTTAATTGCATAAATGGGCGGCATTTTATTCAGAATTAATAGTTTGTTACATGGACAAAAAATTCTTTTAATTTTTTCCCATTATATACTAGAATTATAGAAAAGTAGAAATGTGTTGACCACCGATTAGTTTTTTGCTAATAACTATTGCACCCTTTGACCGACTTCTTCAACTAACAGCTCGATGGAAGGCTTATCTGTTCCTCTTTCAGATGGCATTAGCATATTTTACGAAAAGTTGTAAGAAATAACATTTTTTTTATCAAAACTAAAATATCCTCGAAATCATTGAAGAAGAAGTACCTTATAAGACGAAAATATGCCTTATCTAATAAGAGACATTTAAATTTTTTTAATTGCATAAATGGGCGGCATTTTATTCAGAATTAATAGTTTTTTACATGGACAAAAAATTCTTTTATTTTTTTCCCATTATATACTAGAATTATAGAAAAGTAGAAACGTGTTGACCACCGATTAGTTTTTTGCTAATAACTCTTGCATCCTTTTGCCGACTTCTTCAACTAACAGCTCTATGGAAGGCTTATCTGTTCCTCTTTCAGATGGCATTAACATATTTTACGAAAAGTCGTAAGAAATAGAATTTTTTTGATCAAAACTAAAATACCCTCGAAATCATTGAAGAATAAGTACCTTATCAGACGAAAATATGCCTTATCTAGTAAGAGACATCTAAATTTTTCTAATTGAATAAATGGGTGGAATTTTATTCAGAATTAATAGTTTTTTACATGGACAAAAAATTCGTTTAATTTTTTCCCATTAAATACTAGAATTATAGAAAAGTACTTTGCGAAAAGAATCGGCAGTAGGACGGAAACGTGTTGACCACCGATTAGTTTTTAGCTAATAACTCTTGCACACTTTGATCGACTTCTTCAACTAACAGCGCGATGGAAGGCTTATCTGTTCCTCTTTCAGATGGCATTAACATATTTTACGAAAAGTCGTAAGAAATATAATTTTTTTTATCAAAACTAAAATATCCTCGAAATCATTGAAGAAGAAGTATCTTATAAGACGAAAATATGCCTTATCTAATAAGAGACATTTAAATTTTTTTAACGGCATAAATGGGCGGCATTTTATTCAGAATTAATAGTTTGTTACATGGACGAAAAATTCGTTTAATTTTTTCCCATTAAATACTAGAATTATAGAAAAGTACTTTGCGAAAAGAATCGGCAGTAGGACTGAAACGTGTTGACCACCGATTAGTTTTTTGCTAATTACTCTTGCATCCTTTGACCGACTTCTTCGATTAAGAGCTCGATGGAAAGCTTATCTGTTCCTCTTGCAGATGGCATTAACATATTTTACGAAAAGTCGTAAGAAATAAAATTTTTTTATCAAAACTAAAATATCCTCAAAATCATTGAAGAAGAAGTACCTTATAAGACGAAAATATGCCTTATCTAATAAGAGACATTTAAATTTTTTTAATTGCATAAATGGGCTGCATTTTATTTAGAATTAATAGTTTGTTACATGGACAAAAAATTCGTTTAATTTTTTCCCATTATATACTATAATTATAGAAAAGTAGAAATGTGTTGACCACCGATTAGTTTTTTGCTAATAACTCTTGCACCCTTTGACCGACTTCTTCAACTAACAGCTCGATGGAGGGCTTTTCTGTTCCTCTTTCAGATGGCATTAACATATTTTACGAAAAGTCGTAAGAAATAGAATTTTTTTGATCAAAACTAAAATACCCTCGAAATCATTGAAGAATAAGTACCTTATCAGACGAAAATATGCCTTATCTAGTAAGAGACATCTAAATTTTTCTAATTGCATAAATGGGTGGAATTTTATTCAGAATTAATAGTTTTTTACATGGACAAAAAATTCGTTTAATTTATTCCCATTAAATACTAGAATTATAGAAAACTACTTTGCGAAAAGAATCGGCAGTAGGACGGAAACGTGTTGACCACCGATTAGTTTTTAGCTAATAACTCTTGCACCCTTTGATCGACTTCTTCAACTAACAGCTCGATGGAAGGCTTATCTGTTCCTCTTTCAGACGGCATTAACATATTTTACAAAAAATCATAAGAAATAAAATTTTTTTTATCAAAACTAAAATATCCTCGAAATCATTGAAGAAGAAGTATCTTATAAGACGAAAATATGCCTTATCTAATAAGAGACATTTAAAATTTTTTAATGGCACAAATGGGCGGCATTTTATTCAGAATTAATAGTTTGTTACATGGACAAAAAATTCGTTTAATTTTTTTCCATTAAATACTAGAATTATAGAAAAGTACCTTGCGAAAAGAATCAGCAGTAGGACTGAAACGTGTTGACCACCGATTTGATTTGCTTATTACTCTTGCATCCTTCGACCGACTTCTTCGACTAAGAGCTCGATGGAAAGCTCATCTGTTCCTCTTTCAGATGGCATTAACATATTTTACGAAAAGTCGTAAGAAATAAAATTTTTTTTATCAAAACTAAAATATCCTCAAAATCATTGAAGAAGAAGTACCTTATAAGACGAAAATATGCCTTATCTAATAAGAGACATTTAAATTTTTTTAATTGCATAAATGGGCGGCATTTTATTCAGAATTAATAGTTTGTTACATGGACAAAAAATTCGTTTAATTTTTTCCCATTATATACTAGAATTATACAAAAGTAGAAACGTGTTGACCACCGATTAGTTTTTTGCTAATAACTCTTGCATCCTTTGGCCGACTTCTTCAACTAACAGCTCGATGGAAGGCTTATCTGATCCTCTTTCAGATGGCATTAACATATTTTACGAAAAGTCGTAAGAAATAAATTTTTTGTTATCAAAACTAAAATATCCTCGAAATCATTGAAGAAGAAGTACCTTATAAGACAAAAATTTGCCTTATCTAATAAGAGACATTTAAATTTTTTTAATTGCATAAATGGGCAGCATTTTATTCAGAATTAATAGTTTGTTACATGGACAAAAAATTCGTTTAATTTGTTTCCATTAAATACTAGAATTATAGAAAAGTACTTTGCGAAAAGAATCGGCAGTAGGACGGAAACGTTTTGACCACCGATTAGTTTTTTGCTAATTACTCTTGCATCCTTTGGCCGACTTCTTCAACTAACAGCTCGATGGAAGGCTTATCTGATCCTCTTTCAGATGGCATTAACATATTTTACGAAAAGTCGTAAGAAATACAATTTTTTTTATCAAAACTAAAATATCCTCGAAATCATTGAAGAAGAAGTACCTTATAAGACGAAAATATGCCTTATCTAATAACAGACATTTAAATTTTTTTAATTGCATAAATTGGCTGCATTTTATTCAGAATTAATAGTTTGTTACATGGACAAAAAATTCATTCAATTTTTTCCCATTATATACTATAATTATAGAAAAGTAGAAATGTGTTGACCACCGATTAGTTTTTTGCTAATAACTCTTGCACCCTTTGACCGACTTCTTCAACTAACAGCTCGATGGAGGGCTTATCTGTTCCTCTTTCAGATGGCATTAACATATTTTACGAAATGTCGTAAGAAATAGAATTTTTTTGATCAAAACTAAAATACCCTCGAAATCATTGAAGAATAAGTACCTTATCAGACGAAAATATGCCTTATCTAGTAAGAGACATCTAAATTTTTCTAATTGCATAAATGGGTGGAATTTTATTCAGAATTAATAGTTTTTTACATGGACAAAAAATTCGTTTAATTTTTTCCCATTAAATACTAGAATTATAGAAAACTACTTTGCGAAAAGAATCGGCAGTAGGACGGAAACGTGTTGACCACCGATTAGTTTTTAGCTAATAACTCTTGCACCCTTTGATCGACTTCTTCAACTAACAGCTCGATGGAAGGCTTATCTGTTCCTCTTTCAGATGGCACTAACATATTTTACGAAAAGTCGTAAGAAATAAAATTTTTTTTATCAAAACTAAAATATCCTCGAAATCATTGAAGAAGAAGTATCTTATAAGACGAAAATATGCCTTATCTAATAAGAGACATTTAAATTTTTTTAACGGCATAAATGGGCGGCATTTTATTCAGAATTAATAGTTTGTTACATGGACGAAAAATTCGTTTAATTTTTGAAGTGAAACTTCTTTAGCATGGGTGTGATTTGAAACTCGATGAAACGACATGAAAAGAGACAGACTATAAACATATATGATTTAGCCTGGGAGAGAATGAAATAGAATATATAATGCTAATCTCTCATTACTTTCAATTTTTATTTATGTTGTAGTTGGTATGCTGTCAGTGAAATCGTTGGTGGCTCTGTGGTAGAGTGGTAGCCTGACGAAACAAATACTGTGGGTTCAACTCCTTTACTTTTTCTATAAATTTCTTATTTTTAGATATTATTATTTTTCCGATTTTTATTTGTCGATTTCTTTTGGTTAATACAATACAATACAATTATTTTTGTGAAGAAATCAAATATCAATCTTCAAAAATAAAATGAAAATTACACAACCAGTTACTGCGCAGACTTGCTGCAGTAACTTACTGTAAAACAATATATATATATATATATATCCTTAAGTTAAGCCACTTCGTATAACAGATGGGGATGGTGTGGTGGCTTAGATACTAGGTTGAGGATCTGTACCAAAATTGAGTGACTGGGGTTCGAACCTGGTGCCGGACTAATAGAAAACAATTATTATTTTTTTTTTTTTACGATTTTGACGTAAAAAAACTTCTTTAGCATCATTTTTATTATGATAAATAAGGAGAAAATAAATAAATAATATAAAACAAATCCAAAAAATTTCTGTATATGGTATATATAGATTGTTAAGTCAATTCGTATTGAAAACGAGCCAAGCTGGTGTAGTGGTTTAGCTACCCTCCTAAAAATTCCACCTAAATTCTTTGACTAAGGTTCGAACCTGCTGACTGACGATCCGATAATTTATTTTTTTTTGTTTTTTTGTTTTTATTTTTTATCGATTTTGAAGAAAAAAAACTTCTGTAGAATCATTATTATTTGAAAACAAACATTGTTAACGAAAAACAAACAATTGCAACTAATTGGTGTAAGTTCACATACTTGATTTTATATACCAAAGAAATAAGGGATGCATAATTATAAAAATAATTGTACAATATTATAATTCACAATGTAACTGTTCATTGTGATTTATAAAAGCTTGAAAAAAAAAACAAATTCCCCGAACTGTTGGAACAACTTATTTTTGGTGACAAATTTTGTGAATTTAAATATTAAACAATCCTTTTACATCTATGGCAAAACCAAATTCAAAAATTTGTCGGGATTACAGGCAAAGAAAAAAAGCAAATGAAAATAATATAAGAAAGATATCAAACAATCAAAATTCAACGAAACGTGTACGCGAATTTCTAGCACGCCAAAAGGCATTGTCAAATCTGCGAAGAAATATTATTACGCAGAACAATGCGTCCATCGTAGAAAATAGTGAAAGCAATCATCGTAAGTACTTAAATATTTTCTTATCAAAGCCCCGTGTATAACTTTACTTACTATCTCTTTTGAGATGATTCCCAAGTGGATGTTTTAAATGTGGAAGGTGATGTCTCTGTTGGACATAATATTGATTGTGAGTACTTGAAAATGTTGACATAAGTTAAATTTACATTGCCAACAAATTGATAATTGCAATTTATGAATCGTTTTTCAGGCGACTCTCAATCGAATGTGCTGCCTGAAATTCCTTATTTACAATTTCTTCGTAATAAAATTGCTCATAAGGAATTTAGGAACAAATTTTTCAATAACATGTTTGGTTACACGTGCTCCGTGTGTGATCGACTGTGGTTTCAAAAAGATTTAAAAACTCCACGCGCAGAACATACCGAACTTTTACGGGTAATCATTGAAAATTATAACGCAGGTGAGAATATTTTACTTTGCAACACATGTTACCAATCAATCCAGAAGAAAAAGATTCCGACTATGTCGAAATACAACGGTTTCAAATACCATAAGATTCCTTCGTCTTTGCCACCACTGAATTTGGTTTCCGAAAGACTAGTCTCTCCACGAATTCCATTCATGCAGATTAGACGGTTGCGACATGTTCATGGGCAATACGGCATTTATGGACAAATTATAAATGTACCTGTCAATGTGGACAATATGGTGAAACATTTACCTCGCAATATTGATGATGATCATTGCATCAATGTTCATATCAAGAGAAAGAAAATTCACAGATCAAGTTATGTAGTTGGGTTGGTAAATAAAAGAACACTTCGAGCATGGCTTCTCTACTTGGTTCAAACACCACTTTATGTCTCGTATAATATTACAATTGACGAAAGCTTTTTTAACAATAATCAAAATGTAGATGAAATTAATGGAGAAGAAGTCAGTGAGTTTATACCGATTGAAGACAGTCTAACAGCGCAACAACAGACTCTGATGTGGAATGACGACGAATATTTACGGATTGCACCTGGACAGAATAATCTTCCAAAAAGTATAATTTTTGATGAACATGCCGAAGAATTATCTTTCCCAACAATTTATTTGGGCCAATTCCGAACATTTAAAGAGGGTATAATTGCGACACCTTTTACAATAGCGACTAGTGAATTGCGGAGATCTGACCGCCGAGGAGTAACTCCGTATCATTTATTGTACGTTGCTATGAAAATTATGAGGCTAAGAGTTCGTGATTCACTCACTATTGCATTCAAACATGTTGGGAAAAATACTAATATTACTCGACAGCAAATTGAATCGGACGAGTTCATTAATAATTGTGTCGAAAGCAATTTGGCTTTTTTGCGATCAATACCAAATTCTATTTGGTATTGGAGCGAACGAAAAAGAGATCTTTTCGCAATGATTCGGCAACTGGGAAAACCTACGATGTTTCTAACTTTAAGTGCCAATGAAATTGGATGGACCAATTTAATACAGATGCTTTACAAATTAAAAAATAATGGAACTGAACTTTCATCTGAAGCAGCAGCATCACTAGATTACATATCAAAGACTACACTTGTCAATGAAGATGCTGTAACTTGCGTAGTATATTTTAATAAAATAGTAAATATTTTGTTAAATATTCTCCAATCGAAGAAAAATAGCCCATTTGGCAATTACTATGTTGTCAACTATTTTCAACGAATCGAATTTCAACATCGTGGCAGTCCGCATGCACACATTTTATTATGGCTTAATGATGCTCCATCAGACCCGCTTGGTATAGATAACCAAAACGCTATCACGATGATTGATGAACTAATATCGGTTTCTTCAAGAGAGGCTTCTGGATATATCCGTTTGCAAACGCACAAACATACTTTCACCTGCTACAAAAAACTAAACGCAAACCAACCACAGAAATGTCGATTTGATGCTCCATTTATGCCATGTAAATACACAACGATATTAAAACCCATGCAGAAAAATCACCGTGGATATGTCAGTTATGCTCAGCGTTATAAGGAATTGCAACATAATCTCGAGAACAACGATTACGAAAGCATAGACTCTTTTTATGAGGAAAATCGAATTTCTTCTGACGAAGATTACTTTCATATTCTCCAAGCTGGAATTATTAGACCCAAGGTTTATTTAAAACGACAACCGAATGAAAAATGGCATAATCCTTACAATCCTTTCATTCTCAACATATTGCAATCAAATACAGATATCCAATTTATCATTGAGGAATACTCTTGTGCTGCATACGTTGTTGAGTACGTAAACAAAACTAATAGAGGTATTAGTAATTTACAGCGACAAATTCTTGAAATAACAAATGAGAATCCAGAGTTTGACATTGTTGAAATTACAAGGAAAATGAGTGTCAATATGCTCAATAGTGTTGAGTTAACGAGCCAAGAAGCAGCTTGGTACCTACTTCGTCTTCCTATGTCAAAAAGTTCAATTTCCGTAGTTTATATTTCTACCGTATGGCCTATTGAACGACAGCGTATAAGGCGAACACAAAAAGAATTGGATGAATTGAATGCCGATGACAATTCAACGAATGTTTGGAAAGAAAACTGGTTTGACAAATATGAGCAGCGGCCAGAAGAAATGGAAGGATTGTCGCTCGCGCAATTTGTTGCTAATTATACAAAAAAATCACAAGGGGTTTACATTCAACGAAAGCAACAACGCATCATTCGCTATAGAAATTATGACATAGCCTCTGATTTCAATGAATATAAAAGGGAAATGGTGACTTTACACATCCCCTTCCGAAATGAAGAAATCGACATTCTTGAAGAAATGAAATACATTACGATCTACGACGAACATGAGAATCAGATTTTGGAACGTCGTAAAGAGTTCGAATCCGATTTAGACATTAACAAAACTATTGAGATTTGTCGGAAACTCTGTCGAGAAGATAGACAAGCGGAAGATGACGATGAAATCCATGATGTTGCCACCAGATTTCCAGAAGCCAATCCTTTTCAAACACTCTATGACAATCCTAATTCGGACGTGAACAGTGATTTGCGCTTAGCGACGTTGAATAAACTGGGTGCCATTGCCAAACGGAGGGAAAATCTTATGCCCAATGAACAATTTTATGAACTGATGAAAAAGGCAAACCAAAAACAAAAAGAACTTTTATTGCATGTCATTCACAATCTTCAGTCAGAAAATCCCTCTCCGTTGCAAATATATTTTACGGGTCCTGCTGGATGCGGTAAAACGTTTGTGATCAGACTATTGATGGAAATTTATAATAGATTTTCTGAAAATGACGGATTTTGCAACGCTTATATCACATGCGCTTCAACTGGTAAAGCTTCTGTGGCTATTAATGGGACAACGATACACACTGCCCTAAAGATAAGCCTTTCAAAGTTGCTTCCTTTGTCAGTTGAAGTAGCACAGCAATATAGATCCTTATTCAAATACGTTCGCGTTTTGATTATTGATGAAATCAGTATGATTGGAGCCGAATTGTTGTCGCAAATAGATTCGAGATTAAAGCAAATCTCTGGTAATTTTCAAGAAAATTTTGGAGGATTTGATTTGATTTTAATTGGTGATCTACGTCAACTACCACCGGTCCGTGCTACTCCAATTTACAAACAAGTAAAGAGACAAATTACAAGTCCAACACTTTGGCGAAAGTTAAAATTTTTCGAACTAAGCGAAGTAATGCGACAAGCCAATCGAACTTTTTCAACAATATTAACAAAAATAGGTAATGGAGATCTGTTAGACGAGAACGAGTTGGAATTATTGGAATCACGATTTTATTCAGAAGAAGAAGCTGATAGAGTTAGTCCAAATGGTATACGACTGTTTTTCGACAATTATTCAGTTGCTACATACAATACAAAAGTTTTAAATACTGCAACAGAAAAAGTCATTTCTGAAGCAACAGATGTATATATTGGTTGTCGGAGTGTTGAACAGCAAACTTCAATGCGTCAAAAGCTGCACAAAATGTCAACAATTGATACAGGAGGTTTACCTTACGAAACTACGTTGGTTATCAATAAGCCTTACATAGTGACAACTAACATAGACGTGTCGGATGGATTAGCGAATGGAGCCTCAGGAAAATTGATTTATATCGAATATAATGATAAAGGAGAGATAGGCCGTTTATGGCTGGAATTTCCTTGTTCTCCCAAAACTGGCGAAAAAATCAGAAAAAGGGTAGCGGCATCAATACAAAAGTACAATCTGCCTCAACTAGCAGTGCCAATAGATCGCAGAACATCCTCAATACCCTTAGTTCCAAACAAAACAATCATTGTAAAACGTAACCATTTTCCACTGATCTCTGCGTGTGCGATAACAATTCATAAGTCTCAGGGAGGTACATTTGATGAGATTGTATATGAATATAATAAAACACACACCCAACAACTCCTTTACGTTGCGCTCTCACGAGTGACATCGATTGAAGGCTTATATCTCGTTTCAAAACAAAATGATAGAAAATTTTATCATGGTCGAATAGCAACAGCATCTACATTTGAATTGCGAGCTGAATTTCAAAGGCTAAACCTTAATCGACTTGAGACGATTGAAAAATCAATTTATGATTTTATAAACACAAGGAAAGGAATTTCATTATTTACTTTTAACTGTCAAAGCTTACAAGCTCATATAGACGATCTTCAATTAGACAGAATAGTATCGTCATCGAATTTTCTAATTCTTTCCGAGACGTGGATGAATAATGAAAACGTTCTAGACATTCCAAATTTTCATATTGTAGTTCAACATAAACGACCACACACAAGAGCAGGCGGAGTTGCAATTTACCACAATATGAATGACGAAGCTCGTGCTGTTAATCCAAAATTAGATCTCAATGTACAACAACTAGAATCATTATCTGTTCAGCTTTCTAAAGTGGGAGAAATATGCGCTTGTGAATGCAGATTAAGTCAAGATACTACATTTATAATTGTGGCAATTTACGTTTCGCCCAACCAATCAATAAACACAATTATTAAATTTATCTACGAGAATCTAAAAATGTACACACCAGAAGTATCTCGGATTCTTAAACAAGATTACGATAAAATTCCGATGATATTAAGTGGAGATTTTAATGTGAATTTTGCATTAGAGACAGCACTGCCTTTGATTGAATTTCTAGACACCAAACTAAATTTAAAAATGTGCAGTAGCTGCACTGAATCAACAACTAGATCAAAAACAATAATCGATGCTGTATTTCAAAGATATATTGATAACATAGAAACCAAAGCATTTATATCGTACTTTAGCTACCATAAGCCACTTGTGACATTTATTAAAAATGAAAATACAGAGTCTGAATAAAAACCTTAATTAGCTTTCATTCGTTTTATTCTCATGCAGTTAGTTTACTTAAAGTTTCACTTCTTCCGCGTGTGCACTGCACATATGTTTTTTTTTACATTAAATACTAGAATTATAGAAAAGTACTTTGCGAAAACAATCGGCAGTAGGACTGAAACGTGTTGACCACCGATTAGTTTTTTGCTAATTACTCTTGCATCCTTTGACCGACTTCTTCGATTAAGAGCTCGATGGAAAGCTTATCTGTTCCTCTTGCAGATGGCATTAACATATTTTACGAAAAGTCGTAAGAAATAAAATTTTTTTTATCAAAACTAAAATATCCTCAAAATCATTGAAGAAGAAGTACCTTATAAGACGAAAATATG
Source organism: Phortica okadai (assembly GCA_034638295.1). Classification (NCBI taxonomy): domain Eukaryota; kingdom Metazoa; phylum Arthropoda; class Insecta; order Diptera; family Drosophilidae; genus Phortica; species Phortica okadai. The sequence goes on from CM067852.1 coordinate 17,713,493, forward strand.
CCTTATCTAATAAGAGACATTTAAATTTTTTTAATTGCATAAATGGGCTGCATTTTATTCAGAATTAATAGTTTGTTACATGGACAAAAAATTCGTTTAATTTTTTCCCATTATATACTATAATTATAGAAAAGTAGAAATGTGTTGACCACCGATTAGTTTTTTGCTAATAACTCTTGCACCCTTTGACCGACTTCTTCAACTAACAGCTCGATGGAGGGCTTATCTGTTCCTCTTTCAGATGGCATTAACATATTATAAAAAATCATAAGAAATAAAATTTTTTTTATCAAAACTAAAATATCCTCGAAATCATTGAAGAAGAAGTATCTTATAAGACGAAAATATGCCTTATCTAATAAGAGACATTTCAAATTTTTTAATGGCACAAATGGGCGGCATTTTATTCAGAATTAATAGTTTGTTACATGGACAAAAAATTCGTTTAATTTTTTTCCATTAAATACTAGAATTATAGAAAAGTACCTTGCGAAAAGAATCAGCAGTAGGACTGAAACGTGTTGACCACCGATTTGTTTTTGCTTATTACTCTTGCATCCTTCGACCGACTTCTTCGACTAAGAGCTCGAAGGAAAGCTCATCTGTTCCTCTTTCAGATGGCATTAACATATTTTACGAAAAGTCGTAAGAAATAAAATTTTTTTTATCAAAACTAAAATATCCTCAAAATCATTGAAGAAGAAGTACCTTATAAGACGAAAATATGCCTTATCTAATAAGAGACATTTAAATTTTTTTAATTGCATAAATGGGCGGCATTTTATTCAGAATTAATAGTTTGTTACATGGACAAAAAATTCATTTAATTTTTTCCCATTATATACTAGAATTATACAAAAGTAGAAACGTGTTGACCACCGATTAATTTTTTGCTAATAACTCTTGCATCCTTTGGCCGACTTCTTCAACTAACAGCTCGATGGAAGGCTTATCTGATCCTCTTTCAGATGGCATTAACATATTTTACGAAAAGTCGTAAGAAATAAATTTTTTGTTATCAAAACTAAAATATCCTCGAAATCATTGAAGAAGAAGTACCTTATAAGACAAAAATTTGCCTTATCTAATAAGAGACATTTAAATTTTTTTAATTGCATAAATGGGCAGCATTTTATTCAGAATTAATAGTTTGTTACATGGACAAAAAGGTCGTTTAATTTGTTTCCATTAAATACTAGAATTATAGAAAAGTACTTTGCGAAAAGAATCGGCAGTAGGACGGAAACGTTTTGACCACCGATTAGTTTTTTGCTAATTACTCTTGCATCCTTTGGCCGACTTCTTCAACTAACAGCTCGATGGAAGGCTTATCTGATCCTCTTTCAGATGGCATTAACATATTTTACGAAAAGTCGTAAGAAATACAATTTTTTTTATCAAAACTAAAATATCCTCGAAATCATTGAAGAAGAAGTACCTTATAAGACGAAAATATGCCTTATCTAATAACAGACATTTAAATTTTTTTAATGGCACAAATGGGCGGCATTTTATTCAGAATTAATAGTTTGTTACATGGACAAAAAATTCGTTTAATTTTTTCCCATTATATACTAGAATTATAGAAAAGTACTTTGCGAAAAGAATCGGCAGTAGGACGGAAACGTGTTGACCACCGATTAGTTTTTTTGCTAATAACTCTTGCATCCTTTGACCGACTTCTTCGACCAAAAGCTCGATTGAAAGCTTATCTGTTTCTCTTTCAGATGGCATTAACATATTTTACGAAAAATCATAAGAAATAAAATTTTTTTGTTCAAAATTAAAATATCATCGAAATCATTGAAGAATAAGTACCTTATCAGACGAAATTATGCCTTATCTAATAAGAGACATCTTAATTTTTTTAATTGCATAAATGGGTGGCATTTTATTCAGAATTAATAGTTTGTTACATGGACAAAAAATTCGTTTAATTTTTTCCCATTAAATACTAGAATTATAGAAAAGTAGAAACGTGTTGACCACCGATTTGTTTTTTGCTAAAAACTCTTGCATCCTTTGACCGACTTCTTCAACTAACAGCTCGATGGAAGGCTTATCTGTTCCTCTTTCAGATGGCATTAACATATTTTACGAAAAGCCATAATAAATAAAATTTTTTTTATCAAAACTAAAATATCCTCGAAATCATTGAAGAAGACGTACCTTATCAGACGAAAATATGCCTTATCTAATAAGAGACATTTAAATTTTTTAATTGCATAAATGGGCGGCATTTTATTCAGAATTAATAGTTTTTTACCGATTAGTTTTTTGCTAATAACTCTTGCATCCTTTGACCGACTTCTTCGACATGGACAAACTATTAATTCTGAATAAAATGCCACCCATTTATGCAATTAAAAAAATTAGTTTAATTTTTTCCCATTAAATACTAGAATTATAGAAAAGTACTTTGCGAAAAGAATCGGCAGTAGGACGGAAACGTATTGACCACCGATTAGTTTTTTGCTAATAACTCTTGCATCTTATTTGTTTCTCTTTCAGATGGCATTAACATATTTTACGAAAAGTCGTAACAAATAAAATTTTTTTTATCAAAACTAAAATATCCTTGAAATCATTGAAAAATAAGTACCTTATCAGACGAAAATATGCCTTATCTAATAAGAGACACTTAAATTTTTTTAATTGCATAAATGGGTGGCATTTTATTCAGAATTAACAGTTTTTAACATGGACAAAAAATTCGTTTAATTTTTTCCCATTAAATACTAGAATTATAGAAAAGTACTTTGCGAAAAGAATCGGCAGTAGGACGGAAACGTATTGACCACCGATTAGTTTTTTGCTAATAACTCTTGCATCTTATCTGTTCCTCTTTCAGATGGCATTAACATATTTTACGAAAAGTCATAAGAAATAAAATTTTTGTTGATCAAAAGTAAAATATCTTCGAAATCATTAAAGAAGAAGTACCTTATCAGACGAAAATATGCCTTTTCTAATAAGAGACATTAAAATTTTGTTAATTGCATAAATGGGCGGCATTTCATTCAGAATAAATAGTTTTTTACATGGACAAAAAATTCGTTTAATTTTTTCCCATTAAATACTAGAATTATAGAAAAGTATTTTGCGAAAAGAATCGGCAGTAGGACGGAAACGTGTTGACCACCGATTAGTTTTTTGATAATAACTCTTGCATCCTTCGATCGACTTCTTCGACTAAAGGCTCGATGGAAAGCTTATCTGTTTCTCTTTCAGATGGCATTAACATATTTTACGAAAAGTCGTAAGAAATAAAATTTTTTTTTATCAAAACTGAAATATCCTCGAAATCATTAAAGAAGAAGTACCTTATCAGACGAAAATATGCCTTATCTTATAAGAGACATTAAAATTGTTTTAAATGCATAAATGGGCGGCATTTTATTCAGAATTAATAGTTTTTTACATGGAAAAAAAATTCGTTTAATTTTTTCCCATTAAATACTAGAATTATAGAAAAGTACTTTGCGAAAAGAATCGGCAGTAGGACGGAAACGTGTTGACCACCGATTAGTTTTTTGCCAATAACTCTTGCATGCTTCGACCGACTTTTTCGACTAAGAGCTCGATGGAAAGTTTATCTGTTCCTCTTTCAGATGACATTAACATATTTTACGAAAAGTCGTAAGAAATAAAATTTTTTTGATCAAAACTAAAATATCCTCGAAATCATTGAAGAACAAGAACCTTATCACACGAAAATATGCCTTATCTAATAAGAGACATTTAAATTTTTTTAATTGCATAAATGGGTGGCATTTTATTCAGAATTAATAGTTTGTTACATGGACAAAAAATTCGTTTAATTTGTTCCCATTATATACTAGAATTATACAAAAGTAGAAACGTGTTGACCACCGATTGGTTTTTTGGTAATAACTCTTGCATCCTTTGACCGACTTCTTTAACTAACAGCTCGATGGAAGGCTTATCCGTTCCTCTTTCAGATGGCATTAACATATTTTACGAAAAGTCGTAAGAAATACAATTTTTTTTATCAAAACTAAAATATCCTCGAAATCATTGAAGAAGAAGTACCTTATAAGACGAAAATATGCCTTATCTAATAACAGACATTTAAATTTTTTTAATGGCACAAATGGGCGGCATTTTATTCAGAATTAATAGTTTGTTACATGGACAAAAAATTCGTTTAATTTTTTCCCATTAAATACTAGAATTATAGAAAAGTACTTTGCGAAAAGAATCGGCAGTAGGACGGAAACGTGTTGACCACCGATTAGTTTTTTGATAATAACTCTTGCATCCTTCGATCGACTTCTTCGACTAAAGGCTCGATGGAAAGCTTATCTGTTTCTCTTTCAGATGGCATTAACATATTTTACGAAAAGTCGTAAGAAATAAAATTTTTTTTTATCAAAACTGAAATATCCTCGAAATCATTAAAGAAGAAGTACCTTATCAGACGAAAATATGCCTTATCTTATAAGAGACATTAAAATTGTTTTAAATGCATAAATGCGTGGCATTTTATTCAGAATTAATAGTTTTTTACATGGACAAAAAATTCGTTTAATTTTTTCCTATTAAATACTAGAATTATAGAAAAGTACTTTGCGAAAAGAATCGGCAGTAGGACGGAAACGTGTTGACCACCGATTAGTTTTTTGCTAATAACTCTTGCATCCTTCGACCGACTTCTTCGATTAAGAGCTGGATGGAAAGCTTATCTGTTCCTCTTTCAGATAGCATTAACATATTTTACGAAAAGTCGTAAGAAATAAAATTTTTTTGATCAAAACTGAAATATCCTCGAAATCATTAAAGAAGAAGTACCTTATCAGACGAAAATATGCCTTATCTAATAATAGACATTAAAATTTTTTTAATTGCATAAATGGGCGGCATTTTATTCAGAATTAATAGTTTTTTACATGGACAAAAAATTCGTTTAATTTTTTCCCATTAAATACAAGAATTATAGAAAAGTACTTTGCGAAAAGCATCGGCAGTAGGACGGAAACGTGTTGACCGCCGATTAGTTTTTTGCTAATAATTCTTGCATCCTTCGACCGACTTCTTCGACTAAGAGTTCGATGGAAAGCTTATCTGTTCCTCTTTCAGATGGCATTAACATATTTTACGAAAAGTCGTAAGAAATAAAATTTTTTTGATCAAAACTAAAACATCCTCGAAATCATTGAAGAACAAGTACCTTATCACACGAAAATATGCCTTATCTAATAAGAGACATTTAAATTTTTTTAATTGCATAAATGGGCGGCATTTTATTCAGAATTAATAGTTTGTTACATGGACAAAAAATTCGTTTAATTTGTTCCCATTATATACTAGAATTATACAAAAGTAGAAACGTGTTGACCACCGATTGGTTTTTTGGTAATAACTCTTGCATCCTTTGACCGACTTCTTCAACTAACAGCTCGATGGAAGGCTTATCAGTTCCTCTTTCAGATGGCATTAATATATTTTACGAAAAGTCGTAAGAAATAAAATTTTTTTTATCAAACCTAAAATATCCTCGAAATCATTGAAGAAGAAGTACCTTATAAGACGAAAATATGCCTTATCTAATAAGAGACATTTAAATTTTTTTAATTGCATAAATGGGCGGCATTTTATTCAGAATTAATAGTTTTTTACATGGACAAAAAATTCGTTTAATTTTTTTGCATTAAATACTAGAATTATAGAAAAGTACTTTGCGAAAAGAATCGGCAGTAGGATGGAATCGTGTTGACCACCGATTAGTTTTTTGCTAATAACTCTTGCATCCTTCGACAGACTTCTTCGACTAAAGGCTCGATGGAAAGCTTATCTGTTCCTCTCTCAGACATATTTTATGAAAAGTCGTAAGAAATAAAATTTTTTTGATCAAAACTAAAACATCCTCGAAATCATTGAAGAACAAGTACCTTATCACACGAAAATATGCCTTATCTAATAAGAGACATTTAAATTTTTTTAATTGCATAAATGGGCGGCATTTTATTCATAATTAATAGTTTGTTAGATGGACAAAAAATTCGTTTAATTTTTTCCCATTAAATACTAGAATTATAGAAAAGTACTTTGCGAAAAGAATCGGCAGTAGGACGGAAACGTGTTGACCACCTATTAGTTTTTTACTAATAACTCTTGCATGCTTCGACCGACTTTTTCGACTAAGAGCTCGATGGAAAGTTTATCTGTTCCTCTTTCAGATGACATTAACATATTTTACGAAAAGTCGTAAGAAATAAAATTTTTTTGATCAAAACTAAAACATCCTCGAAATCATTGAAGAACAAGTACCTTATCACACGAAAATATGCCTTATCTAATAAGAGACATTTAAATTTTTTTAATTGCATAAATGGGCGGCATTTTATTCATAATTAATAGTTTGTTAGATGGACAAAAAATTCGTTTAATTTTTTCCCATTAAATACTAGAATTATAGAAAAGTACTTTGCGAAAAGAATCGGCAGTAGGACGGAAACGTGTTGACCACCTATTAGTTTTTTACTAATAACTCTTGCATCCTTCGACAGACTTCTTCGACTAAAGGCTCGATGGAAAGCTTATCTGTTCCTCTCTCAGACATATTTTATGAAAAGTCGTAAGAAATAAAATTTATTTTATCAAAACTAAAATATCCTCGAAATCATTGAAGAAGAAGTACCTTATAAGACGAAAATATGCCTTATCTAATAAGAGACATTTAAATTTTTTTAATTGCATAAATGGGCGGCATTTTATTCAGAATTAATAGTTTGTTATATAGACAAAAAATCCGCTTAATTTTTTCCCATTATATACTAGAATTATAGAAAAGTAGAAACGTGTTGACCACCGATTAGTTTTTTGCTAATAACTCTTGCATCCTTCGACCGACTTCTTCGACTAAGAGTTCGATGGAAAGCTTATCTGTTCCTCTTTCAGATGGCATTAACATATTTTACGAAAAAACGTAAAAAATAAAGTTTTTTTGATCAAAACTAAAATATCCTCGAATTCATTGAAGAAGAAGTACCTTATCAGACGAAAATATGCATTATCTAATAAGAGACATTTAAATTTTTTTAATTTCATAAATAGGTGGCATTTTATTCAGAATTAATAGTTTTTTACATAAACAAAAAATTCGTTTAATTTTTTCCCATTAAATACTAGAATTATAGAAAAGTACTTTGCGAAAAGAATCGGCAGTGGACGGAAACGTGTTGACCACCGATTAGTTTGTTGCTAATAACTCTTGCATCCTTCGAGCGACTTCTTTGACTAAGAGCTCGATAAGAAATAAAATTTTTTTCATCAAAACTAAAATATCCTCGAAATCATTGAAAAAAAAGTACCTCATCAGACGAAAATATGCCTTATCTAATAAGAGACATTTAAATTTTTTTAATTTCATAAATGGGTGGCATTTTATTCAGAATTAATAATTTTTAACATGGACAAAAAATTCGTTTAATTTTTTCCCATTAAATACTAGAATTATAGAAAAGTACTTTGCGAAAAGAATCGGCAGTAGGACGGAAACGTGTTGACCACCGATTAGTTTTTTACTAATAACTCTTGCATCCTTCGACAGACTTTTTCGACTAAGACCTCGATGGAAAGCTTATCTGTTCCTCTTTCAGATGGCATTGACATATTTTACGAAAAGTCATAAGAAATAAAATTTTTTTTATCAAAACTAAAATATCCTCGAAATCATTGAAAAAGAAGTACCTTATAAGACGAAAATATGCCTTATCTAATAAGAGACATATAAATTTTTTTAATTGCATAAATGGGCGTCATTTTATTCAGAATTTATAGTTTTTTACATCGACAAAAAATTCGTTTAATTTTTTCCCATTAAATACTAGAATTGTAGAAAAGTACTTTGCGAAAAGAATCGGCAGTAGGACGGAAACGTGTTGATCACCGATTAGTTTTTTACTAATAACTCTTGCATCCTTCGACAGACTTTTTCGACTAAGACCTCGATGGAATGCTTATCTGTTCCTCTTTCAGATGGCATTGACATATTTTATGAAAAGTCGTAAGAAATAAATTTTTTTTTATCAAAACTAAAATATCCTCGAAATCATTGACGAAGAAGTACCTTATAAGACGAAAATATGCCTTATCTAATAAGAGACATTTAAATTTTTTTAATTGCATAAATGGGCGGCATTTTATTCAGAATTAATAGTTTGTTACATGGACAAAAAATTCGTTTAATTTTTTCCCATTATATACTAGAATTATAGCAAAGTAGAAACGTGTTGACCACCGATTAGTTTTTTGCTAATAACTCTTGCATCCTTTGACCGACTTCTTCAACTAACAGCTTGATGGAAGGCTTATCTGTACCTCTTTCAGATGGCATTAACATATTTTACGAAAAGTCATAAGAAATAAAATTTTTTTTATCAAAACTAAAATATCCTCGAAATCATTGAAAAAGAAGTACCTTATAAGACGAAAATATGCCTTATCTAATAAGAGACATCTTAATTTTTTTAATTGCATATATGGGTGGCATTTTATTCAGAATTAATAGTTTGTTACATGGACAAAAAATACGTTTAATTTTTTCCCATTAAATACTAGAATTATAGAAAAGTACTTTGCGAAAAGAATCGGCAGTAGGACGGAAACGTGTTGACCACCGATTAGTTTTTTGCTAATAACTCTTGCATCCTTCGACCGACTTCTTCGACCAAAAGCTCGATGGAAAGCTTATCTGTTTCTCTTTCAGATGGCATTAACATATTTTACGAAAAATCATAAGAAATAAAATTTTTTTGTTCAAAATTAAAATATCATCGAAATTATTGAAGAATAAGTACCTTATCAGACGAAATTATGCCTTATCTAATAAGAGACATCTTAATTTTTTTAATTGCATAAATGGGCGGCATTTTATTCAGAATGAATAGTTTTTTACATGGACAAAAAATTCGTTTAATTTTTTCCCATTATTTACTAGAATTATAGAAAAGTAGAAACGTGTTGACCACCGATTAGTTTTTTGCTAATAACTCTTGCATCCTTTGACCGACTTCTTCAACTAACAGCTTGATGAAAGGCTTATCTGTACCTCTTTCAGATGGCCTTAACATATTTTACGAAAAGTCATACGAAATAAAATTTTTTTTATCAAAACTAAAATATCCTCGAAATCATTGAAAAAGAAGTACCTTATAAGACGAAAATATGCCCTATCTAATAAGAGACATTTAAATTTTTTTAATTGCATAAATGGGCGGCATTTTATTCAGAATTAATAAATTTTTACATGGACAAAAAATTCGTTTAATTTTTTCCCATTATATACTAGAATTATAGAAAAGTAGAAACGTGTTGACCACCGATTACTTTTTTGCTAATAACTCTTGCATCCTTTGACCGACTTCTTCAACTAACAGCTCGATGGAAGGCTTATCTGTTCCTCTTTCAGATGGCATTAACATATTTTATGAAAAGTCATAAGAAATAAAATTTTTTTTATCAAAACTAAAATATCCTTGAAATCATTGAAGAAGAAGTACCTTATATGACGAAAATATGCCTTATCTAATAAGAGACATTTAAATTTTTTTAATTGCATAAATGGGCGGCATTTTATTCAGAATTAATAAATTTTTACATGGACAAAAAATTCGTTTAATTTTTTCCCATTAAATACTAGAATTATAGAAAAGTACTTTGCGAAAAGAATCGGCAGTATAACGGAAACGTGTTGACCACCGATTAGTTTTTTGCTAATAACTCTTGCATCCTTCGACCGACTTCTTCGACTAAAGGCTCGATGGAGAGCTTATCTGTTCCTCTTTCAGATGGCATTAACATATTTTACGAAAAGTCGTAAAAAATAAATTTCTTTTGATCAAAACTAAAATTTCCTCGAAATCATTGAAGAATAAGTACCTTATCAGACGAAAATATTCCTTATCTAATAAGAGACATCTAAATTTTTTTAATTGCATAAATGGGTGGCATTTTATTCAGAATTAATAGTTTTTTACATGGACAAGTTATTAATTCTGAATAAAATGCCACCCATTTATGCAATTAAAAAAATTCGTTTAATTTTTTCCCATTAAATACTAGAATTATAGAAAAGTGCTTTGCGAAAAGAATCGGCAGTAGGACGGAAACGTGTTGACCACCGATTAGTTTTTTGCTAATAACTCTTGTATCCTTTGACCGACTTGTTCGACTAAGAGCTGGATGGAAAGCTTATCTTTTCCTCTTTCAGATGGCATTAATATATTTTACGAAAAGTCATAAGAAATAAAATTTTTTTTATCAAAACTAAAATATCGTCGAAATCATTGAAGAAGAAGTACCTTATAAGACGAAAATATGCCTTATCTAATAAGAGACATTTAAATTTTTTTAATTGCATAAATGGGCGGCATTTTATTAAGAAGTAATAGTTTGTTACATGGACAAAAAATTCGTTTAATTTTTTCCCATTATATACTAGAATTATAGAAAAGTAGAAACGTGTTGACCACCGATTAGTTTTTTGCTAATAACTCTTGCATCTTTCGACCGACTTGTTCGACTAAGAGCTCGATGGAAAGCTTATCTGTTCCTCTTTCAGATGGCATTAACATATTTTACGAAAAGTCATAAGAAATAAAATTTTTTTGATCAAAACTAAAATATCCTCGAAATCATTGAAGAATAAGTACCTAATCAGACGAAAATATTCCTTATCTAATAAGATACATCTAAATTTTTTTAATTGCATAAATGGGTGGCGTTTTATTCAGAATTAATAGTTTGTTAGATGGCCAAAAAATTCGTTAAATTTTTTCCCATTAAATACTAGAATTATAGAAAAGTACTTTGCGAAAAGAATCGGCAGTAGGACGGAAACGTGTTGACCACCGATTAGTTTTCTGCTAATAACTCTTGCATCCTTCGACCGACTTGTTCGACTAAGAGCTCGATGGAAAGCTTATCTGCTCCTCTTTCAGATGCCATTAACATATTTTACGAAAAGTCGTAAAAAATAAAATTTTTTGGATTAAAACTAAAATATCCTCGAAATCATTGAAGAATAAGTACCTAATAAGACGAAAATATTCCTTATCTAATAAGAGACATCTAAATTTTTTTAATTGCATAAATGGGTGGCATTTTATTCAGAATTAATAGTTTTTTACATGGACAAACTATTAATTCTGAATAAATTGCCACCCATTTATGCAATTAAAAAAATTCGTTTAATTTTTTCCCATTAAATACTATAATTATAGAAAAGTACTTTGCGAAAAGAATCGGCAGTAGGACGGAAACGTGTTGACCACCGATTAGTTTTTTGCTAATAACTCTTGCATCCTTTGACCGACTTCTTCAACTAACAGCTCGATGGAAGGCTTATCTGTTCCTCTTTCAGATGGCTTTAACATATTTTACGAAAAGTCATAAGAAATACAATTTTTTTTATTAAAACTAAAATATCCTCGTAATCATTGAAGAAGAAGTACCTCATAAGACGAAAATATGCCTTATCTAATAAGAGACATATAAATTTTTTTAATTGCATAAATGGGCGGCATTTTATTCATGGACAAACTATTAATTCTGAATAAAATGCCACCCATTTATGCAATTAAAAAAATTCGTTTACTTTTTTCCCATTAAATACTAGAATTATAGAAAAGTACTTTGCGAAAACAATCGGCAGTAGGACGGAAACGTGTTGACCACCGATTAGTTTTTTGCTAATAACTCTTGCATCCTTCGACCGACTTCTTCGACTAAGAGCTGGATGGAAAGCTTATCTGTTCCTCTTTCAGATAGCATTAACATATTTTACGAAAAGTCGTGAGATATAAAATTTTTTTGATCAAAACTAAAATATCCTCGAAATCATTGAAAAATAAGTACCTTTTCAGACGAAAATATGCCTATCTAATAGGAGACATATAAATTTTTTTAATTGCATAAATGGGCGGCATTTTATTCAGAATTAATAGTTTTTTACATCGACAAAAAATTCGTTTAATTTTTTCCCATTAAATACTGGAATTATAGAAAAGTACTTTGCGAAAAGAATCGGCAGTAGGACGGAAACGTGTTGACCACCGATTAGTTTTTTGCTAATTACTCTTGCATCCTTCGACCGACTTGTTCGACTTAGAGCTCGATTAACATATTTTACGAAAAGTCGTAAAAAATAAAATTTTTTTGATCAAAACTAAAATATCCTCGAAATCATTGAAGAATAAGTACCTTTTCAGACGAAAATACGCCGTATCTAATAGGAGACATATAAATTTTTTTAATTGCTCAAATGGGCGGCATTTTATTCAGAATTAATAGTTTTTTACATCGACAAAAAATTCGTTTAATTTTTTCCCATTAAATACTGGAATTATAGAAAAGTACTTTGCGAAAAGAATCGGCAGTAGGACGGAAACGTGTTGACCACCGATTAGTTTTTTGCTAATTACTCTTGCATCCTTCGACCGACTTGTTCGACTAAGAGCTCGATGGAAAGCTTATCTGTTCCTCTTTCAGATGGCGTTAACATATTTTACGAAAAGTCGCAAAAAATAAAATTTTTTTGATCAAAACTAAAATATCCTCGAAATCATTGAAGAATAAGTACCTAACCAGACGAAAATATTCCTTATCTAATAAGAGACATTTAAATTTTTTTAATTGCATAAATGGGCGGCATTTTATTAAGAATTAATAGTTTGTTAGATGGACAAAAAATTCGTTTAATTTTTTCGCATTAAATACTAGAATTATAGAAAAGTACTTTGAGAAAAGAATCGGCAGTAGGACGGAAACGTGATGACCACCGATTAGTTTTTTACTAATAACTCTTGCATCCTTCGACCGACTTCTTCGACTAAGAGCTCGATGGAAAGCTTATCTGTTCCTGTTTCAGATGGCATTAATATATTTTACGAAAAGTCGTAAGAAATACAATTTTTTTGTTCAAAACTAAAATATCCTCGAAATCATTGAAGAATAAGTACCTAATCAGACGAAAATATTCCTTATCTACTAAGAGACATTAACATTTTTTTAATTGCATAAATGGGCGTCATTTTATTCAGAATTAATAGTTTTCTACATGGACAAAAAAATTCGTTTAATTTTTTCCCATTAAATACTAGAATTATAGAAAAGTACTTTGCGAAAAGAATCGGCAGTAGGACGGAAACGTGTTGACCACCGATTAGTTTTTTGCTAATAACTCTTCCATCCTTCGACCGACTTGTTCGACTAAGAGCTCGATGGAAAGCTTATCTGTTCCTCTTTCAGATGGCATTAACATATTTTACGAAAAGTCGCAAAAAATAAAATTTTTTTGATCAAAACTAAAATATCCTCGAAATCATTGAAGAATAAGAACCTAATCAGACGAAAATATTCCTTATCTAATAAGATACATCTAAATTTTTTTAATTGCATAAATGGGTGGCATTTTATTCAGAATTAATAGTTTTTTACATGGACAAACTATTAATTCTGAATAAAATGCCACCCATTTATGCAATTAAAAAAATTCGTTTAATTTTTTCCCATTAAATACTAGAATTATAGAAAAGTACTTTGCGAAAAGAATCGGCAGTAGGACGGAAACGTGTTGACCACCGATTAGTTTTTTGCTAATAACTCTTGCATCCTTTGACAGACTTGTTCGACTAAGAGCTGGATGGAAAGCTTATCTGTTCCTCTTTCAGATGGCATTAATATATTTTACGAAAAGTTATAAGAAATAAAATTTTTTTTATCAAACCTAAAATATCTTCGAAATCATTGAAGAAGAAGTACCTCATAAGACGAAAATATGCCTTATCTAATAAGAGACAATTTTTTAATTTTTTCCCATTAAATACTAGAATTATAGAAAAGTACTTTGCGAAAAGAATCGGCAGTAGGACGGAAACGTATTGACCACCGATTAGTTTTTTGCTAATAACTCTTGCATCCTTCGACCTACTTCTTCGACTAAGAGCTGGATGGAAAGCTTATCTGTTCCTCTTTCAGATAGCATTAACATATTTTACGAAAAGTCGTAAGAAACAAAATTTTTTCGATCAAAACTGAAATATCCTCGAAATCATTAAAGAAAAAGTACCTTATCAGACGAAAATATGCCTTATATAATAAGAGACATTAAAATTTTTTTAATTGCATAAATGGGCGTCATTTTATTCAGAATTAATAGTTTTTTACATGGACAAAAAATTCGTTTAATTTTTTCCCATTAAATACTAGAATTATAGACAAGTACTTTGCGAAAAGAATCGGCAGTAGGACGGAAACGTTTTGACCACCGATTAGTTTTTTGCTAATAACTCTTGCATCCTTCGACCGACTTGTTCGACTAAGAGCTCGATGGAAAGCTTATCTGTTCCTCTTTCAGATGGCATTAACATATTTTACGAAAAGTCGTAAAAAATAAAATTTTTTTGATCAAAACTAAATTATCCTCGAAATCATTGAAGAATAAGTACCTTATCAGACGAAAATATTCCTTATCTAATAAGAGACATCCAAATTTTTTTAATTGCATAAATGGGTGGCATTTTATTCAGAATTAATAGTTTTTTACATGGACAAACTATTAATTCTGAATAAAATGCCACCCATTTATGCAATTAAAAAAATTCGTTTACTTTTTTCCCATTAAATACTAGAATTATAGAAAAGTACTTTGCGAAAAGAATCGGCAGTAGGACGGAAACGTGTTGACCACCGATTAGTTTTTTGCTAATAACTCTTGCATCCTTCGACCGACTTGTTCGACTAAGAGCTGGATGGAAAGCTTATCTGTTCCTCTTTCAGATAGCATTAACATATTTTACGAAAAGTCATAAGAAATAAAATTTTTTCGATCAAAACTGAAATATCCTCGAAATCATTAAAGAAAAAGTACCTTATCAGACGAAAATATGCCTTATCTAATAAGAGACATTAATATTTTTTTAATTGCATAAATGGGCGTCATTTTATTCAGAATTAATAGTTTTTTACATCGACAAAAAATTCGTTTAATTTTTTCCCATTAAATACCAGAATTATAGAAAAGTACTTTGCGGAAAGAATCGGCAGTAGGACGGAAACGTGTTGACCACCGATTAGTTTTTTGCTAATAACTCTTGCATCCTTCGACCGACTTGTTCGACTAAGAGCTCGATGGAAAGCTTATCTGTTGCTCTTTCAGATGGCATTAACATATTTTACGAAAAGTCGTAAGAAATAAAATTTTTTTGATCAAAACTAAAATATCCTCGAAATCATTGAAGAATAAGTACCTAATCAGACGAAAATATTCCTTATCTAATAAGAGACTTCTAAATTTTTTTAATTGCATAAATGGGCGGCATCTTATTCAGAATTAATAGCTTTTTACTTGGACAAAACTAAAATATCCTCGAAATCATTGAAGAAGAAGAACCTTATCAGACGAAAATATGCCTTATCTAATAAGAGACATTTAAATTTTTTTAATTGCATAAATGGGCGGCATTTTATTCAGAATTAATAGTTTGTTACATGGACAAAAAATTCGTTTAATTTTTTCCCATTATATACTTGAATTATAGAAAAGTAGAAACGTGTTGACTACCGATTAGTTTTTTGCTCATAACTCTTGTAT
Organism: Phortica okadai; assembly: GCA_034638295.1. Taxonomy (NCBI): domain Eukaryota; kingdom Metazoa; phylum Arthropoda; class Insecta; order Diptera; family Drosophilidae; genus Phortica; species Phortica okadai. Next base: position 17,729,109 of record CM067852.1, read on the forward strand.
CCTTTGACCGACTTCTTCGACTAACAGCTCGATGGAAGGCTTATCTGTTCCTCTTTTTGATGGCATTAACATATTTTACGAAAAGTCGCAAAAAATAAAATTTTTTTGATCAAAACTAAAATATCCTCGAAATCATTGAAGAATAAGAACCTAATCAGACGAAAATATTCCTTATCTAATAAGATACATCTAAATTTTTTTAATTGCATAAATGGGTGGCATTTGTTTGTCCATGTAAAAAACTATTAATTCTGAATAAAATGCCACCCATTTATGCAATTAAAAAAATTCGTTTAATTTTTTCCCATTAAATACTAGAATTATAGAAAAGTACTTTGCGAAAAGAATCGGCAGTAGGACGGAAACGTGTTGACCACCGATTAGTTTTTTGCTAATAACTCTTGCATCCTTTGACAGACTTGTTCGACTAAGAGCTGGATGGAAAGCTTATCTGTTCCTCTTTCAGATGGCATTAATATATTTTACGAAAAGTTATAAGAAATAAAATTTTTTTTATCAAACCTAAAATATCTTCGAAATCGAAAATATGCCTTATCTAATAAGAGACAATTTTTTAATTTTTTCCCATTAAATACTAGAATTATAGAAAAGTACTTTGCGAAAAGAATCGGCAGTAGGACGGAAACGTATTGACCACCGATTAGTTTTTTGCTAAAAACTCTTGCATCCTTCGACCTACTTCTTCGACTAAGAGCTGGATGGAAAGCTTATCTGTTCCTCTTTCAGATAGCATTAACATATTTTACGAAAAGTCGTAAGAAACAAAATTTTTTCGATCAAAACTGAAATATCCTCGAAATCATTAAAGAAAAAGTACCTTATCAGACGAAAATATGCCTTATATAATAAGAGACATTAAAATTTTTTTAATTGCATAAATGGGCGTCATTTTATTCAGAATTAATAGTTTTTTACATGGACAAAAAATTCGTTTAATTTTTTCCCATTAAATACTAGAATTATAGACAAGTACTTTGCGAAAAGAATCGGCAGTAGGACGGAAACGTTTTGACCACCGATTAGTTTTTTGCTAATAACTCTTGCATCCTTCGACCGACTTGTTCGACTAAGAGCTCGATGGAAAGCTTATCTGTTCCTCTTTCAGATGGCATTAACATATTTTACGAAAAGTCGTAAAAAATAAAATTTTTTTGATCAAAACTAAATTATCCTCGAAATCATTGAAGAATAAGTACCTTATCAGACGAAAATATTCCTTATCTAATAAGAGACATCCAAATTTTTTTAATTGCATAAATGGGTGGCATTTTATTCAGAATTAATAGTTTTTTACATGGACAAACTATTAATTCTGAATAAAATGCCACCCATTTATGCAATTAAAAAAATTCGTTTACTTTTTTCCCATTAAATACTAGAATTATAGAAAAGTACTTTGCGAAAAGAATCGGCAGTAGGACGGAAACGTGTTGACCACCGATTAGTTTTTTGCTAATAACTCCTGCATCCTTCAACCGACTTGTTCGACTAAGAGCTGGATGGAAAGCTTATCTGTTCCTCTTTCAGATAGCATTAACATATTTTACGAAAAGTCATAAGAAATAAAATTTTTTCGATCAAAACTGAAATATCCTCGAAATCATTAAAGAAAAAGTACCTTATCAGACGAAAATATGCCTTATCTAATAAGAGACATTAATATTTTTTTAATTGCATAAATGGGCGTCATTTTATTCAGAATTAATAGTTTTTTACATCGACAAAAAATTCGTTTAATTTTTTCCCATTAAATACCAGAATTATAGAAAAGTACTTTGCGGAAAGAATCGGCAGTAGGACGGAAACGTGTTGACCACCGATTAGTTTTTTGCTAATAACTCTTGCATCCTTCGACCGACTTGTTCGACTAAGAGCTCGATGGAAAGCTTATCTGTTGCTCTTTCAGATGGCATTAACATATTTTACGAAAAGTCGTAAGAAATAAAATTTTTTTGATCAAAACTAAAATATCCTCGAAATCATTGAAGAATAAGTACCTAATCAGACGAAAATATTCCTTATCTAATAAGAGACTTCTAAATTTTTTTAATTGCATAAATGGGCGGCATCTTATTCAGAATTAATAGCTTTTTACTTGGACAAAACTAAAATATCCTCGAAATCATTGAAGAAGAAGAACCTTATCAGACGAAAATATGCCTTATCTAATAAGAGACATTTAAATTTTTTTAATTGCATAAATGGGCGGCATTTTATTCAGAATTAATAGTTTGTTACATGGACAAAAAATTCGTTTAATTTTTTCCCATTATATACTTGAATTATAGAAAAGTAGAAACGTGTTGACTACCGATTAGTTTTTTGCTCATAACTCTTGTATCCTTTGACCGACTTCTTCGACTAACAGCTCGATGGAAGGCTTATCTGTTCCTCTTTTTGATGGCATTAACATATTTTACGAAAAGTCATAAGAAATAAAATTTTTTTGATCAAAACTAAAATATCCTCGAAATCATTGAAGAAGACGTACCTTATCAGACGAAAATATGCCTTATCTAATAAGAGACATTTAAATTTTTTTAATTGCATAAATGGGCGGCATTTTATTCAGAATTAATAGTTTTTTAAATGGACAAAAAATTCGTTTAATTTTTCCCCATTAAATACTAGAATTATAGAAAAGTACTTTGCGAAAAGAATCGGCAGTGGGACGGAAACGTGTTGACCACCGATTAGTTTTTTGCTAATAACTCTTGCATCCTTCGACCGACTTCTTCGACTAAGAGCTGGATGGAAAGCTTATCTGTTCCTCTTTCAGATGGCATCAACATATTTTACGAAAAGTCGTAAGAAATAAAATTTTTGTTATCAAAACTAAAATATCCTCGAAATCATTGAAGAAGAAGTTCGTTATAAGACGAAAATATGCCTTATCTAATAAGAGACATTTCAATTTTTTTAATTGCATAAATGGGCGTCATTTTATTCAGAATTAATAGTTTTTTACATCGACAAAAAATTCGTTTAATTTTTTCCCATTAAATACCAGAATTATAGAAAAGTACTTTGCGGAAAGAATCGGCAGTAGGACGGAAACGTGTTGACCACCGATTAGTTTTTTGCTAATAACTCTTGCATCCTTCGACCGACTTGTTCGACTTAGAGCTCGATGGAAAGCTTATCGGTTGCTCTTTCAGATGGCATTAACATATTTTACGAAAAGTCGTAAGAAATAAAATTTTTTTGATCAAAACTAAAAAATCCTCGAAATCATTGAAGAATAAGTACCTAATCAGACGAAAATATTCCTTATCTAATAAGAGACTTCTAAATTTTTTTAATTGCATAAATGGGCGGCATCTTATTCAGAATTAATAGCTTTTTACATGGACAAAACTAAAATATCCTCGAAATCATTGAAGAAGAAGAACCTTATCAGACGAAAATATGCCTTATCTAATAAGAGACATTTAAATTTTTTTAATTGCATAAATGGGCGGCATTTTATTCAGAATTAATAGTTTGTTACATGGACAAAAAATTCGTTTAATTTTTTCCCATTATATACTAGAATTATAGAAAAGTAGAAACGTGATGACTACCAATTAGTTTTTTGCTAATAACTCTTGCATCCTTTGGCCGACTTCTTCAACTAACAGCTCGATGGAAGGCTTATCTGTCTCTCTTTCAGATGGCATCAACATATTTTACGAAAAGTCGTAAGAAATAAAATTTTTGTTATCAAAACTAAAATATCCTCGAAATCATTGAAGAAGAAGTGCCTTATAAGACGAAAATATGCCTTATCTAATAAGAGACATTTAAATTTTTTTAATTGCATAAATGGGCGGCATTTTATTCAGAATTAATCGTTTGTTACATAGACAAAAAATTCGCTTAATTTTTTCCCATTATATACTAGAATTATAGAAAAGTAGAAACGTGTTGACCACCGATTAGTTTTTTGCTAATAACTCTTGCATCCTTCGACCGACTTCTTGGACTTAGAGCTCGATAGAAAGCTTATCTGTTCCTCTTTCAGATGGCATTAACATATTTTACGAAAAGTCGTAAGAAATAAAATTTTTTTTATCAAAACTAAAATATCCTCGAAATCATTGAAGAAGAAGTTCGTTATAAGACGAAAATATGCCTTATCTAATAAGAGACATTTCAATTTTTTTAATTGCATAAATGGGCGGAATTTTATTCAGAATTAATAGTTTTTTATTTTTTTTTATTACATGGACAAAAAATTCGTTTAATTTTTTCCCATTATATACTAGAATTATAGAAAAGTAGAAACGTGATGACTACCAATTAGTTTTTTGCTAATAACTCTTGCTTCCTTTGGCCGACTTCTTCAACTAACAGCTCGAAGGAAGGCTTATCTGTCTCTCTTTCAGATGGCATCAACATATTTTACGAAAAGTCATAAGAAATAAAATTTTTTTGATCAAAACTAAAATATCCTCGAAATCATTGAAGAAGACGTACCTTATCAGACGAAAATATGCCTTATCTAATAAGAGACATTTAAATTTTTTTAATTGCATAAATGGGCGGCATTTTATTCAGAATTAATAGTTTTTTAAATGGACAAAAAATTCGTTTAATTTTTCCCCATTAAATACTAGAATTATAGAAAAGTACTTTGCGAAAAGAATCGGCAGTAGGACGGAAACGTGTTGACCACCGATTAGTTTTTTGCTAATAACTCTTGCATCCTTCGACCGACTTCTTCGACTAAGAGCTGGATGAAAAGCTTATCTGTTCCTCTTTCAGATGGCATCAACATATTTTACGAAAAGTCGTAAGAAATAAAATTTTTGTTATCAAAACTAAAATATCCTCGAAATCATTGAAGAAGAAGTTCGTTATAAGACGAAAATATGCCTTATCTAATAAGAGACATTTCAATTTTTTTAATTGCATAAATGGGCGTCATTTTATTCAGAATTAATAGTTTTTTACATCGACAAAAAATTCGTTTAATTTTTTCCCATTAAATACCAGAATTATAGAAAAGTACTTTGCGGAAAGAATCGGCAGTAGGACGGAAACGTGTTGACCACCGATTAGTTTTTTGCTAATAACTCTTGCATCCTTCGACCGACTTGTTCGACTTAGAGCTCGATGGAAAGCTTATCTGTTGCTCTTTCAGATGGCATTAACATATTTTACGAAAAGTCGTAAGAAATAAAATTTTTTTGATCAAAACTAAAAAATCCTCGAAATCATTGAAGAATAAGTACCTAATCAGACGAAAATATTCCTTATCTAATAAGAGACTTCTAAATTTTTTTAATTGCATAAATGGGCGGCATCTTATTCAGAATTAATAGCTTTTTACATGGACAAAACTAAAATATCCTCGAAATCATTGAAGAAGAAGAACCTTATCAGACGAAAATATGCCTTATCTAATAAGAGACATTTAAATTTTTTTAATTGCATAAATGGGCGGCATTTTATTCAGAATTAATAGTTTGTTACATGGACAAAAAATTCGTTTAATTTTTTCCCATTATATACTAGAATTATAGAAAAGTAGAAACGTGATGACTACCAATTAGTTTTTTGCTAATAACTCTTGCATCCTTTGGCCGACTTCTTCAACTAACAGCTCGATGGAAGGCTTATCTGTCTCTCTTTCAGATGGCATCAACATATTTTACGAAAAGTCGTAAGAAATAAAATTTTTGTTATCAAAACTAAAATATCCTCGAAATCATTGAAGAAGAAGTGCCTTATAAGACGAAAATATGCCTTATCTAATAAGAGACATTTAAATTTTTTTAATTGCATAAATGGGCGGCATTTTATTCAGAATTAATCGTTTGTTACATAGACAAAAAATTCGCTTAATTTTTTCCCATTATATACTAGAATTATAGAAAAGTAGAAACGTGTTGACCACCGATTAGTTTTTTGCTAATAACTCTTGCATCCTTCGACCGACTTCTTGGACTTAGAGCTCGATAGAAAGCTTATCTGTTCCTCTTTCAGATGGCATTAACATATTTTACGAAAAGTCGTAAGAAATAAAATTTTTTTTATCAAAACTAAAATATCCTCGAAATCATTGAAGAAGAAGTTCGTTATAAGACGAAAATATGCCTTATCTAATAAGAGACATTTCAATTTTTTTAATTGCATAAATGGGCGGAATTTTATTCAGAATTAATAGTTTTTTACATGGATAAAAAATTCGTTTAATATTTTCCCATTAAATTCTAGAATTATAGAAAAGTACTTCGCGAAAAGAATCGGCAGTAGGACGGAAACGTGTTAACCACCGATGAGTTTTTTGCTAATAACTCTTGCATCCTTTGACCAACATCTTCAACTAACAGCTTGATGGAAAGCTTATCTGTTCCTCTTTCAGATGGCATTAACATATTTTACGAAAAGTCGTAAGAAATAAAATTTTTTTTATCAAAACTAAAATATCCTCGAAACCATTGAAGAATAAGTACCTTATCAGACGAAAATATTCCTTATCTAATAAGAGACATGTAAATTTTTTTAATTGCATAAATGGGTGGCATTTTATTCAGAATTAATAGTTTGTCCATGTAAAAAACTATTAATTCTGAATAAAATGCCACCCATTTATGCAATTAAAAAAATTCGTTTATTATTTTCCCATTAAATACTAGAATTATAGAAAAGTACTTTGCGAAAAGAATCGGCAGTAGGACGGAAACGTGTTGACCACCGATTAGTTTTTTGCAAATAACTCTTGCATCCTTCGACCGACTTCTTCGACAAAGAGTTCGATGGAAATCTTATCTGTTCCTCTTTCAGATGGCATTAACATATTTTACGAAAAGTCGTAAGAAAAAAAATTTTTTTTATCAAAACTAAAATATCCTCGAAATCATTGGAGAAGAAGTACCTTATAAGACGAAAATATGCCTTATCTAATAAGAGACATTTAAATTTTTTAATTGCATAAATGGGCGGCATTTTATTCAGAATTAATAGTTTTTTACATGGACAAACTATTAATTCTGAATAAAATGCCACCCATTTATGCAATTAAAAAAATTCGTTTAATTTTTTCCCAGTAAATACTAGAATTATAGAAAACTACTTTGCGAAAAGAATCGGCAGTAGGACGGAAACGTGTTGACCACCGATTAGTTTTTTGCTACTCGATGGAAGGCTTATCTGTTCCTCTTTCAGATGGCATTAACATATTTTACGAAGTCATAAGAAATAAAATTTTTTTGATCAAAACTAAAATATCCTCGAAATCATTGAAGAAGACGTACCTTATCAGACGAAAGTATGCCTTATCTAATAAGAGACATTTAAATTTTTTAATTGCATAAATGGGCGGCATTTTATTCAGAATTAATAGTTTTTTACCGATTAGTTTTTTGCTAATAACTCTTTCATCCTTCGACAGACTGATTCGACTAAGAGCACGATGGAAGGCTTATCTGTTCCTCTTTCAGATGGCATTAACATATTTTACGAAAAGTCATAAGAAATAAAATTTTTTTGATCAAAACTAAAATATCCTCGAAATCATTGAAGAAGACGTACCTTATCAGACGAAAATATGCCTTATCTAATAAGAGACATTTAAATTTTTTTAATTGCATAAATGGGCGGCATTTTATTCAGAATTAATAGTTTTTACATGGACAAAAAATTCGTTTAATTTTTTCCCATTAAATACTAGAATTATAGAAAAGTACTTTGCGAAAAGAATCGGCAGTAGGACGGAAACGTGTTGATCACCGATTAGTTTTTTGCTAATAACTCTTGCATCCTTCGACCGAATTCTTCGACTAAGATTTCGATGGAAAGCTTATCTGTTCCTTTTTCAGATGGCATTAACATATTTTACGAAAAGTCGTAAGAATTAAAATTTTTTTGGTTAAAACTAAAATATCCTGGAAATCATTGAAAAATAAGTACCTTATCAGACGAAAATATGCCTTATCTAATAAGAGAAATTAAAATTTTTTTAATTGCATAAATGGGCGTCATTTTATTCAGAATTAATAGTTTTTTACAATGACAAAAAATTCGTTTAATTTTTTCCCATTAAATACTAGAATTATAGAAAAGTACTTTGCGAAAAGAATCGGCAGTAGGATGGAATCGTGTTGACCACCGAATAGATTTTTGCTAATAACTTTTGCAGCCTTCGACCGACTTCTTAGACTAAGAGTTCGATGGAAAGCTTATCTGTTCCTCTTTCAGATAGCATTAACATATTTTACGAAAAGTCGTAAGAAATAAAATTTTTTGATCAAAACTAAAATATCCTCGAAATCATTGAAGAATAAGTACCTTATCAGACGAAAATATGCCTTATCTAATAAGAGACATCTTTATTTTTTTTTATTGCATAAATGGGTGGCATTTTATTCAGAATTAATAGTTTTTTACATGGACAAAAAATTCGTTTAATTTTTTCCCATTAAATGCTAGAATTATAGAAAAGTACTTTGCGAAAAGAATCGGCAGTAGGACGGAAACGTGTTGACCACCGATTAGTTTTTTGCTAATAACTCTTACATCCTTCGACCGACTTCTTCGACTAAGAGCTCGATGGAAAGCTTATCTGTTCCTCTTTCAGATGGCATTAACATATTTTTGTTTAGTTTATATTTTCGATTAGTTTTTTGCTAATAACTCTTGCATCCTTCGACCGACTGCTTCGACTAAGAGCTCGATGGAAAGCTTATCTGTTCTTCTTTCAGATGGCATTAACATATTTTACGAAAAGTCGTAAGAAATAACATTTTTTTTATCAAAACTAAAATATCGTCGAAATCATTGAAGAAGAAGTACCTTATAAGACGAAAATATGCCTTATCTAATAAGAGACATTTAAATTTTTCAATTGCATAAATGGGCGGCATTTTATTCAGAATTAATAGTTTTTTACATGGACAAACTATTAATTCTGATTAAAATGCCACCCATTTATGCAATTAAAAAAGTTCGTTTAATTTTTTCCCATTAAATACTAGAATTATAGAAAACTACTTTGCGAAAAGAATCGGCAGTAGGACGGAAACGTGTTGACCACCGATTAGTTTTTTGCTACTTATATACTAGAATTATAGAAAAGTAGAAACGTGATGACCTCCAATTAGTTTTTTGCTAATAACTCTTGCATCCTTTGACCGACTTCTTCAACTAACAGCACGATGGAAGGCTTATCTGTTCCTCTTTCAGATGGCATTAACATATTTTACGAAAAGTCATAAGAAATAAAATTTTTTTGATCAAAACTAAAATATCCTCGAAATCATTGAAGAAGACGTACCTTATCAGACGAAAATATGCCTTATCTAATAAGAGACATTTAAATTTTTTTAATTGCATAAATGGGCGGCATTTTATTCAGAATTAATAGTTTTTTACATGGACAAAAAATTCGTTTAATTTTTTCCCATTAAATACTAGAATTATAGAAAAGTACTTTGCGAAAAGAATCGGCAGTAGGACGGAAACGTGTTGACCACCGATTAGTTTTTTGCTAATAACTCTTGCATCCTTCGACCGACTTCTACGACTAAGAGCTGGATGGAAAGCTTATCTGTTCCTCTTTCAGATGGCATTAACATATTTTACGAAAAGTCGTAAGAAATAAATTTTTTTTTATCAATACTTAAATATCCTCGAAATCATTGAAGAAGAAGTACCTTATCAGACGAAAATATGCCTTATCTAACAAGAGACATTTAAATTTTTTTAATTGCATAAATGGGCGGCATTTTATTCAGAATTAATAGTTTGTTACATAGACAAAATATTCGCTTAATTTTTTCCCATTATATACTAGAATTATAGAAAAGTAGAAACGTGTTGACCACCGATTAGTTTTTTGCTAATAACTCTTGCATCCTTCGACCGACTTCTTCGACTTAGAGCTCGATGGAAAGCTTATCTGATTCTCTTTCAGATGGCATTAACATATTTTACGAAAAGTCGTAAGAAATAAAATTTTTTTTATCAAAACTTAAATATCCTCGAAATCATTGAAGAAGAAGTACCTTATCAGACGAAAATATGCCTTATCTAACAAGAGACATTTAAATTTTTTTAATTGCATAAATGGGCGGCATTTTATTCAGAATTAATAGTTTGTTACATAGACAAAATATTCGCTTAATTTTTTCCCATTATATACTAGAATTATAGAAAAGTAGAAACGTGTTGACCACGGATTAGTTTTTTGCTAATAACTCTTGCATCCTTTAATCAACATCTTCAACTAACAGCTCGATGGAAGGCTGATCTGTTCCTCTTTCAGATGGCATTAACATATTTTACGAAAAGTCGTAAGAAATAAAATTTTTTTTTATCAAAACTAAAATATCCTCGAAATCATTGAAGAAGAAGCACCTTATAAGACGAAAATATGCCTTATCTAATAAGAGACATTTAAATTTTTAATTGCATAAATGGGCGGCGTTTTATTCAGAATTAATAGTTTGTTACATGGACAAAAAATTCGTTTAATTTTTTCCTATTAAATGCTAGAATTATAGAAAAGTACTTTGCGAAAAGAATCGGCAGTAGGACGGAAACGTGTTGACCACCGATTAGTTTTTTGGTAATAACTCTTGCATCCTTCGACCGACTTCTTCGACTAAGAGCTCGATGGAAAGCTTATCTGTTCCTCTTTCAGATGGCATTAACATATTTTTGTTTAGTTTATATTTTCGATTAGTTTTTTGCTAATAACTCTTGCATCCTTCGACCGACTGCTTCGACTAAGAGCTCGATGGAAAGCTTATCTGTTCCTCTTTCAGATGGCATTAACATATTTTACGAAAAGTCGTAAGAAATAACATTTTTTTTTATCAAAACTAATATATCCTCGAAATCATTTAAGAAGAAGTACCTTATAAGACGAAAATATGCCTTATCTAATAAGAGACATTTAAATTTTTTAATTGCATAAATGGGCGGCATTTTATTCAGAATTAATAGTTTGTTACATAGACAAAATATTCGCTTAATTTTTTCCCATTATATACTAGAATTATAGAAAAGTAGAAACGTGTTGACCACGGATTAGTTTTTTGCTAATAACTCTTGCATCCTTTAATCAACATCTTCAACTAACAGCTCGATGGAAGGCTGATCTGTTCCTCTTTCAGATGGCATTAACATATTTTACGAAAAGTCGTAAGAAATAAAATTTTTTTTTATCAAAACTAAAATATCCTCGAAATCATTGAAGAAGAAGCACCTTATAAGACGAAAATATGCCTTATCTAATAAGAGACATTTAAATTTTTAATTGCATAAATGGGCGGCGTTTTATTCAGAATTAATAGTTTGTTACATGGACAAAAAATTCGTTTAATTTTTTCCTATTAAATGCTAGAATTATAGAAAAGTACTTTGCGAAAAGAATCGGCAGTAGGACGGAAACGTGTTGACCACCGATTAGTTTTTTGGTAATAACTCTTGCATCCTTCGACCGACTTCTTCGACTAAGAGCTCGATGGAAAGCTTATCTGTTCCTCTTTCAGATGGCATTAACATATTTTTGTTTAGTTTATATTTTCGATTAGTTTTTTGCTAATAACTCTTGCATCCTTCGACCGACTGCTTCGACTAAGAGCTCGATGGAAAGCTTATCTGTTCCTCTTTCAGATGGCATTAACATATTTTACGAAAAGTCGTAAGAAATAACATTTTTTTTTATCAAAACTAATATATCCTCGAAATCATTTAAGAAGAAGTACCTTATAAGACGAAAATATGCCTTATCTAATAAGAGACATTTAAATTTTTTAATTGCATAAATGGGCGGCATTTTATTCAGAATTAATAGTTTTTTACATGGACAAACTATTAATTCTGATTAAAATGCCAATCAAAACTTAAATATCCTCGAAATCATTGAAGAAGAAGTACCTTATCAGACGAAAATATGCCTTATCTAACAAGAGACATTTAAATTTTTTTAATTGCATAAATGGGCGGCATTTTATTCAGAATTAATAGTTTGTTACATAGACAAAATATTCGCTTAATTTTTTCCCATTATATACTAGAATTATAGAAAAGTAGAAACTTGTTGACCACCGATTAGTTTTTTGCTAATAACTCTTGCATCCTTCGACCGACTTTTTCGACTTAGAGCTCGATGGAAAGCTTATCTGATTCTCTTTCAGATGGCATTAACATATTTTACGAAAAGTCGTAAGAAATAAAATTTTTTTTATCAAAATTAAAATATCCTCGAAATCATTGAAGAAGAAGTTCCTTATAAAACGAAAATATGCCTTATCTAATAAGAGACATTAAAATTTTATTAATTGCATAAATGGGCGGCATTTTATTAAGAATTAATAGTTTGTTACGTAGACAAAAAATTCGCTTAGTTTTTTCCCATTATATACTAGAATTATAGAAAAGTAGAAACGTGTTGACCACCGATGAGTTTTTTACTAATAACTCTTGCATCCTTTGACCAACATCTTCAGCTAACAGCTCGATGGAAAGCTTATCTGATTCTCTTTCAGATGGCATTAACATATTTAACGAAAAGTCGTAAGAAATAAAATTTTTTTTATCAAAACTTAAATATCCTCGAAATCATTGAAGAAGAAGTACCTTATCAGACGAAAATATGCCTTATCTAACAAGAGACATTTAAATTTTTTTAATTGCATAAATGGGCGGAATTTTTTTCAGAATTAATAGTTTGTTACATAGACAAAATATTCGCTTAATTTTTTCCCATTATATACTAGAATTATAGAAAAGTAGAAACGTGTTGACCACCGATTAGTTTTTTGCTAATAACTCTTGCATCCTTCGACCGACTTCTTCGACTTAGAGCTCGATGGAAAGCTTATCTCATTCTCTTTCAGATGGCATTAACATATTTTACGAAAAGTCGTAAGAAATAACATTTTTTTTTATCAAAACTAAAATATCCTCGAAATCATTTAAGAAGAAGTACCTTATAAGACGAAAATATGCCTTATCTAATAAGAGACATTTAAATTTTTTAATTGCATAAATGGGCGGCATTTTATTCAGAATTAATAGTTTTTTACATGGACAAACTATTAATTCTGATTAAAATGCCACCCATTTATGCAATTAAAAAAGTTCGTTTAATTTTTTCCCATTAAATACTAGAATTATAGAAAACTACTTTGCGAAAAGAATCGGCAGTAGGACGGAAACGTGTTGACCACCGATTAGTTTTTTGCTACTAATATACTAGAATTATAGAAAAGTAGAAACGTGATGACCACCAATTAGTTTTTTGCTAATAACTCTTGCATCCTTTGACCGACTTCTTCAACTAACAGCACGATGGAAGGCTTATCTGTTCCTCTTTCAGATGGCATTAACATATTTTACGAAAAGTCATAAGAAATAAAATTTTTTTGATCAAAACTAAAAAATCCTCGAAATCATTGAAGAAGACGTACCTTATCAGACGAAAATATGCCTTATCTAATAAGAGACATTTAAATTTTTTTAATTGCATAAATGGGCGGCATTTTATTCAGAATTAACAGTTTTTTACATGGACAAAAAATTCGCTTAATTTTTTCCCATTATATACTAGAATTATAGAAAAGTAGAAACGTGTTGACCACCGATTAGTTTTTTGGTAATAACTCTTGCATCCTTCGACCGACTTCTTCGACTAAGAGCTCGATGGAAAGCTTATCTGTTCCTCTTTCAGATGGCATTAACATATTTTTGTTTAGTTTATATTTTCGATTAGTTTTTTGCTAATAACTCTTGCATCCTTCGACCGACTGCTTCGACTAAGAGCTCGATGGAAAGCTTATCTGTTCCTCTTTCAGATGGCATTAACATATTTTACGAAAAGTCGTAAGAAATAACATTTTTTTTTATCAAAACTAAAATATCCTCGAAATCATTTAAGAAGAAGTACCTTATAAGACGAAAATATGCCTTATCTAATAAGAGACATTTAAATTTTTTAATTGCATAAATGGGCGGCATTTTATTCAGAATTAATAGTTTTTTACATGGACAAACTATTAATTCTGATTAAAATGCCAATCAAAACTTAAATATCCTCGAAATCATTGAAGAAGAAGTACCTTATCAGACGAAAATATGCCTTATCTAACAAGAGACATTTAAATTTTTTTAATTGCATAAATGGGCGGCATTTTATTCAGAATTAATAGTTTGTTACATAGACAAAATATTCGCTTAATTTTTTCCCATTATATACTAGAATTATAGAAAAGTAGAAACGTGTTGACCACCGATTAGTTTTTTGCTAATAACTCTTGCATCCTTCGACCGACTTCTTCGACTTAGAGCTCGATGGAAAGCTTATCTGATTCTCTTTCAGATGGCATTAACATATTTTACGAAAAGTCGTAAGAAATAAAATTTTTTTTATCAAAATTAAAATATCCTCGAAATCATTGAAGAAGAAGTTCCTTATAAGACGAAAATATGCCTTATCTAATAAGAGACATTAAAATTTTATTAATTGCATAAATGGGCGGCATTTTATTCAGAATTAATAGTTTGTTACGTAGACAACAAAATTCGCTTAATTTTTTCCCATTATATACTAGAATTATAGAAAAGTAGAAACGTGTTGACCACCGATGAGTTTTTTGCTAATAACTCTTGCATCCTTCGACCGACTTCTTCGACTTAGAGCTCAATGGAAAGCTTATCTGATTCTCTTTCAGATGGCATTAACATATTTTACGAAAAGTCGTAAGAAATAACATTTTTTTTTATCAAAACTAAAATATCCTCGAAATCATTTAAGAAGAAGTACCTTATAAGACGAAAATATGCCTTATCTAATAAGAGACATTCAAATTTTTTAATTGCATAAATGGGCGGCATTTTATTCAGAATTTACATGGACAAACTATTAATTCTGATTAAAATGCCACCCATTTATGCAATTAAAAAAGTTCGTTTAATTTTTTCCCATTAAATACTAGAATTATAGAAAACTACTTTGCGAAAAGAATCGGCAGTAGGACGGAAACGTGTTGACCACCGATTAGTTTTTTGCTACTAATATACTAGAATTATAGAAAAGTAGAAACGTGATGACCACCAATTAGTTTTTTGCTAATAACTCTTGCATCCTTTGACCGACTTCTTCAACTAACAGCACGATGGAAGGCTTATCTGTTCCTCTTTCAGATGGCATTAACATATTTTACGAAAAGTCATAAGAAATAAAATTTTTTTGATCAAAACTAAAATATCCTCGAAATCATTGAAGAAGACGTACCTTATCAGACGAAAATATGCCTTATCTAATAAGAGACATTTAAATTTTTTTTATTGCATAAATGGGCGGCATTTTATTCAGAATTAATAGTTTTTTACATGGACAAAAAATTCGTTTAGTTTTTTCCCATTAAATACTAGAATTATAGAAAAGTACTTTGCGAAAAGAATCGGCAGTTGGACGGAAACGTGTTGACCACCGATTAGTTTTTTGCTAATAACTCTTGCATCCTTCGACCGACTTCTTCGACTAAGAGCTGGATGGAAAGCTTATCTGTTCCTCTTTCAGATGGCATTAACATATTTTACGAAAAGTCGTAAGAAATAAAATTTTTTTTATCAAAACTTAAATATCCTCGAAATCATTGAAGAAGAAGTACCTTATCAGACGAAAATATGCCTTATCTAACAAGAGACATTTAAATTTTTTTAATTGCATAAATGGGCGGCATTTTATTCAGAATTAATAGTTTGTTACATAGACAAAATATTCGCTTAATTTTTTCCCATTATATACTAGAATTATAGAAAAGTAGAAACGTGATGACCACCAATTAGTTTTTTGCTAATAACTCTTGCATCCTTTGACCGACTTCTTCAACTAACAGCACGATGGAAGGCTTATCTGTTCCTCTTTCAGATGGCATTAACATATTTTACGAAAAGTCATAAGAAATAAAATTTTTTTGATCAAAACTAAAATATCCTCGAAATCATTGAAGAAGAAGTTCCTTATAAGACGAAGATATGCCTTATCTAATAAGAGACATTAAAATTTTATTAATTGCATAAATGGGCGGCATTTTATTCAGAATTAATAGTTCGTTACGTAGACAAAATATTCGCTTAATTTTTTCCCATTAAATACTAGAATTATAGAAAAGTAGAAACGTGTTGACCACCGATTAGTTTTTTGCTAATAACTCTTGCATCCTTCGACCGACTTTTTCGACTTAGAGCTCGATGGAAAGCTTATCTGATTCTCTTTCAGATGGCATTATCATATTTTACGAAAAGTCGTAAGAAATAAAATTTTTTTTATCAAAATTAAAATATCCTCGAAATCATTGAAGAAGAAGTTCCTTATAAGACGAAGATATGCCTTATCTAATAAGAGACATTAAAATTTTATTAATTGCATAAATGGGCGGCATTTTATTCAGAATTAATAGTTCGTTACGTAGACAAAAAATTCGCTTAATTTTTTCCCATTATATACTAGAATTATAGAAAAGTAGAAACGTGTTGACCACCGATGAGTTTTTTGCTAATAACTCTTGCATCCTTTGACCAACATCTTCAGCTAACAGCTCGATGGAAAGCATATCTGTTCCTCTTTCAGATGGCATTAACATATTTTACGAAAAGTCGTAAGAAATAAAATTTTTTTTATCAAAACTAAAATATCCTCGAAACCATTGAAGAATGAGTACCTTATCAGACGAAAATATTCCTTATCTAATAAGAGACATCTAAATTTTTTTAATTGCATAAATGGGTGGCATTTTATTCAGAATTAATAGTTTTTTACATGGACAAACTATTAATCTATAATATAAAAATGAATCGCAAAATGTGTTGGTAAGCGCATAACTCAACAACGCCTGGACCAATTTGGCCAATTCTTTTTTTTAAATGTTCGTTAAAGTTCAAAGATGGTTTTTACGGCGAGAAAAATTCAAATAATTGCCGGAAAAACCCTAAAAACAGACCTTTTCTTTTTCCCATACAAACTTGCGACGTCGCAAGCATTAAACGTAACATGCTATGCTTCTTCTTATACGTCAGTATTGTTATGTGTTTGTTGATTGAAAGAGAACAAGAAAACTTTGAGAGAACGTACAAGCCAGAGAGTATTAAAATTAATTAATACTCTTTGCAAATTACACGCACTAATGTGTAAACAATGCAGGTATGTACGGCTTGAAGGATTTGACTCCAAGTCATGTCAAATTAAAAAAAAGTTGAAACAACAACAAACTGTCAATGTCAGTGTTGTTTTTCTTGGATTTTCACTACTGAGTTTGCTTTTGTCAACTGATACACGAAACAAACCGTAGCTATGTATATCGTGTTTAGTGCAGTGTTTAGTTACCTATGATCACTTATTATTGAATGTGAGACAATAATCTATCTTCTATAATATAAAAATGAATCGCAAAA
Organism: Phortica okadai; assembly: GCA_034638295.1. Classification (NCBI taxonomy): domain Eukaryota; kingdom Metazoa; phylum Arthropoda; class Insecta; order Diptera; family Drosophilidae; genus Phortica; species Phortica okadai. Next base: position 17,746,518 of record CM067852.1, read on the forward strand.
TGTGTTGGTAAGCGCATAACTCAACAACGCCTGGACCAATTTGGCCAATTCTTTTTTTTAAATGTTCGTTAAAGTTCAAAGATGGTTTTTACGGCGAGAAAAATTCAAATAATTGCCGGAAAAACCCTAAAAACAGACCTTTTCTTTTTCCCATACAAACTTGCGACGTCGCAAGCATTAAACGTAACATGCTATGCTTCTTCTTATACGTCAGTATTGTTATGTGTTTGTTGATTGAAAGAGAACAAGAAAACTTTGAGAGAACGTACAAGCCAGAGAGTATTAAAATTAATTAATACTCTTTGCAAATTACACGCACTAATGTGTAAACAATGCAGGTATGTACGGCTTGAAGGATTTGACTCCAAGTTATGTCAAATTAAAAAAAAGTTGAAACAACAACAAACTGTCAATGTCAGTGTTGTTTTTCTTGGATTTTCACTACTGAGTTTGCTTTTGTCAACTGATACACGAAACAAACCGTAGCTATGTATATCGTGTTTAGTGCAGTGTTTAGTTACCTATGATCACTTATTATTGAATGTGAGACAATAATCTATCTATCTTCTATAATATAAAAATGAATCGCAAAATGTGTTGGTAAGCGCATAACTCAACAACGCCTGGACCAATTTGGCCAATTCTTTTTTTTAAGTGTTCGTTGAAGTTCAAAGATGGTTTTTACGGCGAGAAAAATTCAAATAATTGCCGGAAAAAACCTAAAAACAGACCTTTTCTTTTTCCCATACAAACGTGCGACGTCGAAAGCATTAAACGTAACATGCTATGCTTCTTCTTATACGTCAGTATTGTTATGTGTTTGTTGATTGAAAGAGAACAAGAAAACTTTGAGAGAACGTACAAGCCAGAGAGTATTAAAATTAATTAATACTCTTTGCAAACCACACGCACTGTTGTTTCAACAATGAAGGTATGTACGGCCTGAAGGATTTGACTCCGAGTCATGTCAAATTAAAAAAAAATTTAAACAACAACAAACTGTCAATGTCAGTGTTGGTATACTTGGATTTTCACTACTGAGTTTGCTTTTGTCAACTGATACACGAAACAAACCATAGCTATGTATATCGTGTTTAGTGCAGTGTTAAGTTACCTATGATCACTTATTATTGAATGTGAGACAATAATCTATAGTATAATAAAAATAATGAATCGAAAAATATGTTGGTAAGCGCATAACTCAAAAACAGCTTCCGATTCAATGAAATTTTCAGTTAATCTTTAGATGGACCTCCTGAGGGTTGTTATAATGTTTTGGTATCAATCCGACCCTTTTAACTGGTAGCCTCCTTACGGAAAGAAGAAGAAAAATAAACAATATTAAGATTTTGTGGACGCAAGCACGTACCATTCTTTGCTTCTTCTTACACTTTTGTATTGGTATGAGTGTGTTGTTTGCAAAGGGAACAAGAGAACGGTGAGAAAACGGAGGAGCATTACTTTCGAAATTGTGCTTCACTTCTTCTTCATCTTTTACATACAGCCACATATGTACACATATTAGTGTGTTTATACTCTTCACGTATGTAAATATTATTATGACTTTGTCACGGAGTTTGTAACCCCCAGAAGGAAAAATCTCCGACCATTGACCTGAAATTTTACAGCTTTACAACCATAAATCATTTGTCAGAACTGCAATGATCAGACCATTAGAATTGGTAGCACCCATACAGAATGAAGAAGAAAAATGAACAGAACTTAAATCGTTGAATGGAAAACTTTTTCGTTTTGGAAGATAGAGGGATGAAAAAAACATAAACAAACATAGTAGCTTTACGTACACAGACTACATTTCTGGAATTGTCATTAAGATCGGACCACTGAAACTGGTACTTATCATACAAAGTGAAGAAGAGGAAAAGACAGAAAATTTACGGCGTTGAAAGGAAAATTTTTTTTTCTTAATTAATTGACTTACAACTTCACAACCTAATATCAATAAATTGCAAGTTTCCATATTAGCTTAAACAATGAAAATTGGTATATAGGCTATTAAAGTAAAGAGAAAGCAGATTCAATCCAAAAAATTGGCGTGGCATAAAAAGAGCTTGAAAAGTAAATAGTCTTCAGCAAGGCTGAATAGCGTTTTTTATACTCCTGCAAAAATAATATATATTTGCGATGCCATGAAGTTCGCTACGCAGAGAAGGAGATATCGCCGACCACATAAAGCATATATTATCTTCCTAAGACGAGTTAACACAGTCATGTCCATATGTCTGCTTCAATACCAACTGCGAGCTCAGTTTTAACGATTTCAAAAAAAATAAAACGCAGAAAATTATCTTATCCTTTCAGGCAGTTTGTATGTAAAAAATCTGCATGATTGGATTGCTATTACATTTAGCTGCCGGTTAAAAATTAGGTTTAGGCATCAAAAACGGTTTGATTTTAAAACTATCACCTTAATTTTTTTTACAAAAACATTTTAGACGTCAAAAAAGGCACTTTGCGAAAGAAACAATCGGTCAAAATAAGATTTTTGTTAGAAAAATATTTTATTAATTTTTAACTATTTTCCAAAATTTTATTAGAATCGAACATAAAGGCGTGGCTCCGACCATATAGAGAAACATCTTCAAAATAACATTTTGCTGTAAGCAAAGTCGCCAGAAGACTGTAAAGTGGAGAGTATTTTTCATTTTGCTAAAATGGAACAAAGGAACAATTAATCAAAAACATGGTTTTATTGTTCTTAAATATAAACAGATGGAATTTTGCAATCACATGTTTGTAAAGGTTTTGCCATAATTACAAGGCATTAAGAATGCTGAAACGCATTAACGGTAATTAGAGTTTCAAAACGCTGGAAAAATTATTTTAAAAAATTTAATTAATCTACGAAAACCAAATCTGGAAATAATATTGATGACTTCGAACCCAACAAGAATTGATAAATGAACGTGGCTGCTGCAACATATAATAAAAATTTAAAACGCCTATGTACCTGTATCTATAAGTCTGACATGAAGAAAATTTAGGAACTAATTGTGATAGAGTGTTAAAAGATTCAATCCTGGGCTATATGCAACAGTTCATCATACTTTGAGGGCGTAGCAAAGCGCGCCGGGTCAAATAATTGCCGGAAAAACCCTAAAAACAGACCTTTTCTTTTTCCCATACAAACTTGCGACGTCGCAAGCATTAAACGTAACATGCTATGCTTCTTCTTATACGTCAGTATTGTTATGTGTTTGTTGATTGAAAGAGAACAAGAAAACTTTGAGAGAACGTACAAGCCAGAGAGTATTAAAATTAATTAATACTCTTTGCAAATTACACGCACTAATGTGTAAACAATGCAGGTATGTACGGCTTGAAGGATTTGACTCCAAGTCATGTCAAATTAAAAAAAAGTTGAAACAACAACAAACTGTCAATGTCAGTGTTGTTTTTCTTGGATTTTCACTACTGAGTTTGCTTTTGTCAACTGATACACGAAACAAACCGTAGCTGTGTATATCGTGTTTAGTGCAGTGTTTAGTTACCTATGATCACTTATTATTGAATGTGAGACAATAATCTATCTATAATATAAAAATGAATCGCAAAATGTGTTGGTAAGCGCATAACTCAACAACGCCTGGACCAATTTGGCCAATTCTTTTTTTTAAATGTTCGTTAAAGTTCAAAGATGGTTTTTACGGCGAGAAAAATTCAAATAATTGCCGGAAAAACCCTAAAAACAGACCTTTTCTTTTTCCCATACAAACTTGCGACGTCGCAAGCATTAAACGTAACATGCTATGCTTCTTCTTATACGTCAGTATTGTTATGTGTTTGTTGATTGAAAGAGAACAAGAAAACTTTGAGAGAACGTACAAGCCAGAGAGTATTAAAATTAATTAATACTCTTTGCAAATTACACGCACTAATGTGTAAACAATGCAGGTATGTACGGCTTGAAGGATTTGACTCCAAGTCATGTCAAATTAAAAAAAAGTTGAAACAACAACAAACTGTCAATGTCAGTGTTGTTTTTCTTGGATTTTCACTACTGAGTTTGCTTTTGTCAACTGATACACGAAACAAACCGTAGCTATGTATATCGTGTTTAGTGCAGTGTTTAGTTACCTATGATCACTTATTATTGAATGTGAGACAATAATCTATCTTCTATAATATAAAAATGAATCGCAAAATGTGTTGGTAAGCGCATAACTCAACAACGCCTGGACCAATTTGGCCAATTCTTTTTTTTAAATGTTCGTTAAAGTTCAAAGATGGTTTTTACGGCGAGAAAAATTCAAATAATTGCCGGAAAAACCCTAAAAACAGACCTTTTCTTTTTCCCATACAAACTTGCGACGTCGCACAGTGGGGCCTTCTGAGTTTTTGCATTGCAAAAATCATATCGTCTGAACGAATAAAGATAACTGCATGAAATAAGTTTTGTTTAAAAGTGAATTCCTTAAGCTTTAAAACAAGCCATCGTTCAATACGCTACGATATCTGGGAGCGGCATAGTAGGTTGTCAAAGTCAGAATTTGTTTCCGGTGCAGTATAAGCGTCAGAAAATCACTAGGTTTATCATTTTATACAAACTTAGAAACTTGCGATTGTACAAAGTATACATATTCTTGATCAGTATGACAATACGAGTTGGTGTAGCCATGTCCGTCCGTCCGTCTTTCAGTATTTATACAATATCTCCCACAATTTTGAAGTTATCGACCTGAAATTTTGCACAGAGTTTTCTTTTCTATGCGATCAACTCATATGTCAGAATCGGCATGATCGGACTATTGGAACTGGTAGCCCCCATACGAAAAGAAGAAGAAAAATGAACAAAACTTGATTTGTTGTGTGGAAAACTTTTTTGTTTTTGAAGATAGACGACTGAAATTTCACACCTAGAAGTTTTACATAGTCTGACACAATGCCTGAAAGTTTCATTGAGATCGGGCAACTGGAACTGGTACCTGCCATACGAAATGAAGAAGAGGAAGAAAAGCAAATTTAAGTCGTTGTATTGAAAACTTTTTTGGCTTTCAAAATAGAGGGCTGAAATTTAAAAGGTAGTCTTCTTTCATACTCAGGCCAATTGTTTATAAGTTTCATTGAGATCGGACCACTAAAAACGGTACCTGCCATACAAAATGAACAAAATCAAGACATTTTACCCCCTTCACACCGCCTACGATAAATTTTAGCCACCACCTGCATAGCAAATACGACAAGTTTCTTCCTATAACAACATTTGTTCACTTTATTAACATATTAAAGCTGTCACAGCAAATTTACCCACTATTCATTCTTCTTCTTATACCCGCAGCAGCGCCTTTTTCACTGATTTTTTGTGTGAGGTTGCGGCCGTTTTTTTGCTTTAAAAACCAAAAGAGCAAATAAGAGCAGCTGAAATTTTGAACATAGGTTAAGGAATGTTCAATAAACATAATTGCAAAATTTGGCGGTTAACATATTTTAACGTTTTTTTTAATTGTCCACCAAAGTTGAAAAATACCCAAAAAAACAGATAGTTCGAAAAACAGCCTCCTCTAGTAAACTATAAATGCTACAGCCTTGGTATTTATAGTATAACACTATAATATGGCTACCTAAGAATAGAAATCAATTCGATAATGATTCGAGTTATAATTTCGTTTTTATTCCAACTCAAAGATGCCGAATTTTCAAAAAAATGAGTATATCATTGAAAGTTGAAAAAAAGGTCAACTTTGAGTGCGTATATCTTCCAAACTAAAATTCCGATTTCGTTAATGTTAATATTTCCTTAATCTCTGGAAAATTCTCTATCAGACGCATATATTTGTTTTATCCAAAGCGTTAATGAAATTTTTGATTTTTGCAAGCTGAATGTATCTGAGGCCCCTCTGTGCGTCGCAAGCATTAAACGTAACATGCTATGCTTCTTCTTATACGTCAGTATTGTTATGTGTTTGTTGATTGAAAGAGAACAAGAAAACTTTGAGAGAACGTACAAGCCAGAGAGTATTAAAATTAATTAATACTCTTTGCAAATTACACGCACTAATGTGTAAACAATGCAGGTATGTACGGCTTGAAGGATTTGACTCCAAGTTATGTCAAATTAAAAAAAAGTTGAAACAACAACAAACTGTCAATGTCAGTGTTGTTTTTCTTGGATTTTCACTACTGAGTTTGCTTTTGTCAACTGATACACGAAACAAACCGTAGCTATGTATATCGTGTTTAGTGCAGTGTTTAGTTACCTATGATCACTTATTATTGAATGTGAGACAATAATCTATCTATCTTCTATAATATAAAAATGAATCGCAAAATGTGTTGGTAAGCGCATAACTCAACAACGCCTGGACCAATTTGGCCAATTCTTTTTTTTAAGTGTTCGTTGAAGTTCAAAGATGGTTTTTACGGCGAGAAAAATTCAAATAATTGCCGGAAAAAACCTAAAAACAGACCTTTTCTTTTTCCCATACAAACGTGCGACGTCGAAAGCATTAAACGTAACATGCTATGCTTCTTCTTATACGTCATTATTGTTATGTGTTTGTTGATTGAAAGAGAACAAGAAAACTTTGAGAGAACGTACAAGCCAGAGAGTATTAAAATTAATTAATACTCTTTGCAAACCACACGCACTGTTGTTTCAACAATGAAGGTATGTACGGCCTGAAGGATTTGACTCCGAGTCATGTCAAATTAAAAAAAAATTTAAACAACAACAAACTGTCAATGTCAGTGTTGGTATACTTGGATTTTCACTACTGAGTTTGCTTTTGTCAACTGATACACGAAACAAACCATAGCTATGTATATCGTGTTTAGTGCAGTGTTAAGTTACCTATGATCACTTATTATTGAATGTGAGACAATAATCTATCTATAATATAAAAATGAATCGCAAAATGTGTTGGTAAGCGCATAACTCAACAACGCCTGGACCAATTTGGCCAATTCTTTTTTTTAAATGTTCGTTAAAGTTCAAAGATGGTTTTTACGGCGAGAAAAATTCAAATAATTGCCGGAAAAACCCTAAAAACAGACCTTTTCTTTTTCCCATACAAACTTGCGACGTCGCAAGCATTAAACGTAACATGCTATGCTTCTTCTTATACGTCAGTATTGTTATGTGTTTGTTGATTGAAAGAGAACAAGAAAACTTTGAGAGAACGTACAAGCCAGAGAGTATTAAAATTAATTAATACTCTTTGCAAATTACACGCACTAATGTGTAAACAATGCAGGTATGTACGGCTTGAAGGATTTGACTCCAAGTCATGTCAAATTAAAAAAAAGTTGAAACAACAACAAACTGTCAATGTCAGTGTTGTTTTTCTTGGATTTTCACTACTGAGTTTGCTTTTGTCAACTGATACACGAAACAAACCGTAGCTATGTATATCGTGTTTAGTGCAGTGTTTAGTTACCTATGATCACTTATTATTGAATGTGAGACAATAATCTATCTTCTATAATATAAAAATGAATCGCAAAATGTGTTGGTAAGCGCATAACTCAACAACGCCTGGACCAATTTGGCCAATTCTTTTTTTTAAATGTTCGTTAAAGTTCAAAGATGGTTTTTACGGCGAGAAAAATTCAAATAATTGCCGGAAAAACCCTAAAAACAGACCTTTTCTTTTTCCCATACAAACTTGCGACGTCGCAAGCATTAAACGTAACATGCTATGCTTCTTCTTATACGTCAGTATTGTTATGTGTTTGTTGATTGAAAGAGAACAAGAAAACTTTGAGAGAACGTACAAGCCAGAGAGTATTAAAATTAATTAATACTCTTTGCAAATTACACGCACTAATGTGTAAACAATGCAGGTATGTACGGCTTGAAGGATTTGACTCCAAGTTATGTCAAATTAAAAAAAAGTTGAAACAACAACAAACTGTCAATGTCAGTGTTGTTTTTCTTGGATTTTCACTACTGAGTTTGCTTTTGTCAACTGATACACGAAACAAACCGTAGCTATGTATATCGTGTTTAGTGCAGTGTTTAGTTACCTATGATCACTTATTATTGAATGTGAGACAATAATCTATCTATCTTCTATAATATAAAAATGAATCGCAAAATGTGTTGGTAAGCGCATAACTCAACAACGCCTGGACCAATTTGGCCAATTCTTTTTTTTAAGTGTTCGTTGAAGTTCAAAGATGGTTTTTACGGCGAGAAAAATTCAAATAATTGCCGGAAAAAACCTAAAAACAGACCTTTTCTTTTTCCCATACAAACGTGCGACGTCGAAAGCATTAAACGTAACATGCTATGCTTCTTCTTATACGTCAGTATTGTTATGTGTTTGTTGATTGAAAGAGAACAAGAAAACTTTGAGAGAACGTACAAGCCAGAGAGTATTAAAATTAATTAATACTCTTTGCAAACCACACGCACTGTTGTTTCAACAATGAAGGTATGTACGGCCTGAAGGATTTGACTCCGAGTCATGTCAAATTAAAAAAAAATTTAAACAACAACAAACTGTCAATGTCAGTGTTGGTATACTTGGATTTTCACTACTGAGTTTGCTTTTGTCAACTGATACACGAAACAAACCATAGCTATGTATATCGTGTTTAGTGCAGTGTTAAGTTACCTATGATCACTTATTATTGAATGTGAGACAATAATCTATAGTATAATAAAAATAATGAATCGAAAAATATGTTGGTAAGCGCATAACTCAAAAACAGCTTCCGATTCAATGAAATTTTCAGTTAATCTTTAGATGGACCTCCTGAGGGTTGTTATAATGTTTTGGTATCAATCCGACCCTTTTAACTGGTAGCCTCCTTACGGAAAGAAGAAGAAAAATAAACAATATTAAGATTTTGTGGACGCAAGCACGTACCATTCTTTGCTTCTTCTTACACTTTTGTATTGGTATGAGTGTGTTGTTTGCAAAGGGAACAAGAGAACGGTGAGAAAACGGAGGAGCATTACTTTCGAAATTGTGCTTCACTTCTTCTTCATCTTTTACATACAGCCACATATGTACACATATTAGTGTGTTTATACTCTTCACGTATGTAAATATTATTATGACTTTGTCACGGAGTTTGTAACCCCCAGAAGGAAAAATCTCCGACCATTGACCTGAAATTTTACAGCTTTACAACCATAAATCATTTGTCAGAACTGCAATGATCAGACCATTAGAATTGGTAGCACCCATACAGAATGAAGAAGAAAAATGAACAGAACTTAAATCGTTGAATGGAAAACTTTTTCGTTTTGGAAGATAGAGGGATGAAAAAAACATAAACAAACATAGTAGCTTTACGTACACAGACTACATTTCTGGAAATGTCATTAAGATCGGACCACTGAAACTGGTACTTATCATACAAAGTGAAGAAGAGGAAAAGACAGAAAATTTACGGCGTTGAAAGGAAAATTTTTTTTTCTTAATTAATTGACTTACAACTTCACAACCTAATATCAATAAATTGCAAGTTTCCATATTAGCTTAAACAATGAAAATTGGTATATAGGCTATTAAAGTAAAGAGAAAGCAGATTCAATCCAAAAAATTGGCGTGGCATAAAAAGAGCTTGAAAAGTAAATAGTCTTCAGCAAGGCTGAATAGCGTTTTTTATACTCCTGCAAAAATAATATATATTTGCGATGCCATGAAGTTCGCTACGCAGAGAAGGAGATATCGCCGACCACATAAAGCATATATTATCTTCATAAGACGAGTTAACACAGTCATGTCCATATGTCTGCTTCAATACCAACTGCGAGCTCAGTTTTAACGATTTCAAAAAAAATAAAACGCAGAAAATTATCTTATCCTTTCAGGCAGTTTGTATGTAAAAAATCTGCATGATTGGATTGCTATTACATTTAGCTGCCGGTTAAAAATTAGGTTTAGGCATCAAAAACGGTTTGATTTTAAAACTATCACCTTAATTTTTTTTACAAAAACATTTTAGACGTCAAAAAAGGCACTTTGCGAAAGAAACAATCGGTCAAAATAAGATTTTTGTTAGAAAAATATTTTATTAATTTTTAACTATTTTCCAAAATTTTATTAGAATCGAACATAAAGGCGTGGCTCCGACCATATAGAGAAACATCTTCAAAATAACATTTTGCTGTAAGCAAAGTCGCCAGAAGACTGTAAAGTGGAGAGTATTTTTCATTTTGCTAAAATGGAACAAAGGAACAATTAATCAAAAACATGGTTTTATTGTTCTTAAATATAAACAGATGGAATTTTGCAATCACATGTTTGTAAAGGTTTTGCCATAATTACAAGGCATTAAGAATGCTGAAACGCATTAACGGTAATTAGAGTTTCAAAACGCTGGAAAAATTATTTTAAAAAATTTAATTAATCTACGAAAACCAAATCTGGAAATAATATTGATGACTTCGAACCCAACAAGAATTGATAAATGAACGTGGCTGCTGCAACATATAATAAAAATTTAAAACGCCTATGTACCTGTATCTATAAGTCTGACATGAAGAAAATTTAGGAACTAATTGTGATAGAGTGTTAAAAGATTCAATCCTGGGCTATATGCAACAGTTCATCATACTTTGAGGGCGTAGCAAAGCGCGCCGGGTCAGCTTCTATAATATAAAAATGAATCGCAAAATGTGTTGGTAAGCGCATAACTCAACAACGCCTGGACCAATTTGGCCAATTCTTTTTTTTAAATGTTCGTTGAAGTTCAAAGATGGTTTTTACGGCGAGAAAAATTCAAATAATTGCTGGAAAACCCCTAAAAACAGACCTTTTCTTTTTCCCATACAAACTTGCGACGTCGCAAGCATTAAACGTAACATGCTATGCTTCTTCTTATACGTCAGTATTGTTATGTGTTTGTTGATTGAAAGAGAACAAGAAAACTTTGAGAGAACGTACAAGCCAGAGAGTATTAAAATTAATTAATACTCTTTGCAAATTACACGCACTAATGTGTAAATAATGCAGGTATGTACGGCTTGAAGGATTTGACTCCAAGTCACGTCAAATTAAAAAAAAGTTGAAACAACAACAAACTGTCAATGTCAGTGTTGTTTTTCTTGGATTTTCACTACTGAGTTTGCTTTTGTCAACTGATACACGAAACAAACCGTAGCTGTGTATATCGTGTTTAGTGCAGTGTTTAGTTACCTATGATCACTTATTATTGAATGTGAGACAATAATCTATAGTATAATAAAAATGAATCGAAAAATATGTTGATAAGCGCATAACTCAAAAACAGCTTCCGATTCAATGAAATTTTCAGTTAATCTTTAGATGGACCTCCTGAAGGTTGTTATAATGTTTTGGTATCAATCCGACCATTTTAACTGGTAGCCTCCATACGGAAAGAAGAAGAAAAATAAACAATATTAAGATTTTGTGGACGCAAGCACGGTCCATTCTTTGCTTCTTCTTACACTTTTGTATTGGTATGAGTGTGTTGTTTGCAAAGAGAACAAGAGAACGGTGAGAAAACGGAGGAGCATTACTTTCGAAATTGTGCTTCACTTCTTCTTCATCTTTTACATACAGCCACATATGTACACATATTAGTGTTTTTATACTCTTCACGTATGTAAATATTATTATGACTTTGTCACGGAGTTTGTAACCCCCAGAAGGAGAAATCTCCGACTATTGACCTGAAATTTTACAGCTTTACCACCATAAATCATTTGTCGGAACTGCAATGATCAGACCATTAGAACTGGTAGCACCCATACAGAATGAAGAAGAAAAATGAACAGAACTTAAGTCGTTGAATGGAAAACTTTTTCGTTTTGAAAGATAGAGGGATGAAAAAAACATAAACAAACATAGTAACTTTACGTACGCAGACTAAATTTCTGGAATTGTCATTAAGATCGGACCACTGAAACTCGTACTTATCATACAAAGTGAAGAAGAGGAAAAGGCAGAAAATTTACGGCGTTGAAAGGAAAACTTTTTTTTTCTTAATTAATTGACTTACAACTTCACAAGCTAATATCAATAAATTGCAAGTTTCCATATTAGCTTAAACAATGAAAATTGGTATATAGGCTATTAAAGTAAAGAGAGAGCAGATTCAATCCAAAAAACTGGCGTGGCATAAAAAGAGCGTGAAAAGTAAATAGTCTTCAGCAAGGCTGAATAGCGTTTTTTATACTCCTGCAAAAATAATATATATTTGCGATGCCATGAAGTTCGCTACGCAGAGAAGGAGATATCGCCGACCACATAAAGCATATATTATCTTCACAAGACGAGTTAACACAGTCATGTCCATATGTCTGCTTCAATACCAACTGCGAGCTCAGTTTTAACGATTTCAAAAAAAATAAAACGCAGAAAATTATCTTATCCTTTCAGGCAGTTTGTATGTAAAAAATCTGCATGATTGGATTGCTATTACATTTAGCTGCCGGTTAAAAATTAGGTTTTTTAAAACTACCACCTTAGTTTTTTGTACAAAAACATTTTAGACGTCAAAAAAGGCACTTTGCGAAAGAAACAATCGGTCAAAACAAGATTTTTGTTAGAAAAATGTTTTATTAATTTTTAACTATTTTCCAAAATTTTATTAGAATCGAACATAAAGGCGTGGCCCCGACCATATAGAGAAACATCTTCAAAATAACATTTTGCTGTAAGCAAAATCGCCAGAAGGCTGTAAAGTGGAGAGTATTTTTCATTTTGCTAAAATGGAACAAAGGAACAATTAGTCAAAAATATGGTTTTGTTGTTCTTAAATATAAACAGATGGAATTTTGCAATCACATGTTTGTAAAGGTAATTATATATCACTGCAAAGTAAGAAATTTGCCATAATTACAAGGCATTAAGAATTCTGAAACGCATTAACGGTAATTAGAGTTTCAAAACGCTGGAATATTTTTTTTTTTAAATTTAATTAATCTACGAAAACAAAATCTGGAAATAATATTGATGACTTCGAACCCAACAAGAATTGATAAATGAACGTGGCTGCTGCAACATATAATAAAAATTTTGAACGCCTATGTACCTGTATCTATAAGTCTGACAAGAAGAAAATTTAGGAACTAATTGTGATAGAGTGTTAAAAGATTCAATCCTGGGCTATATGCAACAGTTCATCATACTTTGAGGGCGTAGCAAAGCGCGCCGGGTCAGCTATAGTATAATAAAAATGAATCGAAAAATATGTTGATAAGCGCATAACTCAAAAACAGCTTCCGATTCAATGAAATTTTCAGTTAATCTTTAGATGGACCTCCTGAAGGTTGTTATAATGTTTTGGTATCAATCCGACCATTTTAACTGGTAGCCTCCATACGGAAAGAAGAAGAAAAATAAACAATATTAAGATTTTGTGGACGCAAGCACGGTCCATTCTTTGCTTCTTCTTACACTTTTGTATTGGTATGAGTGTGTTGTTTGCAAAGAGAACAAGAGAACGGTGAGAAAACGGAGGAGCATTACTTTCGAAATTGTGCTTCACTTCTTCTTCATCTTTTACATACAGCCACATATGTACACATATTAGTGTTTTTATACTCTTCACGTATGTAAATATTATTATGACTTTGTCACGGAGTTTGTAACCCCCAGAAGGAGAAATCTCCGACTATTGACCTGAAATTTTACAGCTTTACCACCATAAATCATTTGTCGGAACTGCAATGATCAGACCATTAGAACTGGTAGCACCCATACAGAATGAAGAAGAAAAATGAACAGAACTTAAGTCGTTGAATGGAAAACTTTTTCGTTTTGAAAGATAGAGGGATGAAAAAAACATAAACAAACATAGTAACTTTACGTACGCAGACTAAATTTCTGGAATTGTCATTAAGATCGGACCACTGAAACTCGTACTTATCATACAAAGTGAAGAAGAGGAAAAGGCAGAAAATTTACGGCGTTGAAAGGAAAACTTTTTTTTTCTTAATTAATTGACTTACAACTTCACAAGCTAATATCAATAAATTGCAAGTTTCCATATTAGCTTAAACAATGAAAATTGGTATATAGGCTATTAAAGTAAAGAGAGAGCAGATTCAATCCAAAAAACTGGCGTGGCATAAAAAGAGCGTGAAAAGTAAATAGTCTTCAGCAAGGCTGAATAGCGTTTTTTATACTCCTGCAAAAATAATATATATTTGCGATGCCATGAAGTTCGCTACGCAGAGAAGGAGATATCGCCGACCACATAAAGCATATATTATCTTCACAAGACGAGTTAACACAGTCATGTCCATATGTCTGCTTCAATACCAACTGCGAGCTCAGTTTTAACGATTTAAAAAAAAATAAAACGCAGAAAATTATCTTATCCTTTCAGGCAGTTTGTATGTAAAAAATCTGCATGATTGGATTGCTATTACATTTAGCTGCCGGTTAAAAATTAGGTTTTTTAAAACTACCACCTTAGTTTTTTGTACAAAAACATTTTAGACGTCAAAAAAGGCACTTTGCGAAAGAAACAATCGGTCAAAACAAGATTTTTGTTAGAAAAATGTTTTATTAATTTTTAACTATTTTCCAAAATTTTATTAGAATCGAACATAAAGGCGTGGCCCCGACCATATAGAGAAACATCTTCAAAATAACATTTTGCTGTAAGCCAAATCGCCAGAAGGCTGTAAAGTGGAGAGTATTTTTCATTTTGCTAAAATGGAACAAAGGAACAATTAGTCAAAAATATGGTTTTGTTGTTCTTAAATATAAACAGATGGAATTTTGCAATCACATGTTTGTAAAGGTAATTATATATCACTGCAAAGTAAGAAATTTGCCATAATTACAAGGCATTAAGAATTCTGAAACGCATTAACGGTAATTAGAGTTTCAAAACGCTGGAATATTTTTTTTTTTAAATTTAATTAATCTACGAAAACAAAATCTGGAAATAATATTGATGACTTCGAACCCAACAAGAATTGATAAATGAACGTGGCTGCTGCAACATATAATAAAAATTTTGAACGCCTATGTACCTGTATCTATAAGTCTGACAAGAAGAAAATTTAGGAACTAATTGTGATAGAGTGTTAAAAGATTCAATCCTGGGCTATATGCAACAGTTCATCATACTTTGAGGGCGTAGCAAAGCGCGCCGGGTCAGCTATAGTATAATAAAAATGAATCGAAAAATATGTTGATAAGCGCATAACTCAAAAACAGCTTCCGATTCAATGAAATTTTCAGTTAATCTTTAGATGGACCTCCTGAAGGTTGTTATAATGTTTTGGTATCAATCCGACCATTTTAACTGGTAGCCTCCATACGGAAAGAAGAAGAAAAATAAACAATATTAAGATTTTGTGGACGCAAGCACGGTCCATTCTTTGCTTCTTCTTACACTTTTGTATTGGTATGAGTGTGTTGTTTGCAAAGAGAACAAGAGAACGGTGAGAAAACGGAGGAGCATTACTTTCGAAATTGTGCTTCACTTCTTCTTCATCTTTTACATACAGCCACATATGTACACATATTAGTGTTTTTATACTCTTCACGTATGTAAATATTATTATGACTTTGTCACGGAGTTTGTAACCCCCAGAAGGAGAAATCTCCGACTATTGACCTGAAATTTTACAGCTTTACCACCATAAATCATTTGTCGGAACTGCAATGATCAGACCATTAGAACTGGTAGCACCCATACAGAATGAAGAAGAAAAATGAACAGAACTTAAGTCGTTGAATGGAAAACTTTTTCGTTTTGAAAGATAGAGGGATGAAAAAAACATAAACAAACATAGTAACTTTACGTACGCAGACTAAATTTCTGGAATTGTCATTAAGATCGGACCACTGAAACTCGTACTTATCATACAAAGTGAAGAAGAGGAAAAGGCAGAAAATTTACGGCGTTGAAAGGAAAACTTTTTTTTTCTTAATTAATTGACTTACAACTTCACAAGCTAATATCAATAAATTGCAAGTTTCCATATTAGCTTAAACAATGAAAATTGGTATATAGGCTATTAAAGTAAAGAGAGAGCAGATTCAATCCAAAAAACTGGCGTGGCATAAAAAGAGCGTGAAAAGTAAATAGTCTTCAGCAAGGCTGAATAGCGTTTTTTATACTCCTGCAAAAATAATATATATTTGCGATGCCATGAAGTTCGCTACGCAGAGAAGGAGATATCGCCGACCACATAAAGCATATATTATCTTCACAAGACGAGTTAACACAGTCATGTCCATATGTCTGCTTCAATACCAACTGCGAGCTCAGTTTTAACGATTTCAAAAAAAATAAAACGCAGAAAATTATCTTATCCTTTCAGGCAGTTTGTATGTAAAAAATCTGCATGATTGGATTGCTATTACATTTAGCTGCCGGTTAAAAATTAGGTTTTTTAAAACTACCACCTTAGTTTTTTGTACAAAAACATTTTAGACGTCAAAAAAGGCACTTTGCGAAAGAAACAATCGGTCAAAACAAGATTTTTGTTAGAAAAATGTTTTATTAATTTTTAACTATTTTCCAAAATTTTATTAGAATCGAACATAAAGGCGTGGCCCCGACCATATAGAGAAACATCTTCAAAATAACATTTTGCTGTAAGCAAAATCGCCAGAAGGCTGTAAAGTGGAGAGTATTTTTCATTTTGCTAAAATGGAACAAAGGAACAATTAGTCAAAAATATGGTTTTGTTGTTCTTAAATATAAACAGATGGAATTTTGCAATCACATGTTTGTAAAGGTAATTATATATCACTGCAAAGTAAGAAATTTGCCATAATTACAAGGCATTAAGAATTCTGAAACGCATTAACGGTAATTAGAGTTTCAAAACGCTGGAATATTTTTTTTTTTAAATTTAATTAATCTACGAAAACAAAATCTGGAAATAATATTGATGACTTCGAACCCAACAAGAATTGATAAATGAACGTGGCTGCTGCAACATATAATAAAAATTTTGAACGCCTATGTACCTGTATCTATAAGTCTGACAAGAAGAAAATTTAGGAACTAATTGTGATAGAGTGTTAAAAGATTCAATCCTGGGCTATATGCAACAGTTCATCATACTTTGAGGGCGTAGCAAAGCGCGCCGGGTCAGCTATAGTATAATAAAAATGAATCGAAAAATATGTTGATAAGCGCATAACTCAAAAACAGCTTCCGATTCAATGAAATTTTCAGTTAATCTTTAGATGGACCTCCTGAAGGTTGTTATAATGTTTTGGTATCAATCCGACCATTTTAACTGGTAGCCTCCATACGGAAAGAAGAAGAAAAATAAACAATATTAAGATTTTGTGGACGCAAGCACGGTCCATTCTTTGCTTCTTCTTACACTTTTGTATTGGTATGAGTGTGTTGTTTGCAAAGAGAACAAGAGAACGGTGAGAAAACGGAGGAGCATTACTTTCGAAATTGTGCTTCACTTCTTCTTCATCTTTTACATACAGCCACATATGTACACATATTAGTGTTTTTATACTCTTCACGTATGTAAATATTATTATGACTTTGTCACGGAGTTTGTAACCCCCAGAAGGAGAAATCTCCGACTATTGACCTGAAATTTTACAGCTTTACCACCATAAATCATTTGTCGGAACTGCAATGATCAGACCATTAGAACTGGTAGCACCCATACAGAATGAAGAAGAAAAATGAACAGAACTTAAGTCGTTGAATGGAAAACTTTTTCGTTTTGAAAGATAGAGGGATGAAAAAAACATAAACAAACATAGTAACTTTACGTACGCAGACTAAATTTCTGGAATTGTCATTAAGATCGGACCACTGAAACTCGTACTTATCATACAAAGTGAAGAAGAGGAAAAGGCAGAAAATTTACGGCGTTGAAAGGAAAACTTTTTTTTTCTTAATTAATTGACTTACAACTTCACAAGCTAATATCAATAAATTGCAAGTTTCCATATTAGCTTAAACAATGAAAATTGGTATATAGGCTATTAAAGTAAAGAGAGAGCAGATTCAATCCAAAAAACTGGCGTGGCATAAAAAGAGCGTGAAAAGTAAATAGTCTTCAGCAAGGCTGAATAGCGTTTTTTATACTCCTGCAAAAATAATATATATTTGCGATGCCATGAAGTTCGCTACGCAGAGAAGGAGATATCGCCGACCACATAAAGCATATATTATCTTCACAAGACGAGTTAACACAGTCATGTCCATATGTCTGCTTCAATACCAACTGCGAGCTCAGTTTTAACGATTTCAAAAAAAATAAAACGCAGAAAATTATCTTATCCTTTCAGGCAGTTTGTATGTAAAAAATCTGCATGATTGGATTGCTATTACATTTAGCTGCCGGTTAAAAATTAGGTTTTTTAAAACTACCACCTTAGTTTTTTGTACAAAAACATTTTAGACGTCAAAAAAGGCACTTTGCGAAAGAAACAATCGGTCAAAACAAGATTTTTGTTAGAAAAATGTTTTATTAATTTTTAACTATTTTCCAAAATTTTATTAGAATCGAACATAAAGGCGTGGCCCCGACCATATAGAGAAACATCTTCAAAATAACATTTTGCTGTAAGCAAAATCGCCAGAAGGCTGTAAAGTGGAGAGTATTTTTCATTTTGCTAAAATGGAACAAAGGAACAATTAGTCAAAAATATGGTTTTGTTGTTCTTAAATATAAACAGATGGAATTTTGCAATCACATGTTTGTAAAGGTAATTATATATCACTGCAAAGTAAGAAATTTGCCATAATTACAAGGCATTAAGAATTCTGAAACGCATTAACGGTAATTAGAGTTTCAAAACGCTGGAATATTTTTTTTTTTAAATTTAATTAATCTACGAAAACAAAATCTGGAAATAATATTGATGACTTCGAACCCAACAAGAATTGATAAATGAACGTGGCTGCTGCAACATATAATAAAAATTTTGAACGCCTATGTACCTGTATCTATAAGTCTGACAAGAAGAAAATTTAGGAACTAATTGTGATAGAGTGTTAAAAGATTCAATCCTGGGCTATATGCAACAGTTCATCATACTTTGAGGGCGTAGCAAAGCGCGCCGGGTCAGCTATAGTATAATAAAAATGAATCGAAAAATATGTTGATAAGCGCATAACTCAAAAACAGCTTCCGATTCAATGAAATTTTCAGTTAATCTTTAGATGGACCTCCTGAAGGTTGTTATAATGTTTTGGTATCAATCCGACCATTTTAACTGGTAGCCTCCATACGGAAAGAAGAAGAAAAATAAACAATATTAAGATTTTGTGGACGCAAGCACGGTCCATTCTTTGCTTCTTCTTACACTTTTGTATTGGTATGAGTGTGTTGTTTGCAAAGAGAACAAGAGAACGGTGAGAAAACGGAGGAGCATTACTTTCGAAATTGTGCTTCACTTCTTCTTCATCTTTTACATACAGCCACATATGTACACATATTAGTGTTTTTATACTCTTCACGTATGTAAATATTATTATGACTTTGTCACGGAGTTTGTAACCCCCAGAAGGAGAAATCTCCGACTATTGACCTGAAATTTTACAGCTTTACCACCATAAATCATTTGTCGGAACTGCAATGATCAGACCATTAGAACTGGTAGCACCCATACAGAATGAAGAAGAAAAATGAACAGAACTTAAGTCGTTGAATGGAAAACTTTTTCGTTTTGAAAGATAGAGGGATGAAAAAAACATAAACAAACATAGTAACTTTACGTACGCAGACTAAATTTCTGGAATTGTCATTAAGATCGGACCACTGAAACTCGTACTTATCATACAAAGTGAAGAAGAGGAAAAGGCAGAAAATTTACGGCGTTGAAAGGAAAACTTTTTTTTTCTTAATTAATTGACTTACAACTTCACAAGCTAATATCAATAAATTGCAAGTTTCCATATTAGCTTAAACAATGAAAATTGGTATATAGGCTATTAAAGTAAAGAGAGAGCAGATTCAATCCAAAAAACTGGCGTGGCATAAAAAGAGCGTGAAAAGTAAATAGTCTTCAGCAAGGCTGAATAGCGTTTTTTATACTCCTGCAAAAATAATATATATTTGCGATGCCATGAAGTTCGCTACGCAGAGAAGGAGATATCGCCGACCACATAAAGCATATATTATCTTCACAAGACGAGTTAACACAGTCATGTCCATATGTCTGCTTCAATACCAACTGCGAGCTCAGTTTTAACGATTTCAAAAAAAATAAAACGCAGAAAATTATCTTATCCTTTCAGGCAGTTTGTATGTAAAAAATCTGCATGATTGGATTGCTATTACATTTAGCTGCCGGTTAAAAATTAGGTTTTTTAAAACTACCACCTTAGTTTTTTGTACAAAAACATTTTAGACGTCAAAAAAGGCACTTTGCGAAAGAAACAATCGGTCAAAACAAGATTTTTGTTAGAAAAATGTTTTATTAATTTTTAACTATTTTCCAAAATTTTATTAGAATCGAACATAAAGGCGTGGCCCCGACCATATAGAGAAACATCTTCAAAATAACATTTTGCTGTAAGCAAAATCGCCAGAAGGCTGTAAAGTGGAGAGTATTTTTCATTTTGCTAAAATGGAACAAAGGAACAATTAGTCAAAAATATGGTTTTGTTGTTCTTAAATATAAACAGATGGAATTTTGCAATCACATGTTTGAAAGGTAATTATATATCACTGCAAAGTAAGAAATTTGCCATAATTACAAGGCATTAAGAATTCTGAAACGCATTAACGGTAATTAGAGTTTCAAAACGCTGGAATATTTTTTTTTTTAAATTTAATTAATCTACGAAAACAAAATCTGGAAATAATATTGATGACTTCGAACCCAACAAGAATTGATAAATGAACGTGGCTGCTGCAACATATAATAAAAATGTTGAACGCCTATGTACCTGTATCTATAAGTCTGACAAGAAGAAAATTTAGGAACTAATTGTGATAGAGTGTTAAAAGATTCAATCCTGGGCTATATGCAACAGTTCATCATACTTTGAGGGCGTAGCAAAGCGCGCCGGGTCAGCTAGTTCTGAATAAAATGCCACCCATTTATGCAATTAAAAAAATTCGTTTAATATTTTCCCATTAAATACTAGAATTATAGAAAAGTACTTTGCGAAAAGAATCGGCAGTAGGACGGAAACGTGTTGACCACCGATTAGTTTTTTGCAAATAACTCTTGCATCCTTCGACCGACTTCTTCGACTAAGAGTTCGATGGAAATCTTATCTGTTCCTCTTTCAGATGGCATTAACATATTTTACGAAAAGTCGTAAGAAATAAAATTTTTTTATCAAAACTAAAATATCCTCGAAATCATTGAAGAAGAAGTACCTTATAAGACGAAAATATGCCTTATCTAATAAGAGACATTTAAATTTTTTAATTGCATAAATGGGCGGCATTTTATTCAGAATTAATAGTTTGTTACATGGACAAAAAATTCGTTTAATTTTTTCCTATTAAATACTAGAATTATAGAAAAGTAATTTGCGAAAAGAATCGGCAGTAGGACGGAAACGTGTTGACCACCGACTAGTTTTTTACTAATAACTCGTGCATCCTTCGTCCGACTTCTTCGACTAAGAGCTCGATGGAAAGCTTATCTGTTCCACTTTCAGATGGCATTAACATATTTTACGAAAAGTCGTAAGAAATAAAATTTTTTTTATCAAAACTAAAATATCCTCGAAATCATTGAAGAAGAAGTACCTTATAAGACGAAAATATGCCTTATCTAATAAGAGACATTTAAATTTTTTAATTGCATAAATGGGCGGCATTTTATTCAGAATTAATAGTTTTTTACATGGACAAACTATTAATTCTGAATAAAATGCCACCCATTTATGCAATTAAAAAAAATCGTTTAATTTTTTCCCATTAAATACTAGAATTATAGAAAAGTACTTTGCGAAAAGAATCGGCAGTAGGACGGAAACGTGTTGACCACCGATTAGTTTTTTGCTACTAATATACTAGAATTATAGAAAAGTAGAAACGTGATGACCACCAATTAGTTTTTTGCTAATAACTCTTGCATCCTTTGACCGACTTCTTCAACTAACAGCTCGATGGAAGGCTTATCTGTTCCTCTTTCAGATGGCATTAACATATTTTACGAAAAGTCATAAGAAATAAAATTTTTTTGATCAAAACTAAAATATCCTCGAAATCATTGAAGAAGACGTACCTTATCAGACGAAAATATGCCTTATCTGATAAGAGACATTTAAATTTTTTAATTGCATAAATGGGCGGCATTTTATTCAGAATTAATAGTTTTTTACCGATTAGTTTTTTGCTAATAACTCTTACATCCTTCGACCGACTGCTTCGACTAAGAGCTCGATGGAAAGCTTATCTGTTCCTCTTTCAGATGGCATTAACATATTTTACGAAAAGTCGTAAGAAATAACATTTTTTTTATCAAAACTAAAATATCAAACTATTAATTCTGATTAAAACGCCACCCATTTATGCAATTAAAAAAGTTCGTTTAATTTTTTCCCATTAAGTACTAGAATTGTAGAAAACTACTTTGCGAAAAGAATCGGCAGTAGGACGGAAACGTGTTGACCACCGATTAGGTTTTTGCTACTAATATACTAGAATTATAGAAAAGTAGAAACGTGATGACCACCAATTAGTTTTTTGCTAATAACTCTTGCATCCTTCGACCGACTTCTTCAACTAACAGCTCGATCGAAGGCTTATCTGTTCCTCTATCAGATGGCATTAACATATTTTACGAAAAGTCGTAAGAAATAAAATTTTTTTTATCAAAACTAAAATATCCTCGAAATCATTGAAGAAGAAGTACCTTATAAGACGAAAATATGCCTTATCTAATAAGAGACATTAAAATTTTTTTAATTGCATAAATGGGTGGCATTTTATTCAGAATTAATAGTTTTTTACATGGATAAACTATTAATTCTGATAAAATGCCACCCATTTATGCAATTAAAAAAATTCGTTTACTTTTTTCCCATTAAATACCAGAATTATAGAAAAGTACTTTGCGAAAAGAATCGGCAGTAGGCCGGAAACGTGTTGACCACCGATTAGGTTTTTGCTACTAATATACTAGAATTATAGAAAAGTAGAAACGTGATGACCACCAATTAGTTTTTTGCTAATAACTCTTGCATCCTTTGACCGACTTCTTCAACTAACAGCTCGATGGAAAGCTTATCTGTTCCTCTTTCAGATGGCATTAACATATTTTACGAAAAGTCGTAAGAAATAACATTTTTTTTATCAAAACTAAAATATCAAACTATTAATTCTGATTAAAACGCCACCCATTTATGCAATTAAAAAAGTTCGTTTAATTTTTTCCCATTAAGTACTAGAATTGTAGAAAACTACTTTGCGAAAAGAATCGGCAGTAGGACGGAAACGTGTTGACCACCGATTAGGTTTTTGCTACTAATATACTAGAATTATAGAAAAGTAGAAACGTGATGACCACCAATTAGTTTTTTGCTAATAACTCTTGCATCCTTTGACCGACTTCTTCAACTAACAGCTCGATGGAAAGCTTATCTGTTCCTCTTTCAGGTAGCATTAACATATTTTACGAAAAGTCGTAAGAAATAAAATTTTTTTTATCAAAACTAAAATATCCTCGAAATCATTGAAGATGAAGTACCATATCAGTCGAAAATATGCCTTATCTCATAAGAGACATAAATTTTTATACCCTGTACACATACTGTGTATCAGGGTATATTGTGTTTGTTTGAGCGAAATGTATGTAACGCACAGAAGGAGGGGAGGGGGACCCCATAAAGTATATATATTCTTGATCAGGACGACAAGAGAAATTGATTGAGCCATGTCCGTCCGTCTGTCCGTCCGTCCGTCCTCACCAACGGTTCTCGGAAACTATAAGAGCTAGAGACTTGAAATTTGGAGGGTAGACTCGTGATGCTCGGCAGCAGATCAAGTTTATTTTTTTTTTTGCCACGCCCACTCCTTCCCGCCCATCCAGCCACACCCACTTTTTTAAATACTTAAACCTCAAACATCCAAAGAGATAGAAACATGACTTGGTATGTAGACTCAGTATGTATAGCCCTACAAAACTGCATACCACAAAATCCCCCCCTGCTTCTTATTTCCCATCCCCCAGTTAGTTTCTAAAAATTGCTATATCTCCAAAATTAACAAAGGTACGACCCTGAAAATTTGTATACAAGCTCAGTGATAACACATCTTAAAAACTGCATACCACAAACTTCCCCCTCTTTGATGGCTACCCCTCAGAGGCCGACAAACTTAAATTTTTCGTAAAATCCACATTTTTTGACCGATTTTCTTGATATTTTGAACACTATTTGAATATGCGACGTCAGATCAATATGTTTTTGTAACATGAAGGTGTGGCACCGTCTACCATGTGTGCAGGGTATTATATTGTCGAGTATACTCGACTATACCGCCCTTACTGGTTTTAATTGCATAAATTCAGAATTAATAGTTTTTTACATGGACAAAAAATTCGTTTAATTTCTTCCCATTATATACTAGAATTATAGAAAAGTAGAAACGTGATGACCACCAATTAGTTTTTTGCTAATAACTCTTGCATCCTTTGACCGACTTCTTCAACTAACAGCTCGATGAAAGGCTTATCTGTTCCTCTATCAGATGGCATTAACATATTTTACGAAAAGTCGTAAGAAATAAAATTTTTTTTGATGAAAACTAAAATATCCTCGAAATCATTGAAGAAGAAGTACCGTATAAGACGAAAATATGCCTTATCTAAAAAGAGACATTTAAATTTTTTTAATTGCATAAATGGGCGGCATTTTATTCAGAATTAATAGTTTGTTACATGGACAAAAAATTCGTTTAATTTTTTCCCATTATATACTAGAATTATAGAAAAGTAGAAAAGTGTTGACCACGGATTAGTTTTTTGCTAATAACTCTTACATCCTTTGACCGACTTCTTCGACTAACAGCTCGATGGAAGGCTTATCTGTTCCTCTTTCAGATGGCATTAACATATTTTACGAAAAGTCATAAGAAATAAAATTTTTTTCATCAAAACTAAAATATCCTCGAAACCATTGAAGAATAAGTACCTTATCAGACGAAAATATGCCTTATCTAATAAGAGACATTTAAATTTTTTTAATTGCATAAATGGGCGGCATTTTATTCAGAATTAATAGTTTGTTATATAGACAAAAAATCCGCTTAATTTTTTCCCATTATGTACTAGAATTATAGAAAAGTAGAAACGTGTTGACCACCGATTAGTTTTTTGCTAATAACTCTTGCATCCTTCGACCGACTTCTTCGACTAAGAGCTCGATGGAAAGCTTATCTGTTCCTCTTTCAGATGGCATTAACATATTTTACGAAAAAACGTAAAAAATAAAGTTTTTTTGATCAAAACTAAAATATCCTCGAATTCATTGAAGAAGAAGTACCTTATCAGACGAAAATATGCCTTATCTTATAAGAGACATTTCAATTTTTTTAATTGCATAAATGGGCGGAATTTTATTCAGAATTAATAGTTTTTTACATGGATGAAAAATTCGTTTAATATTTTCCCATTAAATACTAGAATTATAGAAAAGTACTTTGCGAAAAGAATCGGCAGTAGGACGGAAACGTGTTGACCACCGATTAGTTTTTTGCGAATAACTCTTGCATCCTTCGACCGACTACTTCGACTAAGAGTTCGATGGAAATCTTATCTGTTCCTCTTTCAGATGGCATTAACATATTTTACGAAAAAACATAAAAAATAAAGTTTTTTTGATCAAAACTAAAATATCCTCGAATTCATTGAAGAACAAGTACCTTATAAGACGAAAATATGCCTTATCTTATAAGAGACATTTCAATTTTTTTAATTGCATAAATGGGCGGCATTTTATTCAGAATTAATAGTTTGCTATATAGACAAAAAATCCGCTCAATTTTTTCCCATTATATACTAGAATTATAGAAAAGTAGAAAAGTGTTGACCACGGATTAGTTTTTTGCTAATAACTCTTACATCCTTTGACCGACTTCTTCGACTAACAGCTCGATGGAAAGCTTATCTGTTCCTCTTTCAGATGGCATTAACATATTTTACGAAAAAACGTAAAAAATAAAGTATTTTTGATCAAAAATAAAATATCCTCGAAATCATTGAAGAAGAAGTACCTTATAAGACGAAAATATGCCTTATCTAATAAGAGACATTTAAATTTTTTAATTGCATAAATGGGCGGCATTTTATTCAGAATTAATAGTTTTTTACATGGACAAACTATTAATTCTGAATAAAATGCCACCCATTTATGCTATTAAAAAAATTCGTTTAATTTTTTCCCATTAAATACTAGAATTATAGAAAAGTACTTTGCGAAAAGAATCGGCAGTAGGACGAAAACGTGTTGACCACCGATTAGTTTTTTGCTAATAACTCTTGCATCCTTCGACCGACTTCTTCGACTAATAGCTGGATGGAAAGCTTATCTGTTCCTCTTTCAGATGGCATTAACATATTTTACGAAAAGTCGTAAGAAATAAAATTTTTTTTATCAAAACTAAAATATCCTCGAAATCATTGAGGAAGAAGTACCTTATCAGACGAAAATATGCCTTATCTAATAAGAGACATTTAAATTTTTTTAATTGCATAAATGGGCGGCATTTTATTCAGAATTAATAGTTTGTTATATAGACAAAAAATCCGCTTAATTTTTTCCCATTATATACTAGAATTATAGAAAAGTAGAAACCACCGATTAGTTTTTTGCTAATAACTCTTGCATCCTTCGACCGACTTCTTCGACTAAGAGCTCGATGGAAAGCTTATCTGTTCCTCTTTCAGATGGCATTAACATATTTTACGAAAAAACGTAAAAAATAAAGTTTTTTTGATCAAAACTAAAATATCCTCGAATTCATTGAAGAAGAAGTACCTTATCAGACGAAAATATGCCTTATCTTATAAGAGACATTTCAATTTTTTTAATTGCATAAATGGGTGGCATTTTATTCAGAATTAATAGTTTGTCCATGTAAAAAACTATTAATTCTGAATAAAATGCAATTAAAAAAATTCGTTTAATATTTTCCCATTAAATACTAGAATTATAGAAAAGTACTTTGCGAAAAGAATCGGCAGTAGGACGGAAACGTGTTGACCACCGATTAGTTTTTTGCAAATAACTCTTGCATCCTTCGACCGACTTCTTCGACTAAGAGTTCGATGGAAATCTTATCTGTTCCTCTTTCAGATGGCATTAACATATTTTACGAAAAGTCGTAAGAAATAAAATTTTTTTTATCAAAACTAAAATATCCTCGAATCCATTGAAGAAGAAGTACCTTATCAGACGAAAATATGCCTTATCTTATAAGAGACATTTCAATTTTTTTAATTGCATAAATGGGCGGCATTTTATTCAGAATTAATAGTTTTTTACCGATTAGTTTTTTGCTAATAACTCTTACATCCTTCGACCGACTGCTTCGACTAAGAGCTCGATGGAAAGCTTATCTGTTCCTCTTTCAGATGGCATTAACATATTTTACGAAAAGTCGTAAGAAATAACATTTTTTTTATCAAAACTAAAATATCAAACTATTAATTCTGATTAAAACGCCACCCATTTATGCAATTAAAAAAGTTCGTTTAATTTTTTCCCATTAAGTACTAGAATTGTAGAAAACTACTTTGCGAAAAGAATCGGCAGTAGGACTGAAACGTGTTGACCACCGATTATGTTTTTGCTACTAATATACTAGAATTATAGAAAAGTAGAAACGTGATGACCACCAATTAGTTTTTTGCTAATAACTCTTGCATCCTTCGACCGACTTCTTCAACTAACAGCTCGATCGAAGGCTTATCTGTTCCTCTATCAGATGGCATTAACATATTTTACGAAAAGTCGTAAGAAATAAAATTTTTTTTATCAAAACTAAAATATCCTCGAAATCATTGAAGAAGAAGTACCTTATAAGACGAAAATATGCCTTATCTAATAAGAGACATTAAAATTTTTTTAATTGCATAAATGGGTGGCATTTTATTCAGAATTAATAGTTTTTTACATGGATAAACTATTAATTCTGATAAAATGCCACCCATTTATGCAATTAAAAAAATTCGTTTACTTTTTTCCCATTAAATACCAGAATTATAGAAAAGTACTTTGCGAAAAGAATCGGCAGTAGGATGGAAACGTGTTGACCACCGATTAGTTTTTTGCTAATAACTCTTGCATCCTTCGACCGACTTCATCGACTAAGAGCTGGATGGAAAGCTTATCTGTTCCTCTTTCAGGTAGCATTAACATATTTTACGAAAAGTCGTAAGAAATAAAATTTTTTTTATCAAAACTAAAATATCCTCGAAATCATTGAAGATGAAGTACCATATCAGTCGAAAATATGCCTTATCTAATAAGAGACATATAAATTTTTATACCCTGTACACATACTGTGTATCAGGGTATATTGTGTTTGTTTGAGCGAAATGTATGTGACGCACAGAAGGAGGGGAGGGGGACCCCATAAAGTATATATATTCTTGATCAGGACGACAAGAGAAATTGATTGAGCCATGTCCGTCCGTCTGTCCGTCTGTCCGTCCGTCCGTCCGTCCGTCCTCACCAACGGTTCACGGAAACTATAAGAGCTAGAGACTTGAAATTTGGAGGGTAGACTCGTGATGCTCGGCAGCAGATCAAGTTTATTTTTTTTTTTGCCACGCCCACTCCTTCCCGCCCATCCAGCCACACCCACTTTTTTAAATACTTAAACCTCAAACATCCAAAGAGATAGAAACATGACTTGGTATGTAGACTCAGTATGTATAGCCCTACAAAACTGCATACCACAAAATCCCCCCCTGCTTCTTATTTCCCATCACCCAGTTAGTTTCTAAAAATTGCTATATCTCCAAAATTAACAAAGGTACGACCCTGAAACTTTGTATACAAGCTCAGTGATAACACATCTTAAAAACTGCATACCACAAACTTCCCCCTCTTTGATGGCTACCCCTCAGAGGCCGACAAACTTAAATTTTTCGTAAAATCCACATTTTTTGACCGATTTTCTTGATATTTTGAACACTATTTGAATATGCGACGTCAGATCAATATGTTTTTGTAACTTGAAGGTGTGGCACCGTCTACCATGTGTGCAGGGTATTATATTGTCGAGTATACTCGACTATACCGCCCTTACTGGTTTTAATTGCATAAATTCAGAATTAATAGTTTTTTACATGGACAAAAAATTCGTTTAATTTCTTCCCATTATATACTAGAATTATAGAAAAGTAGAAACGTGATGACCACCAATTAGTTTTTTGCTAATAACTCTTGCATCCTTTGACCGACTTCTTCAACTAACAGCTCGATGGAAGGCTTATCTGTTCCTCTATCAGATGGCATTAACATATTTTACGAAAAGTCGTAAGAAATAAAATTTTTTTTGATGAAAACTAAAATATCCTCGAAATCATTGAAGAAGAAGTACCGTATAAGACGAAAATATGCCTTATCTAATAAGAGACATTTAAATTTTTTTAATTGCATAAATGGGCGGCATTTTATTCAGAATTAATAGTTTGTTACATGGACAAAAAATTCGTTTAATTTTTTCCCATTATATACTAGAATTATAGAAAAGTAGAAAAGTGTTGACCACGGATTAGTTTTTTGCTAATAACTCTTACATCCTTTGACCGACTTCTTCGACTAACAGCTCGATGGAAGGCTTATCTTTTCCTCTTTCAGATGGCATTAACATATTTTACGAAAAGTCATAAGAAATAAAATTTTTTTCATCAAAACTAAAATATCCTCGAAACCATTGAAGAATAAGTACCTTATCAGACGAAAATATGCCTTATCTAATAAGAGACATTTAAATTTTTTTAATTGCATAAATGGGCGGCATTTTATTCAGAATTAATAGTTTGTTATATAGACAAAAAATCCGCTTAATTTTTTCCCATTATGTACTAGAATTATAGAAAAGTAGAAACGTGTTGACCACCGATTAGTTTTTTGCTAATAACTCTTGCATCCTTCGACCGACTTCTTCGACTAAGAGCTCGATGGAAAGCTTATCTGTTCCTCTTTCAGATGGCATTAACATATTTTACGAAAAAACGTAAAAAATAAAGTTTTTTTGATCAAAACTAAAATATCCTCGAATCCATTGAAGAAGAAGTACCTTATCAGACGAAAATATGCCTTATCTTATAAGAGACATTTAAATTTTTTTAATTGCATAAATGGGCGGAATTTTATTCAGAATTAATAGTTTTTTACATGGATGAAAAATTCGTTTAATATTTTCCCATTAAATACTAGAATTATAGAAAAGTACTTTGCGAAAAGAATCGGCAGTAGGACGAAAACGTGTTGACCACCGATTAGTTTTTTGCTAATAACTCTTGCATCCTTCGACCGACTTCTTCGACTAATAGCTGGATGGAAAGCTTATCTTTTCCTCTTTCAGATGGCATTAACATATTTTACGAAAAGTCATAAGAAATAAAATTTTTTTCATCAAAACTAAAATATCCTCGAAACCATTGAAGAATAAGTACCTTATCAGACGAAAATATGCCTTATCTAATAAGAGACATTTAAATTTTTTTAATTGCATAAATGGGCGGCATTTTATTCAGAATTAATAGTTTGTTATATAGACAAAAAATCCGCTTAATTTTTTCCCATTATGTACTAGAATTATAGAAAAGTAGAAACGTGTTGACCACCGATTAGTTTTTTGCTAATAACTCTTGCATCCTTCGACCGACTTCTTCGACTAAGAGCTCGATGGAAAGCTTATCTGTTCCTCTTTCAGATGGCATTAACATATTTTACGAAAAAACGTAAAAAATAAAGTTTTTTTGATCAAAACTAAAATATCCTCGAATCCATTGAAGAAGAAGTACCTTATCAGACGAAAATATGCCTTATCTTATAAGAGACATTTAAATTTTTTTAATTGCATAAATGGGCGGAATTTTATTCAGAATTAATAGTTTTTTACATGGATGAAAAATTCGTTTAATATTTTCCCATTAAATACTAGAATTATAGAAAAGTACTTTGCGAAAAGAATCGGCAGTAGGACGAAAACGTGTTGACCACCGATTAGTTTTTTGCTAATAACTCTTGCATCCTTCGACCGACTTCTTCGACTAATAGCTGGATGGAAAGCTTATCTGTTCCTCTTTCAGATGGCATTAACATATTTTACGAAAAGTCGTAAGAAATAAAATTTTTTTTATCAAAACTAAAATATCCTCGAAATCATTGAGGAAGAAGTACCTTATCAGACGAAAATATGCCTTATCTAATAAGAGACATTTAAATTTTTTTAATTGCATAAATGGGCGGCATTTTATTCAGAATTAATAGTTTGTTATATAGACAAAAAATCCGCTTAATTTTTTCCCATTATATACTAGAATTATAGAAAAGTAGAAACGTGTTGACCACCGATTAGTTTTTTGCTAATAACTCTTGCATCCTTCGACCGACTTCTTCGACTAAGAGCTCGATGGAAAGCTTATCTGTTCCTCTTTCAGATGGCATTAACATATTTTACGAAAAAACGTAAAAAATAAAGTTTTTTTGATCAAAACTAAAATATCCTCGAATTCATTGAAGAAGAAGTACCTTATCAGACGAAAATATGCCTTATCTTATAAGAGACATTTCAATTTTTTTAATTGCATAAATGGGTGGCATTTTATTCAGAATTAATAGTTTGTCCATGTAAAAAACTATTAATTCTGAATAAAATGCAATTAAAAAAATTCGTTTAATATTTTCCCATTAAATACTAGAATTATAGAAAAGTACTTTGCGAAAAGAATCGGCAGTAGGACGGAAACGTGTTGACCACCGATTAGTTTTTTGCAAATAACTCTTGCATCCTTCGACCGACTTCTTCGACTAAGAGTTCGATGGAAATATAATCTGTTCCTCTTTCAGATGGCATTAACATATTTTACGAAAAGTCGTAAGAAATAAAATTTTTTTTATCAAAACTAAAATATCCTCGAAATCATTGAAGAAGAAGTTCTTTATAAGACGAAAATATGCCTTATCTAATAAGAGACATTTAAATTTTTTAATTGCATAAATCGGCGGCATTTTATTCAGAATTAATAGTTTGTTACATGGACAAAAAATTCGTTTAATTTTTTCCTATTAAATACTAGAATTATAGAAAAGTAATTTGCGAAAAGAATCGGCAGTAGGACGGAAACGTGTTGACCACCGACTAGTTTTTTACTAATAACTCGTGCATCCTTCGTCCGACTTCTTCGACTAAGAGCTCGATGGAAAGATTATCTGTTCCACTTTCAGATGGCATTAACATATTTTACGAAAAGTCGTAAGAAATAAAATTTTTTTTATCAAAACTAAAATATCCTCGAAATCATTGAAGCAGACGTACCTTATCAGACGAAAATATGCCTTATCTAATAAGAGACATTTAAATTTTTTAATTGCATAAATGGGCGGCATTTTATTCAGAATTAATAGTTTTTTACATGGACAAACTATTAATTCTGAATAAAATGCCACCCATTTATGCAATTAAAAAAAATTCGTTTAATTTTTTCCCATTAAATACTAGATTTATAGAAAAGTACTTTGCGAAAAGAATTGGCAGTAGGACGGAAACGTGTTGACCACCGATTAGTTTTTTGCTACTAATATACTAGAATTATTGAAAAGTAGAAACGTGATGACCACCAATTAGTTTTTTGCTAATAACTCTTGCATCCTTTGACCGACTTCTTCAACTAACAGCTCGATGGAAGGCTTATCTGTTCCTCTTTCAGATGGCATTATCATATTTTACGAAAAGTCATAAGAAATAAAATTTTTTTGATAAAAACTAAAATATCCTCGAAATCATTGAAGAAGACGTACCTTATCAGACGAAAATATGCCTTATCTAATAAGAGACATTTAAATTTTTTAATTGCATAAATGGGCGGCATTTTATTCAGAATTAATAGTTTTTTACCGATTAGTTTTTTGCTAATAACTCTTGCATCCTTCGACCGACTGCTTCGACTAATAGCTCGATGGAAAGCTTATCTGTTCCTCTTTCAGATGGCATTAACATATTTTACGAAAAGTCGTAAGAAATAACATTTTTTTTATCAAAACTTAAATATCAAACTATTAATTCTGATTAAAATGCCACCCATTTATGCAATTAAGAAAGTTTGTTTAATTTTTTCCCAGTAAATACTAGAATTATAGAAAACTACTTTGCGAAAAGAATCGACAGTAGGACGGAAACGTGTTGACCACCGATTAGTTTTTTGCTACTAATATACTAGAATTATAGAAAAGTAGAAACGTGATGACCACCAATTAGTTTTTTGCTAATAACTCTTGCATCCTTTGACCGACTTCTTCAACTAACAGCACGATGGAAGGCTTATCTGTTCCTCTTTCAGATGGCATTAACATATTTTACGAGAAGTCATAAGAAATAAAATTTTTTTGATCAAAACAAAAATATCCTCGAAATCATTGAAGAAGAAGTACCTTATCAGACGAAAATATGCCTTATCTAATAAGAGACATTTAAATTTTTTAATTGCATAAATGGGCGGCATTTTATTCAGAATTAATAGTTTTTTACATGGACAAACTATTAATTCTGAATAAAATGCCACCCATTTATGCAATTAAAAAAATTCGTTTAATTTTTTCCCATTAAATACTAGAATTATAGAAAAGTACTTTGCGAAAAGAATCAGCAGTAGGACGGAAACGTGTTGACCACCGATAAGTTTTTTGCAACTAATATACTAGAATTATTGAAAAGTAGAAACGTGATGACCACCAATTAGTTTTTTGCTAATAACTCTTGCATCCTTTGACCGACTTCTTCAACTAACAGCTCGATGGAAGGCTTATCTGTTCCTCTTTCAGATGGCATGAACATATTTTACGAAAAGTCATAAAAAATAAAATTTTTTTGATCAAAACTAAAATATCCTCGAAATCATTGAAGAAGACGTACCTTATCAGACGAAAATATTCCTTATCTAATAAGAGACATTTAAATTTTTTTAATTGCATAAATGGGCGGCATTTTATTCAGAATTAATAGTTTTTTACCGATTAGTTTTTTCCTAATAACTCTTGCATCCTTCGACCGACTGCTTCGACTAATAGCTCGATGGAAAGCTTATCTGTTCCTCTTTCAGATGGCATTAACATATTTTACGAAAAGTCGTAAGAAATAACATTTTTTTTATCAAAACTTAAATATCAAACTATTAATTCTGATTAAAATGCCACCCATTTATGCAATTAAGAAAGTTCGTTTAATTTTTTCCCAGTAAATACTAGAATTATAGAAAACTACTTTGCGAAAAGAATCGACAGTAGGACGGAAACGTGTTGACCACCGATTAGTTTTTTGCTACTAATATACTAGAATTATAGAAAAGTAGAAACGTGATGACCACCAATTAGTTTTTTGCTAATAACTCTTGCATCCTTTGACCGACTTCTTCAACTAACAGCACGATGGAAGGCTTATCTGTTCCTCTTTCAGATGGTATTAACATATTTTACGAGAAGTCGTAAGAAATAACATTTTTTTTATCAAAACTTAAATATCAAACTATTAATTCTGATTAAAATGCCACCCATTTATGCAATTAAGAAAGTTCGTTTAATTTTTTCCCAGTAAATACTAGAATTATAGAAAACTACTTTGCGAAAAGAATCGACAGTAGGACGGAAACGTGTTGACCACCGATTAGTTTTTTGCTACTAATATACTAGAATTATAGAAAAGTAGAAACGTGATGACCACCAATTAGTTTTTTGCTAATAACTCTTGCATCCTTTGACCGACTTCTTCAACTAACAGCTCGATGGAAGGCTTATCTGTTCCTCTTTCAGATGGCATGAACATATTTTACGAAAAGTCATAAGAAATAAAATTTTTTTGATCTAAACTAAAATATCCTCGAAATCATTGAAGAAGACGTACCTTATCAGACGAAAATATTCCTTATCTAATAAGAGACATTTAAATTTTTTAATTGCATAAATGGGCGGCATTTTATTCAGAATTAATAGTTTTTTACATGGACAAACTATTAATTCTGAATAAAATGCCACCCATTTATGCAATTAAAAAAATTCGTTTAATTTTTTCCCATTAAATACTAGAATTATAGAAAAGTAGAATTATTGAAAAGTAGAAACGTGATGACCACCAATTAGTTTTTTGCTAATAACTCTTGCATCCTTTGACCGACTTCTTCAACTAACAGCTCGATGGAAGGCTTATCTGTTCCTCTTTCAGATGGCATGAACATATTTTACGAAAAGTCATAAGAAATAAAATTTTTTTGATCAAAACTAAAATATCCTCGAAATCATTGAAGAAGACGTACCTTATCAGACGAAAATATTCCTTATCTAATAAGAGACATTTAAATTTTTTAATTGCATAAATGGGCGGCATTTTATTCAGAATTAATAGTTTTTTACATGGACAAACTATTAATTCTGAATAAAATGCCACCCATTTATGCAATTAAAAAAATTCGTTTAATTTTTTCCCATTAAATACTAGAATTATAGAAAAGTAGAATTATTGAAAAGTAGAAACGTGATGACCACCAATTAGTTTTTTGCTAATAACTCTTGCATCCTTTGACCGACTTCTTCAACTAACAGCTCGATGGAAGGCTTATCTGTTCCTCTTTCAGATGGCATGAACATATTTTACGAAAAGTCATAAGAAATAAAATTTTTTTGATCAAAACTAAAATATCCTCGAAATCATTGAAGAAGACGTACCTTATCAGACGAAAATATGCCTTATCTAATAAGAGAAGTTAAAATTTTTTTATTTGCATAAATGGGCGTCATTTTATTCAGAATTAATAGTTTTTTAGAATGACAAAAAATTCGTTTAATTTTTTCCCATTAAATACTAGAATTATAGAAAAGTACTTTGCGAAAAGAATCGGCAGTAGGATGGAATCGTGTTGACCACCGAATAGATTTTTGCTAATATTTTTTGCATCCTTCGACCGACTTCTTGGACTAAGAGTTCGATGGAAATCTTATCTGTTCCTCTTTCAGATGGCATTAACATATTTTACGAAAAGTCGTAAGAAATAAAATTTTTTTTATCAAAACTAAAATATCCTCGAAATCATTGAAGAAGAAGTACCTTATAAGACGAAAATATGCCTTATCTAATAAGAGACATTTAAATTTTGTAATTGCATAAATGGGCGGCATTTTATTCAGAATTAATAGTTTGTTACATGGACAAAAAATTCGTTTAATTTTTTCCTATTAAATACTAGAATTATAGAAAAGTACTTTGCGAAAATAATCGGCAGTAGGACGGAAACGTGTTGACCACCGACTAGTTTTTTACCAATAACTCGTGCATCCTTCGTCCGACTTCTTCGACTAAGAGCTTGATGGAAAGCTTATCTGTTCCTCTTTCAGATGGCATTATCATATTTTACGAAAAGTCGTAAGAAATAAAATTTTTTTTATCAAAACTAAAATATCCTCGAAATCATTGAAGAAGAAGTACCTTATAAGACGAAAATATGCCTTATCTAATAAGAGACATTTAAATTTTTTAATTGCATAAATGGGCGGCATTTTATTCAGAATTAATAGTTTGTTACATGGACAAAAAATTCGTTTAATTTTTTCCTATTAAATACTAGAATTATAGAAAAGTAATTTGCGAAAAGAATCGGCAGTAGGACGGAAACGTGTTGACCACCGACTAGTTTTTTACTAATAACTCGTTTATCCTTCGTCCGACTTCTTCGACTAAGAGCTCGATGGAAAGCTTATCTGTTCCTTTTTCAGATGGCATTAACATATTTTAAGAAAAGTCGTAAGAAATAAAATTTTTTTGGTTAAAACTAAAATATCCTGGAAATTATTGAAAAATAAGTACCTTATCAGGCGAAAATATGCCTTATCTAATAAGAGAAATTAAAATTTTTTTAATTGCATAAATGGGCGTCATTTTATTCAGAATTAATAGTTTTTTACAATGACAAAAAATTCGTTTAATTTTTTCCCATTAAATACTAGAATTATAGAAAAGTATTTTGCGAAAAGAATCGGCAGTAGGATGGAATCGTGTTGACCACCGAATAGATATTTGCTAATAACTTTTGCATCCTTCGACCGACTTCTTCGACTAAGAGTTCGATGGAAATCTTATCTGTTCCTCTTTCAGATGACATTAACATATTTTACGAAAAGTCGTAAGAAATAAAATTTTTTTTATCAAAACTAAAATATCCTCGAAATCATTGAAGAAGAAGTACCTTATAAGACGAAAATATGACTTATCTAATAAGAGACATTTAAATTTTTTAATTGCATAAATGGGCGCCATTTTATTCAGAATTAATAGTTTGTTACATGGACAAAAAATTCGTTTAATTTTTTCCCATTAAATACTAGAATTATAGAAAAGTACTTTGCGAAAAGAATCGGCCGTAGGACGGAAACGTGTTGACCACCGATTAGTTTTTTGCTAATAACTCTTGCATCCTTCGACCGACTTCTTCGACTTACAGCTCGATGGAAAGCTTATCTGTTCCTCTTTCAGATGGCATTAACATATTTTACGAAAAGTCGTAAGAAATAAAACTTTTTTGGTTAAAACTAAAAATCCCTGAAATCATTGAAAAATAAGTACCTTATCAGACGAAAATATGCCTTATCTAATAAGAGACATTTAAATTTTTTTAATTGCATAAATGGGCGTCATTTTATTCAGAATTAATAGTTTTTTACAATGACAAAAAATTCGTTTAATTTTTTCCCATTAAATACTAGAATTATAGAAAAGTACTTTGCGAAAAGAATCGGCAGTAGGATGGAATCGTGTTGACCACCGAATAGATTTTTGCTAATAACTTTTGCATCCTTCGACCGACTTCTTCGACTAAGAGTTCGATGGAAATCTTATCTGTTCTTCTTTCAGATGGCATTAACATATTTTACGAAAAGTCGTAAGAAATAAAATTTTTTTTATCAAAACTAAAATATCCTCGAAATCATTGAAGAAGAAGTACCTTATAAGACGAAAATATGCCTTATCTAATAAGAGACATTTAAATTTTTTAATTGCATAAATGGGCGGCATTTTATTCAGAATTAATAGTTTGTTACATGGACAAAAAATTCGTTTAATTTTTTCCTATTAAATACTAGAATTATAGAAAAGTACTTTGCGAAAAGAATCGGCCGTAGGACGGAAACGTGTTGACCACCGATTAGTTTTTTGCTAATAACTCTTGCATCCTTCGACCGACTTCTTCGACTAACAGCTCGATGGAAAGCTTATCTGTTCCTCTTTCAGATGGCATTAACATATTTTACGAAAAGTCGTAAGAAATAAAATTTTTTTATCAAAACTAAAATATCCTCGAAATCATTGAAGAAGAAGTACCTTATAAGACGAAAATATGCCTTATCTAATAAGAGACATTTAAATTTTTTAATTGCATAAATGGGCGGCATTTTATTCAGAATTAATAGTTTGTTACATGGACAAAAAATTCGTTTAATTTTTTCCTATTAAATACTAGAATTATAGAAAAGTACTTTGCGAAAAGAATCGGCAGTAGGACGGAAACGTGTTGACCACCGACTAGTTTTTTACTAATAACTCGTGCATCCTTCGTCCGACTTCTTCCACTAAGAGCTTGATGGAAATCTTATCTGTTCCTCTTTCAGATGGCATTAACATATATTACGAAAAGTCGTAAGAAATAAAATTTTTTTTATCAAAACTAAAATATCCTCGAAATCATTGAAGAAGAAGTACCTTATAAGACGAAAATATGCCTTATCTAATAAGAGACATTTAAATTTTTTAATTGCATAAATGGGCGGCATTTTATTCAGAATTAATAGTTTGTCCATGTAAAAAACTATTAATTCTGAATAAAATGCCGCCCATTTATGCAATTAAAAAATTTAAATGCAATTAAAAAAATTCGTTTAATTTTTTCCCATTAAATACTAGAATTATAGAAAAGTACTTTGCGAAAAGAATCGGCAGTAGGACGGAAACGTGTTGACCATCGATTAGTTTTTTGCTACTTATATACTAGAATTATAGAAAAGTAGAAACGTGATTACCACCAATTAGTTTTTTGCTAATAACTCTTGCATCCTTTGACCGACTTCTTCAACTAACAGCACGATGGAAGGCTTGTCTGTTCCTCTTTCAGATGGCATTAACATATTTTACGAAAAGTCATAAGAAATAAAATTTTTTTGATCAAAACTAAAATATCCTCGAAATCATTGAAGAAGACGTACCTTATCAGACGAAAATATGCCTTATCTAATAAGAGACATTTAAATTTTTTTAATTGCATTTTATTCAGAATTAATAGTTTGTCCATGTAAAAAACTATTAATTCTGAATAAAATGCCGCCCATTTATGCAATTAAAAAATTTAAATGCAATTAAAAAAATTCGTTTAATTTTTTCCCATTAAATACTAGAATTATAGAAAAGTACTTTGCGAAAAGAATCGGCAGTAGGATGGAATCGTGTTGACCACCGAATAGATTTTTGCTAATATTTTTTGCATCCTTCGACCGACTTCTTCGACTAAGAGTTCGATGGAAATCTTATCTGTTCCTCTTTCAGATGGCATTAACATATTTTACGAAAAGTCATAAGAAATAAAATTTTTTTTATCAAAACTAAAATATCCTCGAAATCATTGAAGAAGACGTACCTTATCAGACGAAAATATGCCTTATCTAATAAGAGACATTTAAATTTTTTAATTGCATAAATGGGCGGCATTTTATTCAGAATTAATAGTTTTTTACCGATTAGTTTTTTGCTAATAACTCTTGCATCCTTCGACCGACTGCTGAGACTAAGAGCTCGATGGAAAGCTTATCTGTTCCTCTTTCAGATGGCATTAACATATTTTACGAAGAGTCGTAAGAAATAACATTTTTTTTTATCAAAACTAAAATATCAAACTATTAATTCTGATTAAAATGCCACCCATTTATGCAATTAAAAAAGTTCGTTTACTTTTTTCCCATTAAATACTAGAATTATAGAAAACTACTTTGCGAAAAGAATCGGCAGTAGGACGGAAACGAGTTGACCACCGATTAGTTTTTTGCTACTAATATACCAGAATTATAGAAAAGTAGAAACGTGATGACCACCAATTAGTTTTTTGCTAATAACTCTTGCATCCTTTGACCGACTTCTTCAACTAACAGCACGATGGAAGGCTTGTCTGTTCCTCTTTCAGATGGCATTAACATATTTTACGAAAAGTCATAAGAAATAAAATTTTTTTGATCAAAACTAAAATATCCTCGAAATCATTGAAGAAGACGTACCTTATCAGACGAAAATATGCCTTATCTAATAAGGGACATTTAAATTTTTTTAATTGCATAAATGGGCGGCATTTTATTCAGAATTAATAGTTTTTACATGGACAAAAAATTCGTTC
Source organism: Phortica okadai (assembly GCA_034638295.1). NCBI lineage: Eukaryota > Metazoa > Arthropoda > Insecta > Diptera > Drosophilidae > Phortica > Phortica okadai. The sequence continues at coordinate 17,786,975 of CM067852.1, forward strand.
AATTTTTTCCCATTAAATACTAGAATTATAGAAAAGTACTTTGCGAAAAGAATCGGCAGTAGGACGGAAACGTGTTGACCACCGATTAGTTTTTTGCTAATAACTCTTGCATCCTTCGACCGAATTCTTCGACTAAGATTTCAATGGAAAGCTTATCTGTTCCTTTTTCAGATGGCATTAACATATTTTACGAAAAGTCGTAAGAAATAAAATTTTTTTGGTTAAAACTAAAATATGCTGGAAATCATTGAAAAATAAGTACCTTATCAGACGAAAATATGCCTTATCTAATAAGAGAAATCAAAATTTTTTTAATTGCATAAATGGGCGTCATTTTATTCAGAATTAATAGTTTTTTACAATGACAAAAAATTCGTTTAATTTTTTCCCATTAAATACTAGAATTATAGAAAAGTACTTTGCGAAAAGAATCGGCAGTAGGATGGAATCGTGTTGACCACCGAATAGATTTTTGCTAATAACTTTTGCATCCTTCGACCGACTTCTTGAACTAAGAGTTCGATGGAAATCTTATCTGTTCCTCTTTCAGATGGCATTAACATATTTTACGAAAAGTCGTAAGAAATAAAATTTTTTTTATCAAAACTAAAATATCCTCGAAATCATTGAAGAAGAAGTACCTTATAAGACGAAAATATGCCTTATCTAATAAGAGACATTTAAATTTTGTAATTGCATAAATGGGCGGCATTTTATTCAGAATTAATAGTTTGTTACATGGACAAAAAATTCGTTTAATTTTTTCCTATTAAATACTAGAATTATAGAAAAGTACTTTGCGAAAATAATCGGCAGTAGGACGAAAACGTGTTGACCACCGATTAGTTTTTTGCTAATAACTCTTGCATCCTTCGACCGACTTCTTCGACTAACAGCTCGATGGAAAGCTTATCTGTTCCTCTTTCAGATGGCATTAACATATTTTACGAAAAGTCGTAAGAAATAAAATTTTTTTTATCAAAACTAAAATATCCTCGAAATCATTGAAGAAGAAGTACCTTATAAGACGAAAATATGCCTTATCTAATAAGACACATTTAAATTTTTTAATTGCATAAATGGGCGGAATTTTATTCAGAATTAATAGTTTTTTACATGGACAAACTATTAATTCTGAATAAAATGCCACCCATTTATGCAATTAAAAAAATTCGTTTAATTTTTTCCCATTAAATACTAGAATTATAGAAAAGTACTTTGCGAAAAGAATCGGCAGTAGGACGGAAACGTGTTGACCATCGATTAGTTTTTTGCTACTAATATACTAGAATTATAGAAAAGTAGAAACGTGATGACCACCAATTAGTTTTTTGCTAATAACTCTTGCATCCTTTGACCGAGTTCTTCAACTAACAGCTCGATGGAAGGCTTATCTGTTCCTCTTTCAGATGGCATTAACATATTTTACGAAAAGCCATAATAAATAAAATTTTTTTGATCAAAACTAAAATATCCTCGAAATCATTGAAGAAGACGTACCTTATCAGACGAAAATATGCCTTATCTAATAAGAGACATTTAAATTTTTTAATTGCATAAATGGGCGGCATTTTATTCAGAATTAATAGTTTTTTACCGATTAGTTTTTTGCTAATAACTCTTGCATCCTTCGACCGACTGCTTCGACTAATAGCTCGATGGAAAGCTTATCTGTTCCTCTTTCAGATGGCATTAACATATTTTACGAAAAGTCGTAAGAAATAAAATTTTTTGATCAAAACTAAAATATCCTCGAAATCATTAAAGAATAAGTACCTTATCAGACGAAAATATGCCTTATCTAATAAGAGACATCTTTATTTTTTTTTATTGCATAAATGGGTGGCATTTTATTCAGAATTAATAGTTTTTTACATGGACAAAAAATTCGTTTAATTTTTTGCCATTAAATGCTAGAATTATAGAAAAGTACTTTGCGAAAAGAATCGGCAGTAGGACGGAAACGTGTTGACCACCGATTAGTTTTTTGCTAATAACTCTTGCATCCTTCGACCGACTTCTTCGACTAAGAGCTCGATGGAAAGCTTATCTGTTCCTCTTTCAGATGGCATTAACATATTTTTGTTTAATTTATATTTTCGATTAGTTTTTTGCTAATAACTCTTGCATCCTTCGACCGACTGCTTCGACTAAGAGCTCGATGGAAAGCTTATCTGTTCCTCTTTCAGATGGCATTAACATATTTTACGAAAAGTCGTAAGAAATAACATATTTTTTATCAAAACTAAAATATCCTCGAAATCATTGAAGAAGAAGTACCTTATAAGACGAAAATATGCCTTATCTAATAAGAGACATTCAAATTTTTTAATTGCATAAATGGGCGGCATTTTATTCAGAATTAATAGTTTTTTACATGGACAAACTATTAATTCTGATTAAAATGCCACCCATTTATGCAATTAAAAAAGTTCGTTTAATTTTTTCCCATTAAATACTAGAATTATAAAAAACTACTTTGCGAAAAGAATCGGCAGTAGGACGGAAACGTGTTGACCACCGATTAGTTTTTTGCTACTAATATACTAGAATTATAGAAAAGTAGAAACGTGATGACCACCAATTAGTTTTTTGCTAATAACTCTTGCATCCTTTGACCGACTTCTTCAACTAACAGCACGATGGAAGGCTTATCTGTTCCTCTTTCAGATGGCATTAACATATTTTACGAAAAGTCATAAAAAATAAAATTTTTTGGATCAAAACTAAAATATCCTCGAAATCATTGAAGAAGACGTACCTTATCAGACGAAAATATGCCTTATCTAATAAGAGACATTTAAATTTTTTTAATTGCATAAATGGGCGGCATTTTATTCAGAATTAATAGTTTTTACATGGACAAAAAATTCGTTTCATTTTTTCCCATTAAATACTAGAATTATAAAAAACTACTTTGCGAAAAGAATCGGCAGTAGGACGGAAACGTGTTGACCATCGATTAGTTTTTTGCTACTAATATACTAGAATTATAGAAAAGTAGAAACGTGATGACCACCAATTAGTTTTTTGCTAATAACTCTTGCATCCTTTGACCGAGTTCTTCAACTAACAGCTCGATGGAAGGCTTATCTGTTCCTCTTTCAGATGGCATTAACATATTTTACGAAAAGCCATAATAAATAAAATTTTTTTGATCAAAACTAAAATATCCTCGAAATCATTGAAGAAGACGTACCTTATCAGACGAAAATATGCCTTATCTAATAAGAGACATTTAAATTTTTTAATTGCATAAATGGGCGGCATTTTATTCAGAATTAATAGTTTTTTACCGATTAGTTTTTTGCTAATAACTCTTGCATCCTTCGACCGACTGCTTCGACTAATAGCTCGATGGAAAGCTTATCTGTTCCTCTTTCAGATGGCATTAACATATTTTACGAAAAGTCGTAAGAAATAAAATTTTTTGATCAAAACTAAAATATCCTCGAAATCATTAAAGAATAAGTACCTTATCAGACGAAAATATGCCTTATCTAATAAGAGACATCTTTATTTTTTTTTATTGCATAAATGGGTGGCATTTTATTCAGAATTAATAGTTTTTTACATGGACAAAAAATTCGTTTAATTTTTTGCCATTAAATGCTAGAATTATAGAAAAGTACTTTGCGAAAAGAATCGGCAGTAGGACGGAAACGTGTTGACCACCGATTAGTTTTTTGCTAATAACTCTTGCATCCTTCGACCGACTTCTTCGACTAAGAGCTCGATGGAAAGCTTATCTGTTCCTCTTTCAGATGGCATTAACATATTTTTGTTTAATTTATATTTTCGATTAGTTTTTTGCTAATAACTCTTGCATCCTTCGACCGACTGCTTCGACTAAGAGCTCGATGGAAAGCTTATCTGTTCCTCTTTCAGATGGCATTAACATATTTTACGAAAAGTCGTAAGAAATAACATATTTTTTATCAAAACTAAAATATCCTCGAAATCATTGAAGAAGAAGTACCTTATAAGACGAAAATATGCCTTATCTAATAAGAGACATTCAAATTTTTTAATTGCATAAATGGGCGGCATTTTATTCAGAATTAATAGTTTTTTACATGGACAAACTATTAATTCTGATTAAAATGCCACCCATTTATGCAATTAAAAAAGTTCGTTTAATTTTTTCCCATTAAATACTAGAATTATAAAAAACTACTTTGCGAAAAGAATCGGCAGTAGGACGGAAACGTGTTGACCACCGATTAGTTTTTTGCTACTAATATACTAGAATTATAGAAAAGTAGAAACGTGATGACCACCAATTAGTTTTTTGCTAATAACTCTTGCATCCTTTGACCGACTTCTTCAACTAACAGCACGATGGAAGGCTTATCTGTTCCTCTTTCAGATGGCATTAACATATTTTACGAAAAGTCATAAGAAATAAAATTTTTTGGATCAAAACTAAAATATCCTCGAAATCATTGAAGAAGACGTACCTTATCAGACGAAAATATGCCTTATCTAATAAGAGACATTTAAATTTTTTTAATTGCATAAATGGGCGGCATTTTATTCAGAATTAATAGTTTTTACATGGACAAAAAATTCGTTTAATTTTTTCCCATTAAATACTAGAATTATAGAAAAGTACTTTGCGAAAAGAATCGGCAGTAGGACGGAAACGTGTTGACCACCGATTAGTTTTTTGCTAATAACTCTTGCATCCTTCGACCGAATTCTTCGACTAAGATTTCGATGGAAAACTTATCTGTTCCTTTTTCAGATGGCATTAACATATTTTACGAAAAGTCGTAAGAAATAAAATTTTTTTGGTTAAAACTAAAATATCCTGGAAATCATTGAAAAATAAGTACCTTATCAGACGAAAATATGCCTTATCTAATAAGAGAAATTAAAATTTTTTTAATTGCATAAATGGGCGTCATTTTATTCAGAATTAATAGTTTTTTACAATGACAAAAAAATCGTTTAATTTTTTCCCATTAAATCCAAGAATTATACAAAAGTACTTTGCGAAAAGAATCAGCAAAAGGATGGAATCGTGTTGACCACCGAATAGATTTTTGCTAATAACTTTTGCATCCTTCGACCGACTTCTTCGACTAAGAGTTCGATGGAAAGCTTATCTGTTAATCTTTCAGATGGCATTAATATATTTTTGTTTAGTTTATATTTTCGATTAGTTTTTTGCTAATAACTCTTGCATCCTTCGACCGACTTCTTCGACTAAGAGCTCGATGGAAAGCTTATCTGTTCCTCTTTCAGATGGCATTAACATATTTTACGAAAAGTCGTAAGAAATAAAATTTTTTTTATCAAATCTAAAATATCCTCGAAATCATTGAAGAAGAAGCACCTTATAAGACGAAAATATGCCTTATCTAATAAGAGACATTTAAATTTTTTTAATTGCATAAATGGGCGGCATTTTATTCAAAATTAATAGTTTTTTACATGGACAAAAAATTCGTTTAATTTTTTCCCAATATATACTAGAATTATAGAAAAGTAGAAACGTGTTGACCACCGATTAGTTTTTTGCTAATAACTCTTGCATCCTTTAATCAACATCTTCAACTAACAGCTCGATGGAAGGCTGATCTGTTCCTCTTTCAGATGGCATTAACATATTTTACGAAAAGTCGTAAGAAATAACATTTTTTTTATCAAAACTAAAATATCCTCGAAATCATTGAAGAAGACGTACCTTATCAGACGAAAATATGCCTTATCTAATAAGAGACATTCAAATTTTTTAATTGCATAAATGGGCGGCATTTTATTCAGAATTAAAAGTTTTTTACATGGACAAACTATTAATTCTGATTAAAATGCCACACATTTATGCAATTAAAAAAGTTCATTTAATTTTTTCCCATTAAATACTAGAATTATAAAAAACTACTTTGCGAAAAGAATCGGCAGTAGGACGGAAACGTGTTGACCACCGATTAGTTTTTTGCTACTAATATACTAGAATTATAGAAAAGTTGAAACGTGATAACCACCAATTAGTTTTTTGCTAATGACTCTTGCATTCTTTGACCGACTTCTTCAACTAACAGCACGATGGAAGGCTTATCTGTTCCTCTTTCAGATGGCATTAACATATTTTACGAAAAGTCATAAGAAATAAAATTTTTTTGATCAAAACTAAAATATCCTCGAAATCATTGAAGAAGACGTACCTTATCAGACGAAAATATGCCTTATCTAATAAGAGACATTTAAATTTTTTTAATTGCATAAATGGGCGGCATTTTATTCAGAATTAATAGTTTTTACATGGACAAAAAATTCGTTTCATTTTTTCCCATTAAATACTAGAATTATAGAAAAGTACTTTGCGAAAAGAATCGGCAGTAGGACGGAAACGTGTTGACCACCGATTAGTTTTTTGCTAATAACTCTTGCATCCTTCGACCGAATTCTTCGACTAAGATTTCGATGGAAATCTTATCTGTTCCTTTTTCAGATGGCATTAACATATTTTACGAAAAGTCGTAAGAAATAAAATTTTTTTGGTTAAAACTTAAATATCCTGGAAATCATTGAAAAATAAGTACCTTATCAGACGAAAATATGCCTTATCTAATAAGAGAAATTAAAATTTATTTAATTGCATAAATGGGCGTCATTTTATTCAGAATTAATAGTTTTTTACAATGACAAAAAATTCGTTTAATTTTTTCCCATTAAATACTAGAATTATAGAAAAGTACTCTGCGAAAAGAATCGGCAGTAGGATGGAATAGTGTTGACCACCGAATAGATTTTTGCTAAAACCTTTTGCATCCTTCGACCGACTTCTTCGACTTAGAGTTCGATGGAAAGCTTATCTGTTCCTCTTTCAGATAGCATTAACATATTTTACGAAAAGTCGTAAGAAATAAAATTTTTTGATCAAAACTAAAATATCAAACTATTAATTGTGATTAAAATGCCACCCATTTATGCAATTAAAAAAGTTCGTTTAATTTTTTCCCATTAAATACTAGAATTATAGAAAACTACTTTGCGAAAAGAATCGGCAGTAGGACGGAAACGTATTGACCACCGATTAGTTTTTTGCTACTAATATACTAGAATTATAGAAAAGTAGAAACGTGATGACCACCAATTAGTTTTTTGCTAATAACTCTTGCATCCTTTGACCGACTTCTTCAACTAACAGCACGATGGAAGGCTTATCTGTTCCTCTTTCAGATGGCATTAACATATTTTACGAAAAGTCATAAGAAATAAAATTTTTTGGATCAAAACTAAAATATCCTCGAAATCATTGAAGAAGACGTACCTTATCAGACGAAAATATGCCTTAACTAATAAGAGACATTTAAATTTTTTTAATTGCATAAATGGGCGGCATTTTATTCAGAATTAATAGTTTTTACATGGACAAAAAATTCGTTTAATTTTTTCCCATTAAATACTAGAATTATAGAAAAGTACTTTGCGAAAAGAATCGGCAGTAGGACGGAAACGTGTTGACCACCGATTAGTTTTTTGCTAATAACTCTTGCATCCTTCGACCGAATTCTTCGACTAAGATTTCGATGGAAAGCTTATCTGTTCCTTTTTCAGATGGCATTAACATATTTTACGAAAAGTCGTAAGAAATAAAATTTTTTTGGTTAAAACTAAAATATCCTGGAAATCATTGAAAAATAAGTACCTTATCAGACGAAAATATGCCTTATCTAATAAGAGAAATTAAAATTTTTTTAATTGCATAAATGGGCGTCATTTTATTCAGAATTAATAGTTTTTTACAATAACAAAAAAATCGTTTAATTTTTTCCCATTAAATACTAGAATTATACAAAAGTACTTTGCGAAAAGAATCGGCAAAAGGATGGAATCGTGTTGACCACCGAATAGATTTTTGCTAATAACTTTTGCATCCTTCGACCGACTTCTTCGACTAAGAGTTCGATGGAAAGCTTATCTGTTCCTCTTTCAGATGGCATTAACATATTTTTGTTTAGTTTATATTTTCGATTAGTTTTTTGCTAATAACTCTTGCATCCTTCGACCGAATTCTTCGACTAAGATTTCGATGGAAAGCTTATCTGTTCCTTTTTCAGATGGCATTAACATATTTTACGAAAAGTCGTAAGAAATAAAATTTTTTTGGTTAAAACTAAAATATCCTGGAAATCATTGAAAAATAAGTACCTTATCAGACGAAAATATGCCTTATCTAATAAGAGAAATTAAAATTTTTTTAATTGCATAAATGGGCGTCATTTTATTCAGAATTAATAGTTTTTTACAATAACAAAAAAATCGTTTAATGTTTTCCCATTAAATACTAGAATTATACAAAAGTACTTTGCGAAAAGAATCGGCAAAAGGATGGAATCGTGTTGACCACCGAATAGATTTTTGCTAATAACTCTTGCATCCTTCGACCGACTTCTTCGACTAAGAGCTCGATGAAAAGCTTATCTGTTCCTCTTTCAGATGGCATTAACATATTTTACGAAAAGTCGTAAGAAATAAAATTTTTTTTTATCAAAACTAAAATATCCTCGAAATCATTGAAGAAGAAACACCTTATAAGACGAAAATATGCCTTATCTAATAAGAGACATTTAAATTTTCAATTGCATAAATGGGCGGCATTTTATTCAGAATTAATAGTTTGTTACATGGACAAAAAATTCGTTTAATTTTTTCCCATTAAATACTAGAATTATAGAAAAGTACTTTGCGAAAAGAATCGGCAGTAGGACGGAAACGTGTTGACCACCGATTAGTTTTTTGCTAATAATTCTTGCATCCTTCGACCGACTTTTTCGACTAAGAGCTCGATGGAAAGCTTATCTGTTCCTTTTTCAGATGGCGTTAACATATTTTACGAAAAGTCGTAAGAAATAAAATTTTTTTTATCAAAACTAAAATATCCTCGAAATCATTGAAGAAGAAGTACCGTATAAGACGAAAATATGCCTGATCTAAAAAGAGACATTAAAATTTTTTTAATTGCATAAATGGGCGTCATTTTATTCAGAATTAATAGTTTTTTACATCGACAAAAAATTTGTTTAATTTTTTCCGATTAAATACTAGAATTATTGAAAAGTACTTTGCGAAAAGAATCGGCAGTAAGACGGAAACGTGTTGACCACCGATTAGTTTTTTGCTAATAACTCTTGCATCCTTCGACCGACTTCTTCGACTAAGAGCTCGAAGGAAAGCTTATCTGTTTCTCTTTCAGATGGCGTTAACATATTTTACGAAAAGTCGTAAGAAATAAAATTTTTTTTTATCAAATCTAAAATATCCTCGAAATCATTGAAGAAGAAGCACCTTATAAGACGAAAATATGCCTTATCTAATAAGAGACATTTAAATTTTTTTATTTGCATAAATGGGCGGCATTTGATTCAGAATTAATAGTGTGTTACATGGACAAAAAATTCGTTTAATTTTTTCCCATTATATACTAAAATTATAGAAAAGTAGAGACGTGTTGACCACTGATTAGTTTTTTGCTAATAACTCTTGCATCCTTCGACCGACTTCTTCAACTAACAGCTCGATGGAAGGCTTATCTGTTACCTTGCAGATGGCATTAACATGTTTTACGAAAAGTCGTAAGAAATAAAATTTATTTTATCAAAACTAAAATATCCTCGAAATTATTGAAGAAGAAGTACCTTATAAGACGAAAATATGCCTTATCTAATAAGAGACATTTAAATTTTTTTAATTGCATAAATGGGTGGCATTTTATTAAGAATTAATAGTTTTTTACATGGACAAAAAATTCGTTTAATTTTTTCCCATTAAATACTAGAATTATAGAAAAGTACTTTGCAAAAAGAATCGGCAGTAGGACGGAAATGTGTTGACCTGCGATTAGTTTTTTGCTAATAACTCTTGCATCCTTCGACCGACTTCTTCGACTAAGAGCTCGATGGAAAGCTTATCTGTTCCTCTTTCAGATGGCATTAACATATTTTACGAAAAGTCGTAAGAAATAAATTTTTTTTTATCAAAACTAAAATATCCTCGAAATCATTGAAGAAGAAGCACCTTATAAGACGAAAATATGCCTTATCTAATAAGAGACATTTAAATTTTTTTATTTGCATAAATGGGCGGCATTTGATTCAGAATTAATAGTGTGTTACATGGACAAAAAATTCGTTTAATTTTTTCCCATTATATACTAGAATTATAGAAAAGTAGAAAAGTGTTGACCACCGATTAGTTTTTTGCTAATAACTCTTGCATCCTTTAATCAACATCTTCAACTAACAGCTCGATGGAAGGCTGATCTGTTCCTCTTTCAGATGGCATTAACATATTTTACGAAAAGTCGTAAAAAATAAAATTTTTTTTTATCAAAACTAAAATGTCCTCGAAATCATTGAAGAAGAAGCACCTTATAAGACGAAAATATGTCTTATCTAATAAGAGACATTTAAATTTTTAATTGCATAAATGGGCGGCATTTTATTCAGAATTAATAGTTTGTTACATGGACAAAAAATTCGTTTAATTTTTTCCCATTAAATACTAGAATTATAGAAAAGTACTTTGCGAAAAGAATCGGCAGTAGGACGGAAACGTGTTGACCACCGATTACTTTTTTGCTAATAACTCTTGCATCCTTCGACCGATCTAATATCTAATAAGAGACATTTAAATTTTTTTAATTGCATAAATGGGTGGCATTTTATTAAGAATTAATAGTTTTTTAGATGGACAAAAAATTCGTTTAATTTTTTCCCATTAAATACTAGAATTATAGAAAAGTACTTTGCAAAAAGAATCGGCAGTAGGACGGAAATGTGTTGACCACCGATTAAATTTTTGCTAATAACTCTTGCATCCTTCGACCGACTTCTTCGACTAAGAGCTCGAAGGAAGGCTTATCTGTTCCTCTTTCAGATGGCATTAACATATTTTACGAAAAGTCGTAAGAAATAAAATTTATTTTATCAAAACTAAAATATCTTCGAAATCATTGAAGAAGAAGCACCTTATAAGACGAAAATATGCCTTATCTAATAAGAGACATTTAAATTTTTTTAATTGCATAAATGGGCGGCATTTTATTCAAAATTAATAGTTTTTTACATGGACAAAAAATTCGTTTAATTTTTTCCCAATATATACTAGAATTATAGAAAAGTAGAAACGTGTTGACCACCGATTAGTTTTTTGCTTATAACTCTTGCATCCTTTAATCAACATCTTCAACTAACAGCTCGATGGAAGGCTAATCTGTTCCTCTTTCAGATGGCATTAACATATTCTACGAAAAGTCGTAAGAAATAAAATTTTTTTTTATCAAAACTAAAATATCCTCGAAATCATTGAAGAAAAAGCACCTTATAAGACGAAAATATGCCTTATCTAATAAGAGACATCTTTATTTCTTTTTATTGCATAAATGGGCGGCATTTTATTCAGAATTAATAGTTTGTTACATGGACAAAAAATTCGTTTAATTTTTTCCAATTAAATACTAGAATTATAGAAAAGTACTTTGCGAAAAGAATCGGCAGTAGGACGGAAACGTGTTGACCACCGATTAGTTTTTTGCTAATAACTCTTGCATCCTTCGACCGACTTCTTCGACTAAGAGCTGGATGGAAAGCTTATCTGTTCCTTATTCAGATGGCATTAACATATTTTACGAAAAGTCGTAAGAAATAAAATTTTTTTTATCAAAACTAAAATATCCTCGAAATCATTGAAGAAGAAGTACCGTATAAGACGAAAATATGCCTTATCTAATAAGAGACATTTAAATTTTTTTATTTGCATAAAAGGGCGGCATTTGATTCAGAATTAATAGTGTGTTACATGGACAAAAAATTTGTTTAATTTTTTCCCATTATATACTAGAATTATACAAAAGTAGAAACGTGTTGACCACCGATTAGTTTTTTGCTAATAACTCTTGCATCCTTTAATCAACATCTTCCACTAACAGCTCGATGGAAGGCTGATCTGTTCCTCTTTCAGATGGCATTAATATATTTTACGAAAAGTCGTAAGAAATAAAATTTTTTTTTATCAAAACTAAAATATCCTCGAAATCATTGAAGAAGAAGCACCTTATAAGACGAAAATATGCCTTATCTAATAAGAGACATTTAAATTTTTAATTGCATAAATGGGCGGCATTTTATTCAGAATTAATAGTTTGTTACATGGACAAAAAATTCGTTTAATTTTTTCCCATTAAATACTAGAATTATAGAAAAGTACTTTGTGAAAAGTATCGGCAGTAGGACGGAAACGTGTTGACCACCGATTAGTTTTTTGCTAATAACTCTTGCATCCTTCGACCGACTTCTTCGACTAAGAGCTGGATGGAAAGCTTATCTGTTCCTCTTTCAGATAGCATTAACATATTTTACGAAAAGTCGTAAGAAATAAAATTTTTTTTATCAAAACTAAAATATCCTCGAAATCATTCAAAAAGAAGCACCTTATAAGACGAAAATATGCCTTATCTAATAAGAGACATTTAAATTTTTTTTATTGCGTAAATGGGCGGCATTTTATTCAGAATTAATAGTTTGTTACATGGACAAAAAATTCGTTTAATTTTTTCCCATTATATACTAGAATTATAGAAAAGTACTTTGCGAAAAGAATCGGCAGTAAGACGGAAACGTGTTGACCACCGATTAGTTTTTTGCTAATAACTCTTGCATCCTTCGACCGACTTCTTCGACTAAGAGCTCGATGGAAAGCTTATCTGTTCCTCTTTCAGATGGCATTAACATATTTTACGAAAAGTCGTAAGAAATAAATTTTTTTTTTATCAAAACTAAAATATCCTCGAAATCATTGAAGAAGAAGTACCGTATAAGACGAAAATATGCCTTATCTAATAAGAGACATTTAAATTTTTTTATTTGCATAAATGGGCGGCATTTGATTCAGAATTAATAGTTTGTTACATGGACTAAAAATTCGTTTAATTTTTTCCCATTATATACTAAAATTATAGAAAAGTAGAGACGTGTTGACCACTGATTAGTTTTTTGCTAATAACTCTTGCATCCTTTGCCCGACTTCTTCAACTAACAGCTCGATGGAAGGCTTATCTGTTCCCTTGCAGATGGCATTAACATGTTTTACGAAAAGTCGTAAGAAATAAAATTTTTTTTATCAAAACTAAAATATCATCGAAATCATTGAAGAAGAAGTACCTTATCAGACGAAAATATGCCTTATCTAATAAGAGACATTTAAATTTTTTTAATTGCATAAATAGGCGGCATTTTATTCAGAATTAATAGTTTGTTACATGGACAAAAAATTCGTTTAATTTTTTCCCATTATATACTAGAATTATAGAAAAGTACTTTGCGAAAAGAATCGGCAGTAGGACGGAAACGTGTTGACCACCGATTAGTTTTTTGCTAATAACTCTTGCATCCTTCGACCGACTTCTTCGACTAAGAGCTGGATAGAAAGCTTATCTGTTCCTGTTTCAGATAGCATTAACATATTTTACGAAAAGTCGTAAGAAATAAAATTTTTTTTATCAAAACTAAAATGTCCTCGAAATCATTGAAGAAGAAGCACCTTATAAGACGAAAATATGCCTTATCTAATAAGAGACATTTAAATTTTTTTAATTGCATAAATGGGTGGCATTTTATTAAGAATTAATAGTTTTTTACATGGACAAAAAATTCGTTTAATTTTTTCCCATTAAATACTAGAATTATAGAAAAGTACTTTGCAAAAAGAATCGGCAGTAGGACGGAAATGTGTTAACCACCGATTAGTTTTGTGCTAATAACTCTTGCATCCTTCGACCGACTTCTTCGACTAAGAGCTCGATGGAAAGCTTATCTGTTCCTCTTTCAGATGGCATTAACATATTTTACGAAAAGTCGTAAGAAATAAAATTTATTTTATCAAAACTAAAATATCCTCGAAATCATTAAAGAAGAGACATTTAAATTTTTTTAATTGCATAAATGGGCGGCATTTTATTCAGAATTAATAGTTTTTTACATGGACAAAAAATTCGTTTAATTTTTTACCATTTTATACTAGAATTATAGAAAAGTAGAAACGTGTTGACCACCGATTAGTTTTTTGCTTATAACTCTTGCATCGTTTAATCAACATCTTCAACTAACAGCTCGATGGAAGGCTGATCTGTTCCTCTTTCAGATGGCATTAACATATTTTACGAAAAGTCGTAAGAAATAAAATTTTTTTTTATCAAAACTAAAATATCCTCGAAATTATTGAAGAAGAAGCACCTTATAAGACGAAAATATGCCTTATCTAATAAGAGACATTTAAATTTTTAATTGCATAAATGGGCGGCATTTTATTCAGAATTAATAGTTTGTTACATGGACAAAAAATTCGTTTAATTTTTTCCCATTAAATACTAGAATTATAGAAAAGTACTTTGCGAAAAGAATCGGCAGTAGGACGGAAACGTGTTGACCACCGATTAGTTTTTTGCTAATAACTCTTGCATCCTTCGACCGACTTCTTCGACTAAGAGCTGGATGGAAAGCTTATCTGTTCCTCTTTCAGATGGCATTAACATATTTTACGAAAAGTCGTAAGAAATAAAATTTTTTTTATCAAAACTAAAATATCATCGAAATCATTGAAGAAGAAGCACCTTATAAGACGAAAATATGCCTTATCTAATAAGAGACATTTAAATTTTTTTAATTGCATAAATGGGCGGCATTTTATTCAGAATTAATAGTTTTTTACATGGACAAAAAATTCGTTTAATTTTTTACCATTATATACTAGAATTATAGAAAATTAGAAACGTGTTGACCACCGATTAGTTTTTTGCTTATAACTCTTGCATCCTTTAATCAACATCTTCAACTAACAGCTCGATGGAAGGCTAATCTGTTCCTCTTTCAGATAGCATTAACATGTTTTACGAAAAGTCGTAAGAAATAAAATTTTTTTTATCAAAACTAAAATATCCTCGAAATCATTGAAGAAGAAGCACCTTATAAGACGAAAATATGCCTTATCTAATAAGAGATATTTAAATTTTTTTAATTGCATAAATGGGTGGCATTTTATTAAGAATTAATAGTTTTTTACATGGACAAAAAATTCGTTTAATTTTTTCCCATTAAATACTAGAATTATAGAAAAGTACTTTGCAAAAAGTATCGGCAGTAGGACGGAAATGTGTTGACCACCAATTAGTTTTGTGCTAATAACTCTTGCATCCTTCGCCCAACTTCTTCGACCAAGAGCTCGATGGAAAGCTTATCTGTTCCTCTTTCAGATGGCATTAACATATTTTACGAAAAGTCGTAAGAAATAAAATTTATTTTATCAAAACTAAAATATCCTCGAAATCATTGAAGAAGAAGCACCTCATAAGACGAAGATATACCTTATCTAATAAGAGACATTTAAATTTTTAATTGCATAAATGGGCGGCATTTTATTCAGAATTAATAGTTTTTTACATGGACAAAAAATTCGTTTAATTTTTTACCATTATATACTAGAATTATAGAAAAGTAGAAACGTGTTGACCACCGATTAGTTTTTTGCTTATAACTCTTGCATCCTTTAATCACCATCTTCAACTAACAGCTCGATGGAAGGCTGATCTGTTCCTCTTTCAGATGGCATTAACATATTCTACGAAAAGTCGTAAGAAATAAAATTTTTTTTTATCAAAACTAAAATATCCTCGAAATCATTGAAGAAAAAGCACCTTATAAGACAAAAATATGCCTTATCTAATAAGAGACATCTTTATTTTTTTTTATTGCATAAATGGGCGGCATTTTATTCAGAATTAATAGTTTGTTACATGGACAAAAAATTCGTTTAATTTTTTCCCATTAAATACTAGAATTATAGAAAAGTACTTTGCGAAAAGAATCGGCAGTATGACGGAAATGTGTTGACCACCGATTAGTTTTTTGCTAATAACTCTTGCATCCTTCGACCGACTTCTTCGACTAAGAGCTGGATGGAAAGCTTATCTGTTCCTTATTCAGATGGCATTAACATATTTTACGAAAAGTCGTAAGAAATAAAATTTATTTTATCAAAACTAAAATATCCTCGAAATCATTGAAGAAGAAGCACCTTATAAGACGAAAATATGCCTTATCTAATAAGAGACATTTAAATTTTTAATTGCATAAATGGGCGGCATTTTATTCAGAATTAATAGTTTTTTACATGGACAAAAAATTCGTTTAATTTTTTACCATTATATACTAGAATTATAGAAAAGTAGAAACGTGTTGACCACCGATTAGTTTTTTGCTTATAACTCTTGCATCGTTTAATCAACATCTTCAACTAACAGCTCGATGGAAGGCTGATCTGTTCCTCTTTCAGATGGCATTAACATATTCTACGAAAAGTCGTAAGAAATAAAATTTTTTTTTATCAAAACTAAAATATCCTCGAAATCATTGAAGAAAAAGCACCTTATAAGACAAAAATATGCCTTATCTAATAAGAGACATCTTTATTTTTTTTTATTGCATAAATGGGCGGCATTTTATTCAGAATTAATAGTTTGTTACATGGACAAAAAATTCGTTTAATTTTTTCCCATTAAATACTAGAATTATAGAAAAGTACTTTGCGAAAAGAATCGGCAGTATGACGGAAATGTGTTGACCACCGATTAGTTTTTTGCTAATAACTCTTGCATCCTTCGACCGACTTCTTCGACTAAGAGCTGGATGGAAAGCTTATCTGTTCCTTATTCAGATGGCATTAACATATTTTACGAAAAGTCGTAAGAAATAAAATTTTTTTTATCAAAACTAAAATATCCTCGAAATCATTGAAGAAGAAGTACCGTATAAGACGAAAATATGCCTTATCTAATAAGAGACATTTAAATTTTTTTATTTGCATAAATGGGCGGCATTTGATTCAGAATTAATAGTGTGTTACATGGACAAAAAATTCGTTTAATTTTTTCCCATTATATACTAGAATTTTAGAAAAGTAGAAACGTGTTGACCACCGATTAGTTTTTTGCTAATAACTCTTGCATCCTTTGACCGACTTCTTCAACTAACAGCTCGATGGAAGGCTTATCTGTTCCCTTGCAGATGGGATTAACATGTTTTACGAGAAGTCGTAAGAAATAAAATTTTTTTTTATCAAAACTAAAATATCCTCGAAATCATTGAAGAAAAAGTACCGTATAAGACGTAAATATGCCTTATCTAATAAGAGACATTTAAATTTTTTTAATTGCATAAATGGGCGGCATTTTATTCAGAATTCATAGTTTGTTACATGGACAAAAAATTCGTTTAATTTTTTCCCATTAAATATTAGAATTATAGAAAAGTACTTTGCGAAAAGAATCGGCAGTAGGACGGAAACGTGTTGACCACCGATTAGTTTTTTGCTAATAACTCTTGCATCCTTCGACCGACTTCTTCGACTAAGAGCTGGATAGAAAGCTTATCTGTTCCTGTTTCAGATAGCATTAACATATTTTACGAAAAGTCGTAAGAAATAAAATTTTTTTTATCAAAACTAAAATGTCCTCGAAATCATTGAAGAAGAAGCACCTTATAAGACGAAAATATGCCTTATCTAATAAGAGACATTTAAATTTTTTTAATTGCATAAATGGGTGGCATTTTATTCAGAATTAATAGTTTTTTACATGGACAAAAAATTCGTTTAATTTTTTCCCATTAAATACTAGAATTATAGAAAAGTACTTTGCAAAAAGAATCGGCAGTAGGACGGAAATGTGTTAACCACCGATTAGTTTTGTGCTAATAACTCTTGCATCCTTCGACCGACTTCTTCGACTAAGAGCTCGATGGAAAGCTTATCTGTTCCTCTTTCAGATGGCATTAACATATTTTACGAAAAGTCGTAAGAAATAAAATTTATTTTATCAAAACTAAAATATCCTCGAAATCATTAAAGAAGAAGCACCTTATAAGACGAAAATATGCCTTATCTAATAAGAGACATTTAAATTTTTTTAATTGCATAAATGGGCGGCATTTTATTCAGAATTAATAGTTTTTTACATGGACAAAAAATTCGTTTAATTTTTTACCATTTTATACTAGAATTATAGAAAAGTAGAAACGTGTTGACCACCGATTAGTTTTTTGCTTATAACTCTTGCATCGTTTAATCAACATCTTCAACTAACAGCTCGATGGAAGGCTGATCTGTTCCTCTTTCAGATGGCATTAACATATTTTACGAAAAGTCGTAAGAAATAAAATTTTTTTTTTATCAAAACTAAAATATCCTCGAAATTATTGAAGAAGAAGCACCTTATAAGACGAAAATATGCCTTATCTAATAAGAGACATTTAAATTTTTAATTGCATAAATGGGCGGCATTTTATTCAGAATTAATAGTTTGTTACATGGACAAAAAATTCGTTTAATTTTTTCCCATTAAATACTAGAATTATAGAAAAGTACTTTGCGAAAAGAATCGGCAGTAGGACGGAAACGTGTTGACCACCGATTAGTTTTTTGCTAATAACTCTTGCATCCTTCGACCGACTTCTTCGACTAAGAGCTGGATGGAAAGCTTATCTGTTCCTCTTTCAGATGGCATTAACATATTTTACGAAAAGTCGTAAGAAATAAAATTTTTTTTATCAAAACTAAAATATCATCGAAATCATTGAAGAAGAAGCACCTTATAAGACGAAAATATGCCTTATCTAATAAGAGACATTTAAATTTTTTTAATTGCATAAATGGGCAGCATTTTATTCAGAATTAATAGTTTTTTACATGGACAAAAAATTCGTTTAATTTTTTACCATTATATACTAGAATTATAGAAAATTAGAAACGTGTTGACCACCGATTAGTTTTTTGCTTATAACTCTTGCATCCTTTAATCAACATCTTCAACTAACAGCTCGATGGAAGGCTAATCTGTTCCTCTTTCAGATAGCATTAACATGTTTTACGAAAAGTCGTAAGAAATAAAATTTTTTTTATCAAAACTAAAATATCCTCGAAATCATTGAAGAAGAAGCACCTTAAAAGACGAAAATATGCCTTATCTAATAAGAGATATTTAAATTTTTTTAATTGCATAAATGGGTGGCATTTTATTAAGAATTAATAGTTTTTTACATGGACAAAAAATTCGTTTAATTTTTTCCCATTAAATACTAGAATTATAGAAAAGTACTTTGCAAAAAGAATCGGCAGTAGGACGGAAATGTGTTGACCACCAATTAGTTTTGTGCTAATAACTCTTGCATCCTTCGCCCGACTTCTTCGACTAAGAGCTCGATGGAAAGCTTATCTGTTCCTCTTTCAGATGGCATTAACATATTTTACGAAAAGTCGTAAGAAATAAAATTTATTTTATCAAAACTAAAATATCCTCGAAATCATTGAAGAAGAAGCACCTCATAAGACGAAGATATGCCTTATCTAATAAGAGTCATTTAAATTTTTAATTGCATAAATGGGCGGCATTTTATTCAGAATTAATAGTTTTTTACATGGACAAAAAATTCGTTTAATTTTTTACCATTATATACTAGAATTATAGAAAAGTAGAAACGTGTTGACCACCGATTAGTTTTTTGCTTATAACTCTTGCATCCTTTAATCACCATCTTCAACTAACAGCTCGATGGAAGGCTGATCTGTTCCTCTTTCAGATGGCATTAACATATTCTACGAAAAGTCGTAAGAAATAAAATTTTTTTTTATCAAAACTAAAATATCCTCGAAATCATTGAAGAAAAAGCACCTTATAAGACAAAAATATGCCTTATCTAATAAGAGACATCTTTATTTTTTTTTATTGCATAAATGGGCGGCATTTTATTCAGAATTAATAGTTTGTTACATGGACAAAAAATTCGTTTAATTTTTTCCCATTAAATACTAGAATTATAGAAAAGTACTTTGCGAAAAGAATCGGCAGTATGACGGAAATGTGTTGACCACCGATTAGTTTTTTGCTAATAACTCTTGCATCCTTCGACCGACTTCTTCGACTAAGAGCTGGATGGAAAGCTTATCTGTTCCTTATTCAGATGGCATTAACATATTTTACGAAAAGTCGTAAGAAATAAAATTTATTTTATCAAAACTAAAATATCCTCGAAATCATTGAAGAAGAAGCACCTTATAAGACGAAAATATGCCTTATCTAATAAGAGACATTTAAATTTTTAATTGCATAAATGGGCGGCATTTTATTCAGAATTAATAGTTTTTTACATGGACAAAAAATTCGTTTAATTTTTTACCATTATATACTAGAATTATAGAAAAGTAGAAACGTGTTGACCACCGATTAGTTTTTTGCTTATAACTCTTGCATCGTTTAATCAACATCTTCAACTAACAGCTCGATGGAAGGCTGATCTGTTCCTCTTTCAGATGGCATTAACATATTCTACGAAAAGTCGTAAGAAATAAAATTTTTTTTTATCAAAACTAAAATATCCTCGAAATCATTGAAGAAAAAGCACCTTATAAGACAAAAATATGCCTTATCTAATAAGAGACATCTTTATTTTTTTTTATTGCATAAATGGGCGGCATTTTATTCAGAATTAATAGTTTGTTACATGGACAAAAAATTCGTTTAATTTTTTCCCATTAAATACTAGAATTATAGAAAAGTACTTTGCGAAAAGAATCGGCAGTATGACGGAAATGTGTTGACCACCGATTAGTTTTTTGCTAATAACTCTTGCATCCTTCGACCGACTTCTTCGACTAAGAGCTGGATGGAAAGCTTATCTGTTCCTTATTCAGATGGCATTAACATATTTTACGAAAAGTCGTAAGAAATAAAATTTTTTTTATCAAAACTAAAATATCCTCGAAATCATTGAAGAAGAAGTACCGTATAAGACGAAAATATGCCTTATCTAATAAGAGACATTTAAATTTTTTTATTTGCATAAATGGGCGGCATTTGATTCAGAATTAATAGTGTGTTACATGGACAAAAAATTCGTTTAATTTTTTCCCATTATATACTAGAATTTTAGAAAAGTAGAAACGTGTTGACCACCGATTAGTTTTTTGCTAATAACTCTTGCATCCTTTGACCGACTTCTTCAACTAACAGCTCGATGGAAGGCTTATCTGTTCCCTTGCAGATGGGATTAACATGTTTTACGAGAAGTCGTAAGAAATAAAATTTTTTTTTATCAAAACTAAAATATCCTCGAAATCATTGAAGAAAAAGTACCGTATAAGACGTAAATATGCCTTATCTAATAAGAGACATTTAAATTTTTTTAATTGCATAAATGGGCGGCATTTTATTCAGAATTCATAGTTTGTTACATGGACAAAAAATTCGTTTAATTTTTTCCCATTAAATATTAGAATTATAGAAAAGTACTTTGCGAAAAGAATCGGCAGTAGGACGGAAACGTGTTGACCACCGATTAGTTTTTTGCTAATAACTCTTGCATCCTTCGACCGACTTCTTCGACTAAGAGCTGGATGGAAAGCTTATCTGCTCCTCTTTTCAGATAGCATTAACATATTTTACGAAAAGTCGTAAGAAATAACATTTTTTGATCAAAACTGAAATATCCTCGAAATCATTGAAGAAGAGGTACCTTATCAGACGAAAATATGCCTTATCTAATAAGAGACATTTAAATTTTTTTAATTGCATAAATGGGTGGCATTTTATTCAGAATTAATAGTTTTTTACATGGACAAAAAATTCGTTTAATTTTTTCCCATTAAATACTATAATTATTGAAAAGTACTTTGCGAAAAGAATCGGCAGTAGGACGGAAACGTGTTGACCACCGATTAGTTTTTTGCTAATAACTCTTGCATCCTTCAACCGACTTCTTCGACTAAGAGCTCGATGGAAAGCTTATTTGTTCCTCTTGCGGATGGCATTAACATATTTTACGAAAAGTCGTAAGAAATAAAATTTTTTTGATCAAAACTAAAATATCCTCGAAATCATTGAAGAAGAAGTACCTTATCAGACGAAAATATGCCTTATCTAATAAGAGACATTTAAATTTTTTTAATTGCATAAATGGGTGCGATTTTATTCAGAATTAATAGTTTTTTACATGGACAAAAAATTCGTTTAATTTTTTTCCATTAAATACTAGAGTTATAGAAAAGAACTTTGCGAAAAGAATCGGCAGTAGGACGGAAACGTGTTGACCACCGATTAGTTTTTTGCTAATAACTCTTGCATCCTTCGCCCGACTTTTTCGACTAAATGCTCGATGGAAAGCTTATCTGTTCCTCTTTCAGATGGCAGTAACATATTTTACGAAAAGTCGCAAGAAATAAAATTTTTTTTATCAAAACTAAAATATCCTCGAAATCATTGAAGAAGAAGTACCTTATAAGACGAAAATATGCCTTATCTAATAAGAGACATTTAAATTTTTTTAATTGCATAAATTGGCGGCATTTTATTCAGAATTAAGAGTTTGTTACATGGACAAAAAATTCGTTTAATTTTTTCCGATTATATACTAGAATTATAGAAAAGTAGAAACGTGTTGACCACCGATTAGTTTTTTGCTAATAACTCTTGCATCCTTTGACCGACTTCTTCAACAAACAGCTCGATGGAAGGCTTCTCTGTTCCTCTTTCAGGTGGCATTAACATATTTTACGAAAAGTCGTAAGAAATAAAATTTTTTTTATCAAAACTAAAATATCCTCGAAATCATTGAAGAAGATGTACCTTTTAAGACGAAAATATGCCTTATCTAATAAGAGACATTTAAATTTTTTTTAATTGCATAAATGGGCGGCATTTCATTCAGAACTAATAGTTTGTTACATGGACAAAAAATTCGTTTAATTTTTTCCCATTAAATACTAGAATTATAGAAAAGTACTTTGCGAAAAGAATCGGCAGTAGGACGGAAACGTGTTGACCACCGATTAGTTTTTTGCTAATAACTCTTGCATCCTTCGACCGACTTCTTCAACTAAGAGCTCGATGGAAAGCTTATCTGTTCCTCTTTCAGATGGCATTAACATATTTTACGAAAAGTCGTAAGAAATACAATTTATCTGATCAAAACTGAAATATCCTCGAAATCATCAAAGAAGAAGTACCTTATCAGACGAAAATATGCCTTATCTAATAAGAGACATTTAAATTTTTTTTAATTGCATAAATGGGCAGCATTTTATTCAGAACTAATAGTTTGTTACATGGACAAAAAATTCGTTTAATTTTTTCCCATTAAATACTAGAATTATAGAAAAGTACTTTGCGAAAAGAATCGGCAGTAGGACGGAAACGTGTTGACCACTGATTAGTTTTTTGCTAATAACTCTTGCATCCTTCGACCGACTTCTTCGACTAAGAACTCGACGGAAAGCTTATCTGTTCCTCTTTCAGATGGCGTTAACATATTTTACAAAAAGTCATAAGAAATAAAATTTTTTTGATCAAAACTAAAATATCCTCGAAATCATTGAAGAAGAAGTACCTTATCAGACGAAAATATGCCTGATCTAATAAGAGACATCTAAATTTTTTTAATTGCATGAATGGGCGGCATTTGATTCAGAATTAATAGTTTTTTACATGGACAAAAAATTCGTTTAATTTTTTACCATTATATACTAGAATTATAGAAAAGGAGAAACGTGTTGACCACCAATTAGTTTTGTGCTAATAACTCTTGCATCCTTCGCCCGACTTCTTAGACTAAGAGCTCGATGGAAAGCTTATCTGTTCCTCTTTCAGATGACATTAACATATTTTACGAAAAGTCGTAAGAAATAAAATTTATTTTATCAAAACTAAAAAATCCTCGAAATCATTGAAGGAGAAGTACCTTATAAGACGAAAATATGCCTTATCTAATAAGAGACATTTAAATTTTTAATTGCATAAATGGGCGGCATTTTATTCAGAATTAATAGTTTTTTACATGGACAAAAAATTCGTTTAATTTTTTACCATTATATACTAGAATTATAGAAAAGTAGAAACGTGTTGACCACCGATTAGTTTTTTGCTTATAACTCTTGCATCCTTTAATAACCATCTTCAACTAACAGCTCGATGGAAGACTGATCTGTTCCTCTTTCAGATGGCATTAACATATTCTACGAAAAGTCGTAAGAAATAAAATTTTTTTTTATCAAAACTAAAATATCCTCGAAATCATTGAAGAAAAAGCACCTTATAAGACAAAAATATGCCTTATCTAATAAGAGACATCTTTATTTTTTTTTATTGCATTTTATTCAGAATTAATAGTTTGTTACATGGACAAAAAATTCGTTTAATTTTTTCCCATTAAATACTAGAATTATAGAAAAGTACTTTGCGAAAAGAATCGGCAGTATGACGGAAATGTGTTGACCACCGATTAGTTTTTTGCTAATAACTCTTGCATCCTTCGACCGACTTCTTCGACTAAGAGCTGGATGGAAAGCTTATCTGTTCCTTATTCAGATGGCATTAACATATTTTACGAAAAGTCGTAAGAAATAAAATTTATTTTATCAAAACTAAAATATCCTCGAAATCATTGAAGAAGAAGCACCTTTTAAGACGAAAATATGCCTTATCTAATAAGAGACATTTAAATTTTTAATGGCATAAATGGGCGGCATTTTATTCAGAATTAATAGTTTTTTACATGGACAAAAAATTCGTTTAATTTTTTACCATTATATACTAGAATTATAGAAAAGTAGAAACGTGTTGACCACCGATTAGTTTTTTGCTTATAACTCTTGCGTCCTTTAATCACCATCTTCAACTAACAGCTCGATGGAAGGCTGATCTGTTCCTCTTTCAGATGGCATTAACATATTCTACGAAAAGTCGTAAGAAATAAAATTTTTTTTTATCAAAACTAAAATATCCTCGAAATCATTGAAGAAAAAGCACCTTATAAGACAAAAATATGCCTTATCTAATAAGAGACATCTTTATTTTTTTTTATTGCATAAATGGGCGGCATTTTATTCAGAATTAATAGTTTGTTACATGGACAAAAAATTCGTTTAATTTTTTCCCATTAAATACTAGAATTATAGAAAAGTACTTTGCGAAAAGAATCGGCAGTATGACGGAAATGTGTTGACCACCGATTAGTTTTTTGCTAATAACTCTTGCATCCTTCGACCGACTTCTTCGACTAAGAGCTGGATGGAAAGCTTATCTGTTCCTTATTCAGATGGCATTAACATATTTTACGAAAAGTCGTAAGAAATAAAATTTTTTTTATCAAAACTAAAATATCCTCGAAATCATTGAAGAAGAAGTACCGTATAAGACGAAAATATGCCTTATCTAATAAGAGACATTTAAATTTTTTTATTTGCATAAAAGGGCGGCATTTGATTCAGAATTAATAGTGTGTTACATGGACAAAAAATTCGTTTAATTTTTTCCCATTATATACTAGAATTATAGAAAAGTAGAAACGTGTTGACCACCGATTAGTTTTTTGCTAATAACTCTTGCATCCTTTGACCGACTTCTTCAACTAACAGCTCGATGGAAGGCTTATCTGTTCCCTTGCAGATGGGATTAACATGTTTTACGAGAAGTCGTAAGAAATAAAATTTTTTTTTATCAAAACTAAAATATCCTCGAAATCATTGAAGAAAAAGTACCGTATAAGACGTAAATATGCCTTATCTAATAAGAGACATTTAAATTTTTTTAATTGCATAAATGGGCGGCATTTTATTCAGAATTAATAGTTTGTTACATGGACAAAAAATTCGTTTAATTTTTTCCCATTAAATATTAGAATTATAGAAAAGTACTTTGCGAAAAGAATCGGTAGTAGGACGGAAACGTGTTGACCACCGATTAGTTTTTTGCTAATAACTCTTGCATCCTTCGACCGACTTCTTCGACTAAGAGCTGGATGGAAAGCTTATCTGCTCCTCTTTTCAGATAGCATTAACATATTTTACGAAAAGTCGTAAGAAATAACATTTTTTGATCAAAACTGAAATATCCTCGAAATCATTGAAGAAGAGGTACCTTATCAGACGAAAATATGCCTTATCTAATAAGAGACATTTAAATTTTTTTAATTGCATAAATGGGTGGCATTTTATTCAGAATTAAAAGTTTTTTACATGGACAAAAAATTCGTTTAATTTTTTCCTATTAAATACTAGAGTTAGAGAAAAGTACTTTGCGAAAAGAATCGGCAGTAGGACGGAAACGTGTTGACCACCGATTAGTTTTTTGCTAATAACTCTTGCATCCTTCGACCGACTTCTTCGACTAAGTGCTCGATGGAAAGCTTATCTGTTCCTCTTTCAGATGGCATTAACATATTTTACTAAAAGTCGTAAAAAATAAAATTTTTTTGATCAAAACTAAAATATCCTCGAAATCATTGAAGAATAAGTACCTTATAAGACAAAAATATGCCTTATCTAATAAGAGACATTTAATTTTTTTTAATTGCATAAATGGACGGCATATTCAGAATTAATAGTTTGTTACATGGACAAAAAATTCGTTTAATTTTTTCCCATTAAATACTATAATTATTGAAAAGTACTTTGCGAAAAGAATCGGCAGTAGGACGGAAACGTGTTGACCACCGATTAGTTTTTTGCTAATAACTCTTGCATACTTCGACCGACTTCTTCGACTAAGAGCTCGATGGAAAGCTTATTTGTTCCTCTTGCAGATGGCATTAACATATTTTACGAAAAGTCGTAAGAAATAAAATTTTTTTGATCAAAACTAAAATATCCTCGAAATCATTGAAGAAGAAGTACCTTATCAGACGAAAATATGCCTTATCTAATAAGAGACATTTAAATTTTTTTAATTGCATAAATGGGTGCGATTTTATTCAGAATTAATAGTTTTTTACATGGACAAAAAATTCGTTTAATTTTTTTCCATTAAATACTAGAGTTATAGAAAAGAACTTTGCGAAAAGAATCGGCAGTAGGACGGAAACGTGTTGACCACCGATTAGTTTTTTGCTAATAACTCTTGCATCCTTCGCCCGACTTTTTCGACTAAAGGCTCGATGGAAAGCTTATCTGTTCCTCTTTCAGATGGCAGTAACATATTTTACGAAAAGTCGCAAGAAATAAAATTTTTTTTATCAAAACTAAAATATCCTCGAAATCATTGAAGAAGAAGTACCTTATAAGACGAAAATATGCCTTATCTAATAAGAGACATTTAAATTTTTTTTAATTGCATAAATGGGCGGCATTTTATTCAGTATTAATAGTTTGTTATATATACTAGAATACTATATACTAGAATTATAGAAAAGTACTTTGCGAAAAGAATCGGCAGTAGGACGGAAACGTGTTGACCACCGATTAGTTTTTTGCTAATAACTCTTGCATCCTTTGACCGACTTCTTCAACAAACAGCTCGATGGAAGGCTTCTCTGTTCCTCTTTCAGGTGGCATTAACATATTTTACGAAAAGTCGTAAGAAACAAAATTTTTTTTATCAAAACTAAAATATCCTCGAAATCATTGAAGAAGATGTACCTTTTAAGACGAAAATATGCCTTATCTAATAAGAGACATTTAAATTTTTTTTAATTGCATAAATGGGCGGCATTTTATTCAGAACTAATAGTTTGTTACATGGACAAAAAATTCGTTTAATTTTTTCCCATTTAATACTAGAATTATAGAAAAGTACTTTGCGAAAAGAATCGGCAGTAGGACGGAAACGTGTTGACCACCGATTAGTTTTTTGCTAATAACTCTTGCATCCTTCGACCGACTTCTTCGACTAAGAGCTCGATGGAAAGCTTATCTGTTCCCTTGCAGATGGCATTAACATGTTTTACGAAAATTCGTAAGAAATAAAATTTTTTTTATCAAAACTAAAATATCCTCGAAATCATTGAAGAAGAAGTACCTTATAAGACGAAAATATGCGTTATCTAATAAGAGACATTTAAATTTTTTTAATTGCATAAATAGGCGGCATTTTATTCAGTATTAATAGTTTGTTATATATACTAGAATACTATATACTAGAATTATAGAAAAGTACTTTGCGAAAAGAATCGGCAGTAGGACGGAAACGTGTTGACCACCGATTAGTTTTTTGCTAATAACTCTTGCATCCTTTGACCGACTTCTTCAACAAACAGCTCGATGGAAGGCTTCTCTGTTCCTCTTTCAGGTGGCATTAACATATTTTACAAAAAGTCATAAGAAATAAAATTTTTTTGATCAAAACTAAAATATCCTCGAAATCATTGAAGAAGAAGTACCTTATCAGACGAAAATATGCCTGATCTAATAAGAGACATCTAAATTTTTTTAATTGCATGAATGGGCGGCATTTGATTCAGAATTAATGGTTTGTTACATGGACAAAAAATTCGTTTAATTTTTTCCCATTAAATACTAGAATTATAGAAAAGTACTTTGCGAAAAGAATCGGCAGTAGGACGGAAACGTGTTGACCACCGATTAGTTTTTTGCTAATAACTCTTGCATCCTTCGACCGACTTCTTCGACTAAGAGCTCGATGGAAGGCTTATCTGTTCCCTTGCAGATGGCATTAACATGTTTTACGAAAATTCGTAAGAAATAAAATTTTTTTTATCAAAACTAAAATATCCTCGAAATCATTGAAGAAGAAGTACCTTATAAGACGAAAATATGCGTTATCTAATAAGAGACATTTAAATTTTTTTAATTGCATAAATAGGCGGCATTTTATTCAGTATTAATAGTTTGTTATATATACTAGAATACTATATACTAGAATTATAGAAAAGTACTTTGCGAAAAGAATCGGCAGTAGGACGGAAACGTGTTGACCACCGATTGTTTTTTTTGCTAATAACTCTTGCATCCTTCGACCGACTTCTTCGACTAAGAGCTGGATGGAAAGCTTATCTGTTCCTCTTTCAGATGGCATTAACATATTTTACGAAAAGTCGTAGGAAATAAAATTTTTTTGGTCAAAACTAAAATATCCTCGAAATCATTGAAGAATAAGTACCTTATCAGACGAAAATATGCCTGATCTAATAAGAGACATCTAAATTTTTTTAATTGCATGAATGGGCGGCATTTTATTCAGAATTAATAGTTTTTTACATGGACAAAAAATTCGTTTAATTTTTTCCCATTAAATACAACAGTTATAGAAAAGTACTTTGCGAAAAGAATCGGCAGTAGGACGGAAACGTGTTGACCACCGATTGTTTTTTTGCTAATAACTCTTGCATCCTTCGACCGACTTCTTCGACTAAGAGCTGGATGGAAAGCTTATCTGTTCCTCTTTCAGATGGCATTAACATATTTTACGAAAAGTCGTAGGAAATAAAATTTTTTTGGTCAAAACTAAAATATCCTCGAAATCATTGAAGAATAAGTACCTTATCAGACGAAAATATGCCTGATCTAATAAGAGACATCTAAATTTTTTTAATTGCATGAATGGGCGGCATTTTATTCAGAATTAATAGTTTTTTACATGGACAAAAAATTCGTTTAATTTTTTCCCATTAAATACAACAGTTATAGAAAAGTACTTTGCGAAAAGAATCGGCAGTAGGACGGAAACGTGTTGACCACCGATTGTTTTTTTGCTAATAACTCTTGCATCCTTCGCCCGACTTTTTCGACTAAAGGCTCGATGGAAAGCTTATCTGTTCCTCTTTCAGAAGGCATTAACATATTTTACGAAAAGTCGTAGGAAATACAATTTTTTTGATCAAAACTGAAATATCCTCGAAATCATTGAAGAATAAGTACTTTATAAGACAAAAATATGCCTTATCTAATAAGAGACATTTAAATTTTTTTAATTGCATAAATGGACGGCATTTTATTCAGAATTAATAGTTTGTTACATGGACAAAAAATTCGTTTAAATTTTTGCCATTAAATACTAGAATTATTGAAAAGAACTTTGCGAAAAGAATCGGCAGTGGGACGGAAACGTGTTGACCACCGATTGTTTTTTTGCTAATAACTCTTGCATCCTTCGACCGACTTCTTCGACTAACAGCTCGATGGAAAGCTTATCTGTTCCTCTTTCAGAAGGCATTAACATATTTTACAAAAAGTCATAAGAAATCAAATTTTTTTGATCAAAACTAAAATATCCTCGAAATCATTGAAGAAGAAGTACCTTATAAGACAAAAATATGCCTTATCTAATAAGAGACATTTAAATTTTTTTAATTGCGCAAATAAGCGGCATTTTATTCAGAATTAATAGTTTGTTACATGGACAAAAAATTCGTTTAATTTTTTCCCATTAAATACTAGAATTATTGAAAAGTACTTTGCGAAAAGAATCGGCAGTAGGACGGAAACGTGTTGACCACCGATTAGTTTTTTGCTAATAACTCTTGCATCCTTCGACCGACTTCTTCGACTAAGAGCTGGATGGAAAGCTTATCTGTTCCTCTTTCAGATGGCATTAACATATTTTACGAAAAGTCGTAAGAAATAAAATTTTTTTGATCAAAACTGAAATATCCTTGAAATCATCAAAGAAGAAGTACCGTATAAGACGAAAATATGCCTTATCTAATAAGAGACATTTAAATTTTTTTAATTGCATAAATGGGCGGCATTTTATTCAGAATTAATAGTTTGTTACATGGACAAAAAATTCGTTTAATTTTTTGCCATTAAATACTAGAATTATAGAAAAGTACTTTGCGAAAAGAATCGGCAGTAGGACGGAAACGTGTTGACCACCGATTAGTTTTTTGCTAATAACTCTTGCATCCTTCGACCGACTTCTTCGACTAAAAGCTCGATGGAAAGCTTATCTGTTCCTCTTTCAGATGGCATTAACATATTTTACGAAAAGTCGTAAGAAATAAAATTTTTTTTATCAAAACTAAAATATCCTCGAAATCATTGAAGAAGAAGTACCTTATAAGACGAAAATATGCGTTATCTAATAAGAGACATTTAAATTTTTTTAATTGCATAAATAGGCGGCATTTTATTCAGAATTAATAGTTTGTTACATGGACAAAAAATTCGTTTAATTTTTTCCCATTAAATACTAGAATTATTGAAAAGTACTTTGCGAAAAGAATCGGCAGTAGGACGGAAACGTGTTGACCACCGATTAGTTTTTTGCTAATAACTCTTGCATCCTTTGACCGACTTCTTCGACTAAGTGCTCGATGGAAAGCTTATCTGTTCCTCTTTCAGATGGCATTAATATATTTTACTAAAAGTCGTAAAAAATAAAATTTTTTTGATCAAAACTAAAATATCCTCGAAATCATTGAAGAATAAGTACCTTATAAGACAAAAATGTGCCTTATCTAATAAGAGACATTTAAATTTTTTTAATTGCATAAATGGACGGCATTTTATTCAGAATTAATAGTTTGTTACATGGACAAAAAATTCGTTTAATTTTTTCCCATTATATACTAGAATTATAGAAAAGTACTTTGCGAAAAGAATCGGCAGTAGGACGGAAACGTGTTGACCACCGATTGTTTTTTTGCAAATAACTCTTGCATCCTTCGACCGACTTCTTCGACTAAGAGCTGGATGGAAAGCTTATCTGTTCCTCTTTTCAGATAGCATTAACATATTTTACGAAAAGTCGTAAGAAATAAAATTTTTTTTATCAAAACTGAAATATCCTCGAAATCATCAAAGAAGAAGTACCTTATCAGACGAAAATATGCCTTATCTAATAAGAGACATTTAAATTTTTTTAATTGCATAAATGGGTGGCATTTTATTCAGAATTAATAGTTTTTTACATGGACAAAAAATTCGTTTAATTTTTTCCCATTAATTACTAGAGTTATAGAAAAGTACTTTGCGAAAAGAATCGGCAGTAGGACGGAAACGAGTTGAACACCGATTAGTTTTTTGCTAATAACTCTTGCATCCTTTGACCGACTTCTTCGACTAAGTGCTCGATGGAAAGCTTATCTGTTCCTCTTTCAGATGGCATTAACATATTTTTCTAAAAGTCGTAAAAAATAAAATTTTTTTGATCAAAACTAAAATATCCTCGAAATCATTGAAGAATAAGTACCTTATAAGACAAAAATATGCCTTATCTAATAAGAGACATTTAAATTTTTTTAATTGCATAAATGGACGGCATTTTATTCAGAATTAATAGTTTGTTACATGGACAAAAAATTCGTTTAATTTTTTCCCATTATATACTAGAATTATAGAAAAGTACTTTGCGAAAAGAATCGGCAGTAGGACGGAAACGTGTTGACCACCGATTGTTTTTTTGCTAATAACTCTTGCATCCTTCGACCGACTTCTTCGACTAAAAGCTCGATGGAAAGCTTATCTGTTCCTCTTTCAGATGGCATTAACATATTTTACGAAAAGTCGTAAGAAATAAAATTTTTTTTTATCAAAACTAAAATATCATCGAAATCATTGAAGAAGAAGTACCTTATAAGACGAAAATATGCCTTATCTAATAAGAGACATTTAAATTTTTTTAATTGCATAAATGGGCGGCATTTTATTCAGAATTAATAGTTTGTTACATGGACAAAAAATTCGTTTAATTTTTTCCCATTAAATACTAGAATTATTGAAAAGTACTTTGCGAAAAGAATCGGCAGTAGGACGGAAACGTGTTGACCACCGATTAGTTTTTTGCAAATAACTCTTGCATCCTTCGACCGACTTCTTCGACTAAGAGCTGGATGGAAAGCTTATCTGTTCCTCTTTCAGATGGCATTAACATATTTTACGAAAAGTCGTAGGAAATACAATTTTTTTGGTCAAAACTAAAATATCCTCGAAATCATTGAAGAATAAGTACCTTATAAGACAAAAATATGCCTTATCTAATAAGAGACATTTAAATTTTTTTAATTGCATAAATGGACGGCATTTTATTCAGAATTAATAGTTTGTTACATGGACAAAAAATTCATTTAATTTTTTCCCATTATATACTAGAATTATAGAAAAGTACTTTGCGAAAAGAATCGGCAGTAGGACGGAAACGTGTTGACCACCGATTATTTTTTTGCTAATAACTCTTGCATCCTTCGATCGACTTCTTCGACTAAGAGCTCGATGGAAAGCTTATCTGTTCCTCTTTCAGATGGCATTAACATATTTTACTAAAAGTCGTAAAAAATAAAATTTTTTTGATCAAAACTAAAATATCCTCGAAATCATTGAAGAATAAGTACCTTATAAGACAAAAATATGCCTTATCTAATAAGAGACATCTAAATTTTTTTAATTGCATGAATGGGCGGCATTTTATTCAGAATTAATAGTTTTTTACATGGACAAAAAATTCGTTTAATTTTTTCCTATTAAATACAAGAGTTATAGAAAAGTACTTTGCGAAAAGAATCGGCAGTAGGACGGAATCGTGTTGACCACCGATTAGTTTTTTGCTAATAACTCTTGCATCCTTCGACCGACTTCTTCGACTAAGAACTCGACGGAAAGCTTATCTGTTCCTCTTTCAGATGGCGTTAACATATTTTACAAAAAGTCATAACAAATACAATTTTTTTGATCAAAACTAAAATATCCTCGAAATCATTGAAGAAGAAGTACCTTATCAGACGAAAATATGCCTTATCTAATAAGAGACATTTAAATTTTTTTAATTGCGCAAATAAGCGGCATTTTATTCAGAATTAATAGTTTGTTACATGGACAAAAAATTCGTTTAATTTTTTGCCATTAAATACTAGAATTATAGAAAAGTACTTTGCGAAAAGAATCGGCAGTAGGACGGAAACGTGTTGACCACCGATTAGTTTTTTGCTAATAACTCTTGCATCCTTCGACCGACTTCTTCGACTAAAAGCTCGATGGAAAGCTTATCTGTTCCTCTTTCAGATGGCATTAATATATTTTACGAAAAGTCGTAAGAAATAAAATTTTTTTTATCAAAACTAAAATATCCTCGAAATCATTGAAGAAGAAGTACCTTATAAGACGAAAATATGCCTTATCTAATAAGAGACATTTAAATTTTTTTAATTGCATAAATGGGCGGCATTTTATTCAGAATTAAAAGTTTGTTACATGGACAAAAAATTCGTTTAATTTTTTCCCATTAAATACTAGAATTATTGAAAAAACTTTGCGAAAAGAATCGGCAGTAGGACGGAAACGTGTTGACCACCGATTGTTTTTTTGCTAATAACTCTTGCATCCTTCGACCGACTTCTTCGACTAAAAGCTCGATGGAAAGCTTATCTGTTCCTCTTTCAGAAGGCATTAACATATTTTACGAAAAGTCGTAGGAAATACAATTTTTTTGATCAAAACTGAAATATCCTCGAAATCATTGAAGAATAAGTACCTTATAAGACAAAAATATGCCTTATCTAATAAGAGACATTTAAATTTTTTTAATTGCATAAATGGGCGGCATTTTATTCAGAATTAATAGTTTGTTACATGGACAAAAAATTCATTTAATTTTTTCCCATTATATACTAGAATTATAGAAAAGTACTTTGCGAAAAGAATCGGCAGTAGGACGGAAACGTGTTGACCACCGATTGTTTTTTTGCTAATAACTCTTGCATCCTTCGACCGACTTCTTCGACTAAGAGCTCGATGGAAAGCTTATCTGTTCCTCTTTCAGATGGCATTAACATATTTTACGAAAAGTCGTAAGAAATAAAATTTTTTTTATCAAAACTAAAATATCCTCGAAATCATTGAAGAAGAAGTACCTTATAAGACGAAAATATGCCTTATCTAATAAGAGACATTTAAATTTTTTTAATTGCATAAATGGGCGGCATTTTATTCAGAATTAATAGTTTGTTACATGGACAAAAAATTCGTTTAATTTTTTCCCATTAAATACTAGAATTATTGAAAAGTACTTTGCGAAAAGAATCGGCAGTAGGACGGAAACGTGTTGACCACCGATTAGTTTTTTGCTAATAACTCTTGCATCCTTTGACCGACTTCTTCGACTAAGTGCTCGATGGAAAGCTTATCTGTTCCTCTTTCAGATGGCATTAACATATTTTACTAAAAGTCGTAAAAAATAAAATTTTTTTGATCAAAACTAAAATATCCTCGAAATCATTGAAGAATAAGTACCTTATCAGACGAAAATATGCCTTATCTAATAAGAGACATTTAAATTTTTTTAATTGCGCAAATAAGCGGCATTTTATTCAGAATTAATAGTTTGTTACATGGACAAAAAATTCGTTTAATTTTTTGCCATTAAATACTAGAATTATAGAAAAGTACTTTGCGAAAAGAATCGGCAGTAGGACGGAAACGTGTTGACCGCCGATTAGTTTTTTGCTAATAACTCTTGCATCCTTCGACCGACTTCTTCGACTAAAAGCTCGATGGAAAGCTTATCTGTTCCTCTTTCAGATGGCATTAACATATTTTACGAAAAGTCGTAAGAAATAAAATTTTTGTTATCAAAACTAAAATATCCTCGAAATCATTGAAGAAGAAGTACCTTATAAGACGAAAATATGCCTTATCTAATAAGAGACATTTAAATTTTTTTAATTGCATAAATGGGCGGCATTTTATTCAGAATTAAAAGTTTGTTACATGGACAAAAAATTCGTTTAATTTTTTCCCATTAAATACTAGAATTATTGAAAAAACTTTGCGAAAAGAATCGGCAGTAGGACGGAAACGTGTTGACCACCGATTGTTTTTTTGCTAATAACTCTTGCATCCTTCGACCGACTTCTTCGACTAAAAGCTCGATGGAAAGCTTATCTGTTCCTCTTTCAGAAGGCATTAACATATTTTACGAAAAGTCGTAGGAAATACAATTTTTTTGATCAAAACTGAAATATCCTCGAAATCATTGAAGAATAAGTACCTTATAAGACAAAAATATGCCTTATCTAATAAGAGACATTTAAATTTTTTTAATTGCATAAATGGGCGGCATTTTATTCAGAATTAATAGTTTGTTACATGGACAAAAAATTCGTTTAATTTTTTCCCATTAAATACTAGAATTATTGAAAAGTACTTTGCGAAAAGAATCGGCAGTAGGACGGAAACGTGTTGACCACCGATTAGTTTTTTGCAAATAACTCTTGCATCCTTCGACCGACTTCTTCGACTAAGAGCTGGATGGAAAGCTTATCTGTTCCTCTTTCAGATGGCATTAACATATTTTACGAAAAGTCGTAGGAAATACAATTTTTTTGGTCAAAACTAAAATATCTTCGAAATCATTGAAGAATAAGTACCTTATAAGACAAAAATATGCCTTATCTAATAAGAGACATTTAAATTTTTTTAATTGCATAAATGGGCGGCATTTTATTCAGAATTAATAGTTTGTTACATGGACAAAAAATTCATTTAATTTTTTCCCATTATATACTAGAATTATAGAAAAGTACTTTGCGAAAAGAATCGGCAGTAGGACGGAAACGTGTTGACCACCGATTGTTTTTTTGCTAATAACTCTTGCATCCTTCGACCGACTTCTTCGACTAAGAGCTCGATGGAAAGCTTATCTGTTCCTCTTTCAGATGGCATTAACATATTTTACTAAAAGTCGTAAAAAATAAAATTTTTTTGATCAAAACTAAAATATCCTCGAAATCATTGAAGAATAAGTACCTTATAAGACAAAAATATGCCTTATCTAATAAGAGACATCTAAATTTTTTTAATTGCATGAATGGGCGGCATTTTATTCAGAATTAATAGTTTTTTACATGGACAAAAAAT
This sequence comes from Phortica okadai, assembly GCA_034638295.1. NCBI lineage: Eukaryota > Metazoa > Arthropoda > Insecta > Diptera > Drosophilidae > Phortica > Phortica okadai. Next base: position 17,823,608 of record CM067852.1, read on the forward strand.
TCGTTTAATTTTTTCCTATTAAATACAAGAGTTATAGAAAAGTACTTTGCGAAAAGAATCGGCAGTAGGACGGAAACGTGTTGACCACCGATTAGTTTTTTGCTAATAACTCTTGCATCCTTCGACCGACTTCTTCGACTAAGAACTCGACGGAAAGCTTATCTGTTCCTCTTTCAGATGGCGTTAACATATTTTACAAAAAGTCATAACAAATACAATTTTTTTGATCAAAACTAAAATATCCTCGAAATCATTGAAGAATAAGTACCTTATAAGACAAAAATATGCCTTATCTAATAAGAGACATCTAAATTTTTTTAATTGCATGAATGGGCGGCATTTTATTCAGAATTAATAGTTTTTTACATGGACAAAAAATTCGTTTAATTTTTTGCCATTAAATACTAGAATTATAGAAAAGTACTTTGCGAAAAGAATCGGCAGTAGGACGGAAACGTGTTGACCACCGATTAGTTTTTTGCTAATAACTCTTGCATCCTTCGAGCGACTTCTTCGACTAAAAGCTCGATGGAAAGCTTATCTGTTCCTCTTTCAGATGGCATTAACATATTTTACGAAAAGTCGTAAGAAATAAAATTTTTTTTATCAAAACTAAAATATCCTCGAAATCATTGAAGAAGAAGTACCTTATAAGACAAAAATATGCCTTATCTAATAAGAGACATTTAAATTTTTTTAATTGCATAAATGGGCGGCATTTTATTCGGAATTAATAGTTTGTTACATGGACAAAAAATTCGTTTAATTTTTTCCCATTATATACTAGAATTATTGAAAAAACTTTGCGAAAAGAATCGGCAGTAGGACGGAAACGTGTTGACCACCGATTGTTTTTTTGCTAATAACTCTTGCATCCTTCGACCGACTTCTTCGACTAACAGCTCGATGGAAAGCTTATCTGTTCCTCTTTCAGAAGGCATTAACATATTTTACGAAAAGTCGTAGGAAATACAATTTTTTTGATCAAAACTGAAATATCCTCGAAATCATTGAAGAATAAGTACTTTATAAGACAAAAATATGCCTTATCTAATAAGAGACATTTAAATTTTTTTAATTGCATAAATGGACGGTATTTTATTCAGAATTAATAGTTTGTTACATGGACAAAAAATTCGTTTAAATTTTTGCCATTAAATACTAGAATTATAGAAAAGTACTTTGCGAAAAGAATCGGCAGTAGGACGGAAACGTGTTGACCACCGATTGTTTTTTTGCTAATAACTCTTGCATCCTTCGACCGACTTCTTCGACTAAAAGCTCGATGGAAAGCTTATCTGTTCCTCTTTCAGATGGCATTAACATATTTTACGAAAAGTCGTAAGAAATAAAATTTTTTTTATCAAAACTAAAATATCCTCGAAATCATTGAAGAAGAAGTACCTTATCAGACGAAAATATGCCTTATCTAATAAGAGACATTTAAATTTTTTTAATTGCATAAATGGGTGGCATTTTATTCAGAATTAATAGTTTTTTACATGGACAAAAAATTCGTTTAATTTTTTCCCATTAAATACTAGAGTTATAGAAAAGTACTTTGCGAAAAGAATCGGCAGTAGGACGGAGACGAGTTGACCACCGATTAGTTTTTTGCTAATAACTCTTGCATCCTTTGACCGACTTCTTCGACTAAGTGCTCGATGGAAAGCTTATCTGTTCCTCTTTCAGATGGCATTAACATATTTTTCTAAAAGTCGTAAAAAATAAAATTTTTTTGATCAAAACTAAAATATCCTCGAAATCATTGAAGAATAAGTACCTTATAAGACAAAAATATGCCTTATCTAATAAGAGACATTTAAATTTTTTTAATTGCATAAATGGACGGCATTTTATTCAGAATTAATAGTTTGTTACATGGACAAAAAATTCGTTTAATTTTTCCCATTATATACTAGAATTATAGAAAAGTACTTTGCGAAAAGAATCGGCAGTAGGACGGAAACGTGTTGACCACCGATTGTTTTTTTGCTAATAACTCTTGCATCCTTCGACCGACTTCTTCGACTAAAAGCTCGATGGAAAGCTTATCTGTTCCTCTTTCAGATGGCATTAACATATTTTACGAAAAGTCGTAAGAAATAAAATTGTTTTTATCAAAACTAAAATATCCTCGAAATCATTGAAGAAGAAGTACCTTATAAGACGAAAATATGCCTTATCTAATAAGAGACATTTAAATTTTTTTAATTGCATAAATGGGCGGCATTTTATTCAGAATTAATAGTTTGTTACATGGACAAAAAATTCGTTTAATTTTTTCCCATTAAATACTAGAATTATTGAAAAGTACTTTGCGAAAAGAATCGGCAGTAGGACGGAAACGTGTTGACCACCGATTAGTTTTTTGCAAATAACTCTTGCATCCTTCGACCGACTTCTTCGACTAAGTGCTGGATGGAAAGCTTATCTGTTCCTCTTTTCAGATAGCATTAACATATTTTACGAAAAGTCGTAAGAAATAAAATTTTTTTGATCAAAACTGAAATATCCTCGAAATCATCAAAGAAGAAGTACCTTATCAGACGAAAATATGCCTTATCTAGTAAGAGACATTTAAATTTTTATAATTGCATAAATGGGTGGCATTTTATTCAGAATTAATAGTTTTTTACATGGACAAAAAATTCGTTTAATTTTTTCCCATTAAATACTAGAGTTATAGAAAAGTACTTTGCGAAAAGAATCGGCAGTAGGACGGAAACGAGTTGACCACCGATTAGTTTTTTGCTAATAACTCTTGCATCCTTTGACCGACTTCTTCGACTAAGTGCTCGATGGAAAGCTTATCTGTTCCTCTTTCAGATGGCATTAACATATTTTTGTAAAAGTCGTAAAAAATAAAATTTTTTTGATCAAAACTAAAATATCCTCGAAATCATTGAAGAATAAGTACCTTATAAGACAAAAATATGCCTTATCTAATAAGAGACATTTAAATTTTTTTAATTGCATAAATGGACGGCATTTTATTCAGAATTAATAGTTTGTTACATGGACAAAAAATTCGTTTAATTTTTTCCCATTATATACTAGAATTATAGAAAAGTACTTTGCGAAAAGAATCGGCAGTAGGACGGAAACGTGTTGACCACCGATTGTTTTTTTGCTAATAACTCTTGCATCCTTCGACCGACTTCTTCGACTAAAAGCTCGATGGAAAGCTTATCTGTTCCTCTTTCAGATGGCATTAACATATTTTACGAAAAGTCGTAGGAAATACAATTTTTTTGGTCAAAACTAAAATATCCTCGAAATCATTGAAGAATAAGTACCTTATAAGACAAAAATATGCCTTATCTAATAAGAGACATCTAAATTTTTTTAATTGCATGAATGGGCGGCATTTTATTCAGAATAAATAGTTTTTTACATGGACAAAAAATTCGTTTAATTTTTTCCTATTAAATACAAGAGTTATAGAAAAGTACTTTGCGAAAAGAATCGGCAGTAGGACGGAAACGTGTTGACCACCGATTAGTTTTTTGCTAATAACTCTTGCATCCTTCGACCGACTTCTTCGACTAAGAACTCGACGGAAAGCTTATCTGTTCCTCTTTCAGATGGCGTTAACATATTTTACAAAAAGTCATAACAAATACAATTTTTTTGATCAAAACTAAAATATCCTCGAAATCATTGAAGAAGAAGTACCTTATCAGACGAAAATATGCCTTATCTAATAAGAGACATTTAAATTTTTTTAATTGCGCAAATAAGCGGCATTTTATTCAGAATTAATAGTTTGTTACATGGACAAAAAATTCGTTTAATTTTTTGCCATTAAATACTAGAATTATAGAAAAGTACTTTGCGAAAAGAATCGGCAGTAGGACGGAAACGTGTTGACCACCGATTAGTTTTTTGCTAATAACTCTTGCATCCTTCGACCGACTTCTTCGACTAAAAGCTCGATGGAAAGCTTATCTGTTCCTCTTTCAGATGGCATTAACATATTTTACGAAAAGTCGTAAGAAATAAAATTTTTTTTATCAAAACTAAAATATCCTCGAAATCATTGAAGAAAAAGTACCTTATAAGACGAAAATATGCCTTATCTAACAAGAGACATTTAAATTTTTTTAATTGCATAAATGGGCGGCATTTTATTCAGAATTAATAGTTTGTTACATGGACAAAAAATTCGTTTAATTTTTTCCCATTAAATACTAGAATTATTGAAAAGTACTTTGCGAAAAGAATCGGCAGTAGGACGGAAACGTGTTGACCACCGATTGTTTTTTTGCTAATAACTCTTGCATCCTTCGACCGACTTCTTCGACTAAAAGCTCGATGGAAAGCTTATCTGTTCCTTTTTCAGAAGGCATTAACATATTTTACGAAAAGTCGTAGGAAATACAATTTTTTTGATCAAAACTGAAATATCCTCGAAATTATTGAAGAATAAGTACCTTATAAGACAAAAATATGCCTTATCTAATAAGAGACATTTAAATTTTTTTAATTGCATAAATGGACGGCATTTTATTCAGAATTAATAGTTTGTTACATGGACAAAAAATTCGTTTAATTTTTTCCCATTAAATACTAGAATTATAGAAAAGTACTTTGCGAAAAGAATCGGCAGTAGGACGGAAACGTGTTGACCACCGATTAGTTTTTTGCTAATAACTCTTGCATCCTTCTACCGACTTTTTCGACTAAAGGCTCGATGGAAAGCTTATCTGTTCCCCTTTCAGATGGCATTAACATATTTTACGAAAAGTCGCAAGAAATAAAATTTTTTTTATCAAAACTAAAATATCCTCGAAATCATTGAAGAAGAAGTACCTTATAAGACGAAAATATGCCTTATCTATTAAGAGACATTTAAATTTTTTTAATTGCATAAATTGGCGGCATTTTATTCAGAATTAAAAGTTTGTTACATGAACAAAAAATTCGTTTAATTTTTTCCGATTATATACTAGAATTATAGAAAAGTAGAATCGTGTTGACCACCGATTAGTTTTTTGCTAATAACTCTTGCATCCTTCGACCGACTGAAATATCCTCGAAATCATTGAAGAAGAAGTACCTTATAAGACGAAAATATGCCTTATCTAACAAGAGACATTTAAATTTTTTTAATTGCATAAATGGGCGGCATTTTATTCAGAATTAATAGTTTGTTACATGGACAAAAAATTCGTTTAATTTTTTCCCATTAAATACTAGAATTATTGAAAAGTACTTTGCGAAAAGAATCGGCAGTAGGACGGAAACGTGTTGACCACCGATTAGTTTTTTGCTAATAACTCTTGCATCCTTCGACCGACTTCTTCGACTAAGAGCTGGATGGAAAGCGTATCTATTCCTCTTTTCAGATAGCATTAACATGTTTTACGAAAAGTCGTAAGAAATAAAATTTTTTTTATCAAAACTAAAATATCCTCGAAATCATTGAAGAAGAAGTACCTTATAAGACGAAAAAATGCCTTATCTAATAAGAGACATTTAAATTTTTTAATTGCATAAATGGGCGGCATTTAATTTAGAATTATCAGTTTGTTACATGGACAAAAATTCGTTTAATTTTTTCCCATTAAATACTAGAATTATTGAAATGTACTTTGCGAAAAGAATCGGCAGTAGGACGGAAACGTGTTGACCACCGATTAGTTTTTTGCTAATAACTCTTGCATCCTTTGACCGACTTCTTCGACTTAGTGCTCTATGGAAAGCTTATCTGTTCCTCTTTCAGATGGCATTAACATATTTTTCTAAAAGTCGTAAAAAATAAAATTTTTTTGATCAAAACTAAAATATCCTCGAAATCATTGAAGAATAAGTACCTTATAAGACAAAAATATGCCTTATCTAATAAGAGACATTTAAATTTTTTTAATTGCATAAATGGACGGCATTTTATTCAGAATTAATAGTTTGTTACATGGACAAAAAATTCGTTTAATTTTTTCCCATTAAATACTAGAATTATTGAAAAGTACTTTGCGAAAAGAATCGGCAGTAGGACGGAAACGTGTTGACCACCGCTTAGTTTTTTGCTAATAACTCTTGCATCCTTCGACCGACTTCTTCGACTAAAAGCTCGATGGAAAGCTTATTTGTTCCTCTTGCAGATGGCATTAACATATTTTACGGAAAGTCGTAAGAAATAAAATTATTTTGATCAAAACTAAAATATCCTCGAAATCATTGAAAAAGAAGTACCTTATCAGACGAAAATATGCCTTATCTAATAAGAGACATCTAAATTTTTTTAATTGCATAAATGGGTAGGATTTTATTCAGAATTAATAGTTTTTTACATGGACAAAAAATTCGTTTAATTTTTTTCCATTAAATACTAGAGTTATATAAAAGTACTTTGCGAAAAGAATCGGCAGTAGGACGGAAACGTGTTGACCACCGATTAGTTTTTTGCTAATAACTCTTGCATCCTTCGACCGACTTTTTCGACTAAAGGCTCGATGGAATGCTTATCTGTTCCTCTTTCAGATGGCATTAACATATTTTACGAAAAGTCGCAAGAATGTAAATTTTTTTTATCAAAACTAAAATATCCTCCAAATCATTGAAGAAGAAGTACCTTATAAGACGAAAATATGCCTTATCTAATAAGAGACATTTAAATTTTTTTAATTGCATAAATTGGCGGCATTTTATTCAGAATTAATAGTTTGTTACATGGACTAAAAATTCGTTTAATTTTTTCCGATTATATACTAGAATTATAGAAAAGTAGAAACGTGTTGACCACCGATTAGTTTTTTGCTAATAACTCTTGCATCCTTTGACAGACTTCTTCAACAAACAGCTCAATGGAAGGCTTATCTGTTCCTCTTTTCAGATAGCATTAACATATTTTACGAAAAGTCGTAAGAAATAAAATTTTTTTGATCAAAACTGAAATATCCTCGAAATCATTGAAGAAGAAGTACCTTATCCGACGAAAATATGCCTTATCTAATAAGAGACATTTAAATTTTATTAATTGCATAAATGGGCGGCATTTGATTCAAAATTAATAGTGTGTTACATGGACAAAAAATTCGTTTAATTTTTTCCCATTAAATACTAGAATTATAGAAAAGTACTTTGCGAAAAGAATCGGCAGTAGGACGGAAACGTGTTGACCACCGATTAGTTTTTTGCTAATAACTCTTGCATCCTTCTACCGACTTTTTCGACTAAAGGCTCGATGGAAAGCTTATCTGTTCCTCTTTCAGATGGCATTAACATATTTTACGAAAAGTCGCAAGAAATAAAATTTTTTTTATCAAAACTAAAATATCCTCGAAATCATTGAAGAAGAAGTACCTTATAAGACGAAAATATGCCTTATCTAATAAGAGACATTTAAATTTTTTTAATTGCATAAATTGGCGGCATTTTATTCAGAATTAATAGTTTGTAACATGGACAAAAAATTCGTTTAATTTTTTCCGATTATATACTAGAATTAAAGAAAAGTAGAAACGTGTTGACCACCGATTAGTTTTTTGCTAATAACTCTTGCATCCTTCGACTGACTGAAATATCCTCGAAATCATTGAAGAAGAAGTACCTTTTCAGACGAAAATATGCCTTATCTAATAAGAGACATTTAAATTTTTTAGTTGCATAAATGGGCGGCATTTAATTTAGAATTAATAGTGTGTTACATGGACAAAAAATTCGTTTAATTTTTTCCCATTAAATACTAGAATTATTGAAAAGTACTTTGCGAAAAGAATCGGCAGTAGGACGGAAACGTGTTGACCACCGATTAGTTTTTTGCTAATAACTCTTGCATCCTTCTACCGACTTTTTCGACTAAAGGCTCGATGGAAAGCTTATCTGTTCCTCTTTCAGATGGCATTAACATATTTTACGAAAAGTCGCAAGAAATAAAATTTTTTTTATCAAAACTAAAATATCGTCGAAATCATTGAAGAAGAAGTACCTTATAAGACGAAAATATGCCTTATCTAATAAGAGACATTTAAATTTTTTTAATTGCATAAATTGGCGGCATTTTATTCAGAATTAATAGTTTGTAACATGGACAAAAAATTCGTTTAATTTTTTCCGATTATATACTAGAATTAAAGAAAAGTAGAAACGTGTTGACCACCGATTAGTTTTTTGCTAATAACTCTTGCATCCTTCGACTGACTGAAATATCCTCGAAATCATTGAAGAAGAAGTACCTTTTCAGACGAAAATATGCCTTATCTAATAAGAGACATTTAAATTTTTTAGTTGCATAAATGGGCGGCATTTAATTTAGAATTATCAGTTTGTTACATGGACAAAAATTCGTTTAATTTTTTCCCATTAAATACTAGAATTATTGAAATGTACTTTGCGAAAAGAATCGGCAGTAGGACGGAAACGTGTTGACCACCGATTAGTTCTTTGCTAATAACTCTTGCATCCTTCGACCGACTTCTTCGACTAAGAGCTGGATGGAAAGCTTTTCTGTTCTTATCTCTTTCAGATGGCGTTAACATAGTTTATGAAAAGTCATAAGAAATAAAATTTTTTTTATCAAAACTAAAATATCCTCGAAATCATTGAAGAAGAAGTACCTTATCAGACGAAAATATGCCTTATCTAATAAGAGACATTTAAATTTTTTTAATTGCGTAAATGGGCGGCATTTTATTCAGAATAAATAGTTTGTTACATGGACAAAAAATTCGTTTAATTTTTTGCCATTATATACTAGAATTATAGAAAAGTACTTTGCGAAAAGAATAGGCAGTAGGACGGAAACGTGTTGACCACCGATTAGTTTTTTGCTAATAACTCTTGCATCCTTCGACCGACTTTTTCGACTAAAGGCTCGATGGAAAGCTTATCTGTTCCTCTTTCAGATGGCATTAACATATTTTACGAAAAGTTGCAAGAAATAAAATTTTTTTTATCAAAACTAAAATATCCTCGAAATCATTGAAGAAGAAGTACCTTATCAGACGAAAATATGCCTGATCTAATAAGAGACATCTAAATTTTTTTAATTGCATAAATTGGCGGCATTTTATTCAGAATTAATAGTTTGTTACATGGACAAAAAATTCGTTTAATTTTTTCCGATTATATACTAGAATTATAGAAAAGTAGAAACGTGTTGACCACCGATTAGTTTTTTGCTAATAACTCTTGCATCCTTCGACCGACTTTTTCGACTAAAGGCTCGATGGAAAGCTTATCTGTTCCTCTTTCAGATGGCATTAACATATTTTACGAAAAGTCGCAAGAAATAAAATTTTTTTTATCAAAACTAAAATATCCTCGAAATCATTGAAGAATAAGTACCTTATCAGACGAAAATATGCCTGATCTAATAAGAGACATTTAAATTTTTTTAATTGCGTAAATGGGCGGCATTTTATTCAGAATAAATAGTTTGTTACATGGACAAAAAATTCGTTTAAGTTTTTGCCATTATATACTAGAATTATAGAAAAGTACTTTGCGAAAAGAATAGGCAGTAGGACGGAAACGTGTTGACCACCGATTAGTTTTTTGCTAATAACTCTTGCATCCTTCGACCGACTTTTTCGACTAAAGGCTCGATGGAAAGCTTATCTGTTCCTCTTTCAGATGGCATTAACATATTTTACGAAAAGTCGCAAGAAATAAAATTTTTTTGCTCAAAACTAAAATATCGTCGAAATCATTGAAGAAGAAGTTCCTTATCAGACGAAAATATGCCTTATCTAATAAGAGACATTTAAATTTTTTTAATTGCATAAATGGGCGGCATTTTATTCAGAATTAATAGTTTTTTACATGGACAAAAAATTCGTTTAATTTTTTCCCATTAAATACTAGAATTACAGAAAAGTACTTTGCGAAAAGAATCGGCAGTAGGACGGAAATGTGTTGACCACCGATTAGTTCTTTGCTAATAACTCTTACATCCTTCGACCGACTTCTTCGACTAAGAGCTGGATGGAAAGCTTTTCTGTTCTTATCTCTTTCAGATGGCATTAACATATTTTACGAAAAGTCGTAGGAAATACAATTTTTTTGGTCAAAACTAAAATATCCTCGAAATCATTGAAGAATAAGTACCTTATAAGACAAAAATATGCCTTATCTAATAAGAGACATTTAAATTTTTTTAATTGCATAAATGGACGGCATTTTATTCAGAATTAATAGTTTGTTACATGGACAAAAAATTCATTTAATTTTTTCCCATTATATACTAGAATTATAGAAAAGTACTTTGCGAAAAGAATCGGCAGTAGGACGGAAACGTGTTGACCACCGATTGTTTTTTTGCTAATAACTCTTGCATCCTTCGACCGACTTCTTCGACTAAGAGCTCGATGGAAAGCTTATCTGTTCCTCTTTCAGATGGCATTAACATATTTTACTAAAAGTCGTAAAAAATAAAATTTTTTTGATCAAAACTAAAATATCCTCGAAATCATTGAAGAATAAGTACCTTATAAGACAAAAATATGCCTTATCTAATAAGAGACATCTAAATTTTTATAATTGCATGAATGGGCGGCATTTTATTCAGAATTAATAGTTTTTTACATGGACAAAAAATTCGTTTAATTTTTTCCCATTAAATACTAGAATTATAGAAAAGTACTTTGCGAAAAGAATCGGCAGTAGGACGGAAACGTGTTGACCACCGATTGTTTTTTTGCTAATAACTCTTGCATCCTTCGACCGACTTCTTCGACTAAGAGCTCGATGGAAAGCTTATCTGTTCCTCTTTCAGATGGCGTTAACATATTTTACAAAAAGTCATAACAAATACAATTTTTTTGATCAAAACTAAAATATCCTCGAAATCATTGAAGAAGAAGTACCTTATCAGACGAAAATATGCCTTATCTAATAAGAGACATTTAAATTTTTTTAATTGCGCAAATAAGCGGCATTTTATTCAGAATTAATAGTTTGTTACATGGACAAAAAATTCGTTTAATTTTTTGCCATTAAATACTAGAATTATAGAAAAGTACTTTGCGAAAAGAATCGGCAGTAGGACGGAAACGTGTTGACCACCGATTAGTTTTTTGCTAATAACTCTTGCATCCTTCGACCGACTTCTTCCACTAAAAGCTCGATGGAAAGCTTATCTGTTCCTCTTTCAGATGGCATTAACATATTTTACGAAAAGTCGTAAGAAATAAAATTTTTTTTATCAAAACTAAAATATCCTCGAAATCATTGAAGAAGAAGTACCTTATAAGACGAAAATATGCCTTATCTAATAAGAGAAATTAAAATTTTTTTAATTGCATAAATGGGCGGCATTTTATTCAGAATTAATAGTTTGTTACATGGACAAAAAATTCGTTTAATTTTTTCCCATTAAATACTAGAATTATTGAAAAAACTTTGCGAAAAGAATCGGCAGTAGGACGGAAACGTGTTGACCACCGATTGTTTTTTTGCTAATAACTCTTGCATCCTTCGACCGACTTCTTCGACTAACAGCTCGATGGAAAGCTTATCTGTTCCTCTTTCAGAAGGCATTAACATATTTTACGAAAAGTCGTAGGAAATACAATTTTTTTGATCAAAACTGAAATATCCTCGAAATCATTGAAGAATAAGTACCTTATAAGACAAAAATATGCCTTATCTAATAAGAGACATTTAAATTTTTTTAATTGCATAAATGGACGGCATTTTATTCAGAATTAATAGTTTGTTACATGGACAAAAAATTCGTTTAATTTTTTCCCATTATATACTAGAATTATAGAAAAGTACTTTGCGAAAAGAATCGGCAGTAGGACGGAAACGTGTTGACCACCGATTGTTTTTTTGCTAATAACTCTTGCATCCTTCGACCGACTTCTTCGACTAACAGCTCGATGGAAAGCTTATCTGTTCCTCTTTCAGATGGCATTAACATATTTTACGAAAAGTCGCAAGAAATAAAATTTTTTTTATCAAAACTAAAATATCCTCGAAATCATTGAAGAATAAGTACCTTATCAGACGAAAATATGCCTGATCTAATAAGAGACATCTAAATTTTTTTAATTGCATAAATTGGCGGCATTTTATTCAGAATTAATAGTTTGTTACATGGACAAAAAATTCGTTTAATTTTTTCCGATTATATACTAGAATTATAGAAAAGTAGAAACGTGTTGACCACCGATTAGTTTTTTGCTAATAACTCTCGCATCCTTCGACCGACTTCTTCGACTAAGAGCTGGATGGAGAGCTTTTCTATTCCTCTTTTCAGATAGCATTAACATATTTTACGAAAAGTCGTAAGAAATAAAATTTTTTTTATCAAAACTGAAATATCCTCGAAATCATCAAAGAAAAAGTTCCTTATCAGACGAAAATATGCCTTATCTAATAAGAGACATTTAAATTTTTTTAATTGCATAAATGGGCGGCATTTTATTCAGAATTAATAGTTTTTTACATGGACAAAAAATTCGTTTAATTTTTTCCCATTAAATACTAGAATTACAGAAAAGTACTTTGCGAAAAGAATCGGCAGTAGGACGGAAATGTGTTGACCACCGATTAGTTCTTTGCTAATAACTCTTACATCCTTCGACCGACTTCTTCGACTAAGAGCTGGATGGAAAGCTTTTCTGTTCTTATCTCTTTCAGATGGCATTAACATATTTTACGAAAAGTCGTAGGAAATACAATTTTTTTGGTCAAAACTAAAATATCCTCGAAATCATTGAAGAATAAGTACCTTATAAGACAAAAATATGCCTTATCTAATAAGAGACATTTAAATTTTTTTAATTGCATAAATGGACGGCATTTTATTCAGAATTAATAGTTTGTTACATGGACAAAAAATTCGTTTAATTTTTTCCCATTAAATACTAGAATTATAGAAAAGTACTTTGCGAAAAGAATCGGCAGTAGGACGGAAACGTGTTGACCACCGATTGTTTTTTTGCTAATAACTCTTGCATCCTTCGACCGACTTCTTCGACTAAGAGCTCGATGGAAAGCTTATCTGTTCCTCTTTCAGATGGCATTAACATATTTTACTAAAAGTCGTAAAAAATAAAATTTTTTTGATCAAAACTAAAATATCCTCGAAATCATTGAAGAATAAGTACCTTATAAGACAAAAATATGCCTTATCTAATAAGAGACATCTAAATTTTTTTAATTGCATGAATGGGCGGCATTTTATTCAGAATTAATAGTTTTTTACATGGACAAAAAATTCGTTTAATTTTTTCCTATTAAATACAAGAGTTATAGAAAAGTACTTTGCGAAAAGAATCGGCAGTAGGACGGAAACGTGTTGACCACCGATTAGTTTTTTGCTAATAACTCTTGCATCCTTCGACCGACTTCTTCGACTAAGAACTCGACGGAAAGCTTATCTGTTCCTCTTTCAGATGGCGTTAACATATTTTACAAAAAGTCATAACAAATAAAATTTTTTTGATCAAAACTAAAATATCCTCGAAATCATTGAAGAAGAAGTACCTTATAATACGAAAATATGCCTTATCTAATAAGAGACATTTAAATTTTTTTAATTGCATAAATGGGCGGCATTTTATTCAGAATTAATAGTTTGTTACATGGACAAAAAATTCGTTTAATTTTTTCCCATTAAATACTAGAATTATTGAAAAAACTTTGCGAAAAGAATCGGCAGTAGGACGGAAACGTGTTGACCACCGATTGTTTTTTTGCTAATAACTCTTGCATCCTTCGACCGACTTCTTCGACTAACAGCTCGATGGAAAGCTTATCTGTTCCTCTTTCAGATGGCATTAACATATTTTACGAAAAGTCGCAAGAAATAAAATTTTTTTTATCAAAACTAAAATATCCTCGAAATCATTGAAGAATAAGTACCTTATCAGACGAAAATATGCCTGATCTAATAAGAGACATCTAAATTTTTTTAATTGCATAAATTGGCGGCATTTTATTCAGAATTAATAGTTTGTTACATGGACAAAAAATTCGTTTAATTTTTTCCGATTATATACTAGAATTATAGAAAAGTAGAAACGTGTTGACCACCGATTAGTTTTTTGCTAATAACTCTCGCATCCTTCGACCGACTTCTTCGACTAAGAGCTGGATGGAGAGCTTTTCTATTCCTCTTTTCAGATAGCATTAACATATTTTACGAAAAGTCGTAAGAAATAAAATTTTTTTTATCAAAACTGAAATATCCTCGAAATCATCAAAGAAAAAGTTCCTTATCAGACGAAAATATGCCTTATCTAATAAGAGACATTTAAATTTTTTTAATTGCATAAATGGGCGGCATTTTATTCAGAATTAATAGTTTTTTACATGGACAAAAAATTCGTTTAATTTTTTCCCATTAAATACTAGAATTACAGAAAAGTACTTTGCGAAAAGAATCGGCAGTAGGACGGAAATGTGTTGACCACCGATTAGTTCTTTGCTAATAACTCTTACATCCTTCGACCGACTTCTTCGACTAAGAGCTGGATGGAAAGCTTTTCTGTTCTTATCTCTTTCAGATGGCATTAACATATTTTACGAAAAGTCGTAGGAAATACAATTTTTTTGGTCAAAACTAAAATATCCTCGAAATCATTGAAGAATAAGTACCTTATAAGACAAAAATATGCCTTATCTAATAAGAGACATTTAAATTTTTTTAATTGCATAAATGGACGGCATTTTATTCAGAATTAATAGTTTGTTACATGGACAAAAAATTCGTTTAATTTTTTCCCATTAAATACTAGAATTATAGAAAAGTACTTTGCGAAAAGAATCGGCAGTAGGACGGAAACGTGTTGACCACCGATTGTTTTTTTGCTAATAACTCTTGCATCCTTCGACCGACTTCTTCGACTAAGAGCTCGATGGAAAGCTTATCTGTTCCTCTTTCAGATGGCATTAACATATTTTACTAAAAGTCGTAAAAAATAAAATTTTTTTGATCAAAACTAAAATATCCTCGAAATCATTGAAGAATAAGTACCTTATAAGACAAAAATATGCCTTATCTAATAAGAGACATCTAAATTTTTTTAATTGCATGAATGGGCGGCATTTTATTCAGAATTAATAGTTTTTTACATGGACAAAAAATTCGTTTAATTTTTTCCTATTAAATACAAGAGTTATAGAAAAGTACTTTGCGAAAAGAATCGGCAGTAGGACGGAAACGTGTTGACCACCGATTAGTTTTTTGCTAATAACTCTTGCATCCTTCGACCGACTTCTTCGACTAAGAACTCGACGGAAAGCTTATCTGTTCCTCTTTCAGATGGCGTTAACATATTTTACAAAAAGTCATAACAAATAAAATTTTTTTGATCAAAACTAAAATATCCTCGAAATCATTGAAGAAGAAGTACCTTATAATACGAAAATATGCCTTATCTAATAAGAGACATTTAAATTTTTTTAATTGCATAAATGGGCGGCATTTTATTCAGAATTAATAGTTTGTTACATGGACAAAAAATTCGTTTAATTTTTTCCCATTAAATACTAGAATTATTGAAAAAACTTTGCGAAAAGAATCGGCAGTAGGACGGAAACGTGTTGACCACCGATTGTTTTTTTGCTAATAACTCTTGCATCCTTCGACCGACTTCTTCGACTAACAGCTCGATGGAAAGCTTATCTGTTCCTCTTTCAGAAGGCATTAACATATTTTACGAAAAGTCGTAGGAAATACAATTTTTTTGATCAAAACTGAAATATCCTCGAAATCATTGAAGAATAAGTACCTTATAAGACAAAAATATGCCTTATCTAATAAGAGACATTTAAATTTTTTTAATTGCATAAATGGACGGCATTTTATTCAGAATTAATAGTTTGTTACATGGACAAAAAATTCGTTTAATTTTTTCCCATTATATACTAGAATTATAGAAAAGTACTTTGCGAAAAGAATCGGCAGTAGGACGGAAACGTGTTGACCACCGATTGTTTTTTTGCTAATAACTCTTGCATCCTTCGACCGACTTCTTCGACTAAAAGCTCGATGGAAAGCTTATCTGTTCCTCTTTCAGATGGCATTAACATATTTTACGAAAAGTCGTAAGAAATAAAATTTTTTTTATCACAACTAAAATATCCTCGAAATCATTGAAGAAGAAGTACCTTATAAGACGAAAATATGCCTTATCTAATAAGAGACATTTAAATTTTTTTAATTGCATAAATGGGCGGCATTTTATTCAGAATTAATAGTTTGTTACATGGACAAAAAATTCGTTTAATTTTTTCCCATTAAATACCAGAATTATTGAAAAGTACTCTGCGAAAAGAATCGGCAGTAGGACGGAAACGTGTTGACCACCGATTAGTTTTTTGCAAATAACTCTTGCATCCTTCGACCGACTTCTTCGACTAAGTGCTGGATGGAAAGCTTACCTGTTCCTCTTTTCAGATAGCATTAACATATTTTACGAAAAGTCGTAAGAAATAAAATTTTTTTGATCAAAACTGAAATATCCTCGAAATCATCAAAGAAGAAGTACCTTATCAGACGAAAATATGCCTTATCTAATAAGAGACATTTAAATATTTTTAACTGCATAAATGGGTGGCATTTTATTCAGAATTAATAGTTTTTTACATGGACAAAAAATTCGTTTAATTTTTTCCCATTAAATACTAGAGTTATAGAAAAGTACTTTGCGAAAAGAATCGGCAGTAGGACGGAAACGAGTTGACCACCGATTAGTTTTTTGCTAATAACTCTTGCATCCTTTGACCGACTTCTTCGACTAAGTGCTCGATGGAAAGCTTATCTGTTCCTCTTTCAGATGGCATTAACATATTTTTCTAAAAGTCGTAAAAAATAAAATTTTTTTGATCAAAACTAAAATATCCTCGAAATCATTGAAGAATAAGTACCTTATAAGACAAAAATATGCCTTATCTAATAAGAGACATTTAAATTTTTTTAATTGCATAAATGGACGGCATTTTATTCAGAATTAATAGTTTGTTACATGGACAAAAAATTCGTTTAATTTTTTCCCATTATATACTAGAATTATAGAAAAGTACTTTGCGAAAAGAATCGGCAGTAGGACGGAAACGTGTTGACCACCGATTGTTTTTTTGCTAATGACTCTTGCATCCTTCGACCGACTTCTTCGACTAAAAGCTCGATGGAAAGCTTATCTGTTCCTCTTTCAGATGGCATTAACATATTTTACGAAAAGTCGTAGGAAATACAATTTTTTTGGTCAAAACTAAAATATCCTCGAAATCATTGAAGAATAAGTACCTTATAAGACAAAAATATGCCTTATCTAATAAGAGACATTTAAATTTTTTTAATTGCATAAATGGACGGCATTTTATTCAGAATTAATAGTTTGTTACATGGACAAAAAATTCGTTTAATTTTTTGCCATTAAATACTAGAATTATAGAAAAGTACTTTGCGAAAAGAATCGGCAGTAGGACGGAAACGTGTTGACCACCGATTAGTTTTTTGCTAATAACTCTTGCATCCTTCGACCGACTTCTTCGACTAAAAGCTCGATGGAAAGCTTATCTGTTCCTCTTTCAGATGGCATTAACATATTTTACGAAAAGTCGTAAGAAATACAATTTTTTTATCAAAACTAAAATATCCTCGAAATCATTGAAGAAGAAGTACCTTATAAGACGAAAATATGCCTTATCTAACAAGAGACATTTAAATTTTTTTAATTGCATAAATGGGCGGCATTTTATTCAGAATTAATAGTTTGTTACATGGAAAAAAAATTCGTTTAATTTTTTCCCATTAAATACTAGAATTATTGAAAAGTACTTTGCGAAAAGAATCGGCAGTAGGACGGAAACGTGTTGACCACCGATTAGTTTTTTGCAAATAACTCTTGCATCCTTCGACCGACTTCTTCGACTAAGTGCTGGATGGAAAGCTTATCTGTTCCTCTTTTCAGATAGCATTAACATATTTTACGAAAAGTCGTAAGGAATAAAATTTTTTTGATCAAAACTGAAATATCCTCGAAATCATCAAAGAAGAAGTACCTTATCAGACGAAAATATGCCTTATCTAATAAGAGACATTTAAATTTTTTTAATTGCATAAATGGGTGGCATTTTATTCAGAATTAATAGTTTTTTACATGGACAAAAAATTCGTTTAATTTTTTCCCATTAAATACTAGAATTATAGAAAAGTACTTTGCGAAAAGAATCGGCAGTAGGACGGAAACGAGTTGACCACCGATTAGTTTTTTGCTAATAACTCTTGCATCCTTTGACCGACTTCTTCGACTAAGTGCTCGATGGAAAGCTTATCTGTTCCTCTTTCAGATGGCATTAACATATTTTTCTAAAAGTCGTAAAAAATAAAATTTTTTTGATCAAAACTAAAATATCCTCGAAATCATTGAAGAATAAGTACCTTATAAGACAAAAATATGCCTTATCTAATAAGAGACATTTAAATTTTTTTAATTGCATAAATGGACGGCATTTTATTCAGAATTAATAGTTTGTTACATGGACAAAAAATTCGTTTAATGTTTTCCCATTATATACTAGAATAATAGAAAAGTACTTTGCGAAAAGAATCGGCAGTAGGACGGAAACGTGTTGACCACCGATTGTTTTTTTGCTAATAACTCTTGCATCCTTCGACCGACTTCTTCGACTAAAAGCTCGATGGAAAGCTTATCTGTTCCTCTTTCAGATGGCATTAACATATTTTACGAAAAGTCGTAGGAAATACAATTTTTTTGGTCAAAACTAAAATATCCTCGAAATCATTGAAGAATAAGTACCTTATAAGACAAAAATATGCCTTATCTAATAAGAGACATTTAAATTTTTTTAATTGCATTAATGGGTGCCATTTTATTCAGAATACATAGTTTTTTACATGGACAAAAAATTCGTTTAATTTTTCCCCATTATATACTAGAATTATAGAAAAGTACTTTGCGAAAAGAATCGGCAGTAGGACGGAAACGTGTTGACCACCGATTGTTTTTTTGCTAATAACTCTTGCATCCTTCGACCGACTTCTTCGACTAAGAGCTCGATGGAAAGCTTATCTGTTCCTCTTTCAGATGGCATTAACATATTTTACTAAAAGTCGTAAAAAATAAAATTTTTTTGATCAAAACTAAAATATCCTCGAAATCATTGAAGAATAAGTACCTTATAAGACAAAAATATGCCTTATCTAATAAGAGACATCTAAATTTTTTTAATTGCATGAATGGGCGGCATTTTATTCAGAATAAATAGTTTTTTACATGGACAAAAAATTCGTTTAATTTTTTCCTATTAAATACAAGAGTTATAGAAAAGTACTTTGCGAAAAGAATCGGCAGTAGGACGGAAACGTGTTGACCACCGATTAGTTTTTTGCTAATAACTCTTGCATCCTTCGACCGACTTCTTCGACTAAGAACTCGACGGAAAGCTTATCTGTTCCTCTTTCAGATGGCATTAACATATTTTACTAAAAGTCGTAAAAAATAAAATTTTTTTGATCAAAACTAAAATATCCTCGAAATCATTGAAGAATAAGTACCTTATAAGACAAAAATATGCCTTATCTAATAAGAGACATCTAAATTTTTTTAATTGCATGAATGGGCGGCATTTTATTCAGAATAAATAGTTTTTTACATGGACAAAAAATTCGTTTAATTTTTTCCTATTAAATACAAGAGTTATAGAAAAGTACTTTGCGAAAAGAATCGGCAGTAGGACGGAAACGTGTTGACCACCGATTAGTTTTTTGCTAATAACTCTTGCATCCTTCGACCGACTTCTTCGACTAAGAACTCGACGGAAAGCTTATCTGTTCCTCTTTCAGATGGCGTTAACATATTTTACAAAAAGTCATAACAAATACAATTTTTTTGATCAAAACTAAAATATCCTCGAAATCATTGAAGAAGAAGTACCTTATCAGACGAAAATATGCCTTATCTAATAAGAGACATTTAAATTTTTTTAATTGCGCAAATAAGCGGCATTTTATTCAGAATTAATAGTTTGTTACATGGACAAAAAATTCGTTTAATTTTTTGCCATTAAATACTAGAATTATAGAAAAGTACTTTGCGAAAAGAATCGGCAGTAGGACGGAAACGTGTTGACCACCGATTAGTTTTTTGCTAATAACTCTTGCATCCTTCGACCGACTTCTTCGACTAAAAGCTCGATGGAAAGCTTATCTGTTCCTCTTTCAGATGGCATTAACATATTTTACGAAAAGTCGTAAGAAATACAATTTTTTTTATCAAAACTAAAATATCCTCGAAATCATTGAAGAAGAAGTACCTTATAAGACGAAAATATGCCTTATCTAACAAGAGACATTTAAATTTTTTTAATTGCATAAATGGACGGCATTTTATTCAGAATTAATAGTTTGTTACATGGACAAAAAATTCGTTTAATTTTTTCCCATTATATACTAGAATTATAGAAAAGTACTTTGCGAAAAGAATCGGCAGTAGGACGGAAACGTGTTGACCACCGATTGTTTTTTTGCTAATAACTCTTGCATCCTTCGACCGACTTCTTCGACTAAAAGCTCGATGGAAAGCTTATCTGTTCCTCTTTCAGAAGGCATTAACATATTTTACGAAAAGTCGTAGGAAATACAATTTTTTTGATCAAAACTGAAATATCCTCGAAATCATTGAAGAATAAGTACCTTATAAGACAAAAATATGCCTTATCTAATAAGAGACATTTAAATTTTTTTAATTGCATAAATGGACGGCATTTTATTCAGAATAAATAGTTTGTTACATGGACAAAAAATTCGTTTAATTTTTTCCCATTAAATACTAGAATTATTGAAAAGTAATTTGCGAAAAGAATCGGCAGTAGGACGGAAACGTGTTGACCACCGATTGTTTTTTTGCTAATAACTCTTGCATCCTTCGACCGACTTCTTCGACTAAGAGCTCGATGGAAAGCTTATCTGTTCCTCTTTCAGATGGCATTAACATATTTTACTAAAAGTCGTAAAAAATAAAATTTTTTTGATCAAAACTAAAATATCCTCGAAATCATTGAAGAATAAGTACCTTATAAGACAAAAATATGCCTTATCTAATAAGAGACATCTAAATTTTTTTAATTGCATGAATGGGCGGCATTTTATTCAGAATAAATAGTTTGTTACATGGACAAAAAATTCGTTTAATTTTTTCCCATTAAATACTAGAATTATTGAAAAGTAATTTGCGAAAAGAATCGGCAGTAGGACGGAAACGTGTTGACCACCGATTGTTTTTTTGCTAATAACTCTTGCATCCTTCGACCGACTTCTTCGACTAAAAGCTCGATGGAAAGCTTATCTGTTCCTCTTTCAGAAGGCATTAACATATTTTACGAAAAGTCGTAGGAAATACAATTTTTTTGATCAAAACTGAAATATCCTCGAAATCATTGAAGAATAAGTACCTTATAAGACAAAAATATGCCTTATCTAATAAGAGACATTTAAATTTTTTTAATTGCATAAATGGACGGCATTTTATTCAGAATTAATAGTTTGTTACATGGACAAAAAATTCGTTTAATTTTTTCCCATTATATACTAGAATTATAGAAAAGTGCTTTGCGAAAAGAATCGGCAGTAGGACGGAAACGTGTTGACCACCGATTGTTTTTTTGCTAATAACTCTTGCATCCTTCGACCGACTTCTTCGACTAAGAGCTCGATGGAAAGCTTATCTGTTCCTCTTTCAGATGGCATTAACATATTTTACTAAAAGTCGTAAAAAATAAAATTTTTTTGATCAAAACTAAAATATCCTCGAAATCATTGAAGAATAAGTACCTTATCAGACGAAAATATGCCTTATCTAATAAGAGACATTTAAATTTTTTTAATTGCATAAATGGACGGCATTTTATTCAGAATTAATAGTTTGTTACATGGACAAAAAATTCGTTTAATTTTTTCCCATTAAATACTAGAATTATAGAAAAGTACTTTGCGAAAAGAATCGGCAGTAGGACGGAAACGTGTTGACCACCGCTTAGTTTTTTGCTAATAACTCTTGCATCCTTCGACCGACTTCTTCGACTAAAAGCTCGATGGAAAGCTTATTTGTTGCTCTTGCAGATGGCATTAACATATTTTACGGAAAGTCGTAAGAAATAAAATTTTTTTGATCAAAACTAAAATATCCTCGAAATCATTGAAGAAGAAGTACCTTATCAGACGAAAATATGCCTTATCTAATAAGAGACATCTAAATTTTTTTAATTGCATAAATGGGTAGGATTTTATTCAGAATTAATAGTTTTTTATATGGACAAAAAATTCGTTTAATTTTTTCCGATTATATACTAGAATTATAGAAAAGTAGAATCGTGTTGACCACCGATTAGTTTTTTGCTAATAACTCTTGCATCCTTTGACCGACTTCTTCAACAAACAGCTCGATGGAAGGCTTATCTGTTCCTCTTTTCAGATGGCATTAACATATTTTACGAAAAGTCGTAAGAAATAAAATTTTTTTGATCAAAACTGAAATATCCTCGAAATCATTGAAGAAGAAGTACCTTATCAGACGAAAATATGCCTTATCTAATAAGAGACATTTAAATTTTTTTAATTGCATAAATGGGCGGCATTTGATTCAAAATTAATAGTGTGTTACATGGACAAAAAATTCGTTTAATTTTTTCCCATTAAATACTAGAATTATAGAAAAGTACTTTGCGAAAAGAATCGGCAGTAGGACGGAAACGTGTTGACCACCGATTGTTTTTTTGCTAATAACTCTTGCATCCTTCGACCGACTTCTTCGACTAAAAGCTCGATGGAAAGCTTATCTGTTCCTCTTTCAGAAGGCATTAACATATTTTACGAAAAGTCGTAGGAAATACAATTTTTTTTATCAAAACTGAAATATCCTCGAAATAATTGAAGAATAAGTACCTTATAAGACAAAAATATGCCTTATCTAATAAGAGACATTTAAATTTTTTTAATTGCATAAATGGACGGCATTTTATTCAGAATTAATAGTTTGTTACATGGACAAAAAATTCGTTTAATTTTTTTCCATTAAATACTAGAGTTATAGAAAAATACTTTGCGAAAAGAATCGGCAGTAGGACGGAAACGTGTTGACCACCGATTAGTTTTTTGCTAATAACTCTTGCATCCTTCGACCGACTTTTTCGACTAAAGGCTCGATGGAAAGCTTATCTGTTCCTCTTTCAGATGGCATTAACATATTTTACGAAAAGTCGCAAGAAATAAAATTTTTTTTATCAAAACTAAAATATCCTCGAAATCATTGAAGAAGAAGTACCTTATAAGACGAAAATATGCCTTATCTAATAAGAGACATTTAAATTTTTTTAATTGCATAAATTGGCGGCATTTTATTCAGAATTAATAGTTTGTTACATGGACAAAAAATTCGTTTAATTTTTTGCCATTAAATACTAGAATTTTAGAAAAGTACTTTGCGAAAAGAATCGGCAGTAGGACGGAAACGTGTTGACCACCGATTAGTTTTTTTCTAATAACTCTTGCATCCATCCTTCCTTTCAGATGGCATTAACATATTTTACGAAAAGTCGTAAGAAATACAATTTTTTTGATCAAAACTGAAATATCCTCGAAATCATTGAAGAATAAGTACCTTATAAGACAAAAATATGCCTTATCTAATAAGAGACATTTAAATTTTTTTAATTGCATAAATGGACGGCATTTGATTCAAAATTAATAGTGTGTTACATGGACAAAAAATTCGTTTAATTTTTTCCCATTAAATACTAGAATTATAGAAAAGTACTTTGCGAAAAGAATCGGCAGTAGGACGGAAACGTGTTGACCACCGATTGTTTTTTTGCTAATAACTCTTGCATCCTTCGACCGACTTCTTCGACTAAAAGCTCGATGGAAAGCTTATCTGTTCCTCTTTCAGAAGGCATTAACATATTTTACGAAAAGTCGTAGGAAATACAATTTTTTTGATCAAAACTGAAATATCCTCGAAATCATTGAAGAATAAGTACCTTATAAGACAAAAATATGCCTTATCTAATAAGAGACATTTAAATTTTTTTAATTGCATAAATGGACGGCATTTTATTCAGAATTAATAGTTTGTTACATGGACAAAAAATTCGTTTAATTTTTTCCCATTAAATACTAGAATTATACAAAAGTACTTTGCGAAAAGAATCGACAGTAGGACGGAAACGTGTTGACCACCGATTAGTTTTTTGCTAATAACTCTTGCATCCTTCTACCGACTTTTTCGACTAAAGGCTCGATGGAAAGCTTATCTGTTCCTCTTTCAGATGGCATTAACATATTTTACGAAAAGTCGCAAGAAATAAAATTTTTTTTATCAAAACTAAAATATCCTCGAAATCATTGAAGAAGAAGTACCTTATAAGACGAAAATATGCCTTATCTAATAAGAGACATTTAAATTTTTTTAATTGCATAAATTGGCGGCATTTTATTCAGAATTAAAAGTTTGTTACATGAACAAAAAATTCGTTTAATTTTTTCCGATTATATACTAGAATTATAGAAAAGTAGAATCGTGTTGACCACCGATTAGTTTTTTGCTAATAACTCTTGCATCCTTCGACCGACTGAAATATCCTCGAAATCATTGAAGAAGAAGTACCTTATCAGACGAAAATATGCCTTATCTAACAAGAGACATTTAAATTTTTTTAATTGCATAAATGGGCGGCATTTTATTCAGAATTAATAGTTTGTTACATGGACAAAAAATTCGTTTAATTTTTTCACATTAAATACTAGAATTATTGAAAAGTACTTTGCGAAAAGAATCGGCAGTAGGACGGAAACGTGTTAACCACCGATTAGTTTTTTGCTAATAACTCTTGCATCCTTCGACCGACTTCTTCGACTAAGAGCTGGATGGAAAGCGTATCTATTCCTCTTTTCAGATAGCATTAACCTGTTTTACGAAAAGTCGTAAAAAATAAAATTTTTTTGATCAAAACTAAAATATCCTCGAAATCATTGAAGAATAAGTACCTTATAAGACAAAAATATGCCTTATCTAATAAGAGACATTTAAATTTTTTTAATTGCATAAATGGACGGCATTTTATTCAGAATTAATAGTTTGTTACATGGACAAAAAATTCGTTTAATTTTTTCCCATTAAATACTAGAATTATTGAAAAGTACTTTGCGAAAAGAATCGGCAGTAGGACGGAAACGTGTTGACCACCGCTTAGTTTTTTGCTAATAACTCTTGCATCCTTCGACTGACTTCTTCGACTAAAAGCTCGATGGAAAGCTTATTTGTTCCTCTTGCAGATGGCATTAACATATTTTACGGAAAGTCGTAAGAAATAAAATTATTTTGATCAAAACTAAAATATCCTCGAAATCATTGAAGAAGAAGTACCTTATCAGACGAAAATATGCCTTATCTAATAAGAGACATCTAAATTTTTTTAATTGCATAAATGGGTAGGATTTTATTCAGAATTAATAGTTTTTTACATGGACAAAAAATTCGTTTAATTTTTTTCCATTAAATACTAGAGTTATATAAAAGTACTTTGCGAAAAGAATCGGCAGTAGGACGGAAACGTGTTGACCACCGATTGTTTTTTTGCTAATAACTCTTGCATCCTTCTACCGACTTTTTCGACTAAAGGCTCGATGGAAAGCTTATCTGTTCCTCTTTCAGATGGCATTAACATATTTTACGAAAAGTCGCAAGAAATAAAATTTTTTTTATCAAAACTAAAATATCCTCGAAATCATTGAAGAAGAAGTACCTTATAAGACGAAAATATGCCTTATCTAATAAGAGACATTTAAATTTTTTTAATTGCATAAATTGGCGGCATTTTATTCAGAATTAATAGTTTGTAACATGGACAAAAAATTCGTTTAATTTTTTCCGATTATATACTAGAATTATAGAAAAGTAGAAACGTGTTGACCACCGATTAGTTTTTTGCTAATAACTCTTGCATCCTTCGACTGACTGAAATATCCTCGAAATCATTGAAGAAGAAGTACCTTTTCAGACGAAAATATGCCTTATCTAATAAGAGACATTTAAATTTTTTTAATTGCATAAATGGGCGGCATTTGATTCAAAATTAATAGTGTGTTACATGGACAAAAAATTCGTTTAATTTTTTCCCATTAAATACTAGAATTATTGAAAAGTACTTTGCGAAAAGAATCGGCAGTAGGACGGAAACGTGTTGACCACCGATTAGTTTTTTGCTAATAACTCTTGCATCCTTCGACCGACTTCTTCGACTAAGAGCTGGATGGAAAGCTTATCTATTCCTCTTTTCAGATAGCATTAACATGTTTTACGAAAAGTCGTAAGAAATAAAATTTTTTTTATCAAAACTAAAATATCCTCGAAATCATTGAAGAAGAAGTACCTTATAAGACGAAAATATGCCTTATCTAATAAGAGACATTTAAATTTTTTAGTTGCATAAATGGGCGGCATTTAATTTAGAATTATCAGTTTGTTACATGGACAAAAATTCGTTTAATTTTTTCCCATTAAATACTAGAATTATTGAAATGTACTTTGCGAAAAGAATCGGCAGTAGGACGGAAACGTGTTGACCACCGATTAGTTTTTTGCTAATAACTCTTGCATCCTTCGACCGACTTCTTCGACTAAGAGCTGGATGGAAAGCTTATCTGTTCCTCTTTCAGATAGCATTAACATATTTTACGAAAAGTCGTAAGAAATACAATTTATTTGATCAAAACTGAAATATCCTCGAAATCATCAAAGAAGAAGTACCTTATCAGACGAAAATATGCCTTATCTAATAAGAGACATTTAAATTTTTTTAATTGCATAAATGGGCGGCATTTTATTCAGAATTAATAGTTTTTTACACGGACAAAAAATTCGTTTAATTTTTTCCCATTAAATACTAGAATTATAGAAAAGTACTTTGCGAAAAGAATCGGCAGTAGGACGGAAATGTGTTGACCACCGATTAGTTCTTTGCTAATAACTCTTGCATCCTTCGACCGACTTCTTCGACTAAGAGCTGGATGGAAAGCTTTTCTGTTCTTATCTCTTTCAGATGGCGTGAACATAGTTTATAAAAAGTCATAAGAAATAAAATTTTTTTTATCAAAACTAAAATATCCTCGAAATCATTGAAGAAGAAGTACCTTATCAGACGAAAATATGCCTTATCTAATAAGAGACATTTAAATTTTTTTAATTGCGTAAATGGGCGGCATTTTATTCAGAATAAATAGTTTGTTACATGGACAAAAAATTCGTTTAATTTTTTGCCATTATATACTAGAATTATAGAAAAGTACTTTGCGAAAAGAATCGGCAGTAGGACGGAAACGTGTTGACCACCGATTAGTTTTTTTCTAATAACTCTTGCATCCATCCTTCCTTTCAGATGGCATTAACATATTTTACGAAAAGTCGTAAGAAATAAAATTTTTTTGATCAAAACTAAAATATCCTCGAAATCATTGAAGAAGAAGTACCTTATAAGACGAAAATATGCTTTATTTAATAAGAGACATTAAAATTTTTTTAATTGCATAAATGGGCGGCATTTTATTCAGAATTAATAGTTTGTTACATGGACAAAAAATTCGTTTAATTTTTTCCCATTAAATACTAGAATTATAGAAAAGTACTTTGCGAAAAGAATCGGCAGTAGGACGGAAACGTGTTGACCACCGATTAGTTTTTTGCTAATAACTCTTGCATCCTTCGACCGACTTCTTCGACTAAGAGCTGGATGGAAAGCTTATCTGTTCCTCTTTCAGATAGCATTAACATATTTTACGAAAAGTCGTAAGAAATACAATTTAATTGATCAAAACTGAAATATCCTCGAAATCATCAAAGAAGAAGTACCTTATCAGACGAAAATATGCCTTACTTATGCTGGATGCATAAATGGGTGACATTTTATTCAGAATTAGTAGTTTTTTACATGGACAAAAAATTCGTTTAATTTTTTGCCATTAAATACTAGAATTATAGAAAAGTACTTTGCGATAAGAATCGGCAGTAGGACGGAAACGTGTTGACCACCGATTAGTTTTTTGCTAATAACTCTTGCATCCTTCGACCGACTTCTTCGACTAAGAGCTCGACGGAAAGCTTATCTGTTCCTCTTTCAGATGGCGTTAACATATTTTACGAAAAGTCATAAGAAATAAAATTTTTTTGATCAAAACTAAAATATCCTCGAAATCATTGAAGAAGAAGTACCTTATCAGACAAAAATATGCCTTAGCTAATAAGAGACATTTAAATTTTTTTAATTGCGTAAATTGGCGGCATTTTATTCAGAATTAATAGTTTGTTACATGGACAAAAAATTCGTTTAATTTCTTGCCATTAAATACCAGAATTATAGAAAAGTACTTTGCGAAAAGAATCGGCAGTAGGACGGAAACGTGTTGACCACCGATTAGTTTTTTTCTAATAACTCTTGCATCCATCCTTCCTTTCAGATGGCATTAACATATTTTACGAAAAGTCGTAAGAAATAAAATTTTTTTTATCAAAACTAAAATATCCTCGAAATCATTGAAGAAGAAGTACCTTATAAGACGAAAATATGCCTTATTTAATAAGAGACATTTAAATTTTTTTAATTGCATAAATGGGCGGCATTTTATTCAGAATTAATAGTTTGTTACATGGACAAAAAATTCGTTTAATTTTTTCCCACTAAAAACTAGAATTATAGAAAAGTACTTTGCGAAAAGAATCGGCAGTAGGACGGAAACGTGTTGACCACCGATTAGTTTTTTGCTAATAACTCTTGCATCCTTCGACCGACTTCTTCGACTAAAAGCTGGATGGAAAGCTTATCTGTTCCTCTTTTCAGATAGCATTAACATATTTTACGAAAAGTCGTAAGAAATAAAATTTTTTTGATCAAAACTGAAATATCCTCGAAATCATCAAAGAAGAAGTACCTTATCAGACGAAAATATGCCTTATTTATGCTGGATGCATAAATGGGTGGCATTTTATTCAGAATTAATAGTTTTTTACATGGATAAAAAATTCGTTTAATTTTTTTCCCATTAAATACTAGAATTATAGAAAAGTACTTTGCGAAAAGATTCCGCAGTTGGACGGAAACGTGTTGACCACCGATTAGTTTTTTTGCTAATAACTCTTGCATCCTTTGACCGACTTCTTCAACTAGCAGCTCGATGGAAGGCTTATCTGTTGCTCTTTCAGATGGCATTAACATGTTTTACGAAAAGTCGTAAGAAATAAAATTTTTTTTATCAAAACTAAAATATCCTCGAAATCATTGGAGAAGAAGTACCTTATCAGACGAAAATATGCCTTATCTAATAAGAGACATTTAAATTTTTTTAATTGCATAAATGGGCGGCATTTTATTCAGAATTAATAGTTTGTTACATGGACAAAAAATTCGTTTAATTTTTTCCCATTAAATACTAGTATTATTGAAAAGTACTTTGCGAAAAGAATCGGCAGAAGGACGGAAACGTGTTGACCACCGATTAGTTTTTTGCTAATAACTCTTGCATCCTTCGACCGACTTCTTCGACTAAGAGCTCGATGGAAAGATTATCTGTTCCTCTTTCAGATGGCATTAACATATTTTACTAAAAGTCGTAAAAAATAAAATTTTTTTGATCAAAACTAAAATATCGTCGAAATCATTGAAGAATAAGTACCTTATCAGACGAAAATATGCCTCATCTAATAAGAGACATCTAAATTTTATTAATTGCATTAATGGGTGGCATGTTATTCAGAATACATAGTTTTTTACATGGACAAGAAATTCGTTTAATTTTTTGCCATTAAATACTAGAATTATAGAAAAGTACTTTGCGATAAGAATCGGCAGTAGGACGGAAACGTGTTGACCACCGATTAGTTTTTTGCTAACAACTCTTGCATCCTTCGACCAACTTCTTCGACTTAGAGCCCGACGGAAAGCTTATCTGTTCCTCTTTCAGAAGGCGTTAACATATTTTACGAAAAGTTATAAGAAATAAAATTTTTTTGATCAAAACTAAAATATCCTCGAAATCATTGAAGAAGAAGTACCTTATCAGACGAAAATATGCCTTATCTAATAAGAGACATTTAAATTTTTTAAATTGCGTAAATGGGCGGCATTTTATTCAGAATTAATAGTTTGTTACATGGACAAAAAATTCGTTTAATTTTTTGCCATTAAATCCTAGAATTATAGAAAAGTACTTTGCGAAAAGAATCGGCAGTAGGACGGAAACGTGTTGACCACCGATTAGTTTTTTTCTAATAACTCTTGCATCCATCCTTCCTTTCAGATGGCATTAACATATTTTACGAAAAGTCGTAAGAAATAAAATTTTTTTGATCAAATCTAAAATATCCTCGAAATCATTGAAGAAGAAGTACCTTATAAGACGAAAATATGCCTTATTTAATATGAGACATTTAAATTTTTTTAATTGCATAAATGGGCGGCATTTTATTCAGAATTAATAGTTTGTTACATGGACAAAAAATTCGTTTAATTTTTTCCCATTAAATACTAGAATTATAGAAAAGTACTTTGTGAAAAGTATCGGCAGTAGGACGGAAACGTGTTGACCACCGATTAGTTTTTTGCTAATAACTCTTCCATCCTTCGACCGACTTCTTCGACTAAGAGCTCGACGGAAAGCTTATCTGTTCCTCTTTCAGATGGCGTTAACATATTTTACGAAAAGTCATAAGAAATAAAATTTTTTTGATCAAAACTAAAATATCCTCGAAATCATTGAAGAAGAAGTACCTTATCAGACAAAAATATGCCTTAGCTAATAAGAGACATTTAAATTTTTTTAATTGTGTAAATTGGCGGCATTTTATTCAGAATTAATAGTTTGTTACATGGACAAAAAATTCGTTTAATTTTTTGCCATTTAATACTAGAATTATAGAAAAGTACTTTGCGAAAAGAATCGGCAGTAGGACGGAAACGTGTTGACCACCGATTAGTTTTTTTCTAATAACTCTTGCATCCATCCTTCCTTTCAGATGGCATTAACATATTTTAGGAAAAGTCGTTAGAAATAAAATTTTTTTTATCAAAACTAAAATATCCTCGAAATCATTGAAGAAGAAGTACCTTATAAGACGAAAATATGCATTATTTAATAAGAGACATTTAAATTTTTTTAATTGCATAAATGGGCGGCATTTTATTCAGAATTAACAGTTTGTTACATGGACAAAAAATTCGTTTAATTTTTTCCCACTAAAAACTAGAATTATAGAAAAGTACTTTGCGAAAAGAATCGGCAGTAGGACGGAAACGTGTTGACCACCGATTAGTTTTTTGCTAATAACTCTTGCATCCTTCGACCGACTTCTTCGACTAAGAGCTGGATGGAAAGCTTATCTGTTCCTCTTTTCAGATAGCATTAACATATTTTACGAAAAGTCGTAAGAAATAAAATTTTTTTGATCAAAACTGAAATATCCTCGAAATCATTGAAGAAGAAGTACCTTATCAGACGAAAATATGCCTTATCTAATAAGAGACATTTAAATTTTTTTAATTGCATAAATGGGTGGCATTTTATTCAGAATTAATAGTTTTTTACATGGATAAAAAACTCGTTTAATTTTTTCCCATTAAATACTAGAATTATAGAAAAGTACTTTGCGAAAAGATTCTGCAGTAGGACGGAAACGTGTTGACCACCGATTAGTTTTTTTGCTAATAACTCTTGCATCCTTTGACCGACTTCTTCAACTAGCAGCTCGATGGAAGGCTTATCTGTTCCTCTTTCAGATGGCATTAACATGTTTTACGAAAAGTCGTAAGAAATAAAATTTTTTTTATCAAAACTAAAATATCCTCGAAATCATTGAAGAAGAAGTACCTTATCAGACGAAAATATGCCTTATCTAATAAGAGACATTTAAATTTTTTTAATTGCATAAATGGGCGGCATTTTATTCAGAATTAATAGTTTGTTACATGGACAAAAAATTCGTTTAATTTTTTCCCATTAAATACTAGAATTATTGAAAAGTACTTTGCGAAAAGAATCGGCAGAAGGACGGAAACTTGTTGACCACCGATTAGTTTTTTGCTAATAACTCTTGCATCCTTCGACCGACTTCTTCGACTAAGAGCTCGATGGAAAGATTATCTGTTCCTCTTTCAGATAGCATTAACATATTTTACGAAAAGTCGTAAGAAATAAAATTTTTTTGATCAAAACTGAAATATCCTCGAAATCATTGAAGAAGAAGTACCTTATCAGACGAAAATATGCCTTATCTAATAAGAGACATTTAAATTTTTTTAATTGCATAAATGGGTGGCATTTTATTCAGAATTAATAGTTTTTTACATGGATAAAAAATTCGTTTAATTTTTTCCCATTAAATACTAGAATTATAGAAAAGTACTTTGCGAAAAGATTCCGCAGTAGGACGGAAACGTGTTGACCACCGATTAGTTTTTTTGCTAATAACTCTTGCATCCTTTGACCGACTTCTTCAACTAGCACCTCAATGGAAGGCTTATCTGTTCCTCTTTCAGATGGCATTAACATGTTTTACGAAAAGTCGTAAGAAATAAAATTTTTTTTATCAAAACTAAAATATCCTCGAAATCATTTCAGAAGAAGTACCTTGAAAGACGAAAATATGCCTTATCTAATAAGAGACATTTAAATTTTTTTAATTGCATAAATGGGCGGCATTTTATTCAGAATTAATAGTTTGTTACATGGACAAAAAATTCGTTTAATTTTTTCCCATTAAATACTAGAATTATTGAAAAGTACTTTGCGAAAAGAATCGGCAGAAGGACGGAAACGTGTTGACCACCGATTAGTTTTTTGCTAATAACTCTTGCATCCTTCGACCAACTTCTTCGACTAAGAGCTCGATGGAAAGATTATCTGTTCCTCTTTCAGATGGCATTAACATATTTTACTAAAAGTCGTAAAAAATAAAATTTTTTTGATCAAAACTAAAATATCGTCGAAATCATTGAAGAATAAGTACCTTATCAGACGAAAATATGCCTTATCTAATAAGAGACATCTAAATTTTATTAATTGCATTAATGGGTGGCATTTTATTCAGAATACATAGTTTTTTACATGGACAAGAAATTCGTTTAATTTTTTGCCATTAAATACTAGAATTATAGAAAAGTACTTTGCGATAAGAATCGGCAGTAGGACGGAAACGTGTTGACCACCGATTAGTTTTTTGCTAACAACTCTTGCATCCTTCGACCAACTTCTTCGACTAAGAGCCCGACGGAAAGCTTATCTGTTCCTCTTTCAGATGGCGTTAACATATTTTACGAAAAGTCATAAGAAATAAAATTTTTTTGATCAAAACTAAAATATCCTCGAAATCATTGAAGAAGAAGTACCTTATCAGACGAAAATATGCCTTATCTAATAAGAGACATTTAAATTTTTTTAATTGCGTAAATGGGCGGCATTTTATTCAGAATTAATAGTTTGTTACATGGACAAAAAATTCGTTTAATTTTTTGCCATTTAATCCTAGAATTATAGAAAAGTACTTTGCGAAAAGAATCGGCAGTAGGACGGAAACGTGTTGACCACCGATTAGTTTTTTTCTAATAACTCTTGCATCCATCCTTCCTTTCAGATGGCATTAACATATTTTACTAAAAGTCGTAAAAAATAAAATTTTTTTGATCAAAACTAAAATATCGTCGAAATCATTGAAGAATAAGTACCTTATCAGACGAAAATATGCCTTATCTGATAAGAGACATCTAAATTTTATTAATTGCATTAATGGGTGGCATTTTATTCAGAATTAATAGTTTGTTACAAAGACAAGAAATTCGTTTAATTTTTTGCCATTAAATACTAGAATTATAGAAAAGTACTTTGCGATAAGAATCGGCAGTAGGACGGAAACGTGTTGACCACCAATTAGTTTTTTGCTAACAACTCTTGCATCCTTCGACCAACTTCTTCGACTAAGAGCCCGACGGAAAGCTTATCTGTTCCTCTTTCAGATGGCGTTAACATATTTTACGAAAAGTCATCAGAAATAAAATTTTTTTGATCAAAACTAAAATATCCTCGAAATCATTGAAGAAGAAGTACCTTATCAGACGAAAATATGCCCTATCTAATAAGAGACATTTAAATTTTTTTAATTGCGTAAATGGGCAGCATTTTATTCAGAATTAATAGTTTGTTACATGGACAAAAAATTCGTTTAATTTTTTGCCATTAAATCCTAGAATTATAGAAAAGTACTTTGCGAAAAGAATCGGCAGTAGGACGGAAACGTGTTGACCACCGATTAGTTTTTTTCTAATAACTCTTGCATCCATCCTTCCTTTCAGATGGCATTAACATATTTTACGAAAAGTCATCAGAAATAAAATTTTTTTGATCAAAACTAAAATATCCTCGAAATCATTGAAGAAGAAGTACCTTATCAGACGAAAATATGCCCTATCTAATAAGAGACATTTAAATTTTTTTAATTGCGTAAATGGGCAGCATTTTATTCAGAATTAATAGTTTGTTACAAAGACAAAAAATTCGTTTAATTTTTTCCCATTAAATACTAGAATTATAGAAAAGTACTTTGCGAAAAGAATCCGCAGTAGGACGGAAACGTGTTGACCACCGATTAGTTTTTTGCTAATAACTCTTGCATCCTTCGACCGACTTCTTCGACTAACAGCTGGATGGAAAGCTTATCTGTTCCTCTTTCAGATGGCATTAACATATTTTATAAAAAGTCGTAAAAAATTAAATTTTTTTGATCAAAACTAGAATATCCTCGAAATCATTGAAGAATAAGTACCTTATAAGACGAAAATATGCCTTATCTAATAAGAGACATTTAAATTTTTTTAATTGCATAAATGGGCGTCATTTTATTCAGAATTAATAGTTTGTTACATGGACAAAAAATTCGTTTAATTTTTTCCCATTGAATACTAGAATTATTGAAAAGTACTTTGCGAAAGGAATCGGCAGAAGGACGGAAACGTGTTGACCACCGCTTAGTTTTTTGCTAATAACTCTTGCATCCTTCGACCGACTTCTTCGACTAAGAGCTCGATGGAAAGATTATCTGTTCCTCTTTCAGATGGCATTAACATATTTTACTAAAAAACGTAAAAAATAAAATTTTTTTGATCAAAACTAAAATATCCTCGAAATCATTGAAGAATAAGTACCTTATCAGACGAAAATATGCCTTATCTAATAAGAGACATCTAAATTTTATTAATTGCATTAATGGGTGCCATTTTATTCAGAATACATAGTTTTTTACATGGACAAGAAATTCGTTTAATTTTTTCCCATTAAATACTAGAGTTATAGAAAAGTACTTTGCGAAAAGAATCGGCAGTGGGACGGAAACGTGTTGACCACCGATTAGTTTTTTGCTAATAACTCTTGCATCCTTCGACCGACTTCTTCGACTGAAGACTCCATAGAAAGCTTATCTGTTCCTCTTTTCAGATAGCATTAACATATTTTACGAAAAGTCGTAAGAAATAAAATTTTTTTGATCAAAACTGAAATATCCTCGAAATCATTGAAGAAGAAGTACCTTATCAGACGAAAATATGCCTTATCTAATAAGAGACATTTAAATTTTTTTAATTGCATAAATGGGCGGCATTTGATTCAAAATTGCTAGTGTGTTACATGGACAAAAAATTCGTTTAATTTTTTCCCATTATATACTAGAATTATAGAAAAGTAGAGACGTGTTGACCACCGATAAGTTTTTTGCTAATAACTCTTGCATCCTTTGACCGACTTCTTCAACTAACAGCTCGATGGAAGGCTTATCTGTTCCTCTTTCAGATGGCATTAACATGTTTTACGAAAAGTCGTAAGAAATAAAATTTTTTTGATCAAAACTGAAATATCCTCGAAATCATTGAAGAAGAAGTACCTTATAAGACGAAAATATGCCTTATCTAATAAGAGGCATTTAAATTTCTTTAATTGCATAAATGGGCGGCATTTTATTCAGAATTAATAGTTTTTTACATGGACAAAAAAAATGTTTAATTTTTTCCCATTAAATACTAGAATTATAGAAAAGTACTTTGCGAAAAGAATCGGCAGTAGGACGGAAACGTGTTGACCACCGATTAGTTTTTTGCTAATAACTCTTGCATCCTTCGACCGACTTCTTCGACTAAGAGCTGGATGGAAAGCTTATCTATTCTTATCTCTTTCAGATGGCGTTAACATAGTTTATGAAAAGTCATAAGAAATAAAATTTTTTTTATCAAAACTAAAATATCCTCGAAATCATTGAAGAAGAAGTACCTTATAAGACGAAAATATGCCTTATCTAATAAGAGGCATTTAAATTTCTTTAATTGCATAAATGGGCGGCATTTTATTCAGAATTAATAGTTTTTTACATGGACAAAAAATTCGTTTAATTTTTTCCCATTAAAAACTAGAATTATAGAAAAGTACTTTGCGAAAAGAATCGGCAGTAGAACGGAAATGTGTTGACCACCGATTAGTTTTTTGCTAATAACTCTTGCATCCTTCGACCGACTTCTTCGACTAAGAGCTGGATGGAAAGCTTATCTGTTCCTCTTTCAGATAGCATTAACATATTTTACGAAAAGTCGTAAGAAATAAAATTTGTTTGACAAAACTGAAATATCCTCGAAACCATTGAAGAAGAACTACCTTATCAGACGAAAATATGCCTTACCTAATAAGAGACATTTAAATTTTTTTAATTGCATAAATGGGCGGCATTTTATTCAGAATTAATAGTTTTTTACATGCACAAAAAATTCGTTTAATTTTTTCCCATTAAATACTAGAATTATAGAAAAGTACTTTGCGAAAAGAATCGGCAGTAGGACGGAAACGTGTTGACCACCGATTAGTTTTTTGCTTATAACTCTTTTATACTCCGACCGACTTGTTCGACTAAGAGCTGGATGGAAAGCTTATCTGTTCCTCTTTCAGATAGCATTAACATATTTTACGAAAAGTCGTAAGAAATACAATTTTTTTGATCAAAACTAAAATATCCTCGAAATCATTAAAGAAGAAGTACCTTATCAGACGAAAATATGCCTTATCTAATAAGAGACATTAAAATTTTTTTAATTGCATTAATGGGCGGCATTTTATTCAGAATTAATAGTTTTTTACATGGACAAAAAATTCGTTTAATTTTTTGCCATTAAATACTAGAATTATAGAAAAGTACTTTGCGAAAAGAATCGGCAGTAGGACGGAAACGTGTTGACCACCGATTAGTTTTTTGCTAATAACTCTTGCATCCTTCGACCGACTTCTTCGACTAAGAGCTGGATGGAAAGCTTATCTATTCTTATCTCTTTCAGATAGCGTTAACATAGTTTATGAAAAGTCATAAGAAATAAAATTTTTTTTATCAAAACTAAAATATCCTCGAAATCATTAAAGAAGAAGTACCTTATCAGACGAAAATATGCCTTACCTAATAAGAGACATTTAAATTTTTTTAATTGCATAAATGGGCGGCATTTTATTCAGAATTAATAGTTTTTTACATGGACAAAAAATTCGTTTAATTTTTTCCCATTAAATACTAGAATTATAGAAAAGTACTTTGCGAAAAGAATCGGCAGTAGGACGGAAACGTGTTGACCACCGATTAGTTTTTTGCTTATAACTCTTTTATACTCCGACCGACTTGTTCGACTAAGAGCTGAATGAAAAGCTTATCTATTCTTATCTCTTTCAGATGGCGTTAACATAGTTTATGAAAAGTCATAAGAAATAAAATTTTTTTTATCAAAACTGAAATATCCTCGAAATCATTGAAGAAGAAGTACCTTATAAGACGAAAATATGCCTTATCTAATAAGAGACATTTAAATTTTTTTAATTGCATAAATGGGCGGCATTTTATTCAGAATTAATAGTTTTTTACATGGACAAAAAATTCGTTCAATTTTTTCCCATTAAATACTAGAATTATAGAAAAGTACTTTGCGAAAAGAATCGGAAGTAAGACGGAATCGTGTTGACCACCGATTAGTTTTTTGCTAATAACTCTTGTATCCTTTGACCGACTTCTTCAACTAACAGCTCGATGGAAGGCTTATGTGTTCCTCTTTCAGATGACATTAACATATATTACGAAAAGTCGTAAGAAATAAAATTTTTTTGTTAAACCTAAAATATCCTCGAAATCATTGAAGAAGAAGTACCTTATAAGACGCAAATATGCCTTATCTGTTAAGAGACATTTAAATTTTTTCAATTGCATAAATGGGCGGCATTTTATTCAGATTTAATAGTTTGTTACATGGACAAAAAATTCGTTTAATTTTTTCCCATTAAATACTAGAATTATAGAAAAGTACTTTGCGAAAAGAATCGGCAGTAGGACGGAAACGTGTTGACCACCGATTAGTTTTTTGCTAATTACTCTTGCATCCTTCGACCGACTTTTTCGACTAAGAGCTGGATGGAAAGCTTATCTATTCTTATCTCTTTCAGATGGCGTTAACATAGTTTATGAAAAGTCATAAGAAATAAAATTTTTTTTATCAAAACTGAAATATCCTCGAAATCATTGAAGAAGAAGTACCTTATAAGACGAAAATATGCCTTATCTAATAAGAGACATTTAAATTTTTTTAATTGCATAAATGGGCGGCATTTTATTCAGAATTAATAGTTTTTTACATGGACAAAAAATTCGTTCAATTCTTTCCCATTAAATACTAGAATTATAGAAAAGTACTTTGCGA
This sequence comes from Phortica okadai, assembly GCA_034638295.1. Lineage (NCBI taxonomy): Eukaryota > Metazoa > Arthropoda > Insecta > Diptera > Drosophilidae > Phortica > Phortica okadai. Next base: position 17,862,326 of record CM067852.1, read on the forward strand.
AAAGAATCGGAAGTAAGACGGAATCGTGTTGACCACCGATTAGTTTTTTGCTAATAACTCTTGTATCCTTTGACCGACTTCTTCAACTAACAGCTCGATGGAAGGCTTATGTGTTCCTCTTTCAGATGACATTAACATATTTTACGAAAAGTCGTAAGAAATAAAATTTTTTTGTTAAACCTAAAATATCCTCGAAATCATTGAAGAAGTACCTTATCAGACGAAAAAATGCCTTATCTAATAAGAGACATTTAAATTTTTTGAATTGAATAAATAGGCGGCATTTTAGTCAGAATTAATAGTTTTTTACATGGACAAAAAATTCGTTTAATTTTTCCCCATTCAATACTAGAATTATAGAAAAGAACTTTGCGAAAAGAATTGGCAGTAGGATGGAATCGAGTTGACCACCGATTAGTTTTTTGCTAATAACTCTTGCATGCTTCGACCGACTTCTTCGACTAAGAGCTGGATGGAAAGCTTATCTTTTCCTCTTTCAGATGGCATTAACATATTTTACAAAAAGTCATAAGAAATAAAATTTTTTTGATCAAAACTAAAATATCCTCGAAATCTTTGAAGAAGAAGTACCTTATCAGACGAAAATATGCCTTATTTAATAAGAGACATTAAAATTTTTTTAATTGCATAAATGGGCGGCATTTTATTCAGAATTAATAGTTTTTTACATGGACAAAAAAATCGTTTAATTTTTTCCCATTAAATACTAGAATTATAGAAAAGTACTTTGCGAAAAGAATCGGCTGTAGGACAGAATCGTGTTGACCACCGATTAGTTTTTTGCTAATAACTCTTGCATCCTTCGACAGACTTCTTCGACTAAGAGCTGGATGGAAAGCTTATCTGTTCCTCTTTTCAGATAGCATTAACATATTTTACGAAAAGTCGTAAGAAATAAAATTTTTTTGATCAAAACTGAAATATCCTCGAAATCATTGAAGAAGAAGTACCTTATCAGACGAAAATATGCCTTATCTAATAAGAGACATTTAAATTTTTTTAATTGCGCAAATAAGCGGCATTTTATTCAGAATTAATAGTTTGTTACATGGACAAAAAATTCGTTTAATTTTTTCCCATTAAATACTAGAATTATAGAAAAGTACTTTGCGAAAATAACCGGCAGTAGGACGGAATCGTGTTGACCACCGATTAGTTTCTTGCTAATAACTCTTGGATCCTTTGACCGACTTCTTCGACTAAGAGCTCGATGGAAAGCTTATCTGTTCCTCTTTCGGACGGCATTAACATATTTTAAGAAAAGTCGTAAGAAATAAAATTTGTTTGATCAAAACTAAAATATCCTCGAAATCATTGAAAAAGAAGTACCTTATGCCTTATCTAATAAGAGACATTTAAATTTTTTTAATTGCATAATGGGCGGCATTTTATTCAGAATTAATGGTTTTTTACATGGACAAAAAATTCGTTTAATTTTTTCCCATTAAATTCTACAATTATAGAAAAGTACTTTGCGAAAAGAATCGGCAGTAAGACGGAATCGTGTTGACCACCGATTAGTTTCTTGCTAATAACTCTTGCATCCTTCGACCGACTTCTTCGACTAAGAGCTTGATGGAATGCTTATCTGTTCCTCTTTCAGATGGCATTAACATATTTTACGAAAAGTCGTAAGAAATAAAATTTTTTTGATCAAAACTAGCATATCCTCGAAATCCTTGAAGAAGAAGTACCATATAAGACGAAATTATGCCTTATCTAATAAGAGACATTTAAATTTTCTTAATTGCATAAATGGGCGGCATTTTATTCAGAATTAATAGTTTTTTACATGGACAAAAAATTCGTTTAATTTTTTCCCATTAAATACTAGTATTATAGAAAAGTAAATTGCGAAAAAAATCGGCTGTAGGACGGAATCGAGTTGACCAGCGATTAGTTTTTTGCTAATAACTCTTGCATCCTTCGACCGACTTCTTCGACTAAGAGCTCGATGGAAAGGTTATCTGTTCCTCTTTCAGATGGCATTAACATATTTTACGAAAAGTCGTAAGAAATAAAATTTGTTTGATCAAAACTAAAATATCCTCGAAATCATTGAAGAAGAAGTACCTTATGCCTTATCTAATAAGAGACATTTAAATGTTTTTAATTGCATAATGGGCGGCATTTTATTCAGAATTAATGGTTTTTTACATGGACAAAAAATTCGTTTAATTTTTTCCCATTAAATACTAGAATTATAGAAAAGTACTTTGCGAAAAGAATCGGCAGTAGGACGGAATCGTGTTGACCACCGATTAGTTTTTTGCTAATAACTCTTGCATCCTTCGACCGACTTCTTCGACTAAGAGCTGGATGGAAAGCTTATCTGTCCCTCTTTCAGATAGCATTAACATATTTTACGAAAAGTCGTAAGAAATAAAATTTGTTTGACAAAACTGAAATATCCTCGAAACCATTGAAGAAGAACTACCTTATCAGACGAAAATATGCCTTACCTAACAAGAGACATAGACATAGAAAAGTACTTTGCGAAAAGAATCGGCAGTAGGACGGAAACGTGTTGACCACCGATTAGTTTTTTGCTTATAACTCTTTTATACTCCGACCGACTTGTTCGACTAAGAGCTGGATGGAAAGCTTATCTGTTCCTCTTTCAGATAGCATTAACATATTTTACGAAAAGTCGTAAGAAATACAATTTTTTTGATCAAAACTAAAATATCCTCGAAATCATTAAAGAAGAAGTACCTTATCAGACGAAAATATGCCTTATCTAATAAGGGACATTAAAATTTTTTTAATTGCATTAATGGGCGGCATTTTATTCAGAATTAATAGTTTTTTACATGGACAAAAAATTCGTTTAATTTTTTGCCATTAAATACTAGAATTATAGAAAAGTACTTTGCGAAAAGAATCGGCAGTAGGACGGAAACGTGTTGACCACCGATTAGTTTTTTGCTAATAACTCTTGCATCCTTCGACCGACTTCTTCGACTAAAAGCTGAATGGAAAGCTTATCTATTCTTATCTCTTTCAGATGGCGTTAACATAGTTTATGAAAAGTCATAAGAAATAAAATTTTTTTTATCAAAACTAAAATATCCTCGAAATCATTGAAGAAGAAGTACCTTATCAGACGAAAATATGCCTTACCTAATGTATATTATTCTCTTTAACAATATACACTATGTTGAGCACGCTCAAGTTTTTGAGTTGTACTGCTCGTCCGTGATCGGACGCATCTTTATTTAAAGCAATTTCTGCGCTGAGTTACAGCGCAGCGGGGAGTTTAATCTTAACTTCTAATTTTAGATTTACTTAGTTTTAGTTATCTAATGCTAACACTGCGTTTGTCGAACGGCTGTGTAAACTAACCCTTGTGACCTGCTGTAGCGGCCGCACAAACAACCGCTGCTTACACCCGTTCGTCTTATCTGCCGCCTGCTGCGTAGGTCGCATGAATCACTATCTGCGACCTTCGACCCGTCGATCTTGTCAAACGCTTGCAGCTGTCGTTCATAACGCGTTTATTTGTTTCTTATTTCTAAATATAAGATTACTTATCTACTAAACTCGCTGTTTCATGTTCATCCATGAACATTCTGCGGGCGGTCAGTCAGGTTGACTCGAATCATTTCTCGAGACTTGCATTGTCGGTATGCACATATGATCAGAAGTACCACGATCGTTATCAAGCAAAGTGTCGGAGACAGGTAGCCGCTGTAGTGGTGCAACTGCAACTTCTTCAATGGCAGCTTTTCGTTGCGCAGACCAGCTAGCTTGTCTTCCAGTTGCTTGGAGTCCTGGTCTTAATTTAGCTGGGTGATATTGATCCGGGCTATTCTGTCCTCTGAAGTATTCTTGATGATAGCCACAATTGGATCTGGTAGGTCGCTGATCCTTTTTTCGGCCTCAAATTTCTGAAGACTGGTCAGTATTACGCCCTTGGCTTGAGGTTTTTCACGCCATTTCCTCCAAAGTTTATACCTCAGTGTTTCGCACCTGTCCATCTGATTGAAGATGGATTCGTTTTCCTCGATTTGTTTTGGTGGACTGTAGTTGTCATTGATTCGCTTTTCATTTTTCATTCCTGATTTCAATAAATCTTCCTCAAGAGATCTTCCCAAGGGGAAATGCTGGCAATTGTCAGCGTACTCCGTTCTTATTTTAACGGTATTTAATAACTCGTCCATGCTTTTTGCTTCTTCTTTTTCGACGACAGCATCCTTCGCATCAACTTCCGCAATGCCTGTCTCAACTGTGGATAGATTCACTGCCTCAACTTCTTCTAATTTGGCTTTTACTCCACCCTCGTCATGTTGATTTACATCATGCTCATTTGCATCCTCTTGAAAACCAGATTCTTCGTCGGTTATTTCTTCGTTCAGCTGTTTAGTTTGCAACTGAACTTTGTTTCTATGATTGAAGACTTCTCCAGACTCCAATAATGTAACGCTCTTCTCAAAAAAACGACTTCTTTGCCTGGATGCCTCCACACTCCGTCTAGCCTGAGCCACAAGCCTCTCAGTTCTCACTGTTTCTTCGAATGTTCGTTTTCTTAATGTGATAAACCCATCCCGTCTATACACCTCGGCCTCTAAACCTTCATACTTCTCCCTGATCTCGTCAACCAAATCGTAGCCTTTGTTGCATACGTTGTCCACTTCTCTGGTGAGTATGTAGTTGCCGTAGGTACTTTCCAACGTGTCAAGGATCTCCTCAGTGTCCTTCAGCAGCATGCTCAATTCAGCTTTGCACCGAACAACTTCTGCACTAACACCATGTGCCATGTGTTCGCGGATTTCCGTGATTTGTTGCTCTACTCGCATTGTCAATCTCAATGCCTTCTCCAACTGACATTGTTCGTCCATGTCTTTTGATGACAACATATTCGCTGGATTCGCACTCATCTCCATGTAAACTCAATGTTTGATTTGCAATTCTGTACTCTTTTTTATACAGAACCACTGTTTATCTGTTGTTAAAAGCCACAGATAACGCTTTTCAACCTGGAACTATGCAGTTGAACCGTTGGAGGTATTTTTGTTTTGGTCGCCTTGTTGACCGTGTTGTGCCTCGACTCACAACCTGGATTCGTTCAACTGCAATGTATCCAACAAACGAGAAAATGTCCTTTTGCACTTCTCGTCGTGATTTTTAGCAGAACACAAAATCCAATGTTTTTTTTTTTTTTTTCCGTTCTAGTCTCACAAACGACTTTTTGGGATTTTTATTTTTATTTTTTATTTTATTTTCCTTTTTAGTCTCACAAACGACTTTTTCGGATTTTTGTATTTTTTTTTATTTTCCTTTTTTGTCTCACAAACGACTTTTTCGGATTTTTATACTTTTTATTTTCCTTTTTAGTCTCACAAACGACTTTTTCGGAAAAAAAAAAATTTTTTTACTTTTGCACTTTCTGCACTTTAAACAATTTGTTCGTTGATCGTTCTAAACTGAACTTTAAACAATTTACGATCACGAATCCGGCTCGAAGGACCAAAAATGTATATTATTCTCTTTAACAATATACGCTATGTTGAGCACGCTCAAGTTTTTGAGTTGTACTGCTCGTCCGTGATCGGACGCATCTTTATTTAAAGCAATTTCTGCGCTGAGTTACAGCGCAGCGGGGAGTTTAATCTTAACTTCTAATTTTAGATTTACTTAGTTTTAGTTATCTAATGCTAACACTGCGTTTGTCGAACGGCTGTGTAAACTAACCCTTGTGACCTGCTGTAGCGGCCGCACAAACAACCGCTGCTTACACCCGTTCGTCTTATCTGCCGCCTGCTGCGTAGGTCGCATGAATCACTATCTGCGACCTTCGACCCGTCGATCTTGTCAAACGCTTGCAGCTGTCGTTCATAACGCGTTTATTTGTTTCTTATTTCTAAATATAAGATTACTTATCTACTAAACTCGCTGTTTCATGTTCATCCATGAACACCTAATAAGAGACATTTAAATTTTTTTAATTGCATAAATGGGCGGCATTTTATTCAGAATTAATAGTTTTTTACATGGACAAAAAATTCGTTTAATTTTTTCCCATTAAATACTAGAATTATAGAAAAGTACTTTGCGAAAAGAATCGGCAGTACGACGGAAACGTGTTGACCACCGATTAGTTTTTTGCTTATAACTCTTTTATACTCCGACCGACTTGTTCGACTAAGAGCTGAATGAAAAGCTTATCTATTCTTATCTCTTTCAGATGGCGTTAACATAGTTTATGAAAAGTCATAAGAAATAAAATTTTTTTTATCAAAACTGAAATATCCTCGAAATCATTGAAGAAGAAGTACCTTATAAGACGAAAATATGCCTTATCTAATAAGAGACATTTAAATTTTTTTAATTGCATAAATGGGCGGCATTTTATTCAGAATTAATAGTTTTTTACATGGACAAAAAATTCGTTCAATTTTTTCCCATTAAATACTAGAATTATAGAAAAGTACTTTGCGAAAAGAATCGGAAGTAAGACGGAATCGTGTTGACCACCGATTAGTTTTTTGCTAATAACTCTTGTATCCTTTGACCGACTTCTTCAACTAACAGCTCGATGGAAGGCTTATGTGTTCCTCTTTCAGATGACATTAACATATTTTACGAAAAGTCGTAAGAAATAAAATTTTTTTGTTAAACCTTAAATATCCTCGAAATCATTGAAGAAGAAGTACCTTATATGACGCAAATATGCCTTATCTGTTAAGAGACATTTAAATTTTTTCAATTGCATAAATGGGCGGCATTTTATTCAGATTTAATAGTTTGTTACATGGACAAAAAATTCGTTTAATTTTTTCCCATTAAATACTAGAATTATAGAAAAGTACTTTGCGAAAAGAATCGGCAGTAGGACGGAAACGTGTTGACCACCGATTAGTTTTTTGCTAATTACTCTTGCATCCTTCGACCGACTTTTTCGACTAAGAGCTGGATGGAAAGCTTATCTATTCTTATCTCTTTCAGATGGCGTTAACATAGTTTATGAAAAGTCATAAGAAATAAAATTTTTTTTATCAAAACTGAAATATCCTCGAAATCATTGAAGAAGAAGTACCTTATAAGACGAAAATATGCCTTATCTAATAAGAGACATTTAAATTTTTTTAATTGCATAAATGGGCGGCATTTTATTCAGAATTAATAGTTTTTTACATGGACAAAAAATTCGTTCAATTCTTTCCCATTAAATACTAGAATTATAGAAAAGTACTTTGCGAAAAGAATCGGAAGTAAGACGGAATCGTGTTGACCACCGATTAGTTTTTTGCTAATAACTCTTGTATCCTTTGACCGACTTCTTCAACTAACAGCTCGATGGAAGGCTTATGTGTTCCTCTTTCAGATGACATTAACATATTTTACGAAAAGTCGTAAGAAATAAAATTTTTTTGTTAAACCTAAAATATCCTCGAAATCATTGAAGAAGTACCTTATCAGACGAAAAAATGCCTTATCTAATAAGAGACATTTAAATTTTTTTAACTGAATAAATGGGCGGCATTTTAGTCAGAATTAATAGTTTTTTACATGGACAAAAAATTCGTTTAATTTTTTCCCATTCAATACTAGAATTATAGAAAAGAACTTTGCGAAAAGAATTGGCAGTAGGACGGAATCGAGTTGACCACCGATTAGTTTTTTGCTAATAACTCTTGCATGCTTCGACCGACTTCTTCGACTAAGAGCTGGATGGAAAGCTTATCTTTTCCTCTTTCAGATGGCATTAACATATTTTACAAAAAGTCATAAGAAATAAAATTTTTTTGATCAAAACTAAAATATCCTCGAAATCTTTGAAGAAGAAGTACCTTATCAGACGAAAATATGCCTTATTTAATAAGAGACATTTAAATTTTTTTAATTGCATAAATGGGCGGCATTTTATTCAGAATTAATAGTTTTTTACATGGACAAAAAAATCGTTTAATTTTTTCCCATTAAATACTAGAATTATAGAAAAGTACTTTGCGAAAAGAATCGGCTGTAGGACAGAATCGTGTTGACCACCGATTAGTTTTTTGCTAATAACTCTTGCATCCTTCGACAGACTTCTTCGACTAAGAGCTGGATGGAAAGCTTATCTGTTCCTCTTTTCAGATAGCATTAACATATTTTACGAAAAGTCGTAAGAAATAAAATTTGTTTGATCAAAACTAACATATCCTCGAAATAATTGAAGAAGAAGTACCTTATCAGACGAAAATATGCCTTATCTAATAAGAGACATTTAAATTTTTTTAATTGCATAAATGGGCGGCATTTTATTCAGAATTAATAGTTTTTTACATGGACAAAAAAATCGTTTAATTTTTACCCATTAAATACTAGAATTATAGAAAAGTATTTTGCGAAAAGAATCGGCAGTAGGACGGAATCGTGTTGACCACCGATTAGTTTCTTGCTAATAACTCTTGCATCCTTCGACCGACTTCTTCGACTAAGAGCTCGATGGAAAGGTTATCTGTTCCTCTTTCAGATGGCATTAACATATTTTACGAAAAGTCGTAAGAAATAAAATTTGTTTGATCAAAACTAAAATATCCTCGAAATCATTGAAGAAGAAGTACCTTATGCCTTATCTAATAAGAGACATTTAAATTTTTTTAATTGCATAATGGGCGGCATTTTATTCAGAATTAATGGTTTTTTACATGGACAAAAAATTCGTTTAATTTTTTCCCATTAAATACTAGTATTATAGAAAAGTAAATTGCGAAAAAAATCGGCTGTAGGACGGAATCGAGTTGACCAGCGATTAGTTTTTTGCTAATAACTCTTGCATCCTTCGACCGACTTCTTCGACTAAGAGCTGGATGGAAAGCTTATCTGTTCCTCTTTCAGATGGAATTAACATATTTTACGAAAAGTCGTAAGAAATAAAATTTGTTTGATCAAAACTATAATATCATCGAAATCATTGAAGAAGAAGTACCTTATGCCTTATCTAATAAGAGACATTTACATTTTTTTAATTGCATAATGGGCGGCATTTTATTCAGAATTAATGGTTTTTTACATGGACAAAAAATTCGTTTAATTTTTTCCCATTAAATACTAGAATTATAGAAAAGTACTTTGCGAAAAGAATCGGCAGTAGGACGGAATCGTGTTGACCACCGATTAGTTTTTTGCTAATAACTCTTGCATCCTTCGACCGACTTCTTCGACTAAGAGCTGAATGGAAAGCTTATCTGTTCCTCTTTCAGATAGCATTAACATATTTTACGAAAAGTCGTAAGAAATAAAATTTGTTTGACAAAACTGAAATATCCTCGAAACCATTGAAGAAGAACTACCTTATCAGACGAAAATATGCCTTACCTAATAAGAGACATTTAAATTTTTTTAATTGCATAAATGGGCGGCATTTTATTCAGAATTAATAGTTTTTTACATGCACAAAAAATTCGTTTAATTTTTTCCCATTAAATACTAGAATTATAGAAAAGTACTTTGCGAAAAGAATCGGCAGTAGGACGGAAACGTGTTGACCACCGATTAGCTTTTTGCTTATAACTCTTTTATACTCCGACCGACTTGTTCGACTAAGAGCTGGATGGAAAGCTTATCTGTTCCTCTTTCAGATAGCATTAACATATTTTACGAAAAGTCGTAAGAAATACAATTTTTTTGATCAAAACTAAAATATCCTCGAAATCGTTAAAGAAGAAGTACCTTATCAGACGAAAATATGCCTTATCTAATAAGAGACATTAAAATTTTTTTAATTGCATTAATGGGCGGCATTTTATTCAGAATTAATAGTTTTTTACATGGACAAAAAATTCGTTTAATTTTTTGCCATTAAATACTAGAATTATAGAAAAGTACTTTGCGAAAAGAATCGGCAGTAGGACGGAAACGTGTTGACCACCGATTAGTTTTTTGCTAATAACTCTTGCATCCTTCGACCGACTTCTTCGACTAAGAGCTGGATGGAAAGCTTATCTATTCTTATCTCTTTCAGATGGCGTTAACATAGTTTATGAAAAGTCATAAGAAATAAAATTTTTTTTATCAAAACTAAAATATCCTCGAAATCATTGAAGAAGAAGTACCTTATCAGACGAAAATATGCCTTACCTAATAAGAGACATTTAAATTTTTTTAATTGCATAAATGGGCGGCATTTTATTCAGAATTAATAGTTTTTTACATGGACAAAAAATTCGTTTAATTTTTTCCCATTAAATACTAGAATTATAGAAAAGTACTTTGCGAAAAGAATCGGCAGTAGGACGGAAACGTGTTGACCACCGATTAGTTTTTGCTTATAACTCTTTTATACTCCGACCGACTAGTTCGACTAAGAGCTGAATGAAAAGCTTATCTATTCTTATCTCTTTCAGATGGCGTTAACATAGTTTATGAAAAGTCATAAGAAATAAAATTTTTTTTATCAAAACTGAAATATCCTCGAAATCATTGAAGAAGAAGTACCTTATAAGACGAAAATAAGCCTTATCTAATAAGAGACATTTAAATTTTTTTAATTGCATAAATGGGCGGCATTTTATTCAGAATTAATAGTTTTTTACATGGACAAAAAAATCGTTCAATTTTTTCCCATTAAATACTAGAATTATAGAAAAGTACTTTGCGAAAAGAATCGGAAGTAAGACGGAATCGTGTTGACCACCGATTAGTTTTTTGCTAATAACTCTTGTATCCTTTGACCGACTTCTTCAACTAACAGCTCGATGGAAGGCTTATGTGTTCCTCTTTCAGATGACATTAACATATTTTACGAAAAGTCGTAAGAAATAAAATTTTTTTGTTAAACCTAAAATATCCTCGAAATCATTGAAGAAGTACCTTATCAGACGAAAAAATGCCTTATCTAATAAGAGACATTTAAATTTTTTTAATTGAATAAATGGGCGGCATTTTAGTCAGACTTAATAGTATTTTACATGGACAAAAAATTCGTTTAATTTTTTCCCATTCAATACTAGAATTATAGAAAAGAACTTTGCGAAAAGAATTGGCAGTAGGACGGAATCGAGTTGACCACCGATTAGTTTTTTGCTAATAACTCTTGCATGCTTCGACCGACTTCTTCGACTAAGAGCTGGATGGAAAGCTTATCTTTTCCTCTTTCAGATGGCTTTAACATATTTTACAAAAAGTCATAAGAAATAAAATTTTTTTGATCAAAACTAAAATATCCTCGAAATCTTTGAAGAAGAAGTACCTTATCAGACGAAAATATGCCTTATTTAATAAGAGACATTTAAATTTTTTTAATTGCATAAATGGGCGGCATTTTATTCAGAATTAATAGTTTTTTACATGGACAAAAAAATCGTTTAATTTTTTCCCATTAAATACTAGAATTATAGAAAAGTACTTTGCGAAAAGAATCGGCTGTAGGACAGAATCGTGTTGACCACCGATTAGTTTTTTGCTAATAACTCTTGCATCCTTCGACAGACTTCTTCGACTAAGAGCTCGATGGAAAGCTTATCTGTTCCTCTTTTCAGATAGCATTAACATATTTTACGAAAAGTCTTAAGAAATAAAATTTTTTTGATCAAAACTGAAATATCCTCGAAATCATTGAAGAAGAAGTACCTTATCAGACGAAAATATGCCTTATCTAATAAGAGACATTTAAATTTTTTTAATTGCGCAAATAAGCGGCATTTTAGTCAGAATTAATAGTTTTTTACATGGACAAAAAATTCGTTTAATTTTTTCCCATTAAATACTAGAATTATAGAAAAGTACTTTGCGAAAATAACCGGCAGTAGGACGGAATCGTGTTGACCACCGATTAGTTTCTTGCTAATAACTCTTGGATCCTTTGACCGACTTCTTCGACTAAGAGCTCGATGGAAAGCTTATCTGTTCCTCTTTCGGACGGCATTAACATATTTTAAGAAAAGTCGTAAGAAATAAAATTTGTTTGATCAAAACTAAAATATCCTCGAAATCATTGAAGAAGAAGTACCTTATGCCTTATCTAATAAGAGACATTTAAATTTTTTTAATTGCATAATGGGCGGCATTTTATTCAGAATTAATGGTTTTTTACATGGACAAAAAATTCGTTTATGTTTTTCCCATTAAATTCTACAATTATAGAAAAGTACTTTGCGAAAAGAATCGGCAGTAGGACGGAATCGTGTTGACCACCGATTAGTTTCTTGCTAATAACTCTTGCATCCTTCGACCGACTTCTTCGACTAAGAGCTCGATGGAATGCTTATCTGTTCCTCTTTCATATTTTACGAAAAGTCGTAAGAAATAAAATTTTTTTGATCAAAACTAGCATATCCTCGAAATCCTTGAAGAAGAAGTACCATATAAGACGAAATTATGCCTTATCTAATAAGAGACATTTAAATTTTCTTAATTGCATAAATGGGCGGCATTTTATTCAGAATTAATAGTTTTTTACATGGACAAAAAATTCGTTTAATTTTTTCCCATTAAATACTAGTATTATAGAAAAGTAAATTGCGAAAAAAATCGGCTGTAGGACGGAATCGAGTTGACCAGCGATTAGTTTTTTGCTAATAACTCTTGCATCCTTCGACCGACTTCTTCGACTAAGAGCTGGATGGAAAGCTTATCTGTTCCTCTTTCAGATGGAATTAACATATTTTACGAAAAGTCGTAAGAAATAAAATTTTTTTGATCAAAACTAACATATCCTCGAAATAATTGAAGAAGAAGTACCTTATCAGACGAAAATATGCCTTATCTAATAAGAGACATTTAAATTTTTTTAATTGCATAAATGGGCGGCATTTTATTCAGAATTAATAGTTTTTTACATGGACAAAAAATTCGTTTAATTTTTTCCCATTAAATACTAGTATTATAGAAAAGTAAATTGCGAAAAAAATCGGCTGTAGGACGGAATCGAGTTGACCAGCGATTAGTTTTTTGCTAATAACTCTTGCATCCTTCGACCGACTTCTAAGACTAAGAGCTGGATGGAAAGCTTATCTGTTCCTCTTTCAGATGGAATTAACATATTTTACGAAAAGTCGTAAGAAATAAAATTTTTTTGATCAAAACTAACATATCCTCGAAATAATTGAAGAAGAAGTACCTTATCAGACGAAAATATGCCTTATCTAATAAGAGACATTTAAATTTTTTTAATTGCATAAATGGGCGGCATTTTATTCAGAATTAATAGTTTTTTACATGGACAAAAAAATCGTTTAATTTTTACCCATTAAATACTAGAATTATAGAAAAGTATTTTGCGAAAAGAATCGGCAGTAGGACGGAATCGTGTTGACCACCGATTAGTTTCTTGCTAATAACTCTTGCATCCTTCGACCGACTTCTTCGACTAAGAGCTCGATGGAAAGGTTATCTGTTCCTCTTTCAGATGGCATTAACATATTTTACGAAAAGTCGTAAGAAATAAAATTTGTTTGATCAAAACTAAAATATCCTCGAAATCATTGAAGAAGAAGTACCTTATGCCTTATCTAATAAGAGACATTTAAATTTTTTTAATTGCATAATGGGCGGCATTTTATTCAGAATTAATGGTTTTTTACATGGACAAAAAATTCGTTTAATTTTTTCCTATTAAATACTAGTATTATAGAAAAGTAAATTGCGAAAAAATCGGCTGTAGGACGGAATCGAGTTGACCAGCGATTAGTTTTTTGCTAATAACTCTTGCATCCTTCGACCGACTTCTTCGACTAAGAGCTGGATGGAAAGCTTATCTGTTCCTCTTTCAGATGGAATTAACATATTTTACGAAAAGTCGTAAGAAATAAAATTTGTTTGATCAAAACTAAAATATCCTCGAAATCATTGAAGAAGAAGTACCTTATGCCTTATCTAATAAGAGACATTTAAATTTTTTTAATTGCATAATGGGCGGCATTTTATTCAGAATTAATGGTTTTTTACATGGACAAAAAATTCGTTTAATTTTTTCCCATTAAATACTAGAATTATAGAAAAGTACTTTGCGAAAAGAATCGGCAGTAGGACGGAATCGTGTTGACCACCGATTAGTTTCTTGCTAATAACTCTTGCATCCTTCGACCGACTTCTTCGACTTAGAGCTCGATAGAAAGGTTATCTGTTCCTCTTTCAGATGGCATTAACATATTTTACGAAAAGTCGTAAGAAATAAATTTTTTTTGATCAAAACTAACATATCCTCGAAATCCTTGAAGAAGAAGTACTATATAAGACGAAATTATGCCTTATCTAATAAAAGACATTTAAATTTTCTTAATTTAATGGGCGGCATTTTATTCAGAATTAATAGTTTTTTACATGGACAAAAAATTCGTTTATCCCTCTACCGCATACAAAGCCATATATGGCTTCTCACTTTCAATAATGTTTTTTTGCAATAAAACGGTACATATACTAAACCGTTTGTTATCACTTACTCTCTTTCAACTATTTTCTGTTAGATGTATATACTCAGAATTTCTTTGTGTTGCCTTATCTCAAGTTTCAATCAGTTTTGTGCTCGCGTCTCAAGCAGACTAACGAAAGTGAATTGTGGTGAAATTAAAATTAAAATTACTACACTAAAAATCAGTTTTATTACTGAAAAGTATTTTTTTTCTAAGATAATATAAAGTTTTCATTCATAAAAAATAGAATTTGACTATAGGTGAGCATCATATATACTATCGTATGCAAAAAACTACGGACGCCATTTATGGCTCTATATGCAGTAACGCGTGCATGTTTATATTCTATGTACATATGCATTATTAGCATATTAGCTTAACAATTGCACTTGTTTTCTTTTAGAAATGAATGCACAATTATTTTACGGTAGATTGCAATACGTAAACGAAATCGATGATCCGTTTCTAACTGATGATGACAGCATAGCCGATTCCGAAGACGACGTTGTTGAAAATCAAAAAATTCAAGAGGAAGATGTTTATATTTCGGAGACCGATGAGAGTAGTTCCGATGACATCTGTGAAAAGCCGTGCACTTCTAAAGCAAGGTAAAAGCCAGTGCCAAGAAAAAAGACAGAAGCACCGATATGGAAAGCTGGTCACTTACCACAGTAATTGAATGAGACCTTTCCATTTCAAGGGAATACCAATCTTTCAACTTGTATCAATGAACTAGAGACACCGGCAGACTTTTTTAATTTTTTTTTCAACGACGATCTGATGAATTTCTTGGTTGATCAGTCAAATCTATATGCACTCCAAGTTGATATAAATAAGCCCGCTGGTATTACTCGAAATGAAGTAGATCAATTTATAGGCATGGTCATATACATGTCGTTGGTACAATTACCATCTTCAAGACTCTATTGGAATTCGACTCTTGGTCAAGAAATTATACATGGCACAATGAGTTGCAACCCATGGGAAACTATAAAACGCATAAGCAAAAACGATTGTTCTTTCCGCTCATACACCTTTTGTGAGAAATGCAATGTATTACTATGCTACAACGACAAAAGAAACTGTTTCACCAACTTTCACATGAAGTAATGTATACATGCATACAGAGCCATATATGGCAAACTCTGGAATCAGCTGAATGCATACAAGGCCATATATGATCCCATTTCCCCCACCCAAAACTATGCCCCCCCCCCAAAAAAGAAAAGTCCAAATATATATTATTTTGGCCTATATAAACACATAATTACATTCAAAAAATTTTTTCCTTTATTATTTCTATGCTCTTTCAGTAGAGGGTTAATTTTTTCCCATTAAATACTAGAATTATAGAAAAGTACTTTGCGAAATGAATCGGCAGTAGGACGGAAACGTGTTGACCACCGATTAGTTTTTTGCTAATAACTCTTGCATCCTTCGACCGACTTCTTCGACTAAGAGCTGGATGGAAAGCTTATCTGTTTCTCTTTCAGATGGCATTAACATATTTTACGAAAAGTCGTAAGAAATAACATTTTTTTTATCAAAACTAAAATATCCTCGAAATCATTGAAGAAGAAGTACCTTATAAGACGAAAATATGCCTTATCTAATAAGAGACATTTAAATTTTTTTAATTGCATAGGTTTAGGTTTAGGCTCGACAGAAGTCGAGAGCACCCGGTGACCATTAGGTCATTGTGTTGCCTGAATTATATACTGAAAGGATTAGATGGGATAGGGTAGGGTTGCTGGGATAATGGATGGGAGAGGGGTCATACCGTTTTCTCCTGGCTCTAATGGCCAGTCCCATTGGGCTTCGGCAGACCGCGGAACCACCCAGTGGAATCCAGGAAGAGTGGCAGGTCCTCCAGGTGCGCGTTCGCGAGACTGCCTAGTTCGTCAAAGAAGGGTCTTCCCAAAAATTGGGTTCTTTTCCTCAGAAGTGCAGGGCAGTCGCAGAGATGGTGTTGGACACTCTCAATCTCTTCTTCGTTTTCGCAGTCTTGTTGGGATACGCCGTACCGTTGGGCCATACGCCCAATGTAGCAGTGTCCCGTTAAGACTCTTGTCAACATCCTTATCCTGTTCTTTGTTAAGTGTAGGAGCTCGGAAGTGCGCTTCGAATTATATCTTGACCATAATGCCTTGGACACCTCGCAGCCCAGTACTGCTGTCCAGTGTTCGGCAGCCACAGTCCTCATGGAACTGTCAAGTTCCGATAGGACGTACTGGATTGGCCTTTTAATATCTTTCACCACGAGACTTGTTGCTAACGCCGAACCGGATCTAGCGCACTCGTCAGCCGCCTCGTTACCAGGCACACCCATGTGGCCCGGTACCCAGACCAGTCTGATTGAGTGCGGTTGACACCGGTTCAGTGCCAAAACCGTGTCCCGGGTGAGTTTAATCTTTACCGTGTTCGACGAGAGAGCTTTAAGCGCTGCTTGGCTATCAACGTAGATCGATACGTTTCTCGGGCTCTCACTCAAGGTGTGTATCAATTTAGCCGAATGCCAAACGGCGTAGATCTCCGCTTGGAACACGCTACAATAGTCAGGAAGACGAAAGGAGAGTTGAATCGAAGGATCATCAGAGTAGACCCCCGATCCAGTTCCTTCCTTCGTCTTCGAGCCGTCTGTATAGATTGACAGCTCGTTCTGCCTCAAGGGAGTTTCGAGTTGCCAATCTGCTCTGTTAGGAAATTCGACAGTAAAGTCGTCTTCCCATATGAGATCTGAAACCCAGTAGTCGTTCTCATCTGCCACAAACGTTCCTACTGAGCGTAGGATGGTACTGTTTCCCGTAACACAAGGCTTAAGAAGGCCCTGGGCTAGCAGCCTGACTGCACTTCTTGCTGCCACGTGCTTGAGGGAGACTCCAATTGGTTCCAGATTCAACATCACATCAAGCGCTGCCTGGGGGGTAGAACGAATGCATCCTGTTACTCCCAGGCAAGCGAGTCTTTGTACCTTACGGAGGTTGTTTAGATGGGAGTTGGTATGACCCGCCTCCCACCAACCAGCGCTCCATAAGTAAGTATAGGTCTGACGACTGCTGTGTAAAACCAATGAATGATATACGGTTGAAGTCCCCATCCGAAAGTCTTTTTGCATACAAAAAAGGCCTGTAGTGCCTTTTTCATCCTCTCCTCCGAGTTCCTCCTCCAGAAGAGTTTAGAGTCGAGGATTACTCCAAGGTACTTGGCCTCCTTTGAAAGCACAAGCTCCGTTCCGCCCAGTGTCGGGAGTTTGAAGCTTGGGATCTTGTATTTCCGGGTGAACAAAACCATCTCGGTCTTTTGTGGGTTGGCCCCCAGACCGTTCTGCTCTGCCCATCGAAGAGTTAGGCCCAATGCGCCGTTTAGGAGCTCACTGATTGTAGGCAGGAATCTGCCTGTTACCATAAGCACCAGGTCGTCTGCATAGGCCGTCACTCTACATCCCCTATTTTCCAGTTTTAGGAGAAGATCATTAAGGACAAGGTTCCACAGTAAGGGGATATGACACCCCCTTGCGGAGTTCCCCTGACCACCTTTCTCTTAATTGTCGAAGTGCAGAGTTGGGCGTTTATCACTCTGTGGCAGAGCATGTTGCTAAGCCATCGAGTGATTGTCGGGTGTGAGCCAATTTTGACAAGTGCAGTCGTAATAGACTCGATCCTGACATTGTTGAAGGCACCTTCTATGTCCAGAAAAGCCGCCAACGTAAACTCCTTTCTCCGCAATGTTTTTTCAATTGTGCTAACTACCTCGTGCAAAGCGGTCTCAACTGATTTACCCTTAAGATAGGCGTGTTGAGATCCGCTGAAAGTGTGAGGTGTCAGCTTACTTCTGAGATGCAGGTCCAGGAGTCTCTCCAATGTTTTCAATAAAAACGATGAAAGACTAATGGGCCTATAATCTTTTGGTGAGCAGTGGTTGATCTTTCCTGCTTTGGGAATGAAAGCCACCCTCACTTCTCTCCAGTACCTTGGCATGTATCCTGTGAGGAGACATCCCCTGAAGATTTCCAGTAGCCAGTGCGACAGGTGCTCACTCACCGCTTGCATCATGGCTGGTCTGATGTCATCTGGTCCAGCTGATTTGTTGGGATGGAACGACTTGATAGCCCAGATAATCTTTTCTTTGGAAGGGATTTCCCTTACTACGGCCTCACCCTCCAGGTCCACTGCCTGTTCCGGCTCTTCGCTAATGATAAACCCAGGTTCATCATCGGCTTCCAAGCATCCCGGAAAGTGTGTGTTCACGAGGAGCTGTAGAGACTCCTGGCTGTCTTTAGCGAATTTGCCATCCAGATCGCAAAGCAAGCCTGGTGTGGCTGGATCTTTCGCTAGCAACCTTCGAAGTCTGGACGATTCTGTGGTGCTGGTCAGATCCTCGCAGAAAGCGGCCCAAGAATCATTCTTTCTTGAAAACTTTGAAACTGAGGTGGTAGGCGTCCCAGTCCACCTGGCAGTTTCTGTCTTTCGCTCTATTGTAGAGTCTTCTCGTTTCCTTCCGTATCCTTCCGAGCTCCGGTGTCCACCACCTGTTGCCTTACATAGGGCTTCCGTGACGGTTCTGGTCGATTTCTCCAGTTTGTCCGGGTTGTTAAGCCTACCCACTGGGTGGTTTGGGAGTAACTCCTTGACAAGTTGAGAGAACTTGACCCAGTCAATTCGTTTTGGGTTCCTGAAGGGGCGTTTGGCCTCTCTGAACCATTCCACTTCGAACACTATCCTGTAATGGTCCGAGAAGGAACATTCCGTGGATACGTGCCAGTCTGCAACAGAGAGGGAGTCACTGTTGGTCGCTAGAGTTATGTCAATAACCTCAGCACGGTTCTTATTGCGGAATGTGGGGTGGTCACCCCGGTTACACACATTAAGATTTGTGCACGAACTGAATTCACACAGCGATTCTCCTCTCACGTTGATATCTTTGCTTCCCCACATTGTGTGGTGAGCATTAGCATCACACCCCAGGATTAAGTCAGTGCCCTCCTTCTGCGCATGCCGAATAAGGGCTCGGACGCTCTCTGACGGTGGATCCCTCTCTTCATACGGTAGGTATGCCGAGGCCAGGTATAGTTTGGGACCGTTCCTTCGCTCGCATAACACTACCGTCAGGTCGTTGTTGCTGTAACGGGAAGAGAAAAGAACATTAAGTCCGGTTCTTACCACGATACAGGTTCTGGACTTACCTAGAGTTGTAGGGACAAGGAGATTGTAGCCGCGGGAACCTAAACCGCAAACCCTTTCACTCACGATCCAGAGCTCCTGGATAAAAGCCACGTCTACCCACTCCCCATCGATCCACCGTAGCAGGTCGATCGAGGGGACCCTTGAATGATGCAGATTAATCTGCACCACCTTAAGTCTCTCCGGTTGACCTATCATCTTCGCGCCCGGCGCCTCCAGGAATGATTGCCCGAAGGCAACCAATTCCCATCTTCAGACGGCCCTGCCTGCTCAGGAGTTGGCGTCTGGACTCCGGACCAATACTGATACAGAGGTTCTTGCCATTTCCCTTGTCGCGGGCCAGCCCTCTCTTGATTGTCCAGTCCCCGGTGTCGCAGTCCGCGTTCTGGCTCTTGATCAATAAAAGGATGGTTCGATCCTCCATAATTGGAGGTGGGATCCAGACCTTAATGATCGTTCGGGCCGGAATTTGGTCCACGGGGACGACGTCAATCTTAGCACCCGGCCAGGGGGCGTCGAGTTTCAGCAATGTGTCCTTGAGGAACCGCAGGGACTCCTCATTGGCAGATGCCACAACCTTGACACCCTTGTACTAGTTGATACCATCAAAATCTGCCACGAAGGGATTTTCTGGCCGAGTGATGGCATCTGCTATCGCCTGGTTGATAGACCCTTTAAGGATGAGCCAGTTCTCGGTAGTGAGTTTCCCTTCCGGGTCCCTCCTATCGATAATGGCCACCTGCAGCTCCGGCTTCGATCTTAAGCTTGCCAGAAATTCCCCTGGACGCCTTCGCCAAATCATCAGACCTTTGTCTCTTATTGGCCGGTGCGGTACTCTTACTAGCCGCTCCCTCCTTTATGGGGGGTGTGGCTGCGGCAGGTTTCCCTCGGCACTGAGCACTCGTACTTTGTGCGGCGGTCTGAGTGTTGCCAGGCGAGCCAGCAAGTCTCTGATACAGTCGCACGTTGAACTCATGCTTTTTGCGCAGTCTATTTTCTCGGCCGCTCAGACTATGTCTGAGAGACTTGGGTCCGTCACCATTGCTAGACACTGCAAGGTCCTGCGGACAGGCAAGAGATGCCAGCATCCCACGGTTGCCCGGGACAATGCAGTATCCATTGCCCAGCCGGCACCCTCGGGAAGGGTTCAGTCAGAGGAGTTTTCGCCGACCTTTAATTGCATAAATGGGTGGCATTTTATTCAGAATTAATAGTTTTTTACATGGACAAAAAATTCGTTTAATTTTTTCCCATTAAATACTAGAATTATAGAAAAGTACTTTGCGAAAAGAATCGGCAGTAGGACGGAAACGTGTTGACCACCGATTAGTTTTTTGCTAATAACTCTTGCATACTTCGACCGACTTCTTCGACTAAGAGCTGGATGGAAAGCTTATCTCTTCCTCTTTCAGATAGCATTAACATATTTTACGAAAAGTCGTAAGATATAAAATTTTTTTGATCAAAACTGAAATATCCTCGAAATCATTGAAGAAGAAGTACCTTATAAGACGAAAATATGCCTTATCTAAAAAGAGACATCTAAATTTTTTTAATTGCATAAATGGGTGGCATTTTATTCAGAATTAATAGTTTTTTACAATGACAAAAAATTCGTTTAATTTTTTCCCATGAAATACTAGAATTATAGAAAAGTACTTTGCGAAAAAAATCGGCAGTAGGACGGAGGCGTATTGACCACCGATTAGTTTTTTGCTAATAACTCTTGCATCCTTTGACCAACATCTTCAACTAACAGCTCGATGGAAGGCTTATCTGTTCCTTTTTCAGGTGGCATTAACATATTTTACGAAAAGTCATAAGAAATAAAATTTTTTTGATCAAAACTAAAATATCCTCGAAATCATTGAAGAAGAAGTACCTTATCAGACGAAAATATGCATTCTCTATTAAGAGACATTTAAATTTTTTTAATTGCATAAATGGGCGGCATTTTATTCAGAATTAATAGTTTTATACATGGACAAAAAATTCGTTTAATTTTTTCCCATGAAATACTAGAATAATAGAAAAGTACTTTGCGAAAGGAATCGGCAGTAGGACGGAAACGTGTTGACCACCGATTAGTTTTTTGCTATTAACTCTTGCATCCTTCGACCGACTTCTTCGACTAAGAGCTGGATGGAAAGCTTTTCTGTTCCTCTTTCAGATGGCATTTACATATTTTACGAAAAGTCGTAAGAAATAAAATTTTTTTTATCAAAACTAAAATATCCTCGAAATCATTGAAGAAGAAGTACCTTATAAAACGAAAATATGCCTTATCTAATAAGAGACGTTAAAATTTTTTTAATTGCATAAATGGGCGGCATTTTATTCAGAATTAATAGTTTGTTACATGGACAAAAAATTCGTTTAATTTTTTCGCATTATATACTAGAATTATAGAAAAGTAGAAACGTGTTGACCACCAATTAGTTTTTTGTTAAAAGCTCTTGCATCCTTTGACCAACATCTTCAACTAACAGCTCGATGGAAGGCTTATCTGCTCCTCTTTCAGGTGGCATTAACATATTTTACGAAAAGTCATAAGAAATAAAATTTTTTTGATCAAAACTAAAATATCCTCGAAATCATTGAAGAAGAAGTACCTTATCAGACGAAAATATGCATTCTCTATTAAGAGACATTTAAATGTTTTTAATTGCATAATTGGGCGGCATTTTATTCAGAATTAATAGTTTTTTACATGGACAAAAAATTCGTTTAATTTTTTCCCATTGAATACTAGAAGTATAGAAAAGAACTTTGCGAAAAGAATCGGCAGTAGGACGGAAACGTGTTGACCACCGATTAGTTTTTTGCTAATAACTCTTGCATCCTTCGACCGACTTCTTCGACTAAGAGCTCGATGGAAAGCCTATCTATTCCTCTTTCTTTTGCGAAAAAAATCGGCAGTAGGACGGAAACGTGTTGACCACCGATTAGTTTTTTGCTAATAACTCTTGCATCCTTCGACCGACTTCTTCGACTAAGAGCTGGATGGAAAGCTTATCTGTTCCTCTTTCAGATTGCATTTACATATTTTACGAAAAGTCGTAAGAAATAAAATTTTTTTTATCAAAACTAAAATATCCTCGAAATCATTGAAGAAGAAGTACCTTATAAAACGAAAATATGCCTTATCTAATAAGAGACGTAAAAATTTTTTTAATTTTTTTTATCAAAACTAAAATATCCTCAAAATTATTGAAGAAGAAGTACCTTATCAGACGAAAATATGCCTTATCTAATAAGAGACATCTAAATTTTTTTAATTGCATAAATGGGTGGCATTTTATTCAGAATTAATAGTTTTTTACATGGACAAAAAATTCGTTTAATTTTTTCCCATTAAATACTAGAATTATAGAAAAGTACTTTGCGAAAAGAATCGGCAGTAGGATGGAAACGTGTTGACCACCGATTAGTTTTTTGCTAATAACTCTTGCATACTTCGACCGACTTCTTCGACTAAGAGCTGGATGGAAAGCTTATCTCTTCCTCTTTCAGATAGCATTAACATATTTTACGAAAAGTCGTAAGATATAAAATTTTTTTGATCAAAACTGAAATATCCTCGAAATCATTGAAGAAGAAGTACCTTATAAGACGAAAATATGCCTTATCTAAAAAGAGACATCTAAATTTTTTTAATTGCATAAATGGGTGGCATTTTATTCAGAATTAATAGTTTTTTACAATGACAAAAAATTCGTTTAATTTTTTCCCATGAAATACTAGAATTATAGAAAAGTACTTTGCGAAAAAAATCGGCAGTAGGACGGAGGCGTATTGACCACCGATTAGTTTTTTGCTAATAACTCTTGCATCCTTTGACCAACATCTTCAACTAACAGCTCGATGGAAGGCTTATCTGTTCCTTTTTCAGGTGGCATTAACATATTTTACGAAAAGTCATAAGAAATAAAATTTTTTTGATCAAAACTAAAATATCCTCGAAATCATTGAAGAAGAAGTACCTTATCAGACGAAAATATGCATTCTCTATTAAGAGACATTTAAATTTTTTTAATTGCATAAATGGGCGGCATTTTATTCAGAATTAATAGTTTTATACATGGACAAAAAATTCGTTTAATTTTTTCCCATGAAATACTAGAATAATAGAAAAGTACTTTGCGAAAGGAATCGGCAGTAGGACGGAAACGTGTTGACCACCGATTAGTTTTTTGCTATTAACTCTTGCATCCTTCGACCGACTTCTTCGACTAAGAGCTGGATGGAAAGCTTTTCTGTTCCTCTTTCAGATGGCATTTACATATTTTACGAAAAGTCGAAAGAAATAAAATTTTTTTTATCAAAACTAAAATATCCTCGAAATCATTGAAGAAGAAGTACCTTATAAAACGAAAATATGCCTTATCTAATAAGAGACGTTAAAATTTTTTTAATTGCATAAATGGGCGGCATTTTATTCAGAATTAATAGTTTGTTACATGGACAAAAAATTCGTTTAATTTTTTCGCATTATATACTAGAATTATAGAAAAGTAGAAACGTGTTGACCACCAATTAGTTTTTTGTTAAAAGCTCTTGCATCCTTTGACCAACATCTTCAACTAACAGCTCGATGGAAGGCTTATCTGCTCCTCTTTCAGGTGGCATTAACATATTTTACGAAAAGTCATAAGAAATAAAATTTTTTTGATCAAAACTAAAATATCCTCGAAATCATTGAAGAAGAAGTACCTTATCAGACGAAAATATGCATTCTCTATTAAGAGACATTTAAATGTTTTTAATTGCATAATTGGGCGGCATTTTATTCAGAATTAATAGTTTTTTACATGGACAAAAAATTCGTTTAATTTTTTCCCATTGAATACTAGAAGTATAGAAAAGAACTTTGCGAAAAGAATCGGCAGTAGGACGGAAACGTGTTGACCACCGATTAGTTTTTTGCTAATAACTCTTGCATCCTTCGACCGACTTCTTCGACTAAGAGCTCGATGGAAAGCCTATCTATTCCTCTTTCTTTTGCGAAAAAAATCGGCAGTAGGACGGAAACGTGTTGACCACCGATTAGTTTTTTGCTAATAACTCTTGCATCCTTCGACCGACTTCTTCGACTAAGAGCTGGATGGAAAGCTTATCTGTTCCTCTTTCAGATTGCATTTACATATTTTACGAAAAGTCGTAAGAAATAAAATTTTTTTTATCAAAACTAAAATATCCTCGAAATCATTGAAGAAGAAGTACCTTATAAAACGAAAATATGCCTTATCTAATAAGAGACGTAAAAATTTTTTTAATTTTTTTTATCAAAACTAAAATATCCTCAAAATTATTGAAGAAGAAGTACCTTATCAGACGAAAATATGCCTTATCTAATAAGAGACATCTAAATTTTTTTAATTGCATAAATGGGTGGCATTTTATTCAGAATTAATAGTTTTTTACATGGACAAAAAATTCGTTTAATTTTTTCCCATTAAATACTAGAATTATAGAAAAGTACTTTGCGAAAAGAATCGGCAGTAGGATGGAAACGTGTTGACCACGGATTAGTTTTTTGCTAATAACTCTTGCATCCTTCGACCGACTTCTTCGCCTAAGAGCTCGATGGAAAGCTTATCTGTTCCTATTTCAAATGGCATTAACATATTTTACGAAAAGTCGTAAGAAATAAAATTTTTTTTATCAAAACTAAAATGTCCTCGAAATCATTGAAGAAGAAGTACCTTATAAAACGAAAATATGCCTTATCTAATAAGAGACATTAAAACTTTTTTAATTGCATAAATGGGTGGCATTTTATTCAGAATTAATAGTTTTTTACATGGACAAAAAATTCGTTTAATTTTTTCCCATTAAATACTAGAATTATAGAAAAGTACTTTGCGAAAAGAATCGGCAGTACGACGGAAACGTGTTGACCACGGATAAGTTTTTTGCTAATAACTCCTGCATCCTTCGACCGACTTCTTCGACTAAGAGTTTGATGGAAGGCTTATCTGTTCCTCTTTCAGATAGCATTAACATATTTTACGAAAAGTCGTAAGAAATAAAACTTTCTTGATCAAAACTAAAATATCCTCGAAATCATTAAAACAGAAGTACCTTATCAGACGAAAATATGCCTTATCTAATAAGAGACATTTAAATTTTTTTAATTGCATAAATGGGTGGCATTTTATTCAGAATTAATTGTTTTTGACATGGACAAAAAATTCGTTTAATTTTTTCCCATTAAATACTAGAATTATAGAAAAGTACTTCGCGAAAAGAATCGGCAGTAGGACTGAAACGTGTTGACCACCGATTAGTTTTTTGCTAATAACTCTTGCATACTTCGACCGACTTCTTCGACTAAGAGCTGGATGGGAAGCTTGTCTGTTCCTCTTTCAGATGGCATTAACATATTTTACGAAAAGTCGTAAGATATAAAATTTTTTTGATCAAAACTGAAATATCCTCGAAATCATTAAAGAAGAAGAACCTTATCAGACGAAAATATGCCTTATCTAATAAGAGACATTTAAATTTTTTTAATTGCATAAATGGGTGGCATTTTATTCAGAATTAATAGTGTTTTACATGGACAAAAAATTCGTTTAATTTTTTCCCATTAAATACTAGAATTATAGAAAAGTACTTTGCGAAAAGAATCGGCAGTAGGACGGAAACTTGTTGTTCACCGATTAGTTTTTTGCTAATAACTCTTGCATCCTTCGACCGACTTCTTCGACTAAGAGCTCGATGGAAAGCCTATCTATTCCTCTTTCTTTTGCGAAAAGAATCGGCAGTAGGTCGGAAACGTGTTGACCACCGATTAGTTTTTTGCTAATAACTCTTGCATCCTTCGACTGACTTCTTCGACTAAGAGCTGGATGGAAAGCTTATCTGTTCCTCTTTCAGATGGCATTAACATATTTTACGAAAAGTCGTAAGAAATAAAATTTTTTTTATCAAAACTAAAATATCCTCGAAATCATTGAAGAAGAAGTACCTTATAAAACGAAAATATGCCTTATCTAATAAGAGACGTTAAAATTTTTTTAATTTTTTTTATCAAAACTAAAATATCCTCAAAATTATTGAAGAAGAAGTACCTTATCAGACGAAAATATGCCTTATCTAATAAGAGACATCTTAATTTTTTTAATTGCATAAATGGGTGGCATTTTATTCAGAATTAATAGTTTTTTACATGGACAAAAAATTCGTTTAATTTTTTCCCATTAAATACTAGAATTATAGAAAAGTACTTTGCGAAAAGAATCGGCAGTAGGACGGAAACGTGTTGACCACGGATTAGTTTTTTGCTAATAACTCTTGCATCCTTCGACCGACTTCTTCGCCTAAGAGCTCGATGGAAAGCTTATCTGTTCCTATTTCAATTGGCATTAACTTATTTTACGAAAAGTCGTAAGAAATAAAATTTTTTTTATCAAAACTAAAATATCCTCGAAATCATTGAAGAAGAAGTACCTTATAAAACGAAAATATGACTTATCTAATAAGAGACATTAAAATTTTTTTAATTGCATAAATGGGTGGCATTTTATTCAGAATTAATAGTTTTTTACATGGACAAAAAATTCGTTTAATTTTTTCCCATTAAATACTAGAATTATAGAAAAGTACTTTGCGAAAAGAATCGGCAGTAGGACGGAAACGTGTTGACCACGGATAAGTTTTTTGCTAATAACTCCTGCATCCTTCGACCGACTTCTTCGACTAAGAGTTCGATGGAAGGCTTATCTGTTCCTCTTTGAGATGGCATTAACATATTTTACGAAAAGTCGTAAGAAATAATTTTTTTTTGGTCAAAACTAAAATATCCTCGAAATCATTGAAGAAGAAGTATCTTATCAGACGAAAATATGCCTTTTCTAATAAGAGACATTTAAATTTTTTTTAATTGCATAAATGGGTAGCATTTTATTCAGAATTAATAGTTTTTTACAATGACAAAAAATTCGTTTAATTTTTTCCCATTAAATACTAGAATTATAGAAAAGTACTTTGCGAAAAGAATCGGCAGTAGGACGGAAACGTGTTGACCACCGATTAGTTTTTTGCTAATAACTCTTGCATACTTCGACCGACTTCTTCGACTAAGAGCTGGATGGAAAGCTTATCTGTTCCTCTGTCAGATGGCATTAACATATTTTACGAAAAGTCGTAAGATATAAAATTTTTTTGATCAAAACTGAAATATCCTCGAAATGATTAAAGAAGAAGTACCTTATCAGACGAAAATATGCCTTACCTAATAAGAGACATCTAAATTTTTTTAATTGCATAAATGGGTGGCATTTTATTCAGAATTAATAGTGTTTTACATGGACAAAAAATTCGTTTAATTTTTTCCCATTAAATACTAGAATTATAGAAAAGTACTTTGCGAAAAGAATCGGCAGTAGGACTGAAACGTGTTGACCACCGATTAGTTTTTTGCTAATAAATCTTGCATCCTTCGACCGACTTCTTCGACTAAGAGCTGGATGGAAAGCTTATCTGTTGCTCTTTCAGATGGCATTAACATATTTTACGAAAAGTCGTAAGAAATAAAATTTTTTTTATCAAAACTAAAATATCCTCGAAATCATTGAAGAAGAAGTACCTTATCAGACGAAAATATGCCTTATCTAATAAGAGACATTTAAATTTTTTTTAATTGCATAAATGGGTAGCATTTTATTCAGAATTAATAGTTTTTTACAATGACAAAAAATTCGTTTAATTTTTTTCCATTAAATACTAGAATTATAGAAAAGTACTTTGCGAAAAGAATCGGCAGTAGGACGGAAACGTGTTGACCACCGATTAGTTTTTTGCTAATAACTCCTGCATCCTTCGACGGACTTCTTCGACTAAGAGCTCGATGGAAAGCTTATCTGTTCCTCTTTCAGATGGCATTAACGTATTTTACGAAAAGTCGTAAGAAATACAATTTTTTTTATCAAAACTAAAATATCCTCGAAATTATTGAAGAAGAAGTACCTTATCAGACGAAAATATGCCTTATCTAATAAGAGACATCTAAATTTTTTTAATTGCATAAATGGGTGTCATTTTATTCAGAATTAATAGTTTTTTACATGGACAAAAAATTCGTTTAATTTTTTCCCATTAAATACTAGAATTATAGAAAAGTACTTTGCGAAAAGAATCGGCAGTAGGACGGAAACGTGTTGACCACGGATTAGTTTTTTGCTAATAACTCTTGCATCCTTCGACCGACTTCTTCGCCTAAGAGCTCGATGGAAAGCTTACCTGTTCCTATTTCAAATGGCATTAACATATTTTACGAAAAGTCGTAAGAAATAAAATTTTTTTTATCAAAACTAAAATATCCTCGAAATCATTTCAGAAGAAGTACATTGAAAGACGAAAATATGCCTTATCTAATAAGAGACAACAAATTTTTTTAATTGTATAAATGGGTGGCATTTTATTCAGAATTAATAGTTTTTTACATGGACAAAAAATTCGTTTAATTTTTTCCCATTAAATACTAGAATTATAGAAAAGTACTTTGCGAAAAGAATCGGCAGTAGGACGGAAACGTGTTGACCACGGATAAGTTTTTTGCTAATAACTCCTGCATCCTTCGACCGACTTCTGCGACTAAGAGTTCGATGGAAGGCTTCTCTGTTCCTCTTTCAGATGGCATTAACATATTTTACGAAAAGTCGTAAGAAATAAAACTTTTTTGATCAAAACTATAATATTATCGAAATCATTGAAACAGAAGTACCTTATCAGACGAAAATATGCCTTATCTAATAAGAGACATTTAAATTTTTTTAATTGTATAAATGGGTGGCATTTTATTCAGCATTAATTGTTTTTTACATGGACAAAAAATTCGTTTAATTTTTTCCCATTAAATACTAGAATTATAGAAAAGTACTTTGCGAAAAGAATCGGCAGTAGGACTGAAACGTGTTGACCACCGATTAGTTTTTTGCTAATAACTCTTGCATACTTCGACCGACTTCTTGGACTAAGAGCTGGATGGAAAGCTTATCTGTTCCTCTTTCAGATGGCATTAACATATTTTACGAAAAGTCGTAAGATATAAAATTTTTTTGATCAAAACTGAAATATCCTCGAAATCATTAAAGAAGAAGTACCTTATCAGACGAAAATATGCCTTATCTAATAAGAGACATCTAAATTTTTTTAATTGCATAAATGGGTGGCATTTTATTCAGAATTAATATTTTTTTACATGTACAAAAAATTCATTTAATTTTTTTCCATTAAATACTAGAATTATAGAAAAGTACTTTGCGAAAAGAATCGGCAGTAGGACTGAAACGTGTTGACCACCGATTAGTTTTTTGCTAATAACTCTTGCATCCTTCGACCGACTTCTTCGACTAAGAGCTGGATGGAAAGCTTATCTGTTCCTCTTTCAGATGGCATTAACATATTTTACGAAAAGTCGTAAGAAATAATTTTTTTTTGGTCAAAACTAAAATATCCTCGAAATCATTGAAACAGAAGTACCTTATCAGACTAAAATATGCCTTATCTAATAAGAGACATTTAAATTTTTTTAATTGCATAAATGGGCGGCATTTTATTCAGAATTAATAGTTTTTTACATGGACAAAAATTATTCAGAATAAATAGTTTTTTACATGGACAAAAAATTCATTTAATTTTTTTCCATTAAATACTAGAATTATAGAAAAGTACTTTGCGAAAAGAATAGGCAGTAGGACTGAAACGTGTTGACCACCGATTAGTTTTTTGCTAATAACTCTTGCATACTTCGACCGACTTCTTCGACTAAGAGTTCGATGGAAGGCTTATCTGTTCCTCTTTCAGATAGCATTAACATATTTTACGAATAGTCGAAAGAAATAAAATTTTTTTGATCAAAACTAAAATATCCTCGAATTCATTGAAGAACAATTATCTTATCGGACGAAAATATGCCTTATCTAATAAGAGACATTAAATTTTTTTTTGATTGCATAAATGTGCGGCATTTTATTGAGAATTAATAGTTTTCTACATGGACAAAAAATTCGTTTAATGATTTCCCATTAAATTCTAGAACTATAGAAAAGTACTTCGCGAAAAGAATTGGCAGTAGGACGGAAACGTGTTGACCACCGATTAGTTTTTTGCTTATAACTCTTGCATCCTTCGACCGACTTCTTCGACTAAGAGCTCGACGGAAAGCTTATCTGTTCCCCTTTCAGATGGCATTAACATATTTTATGAAAAGTCGTAAGAAATAAAACTTTTTTGATCAAAACTAAAATATCCTCGAAATCATTGAAGAAGAAGTATCTTATAAGACGAAAATATGCCTTATCTAATAAGACACATTTCAATTTTTTTAATTGCATAAATGGGCGGCATTTTATTCAGAATAAATAGTTTTTTACATGGACAAAAATTATTCAGAATAAATAGTTTTTTACATGGACAAAAAATTCATTTAATTTTTTTCCATTAATTACTAGAATTATAGAAAAGTACTTTGCGAAAAGAATCGGCAGTAGGACTGAAACGTGTTGACCACCGATTAGTTTTTTGCTAATAACTCTTGCATACTTCGACCGACTTCTTCGACTAAGAGTTCGATGGAAGGCTTATCTGTTCCTCTTTCAGATAGCATTAACATATTTTACGAATAGTCGAAAGAAATAAAATTTTTTTGATCAAAACTAAAATATCCTCGAATTCATTGAAGAACAATTATCTTATCGGACGAAAATATGCCTTATCTAATAAGAGACATTAAATTTTTTTTAATTGCATAAATGGGCGGCATTTTATTGAGAATTAGTAGTTTTCTACATGGACAAAAAATTCGTTTAATGATTTCCCATTAAATTCTAGAACTATAGAAAAGTACTTCGCGAAAAGAATTGGCAGTAGGACGGAAACGTGTTGACCACCGATTAGTTTTTTGCTTATAACTCTTGCATCCTTCGACCGACTTCTTCGACTAAGAGCTCGATGGAAAGCTTATCTGTTCCCCTTTCAGATGGCATTAACATATTTTATGAAAAGTCGTAAGAAATAAAACTTTTTTGATCAAAACTAAAATATCCTCGAAATCATTGAAGAAGAAGTACCTTATAAGACGAAAATATGCCTTATCTAATAAGACACATTTCAATTTTTTTAATTGCATAAATGGGCGGCATTTTATTCAGAATTAATAGTTTTTTACATGGACAAAAATTATTCAGAATAAATAGTTTTTTACATGGACAAAAAATTCATTTAATTTTTTTCCATTAAATACTAGAATTATAGAAAAGTACTTTGCAAAAAGAATCGGCAGTAGGACTGAAACGTGTTGACCACCGATTAGTTTTTTGCTAATAACTCTTGCATACTTCGACCGACTTCTTCGACTAAGAGCTGGATGGAAAGCTTATCTGTTCCTCTTTCAGATGGCATTAACATATTTTACGAAAAGTCGTAAGATATAAAATTTTTTTGATCAAAACTGAAATATCCTCGAAATCATTAAAGAAGAAGTACCTTATCAGACGAAAATATGCCTTATCTAATAAGAGACGTTAAAATTTTTTTAATTGCATAAATGGGTGGCATTTTATTCAGAATTAATAGTGTTTTACATGGACAAAAAATTCGTTTAATTTTTTCCCATTAAATACTAGAATTATAGAAAAGTACTTTGCGAAAAGAATCGGCAGTAGGACTGAAACGTGTTGACCACCGATTAGTTTTTTGCTAATAAATCTTGCATCCTTCGACCGACTTCTTCGACTAAGAGCTGGATGGAAAGCTTATCTGTTCCTCTTTCAGATGGCATTAACATATTTTACGAAAAGTCGTAAGAAATAAAATTTTTTTTATCAAAACTAAAATATCCTCGAAATCATTGAAGAAAAAGTACCTTATAAAACGAAAATATGCCTTATCTAATAAAAGACGTTAAAATTTTTTTAATTTTTTTTATCTAAACTAAAATATCCTCAAAATTATTGAAGAAGAAGTACCTTATCAGACTAAAATATGCCTTATCTAATAAGAGACATTTAAATTTTTTTAATTGCATAAATGGGCGGCTTTTTATTCAGAATTAATAGTTTTTTACATGGACATAAAATTCGTTTAATGTTTTCCCATTCAATACTAGAATTATAGAAAAGTACTTTGCGAAAAGAATCGGCAGTAGGACGGAAACGTGTTGACCACGGATAAGTTTTTTGCTAATAACTCCTGCATCCTTCGACCGACTTCTTCGACTAAGAGTTCGATGGAAGGCTTATCTGTTCCTCTTTCAGATGGCATTAACATATTTTACGAAAAGTCGTAAGAAATAATTTTTTTTTGGTCAAAACTAAAATATCCTCGAAATCATTGAAGAAGAAGTACCTTATCAGACGAAAATATGCCTTATCTAATAAAAGACATTTAAATTTTTTTTAATTGCATAAATGGGTAGCATTTTATTCAGAATTAATAGTTTTTTACAATGACAAATAATTCGTTTAATTTTTTCCCATTAAATACTAGAATTATAGAAAAGTACTTTGCGAAAAGAATCGGCAGAAGGACGGAAACGTGTTGACCACCGATTAGTTTTTTGCTAACAACTCTTGCATACTTCGACCGACTTCTTCGACTAAGAGCTGGATGGAAAGCTTATCTGTTCCTCTTTCAGATGGCATTAACATATTTTACGAAAAGTCGTAAGATATAAAATTTTTTTGATCAAAACTGAAATATCCTCGAAATCATTAAAGAAGAAGTACCTTATCAGACGAAAATATGCCTTATCTAATAAGAGACATTTAAATTTTTTTTAATTGCATAAATGGGTTGCATTTTATTCAGAATTAATAGTTTTTTACAATGACAAAAAATTCGTTTAATTTTTTTCCATTAAATACTAGAATTATAGAAAAGTACTTTGCGAAAAGAATCGGCAGTAGGACTGAAACGTGTTGACCACCGATTAGTTTTTTGCTAATAAATCTTGCATCCTTCGATCGACTTCTTCGACTAAGAGCTGGATGGAAAGCTTATCGGTTGCTCTTTCAGATGGCATTAACATATTTTACGAAAAGTCGTAAGAAATAAAATTTTTTTAATCAAAACTAAAATATCCTCGAAATCATTGAAGAAGAAGTACCTTATCAGACGAAAATATGCCTTATCTAATAAGAGACATTTAAATTTTTTTAATTGCATAAATGGGTTGCATTTTATTCAGAATTAATAGTTTTTACAATGACAAAAAATTCGTTTAATTTTTTTCCATTAAATACTAGAATTATAGAAAAGTACTTTGCGAAAAGAATCGGCAGTAGGACGGAAACGTGTTGACCACCGATTAGTTTTTTGCTAATAACTCCTGCATCCTTCGACGGACTTCTTCGACTAAGAGCTGGATGGAAAGCTTATCTGTTCCTCTTTCAGATGGCATTAACATATTTTACGAAAAGTCGTAAGAAATAAAATTTTTTTTATCAAAACTAAAATATCCTCGAAATTATTGAAGAAGAAGTACCTTATCAGACGAAAATATGCCTTATCTAATAAGAGACATCTAAATTTTTTTAATTGCATAAATGGGTGTCATTTTATTCAGAATTAATAGTTTTTTACATGGACAAAAAATTCGTTTAATTTTTTCCCATTAAATACTAGAATTATAGAAAAGTACTTTGCGAAAAGAATCGGCAGTAGGACGGAAACGTGTTGACCACGGATTAGTTTTTTGCTAATAACTCTTGCATCCTTCGACCGACTTACCGACCGGCATTAACATATTATACGAAAAGTCGTAAGAAATAAAATTTTTTTTATCAAAACTAAAATATCCTCGAAATCATTGCAGAAGAAGTACCTTGAAAGACGAAAATATGCCTTATCTAATAAGAGACAACAAATTTTTTTAATTGTATAAATGGGTGGCATTTTATTCAGAATTAATAGTTTTTTACATGGACAAAAAAGTCGTTTAATTTTTTCCCATTAAATACTAGAATTATAGAAAAGTACTTTGCGAAAAGAATCGGCAGTAGGACGGAAACGTGTTGACCACGGATAAGTTTTTTGCTAATAACTCCTGCATCCTTCGACCGACTTCTGCGACTAAGAGTTCGATGGAAGGCTTATCTGTTCCTCTTTCAGATGGCATTAACATATTTTACGAAAAGTCGTAAGATATAAAATTTTTTTGATCAAAACTGAAATATCGTCGAAATCATTAAAGAAGAAGTACCTTATCAGACGAAAATATGCCTTATCTAATAAGAGACATCTAAATTTTTTTAATTGCATAAATGGGTGGCATTTTATTCAGAATTAATAGTGTTTTACATGTACAAAAAATTCATTTAATTTTTTTCCATTAGAATTATAGAAGAGTACTTCGCGAAAAGAATCGGCAGTAGGACGGAATCGTGTTGACCACCGATTAGTTTTTTGCTAAAAACTCATGCATCCTTCGACCGACTTCTTCGACTAAAACCTCGATGGAAAGCTTATCTGTTCCTCTTTCAGATGGCATTAACATATTTTACGAATAGTCGAAAGAAATAAAATTTTTTTGATCAAAACTAAAATATCCTCGAATTCATTGAAGAACAATTATCTTATCGGACGAAAATATGCCTTATCTAATAAGAGACATTAAATTTCTTTTAATTGCATAAATGGGCGGCATTTTATTCAAAATTAATAGTTTTCTACATGGACAAAAAATTCGTTTAATGATTTCCCATTAAATTCTAGAATTATAGAAAAGTACTTCGCGAAAAGAATTGGCAGTAGGACGGAAACGTGTTGACCACCGATTAGTTTTTTGCTTATAACTCTTGCATTAACATATTTTATGAAAAGTCGTAAGAAATAAAACTTTTTTGATCAAAACTAAAATATCCTCGAAATCATTGAAGAAGATGTACCTTATAAGACGAAAATATGCCTTATCTAATAAGACACATTTCAATTTTTTTAATTGCATAAATGGGCGGCATTTTATTCAGAATTAATAGTTTTTTACATGGACATAAAATTCGTTTAATGTTTTCCCATTCAATACTAGAATTATAGAAAAGTACTTTGCGAAAAGAATCGGCAGTAGGACGGAAACGTGTTGACCACGGATAAGTTTTTTGCTAATAACTCCTGCATCCTTCGACCGACTTCTTCGACTAAGAGTTCGATGGAAGGCTTATCTGTTCCTCTTTCAGATGGCATTAACATATTTTACGAAAAGTCGTAAGAAATAATTTTTTTTTGGTCAAAACTAAAATATCCTCGAAATCATTGAAGAAGAAGTACCTTATCAGACGAAAATATGCCTTATCTAATAAAAGACATTTAAATTTTTTTTAATTGCATAAATGGGTAGCATTTTATTCAGAATTAATAGTTTTTTACAATGACAAATAATTCGTTTAATTTTTTCCCATTATATACTAGAATTATAGAAAAGTACTTTGCGAAAAGAATCGGCAGAAGGACGGAAACGTGTTGACCACCGATTAGTTTTTTGCTAACAACTCTTGCATACTTCGACCGACTTCTTCGACTAAGAGCTGGATGGAAAGCTTATCTGTTCCTCTTTCAGATGGCATTAACATATTTTACGAAAAGTCGTAAGATATAAAATTTTTTTGATCAAAACTGAAATATCCTCGAAATCATTAAAGAAGAAGTACCTTATCAGACGAAAATATGCCTTATCTAATAAGAGACATTTAAATTTTTTTTAATTGCATAAATGGGTTGCATTTTATTCAGAATTAATAGTTTTTTACAATGACAAAAAATTCGTTTAATTTTTTTCCATTAAATACTAGAATTATAGAAAAGTACTTTGCGAAAAGAATCGGCAGTAGGACTGAAACGTGTTGACCACCGATTAGTTTTTTGCTAATAAATCTTGCATCCTTCGATCGACTTCTTCGACTAAGAGCTGGATGGAAAGCTTATCGGTTGCTCTTTCAGATGGCATTAACATATTTTACGAAAAGTCGTAAGAAATAAAATTTTTTTAATCAAAACTAAAATATCCTCGAAATCATTGAAGAAGAAGTACCTTATCAGACGAAAATATGCCTTATCTAATAAGAGACATTTAAATTTTTTTAATTGCATAAATGGGTTGCATTTTATTCAGAATTAATAGTTTTTACAATGACAAAAAATTCGTTTAATTTTTTTCCATTAAATACTAGAATTATAGAAAAGTACTTTGCGAAAAGAATCGGCAGTAGGACGGAAACGTGTTGACCACGGATTAGTTTTTTGCTAATAACTCTTGCATCCTTCGACCGACTTACCGACCGGCATTAACATATTATACGAAAAGTCGTAAGAAATAAAATTTTTTTTATCAAAACTAAAATATCCTCGAAATCATTGCAGAAGAAGTACCTTGAAAGACGAAAATATGCCTTATCTAATAAGAGACAACAAATTTTTTTAATTGTATAAATGGGTGGCATTTTATTCAGAATTAATAGTTTTTTACATGGACAAAAAAGTCGTTTAATTTTTTCCCATTAAATACTAGAATTATAGAAAAGTACTTTGCGAAAAGAATCGGCAGTAGGACGGAAACGTGTTGACCACGGATAAGTTTTTTGCTAATAACTCCTGCATCCTTCGACCGACTTCTGCGACTAAGAGTTCGATGGAAGGCTTATCTGTTCCTCTTTCAGATGGCATTAACATATTTTACGAAAAGTCGTAAGATATAAAATTTTTTTGATCAAAACTGAAATATCGTCGAAATCATTAAAGAAGAAGTACCTTATCAGACGAAAATATGCCTTATCTAATAAGAGACATCTAAATTTTTTTAATTGCATAAATGGGTGGCATTTTATTCAGAATTAATAGTGTTTTACATGTACAAAAAATTCATTTAATTTTTTTCCATTAGAATTATAGAAAAGTACTTCGCGAAAAGAATCGGCAGTAGGACGGAATCGTGTTGACCACCGATTAGTTTTTTGCTAAAAACTCATGCATCCTTCGACCGACTTCTTCGACTAAAACCTCGATGGAAAGCTTATCTGTTCCTCTTTCAGATGGCATTAACATATTTTACGAATAGTCGAAAGAAATAAAATTTTTTTGATCAAAACTAAAATATCCTCGAATTCATTGAAGAACAATTATCTTATCGGACGAAAATATGCCTTATCTAATAAGAGACATTAAATTTCTTTTAATTGCATAAATGGGCGGCATTTTATTCAAAATTAATAGTTTTCTACATGGACAAAAAATTCGTTTAATGATTTCCCATTAAATTCTAGAATTATAGAAAAGTACTTCGCGAAAAGAATTGGCAGTAGGACGGAAACGTGTTGACCACCGATTAGTTTTTTGCTTATAACTCTTGCATTAACATATTTTATGAAAAGTCGTAAGAAATAAAACTTTTTTGATCAAAACTAAAATATCCTCGAAATCATTGAAGAAGATGTACCTTATAAGACGAAAATATGCCTTATCTAATAAGACACATTTCAATTTTTTTAATTGCATAAATGGGCGGCATTTTATTCAGAATTAATAGTATTTTACATGGACAAAAAATTCGTTTAATGATTTCCCATTAAATTCTAGAATTATAGAAAAGTACTTTGCGAAAAGAATCGGCAGTAGGACTGAAACGTGTTGACCACCGATTAGTTTTTTGCTAATAACTCTTGCATCCTTCGACCGACTTCTTCGACTAAGAGCTGGATGGAAAGCTTATCTGTTCCTCTTTCAGATGGCATTAACATATTTTACGAAAAGTCGTAAGAAATAAAACTTTTTTGATCAAAACTAAAATATCCTCGAAATCATTGAAGAAGAAGTACCTTATAAGACGAAAATATGCCTTATCTAATAAGACACATTTCAATTTTTTTAATTGCATAAATGGGCGGCATTTTATTCAGAATTAATAGTTTTTACATGGACAAAAATTATTCAGAATAAATAGTTTTTTACATGGACAAAAAATTCATTTAATTTTTTTCCATTAAATACTAGAATTATAGAAAAGTACTTTGCGAAAAGAATCGGCAGTAGGACTGAAACGTGTTGACCACCGATTAGTTTTTTGCTAATAACTCTTGCATACTTCGACCGACTTCTTCGACTAAGAGCTGGATGGAAAGCTTATCTGTTCCTCTTTCAGATGGCATTAACATATTTTACGAAAAGTCGTAAGAAATAAAACTTTTTTGATCAAAACTAAAATATCCTCGAAATCATTGAAGAAGAAGTACCTTATAAGACGAAAATATGCCTTATCTAATAAGACACATTTCAATTTTTTTAATTGCATAAATGGGCGGCATTTTATTCAGAATTAATAGTTTTTTACATGGACAAAAATTATTCAGAATAAATAGTTTTTTACATGGACAAAAAATTCGTTTAATGTTTTCCCATTCAATACTAGAATTATAGAAAAGTACTTTGCGAAAAGAATCGGCAGTAGGACGGAAACGTGTTGACCACGGATAAGTTTTTTGCTAATAACTCCTGCATCCTTCGACCGACTTCTTCGACTAAGAGTTCGATGGAAGGCTTATCTGTTCCTCTTTCAGATGCCATTAACATATTTTACGAAAAGTCGTAAGAAATAAAACTTTTTTGATCAAAACTAAAATATCCTCGAAATCATTGAAGAAGAAGTACCTTATAAGACGAAAATATGCCTTATCTAATAAGACACATTTCAATTTTTTTAATTGCATAAATGGGCGGCATTTTATTCAGAATTAATAGTTTT
This sequence comes from Phortica okadai, assembly GCA_034638295.1. Taxonomy (NCBI): domain Eukaryota; kingdom Metazoa; phylum Arthropoda; class Insecta; order Diptera; family Drosophilidae; genus Phortica; species Phortica okadai. The sequence goes on from CM067852.1 coordinate 17,901,601, forward strand.
TACATGGACAAAAATTATTCAGAATTAATAGTTTTTTACATGGACATAAAATTCGTTTAATGTTTTCCCATTCAATACTAGAATTATAGAAAAGTACTTTGCGAAAAGAATCGGCAGTAGGACGGAAACGTGTTGACCACGGATAAGTTTTTTGCTAATAACTCCTGCATCCTTCGACCGACTTCTTCGACTAAGAGTTCGATGGAAGGCTTATCTGTTCCTCTTTCAGATGGCATTAACATATTTTACGAAAAGTCGTAAGAAATAATTTTTTTTTGGTCAAAACTAAAATATCCTCGAAATCATTGAAGAAGAAGTACCTTATCAGACGAAAATATGCCTTATCTAATAAGAGACATTTAAATTTTTTTTAATTGCATAAATGGGTAGCATTTTATTCAGAATTAATAGTTTTTTACAATGACAAATAATTCGTTTAATTTTTTCCCATTAAATACTAGAATTATAGAAAAGTACTTTGCGAAAAGAATCGGCAGAAGGACGGAAACGTGTTGACCACCGATTAGTTTTTTGCTAACAACTCTTGCATACTTCGACCGACTTCTTCGACTAAGAGCTGGATGGAAAGCTTATCTGTTCCTCTTTCAGATGGCATTAACATATTTTACGAAAAGTCGTAAGATATAAAATTTTTTTGATCAAAACTGAAATATCCTCGAAATCATTAAAGAAGAAGTACCTTATCAGACGAAAATATGCCTTATCTAATAAGAGACATTTAAATTTTTTTTAATTGCATAAATGGGTTGCATTTTATTCAGAATTAATAGTTTTTTACAATGACAAAAAATTCGTTTAATTTTTTTCCATTAAATACTAGAATTATAGAAAAGTACTTTGCGAAAAGAATCGGCAGTAGGACTGAAACGTGTTGACCACCGATTAGTTTTTTGCTAATAAATCTTGCATCCTTCGATCGACTTCTTCGACTAAGAGCTGGATGGAAAGCTTATCGGTTGCTCTTTCAGATGGCATTAACATATTTTACGAAAAGTCGTAAGAAATAAAATTTTTTTAATCAAAACTAAAATATCCTCGAAATCATTGAAGAAGAAGTACCTTATCAGACGAAAATATGCCTTATCTAATAAGAGACATTTAAATTTTTTTTAATTGCATAAATGGGTTGCATTTTATTCAGAATTAATAGTTTTTTACAATGACAAAAAATTCGTTTAATTTTTTTCCATTAAATACTAGAATTATAGAAAAGTACTTTGCGAAAAGAATCGGCAGTAGGACGGAAACGTGTTGACCACCGATTAGTTTTTTGCTAATAACTCCTGCATCCTTCGACGGACTTCTTCGACTAAGAGCTGGATGGAAAGCTTATCTGTTCCTCTTTCAGATGGCATTAACATATTTTACGAAAAGTCGTAAGAAATAAAATTTTTTTTATCAAAACTAAAATATCCTCGAAATTATTGAAGAAGAAGTACCTTATCAGACGAAAATATGCCTTATCTAATAAGAGACATCTAAATTTTTTTAATTGCATAAATGGGTGTCATTTTATTCAGAATTAATAGTTTTTTACATGGACAAAAAATTCGTTTAATTTTTTCCCATTAAATACTAGAATTATAGAAAAGTACTTTGCGAAAAGAATCGGCAGTAGGACGGAAACGTGTTGACCACGGATTAGTTTTTTGCTAATAACTCTTGCATCCTTCGACCGACTTCTTCGCCTAAGAGCTCGATGGAAAGCTTATCTGTTCCTATTTCAAATGGCATTAACATATTATACGAAAAGTCGTAAGAAATAAAATTTTTTTTATCAAAACTAAAATATCCTCGAAATCATTGCAGAAGAAGTACCTTGAAAGACGAAAATATGCCTTATCTAATAAGAGACAACAAATTTTTTTAATTGTATAAATGGGTGGCATTTTATTCAGAATTAATAGTTTTTTACATGGACAAAAAATTCGTTTAATTTTTTCCCATTAAATACTAGAATTATAGAAAAGTACTTTGCGAAAAGAATCGGCAGTAGGACGGAAACGTGTTGACCACGGATAAGTTTTTTGCTAATAACTCCTGCATCCTTCGACCGACTTCTGCGACTAAGAGTTCGATGGAAGGCTTATCTGTTCCTCTTTCAGATGGCATTAACATATTTTACGAAAAGTCGTAAGATATAAAATTTTTTTGATCAAAACTGAAATATCGTCGAAATCATTAAAGAAGAAGTACCTTATCAGACGAAAATATGCCTTATCTAATAAGAGACATCTAAATTTTTTTAATTGCATAAATGGGTGGCATTTTATTCAGAATTAATAGTGTTTTACATGTACAAAAAATTCATTTAATTTTTTTCCATTAGAATTATAGAAAAGTACTTCGCGAAAAGAATCGGCAGTAGGACGGAATCGTGTTGACCACCGATTAGTTTTTTGCTAAAAACTCATGCATCCTTCGACCGACTTCTTCGACTAAAACCTCGATGGAAAGCTTATCTGTTCCTCTTTCAGATGGCATTAACATATTTTACGAATAGTCGAAAGAAATAAAATTTTTTTGATCAAAACTAAAATATCCTCGAATTCATTGAAGAACAATTATCTTATCGGACGAAAATATGCCTTATCTAATAAGAGACATTAAATTTCTTTTAATTGCATAAATGGGCGGCATTTTATTCAGAATTAATAGTTTTCTACATGGACAAAAAATTCGTTTAATGATTTCCCATTAAATTCTAGAATTATAGAAAAGTACTTCGCGAAAAGAATTGGCAGTAGGACGGAAACGTGTTGACCACCGATTAGTTTTTTGCTTATAACTCTTGCATTAACATATTTTATGAAAAGTCGTAAGAAATAAAACTTTTTTGATCAAAACTAAAATATCCTCGAAATCATTGAAGAAGATGTACCTTATAAGACGAAAATATGCCTTATCTAATAAGACACATTTCAATTTTTTTAATTGCATAAATGGGCGGCATTTTATTCAGAATTAATAGTTTTTACATGGACAAAAATTATTCAGAATAAATAGTTTTTTACATGGACAAAAAATTCATTTAATTTTTTTCCATTAAATACTAGAATTATAGAAAAGTACTTTGCGAAAAGAATCGGCAGTAGGACTGAAACGTGTTGACCACCGATTAGTTTTTTGCTAATAACTCTTGCATACTTCGACCGACTTCTTCGACTAAGAGCTGGATGGAAAGCTTATCTGTTCCTCTTTCAGATGGCATTAACATATTTTACGAAAAGTCGTAAGAAATAAAACTTTTTTGATCAAAACTAAAATATCCTCGAAATCATTGAAGAAGAAGTACCTTATAAGACGAAAATATGCCTTATCTAATAAGACACATTTCAATTTTTTTAATTGCATAAATGGGCGGCATTTTATTCAGAATTAATAGTTTTTTACATGGACAAAAATTATTCAGAATAAATAGTTTTTTACATGGACAAAAAATTCATTTAATTTTTTTCCATTAAATACTAGAATTATAGAAAAGTACTTTGCGAAAAGAATCGGCAGTAGGACTGAAACGTGTTGACCACCGATTAGTTTTTTGCTAATAACTCTTGCATACTTCGACCGACTTCTTCGACTAAGAGCTGGATGGAAAGCTTATCTGTTCCTCTTTCAGATGGCATTAACATATTATACGAAAAGTCGTAAGATATAAAATTTTTTTGATCAAAACTGAAATATCCTCGAAATCATTAAAGAAGAAGTACCTTATCAGACGAAAATATGCCTTATCTAATAAGAGACATCTAAATTTTTTTAATTGCATAAATGGGTGGCATTTTATTCAGAATTAATAGTGTTTTACATGGACAAAAAATTTGTTTAATGATTTCCCATTAAATTCTAGAATTATAGAAAAGTACTTTGCGAAAAGAATCGGCAGTAGGACTGAAACGTGTTGACCACCGATTAGTTTTTTGCTAATAACTCTTGCATCCTTCGACCGACTTCTTCGACTAAGAGCTGGATGGAAAGCTTATCTGTTCCTCTTTCAGATGGCATTAACATATTTTACGAATAGTCGAAAGAAATAAAATTTTTTTGATCAAAACTAAAATATCCTCGAAATCATTAAAGAAGAAGTACCTTATCAGACGAAAATATGCCTTATCTAATAAGAGACATCTAAATTTTTTTAATTGCATAAATGGGTGGCATTTTATTCAGAATTAATAGTGTTTTACATGGACAAAAAATTCGTTTAATTTTTTCCCATTAAATACTAGAATTATAGAAAAGTACTTTGCGAAAAGAATCGGCAGTAGGACTGAAACGTGTTGACCACCGATTAGTTTTTTGCTAATAAATCTTGCATCCTTCGACCGACTTCTTCGACTAAGAGCTCGATGGAAAGCTTATCTGTTCCTCTTTCAAATGGTATTAACATATTTTACGAAAAGTCGTAAGAAATAAATTTTTTTTGATCAAAACTAAAATATCCTCGAAATCATTGAAGAAGAAGTACCTTATCAGACGAAAATATGCTTTATCTAATAAGAGACATTTAAATTTTTTTAATTGCATAAATGTGTGGCATTTTATTCAGAATTAATAGTTTTTTAAAATGGACAAATAATTCGTTTAATTTTTTCCCTTTTTATACTAGAATTATAGAAAAGTACTTTGCGAAAAGAATCGGCAGTAGGACAGAAACGTGTTGAAAACCGATTAGTTTTTTGCTAATAACTCTTGTATCCTTCGACCCACTTCTTCGAATAAGAGCTCGATGGAAAGCTTATCTGTTCCTCTTTCAAATGGTATTAACATATTTTACGAAAAGTCATAAGAAATAAAATTATTTTGATCAAAATTAAAATATCCTCGAAATCATTGAAGAAGAAGTACCTTATCAGACGAAAATATGCCTTATCTAATAAGAGACATTTAAATTTTTTTAATTGCATAAATGGGCGGCATTTTATTCAGAATTAATAGTTTTTTACATGGTCAAAAAATTCGTTAAATTTTTTTCCATTAAATACTAGAATTATAGAAAAGTCCTTTGCGTAACGAATCGGCAGTAGGACGGAATCGTGTTGACCACCGAAAAGTTTTTTGCTAATAACTCTTGCATCCTTCGACCGACTTCTTCGACTAAGAGCTCGATGGAAAGCTTATCTGTTCGTTTTTGAGATGGCATTAACATATTTTACGAAAAGTCGTAAGAAATAAAATTGTTTTGATCAAAACTAAAATATCCTCGAAATCATTGAAGAAGAAGTACCTTATCAGACGAAAATATGCTTTATCTAATAAGAGACATTTAAATTTTTTTAATTGCATAAATGTGTGGCATTTTATTCAGAATTAATAGTTTTTTAAAATGGACAAATAATTCGTTTAATTTTTTCCCTTTTTATACTAGAATTATAGAAAAGTACTTTGCGAAAAGAATCGGCAGTAGGACAGAAACGTGTTGAAAACCGATTAGTTTTTTGCTAATAACTCTTGTATCCTTCGACCCACTTCTTCGAATAAGAGCTCGATGGAAAGCTTATCTGTTCCTCTTTCAAATGGTATTAACATATTTTACGAAAAGTCATAAGAAATAAAATTATTTTGATCAAAATTAAAATATCCTCGAAATCATTGAAGAAGAAGTACCTTATCAGACGAAAATATGCCTTATCTAATAAGAGACATTTAAATTTTTTTAATTGCATAAATGGGCGGCATTTTATTCAGAATTAATAGTTTTTTACATGGTCAAAAAATTCGTTAAATTTTTTTCCATTAAATACTAGAATTATAGAAAAGTCCTTTGCGTAACGAATCGGCAGTAGGACGGAATCGTGTTGACCACCGAAAAGTTTTTTGCTAATAACTCTTGCATCCTTCGACCGACTTCTTCGACTAAGAGCTCGATGGAAAGCTTATCTGTTCGTTTTTGAGATGGCATTAACATATTTTACGAAAAGTCGTAAGAAATAAAATTGTTTTGATCAAAACTAAAATATCCTCGAAATCATTGAAGAAGAAGTACCTTATCAGACGAAAATATGCCTTATCTAATAAGAGACATTTAAATTTTTTTAATTGCATAAATGGGCGGCATTTTATTCAGTTTTTTACATGGACAAAAAATTCGTTTAATTTTTTCCCATTAAATACTAGAATTATAGAAAAGCACTCTCCGAAAAGAATCGGCAGTGGGACGGAGCCGTGTTGACCACCGATTAGTTTTTTGCTAATAACTCTTTCATCCTTCGACCGACTTCTTCGACTAAAAACTCGATGGAAAGCTTATTTGTTGTTCTTGCAGATGGCATTAACATATTTTACGAAAAGTCGTATGAAATAAAATTTTTTTTATCAAAACTAAAATATCGTCGAAATCATTGAAGAAGAAGTACCTTATCAGACGAAAATATGCTTTATCTAATAAGAGACATTTAAATTTTTTTAATTGCATAAATGTGTGGCATTTTATTCAGAATTAATAGTTTTTTAAAATGGACAAATAATTCGTTTAATTTTTTCCCTTTTTATACTAGAATTATAGAAAAGTACTTTGCGAAAAGAATCGGCAGTAGGACAGAAACGTGTTGAAAACCGATTAGTTTTTTGCTAATAACTCTTGTATCCTTCGACCCACTTCTTCGAATAAGAGCTCGATGGAAAGCTTATCTGTTCCTCTTTCAAATGGTATTAACATATTTTACGAAAAGTCATAAGAAATAAAATTATTTTGATCAAAATTAAAATATCCTCGAAATCATTGAAGAAGAAGTACCTTATCAGACGAAAATATGCCTTATCTAATAAGAGACATTTAAATTTTTTTAATTGCATAAATGGGCGGCATTTTATTCAGAATTAATAGTTTTTTACATGGTCAAAAAATTCGTTAAATTTTTTTCCATTAAATACTAGAATTATAGAAAAGTCCTTTGCGTAACGAATCGGCAGTAGGACGGAATCGTGTTGACCACCGAAAAGTTTTTTGCTAATAACTCTTGCATCCTTCGACCGACTTCTTCGACTAAGAGCTCGATGGAAAGCTTTTCTGTTCGTTTTTGAGATGGCATTAACATATTTTACGAAAAGTCGTAAGAAATAAAATTGTTTTGATCAAAACTAAAATATCCTCGAAATCATTGAAGAAGAAGTACCTTATCAGACGAAAATATGCCTTATCTAATAAGAGACATTTAAATTTTTTTAATTGCATAAATGGGCGGCATTTTATTCAGTTTTTTACATGGACAAAAAATTCGTTTAATTTTTTCCCATTAAATACTAGAATTATAGAAAAGCACTCTCCGAAAAGAATCGGCAGTGGGACGGAGCCGTGTTGACCACCGATTAGTTTTTTGCTAATAACTCTTTCATCCTTCGACCGACTTCTTCGACTAAAAACTCGATGGAAAGCTTATTTGTTGTTCTTGCAGATGGCATTAACATATTTTACGAAAAGTCGTATGAAATAAAATTTTTTTTATCAAAACTAAAATATCCTCGAAATCATTGAAGAAGAAGTACCTTATCACACGAAAATATGCCTTATCTAATAAGAGACATTTTAATTTTCTTAATTGCATAAATGGGCGGCATTTTATTCAGAATTAATAGTTTCTTACATGGACAAAAAATTCGTTTAATTTTTTTCCATTAAATACTAGAATTATAGAAAAGTACTTTGCGAAAAGAATCGGCAGTAGGACGGAAACGTGTTGACCACCGATTAGTTTTTTCCTAATAACTCTTGCATCCTTCGACCGACTTCTTCGACTAAGAGCTCGATGGAAAGCTTATCTATTCCTCTTTCAGATGGAATTAACATATTTTACGAATAGTCGTAAGAAATAAAATTTGTTTGATCAAAACTAAAATATCCTCGAAATCATTGAAGAAGAAGTACCTTATGAGACGAAAATATGCTTTATCTAATAAGAGACATTTAAATTTTTTTAATTGCATAAATGTGTGGCATTTTATTCAGAATTAATAGTTTTTTAAAATGGACAAATAATTCGTTTAATTTTTTTCCATTAAATACTAGAATTATAGAAAAGTACTTTGCGAAAAGAATCGGCAGTAGGACGGAATCGTGTTGACCACCGATTAGTTTTTTGCTAATAACTCTTGCATCCTTCAAACGACTTCTTCGACTAAGAGCTCGATGGAAAGCTTATCTGTTCCTCTTTCAAATGGTATTAACATATTTTACGAAAAGTCGTAAGAAATAAAATTGTTTTGATCAAAACTAAAATATCCTCGAAATCATTGAAGAAGAAGTACCTTATCAGACGAAAATATGCCTTATCTAATAAGAGACATTTAAATTTTTTTAATTGCATAAATGGGCGGCATTTTATTCAGTTTTTTACATGGACAAAAAATTCGTTTAATTTTTTCCCATTAAATACTAGAATTATAGAAAAGCACTCTCCGAAAAGAATCGGCAGTAGGACGGAGCCGTGTTGACCACCGATTAGTTTTTTGCTAATAACTCTTGTATCCTTCGACCCACTTCTTCGAATAAGAGCTCGATGGAAAGCTTATCTGTTCCTCTTTCAGATGGCATTAACATATTTTACGAAAAGTAGTAAGAAATAAAATTGTTTTGATCAAAACTAAAATATCCTCGAAATCATTGAAGAATAAGTACCTTATCAGACGAAAATATGCCTTATCTAATAAGAGACATTTAAATTTTTTTAATTGCATAAATGGGCGGCATTTTATTCAGAATTAATAGTTTTTTACATGGTCAAAATATTCGTTAAATTTTTTTCCATTAAATACTAGAATTATAGAAAAGTCCTTTGCGTAACGAATCGGCAGTAGGACGGAATCGTGTTGACCACCGAAAAGTTTTTTGCTAATAACTCTTGCATCCTTCGACCGACTTCTTCGACTAAGAGCTCGATGGAAAGCTTATCTGTTCGTTTTTGAGATGGCATTAACATATTTTACGAAAAGTCGTAAGAAATAAAATTGTTTTGATCAAAACTAAAATATCCTCGAAATCATTGAAGAAGAAGTACCTTATCAGACGAAAATATGCCTTAGCTAATAAGAGACATTTAAATTTTTTTAATTGCATAAATGGGCGGCATTTTATTCAGTTTTTTACATGGACAAAAAATTCGTTTAATTTTTTCCCATTAAATACTAGAATTATAGAAAAGCACTCTCCGAAAAGAATCGGCAGTAGGACGGAGCCGTGTTGACCACCGATTAGTTTTTTGCTAATAACTCTTGCATCCTTCGACCGACTTCTTCGACTAAGAGCTCGATGGAAAGCTTATCTGTTCCTCTTTCAGATGGCATTAACATATTTTACGAAAAGTAGTAAGAAATAAAATTGTTTTGATCAAAACTAAAATATCCTCGAAATCATTGAAGAATAAGTACCTTATCAGACGAAAATATGCCTTATCTAATAAGAGACATTTAAATTTTTTTAATTGCATGAATGGGCGGCATTTTATTCAGAATTAATAGTTTTTTACATGGACAAAAAATTCGTTAAATTTTTTTCCATTAAGTACTAGAATTATAGAAAAGTCCTTTGCGAAACGAATCGGCAGTAGGACGGAAACATGTTGAACACCGATTAGTTTTTTGCTAATAACTCTTGCATCCTTCAACCGACTTCTTCGACTAAGAGCTCGATGGAAAGCTTATCTGTTCCTCTTTCAGATGGCATTAACATATTTTACGAAAAGTCGTAAGAAATAAAATTGTTTTGATCCAAACTAAAATATCCTCGAAATCATTGAAGAAGAAGTACCTTATCAAACGCAAATATGTCTTATCTTATAAGAGACATTTAAATGTTTTTAATTGCATAAATGGGCGGCATTTTATTCAGAATTAATAGTTTTTTACATGGACAAAAAATTCGTTTAATTTTTTTCCATTACATACTAGAATTATAGAAAAGTTCTTTGCGAAAAAAATCGGCAGTAGGACGGAGCCGTGTTGACCACCGATTAGTTTTTTGCTAATAACTCTTTCATCCTTCGACCGACTTCTTCGACTAAAAACTCGATGGAAAGCTTATTTGTTCCTCTTGCAGATGGCATTAACATATTTTACGAAAAGTCGTATGAAATAAAATTTTTTTTATCAAAACTAAAATATCCTCGAAATCATTGAAGAAGAAGTACCTTATCACACGAAAATATGCCTTATCTAATAAGAGACATTTAAATTTTTTTAATTGCATAAATGGGCGGCATTTTATTCAGAATTAATAGTTTCTTACATGGACAAAAAATTCGTTAAATTTTTTTCCATTAAATACTAGAATTATAGAAAAGTCCTTTGCGAAACGAATCGGCAGTAGGACGGAGCCGTGTTGACCACCGCTTAGTTTTTTGCTAATAACTCTTTCATCCTTCGACCGACTTCTTCGACTAAAAACTCGATGGAAAGCTTGTCTGTTCCTCTTTCAGATGGCATTAACATATTTTACGAAAAGTCGTAAGAAATAAAATTGTTTTGATCCAAACTAAAATATCCTCGAAATCATTGAAGAAGAAGTACCTTATCAGACGAAAATATGCCTTATATAATAAGAGACATTTAAATTTTTTTAATTGCATAAATGGGCGGCATTTTATTCAGAATTAATAGTTTCTTACATGGACAAAAAATTCGTTTAATTTTTTTCCATTAAATACTAGAATTATAGAAAAGTACTTTGCGAAAAGAATCGGCAGTAGGACGGAGCCGTGTTGACCACCGCTTAGTTTTTTGCTAATAACTCTTTCATCCTTCGACCGACTTCTTCGACTAAAAACTCGATGGAAAGCTTGTCTGTTCCTCTTTCAGATGGCATTAACATATTTTACGAAAAGTCGTAAGAAATAAAATTGTTTTGATCCAAACTAAAATATCCTCGAAATCATTGAAGAAGAAGTACCTTATCAGACGAAAATATGCCTTATATAATAAGAGACATTTAAATTTTTTTAATTGCATAAATGGGCGGCATTTTATTCAGAATTAATAGTTTCTTACATGGACAAAAAATTCGTTTAATTTTTTTCCATTAAATACTAGAATTATAGAAAAGTACTTTGCGAAAAGAATCGGCAGTAGGACGGAAACGTGTTGACCACCGATTAGTTTTTTCCTAATAACTCTTGCATCCTTCGACCGACTTCTTCGACTTAAAACTCGATGGAAAGCTTATTTGTTCCTCTTGCAGATGGCATTAACATATTTTACGAAAAGTCGTAAGAAATAAAATTTTTTTGATCAAAACTAAAATATCCTCGAAATCATTGAAGAAGAAGTACCTTATCAGACGAAAATATGCCTTATCTAATAAGAGACATTTAAATTTTTAATTGCATAAAATGGCGGCGTTTTATTCAGAATTAATAGTTTTTTACATGGACAAAAAATTCGTTTAATTTTTTTCCAATAACTACTGGAATTATAGAAAAGTACTTTGCGAAAAGAATCGGCAGTAGGATGGAAACGTGTTGACCACCGTTTAGTTTTTTGCTAATAACTCTTGCATCCTTCGACCGACTTTTTCGACTAAGAGCTCGATGGAAAGCTTATCTGTTCGTTTTTCAGATGGCATTAACATATTTTACGAAAACTCGTAAGAAATAAAATTTTTTTGATCAAAACTAAAATATCCTCGAAATCATTGAAGAAGAATTACCTTTTCAATCGAAAATATGCCTTATCTAATAAGAGACATTTACATTTTTTTAATTGCATAAATGGGCGGCATTTTATTCAGAATTAATAAATTTTTACATGGACAAAAAATTCGTTTATTTTTTTCCCATTAAATACTAGAATTATAGAAAAGTACTTCGCGAAAAGAATCGGCAGTAGGACGGAAACGTGTTGACCACCGATTAGTTTTTTGCTTATAACTCTTGCATCCTTCGACCGACTTCTTCGACTAAGAGCTCGATGGAAAGCTTATCTGTTCCTCTTTCAGATGGCATTAACATATTTTACGAAAAGTCGTAAGAAATAAAATTTTTTTTATCAAAACTAAAATATCCTCGAAATCATTGAAGAAGAAGTTCCTTATAAGACGAAAATATGCCTTATCTAATAAGACACATTTAAATTTTTTTAATTGCATAAATGTGTGGCATTTTATTCAGAATTAATAGTTTTTTAAAATGGACAAATAATTCGTTTAATTTTTTCCCATTTTATACTAGAATTATAGAAAAGTACTTTGCGAAAAGAATCGGCAGTAGGACAGAAACGTGTTGAAAACCGATTAGTTTTTTGCTAATAACTCTTGTATCCTTCGACCCACTTCTTCGACTAAGAGCTCGATGGAAAGCTTATCTGTTCCTCTTTCAGATGGCATTAACATATTTTACGAAAAGTCATAAGAAATAAAATTTTTTTGATCAAAATTAAAATATCCTCGAAATCATTGAAGAAGAAGTACCTTATCAGACGAAAATATGCCTTATCTAATAAGAGACATTTAAATTTTTTTAATTGCATAAATGGGCGGCATTTTATTCAGAATTAATAGTTTTTTACATGGTCAAAAAATTCGTTAAATTTTTTTCCATTATATACTAGAATTATAGAAAAGTCCTTTGCGAAACGATTCGGCAGTAGGACGGAAACGTGTTGACCACCGATTAGTTTTTTGCTAATAACTCTTGCATCCCTCGACCGACTTCTTCGACTATGTGCTCAATGGAAAGCTTATCTGTTCCTCTTTCAGATGGCATTAACATATTTTACGAAAAGTCGTAAGAAATAAAATTGTTTTGATCAAAATTAAAATATCCTCGAAATCATTGAAGAAGAAGTACCTTATCAGACGAAAATATGCCTTATCTAATAAGAGACATTTAAATTTTTTTAATTGCATAAATGGGCGGCATTTTATTCAGAATTATTAGTTTTTTACTTGGACAAAAAATTCGTTAAATTTTTTTCGATTAAATACTAGAATTATAGAAAAGTCCTTTGCGAAACGAATCGGCAGTGTGACGGAGCCGTGTTGACCACCGATTAGTTTTTTGCTAATAACTCTGTCATCCTTCGACCGACTTCTTCGACTAAAAACTCGATGGAAAGCTTATTTGTTCCTCTTGCAGATGGCATTAACATATTTTACGAAAAGTCGTAAGAAATAAAATTTTTTTGATCAAAACTAAAATATCCTCGAAATCATTGAAGAAGAAGTACCTTATCAGACGAAAATATGCCTTATCTAATAATAGACATTTAAATTTTTTTAATTGCATAAATGGGCGGCATTTTATTCAGTTTTTTACATGGACAAAAAATTCGTTTAATTTTTTCCCATTAAATACTAGAATTATAGAAAAGTCCTTTGCGAAACGAATCGGCAGTAGGACGGAAACATGTTGAACACCGATTAGTTTTTGCTAATAACTCTTGCATCCTTCGACCGACTTCTTCGACTAAGAGCTCGATGGAAAGCTTATTTGTTCCTCTTGCAGATGGCATTAACATATTTTACGAAAAGTCGTAAGAAATGAAATTTTTTTGATCATAACTAAAATATCCCCGAAATCATTGAAGAAGAAGTACCTTATCAGACGAAAATATGCCTTATCTAGTAAGAGACATTTAAATTTTTTTAATTGCATGAATGGGCGGCATTTTATTCAGAATTAATAGTTTTTTACATGGGCAAAAAATTCGTTAAATTTTTTTCCATTAAATACTAGAGTTATAGAAAAGTCCTTTGCGAAACGAATCGGCAGTAGGACGGAAACATGTTGAACACCGATTAGCTTTTTGCTAATAACTCTTGCATCCTTCAACCGACTTCTTCGACTAAGAGCTCGATGGAAAGCTTGTCTGTTCCTCTTTCAGATGGCATTAACATATTTTACGAAAAGTCGTAAGAAATAAAATTGTTTTGATCCAAACTAAAATATCCTCGAAATCATTGAAGAAGAAGTACCTTATCAAACGAAAATATGTCTTATCTAATAAGAGACATTTATATTTTTTTAATTGCATAAATGGGCGGCATTTTATTCAGAATTAATAGTTTTTTACAGGGACAAAAAATTCGTTTAATTTTTTTCCATTATATACTAGAATTATAGAAAAGTACTTTGCGAAAAAAATCGGCAGTGGGACGGAGCCGTGTTGACCACCGATTAGTTTTTTGCTAATAACTCTTTCATCCTTCGACCGACTTCTTCGACTAAAAACTCGATGGAAAGCTTATCTGTTCCTCTTTCAGATGGCATTAACATATTTTACGAAAAGTCGTAAGAAATAAAATTGTTTTGATCAAAACGAAAATATCCTCGAAATCATTGAAGAAGAAGTACCTTATCACACGAAAATATGCCTTATCTAATAAAAGACATTTAAATTTTTTTAATTGCATAAATGGGCGGCATTTTATTCAGAATTAATAGTTTCTTACATGGACAAAAAATTCGTTAAATTTGTTTTCATTAAATACTAGAATTATAGAAAAGTACTTTGCGAAAAGAATCGGCAGTAGGACGGAAACGTGTTGACCACCGATTAGTTTTTTGCTAATAACTCTTGCATCCTTCGACCGACTTCTTCGACTAAGAGCTCGATGGAAAGCTTATCTATTCCTCTTTCAGATGGCATTAACATATTTTACGAATAGTCGTAAGAAATAAAATTGTTTTGATCAAAACGAAAATATCCTCGAAATCATTGAAGAAGAAGTACCTTATCACACGAAAATATGCCTTATCTAATAAAAGACATTTAAATTTTTTTAATTGCATAAATGGGCGGCATTTTATTCAGAATTAATAGTTTCTTACATGGACAAAAAATTCGTTAAATTTTTTTTCATTAAATACTAGAATTATAGAAAAGTACTTTGCGAAAAGAATCGGCAGTAGGACGGAAACGTGTTGACCACCGATTAGTTTTTTGCTAATAACTCGTGCATCCTTCGACCGACTTCTTCGACAAAGAGCTCGATGGAAAGCTTATCTATTCCTCTTTCAGATGGCATTAACATATTTTACGAATAGTCGTAAGAAATAAAATTTGTTTGATCAAAACTAAAATATCCTCGAAATCATTGAAGAAGTATCCTATCAGACGAAAATATGCCTTATCTAATAAGAGACATTTAAATTTTCTTAATTGCATAAATGGACGGCATTTTATTCATTAGTAATAGTTTCTTACATGGACAAAAAATTCGTTTAATTTTTTCCCATTAAATACTAGAATTATAGAAAAGTACTTTGGGAAAAGAATCGGCAGTAGGACGGAAACGTGTTGACCACCGATAAGTTTTTTGCTAATAACTCTTGCATTCTTCGACCGACTTCTTCGAATAAGAGCTCGATGGAAAGCTTATGGCATTAACATATTTTACGAAAAGTCGTAAGAAATAAAATTGTTTTGATCAAAACTAAAATATCATCGAAATCATTGAAGAAGAAGTACCTTATCAGATGAAAATATGTCGTATCTAATAAGAGACATTTAAATTTTTTTAATTGCATAAATGGGCGGCATTTTATTCAGAATTAATAGTTTTTTACATGGACAAAAAATTCGTTTAATTTTTTCCCATTAAATACTAGAATTATAGAAAAGTACTTTGCGAAAAGAATCGGCAGTAGGACGGAATCGTGTTGACCACCGATTAGTTTTTTGCTAATAACTCTTGCATCCTTCGACCGACTTCTTCGACTTAAAACTCGATGGAAAGCTTATTTGTTCCTCTTGCAGATGGCTTTAACATATTTTAACATATTTTAAGAAATAAAATTTTTTTGATCAACACTAAAATATCCTCGAAATCATTGAAGAAGAAGTACCTTATCAGACGAAAATATGCCTTATCTAATAAGAGACATTTAAATTTTTTTAATTGCATAAATGGGCGGCATTTTATTCAGAATTAATAGTTTTTTACATGGACAAAAAATTCGTTTAATTTTTTCCCATTAAATACTAGAATTATAGAAAAGTACTTTGCGAAAAGAATCGGCAGTAGGACGAAGCCGTGTTGACCACCGATTAGTTTTTGCTAATAACTCTTGCAACCTTCGACCGACTTCTTCGACTAAGAGCTCGATGGAAGGATTATCTGTTCCTCTTTCAGATGGCATTAACATATTCTACGAAAAGTCGTAAGAAATAAAATTGTTTTGATCAAAACTAAAATATCCTCAAAATCATTGAAGAAGAAGTACCTTATCACACGAAAAAATGCCTTATCTAATAAGAGACATTTAAATTTTTTTAATTGCATAAATGGGCGGCATTTTATTCAGAATTAATAGTTTCTTACATGGACAAAAAATTCGTTTAATTTTTTTCCATTAAATACTAGAATTATAGAAAAGTACTTTGCGAAAAGAATCGGCAGTAGGACGGAATCGTGTTGACCACCGATTATTTTTTTGCTAATCACTCTCGCATCCTTCGACCGACTTCTCGCTCGATGGAATGCTTATCTGTTCCTCTTTCAGATGGCATTAACATATTTTACGAAAAGTCGTAAGAAATAAAATTGTTTTGATCAAAACGAAAATATCCTCATAATCATTGAAGAAGAAGTACCTTTTCAGACGAAAATATGCCTTATCTAATAAGAGACATATAAATTTTTAATTGCATAAAATGGCGGCGTTTTATTCAGAATTAATAGTTTTTTACCTGGACATAAAATTCGTTTAATTTTTTCCCATTAAATACTAGAATTATAGAAAAGTACTTTGCGAAAAGAATTGGCAGTAGGACGGAAACGTGTTGACCACCGATTAGTTTTTTGCTAATAACTCTTGCATCCTTCGACCGACTTCTTTGACTAAGAGCTCGATGGAAAGCTTATCTGTTCGTTTTTCAGATGGCATTAACATATTTTACGAAAAGTCGTAAGAAATAAAATTTTTTTGATCAAAACTAAAATATCCTCGAAATCATTGAAGAAGAAGTACCTTTTCAGTCGAAAATATGCCTTATCTAATAAGAGACATTTACATTTTTTTAATTGCATAAATGGGCGGCATTTTATTCAGAATTAATTAATTTTTACATGGACAAAAAATTCGTTTATTTTTTTCCCATTAAATACTAGAATTATAGAAAAGTACTTTGGGAAAAGAATCGGCAGTAGGTCGGAATCGTGTTGACCACCGATTAGTTTTTTGCTAATAACTCTTGCATCCGTCGACCGACTTCTTCGACTAAGAGCTCGATGGAAAGCTTGTCTGTTCCTCTTTCAGATGGCATTAACATATTTTTCGAAAAGTCGTAAGAAATAAATTTGTTTTGATCAAAACTAAAATATCGTCGAAATCATTTAAGAAGAAATACCTTATCAGACGAAAATATGCCTTATTTAATAAGAGACATTTAAATTTTTTTAATTGCATAAATGGGCGGCATTTTATTCAGAATTAATAGTTATTTACATGGATAAAAAATTCGTTTAATTTTTTCCCATTAAATACTAGAATTATAGAAAAGTACTTTGCGAAAAGAATCGGCAGTAGGACGGAAACGTGTTGACCACCGATTAGTTTTTTGCTAATAACTCTTGCATCCTTCGACCGACTTCTTCGACTATGTGCTCGATGGAAAGCTTATCTGTTCCTCTTTCAGATGGCATTAACATATTTTACTAATAGTTGTAAGAAATAAAATTGTTTTGATCAAAACTAAAATATCGTCGAAATCATTGAAGAAGAAATACCTTATCAGACGAAAATATGCCTTATTTAATAAGAGACATTTAAATTTTTTTAATTGCATAAATGGGCGGCATTTTATTCAGAATTAATAGTTTTTTACATGGACAAAAAATTCGTTAAATTTTTTTCCATTAAATAATAGAATTATAGAAAAGTCCTTTGCGAAAAGAATCGGCAGTAGAACGGAAACGTGTTGAACACCGATTAGTTTTTTGCTAATAACTCTTGCATCCTGCAACCGACTTCTTCGACTAAGAGCTCGATGGAAAGCTTGTGTGTTCCTCTTTCAGATGGCATTAACATATTTTACGAAAAGTCGTAAGAAATAAAATTGTTTTGATCCAAACTAAAATATCCTCGAATTCATTGAAGAAGAAGTACCTTATCAAACGAAAATATGTCTTATCTAATAAGAGACATTTAAATTTTTTTAATTGCATAAATGGGCGGCATTTTATTCAGAATTAATAGTTTCTTACATGGACAAAAAATTCGTTTAATTTTTTTCCATTAAATACTAGAATTATAGAAAAGTACTTTGCGAAAAGAATCGGCAGTAGGACGGAATCGTGTTGACCACCGATTATTTTTTTGCTAATCACTCTCGCATCCTTCGACCGACTTCTCGCTCGATGGAATGCTTATCTGTTCCTCTTTCAGATGGCATTGACATATTTTACGAAAAGTCGTAAGAAATAAAATTGTTTTGATCAAAACGAAAATATCCTCATAATCATTGAAGAAGAAGTACCTTTTCAGACGAAAATATGCCTTATCTAATAAGAGACATATAAATTTTTAATTGCATAAAATGGCGGCGTTTTATTCAGAATTAATAGTTTTTTACCTGGACATAAAATTCGTTTAATTTTTTCCCATTAAATACTAGAATTATAAAAAAGTACTTTGCGAAAAGAATTGGCAGTAGGACGGAAACGTGTTGACCACCGATTAGTTTTTTGCTAATAACTCTTGCATCCTTCGACCGACTTCTTTGACTAAGAGCTCGATGGAAAGCTTATCTGTTCGTTTTTCAGATGGCATTAACATATTTTACGAAAAGTCGTAAGAAATAAAATTTTTTTGATCAAAACTAAAATATCCTCGAAATCATTGAAGAAGAAGTACCTTTTCAGTCGAAAATATGCCTTATCTAATAAGAGACATTTACATTTTTTTAATTGCATAAATGGGCGGCATTTTATTCAGAATTAATAAATTTTTACATGGACAAAAAATTCGTTTATTTTTTTCCCATTAAATACTAGAATTATAGAAAAGTACTTTGGGAAAAGAATCGGCAGTAGGTCGGAATCGTGTTGACCACCGATTAGTTTTTTGCTAATAACTCTTGCATCCGTCGACCGACTTCTTCGACTAAGAGCTCGATGGAAAGCTTGTCTGTTCCTCTTTCAGATGGCATTAACATATTTTTCGAAAAGTCGTAAGAAATAAATTTGTTTTGATCAAAACTAAAATATCGTCGAAATCATTTAAGAAGAAATACCTTATCAGACGAAAATATGCCTTATTTAATAAGAGACATTTAAATTTTTTTAATTGCATAAATGGGCGGCATTTTATTCAGAATTAATAGTTATTTACATGGATAAAAAATTCGTTTAATTTTTTCCCATTAAATACTAGAATTATAGAAAAGTACTTTGCGAAAAGAATCGGCAGTAGGACGGAAACGTGTTGACCACCGATTAGTTTTTTGCTAATAACTCTTGCATCCTTCGACCGACTTCTTCGACTATGTGCTCGATGGAAAGCTTATCTGTTCCTCTTTCAGATGGCATTAACATATTTTACTAATAGTTGTAAGAAATAAAATTGTTTTGATCAAAACTAAAATATCGTCGAAATCATTGAAGAAGAAATACCTTATCAGACGAAAATATGCCTTATTTAATAAGAGACATTTAAATTTTTTTAATTGCATAAATGGGCGGCATTTTATTCAGAATTAATAGTTTTTTACATGGACAAAAAATTTGTTAAATTTTTTTCTATTAAATAATAGAATTATAGAAAAGTCCTTTGCGAAACGAATCGGCAGTAGGATGGAAACGTGTTGAACACCGATTAGTTTTTTGCTAATAACTCTTGCATCCTGCAACCGACTTCTTCGACTAAGAGCTCGATGGAAAGCTTGTGTGTTCCTCTTTCAGATGGCATTAACATATTTTACGAATAGTCGTAAGAAATAAAATTGTTTTGATCCAAACTAAAATATCCTCGAAATCATTGAAAAAGAAGTACCTTATCAAACGAAAATATGTCTTATCTAATAAGAGACATTTAAATTTTTTTAATTGCATAAATGGGCGGCATTTTATTCAGAATTAATAGTTTTTTACATGGATAAGAAATTCGTTTAATTTTTTCCCATTAAATACTAGAATTATAGACAAGTACTTTGCGAAAAGAATCGGCAGTAGGACGGAAACGTGTTGACCACCGATAAGTTTTTTGCTAATAACTCTTGCATCCTTCGACCGACTTCTTCGACTAAGAGCTCGATGGAAAGCTTTTCTGTTCCTCTTTCAGATGGCATTAACATATTTTACGAAAAGTAGTAAGAAATAAAATTGTTTTGATCAAAACTAAAATATCCTCGAAATCATTGAAGAAGAAGTACCTTATCAGACGAAAATATGCCTTATCTAATAAGAGACATTTAAATTTTTTTAATGTCATGAATGGGCGGCATTTTATTCAGAATTAATAGTTTTTTACATGGACAAAAAATTCGTTAAATTTTTTTTTATTAAATACTAGAATTATAGAAAAGTCCTTTGCGAAACGAATCGGCAGTAGGACGGAAACGTGTTAAACACCGATTAGTTTTTTGCTAATAACTCTTGCATCCTTCAACCGACTTCTTCGACTAAGAGCTCGATGGAAAGCTTGTCTGTTCCTCTTTCAGATGGCATTAACATATTTTACGAAAAGTCGTAAGAAATAAAATTGTTTTGATCCAAACTAAAATATCCTCGAAATCATTGAAGAAGAAGTACCTTATCAAACGAAAATATGTCTTATCTAATAAGAGACATTTAAATTTTTTTAATTGCATAAATGGGCGGCATTTTATTCAGAATTAATAGTTTTTTACATGGATAAAAAATTCGTTTAATTTTTTCCCATTAAATACTAGAATTATAGAAAAGTACTTTGCGAAAAGAATCGGCAGTAGGACGGAAACGTGTTGACCACCGATTAGTTTTTTGCTAATAACTCTTGCATCCTTCGACCGACTTCTTCGACTAAGAGCTCGATGGAAAGCTTATCTGTTCCTCTTTCAGATGGCATTAACATATTTTACGAAAAGTAGTAAGAAATACAATTTTTTTGATCAAAACTAAAATATCCTCGAAATCATTGAAGAAGAAGTACATTATCAGACGAAAATATGCCTTATCTAATAAGAGACATTTAAATTTTTTTAATTGCATAAATGGGCGGCATTTTATTCAGAATTAATAGTTTTTTACATGGACAAAAAATTCGTTTAATTTTTTCCCATTTAATATTAGAATTATAGAAAAGTACTTTGCGAAAAGAATCGGCAGTAGGACGGAGCCGTGTTGACCACCGATTAGTTTTTTGCTAATAACTCTTGCATCCTTCGACCGACTTCTTCGACTAAGAGCTCGATGGAAAGCTTATCTGTTCCTCTTTCAGATGGCATTAACATATTTTACGAAAAGTCGTAAGAAATAAAATTGTTTTGATCAAAACTAAAATATCATCGAAATCATTGAAGAAGAAGTACCTTATCAGACGAAAATATGTCTTATCTAATAAGAGACATTTAAATCTTTTTAAATGCATAAATGGGCGGCATTTTATTCAGAATTAATAGTTTTTTACATGGACAAAAAATTCGTTTAATTTTTTCCCATTAAATACTAGAATTATAGAAAAGTACTTTGCGAAAAAAATCGGCAGTAGGACGGAATCGTGTTGTCCACCGATTATTTTTTTGCTAATCACTCTTGCATCCTTCGACCGACTTCTTCGACTAAGAGCTCGATGGAAAGCTTATCTGTTCCTCTTTCAGATGGCATTAACATATTTTACGAATAGTCGTAAGAAATAAAATTTGTTTGATCAAAACTAAAATATCCTCGAAATCATTGAAGAAGAAGTACCTTTTCAGACGAAAATATGCCTTATCTAATAAGAGACATATAAATTTTTAATTGCATAAAATGGCGGCGTTTTATTCAGAATTAATAGTTCTTTACCTGGACATAAAATTCGTTTAATTTTTTCCCATTAAATACTAGAATTATAGAAAAGTACTTTGCGAAAAGAATTGGCAGTAGGACGGAAACGTGTTGACCACCGATTAGTTTTTTGCTAATAACTCTTGCATCCTTCGACCGACTTCTTTGACTAAGAGCTCGATGGAAAGCTTATCTGTTCGTTTTTCAGATGGCATTAACATATTTTACGAAAAGTCGTAAGAAATAAAATTTTTTTGATCAAAACTAAAATATCCTCGAAATCATTGAAGAAGAAGTACCTTTTCAGTCGAAAATATGCCTTATCTAATAAGAGACATTTACATTTTTTTAATTGCATAAATGGGCGGCATTTTATTCAGAATTAATAAATTTTTACATGGACAAAAAATTCGTTTAATTTTTTCCCATTTAATATTAGAATTATAGAAAAGTACTTTGCGAAAAGAATCGGCAGTAGGACGGAAACGTGTTGACCACCGATTAGTTTTTTGCTAATAACTCTTGCATCCTTCGACCGACTTCTTCGACTATGTGCTCGATGGAAAGCTTATCTGTTCCTCTTTCAGATGGCATTAACATATTTTACTAATAGTTGTAAGAAATAAAATTGTTTTGATCAAAACTAAAATATCGTCGAAATCATTGAAGAAGAAATACCTTATCAGACGAAAATATGCCTTATTTAATAAGAGACATTTAAATTTTTTTAATTGCATAAATGGGCGGCATTTTATTCAGAATTAATAGTTTTTTACATGGACAAAAAATTCGTTAAATTTTTTTCCATTAAATAATAGAATTATAGAAAAGTCCTTTGCGAAACGAATCGGCAGTAGGACGGAAACGT
Source organism: Phortica okadai (assembly GCA_034638295.1). Classification (NCBI taxonomy): domain Eukaryota; kingdom Metazoa; phylum Arthropoda; class Insecta; order Diptera; family Drosophilidae; genus Phortica; species Phortica okadai. The sequence continues at coordinate 17,924,382 of CM067852.1, forward strand.
GTTAAACACCGATTAGTTTTTTGCTAATAACTCTTGCATCCTTCGACCGACTTCTTCGACTAAGAGCTCGATGGAAAGCTTATCTGTTCCTCTTTCAGATGGCATTAACATATTTTACGAAAAGTCATAAGAAATAAAATTGTTTTGATCCAAACTAAAATATCCTCGAATTCATTGAAGAAGAAGTACCTTATCAAACGAAAATATGTCTTATCTAATAAGAGACATTTAAATTTTTTTAATTGCATAAATGGGCGGCATTTTATTCAGAATTAATAGTTTTTTACATGGATAAAAAATTCATTTAATTTTTTCCCATTAAATACTAGAATTATAGACAAGTACTTTGCGAAAAGAATCGGCAGTAGGACGGAAACGTGTTGACCACCGATTAGTTTTTTGCTAATAACTCTTGCATCCTTCGACCGACTTCTTCGACTAAGAGCTCGATGGAAAGCTTATCTGTTCCTCTTTCAGATGGCATTAACATATTTTACGAAAAGTAGTAAGAAATAAAATTTTTTTGATCAAAACTAAAATATCCTCGAAATCATTGAAGAAGAAGTACCTTATCAGACGAAAATATGCCTTATCTAATAAGAGACATTTAAATTTTTTTAATTGCATAAATGGGCGGCATTTTATTCAGAATTAATAGTTTTTTACATGGACAAAAAATTCGTTTAATTTTTTCCCATTTAATATTAGAATTATAGAAAAGTACTTTGCGAAAAGAATCGGCAGTAGGACGGAGCCGTGTTGACCACCGATTAGTTTTTTGCTAATAACTCTTGCATCCTTCGACCGACTTCTTCGACTAAGAGCTCGATGGAAAGCTTATCTGTTCCTCTTTCAGATGGCATTAACATATTTTACGAAAAGTCGTAAGAAATAAAATTGTTTTGATCAAAACTAAAATATCATCGAAATCATTGAAGAAGAAGTACCTTATCAGACGAAAATATGTCTTATCTAATAAGAGACATTTAAATTTTTTTAATTGCGCAAATAAGCGGCATTTTATTCAGAATTAATAGTTTGTTACATGGACAAAAAATTCGTTTAATTTTTTGCCATTAAATACTAGAATTATAGAAAAGTACTTTGCGAAAAGAATCGGCAGTAGGACGGAAACGTGTTGACCACCGATTAGTTTTTTGCTAATAACTCTTGCATCCTTCGACCGACTTCTTCGACTAAGAGCTCGATGGAAAGCTTGTCTGTTCCTCTTTCAGATGGCATTAACATATTTTACGAAAAGTAGTAAGAAATACAATTTTTTTGATCAAAACTAAAATATCCTCGAAATCATTGAAGAAGAAGTACCTTTTCAGACGAAAATATGCCTTATCTAATAAGAGACATATAAATTTTTAATTGCATAAAATGGCGGCGTTTTATTCAGAATTAATAGTTTTTTACCTGGACATAAAATTCGTTTAATTTTTTCCCATTAAATACTAGAATTATAGAAAAGTACTTTGCGAAAAGAATTGGCAGTAGGACGGAAACGTGTTGACCACCGATTAGTTTTTTGCTAATAACTCTTGCATCCTTCGACCGACTTCTTTGACTAAGAGCTCGATGGAAAGCTTATCTGTTCGTTTTTCAGATGGCATTAACATATTTTACGAAAAGTCGTAAGAAATAAAATTTTTTTGATCAAAACTAAAATATCCTCGAAATCATTGAAGAAGAAGTACCTTTTCAGTCGAAAATATGCCTTATCTAATAAGAGACATTTACATTTTTTTAATTGCATAAATGGGCGGCATTTTATTCAGAATAAATAAATTTTTACATGGACAAAAAATTCGTTTATTTTTTTCCCATTAAATACTAGAATTATAGAAAAGTACTTTGGGAAAAGAATCGGCAGTAGGACGGAATCGTGTTGACCACCGATTAGTTTTTTGCTAATAACTCTTGCATCCGTCGACCGACTTCTTCGACTAAGAGCTCGATGGAAAGCTTGTCTGTTCCTCTTTCAGATGGCATTAACATATTTTTCGAAAAGTCGTAAGAAATAAATTTGTTTTGATCAAAACTAAAATATCGTCGAAATCATTTAAGAAGAAATACCTTATCAGACGAAAATATGCCTTATTTAATAAGAGACATTTCAATTTTTTTAATTGCATAAATGGGCGGCATTTTATTCAGAATTAATAGTTATTTACATGGATAAAAAATTCGTTTAATTTTTTCCCATTAAATACTAGAATTATAGAAAAGTACTTTGCGAAAAGAATCGGCAGTAGGACGGAAACGTGTTGACCACCGATTAGTTTTTTGCTAATAACTCTTGCATCCTTCGACCGACTTCTTCGACTATGTGCTCGATGGAAAGCTTATCTGTTCCTCTTTCAGATGGCATTAACATATTTTACTAATAGTTGTAAGAAATAAAATTGTTTTGATCAAAACTAAAATATCGTCGAAATCATTGAAGAAGAAATACCTTATCAGACGAAAATATGCCTTATTTAATAAGAGTCATTTAAATTTTTTTAATTGCTTAAATGGGCGGCATTTTATTCAGAATTAATAGTTTTTTACATGGACAAAAAATTCGTTAAATTTTTTTCCATTAAATAATAGAATTATAGAAAAGTCCTTTGCGAAACGAATCGGCAGTAGGACGGAAACGTGTTGAACACCGATTAGTTTTTTGCTAATAACTCTTGCATCCTGCAACCGACTTCTTCGACTAAGAGCTCGATGGAAAGCTTGTGTGTTCCTCTTTCAGATGGCATTAACATATTTTACGAAAACTCGTAAGAAATAAAATTGTTTTGATCCAAACTAAAATATCATCGAAATCATTGAAGAAGAAGTACCTTATCAAACGAAAATATGTCTTATCTAATAAGAGACATTTAAATTTTTTTAATTGCATAAATGGGCGGCATTTTATTCAGAATTAATAGTTTTTTACATGGATAAAAAATTCGTTTAATTTTTTCCCATTAAATACTAGAATTATAGACAAGTACTTTGCGAAAAGAATCGGCAGTAGGACGGAAACGTGTTGACCACCGATTAGTTTTTTGCTAATAACTCTTGCATCCTTCGACCGACTTCTTAAACTAAGAGCTCGATGGAAAGCTTATCTGTTCCTCTTTCAGATGGCATTAACATATTTTACGAAAAGTAGTAAGAAATAAAATTGTTTTGATCAAAACTAAAATAGCCTCGAAATCATTGAAGAAGAAGTACCTTATCAGACGAAAATATGCCTTATCTAATAAGAGACATTTAAATTTTTTTAATGTCATGAATGGGCGGCATTTTATTCAGAATTAATAGTTTTTTACATGGACAAAAAATTCGTTAAATTTTTTTTTATTAAATACTAGAATTATAGAAAAGTCCTTTGCGAAACGAATCGGCAGTAGGACGGAAACGTGTTAAACACCGATTAGTTTTTTGCTAATAACTCTTGCATCCTTCAACCGACTTCTTCGACTAAGAGCTCGATGGAAAGCTTGTCTGTTCCTCTTTCAGATGGCATTAACATATTTTACGAAAAGTCGTAAGAAATAAAATTGTTTTGATCCAAACTAAAATATCCTCGAAATCATTGAAGAAGAAGTACCTTATCAAACGAAAATATGTCTTATCTAATAAGAGACATTTAAATTTTTTTAATTGCATAAATGGGCGGCATTTTATTCAGAATTAATAGTTTTTTACATGGATAAAAAATTCGTTTAATTTTTTCCCATTAAATACTAGAATTATAGAAAAGTACTTTGCGAAAAGAATCGGCAGTAGGACGGAAACGTGTTGACCACCGATTAGTTTTTTGCTAATAACTCTTGCATCCTTCGACCGACTTCTTCGACTAAGAGCTCGATGGAAAGCTTATCTGTTCCTCTTTCAGATGGCATTAACATATTTTACGAAAAGTAGTAAGAAATAAAATTTTTTTGATCAAAACTAAAATATCCTCGAAATCATTGAAGAAGAAGTACCTTATCAGACGAAAATATGCCTTATCTAATAAGAGACATTTAAATTTTTTTAATTGCATAAATGGGCGGCATTTTATTCAGAATTAATAGTTTTTTACATGGACAAAAAATTCGTTTAATTTTTTGCCATTAAATACTAGAATTATAGAAAAGTACTTTGCGAAAAGAATCGGCAGTAGGACGGAAACGTGTTGACCACCGATTAGTTTTTTGCTAATAACTCTTGCATCCTTCGACCGACTTCTTCGACTAAGAGCTCGATGGAAAGCTTATCTGTTCCTCTTTCAGATGGCATTAACATATTTTACGAAAAGTAGTAAGAAATACAATTTTTTTGATCAAAACTAAAATATCCTCGAAATCATTGAAGAAGAAGTACCTTATCAGACGAAAATATGCCTTATCTAATAAGAGACATTTAAATTTTTTTAATTGCATAAATGGGCGGCATTTTATTCAGAATTAATAGTTTTTTACATGGACAAAAAATTCGTTTAATTTTTTCCCATTTAATATTAGAATTATAGAAAAGTACTTTGCGAAAAGAATCGGCAGTAGGACGGAGCCGTGTTGACCACCGATTAGTTTTTTGCTAATAACTCTTGCATCCTTCGACCGACTTCTTCGACTAAGAGCTCGATGGAAAGCTTATCTGTTCCTCTTTCAGATGGCATTAACATATTTTACGAAAAGTCGTAAGAAATAAAATTGTTTTGATCAAAACTAAAATATCATCGAAATCATTGAAGAAGAAGTACCTTATCAGACGGAAATATGTCTTATCTAATAAGAGACATTTAAATCTTTTTAAATGCATAAATGGGCGGCATTTTATTCAGAATTAATAGTTTTTTACATGGACAAAAAATTCGTTTAATTTTTTCCCATTAAATACTAGAATTATAGAAAAGTACTTTGCGAAAAAAATCGGCAGTAGGACGGAATCGTGTTGACCACCGATTATTTTTTTGCTAATCACTCTTGCATCCTTCGACCGACTTCTTCGACTAAGAGCTCGATGGAAAGCTTATCTGTTCCTCTTTCAGATGGCATTACCATATTTTACGAAAAGTCGTAAGAAATAAAATTGTTTTGATCAAAACTAAAATATCCTCGAAATCATTGAAGAAGAAGTACCTTATCACACGAAAATATGCCTTATCTAATAAGAGACATTTAAATTTTTTTAATTGCATAAATGGGCGGCATTTTATTCAGAATTAATAGTTTCTTACATGGACAAAAAATTCGTTTAATTTTTTTTCCATTAAATACTAGAATTATAGAAAAGTACTTTGCGAAAAGAATCGGCAGTAGGACGGAATCGTATTGACCACCGATTATTTTTTTGCTAATCACTCTTGCATCCTTCGACCGACTTCTTCGACTTAGAGCTCGATGGAAAGCTTATCTGTTCCTCTTTCAGATTGCATTAACATATTTTACAAATAGTCGTAAGAAATAAAATTTGTTTGATCAAAACTAAAATATCCTCGAAATCATTGAAGAAGAAGTACCTTTTCAGACTAAAATATGCCTTATCTAATAAGAGACATTTAAATTTTTAATTGCATAAAATGGCGGCGTTTTATTCAGAATTAATAGTTTTTTACATGGACAAAAAATTCGTTTAATTTTTTCCCATTAAATACTAGAATTATAGAAAAGTACTTTGCGAAAAGAATCGGCAGTAGGACGGAAACGTGTTGACCACCGATTAGTTTTTTGCTAATAACTCTTGCATCCTTCGACCGACTTTTTCGACTAAGAGCTCGATGGAAAGCTTATCTGTTCGTTTTTCAGATGGCAGTAATATATTTTATGAAAAGTCGTAAGAAATAAAATTTTTTTGATCAAAACTAAAATATCCTCGAAATCATTGAAGAAGAAGTACCTTATCAGACGAAAATATGCCTTATCTAATAAGAGACATTTAAATTTTTTTAATTGCATAAATGGGCGGCATTTTATTCAGTTTTTTACATGGACAAAAAATTCGTTTAATTTTTTCCCATTAAATACTAGAATTATAGAAAAGTACTTTGCGAAAAGAATCGGCAGTAGGACGGAGCCGTGTTGACCACTGATTAGTTTTTTGCTAATAACTCTTGCATCCTTCGACCGACTTCTTCGACTAAGAGCTGGATGGAAAGCTTATCTGTTCCTCTTTCAGATGGCATTAACATATTTTACGAAAAGTCATAAGAAATAAAATTGTTTTGATCAAAACTAAAATATCATCGAAATCATTGAAGAAGAAGTACCTTATCAGACGAAAATATGTCTTATCTAATAAGAGATTTTTAAATTTTTTTAAATGCATAAATGGGCGGCATTTTATTCAGAATTAATTGTTTTTTACATGGACAAAAAATTCGTTTAATTTTTTCCCATTAAATACTAGAATTATAGAAAAGTACTTTGCGAAAAAAATCGGCAGTAGGACGGAATCCTGTTGACCACCGATTATTTTTTTTGCTAATCACTCTTGCATTCTTCGACCGACTTCTTCGACTAATAGCTCAATGGAAAGCTTATCTGTTCCTCTTTCAGATGGCATTAACATATTTTACGAAAATCCGTAAGAAATAAAATTGTTTTGATCAAAACTAAAATATCCTCGAAATCATTGAAGAAGAAGTACCTTTTCTGTCGAAAATATGCCTTATCTAATAAGGGACATTTAAATTTTTTTAATTGCATAAATGGGCAGCATTTTATTCAGAATTAATAAATTTTTACATGAACAAAAAATTCGTTTAATTTTTTCCTATTAAATACTGGAATTATAGAAAAGTACTTTGCGAAAAGAATCGGCAGTAGGACGGAGCCGTGTTGACCACCGATTAGTTTTTTGCTAATAACTCTTGAATCCTTCGACCGACTTCTTCGACTAAGAGCTCGATGGAAAGCTTATCTGTTCGTTTTTCAGATGGCATTAACATATTTTACAAAAAGTCGTAAGAAATAAAATTTTTTTGATCAAAACTAAAATATCCTCGAAATCATTGAAGAAGAAGTACCTTTTCAGTCGAAAATATGCCTTATCTAATAAGAGACATTTAAATTTTTTTAATTGCATAAATGGGCGGCATTTTATTCAGAATTAATAAATTTTTACATGGACAAAAAATTCGTTTAATTTTTTCCCATTAAATACTAGAATTATAGAAAAGTACTTTGCGAAACGAATCGGCAGTAGGACGGAGCCGTGTTGACCACCGATTAGTTTTTTGCTAATAACTCTTGCATCCTTCGACCGACTTCTTCGACTAAGAGCTCGATGGAAAGCTTATCTGTTCCTCTTTCAGATGGCATTAACACATTTTACGAAAAGTCGTAAGAAATAAAATTGTTTTGATCAAAACTAAAATATCCTCGAAATCATTGAAGAAGAAGTAGCTTATCAAACGAAAATATGTCTTATCTAATAAGAGACATTTAAATTTTTTTAATTGCATAAATGGGCGGCATTTTATTCAGAATTAATAGTTTTTTACATGGACAAAAAATTTTTTTAATTTTTTTCCATTTAAAGCTAGAATTATAGAAAAGTGCTTTGCGAAAAAAATCGGCAGTAGGACGGAGCCGTGTTGAACACCGATTAGTTTTTTGCTAATAACTCTTGCATCCTTCGACCGATTTCTTCGACTAAAAACTCGATGGAAAGCTTATTTGTTCCTCTTGCAGATAGCATTAACAGATTTTACGAAAAGTCGTAAGAAATAAAATTTTTTTGATCAAAACTAAAATATCTTCGAAATCATTGAAGAAGAAGTACCTTATCAGACGAAAATATGCCTTATCTAATAAGAGACATTTAAATTTTTTTAATTGCATAAATGGGCGGCATTTTATTCAGAATTAATAGTTTTTTACATGGACAAAAAATTCGTTTAATTTTTTCCCATTAAATACTAGAATTATAGAAAAGTACTTTGCGAAACGAATCGGCAGTAGGACGGAGCCGTGTTGACCACCGATTAGTTTTTTGCTAATAACTCTTGCATCCTTCGACCGACTTCTTCGACTAAGAGCTCGATGGAAAGCTTATCTGTTCCTCTTTCAGATGGCATTAACACATTTTACGAAAAGTCGTAAGAAATAAAATTGTTTTGATCAAAACTAAAATATCCTCGAAATCATTGAAGAAGAAGTTCCTTATCAGACGAAAATATGTCTTATCTCATAAGAGACATTTAAATTTTTTTAAATGCATAAATGGGCGGCATTTTATTCAGAATTAATTGTTTTTTACATGGACAAAAAATTCGTTTAATTTTTTTCCATCAAATACTAGAATTATAGAAAAGTACTTTGCGAAAAGAATCGGCAGTAGGACGGAGCCGTCTTGACCACCGATTAGTTTTTTGCTAATAACTCTTGCATCCTTCGGCCGACTTCTTCGACTAAGAGCTCGATGGAAAGCTTATCTGTTCCTCTTTCAGATGGCATTAACATATTTTACGAAAAGTCGTAAGAAATAAAATTTTTTTGATCAAAACTAAAATATCCTCGAAATCATTGAAAAAGAAGTACCTTCTCAGACGAAAATATGCCTTATCTAATAAGAGACATTTAAATTTTTTTAATTGCATAAATGGGCGTCATTTTATTCAGAATTAATAGTTTTTTACATGGACAAGAAATTCGTTTAATTTTTTTCCATTAAATACTAGAATTATAGAAAAGGACTTTGCGAAAAGAATCGGCAGTAGGACGGAGCCGTGTTGACCACCGATTAGTTTTTTGCTAATAACTCTTGCATCCTTCGACCGACTTCTTCGACTAAGAGCTCGATGGAAAGCTTATTTGTTCCTCTTGCAGATGGCATTAACATATTTTATGAAAAGTCGTAAGAAATAAAATTTTTTTGATCAAAACTAAAATATCCTCGATATTATTGAAGAAGAAGTACCTTATCAGACGAAAATATGCCTTATCTAATAAGAGACATTTAAATTTTTATACCCTGTACACACACTGTTTATCAGGGTATATTAAATTTGTTTGAGACGGTTTGTATGTAACGCATAGAAGGAGGCGAGGGGGACCCTATAAAGAATATATATTCTTGATCAGGATGACAAGACGAATCGATATAGCCCTGTCTGCCCGTCCGTCCGTCCGTCCTCACCAATGGTTCTCGAAAACTATAAGAGCTAGAGACTTGAAATTTGGTGGATAGACTCGTGAGGTCAAACGCTAGATCAAGTTTGAAGGATTTTTTGCCACGCCCACTCCTTCCCGCCCATCGAGCACCACCCATTTTTTCCAAAGGCTGTAGCTCGAAAACCTGATGAGTTAGAAACATAAAAATGAGTATGTAGACTCAGTATGTATAGCTCTACAAAACTGCATACCACATTTTTTCCCCTTCCCCTTCGTTTCACCTCAAAAAGTTGTTTTCTTAAAATTGCTGTATCTCCTAAACTATAATAGATACAATGCTGAAATTTTGTATGCAAACTCAGTAAACATACCTTTTTAAAACTGCATACCACAATCATTTTTAACGCCGTGTGACAACGCAAAAACAAACAAGTTGAAATTTGGCATAAATTGCGCTTTGAACACTGCTTTATCCTATTTGTAACAAAAACCGTACTTAACACTGCGAAAACTATTAAAGCTAGAGACTTGAAATTTGGAAGATAGACTCGTGTGGTCGAACACTAGATGAAGTTTGAAGGAATTTTTGCCACGCCCATTCCTTCCCGCCCATCGAACACAACAAAAGGTAATTTTTTTCTTAAAATTGCTGTATCTCCTAAAGTATAAACAATACAATGCTGAAATTTGGTATGCAAACTCAGTTAACATACCTTTTAAAACTGCATACAACAAACTACCACTTTCCCCGCAAAGACCAACACACTAAAATTTTGCAGCAATGCTTTGTAACAAAACCCGTACTAAAGCGCCATCTAATGGCAACATTGCACTGTGAGCCCTGCCTCACTATTAGCAAATACACAAACCATATCGTGGTACACTGCTTTTGCTGTCGGCGAATGTTTAACGTGTTAACAACATAGGTGTGTGTACAGGGTATTATATAGTTGAGAATACTCAACTATACCGCCCTTACTGGTTTTAATTGCATAAATGGGCGACATTTTATTCAGAATTAATAGTTTTTTACATGGACAAAAAATTTGTTTAATTTTTTCCCATTAAATACTAGAATTATAGAAAAGTACTTTGCGAAAAGAATCGGCATTAGGACGGAATCGTGTTGACCACTGATGAGTAAGTTGCTAATAACTCTTGCATCCTTCGACCAACTTCTTCGACTGAGAGCTCGATGGAAAGCTTATCTGTTCCTCTTTCAGATGGCATTAACATATTTTACGAAAAGTAGTAAGAAATAAAATTTTTTTGATCAAAACTAAAATATCCTCGAAATCATTGAAAAAGAAGTACCTTCTCAGACGAAAATATGCCTTATCTAATAAGAGACATTTAAATTTTTTTAATTGCATAAATGGGCGGCATTTTATTCAGAATGAATAGTTTTTTACATGGACAAAAAATTTGTTTAATTTTTTTCCATTAAATGCTAGAATTATAGAAAAGTACTTTGCGAAAAAAATCGGCAGTAGGACGGAGCCGTGTTGACCTCCGATTAGTTTTTTGCTAATAAGTCTTGCATCCTTCGACCGACTTCTTCGACTAAGATCTCGATGGAAAGCTTATCTGTTCCTCTTTCAAATGGTATTAACATATTTTACGAAAAGTCGAAAGAAATAAAATTGTTTTGATCAAAACTAAAATATCCTCGAAATCATTGAAGAAGAAGTAGCTTATCAAACGAAAATATGTCTTATCTAATAAGAGACATTTAAATTTTTTTAATTGCATAAATGGGTGCCATTTTATTCAGAATTAATAGTTTTTTACATGGACAAAAAATTCGTTTAATTCTTTCCCATTAAATACTAGAATTATAGAAAAGTACTTTGCGAAAAGAATCGGCAGTAGGACGGAATCGTGTTGACCACCGATTAGTTTTTTGCTAAAAACTCTTGCATCCTTCGACCGACTTCTTCGACTAACAGCTCGATGGAAAGCTTATCTGTTCCTCTTGCAGATGGCATTAACATATTTTATGAAAAGTCGTAAGAAATAAAATTTTTTTGATCAAAACTAAAATATCCTCGATATCATTGAAGAAGAAGTACCTTATAAGGCGAAAATATGCCTTATCTAATAAGAGACATTTAAATTTTTATACCCTGTACACACACTGTTTATCAGGGTATATTAAGTTTGTTTGAGACGGTTTGTATGTAACGCATAGAAGGAGGCGAGGGGGACCCTATAAAGTATATATTTTCTTGATCAGGATGACAAGACGAATTGATATAGCCCTGTCTGTCCGTCCGTCCGTCCGTCCGTCCTCACTAATGGTTCTCGAAAACCATAAGAGCTAGACACTCGAAATTTGGTGGATAGACTCGTGTGGTCGAACACTAGATGAAGTTTGAAGGAATTTTTGCCACGCCAATTCCTTCCAGCCGATCGAGCACAACAAAAGGTAATTTTTTTCTTAAAATTGCTGTATCTCCTAAAGTATAAACAATACAATGCTGAAATTTGGTATGCAAACTCAGTTAACATACCTTTTAAAACTGCATACAACAAACTACCACTTTCCCCGCAAAGACCAACACACTAAAATTTTGCAGCAATGCTTTGTAACAACACCCGTACTAAAGCGCCATCTAATGGCAACATTGCACTGTGAGCCCTGCCTCACTATTAGCAAATACACAAACCATATCCTGGTACACTGCTTTTCTGTCGGCGAATGTTTAACGTGTTATCAACATAGGTGTGTGTACAGGGTATTATATAGTTGAGAATACTCAACTATACCGCCCTTACTGGTTTTAATTGCATAAATGGGCGACATTTTATTCAGAATTAATAGTTTTTTACATGGACAAAAAATTTGTTTAATTTTTTCCCATTAAATACTAGAATTATAGAAAAGTACTTTGCGAAAAGAATCGGCATTAGGACGGAATCGTGTTGACCACTGATGAGTAAGTTGCTAATAACTCTTGCATCCTTCGACCAACTTCTTCGACTGAGAGCTCGATGGAAAGCTTATCTGTTCCTCTTTCAGATGGCATTAACATATTTTACGAAAAGTCGTAAGAAATAAAATTGTTTTGATCAAAACTAAAATATCCTCGAAATCATTGAAAATGAAGTACCTTCTCAAACGAAAATATGCCTTATCTAATAAGAGACATTTAAATTTTTTTAATTGCATAAATGGGCGGCATTTTATTCAGAATTAATAGTTCTTTACATGGACAAAAAATTCGTTTAATTTTTTCCCATTAAATACTAGAATTATAGAAAAGTACTTTGCGAAAAGAATCGGCAGTGGGACGCAAACGTGTTGACCACCGATTTGGTTTTTGCTAATAACTCTTGCATCCTTCGACCGACTTCTTCGACTAAGAGCTCGATGGAAAGCCTAGTTGTTCCTCTTGCAGATGGCATTAACATATTTTATGAAAAGTCGTAAGAAATAAAATTTTTTTGATCAAAACTAAAATATCCTCGATATCATTGAAGAAGAAGTACCTTATAAGGCGAAAATATGCCTTATCTAATAAGAGACATTTAAATTTTTATACCCTGTACACACACTGTTTATCAGGGTATATTAAGTTTGTTTGAGACGGTTTGTATGTAACGCATAGAAGGAGGCGAGGGGGACCCTATAAAGTATATATATTCTTGATCAGGATGACAAGACGAATTGATATAGCCCTGTCTGCCCGTCCGTCCGTCCGTCCGTCCTCACCAATGGTTCTCGAAAACTATAAGAGCTAGAGACTTGAAATTTGGTGGATAGACTCGTGAGGTCAAACGCTAGATCAAGTTTGAAGGATTTTTTGCCACGCCCACTCCTTCCCGCCCATCGAGCACCACCCATTTTTTCCAAAGGCTATAGCTCGAAAACCTGATGAGTTAGAAACATAAAAATGAGTATGTAGACTCAGTATGTATAGCTCTACAAAACTGCATACCACATTTTTTCCCCTTCCCCTTCGTTTCACCTCAAAAAATTGTTTTCTTAAAATTGCTGTATCTCCTAAACTATAATAGATACAATGCTGAAATTTTGTATGCAAACTCAGTAAACATACCTTTTTAAAACTGCATACCACAAACTTTCATTTTTAACGCCGTGTGACAACGCAAAAACAAACAAGTTGAAATTTGGCATAAATTGCGCTTTGAACACTGCTTTATTCTATTTGTAACAAAAACCGTACTTAACACTGCGAAAACTATTAAAGCTAGAGACTTGAAATTTGGAAGATAGACTCGTGTGGTCGAACACTAGATTAAGTTTGAAGGAATTTTTGCCACGCCCATTCCTTCCCGCCCATCGAGCACAACAAAAGGTAATTTTTTTCTTAAAATTGCTGTATCTCCTAAAGTATAAAGAATACAATGCTGAAATTTTGTATGCAAACTCAGATAACATACCTTTTTAAAACTGCATACAACAAACTACCACTTTCCCCGCAAAGACCAACACACTAAAATTTTGCAGCAATGCTTTGTAACAAAACCCGTACTAAAGCGCCATCTAATGGCAACATTGCACTGTGAGCCCTGCCTCACTATTAGCAAATACACAAACCATATCGAGGTACACTGCTTTTGCTGTCGGCGAATGTTTAACGTGTTATCAACATAGGTGTGTGTACAGGGTATTATATAGTTGAGAATACTCAACTATACCGCCCTTACTGGTTTTTCTGATGGCATTAATATATTTTATGAAAAGTCGTAAGAAATAAAATTGTTTTGATCAAACTAAAATATCCTCGAAATCATTGAAGAAGAAGTACCTTATCAAACGAAAATATGTCTTATCTAATAAGAGACATTTAAATTTTTTTAATTGCATAAATGGGCGGCATTTTATTCAGAATTAATAGTTTTTTACATGGACAAAAAATTCGTTTAATTTTTTTCCATTAAATACTAGAATTATAGAAAAGTACTTTGCGAAAAGAATCGGCAGTAGGATGGAATCGTGTTGACCACCGATTAGTTTTTTGCTAATAACTCTTGCATCCTTCGACCGATTTCTTCGACTAAAAACTCGATGGAAAGCTTATTTGTTCCTCTTGCAGATGGCATTAACATATTTTACGAAAAGTCGTAAGAAATAACATTTTTTTGATCAACACTAAAATATCCTCGAAATCATTGAAGAAGAAGTACCTTATCAGACGAAAATATGCCTTATCTAATAAGAGACATTTAAATTTTTTTAATTGCATAAATGGGTGCCATTTTATTCAGAATTAATAGTTTTTTACATGGACAAAAAATTCGTTTCATTTTTTCCCATTAAATACTAGAATTATAGAAAAGTACTTTGCGAAAAGAATCGGCAGTAGGACGGAATCGTGTTGACCACCGATTAGTTTTTTGCTAAAAACTCTTGCATCCTTCGACCGACTTCTTCGACTAAGAGCTCGATGGAAAGCTTATCTGTTCCTCTTTCAGATGGCATTAACATATTTTACGAAAAGTCGTAAGAAATAAAATTGCTTTGATCAAAACTAAAATATCGTCGAAATCATTGAAGAAGAAATACCTTATCAGACGAAAATATGCCTTATTTAATAAGAGACATTTAAATTTTTTTAATTGCATAAATGGGCGGCATTTTATTCAGAATTAATAGTTTTTTACATGGATAAAAAATTCGTTAAATTTTTTCCCATTAAATACTAGAATTATAGAAAAGTACTTTGTGAAAAGAATCGGCAGTAGGACGGAAACGTGTTGAACACCGAATAGTTTTTTGCTAATAACTCTTGCATCCTACATCCGACTTCTTCGACTAAGAGCTCGATGTAAAGCTTATCTGTTCGTTATACCCTGTACACACACTGTGTATCAGGGTATATTAAGTTTGTTTGAGACGGTTTGTATGTAACGCATAGAAGGAGGGGAGGGGGACCCTATAAAGTATATATTTTCTTGATCAGGATTACAAGACGAATTGATATAGCCCTGTCTGTCCGTCCGTCCGTCCGTCCCCACTAATGGTTCTCGAAAACCATAAGAGCTAGAGACTTGAAATTTGGTGGATAGACTCGTGTGGTCGAACACTAGATGAAGTTTGAAGGAATTTTTGCCACGCCCATTCCTTCCCGCCGATCGAGCACAACAAAAGGTAATTTTTTTCTTAAAATTGCTGAATCTCCTAAAGTATAAACAATACAATGCTGAAATTTGGTATGCAAACTCAGTTAACATACCTTTTAAAACTGCATACAACAAACTACCACTTTCCCCGCAAAGACCAACACACTAAAATTTTGCAGCAATGCTTTGTAACAAAACCCGTACTAAAGCGCCATCTAATGGCAACATTGCACTGTGAGCCCTGCCTCACTATTAGCAAATACACAAACCATATCCTGGTACACTGCTTTTGCTGTCGGCGAATGTTTAACGTGTTATCAACATAGGTGTGTGTACAGGGTATTATATAGTTGAGAATACTCAACTATACCGCCCTTACTGGTTTTAATTGCATAAATGGGCGACATTTTATTCAGATATATAGTTTTTTACATGGACAAAAAATTTGTTTAATTTTTTCCCATTAAATACTAGAATTATAGAAAAGTACTTTGCGAAAAGAATCGGCATTAGGACGGAATCGTGTTGACCACTGATGAGTAAGTTGCTAATAACTCTTGCATCCTTCGACCAACTTCTTCGACTGAGAGCTCGATGGAAAGCTTATCTGTTCCTCTTTCAGATGGCATTAACATATTTTACGAAAAGTTGTAAGAAATAAAATTTTTTTGATCAAAACTAAAATATCCTCGAAATCATTGAAAAAGAAGTACCTTCTCAGACGAAAATATGCCTTATCCAATGAGAGACATTTAAATTTTTTTAATTGCATAAATGGGCGGCATTTTATTCAGAATTTATAGTTTTTTACATGGACAAGGAATTCGTTTAATTTTTTCCCATTAAATACTAGAATTATAGAAACGTACTTTGCGAAAAGAATCGGCAGTAGGACGGAATCGTGTTGACCACCGATTAGTTTTTTGCTAATAACTCTTGCATCCTTCGACCGACTTCTCCGACTAAGAGCTCGATGGAAAGCTTATCTGTTCCTCTTTCAGGTGGCATTAACATATTTTACGAAAAGTCGTAAGAAATAAAATTGTTTTGATCAAAACTAAAATATCCTCAAAATCATTGAAGAAGAAGTACCTTATCAGACGAAAATATGCCTTATCTAATAAGAGACATTTAAATTTTTTTAATTGCATAAATGGGTGGCATTTTATTCAGAATTAATAGTTTTTACATGGACAAAAAATTCGTTAAAATTTTTTTCCATTTAATACTAGAATTATAGAAAAGTACTTTGCGAAAAGAATCGGCAGTAGGAGGGAATCGTGTTGACCACCGATTAGTTTTTTGCTAATAACTCTTGCATCCTTCGACCAACTTCTTCGACTGAGAGCTCGATGGAAAGCTTATCTGTTCCTCTTTCAGATGGCATTAACATATTTTACGAAAAGTTGTAAGAAATAAAATTTTTTTGATCAAAACTAAAATATCCTCGAAATCATTGAAGAAGAAGTACCTTATCAGACGAAAATATGCCTCGTCTTATTAGAGACGTTTTTACATGGACAAAAAATTCGTTAAATTTTTTCCATTTAATACTAGAATTATAGAAAAGTACTTTGCAAAAAGAATCGGCAGTAGGACGGAAACGTGTTGAACACCAATTAGTTTTTTGCTAATAACTCTTCCATCCTTCGACCGACTTCTTCAACTAAGAGCTCGATGGAAAGCTCATCTGTTCCCCTGTCAAACGGCATTAACATATTTTACGAAAAGTCATAAGAAATAAAATTTTTTTGATCAAAACTAAAATATCCTCGAAATCATTGAAGAAGAAGTACCTTATCAGACGAAACTATGCCTTATCTAATAAGAGACATTTAAATTTTTTTAATTGCATAAATGGGCGGCATTTTATTCAGAAGTAATAGTTTTTTACATGGACAAAAAATTCGTCAAATTTTTTTCCATTATATACTAGAATTATAGAAAAGTACCGATTAGTTTTTTGCTAATAACTCTTGCATCCTTCGACCGACTTCTTCGACTAAGAGCTCGATGGAAAGCTTATCTGTTCCTCTTTCAGATTGCATTAACATATTTCACGAAAAAAAGTAAGAAATAAAATTTTTCTGATCAAAACTAAAATATCCTCGAAATCATTGAAAAAGAAGTACCTTATCAGACGAAAATATGCCTTATCTAATAAGAGACATTGACATTTTTTTAATTGCATAAATGGGCGACATTTTATTCAGAATTAATAGTTTTTTAGATGGACAAAAAATTCGTTAAATTTTTTTTCATTAAATACTAGAATTATAGAAAAGTCCGTTGCGAAACGAATCGGCAGTAGGACGGAATCGTATTGACCACCGAATAGTTTTTTGCTAATATCTCTTGCATCCTTCGACCGACTTCTTCGACTAAGAGCTCGATGGAAAGCTTATCTGTTCCTTTTTCAGATGGCATTAACATATTTTACAAAAAGTCGTAAGAAATAAAATTGTTTTGATCCAAACTAAAATATCCTCGAAATCATTGAAGAAGAAGTACCTTACCAAACGAAAATATGTCTTATCTAATAAGAAACATTTAAATTTTTTTAATTGCATAAATGGGCGGCATTTTATTCAGAATAAATAGTTTTTTACATGGACAAAAAATTCGTTTAATTTTTTCCCATTAAATACTAGATTTATTGAAAAGTACTTTGCGAAAAAAATCGGCAGTAGGACGGAGCCGTGTTGACCACCGATTAGTTTTTTGCTAATAACTCTTGCATCCTTCGACCGACTTCTTCGACTAAGAGCTCGATGGAAAGCTTGTCCGTTCCTCTTTCAGATGGCATTAACATATTTTACGAAAAGTCGTAAGAAATAAAATTTTTTTGATCAAAACTTAAATATCCTCGAAATCATTGAAGAAGAAGTACCGTATCAGACGAAAATATGCTTTATCTAATAAGAGATATTTAAATTTTTTTAATTGCATAAATGGGTGGCATTTTATTCAGAATTAATAGTTTTTTACATGGACAAATAATTCGTTTAATTTTTTCCCATTAAATACTAGAATTATAGAAAAGTACTTTGCGAAAAGAATCGGCAGTAGGACGGAGCCATGTTGACCACCGATTAGTTTTTTGCTAATAACTCTTGTATCCTTCGACCGACTTCTTCGACTAAGAGCTCGATGGAAAGCTTATCTATTCCTCTTTCAAATTGTATTAACATATTTTACGAAAAGTCGTAAGAAATAAAATTGTTTTGATCAAAACTAAAATATCGTCGAAATCATTAAAGAAGAAATACCTTATCAGACGAAAATATGCCTTATTTAATAAGAGACATTTAAATTTTTTTAATTGCATAAATGGGCGGCATTTTATTCAGAATTAATAGTTTTTTACATGGATAAAAAATTCGTTAAATTTTTTCCCATTAAATACTAGAATTATAGAAAAGTACTTTGCGAAAAGAATCGGCAGTAGGACGGAAACGTGTTGAACACCGAATAGTTTTTTGCTAATAACTCTTGCATCCTACATCCGACTTCTTCGACTAAGAGCTCGATGGAAAGCTTATCTGTTCGTTATACCCTGTACACACACTGTGTATCAGGGTATATTAAGTTTGTTTGAGACGGTTTGTATGTAACGCATAGAAAAAGGGGAGGGGGACCCTATAAAGTATATATTTTCTTGATCAGGATGACAAAACGAATTGATATAGCCCTGTCTGTCCGTCCGTCCGTCCGTCCGTCCTCACTAATGGTTCTCGAAAACCATAAGAGCTAGAGACTTGAAATTTGGTGGATAGACTCGTGTGGTCGAACACTAGATGAAGTTTGAAGGAATTTTTGCCACGCCCATTCCTTCCCGCCCATCGAGCACAACAAAAGGTAATTTTTTTCTTAAAATTGCTGTATCTCCTAAAGTATAAAGAATACAATGCTGAAATTTGGTATGCAAACTCAGTTAACATACCTTTTAAAACTGCATACAACAAACTACCACTTTCCCCGCAAAGACCAACACACTAAAATTTTGCAGCAATGCTTTGTAACAAAACCCGTACTAAAGCGCCATCTAATGGCAACATTGCACTGTGAGCCCTGCCTCACTATTAGCAAATACACAAACCATATCCTGGTACACTGCTTTTGCTGTCGGCGAATGTTTAACGTGTTATCAACATAGGTGTGTGTACAGGGTATTATATAGTTGAGAATACTCAACTATACCGCCCTTACTGGTTTTAATTGCATAAATGGGCGACATTTTATTCAGAATTAATAGTTTTTTACATGGACAAAAAATTTGTTTAATTTTTTCCCATTAAATACTAGAATTATAGAAAAGTACTTTGCGAAAAGAATCGGCATTAGGACGGAATCGTGTTGACCACTGATGAGTAAGTTTCTAATAACTCTTGCCTCCTTCGACCAACTTCTTCGACTGAGAGCTCGATGGAAAGCTTATCTGTTCCTCTTTCAGATGGCATTAACATATTTTACGAAAAGTCGTAAGAAATAAAATTTTTTTGATCAAAACTAAAATATCCTTTAAATCATTGAAAAAGAAGTACCTTCTCAGACGAAAATATGCCTTATCTTATAAGAGACATTTAAATTTTTTTAATTGCATAAATGGGCGGCATTTTATTCAGAATTTATAGTTTTTTACATGGACAAGGAATTCGTTTAATTTTTTCCCATTAAATACTAGAATTATAGAAACGTACTTTGCGAAAAAAATCAGCAGAAGGACGGAATCGTGTTGACCACCGATTAGTTTTTTGCTAATAACTCTTGCATCCTTCGAACGACTTCTCCGACTAAGAGCTCGATGGAAAGCTTATCTGTTCCTCTTTCAGGTGCCATTAACATGTTTTACGAAAAGTCGTAAGAAATAAAATTGTTTTGATCAAAACTAAAATATCCTCGAAATCATTGAAAAAGAAGTACCTTCTCAGACGAAAATATGCCTTATCCTATAAGAGACATTTAAATTTTTTTAATTGCATAAATGGGCGGCATTTTATTCAGAATTTATAGTTTTTTACATGGACAAGGAATTCGTTTAATTTTTTCCCATTAAATACTAGAATTATAGAAACGTACTTTGCGAAAAGAATCGGCAGTAGGACGGAATCGTGTTGACCACCGATTAGTTTTTTGCTAATAACTCTTGCATCCTTCGACCGACTTCTCCGACTAAGAGCTCGATGGAAAGCTTATCTGTTCCTCTTTCAGGTGGCATTAACATATTTTACGAAAAGTCGTAAGAAATAAAATTGTTTTGATCAAAACTAAAATATCCTCAAAATCATTGAAGAAGAAGTACCTTATCAGACGAAAATATGCCTTATCTAATAAGAGACATTTCAATTTTTTTAATTGCATAAATGGGTGGCATTTTATTCAGAATTAATAGTTTTTACATGGACAAAAAATTCGTTAAAATTTTTTTCCATTGAATACTAGAATTATAGAAAAGTACTTTGCGAAAAGAATCGGCAGTAGGAGGGAATCGTGTTGACCACCGATTAGTTTTTTGCTAATATCTCTTGCATCCTTCGACCGACTTCTCCGACTAAGAGCTCGATGGAAAGCTTATCTGTTCCTCTTTCAGGTGGCATTAACATATTTTACGAAAAGTCGTAAGAAATAAAATTTTTTTGATCAAAACTAAAATATCCTCGAAATCATTGAAGAAGAAGTACCATATCAGACGAAAATATGCCTTGTCTTATAAGAGACGTTTTTACATGGACAAAAAATTCGTTAAATTTTTTCCATTTAATACTAGAATTATAGAAAAGTACTTTGCGAAAAGAATCGGCAGTAGGACGGAAACGTGTTGAACACCGATTAGTTTTTTGCTAATAACTCTTCCATCCTTCGACCGACTTCTTCAACTAAGAGCTCGATGGAAAGCTCATCTGTTCCCCTGTCAAACGGCATTAACATATTTTACGAAAAGTCATAAGAAATAAAATTTTTTTGATCAAAACTAAAATATCCTCGAAATCATTGAAGAAGAAGTACCTTATCAGACGAAAATATGCCATATCTAATAAGAGACATTTAAATTTTTTTAATTGCATAAATGGGTGGCATTTTATTCAGAATTAATAGTTTTTACATGGACAAAAAATTCGTTAAAATTTTTTTCCATTTAATACTAGAATTATAGAAAAGTACTTTGCGAAAATAATCGGCAGTAGGACGGAAACGTGTTGAACACAGATTAGTTTTTTGCTAATAACTCTGCCATCCTTCGACCGACTTCTTCGACTAAGAGCTGGATGGAAAGCTTATCTATTCCTCTTTCAAATTGTATTAACATATTTTACGAAAAGTCGTAAGAAATAAAATTGTTTTGATCAAAACTAAAATATCGTCGAAATCATTAAAGAAGAAATACCTTATCAGACGAAAATATGCCTTATTTAATAAGAGACATTTAAATTTTTTTAATTGCATAAATGGGCGGCATTTTATTCAGAATTAATAGTTTTTTACATGGATAAAAAATTCGTTAAATTTTTTCCCATTAAATACTAGAATTATAGAAAAGTACTTTGCGAAAAGAATCGGCAGTAGGACGGAAACGTGTTGAACACCGAATAGTTTTTTGCTAATAACTCTTGCATCCTACATCCGACTTCTTCGACTAAGAGCTCGATGGAAAGCTTATCTGTTCGTTATACCCTGTACACACACTGTGTATCAGGGTATATTAAGTTTGTTTGAGACGGTTTGTATGTAACGCATAGAAAAAGGGGAGGGGGACCCTATAAAGTATATATTTTCTTGATCAGGATGACAAGACGAATTGATATAGCCCTGTCTGTCCGTCCGTCCGTCCGTCCGTCCTCACTAATGGTTCTCGAAAACCATAAGAGCTAGAGACTTGAAATTTGGTGGATAGACTCGTGTGGTCGAACACTAGATGAAGTTTGAAGGAATTTTTGCCACGCCCATTCCTTCCCGCCCATCGAGCACAACAAAAGGTAATTTTTTTCTTAAAATTGCTGTATCTCCTAAAGTATAAAGAATACAATGCTGAAATTTGGTATGCAAACTCAGTTAACATACCTTTTAAAACTGCATACAACAAACTACCACTTTCCCCGCAAAGACCAACACACTAAAATTTTGCAGCAATGCTTTGTAACAAAACCCGTACTAAAGCGCCATCTAATGGCAACATTGCACTCTGAGCCCTGCCTCACTATTAGCAAATACACAAACCATATCCTGGTACACTGCTTTTGCTGTCGGCGAATGTTTAACGTGTTATCAACATAGGTGTGTGTACAGGGTATTATATAGTTGAGAATACTCAACTATACCGCCCTTACTGGTTTTAATTGCATAAATGGGCGACATTTTATTCAGAATTAATAGTTTTTTACATGGACAAAAAATTTGTTTAATTTTTTCCCATTAAATACTAGAATTATAGAAAAGTACTTTGCGAAAAGAATCGGCATTAGGACGGAATCGTGTTGACCACTGATGAGTAAGTTTCTAATAACTCTTGCCTCCTTCGACCAACTTCTTCGACTGAGAGCTCGATGGAAAGCTTATCTGTTCCTCTTTCAGATGGCATTAACATATTTTACGAAAAGTCGTAAGAAATAAAATTTTTTTGATCAAAACTAAAATATCCTTGAAATCATTGAAAAAGAAGTACCTTCTCAGACGAAAATATGCCTTATCTTATAAGAGACATTTAAATTTTTTTAATTGCATAAATGGGCGGCATTTTATTCAGAATTTATAGTTTTTTACATGGACAAGGAATTCGTTTAATTTTTTCCCATTAAATACTAGAATTATAGAAACGTACTTTGCGAAAAAAATCAGCAGAAGGACGGAATCGTGTTGACCACCGATTAGTTTTTTGCTAATAACTCTTGCATCCTTCGAACGACTTCTCCGACTAAGAGCTCGATGGAAAGCTTATCTGTTCCTCTTTCAGGTGGCATTAACATGTTTTACGAAAAGTCGTAAGAAATAAAATTGTTTTGATCAAAACTAAAATATCCTCGAAATCATTGAAAAAGAAGTACCTTCTCAGACGAAAATATGCCTTATCCTATAAGAGACATTTAAATTTTTTTAATTGCATAAATGGGCGGCATTTTATTCAGAATTTATAGTTTTTTACATGGACAAGGAATTCGTTTAATTTTTTCCCATTAAATACTAGAATTATAGAAACGTACTTTGCGAAAAGTAGGACGGAATCGTATTGACCACCGATTAGTTTTTTGCTAATAACTCTTGCATCCTTCGACCGACTTCTCCGAC
Source organism: Phortica okadai (assembly GCA_034638295.1). NCBI lineage: Eukaryota > Metazoa > Arthropoda > Insecta > Diptera > Drosophilidae > Phortica > Phortica okadai. Next base: position 17,947,841 of record CM067852.1, read on the forward strand.
TAAGAGCTCGATGGAAAGCTTATCTGTTCCTCTTTCAGGTGGCATTAACATATTTTACGAAAAGTCGTAAGAAATAAAATTGTTTTGATCAAAACTAAAATATCCTCAAAATCATTGAAGAAGAAGTACCTTATCAGACGAAAATATGCCTTATCTAATGAGAGACATTTAAATTTTTTTAATTGCATAAATGGGTGGCATTTTATTCAGAATTAATAGTTTTTACATGGACAAAAAATTCGTTAAAATTTTTTTCCATTTAATACTAGAATTATAGAAAAGTACTTTGCGAAAAGAATCGGCAGTAGGAGGGAATCGTGTTGACCACCGATTAGTTTTTTGCTAATATCTCTTGCATCCTTCGACCGACTTCTCCGACTAAGAGCTCGATGGAAAGCTTATCTGTTCCTCTTTCAGGTGGCATTAACATATTTTACGAAAAGTCGTAAGAAATAAAATTTTTTTGATCAAAACTAAAATATCCTCGAAATCATTGAGGAAGAAGTACCTTATCAGACGAAAATATGCCTTGTCTTATAAGAGACGTTTTTACATGGACAAAAAATTCGTTAAATTTTTTCCATTTAATACTACAATTATAGAAAAGTACTTTGCGAAAAGAATCGGCAGTAGGACGGAAACGTGTTGAACACCGATTAGTTTTTTGCTAATAACTCTTCCATCCTTCGACCGACTTCTTCAACTAAGAGCTCGATGGAAAGCTCATCTGTTCCCCTGTCAAACGGCATTAACATATTTTACGAAAAGTCATAAGAAATAAAATTTTTTTGATCAAAACTAAAATATCCTCGAAATCATTGAAGAAGAAGTACCTTATCAGACGAAAATATGCCATATCTAATAAGAGACATTTAAATTTTTTTAATTGCATAAATGGGTGGCATTTTATTCAGAATTAATAGTTTTTACATGGACAAAAAATTCGTTAAAATTTTTTTCCATTTAATACTAGAATTATAGAAAAGTACTTTGCGAAAATAATCGGCAGTAGGACGGAAACGTGTTGAACACAGATTAGTTTTTTGCTAATAACTCTGCCATCCTTCGACCGACTTCTTCGACTAAGAGCTGGATGGAAAGCTTATCTGTTCCTCTCTCAGGTGGCATTATTATATTTTACGAAAAGTCATAAGAAATAAATTTTTTTGATCAAAACTAAAATATCATCGAAATCATTGAAGAAAAAGTACCTTATCAGACGAAAATATGCCTTATCTAATAAGAGACATTTAAATTTTTTTAATTGCATAAATGGGTGGCATTTTATTCAGAATTAATAGTTTTTTACATGGACAAATAATTTGTTTAATTTTTTCCCATTTTATACTAGAATTATAGAAAAGTACTTTGCGAAAAGAATCGGCTGTAGGACGGAAACGTGTTGAACACCGATTAGTTTTTTGCTAATGACTCTTGCATCCTTCGACCGACTTCTTCGACTAAGAGCTGGATGGAAAGCTTATCTGTTCCTCTTTCAGGTGGCATTATTATATTTTACGAAAAGTCATAAGAAATAAATTTTTTTGATCAAAACTAAAATATCCTCGAAATCATTGAAGAAAAAGTACCTTATCAGACGAAAATATGCCTTATCTAATAAGAGACATTTAAATTTCTTTAATTGCATAAATGGGTGGCATTTTATTCAGAATTAATAGTTTTTTACATGGACAAATAATTTGTTTAATTTTTTCCCGTTTTATATTAGAATTATAGAAAAGTACTTTGCGAAAAGAATCGGCAGTAGGACGGAAACGTGTTGAACACCGATTAGTTTTTTGCTAATGACTCTTGTATCCTTCGACCGACTTCTTCGACTAAGAGCTCGATGGAAAGCTTATCTGTTCCTCTTTCAAATGGCATTAACATATTTTACGAAAAGTCGTAAGAAATAAAATTGTTTTGATCAAAACTAAAATATCGTCGAAATCATTGAATAAGAAATACCTTATCAGACGAAAATATGCCTTATTTAATAAGAGACATTTAAATTTTTTTAATTGCATAAATGGGCGGCATTTTATTCAGAATTAATAGTTTTTTACATGGATAAAAAATTCGTTAAATTTTTTCCCATTAAATACTAGAATTATAGAAAAGTACTTTGCGAAAAGAATCGGCAGTAGGACGGAAACGTGTTGAACACCGAATAGTGTTTTGCTAATAACTCTTGCATCCTACATCCGACTTCTTCGACTAAGAGCTCGATGGAAAGCTTATCTGTTCGTTATACCCTGTACACACACTGTGTATCAGGGTATATTAAGTTTGTTTGAGACGGTTTGTATGTAACGCATAGAAGGAGGGGAGGGGGACCCTATAAAGTATATATTTTCTTGATCAGGATGACAAGACGAATTGATATAGCCCTGTCTGTCCGTCCGTCCGTCCGTCCGTCCTCACTAATAGTTCTCGAAAACCATAAGAGCTAGAGACTTGAAATTTGGTGGATAGACTCGTGTGGTCGAACACTAGATGAAGTTTGAAGGAATTTTTGCCACGCCCATTCCTTCCCGCCCATCGAGCACAACAAAAGGTAATTTTTTTCTTAAAATTGCTGTATCTCCTAAAGTATAAAGAATACAATGCTGAAATTTGGTATGCAAACTCAGTTAACACACCTTTTAAAACTGCATACAACAAACTACCACTTTCCCCGCAAAGACCAACACACTAAAATTTTGCAGCAATGCTTTGTAACAAAACCCGTACTAAAGCGCCATCTAATGGCAACATTGCACTGTGAGCCCTGCCTCACTATTAGCAAATACACAAACCATATCGTGGTACACTGCTTTTGCTGTCGGCGAATGTTTAACGTGTTATCAACATAGGGGTGTGTACAGGGTATTATATAGTTGAGAATACTCAACTATACCGCCCTTACTGGTTTTAATTGCATAAATGGGCGACATTTTATTCAGAATTAATAGTTTTTTACATGGACAAAAAATTTGTTTAATTTTTTCCCATTAAATACTAGAATTATAGAAAAGTACTTTGCGAAAAGAATCGGCATTAGGACGGAATCGTGTTGACCACTGATGAGTAAGTTGCTAATAACTCTTGCATCCTTCGACCAACTTCTTCGACTGAGAGCTCGATGGAAAGCTTATCTGTTCCTCTTTCAGATGGCATTAACATATTTTACGAAAAGTCGTAAGAAATAAAATTGTTTTGATCAAAACTAAAATATCCTCGAAATCATTGAAAAAAAAGTACCTTCTCAGACGAAAATATGCTTTATCCAATAAGAGACATTTAAATTTTTTTAATTGCATAAATGGGCGGCATTTTATTCAGAATTTATAGTTTTTTACATGGACAAGGAATTCGTTTAATTTTTTCCCATTAAATACTAGAATTATAGAAACGTACTTTGCGAAAAGAATCGGCAGTAGGACGGAAACGTGTTGAACACCGAATAGTTTTTTGCTAATAACTCTTGCATCCTACATCCGACTTCTTCGACTAAGAGCTCGATGGAAAGCTTATCTGTTCGTTATACCCTGTACACACACTGTGTATCAGGGTATATTAAGTTTGTTTGAGACGGTTTGTATGTAACACATAGAAGGAGGGGAGGGGGACCCTATAAAGTATATATTTTCTTGATCAGGATGACAAGACGAATTGATATAGCCCTGTCTGTCCATCCGTCCGTCCGTCCGTCCTCACTAATGGTTCTCGAAAACCATAAGAGCTAGAGACTTGAAATTTGGTGGATAGACTCGTGTGGTCGAACACTAGATGAAGTTTGAAGGAATTTTTGCCACGCCCATTCCTTCCCGCCCATCGAGCACAACAAAAGGTAACTTTTTTCTTAAAATTGCTGTATCTCCTAAAGTATAAAGAATACAATGCTGAAATTTGGTATGCAAACTCAGTTAACACACCTTTTAAAACTGCATACAACAAACTACCACTTTCCCCGCAAAGACCAACACACTAAAATTTTGCAGCAATGCTTTGTAACAAAACCCGTACTAAAGCGCCATCTAATGGCAACATTGCACTGTGAGCCCTGCCTCACTATTAGCAAATACACAAACCATATCGTGGTACACTGCTTTTGCTGTCGGCGAATGTTTAACGTGTTATCAACATAGGGGTGTGTACAGGGTATTATATAGTTGAGAATACTCAACTATACCGCCCTTACTGGTTTTAATTGCATAAATGGGCGACATTTTATTCAGAATTAATAGTTTTTTACATGGACAAAAAATTTGTTTAATTTTTTCCCATTAAATACTAGAATTATAGAAAAGTACTTTGCGAAAAGAATCGGCATAAGGACGGAATCGTGTTGACCACTGATGAGTAAGTTGCTAATAACTCTTGCATCCTTCGACCAACTTCTTCGACTGAGAGCTCGATGGAAAGCTTATCTGTTCCTCTTTCAGATGGCATTAACATATTTTACGAAAAGTCGTAAGAAATAAAATTTTTTTGATCAAAACTAAAATATCCTCGAAATCATTGAAAAAGAAGTACCTTCTCAGACGAAAATATGCCTTATCTTATAAGAGACATTTAAATTTTTTTAATTGCATAAATGGGCGGCATTTTATTCAGAATTTATAGTTTTTTACATGGACAAGGAATTCGTTTAATTTTTTCCCATTAAATACTAGAATTATAGAAACGTACTTTGCGAAAAAATCGGCAGTAGGACGGAATCGTGTTGACCACCGATTAGTTTTTTGCTAATAACTCTTGCATCCTTCGAACGACTTCTCCGACTAAGAGCTCGATGGAAAGCTTATCTGTTCCTCTTTCAGGTGGCATTAACATATTTTACGAAAAGTCGTAAGAAATAAAATTGTTTTGATCAAAACTAAAATATCCTCGAAATCATTGAAAAAAAAGTACCTTCTCAGACGAAAATATGCTTTATCCAATAAGAGACATTTAAATTTTTTTAATTGCATAAATGGGCGGCATTTTATTCAGAATTTATAGTTTTTTACATGGACAAGGAATTCGTTTAATTTTTTCCCATTAAATACTAGAATTATAGAAACGTACTTTGCGAAAAGAATCGGCAGTAGGACGGAATCGTGTTGACCACCGATTAGTTTTTTGCTAATAACTCTTGCATCCTTCGACCGACTTCTCCGACTAAGAGCTCGATGGAAAGCTTATCTGTTCCTCTTTCAGGTGGCATTAACATATTTTACGAAAAGTTGTAAGAAATGAAATTTGTTTGATCAAAACTAAAATATCCTCGAAATCATTGAAGAAGAAGTACCTTTTCAGACGAAAATATGCCTTATCTAATAAGAGACATTTAAATTTTTTTAATTGCATAAATGGGTGGCATTTTATTCAGAATTAATAGTTTTTACATGGACAAAAAATTCGTTAAAATTTTTTTCCATTTAATACTAGAATTATAGAAAAGTACTTTGCGAAAAGAATCGGCAGTAGGAGGGAATCGTGTTGACCACCGATTAGTTTTTTGCTAATAACTCTTGCATCCTTCGACCGACTTCTTCGACTAAGAGCTCGATGGAAAGCTTATCTGTTCCTCTTTCAGGTGGCATTAACATATTTTACGAAAAGTCGTAAGAAATAAAATTTTTTTGATCAAAACTAAAATATCCTCGAAATCATTGAAGAAGAAGTACCTTCTCAGACGAAAATATGCTTTATCCAATAAGAGACATTTAAATTTTTTTAATTGCATAAATGGGCGGCATTTTATTCAGAATTTATAGTTTTTTACATGGACAAGGAATTCGTTTAATTTTTTCCCATTAAATACTAGAATTATAGAAACGTACTTTGCGAAAAGAATCGGCAGTAGGACGGAATCGTGTTGACCACCGATTAGTTTTTTGCTAATAACTCTTGCATCCTTCGACCGACTTCTCCGACTAAGAGCTCGATGGAAAGCTTATCTGTTCCTCTTTCAGGTGGCATTAACATATTTTACGAAAAGTCGTAAGAAATAAAATTTGTTTGATCAAAACTAAAATATCCTCGAAATCATTGAAGAAGAAGTACCTTTTCAGACGAAAATATGCCTTATCTAATAAGAGACATTTAAATTTTTTTAATTGCATAAATGGGTGGCATTTTATTCAGAATTAATAGTTTTTACATGGACAAAAAATTCGTTAAAATATTTTTCCATTTAATACTAGAATTATAGAAAAGTACTTTGCGAAAAGAATCGGCAGTAGGAGGGAATCGTGTTGACCACCGATTAGTTTTTTGCTAATAACTCTTGCATCCTTCGACCGACTTCTTCGACTAAGAGCTCGATGGAAAGCTTATCTGTTCCTCTTTCAGGTGGCATTAACATATTTTACGAAAAGTCGTAAGAAATAAAATTTTTTTGATCAAAACTAAAATATCCTCGAAATCATTGAAGAAGAAGTACCTTATCAGACGAAAATATGCCTTGTCTTATAAGAGACGTTTTTACATGGACAAAAAATTCGTTAAATTTTTTCCATTTAATACTAGAATTATAGAAAAGTACTTTGCGAAAAGAATCGGCAGTAGGACGGAAACGTGTTGAACACCGATTAGTTTTTTGCTAATAACTCTTCCATCCTTCGACCGACTTCTTCAACTAAGAGCTCGATGGAAAGCTCATCTGTTCCCCTGTCAAACGGCATTAACATATTTTACGAAAAGTCATAAGAAATAAAATTTTTTTGATCAAAACTAAAATATCTTCGAAATCATTGAAGAAGAAGTACCTTATCAGACGAAACTATGCCTTATCTAATAAGAGACATTTAAATTTTTTTAATTAAATAAATGGGTGGCATTTTATTCAGAATTAATAGTTTTTACATGGACAAAAAATTCGTTAAAATTTTTTCCCATTATATACTAGAATTATAGAAAAGTACCGATTAGTTTTTTGCTAATAACTCTTGCATCCTTCGACCGACTTCTTCGACTAAGAGCTCGATGGAAAGCTTATCTGTTCCTCTTTCAGATGGCATTAACATATTTTACGAAAAAAAGTAAGAAATAAAATTTTTCTGATCAAAACTAAAATATTCTCGAAATCATTGAAAAAGAAGTACCTTATCAGACGAAAATATGCCTTATCTAATAAGAGACATTTAAATTTTTATACTTTTCACGTATGTGAAATAGTATAATAACTTTGTGCTGAAGTTTGTAACAGATCGAAATATTCATTTCCGACTATATAAAGTATATATATTCTTGATCAGGACGACAAGACGAGTTGATTTAGCCATGTCCGTCTGTCCGTCTGTCCGTCCGTCTGTCTGTATGTATACAATCTCTTCCCACAGTTTTGAAGATATTGAGCTGAAATTTTGCACAGAGACTGCTTATTTGTGCGATCAACTGATTTGTCGGATCCAGCCATATCGGACCACTGGAACTGATAGCCCCCATACGAAAAGAAGAAGAAAAATGAACAAAACTTGAGTCGTTGTATGGAAAAGTTTTTTGTTTTGTGTGATAGAGTGCTGAAATTTTAAACATAGTAGTTCTACATAGTCCGACTACATGCCTGAAAGTTTCAATGAGATTGGACATCTGGAACTGGTAGCTCCCATACAAAATGAAGAAGAGGAAGAGAAGCAATATTCACGTCGTTGTATGGACAACTTTTTTGTTTTTCAACCAATTGACTTGAAATTTTAAAGTTATGTTCTTGGGGAGGAATGAAAACTATTTTGACCAAAAATGGGCGTAGCCACGCCCACTTCTAGCGAAAATTGACCCGTTGTATGAAAAACTTTTTTGTTTTTTAACCAATTGACTTGAAATTTTAAAGTTATGTTCTTAGGAAGGAATGAAAACTATTTTGACCAAAAATGGGCGTAACCACGCGTAGCCACGCCCTCTTATAGCGAAAATTGACCCGTTGTATGGAAAACTTTTTTGTTTTTTAACCAATTGACTTGAAACTTTACAGTTATGTTCTTAGGGAGGAATGGAAACTATTTTGACCAAAAGTGGGCGTAGCCACGCCCACTTATAGCAAAAATTGACCCGTTGTATGGAAAACTTTTTTGTTTTTCAACGAATTGACTTGAAACTTTACAGTTATGTTCTTAGGGAGGAATGAAAACTATTTTGACCAAAAGTGGGCGTGGCCACGCCCTTTTATAGCGAAATTTGACCCGTTGTATGGAAAACTTTTGTGATTTTCAACGAATTGACTTGAAACTTTACAGTTATGTTCTTAGGGAGGAATGAAAACTATTTTGACCAAAAGTGGGCGTGGCCACGCCCTTTTATAGCGAAATTTGACCCGTTGTATGGAAAACTTTTGTGTTTTTTAACCAATTGACTTGAAACTTTACAGTTATGTTCTTAGGAAGGAATGAAAACTATTTTGACCAAAAGTGGGCGTAGCCACGCCCACTTATAGCGAAAGTTGACCCGTTGTATGGAAAACTTTTTTGTTTTTTATCCAATTGACTTGAAACTTTACAGTTATGTTCTTAGGGAGGAATGAAAACAATTTTGACCAAAAGTGGGCGTGCCCACGCCGTTTTTTAGCGAAATTGACCAATTGACTCGAAACCTTACAGTTATCTTCTTAGGGAGGAATGAAAACTATTTTGACCAAAAGTGGGCATGGCTACGCCCACTTATAGCAAAAATTGACCCGTTGTATGGAAAACTTTTTTGTTTTTCAACGAATTGACTTGAAACTTTACAGTTATGTTCTTAGGGAGGAATGAAAACTATTTTGACCAAAAGTGGGCATAGCCACGCCCTTTTATAGCGAAATTTGACCCGTTGTATGGAAAAATTTTGTGTTTTTTAACCAATTGACTTGAAACTTTACAGTTATGTTCTTAGGAAGGAATGAAAACTATTTTGACCAAAAGTGGGCGTAGCCACGCCCACTTATAGCGAAAATTGACCCGTTGTATGGAAAACTTTTTTGTTTTTTATCCAATTGACTTGAAACTTTACAGTTATGTTCTTAGGGAGGAATGAAAACAATTTTGACCAAAAGTGGGCGTGCCCACGCCTTTTTTTAGCGAAAATTGACCAATTGACTTGAAACCTTACAGTTATCTTCTTAGGGAGGAATGAAAACTATTTTGACCAAAAGTGGGCATGGTTACGCCCACTTATCGTAAAACTTGAACCGCTGTATGGAAAACTTTTTTGTTTTTTAACCAATTGACTTGAAACCTTACAGTTATGTTGTTAGGGAGGCATGAAAACTATTCATTTAGTTTTTTAGTGACACAACCTGAAAAGTATTATAGCTTCAGCCTTGCTGAAGATAGCGTCCTTACTGGTTTTAATTGCATAAATGGGCGGCATTTTATTCAGAATAAATAGTTTTTTACATGGACAAAAAATTCGTTTAATTTTTTCCATTAAATACTAGATTTATAGAAAAGTACTTTGCGAAAAAAATCGGCAGTAGGACGGAGCCGTGTTGACCACCGAATAGTTTTTTGCTAATATCTCTTGCATCCTTCGACCGACTTCTTCGACTAAGAGCTCGATGGAAAGCTTATCTGTTCCTTTTTCAGATGGCATTAACATATTTTACAAAAAGTCGTAAGAAATAAAATTGTTTTGATCCAAACTAAAATATCCTCGAAATCATTGAAGAAGAAGTACCTTACCAAACGAAAATATGTCTTATCTAATAAGAAACATTTAAATTTTTTTAATTGCATAAATGGGCGGCATTTTATTCAGAATAAATAGTTTTTTACATGGACAAAAAATTCGTTTAATTTTTTCCCATTAAATACTAGATTTATAGAAAAGTACTTTGCGAAAAAAATCGGCAGTAGGACGGAGCCGTGTTGACCACCGATTAGTTTTTTGCTAATAACTCTTGCATCCTTCGACCGACTTCTTCGACTAAGAGCTCGATGGAAAGCTTGTCCGTTCCTCTTTCAGATGGCATTAACATATTTTATGAAAAGTCGTAAGAAATAAAATTTTTTTGATCAAAACTTAAATATCCTTGAAATCATTGAAGAAGAAGTACCGTATCAGACGAAAATATGCTTTATCTAATAAGAGATATTTACATTTTTTTAATTGCATAAATGGGTGGCATTTTATTCAGAATTAATAGTTTTTTACATGGACAAATAATTCGTTTAATTTTTTCCCATTAAATACTAGAATTATAGAAAAGTACTTTGCGAAAAGAATCGGCAGTAGGACGGAGCCGTGTTGACCACCGATTAGTTTTTTGCTAATAACTCTTGTATCCTTCGACCGACTTCTTCGACCGACTTCTTCGACTAAGAGCTCGATGGAAAGCTTATCTGTTCCTCTTTCAAATTGTATTAACATATTTAACGAAAAGTCATAAGAAATAAAATTTTTTTTGATGAAAACTAAAATATCCTCGAAATCATTAAAGAAGAAGTACCTTATCAGACGAAAATATGCCTTATCTTATAAGAGACATTTTAATTTTTTTAATTGCATAAATGGGCGGCATTTTATTCAGAATTAATAGTTTTTTACATGGACAAAAATTTCGTTAAATTTTTTTTCATTAAATACTAGAATTATAGAAAAGTCCATTGCGAAACGAATCGGCAGTAGGACGGAATCGTGTTGACCACCGATTAGTTTTTTGCTAATAACTCTTGCATCCTACATCCGACTTCTTCGACTAAGAGCTCGATGGAAAGCTTATCTGTTCGTTATACCCTGTACACACACTGTGTATCAGGGTATATTAAGTTTGTTTGAGACGGTTTGTATGTAACGCATAGAAGGAGGGGAGGGGGACCCTATAAAGTATATCTTTTCTTGATCAGGATGACAAGACGAATTGATATAGCCCTGTCTGTCCGTCCGTCCGTCCGTCTCACTAATGGTTCTCGAAAACCATAAGAGCTAGAGACTTGAAATTTGGTGGATAGACTCGTGTGGTCGAACACTAGATGAAGTTTGAAGGAATTTTTGCCACGCCCACTCCTTCCCGCCCATCGAGCACAACAAAAGGTAATTTTTTTCTTAAAATTGCTGTATCTCCTAAAGTATAAAGAATACAATGCTGAAATTTGGTATGCAAACTCAGTTAACATACCTTTTAAAACTGCATACAACAAACTACCACTTTCCCCGCAAAGACCAACACACTAAAATTTTGCAGCAATGCTTTGTAACAAAACCCGTACTAAAGCGCCATCTAATGGCAACATTGCACTGTGAGCCCTGCCTCACTATTAGCAAATACACAAACCATATCGTGGTACACTGCTTTTGCTGTCGGCGAATGTTTAACGTGTTATCAACATAGGTGTGTGTACAGGGTATTATATAGTTGAGAATACTCAACTATACCGCCCTTACTGGTTTTAATTGCATAAATGGGCGACATTTTATTCAGAATTAATAGTTTTTTACATGGACAAAAAATTTGTTTAATTTTTTCCCATTAAATACTAGAATTATAGAAAAGTACTTTGCGAAAAGAATCGGCATTAGGACGGAATCGTGTTGACCACTGATGATAACTCTTGCATCCTTCGACCAACTTCTTCGACTGAGAGCTCGATGGAAAGCTTATCTGTTCCTCTTTCAGATGGCATTAACATATTTTACGAAAAGTCGTACGAAATAAAATTGTTTTGGTCAAAACTAAAATATCCTCGAAATCATTGAAAAAGAAGTACCTTCTCAGACGAAAATATGCCTTATCTTATAAGAGACATTTAAATTTTTTTAATTGCATAAATGGGCGGCATTTTATTCAGAATTTATAGTTTTTTACATGGACAAGGAATTCGTTTAATTTTTTCCCATTAAATACTAGAATTATAGAAACGTACTTTGCGAAAAAAATCGGCAGTAGGACGGAATCGTGTTGACCACCGATTAGTTTTTTGCTAATAACTCTTGCATCCTTCGAACGACTTCTCCGACTAAGAGCTCGATGGAAAGCTTATCTGTTCCTCTTTCAGGTGGCATTAACATATTTTACGAAAAGTCGTACGAAATAAAATTGTTTTGGTCAAAACTAAAATATCCTCGAAATCATTGAAAAAGAAGTACCTTCTCAGACGAAAATATGCCTTGTCTTATAAGAGACGTTTTTACATGGACAAAAAATTCGTTAAATTTTTTCCATTTAATACTAGAATTATAGAAAAGTACTTTGCGAAAAGAATCGGCAGTAGGACGGAAACGTGTTGAACACCGATTAGTTTTTTGCTAATAACTCTTCCATCCTTCGACCGACTTCTTCAACTAAGAGCTCGATGGAAAGCTCATCTGTTCCCCTGTCAAACGGCATTAACATATTTTACGAAAAGTCATAAGAAATAAAATTTTTTTGATCAAAACTAAAATATCCTCGAAATCATTGAAGAAGAAGTACCTTATCAGACGAAAATATGCCTTATCTAATAAGAGACATTTAAATTTTTTTAATTGCATAAATGGGTGGCATTTTATTCAGAATTAATAGTTTTTACATGGACAAAAAATTCGTTAAAATTTTTTTCCATTTAATACTAGAATTATAGAAAAGTACTTTGCGAAAATAATCGGCAGTAGGACGGAAACGTGTTGAACACAGATTAGTTTTTTGCTAATAACTCTTGCATCCTTCGACCGACTTCTTCGACTAAGAGCTGGATGGAAAGCTTATCTGTTCCTCTTTCAGGTGGCATTATTATATTTTACGAAAAGTCATAAGAAATAAATTTTTTTGATCAAAACTAAAATATCCTCGAAATCATTGAAGAAAAAGTACCTTATCAGACGAAAATTTGCCTTATCTAATAAGAGACATTTAAATTTTTTTAATTGCATAAATGGGTGTCATTTTATTCAGAATTAATAGTTTTTGCATGGACAAAAAATTCGTTAAAATTTTTTTCCATTTAATACTAGAATTATAGAAAAGTACTTTGCGAAAATAATCGGTAGTAGGACGGAAACGTGTTGAACACCGATTAGTTTTTTGCTAATAACTCTTCCATCCTTCGACCGACTTCTTCAACTAAGAGCTCGATGGAAAGCTCATCTGTTCCCCTGTCAAACGGCATTAACATATTTTACGAAAAGTCATAAGAAATAAAATTTTTTTGATCAAAACTAAAATATCCTCGAAATCATTGAAGAAGAAGTACCTTATCAGACGAAAATATGCCTTATCTAATAAGAGACATTTAAATTTTTTTAATTGCATAAATGGGTGGCATTTTATTCAGAATTAATAGTTTTTACATGGACAAAAAATTCGTTAAAATTTTTTTCCATTTAATACTAGAATTATAGAAAAGTACTTTGCGAAAATAATCGGCAGTAGGACGGAAACGTGTTGAACACAGATTAGTTTTTTGCTAATAACTCTTGCATCCTTCGACCGACTTCTTCGACTAAGAGCTGGATGGAAAGCTTATCTGTTCCTCTTTCAGGTGGCATTATTATATTTTACGAAAAGTCATAAGAAATAAATTTTTTTGATCAAAACTAAAATTTCCTCGAAATCATTGAAGAAGAAGTACCTTATCAGACGAAAATATGCCTTATCTAATAAGAGACATTTAAATTTTTTTAATTGCATAAATGGGTGGCATTTTATTCAGAATTAATAGTTTTTGCATGGACAAAAAATTCGTTAAAATTTTTTTCCATTTAATACTAGAATTATAGAAAAGTACTTTGCGAAAATAATCGGCAGTAGGACGGAAACGTGTTGAACACAGATTAGTTTTTTGCTAATAACTCTTGCATCCTTCGACCGACTTCTTCGACTAAGAGCTGGATGGAAAGCTTATCTGTTCCTCTTTCAGGTGGCATTATTATATTTTACGAAAACTCATAAGAAATAAATTTTTTTGATCAAAACTAAAATATCCTCGAAATCATTGAAGAAAAAGTACCTTATCAGACGAAAATATGCCTTATCTAATAAGAGACATTTAAATTTTTTTAATTGCATAAATGGGTGTCATTTTATTCAGAATTAATAGTTTTTTACATGGACAGATAATTTGTTTAATTTTTTCCCGTTTTATACTAGAATTATAGAAAAGTACTTTGCGAAAATAATCGGCAGTAGGACGGAAACGTGTTGAACACAGATTAGTTTTTTGCTAATAACTCTTGCATCCTTCGACCGACTTCTTCGACTAAGAGCTCGATGGAAAGCTTATCTGTTCGTTATACCCTGTACACATACTGTGTATCAGGGTATATTGTGTTTGTGCAAAAGCCAAATGTATGTAAGGCACAGAAGGAGGGTGGGGGGACCCCATAAAGTATATATATTCTTGATCGGGACGACAAGAGAAGTTGATTAAGCTATGTCCGTCCGTCTGTCCGTCCGTCCGTCCGTTCTCACCAATGGTTCTCGGAAACTATAAGAGCTAGAGACTTGAAATTTGGTGGGTAGACTCGTGATGCTCGGCAGCAGATCAAGTTTGAATGGTTTTGTGCGACGCCCACTCCTTCCCGCCCATCCAGCACCGCCCACTTTTTGAAAACGCTATAAGTCGAGCATCCAAAGAGATAGAAACATGAAAGTCGGTATGTAGACTCAGTATGAGTAACTCTACAAAACTGCATACCACAATTTTACCCCCTCCCCTTAATTTCCCCTCCCCTAGTATTGTTCTTAAAAAAGCTATATCTCCAAAACTAACAAAGGTATGAACCTGAAATTTTGTATACAAGCTCAGTGATAATACATCTTAAAAACTGCATACCACAAATTTCCTCTCTCTTTGATGGCTACCCCTCAGAGGCCATCAAACTTAAATTTTTCGTAAAATCCACATTTTTTGACCGATTTTCTTGATATTTTGAACACTATTTGAATAGGCGACGTCAGATCAATATGTTTTTGTAGATTGAGGGTGTGGCAACGCCTACCATGTGTGCAGGGTATTATATTGTCGAGTATACTCGACTATACCGCCCTTACCTGTTTTAATTGCATAAATGGGTGCCATTTTATTCAGAATTAATAGTTTTTTACATGGACAAAAAATTTGTTTAATTTTTTTTCATTAAATACTAGAATTATAGAAAAGTCCTTTGCGAAACGAATCGGCAGTAGGACGGAATCGTATTGACCACCGAATAGTTTTTTTGCTAATAACTCTTGCATCCTTCGACCGACTTCTTCGACTAAGAGCTCGATGGAAAGCTTATCTGTTCCTTTTTCAGATGGCATTAACATATGTTACGAAAAGTCGTTAGAAATAAAATTGTTTTGATCCAAACTAAAATATCCTCGAAATCATTGAAGAAGAAGTACCTTACCAAACGAAAATATGTCTTATCTAATAAGAGACATTTAAATTTTTTTAATTGCATAAATGGGCGGCATTTTATTCAGAATTAATAGTTTTTTATATGGACAAAAAATTTGTTTAATTTTTTTCCATTAAATACTAGAATTATAGAAAAGTACTTTGCGAAAAAAATCGGCAGTAGGATGGAATCGTGTTGACCACCGATTAGTTTTTTGCTAATAACTCTTGCATCCTTCGACCGATTTCTTCGACTAAAAACTCGATGGAAAGCTTATTTGTTCCTCTTGCAGATGGCATTAACATATTTTACGAAAAGTCGTAAGAAATAACATTTTTTTGATCAACACTAAAATATCCTGGAAATCATTGAAGAAGAAGTACCTTATCAGACGAAAATATGCCTTATCTAATAAGAGACATTTAAATTTTTATACCCTGTACACATACTGTGTATCAGGGTATATTGTGTTTGTGCAAAAGCCAAATGTATGTAACGCACAGAAGGAGGGTCGGGGGACCCCATAAAGTATATATATTCTTGATCGGGACGACAAGAGAAGTTGATTAAGCCATGTCCGTCCGTCTGTCCGTCCGTCCGTCCTCACCAATGGTTCTCGGAAACTATAAGAGCTAGAGACTTGAAATTTGGTGGGTAGACTCGTGATGCTCGGCAGCAGATCAATTTTGAATGGTTTTGTGCCACGCCCACTCCTTCCCGCCCATCCAGCACCGCCCACTTTTTGAAAACGCTATAAGTCGAGCATCCAAAGAGATAGAAACATGAAAGTCGGTATGTAGACTCAGTATGAGTAACTCTACAAAACTGCATACCACAATTTTACCCCCTCCCCTTAATTTCCCCTCCCCTAGAATTGTTCTTAAAAAAGCTATATCTCCAAAACTAACAAAGGTATAAACCTGAAATTTTGTATACAAGCTCAGTGATAATACATCTTAAAAACTGCATACCACAAATTTCCCCTCTCTTTGATGGCTACCCCTCAGAGGCCATCAAACTTAAATTTTTCGTAAAATCCACATTTTTTGACCGATTTTCTTGATATTTTGAACACTATTTAAATAGGCGACGTCAGATCAATATGTTTTTGTAGATTGAGGGTGTGGCACCGCCCACCATGTGTGCAGGGTATTATATTGTCGAGTATACTCGACTATACCGCCCTTACTGGTTTTAATTGCATAAATGGGCGGCATTTTATTCAGAAGTAGTAGTTTTTTACATGGACAAAAAATTCGTTAAATTTTTTCCCATTATATACTAGAATTATAGAAAAGTCCTTTGCGAAAAGAATCGGCAGTAGGACGGAATCGTGTTGACCACCGATTAGTTTTTTGCTAATAACTCTTGCATCCTTCGACCGACTTCTTCGACTAAGAGCTCGATGGAAAGCTTATCTGTTCCTCTTTCAGATGGCATTAACATATTTTACGAAAAAAAGTAAGAAATAAAATTTTTCTGATCAAAATTAAAATATCCTCGAAATCATTGAAAAAGAAGTACCGTATCAGATGAAAATATGCTTTATCTAATAAGAGATATTTAAATTTTTTTAATTGCATAAATGGGTGGCATTTTATTCAGAATTAATAGTTTTTTACATGGACGAAAAATTCGTTTAATTTTTTCCCATTAAATACTAGAATTATACAAAAGTACTTTGCGAAAAGAATCGGCAGTAGGACGGAGCCGTGTTGACCACCGATTAGTTTTTTGCTAATAACTCTTGTATCCTTCGACCGACTTCTTCGACTAAGAGCTCGATGGAAAGCTTATCTGTTCCTCTTTCAAATTGTATTAACATTTTTTACGAAAAGTCATAAGAAATAAAATTTTTTTTGATGAAAACTAAAATATCCTCGAAATCATTGAAGAAGAAGTACCTTATCAGACGAAAATATGCCTTATCTTATAAGAGACATTTAAATTTTTTTAATTGCATAAATGGGCGGCATTTTATTCAGAATTAATAGTTTTTTACATGGACAAAAAATTCGTAAAATTTTTTTTCATTAAATACTAGAATTATAGAAAAGTCCATTGCGAAACGAATCGGCAGTAGGACGGAATCGTGTTGACCACCGATTAGTTTTTTGCTAATAACTCTTGTATCCTTCGACCGACTTCTTCGACTAAGAGCTCGATGGAAAGCTTATCTGTTCCTCTTTCAAATTGTATTAACATATTTTACGAAAAGTCATAAGAATTAAAATTTTTTTGATCAAAACTAAAATATCCTCGAAATCATTGAAGAAGAAGTACCTTATCAGACGAAAATATGCATTATCTAATAAGAGACATTAACATTTTTTTAATTGCATAAATGGGCGGCATTTTATTCAGAATTAATAGTTTTTTACATGGACAAAAAATTCGTTAAATTTGTTTCCATTAAATACTATAATTATAGAAAAGTCCTTTGCGAAACGAATCGGCAGTAGGACGGAATCGTGTTGACCACCGAATAGTTTTTTTCTAATAACTCTTGCATCCTTCGACCGACTTCTTCGACTAAGAGCTCGATGGAAAGCTTATCTGTTCCTTTTTCAGATGGCATTAACATATTTTACGAAAAGTCGTTAGAAATAAAATTGTTTTGATCCAAACTAAAATATCCTCGAAATCATTGAAGAAGAAGTACCTTATCAGACGAAAATATGCCTTATCTAATAAGAGACATTTAAATTGTTTTAATTGCATAAATTAAATTAATTAATTATTAAAAATTAATAGTTTTTTACATGGACAAAAAATTCGTTAAATTTTTTTCCATTAAATACTAGAATTATAGAAAAGTCCTTTGCGAAACGAATCGGCAATAGGACGGAATCGTGTTGACCACCGAATAGTTTTTTTGCTAATATCTCTTGCATCCTTCGACCGACTTCTTCGACTAAGAGCTCGATGGAAAGCTTATCTGTTCCTTTTTCAGATGGCATTAACATATTTTACAAAAAGTCGTTACAAATAAAATTGTTTTGATCCAAACTAAAATATCCTCGAAATCATTGAAGAAGAAGTACCGTATCAGACGAAAATATGCTTTATCTAATAAGAGATATTTAAATTTTTTTAATTGCATAAATGGGTGGCATTTTATTCAGAATTAATAGTTTTTTACATGGACAAAAAATTCGTTTAATTTTTTCCCATTAAATACTATTTTTTGGAAAAGTACTTTGCGAAAAAAATCGGCAGTAGGACGGAGCCGTGTTGACCACCGATTAGTTTTTTGCTAATAACTCTTGCATCCTTCGACCGACTTCTTCGACTAAGAGCTCGATGGAAAGCTTGTCCGTTCCTCTTTCAGATGGCATTAACATATTTTACGAAAATTCGTAAGAAATAACATTTTTTTGATCAAAACTTAAATATCCTCGAAATCATTGAAGAAGAAGTACCGTATCAGACGAAAATATGCTTTATCTAATAAGAGATATTTAAATTTTTTTAATTGCATAAATGGGTGGCATTTTATTCAGAATTAATAGTTTTTTACATGGACAAAAAATTCGTTTAATTTTTTCCCATTAAATACTAGAATTATACAAAAGTACTTTGCGAAAAGAATCGGCAGTAGGACGGAGCCGTGTTGACCACCGATTAGTTTTTTGCTAATAACTCTTGTATCCTTCGACCGACTTCTTCGACTAAGAGCTCGATGGAAAGCTTATCTGTTCCTCTTTCAAATTGTATTAACATTTTTTACGAAAAGTCATAAGAAATAAAATTTTTTTTGATGAAAACTAAAATATCCTCGAAATCATTGAAGAAGAAGTACCTTATCAGACGAAAATATGCCTTATCTTATAAGAGACATTTAAATTTTTTTAATTGCATAAATGGGCGGCATTTTATTCAGAATTAATAGTTTTTTACATGGACAAAAAATTCGTAAAATTTTTTTTCATTAAATACTAGAATTATAGAAAAGTCCATTGCGAAACGAATCGGCAGTAGGACGGAATCGTGTTGACCACCGATTAGTTTTTTGCTAATAACTCTTGTATCCTTCGACCGACTTCTTCGACTAAGAGCTCGATGGAAAGCTTATCTGTTCCTCTTTCAAATTGTATTAACATATTTTACGAAAAGTCATAAGAATTAAAATTTTTTTGATCAAAACTAAAATATCCTCGAAATCATTGAAGAAGAAGTACCTTATCAGACGAAAATATGCATTATCTAATAAGAGACATTAACATTTTTTTAATTGCATAAATGGGCGGCATTTTATTCAGAATTAATAGTTTTTTACATGGACAAAAAATTCGTTAAATTTTTTTTCATTAAATACTAGAATTATAGAAAAGTCCATTGCGAAACGAATCGGCAGTAGGACGGAGCCGTGTTGACCACCGATTAGTTTTTTGCTAATAAGTCTTGTATCCTTCGACCGACTTCTTCGACTAAGAGCTCGATGGAAAGCTTATCTGTTCCTCTTTCAAATTGTATTAACATATTTTACGAAAAGTCATAAGAAATAAATTTTTTTTTGATAAAAACTAAAATATCCTCGAAATCATTGAAGAAGAAGTACCTTATCAGACGAAAATATGCCTTATCTTATAAGAGACATTTAAATTTTTTTAATTGCATAAATGGGCGGCATTTTATTCAGAATTAATAGTTTTTTACATGGACAAAAAATTCGTAAAATTTTTTTTCATTAAATACTAGAATTATAGAAAAGTCCATTGCGAAACGAATCGGCAGTAGGACGGAATCGTGTTGACCACCGATTAGTTTTTTGCTAATAACTCTTGTATCCTTCGACCGACTTCTTCGACTAAGAGCTCGATGGAAAGCTTATCTGTTCCTCTTTCAAATTGTATTAACATATTTTACGAAAAGTCATAAGAATTAAAATTTTTTTGATCAAAACTAAAATATCCTCGAAATCATTGAAGAAGAAGTACCTTATCAGACGAAAATATGCATTATCTAATAAGAGACATTAACATTTTTTTAATTGCATAAATGGGCGGCATTTTATTCAGAATTAATAGTTTTTTACATGGACAAAAAATTCGTTAAATTTGTTTCCATTAAATACTAGAATTATAGAAAAGTCCTTTGCGAAACGAATCGGCAGTAGGACGGAATCGTGTTGACCACCGAATAGTTTTTTTCTAATAACTCTTGCATCCTTCGACCGACTTCTTCGACTAAGAGCTCGATGGAAAGCTTATCTGTTCCTTTTTCAGATGGCATTAACATATTTTACGAAAAGTCGTTAGAAATAAAATTGTTTTGATCCAAACTAAAATATCCTCGAAATCATTGAAGAAGAAGTACCTTATCAGACGAAAATATGCCTTATCTAATAAGAGACATTTAAATTGTTTTAATTGCATAAATGGGCGGCATTTTATTAAAAACTAGCTGACCCGGCGCGCTTTGCTACGCCCTCAAAGTATGATGAACTGTTGCATGTAGCCCAGGATTGAATCTTTTAACACTGTATCACAATTAGTTCCTAAGTTTTCTTCTTGTCAGACTTATAGATACAGGTACATAGGCGTTTAAAATTTTTATTATATGTTGCAGCAGCCACGTTCATTTATCAATTCTTGTTGGGTTCGAAGTCATCAATATTATTTCCAGATTTTGTTTTCGTAGATTAATTAAATTTAAAAAAAAAAATATTCCAGCGTTTTGAAACTCTAATTACCGTTAATGCGTTTCAGAATTCTTAATGCCTTGTAATTATGGCAAATTTCTTACTTTGCAGTGATATATAATTACCTTTACAAACATGTGATTGCAAAATTCCATCTGTTTATATTTAAGAACACCAAAACCATATTTTTGACTAATTGTTCCTTTGTTCCATTTTAGCAAAATGAAAACTACTCTCCACTTTACAGCCTTCTGGCGATTATGCTTACAGCAAAATGTTATTTTGATGATGTTTCTCTATATGGTCGGGCCCACGCCTTTATGTTCGATTCTAATAAAATTTTGGAAAATAGTTAAAAATTAATAAAACATTTTTCTAACAAAAATCTTGTTTTGACCGATTGTTTCTTTCGCAAAGTGCCTTTTTTGACGTCTTTTTGAAAACCTAATTTTTAACCGGCAGCTAAATGTAATAGCAATCCAATCATGCAGATTTTTTACATACAAACTGCCTGAAAGGATAAGATAATTTTCTGCGTTTTATTTTTTTTGAAATCGTTAAAACTGAGCTCGCAGTTGGTATTGAAGCAGACATATGGACATGACTGTGTTAACTCGTCTTGTGAAGATAATATATGCTTTATGTGGTCGGCGATATCTCCTTCTCTGCGTAGCGAACTTCATGGCATCGCAAATATATATTATTTTTGCAGGAGTATAAAAAACGCTATTCAGCCTTGCTGAAGACTATTTACTTTTCACGCTCTTTTTATGCCACGCCAGTTTTTTGGATTGAATCTGCTTTCTCTTTACTTTAATAGCCTATATACCAATTTTCATTGTTTAAGCTAATATGGAAACTTGCAATTTATTGATATTAGCTTGTGAAGTTGTAAGTCAATTAATTAAGAAAAAAAAAATTTTCCTTTCAACGCCGTAAATTTTCTGTGTTTTCCTCTTCTTCACTTTGTATGATTCAGTGGTCCGATCTTAATGACAATTCCAGAAATTTAGTCTGCGTACGTAAAGTTACTATGTTTGTTTATGTTTTTTTCATCCCTCTATCTTTCAAAACGAAAAAGTTTTCCATTCAACGACTTAAGTTCTGTTCATTTTTCTTCTTCATTCTGTATGGGTGCTACCAGTTCTAATGGTCTGATCATTGCAGTTCCGACAAATGATTTATGGTGGTAAAGCTGTAAAATTTCAGGTCAATAGTCGGAGATTTCTCCTTCTGGGGGTTACAAACTCCGTGACAAAGTCATAATAATATTTACATACGTGAAGAGTATAAAAACACTAATATGTGTACATATGTGGCTGTATGTAAAAGATGAAGAATAAGTGAAGCACAATTTCGAAAGTAATGCTCCTCCGTTTTCTCACCGTTCTCTTGTTCTCTTTGCAAACAACACACTCATACCAATACAAAAGTGTAAGAAGAAGCAAAGAATGGTACGTGTTTGCGTCCACAAAATCTTAATATTGTTTATTTTTCTTCTTCTTTCCGTATGGAGGCTACCAGTTAAAATGGTCGGATTGATACCAAAACATTATAACAACCTTCAGGAGGTCCATCTAAAGATTAACTGAAAATTTCATTGAATCGGAAGCTGTTTTTGAGTTATGCGCTTATCAACATATTTTTCGATTCATTTTTATTATACTATAGATTATTGTCTCACATTCAATAATAAGTGATCATAGGTAACTAAACACTGCACTAAACACGATATACATAGCTACGGTTTGTTTCGTGTATCAGTTGACAAAAGCAAACTCAGTAGTGAAAATCCAAAAAAAACAACACTGACATTGTCAGTTTGTTGTTGTTTCAACTTTTTTTTAATTTGACATGACTTGGAGTCAAATCCTTCAAGCCGTACATACCTGCATTGTTTACACATTAGTGCGTGTAATTTCCAAAGAGTATTAATTAATTTTAATACTCTCTGGCTTGTACGTTCTCTCAAAGTTTTCTTGTTCTCTTTCAATCAACAAACACATAACAATACTGACGTATAAGAAGAAGCATAGCATGTTACGTTTAATGCTTGCGACGTCGCAAGTTTGTATGGGAAAAAGAAAAGGTCTGTTTTTAGGGTTTTTCCGGCAATTATTTGAATTTTTCTCGCCGTAAAAACCATCTTTGAACTTCAACGAACATTTAAAAAAAAGAATTGGCCAAATTGGTCCAGGCGTTGTTGAGTTATGCGCTTACCAACACATTTTGCGATTCATTTTTATATTATAGATTAATAGTTTTTTACATGGACAAAAAATTCGTTAAATTTTTTTCCATTAAATACTAGAATTATAGAAAAGTCCTTTGCGAAACGAATCGGCAGTAGGACGGAATCGTGTTGACCACCGAATAGTTTTTTGCTAATTACTCTTACATCCTTCGACCGACTTCTTCGACTTAGAGCTCGATGGAAAGCTTATCTGTTCCTTTTTCAGATGGCATTAACATATTTTACGAAAAGTGGTTAGAAATAAAAATGTTTTGATCCAAACTAAAATATCCTCGAAATCATTGAAGAAGAAGTACCTTATTAAACGAAAATATGCCTTATCTAATAAGAGACATTTAAATTTTTTTAATTGCATAAATGGGCGGCATTTTATTCAGTTTTTTACATGGACAAATAATTCGTTTAATTTTTTCCCACGAAATACTAGAATTATAGAAAAGTACTTTGCGAAAAGAATCGGCAGTAGGACGGAATCGTGTTGACCACCGAATAGTTTTTTGCTAATAAGTCTTGAATCCTTCAACCGACTTCTTCGACTAAAAGCTCGATGGAAAGCTTATTTGTTCCTCTTGCAGATGGCATTAACATATTTTACGAAAATAAGTAAGAAATAAAATTTTTCTGATCAAAACTAAAATATCCTCGAAATCATTGGAGAAGAAGTACCTTATCAGACGAAAATATACCTTATCTAATAAGAGACATATAAGTTTTTTTAACTGCATAAATGGGCGGCATTTTATTCAGTTTTTTACATGGACAAATAATTCGTTAAAATTTTTTCCCATTTAATACTAGAATTATAGAAAAGTACTTTGCGAAAAGAATCGGCAGTAGGACGGAAACGTGTTGAACACCGATTAGTTTTTTACTAATAACTCTTGCATCCTTCGACCGACTTCTTCGACTAAGAGCTTAATGGAAAGCTTATCTGTTCCTCTTTCAGGTGGCATTATTATATTTTACGAAAAGTCATAAGAAATAAAATTTTTTTTGATGAAAACTAAAATATCCTCGAAATCATTGAAGAAGAAGTACCTTATCAGACGAAAATATGCCTTATCTTATAAGAGACATTTAAATTTTTTTAATTGCACAAATGGGCGGCATTTTATTCAGAAGTAATAGTTTTTTACATGGACAAAAAATTCGTTAAATTTTTTCCCATTATATACTAGAATTATAGAAAAGTACTTTGCGAAAAGAATCGGCAGTAGGACGGAATCGTGTTGACCACCGAATAGTTTTTTGCTAATTACTCTTACATCCTTCGACCGACTTCTTCGACTTAGAGCTCGATGGAAAGCTTAAATGTTCCTTTTTCAGATGGCATTAACATATTTTACGAAAAGTCGTTAGAAATAAAAATGTTTTGATCCAAACTAAAATATCCTCGAAATCATTGAAGAAGAAGTACCTTATTAAACGAAAATATGCCTTATCTAATAAGAGACATTTAAATTTTTTTAATTGCATAAATGGGCGGCATTTTATTCAGTTTTTTACATGGACAAATAATTCGTTTAATTTTTTCCCACGAAATACTAGAATTATAGAAAAGTACTTTGCGAAAAGAATCGGCAGTATGACGGAATCGTGTTGACCACCGAATAGTTTTTTGCTAATAACTCTTGAATCCTTCAACCGACTTCTTCGACTAAAAGCTCGATGGAAAGCTTATTTGTTCCTCTTGCAGATGGCATTAACATATTTTACGAAAATAAGTAAGAAATAAAATTTTTCTGATCAAAACTAAAATATCCTCGAAATCATTGAAGAAGAAGTACCTTATCAGACGAAAATATACCTTATCTAATAAGAGACATTTAAATTTTTTTAATTGCATAAATGGGCGGCATTTTATTCAGTTTTTTACATGGACAAATAATTCGTTAAAATTTTTTCCCATTTAATACTAGAATTATAGAAAAGTACTTTGCGAAAAGAATCGGCAGTAGGACGGAAACGTGTTGAACACCGATTAGTTTTTTACTAATAACTCTTGCATCCTTCGACCGACTTCTTCGACTAAGAGCTTAATGGAAAGCTTATCTGTTCCTCTTTCAGGTGGCATTATTATATTTTACGAAAAGTCATAAGAAATAAAATTTTTTTTGATGAAAACTAAAATATCCTCGAAATTATTGAAGAAGAAGTACCTTATCAGACGAAAATATGCCTTATCTAATAAGAGACATTTAAATTTTTTTAATTGCACAAATGGGCGGCATTTTATTCAGAAGTAATAGTTTTTTACATGGACAAAAAATTCGTTAAATTTTTTCCCATTATATACTAGAATTATAGAAAAGTACTTTGCGAAAAGAATCGGCAGTAGGACGGAAACGTGTTGACCACCGATTAGTTTTTTGCTAATGACTCTTGTATCCTCCGACCGACTTCTTCGACTAAGAGCTCGATGAAAAGCTTATCTGTTCCTCTTTCAAATGGCATTAACATATTTTACGAAAAAAAGTAAGAAATAAAATTTTTCTGATCAAAACTAAAATATCCTCGAAATCATTGAAGAAGAAGTACCTTATCAGACGAAAATATGCCTTATCTAATAAGAGACATTGACATTTTATTAATTGCATAAATGGGCGACATTTTATTCAGAATTAATAGTTTTTTACATGGACAAAAAATTCGTTAAATTTTTTTTCATTAAATACTAGAATTATAGAAAAGACCATTGCGAAACGAATCGGCAGTAGGACGGAATCGTGTTGACCACCGATTAGTTTTTTGCTAATAACTCTTGTATCCTTCGACCGACTTCTTCGACTAAGAGCTCGGTGGAAAGCTTATCTGTTCCTCTTTCAAATGGTATTAACATATTTTACGAAAAGTCATAAGAATTAAAATTTTTTTGATCAAAACTAAAATATCCTCGAAATCATTGAAGAAGAAGTACCTTATCAGACGAAAATATGCCTTATCTAATAAGAGACATTTAAATTTTTTTAATTGCATAAATGGGCGGCATTTTATTCAGAATTAATAGTTTTTTACATGGACGAAAAATTCGTTTAATTTTTTCCCATTAAATACTAGAATTATACAAAAGTCCTTTGAGAAAAGAAGCGGCAGTAGGACGGAATCGTGTTGACCACCGATTAGATTTTTGTTAATAACTCTTGCATCCTTCGACCGACTTCTTCGACTAAGAGCTCGATGGAAAGCTTATCTGTTCGTTTTTCAGATGGCATTAACATATGTTACGAAAAGTCGTAAGAAATAAAATTGTTTTGATCAAAACTAAAATATACTCGAAATCATTGAAGAAGAAGTACCTTACCAAACGAAAATATGTCTTATCTAATAAGAGACATTTAAATTTTTTTAATTGCATAAATGGGTGGCATTTTATTCAGAATTAATAGTTTTTTAAATGGACAAAAAATTCGTTTAATTTTTTTCCATTAAATACTAGAATTATAGAAAAGTACTTTGCGAAAAAAATCGGCAGTAGGACGGAGCCGTGTTGACCACCGATTAGTTTTTTGCTAATAACTCTTGCATCCTTCGACCGATTGCTTCGACTAAAAGCTCGATGGAAAGCTTATTTGTTCCTCTTGCAGATGACATTAACATATTTTACGAAAAGTCATAAGAATTAAAATTTTTTTGATCAAAACTAAAATATCCTCGAAATCATTGAAGAAGAAGTACCTTATCAGACGAAAATATGCCTTATCTAATAAGAGACATTGACATTTTTTTAATTGCATAAATGGGCGGCATTTTATTCAGAATTAATAGTTTTTTACATGGACGAAAAATTCGTTTAATTTTTTCCCATTAAATACTAGAATTATAGAAAAGTCCTTTGAGAAAAGAAGCGGCAGTAGGACGGAATCGTGTTGACCACCGATTAGTTTTTTGCTAATAACTCTTGCATCCTTCGACCGACTTCTTCGACTAAGAGCTCGATGGAAAGCTTATCTGTTCGTTTTTCAGATGGCATTAACATATGTTACGAAAAGTCGTAAGAAATAAAATTGTTTTGATCCAAACTAAAATATCCTCGAAATCATTGAAGAAGAAGTACCTTACCAAACGAAAATATGTCTTATCTAATAAGAGACATTTAAATTTTTTTAATTGCATAAATGGGTGGCATTTTATTCAGAATTAATAGTTTTTTACATGGACAAAAAATTCGTTTAATTTTTTTCCATTAAATACTAGAATTATAGAAAAGTACTTTGCGAAAAAAATCGGCAGTAGGACGGAGCCGTGTTGACCACCGATTAGTTTTTTGCTAATAACTCTTGCATCCTTCGACCGATTTCTTCGACTAAAAGCTCAATGGAAAGCTTATTTGTTCCTCTTATAGATGACATTAACATATTTTACGAAAAGACGTAAGAAATAAAATTTTTTTGATCAAAACTAAAATATCCTCGAAATCATTGAAGAAGAAGTACCTTATCAGACAAAAATATGCGTTATCTAAGATGAGACATTGACATTTTTTTAATTGCATAAATGGGCGGCATTTTATTCAGAATTTATAGTTTTTTACATGGACAAAAAATTCATTAAATTTTTTTCCATTAAATACTAGAATTATAGAAAAGTCCTTTGCGAAAAAAATCGGCAGTAGGACGGAATCGTGTTGACCACCGAATAGTTTTTTGCTAATTACTCTTACATCCTTCGACCGACTTCTTCGACTTAGAGCTCGATGGAAAGCTTATCTGTTCTTTTCTCAGATGGCATTAACATATTTTACGAAAAGTCGTTAGAAATAAAATTGTTTTGATCCAAACTAAAATATCCTCGAAATCATTGAAGAAGATGTACCTTATCAGACGAAAATATGCCTTAACTAATAAGAGACATTTAAATTTTTTTAATTGCATAAATGGGCGGCATTTTATTCAGTTTTTTACATGGACAAAAAATTCGTTTAATTTTTTTCCATTAAATACTAGATTTATAGTAAAGTACTTTGCGAAAAAAATCGGCAGTAGGACGGAGCCGTGTTGACCACCGATTAGATTGTTCCTCTTGCAGATGGCATTAACATATTTTACGAAAAGTCGTAAAAAATAAAATTTTTTTGATCAAAACTAAAATATCCTCGAAATCATTGAAGAAGAAGTACCTTATCAGGCGAAAATATGCCTTATCTAGTAAGAGACATTTAAATTTTTTTAATTGCATAAATGGGTGCCATTTTATTCGGAATTAATAGTGTTTTGCAAGGACAAAAAAATTCGTTTAATTTTTTCACATTAAATACTAGAATTATAGAAAAGTACTTTGCGAAAAGAATCGGCAGTAGGACGGAATCGTGTTCACCACCGATTAGATTTTTGCTAATAACTCTTGCATCCTTCGACTGACTTCTTCGACCAAGAGCTTGATGGGAAGCTTATCTGTTCCTCTTTTAAATGCCATTAACATATTTTACGAAAAGTCATAAGAAATAAAATTTTTTTTTATCAAAACTAAAATATCCTCGAAATCATTGAAATCATCAACCTTATCAGTCGAAAATATGCCTTATCTAATAAGAGACATTTAAATTTTTTTAATTGCATAAATGGGTGGCATTTTATTCAGAATTAATAGTTTTTTACATGTACAAAAAATTACTTTCATTTTTTCCCAATTAATACTCGAATTATAGAAAAGTACTTTGCGAAAAGAATCGGCAGTAGGACGGAGCCGTGTTGACCACCGATTAGATTGTTCCTCTTGCAGATGGCATTAACATATTTTACGAAAAGTCGTAAAAAATAAAATTTTTTTGATCAAAACTAAAATATCCTCGAAATCATTGAAGAAGAAGTACCTTAACAGGCGAAAATATGCCTTATCTAGTAAGAGACTTAAATTTTTTTAATTGCATAAATGGGTGGCATTTTATTCGGAATTAATAGTGTTTTACATGGACAAAAAATTCGTTTAATTTTTTCACATTAAATACTAGAATTATAGAAAAGCACTTTGCGAAGAGAATCGGCAGTAGAAAGGAAATGTGTTGACCACCGATTAGTTTTTTGCTAATAACTCTTGCATCCTTCGATCGACTTCTTCGACTAAGAGCTCGATGGAAAGCTTATCTGTTCCTCTTTCAGACGGAATTAACATATTTTACGAAAAGTCGTAAGAAATAAAATTTTTTTGATCAAAACTAAAATATCCTCGAAATCATTGAAGAAGAAGTACCTTATCAGACGAAAATATGCCTTATCTAAGAAGAGACATTTACATTTTTTTAATTGCTTAAATGGGTGGCATTTTATTCGGAATTAATAGTGTTTTACATGGACAAAAAATTCGTTTAATTTTTTCACATTAAATACTAGAATTATAGAAAAGTACTTTGCGAAAAGAATCGGTAGTAGACTGAAACGTGTTGACCACCGATTTAGTTTCGACTCAGGGCTCGATGGAAAGCTTATTTGTTCCTCTTTCAGAAAGCATTAACATATTTTACGAAAAGTCATAAGAATTAAAATTTTTTTTATCATAACTAAAATATCCTCGAAATCGTTGAAATCACCAACCTTATCAGACGAAAATATGCCTTATCTAATAAGAGACATTTAAATTTTTTTAATTGAATAAATGGGCGGCATTTTATTCAGAAGTAATAGTTCTGTACATGGACAAAAATTCGTTTAATTTTTTTCCCATTAAATACTAGAATTACAGAAAAGTACTTTGTGAAAAGAATCGGCAGTAGGACGGAATCGTGTTGACCACCGATAAGTTTTTTGCTAATAACTCTTGCATCCTTCGACCGACTTCTTAAACTAAGAGCTCGATGGAAAGCTTATCTGTTCCTCTTTCAGATAGCATTAACATATTTTACGAAAAGTCATAAGAAATAAAATTTTTTTTTATCATAACTAAAATATCCTCGAAATCGTTGAAATAATCAACCTTATCAGTCGAAAATATGCCTTATCTAAAAAGAGACTTTTAAATTTTTTTAATTGAATAAATGGGCGGCATTTTATTCAGAAGTAATAGTTTTGTATATGGACAAAAAATTCGTTTAATTTTTTTCCCATTAAATACTAGAATTACAGAAAAATACTTTGCGAAAAGAATCGGCAGTAGGACGGAATCGTGTTGACCACCGATTAGTTTTTTGCTAATAACTCTTGCATCCTTCGACTGACTTCTTCGACCAAGAGCTTGATGGAAAGCTTATCTGTTCCTCTTTTAGATGGAATTTATGAAAAGTCGTAAAAAATAAAATTTTTATGATCAAAACTAAAATATCCTCGAAATCATTGAAGAAGAAGTACCTTATCAGACGAAAATATGCCTTATCTAATAAGAGACATTTAAATTTTTTTAATTGCATAAATGGGCTGCATTTTATTCAGAATTAATAGTGTTTAACATAGACAAAAAATTCGTTTAATTTTTTCCCAATAAATTTTAGAGTTATAGAAAAGTACTTTGCGAAAAGAATCGGACTTCTTCGACTAAGAGCTCGATGGAAAGCTTATGTGTTCCTATTTCAGACGGAATTAACATATTTTACGAAAAGTGGTAAGAAATAAAATTTTTTTGATCAAAACTGAAATATCCTCGAAATCATTGAAGAAGAAGTACCTTATCAGGCGAAAATATGCCTTATCTAGTAAGAGACATTTATTTTTTTTAATTGCATAAATGGGTGGCGTTTTATTCGGAATTAATAGTGTTTTACATGGACGAAAAATTCGTTTAATTTTTTCACATTAAATACTACAATTATAGAAAAGCACTTTGCGAAAAGAATCGGCAGTAGGACGGAAATGTGTTGACCACCGATTAGTTTTTTGCTAATAACTCTTGCATGCTTCGACCAACTTCTTCGACTAAGAGCTCGATGGAAAGCTTATCTGTTCCTCTTTCAGATGGCATTAACATATTTTATGAAAAGTCATAAAAATTAAATTTTTTTGATCAAAACTAAAATATCCTCGAAATCATTGAAGAAGAAGTACCTTATCAGACGAAAATATGCCTTATCTAGTAAGAGACATTTAAATTTTTTTAATTGCATAAATGGGCGGCATTTTATTCAGAATTAATAGTTTTTTACATGGACGAAAAATTCGTTTAATTTTTTCCCATTAAATACTAGAATTTGAGAAAAGAAGCGGCAGTAGGACGGAATCGTGTTGACCACCGATTAGATTTTGCTAATAACTCTTGCATCCTTCGACCGACTTCTTCGACTAAGAGCTCGATGGAAAGCTTATCTGTTCCTCTTTCAAATGGTATTAACATATTTTACGAAAAGTCATAAGAATTAAAATTTTTTTGATCAAAACTAAAATATCCTCGAAATCATTGAAGAAGAAGTACCTTATCAGACGAAAATATGCCTTATCTAATAAGAGACATTTAAATTTTTTTAATTGAATAAATGGGCGGCATTTTATTCAGAAGTAATAGTTTTGTATATGGACAAAAAATTCGTTTAATTTTTTTCACATTAAATACTACAATTATAGAAAAGCACTTTGCGAAAAGAATCGGCAGTAGGACGGAAATGTGTTGAACACCGATTAGTTTTTTGCTAATAACTCTTGCATGCTTCGACCAACTTCTTCGACTACGAGCTCGATGGAAGGCTTATCTGTTCCTCTTTCAGATGGCATTAACATATTTTATGAAAAGTCATAATAAATAAAATTTTTTTGATCAAAACTAAAATATCGTCGAAATCATTGAAGAAGAAGTACCTTATCAGACGAAAATATGCCTTATCTAATAAGAGACATTTAAATTTTTTTAATTGCATAAATGGGCGGCATTTTATTCAGAATTAATAGTTTTTTACATGGACGAAAAATTCGTTTAATTTTTTCCCATTAAATACTAGAATTTGAGAAAAGAAGCGGCAGTAGGACGGAATCGTGTTGACCACCGATTAGATTTTGCTAATAACTCTTGCATCCTTCGACCGACTTCTTCGACTAAGAGCTCGATGGAAAGCTTATCTGTTCGTTTTTCAGATGGCATTAACATATGTTACGAAAAGTCGTAAGAAATAAAATTTTTTTGATCAAAACTAAAATATCCTCGAAATCATTGAAGAAGAAGTACCTTATCAGACAAAAATATGCGTTATCTAAGAAGAGACATTGACATTTTTTTAATTGCATAAATGGGCGCCACTTTATTCAGAATTAATAGTTTTTTACATGGACAAAAAATTAATTAAATTTTTTTCCATTAAATACTAGAATTATAGAAAAGTCCTTTGCGAAAAAAATCGGCAGTAGGACGGAATCGTGTTGACCACCGAATAGTTTTTTGCTAATTACTCTTACATCCTTCGACCGACTTCTTCGACTTAGAGCTCGATGGAAAGCTTATCTGTTCTTTTTTCATATGGCAATAACACATTTTACGAAAAGTCGTTAGAAATAAAATTGTTTTGATCCAAACTAAAATATCCTCGAAATCATTGAAGAAGATGTACCTTATCAGACGATAATATGCCTTATCTAATAAGAGACATTTAAATTTTTTTAATTTTTACATGGACAAATAATTCGTTTAATTTTTTCCCACGAAATACTAGAATTATAGAAAAGTACTTTGCGAAAAGAATCGGCAGTAGGACGGAAGCGTGTTGACCACCGATTAGTTTTTTTTTTAAAACTCTTGCATCCTTCGACCGACTTCTTAAACTAAGAGCTCGATGAAAAGCTTATCTGTTCCTCTTGCAGATGGCATTAACATATTTTACGAAAAGTCATAAGAAATAAAATTTTTTTGATCAAACCTGAAATAACCTCGAAATCATTGAAGAAGAAGTACCTTATAAGGCGAAAATATTCCTTACCTAGTAAGAGACTTAAATTTTTTTAATTGCATAAATGGGTGGCATTTTATTCGGAATTAATACTGTTTTACATGGACAAAAAATTCGTTTAATTTTTTCACATTAAATACTAGAATTATAGAAAAGCACTTTGCGAAGAGAATCGGCAGTAGGACGGAAATGTGTTGACCACCGATTAGTTTTTTGCTAATAACTCTTGCATCCTTCGATCGACTTCTTCGACTAAAAGCTCGATGGAAAGCTTATCTGTTCCTCTTTCAGATAGCATTTACATATTTTACGAAATGTCGTAAGAAATAAAATTTTTTTGATCAAAACTAAAATATCCTCGAAATCATTGAAGAAGAAGTACCTTATCAGACAAAAATATGCGTTATCTAAGAAGTGACATTGACATTTTTTTAATTGCATAAATGGGCGCCATTTTATTCAGAATTAATAGTTTTTTACATGGACAGAAAATCCGTTTAATTTTTTCCCGTTAAATACTAGAATTATAGAAAAGTACTTTGCGAAAAGAATCGGTAGTAGACTGAAACGTGTTGACCACCGATTTAGTTTCGACTAAGGGCTCGATGGAAAGCTTATCTGTTCCTCTTTCAGATAGCATTAACATATTTTACGAAAAGTCATAAGAATTAAAATTTTTTTTATCATAACTAAAATATCATCGAAATCGTTGAAATCACCAACCTTATCAGTCGAAAATATGCCTTATCTAATAAGAGACATTTAAATTTTTTTAATTGAATAAATGGGCGGCATTTTATTCAGAAGTAATAGTTTTGTACATGGACAAAAATTCGTTTAATTTTTTTCTTATTAAATACTAGATCTACAGAAAAGTACTTTGTGAAAAGAATCGGCAGTAGGACGGAATCGTGTTGACCACCGATAAGTTTTTTGCTAATAACTCTTGCATCCTACGACCGACTTCTTAAACTAAGAGCTCGATGGAAAGCTTATCTGTTCCTCTTTCAGATAGCATTAACATATTTTACGAAAAGACATAAGAAATAAAATTTTTTTTTTTCATAACTAAAATTTCCTCGAAATCGTTGAAATAATCAACCTTATCAGTCGAAAATATGCCTTATCTAAAAAGAGACATTTAAATTTTTTTAATTGAATAAATGGGCGGCATTTTATTCAGAAGTAATAGTTTTGTACATGGACAAAAAATTCGTTTAATTTTTTTCCCATTAAATACTAGAATTACAGAAAAGTACTTTGCGAAAAGAATCGGCAGTAGGACGGAATCGTGTTGACCACCGATTAGTTTTTTGCTAATAACTCTTGCATCCTTTGACTGACTTCTTCGACCAAGAGCTTGATGGAAAGCTTATCTGTTCCTCTTTTAGATGGAATTTTTGAAAAGTCGTAAAAAATAAAATTTTTATGATCAAAACTAAAATATCCTCGAAATCATTGAAGAAGAAGTACCTTATCAGACGAAAATATACCTTATCATTAGATAAGAGACATTTTATTTTTTTTAATTGCATAAATGGGCTGAATTTTATTCAGAATTAATAGTGTTTTACATGGACAAAAAATTCGTTTAATTTTTTCCCAATAAATTTTAGAGTTATAGAAAAGTACTTTTCGAAAAGAATCGGACTTCTTCGACTAAGAGCTCAATGGAAAGCTTATGTTTTCCTATTTCAGACGGAATAAACATATTTTACGAAAAGTGGTAAGAAATACAATTTTTTTGATCAAAACTGAAATATCCTCGAAATCATTGAAGAAGAAGTACCTTATCAGGCGAAAATATGCCTTATCTAGTAAGAGACATTTATCTTTTTTAATTGCATAAATGGGTGGCGTTTTATTCGGAATTAATAGTGTTTTACATGGACGAAAAATTCGTTTAATTTTTTCACATTAAATACTACAATTATAGAAAAGCACTTTGCGAAAAGAATCGGCAGTAGGACGGAAATGTGTTGACCACCGATTAGTTTTTTGCTAATAACTCTTGCATGCTTCGACCAACTTCTTCGACTACGAGCTCGATGGAAGGCTTATCTGTTCCTCTTTCAGATGGCATTAACATATTTTACGAAAAGTCATAAGAAATAAAATTTTTTTGATCAAAACTAAAATATCCTCGAAATCATTGAAGAAGAAGTACCTTATCAGACGAAAATATGCCTTATCTAATAAGAGACATTTAAATTTTTTTAATTGCATAAATGGGCGGCATTTTATTCAGAATTAATAGTTTTTTACATGGACAGAAAATCCTTTTAATTTTTTCCCATTAAATACTAGAATTATAGAAAAGTACTTTGCGAAAAGAATCGGTAGTAGACTGAAACGTGTTGACCACCGATTTAGTTTCGACTAAGGGCTCGATGGAAAGCTTATCTGTTCCTCTTTCAGATAGCATTAACATATTTTACGAAAAGTCATAAGAATTAAAATTTTTTTTATCATAACTAAAATATCCTCGAAATCGTTGAAATCACCAACCTTATCAGTCGAAAATATGCCTTATCTAATAAGAGACATTTAAATTTTTTTAATTGAATAAATGGGCGGCATTTTATTCAGAAGTAATAGTTTTGTACATGGACAAAAATTCGTTTAATTTTTTTCCCATTAAATACTAGAATTACAGAAGAGTACTTTGTGAAAAGAATCGGCAGTAGGACGGAATCGTGTTGACCACCGATAAGTTTTTTGCTAATAACTCTTGCATCCTTCGACCGACTTCTTTAACTAAGAGCTCGATGGAAAGCTTATCTGTTCCTCTTTCAGATAGCATTAACATATTTTACGAAAAGTCATAAGAAATAAATTTTTTTTTTATCATAACTAAAATTTCCTCGAAATCGTTGAAATAATCAACCTTATCAGTCGAAAATATGCCTTATCTAAAAAGAGACATTTAAATTTTTTTAATTGAATAAATGGGCGGCATTTTATTCAGAAGTAATAGTTTTGTACATGGACAAAAAATTCGTTTAATTTTTTTCCCACTAAATACTAGAATTACAGAAAAGTACTTTGCGAAAAGAATCGGCAGTAGGACGGAATCGTGTTGACCACCGATTAGTTTTTTGCTAATAACTCTTGCATCCTTCGACTGACTTCTTCGACCAAGAGCTTGATGGAAAGCTTATCTGTTCCTCTTTTAGATGGAATTTATGAAAAGTCGTAAAAAATAAAATTTTTATGATCAAAACTAGAATATCCTCGAAATCATTGAAGAAGAAGTACCTTATCAGACGAAAATATGCCTTATCATTAGATAAGAGACATTTTAATTTTTTTAATTGCATAAATGGGCTGAATTTTATTCAGAATTAATAGTGTTTTACATGGACAAAAATTTTAGAGTTATAGAAAAGTACTTTTCGAAAAGAATCGGACTTCTTCTACTAAGAGCTCGATGGAAAGCTTATGTGTTCCTATTTCAGACGGAATTAACATATTTTACGAAAAGTGGTAAGAAATACAATTTTTTTGATCAAAACTGAAATATCCTCGAAATCATTGAAGAAGAAGTACCTTATCAGGCGAAAATATGCCTTATCTAGTAAGAGACATTTATCTTTTTTAATTGCATAAATGGGTGGCGTTTTATTCGGAATTAATAGTGTTTTACATGGACGAAAAATTCGTTTAATTTTTTCACATTAAATACTACAATTATAGAAAAGCACTTTGCGAAAAGAATCGGCAGTAGGACGGAAATGTGTTGACCACCGATTAGTTTTTTGCTAATAACTCTTGCATGCTTCGACCAACTTCTTCGACTAAGAGCTCGATGGAAAGCTTATCTGTTCCTCTTTCAGATGGCATTAACATATTTTATAAAAAGTCATAATAAATAAAATTTTTTTGATCAAAACTAAAATATCCTCGAAATCATTGAAGAAGAAGTACCTTATCAGGCGAAAATATTCCTTATCTAGTAAGAGACTTAAATTTTTTTAATTGCATAAATGTGTGGCATTTTATTCGGAATTAATAGTGTTTTACATGGACAAAAAATTCGTTTAATTTTTTCACATTAAAAACTAGAATTATAGAAAAGCACTTTGCGAAAAGAATCGGTAGTAGGACGGAAATGTGTTGACCACCGATTAGTTTTTTGCTAATAACTCTTGCATCCTTCGATCGCCTTCTTCGACTAAGACCTCGATGGAAAGCTTATCTGTTCCTCTTTCAGACGGAATTAACATATTCTACGAAAAGTCGTAAGAAATAAAATTTTTTTGATCAAAACTAAAATATCCTCGAAATCATTGAAGAAGAAGTACCTTATCAGACGAAAATATGCCTTATCTAATAAGAGACATTTAAATTTTTTTAATTGCATAAATGGGCTGCATTTTATTCAGAATTAATAGTTTTTTACATGGACAGAAAATCCGTTTAATTTTTTCCCATTAAATACTAGAATTATAGAAAAGTACTTTGCGAAAAGAATCGGCAGTAGGACGGAATCTTGTTGACCACCGATTAGTTTTTTGCTAATAACTCTTGCATCCTTCGACTGACTTCTTCGACCAAGAGCTTGATGGAAAGCTTATCTGTTCCTCTTTTAGATGGAATTTATGAAAAGTCGTAAGAAATAAAATTTTTTTGATCAAAACTAAAATGTCCTCGAAATCATTGAAGAAGAAGTACCTTATCAGACGAAAATATGCCTTATCTAATAAGAGACATTTAAATTTTTTTAATTGCATAAATGGGCTGCATTTTATTCAGAATTAATAGTTTTTTACATGGACAGAAAATCCGTTTAATTTTTTCCCATTAAATACTAGAATTATAGAAAAGTACTTTGCGAAAAGAATCGGCAGTAGGACGGAAACGTGTTGACCACCGATAAGTTTTTTGCTAATAACTCTTACATCCTTCGACCGACTTCTTAAACTAAGAGCTCGATGAAAAGCTTATCTGTTCCTCTTTCAGATGGCATTAATATATTTTACGAAAAAACACAAGAAATAAAATTTTTTTGATCAAACCTGAAATATCCTCGAAATCATTGAAGAAGAAGTACCTTATCAGGCGAAAATATTCCTTATCTAGTAAGAGACTTAAATTTTTTTAATTGCATAAATGGGTGGCATTTCGCTCAGAATTAATAGTGTTTTACATGGACAAAAAATTCGTTTAATTTTTTCCCATTAAATACTAGAATTACAGAAAAGTACTTTGTGAAAAGAATCGGCAGTAGGACGGAATCGTATTGACCACCGATAAGTTTTTTGCTTATAACTCTTGCATCCTTCGACCGACTTCTTTAACTAAGAGCTCGATGGAAAGCTTATCTGTTCCTCTTTCAGAAAGCATTAACATATTTTACGAAAAGTCATAAGAAATAAAATTTTTTTTTATCATAACTAAAATTTCCTCGAAATCGTTGAAATAATCAACCTTATCAGTCGAAAATATGCCTTATCTAAAAAGAGACATTTAAATTTTTTTAATTGAATAAATGGGCGGCATTTTATTCAGAAGTAATAGTTTTGTACATGGACAAAAAATTCGTTTAATTTTTTTCCCATTAAATACTAGAATTACAGAAAAGTACTTTGCGAAAAGAATCGGCAGTAGGACGGAATCGTGTTGACCACCGATTAGTTTTTTGCTAATAACTCTTGCATCCTTCGACTGACTTCTTCGACCAAGAGCTTGATGGAAAGCTTATCTGTTCCTCTTTTAGATGGAATTTATGAAAAGTCGTAAAAAATAAAATTTTTATGATCAAAACTAAAATATCCTCGAAATCATTGAAGAAGAAGTACCTTATCAGACGAAAATATGCCTTATCATTAGATAAGAGACATTTTAATTTTTTTAATTGCATAAATGGGCTGAATTTTATTCAGAATTAATAGTGTTTTACATGGACAAAAAATTCGTTTAATTTTTTCCCAATAAATTTTAGAGTTATAGAAAAGTACTTTTCGAAAAGAATCGGACTTCTTCGACTAAGAGCTCGATGGAAAGCTTATGTGTTCCTTTTTCAGACGGAATTAACATATTTAACGAAAAGTGGTAAGAAATAAAATTTTTTTGATCAAAACTGAAATATCCTCGAAATCATTGAAGAAGAAGTACCTTATCAGGCGAAAATATGCCTTATCTAGTAAGAGACATTTATCTTTTTTAAATGGGTGGCGTTTTATTCGGAATTAATAGTGTTTTACATGGACGAAAAATTCGTTTAATTTTTTCACATTAAATACTACAATTATAGAAAAGCACTTTGCGAAAAGAATCGGCAGTAGGACGGAAATGTGTTGACCACCGATTAGTTTTTTGCTAATAACTCTTGCATGCTTCGACCAACTTCTTCGACTAAGAGCTCGATGGAAAGCTTATCTGTTCCTCTTTCAGATGGCATTAACATATTTTATAAAAAGTCATAATAAATAAAATTTTTTTGATCAAAACTAAAATATCCTCGAAATCATTGAAGAAGAAGTACCTTATCAGACGAAAATATGCCTTATCTAGTAAGAGACATTTAAATTTTTTTAATTGCATAAATGGGTGGCATTTCGCTCAGAATTAATAGTGTTTTACATGGACAAAAAATTCGTTTAATTTTTTCCCATTTAATACTAGAATAATAGAAAAGTACTTTGCGAAAAGAATCGGCAGTAGGACGGATTCGTGTTGACCATCGATTAGTTTTTTGCTAATAACTCTGGCATCATTCGACCGACTTCTGCGACAAAGAGCTCGATGAAAAGCTTATCTGTTCCTCTTTCAGATGGCATTAACATATTTTACGAAAAGGCGTAAGAAATCAAATTTGTTTGATCAAAACTAAAATATTCTCGAAATCATTGAATAAGAAGTGCCTTATCAGACGAAAATATGCCTTATCTAATAAGAGACATTTGAATTTTTTTAATTGCATAAATGGGTGGCATTTTATTCGGAATTAATAGTGTTTTACATGGACAAAAAATTCGCTTAATTTTTTTCCATTAAATACTAGAATTATAGAAAAGTACTTTGCGAAAAGAATCGGCAGTAGGACGGAAACGTGTGGACCACCGATAAGTTTTTTGCTAATAACTCTTGCATCCTTCGACCGACTTCTTAAACTAAGAGCTCGACGAAAAGCTTATCTGTTCCTCTTTCAGATGGCATTAATATATTTTACGAAAAGTCATAAGAAATAAAATTTTTTTGATCAAAACTAAAATATCCTCGAAATCATTGAAGAAGAAGTACCTTATCAGGCGAAAATATTCCTTATCTAGTAAGAGAC
Organism: Phortica okadai; assembly: GCA_034638295.1. Taxonomy (NCBI): domain Eukaryota; kingdom Metazoa; phylum Arthropoda; class Insecta; order Diptera; family Drosophilidae; genus Phortica; species Phortica okadai. Next base: position 17,988,054 of record CM067852.1, read on the forward strand.
TTAAATTTTTTTAATTGCATAAATGGGTGGCATTTTATTCGGAATTAATAGTGTTTTACATGGACAAAAAATTCGTTTAATTTTTTCACATTAAATACTAGAATTATAGAAAAGCACTTTGCGAAAAGAATCGGTAGTAGGACCGAAATGTGTTGACCACCGATTAGTTTTTTGCTAATAACTCTTGCATCCTTCGATCGCCTTCTTCGACTAAGACCTCGATGGAAAGCTTATCTGTTCCTCTTTCAGACGGAATTAACATATTCTACGAAAAGTCGTAAGAAATAAAATTTTTTTGATCAAAACTAAAATATCCTCGAAATCATTGAAGAAGAAGTACCTTATCAGACGAAAATATGCCTTATCTAATAAGAGACATTTAAATTTTTTTAATTGCATAAATGGGCTGCATTTTATTCAGAATTAATAGTTTTTTACATGGACAGAAAATCCGTTTAATTTTTTCCCATTAAATACTAGAATTATAGAAAAGTACTTTGCGAAAAGAATCGGCAGTAGGACGGAATCTTGTTGACCACCGATTAGTTTTTTGCTAATAACTCTTGCATCCTTCGACTGACTTCTTCGACCAAGAGCTTGATGGAAAGCTTATCTGTTCCTCTTTTAGATGGAATTTATGAAAAGTCGTAAGAAATAAAATTTTTTTGATCAAAACTAAAATGTCCTCGAAATCATTGAAGAAGAAGTACCTTATCAGACGAAAATATGCCTTATCTAATAAGAGACATTTAAATTTTTTTAATTGCATAAATGGGCTGCATTTTATTCAGAATTAATAGTTTTTTACATGGACAGAAAATCCGTTTAATTTTTTCCCATTAAATACTAGAATTATAGAAAAGTACTTTGCGAAAAGAATCGGCAGTAGGACGGAAACGTGTTGACCACCGATAAGTTTTTTGCTAATAACTCTTACATCCTTCGACCGACTTCTTAAACTAAGAGCTCGATGAAAAGCTTATCTGTTCCTCTTTCAGATGGCATTAATATATTTTACGAAAAGTCACAAGAAATAAAATTTTTTGATCAAACCTGAAATATCCTTGAAATCATTGAAGAAGAAGTACCTTATCAGGCGAAAATATGCCTTATCTAATAAGAGACATTTAAATTTTTTTAATTGCATAAATGGGTGGCATTTCGCTCAGAATTAATAGTGTTTTACATGGACAAAAAATTCGTTTAATTTTTTCCCATTTAATACTAGAATAATAGAAAAGTACTTTGCGAAAAGAATCGGCAGTAGGACGGATTCGTGTTGACTACCGATTAGTTTTTTGCTAATAACTCTGGCATCATTCGACCGACTTCTGCGACAAAGAGCTCGATGAAAAGCTTATCTGTTCCTCTTTCAGATGGCATTAACATATTTTACGAAAAGTCGTAAGAAATCAAATTTGTTTGATCAAAACTAAAATATTCTCGAAATCATTGAATAAGAAGTGCCTTATCAGACGAAAATATGCCTTATCTAATAAGAGACATTTAAATTTTTTTAATTGCATAAATGTGTGGCATTTTATTCGGAATTAATAGTGTTTTACATGGACAAGAAATTCGCTTAATTTTTTTCCATTAAATACTAGAATTATAGAAAAGTACTTTGCGAAAAGAATCGGCAGTAGGACGGAAACGTGTTGACCACCGATAAGTTTTTTGCTAATAACTCTTGCATCCTTCGACCGACTTCTAAAACTAAGAGCTCGGTGAAAAGCTTATCTGTTCCTCTTTCAGATGGCATTAATATATTTTACGAAAAGTCATAAGAAATAAAATTTTTTTGATCAAAACTAAAATATCCTCGAAATCATTGAAGAAGAAGTACCTTATCAGGCGAAAATATTCCTTATCTAGTAAGAGACTTAAATTTTTTTAATTGCATAAATGGGTGGCATTTTATTCGGAATTAATAGTGTTTTACATGGACAAAAAATTTGTTTAATTTTTTCACAGTACTTTGCGAAAAGAATCGGCAGTAGGACGGAAACGTGTTGACCACCGATAAGTTTTTTGCTAATAACTCTTACATCCGTCGACCGACTTCTTAAACTAAGAGCTCGATGAAAAGCTTATCTGTTCCTCTTTCAGATGGCATTAATATATTTTACGAAAAGTCATAAGAAATAAAATTTTTTTGATCAAACCTGAAATATCCTCGAAATCATTGAAGAAGAAGTACCTTATCAGGCGAAAATATTCCTTATCTAGTAAGAGACTTAAATTTTTTTAATTGCATAAATGGGTGGCATTTTATTCGGAATTAATAGTGTTTTACATGGACAAAAAATTCGTTTAATTTTTTCACATTAAATACTAGAATTATAGAAAAGTACTTTGCGAAAAGAATCGGCAGTAGACTGAAACGTGTTGACCACCGATTTAGTTTCGACTAAGGGCTCGATGGAAAGCTTATCTGTTCCTCTTTCAGATAGCATTAACATATTCTACGAAAAGTCATAAGAAATAACATTTTTTTATCATAACTAAAATATCCTCGAAATCATTGAAATCATCAACCTTATCAGTCGAAAATATGCCTTATCTAATAAGAGACATTTAAATTTTTTTAATTGAATAAATGGGCGGCATTTTATTCAGAAGTAAAAGTTTTGTACATGGACAAGAAATTCGTTTAGTTTTTTTCCCATTAAATACTAGAATTACAGAAAAGTACTTTGTGAAAAGAATCGGCAGCAGGACGGAATCGTGTTGACCACCGATTAGTTTTTTGCTAATAACTCTTGCATCCTTCGACCGACTTCTTAAACTAAGAGCTCGATGGAAAGCTTATCTGTTCCTCTTTCAGATGGCATTAACATATTTTACGAAAAGTCATAAAAAATAAAATTTTTTTGATCAAAACTAAAATATCCTCGAAATCATTGAAAAAGAAGTACCTTATCAGTCGAAAATATGCCTTATCTAATAAGAGACATTTAAATTTTTTTAATTGAATAAATGGGCGGCATTTTATTCAGAATTAATAGTTTTTTACATGGACAAAAAATTCGTTTAATTTTTTCCCATTAAATACTAGAATTATAGAAAAGTACTTTGTGAAAAGAATCGGCAGTAGGACGGAATCGTGTTGACCACCGATAAGTTTTTTGCTGATAACTCTTGCATCCTTCGACCAACTAAGAGCTCGATGGAATGCTTATCTGTTCCTCTTTCAGATAGCATTAACATATTTTACGAAAAGACATAAGAAATAAAATTTTTTTTTATCATAACTAAAATATCCTCGAAATCGTTGAAATAATCAACCTTATCAGTCGAAAATATGCCTTATCTAAAAAGAGACATTTAAATTTTTTTAATTGAATAAATGGGCGGCATTTTATTCAGAAGTAATAGTTTTGTACATGGACAAAAAATTCGTTTAATTTTTTTCCCATTAAATACTAGAATTACAGAAAAGTACTTTGCGAAAAGAATCGGCAGTAGGACGGAATCGTGTTGACCACCGATTAGTTTTTTGCTAATAACTCTTGCATCCTTCGACTGACTTCTTCGACCAAGAGCTTGATGGAAAGCTTATCTGTTCCTCTTTTAGATGGAATTTATGAAAAGTCGTAAAAAATAAAATTTTTATGATCAAAACTAAAATATCCTCGAAATCATTGAAGAAGAAGTACCTTATCAGACGAAAATATGCCTTATCTAATAAGAGACATTTAAATTTTTTTAATTGCATAAATGGGCTGCATTTTATTCAGAATTAATAGTGTTTTACATGGACAAAAAATTCGTTTAATTTTTTCCCAATAAATTTTAGAGTTATAGAAAAGTACTTTGCGAAAAGAATCGGACTTCTTCGACTAAGAGCTCGATGGAAAGCTTATGTGTTCCTATTTCAGACGGAATTAACATATTTTACGAAAAGTGGTAAGAAATAAAATTTTTTTGATCAAAACTGAAATATCCTCGAAATCATTGAAGAAGAAGTACCTTATCAGGCGAAAATATGCCTTATCTAGTAAGAGACATTTAATTTTTTTAATTGCATAAATGGGTGGCGTTTTATTCGGAATTAATAGTGTTTTACATGGACGAAATATTCGTTTAATTTTTTCACATTAAATACTACAATTATAGAAAAGCACTTTGCGAAAAGAATCGGCAGTAGGACGGAAATGTGTTGACCACCGATTAGTTTTTTGCTAATAACTCTTGCATGCTTCGACCAACTTCTTCGACTAAGAGCTCGATGGAAAGCTTATCTGTTCCTCTTTCAGATGGCATTAACATATTTTATGAAAAGTCATAAAAATTAAATTTTTTTGATCAAAACTAAAATATCCTCGAAATCATTGAAGAAGAAGTACCTTATCAGACGAAAATATGCCTTATCTAGTAAGAGACATTTAAATTTTTTTAATTGCATAAATGGGTGGCATTTCGCTCAGAATTAATAGTGTTTTACATGGACAAAAAATTCGTTTAATTTTTTCCCATTTAATACTAGAATAATAGAAAAGTACTTTGCGAAAAGAATCGGCAGTAGGACGGATTCGTGTTGACCACCGATTAGTTTTTTGCTAATAACTCTGGCATCATTCGACCGACTTCTGCGACAAAGAGCTCGATGAAAAGCTTATCTGTTCCTCTTTCAGATGGCATTAACATATTTTACGAAAAGTCGTAAGAAATCAAATTTGTTTGATCAAAACTAAAATATTCTCGAAATCATTGAATAAGAAGTGCCTTATCAGACGAAAATATGCCTTATCTAATAAGAGACATTTAAATTTTTTTAATTGCATAAATGGGTGGCATTTTATTCGGAATTAATAGTGTTTTACATGGACAAAAAATTCGCTTAATTTTTTTCCATTAAATACTAGAATTATAGAAAAGTACTTTGCGAAAAGAATCGGCAGTAGGACGGAAACGTGTTGACCACCGATAAGTTTTTTGCTAATAACTCTTGCATCCTTCGACCGACTTCTTAAACTAAGAGCTCGATGAAAAGCTTATCTGTTCCTCTTTCAGATGGCATTAATATATTTTACGAAAAGTCATAAGAAATAAAATTTTTTTGATCAAACCTGAAATATCCACGAAATCATTGAAGAAGAAGTACCTTATCAGGCGAAAATATTCCTTATCTAGTAAGAGACTTAAATTTTTTTAATTGCATAAATGGGTGGCATTTTATTCGGAATTAATAGTGTTTTACATGGACAAAAAATTCGTTTAATTTTTTCACATTAAATACTAGAATTATAGAAAAGCACTTTGCGAAAAGAATCGGTAGTAGGACGGAAATGTGTTGACCACCGATTAGTTTTTTGCTAATAACTCTTGCATACTTCGACCGACTTCTTCGACTAAGAGCTCGATGGAAAGCTTATCTGTTCCTCTTTCAGATGGCATTAACATATTTTACGAAAAGTCGTAAGAAATAAAATTTTTTTTATCAAAACTAAAATATCCTCGAAATCATTGAAGAAGAAGTACCTTATCAGACGAAAATATGCCTTATCTAATAAGAGACATTTAAATTTTTTTAATTGCATAAATGGGCTGCATTTTATTCAGAATTAATAGTTTTTTACGTGGACAGAAAATCCGTTTAATTTTTTCCCATTAAATACTAGAATTACAGAAAAGTACTTTGCGAAAAAAATCGGCAGTAGACTGAAACGTGTTGACCACCGATTTAGTTTCGACTAAGGGCTCGATGGAAATCTTATCTGTTCCTCTTTCAGATAGCATTAACATATTCTACGAAAAGTCGTAAGAAATAACATTTTTTTATCATAACTAAAATATCCTCGAAATCATTGAAATCATCAACCTTATCAGTCGAAAATATGCCTTATCTAATAAGAGACATTTAAATTTTTTTAATTGAATAAATGGGCGGCATTTTATTCAGAAGTGAAAGTTTTGTACATGGACAAGAAATTCGTTTAATTTTTTTCCCATTAAATACTAGAATTACAGAAAAGTACTTTGTGAAAAGAATCGGCAGCAGGACGGAATCGTGTTGACCACCGATTAGTTTTTTGCTAATAACTCTTGCATCCTTCGACCGACTTCTTAAACTAAGAGCTCGATGGAAAGCTTATCTGTTCCTCTTTCAGATAGCATTAACATATTTAACGAAAAGTCATAAGAAATAAAATTTTTTTTTATCAAAACTAAAATATCCTCGAAATCATTGAAATCATCAACCTTATCAGTCGAAAATATGCCTTATCTAATAAGAGACATTTAAATTTTTTTAATTGAATAAATAGGCGGCATTTTATTCAGAATTAATAGTTTTTTACATGGACAAAACATTCGTTTAATTTTTTCCCATTAAATACTTGAATTATAGAAAAGTACTTTGCGAAAAGAATCGGCAGTAGGACGGAATCGTGTTGACCACCGATTAGTTTTTTGCTAATAACTCTTGCATCCTTCGACTGACTTCTTCGACCAAGAGCTTGATGGAAAGCTTATCTGTTCCTCTTTTAGATGGAATTTATGAAAAGTCGTAAGAAATAAAATTTTTTTGATCAAAACTAAAATATCCTCGAAATCATTGAAGAAGAAGTACCTTATCAGACGAAAATATGCCTTATCTAATAAGAGACATTTAAATTTTTTTAATTGCATAAATGGGCTGCATTTTATTCAGAATTAATAGTGTTTTACGTGGACAAAAAATTCTTTTAATTTTTTCCCAATAAATTTTAGAGTTATAGAAAAGTACTTTGCGAAAAGAAAAGTACTTCTTCGACTAAGAGCTCGATGGAAAGCTTATGTGTTCCTCTTTCAGACGGAATTAACATATTTTACGAAAAGTGGTAAGAAATAAAATTTTTTTGATCAAAACTGAAATATCCTTGAAATCATTGAAAAAGAAGTACCTTATCAGGCGAAAATATGCCTTACCTAGTAAGAGACATTTAAATTTTTTTAATTGCATAAATGGGTGGCGTTTTATTCGGAATTAATAGTGTTTTACATGGACAAAAAATTCGTTTAATTTTTTCACATTAAATATTAGAATTATAGAAAAGCACTTTGCGAAAAGAATCGGCAGTAGGACGGAAATGTGTTGACCACAGATTAGTTTTTTGCTAATAACTCTTGCATGCTTCGACCGACTTCTTCGACTAAAAGCTCGATGGAAAGCTTATCTGTTCCTTTTTCAGATGGCATTAACATATTTTACGAAAAGTCATAAGAAATAGAATTTTTTTGATCAAAACTTAAATATCCTCGAAATCATTGAAGAAGAAGTACCTTATCAGACGAAAATATGCCTTATCTAATAAGAGACATTTAAATTTTTTTAATTGCATAAATGGGCTGCATTTTATTCAGAATTAATAGACATGGACAGAAAATCCGTTAAATTTTTTCCCATTAAATACAAGAATTATAGAAAAGTACTTAGCGAAAAGAATCGGACTTCTTCGACTAAGAGCACGATGGAAAGCTTATCTGTTCCTCTTTCAGACGGAAATAACATATTTTACGAAAAGTCGTAAGAATTAAAATTTTTTTGATCAAAACTGAAATATCCTCGAAATCATTGAAGTCAGCAACCTTATCAGACGAAAATATGCCTTATCTAATACGAGACATTTAAATTTTTTTAATTGCATAAATGGGCGGCATTTTATTCAGAATTAAAAGTTTTTTTACATGGACAGAAAATCCGTTAAATTTTTTCCCATTAAATACTAGAATTATAGAAAAGTACTTTGCGAAAAGAATCGGCAGTAGGACGGATTCGTGTTGACCACCGATTAGCTTTTTGCTAATAACTCTTGCATCCTTCGACCGACTTCTTCGACTAAGAGCTCGATGGAAAGCTTATCTGTTCCTCTTTCAGATGGCGTTAACATATTTTACGAAAAGTCATAAGAAATAAAATTTTTTTGATCAAAACTAAAATATCCTCGAAATCATTGAAGAAGAAGTACCTTATCAGACGAAAATGTGCCTTATCTAATAAGAGACATTTAAATTTTTTGAATTGCATAAATGGGCTGCATTTTAATCAGAATTAATAGTTTTTTTACATGGACAGAAAATCCGTTAAATTTTTTCCTATCAAATACAAGAATTATAGAAAAGTACTTTGCGAAAAGAATCGGCAGTAGGACGGATTCGTGTTGACCACCGATTAGTTTTTTGCTAATAACTCTTGCATCCTTCGACCGACTTCTTCGACTAAGAGCTCGATGGAAAGCTTATCTGTTCCTCTTTCAGATGGCATTAACATATTTTACAAAAAGTCACAAGAAATAAACTTTTTTTTTATCAAAACTAAAGTATCCTCGAAATCATTGAAATCATCATCCTTATCAGACGAAAATATGCCTTATCTAATAAGAGACATTTACATTTTTTTAATTGCATAAATGGCATTTATTCGGAATAAATAGTGTTTTACATGGACAAAAATTCGTTGAATTTTTATACCCTGTACACACACTGTGTATCAGGGTATATTAAGTTTGTTTGAGACGGTTTGTATGTAACGCATAGAAGGAGGGGAGGGGGACCCTATAAAGTATATATATTCTTGATCAGGATGACAAGACGAATTGATATAGCCCTGTCTGTCCGTCCGTCCGTCCTCACCAATGGTTCTCGAAAACTATAAGAGCTAGAGACTTGAAATTTGGTGGATAGACTCGTGAGGTCAAACGCTAGATCAAGTTTGAAGGATTTTTTGCCACGCCCACTCCTTCCCGCCCATCGAGCACCACCCATTTTTTCCAAAGGCTGTAGCTCGAAAACCTGATGAGTTAGAAACATAAAAATGAGTATGTAGACTCAGTATGTATAGCTCTACAAAACTGCATACCACATTTTTTCCCCCTCCCCTTCGTTTCCCCTCAAAAAGTTGTTTTCTTAAAATTGCTGTATCTCCTAAACTATAATAGATACAATGCTGAAATTTTGTATGCGAACTCAGTAAACATACTTTTTTAAAACTGCTTACCACAAACTTTCATTTTTAACGCTGTGTGACAACGCAAAGACAAACAAGTTGAAATTTGGCATAAATTGCGCTTTGAACACTGCTTTATCCTATTTGTAACAAAAACCGTACTTAACACTGCGAAAACTATTAAAGCTAGAGACTTGAAATTTGGAAGATAGACTCGTGTGGTCGAACACTAGATGAAGTTTGAAGGAATTTTTGCCACGCCCATTCCTTCCCGCCCATCGAGCACAACAAAAGGTACTTTTTTTCTTAAAATTGCTGTATCTCCTAAAGTATAAAGAATACAATGCTGAAATTTGGTATGCAAACTCAGGTAACATACCTTTTTAAAACTGCATACAATAAACTACCACTTTCCCCGCAAAGACCAACACACTAAAATTTTGCAGCAATGCTTTGTAACAAAATCCATACTAAAGCGCCATCTAACGGCAACATTGCACTGTGAGCCCTGCCTCACTATTAGCAAATATACAAACCATATCGTGGTACACTGCTTTTGCTGTCAGCGAATGTTTAACGTGTTATCAACATAGGTGTGTGTACAGAGTATTATATAGTTGAGAATACTCAACTATACCGCCCTTACTGGTTTCCCATTAAATACTAGAGTTATAGAAAAGTACTTAGCGAAAAGAATCGGACTTCTTCGACTAAGAGCTCGATGGAAAGCTTATCTGTTCCTCTTTCAGACGGAATTAACAAATTTTACGAAAAGTCGTAAGAAATAAAATTTTTTTGATCAAAACTGAAATATCCTCGAAATCATTGAAGAAGAAGTACCTTATCAGGCGAAAATATGCCTTATCTAATAAGAGACATTTACATTTTTATACCCTGTACGCACACTGTGTATCAGGGTATTTTTTTTTTTTTTTTTTTTTTACAAACTACAGGCGCAAGACGTTGTGGTAGCGCACTACCCTCAAGTGGACTTGCGACACCAGGTCAGCCTGTTCCGCGACTACAGACAAAGTCAACAGTCGCTTTACTACTTACTCTACACACAATAAGAATACTAATAAACTAATTTTTAAACAATTTCTTTAATACTACTAAGTTACGCAATTAGTTATGTTATGTAGTTTTAATGAACAAAATTTTACTTATTTAAATATGTTAGAATACTACGTTTTATAAGGTTATTAGAGGAGCAGTCCTCCATTAAACTAAAATATTTGTTATAATACCTACATAAAACACGAAACGAGTCATGATCTAAATATGTCGATCTGCAGGTACTGAGACAGATCGGACTAAAATTTCTGGTTACTCTAGCGGGAACATTGAACTCTATATACGCCAACAATGTAGGAGAGAATATCATGCCATTTATTAGGTTATGCAAAAACAAAGTACCAAGCATAGTTCTACGACTAGATAATGATGGCAAATTAATAAGCTTCAACCGACTACTATAGGGAGGAAGGTGAACACAGGGGTCCCAGTGTAGATTCCTAAGAGCAAACAGAAGGAACTGTTTCTGAACAGACTCAATTTGGTTCTTATACTTTTCACACTGAGGATCCCAAACACACGATGCATATTCCAAGATGGGCCGTACTAAAGAAGTGTAAAGCAATTTAGTTGTGTACGGGTCATTAAATTCCTTGGACCATCTTTTGATGAAACCCAGTACGCCTCTAGCCTTATTAACAGACAGCGAAATATGTGAAGCGAAATGAAGTTTTGGATCCATCAAAACACCAAGGTCATTAAACTGAGAGATACGCTCCAGGTACAGATTATTTAACTTGTACGTGCAAACAATTAGTTTTTTTCTATAAAAAGACATTAACTTGCATTTCTCACTGTTCAACAATAAATTGTTTACAGCACACCATTGTGAGAGAGAGTCAAGATCAGACTGGAGCAGATTCTGCTGATCTATAGAATTAACGGTTAGACATAATTTCACGTCATCAGCATACATTAAAACATGACAGTGTTTGATCACAGTAGGCAAGTCATTAATAAATATATTAAACAATAAGGGGCCAAGGTGACTACCTTGAGGAACCCCAGAAGTAACAAGAATTCGTCTCGAAACCGATGTTTTAAAAAGAACACATTGAGTTCGAGATTCAAGATAGGACGACAGCCAACGGACTAATGATGGTGGAAAACCATAAGTTTCGAGTTTTGCTAAAAGCAGAGAGTGACAAACACAATCAAATGCTTTACTGAAATCTGTGTACACAACATCGGTTTGGAAGCCGGAGGAAAAATTTCGATTGATAATTGAAGTGAATTCCAATAAGTTAGTTACCGTCGAACGTTTCTTGAGAAAGCCATGCTGAGACAAATTTAGAAGTGATGGCACAAAGTGCTGTAGCTGTTCCGTAATGATCTGTTCAAACAGTTTTGGAATAGCACACAGTTTAGCAATGCCTCTGTAATTAGAAATGTCAACCTTACTGCCTTTTTTGTAAAGGGGTATAATGTAAGACTCTTTCCAAATGGTGGGCACAATAGAGTTTTTAAGCGACATGTTGAAAAGCGTACATAATGGATAAAACAATATTTCAGCGCAGTGCTTTAAAACGCAACTAGGAATATTATCTGGACCAGCAGTAAAAGATGACTTAATTAATTTCAAGTGTCTAAGAACTGTTTCATTTTCAATAACTGGCACATTGATATGAGTCCTATCATTGATGAAGTATGGATAAGTTACGTTTTGGTATGAATAGTTATTATAGGTGCTTTGGAAAAATTCAGCAAAGAGGTTGGATATCGTTGCATCATCATTTCCTTCCACACCATTGAATTTCATACATGACGGAAATGAGTTAGAGTTAGACTTGTATTTAATTATATTAAAAAAATTTTTAGGATCGCGATATATATTGGATTTTAATTTAATTAGGTAAAAATCGTTATCTCGTTTATTACATAAAGTGAATTTATAACGAGCTTTTGCATAGTTTACATAATCAACAAGAGATCCGGTTCTCTTATATTTTTTAAATAATCTATTTTTTAAGTTCTTTAGACGAGATAATTCTCTTGAAAACCACGGCGGTTTATTTACGTGTGATATCATCTTAACTCTTGGTACGCACAATTTAAACAGTTTATACATAGTTGCGTTAAAAAACTTTACTGCCTGTTCAATGTTGGGCGTGTTATGAATGTACGACCAATCAGTGTTAGAAAGCAAAAGACCAAGTCGTTCAAAATCGGTTTTTCTAAAACAAAAAACAAGGTTACGTTTGGCATCTAGAGGATTTTGTCGAGGATTTGTTAGTGAGTTTAGTGTAATTGTAAGCTCCAACGTTGGATGGTAAGAGTCTTCAGGTTGTGATACTGGAGGGCATCTGCAAAGTGATGCGAACTCAATGTTGTTTATAAAAACAAGATCTAAAATTCGATCTTTAGAATTTTTTATGCTGTTTATTTGGTTAAATGATAATTCAAGCAAAGAATCAATAAAATCATTACTAGACAAAGGAGATACTATATTTGAATTGTCGGATGCAATCCAAGAAATGTGAGGGAGGTTGAAGTCTCCAAAGATAAGCATTGTATCTGAATCCTTAACCAAGTCTAGTACAGATTGAATAGCCTTTATATGTGCAGAATAAACAGATGGTTCTGATTTTGGTGGAATGTAAGAGCACGTAAGGAAAACGTGAGTCTTTGCAAGAGTTATTTTAACGCATATTAGCTCAATGTCGTCAGTACCTATCACACAAATTTGTTCCGATGTGTGTTGAACAGCAACAGAGATCATAACTCCACCACCAATTTTGCCAAGACGATCTTTGCGAAAAGTAATAAAGCTGTCACAGAAAAGTTCAGAGTTTAAAACATCAGGGCGAAGCCATGTTTCAACAAAGACAATGATATCAGAAGATAATGAAAAACTTTTTAAATAAAGAGAAGTTAGTTTTGAGTTTAACCCTCTGACATTTTGAAAGCTTAGTGTCAAAACTGAAGGGGTGTTACGGGGAGTAATCAGTTTTTTGACCCAGAAGGCTTGACCGTATTTCCCGTATTAGTACGGTCTTTAAATTTGAACTCATGCACAACGCAACCATCAGGCCAGAAATTTGAGTCAATTAAAGCGTTGAAGAAAGATTCTGGCACTGAGATTTTGAAGGATGAAATAGATCGCGCTGAGTTAAATTTAAATTTAGAAATTGTTAAATTTGTGACAGATTTTATCTTGGAAGTGATAAAATGATTTATATCACTTTCAGAAGTGTCCGCAGCTAAGCGGGATAGAAAAATGAATTTCTTTTGTGGCGCAGGTGGCACAACAACAAGCTTTATGGGCTGTTGATCCCCTTGAGGAATATGTACTTCAGAAGCGGTTTGAGTAAGTTCGGGAGGAACGATATTGTTGGTTTTGGCAACTGAAGCATAAGAACTTTCTGATGCTGTGACAACAATAGGCGGAACAAATATATTAAGTTTGTTTGAGACGGTTTGTATGTAACGCATAGAAGGAGGGGAGGGGGACCCTATAAAGTATATACATTCTTGATCAGGATGACAAGACGAATTGATATAGCCCTGTCTGTCCGTCCGACCGTCCGTCCGTCCGTCCTCACCAATGGTTCTCGAAAACTATAAGAGCTAGAGACTTGAAATTTGGTGGATAGACTCGTGAGGTCAAACGCTAGATCAAGTTTGAAGGATTTTTTGCCACGCCCACTCCTTCCCGCCCATCGAGCACCACCCATTTTTTCAAAAGGATGTAGCTCAAAAACCTGATGAGTTAGAAACATGAAAATGAGTACGTAGACTTAGTATGTATAGCTCTACAAAACTGCATACCACATTTTTTCCCCCTCCCCTTCGTTTCCCCTCAAAAAGTTGTTTTCTTAAAATTGCTGTATCTCCGAAACTATAATAGATACAATGCTGAAATTTTATATGCAAACTCAGTAAACATACCTTTTTAAAACTGCATACCACAAACTTTCATTTTTAGTGCTGTGTGACAACGCAAAGACAAACAAGTTGAAATTTGGCATAAATTGCGCTTTGATTACTGCTTTATCCTATTTGTAACAAAAACCGTACTTAACACTGCGAAAACTATTAAAGCTAGAGACTTGAAATTTGGAAGATAGTCTCGTGTGGTCGAACACTAGATGAAGTTTGAAGGAATTTTTGCCACGCCCATTCCTTCCCGCCCATCGAGCACAACAAAAAATTGCTGCATCTCCTAAAGTATAAAGAATACAATGCTGAAATTTGGTATGCAAACTCAGGTAACATACCTTTTTAAAACTGCATACAATAAACTACCACTTTCCCCGCAAAGACCAACACACTAAAATTTTGCAGCAATGCTTTGTAACAAAATCCGTACTAAAGCGCCAGCTAATGGCAACATTGCACTGTGAGCCCTGCCTCACTATTAGCAAATACACAAACCATATCGTGGTACACTGCTTTTGCTGTCGGCGAATGTTTAACGTGTTATCAACATAGGTGTGTGTACAGGGTATTATATAGTTGAGAATACTCAACTATACCGCCCTTACTGGTTTAAATTGCATAAATGGGCGGCATTTTATTCAGAATTAATAGTTTTTTACATGGACAAAAAATTCGTTTAATTTGTTCACATTAAATACTAGAATTATAAAAAAGCTCTTTGCGAAAAGAATCGGCAGTAAGACGGAAATGTGTTGACCACCGATTAGTTTTTTGCTAATAACTCTTGCGTCCTTCGACCGACTTCTTCGACTAAGAGCTCGATGGAAAGCTTATCTGTTCCTCTTTCAGATGGCATTAACATATTTTACGAAAAGTCATAAGAAATAAATTTTTTTTGTTCAAAACTGAAATATCCTCGAAATCATTCAAGAAGAAGTACCTTATCAGGCGAAAATATGCCTTATCTAATAAGAGACATTTACATTTTTTTAATTGCATAAATGGGCGGCATTTTATTCAGAATTAATAGTTTTTTACATGGACAAAAAGTTCGTTTAATTTTTTCACATTAAATACTAGAATTATAGAAAAGTACTTTGCGAAAAGAATCGGCAGTAAGACGGATTCGTGTTGACCACCGATTAATTTTTTTGCTAATTACTCTTGTATCCTTCGACCGACTTCTTCGACTAAGAGCTCGATGGAAAGCTTATCTGTTCCTCTTTCAGATGGCATTAACAAATTTTACGAAAAGTCATAAGAAATAAAATTTTTTTGATCAAAACTAAAATATCCTCGAAATCATTGAAGAAGAAGTACCTTATCAGACGAAGATATGCCTTATCTAATAGATTAGGTTAGGTTCGTCCGCTCGACCTTTTGAGGTCACACATAGACCTTGTGATCCTTAGTGGTACCGGGTATGTTGGAGAAGGCGGACTTGTTCTCATTGAGGTTGCTCGAGGTCTAGCAAGATCTTTGCTCGTTTCACAAATGCCAGTAAATCCTTGAGTGGTTTGGCAGCTGCGTCCCCTAGTAGGTGGGCGCCTAGATGCGCATTTTTAATGTTATTGATGGCTGGACATTTGCAGATGAGGTGTTCAAAGTCTCTACGACATTTGGTTCCTTACACTTCCTGCATGTATTGTCGTCAGTGAGGCGTAGTTTGCATGCGTGGGAGGCCGTTAGACAGTGCCCCGTGAGCATCCCTACCATTAGTCTACATTATTTCCTTTGTAGCTTTAATAGGAATGGCGCCAGTTCTTTAGCGCCATGTTTCCTACATATAGTTTTCGTTATTCTGCAGTCTGTTGCTGTCTGCCACCTTGTTTTGTTCTCAAGCATGGCTTCGTCTAACACTCTGCCGTATAGGGCTTGTAATGGTATATTGATAGCCTCTATTCTGTCGTTAGATAGTTTAGTACCAGATTTGGCAAGACAGTCTGCCATTTCGTTACCCTCTATGCCCCGGTGGCTTGGAATCCAGTAGATGCGCACCTGTTTTGAGGCTCAAAGAAAATCTAATGCTACCCTGGTTGCCAGGACATTTTGGGATCTGATAATGGGAGTCTGCATGGCTTTAATGGCCGCTGGCTATCTACGAATATGTTGATTAGTTCTGTTGTGGAGCTAATTGCTTGGACTTTTTCTGCAGCTTTCCTAATGGCGAACACCTCCGCTTGGAAGATGCTGCAGAAGTCTGGCAGTTTGAATGCCTTTTCTATACTCGGTGTCGCGCAGAAAACCGCGGCACCCACCCCTGATTGCATCTTTGAGCCATCTGTGTAGATGTTTATCGCATTCTGTGCTATACCCTCTCGCCAGTCAGCCGAGTCTAGTTTGACTGGTACTTGAGCCATGTGCATATTAGCACATCCGAGTCCCATGATTTTTTTGCTGTGCCCAAAGGGATGGGCTTTTAACAGGCCTACAGCAGAGAGACGGTACGCAGTCTTCCGTGCTTGTAGGCGTGCCTGTATGTCCAATGGGAAGATTCCTATTAGTCTTTCCAATGCTTTGGTGGGAGTGGATCTTAGCGCTCCCGTCACGCACAGAAGTGCCTGTCGTTGTGTGCGCCCTAGCTTCAATAAATATGTGAATTTGGTGGTTGCTTGCCACCAGACCAATATGCCGTAGAGAAGTATTGGTCGCATGACTGAGATGTATATCCAATGCATTAGTCTGGGTGACAGGCCCCAAGTGTGGCCCAGCATCTTCTGGGATGCATAGAGCGCATTTGTTGCCTTTACTACCCTTTCCTCTACATTGACCTTCCAGCTCAGCTTGCTATCCAATACCACTCCGAGATACTTGACCTTGTTTTTTGGCTCGAGGCATGTACCACCTATTCTAGGGGGTATCCAATTCGGAACCTTGTATCTCTTGGTAAAGAGAATGAGGTCCGTTTTGCCTGCATTAATATTGAGTCCGACCCCTCTGCCCATCTCAGTATTCTTTTTAGTGTGGCGTCCATGATCGAGCTGATAATTGATGGACATTTCCCTGTGATAATTACGCTTATGTCATCCGCATAGGCGGTTATCTTGGGAGCTTCGTTCTTAAATCGTTTGAGCATTTCATCCACCACTAGGTTCCATAGTAGTGGTGAGAGGACACCTCCCTGCGGTGTTCCCCTGTGTGCTACCTTAGTTATACGGGATATGCCCCATTCGGCACAAACTCTTCTGCAGTTCAGTAATCTGCTAATCCACGAATTTATCGCTATGTGGGTGCTGTTGGCACCTAAGCATCTTATTATTGCGGATGTTGCCACGTTATTAAATGCCCCGGATATATCAAGGAAGGCGCCTAGCGCGTATTCTTTGTGTTGTAGTGCGCTTTCTATGTTGGTAACCAGACTGTGGAGTGCAGTTTCTACTGATTTACCCTTAATGTAGGCTGTTGATTCTTTTCGATATTAAGATCTGAACTCTCTTTGATCTGGAGGTCTAGCAGCTTCTCGAGCGTCTTTAGCAGGAAAGAGGTGAGGCTGATGGGCCTGAAATCCTTGGGCAGCATGTGACTGCACTTACCCGCTTTGGGTAAGAACACTACACGGGCCGTTCTCTAGGCTACAGGCACATAGCTCCACCTCAGGCATGCTTCGTACACTAGTTTCAGCCATGGGATTGTTTTTTGTTTGGTCTTTTGCAGCATTGCTGGAAAGATGTCATCTGGTCCAGGGGACTTATAACTCTCGAAGGAGTCAATAGCCCATTTGATTTTATCCACCGTTATCATGTCAGTGGGTATCATATTTTCTTGCGTAGGATTTTCCAGTCGAGTCTGTTCATCGACATCGGTGCAACCTGGGAAGTGAGCATCCAAAAGTGTGTTCGTCGCTTCCCTGCTGCTTCCCGTCCACCTTCCGTCTTGTTTTTTAATTTGGCTTTGAATGGCTGGCTGACTTGCAAGCAGTTTCCTAAGCCTAGCAGTTTCGGTTATCTTCTCCAACCCTTCACAAATGTCCTCCAAGATTCTCGCTTTGATTTACGTACTTCTTTTTTGAAGTTACGCAACCTGATCTTATATTCGTCCCAGGTCATGTCATCATTCGCCTGTTTAGCCAGTTTAAAGACCTCTTTGAGGTCTAATCTTTGCGTTTTCAGCTTTGGGTTCCACCACGGTGGGGTGGCTTTCTGCCTCGGTTTCGTCGGTCTACAGGACCTTCGGTACGCATCGTTTAGGTTTCCCGTTATAATCTCAAGGGATCGTTCGATGTCTCCCATCGATTCTAAGTTAATGGGAGCAGTAAGTTTACTACCGACTACTTTAGTGAACTTTTCCCAGTTTGTATTCCGGCGGTTTCTATAAATGCGGTCAGGGATTTAATGGCTGAAGCTAATACAAAAACTCAAGTATTTATGATCTGAGAAGGAGGTTCTGCTCAGAACTCTCCAATCTTCTGCTCTACTTTCGTAGCTATTTAGCAATGTAAGGTCAAGGACGTTAGCCGAAGTGGGTCCAACATACGTTGGCTCCTCACCTCTGTTCGCTATGTCTATGTTATTTAGTAGAATATAGTGTAATAACGACTCACCCCTTTCATTGATGTCTTTACTGCCCCACACTGTATGGTGTGCGTTGGCGTCAGTGCCTGTGATGAGCGGTTGGCCTTTGCTGCCTGTTTCAGCCAATAGCCTTCTCCACTCATTTGGCGGTGCCTCTACTTCGTGTGCCATATTACAGGATGCCAGAATCAATTTCTCGTCCTTGCTGTTCTCAATGGCAACAACTGTGAGGTCATCGGTGCTGTAATTGGACATTAAGTAAGAATGCATACCTTTTCTAGTTAGAATGGCCGTTCTGTTCTTACTTTTTGAAGTCGGGTAAAAGAGATTATAGTTTGGTGACTTTAGGCCAGAAACCTTGTTCCCCGAGGCCAGCCAAGGTTCCTGGACCAAAGCTACGTCGGCGGGCCCTTCCTCCAGTGTTAAAAGGAGCTCCGCCGACGCCAGTTTGCTTTTATGTAGATTTAGCTGGAGGACCCTGAGCATCGTCTGTTAGCACATCCCTCTCTAGCGGCTCGACAACAAGTGTCTTGTCGCCCTCTTCATCATCTTCCATTTCGATGGACAGACCCCTGGCGGCTTCGGACACGGCTTCTAGGCCGAGGTCTCGTTCCACCTCCCCTGTTTGGAGCGTGTTTTCGTTGTTGTCGTCGGGCTGGCGTTTTTTCAGGCGCAGGAATACGTTTCCTACCCCCCATGCCATTTTCCCCCGCCTTTCGTACAACATGTCTTATGCCTCTTTGTTCAGCTGCAGAATCATGCACTGTCCCTTGTCTTCCGGTTTGAAGACACGCAGGACCTTCCAGCTGTCGGTTGGCACGTCTGGGTTTTGCCATCTGAGCAGCTTCAGCGCTTGCTCTTGTGGAACGACCCTTGGGAAGAGAACCTTGGCCTTCGGGACGGACGGAATACAAGTTCTATCCACTACCTCCAGCTTGGTTCCCTCCCAAAGGCCGCCCATTCTCGCCACCACCTGAGAGACCCACTTCAGGGTGAGTTCGACCCTGCAGTTGAGGATCTTCACCCCATAAAACCAACCTGCACCATCGAAGGTGATTGGTTTGGCGTTGGGCTCCTCCATACGCTTGAACAGCTCGTCCAGCAACTTCATCCCCACAGCTTTCCACTGCTCTGATGATATTCTGCCAAACTGCACGCTTTTGTCAATTAGCGCTACGGTCAGGTGGCTTCTCCCCACATCACTGACCCTAGCGCCTTCCGGTTGGCGTGGCCGTTTACTCGCGGGCATCTCCGCCTTCGCACTCTCTTTCGAGCGCTGGCGTTTCTCGGCCAGCTGCTCCTCCAGTTTGTTGGCGTACTTCTCATTCGACACACCCATGTTCTTATTTTGCGCAAAGAATTGGCGCCCTTCTTCAATTCAACGATCGGCCCACTGCAGCTTACTCATTTCCTCATTGGAAAGGTTGCCGCTTTTCCCGAGCCGGTCTTTGATTTTCAGAGCCATTTTGTATTGTGCTTTCGCTTTGATACCCTCCTTCGTCCGTTTCGGCTCTTCCCTACTAGGGGAGCTGGTGCACTCGCGGACTGGGGAGGATAGAAGCTTCTCTTCTGCTTCCGTCGATATGGATTCGCAGTCCGAGTCTACTAGAACTTTGATACTGCTCTTCCATACCTGGGCATTGGCTGCATATGCAGCTTTTGATGTACTGGCAGTAGCTGTGCAACCGTCATAGCCTGCTCCCGCTGTAACGGAGGTGTGACCGCTGGCGTCACGCATAGAGGATTTCTCCTCTCCGTGCCAGCCGGTGGTAGCAGTCACGCATTCCACCGACGTTTGAACTGACATCCCAGTCCCTGTTTGACCTCCTCTCCATCTTTACTCTCCATTTTGAATTATTCATTCGGGGTTTCACCCTATAGCGTTTTATGCCTACCGCAAGGGCGGTTTACAGAGTACCTTCTCCGCCCGACTACCAATAGCCAGCATTCCATAGCAGCCTGTTACCAGACGCCCCCACGAGGAGAGTATAGTCGCACTTTCAACAATGTATACATTTACGGCACGCTCACGTATGTGTTGCATGTTGTTACCCCTGTATACCTGCTGACTGACGGCCGCCTTATCTAATAAGAGACATTTAAATTTTTTTAATTGCATAAATGGGCGGCATTTTATTCAGAATTAATAGTTTTTTACATGGACAAAAACAAAAAAAAAAATTCGTTTAATTTTTTTCCCATTAAATACTAGAATTATAGAAAAGTACTTTGCGAAAAGAATCGGCAGTAAAACGGAATCGTGTTGACCACCGATTGGTTTTTTGCTAATAACTCTTGCATCCTTCGACTGACTTCTTCGACCAAGAGCTTGATGGAAAGCTTATCTGTTCCTCTTTTAGATGGCATTTATGAAAACTCGTAAGAAATAAAATTTTTTTTATCAAAACTAAAATATCCTCGAATCATTGTCTTATCAGACGAAAATATGCCTTATCTAATAAGAGACATTTAAATTTTTTTAATTGCATATATGGGCGGCATTTTATTCTTGCATCCTTCGACCGACTTCTTAAACTAAGAGCTCGATGAAAAACTTATCTGTTCCTCTTTCAGATGGCATTAACATATTTTACGAAAAGTCATAGGAAATAAAATTTTTTTGATCAAAACTAAAATATCCTCGAAATCATTGAAGAAGAAGTACCTTATCAGACGAAAATATGCCTTATCTAATAAGAGACATTTCAATTTTTTTAATTGCATATATGGGCGGCATTTTATTCAGAATTAACAGTTTTTTACATGGACAGAAAATCCGTTTAATTTTTTCACATTAAATACTAGAATTATAGAAAAGTACTTTGCGAAAAGAATCGGCAGTAGGACGGAAACGTGTTGACCACCGATTTAGTTTCGACTAAGGGCTCGATGGAAAGCTTATCTGTTCCTCTTTCAGATGGCATTTACATATTTTACGAAAACTCATAAGAAATAGAATTTTTTTTTATCAAAACTAAAATATCCTCGAAATCATTGAAATCATCAACCTTATCAGACGAAAATATGCCTTATCTAATAAGAGACATTTAAATTTTTTTAATTGCATAAATGGGCTGCATTTTATTCAGAATTAACAGTTTTTTACATGGACAGAAAATCCGTTTAATTTTTTCACATTAAATACTAGAATTATAGAAAAGTACTTTGCGAAAAGAATCGGCAGTAGGACAGAAACGTGTTGACCACCGATTTAGTTTCGACTAAGGGCTCGATGGAAAGCTTATCTGTTCCTCTTTCAGATGGCATTTACATATTTTACGAAAACTCATAAGAAATAGAATTTTTTTTTATCAAAACTAAAATATCCTCGAAATCATTGAAATCATCAACCTTATCAGACGAAAATATGCCTTATCTAATAAGAGACATTTAAATTTTTTTAATTGCATAAATGGGCTGCATTTTATTCAGAATTAACAGTTTTTTACATGGACAGAAAATCCGTTTAATTTTTTCACATTAAATACTAGAATTATAGAAAAGCACTTTGCGAAAAGAATCGGTAGTAGGACGGAAAGGTGTTGACCACCGATTAGTTTATTGTTAATAACTCTTGCATCCTTCGACCGACTTCATCGACTAAGAGCTCGATGGAAAGCTTATCTGTTCCTCTTTCAGATAGCATTAACATATTTTACGAAAAGTCGTAAGAAACAAAATTCTTATGATCAAAACTAAAATATTCTCGAAATCATTGATGAAGAAGTACCTTATCAGACGAAAATATGCTTTATCTAATAAGAGACATTTAAATTTTTTTAATTGCATAAATGGGTGGCATTTTATTCAGAATTAATATTTTTTTACATGGACAAAAAATTCGTTTAATTTTTTTCCCATTAAATACTAGAATTATAGAAAAGTAGTTTGCGAAAAGAATCGGCAGTAGGACGGAATCGTGTTGACCACCGATTAATTTTTTGCTAATAACTCTTGCATCCTTCGACTGACTTCTTCGACCAAGAGACATTTAAATTTTTTTAATTGCATAAATTGGCTGCATTTTATTCAGAATTAATAGGTTTTTACATGGACAGAAAATCCGTTTAATTTTTTCCAATCAACTACTAGAATTATAGAAAAGTACTTTGCGAAAAAAATCGGCAGTAGGACGGAAACGTGTTGACCACCGATTTAGTTTCGACTAAGGGCTCGATGGAAAGCTTATCTGTTCCTCTTTCAGATGGCATTAACATATTTTACGAATAGTCATAAGAAATTTTTTTTTATCAAAACTAAAATATCCTGGAAATCATTGAAGTCAGCAACCTTATCAGACGAAAATATGCCTTATCTAATACGAGACATTTAAATTTTTTTAATTGCATAAATGGGCGGCATTTTATTCAGTATTAATAGTTTTTTACATGGACAAAAACAAAAAAAAAAAATACTAGAATTATAGAAAAGTACTTTGTGCAAAAAATCGGCAGTAGGACGGAATCGTGTTGACCACCGATTAGTTTTTTGCTAATAACTCTTGCATCCTTCGACCAACTTCTTAAACTAAGAGCTCGATGAAAAACTTATCTGTTCCTCTTTCAGATGGCATTAACATATTTTACGAAAAGTCATAAGAAATAAAATTTTTTTGATCAAAACTAAACTATCCTCGAAATCATTGAAGAAGAAGTACCTTATCAGACGTAAATATGCCTTATCTAATAAGAGACATTTAAATTTTTTTAATTGCATAAATGGGCGGCATTTTATTCAGAATTAATTGGTTTTTACATGGACAAAAAATTTGTTTAATTTTTTCACATTAAATACTAGAATTATAGAAAAGCACTTTGCGAAAACAATTGGCAGTAGGACGGAAACGTGTTGACCACCGACTAGTTTTTTGCTAATAACTCTTGCATCCTTCGACCGACTTCTTAAACTAAGAGCTCGATGAAAAACTTATCTGTTCCTCTTTCAGATGGCATTAACATATTTTACGAAAAGTCATAAGAAATAAAATTTTTTTGATCAAAACTAAAATATCCTCGAAATCATTGAAGAAGAAGTACCTTATCAGACGAAAATATGCGTTATCTAATAAGAGACATTTAAATTTTTATACCCTGTACACACACTGTGTATCAGGGTATATTAAGTTTGTTTGAGACGGTTTGTATGTAACGCATAGAAGGAGGGGAGGGGGACCCTATAAAGTATATATATTCTTGATCAGGATGACAAGACGAATTGATATAGCCCTGTCTGTCCGTCCGTCCGTCCGTCCTCACCAATGGTTCTCGAAAACTATAAGAGCTAGAGACTTGAAATTTGGTGGATAGACTCGTGAGGTCAAACGCTAGATCAAGTTTGAAGGATTTTTTGCCACGCCCACTCCTTCCCGCCCATCGAGCACCACCCATTTTTTCAAAAGGCTCTAGCTCGAAAACCTGATGAGTTAGAAACATGAAAATGAGTATGTAGACTCAGTATGTATAGCTCTACAAAACTGCATACCACATTTTTTCCCCCTCCCCTTCGTTTCCCCTCAAAAAGTTGTTTTCTTAAAATTGCTGTATCTCCTAAACTATAATAGATACAATGCTGAAATTTTTAACGCTGTGTGACAACGCTAAGACAAACAAATTGAAATTTGGCATAAATTGCGCTTTGAACACTGCTTTATCCTATTTGTAACAAAAACCGTACTTAACACTGCGAAAACTATTAAAGCTAGAGACTTGAAATTTGGAAGATAGTCTCGTGTGGTCGAACACTAGATGAAGTTTGAAGGAATTTTTGCCACGCCCATTCCATCCCGCCCATCGAGCAGAACAAAAGGTCATTTTTTTCTTAAAATTGCTGTATCTCCTAAAGTATAAAGAATACAATGCTGAAATTTTGTATGCAAACTCAGATAACATACCTTTTTAAAACTGCATGCAACAAACTACCACTTTCCCCGCAAAGACCAACACACTAAAATTTTGCAGCAATGCTTTGTAACAAAACCCGTACTAAAGCGCCATCTAATAGCAACATTGCACTGTGAGCCCTGCCTCACTATTAGCAAATACACAAACCAAATCGTGGTACACTGCTTTTGCTGTCGGCGAATGTTTAACGTGTTATCAACATAGGCGTGTGTACAGGGTATTATATAGTTGAGAAAACTCAACTATGCCGCCCTTACTGGTTTAAATTGCATAAATGGGCGGCATTTAATTCAGAATTAATTGTTTTTTACATGGACAAAAAATTCGTTTAATTTTTTCACATTAAATACTAGAATTATAGAAAAGCACTTTGCGAAAAGAATTGGCAGTAGGACGGAAATGTGTTGACCACCGATTAGTTTTTTGCTAATAACTCTTGCATCCTTCGACCGACTTCTTCGACTAAGAGCTCGATGGAAAGCTTATCTGTTCCTCTTTCAGATGGCATTAACATATTTTACGAAAAATCATAAGAAATAAAATTTTTTTGATCAAAACTAAATCATAAACCTTATCAGACGAAAATATGCCTTATTTAATAAGAGACATTTAAATTTTTTTAATTGCATAAATGGGCGGCATTTTATTCAGAAGTAATAGTTTTTTACATGGACAAAAAATTCGTTTAATTTTTTTCCCATTAAATACTAGAATTATAGAAAAGTACTTTGGGAAAAAAAAATGGACAGTAGGACGGAATCGTGTTGACCACCGATTAGTTTTTTGCTAATAACTCTTGCACCCTTCGACCGACTTCTTCGACTAAGAGCTCGATGGAAAGCTTATATGTTCCTTTTTCAGATGGCATTAACATATTTTACGAAAAGTCATAAGAAATAAAATTTTTTTGATGAAAAACTTATCTGTTCCTCTTTCAGATGGCATTGACATATTTTACGAAATCATTGAAGAAGAAGTACCTTATCAGACGAAAATATGCTTTATCTAATAAGAAACATTTAAATTTTTTTAATTGCATAAATGGGTGGCATTTTATTCAAAATTAATATTTTTTTACATGGACAAAACATTCGTTTAATTTTTTTCCATTAAATACTAGAATTATAGAAAAGCACTTTGCGAAAAGAATCGGTAGTAGGACGGAAAGGTGTTGACCACCGATTAGTTTATTGTTAATAACTCTTGCATCCTTCGACTGACTTCTTCGACCAAGAGACATTTAAATTTTTTTTAATTGCATAAATTGGCTGCATTTTATTCAGAACTAACAGTTTTTTACATGGACAGAAAATCCGTTTAATTTTTTCCCATTAAATACTAGAATTATAGAAAAGTACTTTGCGAAAAAAATCGGCAGTATGACGTAAACGTGTTGACCACCGATTTAGTTTCAACTAAGGGGTCGATGGAAAGCTTATCTGTTCCTCTTTCAGATGGCATTATCATATCTTACGAATAGTCATAAGAAATAGAATTTTTTTTTATCAAAACTAAAATATCCTGGAAATCATTGAAATCATCAACCTTATCAGACGAAAATATGCCTTATCTAATAAGAGACATTTAAATTTTTTTAATTGCATAAATGGGCGGCATTTTATTCAGAAGTAATAGTTTTTTACATGGACAAAACATTCGTTTAATTTTTTTCCCATTAAATACTAGAATTATAGAAAAGTACTTTGCGAAAAAAATCGACAGTAGGACGGAATCGTGTTGACCACCGATTAGTTTTTTGCTAATAACTCTTTTGCATCCTTCGACCGACTTCTTAAACTAAGAGCTCGATGAAAAACTTATCTGTTATCTGTGTTAATAACTCTTGCATCCTTCGACTGACTTCTTCGACCAAAAGACATTTAAATTTTTTTAATTGCATAAATTGGCTGCATTTTATTCAGAATTAACCGTTTTTTACATGGACAGAAAATCCGTTTAATTTTTTCCCATTAAATACTAGAATTATAGAAAAGTACTTTGCCAATAAAATCGGCAGTAGGACCACCGTGTTAGTTTCGACTAAGTGCTCGATGGAAAGCTTATCTGTTCCTCTTTCAGATGGCATTAACATATTTTACGAATAGTCATAAGAAATAGAATTTTTTTTATCAAAACTAAAATATCCTCGAAATCATTGAAATCATCAACCTTATCAGACGAAAATATGCTTTATCTAATAAGAGACATTTAAATTTTTATACTTTTCACTTATGTGAAATAGTATATTAACTTTGTCACGGAGTTTGTAACAGATCGAAATATTAATTTCCGACTATATAAAGTATATATATTCTTGATCAGGACGACAAGACGAGTTGATTTAGCCATGTCCGTCTGTCCGTCTGTCCGTCTGTCCGTCTGTCTGTCTGTCTGTCTGTCTGTCTGTCTGTCTGTCTGTCTGTCTGTCTGTCTGTATGTATGCAAACTAGTCCCTCAGTTTTGAAGCTATCGAGCTGAAACTTTGCACAGAGTCTTAGAATTTATTACGATGAATCATTCGTCGGAACCAGCATGATCGGATTATTGGAACAGGTAGCTCCCATACGAAAAGAAGAAGAAAAGTGAACAAAACTTGAATCGTTGTATGGAAAACTTTTTTGTTTTGTACAATAGAGTGCTGAAATTTTAAACGTAGTTGTTTTACATGGTCCGACTACATGCCTGAAAGTTTCATTGAGATTGGACATCTGGAACTGGTAGCTCCCATACAAAATGAAGAAGAGGAAGAGAAGCCATATTCACGTCGTTGTATGGAAAACTTTTTTGTTTCTTAACCAATTGACTTGAAATTTTAAAGTTATGTTCTTAGGGAGGAATGAAAACTATTTTGACCAAAAGTGGGCGTAACCACGCGTAGCCACGCCCACTTATAGCGAAAATTTACCCGTTGTATGGAAAACTTTTTTGTTTTTTAACCAATTGACTTGAAACTTTGCAGTTATGCTCTTAGGGAGGAATGAAAACTATTTTGATCAAAAGTGGGCGTGGCCACGCCCACTTATAGCTTAACTTGACCCTTTGTATGGAAAACTTTCTTGTTTTTTAACCAATTGACTTGAAACTTTACAGTTATGTTCTTAGGGAGGAATGAAAACTATTTTGACCAAAAGTGGGCGTAACCACGCGTAGCCACGCCCACTTATAGCGAAAATTGACCCTTTGTATGGAAAACTTTTTTGTTTTTTAACCAATTGACTTGAAACTTTACAGTTATGTTCTTAGAGAGGAATGAAAACTATTTTGACCAAAAGTGGGCGTAGCCACGCCCACTTATAGCGAAAATTTACCCGTTGTATGGAAAACTTTTTTGTTTTTTAACCAATTGACTTGAAACTTTGCAGTTATGCTCTTAGGGAGGAATGAAAACTATTTTGATCAAAAGTGGGCGTGGCCACGCCCACTTATAGCTTAACTTGACCCTTTGTATGGAAAACTTTCTTGTTTTTTAACCAATTGACTTGAAACTTTACAGTTATGTTCTTAGGGAGGAATGAAAACTATTTTGACCAAAAGTGGGCGTAACCACGCGTAGCCACGCCCACTTATAGCGAAAATTGACCCTTTGTATGGAAAACTTTTTTGTTTTTTAACCAATTGACTTGAAACTTTACAGTTATGTTCTTAGAGAGGAATGAAAACTATTTTGACCAAAAGTGGGCGTAGCCACGCCCACTTATAGCGAAAATTGACCCTTTGTATGGAAAACTTTTTTGTTTTTTAACCAATTGACTTGAAACTTTACAGTTATGTTCTTAGAGAGGAATGAAAACTATTTTGACCAAAAGTGGGCGTAGCCACGCCCACTTATAGCGAAAATTTACCCGTTGTATGGAAAACTTTTTTGTTTTTTAACCAATTGACTTGAAACTTTGCAGTTATGCTCTTAGGGAGGAATGAAAACTATTTTGACCAAAAGTGGGCGTAGCCACGCCCACTTATAGCGAAAATTTACCCGTTGTATGGAAAACTTTTTTGTTTTTTAACCAATTGACTTGAAACTTTACAGTTATGTTCTTAGAGGGGAATGAAAACTATTTTGACCAAAAGTGGGCGTAGCCACGCCCACTTATAGCGAAAATTTACCCGTTGTATGGAAAACTTTTTTGTTTTTTAACCAATTGACTTGAAACTTTGCAGTTATGTTCTTAGAGAGGAATGAAAACTATTTTGACCAAAAGTGGGCGTAGCCACGCCCACTTATAGCGAAAATTGACACTTTGTATGGAAAACTTTTTTGTTTTTTAACCAATTGACTTGAAACTTTACAGTTATGTTCTTAGAGAGGAATGAAAACTATTTTGACCAAAAGTGGGCGTAGCCACGCCCACTTATAGCGAAAATTTACCCGTTGTATGGAAAACTTTTTTGTTTTTTAACCAATTGACTTGAAACTTTGCAGTTATGTTCTTAGAGAGGAATGAAAACTATTTTGACCAAAAGTGGGCGTAGCCACGCCCACTTATAGCGAAAATTGACACTTTGTATGGAAAACTTTTTTGTTTTTTAACCAATTGACTTGAAACTTTACAGTTATGTTCTTAGAGAGGAATGAAAACTATTCTGACCAAAAGTGGGCGTAGCCACGCCCACTTATAGCGAAAATTTATCCGTTGTATGGAAAACTTTTTTGTTTTTTAACCAATTGACTTGAAACTTTGCAGTTGTGCTCTTAGGGAGGAATAAAAACTATTTTGACCAAATGTGGGCATGGCTACGCCCACTTATCGCAAAACTTGAACCGTTGTATGGAAAAATTTTTTGTTTTTTAACGAATTGACTTGAAACATTACAGTTATGTTGTTAGGGATGCATGAAAACTATTCATTTAGTTTTTTTTATAGTGACACAAAGTGAAAAGTATTATAGCTTCAGCCTTGCTGAAGATAGCGTCCTTACTGGTTTTAATTGCATAAATGGGCGGCATTTTATTCAGAAGTAATAGTTTTTTACATGGACAAAAAATTCGTTTAATTTTTTTCCCATTAAATACTAGAATTATAGAAAAGTACTTTGTGAAAAAAAATCAACAGTAGGACGGAATCGTGTTGACCACCGATTAGTTTTTTGCTAATAACTCTTGCATCCTTCGACCGACTGCTTAAACTAAGAGCTCGATGAAAAACTTATCTGTTCCTCTTTCAGATGGCATTAACATATTTTACGAAAAGTCATAAGAAATAAAATTTTTTTGATGAAAAACTTATCTGTTCCTCTTTCAGATGGCATTGACATATTTTACGAAAAGTCATAAGAAATAAAATTTTTTTCGTCAAAACTAAAATATCCTCGAAATCATTGAAGAAGAAGTACCTTATCAGACGAAAATATGCCTAATCTAATAAGAGACATTTAAATTTTTTTAATTGCATAAATGGGCGGCATTTTATTCAGAATTAAGAGCAATGCTTTGTAACAAAACCCGTACTAAAGCGACATCTAATTGCAACATTGCACTGTGAGCCCTGCCTCACTATTAGCAAATACACAAACCATATCGTGGTACACTGCTTTTGCTGTCGGCGAATGTTTAACGTGTTATCAACATAGGCGTGTGTACAGGGTATTATATAGTTGAGAATACTCAACTATACAGCCCTTACTGGTTTTAATTCAGAATTAATTGTTTTTTACATGGACAAAAAATTCGTTTAATTTTTTCACATTAAATACTAGAATTATAGAAAAGCACTTTGCGAAAAGAATTGGCAGTAGGACGGAAATGTGTTGACCACCGATTAGTTTTTTGCTAATAACTCTTGCATCCTTCGACCGACTTCTTCGACTAAGTGCTCGATGGAAAGCTTATCTGTTCCTCTTTCAGATGGCATTAACATATTTTACGAAAAATCATAAGAAATAAAATTTTTTTGATCAAAACTAAATCATCAACTTTATCAGACGAAAATATGCCTTATTTAACAAGAGACATTTAAATTTTTTTAATTGCATAAATGGGCGGCATTTTATTCAGAAGTAATAGTTTTTTACATGGACAAAAAATTCGTTTAATTTTTTTCCCATTAAATACTAGAATTATAGAAAAGTACTTTGTGAAAAAAAAATGGACAGTAGGACGGAATCGTGTTGACCACCGATTAAATTTTTGCTAATAACTCTTGCATCCTTCGACCGACTTCTTCGACTAAGAGCTCGATGGAAAGCTTATATGTTCCTTTTTCAGATGGCATTAACATATTTTACGAAAAGTCATAAGAAATAAAATTTTTTTTATGAAAAACTTATCTGTTCCTCTTTCAGATGGCATTGACATATTTTACGAAAAGTCATAAGAAATAAAATTTTTTTCATTAAAACTAAAATATCCTCGAAATCATTGAAGAAGAAGTACCTTATCAGACGAAAATATGCCTTATCTAATAAGAGACATTTAAATTTTTTTAATTGCATAAATGGGCGGCATTTTATTCAGAATTAATATTTTTTTACATGGACACAAAATTCGTTTAATTTTTTTCCCATTAAATACTAGAATTATAGAAAAGTACCTTGCGAAAAGAATCGGCAGTAGGACGGAATCGTGTTGACCAGCGATTAGTTTTTTGCTAATAACTCTTGCATCCTTCGACCGACTTCTTCGACTAAGAGCTCGATGGAAAGCTTATATGTTCCTTTTTCAGATGGCATTAACATATTTTACGAAAAGTCATAAGAAAAAAAATTTTTTTGATGAAAAACTTATCTGTTCCTCTTTCAGATGGCATTGACATATTTTACGAAATCATTGAAGAAGAAGTACCTTATCAGACGAAAATATGCTTTATCTAATAAGAGACATTTAAATTTTTTTAATTGCATAAATGGGTGGCATTTTATTCAGAATTAATATTTTTTTACATGGACAAAACATTCGTTTAATTTTTTTCCATTAAATACTAGAATTATAGAAAAGTACTTTGCGAAAAGAATCGGCAGTATGACGGAATCGTGTTGACCACCGATTAGTTTTTTGCTAATAACTCTTGCATCCTTCGACTGACTTCTTCGACCAAGAGACATTTAAATTTTTTTAATTGCATAAATTGGCTGCATTTTATTCAGAACTAACAGTTTTTTACATGGACAGAAAATCCGTTTAATTTTTTCCCATTAAATACTAGAATTATAGAAAAGTACTTTGCGAAAAAAATCGGCAGTATGACGTAAACGTGTTGACCACCGATTTAGTTTCGACTAAGGGCTCGATGGAAAGCTTATCTGTTCCTCTTTCAGATGGCATTATCATATTTTACGAATAGTCATAAGAAATAGAATTTTTTTTTATCAAAACTAAAATATCCTGGAAATCATTGAAATCATCAACCTTATCAGACGAAAATATGCCTTATCTAATAAGACACATTTAAATTTTTTTAATTGCATAAATGGGCGGCATTTTATTCAGAAGTAATAGTTTTTTACATGGACAAAAAATTCGTTTAATTTTTTCCCATTAAATACAAGAATTATAGAAAAGTTCTTTGCCAATAAAATCGGCAGTAGGACGGAAACGTGTTGACCACCGATTTAGTTTCGACTAAGGGCTCGATGGAAAGCTTATCTGTTCCTCTTTAAGATGGCATTAACATATTTTACGAATAGTCATAAGAAATAGAATTTTTCTTATCAAAACTAAAATATCCTAGAAATCATTGAAATCATCATCCTTATCAGACGAAAATATGCCTTATCTAATAAGAGACATTTAAATTTTTTTAATTGCATAAATGGGCGGCATTTTATTCAGAATTAATAGTTTTTTACATGGACAAAAAATTCGTTTAATTTTTTCCCATTAAATACTAGAATTATAGAAAAGTACTTTGTGAAAAAAATCGGCAGTAGGGCGGAATCGTGTTGACCACCGATTAGTTTTTTCTAATAACTCTTGCATCCTTCGTCCGACTTCTTTGACTAAGAGCTCGATGGAAAGCTTATATGTTCCTTTTTCAGATGGCATTAACATATTTTACGAAAAGTCATAAGAAATAAAATTTTTTTGATGAAAAACTTATCTGTTCCTCTTTCAGATGGCATTGACATATTTTACGAAATCATTGAAGAAGAAGTACCTTATCAGACGAAAATATGCTTTATCTAATAAGAGACATTTAAATTTTTTTAATTGCATAAATGGGTGGCATTTTATTCAGAATTAATATTTTTTTACTTGGACAAAACATTCGTTTAATTTTTTTCCATTAAATACTAGAATTATAGAAAAGTACTTTGCGAAAAGAATCGGCAGTAGGACGGAATCGTGTTGACCACCGATTAGTTTTTTTCTAATAACTCTTGCATCCTTCGACTGACTTCTTCGACAAAGAGACATTTAAATTTTTTAATTGCATAAATTGGCTGCATTTTATTCAGAACTAGCTGACCCGGCGCGCTTTGCTACGCCCTCAAAGTATGATGAACTGTTGCATATAGCCCAGGATTGAATCTTTTAACACTCTATCACAATTAGTTCCTAAATTTTCTTCTTGTCAGACTTATAGATACAGGTACATAGGCGTTTAAAATTTTTATTATATG
This sequence comes from Phortica okadai, assembly GCA_034638295.1. Lineage (NCBI taxonomy): Eukaryota > Metazoa > Arthropoda > Insecta > Diptera > Drosophilidae > Phortica > Phortica okadai. The sequence continues at coordinate 18,020,903 of CM067852.1, forward strand.
TTGCAGCAGCCACGTTCATTTTTCAATTCTTGTTGGGTTCGAAGTCATCAATATTATTTCCAGATTTTGTTTTCGTAGATTAATTAAATTTAAAAAAAAAAATATTCCAGCGTTTCGAAACTCTAATTACCGTTAATGCGTTTCAGAATTCTTAATGCCTTGTAATTATGGCAAATTTCTTACTTTGCAGTGATATATAATTACCTTTACAAACATGTGATTGCAAAATTCCATCTGTTTATATTTAAGAACAACAAAACCATATTTTTGACTAATTGTTCCTTTGTTCCATTTTAGCAAAATGAAAAATACTCTCCACTTTACAGCCTTCTGGCGATTTTGCTTACAGCAAAATGTTATTTTGAAGATGTTTCTCTATATGGTCGGGGCCACGCCTTTATGTTCGATTCTAATAAAATTTTGGAAAATAGTTGAAAATTAATAAAACATTTTTCTAACAAAAATCTTGTTTTGACCGATTGTTTCTTTCGCAAAGTGCCTTTTTTGACGTCTTAAACGTTTTTGTACAAAAAACTAAGGTGGTAGCTTTAAAAAACCTAATTTTTAACCGGCAGCTAAATGTAATAGCAATCCAATCATGCAGATTTTTTACATACAAACTGCCTGAAAGGATAAGATAATTTTCTGCGTTTTATTTTTTTTGAAATCGTTAAAACTGAGCTCGCAGTTGGTATTGAAGCAGACATATGGACATGACTGTGTTAACTCGTCTTGTGAAGATAATATATGCTTTATGTGGTCGGCGATATCTCCTTCTCTGCGTAGCGAACTTCATGGCATCGCAAATATATATTATTTTCGCAGGAGTATAAAAAACGCTATTCAGCCTTGCTGAAGACTATTTACTTTTCACGCTCTTTTTATGCCACGCCAATTTTTTGGATTGAATCTGCTTTCTCTTTACTTTAATAGCCTATATACCAATTTTCATTGTTTAAGCTAATATGGAAACTTGCAATTTATTGAAATTAGCTTGTGAAGTTGTAAGTCAATTAATTAAGAAAAAAAAAGTTTTCCTTTCAACGCCGTAAATTTTCTGTCTTTTCCTCTTCATCACTTTGTATGATAAGTACCAGTTTCAGTGGTCCGATCTTAATGACAATTCCAGAAATTTAGTCTGCGTACGTAAAGTTACTATGTTTGTTTATGTTTTTTTCATCCCTCTATCTTCCAAAACGAAAAAGTTTTCCATTCAACGATTTAAGTTCTGTTCATTTTTCTTCTTCATTCTGTATGGGTGCTACCAGTTCTAATGGTCTGATCATTGCAGTTCCGACAAATGATTTATGGTGGTAAAGCTGTAAAATTTCAGGTCAATAGTCGGAGATTTCTCCTTCTGGGGGTTACAAACTCCGTGACAAAGTCATAATAATATTTACATACGTGAAGAGTATAAAAACACTAATATGTGTACATATGTGGCTGTATGTAAAAGATGAAGAAGAAGTGAAGCACAATTTCGAAAGTAATGCTCCTCCGTTTTCTCACCGTTCTCTTGTTCTCTTTGCAAACAACACACTCATACCAATACAAAAGTGTAAGAAGAAGCAAAGAATGGTACGTGCTTGCGTCCACAAAATCTTAATATTGTTCATTTTTCTTCTTCTTTCCGTATGGAGGCTACCAGTTAAAATGGTCGGATTGATACCAAAACATTATAACAACCTTCAGGAGGTCCATCTAAAGATTAACTGAAAATTTCATTGACTCGGAAGCTGTTTTTGAGTTATGCGCTTATTAACATATTTTTCGATTCATTTTTATTATACTATAGATTATTGTCTCACATTCAATAATAAGTGATCATAGGTAACTAAACAATGCACTAAACACGATATACATAGCTACGGTTTGTTTCGTGTATCAGTTGACAAAAGCAAACTCAGTAGTGAAAATCCAAGAAAAACAACACTGACATTGACAGTTTGTTGTTGTTTCAACTTTTTTTTAATTTGACATGACTTGGAGTCAAATCCTTCAAGCCGTACATACCTGCATTGTTTACACATTAGTGCGTGTAATTTGCAAAGAGTATTAATTAATTTTAATACTCTCTGGCTTGTTCGTTCTCTCAAAGTTTTCTTGTTCTCTTTCAATCAACAAACACATAACAATACTGACGTATAAGAAGAAGCATAGCATGTTACGTTTAATGCTTGCGACGTCGCAAGTTTGTATGGGAAAAAGAAAAGGTCTGTTTTTAGGGTTTTTCCGGCAATTATTTGAATTTTTCTCGCCGTAAAAACCATCTTTGAACTTTAACGAACATTTAAAAAAAAGAATTTGCCAAATTGGTCCAGGCGTTGTTGAGTTATGCGCTTACCAACACATTTTGCGATTCATTTTTATATTACTAGCTGACCCGACAGACTTCGTCCTGTCAAAAAGATTTGTAATGTGGCAGTTTTTGTGCCTACGTATTTTAAAAAATTCTCCTGAACAGAACCGTCACCCTGGTGATAGGGCGTTGTGAATAAAAAATAATTAAATAAAACATATATAAGGATTTAAAAGTAAGTAATCGCTTTATTGTTAATCATGTGAATCATAATTATTATTATTATCATTGTAGTGCTTTGTGGTATACGATGTTTTTTGTTTGATTACCTGGCGCATAGATAAACAAATCTGATGGTTTTCCAACACGGGAACAGGCAACATACAATTGACCATGTGAGAAACATGGGTTTTCTAGATTAATACCACAAACACTTAATGATTGCCCCTGGGACTTGTTTATAGTCATAGCAAAAGCAAGCCGCACTGGAAACTGTAGTCGTTTAAACTCAAATGGCACATCAGTCGGAATCATTGGGATGCGCGGTATGAGAACATCTTCTCCTTTATACTTTCCTTTGAGTATAGTTGCTTCTATCACATTGTTTAGTAATTTTTTTATCGCTAACCGTGTACCGTTGCAAAGACGCGGTTGGTTGATATTTCGCAACATTATAACCACCGATCCAACCTTTAATTGAAGATTGTGAGGTGGCAATCCTGGCAAATCCAGCGAGTTTAAAAATTCCGGTGGATAGTTGACTACATCATCTTGATTAGTAGCCGAATCAACTGATTTATATATCCTCAATTCGCCTGTAATTTGTTCTTGAATTTTGAAATTTAATTCATTTACATCTATGTTTTTTGCAGCCAGTATAGCTCGTTCGCTCAACCAATCATGGTTTCTGTAATTTTGAGAAACATCTGGAAACACCTTCTGAATAAGTTCATCTTTTGATCGAGTTAACTGACAAAAACTTTGAGGAAAGTTAATGCAGCCAGTCAACATGTCTATAGGAAATTTGCCATTACCAATGTCAATGAGTTGTTTAGAGAATATGTTTCCAGATTGGTCATTTTGCAACTCGACACGCATATTCTTGCTTAAATGAAGTACTTTGACATGTTTCCACAAATTGGAGGACTTTAGACATGCATTGAGTTCATCAGCTGGCGTTGATCGTGGAATCACTGGCAATGTTTGACGAAAATCTCCTGCTAATAAAATCATTGCACCACCAAATCGGTTATTATTGCTCCGTAGATCTTTTAAGGTTCTGTCTAAAGCCTTCAAAGATTTTTTATGTGCCATCGTGCATTCATCCCAAACAATCAATTTACATTGCTGCAAAACCTTTGCCATTGCAGAGTTCTTCGAAACGTTGCAGGTTGGAGTTTCATTGCTTTGCATATTTAATGGCAATTTTAGTGCTGAATGGGCTGTTCGACCACCTTCAAGCAAAGTTGCTGCGATTCCCGACGAAGCGAGTGCAAGTGCAATTTTATTTTGTGAGCGAATTGTTGCTAATATTAATGAAATCAAAAAAGTTTTTCCTGTACCACCAGGTGCATCTAAGAAGTAAATCCCTCCAGTTTCATCATTTGTTACTTTCATAAGAGTTTCAAATACATACTTCTGTTGTTCATTTAACAGTGGAAGATTTGTTTGAATTAATTCTTTCAAAGCGTTGAGATCATACAGTCTTTCTCGATGCAACTCTTGGTTAAAAGCGTCATGCATTGGACGATTGGGCGCGGTCAGGCCTAATTGAATTAATAGTTTGTTTGACATTATCAAGCACATGTCCTCAATTGAAATCAATGTTTCATTGTAAATTTCTTCACTGATTTGTATATTTGGATTTCCCATTCTATTCCGTATTTGATACAAAATATCATCACACATATAATCTTTGTACTTGATCCACAAATCAATTGGGTTTGATGGGAAGCATGTAGATATGATTATAGAAAACAATGTTCGTATTTGATGAGCGTGTGATGATATTACAGCATCATTGAGAGTTTGATCCCAATGAGCGTCATTTTCAAGCAATTGCAAACGTTGACAGGCTTCTCTGTAGGATCCACACAATTCACCATCAACAGTTCGTAACTGTTGGAATGATGTTGGGCCACGTACATTGACTAATAGCAGTCGTAAATAAAAACATTCATCATTGCTTGGATGTACTGAATAAATCCGGCCAATCGCTTCGGTGGAATATACATCTGTATATCCTGGAACTGGTTTTCCTTGTTTCCGTCGTATAAATCTCCTTGAGGATTGATTCCATGTATAATATTTTGGCATTTCAGAATATAGCAATGTTTGTGCGAAATCATCGTTTTGGCATGTCTCAAAGAAACTGGTTAATGTAGTAGATGGTGGCTGAGCAGCTCTTTGTACTGCGTTCTGTGCTGTAAAATACACTCTTTGTCCATTTTCTAAATGCACACCTAAGTGAACAACAGAAGGGTGTCTCTCATGAATAGGAAAAGAAAATATTCGCCAAACTGCTTCATTACTACTGACATAGCGGCCCATTTGGTATTGGGTAACTTCATCATTGGAATTCTCTGCACCAATTCCAATCACAGCCATATCACTCCCTTTGGTTACATATTTGCAAATGTATTTAATAGATTTCACTGAATGGCAAGATTCAACGTTGATGTGTGCTTTGAATGTCTTTGATAAAATGGGTGAATATGGAACAATCCAACGATTATCTATTTCAATATCTTGTTGATTTAATTTGACAATTGTTGATTTTCCATTGTCTGCTGTCGATCTGCGACGATACAATGGATAACCGTCATTACCAGTAATTGTTTCCGATATTAATGTCCGTGGATATCGTTTTGAACATTTACCATCCATCATACACGGTGAATTTTGATTAAGAGTTCCACAGGGACCATGTATCATGTTTTTGATAACTACCTCATGCAATCCAGGATCTACTTGTACATTAGGGATTTCAGCTGATATCACTGCATCAACTTCATTTGGCCTTATCTTTTCAACCAACCAAATCAAAATGTGTGCATGTGGCAATCCTCGTTTCTGCCACTCCACAGAATACATCCAGCAGCGTGTTTCACCAAACACATTATGTTTTACGATGAAATCCATTAAAGATTTCAACTTTTGTCTAAAGACTCTGGCTGTAATATCATGACGATCAATGGGTGATTGCCCAGACAATAACTCCTGCTTGATTTCTATCCATTGCGGATTGCATGTAAATGTGATGAACAAATCTGCTGTACCATAATGACGAACATACGACATGGCATCTTGAGCATATTCGTGCATATGCCGAGGGCTTCCGATGTATGTTGCTGGAAGAATAGTCATCCGACCGACATTCTGTGCATTTCCATCAGTATTAATCGCATCTCGAAGGTGAATATACTCTTCAGATCGGAGTTTGGTTTGATTCAACCTGATGAATGTCAATCTCTCCGTTTCAATTTTAACATACATGTCAACAACATATTTGTGAAATAATCGCCGACATTTCAATATGTGATTATCTTCATTTTCCCGAATCATTAGGCGGTATGAATAATAGTTCATTGAACTGACTTTTTTGTTGGTTTCAGAACCTGTAAATAGATTTTGTTTTAATAACATTCAAATATAAAATTAAAATACATAATATAATGACTGAGATATTATCGCCATAGCTAAACTAATATTTTAGTTACCTGTAATGGGATTTATCATTTTTATTGAGAAATCGTAGCCATCTTCACCTTTCCAAAATATAATGGGATATTGCAGTGCATCATATGAGCGGTGTGTTTCCTTTATACGTTGTAATTGATCATTCCGACGATGTAAAACAATATCACGGGATTTCAAGTTTTCTCCAACTACAACGATAGCAACTTCATCAATAGTTGGTGCATTAAAACGTCTTGTATGTTGACCTGCAGGTGTTTTATCAGCTCTGATTACAATTTTGTGATTATCGGATGGCATCAGATCTAGGGCAGTTTTAAACAATATAATCAATTGATTGTGTTGATGAAATAAAGTTTGTAATTGTTCTACAATAGACCTCTTTACTAAATTGTTATGTGCACAACGCAGAACAATTTCTTGTGGTGAATTGCCCATAAAATAAATTTGCAGGAATTTGTTGTCGCTATCTGACACTGTTAACAGTGAACCTGCTCTGTGATATATTTGCCCTTGTATCTGTAAATAAAAAAAAAATATTATGGTGTGGTATAAATTAATGGATTGTCAGTGATCAAACTTAAATAATATTTGATCTTAAAAAGTATATATTTAGTTTTAACTAATATCTATCAAATATAAAATATAATAAAAGTGTCACTGAAACTGAATCACCATATAATATGATGACTAAGTGATATATTTCGTAATGATTAAGAAATTGAAGATTAGTGACACATCTTAACTTTGGTGACAGAAAATGTTGTTCGCTAAAATAATTATGAGTAACTGCTATAATACATACCTTGAAAGTTGGCATAAAATTTTCCCGAACTACATTTGTTGCCCCAAATGAAGTCATTTGAAAGCAATTGTTATATTGTTGGATATGTGTCAAAAAGTGTATAGAATCTGTTCCTATTCCTGAAACCAATGAGTACAATGGTTCTGGTGGTGGATCCAATGGTATCAATTTCACTTTACCATTTACGCAACACAATCCATTAGCTTCGTTTTTGTATTTTAATGCCTTACAGTGTGAGCAAACCGAATTCATAGAACCAATAACAATACATTGGTAGTTACTGTAGTCAATTGACACATCGTAACTGAAAGCAGCTCGATTCAAACTTGCGCGATTATTAGTTGAATGTCGCGCTCGCGCTTCACGCGTTTGTGATATCCGAATTCTTTCACGTTCATTTCCGTCGTCACGTTCTTGTGCAGTACGATTAGATCGGTAATTAGCTTGGTTTGTAGCATTTCTGGTTCTTCGTCCTATTAGCATTCGGCTTCGTCTAATAGGAGGCATATCTGTTTTATTGATTACTGTGTCACATGCAATGATTATTGATCATAGGTAACTAAATACTGCAGAAAACACGATATAGGTACAATTTGATTTGTGTATCAGTTCACAAAAGCAAACTCAGTAGTGTTGGTAACCGAAAATCCAAGAAAAACAACACTGACATTGACAGTTTGTTGTTGTTTTAACTTTTTTGTATGGAAAAAAGAAAAGGGTTATGTACACATACGCCACGCTACTTAGCCGCTTAAGAAACGATCAAAATGGAACCGTCCTACCGTTTGAAAATGAGTATGAAACAAAAATGCAAAGAGTTCATTTTGCACTCTCCGTATAAATGCTCTTTGCACAAAAACGAAAATATGGTATGCAGTGAGTATTAAATAATTTTAATACTCTCTGGCTTGTACGTTCTCTCACAGTTTTCTTGTTCTCTTTCAAACAACAAACACATAATACTGACGTATAAGAAGAAGCACAGCATGTTACGTTTAATGCTTGCGACGTCGCACGTTTGTATGGGAAAAATAAAAGGTCTGTTTTTAGCGTTTTTCCGGCAATAATTTGAAATTTTCTCGCCGTAAAAACCATCTTTGAACTTCAACGAACATTTTAAAAAAAGAATTGGCCAAATTGGTCCAGGCGTTGTTGAGTTATGCGCTTACCAACACATTTTGCGATTCATTTTTATATTATAGATAGATTATTGTCTCACATTCAATAATAAGTGATCATAGGTAACTAAACACTGCACTAAACACGATATACATAGCTACGGTTTGTTTCGTGTATCAGTTGACAAAAGCAAACTCAGTAGTGAAAATCCAAGAAAAACAACACTGACATTGACAGTTTGTTGTTGTTTCAACTTTTTTTTAATTTGACATGACTTGGAGTCAAATCCTTCAAGCCGTACATACCTGCATTGTTTACACATTAGTGCGTGTAATTTGCAAAGAGTATTAATTAATTTTAATACTCTCTGGCTTGTACGTTCTCTCAAAGTTTTCTTGTTCTCTTTCAATCAACAAACACATAACAATACTGTCGTATAAGAAGAAGCATAGCATGTTACGTTTAATGCTTGCGACGTCGCAAGTTTGTATGGGAAAAAGAAAAGGTCTGTTTTTAGGGTTTTTCCGGCAATTATTTGAATTTTTCTCGCCGTAAAAACCATCTTTGAACTTTAACGAACATTTAAAAAAAAGAATTGGCCAAATTGGTCCAGGCGTTGTTGAGTTATGCGCTTACCAACACATTTTGCGATTCATTTTTATATTATAGATAGATTATTGTCTCACATTCAATAATAAGTGATCATAGGTAACTAAACACTGCACTAAACACGATATACATAGCTACGGTTTGTTTCGTGTATCAGTTGACAAAAGCAAACTCAGTAGTGAAAATCCAAGAAAAACAACACTGACATTGACAGTTTGTTGTTGTTTCAACTTTTTTTTAATTTGACATGACTTGGAGTCAAATCCTTCAAGCCGTACATACCTGCATTGTTTACACATTAGTGCGTGTAATTTGCAAAGAGTATTAATTAATTTTAATACTCTCTGGCTTGTACGTTCTCTCAAAGTTTTCTTGTTCTCTTTCAATCAACAAACACATAACAATACTGTCGTATAAGAAGAAGCATAGCATGTTACGTTTAATGCTTGCGACGTCGCAAGTTTGTATGGGAAAAAGAAAAGGTCTGTTTTTAGGGTTTTTCCGGCAATTATTTGAATTTTTCTCGCCGTAAAAACCATCTTTGAACTTTAACGAACATTTAAAAAAAAGAATTGGCCAAATTGGTCCAGGCGTTGTTGAGTTATGCGCTTACCAACACATTTTGCGATTCATTTTTATATTATAGATAGAAGATTATTGTCTCACATTCAATAATAAGTGATCATAGGTAACTAAACAATGCACTAAACACGATATACATAGCTACGGTTTGTTTCGTGTATCAGTTGACAAAAGCAAACTCAGTAGTGAAAATCCAAGAAAAACAACACTGACATTGACAGTTTGTTGTTGTTTCAACTTTTTTTTAATTTGACATGACTTGGAGTCAAATCCTTCAAGCCGTACATACCTGCATTGTTTACACATTAGTGCGTGTAATTTGCAAAGAGTATTAATTAATTTTAATACTCTCTGGCTTGTACGTTCTCTCAAAGTTTTCTTGTTCTCTTTCAATCAACAAACACATAACAATACTGACGTATAAGAAGAAGCATAGCATGTTACGTTTAATGCTTGCGACGTCGCAAGTTTGTATGGGAAAAAGAAAAGGTCTGTTTTTAGGGTTTTTCCGGAAATTATTTGAATTTTTCTCGCCGTAAAAACCATCTTTGAACTTTAACGAACATTTAAAAAAAAGAATTGGCCAAATTGGTCCAGGCGTTGTTGAGTTATGCGCTTACCAACACATTTTGCGATTCATCTTTATATTATAGAAGATTAATAGTTTTTTACATGGACAGAAAATCCGTTTAATTTTTTCCCATTAAATACCAGAATTATAGAAAAGTACTTTGCGAAAAAAATCGGCAGCAGGACGGAAACGTGTTGACCACCGATTTAGTTTCGACTAAGGGCTCGATGGAAAGCTTATCTGTTCCTCTTTCAGATGGCATTAACATATTTTACGAATAGTCATAAGAAATAGATTTTTTTTTTATCAAAACTAAAATATCCTGGAAATCATTGAAATCATCCACCTTATCAGACGAAAATATGCCTTATCTAATAAGAGACATTTAAATGTTTTTAATTGCAAAATGGGCGGCATTTTATTCAGAAGTAATAGTTTTTTTAGATGGACAAAAAATTCGTTTAATTTTTTTCCCATTAAATACTAGAATTATAGGAAAGTACTTTGTGAAAAAAATCGGCAGTAGGACGGAATCGTGTTGACCACCGAGTAGTTTTTTGCTAATAACTCTTGCATCTTTCGACCGACTTCTTAAACTAAGAGCTCGATGAAAAACTTATCTGTTCCTCTTTCAGATGGCATTACGAAAAGTCATAAGAAATAAAATTTTTTTGATGAAAAACGTATCTGTTCCTCTTTCAGATGGCATTGACATATTTTACGAAAAGTCATAAGAAATAAAATTTTTTTGATCAAAACTAAAATATCCTCGAAATCATTAAAGTAGAAGTACCTTATCAGACGAAAATATGCCTTATCTAATAAGAGACATTTAATTTTTTTTAATTGCATAAATGAGTATTAATTCATTCAGAATTAGTACTTTTTTACATGGACAATAAATTCGTTTAATTTTTTCCCATTAAATACTAGAATTATAGAAAAGTACTTTGTGAAAAAAATCGGCAGTAGGACGGAATCGTGTTGACCACCGATTAGTTTTTTGCTAATAACTCTTGCTTCCTTCGACCGACTTCTTCGACTAAGAGCTCGATGGAAAGCTTATATGTTCCTATTTCAGATGGCATTAACATATTTTACGAAAAGTCATAAGAAATAAAATTTTTTTGATGAAAAACATATCTGTTCCTCTTTCAGATGGCATTGACATATTTTACGAAAAGTCATAAGAAATAAAATTTTTTTGATCAAAACTAAAATATCCTCGAAATCATTGAAGAAGAAGTACCTTATCAGACGAAAATATGCCTGATCTAATAAGAGAGATTTAAATTTTTTTAATTGCATAAATGGGCTGCATTTTATTCAGAATAAATAGTTTTTTACATGGACAAAAAATTCGATTAATTTTTTTTCCCATTAAATACTAGAATTATAGAAAAGTACTTTGCGAAAAGAATCGGCAGTATGACGGAAACATGTTGACCACCGATTAGTTTTTTGCTAATAACTCTTGCATCCTTCGACCGACTTCTTAAACTAAGAGCTCGATGAAAAACTTATCTGTTCCTCTTTCAGATGGCATTAACATATTTTACAAAAAGTCATAAGAAATAAAATTTTTTTGATGAAAAACTTATCTGTTCCTCTTTCAGATGGCATTGACATTAAGGGCTCGATGCAAAACTTATCTGTTCCTCTTTCAGATGGCATTGACATATTTTACGAAAAGTCATAAAAAATAGAATTTTTTTTTATCAAAACTAAAATATCCTCGAAATCATTGAAATCATCAACCTTATCAGACTAAAATATGACTTATCTAATAAGAGACATTTAAATTTTTTTAATTGCATGAATGGGCGGCATTTTATTCAGAAGTAATAGTTTTTTACATGGACAAAAAATTCGTATAATTTTTTTCCCATTAAATACTAGAATTATAGAAAAGTACTTTGTGAATAGAATCGGCAGTAGGACGGAATCGTGTTGACCACCGATTAGTTTTTTGCTAATAACTCTTGCATCCTTCGACCGACTTCTTAAACTAAGAGCTCGATGAAAAACTTATCTGTTCCTCTTTCAGAGGGCATTAACATATTTTACGAAAAGTCATAAGAAATAAAATTTTTTTGATCAAAACTAAAATATCCTCGAAATCATTGAAGAAGAAGTACCTTATCAGACAAAAATATGCCTTATCTAATAAGAGACATTTAAATATTTTTAATTGCATAAATGGGCGGCATTTTATTCAGAAGTAATAGTTTTTTACATGAACAAAAAATTCGTTTAATTTTTTCCCATTAAATACTAGAATTATAGAAAAGTACTTTGTGAAAAAAATCGGCAGTAGGACGGAATCGTGTTGACCACCGATTAGTTTTTTGCTAATAACTCTTGCATCCTTCGACCGACTTCTTCGACTAAGAGCGCGATGGAAAGCTTATATGTTCCTTTTTCAGATGGCATTAACATATTTTACGAAAAGTCATAAGAAATAAAATTTTTTTGATGAAAAACTTATCTGTTCCTCTTTCAGATGGCATTGACATATTTTACGAAAAGTCATAAGAAATAAAATTTTTTTGATCAAAACTAAAATATCCTCGAAATCATTGAAGAAGAAGTACCTTATCAGACGAAAATATGCCTTATCTAATAAGAGACATTTAAATTTTTTTAATTGCATAAATGGGCGGCATTTTATTCAGAATTAATGGTTTTTTACATGGACAAAAACTTCGTTTAATTTTTTCCCATTAAATACTAGAATTATAGAAAAGTACTTTGTGAAAAAAATCGGCAGTAGGACGGAATCGTGTTGACCACCGTTTAGTTTTTTGTTAATAACTCTTGCATCCTTCGACCGACTTCTTCGACTAAGAGCTCGATGGAAAGCTTATATGTTCCTTTTTCAGATGGCATTAACGTATTTTACGAAAAGTTATAAGAAATAAAATTTTTTTGATGAAAAACTTATCTGTTCCTGTTTTAGATGGCATTGACATATTTTACGAAAAGTCATTAGAAATAAAATTTTTTTGATCAAAACTAAAATATCCTCGAAATCATTGAAGAAGAAGTACCTTATCAGACGAAAATATGCCTTATCTAATAAGAGACATTTAAATGCTTATACTTTTCACGAATGTGAAATAGTATATTATCTTTGTCACGGAGTTTGTAACAGATCGAAATATTAATTTCCGACTATATAAAGTATATATATTCTTGATCAGGACGGCAAGACGAGTTGATTTAGCCATGTCCGTCTGTCCGTCTGTCTGTCGGTCTGTCTGTCTGTGTGTATGCAAACTAGTCCCTCAGTTTTGAAGCTATCGAGCTGAAACTTTGCACAGAGTCTTAGAATTTATTACGATTAATCATTCGTCGGAACCAGCATGATCGGATTATTGGAACAGGTAGCTCCCATACGAAAAGAAGAAGAAAAGTGAACAAAACTTGAATCGTTGTATGGAAAACTTTTTTGTTTTGTACGATAGAGTGCTGAAATTTTAAACATAGTAGTTTTGCATAGTCCGACTAAATGCCTGAAAGTTTCATTGAGATCGGGAAACTGGAACTGGTAGCTCCCATACAAAATGAAGAAGAGGAAGAGAAGCAATATTCACATCGTTGTATGGACAGCTTTTTTATTTTTTAACCAATTGACTTCAAACTTTACAGTTATGTTCTTAGGGAGTGGGCTACGCCCACTTATAGCGAAAATTTAACCGTTGTATGGAAAACTTTTTTGTTTTTTAACCAATTGACTTGAAACTTTACAGTTATGTTCTTAGAGAGGAATGAAAACTATTTTGACCAAAAGTGGGCGTAGCCACGCCCACTTATAGAAAATTGACCCGTTGTATGGAAAACTTTTTTGTTTTTTAACCAATTGACTTGAAACCTTACAGTTATGTTCTTAGGGAGGATTGAAAACTATTATGACCAAAGTAGGCGTAGCCACGCCCACTAATGGCGAAAATTGACCCGTTGTATGGACAACTTTTTTGTTTCTTAACCAATTGTCTTGAAACTTTACATTTATGTTCTTAGGGAGAAATGAAAACTATTTAGGCCAAAAGTGGGTATGTATACGCCCACTTATACCGAAACTTGAACAGTTGTATGGAAAACTTTTTGGTTTTTAACCAATTGACTTGAAACATTACAGTTATGTTCTTAGGGAGGAATGAAAACTATTTTGATCAAAAATGGGCATGGCTACGCCCACTTATCGCAAAACTTAACCCGTTGTATGGAAAACTTTTTTGTTTTTTAACCAATTGACTTGAAACCTTACAGTTATGTTGTTAGGGAGGCATGAAAACTATTCATTTAGTTTTTTTATAGTGACACAACGTGAAAAGTATTATAGCTTCAGCCTTGCTGAAGATAGCGTCCTTACTGGTTTTAATTGCATAAATGGGCGTCATTTTATTCAGAATAAATGGTTTTTTACATGGACAAAAAATTCGTTTCATTTTTTCACATTTAATACTAGAATTATAGAATAGCACTTTGCGAAAAAAATCGGCAGTAGGACGGAAACGTGTTGACCACCGATTTAGTTTCGACTAAGGGCTCGATGGAAAGCTTATCTGTTCCTCTTTCAGATGGCATTAACATATTTTACGAAGAGTCATAAAAAATAGAATTTTTTTTTATCAAAACTAAAATATCCTCGAAATCATTGAAATCATCAACCTTATCAGACGAAAATATGCCTTATCTAATAAGAGACATTTAATTTTTTTTAATTGCATAAATGGGCGGCATTTTATTCAGAAGTAATAGTTTTTTACATGGACAAAAAATTCGTATAATTTTTTTGCCATTAAATACTAGAATTAAAGAAAAGTACTTTGTGAAAAGAATCGGCAGTAGGACGGAATCGTGTTGACCACCGATTAGTTTTTTGCTAATAACTCTTGCATCCTTCGACCGACTTCTTAAACTAAGAGCTCGATGAAAAACTTATCTGTTCCTCTTTCAGATGGCATTAACATATTTTACGAAAAGTCATAAGAAATAAAATTTTTTTGATCAAAACTAAAATATCCTCGAAATCATTGAAGAAGAAGTACCTTATCAGACAAAAATATGCCTTATCTAATAAGAGACATTTAAATATTTTTAATTGCATAAATGGGCGGCATTTTATTCAGAAGTAATAGTTTTTTACATGAACAAAAAATTCGTTTAATTTTTTCCCATTAAATACTAGAATTATAGAAAAGTACTTTGTGAAAAAAATCGGCAGTAGGACGGAATCGTGTTGACCACCGATTAGTTTTTTGCTAATAACTCTTGCATCCTTCGACCGACTTCTTCGACTAAGAGCGCGATGGAAAGCTTATATGTTCCTTTTTCAGATGGCATTAGCATATTTTACGAAAAGTCATAAGAAATAAAATTTTTTTGATGAAAAACTTATCTGTTCCTCTTTCAGATGGCATTGACATATTTTACGAAAAGTCATAAGAAATAAAATTTTTTTGATCAAAACTAAAATATCCTCGAAATCATTGAAGAAGAAGTACCTTATCAGACGAAAATATGCCTTATCTAATAAGAGACATTTAAATTTTTTTAATTGCATAAATGGGCGGCATTTTATTCAGAATTAATAGTTTTTTACATGGACAAAAACTTCGTTTAATTTTTTCCCATTAAATACTAGAATTATAGAAAAGTACTTTGTGAAAAAAATCGGCAGTAGGACGGAATCGTGTTGACCACCGATTAGTTTTTTGTTAATAACTCTTGCATCCTTCGACCGACTTCTTCGACTAAGAGCTCGATGGAAAGCTTATATGTTCCTTTTTCAGATGGCATTACGAAAAGTCATAAGAAATAAAATTTTTTTGATGAAAAACTTATCTGTTCCTGTTTTAGATGGCATTGACATATTTTACGAAAAGTCATTAGAAATAAAATTTTTTTGATCAAAACTAAAATATCCTCGAAATCATTGAAGAAGAAGTACCTTATCAGACGAAAATATGCCTTATCTAATAAGAGACATTTAAATGTTTATACTTTTCACGAATGTGAAATAGTATATTATCTTTGTCACGGAGTTTGTAACAGATCGAAATATTAATTTCCGACTATATAAAGTATATATATTCTTGATCAGGACGGCAAGACGAGTTGATTTAGCCATGTCCGTCTGTCCGTCTGTCTGTCGGTCTGTCTGTCTGTCTGTGTGTATGCAAACTAGTCCCTCAGTTTTGAAGCTATCGAGCTGAAACTTTGCACAGAGTCTTAGAATTTATTACGATTAATCATTCGTCGGAACCAGCATGATCGGATTATTGGAACAGGTAGCTCCCATACGAAAAGAAGAAGAAAAGTGAACAAAACTTGAATCGTTGTATGGAAAACTTTTTTGTTTTGTACGATAGAGTGCTGAAATTTTAAACATAGTAGTTTTGCATAGTCCGACTAAATGCCTGAAAGTTTCATTGAGATCGGGAACCTGGAACTGGTAGCTCCCATACAAAATGAAGAAGAGGAAGAGAAGCAATATTCACATCGTTGTATGGACAACTTTTTTATTTTTTAACCAATTGACTTCAAACTTTACAGTTATGTTCTTAGGGAGTGGGCTACGCCCACTTATAGCGAAAATTTAACCGTTGTATGGAAAACTTTTTTGTTTTTTAACCAATTGACTTGAAACTTTACAGTTATGTTCTTAGAGAGGAATGAAAACTATTTTGACCAAAAGTGGGCGTAGCCACGCCCACTTATAGAAAATTGGCCCGTTGTATGGAAAACTTTTTTGTTTTTTAACCAATTGACTTGAAACCTTACAGTTATGTTCTTAGGGAGGATTGAAAACTATTATGACCAAAGTAGGCGTAGCCACGCCCACTAATGGCGAAAATTGACCCGTTGTATGGACAACTTTTTTGTTTCTTAACCAATTGTCTTGAAACTTTACATTTATGTTCTTAGGGAGAAATGAAAACTATTTAGGCCAAAAGTGGGCATGTATACGCCCACTTATACCGAAACTTGAACAGTTGTATGGAAAACTTTTTGGTTTTTAACCAATTGACTTGAAACATTACAGTTATGTTCTTAGGGAGGAATGAAAACTATTTTGATCAAAAATGGGCATGGCTACGCCCACTTATCGCAAAACTTAACCCGTTGTATGGAAAACTTTTTTGTTTTTTAACCAATTGACTTGAAACCTTACAGTTATGTTGTTAGGGAGGCATGAAAACTATTCATCTAGTTTTTTTATAGTGACACAACGTGAAAAGTATTATAGCTTCAGCCTTGCTGAAGATAGCGTCCTTACTGGTTTTAATTGCATAAATGGGCTGCATTTTATTCAGAATAAATAGTTTTTTACATGGACAAAAAATTCGATTAATTTTTTTCCCATTAAATACTAGAATTATAGAAAAGTACTTTGTGAAAAGAATCGGCAGTAGGACGGAATCGTGTTGACCACCGATTAGTTTTTTGCTAATAACTCTTGCATCCTTCGACCGACTTCTTAAACTAAGAGCTCGATGGAAAGCTTATCTGTTCCTCTTTCAGATGGCATTAACACATTTCACGAAAAGTCATAAGAAATACAATTTTTTTGATCAAAACTAAAATATCCTCGAAATCATTGAAGAAGAAGTACCTTATCAGACGAAAATATGCCTTATCTAATAAGAGATATTTAAATTTTTTTAATTGCATAAATGGGCGTCATTTTATTCAGAATAAATAGTTTTTTACATGGACAAAAAATTCGTTTCATTTTTTCACATTTAATACTAGAATTATAGAATAGCACTTTGCGAAAAAAATCGGCAGTAGGACGGAAACGTGTTGACCACCGATTTAGTTTCGACTAAGGGCTCGATGGAAAGCTTATCTGTTCCTCTTTCAGATGGCATTAACATATTTTACGAAGAGTCATAAAAAATAGAATTTTTTTTTATCAAAACTAAAATATCCTCGAAATCATTGAAATCATCAACCTTATCAGACGAAAATATGCCTTATCTAATAAGAGACATTTCATTTTTTTTAATTGCATAAATGGGCGGCATTTTATTCAGAAGTAATAGTTTTTTACATGGACAAAAAATTCGTATAATTTTTTTGCCATTAAATACTAGAATTATAGAAAAGTACTTTGTGAAAAGAATCGGCAGTAGGACGGAATCGTGTTGACCACCGATTAGTTTTTTGCTAATAACTCTTGCATCCTTCGACCGACTTCTTAAACTAAGAGCTCGATGAAAAACTTATCTGTTCCTCTTTCAGATGGCATTAACATATTTTACGAAAAGTCATAAGACATAAAATTTTTTTGATCAAAACTAAAATATCCTCGAAATCATTGAAGAAGAAGTACCTTATCAGAGAAGAATATGCCTTATCTAATAAGAAACATTAAAATTTTTTTATTTGCATAAATAGGCGGCATTTTATTCAGAGTTAATAATTTTTTACATGGACAGAAAATTCGTTTATTTTTTTTCCCATTAAATACTAGAATTATAGAAAAGTACTTTGCGAAAAAAATCGGCAGTAGGACGGAATCGTGTTGACCACCGATTAGTTTTTTGTTAATAACTCTTGCATCCTTCGACCGACTTCTTCGACTAAGAGCTCGATGGAAAGCTTATATGTTCCTTTTTCAGATGGCATTAACATATTTTACGAAAAGTCATAAGAAATAAAATTTTTTTGATGAAAAACTTATCTGTTCCTGTTTCAGATGGCATTGACATATTTTACGAAAAGTCATAAGAAATAAAATTTTTTTGATCAAAACTAAAATATCCTCGAAATCATTGAAGAAGAAGTACCTTATCAGACGAAAATATGCCTTATCTAATAAGAGACATTTAAATGTTTATACTTTTCACGAATGTGAAATTGTATATTATCTTTGTCACGGAGTTTGTAACAGATCGAAATATTAATTTCCGACTATATAAAGTATATATATTCTTCATCAGGACGGCAAGACGAGTTGATTTAGCCATGTCCGTCTGTCCGTCTGTCTGTCGGTCTGTCTGTCTGCATGTATGCAAACTAGTTCCTCAGTTTTGAAGCTATCGAGCTGAAACTTTGCACAGAGTCTTAGAATTTATTACGATGAATCATTCGTCGGAACCAGCATGATCGGATTATTGGAACAGGTAGCTCCCATACGAAAAGAAGAAGAAAAGTGAACAAAACTTGAATCGTTGTATGGAAAACTTTTTTGTTTTGTACGATAGAGTGCTGAAATTTTAAACATAGTAGTTTTGCATAGTCCGACTAAATGCCTGAAAGTTTCATTGAGATCGGGAAACTGGAACTGGTAGCTCCCATACAAAATGAAGAAGAGGAAGAGAAGCAATATTCACATCGTTGTATGGACAACTTTTTTATTTTTTAACCAATTGACTTCAAACTTTACAGTTATGTTCTTAGGGGGGAATGAGAACTATTTTGACCAAAAGTGGGCGTAGCCACGCCCACTTATAGCGAAAATTTAACCGTTGTATGGAAAACTTTTTTGTTTTTTAACCAATTGACTTGAAACTTTGCATTTATGTTCTTAGGGAGAAATGAAAACTATTTAGGCCAAAAGTGGGCATGGCTTCCCCCACTTATACCGAAACTTGAACAGTTGTATGGAAAACTTTTTGGTTTTTAACCAATTGACTTGAAATATTACAGTTATGTTCTTAGGGAGGAATGAAAACTATTTTGATCAAAAATGGGCATGGCTACGCCCACTTATCGCAAAACTGAACCCGTTGTATGGAAAACTTTTTTGTTTTTTAACCAATTGACTTGAAACCTTACAGTTATGTTGTTAGGGAGGCATGAAAACTGTTCATCTAGTTTTTTTATAGTGACACAACGTGAAAAGTATTATAGCTTCAGCCTTGCTGAAGATAGCGTCCTTACTGGTTTTAATTGCATAAATGGGCTGCATTTCATTCAGAATAAATAGTTTTTTACATGGACAAAAAATTCGATTAATTTTTTTCCCATTAAATACTAGAATTATAGAAAAGTACTCTGCGAAAAGAATCGGCAGTAGGACGGAAACGTGTTGACCACCGATTAGTTTTTTGCTAATAACTCTTGCATCCTTCGACCGACTTCTTAAACTAAGAGCTCGATGAAAAACTTATCTGTTCCTCTTTCAGATGGCATTAACATATTTTACGAAAAGTCATAAGAAATAAAATTTTTTTGATCAAAACTAAAATATCCTCGAAATCATTGAAATCATCAACCTTATCAGACGAAAATATGCCTTATCTAATAAGACACATTTAATTTTTTTTAATTGCATATATGGGCGGCATTTTATTCAGAATTAATAGTTTTTTACATGGACAAAAAATTCGTTTAATTTTTTTCCCATTAAATACTAGAATTATAGAAAAGTACTTTGTGAAAAAAAATCAACAGTAGGACGGAATCGTGTTGACCACCGATTAGTGTTTTGCTAATAACTCTTGCATCCTTCGACCGACTTCTTCGACTAAGAGCTCGATGGAAAGCTTATCTGTTCCTCTTTCAGATGGCATTAACATATTTTACGAAAAGTCATAAGAAATAAAATTTTTTTGATCAAAACTAAATCATTAACCTTATCAGATGAAAATATGCCTTATCTAATAAGAGACATTTAAATTTTTTTAATTGCATAAATGGGTGGCATTTTATTCAGAATTAATATTTTTTTACATGGACAAAAACTTCGTTTAATTTTTTCCCATTAAATACTAGAATTATAGAAAAGTACTTTGCGAAAAAATCGGCAGTAGGACGGAAACGTGTTGACCACCGATTTAGTTTTTTGCTAATAACTCTTGCATCCTTCGACCGACTTCTTCGACTAAGAGCTCGATGGAAAGCTTATCTGTTCTTCTTTCAGATGGCATTAACATATCTTACGAAAAGTCGTAAGAAATAAAATTTTTTTGATCAAAACTAAAATATAGTCGAAATCATTTAAGAAGAAGTAACTTATCAGACGAAAATATGCCTTATCTAATAAGAGACATTTAAATTTTTTTAATTGCTTATATGGGCGGCATTTTATTCAGAATTAATAGTTTTTTACATGGACAAAAAATTCGTTTAATTTTTTCACATTAAATACTAGAATTATAGAAAAGTACTTTGTGAAAAGAATCGGCAGTAGGACGGAATCGTGTTGACCACCGATTAGTTTTTGAAGTGAAACTTCTTTAGCATGGGTGCGATTTGAAACTCGATGAAACGACATGAAAAGAGACACACTATACATTTATATGATTTAGCCTGCGAGAAAATGAAATAGAATATAGAATGACAGTCTGTAGCCATAAACTGAGTAGTCATAAAAAAATTAACAACAACATCATGCTTAGTTGTAGTTTTCGCATTCCTCTTCAATCGTCACTTTCGCCATCTGGCGCATATGCAACAACAACTAACCTGGCTTGTTTACTCCATATATTACAACAACTCTTGTTGTTGTTATTTTCGGCATAAGCATGCACCGTTAGGCCGGACAGTGTGGTTGTTGCTAACTATGACAATGTCTGAGCATATACATTGTGTTTGTTGTTGTCCGCTACTTAGCGTCAATGTCACTAATCAGCTTCATAATATGTACATATATGAGCCGCGAATTCGTCTCCAATTCGCTCTTATGTTGAAACCCGTTCAATTTTGCAATTGGCAATTACCCTTTCCTTTGCTGTGATTTGCAAATGAAAACAATTAATTTACAAATTCAAAATACTCCAAAAGTGAACTCTAATAATAAATTATATGTGGAATAAATAAAGCCAAGTAGATTCTACACATTGGAGCGTTCGTAGTTAATTTGCCTCTGTTCTTCGGGAGACCCTCTGCACATTTGAATTAGTTCTCCTTTTACGCACTTATGCATTCAAAACTGTACACATTCCAACATGCCCAAATAACATGGTTGGTACATACATATTTTTGTAAAATTTACTATTTTTACGAGTTTTTTTTAACCATTTCAAATACAACTTTAGAATTTTATTTAAAGTTATTTCAGTTATTTAAAGTTATGTACTTCTCAATCTTCGAAAATAGATAAAAGCAGATTGATTGTTTTCCAGCTCAAAAAATTGGGTTGATTTGGGAAGGGTTTTTTTTTAATGCAGATTTATTAATGAAAACATGTAAAATATTGAATTGTTTTAGTGCAGATTAATGGGGAAACCATAAAGTTTATTTCTTGGTACATAATTATTTACAACCACTTAAAATAAGGCTGAATTTAATAAAATCTCTGAGAAAATTGTCAGAGATTTTGTAACGGTGTGAAAATATCTATAAAAGATTTCCCAGACATTTAAATTTTGATTATTTTGAAATCATCGACTTGAAATGTTGCACAGTTCCTCCAATTAAATTACCATAAATCATTAATGAGAGGATAAAAAGCAAATTTACGTCGTTGTATGGAAAACGTTTTTGTTTCTTAATCAATTGACTAGAAACTTCACAGTTAGAGAAGCATAAAAAATATTTTCATAAAAAATTGGGCATGGCAACGCCCACTTATAGCAAAAATTGATAATTTGCATATCTCAGGTATGCAATGAGCTAAAATAATGAAAATTAGTGTATAGGATATTAAAATAAAGAGAAATTCAATCCAGAAAATGGGCGTGGCAAGGCTGAAGACAGCGTCCTTACTGGTTTTTTGGTTTTTTTAAAGAAAGTTTCACTTCGAACACGTGTACTGTGTTGCACGCGATTTTTTTCTAATAACTCTTGCATCCTTCGACCGACTTCTTCGACTAAGAGCTCGATGGAAAGCTTATCTGTTCCTCTTTCAGACGGCATTAACATATTTTACGAAAAGTCGTAAGAAATAAAATTTTTTTCATCAAAACTGAAATATCCTCGAAATCATTGAAGAAGAAGTACCTTATGAGGCGAAAATATGCCTTATCTAATAAGAGACATTTAAATTCCTTTAATTGCATAAATGGGTGGCATTTTATTCAGAATTAATAGTTTTTTACATGGACAAAAAATTCGTTTAATTTTTTCTCATTAAATCTATAATATAAAAATGAATCGCAAAATGTGTTGGTAAGCGCATAACTCAACAACGCCTGGACCAATTTGGCCAATTCTTTTTTTTAAATGTTCGTTGAAGTTCAAAGATGGTTTTTACGGCGAGAAAAATTCAAATAATTGCCGGAAAAACCCTAAAAACAGACCTTTTCTGTTTCCCATACAAACTTGCGACGTCGCAAGCATTAAACGTAACATGCTATGCTTCTTCTTATACGTCAGTATTGTTATGTGTTTGTTGATTGAAAGAGAACAAGAAAACTTTGAGAGAACGTACAAGCCAGAGAGTATTAAAATTAATTAATACTCTTTGGAAATTACACGCACTAATGTGTAAACAATGCAGGTATGTACGGCTTGAAGGATTTGACTCCAAGTCATGTCAAATTAAAAAAAAGTTGAAACAACAACAAACTGACAATGTCAGTGTTGTTTTTTTTGGATTTTCACTACTGAGTTTGCTTTTGTCAACTGATACACGAAACAAACCGTAGCTATGTATATCGTGTTTAGTGCAGTGTTTAGTTACCTATGATCACTTATTATTGAATGTGAGACAATAATCTATAGTATAATAAAAATGAATCGAAAAATATGTTGATAAGCGCATAACTCAAAAACAGCTTCCGATTCAATGAAATTTTCAGTTAATCTTTAGATGGACCTCCTGAAGGTTGTTATAATGTTTTGGTATCAATCCGACCATTTTAACTGGTAGCCTCCATACGGAAAGAAGAAGAAAAATAAACAATATTAAGATTTTGTGGACGCAAACACGTACCATTCTTTGCTTCTTCTTACACTTTTGTATTGGTATGAGTGTGTTGTTTGCAAAGAGAACAAGAGAACGGTGAGAAAACGGAGGAGCATTACTTTCGAAATTGTGCTTCACTTATTCTTCATCTTTTACATACAGCCACATATGTACACATATTAGTGTTTTTATACTCTTCACGTATGTAAATATTATTATGACTTTGTCACGGAGTTTGTAACCCCCAGAAGGAGAAATCTCCGACTATTGACCTGAAATTTTACAGCTTTACCACCATAAATCATTTGTCGGAACTGCAATGATCAGACCATTAGAACTGGTAGCACCCATACAGAATGAAGAAGAAAAATGAACAGAACTTAAGTCGTTGAATGGAAAACTTTTTCGTTTTGAAAGATAGAGGGATGAAAAAAACATAAACAAACATAGTAACTTTACGTACGCAGACTAAATTTCTGGAATTGTCATTAAGATCGGACCACTGAATCATACAAAGTGAAGAAGAGGAAAACACAGAAAATTTACGGCGTTGAAAGGAAAATTTTTTTTTTCTTAATTAATTGACTTACAACTTCACAAGCTAATATCAATAAATTGCAAGTTTCCATATTAGCTTAAACAATGAAAATTGGTATATAGGCTATTAAAGTAAAGAGAAAGCAGATTCAATCCAAAAAACTGGCGTGGCATAAAAAGAGCGTGAAAAGTAAATAGTCTTCAGCAAGGCTGAATAGCGTTTTTTATACTCCTGCAAAAATAATATATATTTGCGATGCCATGAAGTTCGCTACGCAGAGAAGGAGATATCGCCGACCACATAAAGCATATATTATCTTCACAAGACGAGTTAACACAGTCATGTCCATATGTCTGCTTCAATACCAACTGCGAGCTCAGTTTTAACGATTTCAAAAAAAATAAAACGCAGAAAATTATCTTATCCTTTCAGGCAGTTTGTATGTAAAAAATCTGCATGATTGGATTGCTATTACATTTAGCTGCCGGTTAAAAATTAGGTTTTCAAAAAGACGTCAAAAAAGGCACTTTGCGAAAGAAACAATCGGTCAAAACAAGATTTTTGTTAGAAAAATGTTTTATTAATTTTTAACTATTTTCCAAAATTTTATTAGAATCGAACATAAAGGCGTGGGCCCGACCATATAGAGAAACATCTTCAAAATAACATTTTGCTGTAAGCATAATCGCCAGAAGGCTGTAAAGTGGAGAGTAGTTTTCATTTTGCTAAAATGGAACAAAGGAACAATTAGTCAAAAATATGGTTTTGTTGTTCTTAAATATAAACAGATGGAATTTTGCAATCACATGTTTGTAAAGGTAATTATATATCACTGCAAAGTAAGAAATTTGCCATAATTACAAGGCATTAAGAATTCTGAAACGCATTAACGGTAATTAGAGTTTCAAAACGCTGGAATATTTTTTTTTTTAAATTTAATTAATCTACGAAAACAAAATCTGGAAATAATATTGATGACTTCGAACCCAACAAGAATTGATAAATGAACGTGGCTGCTGCAACATATAATAAAAATTTTAAACGCCTATGTACCTGTATCTATAAGTCTGACAAGAAGAAAACTTAGGAACTAATTGTGATACAGTGTTAAAAGATTCAATCCTGGGCTATATGCAACAGTTCATCATACTTTGAGGGCGTAGCAAAGCGCGCCGGGTCAGCTAGTACTAAATAAAAGAAATAACATTTTTAGGATCAAAACTAAAATATCGTCGAAATCATTGAAGAATAAGTACCTTATCAGACGAAAATATGCCTTATCTAATAAGAAACATTAAAATTTTTTTATTTGCATAAATGGGCGTCATTTTATTCAGAATAAATAGTTTTTTACATGGACAAAAAATTCGTTTCATTTTTTCACTTTTAATACTAGAATTATAGAATAGCACTTTGCGAAAAAAAATCGGCAGTAGGACGGAAACGTGTTGACCACCGATTTAGTTTCGACTAAGGGCTCGATGGAAAGCTTATCTGTTCCTCTTTCAGATGGCATTAACATATTTTACGAAGAGTCATAAAAAATAGAATTTTTTTGTATCAAAACTAAAATATCCTCGAAATCATTGAAATCATCAACCTTATCAGACGAAAATATGCCTTATCTAATAAGAGACATTTAATTTTTTTTAATTGCATAAATGGGCGGCATTTTATTCAGAAGTAATAGTTTTTTACATGGACAAAAAATTCGTATAATTTTTTTGCCATTAAATACTAGAATTATAGAAAAGTACTTTGTGAAAAGAATCGGCAGTAGGACGGAATCGTGTTGACCACCGATTAGTTTTTTGCTAATAACTCTTGCATCCTTCGACCGACTTCTTAAACTAAGAGCTCGATGAAAAACTTATCTGTTCCTCTTTCAGATGGCATTAACATATTTTACGGTCGGCGAAAAACTCCTCTGACTGAACCCTCCCCGAGGGTGCCGGCTGGGCAATGGATACTGCATTGTCTCGGGCAACCGAGGGATGCTAGCATCTCTTGCCTGTCCGCAGGACCTTGCAGTGTCTAGCAAAGGTGACGGACCCAAGTCTCTCAGACCTAGTCTGAGAGGCTTGGGCCCGAAGCCATGGTCAGAGGTACTTGGCAGCAAGTATAAACTGCATCACCCTTATGATGGGACGGAAGAACAGTAGAGAAGCACGGGCTGGGATGTCAGCCCAAACGTCGGTGGGAGGTGTGACCGCTACCACCGGCGGGCACGGGGAGGAGCAATCCTCTCTGCGTGTCGCCAGTGGTCACAGTGACGGAACGCGCGCGAGTGCGCTCCGTCGCCAGGAGGGTACAGAGCTGGAACCAACTGCCACAGAGTCGGAGTTTGTGTTCACAGGCCCATCGATGCCGGCTGCCGAGCTAGCGCTTGCGCTAGCGGAGCCGCCGCTAGACGATGAGTCATCGAGCACAGATGAAGGTGAAGTGACGGTTGTCCAGGGACAACCCAAAAAGACCATAGCAGACGATGATCTCAAACGCAAACGGCTGTCTGGGTACAAGACCTCTCTAAAGTTCCTTAAGGGACTGGAGGGTCGCGACCCGGGTTCGCTGAGCGGCCGAGAAAAGAGACTGCGCAAAAAGCATGAGTACAACGTGCGACTGTATCTGAGACTTGCTGGCCCGCCTGGTAACACTCAGACCGCCGCACAAAGTACGAGTGCTCTGTGCCGAGGGAAACCTGCCGCAGCCACACCCCCCGTAAAGGAGGGAACGGCTAGCAAGAGTACCGCACCGGCCAATAAGAGACAAAGGTCTGATGACTCGGCGAAGGCTTCGGAGAGCAAGCGGAAACGTCCAGGGGAATTTCTGGCAAGCTTAAGCTCGAAACCGGAGCTGCAGGTGGCCATTATCGATAGGAGGGACCCGGAAGGGAAACTCACTACCGAGAACTGGCTCATCCTTGAAGGGTCAATCAACCGGGCGATAGCAGATGCCATCACTCGGCCAGAAAATCCCTTCGTGGCAGAGTTTGACGGTATCAACTGGTACAAGGGTGTCAAGGTTGTGGCATGTGCCAATGAGGAGTCCCTGCGGCTCCTCAAGGACACATTGCTGGAACTAGACGCCCCCTGGCCGGGTGCTAAGATTGATGTCGTCCCCGTGGACCAAATTCCGGCTCGAACGATTATTAAGGTCTGGATCCCACCTCCAATTATGGAGGATCGAACCACCCTCTTATTGATCAAGAGCCAGAACGCGGACTGCGACACCGGGGATTGGACAATCAAGAGAGGGCTGGCCCGCGACAAGGGAAACGGCAAGGACCTCTGGATCAGTATTGGTCCGGAGTCCAGACGCCAACTCCTGAGCAGGCAGGGCCGTCTGAAGATGGGAATGGGTTGCCTTCGGGCAATCATTCCAGGAGGCGCCGGGCGCGAAGATGATAGGTCAACCGGAGAGACTTAAGGTGGTGCAGATTAATCTGCATCATTCAAGGGTCCCCTCGATCGACCTACTACGGTGGATGGACAGGGAGAGGGTAGACGTGGCTCTTATCCAGGAGCCCTGGATCGTGAGTGAAAGGGTTTGCGGTTTAGGTGCCCGCGGCTACAATCTCCTTGTCCCTACAACTGTAGGTAAGTCCAGAACCTGTATCGTGGTGAGAACCGGACTTAATGTTCTTTTCTCTTCCCGTTACAGCAACAACGACCTGACGGTAGTGTTATGCGAGCGAAGGAACGGTCCCAAACTATACCTGGCCTCGGCATATCTACCGTATGAAGAGAGGGATCCACCATCAGAGAGCGTCCGAGCCCTTATTCGGCATGCGCAGGAGGAGGGCACGGACTTAATCCTGGGATGTGATGCCAATGCTCACCATACTATGTGGGGAAGCAAGGATATTAACGCGAGAGGAGAATCGCTGTGTGAATTCATGTCGTGCACAAATCTTAATGTGTGTAACCGGGGTGACCACCCCACATTCCGCAATAAGAACCGTGCTGAGGTTATTGACATAACCCTAGCGACCAACAGTGACTCTCTCTCTGTTGTAGACTGGCACGTATCCACGGAATGTTCCTTCTCGGACCATTACAGGATAGTGTTCGAAGTAGAATGGTTCAGAGAGGCCAAACGCCCCTTCAGGAACCCAAAACGAACTGACTGGGTCAAGTTCTCTCAACTTGTCAAGGAGTTACTCCCAAACCACCCAGTGGGTAGGCTGGACAACCCGGACAAACTGGAGAAATCGACCAGGACCGTCACGGAAGCTCTGTGTAAGGCCTTCATCAAATCCTGTCCTATCAGCCGTCCTCCAAAGTCAAACCGCAACAGGTGGTGGACACCGGAGCTCGGAAGGATACGGAAGGAAACGAGAAGACTCTACAACAGAGCGAAAGACAGAAACTGCCAGGTGGACTGGGACGCCTACCACCTCAGTTTCAAAGTCTTCAAGAAAGAATGTAGGAAGGCCAAAAGAGATTCTTGGGCCGCTTTCTGCGAGGATCTGACCAGCACCACAGAAGCGTCCAGACTTCGAAGGTTGCTAGCGAAAGATCCAGCCACACCAGGCTTGCTTTGCGATCTGGATGGCAAATTCGCTAAAGACAGCCAGGAGTCTCTACAACTCCTCATGAACACACACTTTCCGGGATGCTTGGAAGCTGACGATGAACCTGGGTTTAGCATCAGCGAAGAGCCGGAACAGGCAGTGGACCTGGGGGGTGAGGCCGTAGTAAGGGAAATCCTTACCAAAGAAAAGATAATCTGGGCTATCAAGTCGTTCCATCCCAACAAATCAGCTGGACCGGATGACATCAGACCGGCCATGATGCAAGCGGTGAGTGAGCACCTGTCGCAATGGCTACTGGAAATCTTCAGGGGATGTCTCCTCACAGGATACATCCCAAGGTACTGGAGAGAAGTGAGGGTGGCTTTCATTCCCAAAGCAGGAAAGATCAACCATTGCTCACCAAAAGATTATAGGCCCATTAGTCTTTCATCGTTTTTATTGAAAACATTGGAGAGACTCCTGGACCTGCATCTCAGAAGTAAGCTGACACCTCACACTTTCAGCGGATCTCAACACGCCTATCTTAAGGGTAGATCAGTTGAGACCGCTTTGCACGAGGTAGTTAGCACAATTGAAAAAACATTGCGGAGAAAGGAGTTTACGTTGGCGGCTTTTCTGGACATAGAAGGTGCCTTCAACAATGTCAGGATCGAGTCTATTACGACTGCACTTGTCAAAATTGGCTCACACCCGACAATCACTCGATGGCTTAGCAACATGCTCAGCCACAGAGTGATAAACGCCCAACTCTGCGCCTCGACAATTAGGAGAAAGGTGGTCAGGGGAACTCCGCAAGGGGGTGTCATATCTCCCTTGCTGTGGAACCTTGTCCTTAATGATCTTCTCCTAAAACTGGAAAATAGGGGATGTAGAGTGACGGCCTATGCAGACGACCTGGTGCTTATGGTAACAGGCAGATTCCTGCCTACAATCAGTGAGCTCCTAAACGGCGCATTGGGCCTAACTCTTCGATGGGCAGAGCAGAACGGTCTGGGGGCCAACCCACAAAAGACCGAGCTGGTTCTGTTCACCCGGAAATATAAGATCCCAAGCTTCAAACTCCCGACACTGGGCGGAACGGAGCTTGTGCTTTCAAAGGAGGCCAAGTACCTTGGAGTAATCCTCGACTCTAAACTCTCCTGGAGGAGGAACTCGGAGGAGAGGATGAAAAAGGCACTACAGGCCTTTTTTGTATGCAAAAAGACTTTCGGTAAAGGATGGGGACTGCAACCGTATATCATTCATTGGTTTTACACAGCAGTCGTCAGACCTATACTTACTTATGGAGCGCTGGTTTGGTGGGAGGCGGGTCACACCAACTCCCATCTAAACAACCTCCGCAAGGTACAAAGACTCGCTTGCCTGGGAGTGACAGGATGCATTCGTTCTACCCCCCAGGCAGCGCTTGACGTGATGTTGAATCTGGAACCAATTGGAGTCTCCCTCAAGCACGTGGCAGCAAGAAGTGCAGTCAGGCTGCTAGCCCAGGGCCTTCTTAAGCCTTGTGTTGCGGGCCACAGTACCATCCTACGCTCAGTAGGAACCTCTGTGGCAGATGAGAACGACTACTGGGTTTCAGATCTCAAATGGGAAGACAAATTTACTGTCGAATTTCCTAATAGAGCAGATTGGCAACTCGAAACTCCCGTGAGGCAGAACGAGTTGTCAATCTATACAGACGGCTCGAAGACGAAGGAAGGAACTGGATCGGGGGTCTACTCTGATGACCCTTCGGTTCAACTCTCCTTTCGTCTTCCTGACTATTGCAGCGTGTTCCAAGCGGAGATCTACGCCGTTTGGCAGGCGGCTAAATTGATACACACCTTGAGTGAGAGCCCGAGGAACGTATCGATCTACGTTGATAGCCAAGCAGCGCTTAAAGCTCTCTCGTCGAACACGGTAAAGAGTAAACTCATCCGGGACACGGTTTTGGCACTGAACCGGTGTCAACCGCACTCAATCAGACTGGTCTGGGTGCCGGGCCACATGGGTGTGCCTGGTAACGAGGCGGCTGACGAGTGCGCTAGATCCGGTTCAGCGTTAGAAACAAGTCTCGTGGTGAAAGACATTAAAAGGCCAATCCAGTACGTCCTATCGGAACTTGACAGTACCATGAGGACTGTGGCTGCCGAACACTGGATAGCAGTACTGGGCTGCGAGGTGTCCAAGGCATTATGGCCAAGATACAATTCGAAGCGCACTTCCGAGCTCCTACACTTAACAAAGAACAGGATAAGGATGTTGACAGGAGTCTTAACGGGACACTGCTACATTGGGCGTATGGCCCAACGGTACGGCGTATCCCAACAAGACTACTGTCGTAGCTGTGAAAACGAAGATGAGATTGAGAGTGTCCAACACCTTCTCTGCGACTGCCCTGCACTTCTGAGGAGGAGAACCCAATTTTTGGGAAGACCCTTCTTTGACGAACTAGGCAGTCTAGCGAACGCGCACCTGGAGGACCTGGCACTCTTCCTGGATTCCACTGGGTGGTTCCGTGGGCTGCCGAAGCCCAGTGGGACTGGCCATTAGAACCAGGAAAAACGGAATGACCCTTCTCCCATCCATTATCCCAGCAACCCTACCCGTTCCCATCTATCCCTCCAGTATATAAATCAGGCAACACAATGGACCTAATGGTCACTGGGTGCTCTCGACTTCGGTTGAGCTGCCTGTTCAACCTAACCTAACCTAACATATTTTACGAAAAGTCATAAGAAATAAAATTTTTTTGATCAAAACTAAAATATCCTCGAAATCATTGAAGAAGAAGTACCTTATCAGACAAGAATATGCCTTATCTAATAAGAAACATTAAAATTTTTTTATTTGCATAAATGGGCGGCATTTTATTCAGAATTAATAGTTTTTTACATGGACAAAAACTTCGTTTAATTTTTTCCCATTAAATACTAGAATTATAGAAAAGTACTTTGTGAAAAAAATCGGCAGTAGGACGGAATCGTGTTGACCACCGATTAGTTTTTTGTTAATAACTCTTGCATCCTTCGACCGACTTCTTAAACTAAGAGCTCGATGGAAAGCTTATATGTTCCTATTTCAGATGGCATTGACATATTTTACGAAAAGTCATAAGAAATAAAATTTTTTTGATCAAAACTAAAATATCCTCGAAATCATTGAAGAAGAAGTACCTTATCAGACGAAAATATGCCTGATCTAATAAGAGAGATTTAAATTTTTTTAATTGCATAAATGGGCTGCATTTTATTCAGAATAAATAGTTTTTTACATGGACAAAAAATTCGATTAATTTTTTTCCCATTAAATACTAGAATTATAGAAAAGTACTTTGCGAAAAGAATCGGCAGTATGACGGAAACATGTTGACCACCGATTAGTTTTTTGCTAATAACTCTTGCATCCTTCGACCGACTTCTTAAACTAAGAGCTCGATGGAAAGCTTATATGTTCCTATTTCAGATGGCATTAACATATTTTACGAAAAGTCATAAGAAATAAAATTTTTTTGATGAAAAACATATCTGTTCCTCTTTCAGATGGCATTGACATATTTTACGAAAAGTCATAAGAAATAAAATTTTTTTGATCAAAACTAAAATATCCTCGAAATCATTGAAGAAGAAGTACCTTATCAGACGAAAATATGCCTGATCTAATAAGAGAGGTTTAAATTTTTTTAATTGCATAAATGGGCTGCATTTTATTCAGAATAAATAGTTTTTTACATGGACAAAAAATTCGATTAATTTTTTTCCCATTAAATACTAGAATTATAGAAAAGTACTTTGCGAAAAGAATCGGCAGTATGACGGAAACATGTTGACCACCGATTAGTTTTTTGCTAATAACTCTTGCATCCTTCGACCGACTTCTTAAACTAAGAGCTCGATGAAAAACTTATCTGTTCCTCTTTCAGATGGCATTAACATATTTTACGAAAAGTCATAAGAAATAAAATTTTTTTGATCAAAACTAAAATATCCTCGAAATCATTGAAGAAGAAGTACCTTATCAGACGAAAATATGCCTGATCTAATAAGAGAGATTTAAATTTTTTTAATTGCATAAATGGGCTGCATTTTATTCAGAATAAATAGTTTTTTACATGGACAAAAAATTCGTATAATTTTTTTGCCATTAAATACTAGAATTATAGAAAAGTACTTTGTGAAAAGAATCGGCAGTAGGACGGAATCGTGTTGACCACCGATTAGTTTTTTGCTAATAACTCTTGCATCCTTCGACCGGCTTCTTAAACTAAGAGCTCGATGGAAAGCTTATATGTTCCTATTTCAGATGGCATTAACATATTTTACGAAAAGTCATAAGAAATAAAATTTTTTTGATGAAAAACATATCTGTTCCTCTTTCAGATGGCATTGACATATTTTACGAAAAGTCATAAGAAATAAAATTTTTTTGATCAAAACTAAAATATCCTCGAAATCATTGAAGAAGAAGTACCTTATCAGACGAAAATATGCCTCATCTAATAAGAGAGATTTAAATTTTTTTAATTGCATAAATTGGCTGCATTTTATTCAGAATAAATAGTTTTTTACATGGACAAAAAATTCGATTAATTTTTTTCCCATTAAATACTAGAATTATAGAAAAGTACTTTGCGAAAAGAATCGGCAGTATGACGGAAACATGTTGACCACCGATTAGTTTTTTGCTAATAACTCTTGCATCCTTCGACGGACTTCTTAAACTAAGAGCTCGATGAAAAACTTATCTGTTCCTCTTTCAGATGGCATTAACATATTTTACGAAAAGTCATAAGAAATAAAATTTTTTTGATGAAAAACTTATCTGTTCCTCTTTCAGATGGCATTGACATATTTTACGAAAAGTCATAAGAAATAAAATTTTTTTGATCAAAACTAAAATATCCTCGAAATCATTGAAGAAGAAGTACCTTATCAGATGAAAATATGCCTTATCTAATAAGAGACATTTAAACTTTTTTAATTGCATAAATGGGTGGCATTTTATACAGAATTAATATTTTTTTACATGGACAAAAAATTCGTTTAATTTTTTTCCCGTTAAATACTAGAATTATAGAAAAGCACTTTGCGAAAAAAATCGGCAGTAGGACGGAAACGTGTTGACCACCGATTTAGTTTCGATTAAGGGCTCGATGGAAAGCTTATCTGTTCCTCTTTCAGATGGCATTAACATATTTTACGAAGAGTCATAAAAAATAGAATTTTTTTTTATCAAAACTAAAATATCCTCGAAATCATTGAAATCATCAACCTTATCAGACTAAAATATGACTTATCTAATAAGAGACATTTAAATTTTTTTAATTGCATAAATGGGCGGCATTTTATTCAGAAGTAATAGTTTTTTACATGGACAAAAAATTCGTATAATTTTTTTCCCATTAAATACTAGAATTATAGAAAAGTACTTTGTGAATAGAATCGGCAGTAGGACGGAATCGTGTTGACCACCGATTAGTTTTATGCTAATAACTCTTGCATCCTTCGACCGACTTCTTAAACTAAGAGCTCGATGAAAAACTTATCTGTTCCTCTTTCAGAGGGCATTAACATATTTTACGAAAAGTCATAAGAAATAAAATTTTTTTGATCAAAACTAAAATATCCTCGAAATCATTGAAGAAGAAGTACCTTATCAGACAAAAATATGCCTTATCTAATAAGAGACATTTAAATATTTTTAATTGCATAAATGGGCGGCATTTTATTCAGAAGTAATAGTTTTTTACATGAACAAAAAATTCGTTTAATTTTTTCCCATTAAATACTAGAATTATAGAAAAGTACTTTGTGAAAAAAATCGGCAGTAGGACGGAATCGTGTTGACCACCGATTAGTTTTTTGCTAATAACTCTTGCATCCTTCGACCGACTTCTTCGACTAAGAGCTCGATGGAAAGCTTATATGTTCCTTTTTCAGATGGCATTAACATATTTTACGAAAAGTCATAAGAAATAAAATTTTTTTGATGAAAAACTTATCTGTTCCTCTTTCAGATGGCATTGACATATTTTACGAAAAGTCATAAGAAATAAAATTTTTTTGATCAAAACTAAAATATCCTCGAAATCATTGAAGAAGAAGTACCTTATCAGACGAAAATATGCCTTATCTAATAAGAGACATTTAAATTTTTTTAATTGCATAAATGGGCGGCATTTTATTCAGAATTAATAGTTTTTTACATGGACAAAAACTTCGTTTAATTTTTTCCCATTAAATACTAGAATTATAGAAAAGTACTTTGTGAAAAAAATCGGCAGTAGGACGGAATCGTGTTGACCACCGATTAGTTTTTTGTTAATAACTCTTGCATCCTTCGACCGACCTCTTCGACTAAGAGCTCGATGGAAAGCTTATATGTTCCTTTTTCAGATGGCATTAACATATTTTACGAAAAGTCATAAGAAATAAAATTTTTTTGATGAAAAACTTATCTGTTCCTGTTTTGGATGGCATTGACATATTTTACGAAAAGTCATTAGAAATAAAATTTTTTTGATCAAAACTAAAATATCCTCGAAATCATTGAAGAAGAAGTACCTTATCAGACGAAAATATGCCTTATCTAATAAGAGACATTTAAATGTTTATACTTTTCACGAATGTGAAATAGTATATTATCTTTGTCACGGAGTTTGTAACAGATCGAAATATTAATTTCCGACTATATAAAGTATATATATTCTTGATCAGGACGGCAAGACGAGTTGATTTAGCCATGTCCGTCTGTCTGTCGGTCTGTCTGTCTGTCTGTGTGTATGCAAACTAGTCCCTCAGTTTTGAAGCTATCGAGCTGAAACTTTGCACAGAGTCTTAGAATTTATTACGATTAATCATTCGTCGGAACCAGCATGATCGGATTATTGGAACAGGTAGCTCCCATACGAAAAGAAGAAGAAAAGTGAACAAAACTTGAATCGTTGTATGGAAAACTTTTTTGTTTTGTACGATAGAGTGCTGAAATTTTAAACATAGTAGTTTTGCATAGTCCGACTAAATGCCTGAAAGTTTCATTGAGATCGGGAAACTGGAACTGGTAGCTCCCATACAAAATGAAGAAGAGGAAGAGAAGCAATATTCACATCGTTGTATGGACAACTTTTTTATTTTTTAACCAATTGACTTCAAACTTTACAGTTATGTTCTTAGGGAGTGGGCTACGCCCACTTATAGCGAAAATTTAACCGTTGTATGGAAAACTTTTTTGTTTTTTAACCAATTGACTTGAAACTTTACAGTTATGTTCTTAGAGAGGAATGAAAACTATTTTGACCAAAAGTGGGCGTAGCCACGCCCACTTATAGAAAATTGGCCCGTTGTATGGAAAACTTTTTTGTTTTTTAACCAATTGACTTGAAACCTTACAGTTATGTTCTTAGGGAGGATTGAAAACTATTATGACCAAAGTAGGCGTAGCCACGCCCACTAATGGCGAAAATTGACCCGTTGTATGGACAACTTTTTTGTTTCTTAACCAATTGTCTTGAAACTTTACATTTATGTTCTTAGGGAGAAATGAAAACTATTTAGGCCAAAAGTGGGCATGTATACGCCCACTTATACCGAAACTTGAACAGTTGTATGGAAAACTTTTTGGTTTTTAACCAATTGACTTGAAACATTACAGTTATGTTCTTAGGGAGGAATGAAAACTATTTTGATCAAAAATGGGCATGGCTACGCCCACTTATCGCAAAACTTAACCCGTTGTATGGAAAACTTTTTTGTTTTTTAACCAATTGACTTGAAACCTTACAGTTATGTTGTTAGGGAGGCATGAAAACTATTCATCTAGTTTTTTTATAGTGACACAACGTGAAAAGTATTATAGCTTCAGCCTTGCTGAAGATAGCGTCCTTACTGGTTTTAATTGCATAAATGGGCTGCATTTTATTCAGAATAAATAGTTTTTTACATGGACAAAAAATTCGATTAATTTTTTTCCCATTAAATACTAGAATTATAGAAAAGTACTTTGCGAAAAGAATCGGCAGTAGGCCGGAAACGTGTTGACCACCGATTAGTTTTTTGCTAATAACTCTTGCATCCTTCGACCGACTTCTTCGACTAAGAGCTCGATGGAAAGCTTATATGTTCCTCTTTCAGATGGCATTAACACATTTCACGAAAAGTCATAAGAAATACAATTTTTTTGATCAAAACTAAAATATCCTCGAAATCATTGAAGAAGAAGTACCTTATCAGACGAAAATATGCCTTATCTAATAAGAGACATTTAAATTTTTTTAATTGCATAAATGGGCGTCATTTTATTCAGAATAAATAGTTTTTTACATGGACAAAAAATTCGTTTCATTTTTTCACATTTAATACTAGAATTATAGAATAGCACTTTGCGAAAAAAATCGGCAGTAGGACGGAAACGTGTTGACCACCGATTTAGTTTCGACTAAGGGCTCGATGGAAAGCTTATCTGTTCCTCTTTCAGATGGCATTAACATATTTTACGAAGAGTCATAAAAAATAGAATTTTTTTTTATCAAAACTAAAATATCCTCGAAATCATTGAAATCATCAACCTTATCAGACGAAAATATGCCTTATCTAATAAGAGACATTTAATTTTTTTTAATTGCATAAATGGGCGGCATTTTATTCAGAAGTAATAGTTTTTTACATGGACAAAAAATTCGTATAATTTTTTTGCCATTAAATACTAGAATTATAGAAAAGTACTTTGTGAAAAGAATCGGCAGTAGGACGGAATCGTGTTGACCACCGATTAGTTTTTTGCTAATAACTCTTGCATCCTTCGACCGACTTCTTAAACTAAGAGCTCGATGAAAAACTTATCTGTTCCTCTTTCAGATGGCATTAACATATTTTACGAAAAGTCATAAGAAATAAAATTTTTTTGATCAAAACTAAAATATCCTCGAAATCATTGAAGAAGAAGTACCTTATCAGACAAGAATATGCCTTATCTAATAAGAAACATTAAAATTTTTTTATTTGCATAAATGGGCGGCATTTTATTCAGAGTTAATAATTTTTTACATGGACAGAAAATTCGTTTATTTTTTTTCCCATTAAATACTAGAATTATAGAAAAGTACTTTGCGAAAAAAATCGGCAGTAGGACGGAATCGTGTTGACCACCGATTAGTTTTTTGTTAATAACTCTTGCATCCTTCGACCGACTTCTTCGACTAAGAGCTCGATGGAAAGCTTATATGTTCCTTTTTCAGATGGCATTAACATATTTTACGAAAAGTCATAAGAAATAAAATTTTTTTGATGAAAAACTTATCTGTTCCTGTTTCAGAAGGCATTGACATATTTTACGAAAAGTCATAAGAAATAAAATTTTTTTGATCAAAACTAAAATATCCTCGAAATCATTGAAGAAGAAGTACCTTATCAGACGAAAATATACCTTATCTAATAAGAGACATTTAAATGTTTATACTTTTCACGAATGTGAAATTGTATATTATCTTTGTCACGGAGTTTGTAACAGATCGAAATATTAATTTCCGACTATATAAAGTATATGTTAATGCCATCTGAAAGAAGAACAGATAAGCTTTCCATCGAGCTCTTAGTCGAAGAAGTCGGTCGAAGGATGCAAGAGTTATTAGCAAAGTTAGTTTTTGAAGTGAAACTTCTTTAGCATGGGTGCGATTTGAAACTCGATGAAACGACATGAAAAGAGACACACTATACATTTATATGATTTAGCCTGCGAGAAAATGAAATAGAATATAGAATGACAGTCTGTAGCCATAAACTGAGTAGTCATAAAAAAATTAACAACAACATCATGCTTAGTTGTAGTTTTCGCATTCCTCTTCAATCGTCACTTTCGCCATCTGGCGCATATGCAACAACAACTAACCTGGCTTGTTTACTCCATATATTACAACAACTCTTGTTGTTGTTATTTTCGGCATAAGCATGCACCGTTAGGCCGGACAGTGTGGTTGTTGCTAACTATGACAATGTCTGAGCATATACATTGTGTTTGTTGTTGTCCGCTACTTAGCGTCAATGTCACTAATCAGCTTCATAATATGTACATATATGAGCCGCGAATTCGTCTCCAATTCGCTCTTATGTTGAAACCCGTTCAATTTTGCAATTGGCAATTACCCTTTCCTTTGCTGTGATTTGCAAATGAAAACAATTAATTTACAAATTCAAAATACTCCAAAAGTGAACTCTAATAATAAATTATATGTGGAATAAATAAAGCCAAGTAGATTCTACACATTGGAGCGTTCGTAGTTAATTTGCCTCTGTTCTTCGGGAGACCCTCTGCACATTTGAATTAGTTCTCCTTTTACGCACTTATGCATTCAAAACTGTACACATTCCAACATGCCCAAATAACATGGTTGGTACATACATATTTTTGTAAAATTTACTATTTTTACGAGTTTTTTTTAACCATTTCAAATACAACTTTAGAATTTTATTTAAAGTTATTTCAAGAATTTGATTCGAATGTACTTCTCAATCTTCGAAAATAGATAAAAGCAGATTGATTGTTTTCCAGCTCAAAAAATTGGGTTGATTTGGGAAGCGTTTTTTTTTAATGCAGATTTATTAATGAAAACATGTAAAATATTGAATTGTTTTAGTGCAGATTAATGGGGAAACCATAAAGTTTATTTCTTGGTACATAATTATTTACAACCACTTAAAATAAGACTGAATTTAATAAAATCTCTGAGAAAATTGTCAGAGATTTTGTAACGGTGTGAAAATATCTATAAAAGATTTCCCAGACATTTAAATTTTGATTATTTTGAAATCATCGACTTGAAATGTTGCACAGTTCCTCCAATTAAATTACCATAAATCATTAATGAGAGGATAAAAAGCAAATTTACGTCGTTGTATGGAAAACGTTTTTGTTTCTTAATCAATTGACTAGAAACTTCACAGTTAGAGAAGCATAAAAAATATTTTCATAAAAAATTGGGCATGGCAACGCCCACTTATAGCAAAAATTCATAATTTGCATATCTCAGGTATGCAATGAGCTAAAATAATGAAAATTAGTATATAGGATATTAAAATAAAGAGAAATTCAATCCAGAAAATGGGCGTGGCAAGGCTGAAGACAGCGTCCTTACTGGTTTTTTGGTTTTTTTTAAAGAAAGTTTCACTTCGAACACGTGTACTGTGTTGCACGCGATTTTTTTTTTCTAATAACTCTTGCATCCTTCGACCGACTTCTTCGACTAAGAGCTCGATGGAAAGCTTATCTGTTCCTCTTTCAGACGGCATTAACATATTTTACGAAAAGTCGTAAGAAATAAAATTTTTTTCATCAAAACTGAAATATCCTCGAAATCATTGAAGAAGAAGTACCTTATGAGGCGAAAATATGCCTTATCTAATAAGAGACATTTAAATTCCTTTAATTGCATAAATGGGCGGCATTTTATTCAGAATTAATAGTTTTTTACATGGACAAAAAATTCGTTTAATTTTTTCTCATTAAATACTAGAATTATAGAAAAGTACTTTGCGAAAAGAATCGGCAGTAGGTCGGAATCGTGTTGACCACTGGTGAGTTAGTTGCTAATAACTCTTACATCCTTCGACCGACTTCATCGACTAAGAGCTCGATGGAAAGCTTATCTGTTCCTCTTTCAGATGGCATTAACATATTTTACGAAAAGTTAAAAGAAATAACATTTTTAGGATCAAAACTAAAATATCGTCGAAATCATTGAAGAATAAGTACCTTATCAGACGAAAATATGCCTTATCTAATAAGAAACATTAAAATTTTTTTATTTGCATAAATGGGCGTCATTTTATTCAGAACTAGCTGACCCGGCGCGCTTTGCTACGCCCTCAAAGTATGATGAACTGTTGCATATAGCCCAGGATTGAATCTTTTAACACTGTATCACAATTAGTTCCTAAGTTTTCTTCTTGTCAGACTTATAGATACAGGTACATAGGCGTTTAAAATTTTTATTATATGTTGCAGCAGCCACGTTCATTTATCAATTCTTGTTGGGTTCGAAGTCATCAATATTATTTCCAGATTTTGTTTTCGTAGATTAATTAATTTTAAAAAAAACCAGTAAGGGCGGTATAGTTGAGTATTCTCAACTATATAATACCCTGTACACACACCTATGTTGATAACACGTTAAACATTCGCCGACAGCAAAAGCAGTTTACCACGATATGGTTTGTGTATTTGCTAATAGTGAGGCAGGGCTCACAGTGCAATGTTGCCATTAGATGGCGCTTTAGTACGGATTTTGTTACAAAGCATTGCTGCAAAATTTTAGTGTGTTGGTCTTTGCGGGGAAAGTGGTAGTTTTTTGTATGCAGTTTTAAAAAGGTATGTTATCTGAGTTTGCTTACAAATTTTCAGCATTGTATTCTTTATACTTTAGGATATACAGCAATTTTAAGAAAAAATGACCTTTTGTTGTGCTCGATGGGCGGGAAGGAATGGGCGTGGCAAAAATTCCTTTAAACTTGATCTAGTGTTCGACCACACGAGTCTATCTTCCAAATTTCAAGTCTCTAGCTTTAATAGTTTTCGCAGTGTTAAGTACGGTTTTTGGTAGAAATAGGATAAAGCAGTGTTCAAAGCGCAATTTATGCCAAATTTCAACTTGTTTGTCTTTGCGTTGTCACACAGCGTTAAAAATGAAAGTTTGTGGTATGCAGTTTTAAAAAGGTATGTTTACTGAGTTTGCATACAAAATTTCAGCACTGTATCTATTATAGTTTAGGAGATACAGCAATTTTAAGAACACAACTTTTTGAGGGGAAACGAAGGGGAGGGGGAAAAAATGTGGTATGCAGTTTTGTAGAGCTATACATACTGAGTCTACATACTCATTTTCATGTTTCTAACTCATCAGGTTTTCGAGCTACAGCCTTTTGAAAAAATGGGTGGTGCTCGATGGGCGGGAAGGAGTGGGCGTGGCAAAAAATCCTTCAAACTTGATCTAGCGTTTGACCTCACGAGTCTATCCACCAAATTTCAAGTCTCTAGCTCTTATAGTTTTCGAGAACCATTGGTGAGGACGGACGGAC
The DNA here is from genome assembly GCA_034638295.1 of Phortica okadai. NCBI lineage: Eukaryota > Metazoa > Arthropoda > Insecta > Diptera > Drosophilidae > Phortica > Phortica okadai. The sequence goes on from CM067852.1 coordinate 18,062,506, forward strand.
GGACGGACGGACGGACGGACGGACGGACGGACGGACGGACAGACAGGGCTATATCAATTCGTCTTGTCATCCTGATCAAGAATATATATACTTTATAGGGTCCCCCTCCCCTCCTTCTATGCGTTACATACAAACCGTCTCAAACAAACTTAATATACCCTGATACACAGTGTGTGTACAGGGTATAAAAATATTCCAGCGTTTTGAAACTCTAATTACCGTTAATGCGTTTCAGAATTCTTAATGCCTTGTAATTATGGCAAATTTCTTACTTTGCAGTGATATATAATTACCTTTACAAACATGTGATTGCAAAATTCCATCTGTTTATATTTTAGAACAACAAAACCATATTTTTGACTAATTGTTCCTTTGTTCCATTTTAGCAAAATGAAAACTACTCTCCACTTTACAGCCTTCTGGCGATTATGCTTACAGCAAAATGTTATTTTGAAGATGTTTCTCTATATGGTCGGGCCCACGCCTTTATGTTCGATTCTAATAAAATTTTGGAAAATAGTTAAAAATTAATAAAACATTTTTCTAACAAAAATCTTGTTTTGACCGATTGTTTCTTTCGCAAAGTGCCTTTTTTGACGTCTTTTTGAAAACCTAATTTTTAACCGGCAGCTAAATGTAATAGCAATCCAATCATGCAGATTTTTTACATACAAACTGCCTGAAAGGATAAGATAATTTTCTGCGTTTTATTTTTTTTGAAATCGTTAAAACTGAGCTCGCAGTTGGTATTGAAGCAGACATATGGACATGACTGTGTTAACTCGTCTTGTGAAGATAATATATGCTTTATGTGGTCGGCGATATCTCCTTCTCTGCGTAGCGAACTTCATGGCATCGCAAATATATATTATTTTTGCAGGAGTATAAAAAACGCTATTCAGCCTTGCTGAAGACTATTTACTTTTCACGCTCTTTTTATGCCACGCCAGTTTTTTGGATTGAATCTGCTTTCTCTTTACTTTAATAGCCTATATACCAATTTTCATCGTTTAAGCTAATATGGAAACTTGCAATTTATTGATATTAGCTTGTGAAGTTGTAAGTCAATTAATTAAGAAAAAAAAAATTTTCCTTTCAACGCCGTAAATTTTCTGTGTTTTCCTCTTCTTCACTTTGTATGATTCAGTGGTCCGATCTTAATGACAATTCCAGAAATTTAGTCTGCGTACGTAAAGTTACTATGTTTGTTTATGTTTTTTTCATCCCTCTATCTTTCAAAACGAAAAAGTTTTCCATTCAACGACTTAAGTTCTGTTCATTTTTCTTCTTCATTCTGTATGGGTGCTACCAGTTCTAATGGTCTGATCATTGCAGTTCCGACAAATGATTTATGGTGGTAAAGCTGTAAAATTTCAGGTCAATAGTCGGAGATTTCTCCTTCTGGGGGTTACAAACTCCGTGACAAAGTCATAATAATATTTACATACGTGAAGAGTATAAAAACACTAATATGTGTACATATGTGGCTGTATGTAAAAGATGAAGAATAAGTGAAGCACAATTTCGAAAGTAATGCTCCTCCGTTTTCTCACCGTTCTCTTGTTCTCTTTGCAAACAACACACTCATACCAATACAAAAGTGTAAGAAGAAGCAAAGAATGGTACGTGTTTGCGTCCACAAAATCTTAATATTGTTTATTTTTCTTCTTCTTTCCGTATGGAGGCTACCAGTTAAAATGGTCGGATTGATACCAAAACATTATAACAACCTTCAGGAGGTCCATCTAAAGATTAACTGAAAATTTCATTGAATCGGAAGCTGTTTTTGAGTTATGCGCTTATCAACATATTTTTCGATTCATTTTTATTATACTATAGATTATTGTCTCACATTCAATAATAAGTGATCATAGGTAACTAAACACTGCACTAAACACGATATACATAGCTACGGTTTGTTTCGTGTATCAGTTGACAAAAGCAAACTCAGTAGTGAAAATCCAAAAAAAACAACACTGACATTGTCAGTTTGTTGTTGTTTCAACTTTTTTTTAATTTGACATGACTTGGAGTCAAATCCTTCAAGCCGTACATACCTGCATTGTTTACACATTAGTGCGTGTAATTTCCAAAGAGTATTAATTAATTTTAATACTCTCTGGCTTGTACGTTCTCTCAAAGTTTTCTTGTTCTCTTTCAATCAACAAACACATAACAATACTGACGTATAAGAAGAAGCATAGCATGTTACGTTTAACGTTGCGACGTCGCACAGTGGGGCCTTCTGAGTTTTTGCATTGCAAAAATCATATCTTCTGAACGAATAAAGATAATTGCCTGAAATAAGTTTTGTTTAAAAGTGAATTCCTTAAGCTTTAAAACAAGCCATCGTTCAATACGCTACGATATCTGGGAGCGGCATAGTAGGTTGTCAAAGTCAGAATTTGTTTCCGGTGCAGTATAAGCGTCAGAAAATCACTAGTTTATCATTTTATACAAACTTAGAAACTTGCGACTGTACAAAGTATATATATTCTTGATCAGTATGACAATACGAGTTGGTGTAGCCATGTCCGTCCGTCCGTCTGTCCGTCTTTCAGTATTTATACAATATCTCCCACAATTTTGAAGTTATCAACCTGAAATTTTGCACAGAATTTTCTTTTCTATGCGATCAACTCATATGTCAGAATCGGCATGATCGGACTATTGGAACTGGTAGCCCCCATACGAAAAGAAGAAGAAAAATGAACAAAACTTGATTTGTTGTGTGGAAAACTTTTTTGTTTTTGAAGATAGACGACTGAAATTTCACACCTAGAAGTTTTACATAGTCTGACACAATGCCTGAAAGTTTCATTGAGATCGGGCAATTGGAACTGGTACCTGCCATACAAAATGAAGAAGAGGAAGAGAAGCAAAGGTAAATCGTTGTATTGAAAACTTTTTTGGCTTTCAAAATAGAGGGCTGAAATTTAAAAGGTAGTCTTCTTTCATACTCAGGCCAATTGTTTATAAGTTTCATTGAGATCGGACCACTAAAAGCGGTACCTGCCATACAAAATGAACAAAATCAAGACATTTTACCCCCTTCACACCGCCTGCGATAAATTTTAGCCACCACCTGCATAGCAAATACGACTAGTTTCTTCCTATAACAACATTTGTTCACTTTATTAACATATTAAAGCTGTCACAGCAAATTTACCGACTATTCATTCTTCTTCTTATACCCGCATCAGCGCCTTTTTCACTGATTTTTTGTGTGATGTTGCGGCCGTTTTTTTGCTTTAAAAACCAAAAGAGCAAATAAGAGCAGCTGAAATTTTGAACATAGGTTAAGGAATGTTCAATAAACATAATTGCAAAATTTGGCGGTTAACATATTTTAACGTTTTTTTTAATTGTCCACCAAAGTTGAAAAATACGCAAAAAACAGATAGTTCGAAAAACAGCCTCCTCTAGTAAACTATAAATGCTACAGCCTTGGTATTTATAGTATAACACAATAATATGGCTACCTAAGAATAGAAATCAATTCGATAATGATTCGAGTTATAATTTCGTTTTTATTCCAACTCAAAGATGCCGAATTTTCAAAAAAATTAGTATATCATTGAAAGTTGAACAAAAGGTCAACTTTGAGTGCGTATATCTTCCAAACTATAATTCCGATTTCGTTAAGGTTAATATTTCCTTAATCTCTGGAAAATTCTCTATCAGACACATATATTTGTTTTATCGAAAGCGTTCATGAAATTTTTGATTTTTGCAAGCTGAATGTATCTAAGGCCCCTCTGTGCGTCGCAAGTTTGTATGGGAAAAAGAAAAGGTCTGTTTTTAGGGTTTTTCCGGCAATTATTTGAATTTTTCTCGCCGTAAAAACCATCTTTGAACTTCAACGAACATTTAAAAAAAAGAATTGGCCAAATTGGTCCAGGCGTTGTTGAGTTATGCGCTTACCAACACATTTTGCGATTCATTTTTATATTATAGATAAATAGTTTTTTACATGGACAAAAAATTCGTTTCATTTTTTCACATTTAATACTAGAATTATAGAATAGCACTTTGCGAAAAAAATCGGCAGTAGGACGGAAACGTGTTGACCACCGATTTAGTTTCGACTAAGGGCTCGATGGAAAGCTTATCTGTTCCTCTTTCAGATGGCATTAACATATTTTACGAAGAGTCATAAAAAATAGAATTTTTTTTTATCAAAACTAAAATATCCTCGAAATCATTGAAATCATCAACCTTATCAGACGAAAATATGCCTTATCTAATAAGAGACATTTAATTTTTTTTAATTGCATAAATGGGCGGCATTTTATTCAGAAGTAATAGTTTTTTACATGGACAAAAAATTCGTATAATTTTTTTGCCATTAAATACTAGAATTATAGAAAAGTACTTTGTGAAAAGAATCGGCAGTAGGACGGAATCGTGTTGACCACCGATTAGTTTTTTGCTAATAACACTTGCATCCTTCGACCGACTTCTTAAACTAAGAGCTCGATGAAAAACTTATCTGTTCCTCTTTCAGATGGCATTAACATATTTTACGAAAAGTCATAAGAAATAAAATTTTTTTGATCAAAACTAAAATATCCTCGAAATCATTGAAGAAGAAGTACCTTATCAGACAAGAATATGCCTTATCTAATAAGAAACATTAAAATTTTTTTATTTGCATAAATGGGCGGCGTTATATTCAGAATTAATAATTTTTTACATGGACAGAAAATTCGTTTATTTTTTTTCCCATTAAATACTAGAATTATAGAAAAGTACTTTGCGAAAAAAATCGGCAGTAGGACGGAATCGTGTTGACCACCGATTAGTTTTTTGTTAATAACTCTTGCATCCTTCGACCGACTTCTTCAACTAAGAGCTCGATGGAAAGCTTATGTGTTCCTTTTTCAGATGGCATTAACATATTTTACGAAAAGTCATAAGAAATAAAATTTTTTTGATGAAAAACTTATCTGTTCCTGTTTCAGATGGCATTGACATATTTTACGAAAAAGTCATAAGAAATAAAATTTTTTTGATCAAAACTAAAATATCCTCGAAATCATTGAAGAAGAAGTACCTTATCAGACGAAAATATGCCTTATCTAATAAGAGACATTTAAATGTTTATACTTTTCACGAATGTGAAATTGTATATTATCTTTGTCACGGAGTTTGTAACAGATCGAAATATTAATTTCCGACTATATAAAGTATATATATTCTTCATCAGGACGGCAAGACGAGTTGATTTAGCCATGTCCGTCTGTCCGTCTTTCTGTCGGTCTGTCTGTCTGCATGTATGCAAACTAGTTCCTCAGTTTTGAAGCTATCGAGCTGAAACTTTGCACAGAGTCTTAGAATTTATTACGATGAATCATTCGTCGGAACCAGCATGATCGGATTATTGGAACAGGTAGCTCCCATACGAAAAGAAGAAGAAAAGTGAACAAAACTTGAATCGTTGTATGGAAAACTTTTTTGTTTTGTACGATAGAGTGCTGAAATTTTAAACATAGTAGTTTTGCATAGTCCGACTAAATGCCTGAAAGTTTCATTGAGATCGGGAAACTGGAACTGGTAGCTCCCTTACAAAATGAAGAAGAGGAAGAGAAGCAATATTCACATCGTTGTATGGACAACTTTTTTATTTTTTAACCAATTGACTTCAAACTTTACAGTTATGTTCTTAGGGAGGAATGAGAACTATTTTGACCAAAAGTGGGCGTAGCCACGCCCACTTATAGCGAAAATTTAACCGTTGTATGGAAAACTTTTTTGTTTTTTAACCAATTGACTTGAAACTTTGCATTTATGTTCTTAGGGAGAAATGAAAACTATTTAGGCCAAAAGTGGGCATGGCTACGCCCACTTATACCGAAACTTGAACAGTTGTATGGAAAACTTTTTGGTTTTTAACCAATTGACTTGAAACATTACAGTTATGTTCTTAGGGAGGAATGAAAACTATTTTGATCAAAAATGGGCATGGCTACGCCCACTTATCGCAAAACTGAACCCGTTGTATGGAAAACTTTTTTGTTTTTTAACCAATTGACTTGAAACCTTACAGTTATGTTGTTAGGGAGGCATGAAAACTATTCATCTAGTTTTTTTATAGTGACACAACGTGAAAAGTATTATAGCTTCAGCCTTGCTGAAGATAGCGTCCTTACTGGTTTTAATTGCATAAATGGGCTGCATTTTATTCAGAATAAATAGTTTTTTACATGGACAAAAAATTCGATTAATTTTTTTCCCATTAAATACTAGAATTATAGAAAAGTACTTTGCGAAAAGAATCGGCAGTAGGCCGGAAACGTGTTGACCACCGATTAGTTTTTTGCTAATAACTCTTGCATCCTTCGACCGACTTCTTCGACTAAGAGCTCGATGGAAAATATATGTTCCTCTTTCAGATGGCATTAACACATTTCACGAAAAGTCATAAGAAATACAATTTTTTTGATCAAAACTAAAATATCCTCGAAATCATTGAAATCATCAACCTTATCAGACGAAAATATGCCTTATCTAATAAGACACATTTAATTTTTTTTAATTGCATATATGGGCGGCATTTTATTCAGAATTAATAGTTTTTTACATGGACAAAAAATTCGTTTAATTTTTTCACATTAAATACTAGAATCATAGAAAAGCCCTTTGCGAAAAGAATTGGCAGTAGGACGGAAATGTGTTGACCACCGATTAGTGTTTTGCTAATAACTCTTGCATCCCTCGACCGACTTCTTCGACTAAGAGCTCGATGGAAAGCTTATCTGTTCCTCTTTCAGATGGCATTAACATATTTTACGAAAAGTCATAAGAAATAAAATTTTTTTGATCAAAACTAAATCATTAACCTTATCAGATGAAAATATGCCTTATCTAATAAGAGACATTTAAATTTTTTAATTGCATAAATGGGTGGCATTTTATTCAGAATTAATATTTTTTTACATGGACAAAAACTTCGTTTAATTTTTTTTCCCATTAAATACTAGAATTATAGAAAAGTACTTTGCGAAAAGAATCGGCAGTAGGACGGAATCGTGTTGACCACCGATTAGTTTTTTGCTAATAACTCTTGCATCCTTCGACTGACTTCTTCGACCAAGAGACATTTAAATTTTTTTAATTGCATAAATGGGCTGCATTTTATTCAGAATTAATAGTTTTTTACATGGACAGAAAATCCGTTTAATTTTTTCCCATTAAATACTAGAATTATAGAAAAGTACTTTGCGAAAAAATCGGCAGTAGGACGGAAACGTGTTGACCACCGATTTAGTTTTTTGCTAATAACTCTTGCATCCTTCGACCGACTTCTTCGACTAAGAGCTCGATGGAAAGCTTATCTGTTCTTCTTTCAGATGGCATTAACATATTTTACGAAAAGTCGTAAGAAATAAAATTTTTTTGATCGAAACTAAAATATCGTCGAAATCATTTAAGAAGAAGTAACTTATCAGACGAAAATATGCCTTATCTAATAAGAGACATTTAAATTTTTTTAATTGCATATATGGGCGGCATTTTATTCAGAATTAATAGTTTTTTACATGGACAAAAAATTCGTTTAATTTTTTCACATTAAATACTAGAATTATAGAAAAGTACTTTGTGAAAAGAATCGGCAGTAGGACGGAATCGTGTTGACCACCGATTAGTTTTTGAAGTGAAACTTCTTTAGCATGGGTGCGATTTGAAACTTGATGAAACGACATGAAAAGAGACACACTATACATTTATATGATTTAGCCTGCGAGAAAATGAAATAGAATATAGAATGACAGTCTGTAGCCATAAACTGAGTAGTCATAAAAAAATTAACAACAACATCATGCTTAGTTGTAGTTTTCGCATTCCTCTTCAATCGTCACTTTCGCCATCTGGCGCATATGCAACAACAACTAACCTGGCTTGTTTACTCCATATATTACAACAACTCTTGTTGTTGTTATTTTCGGCATAAGCATGCACCGTTAGGCCGGACAGTGTGGTTGTTGCTAACTATGACAATGTCTGAGCATATACATTGTGTTTGTTGTTGTCCGCTACTTAGCGTCAATGTCACTAATCAGCTTCATAATATGTACATATATGAGCCGCGAATTCGTCTCCAATTCGCTCTTATGTTGAAACCCGTTCAATTTTGCAATTGGCAATTACCCTTTCCTTTGCTGTGATTTGCAAATGAAAACAATTAATTTACAAATTCAAAATACTCCAAAAGTGAACTCTAATAATAAATTATATGTGGAATAAATAAAGCCAAGTAGATTCTACACATTGGAGCGTTCGTAGTTAATTTGCCTCTGTTCTTCGGGAGACCCTCTGCACATTTGAATTAGTTCGCCTTTTACGCACTTATGCATTCAAAACTGTACACATTCCAACATGCCCAAATAACATGGTTGGTACATACATATTTTTGTAAAATTTACTATTTTTACGAGTTTTTTTTAACCATTTCAAATACAACTTTAGAATTTTATTTAAAGTTATTTCAAGAATTTGATTCGAATGTACTTCTCAATCTTCGAAAATAGATAAAAGCAGATTGATTGTTTTCCAGCTCAAAAAATTGGGTTGATTTGGGAAGGGTTTTTTTTTAATGCAGATTTATTAATGAAAACATGTAAAATATTGAATTGTTTTAGTGCAGATTAATGGGGAAACCATAAAGTTTATTTCTTGGTACATAATTATTTACAACCACTTAAAATAAGGCTGAATTTAATAAAATCTCTGAGAAAATTGTCAGAGATTTTGTAACGGTGTGAAAATATCTATAAAAGATTTCCCAGACATTTAAATTTTGATTATTTTGAAATCATCGACTTGAAATGTTGCACAGTTCCTCCAATTAAATTACCATAAATCATTAATGAGAGGATAAAAAGCAAATTTACGTCGTTGTATGGAAAACGTTTTTGTTTCTTAATCAATTGACTAGAAACTTCACAGTTAGAGAAGCATAAAAAATATTTTCATAAAAAATTGGGCATGGCAACGCCCACTTATAGCAAAAATTGATAATTTGCATATCTCAGGTATGCAATGAGCTAAAATAATGAAAATTAGTGTATAGGATATTAAAATAAAGAGAAATTCAATCCAGAAAATGGGCGTGGCAAGGCTGAAGACAGCGTCCTTACTGGTTTTTTTGGTTTTTTTAAAGAAAGTTTCACTTCGAACACGTGTACTGTGTTGCACGCGATTTTTTTTTTTTCTAATAACTCTTGACTCCTTCGACCGACTTCTTCGACTAAGAGCTCGATGGAAAGCTTATCTGTTCCTCTTTCAGACGGCATTAACATATTTTACGAAAAGTCGTAAGAAATAAAATTTTTTTCATCAAAACTGAAATATCCTCGAAATCATTGAAGAAGAAGTACCTTATGAGGCGAAAATATGCCTTATCTAATAAGAGACATTTAAATTCCTTTAATTGCATAAATGGGCGGCATTTTATTCAGAATTAATAGTTTTTTACATGGACAAAAAATTCGTTTAATTTTTTCTCATTAAATACTAGAATTATAGAAAAGTACTTTGCGAAAAGAATCGGCAGTAGGTCGGAATCGTGTTGACCACTGGTGAGTTAGTTGCTAATAACTCTTACATCCTTCGACCGACTTCTGCGACTAAGAGCTCGATGAAAAGCTTATCTGTTCCTCTTTCAGATGGCATTAACATATTTTACGAAAAGTTAAAAGAAATAACATTTTTAGGATCAAAACTAAAATATCGTCGAAATCATTGAAGAATAAGTACCTAATCAGACGAAAATATGCCTTATCTAATAAGAAACATTAAAATTTTTTTATTTGCATAAATGGGCGGCATTTTATTCAGAATTAATAGTTTTTTACATGGACAGAAAATTCGTTTATTTTTTTTCCCATTAAATACTAGAATTATAGAAAAGTACTTTGCGAAAAGAATCGGCAGTAGGACGGAATTGTGTTGACCACCGATTAGTTTTTTGCTAATAACTGTTGCATCCTTCGACTGACTTCTTCGACCAAGAGCTTGACTGAAAGCTTATCTGTTCCTCTTTTAGATGGCATTTATGAAAAGTCGTAAGAAATAAAATTTTTTTGATCAAAACTAAAATATCGTCGAAATCATTGAAGAAGAAGTACCTTATCATAGGAAAATATGCCTTATCTAATAAGAGACATTTAGATTTCTTTAATTGCATATACAGTACTGTGCAAAACCTAAGCAACTTTATTTTCTCTCATAAAGAAAGTTACCTAGAACTCCTAAAAAATATTCCCGGTGAACCACAAATGGATTTATTTATATATTGATATGTCCCCTCAAAATCCCCAACAACACTTCATTAACTTTTCTTTATCAACAGTGAATAAATCATGAAAAACAGCTGTGCAAAACTTAAGCAACTTTTATAATATTCTGCTTTGCACCCATTATTTTTTATAATATCAGCACATTTACGAGACGTTAACTCAATAATATTGGATTTTGAAGTTTGTGTTATGTTTTCCCGCTATAACTTCCCCTCTTTTGCCAATTTTCAATCGTACTTTATAATGATTAGTTTTCATGCCCACTTTTGGTCAAAATAGTTTTCATTCCTCCCTAAGAACATAACTGTAAGGTTTCAAGTCAATTGGTTAAAAAACAAAAAAGTTGTCCATACAACGGGTCAATTTTCTATAAGTGGGCGTCAAATTTTGGTCAAAATAGTTTTCATTCCTCTCTAAGAACATAACTGTAAAGTTTGAAGTCAATTGGTCAAAAAATAAAAAAAGTTGTCCATACAACGACGTGAATATTGCTTCTCTTCCTCTTCTTCATTTTGTAAGGGAGCTACCAGTTCCAGTTTCCCGATCTCAATGAAACTTTCAGGCATTTAGTCGGACTATGTAAAACTACTATGTTTAAAATTTCAGCACTCTATCATACAAAACAAAAAAGTCTTCCATACAACGATTCAAGTTTTGTTCACATTTCTTATTCTTTTCGTATGGGAGCTACCTGTTCCAATAATCCGATCATGCTGGTTCCGACGAATGATTCATCGTTTCAGCTCGATAGCTTCAAAACTGAGGGACTAGTTTGCATACAAGTTAACGTATGCCGCAAGCGCGCCAAAGTTGACACATTTCTTTGTCACTTCGGTGCCACACTTTCGGTGCCGCACCGTATCTTAAACACTTTAACCTCAAATCATGAGTTCGAGAGCCTTTTGTTGTGCTCGATGGGCGGGAAGGAATGGGCGTGGCAAAAATTCCTTCAAACTTGATCTAGTGTTCGACCACACGAGTCTATCTTCCAAATTTCAAGTCTCTAGCTTTAATAGTTTTCGCAGTGTTAAGTACGGTTTTTGTTACAAATAGGATAAAGCAGTGTTCAAAGCGCAATTTAAGCCAAATTTCAACTTGTTTGTCTTTGCGTTGTCACACAGCGTTACTGAGTTTGCATACAAAATTTCAGCATTGTATCTATTATAGTTTAGGAGTTACAGCAATTTTAAGAAAACAACTTTTTGAGGGGAAACGAAGGGGAGGGGGAAAAAATGTGGTATGCAGTTTTGTAGAGCTATACATACTGAGTCTACATACTCATTTTCATGTTTCTAACTCATCAGGTTTTCGAGCTACAGCCTTTTGAAAAAATGGGTGGTACTCGATGGGCGGGAAGGAGTGGGCGTGGCAAAAAATCCTTCAAACTTGATCTAGCGTTTGACCTCACGAGTCTATCCACCAAATTTCAAGTCTCTAGCTCTTATAGTTTTTTTTTTTTTTTTTGTTATCTACAGGCGCAAGACGTTGTGGTAGCGCACTACCCTCAAGTGGACTTGCGACACCAGGTCAGCCTGTTCCGCGACTACAGACAAGTCAACAGTCGCTTTACTACTTACACTACACACAATAAAAAATACTAATAAACTAATTTTTAAACAATTCCTTAAAACTACTACGTTAATTAATTAACATAAACTTCATAAACAAAATTTTCATTTATTTAAATACGTTAGAATACTACGTTTTATAAGGTTAGTAGAGGAGCAGTTCTCAATTAAACTAAAATATCTGTTATAATACCTACATAAAACACGAAACGAGTCATGCTCTAAAAATGTCGATCTGCAGGTACTAAGACAGATCGGACTAAAATTTCTAGTTATTCTAGCGGGGACACTGAACTGTATATACGCCAACAATGTAGGCGAGAATATAGAGCCATTTATTAGGTTATGCAAAAACAAAGTACCAAGCATAGTTCTACGACTAGACAATGATGGTAAATTAATAAGCTTCAACCGATTACTATAGGGAGGAAGGTGAACACAGGGGTCCCAGTGTAGATTCCTAAGTGCAAACAGAAGGAACTGTTTCTGAACAGACTCAATTTGGTTCTTATACTTTTCGCACTGAGGATCCCAAACACACGATGCATATTCCAAAATGGGCCGTACTAAAGAAGTGTAAAGCAATTTAGTTGTGTACGGGTCATTAAATTCTTTGGACCATCTTTTGATGAAACCCAGTACGCCTTTAGCCTTATTAACAGACAGCGAAATATGTGAAACGAAGTGAAGTTTTGGGTCCATCAAAACACCAAGGTCATTGAACTGAGAGATACGTTCAAGGTACAAATTATTTAACTTGTACGAGCAAACAATTAGTTTTTTTCTATAAAATGACATTAGCTTGCATTTATCATTGTTTAACAATAAATTGTTTACAGCACACCATTGTGTGAGAGAGTCAAGATCAGACTGAAGCAGATTCTGCTGATCTATAGAATTAACGGTTAGACATAATTTCACGTCATCAGCATACATTAAAACATGGCAGTGTTTGATCACAGTAGGCAAGTCATTAATAAATATATTAAACAATAAGGGGCCAAGGTGACTACCTTGAGGAACCCCTGAAGTAACAAAAATTCGTCTCGAAACCGATGTCTTAAAAGGAACACATTGTGTTCGAGATTCAAGATACGACGACAGCCAACGGACTAACGATGGTGGAAAACCATAAGTTTCGAGTTTTATTAAAAGCAGAGAGTGACAAACACAATCAAATGCTTTACTGAAGTCAGTGTACACAACATCGGTTTAGCAGCCGGACGAGAAATTTCGATTGACAATTGAAGTGAATTCTAATAAGTTAGTTACCGTTGACCGTTTCTTGAGAAAGCCATGCTGAGACAAATTTAGAAGTGATGGCACAAAGTGCTGTAGCTGTTCCGTAATGATCTGTTCAAACAGTTTTGGAATAGCACACAGCTTTGCAATGCCTCTGTAATTCGAGATGTCTACCTTACTGCCTTTTTTATAAAGGGGTATAATGTAAGACTCTTTCCAAATGTTGGGTACAATCGAAGAATTTAACGACATGTTAAAAAGCTTACATAATGGAATAAACAACATCTCGGCACAGTGCTTCAAAACGCAACTAGGAACACTATCTGGACCAGCCGTAAAAGATGGTTTAATTAATTTTAAGTGTCTAAGAACAGTTTCATTTTCAATAACCGGCACATTTATATTATTTCGATCATTGATTAAGTATGGGTAAGTACCATTTTGGTATGAATAGTCATTATAGGTGCTTTGGAAAAATTCAGCAAAGAGGTCGGATATCGTTGCATCATCACTTCCTTCCACACCATTGAGTTTCATACATGAAGGAAATGAGTTAGATTTAGACTTGTATTTAATTATATTAAAAAAATTTTTGGGATTGGATTTTAATTTAATTAATTAAAAATCGTAATCTCGTTTGTTACATAAAGTGAATTTAAAAAGAACTTTTGCATAGTTTACATAATCAACAAGAGATCCGGTTCTCTTATATTTTTTAAATAATCTATTTTTTAAGTTCTTTAGACGAGACAATTCTTTTGAAAACCACGGCGGTTTATTTACGTGTGATATTATCTTAACTCTTGGTACGCACAATTTAAGCAGTTTATACATAGTCGCGTTAAAAAACTCTACTGCCCTTTCAATGTTGGACGTGTTATGAATGTATGACCAATCAGTGTTAGAAAGCAAATGACCAAGACGTTCAAAATCGGTTTTTCTCAAGCAAAATACACGATTAGGTTTGGAACCAGTAGGATTTTGGCGAGGATGTGTTAGTAAGTTTGGTGTAATTGTAAGCTCCAACGTTGGGTGGTAAGAGTCTTCAGGTTGTGAAATTGGAGGGGATCTGCAAAGTGATGCACCCTCAATGTTATTTATGAAAACAAGATCTAGAATACGATTCTTAGAATTTTGTATGCTGTTTATTTGGTTAAACGATGATTCAAGTAAAGAATCAATAAAATCGTTACTAGACAAGGGAGTTACTATATTTGAATTGTCAGATGCAATCCAAGAAATATGAGGGAGGTTGAAGTCTCCACAGACCAGCATCATATCTGAGTCCTTAACCAAGTCTCGAATAGATTGAATAGCGTTTATATGCGCTGAATATACTGATGCTTCTGAATGTGGTGGAATGTAGGAGCACGTAATGAAAACGCGAGTCTTTGCAAGAGTTATTTTAACGCATATCAGCTCAATATCGTCAGTACCTATCACACAAATTTGTTCCGATGTGTGTTGAACAGCGACAGAGATTAAGACTCCACCACCAATTTTGCCAAGACGATCTTTACGAAAAGTAATAAAGCTGTCAGAAAGTAGTTCCGAATTTAAAACATCAGGGCGAAGCCAAGTTTCGATAAAGACAGTGATATCAGAAGATAACGAAAAACTTTTCCAATAAAGCGAAGTTAGTTTTGAGTTTAACCCTCTGACATTTTGAAAATTTACCGTCAAAACTGAAGGGGTACTAGAAGAATTAATTAGTTTTTTGACCCCGAAGGCTTGACCATGTTTACCGAATTAGAACGGTCTTTAAATTTGAACTCGTGCACAACGCAACCATCAGGCCAGAAATTTGAGTCAACTAAAACGTTGAAAAAGGATTCTGGCACTGAAATTTTAAAAGATGAAATTGATCGCGTTGTGTTAAATTTAAATTTGGAGATTGTTAAATTTGTGACAGATTTCATCTTGGAGCTGATAAAGTGGTTTACATCACTTTCCGAAGTATCAGCTGCTAAACGTGAAAGAAAAATGAATTTCTTATGGGGCGCATGTGGTACAACAACAAGTTTTTTTGGCTCTTGATCACCACGTGGGAGATTACTTCCAGAAGCAGTATGAATAACTTCGGAAGGAACCGCATTGTTGTTATTGGCAACGGAAGCATATGAACCTTCTGACGCTGTGACAACAATCGGAACATTAGGTGACGGAAGAGGCGAAAAGAAATTCGTGGTCTCATCCGGAAGACTTAAGGTTGTCGGAATAGAAATCTTGAGCGGCGGATGAGGTCTTTTTCGCTTAGGGGAAGGTTCAACTGACTTAAAGCTGGAGAGAGACTTATCAAACGACTTAAATTTTTCGTTAGGTCGCTCGAAATCTTTCGAAATATCCTTATATGCGTTATGCATAAGATTGAGCCACTTGCGTAACTCAATCTCTGATGAACGACAATTTGGACAGCACCAGTGAAGGCCGATGTTCTTCTCCAAAATGTCAGCAATGCGGCCATTTAATTCGGCACATTTTACATGAGCAGTGGACTCGCAGATCCAACATGCCACCAATGCTTCCTTGTCACCCTTTATTGGGCATTTAGGCAAACAGCAAGGCATTGTGATTTTATTTTTTATAAAAAACAAAAAAAAAAAAGAAGTTTTAAAAATTTTTGTTTTCAAAGGAACCCGTTTGTCACTAAAGGGTTAAAGTACGAAACTCTCTTTTAAATAAATGAAATAATCAAAGCTCTTGAAAGAGTAAAATTATATAGCGCCAAGCAAAATGAGAGAGACGATGTAATGGAATACACGCAAGAAAAACTCTCACCAGATGTTTTGCCAGGAACAAATTACACGTGACAAGCAAACAACAAATGTTAAATTACAATAACAAAATTACTTGTAATTATTTAAAACTTGCAAAACTTACTTATTTTTGTTTGAAAAATAATACAAGTTGTTAGTATACACAGGCAGAACAATATTAATACGTTAGTACACTTTTTTTCTTAGTTTCAAACAAAAACCACTGAGGAATTAATTTAATAGCACGGGACAAATTTTCATGTGACCGACCACACCGAACACTTGACAAAACTGATATTTATAAGCGGCCAGAAAGCCCCGCTATCGGACATCCTTTTTTCGCTAAACCCTGAGGACCTTCCTAATGCATTAGCGAAGGCACAGGAGTTAGAATCGAACTATCAAAGAGCAAGACTTGCTCAATATTATTTTGAAGGGAAAAAGAAAATCATACCCAACAAGGGAAAGGTACCTTACCAACAAAATAACCAAGGCCCTTCCACGTCAAAAAATAATAGGGAAAACAATTTGCGTTTCCCCGAAACTAACAAACAAAGGGGTTATTTCAAACCCCAAGAAAAAAACCAAACGCCTGAACCAATGGAGATAGACTCCGTTTCGGCAAACCTAATTGGGCGAAACCCCAACGATAATAATATCAAACGCCCTCGAGATGGCGAACAATCTCAACAGCCTCAAAATAAATCACAAAGGCGGCACAATGTGGAAGAGGAACAAGTCGAAACTCCTCGAGCAAATAATCTAAAATCATTTTTTAGATTAAACAAGGTAGGGCTTCCCTACTTATACAAAACTGATCGGGAATCCGGTCAGAAATTAAAGTTGCTACTTGACACAGGAGCAACAGCCTCCTATATAAGGGAAAGCATCTATGGCAATAAAAAACAACTTGCCATTCCAAAACGCGTCAAGACCATTAATGGCTTTACTCGTATTACAGGTTATCAAGATATAACGTTATTTGGTATCAAAGGAAGAATTTAGAAACCGATGTCATAATCGGTTGTAATATTTAAAAAAAAATTAATGCGGTCATAGATCTAAAGAACATGAACCTAGCATAAAAACATAAAAAAGAAACCATATTTTTTGACAATTGCGGAAACAATCCGCAAACCGAATCAATAAAAGACTGCGAACGAAGCAGCATTCTTTGGTAAGAAAAACCCTTTAAAAAATCAAAAATTTCTCTGGGATTAAATGATCCTGAAGACGCCGCCGTCGATATTTCCGGCATATTAAAGAATAAACTAACTTTGGGACATAAAGTTCCTAAAGACGCCGCCGTTGATATTTCCGGCATATTAAAAAATACAACTTCTTTGGGACATAAAGATCCTGAAAACGCCGCCGTTGATATTTCCGGCACATTAAAAAATAAAACTTCTTGGGGACATAAAGTTCCTAAAGACGCCGCCGTAGAAATTTCCGGCAAACCAAAAAATAAAAATTCTTGGAAAACCGAGAATGCCGAAACCATCGTCGATACATTAATCGACAATCAATTAATATATTTATCAATGGAATCATTGAATTCCGACAAAAACGATAAAAGGGTTGGGGACAACCATGAACAAACTATAAAGGAAACAGACACGCTCAGAGAGGCGATTGTTTCCAAAATCAAAAAAGAACCGTCTGACATATATAAACTAGGCACTACAAGAATAGAGATCCACAACAATATAGAATCTGATGACGACTTATCCATCACAGAGACCCAACATTCAGCTAAAACCAGCTATAGGGAAGTTATTCCTATTACAAAAAAAACCATTAAATCAGTTTAAACAACAGTTGATGTTGTTACATGTTCCAACAAACAAAGTAACGATCCACGAAAAACTAAACTCCTTTGGCAACACTCGTCATTTAATCGAATTCAACAATATCGACAATCTATTCGAAATATTAAAACAGTACATTCTACCCAACATTATCACGGGCATTTATTGCACTGAGGAAGATCTCTTCCTTATACAAACCAAACTAAAAGAAACATTTACAAACAAGTTTCTCTTCACAAAAAATTTTCCAATGGACATCTACAATAGGGAAGACCAAACAAACATTATACAACAAACTCACGAACGAGCCCATAAAGGCTATGATGAAAACGCGAGTCAAATAAATCGACTTTACTACTGGCCCAACATGTCGGACCAAATAAAACAGTTTATTAGGAATTGTGAAATCTGTAACAAGAACAAATATAATCGACACCCACAAAAAATTCCTATAGGAGAAGCACCAATTCCACAAAAGGAAGGTGAACAACTACACCTTGACGTATTTTACGCACAAAAATTGAAATTCATCAGATGTATCGACGCATATTCAAAGTACTTGGTCATTAAACAAATAGACAACAAATCAAATATCGAAATAAAAGTACTTGAACTTCTTCAACATTTTCCAGAAGTCAAATCAATAATGATTGACAATGAACCAAGTTTCTCTTCGGCTCAATTTAAATCAATAATGCAACGCTCAGGCATATCATTATTTTTTAGTGACCCTAGGCATAGCGTATCAAACGAACAAATCGAAAGAGCCCATTCCACCATAGTGGAAATTGGAAGGTGTATTCAAGAAGAATACCAACTACTGGATTACGCTGAAATAATCCTAAAAGCGGTCCAAGAATACAATAAAAGTATTCATTCCACCATTAATGAGAAACCAATAGATATTCTCTATAATAAAAAGGTTCACGACAACATTCCAGAATTACTAAAACAAGCACAGCAAAAATTAATTGCATTCCACAACGCTAACAGAATTTGTACAACCTACAAGGCAGGGGACACAATATATGAAAAAATCATAGGCGAAAGAAACAAATTAAAGCCTAGATATAAAAAACAAACAGTAAAAGAAGACTTAGGAAACAAATTAATATCTTTCATTACAGCATGATGCTGCTCATATTCCTACTAGTTACATTCGCACTCGTACGAACAGAATATATTAACTA
Organism: Phortica okadai; assembly: GCA_034638295.1. Lineage (NCBI taxonomy): Eukaryota > Metazoa > Arthropoda > Insecta > Diptera > Drosophilidae > Phortica > Phortica okadai. Next base: position 18,081,371 of record CM067852.1, read on the forward strand.
CAGTACTAACGAGTACCTGCTTCTGCAGGACAACGATGTTTTCACTTATGAAAACTATGGCGATGTTTTCCACATCACAAACTTTACTTACTACACGAACATATACAACGAAGAATACAGACATTTTATGGTCCACGACGGTATAAGAGACTGGGAAATAACTCTTGAATTAAATCTTATCAAAGGACTATTACAAGAACTTACTACAAACAGACAAAAGAGAGGAATTAACGAAATAGGCACCATATGGAAATGGATATCTGGGACACCAGACCACGACGATTTCCTTACAGTAAGCAACAAAATAAACGACTTAATAGAAAACAGCAATAAACAATTTGTTATGAATTCAAAAATTTTTCTGCATATTAAACAACTAACTGAATTATTAAACAACGCCGTTCAAAATAAAGGAAACACTGACTTGAACATACGAAGATACAGATTAAAACTAATCAGTATCGATTTACAGAACATACTTGACACATTTACTTTATCCAAAGCAAACATACTAAACCCCAAAATACTAAATAACAATGACAGAGAAGAAATACTAAAGAATGAAAAAATGAACATAACACTGACGGACTTACTGGACGTATCACGTTTCTTAATACTAAAAAAAATGACTTAATAGTCGTCTATTTCAACTATCCTATTATTACTAACACATGTCAATCTTATATAACACGTGCTATAGCCAAGAAAAACGGAAAACTCATAATAAATGATAGAATTTTAAAATGCAACACAGCATATTACCAAATGAGTAATTTCAAAAAAGAAATATACAACAGCTATGCCAAAATAAATAAAAACCAAAATTGCTTCACGATGTTGCTTAATAATGAAAAACCTAATTGTACAATAATTAAGGAAAAATACAAAAAAATAGACGAAATTAAAGAAGGCGCTATTCTTATCTCAGGGAACAATATTGTAAATGAGACTAACTTAAACGGCACATTTCTGATATTATTCAACTACTCTGTAATAATTAACAATGAGACTTTTGTAAACCGAAAAATCAAAGTATTAAACCATGTAAAACAAGGACAGTATAAAGAATACTTCATTGAAAATTATATAGAAACAAACATTACCGAACTAAAATTCGAAAACATAAATCTGTTACAAAAATTAATCACAGAAACTCCATCGGAAGCAAAGTATTATATAATGATTGTAACTATTTTAATACTATTTTTTTTATTATACTACTTTGTCAATATAATCCATAGATTTAAGAAAAGACAAAAATACCTAGAAAATAAGAATCAGGAATTCTTGTACAACACACTTTCTCAACAAATCCAAAAGTTGATGAATCGGGACGATTCATCTTAAGAAGGGAGGAGTTAACGTATGCCGCAAGCGCGCCAAAGTTGACACATTTCTTTGTCACTTCGGTGCCACACTTTCGGTGCCACCCTCTTGGTGCCGCACCGTATCTTAAACACTTTAACCTCAAATCATGAGTTCGAGAGCTAGAGCTACAGTTCTTGTTTACGAATCTGAGCAATGCGATCCGCGTAGCTGACACATTGCTTTAACACTTTTCTAGAGCTCGAGCTAATTAAGTCTTTCTATGGGACACTTCTTCACCAACAAAAGGTAAACAGTTTCTCTTATTTACAAATCTGAGCAATGCGATCCGCGTAGCTGACACATTGCTCTAACACTTTCCTATTAGCGATCAGCGACCAAGCGATCCGATATCAAAGGGCTATTCCAGCTCACGCTTTGTTTACAAAACAAAGCAATGCGATCCGCGTAGCTGACACATTGCTTTGACACTTAACCATTAGCGTGTCGCGGGCAAGCGCTCTCCCAAATATGCTGAGTCGCGATCAAGCGCTCTCTCAATCCTTCTTTCTATTGTGTAATCTAACGCTTCCATCAAGTTAGAACTCAAGTGTGGTACAATTGATAACATTACATAATTCCTAAGAGCTAACTATTTGCTAATGCAAATCAGTATATAAACATAAGCCAAAATAATTTGGGAGTAGGCTTATCTCTAACCACGACGCGGTCGGTTGTAATGTCCTCATACAAAACCTAAATAAAAATAAATGTATTAACCAAATTCTCCAACGAATTTATTTAATTTACATACAGACAGACAGACAGACAGATCGAAAGACAGACAGACGGACAGACGGACATGGCTAAATCAACTCGTCCTCATCAAGAATATATATACTTTATATAGTCGGAAATTAATATTTCGATCTGTTCCAAACTCCGTGACAAAGTTAATATACTATTTCACATACGTGAAAAGTATAAAAATAAAGATGCTTAGGTTTTGCACAGTACTGTATGGGCGGCATTTTATTCAGAATTAATAGTTTTTTACATGCATAAAAAATTCGTTGAATTTTTTCCCATTAAATACTAGAATTATAGAAAAGTACTTTTTATCCTTCGACCGACTTCTTCGACTAAGAGCTCGATGGAAAACTTATCAGTTCCTCTTTCAGATGGCATTAACTTATTTCACGAAAAGTCATAAGAAATACAATTTTTTTGATCAAAACTAAAATATCCTCGAAATCATAGAAAAACAAGTACCTTCTCAGACGAAAATATGCCTTATCTAATAAGAGACATTTAAATTTTTTTAATTGCATATACAGTACTGTGCAAAACCTAAGCAACTTTATTTTCTCTCATAAAGAAAGTTACCTAGAACTCCTAAAAAATATTCCCGGTGAGCCACAAATGGATTTATTTATACATTGATATGTCCCCTCAAAATCCCCCAAATCCAAAATATCCTCGAAATCATTGAAAAACAAGTACCTTCTCAGACGAAAAAATGCCTTATCTAATAAGAGACATTTAAATTTTTTTAATTGCATAAATGGGCGGCATTTTATTCAGAATTAATAGTTTTTACATGGACAAAAAATGCGTTTAATTTTTTCCCATTAAATACTAGATATAGAAAAGCACTTTGCGAAAAGGATCGGCAGTAGAACGGAAACGTGTTGACCACCGATTAGTTTTTTGCTAATAACTCTTGCATCCTTCGACCGACTTCTTCGACTAAGAGCTGGATGGAAAGTTTATCTGTTCTTCTTTCAGATGGCATTAACATATTTTACGAAAAGTCATAAGAAATAAAATTTTTTTGATCAAAACTAAAATATCCTCGAAATCATTGAAGAAGAAGTACCTTAACAGACGAAAATATGCCTTATCTAATAAGAGACATTTAAATTTTTTTAATTGCATAAATGGGTGGCATTTTATTCAGAATTAATATTTTTTTACATGGACAAAAAATTCGTTTAATTTCGTTTAATTAATACTAGAATTACAGAAAAGTACTTTGCGAAAAGAATCGGCATTAGGACGGAAAAGTGTTGACCACCGATTAGTTTTTTGCTAATAACTCTTGCATCCTTCGACCGACTTCTGCGACTAAGAGCTCGATGGAAAGCTTATCTGTTCTTCTTTCAGATGGCATTAACATATCTTACGAAAAGTCTTAAGAAATAAAATTGTTTTGATCAAAACTAAAATATCCTCGAAATCATTGAAGGAGAAGTACCTTATCAGACGAAAATATGCCTTATCTAATAAGAGACATTTAAATTTTTTTAATTGCATAAATGGGTGGCATTTTATTCAGAATTAATAGTTTTTTACAATGACAAATAATTCGTTTAATTTTTTCCCATTTTATACTAGAATTATAGAAAAGTACTTTGCGAAAAAAATCGGGAGTAGGACGGAGCCGTGTTGACCACCGATTAGTTTTTTGCTAATAACTCTTGCATCCTTCGACCGATTTCTTCAACTAAAAGCTCGATGGAAAGCTTATTTGTTCCTCTTGCAGATGGCCTTAACATATTTTACGAAAAGTCGTAAGAAATAAAATTTTTTTGATCAAAACTAAAATATCGTCGAAATCATTGAAGAAGAAGTACCTTATCAGACGAAAATATGCCTTATCCAATAAGAGACATTCAAATTTTTTTAATTGCATAAATGGGCGACATTTTATTTAGAATTAATAGTTTTTTACATGGACAAAAAATTCGTTTAATTTTTTCCCATTTTATACTAGAATTATAGAAAAGTACTTTGCGAAAAGAATCGGCAGTAGGACGGAAACATGTTGAAAACCGATTAGTTTTTTGCTAATAACTCTTGTATCCTTCGACCGACTTCTTCGACTAAGAGCTCGATGGAAAGCTTATCTGTTCTTCTTTCAGATGGCATTAACATATTTTACGAAAAGTCGTAAGATATAAAATTTTTTTGATCAAAACTAAAATATCCTCGAAATCATTGAAGAAGAAGTACCTTATCAAACGAAAATATGTCTTATCTAATAAGAGACATTTAAATTGTGTTAATTGCATAAATGGGCGACATTTTATTTAGAATTAATAGTTTTTTACATGGACAAAAAATTCGTTTAATTTTTTTCCATTAAATACTAGAATTACAGAAAAGTACTTTGCGAAAAAAATCGGCAGTAGGACGGAGCCGTGTTGACCACCGATTAGTTTTTTGCTAATAACTCTTGCATCCTTCGACCGACTTCTTCGACTAAAAGCTCGATGGAAAGCTTATCTGTTCCTCTTTCAAATGGTATTAACATATTTTACGAAAAGTCATAAGAAATAAAGTTTTTTTGATCAAAACTAAAATATCGTCGAAATCATTGAAGAAGAAGTACCTTATCAAACGAAAATATGTCTTATCTAATAAGAGACATTTAAATAGTTTAAATTGCATAATGGGCGGCATTTTATTCAGAATTAATAGTTTTTTACATGGACAAAAAATTCGTTTAATTTTTTCCCATTAAATACTAGAATTATAGAAAAGTACTTTGCGAAAAGAATCGGCAGTAGGACGGAAACGTGTTGAACACCGATTAGTTTTTTGCTAATAACTCTTGCATCCTTCGACCGACTTCTTCGACTAAGAGCTCGATGGAAAGCTTATCTGTTCCTCTTTCAAATGGTATTAACATATTTTACGAAAAGTCATAAGAAATAAAATTTTTTTGATCAAAACTAAAATATCCTCGAAATCATTGAAGAAGAAGTACCTTATAGACGAAAATATGCCTTATCTAATAAGAGACATTTAAATTTTTTTAATTTCATAAATGGGCGGCATTTTATTCAGAATTAATAGTTTTTTACATGGACAAAAAATTCGTTAAATTTTTTTCCATTAAATACTAGAATTATAGAAAAGTCCTTTGCGAAACGAATCGGCAGTATGACGGAATCGTGTTGACTACCGAATAGTTTTTTGCTAATAACTCTTGCATCCTTCAACCGACTTCTTCGACTAAGAGCTCGATGGAAAGCTTATCTGTCCCTCTTTCAATTGGTATTAACATATTTTACGAAAAGTCATAAGAAATAATATTTTTTTGATCAAAACTAAAATATCCTCGAAATCATTGAAGAAGAAGTACCTTATCAGACGAAAATATGCCTTATCTAATAAGAGACATTTAAATTTTTTTAATTGCATAAATGGGCGGCATTTTATTCAGAATTAATAGTTTTTTACATGGACAAAAAATTCGTTTAATTTTTTTCCATTAAATACTAGAATTATAGAAAAGTACTTTGCGAAAAAAATCGGCAGTATGACGGAGCCGTGTTGACCACCGATTAGTTTTTTGCTAATAACTCTTGCATCCTTCGACCGACTTCTTTGACTAAGAGCTCGATGGAAAGCTTATTTATTCCTCTTGCAGATGGCATTAACATATTTTACGAAAAGTCGTAAGAAATAAAATTTTTTTGATCAAAACTAAAATATCCTCAAAATCATTGAAGAAGAAGTACCTTATCAGACGAAAATATGCCTTATCTAATAAGAGACATTTAAATTTATTTAATTGCATAAATAGGCGGCATTTTATTCAGAATAAATAGTTTTTTACATGGACAAAAAATTCGTTTAATTTTTTCCCATTAAATACTAGAATTATAGAAAAGTCCTTTGCGAAACGAATTGGCAGTAGGACGGAATCGTGTTCACCACCGAATAGTTTTTTGCTAATAACTCTTGCATCCTTCGACCGACTTCTTCGACTAAGAACTCGATGGAAAGCTTATCTGTTCGTTTTTCAGATGGCATTAACATATTTTACGAAAAGTCGTAAGAAATAAAATTGTTTTGATCAAAACTAAAATATCCTCGAAAACATTGAAGAAGAAGTACCTTATCAGACGAAAATATGCCTTATCTAATAAGAGACATTTAAATTTTTTTAATTGCATAAATAGGCGGCATTTTATTCAGAATAAATAGTTTTTTACATGGACAAAAAATTCGTTTAATTTTTTCCCATTAAATACTAGAATTATAGAAAAGTCCTTTGCGAAACGAATCGGCAGTAGGACGGAATCGTGTTGACCACCGAATAGTTTTTTGCTAATAACTCTTGCATCCTTCGACCGACTTCTTCGACTAAGAGCTCGATGGAAAGCTTATCTGTTCGTTTATCAGATGGCATTAACATATTTTACGAAAAGTCGTAAGAAATAAAATTGTTTTGATCAAAACTAAAATATCCTCAAAATCATTGAAGAAGAAGTACCTTATCAGACGAAAATATGCCTTATCTAATAAGAGACATTTAAATTTTTTTAATTGCATAAATGGGCGGCATTTTATTCAGAATTAATAGTTTTTTACATGGACAAAAAATTCGTTTAATTTTTTTCCATTAAATACTAGAATTATAGAAAAGTACTTTGCGAAAAAAATCGGCAGTATGACGGAGCCGTGTTGACCACCGATTAGTTTTTTGCTAATAACTCTTGCATCCTTCGACCGACTTCTTTGACTAAGAGCTCGATGGAAAGCTTATTTATTCCTCTTGCAGATGGCATTAACATATTTTACGAAAAGTCGTAAGAAATAAAATTTTTTTGATCAAAACTAAAATATCCCCAAAATCATTGAAGAAGAAGTACCTTATCAGACGAAAATATGCTTTATCTAATAAGAGACATTTAAATTTATTTAATTGCATAAATAGGCGGCATTTTATTCAGAATAAATAGTTTTTTACATGGACAAAAAATTCTTTTAATTTTTTCCCATTAAATACTAGAATTATAGAAAAGTCCTTTGCGAAACGAATCGGCAGTAGGACGGAATCGTGTTGACCACCGAATAGTTTTTTGCTAATAACTCTTGCATCCTTCGACCGACTTCTTCGACTAAGAACTCGATGGAAAGCTTATCTGTTCGTTTTTCCGATGGCATTAACATATTTTACGAAAAGTCGTAAGAAATAAAATTGTTTGGATCAAAACTAAAATATCCTCGAAATCATTGAAGAAGAAGTACCTTATCAAACGAAAATATGTCTTATCTAATAAGAGACATTTAAATTTTTTTAATTGCATAAATGGGTGGCATTTTATTCAGAATTAATAGTTTTTTACATGGACAAAAAATTCGTTTAATTTTTTTCCATTAAATACTAGAATTATAGAAAAGTACTTTGTGAAAAAAATCGGCAGTAGGACGGAATCGTGTTGACCACCGATTAGTTTTTTGCTAATAACTCTTGCATCCTTCGACCGATTTCTCCGACTAAAAGCTCGATGGAAAGCTTATTTGTTCCTCTTGCAGATGGCATTAACATATTTTACGAAAAGTCGTAAGAAATAAAATTTTTTTGATCAAAACTAAAATATCCTCAAAATCATTGAAGAAGAAGTACCTTATCAGACGAAAATATGCCTTATCTAATAAGAGACATTTAAATTTTTTTAATTGCATAAATGGGCGGCATTTTATTCAGAATTAATAGTTTTTTACATGGACAAAAAATTCGTTTAATTTTTTTCCATTAAATACTAGAATTATAGAAAAGTACTTTGCGAAAAAAATCGGCAGTATGACGGAGCCGTGTTGACCACCGATTAGTTTTTTGCTAATAACTCTTGCATCCTTCGACCGACTTCTTCGACTAAGAACTCGATGGAAAGCTTATCTGTTCGTTTTTCAGATGGCATTAACATATTTTACGAAAAGTCGTAAGAAATAAAATTTTTTCGATCAAAACTAAAATATCGTCGAAATCATTGAAGAAGAAGTACCTTATCAGACGAAAATATGCCTTATCCAATAAGAGACATTTAAATTTTTTTAATTGCATAAATGGGCGGCATTTTATTCAGAATTAATGGTTTTTTACATGGACAAAAAATTCGTTAAATTTTTTTCCATTAAATACTAGAATTATAGAAAAGTCCTTTGCGAAACGAATCGGCAGTAGGACGGAATCGTGTTGACCACCGAATAGTTTTTTGCTAATAACTCTTGCATCCTTCGACCGACTTCTTCGACTAAGAGCTCGATGGAAAGCTTATCTGTTCGTTTTTCAGATGGCATTAACATATTTTACGAAAAGTCGTAAGAAATAAAATTGTTTTGATCAAAACTAAAATATCCTCGAAATCATTGAAGAAGAAGTACCTTATCAAACGAAAATATGCCTTATCTAATAAGAGACATTTAAATTTTTTTAATTGCATAAATGGGCTGCATTTTATTCAGAATAAATAGCTTTTTACATGGACAAAAAATTCGTTTAATTTTTTCACATTAAATACTAGAATTATAGAAAAGCACTTTGCGAAAAGAATTGGCAGTAGGACGGAAATGTGTTGACCACCGATTTGTTTTTTGCTAATAACTCTTGCATCCTTCGACCGACTTCTTCGACTAAAAGCTCGATGGTAAGCTTATGTGTTCCTCTTTCAGATGGCATTAACATATTTTACGAAAAGTCATAAGAAATAAAATTTTTTTGATCAAAACTAAATCATCAACCTTATCAGACGAAAATATGCCTTATCTAATAAGAGACATTTAAATTTTTTTAATTGCATAAATGGGTGGCATTTTATTCAGAATTAATATTTTTTTACATGGACAAAAAATTCGTTTAATTTTTTTCCCATTAAATACTAGAATTATAGAAAAGTACTTTGCGAAAAGAATCGGCAGAAGGACGGAATCGTGTTGACCACCGAATAGTTTTTTGCTAATAACTCTTGCATCGTTCGACCGACTTCTTCGACTAAGAACTCGATGGAAAGCTTATCTGTTCGTTTTTCAGATGGCATTAATATATTTTACGAAAAGTCGTAAGAAATAAAATTTTTTTGATCAAAACTAAAATATCCTCGAAATCATTGAAGAAGAAGTACCTTATCAGACGAAAATATGCCTTATCCAATAAGAGACATTTAAATTTTTTTAATTGCATAAATGGGCGGCATTTTATTCAGAATTAATGGTTTTTTACAGGGACAAAAAATTCGTTAAATTTTTTTCCATTAAATACTAGAATTATAGAAAAGTCCTTTGCGAAACGAATCGGCAGTAGGACGGAATCGTGTTGACCACCGAATAGTTTTTTGCTAATAACTCTTGCATCCTTCGACCGACTTCTTCGACTAAGAGCTCGATGGAAAGCTTATCTGTTCGTTTTTCAGATGGCATTAACATATTGTACGAAAAGTCGTAAGAAATAAAATTGTTTTGATCAAAACTAAAATATCCTCGAAATCATTGAAGAAGAAGTACCTTATCAAACGAAAATATGCCTTATCTAATAAGAGACATTTAAATTTTTTTAATTGCATAAATGGGCTGCATTTTATTCAGAATAAATAGTTTTTTACATGGACAAAAAATTCGTTTAATTTTTTCACATTAAATACTAGAATTATAGAAAAGCACTTTGCGAAAATAATTGGCAGTAGGACGGAAATGTGTTGACCACCGATTTGTTTTTTGCTAATAACTCTTGCATCCTTCGACCGACTTCTTCGACTAAAAGCTCGATGGTAAGCTTATGTGTTCCTCTTGCAGATGGCATTAACATATTTTACGAAAAGTCATAAGAAATAAAATTTTTTTGATCAAAACTAAATCATCAACCTTATCAGACGAAAATATGCCTTATCTAATAAGAGACATTTAAATTTTTTTAATTGCATAGATGGGTGGCATTTTATTGAGAATTAATATTTTTTTACATGGACAAAAAATTCGTTTAATTTTTTTCCCATTAAATACTAGAATTATAGAAAAGTACTTTGCGAAAAGAATCGGCAGAAGGACGGAATCGTGTTGACCACCGATTAGTTTTTTGTTAATAACTCTTGCATCCTTCGACTGACTTCTTCGACCAAGAGACATTTAAATTTTTTTAATTCCATAAATGGGCTGCATTTTATTCAGAATTAATAGTTTTTTACATGGACAGAAAATCCATTTAATTTTTTTCCCATTAAATACTAGAATTATAGAAAAGTACTTTGCGAAAAGAATCGGCAGTAGGACGGAATCGTGTTGACCACCGATTAGTTTTTTGCTAATAACTCTTGCATCCTTCGACCGACTTCTTCGACTAAGAGCTCGATGGAAAGCTTATCTGTTCGTTTTTCAGATGGCATTAACATATTTTACGAAAAGTCGTAAGAAATAAAATTGTTTTGATCAAAACTAAAATATCCTCGAAATCATTGAAGAAGAAGTACCTTATCAAACGAAAATATGTCTTATCTAATAAGAGACATTTAAATTTTTTTAATTATATAAATGGGTGGCATTTTATTCAGAATTAATAGTTTGTTACATGGACAAAAAATTCGTTTAATTTTTTTCAATTAAATACTAGAATTATAGAAAAGTACTTTGCGAAACGAATCGGCAGTAGGACGGAATCGTGTTGACCACCGAATAGTTTTTTGCTAATAACTCTTGCATCCTTCGACCGACTTCTTCGACTAAGAGCTCGATGGAAGGCTTATCTGTTCCTCTTTCAAATGGTATTAACATATTTTACGAAAAGTCATAAGAAATAAAATTTTTTTGATCAAAACTAAAATATCCTCGAAATCATTGAAGAAGAAGTACCTTATCAGACGAAAATATGCCTTATCTAATAAGAGACATTTAAATTTTTTTAATTGCATAAATGGGCGGCATTTTATTCAGAATTAATAGTTTTTTACATGGACAAAAAATTCGTTAAATTTTTTTTCCATTAAATACTAGAATTATAGAAAAGTCCTTTGCGAAACGAATCGGCAGTCTGACGGAATCGTGTTGACTACCGAATAGTTTTTTGCTAATAACTCTTGCATCCTTCAACCGACTTCTTCGACTAAGAGCTCGATGGAAAGCTTATCTGTTCCTCTTTCAAATGGTATTAACATATTTTACGAAAAGTCATAAGAAATAAAATTGTTTTGATCAAAACTAAAATATCCTCGAAATAATTGAAGAAGAAGTACCTTATCAGACGAAAATATGCCTTATCTAATAAGAGACATTTAAATTTTTTTAATTGCATAAATGGGCGGCATTTTATTCAGAATTAATAGTTTTTTACATGGACAAAAAATTCGTTAAATTTTTTTCCATTAAATACTAGAATTATAGAAAAGTCCTTTGCGAAACGAATCGGCAGTATGACGGAATCGTGTTGACTACCGAATAGTTTTTTGCTAATAACTCTTGCATCCTTCAACCGACTTCTCCGACTAAAAGCTCGATGGAAAGCTTATTTGTTCCTCTTGCAGATGACATTAACATATTTTACGAAAAGTCGTAAGAAATAAAATTGTTTTGATCAAAACTAAAATATCCTCGAAATCATTGAAGAAGAAGTACCTTATTAGACGAAAATATGCCTTATCTAATAACAGACATTTAAATTTTTTTAATTGCATAAATGGGCGGCATTTTATTCAGAATTAATTTTTTTTTACATGGACAAAAAATTCGTTTAATTTTTTTCCATTAAATACTAGAATTATATAACTCTTGCATCCTTCAACCGACTTCTTCGACTAATAGCTCGATGGAAAGCTTATCTGTTACTCTTTCAAATGGTATTAACATATTTTACGAAAAGTCATAAGAAATAAAATTTTTTTGATCAAAACTTAAATATCCTCGAAATCATTGAAGAAGAAGTACCTTATTAGACGAAAATATGCCTTATCTAATAACAGACATTTAAATTTTTTTAATTGCATAAATGGCCGGCATTTTATTCAGAATTAATAGTTTTTTACATGGACAAAAAATTCGTCAAATTTTTTTCCATTAAATACTAGAATTATAGAAAAGTCCTTTGCGAAATGAATCGGCAGTATGACGGAATCGTGTTGACTACCGAATAGTTTTTTGCTAATAACTCTTGCATCCTTCAACCGACTTCTTCGACTAAGAGCTCGATGGAAAGCTTATCTGTTCCTCTTTCAAATGGTATTAACATATTTTACGAAAAGTCATAAGAAATAAAATTTTTCTGATCAAAACTAAAATATCCTCGAAATCATTGAAGAAGAAGTACCTTATCAGACGAAAATATGCCTTATCTAATAAGAGACATTTAAATTTTTTTAATTGCATAAATGGGCGGCATTTTATTCAGAATTAATAGTTTTTTATATGGACAAAATATTCGTTTAATTTTTTTCCATTAAGTACTAGAATTATAGAAAAGTACTTTGCGAAAAGAATCGGCAGTAGGACGGAAACGTGTTGGCCACCGATTAGTTTTTTGCTAATAACTCTTGCATCCTTCGACCGACTTCTTTGACTAAGAGCTCGATGGAAAGCTTATTGTTCCTCTTGCAGATGGCATTAACATATTTTACGGAAAGTTGTAAGAAATAAAATTTTTTTGATCAAAACTAAAATATCCTCGAAATCATTGAAGAAGGAGTACCTTATCAGACGAAAATATGCCTTATCTAATAAGAGACATTTACATTTTTTAATTGCATGAATGGGCGGCATTTTATTCAGAATTAATAGTTTTTTACATGGACAAAAAATTCGTTTAATTTTTTTCCATTAAATACTAGAATTATAGAAAAGTACTTTGCGAAAAGAATCGGCAGTAAGACAGATTCGTGTTGACCACCGATTAATTTTTTGCTAATAACTCTTGTATCCTTCGACCGACTTCTTCGACTAAGAGCTCGATGAAAAGCTTATCTGTTCCTCTTTCAGATGGCATTAACCTATTTTACGAAAAGTCATAAAAAATAACATTTTTTTGATCAAAACTAAAATATCCTCGAAATCATTGAAGAAGAAGTACCTTATCAGACGAAAATATGCCTTATCTAATAGGTTAGGTTAGGTTAGGTTCGTCCGCTCGACCTTTTGAGGTCACACATAGACCTAGTGATCCTTAGTGGTACCGGGTATGTTGGAGAAGGCGGACTTGTTCTCACTGAGGTTGCTCGAGGTCTAGCAAGATCTTTGCTCGTTTCACAAATGCCAGTAAATCCTTCAGTGGTTCGGCAGCTGCGTCCCCTAGAGACGCTAGTAGGTGGGCGGCTACATGCGCATTTCTAATGTTATTGATGCCTAGACATTTGCAGATGAGGTGTTCAAGGTCTCTACGACGTTTGGTTCCTTACACTTCCTGCATGTATTGTCGTCAGTGAGGCGTAGTTTGCATGCGTGGGAGGCCGTTAGACAGTGTCCCGTGAGCATCCCTACCATTAGTCTACATTATTTCCTTTGTAGCTTTAATAGGAATGGCGCCAGTTCTTTTGCGTCATGTTTCCTACACATAGTTTTCGTTATTCTGCAGTCTGTTGCTGTCTGCCACCTTGTTTTGTTCTCAAGCATGGCTGCGTCTAACACTCTGCCGTATAGGGCTTGTAATGTTATATTGATAGCCTCTATTCTGTCGTTAGATAGTTTAGTACCAGATATGGCAAGACAGTCTGTTACCCTCTATGCCCCGGTGGCTTGGAATCCAGTAGATGCGCACCTGTTTTGAGGCACAAAGAAAATCTAATGCTACCCTGGTTGCCAGGACATCTTGGGATCTGATAATGGGAGTCTGCATGGCTTTAATGGCCGCTGGCTATCTACGAATATGTTGATTAGTTCTGTTGTGGAGCTAATTGCTTGGGCTTCTTCTGCAGCTTTCTTAATGGCGAACACCTCCGCTTGGAAGATGCTGCAGAAGTCTGGCAGTTTGAATGCCTTTTCTATACTCGGTGTCGCGCAGAAAACCGCGGCACCCACCCCTGATTGCATCTTTGAGCCATCTGTGTAGATGTTTATCGCATTCTGTGCTATACCCTCTTGCCAGTCATCCGAGTCTAGTTTGACTGGTACTTGAGCCATGTGCATATTAGCACATCCGAGTCCCATGAGTATTTTGCTGTGCCCAAAGGGATGGGCTTTTAACAGGCCTACAGCAGAGTGACGGTACGCAGTCTTCCGTGCTTGTAGGCGTGCCTGTATGTCCAATGGGAAGATTCCTATTAGTCTTTCCAATGCTTTGGTGGGAGTGGATCTTAGCGCTCCCGTCACGCACAGAAGTGCCTGTCGTTGTGTGCGCTCTAGCTTCAATAAATATGTGGATTTGGTGGTTGCTTGCCACCAGACCAATATGCCGTAGAGAAGTATTGGTCGCATGACTGAGATGTATATCCAATGCATTAGTCTGGGTGACAGGCCCCAAGTACGGCCCAGCATCTTCTGGGATGCATAGAGCGCATTTGTTGCCTTTACTACCCTTTCCTCTACATTGAGCCTCCAGCTCAGCTTGCTATCCAATACCACTCCGAGATACTTGACCTTGTTTTTTGGCTCGAGGCATGTACCACCTATTCCAGGGGGTATCCAATTCGGAACCTTGTATCTCTTGGTAAAGAGAATGAGGTCCGTTTTGCCTGCATTGATATTGAGTCCGACCCCTCTGCCCATCTCAGTATTCTTTTTAGTGTGGCGTCCATGATCGAGCTGATAATTGATGGACATTTCCCTGTGATAATTACGCTTATGTCATCCGCATAGGCGGTTATCTTGGGAGCTTCGTTCTTAAATTGTTTGAGCATTTCATCCACCACTAGGTTCCATAGTAGTGGTGAGAGGACACCTCCCTGCGGTGTTCCCCTGTGTGCTACCTTAGTTATACGGGATATGCCCCATTCGGCACAAACTCTTCTGCAGTTCAGTAATCTGCTAATCCACGAATTTATCGCTATGTGGGTGCTGTTGGCACCTAAGCATCTTATTATCGCGGATGTTGCCACGTTATTAAATGCCCCGGATATATCAAGGAAGGCGCCTAGCGCGTATTCTTTGTGTTGTAGTGCGCTTTCTATGTTGGTAACCAGACTGTGGAGTGCAGTTTCTACTGATTTACCCTTAATGTAGGCTGTTGATTCTTTTCGATATTAAGATCTGAACTCTCTTTGATCTGGAGGTCTAGCAGCTTCTCGAGCGTCTTTAGCAGGAAAGAGGTGAGGCTGATGGGCCTGAAATCCTTGGGCAGCATGTGACTGCACTTACCCGCTTTGGGTAAGAACACTACACGGGCCGTTCTCTAGGCTACAGGCACATAGCTCCACCTCAGGCATGCTTCGTACACTAGTTTCAGCCATGGGATTGTTTTTTGTTTGGTCTTTTGCAGCATTGCTGGAAAGATGCCATCTGGTCCAGGGGACTTATAACTCTCGAAGGAGTCAATAGCCCATTTGATTTTATCCACCGTTATCATGTCAGTGGGTATCATATTTTCTTGCGTAGGATTTTCCAGTCGAGTCTGTTCATCGACATCGGTGCAACCTGGGAAGTGAGCATCCAAAAGTGTGGGAAGTGGGAAGCTGCTGCTTCCCGTCCACCTTCCGTCTTGTTTTTTAATTTCGCTTTGAATGGCTGGCTGACTTGCAAGCAGTTTCCTGAGCCTAGCAATTTCGGTTATCTTCTCCAACCCTTCACAAATGTCCTCCAAGATTCTCGCTTTGATTTACGTACTTCTTTTTTGAAGTTACGCAACCTGATCTTATATTCGTCCCAGGTCATGTCATCATTCGCCTGTTTAGCCAGTTTAAAGACCTCTTTGAGGTCTAATCTTTGCGTTTTCAGCTCTGGGTTCCACCATGGTGGGGTGGCTTTCTGCTTCGGTTTCGTCGGTCTACAGGACCTTCGGTACGCATCGTTTAGGTTTCCCGTTATAATCTCAAGGGATCGTTCGATGTCTCCCGTCGATTCTATGTTAATGGGAGTAGTTAGTTTACTACCGGCTACTTTAGTGAACTTTTCCCAGTTTGTATTCCGGGGGTTTCTATAAATGCGGTCAAGGATTTTATGGCTGAAGTTAATATAAAAATTCAAGTATTTATGATCTGAGAAGGAGGGTCTGCTGAAAACTCTCCAATCTTCTGCTCTACTTTCGTAGCTATTTAGCAGTGTAAGGTCAAGGACGTTAGCCGAAGTGTGTCCAACATATGTTGGCTCCTCACCTCTGTTTGCTATGTCTATGTTATTTAGTAGAATATATTGTAATAACGACTCACCCCTTTCATTGATGTCTTTACTGCCCCACACTGTATGGTGTGCGTTGGTGTCAGTGCTTGTGATGAGCGGTTGGCCTTTGCTGCCTGTTTCAGCCAATAGCCTTCTCCACTCATTTGGCGGTGCCTCTACTTCGTGTGCCATATTACAGGATGCCAGAATCAATTTCTCGTCCTTGCTGTTCTCAATGGCAACAACTGTGAGGTCATCGGTGCTGTAATTGGACATTAAGTAAGAATGCATACCTTTTCTAGTTAGAATGGCCGTTCTGTTCTTACTTTTTGAAGTCGGGTAAAAGAGATTATAGTTTGGTGACTTTAGGCCAGAAACCTTGTTCCCCGAGGCCAGCCAAGGTTCCTGGACCAAAGCTACGTCGGCGGGCCCTTCCTCCAGTGTTAAAAGGAGCTCCGCCGACGCCAGTTTGCTTTTATGTAGATTTAGCTGGAGGACCCTGAGCATCGTCTGTTAGCACATCCCTCTCTAGCGGCTCGACAACAAGTGTCTTGTCGCCCTCTTCATCATCTTCCATTTCGATGGACAGACCCCTGGCGGCTTCGGACACGGCTTCTAGGCCGAGGTCTCGTTCCACCTCCCCTGTTTGGAGCGTGTTTTCGTTGTTGTCGTCGGGCTGGCGTTTTTTCAGGCGCAGGAATACGTTTCCAACCCCCCATGCCATTTTCCCTCGCCTTTCGTACAACATGTCTTCTGCCTCTTTGTTCAGCTGCAGAATCATGCACTGTCCCTTGTCTTCCGGTTTGAAGACACGCAGGACCTTCCAGCTGTCGGTTGGCACATCTGGGTTTTGCCATCTGAGCAGCTTCAGCGCTTGCTCTTGTGGAACGACCCTTGGGAAGAGAACCTTGGCCTTCGGCACGGACGGAATACAAGTTCTATCCACTACCTGCAGCTTGGTTCCCTCCCTAGCGCCACGGTCAGGTGATTTCTCCCCACATCACTGACCCTAGCGCCTTCCGGTTGGCGTGGCCGTTTACTCGCGGGCATCTCCACCTTCGCACTCTCTTTCGAGCGCTGGCGTTTCTCGGCCAGCTGCTCCTCCAGTTTGTTGGCGTACTTCTCATTCTACGCACGCATGTTCTTATTTTGCGCAAAGAATTGGCGCCCTTCTTCAATTCAACGATCGGCCCACTGCAGCTTACTTATTTCCTCATTGACAGTCACGCATTCCACCGGCGTTTAAACTGACATCCCACTCCCTGTTTGACCTCCTCTCCATCTTTACTCTCCATTTTGAATTATTCATTCGGGGATTCACCCTATAGCGTTTTATGCCTACCGCAAGGCCGGTTTACAGAGTACCTTCTCCGCCCGACTACCATTAGCCAGCACTCCATAGCAGCCTGTTACCAGCCGCCCCCACGAGGAGAGTATAGTCGCACTTTCAACAGTGTATACAGTTACGGCACGCTCACGTATGTGTTGCATGTTGTTACCCCTGTATACCTGCTGACTAACGGCCGCCTTATCTAATAAGAGACATTTAAATTTTTTTAATTGCATAAATGGGCGGCATTTTATTCAGAATTAATAATTTTTTACATGGACAAAAACAAAAAAAAAACCTGTAAGGGCGGTATAGTTGAGTATTCTCAACTATATAATACCCTGTACACACACCTATGTTGATAACACGTTAAACATTCGCCGACAGCAAAAGCAGTGTACCACGATATGGTTTGTGTATTTGCTAATAGTGAGGCAGTGCAATGTTGCCATTAGATGGCGCTTTAGTACGGATTTTGTTACAAAGCATTGCTGCAAAATTTTAGTGTGTTGGTCTTTGCGGGGAAAGTGGTAGTTTGTTGTATGCAGTTTTAAAAAGGTATGTTATCTGAGTTTGCATACAAAATTTCAGCGTTGTATTCTTTATACTTTAGGAGATACAGCAATTTTAAGAAAAAAATGACCTTTTGTTGTGCTCGATGGGCGGGAAGAAATGGGCGTGCCAAAAATTCCTTCAAACTTGATCTAGTGTTCGACCACACGAGTCTATCTTCCAAATTTCAAGTCTCTAGCTTTAATAGTTTTCGCAGTGTTAAGTACGGTTTTTGTTACAAATAGGATAAAGCAGTGTTCAATGCGCAATTTATGCCAAATTTCAACTTGTTTGTCTTTGCGTTGTCACACATCGTTAAAAAGGAAAGTTTGTGGTATGCAGTTTTAAAAAGGTATGCTTACTGAGTTTGCATACAAAATTTCAGCATAGTATCTACTATAGTTTAGGAGACACAGCAATTTTAAGAAAACAACTTCTTGAGGGGAAACGAAGAGGAGGGGGAAAAAATGTGGTATGCAGTTTTGTAGAGCTATACATACTGAGTCTACATACTCATTTTCATGTTTCTAACTCATCCGGTTTTCGAGCTACAGCCTTTTGAAAAAATGGGTGGTGCTCGATGGGCGGGAAGGAGTGGGCGTGGCAAAAAATCCTTCAAACTTGATCTAGCGTTTGACCTCACGAGTCTATCCACCAAATTTCAAGTCTCTAGCTCTTATAGTTTTCGAGAACCATTGGTGAGGACGGACGGACGGACAGACAGGGCTATATCAATTCGTCTTGTCATCCTGATCAAGAATATATATACTTTATAGGGTCCCCCTCCCCTCCTTCTGTGCGTTACATACAAACCGTCTCAAACAAACTTAATATACCCTGATACACAGTGTGTGTACAGGGTATTAAAAATCGTTAAATTTTTTCCCATTAAATACTAGAATTATAGAAAAGTACTTTGCGAAAAGAATCGGCAGTAGAACGGAATCGTGTTGACCACCGATTAGTTTTTTGCTAATAACTCTTGCATCCTTCGACTGACTTCTTCGACCAAGAGCTTGATGGAAAGCTTATCTGTTCCTCTTTTAGATGGCATTTGTGAAAAGTCGTAAGAAATAAAATTTTTTTTATCAAAACTAAAATATCCTCGAAATCATTGAAGAAGAAGTACCTTATCAGACGAAAATGTGCCTTATCTAATAAGAGACATTTAAATTTTTTTAATTGCATAAATGGGCTGCATTTTATTCAGAATTAACAGTTTTTTACATGGACAGAAAATCCGTTTAATTTTTTCCCATTAAATACTAGAATTATAGAAAAGTACTTTGCGAAAAGAATCGGCAGTAGGACGGAAACGTGTTGACCACCGATTTAGTTTCGACTAAGGGCTCGATGGAAAGCTTATCTGTTCCTCTTTCAGATGGCATTAACATATTTTACGAAAAGTCGTTAGAAACAAAATTTTTATGATCAAAACTAAAATATCCTCGAAATCATTGATGAAGAAGTACCTTATCAGACGAAAATATGCTTTATCTAATAAGAGACATTTAAATTTTTTTAAGTGCATAAATGGGTGGCATTTTATTCAGAATTAATATTTTTTTACATGGACAAAAAATTCGTTTAATTTTTTTCCCATTAAATACTAGAATTATAGAAAAGTACTTTGCGAAAAGAATCGGCAGTAGGACGGAATCGTGTTGACCACCGATTAGTTTTTTGCTAATAACTCTTGCATCCTTCGACTGACTTCTTCGACCAAGAGACATTTAAATTTTTTTAATTGCATAAATGGGCGGCATTTTATTCAGAATTAATAGTTTTTTACATGGACAAAAAATTCGTTTAATTTTTTCACATTAAATAACAGAATTATAGAAAAGCACTTTGCGAAAAGAATTGGTAGTAGGACGGAAATGTGTTGACCACCGATTAGTTGTTTGCTAATAACTCTTGCATCCTTCGACCGATTTCTTCGACTAAGAGCTCGATGGAAAACTTATCTGTTCCTCTTTCAGATGGCATTAACATAGTTTACGAAAAGTCATAAGAAATAAAATTTTTTTGATGAAAAACTTATCTGTTCCTCTTTCAGATGGCATTGACATATTTTACGAAAAGTCATAAGAAATAAAATTTTTTTGATCAAAACTAAAATCTCCTCGAAATCATTGAAGAAGAAGTACCTTAGCAGACGAAAATACGCCTTATCTAATCAGAGACATTTACATTTTTTTAATTGCATAAATGGGCTGCACTTTATTCAGAATAAATAGTTTTTGTACATGGACAAAAAATTCGATTAATTTTTTCCCCATTAAATACTAGAATTATAGAAAAGTACTTTGCGAAAAGAATCGGCAGTAGGACGGAAACGTGTTGGCCACCGATTAGTTTTTTGCTAATAACTCTTGCATCCTTCGACCGACTTCTCAAACTAAGAGCTCGATGAAAAACTTATCTGTTCCTCTTTCAGATGGCATTAACATATTTTACGAAAAGTCATAAGAAATAAAATTTTTTTGATCAAACCTGAAATATCCTCGAAATCATTGAAGAAGAAGTACCTTATCACACGAAAATATGCCTTATGTGTGGACTAATAACTCTTGCATCCTTCGACCGACTTCTTCGACTAAGAGCTCGATGGAAAGCTTATCTGTTCCTCTTTCAGATGGCATTAACATATTTTACGAAAAGTCATAAGAAATAAAATTTTTTTGATCAAAACTAAATCATCAACCTTATCAGATTATCTCGGCCAGCTGCTCCTCCAGTTTGTTGGCGTACTTCTCATTCTACGCACGCATGTTCTTATTTTGCGCAAAGAATTGGCGCCCTTCTTCAATTCAACGATCGGCCCACTGCAGCTTACTCATTTCCTCATTGACAGTCACGCATTCCACCGGCGTTTAAACTGACATCCCACTCCCTGTTTGACCTCCTCTCCATCTTTACTCTCCATTTTGAATTATTCATTCGGGGATTCACCCTATAGCGTTTTATGCCTACCGCAAGGCCGGTTTACAGAGTACCTTCTCCGCCCGACTACCATTAGCCAGCACTCCATAGCAGCCTGTTACCAGCCGCCCCCACGAGGAGAGTATAGTCGCACTTTCAACAGTGTATACAGTTACGGCACGCTCACGTATGTGTTGCATGTTGTTACCCCTGTATACCTGCTGACTAACGGCCGCCTTATCTAATAAGAGACATTTAAATTTTTTTAATTGCATAAATGGGCGGCATTTTATTCAGAGTTAATAATTTTTTACATGGACAAAAACAAAAAAAAAACCAGTAAGGGCGGTATAGTTGAGTATTCTCAACTATATAATACCCTGTACACACACCTATGTTGATAACACGTTAAACATTCGCCGACAGCAAAAGCAGTGTACCACGATATGGTTTGTGTATTTGCTAATAGTGAGGCAGTGCAATGTTGCCATTAGATGGCGCTTTAGTACGGATTTTGTTACAAAGCATTGCTGCAAAATTTTAGTGTGTTGGTCTTTGCGGGGAAAGTGGTAGTTTGTTGTATGCAGTTTTAAAAAGGTATGTTATCTGAGTTTGCATACAAAATTTCAGCGTTGTATTCTTTATACTTTAGGAGATACAGCAATTTTAAGAAAAAAATGACCTTTTGTTGTGCTCGATGGGCGGGAAGAAATGGGCGTGCCAAAAATTCCTTCAAACTTGATCTAGTGTTCGACCACACGAGTCTATCTTCCAAATTTCAAGTCTCTAGCTTTAATAGTTTTCGCAGTGTTAAGTACGGTTTTTGTTACAAATAGGATAAAGCAGTGTTCAATGCGCAATTTATGCCAAATTTCAACTTGTTTGTCTTTGCGTTGTCACACATCGTTAAAAAGGAAAGTTTGTGGTATGCAGTTTTAAAAAGGTATGCTTACTGAGTTTGCATACAAAATTTCAGCATAGTATCTATTATAGTTTAGGAGACACAGCAATTTTAAGAAAACAACTTCTTGAGGGGAAACGAAGAGGAGGGGGAAAAAATGTGGTATGCAGTTTTGTAGAGCTATACATACTGAGTCTACATACTCATTTTCATGTTTCTAACTCATCCGGTTTTCGAGCTACAGCCTTTTGAAAAAATGGGTGGTGCTCGATGGGCGGGAAGGAGTGGGCGTGGCAAAAAATCCTTCAAACTTGATCTAGCGTTTGACCTCACGAGTCTATCCACCAAATTTCAAGTCTCTAGCTCTTATAGTTTTCGAGAACCATTGGTGAGGACGGACGGACGGACGGACGGACAGACAGGGCTATATCAATTCGTCTTGTCATCCTGATCAAGAATATATATACTTTATAGGGTCCCCCTCCCCTCCTTCTGTGCGTTACATACAAATTGTCTCAAACAAACTTAATATACCCTGATACACAGTGTGTGTACAGGGTATTAAAAATCGTTAAATTTTTTCCCATTAAATACTAGAATTATAGAAAAGTACTTTGCGAAAAGAATCGGCAGTAGAACGGAATCGTGTTGACCACCGATTAGTTTTTTGCTAATAACTCTTGCATCCTTCGACTGACTTCTTCGACCAAGAGCTTGATGGAAAGCTTATCTGTTCCTCTTTTAGATGGCATTTGTGAAAAGTCGTAAGAAATAAAATTTTTTTTATCAAAACTAAAATATTCTCGAAATCATTGAAGAAGAAGTACCTTATCAGACGAAAATGTGCCTTATCTAATAAGAGACATTTAAATTTTTTCAATTGCATAAATGGGCTGCATTTTATTCAGAATTAACAGTTTTTTACATGGACAGAAAATCCGTTTAATTTTTTCCCATTAAATACTAGAATTATAGAAAAGTACTTTGCGAAAAGAATCGGCAGTAGGACGGAAACGTGTTGACCACCGATTTAGTTTCGACTAAGGGCTCGATGGAAAGCTTATCTGTTCCTCTTTCAGATGGCATTAACATATTTTACGAAAAGTCGTTAGAAACAAAATTTTTATTATCAAAACTAAAATATCCTCGAAATCATTGATGAAGAAGTACCTTATCAGACGAAAATATGCCTTATCTAATAAGAGACATTTAAATTTTTTTAATTGCATAAATGGGTGGCATTTTATTCAGAATTAATATTTTTTTACATGGACAAAAAATTCGTTTAATTTTTTTCCCATTAAATACTAGAATTATAGAAAAGTACTTTGCGAAAAGAATCGGCAGTAGGACGGAATCGTGTTGACCACCGATTAGTTTTTTGCTAATAACTCTTCCATCCTTCGACTGACTTCTTCGACCAAGAGACATTTAAATTTTTATAATTGCATAAATGGGCGGCATTTTATTCAGAATTAATAGTTTTTTACATGGACAAAAAATTCGTTTAATTTTTTCACATTAAATAAAAGAATTATAGAAAAGCACTTTGCGAAAAGAATTGGTAGTAGGACGGAAATGTGTTGACCACCGATTAGTTTTTTGCTAATAACTCTTGCATCCTTCGACCGATTTCTTCGACTAAGAGCTCGATGGAAAACTTATCTGTTCCTCTTTCAGATGGCATTAACATATTTTACGAAAAGTCATAACAAATAAAATTTTTTTGATGAAAAACTTATCTGTTCCTCTTTCAGATGGCATTGACATATTTTACGAAAAGTCATAAGAAATAAAATTTTTTTGATCAAAACTAAAATGTCCTCGAAATCATTGAAGAAGAAGTACCTTAGCAGACGAAAATACGCCTTATCTAATCAGAGACATTTACATTTTTTTAATTGCATAAATGGGCTGCACTTTATTCAGAATAAATAGTTTTTGTACATGGACAAAAAATTCGATTAATTTTTTCCCCATTAAATACTAGAATTATAGAAAAGTACTTTGCGAAAAGAATCGGCAGTAGGACGGAAACGTGTTGGCCACCGATTAGTTTTTTGCTAATAACTCTTGCATCCTTCGACCGACTTCTCAAACTAAGAGCTCGATGAAAAACTTATCTGTTCCTCTTTCAGATGGCATTGACATATTTTACGAAAAGTCATAAGAAATAAAATTTTTTTGATCAAACCTGAAATATCCTCGAAATCATTGAAGAAGAAGTACCTTATCACACGAAAATATGCCTTATCTAATAAGAGACATTTAAATTTTTTTAATTGCATAAATGGGCTGCATTTTATTCAGAATAAATAGTTTTTTACATGGACAAAAAATTCGTTTAATTTTTTCACATTAAATACTAGAATTATAGAAAAGCACTTTGCGAAAAGAATTGGCAGTAGGACGGAAATGTGTTGACCACCGATTAGTTTTTTGCTAATAACTCTTGCATCCTTCGACCGACTTCTTCGACTAAGAGCTCGATGGAAAGCTTATCTGTTCCTCTTTCAGATGGCATTAACATATGTTACGAAAAGTCATAAAATTTTTTTGATCAAAACTAAATCATCAACCTTATCAGACGAAAATATACCTTATCTAATAAGAGACATTTAAAATTTTTTAATTTCATAAATGGGTGGCATTTTATTCAGAATTAATATTTTTTTACATGGACAAAAAATTCGTTTAATTTTTTTCCCATTAAATACTAGAATTATAGAAAAGTACTTTGCGAAAAGAACCGGCAGTAGGACGGAATCGTGTTGACCACCGATTAGTTTTTTGCTAAAAACTCTTGCATCCTTCGACTGACTTCTTCGACCAAGAGACATTTAAATTTTTTTAATTGCATAAATGGGCTGCATTTTATTCAGAATTAATAGTTTTTTACATGGACAGAAAATCCGTTTAATTTTTTCCCATTAAATACTAGAATTATAGAAAAGTACTTTGCGAAAAAAGTCGGCAGTAGGACGGAAACGTGTTGACCACCGATTAGTTTGGAAAGCTTATCTGTTCCTCTTTCAGATGGCATTAACATACTTTACGAAAAGTCGTAAGAAATAAAATTTTTTTGATCAAAACTTAAATATCCTCGAAATCATTGAAAAAGAAGTACTTTATCAGACGAAAATATGCCTTATCTAATAAGAGACATTTAAATTTTTTTAATTGCATAAATGGGCGGCATTTTATTCAGAAGTAATAGTTTTTTACATGAACAAAAAAATAGAAGAATATATATACTTTATAGGGTCCCCCTCCCCTCCTTCTGTGCGTTACATACAAACCGTCTCAAACAAACTTAATATACCCTGATACACAGTGTGTGTACAGGGAATTAAAAATCGTTAAATTTTTTCCCATTAAATACTAGAATTATAGAAAAGTACTTTGCGAAAAGAATCGGCAGTAGAACGGAATCGTGTTGACCACCGATTAGTTTTTTGCTAATAACTCTTGCATCCTTCGACTGACTTCTTCGACCAAGAGCTTGATGGAAAGCTTATCTGTTCCTCTTTTAGATGGCATTTGTGAAAAGTCGTAAGAAATAAAATTTTTTTTATCAAAACTAAAATATCCTCGAAATCATTGAAGAAGAAGTACCTTATCAGACGAAAATGTGCCTTATCTAATAAGAGACATTTAAATTTTTTTAATTGCATAAATGGGCTGCATTTTATTCAGAATTAACAGTTTTTTACATGGACAGAAAATCCGTTTAATTTTTTCCCATTAAAAACTAGAATTATAGAAAAGTACTTTGCGAAAAGAATCGGCAGTAGGACGGAAACGTGTTGACCACCGATTTAGTTTCGACTAAGGGCTCGATGGAAAGCTTATCTGTTCCTCATTCAGATGGCATTAACATATTTTACGAAAAGTCGTTAGAAACAAAATTTTTATGATCAAAACTAAAATATCCTCGAAATCATTGATGAAGAAGTACCTTATCAGACGAAAATATGCCTTATCTAATAAGAGACATTTAAATTTTTTTAATTGCATAAATGGGTGGCATTTTATTCAGAATTAATATTTTTTTATATGGACAAAAAATTCGTTTAATTTTTTTCCCATTAAATACTAGAATTATAGAAAAGTACTTTGCGAAAAGAATCGGCAGTAGGACGGAATCGTGTTGACCACCGATTAGTTTTTTGCTAATAACTCTTGCATCCTTCGACTGACTTCTTCGACCAAGAGACATTTACATTTTTTTAATTGCATAAATGGGCTGCACTTTATTCAGAATAAATAGTTTTTGTACATGGACAAAAAATTCGATTAAGTTTTTCCCCATTAAATACTAGAATTATAGAAAAGTACTTTGCGAAAAGAATCGGCAGTAGGACGGAAACGTGTTGGCCACCGATTAGTTTTTTGCTAATAACTCTTGCATCCTTCGACCGACTTCTCAAACTAAGAGCTCGATGAAAAACTTATCTGTTCCTCTTTCAGATGGCATTAACATATTTTACGAAAAGTCATAAGAAATAAAATTTTTTTGATCAAACCTGAAATATCCTCGAAATCATTGAAGAAGAAGTACCTTATCACACGAAAATATGCCTTATCTAATAAGAGACATTTAAATTTTTTTAATTGCATAAATGGGCTGCATTTTATTCAGAATAAATAGTTTTTTACATGGACAAAAAATTCGATTAATTTTTTCCCCATTAAATACTAGAATTATAGAAAAGCACTTTGCGAAAAGAATTGGCAGTAGGACGGAAATGTGTTGACCACCGATTAGTTTTTTGCTAATAACTCTTGCATCCTTCGACCGACTTCTTCGACTAAGAGCTCGATGGAAAGCTTATCTGTTCCTCTTTCAGATGGCATTAACATATTTTACGAAAAGTCATAAGAAATAAAATTTTTTTGATCAAAACTAAATCATCAACCTTATCAAACGAAAATATACCTTATCTAATAAGAGACATTTAAATTTTTTTAATTTCATAAATGGGTGGCATTTTATTCAGAATTAATATTTTTTTACATGGACAAAAAATTCGTTTAATTTTTTTCCCATTAAATACTAGAATTATAAAAAAGTACTTTGCGAAAAGAACCGGCAGTAGGACGGAATCGTGTTGACCACCGATTAGTTTTTTGCTAAAAACTCTTGCATCCTTCGACTGACTTCTTCGACCAAGAGACATTTAAATTTTTTTAATTGCATAAGTGGGCTGCATTTTATTCAGAATTAATAGTTTTTTACATGGACAGAAAATCCGTTTAATTTTTTCCCATTAAATACTAGAATTATAGAAAAGTACTTTGCGAAAAAAGTTGGCAGTAGGACGGAAACGTGTTGACCACCGATTAGTTTGGAAAGCTTATCTGTTCCTCTTTCAGATGGCATTAACATACTTTACGAAAAGTCGTAAGAAATAAAATTTGTTTGATCAAAACTAAAATATCCTCGAAATCATTGAAATCATCAACCTTATCAGACGAAAATATGCCTTATCTAATAAGAGACATTTAAATTTTTTTAATTGCATAAATGGGCGGCATTTTATTCAGAAGTAATAGTTTTTTACATGAACAAAAAAATCGTATAATTTTTTTCCCATTAAATACTAGAATTATAGAAAAGTGCTTTGTGAAAAGAATCGGCAGTAGGACGGAATCGTGTTGACCACCGATTAGTTTTTTGCTAATAACTCTTGCATACTTCGACCGACTTCTTAAACTAAGAGCTCGATGAAAAACTTATCTGTTCCTCTTTCAGATGGCATTAACATATTTTACGAAAAGTCATAAGAAATAAAATTTTTTTGATCAAAAATAAAATATCCTCGAAATCATTGAAGAAGAAGTACCTTATCAGACGAAAATATGCCTTATCTAATAAGAGACATTTAAATTTTTTTAATTGCATATATGGGCGGAATTTTATTCAGAATTAATAGTTTTTTACATGGACAAAAAATTCGTTTAAATTTTTCACATTAAATACTAGAATTATAGAAAAGTACTTTGCGAAAAGAATTGGCAGTAGGACGGAAATGTGTTGACCACCGATTAGTTTTTTGCTGATAACCCTTGCATCCTTCGACCGACTTCTTCGACTAAGAGCTCTATGGAAAGCTTATCTGTTCCTCTTTCAGATGGCATTAACATATTTTACGAAAAGTCATAAGAAATAAAATTTTTTTCATCAAAACTAAAATATCCTCGAAATCATTGAAGAAGAAGTACCTTATCAGACGAAAATATGCCTTATCTTATAAGAGACATTTAAATTTTTTTAATTGCATAAATGGGTGGCATTTTATTCAGAATTAATATTTTTTTACATGGACAAAAAATTCGTTTAATTTTTTTCCCATTAAATACTAGAATTATAGAAAAGTACTTTGCGAAAAGAATCGGCAGTAGGACGGAATCGTGTTGACCACCGATTAGTTTTTTGCTAATAACTCTTGCATCCTTCGACCGACTTCTTCGACTAAGAACTCGATGGAAAGCTTATTTGTTCCTCTTGCAGATGGCATTAACATATTTTACGAAAAGTCGTAAGAAATAAAATTTTTTTGATCAAAACTAAAATATCCTCAAAATCATTGAAGAAGAAGTACCTTATCAGACGAAAATATGCCTTATCTAATAAGAGACATTTAAATTTATTTAATTGCATAAATAGGCGGCATTTTATTCAGAATAAAAAGTTTTTTACATGGACAAAAAATTCGTTTAATTTTTTCCCATTAAATACTAGAATTATAGAAAAGTCCTTTGCGAAACGAATCGGCTGTAGGACGGAATCGTGTTGACCACCGAATAGTTTTTTGCTAATTACTCTTGCATCGTTCGACCGACTTCTTCGACTAAGAACTCGATGGAAAGCTTATCTGTTCGTTTTTCAGATGGCATTAACATATTTTACGAAAAGTCGTAAGAAATAAAATTGTTTTGATCAAAACTAAAATATCCTCGAAATCATTGAAGAAGAAGTACCTTATCAGACGAAAATATGCCTTATCTAATAAGAGACATTTAAATTTTTTTAATTGCATAAATGGGCGGCATTTTATTCAGAATAAATAGTTTTTTACATGGACAAAAAATTCGTTTAATTTTTTCCCATTAAATACTAGAATTATAGAAAAGTCCTTTGCGAAACGAATCGGCAGTAGGACGGAATCGTGTTGACCACCGAATAGTTTTTTGCTAATAACTCTTGCATCCTTCGACCGACTTCTTCGACTAAGAGCTCGATGGAAAGCTTATCTGTTCGTTTTTCAGATGGCATTAACATATTTTACGAAAAGTCGTAAGAAATAAAATTGTTTTGATCAAAACTAAAATATCCTCGAAATCATTGAAGAAGAAGTACCTTATCAGACGAAAATATGCCTTATCTAATAAGAGACATTTAAATTTTTTTAATTGCATAAATGGGTGGCATTTTATTCAGAATTAATATTTTTTTACATGGACAAAAAATTCGTTTAATTTTTTTCCCATTAAATACTAGAATTATAGAAAAGTACTTTGCGAAAAGAATCGGCAGAAGGACGGAATCGTGTAGACCACCGATTAGTTTTTTGCTAATAACTCTTGCATTCTTCGACTGACTTCTTCGACCAAGAGACATTTAAATTTTTTTAATTGCATAAATTGGCTGCATTTTATTCAGAAGTAATAGTTTTTTACATGGACAAAAAATTCGTTTAATTTTTTTCCCATTAAATACTAGAATTATAGAAAAGTACTTTGTGACAAAAATCGGCAGAAGGACGGAATCGTGTTGACCACCGATTAGTTTTTTGCTAATAACTCTTGCATCCTTCGACCGACTTCTTAAACTAAGAGCTCGATGAAAAACTTATCTGTTCCTCTTTCAGATGGCATTAACATATTTTACGAAAAGTCATAAGAAACAAAGTTTTTTTGATGAAAAACTTATCTGTTCCTCTTTCAGATGGCATTGACATATTTTACGAAAAGTCATAAGAAATAAAATTTTTTTGATCAAAACTAAATCATCAACCTTATCAGACGAAAATATGCCTTATCTAATAAGAGACATTTAAATTTTTTTAATTGCATAAATGGGCGGCATTTTATTCAGAATTAATAGTTTTTTACATGCACAAAAAATTCGTTTAACTTTTTCCCATTAAATACTAGAATTATAGAAAAGTAATTTGCGAAAAGAATCGGCAGTAGGACGGAATCGTGTTGACCACCGATTAGTTTTTTGCTTATAACTCTTGCATCCTTCGACCGACTTCTTAAACTAAGAGCTCGATGAAAAACTTATCTGTTCCTCTTTCAGATAGCATTAACATATTTTATGAAAAGTCGTAAGAAATAAAATTTTTTTGATCAAAACTGAAATATCCTCGAAATCATTGAAGAAGAAGTACCTTATCAGACGAAAATATGACTTATCTAATAAGAGACATTTAAATTTTTTTAATTGCATAAATGGGCGGCATTTTATTCAGAAGTAATAGTTTTTTACATGGACAAAAAATTCGTATAATTTTTTTCCCATTAAATACTAGAATTATAGAAAAGTACTTTGTGAAAAGAATCGGCAGTAAGAGAGTCGACTAAGAGCTGGATGGAAAGCTTATATGTTCCTTTTTCAGATGGCATTAACATATTTTACGAAAAGTTATAAGAAATAAAATTTTTTTGATGAAAAACTTATCTATTCCTCTTTCAGATGGCATTGACATATTTTACGAAAAGTCATAAGAAATAAAATTTTTTTGATCAAAACTAAAATATCCTCGAAATCATTGAAGAAGAAGTACCTTAGCAGACGAAAATATGCCTTATCTAATAAGAGACATTTAAATTTTTTTAATTGCATAAATGGGCTGCATTTTATTCAGAATAAATAGTTTTTTACATGGACAAAAAATTCGTTTAATTTTTTCACATTAAATACTAGAATTATAGAAAAGCACTTTGCGAAAAGAATTGGCAGTTGGACGGAAATGTGTTGACCACCGATTTGTTTTTTGCTAATAACTCTTGCATCCTTCGACCGACTTCTTCGACTAAAAGCTCGATGGAAAGCTTATGTGTTCCTCTTTCAGATGGCATTAACATATTTTACGAAAAGTCATAAGAAATAAAATTTTTTTGATCAAAACTAAATCATCAACCTTATCAGACGAAAATATGCCTTATCTAATAAGAGACATTTAAATTTTTTTAATTGCATAAATGGGTGGCATTTTATTCAGAATTAATATTTCTTTACATGGACAAAAAATTCGTTTAATTTTTTTCCCATTAAATACTAGAATTATAGAAAAGTACTTTGCGAAAAAAATCGGCAGTAGGACGGAAACGTCTTGACCACCGATTTAGTTTCGACTAAGGGCTCGATGGAAAGCTTATCTGTTCCTCTTTCAGATGGCATTAACATATTTTACGAATAGTCATAAGAAATAGAATTTTTTTTTTGTCAAAACTAAAATATCCTGGAAATCATTGAAATCATCAACCTTATCAGACGAAAATATGCCTTATCTAATAAGAGACATTTCAATTTTTTTAATTGCATAAATGGGCGGCATTTTATTCAGAAGTAATAGTTTTTTACATGGACAAAAAATTCGTTTAATTTTTTTCCCATTAAATACTAGAATTATAGAAAAGTACTTTGTGAAAAAAATCGGCAGAAGGACGGAATCGTGTTGACCACCGATTAGTTTTTTGCTAATAACTCTTGCATCCTTCGACCGACTTCTTAAACTAAGAGCTCGATGAAAAACTTATCTGTTCCTCTTTCAGATGGCATTGACATATTTTACGAAAAGTCATAAGAAATAAAGTTTTTTTGATGAAAAACTTATCTGTTCCTCTTTCAGATGGCATTGACATATTTTACGAAAAGTCATAAGAAATAAAATTTTTTTGATCAAAACTAAAATATCCTCGAAATCATTGAAGAAGAAGTACCTTATCAGACGAAAATATGCCTTATCTAATAAGAGACATTTAAATTTTTTTAATTGCATAAATGGGCGGCATTTTATTCAGAATTAATAGTTATTTACATGAACAAAAAATTCGTTTAATTTTTTCCCATTAAATACTAGAATTATAGAAAAGTGCTTTGTGAAAAAAAATCGGCAGTAGGACGGAATCGTTTTGACCACCGATTAAATTTTTGCAAATAACTCTTGCATCCTTCGACCGACTTCTTCGACTAAGAGCTCGATGGAAAGCTTATATGTTCCTTTTTCAGATGGCATTAACATATTTTACGAAAAGTCATAAGAAATAAAATTTTTTTTATGAAAAACTTATCTGTTCCTCTTTCAGATGGCATTGACATATTTTACGAAAAGTCATAAGAAATAAAATTTTTTTGATCAAAACTAAAATATCCTCGAAATCATTGAAGAAGAAGTACCTTATCAGACGAAAATATGCCTTATCTAATAAGAGACATTTAAATTTTTTTAATTGCATAAATGGGCGGCATTTTATTCAGAATTAATAGTTTTTTACGTGCACAAAAAATTCGTTTAACTTTTTCCCATTAAATACTAGAATTATAGAAAAGTAATTTGCGAAAAGAATCGGCAGTAGGACGGAATCGTGTTGACCACCGATTAGTTTTTTGCTTATAACTCTTGCATCCTTTGACCGACTTCTTAAACTAAGAGCTCGATGAAAAACTTATCTGTTCCTCTTTCAGATAGCATTAACATATTTTATGAAAAGTCGTAAGAAATAAAATTTTTTTGATCAAAACTGAAATATCCTCGAAATCAATAAAGAAGAAGTACCTTATCAGACGAAAATATGACTTATCTAATAAGAGACATTTAAATTTTTTTAATTGCATAAATGGGCGGCATTTTATTCAGAAGTAATAGTTTTTTACATGGACAAAAAATTCGTATAATTTTTTTCCCATTAAATACTAGAATTATAGAAAAGTACTTTGTGAAAAGAATCGGCAGTCAGAGAGTCGACTAAGAGCTCGATGGAAAGCTTATATGTTCCTCTTTCAGATGGCATTGACATATTTTACGAAAAGTCATAAGAAATAAAATTTTTTTGATCAAAACTAAAATATCCTCGAAATCATTGAAGAAGAAGTACCTTAGCAGACGAAAATATGCCTTATCTAATAAGAGACATTTAAATTTTTTTAATTGCATAAATGGGCTGCATTTTATTCAGAATAAATAGTTTTTTACATGGACAAAAAATTCGTTTAATTTTTTCACATTAAATACTAGAATTATAGAAAAGCACTTTGCGAAAAGAATTGGCTGTAGGACGGAAATGTGTTGACCACCGATTTGTTTTTTGCTAATAACTCTTGCATCCTTCGACCGACTTCTTCGACTAAAAGCTCGATGGAAAGCTTATGTGTTCCTCTTTCAGATGGCATTAACATATTTTACGAAAAGTCATAAGAAATAAAATTTTTTTGATCAAAACTAAATCATCAACCTTATCAGACGAAAATATGCCTTATCTAATAAGAGACATTTAAATTTTTTTAATTGCATAAATGGGTGGCATTTTATTCAGAATTAATATTTTTTTACATGGACAAAAAATTCGTTTAATTTTTTTCCCATTAAATACTAGAAGTATAGAAAAGTACTTTGCGAAAAGAATCGGCAGAAGGACGGAATCGTGTTGACCACCGTTTTTTTTTTTGCTAATAACTCTTGCATCCTTCGACTGACTTCTTCGACCAAGAGACATTTAAATTTTTTTAATTGCATAAATGGGCTGCATTTTATTCAGAATTAATAGTTTTTTACATGGACAGAAAATCCGTTTAATTTTTTTCCCATTAAATACCAGAATTAAAGAAAAGTACTTTGCGAAAAGAATCGGCAGTAGGACGGAATCGTGTTGACCACCGATTAGTTTTTTGCTAATAACTCTTGCATCCTTCGACTGACTTCTTCGACCAAGAGACATTTAAATTTTTTTAATTGCATAAATTGGCTGCATTTTATTCAGAATTAATAGTTTTTTACATGGACAGAAAATCCGTTTAATTTTTTTCCCATTAAATACTAGAATTAAAGAAAAGTGCTTTGTGAAAAGAATCGGCAGTAGGACGGAATCGTGTTGACCACCGATTAGTTTTTTGCTAATAACTCTTGCATCCTTCGACCGACTTCTTAAACTAAGAGCTCGATGAAAAACTTATCTGTTCCTCTTTCAGATGGCATTGACATATTTTACGAAAAGTCATAAGAAATAAAGTTTTTTTGATGAAAAACTTATCTGTTCCTCTTTCAGATGGCATTGACATATTTTACGAAAAGTCATAAGAAATAAAATTTTTTTGATCAAAACTAAAATATCGTCGAAATCATTGAAGAAGAAGTACCTTATCAGACGAAAATATGCCTTATCTAATAAGAGACATTTAAATTTTTTTAATTGCATAAATGGGCTGCATTTTTTTCAGAATAAATAGTTTTTTACATGGACAAAAAATTCGATTAATTTTTATCCCATTAAATACTAGAATTATAGAAAAGTACTTTGCGAAAAGAATCGGCAGTAGGACGGAAACGTGTTGGCCACCGATTAGTTTTTTGCAAATAACTCTTGCATCCTTCGACCGACTTCTTCGACTAAGAGCTCGATGGAAAGCTTATATGTTCCTTTTTCAGATGGCATTAACATATTTTACGAAAAGTCATAAGAAATAAAATTTTTTTTATGAAAAACTTATCTGTTCCTCTTTCAGATGGCATTAACATATTTTACGAAAAGTCATAAGAAATAAAATTTTTTTGATCAAAACTAAAATATCCTCGAAATCATTGAAGAAGAAGTACCTTATCAGACGAAAATATGCCTTATCTAATAAGAGACATTTAAATTTTTTTAATTGCATAAATGGGCGGCATTTTATTCAGAATTAATAGTTTTTTACATGGACAAAAAATTCGTTTAATTTTTTCACATTAAATACTAGAATTATAGAAAAGCACTTTGCGAAAAGAATTGGCAGTAGGACGGAAATGTGTTGACCACCGATTAGTTTTTTGCTAATAACTCTTGCATCCTTCGACCGACTTCTTCGACTAAGAGCTCGATGGAAAGCTTATCTGTTCCTCTTTCAGATGGCATTAACGTATTTTACGAAAAGTCATAAGAAATAAAATTTTTTTGATCAAAACTAAATCATTAACCTTATCAGACGAAAATATGCCTTATCTAATAAGAGACATTTAAATTTTTTTAATTGCATAAATGGGTGGCATTTTATTCAGATTTAATATTTTTTTACATGGACAAAAAATTCGTTTAATATTTTTCCCATTAAATATTAGAATTATAGAAAAGTACTTTGCGAAAAGAATCGGCAGTAGGACGAAATCGTGTTGACCACCGATTAGTTTTTTGCTAATAACTCTTGCATCCTTCGACTGACTTCTTCGACCAAGAGACATTTAAATTGTTTTAATTGCATAAATTGGCTGCATTATATTTAGAATTAATAGTTTTTTACATGGACAGAAAATCCGTTTAATTTTTTCCCATTAAAAACTAGAATTATAGAAAAGTACTTTGCGAAAAAAATCGGCAGTAGGACGGAAACGTGTTGACCACCGATTAAGTTTCGACTAAGGGCTCGATGGAAAGCTTATCTGTTCCTCTTTCAGATTTCATTAACATATTTTACGAAAAGTCATAAAAAATAGAATTTTTTTTTATCAAAACTAAAATATGCTCGAAATCATTGAAATCATCAACCTTATCAGACGAAAATATGCCTTATCTAATAAGAGACATTTAATTTTTTTTAGTTGCATAAATGGGCGGCATTTTATTCAGAAGTAATAGTTTTTTACATGAACAAAATTTCGTTTAATTTTTTTCCCATTAAATACTAGAATTATAGAAAAGTACTTTGTGAAAAGAATCGGCAGTAGGACGGAATCGTGTTGACCACCGATTAGTTTTTTGCTAATAACTCTTGCATGCTTCGACCGACTTCTTAAACTAAGAGCTCGATGAAAAACTTATCAGTTCCTCTTTCAGATGGCATTAACATATTTTACGAAAAGTCGTAAGATATAAAATTTTTTTGATCAAAACTAAAATATCCTCGAAATCATTGAAGAAGAAGTAACTTATCAGACGAAAATATGCCTTATCTAATAAGAGTCATTTAATTTTTTTTAATTGCATAAATTTTATTCAGAATTAATAATTTTTTACATGGACAGAAAATTCGTTTAATTTTTTCCCATTAAATACTAAAATTATAGAAAAGTACTTTGCGAAAAGAATCGGCAGTAGGACGGAATCGTGTTGACCACCGATTAGTTTTTTGCTAATAACTCTTGCATCCTTCGATTGACTTCTTTGACCAAGAGACATTTAAATTTTTTTAATTGCATAAATTGTCTGCATTTTATTCAGAATTAATAGTTTTTTACATGGACAGAAAATCCGTTTAATTTTTTCCCATTAAAAACTAGAATTATAGAAAAGTACTTAGCGAAAAAATCGGCAGTAGGACGGAAACGTGTTGACCACCGATTTAGTGTCGACTAAGGGCTCGATGGAAAGCTTATCTGTTCCTCTTTCAGATTGCATTAACATATTTTACGAAAAGTCATAAAAAATAGAATTTTTTTTTTTATCAAAACTAAAATATCCTCGAAATCATTGAAATCATCAACCTTATCAGACGAAAATATGCCTTATCTTATAAGAGACATTTAAATTTTTTTAATGGCATAAATGGGCGGCATTTTATTCAGAAGTAATAGTTTTTTACATGGACAAAATTTCGTTTAATTTTTTTCCCATTAAATACTAGAATTATAGAAAAGTACTTTGTGAAAAGAATCGGCAGTAGGACGGAATCGTGTTGACCACCGATTAGTTTTTTGCTAATAACTCTTGCATGCTTCGACCGACTTCTTAAACTAAGAGCTCGATGAAAAACTTATCTGTTCCTCTTTCAGATGGCATTAACATATTTTACGAAAAGTCGTAAGATATAAAATTTTTTTGATCAAAACTAAAATATCCTCGAAATCATTGAAGAAGAAGTAACTTATCAGACGAAAATATGCCTTATCTAATAAGAGACATTTAAATTTTTTTAATTGCATATATGGGCGGCATTTTATTCAGAATTTATAGTTTTTTACATGGACAAAAAATTCGTTTAATTTTTTCACATTAAATACTAGAATTATAGAAAAGTACTTTGCGAAAAGAATCGGCAGTAGGACGGAAATGTGTTGACCACCGATTAGTTTTTGAAGTGAAACTTCTTTAGCATGGGTGCGATTTGAAACTCGATGAAACGACATGAAAAGAGACACACTATACATTTATATGATTTAGCCTGCGAGAAAATGAAATAGAATATAGAATGACAGTCTGTAGCCATAAACTGAGTAGTCATAAAAAAATTAACAACAACATCATGCTTAGTTGTAGTTTTCGCCTTCCTCTTCAATCGTCACTTTCGCCATCTGGCGCATATGCAACAACAACTAACCTGGCTTGTTTACTCCAAATATTACAACAACTCTTGTTGTTGTTATTTTCGGCATAAGCATGCACCGTTAGGCCGGACAGTGTGGTTGTTGCTAAGTATGACAATGTCTGAGCATATACATTGTGTTTGTTGTTGTCCGCTACTTAGCGTCAACGTCACTAATCAGCTTCATAATATGTACATATATGAGCCGCGAATTCGTCTCCAATTCGCTCTTATGTTGAAACCCGTTCAATTTTGCAATTGGCAATTACCCTTTCCTTTGCTGTGATTTGCAAATGAAAACAATTAATTTACAAATTCAAAAAACTCCAAAAGTGAACTCTAATAATAAATTATATGTGGAATAAATAAAGCCAAGTAGATTCTACACATTGGAGCGTTCGTAGTTAATGTGCCTCTGTTCTTCGGGAGACCCTCTGTACATTTGAATTAGTTCTCCTTTTACGCACTTATGCATTCAAAACTGTACACATTCCAACATGCCCAAATAACATGGTTGGTAAATACATATTTTTGTAAAATTTACTATTTTTACGAGTTTTTTTTAATCATTTCAAATACAGCTTTAGAACTTTATTTAAAGTTATTTCAAGAATTTGATTCGAATGTACTTCTCAATCTTCGAAAATAGATAAAAGCAGATTGATTGTTTTCAGCTCAAAAAATTGGGTTGATTTGGGAAGGGTTTTTTTTTTTAATGCAGATTTATTAATGAAAACATGTAAAATATTGAATTGTTTTAGTGCAGATTAATGGGGAAACCATAAAGTTTATTTCTTGGTACATAATGATTTACAACCACTTAAAATAAGGCTGAATTTAATAAAATCTCTGAGAAAATTGTCAGAGATTTTGTAACGGTGTGAAAATATCTATAAAAGATTTCCCAGACACTTAAATTTCCCTTTTGATTATTTTGAAATCATCGACCTGAAATGTTGCACAGTTCCCCCAATTAAATTACCATAAATCATTAATGAGAGGATAAAAAGCAAATTTACGTCGTTGTATGGAAAACGTTTTTGTTTCTTAATCAATTGACTAGAAACTTCACAGTTAGAGAAGCATAAAAAATATTTTCATAAAAAATTGGGCATGGCAACGCCCACTTATAGCAAAAATTGATAATTTGCATATCTCAGGTATGCAATGAGCTAAAATAATGAAAATTAGTGTATAGGATATTAAGATAAAGAGAAATTCAATCCAGAAAATGGGCGTGGCAAGGCTGAAGACAGCGTCCTTACTGGTTTTTTGGTTCTTTTAAAGAAAGTTTCACTTCGAACACGCGTACTGTGTTGCACGCGATTTTTTTTTCTAATAACTCTTGCATCCTTCGACCGACTTCTTCGACTAAGAGCTCGATGGAAAGCTTATCTGTTCCTCTTTCAGACGGCATTAACATATTTTACGAAAAGTCGTAAGAAATAAAATTTTTTTCATCAAAACTGAAATATCCTCGAAATCATTGAAGAAGAAGTACCTTATGAGGCGAAAATATGCCTTATCTAATAAGAGACATTTAAATTCCTTTAATTGCATAAATGGGCGGCATTTGTATCAAAATTAATAGTTTTTGACATGGACACAAAATTCGTTTAATTTTTTCCCATTAAATACTAGAATTATAGAAAAGTACTTTGCGAAAAGAATCGGCAATAGGTCGGAATCGTGTTGACCACTGATGAGTTAGTTGCTAATAACTCTTACATCTCTTTTTTTTTCATTAACTGCTCCATCCTAATAGTATTCTGTAAAAATTTCAAATCGATCACACGTACAGTTTTTGAGAAAATCGATTGAATGTGAAAAAATTCCCCTTTTTTCCCATTTCTAGTCAAATAACTCGAAAAGTACGCAACTCGCTAACTTATGGTGCATTTTAAATTAAAGCTACATGTTTTAGCTATCTCCTTACAAAATTTCAAGTCGATTAAACGTACAGTTTTCGAGAAAATCGATTGAATGTGAAAAAATTCCCCTTTTTTCCCATTTCTAGTCAAATAACTCGAAAAGTACGCAACTCGCTAACTTATGGTGCATTTTAAATTAAAGCTACATGTTTTAGCTATCTCCTTACAAAATTTCAAGTCGATTAAACGTACAGTTTTCGAGAAAATCGATTGAATGTGTAATAAAGTTAATTTATATTTTTGCATGCGCATACGCATTTACATTCCCGCGCAAATGTGTATACCAAAAGTTTGATCAAAAACAACAAAATATGTATGCACATGCTTTGCGTGTGTAGTTATCTACATAACTAAAATTTCGAAATTTCAGCTTTGCCGTGGCTCAGTGGGTAGAGTGTCTGCTTCGCATGCCAAAGGCCGTGGGTACGAAATGCGTTGTTAAATATTTAATTTTTTTTTTTAACTCGCTAACATGAGACTTTTTTTTTCATTAACTGCTCCATCCCAATAGTATTCTGTAAAAATTTCAAATCGATCACACGTACAGTTTTTGAGCAAATCGATTGAATGTGAAAAAATGCCCCTTTTTTCCCATTTCTAGTCAAATAACTCGAAAAGTACGCAACTCGCTAACTTATGGTGCATTTTAAATTAAAGCTATTTGTTTTAGCTATCTCCTTACAAAATTTCAAGTCGATTAAACGTACAGTTTTCGAGAAAATCCAATTCGAATAAATTGGGAAAATGTAATCATAGCTGTTTGAAAACAATGTGAATAAGAAAAGTTATGTGGCTGTATTTGCAATGTTATTATCTATGTTAACTAGTTTACAATATGCACAAACGTTATTGCAGCTGTAAAACTGCAATATAACCAATGTTCTTCATTGGCCGCTGTTGAAATGCATACGACGGTTGATTGGTACACAGTTTTTATAATGTATAATAAACATTCTCAGGTAGCCATTTTTAATTCATTACTTTCGGAAATTCCGCTAGGCAAATATTTTGTGTGTGTGTTAGTGTGTGTGCGGGTGTTTTTAGGTCCAGGCGATTTTCAAGAATTGATATACCTGTTTGTTTGAGAAGCATATTTATCGTTCGTCAACGAGTCTTCAAAGGATATTGATGGTAAGTACAAAAAAAAATTCTTTTTTGTTTTTAATATTTATTAATTTTTTTTTTTTTTTTACATATAGAAATAATGAATTACACCGTATACATGAACCTTGGGACGCAAGTCTGGAACTACGGTGGTGGACACGACGACGGAGGACGTGGCAGTGGCACCAGGGGACGTGGCACCGGCAGTCGTGGCACCGGCGGTCGTGGCACCTGCAGTCGAGGCACCGGCGGTCGAGGCAATGGCGGTCGAGGTACCAGCGGTAGAGGCACCGGCGGTCGAGGCAATGGCGGCCGTGACAACGCCGGTCGAGGAAAAAGTGGTGGCAACAACAACCCGCCACCAGCAACTCGCAAGAGGAAGCGCACTCGCAAGCGCAAAAACCGATCTGGCCCAGACGCAGCTGCAAATCAGCCAATATCATTGTCGACGACACAGCCAGCACCATTGCCGACGACACAGCCAGCACCAATGCCGACGTCCGAGCCAGCACCAGCCAGCACAACGACCCAGTCACCAGCTCCGCCTCAAGAAGCGCCGATCTCTGTAAGGCTGCTGCCACCACCAACTATACAAGAGATGGAAGAAGACGAGCTTATGCTGATGGACTTGTCCATTTAAAAACAATAATTAAATATTAATAGTTTTATATATGTAACAGTTTTTTTTTTTAATATAAGATAATTTAATTTAACAATTTTGTTTTTCTTAATATAATATATATATCACCAAAAAAGGGAGTGTTTGCTTTCATGAATACCTGTAAAGAAAGAATATTAGTAAATTAGTAAAATGATTATTACCAACAAAAGTAAATTAACTTACATGTGTGTTTGCGTACCACGTCCAATAGGCCACATTTTTATTGCAGGAACAGTTCAATGTTAGCCAGTCATCATTGAGGACCTGTAAATAAAAAGTACTATTAGTTTTTGGTCGTTAAAAAAAAAATGCGCATATATACTTACATGTGTGTTTGCGTACCACGTCCATTAGGCCACATTTTGATTCCAGGAGAAGTCCAATGTTGGTCAGTCATCATTGAGGACCTGTAAATAAGGAGTACTATTGGTTTTTGGTCATTTAAAAAAAAATGCGCATATATACTTACATGTGTGTTTGCGTACCACGTCCATTAGGCCATTGTTTAGTTCTAGGAGCAGTTCAATGTTGGTCAGACACCATTGAGGAACTGTAAAGAGAGAATATTATTAAATTTTGGTCATTTAAAAAAAAAAATGCGCATATATAC
The DNA here is from genome assembly GCA_034638295.1 of Phortica okadai. NCBI lineage: Eukaryota > Metazoa > Arthropoda > Insecta > Diptera > Drosophilidae > Phortica > Phortica okadai. The sequence continues at coordinate 18,123,204 of CM067852.1, forward strand.
TTACATGTGTAAATATTGCCAAAATGAAATGTAGTTTTCCGCACTACCCAAGAGGTACTACACATAGCGCATTACCCATTTTTTTGGCTGGGTTCCCCAATAGGCATATCCACAATTTTTTGCATTATTTGCATTTATTTTCTTCTGTGCATAAAGAACAAAAGAATGTTTGGAATTCATCTTTTATTCTTCGAATGCTATCAGAATTTAATTTGTATTTTTTATGGCATCTTTCACAAATGTAGCGTTCACAATAATCACATTGCAGTTGTTTCTTTAAGCTCGTTAAAGTGCTAGTGCAATGTATGCATACATTTGCCAATGAGTCACCATACTTCAACAATTTGTTTAGAAGGTACTTTCGATAAGAGTTTTGATTTTCAAGATTTATGAAACTCTTTCCCTGTAAGTACCTCTCCACAAATTGGGTGATGAAAACACCACAATTATATGGATCTTGTTGAATATCTTGATCAACTTCGCCAAAAGACATATTCAATTTAGGATAAACTTTTTTTACTATTCCTAAATAATAGTTTGCAAGTTCATCTCTTGTTTTAATATGTCCGAGTGGATCAATTACGTGAATAATTTGTTCATTCACGTTAATGAAAACCACGTTAAAATGACTATTGATGCAATGTGGTATTACAAGATTTGTATAACCATTAATTAAGGCATCTTTAATCAGTGGCAAATTGGTGTAAGTATAATTATCAATTTGGCATGTGATATTTATACTTTTTTGAACTTTGGCTTCATAAATAAATATTGTGACTACTGCGTCAATAATAAAATTGCTGAGCCATTGGTCTTTGAATAAAGTGGCTATATCAGCAATTGAAATATTTACAAGAAACCTGGTAATGCTTTTATGAACTGCCTTAAAAAGGCTATCCAATTTTACACCATAGTAATTATCAAATTTGTTTGAAGGTTTTTGAACCTCTCGGAAACTTAATCCTTTTTTGAAACGACTTTCCATTTTTGGCTTAAATTTTTTTAAACTACTTATTTCTAAATTTGAAATAGATGAAGATGTTTCAAAAGAGTGTTCCACCAATGACTGACTAGTACAAGGTGATTGATCAATCGACTCTTCATCGTGCTTCAATTGGAGTAAAGAAGTCTCGATTAAATCTGACTGATTGTCTAATTCTTCTTTTTTAGACATTTCCTTGACTGTTTCATCAATTACGTCATATGGCTTTAGCAGAGTATCGAAAGTGGACAAAAAAAGACCGTGGCTCAGTCTTTTATTTTTTTTATTCCAACTTTCTTTAAACTCTGTTATTTTTTTTGTAGGATTTAATCCCATAGTTGTGTTTGTAACACGTTTTTTATATTTTTTATTGGTTTGAGCTTTTATAATTGTGCCTGGCACAATTTCTTCCTCAAACTTAAAATTGTATATATTTTTTACTGTCGTAATGTTAGACCTGGAAAATTGTTCGAGTTCACGAACAACTCGTCCTAATTTTTCAGACAAACATTTACACCCAGCGCCACAAAAAAAGCCGCAGTCTAAATATTCACATACTTATATGTTTTCTTGCTTAGGGTCTCTATAAATGTTTTCCGAATTGCCCAATTATTTTTTTTACTGATTGATGGAATATTTGTAAATAAAACTGCATACCAATTTTTATTATATGAATGCTAGTTTTTTTAGAAAAAGATTTTTTTCCAGACCCATATTAATTTTGGTGGCTTTTCATAATTATGACAACTTTAAGAAAAAAAATTATAATAATTTTAATAATGCATTTCCTCAACAAATAATGATTTTGTTCCAAAAGTATACTTAATTTACTATAATCTAATATATATTTTATGTCAAATTAATGTAAATTTTTTTTTTTTTAATTTAAATTAGTATTTTGTAGTACCCCCTTTTGCTTTAATTACACATTTTACCCTATTGGGCATCGAATTGTACAAAGCGCTTAAATATTCCTCAGTGATATCCTCGAACCATACTTTTTCTATCACATTCTTCAATTCTACCATGGTTTTAGGCTTTCTTTTTTTTATTTTCGCAGACATAAGGGCCCAGACATTCTCTATTGGGTTGAGGTCAGGGCTGTTTCCGGGCCAATTTAGGGACTTAATGCCCAATTCTTCCTTCAAAATTGTTATCTTCGTTAATAAGAAGGTCAAAATTAATTAATTAAGTTGTTTTAATAACAAAAGCTCACTGAATAACTTACAGATCGAGCCCGATGGCAAGGTGCTGAATCATCTTGAAAAATAGGATCTTCTTCTTTCTCACTTATTGCCTCAATGCTAGCCACAACTCCACTTAGAATTATATCTCTATATTTTTCCGCGTTCACCATACCCTGCACCATTAAAATTGATTCAGTTTTATATTTAGATATGCATCCCCATATCATAATGTATGGTGAATGCTTCAAGGTTCCCACACAGCAATTTTCCAAATATCGTTCGCCCTTTCTACGGTGCACCATGCAAGAGCCATCGGGTCCAATGAGATTGAATTTGGACTCATCCGAAAATAGGACTCGTGACCATTCGGAATCACTCCAATTTTTTTTTTCCTTGGCCCAGTTTAGCCGATTTTCCTTTATTCTTTTATTTAAGAGTGGCTTTTTTGCAGGTTTCCTTGCCATTAAACCCATTTCATTTAAACGACGTTGAATTGTTCGGGTCGAAACATCCTTTGCAAATTGTTGCCGTACCTCAGATGCTATCTCAGCTGCATTTTTAAAGCGATCCCGCAGGCTCGTTTTCATGATAATACGATCTTCTCGTGCTGTGGTGCATTTTTTCATTCCCGATCCTTGCTTCCTTTCCACTTTACCTGTCTCACGATATTTTTTTAAAAATCGACGCACTGAACTTTCATTATAACCTGTCTGAGCTGCTATTTGACGATTTGGTACATTTTGCTCAGATAATAATAATTCTCTCCTTCTCCCGAATACTCATCTGCTTTCCTTTAGGCATACTTTTAGAGGTGTCTTCAAAAACAAAATTCTAGAAAAAACTATTTTGACAACTGAGCTCTTGAAATGACGAATCTAAGTGAAGAATATATAAGGGAACCCCCCCAAAAAAAAAAATGAGCATAGAACCGCATTTAGGGAAATCCCCCCATAGTGATGGCAAAAATTAATAAATTTTCGAGGTGCGGCTTTTTTTGTGGCGCTGGGTGTATCTTTAAAAACATTATTTTTAATAATGTTAAAGTATGATTCAACAGGTCCGTTACTGACTCTTACATTTGAATCATCAATATAAATACCGATTATGTTTGACCATAATGGTAAAAATGGAATTAGTTTTTTTAAAACATAATTTACCATTTTTGGACAGTAAAAAATATTTTTTGGATATTTCGATGCATTGCTATTATGAATTTGAAGATTAGTTAAAATTCTCTCATATCTTTCACGAAAAGGACTGGCATCCGAAATTTCGTTAAGAGTTAATAAATCTTTTGAATTTTCTTCAAACGATTTATTATATGAAAGAAATTCTTTTTCAAATGCATCAAAATTGTTCTTATTTAAATTATTAAAAACTCCAAAAGCATCATTCACCTGCGGTGTAAAATTCTTGCTTTTGAGTATAAGAACAAGATTTTTAAACCAGTTCTCGCAATCTTCAATTCTGTACAAATTGAAGGGGATCCCTAATGCTTGACGAAGAAATTGTCGGAGTTTGATGTCTTCTAATCCAACAACATTGTCAATATCTTTGCAAATTATTTTAGAATAATGACTGACACAAAATTGCACACAGACAAAAGGCAATTTTTTGCCAGTATTTCCTTTTCGATAAAGGAAATCAAAGCATTTTTCTAAATAAACTGGTAAATGCGACATGTCATTGAATGTTTGCAAAACCGCATTGATTATTGCAAAGCTTACATCAGTCACAATATGTCCGCAAATTGGCCATTTTAAATGCCGTTCTTTGCAAAACGACCTAATCTTTTCAAGGAAGGCAGCAATACTTTTTTGAGTATGATTGGATAATATTGCATCTGCCACTGAAAATACCACTTTAGATTGTGGTAAATGACCGACTATAGAGTACAAAAAAATTCTTTTCGTGACCTTTTGAATAGGTCTTACCACATTTCCCGTTGCATCAATTCTTAATGTATTTTTAATTTCATTAAGAATGAAGTTATTCTGATTGAATAAAAGAGAAAGTTGCTCAGAGCTCCACAAGAAAACTTCCAAGTCAGTGGAGAGTTTTTGAACATAATGTCCATAATTAGATGTATACATTTTATATACATCTATAAATGGATCTGAGTCCTTGTCGTTCACTGCAGCCGCTTCTGATTTTAATTTGCGACAATATGGCAGTGACCTGACATTTTGGTGGCGACCTATTTGTTTTAAAGTTTGGTCTTGTTTATTTGTTTTTGTTTTTTTGTACATTAAGGCTGATTGACCAGCAATTGAACTTTTTTCAATTTGCCTTTCAATGCCTCTACATTGTGCATTTTTTTAATACCAATGGTGTGGGAAATGATACTGCTTGATGAAAATATTGAAATATTTCCATTAGCAGATCCTTTGAAAACATATGTATTGCAAGAGGGATCATTGCAATAACCATATGCCGTAAATATGGATTTTTTTTCATTAATTCTTATATTTCTAAAATTTATATCGCAGGCGTTATTTTTACTGCGATAATAAGTTTTTAAAATAAATGAAAGTTTTTGTTTTACTGTAAATTGTGATTGGGCTATTAGTTCATTAAAAATGTTTGGGACATACATTTCAGAATCTCGAACAAGCCCGCAAAATTTGAGATTTCTAATGGTTGCTTTTTGAGAAGCAACCATTTGTACATCTCGATTTAAAGTTACGTTATTTTCGTTAACTTTGTCTTGGTGGTGTTTGAATTGAGCCACTCGGAAGCTATGTTCCTGAGACCCAATCGAAAAGTGGGAAATATTTTTCGAATTATTGATAAAATTAATCGAATTGGACACTTCGTCAATTGTGAAAGAATCGTCCAATTTGATTTTTGAATCAGGAATCACATCCTCGCGTGAGGAAGACTCTACCGATTCAAATATTGAATTAGGAACCACATCCTCAAATGAGGCAGGCTCTACGCATTCAATTATTGAATGGGGAACCACATCCTCACATGAGGCAGGCTCTACCCATTCAATTATTGAATGGGGAACCACATCCTCACATGAGGAAGGCTCTACCCATTCAATTATTGAATCAAAAACCACATCCTCGCATGAGGTGGGCTCTATCGATTCAATTATGGAATCGGGAATCACATCCTCACGTGAGGCAGACTCCACCGATTCGCTACTTTTTAAGGAACAGATAAATTTTTTGTTCCTTTTTAAATACTAAAAAAAAAAAAAAAAGATAAATATATAAATATTTTCATAAAATAATAAAATAATCTAATTAATACAGTAAGGAAGTAGTTCTACCTGGAAAGTTTTGCGGGAGTTTTGAAAATTGGCATCAATATGTATTTTGGGCTGCTCTTTCCGAATTTTCACTTTGCTACCTTCTATGACCGCCGTTCGAGCCGCCACTTTGAAAAAATGGCGTCCAAAATCAATTTTTTCATTATATCTCCATTTCGGCTCATTTTACGGCAAAAACATCTCTAAACAAAATTAAACTAGAGCAAATTTCCTACAAATTATGTTCTAAGCTTTTTTTTCGTAAGACTAAAAGTTTAGTCGTACGACCACCGCAAAGTGTACACCTTTGGTACTATGATTTTCATACATTTTGTTTGCGGCGCTCATACGCCTAAACTATTAGTCTTACAAAAAAAAAAGCTTAGAACATAATTTGTAGGAAATTTGCTCTAGTTTAATTTTGTTTAGAGATGTTTTTGCCGTAAAATGAGCCGAAATGGAGATATGATGAAAAAATTGATTTTGGACGCCATTTTTTCAAAGTGGCGGCTCGAACGGCGGTCATAGAAGGTAGCAAAGTGAAAATTCGGAAAGAGCAGCCCAAAATACATATGGATGCCAATTTTCAAAACTCCCGCAAAACTTTCCAGGTAACCCCTTTTTATACGACTTCCTTACTGTATTAAATCAAATATACAGCAATGTTAAAAATAATAGGAGTGAAAGCTAAAAGTCTTATTAAAAACAATACACGATTAGGTATGTATATAGAACTGGACAAAGAACATATGACTTCAAATTTACATTTTTATTCAAATTAAATGCACTTCTATTATTTTAACACAACTGTTTCTATCTTAAATTTAAATGTTTATATCTTTTCCATGTCCTATAAAGAAACTTAAACAGTAACTCCGGCTTGCCGAATAAAAACAAAAAAGATATTTTCGACTTTGCCGAAAAGGGGGAAGAGTGGGCGAGGCAAAAATTCCTTCAAACTTGATCTAGCCTTTGACCACACGAGTCTATCTTCCAAATTTTAAGTCTCTAGTCATTTAGTTTCCGAGAACCATTGGTGAGAACAGACGAACGGTATAAACACAGGCTTCAACTGAGCTCCATTGAAAGCTGAACATAACATGTCTCATGGAACAAAATTCTAAAGCCTTCAGCCCGAAAACGGTCCCTATTTAACACAAAACATGTTACCAAACAAATGAAGTTAAAAAAGAAACATCAAAATAGGCTAGACAAAAAATAAAGGAATACTTTATGAACAGCTGTGAGCAAAATTGTTTTTTGATGGTAACCACTCTTAGTCGAACGTCAAACATCCTCAAAAGGTAGAATAGTGACAATGGAGCTATTTTATTTTTCGAAGCTGTATATCTGATATTTCTCATATAAATGTTATTCAAAATTTCAAGAAAATTGCTCAAAAGTCGCAATTATTAAAAATTTCAGTTTCCTGGTCTTTGATAGGAAAACATGCCTAGAGAGGGGTGTTTTCTGGTATTCACTGAGTTTACATACCTCTTATAGTAATATAATATAGTCTGATAGAGTGTACATGTTATAAAAAAGTAGTTTACGAACCGAATCAGTTGTTTGTTTTTTTTTTCTTTTCTTTTTTCCCACCCATAATACAAATAAGTGAGTTGATGGCACAAAAAGAAGACTATCTGCAAAATTTCAAATCGAATTTCAATTGAGGGAGGTGGTCGAATTTATATGGGAAGACGGACGAGACTTAAAAGACTTAAATCGTCGAGCAGATTCTGCATATATATTTACATTACATTCAAGAATACATTTCACAAAAATACCATACGTTAAGGAAGAGATATAAACAGGTGTGCATACGTTTCGGCAAGCCGAAAGTAAATTTTTATAAAACATAAAAAATAACTTACATAAGATGACGATTTTTCCATGTTCTTCTTTACCGTCGATCTGGAAAAACTGACACATCCTTTCCTTAGGACAGAAATTTTTTCCATTATCACGTCCAGCACTTCTTCTGAAGGTGAAGGCCATATCTGCTCATAAAAGATTAATCCTTCGTTCAGTGCCGATATTATGGCTGCTCCTATGGTTTTTATTGCGCTGCAATTTGAAATTTACAGATGTTACTAATTTTATAACAATTTTTTTTTTTATTTGACACTCACCTTTTTTTTTGTTGCGCCTTCTTTGTGTTTTTTTTCATTATCACAGTTTATTTAATTTTAATTTAATAAATAAAACTTAATTGTATTTGCTTAATTTATATGAGATTATATTAATTTAAAAAATTTGTTGTTAATAATTAAAACTTTTTTTAAATTGAATTTATAATGTCTTTGCTCTTAAGCACACAATTGGGTTTTTTTATAATAAATTCTTATTTTACAGTTATAAACTGTGTTGTATAAAGCTTTTTTTTAAGTCAAAGAAATTTTACAGTGCTGTAAAATGTGGAATGTAAAACTATCATTCCACTATCGATAATTGACACTCCACGTAAGTGGAGTGTAACTTTCTCCAAATTAAACTACATTGGATATTCTAGACACAAAGCATATAATCTCCACCTTTTTTAAGTCTAAACTGTAATACTCTCTGTGTAATTTTCGATGCATAATACATTTCGATCAATTGATAATTGTAGTGATGGCCCCAAATGTTATTATCGCCACTAAATACTAAACCTACATCTGAGAATAAATACTGGCTTTTTGAATGTGGTAAGTCAAATTACAGCGTTTTTTTCAATGACCAAAAACTAATAATATTCTCTCTTTACAGGTCCTCAATGATGACTGGCCAACATTGAACTGCTCCTGGAACTAAACAATGGCCTAATGGACGTGGTACGCAAACACACATGTGAGTATATATGCGCATCTTTTTTTTAACGACCAAAAACTAAGAGTACTTCTTATTTACATGTCCTCAATGATGACTGACCAACATTGAACTGCTCCTGGAACTTAACAATGGCCTAATGGACGTGGTACGCAAACAGACATGTAAGTATATAAGCGCATTTTTTTTTAAATGACCAAAAACTAATAATACTCTTTCTTTACATGTCCTCAATGATGACTGACCAACATTGGACTTCTCCTGGAATCAAAATGTGGCCTAATGGACGTGGTACGCAAACACACATGTAAGTATATATGCGCATTTTTTTTTAAATGACCAAAAACTAATAATACTTTTTATTTACAGGTCCTCAATGATGACTGGCTAACATTGAACTGTTCCTGCAATAAAAATGTGGCCTATTGGACGTGGTACGCAAACACACATGTAAGTTAATTTACTTTTGTTGGTAATAATCATTTTACTAATTTACTAATATTCTTTCTTTACAGGTATTCATGAAAGCAAACACTCCCTTTTTTGGTGATATATATATTATATTAAGAAAAACAAAATTGTTAAATTAAATTATCTTATATTAAAAAAAAAAACTGTTACATATATAAAACTATTAATATTTAATTATTGTTTTTAAATGGACAAGTCCATCAGCATAAGCTCGTCTTCTTCCATCTCTTGTATAGTTCGTGGTGGCAGCAGCCTTACAGAGATCGGCGCTTCTTGAGGCGGAGCTGGTGACTGGGTCGTTGTGCTGGCTGGTGCTGGCTCGGACGTCGGCATTGGTGCTGGCTGTGTCGTCGGCAATGGTGCTGGCTATGTCGTCGACAATGATATTGGCTGATTTGCAGCTGCGTCTGGGCCAGATCGGTTTTTGCGCTTCCTCTTGCGAGTTGCTGGTGGCGGGTTGTTGTTGCCACCACTTTTTCCTCGACCGGCGTTGTCACGGCCGCCATTGCCTCGACCGCCGGTGCCTCTACCGCTGGTACCTCGACCGCCATTGCCTCGACCGCCGATGCCTCGACTGCAGGTGCCACGACCGCCGGTGCCACGACTGCCGGTGCCACGTCCCCTGGTGCCACTGCCACGTCCTCCGTCGTCGTGTCCACCACCGTAGTTCCAGACTTGCGTCCCAAGGTTCATGTATACGGTGTAATTCATTATTTCTATATGTAAAAAAAAAAAAAAAAATTAATAAATATTAAAAACCAGTAAGGGCGGTATAGTTGAGTATTCTCAACTATATAATACCCTGTACACACACCTATGTTGATAACACGTTAAACATTCGCCGACAGCAAAAGCAGTGTACCACGATATGGTTTGAGTATTTGCTAATAGTGAGGCAGGGCTCACAGTGCAATGTTGCCATTAGATGGCGCTTTAGTACGGATTTTGTTACAAAGCATTGCTGAAAAATTTTAGTGTGTTGGTCTTTGCGGGGAAAGTGGTAGTTTTTTGTATGCAGTTTTAAAAAGGTATGTTATCTGAGTTTGCATACAAATTTTCAGCATTGTATTCTTTATACTTTAGGATATACAGCAATTTTAAGAAAAAATGACCTTTTGTTGTTCTCGATGGGCGGGAAGGAATGGGCGTGGCAAAAATTCCTTTAAACTTGATCTAGTGTTCGACCACACGAGTCTATCTTCCAAATTTCAAGTCTCTAGCTTTAATAGTTTTCGCAGTGTTAAGTACAGTTTTTGGTACAAATAGGATAAAGCAGTGTTCAAAGCGCAATTTATGCCAAATTTCAACTTGTTTGTCTTTGCGTTGTCACACAGCGTTAAAAATGAAAGTTTGTGGTATGCAGTTTTAAAAAGGTATGTTTACTGAGTTTGCATACAAAATTTCAGCATTGTATCTATTATAGTTTAGGAGATACAGCAATATTAAGAAAACAACTTTTTGAGGGGAAACGAAGGGGAGGGGGAAAAAATGTGGTATGCAGTTTTGTAGAGCTATACATACTGAGTCTACATACTCAATTTCATGTTTCTAACTCATCAGGTTTTCGAGCTACAGCCTTTTGAAAAAATGGGTGGTGCTCGATGGGCGGGAAGGAGTGGGCGTGGCAAAAAATCCTTCAAACTTGATCTAGCGTTTGACCTCACGAGTCTATCCACCAAATTTCAAGTCTCTACCTCTTATAGTTTTCGAGAACCATTGGTGAGGACGGACGGACGGACGGACAGACAGGGCTATATCATTTCGTCTTGTCATCCTGATCAAGAATATATATACTTTATAGGGTCCCCCTCCCCTCCTTCTATGCGTTACATACAAACCGTCTCAAACAAACTTAATATACCCTGATACACAGTGTGTGTACAGGGTATAACAAAAAAGAATTTTTTTTTGTACTTACCAACAATATCCTTTGAAGACTCGTTGACGAATGATAAATATGCTTCTCAAACAAACAGGTATATCAATTCTTGAAAATCGCCTGGACCTAAAAACACCCGCACACACACTAACACACACACAAAATATTTGCCTAGCGGAATTTCCGAAAGTAATGAATTAAAAATGGCTACCTGAGAATGTTTATTATACATTATAAAAACTGTGTACCAATCAACCGTCGTATGCATTTCAACAGCGGCCCATGAAGAACATTGGTTATATTGCAGTTTTACAGCTGCAATAACGTTTGTGTATATTGTAAACTAGTTAACATAGATAATAACATTGCAAATACAGCCACATAACTTTTCTTATTCACATTGTTTTCAAACAGCTATGATTACATTTTCCCAATTTATTCGAATTGGATTTTCTCGAAAACTGTACGTTTAATCGACTTGAAATTTTGTAAGGAGATAGCTAAAACAAATAGCTTTAATTTAAAATGCACCATAAGTTAGCGAGTTGCGTACTTTTCGAGTTATTTGACTAGAAATGGGAAAAAAGGGGCATTTTTTCACATTCAATCGATTTGCTCAAAAACTGTACGTGTGATCGATTTGAAATTTTTACAGAATACTATTGGGATGGAGCAGTTAATGAAAAAAAAGTCTCATGTTAGCGAGTTAAAAAAAAAAATTAAATATTTAACAACGCATTTCGTACCCACGGCCTTTGGCATGCGAAGCAGACACTCTACCCACTGAGCCACGGCAAAGCTGAAATTTCGAAATTTTAGTTATGTAGATAACTACACACGCAAAGCATGTGCATACATATTTTGTTGTTTTTGATCAAACTTTTGGTATACACATTTGCGCGGGAATGTAAATGCGTATGCGCATGCAAAAATATAAATTAACTTTATTACACATTCAATCGATTTTCTCGAAAACTGTACGTTTAATCGACTTGAAATTTTGTAAGGAGATAGCTAAAACATGTAGCTTTAATTTAAAATGCACCATAAGTTAGCGAGTTGCGTACTTTTCGAGTTATTTGACTAGAAATGGGGAAAAAGGGGAATTTTTTCACATTCAATCGATTTTCTCGAAAACTGTACGTTTAATCGACTTCAAATTTTGTAAGGAGATAGTTAAAACATGTAGCTTTAATTTAAAATGCGCCATAAGTTAGCGAGTTGCGTACTTTTCGAGTTATTTGAGTAGAAATGGGAAAAAAGGGGCATTTTTTCACATTCAATCGATTTGCTCAAAAACTGTACGTGTGATCGATTTGAAATTTTTACAGAATACTATTAGGATGGAGCAGTTAATGAAAAAAAAAGTCTCATGTTAGCGAGTTAAAAAAAAATTGAAATACATAACTACGCGCCTTAAGCCCACGGCCTTTGGCATGCGAAGCAGACACTCTACCCACTGAGCCACGGCAAAGCTGAAATTTCGAAATTTTAGTTATGTACATAACTACACACGCAAAGCATGTGTATACTCAGTTGGTTATTTTGTGATACGTGTCCCTGGTTCATTTTTGTTTCGTTTTTCATTTGTGTACACAAATTTGAATTTTTTATTGCGCGCGCAATCGAAAAGTCTGATAGTAGCTCAACATTTTTTCAATTTTCTCGTTTTGAGTATGTTCAATCAAGCTGAAATTTTTTTTAAGCTTTCTTGAATGTCCCCCCTACATAGTGTATAAATTCGTTTTTCAGCGAGTTGACCATATTTTATGTAAATTAATGAATAAGTCAAAAAAAGGGTCAATTTGACATATTTTGTCGATTATCTCAAAAACTGTATGTGTAATCCTCTTGAGGTTTCTGCACAATATTTCTGTGATATCCTTCTTTAAAATACAGTTAATGGCATATTAGCGAGTCGAATCGTTTTCATGTTATTTGAGAAAAAGTGCTAAAAATGGCCATTTTTGACATATTTATGCAATTTACACAAAGACTGTACGTGTGATCGATCTCAAATTTTGTGTGTGAATTACCTTAACGTCCCTCTATTCAACGTATAAAACGGTATCTTAGCGAGTAGAATGGTTTTCGAGCAATTTAAGATTAAAAATAATGAAACACATACTGCACAATTTTTATATGCTTATAAAATCTTTTATTCTTTATTTTTGCAACTCAAATCTATACAGTAACTTAAATACATGTTATTATTTGCAATTTATAAAAACAATCATGCAAAAATAGTTTAAAACCAGTCAGGACGCTAACTTCAGCAAGGCTGAAGCTCAAATACTCTTCACACTTATTTCTTGTGCCACGCCTATTTTTTTGACTGAATATATTTTCTCTTCATCTAATTAGCCTATATACAAATTATCATTGTTTTTGCTCATTGGGTACCGGAGATATGCAAATTATTGATTTTTGGTAAAAGTGGCCGTAACCATGCCCATTTTTTTCAAAATAGTTTTAATGCCTCCCCAAGAACATAACTGTGAAGTTTCATGTCAATTGGTTAAGAAACAAAAAAGTTTTCCATACAACGACGTGAATATTGATTCTCTTCTTCTTCTTCATTTTGTATGGCAGGTACCAGTTCCAGTTGCCCGATTTCAATAAAACTTTCAGGCATTTAATCGAACCATCTAAAACGGCTATGTTTAAAATTTCAGCTCTCTATCATACAAAACAAAAATGTTTTCTATACAACGACGTTAAATCTTAATTTCTCTTCCTCTTCTTCATTTTGTATGGCAGCTACAAGTTCTAGTTGCCCGAACTCAATGAAACTTTCAGGCATTATGTCGGACTATGTAAAACTACTATGTTTGAAATTTCAGCCCTCTATTTTCCAAAACAAAGAAGTTTTCCATATAACGATTCAAATTTGTTTTTCTTCTTCATTTCGTATGGGGGCTACCAGTTCCAATAATCCGATATGGCCGGTTCCGACCAATGATTTGACCACACATTAGAGAAGTCTCCCTGCAAAATTTCAGCTCGATATCTTCAAAACTGTAGGAGGAGATAGCATATACACAGACAGACGGACGGACGGACGGACGGACAGACGGACATGGCTATATCAACTCGTCTTGTCGAGCTGATCAAGAATATATATACTTTATGGGGTCCCCCTCCCCTCCTTCTTGCTGTTACAAACTTCAGGACAAAGTTATAATACTATTCACTTGCGTGAAGAGTATAATAATAAAATAATAGTAATAATAGCAACACACTATAAACCAAAATTTCACCGTTCCAGCGGAACGATGGAACTTTTGTGTTGCTGGAACATGTGTTGCTAACTTCACGCAGCTTAAGCCTTTACCAGTTTTCGAATTCGAATTTTTGGCAGAAGCAATTATAAGCCCAACACACAGAAGGGCCCATACGGCGTATTGATTGTTCTTTTGCGTTTTTCTCGATACTACTTTTTTTAAACTGGTGTACATCATATCTCCAAAACTACTTGACCGATCTTGCTAAAATTTGGAGGATATATCCTTAGGGACAATACCTAAGGCGATACGAGGGGGTTTTTCAATTCAGGACTTTGTTCAAAAGTTATTGTATAGATTATAAAAAAATATCACGAAATTAAAAATATTTTTTTTTTTGAACACCTGTAATTTAAAAAAAAAAATTTTTAATTTTTTTTCCTCTTGTATCGCCCTAGATATTTTATTTCTTAATAAAATAAAATTCATTCCACATTTTTAAGATGATTGCAGATCGAGATATCGTGTACCCCAACAAAATGGATTTTCAAAAAAGGGCTCTACTTGTTGGCTCATAACTTCGGTTATATTCAATTTTGTTGTATACGGTTTTTTTTTTTTTAACCAACATCTTAATGTGTATATATACATTTAAACATATTAAAAAAAATTAATACTTGTGTCAAAAAAATTTATTACTTATGTGACTATTTTTTCGAGTGCCAGGGAGGCGTAACCCCTTAATGTTATTGTTGTTGTTGAAATTACAACAAGTTGTTTTTTTTTCTATAGTAAAGAGAATACAATTATATATCAGAAAAAAATATATTTGAGTGCGATATCTGCATTAGCATTGGAAATATCGTTTGTTAAATATTGCACACAAAAAAGCATGCCGTACGAATTAATAGTGGTCGGGGCTCGTATGGGCGGCATTTTATTCAGAATTAATAGTTTTTTACATGGACAAAAAATTCGTTTAATTTTTTCACATTAAATACTAGAATTATAGAAAAGCACTTTGCGAAAAGAATCGGCAGTAGGACGGAAATGTGTTGACCACCGATTAGTTTTTGAAGTGAAACTTCTTTAGCATGGGTGCGATTTGAAACTCGATGAAACGACATGAAAAGAGACACACTATACATTTATATGTAGCCATAAACTGAGTAGTCATAAAAAAATTAACAACAACATCATGCTTAGTTGTAGTTTTCGCATACCTCTTCAATCGTCACTTTCGCCATCTGGCGCATATGCAACAACAACTAACCTGGCTTGTTTACTCCATATATTACAACAACTCTTGTTGTTGTTATTTTCGGCATAAGCATGCACCGTTAGGCCGGACAGTGTGGTTGTTGCTAACTATGACAATGTCTGAGCATATACATTGTGTTTGTTGTTGTCCGCTACTTAGCGTCAACGTCACTAATCAGCTTCATAATATGTACATATATGAGCCGCGAATTCGTCTCCAATTCGCTCTTATGTTGAAACCCGTTCAATTTTGCAATTGGCAATTACCCTTTCCTTTGCTGTGATTTGCAAATGAAAACAATTAATTTACAAATTCAAAATACTCCAAAAGTGAACTCTAATAATAAATTATATGTGGAATAAATAAAGCCAAGTAGATTCTACACATTGGAGCGTTCGTAGTTAATTTGCCTCTGTTCTTCGGGAGACCCTCTGCACATTTGAATTAGTTCTCTTTTTACGCACTTATGCATTCAAAACTGTACACATTCCAACATGCCCAAGCAACATGGTTGGTAAATACATATTTTTGTAAAATTTACTATTTTTACGAGTTTTTTTTAACCATTTCAAATACAACTTTAGAATTTTATTTAAAGGTATTTCAAGAATTTGATTCGAATGTACTTCTCAATCTTCGAAAATAGATAAAAGCAGATTGATTGTTTTCCAGCTCAAAAAATTGGGTTGATTTGGGAAGGGTTTTTTTTTAATGCAGATTTATTAATGAAAACATGTAAAATATTGAATTGTTTTAGTGCAGATTAATGGGGAAACCATAAAGTTTATTTCTTGGTACATAATTATTTACAACCACTTGAACCACAACCAGGCTGAATTTAATAAAATCTCTGAGAAAATTGTCAGAGATTTTGTAACGGTGTGAAAATATCTATAAAAGATTTCCCAGACACTTAAATTTCCCTTTTGATTATTTTGAAATCATCGACCTGAAATGTTGCACAGTTCCTCCAATTAAATTACCATAAATCATTAATGAGAGGATAAAAAGCAAATTTACGTCGTTGTATGGAAAACGTTTTTGTTTCTTAATCAATTGACTAGAAACTTCACAGTTAGAGAAGCATAAAAAATATTTTTATAAAAAATTGGGCATGGCAACGCCCACTTATAGCAAAAATAGATAATTTGCATATCTCAGGTATGCAATGAGCTAAAATAATGAAAATTAGTGTATAGGATATTAAGATAAAGAGAAATTCAATCCAGAAAATGGGCGTGGCAAGGCTGAAGACAGCGTCCTTACTGGTTTTTTGGTTCTTTTAAAGAAAGTTTCACTTCGAACACGTGTACTGTGTTGCACGCGTTTTTTTTTTCTAATAACTCTTGCATCCTTCGACCGACTTCTTCGACTAAGAGCTCGATGGAAAGCTTATCTGTTCCTCTTTCAGACGGCATTAACATATTTTACGAAAAGTCGTAAGAAATAAAATTTTTTTCATCAAAACTGAAATACCTTCGAAATCATTAAAGAAGAAGTACCTTATGAGGCGAAAATATGCCTTATCTAATAAGAGACATTTAAATTCCTTTGATTGCATAAATGGGCGGCATTTTATTCAAAATTAATAGTTTTTTACATGGACACAAAATTCGTTTAATTTTTTCCCATTATATACTAGAATTATAGAAAAGTACTTTGCGAAAAGAATAGCAGTAGGAAGGAAACGTGTTGACCACCGATTAGTTTTTGCTAATAACTCTTGCATCCTTCGACCGACATTTGCGACTAAGAGCTCGATGGAAAGCTTATATGTTCCTCTTTCAGATGGCATTAACATATTTTACGAAAAGTCGTAAGAAATAAAATTTTTTGGATCAAAACTAAAATATCCTCGAAATCATTGAAGAAGAAGTACCTTATTAGACGAAAATATGCCTTATCTAATAAGAGACATTTAAATTTTTTTAATTGCAAAAATGGGCGGCATTTTATTCAGAATTAATAGTTTTTTACATGGACAAAAAATTCGTTTAATTTTTTCCCATTAAATACTAGAATTATAGAAAAGCACTTTGCGAAAAGAATCGGCAGTAGGACGGAATTGTGTTGACCACCGATTAGTTTTTTGCTAATAACTCTTGCATCCTTCGACTGACTTCTTCGACCAAGAGACATTTAAATTTTTTTAATTGCATAAATTGGCTGCATTTTATTCAGAATTAATAGTTTTTTACATGGACAGAAAATCCGTTTAATTTTTTCCCATTAAAAACTAGAATTATAGAAAAGTACTTTGCGAAAAAAATCGGCAGTAGGACGGCAACGTGTTGACCACCGATTTAGTTTCGACTAAGGGCTCGATGGAAAGCTTATCTGTTCCTCTTTCAGATTGCATTAACATATTTTACGAAAAGTCATAAAAAATAGAATTTTTTTTTTATCAAAACTAAAATATCCTCGAAATCATTGAAATCATCAACCTTATCAGACGAAAATATGCCTTATCTAATAAGAGACATTTAAATTTTTTTAGTTGCATAAATGGGCGGCATTTTATTCAGAAGAAATAGTTTTTTGCATGGACAAAAAATTCGTTTAATTTTTTTCCCATTAAATACTAGAATTATAGAAAAGCACTTTGCGAAAAGAATCGGCAGTAGGACGGAAATGTGTTGACCACCGATTAGTTTTTGAAGTGAAACTTCTTTAGCATGGGTGCGATTTGAAACTCGATGAAACGACATGAAAAGAGACACACTATACATTTATATGATTTAGCCTGCGAGAAAATGAAATAGAATATAGAATATAGCTGACCCAGCGCGCTTTGCTACGCCCTCAAAGTATGATGAACTGTTGCATATAGCCCAGGATTGAATCTTTTAACACTCTATCACAATTAGTTCCTAAATTTTCTTCTTGTCAGACTTATAGATACAGGTACATAGGCGTTTACAATTTTTATTATATGTTGCAGCAGCCTCGTTCATTTATCAATTCTTGTTGGGTTCGAAGTCATCAATATTATTTCCAGATTTTGTTTTCGTAGATTAATTAAATTTAAAAAAAAAATATTCCAGCGTTTTAAAACTCTAATTACCGTTAATGCGTTTCAGAATTCTTAATGCCTTGTAATTATGGCAAATTTCTTACTTTGCAGTGATATATAATTACCTTTACAAACATGTGATTGCAAAATTCCATCTGTTTATATTTAAGAACAACAAAACCATATTTTTGACTAATTGTTCCTTTGTTCCATTTTAGCAAAATGAAAAATACTCTCCACTTTACAGCCTTCTGGCGATTTTGCTTACAGCAAAATGTTATTTTGAAGATGTTTCTCTATATGGTCGGGGCCACGCCTTTATGTTCGATTCTAATAAAATTTTGGAAAATAGTTAAAAATTAATAAAACATTTTTCTAACAAAAATCTTGTTTTGACCGATTGTTTCTTTCGCAAAGTGCCTTTTTTGACGTCTAAAATGTTTTTGTACAAAAAACTAAGGTGGTAGTTTTAAAAAACCTAATTTTTAACCGGCAGCTAAATGTAATAGCAATCCAATCATGCAGATTTTTTACATACAAACTGCCTGAAAGGATAAGATAATTTTCTGCGTTTTATTTTTTTTGAAATCGTTAAAACTGAGCTCGCAGTTGGTATTGAAGCAGACATATGGACATGACTGTGTTAACTCGTCTTGTGAAGATAATATATGCTTTATGTGGTCGGCGATATCTCCTTCTCTGCGTAGCGAACTTCATGGCATCGCAAATATATATTATTTTTGCAGGAGTATAAAAAACGCTATTCAGCCTTGCTGAAGACTATTTACTTTTCACGCTCTTTTTATGCCACGCCAGTTTTTTGGATTGAATCTGCTTTCTCTTTACTTTAATAGCCTATATACCAATTTTCATTGTTTAAGCTAATATGGAAACTTGCAATTTATTGATATTAGCTTGTGAAGTTGTAAGTCAATTAATTAAGAAAAAAAAAGTTTTCCTTTCAACGCCGTAAATTTTCTGCCTTTTCCTCTTCTTCACTTTGTATGATAAGTACGAGTTTCAGTGGTCCGATCTTAATGACAATTCCAGAAATTTAGTCTGCGTACGTAAAGTTACTATGTTTGTTTATGTTTTTTTCATCCCTCTATCTTTCAAAACGAAAAAGTTTTCCATTCAACGACTTAAGTTCTGTTCATTTTTCTTCTTCATTCTGTATGGGTGCTACCGGTTCTAATGGTCTGATCATTGCAGTTCCGACAAATGATTTATGGTGGTAAAGCTGTAAAATTTCAGGTCAATAGTCGGAGATTTCTCCTTCTGGGGGTTACAAACTCCGTGACAAAGTCATAATAATATTTACATACGTGAAGAGTATAAAAACACTAATATGTGAACATATGTGGCTGTATGTAAAAGATGAAGAAGAAGTGAAACACAATTTCGAAAGTAATGCTCCTCCGTTTTCTCACCGTTCTCTTGTTCTCTTTGCAAACAACACACTCATACCAATACAAAACTGTAAGAAGAAGCAAAGAATGGTACGTGCTTGCGTCCACAAAATCTTAATATTGTTTATTTTTCTTCTTCTTTCCGTATGGAGGCTACCAGTTAAAATGGTCGGATTGATACCAAAACATTATAACAACCTTCAGGAGGTCCATCTAAAGATTAACTGAAAATTTCATTGACTCGGAAGCTGTTTTTGAGTTATGCGCTTATTAACATATTTTTCGATTCATTTTTATTATACTATAGATTATTGTCTCACATTCAATAATAAGTGATCATAGGTAACTAAACAATGCACTAAACACGATATACATAGCTACGGTTTGTTTCGTGTATCAGTTGACAAAAGCAAACTCAGTAGTGAAAATCCAAGAAAAACAACACTGACATTGACAGTTTGTTGTTGTTTCAACTTTTTTTTAATTTGACATGACTTGGAGTCAAATCCTTCAAGCCGTACATACCTGCATTGTTTACACATTAGTGCGTGTAATCTTGGATCTTAATCGTGGATCTTGACCCCGAGCGGTAATACCCGATTCCAAATATCTTTGGACCTCAAGAATTGCTCTTGAATGCGGTGTTCCGTTTGGTTGAGCTGCTGCTGCGCGATTTTCAAATTCAAACCATAACGACATTTCGTCAGAGGGCTGCGAATTTACAACGTTTTGTTGGTTGTCGTTTTCATTTGGCGTAACTGTTGCAATTTTTTGGGCAACTTCTTGTATGAACCATTTTTTCATTTGGTCAAAATGATAGTCATCGACAAATGGTACGTTTTTAAAACGGGGATCACAAAATGTGCTAGCCCACAGTGTTTTGCTGAGTGTTACGTTGCCAAGTCGAGATTCTACTCCCTCCTCCAACTTTTTAAGCACCAGCAATGCACCATTATTTAAAATCTTGGTTTTGATGAGTGTCAGGACCCGCCTGATGCCACTCACAATAGGAATCACTATGGATGCCGTTTGGTATTGATCACCGCTTAGTGATATTGTTGCTGCTTCAAATGGCTTTAAGACTTCGCAGAGTTCTTTCAATACATCCCATTCACCCGGAGTCAAGACTGGAAGATCAGTATTTAACAAAGCTACTGTTGCTCGAACTGCATTTTCCAACATGACAAATCGTTGCAGCATATAAAAAGTGCTATTTCATCGAGTGGGAGTATCCTGTAGCAGTTTTAGAGGGGAGGCATTTCCAGAATTTTTCTGAAATTCAGAGAGCTTCATATTTGAAGTGGTGCTTCTGCGGAAATGTGCAACAATTTTTTTTACTTTTTCAATTGTGGTTTCAACTTCGCAGATTTTCAAACCATCTTTTACAATTAAATTAATTGTATGCGCCATACACCCTAAATGCTTTAAAGACAGTTTGGACTCAATAGCACTTTTTACATTGGCTGCGTTGTCCGAAACTGCCAATATTATTTTTTTTGCGATATCCCAATCTATAAACAATTTGTTCAGTTCCGAAGCCAAATTATCTGCCGTGTGATGCATCCGCACATTTGGACAACCAAGAAGGCAGGACTTCATTTCAAACTCTTGGTCGAGGAAATGAGCTGTAACTGCCATATAGCTGTCGTTGTTTATAGACGTCCAGCAGTCAGTTGTAATGCAAATTTTGTTTGCACTTCTCATTACTTCGCGCACTGAACACTTACATTTTTCGTAAAGTGCAGGTATGTACGAACGCGATATAAGATGACGACTTGGCAGTTCGTAAGAAGGGTTCAAGGCTTTCACAAAATTTTTGAACGATTCTTCTTCCACCAATCGGAACGGCTGATAGCTGTCGATAATCAACGACAAAAGTGTGTTGTTTATAACGTCTTTGCGTTTTTCAGTCATCGGCTGTGTCAGAAATGAAGACATAGTTGTTTGTTGAGCTTTTTGTGCTTCATTTCGCTGCGATAAGTTTTGAGAATTCAATGTTGACTGTCCTTCAAATATTTCTAGTGTGTTTTCCTGTAAATAACGCACTAATAAACCTGATATATCAAAGATAAAAAAACAATTTACATTTGCCTAGACGAGATTAGCATTTGAAGGAATAGCTACAGTTGGGTGTCTGCTCTGCAAATGTCTTCTTAAATTTGAAACGGACGTTTTATACGATAACTTAGCTGAGCACATTTTGCATTTAGCTAAATTATTGTCAACTGCCTCGAAAAATTCCCAAATTTAACTTGTTTTTCTCCTTTTTGTATTCATTTTATCCCCACAGATTAAAATTATGTTTTTCCAGTTAAATTTTGCAACAACCGTTACCTAGTGTTGCATATTTAATCTCAAAACTAGTCATCAAAAGTAATGGTGAACTTAACAATGTAACTGTGATCACAGTTACCTAAAACAAATTAGCAGTTTATCTAAGCAACCGTGATTAATAATTCCTCTATTTGAATATTTCATCCTCCTATGTTACATCGACTTACACATGACATAAAATAAGGTAGTATACACACTTAATAATCTAGTCTGAACACTAAATTGTTTTAAGTCGAGTGTATTTTAACAAATCATACGAGTACTTAATGCTAAGAAAAATAGAAAGCGAATGCATATGGTGGCAGCACTGCTCTAATCACAGCGTAAAAGAGCAGTTCTTTCTGAAACTGTGATTTCCAATCACAGTTTAGCGAGCAGTTCAACACTGAGTGAGTCACTGTGATTTGCGAATCACTGTGAAAAAATCACAGGTCACGTAAAATTGCTCATCACTATAATTAATTTTAATACTCTCTGGCTTGTACGTTCTCTCAAAGTTTTCTTGTTCTCTTTCAATCAACAAACACATAACAATTGCGACGTCGCAAGTTTGTATGGGAAAAAGAAAAGGTCTGTTTTTAGGGTTTTTCCGGCAATTATTTGAATTTTTCTCCCCGTAAAAACCATCTTTGAACTTTAATGAACATTTAAAAAAAAGAATTGGCCAAATTGGTCCAGGCGTTGTTGAGTTATGCGCTTACCAACACATTTTGCGATTCATTTTTATATTATAGATAGATTATTGTCTCACATTCAATAATAAGTGATCATAGGTAACTAAACACTCCACTAAACACGATATACATAGCTACGGTTTGTTTCGTGTATCAGTTGACAAAAGCAAACTCAGTAGTGAAAATCCAAGAAAAACAACACTGACATTGACAGTTTGTTGTTGTTTCAACTTTTTTTTAATTTGACATGACTTGGAGTCAAATCCTTCAAGCCGTACATACCTGCATTGTTTACACATTAGTGCGTGTAATTTGCAAAGAGTATTAATTAATTTTAATACTCTCTGGCTTGTACGTTCTCTCAAAGTTTTCTTGTTCTCTTTCAATCAACAAACACATAACAATACTGACGTATAAGAAGAAGCATAGCATGTTACGTTTAATGCTTGCGACGTCGCAAGTTTGTATGGGAAAAAGAAAAGGTCTGTTTTTAGGGTTTTTCCGGCAATTATTTGATTTTTTCTAAAAACCATCTTAAAAACCATCTTTGAACTTTAATGAACATTTAAAAAAAAGAATTGGCCAAATTGGTCCAGGCGTTGTTGAGTTATGCGCTTACCAACACATTTTGCGATTCATTTTTATATTATAAGATAGAATAAAAAAATTAACAACAACATCATGCTTAGTTGTAGTTTTCGCATACCTCTTCAATCGTCACTTTCGCCATCTGGCGCATATGCAACAACAACTAACCTGGCTTGTTTACTCCATATATTACAACAACTCTTGTTGTTGTTATTTTCGGCATAAGCATGCACCGTTAGGCCGGACAGTGTGGTTGTTGCTAACTATGACAATGTCTGAGCATATACATTGTGTTTGTTGTTGTCCGCTACTTAGCGTCAACGTCACTAATCAGCTTCATAATATGTACATATATGAGCCGCGAATTCGTCTCCAATTCGCTCTTATGTTGAAACCCGTTCAATTTTGCAATTGGCAATTACCCTTTCCTTTGCTGTGATTTGCAAATGAAAACAATTAATTTACAAATTCAAAATACTCCAAAAGTGAACTCTAATAATAAATTATATGTGGAATAAATAAAGCCAAGTAGATTCTACACATTGGAGCGTTCGTAGTTAATTTGCCTCTGTTCTTCGGGAGACCCTCTGCACATTTGAATTAGTTCTCTTTTTACGCACTTATGCATTCAAAACTGTACACATTCCAACATGCCCAAGCAACATGGTTGGTAAATACATATTTTTGTAAAATTTACTATTTTTACGAGTTTTTTTTAACCATTTCAAATACAACTTTAGAATTTTATTTAAAGGTATTTCAAGAATTTGATTCGAATGTACTTCTCAATCTTCGAAAATAGATAAAAGCAGATTGATTGTTTTCCAGCTCAAAAAATTGGGTTGATTTGGTAAGGGTTTTTTTTTAATGCAGATTTAATAATGAAAACATGTAAAATATTGAATTGTTTTAGTGCAGATTAATGGGGAAACCATAAAGTTTATTTCTTGGTACATAATTATTTACAACCACTTAAAATAAGGCTGAATTTAATAAAATCTCTGAGAAAATTGTCAGAGATTTTGTAACGGTGTGAAAATATCTATAAAAGATTTCCCAGACACTTAAATTTCCCTTTTGATTATTTTGAAATCATCGACCTGAAATGTTGCACAGTTCCCCCAATTAAATTACCATAAATCATTAATGAGAGGATAAAAAGCAAATTTACGTCGTTGTATGGAAAACGTTTTTGTTTCTTAATCAATTGACTAGAAACTTCACAGTTAGAGAAGCATAAAAAATATTTTCATAAAAAATTGGGCATGGCAACGCCCACTTATAGCAAAAATTGATAATTTGCATATCTCAGGTATGCAATGAGCTAAAATAATAAAAATTAGTGTATAGGATATTAAGATAAAGAGAAATTCAATCCAGAAAATGGGCGTGGCAAGGCTGAAGACAGCGTCCTACTGGTTTTTTGGTTCTTTTAAAGAAAGTTTCACTTCGAACACGTGTACTGTATTGCACGCGATTTTTTTTTCTAATAACTCTTGCATCCTTCGACCGACTTCTTCGACTAAGAGCTCGATGGAAAGCTTATCTGTTCCTCTTTCAGACGGCATTAACATATTTTACGAAAAGTCGTAAGAAATAAAATTTTTTTGATCAAAACTAAATATCCTCGAAATCATTGAAGAAGAAGTACCTTATGAGGCGAAAATATGCCTTATCTAATAAGAGACATTTAAATTCCTTTAATTGCATAAATGGGCGGCATTTTATTCAAAATAAATAGTTTTTTACATGGACACAAAATTCGTTTAATTTTTATACTTTTCACTTATGTGAAATAGTATATTAACTTTGTCACGGAGTTTGTAACAGATCGACAAGACGAGTTGATTTAGCCATGTCCGTCTGTCCGTCTGTCTGTCTGTCTGTCTGTCTGTCTGTATGTATGCAAACTAGTCCCTCAGTTTTGAAGCTATCGAGCTGAAACTTTGCACAGAGTCTTAGAATTTATTACGATGAATCATTCGTCGGAACCAGCATGATCGGATTATTGGAACAGGTAGCTCCCATACGAAAAGAAGAAGAAAAGAGAACAAAACTTGAATCGTTGTATGGAAAACTTTTTTGTTTTGTACAATAGAGTGCTGAAATTTTAAACATAGTAGTTTTACATGGTCCGACTACATGCCTGAAAGTTTCATTGAGATTGGACATCTGGAACTGGTAGCTCCCATACAAAATGAAGAAGAGGAAGAGAAGGAATATTCACGTCGTTGTATGGAAAACTTTTTTGTTTCTTAACCAATTGACTTGAAATTTTAAAGTTATGTTCTTAGGGAGGAATGAAATCTATTTTGACCAAAAGTGGGCGTAACCACGCGTAGCCACGCCCACTTATAGCGAAAATTTACCCGTTGTATGGAAAACTTTTTTGTTTTTTAACCAATTGACTTGAAACTTTACAGTTATGTTCTTAGAGAGGAATGAAAACTATTTTGACCAAAAGTGGGCGTAGCCAGGCGTAGCAACGCCCACTTATAGCGAAAATTGACCCATTGTATGGAAAACTTTTTTGTTTTTTAACCAATTGACTTGAAACTTTGCAGTTATGCTCTTAGGGAGGAATGAAAACTATTTTGATCAAAAGTGGGCGTGGCCACGCCCACTTATAGCTTAACTTGACCCTTTGTATGGAAAACTTTTTTGTTTTTTAACCAATTGACTTGAAACATTACAGTTATGTTCTTAGGGAGGAATGAAAACTATTTTAACCAAAAGTGGGCGTAGCCACGCCTACTTATAGCAAAAATTGACCCGTTGTATGGAAAACTTTTTTTTTTTTTAACCAATTGACTTGAAACTTTGCAGTTATGCTCTTAGGGAGGAATGAAAACTATTTTGATCAAAAGTGGGCGTGGCCACGCCCTTTTATAGCGAAAATTGACCCTTTGTATGGAAAACTTTTTTGTTTTTTAACCAATTGACTTGAAACTTTACTGTTATGTTCTTAGGGAGGAATAAAAACTATTTTGACCAAATGTGGGCATGGCTACGCCCACTTATCGCAAAACTTGAACCGTTGTATGGAAAAATTTTTTGTTTTTTAACGAATTGACTTGAAACATTACAGTTATGTTGTTAGGGAGGCATGAAAACTATTCATTTAGTTTTTTTTATAGTGACACAAAGTGAAAAGTATTATAGCTTCAGCCTTGCTGAAGATAGCGTCCTTACTGGTTTCCCATTAAATACTAGAATTGTAGAAAAGTACTTTGCGAAAAGAATCGGCAGTAGGAAGGAAACGTGTTGACCACCGATTAGTTTTTTGCTAATAACTCTTGCATCCTTCGACCGACATTTGCGACTAAGAGCTCGATGGAAAGCTTATATGTTCCTCTTTCAGATGGCATTAACATATATTACGAAAAGTCGTAAGAAATAAAATTTTTTTGCTCAAAACTAAAATATCGTCGAAATCATTGAAGAAGAAGTACCTTATCAGACGAAAATATGCCTTATCGAATAAGAGACATTTAGATTTCTTTAATTGCATAAATGGGCGGCATTTTATTCTGAATTAATAGTTTTTTAGATGGACAGAAAATTCGTTTAAATTTTTCCTATTAAATACTAAAATTATAGAAAAGTACTTTGCGAAAAGAATCGGCAGTAGGACGGAAACGTGTTGACCACCGATTACTTCTTCGCTGATAACTCTTGCATCCTTCGACCGACTTCTTCGACTATGAGCTCGATGGAAAGCTTATCTGTTCCTCTTTCGGAGTTCATTAACATATTTTGCGAAAAGTCGTAAGAAATAAAAGTTTTTTGATCAAAACTAAAATATCCTCGAAATCATTGAAGAAGAAGTACCTTATCAGCCGAAAATATGCCTTATCTACTAAGAGACATTTAAATTCCTTTAATTGCATAAATGGGTGGCATTTTATTCGCAATTAATACCGTTATACATGGACAAAAAATTGGTTTAATTTTTTCCCATTAAATACTAGAATTATAGAAAAGTACTTTGCGAAAAGAATCGGCAGTAGGACGGAAACGTGTTGACCACCGATTACTTCTTCACTGATAACTCTTGCATCCTTCGACCGACTTCTTCGACTATGAGCTCGATGGAAAGCTTATCTGTTCCTCTTTCAGATGGCATTAACATATTTTACGAAAAGTCATAAGAAATAAAATTTGTTTGATCAAAACTAAAATATCCTCGAAATCATTGAAGAAGAAGTACCTTGTCAGACGAAAATATGCCTTATCTAATAAGAGACATTTAATTTTTTTTAATTGCATAAATGGGCTGCATTTTATTCAGAATTAATAGTTTTTTACATGGACAGAAAATTCGTTTAATTTTTTCCCATTAAATACTAAAATTATAGAAAAGTACTTTGCGAAAAGAATCGGCAGTAGGACGGAAACGTGTTGACCGCCGATTTAGTTTCGACTAAGAGCTCGATGGAAAGCTTATCTGTTCGACTTTCAGATGGCATTAACATATTTTACGAAAAGCCGTAAGAAATAAAATTTTTTTGATCAAAACTAAATATCCTCGAAATCATTTAATAAGAAGTACCTTATCAGACGAAAATATGCCGTATCTAATAAGAGACATTAAAATTTTTTTAATTGCATAAATGGGCTGCATTTTATTCAGAATAAATAGTTTTATACATGGACAAAAAATTCGTTGAATTTTTTCCCATTAAATACTAGAATTATAGAAAAGTACTTTGCAAAAAGAATCGGCAGTAGGACGGAATCGTGTTGACCACCGATTAGTTTTTTGCTAATAACTCTTGCATCCTTCGACTGACTTCTTCGACCAAGAGCTTGATAGGAAGCTTATCTGTTCCTCTTTTAGATGGCATTTATGGAAAGTCGTAAGAAATAAAATTTTTTGGATCAAAACTAAAATATCCTCGAAATCATTGAAGAAGAAGTACCTTATCAGACGAAAATATGCCTTATCTAATAAGAGACATTTAAATTTTTTTAATTGCATAAATGGGCTGCATTTTATTCAGAATTAAGAGTTTTTTACATGGACAGAGAATTCGTTTAATTTTTTCCCATTAAATACTAGAATTATAGAAAAGTACTTTGCGAAAAGAATCGGCAGTAGTACGGAATCGTGTTGACCACCGATTAGTTTTTTGCTAATAACTCTTGCATCCTTCGACCGACTTCTTCGAGTAAAAGCTCGATGGAAAGCTTATCTGTTCCTCTTTCAGATGGCATTAACATATTTTACGAAAAGTCATAAGAAATAAAATTTTTTGATCAAAACTAAAATATCCTCGAAATCATTGAGAAAGAGGTACCTTATCAGACGAAAATATGCCTTATCTAATAAGAGACATTTAAATTTTTTTAATTGCATATACAGTACTGTGCAAAACCTAAGCAACTTTATTTTCTCTCATAAAGAAAGTTACCTAGAACTCCTAAAAAATATTCCCGGTGAACCACAAATGGATTTATTTATATATTGATATGTCCCCTCAAAATCCCCAACAACACTTC
The DNA here is from genome assembly GCA_034638295.1 of Phortica okadai. Lineage (NCBI taxonomy): Eukaryota > Metazoa > Arthropoda > Insecta > Diptera > Drosophilidae > Phortica > Phortica okadai. The sequence continues at coordinate 18,151,795 of CM067852.1, forward strand.
ATTAACTTTACTTTATCAACAGTGAATAAATCATGAAAAACAGCTGTGCAAAACTTAAGCAACTTTTATAATATTCTGCTTTGCACCCATTATTTTTTATAATATCAGCACATTTACGAGACGATAACTCAATAATATTGGATTTTGTAGTTTGTGTTATGTTTTCCCGCTATTACTTCCCCTCTTTTGCCAATTTTCAATCGTACTTACACCTATTTCACGAAAAGGACCAACAAAATCACGATACAAGCATGTCGTTATGATAACAATTCCTCCTTCATACATCTGGACCCTTCTACAGACACCTCTATTTATTTCTCTATTGGTTACAGACCTAAACTTTTGTATGCCCTTAAGATACAAGTTCTAAGTACTTAATAACTTATTTATAAACTTCAATTAAAATGTTTTTTACCAAAATTTTACCACGAACATGTTTATTGATCACTTAACAAGTGGAAACATGTTATTTTAATGGTAAAAGCAAGTTTAACTTTTACTTAAAACTTGTAACTTAATAGCATACAAAAGTTTAGGTCTGTAACTAATAGAGAAATAAATAGAGGTGTCTGTAAAAGTGTCCAGATGTATGAAGGAGGAATTGTTATCATAACGACATGCTTGTATCGTGATTTTTTGTTGGTCCTTTTCGTGAAATAGGATGGATAACACGGTGTAAGTACGATTGAAAATTGGCAAAAGAGGGGAAGCGTTAGCGGGCAAACATAACACAAGCTTCAAAATCCAATATTATTGAGTTAACGTCTCGTAAATGTGCTGATATTATAAAAAATAATGGGTGCAAAGCAGAATATTATAAAAGTTGCTTAGGTTTTGCACAGCTGTTTTCTTTTCAACATGATTCTCATTTTCGTGATTTATTCACTGTTGATAAAGTAAAGTTAATGAAGTGTTGTTGGGGATTTTGAGGGGACATATCAATATATAAATAAATCCATTTGTGGTTCACCGGGAATATTTTTTAAGAGTTCTAGGCAACTTTCTTAATGAGGGACCAGTAAGGACGCTATCTTCAGCAATGCTGAAGCTATAATACTTTTCACGTTGTGTCACCAAATGAATAGTTTTCATGCCCACTTTTGGTCAAAATTGTTTTCATTCCTCCCTAAGAATATAACTGTAAAGTTTCAAGTCAATTGGTTACGAAACAAAAAAGTTTTCCATACAACGGGTCAATTTTTGCTAGAAGTGGGCGTGGCTACGCCCACTTTTGGTCAAAATAGTTTTCATTCCTTCCTAAGAACATAACTGTAAAGTTTCAAGTCAACTGGTTGAAAAACAAAAAAGTTTTCCATACAACGGGTCAATTTTCGCCATAAGTGGGAGTGGCTACGCCCACTTTTGGTCAAAATAGTTTTCATTACTCCCTAAGAACATAACTGTAAAGTTTGAAGTCAATTGGACAAAAAATAAAAAAAGTTTTCCATACAACGACGTGAATATTATTGTATGGGAGCTACCAGTTCCAGTTTCCCGATCTCAATTAAACTTTCAGGCATTTAGTCGGACTATGTAAAACTACTATGTTTAAAATTTCAGCACTCTATCGTACAAAACAAAAAAACTTCCATACAACGATTCAAGTTTTGTTCACTTTTCTTATTCTTTTCGTATGGGACCAACCAAATAACCAATTTCCGACGAATGATTCATCGTTTCAGCTCGATAGCTTCAAAACTAAGGGACTAGTTAGCATACATACAGACAGACAGACAGACAGATCGACAGACAGACAGACGGACAGACGGACATGGCTAAATCAACTCGTCTTGTCGTCCTGATCAAGAATATATATACTTTATATAGTCGGAAATTAATATTTCGATCTGTTACAAACTCCGTGACAAAGTTAATATACTATTTCACATATGTGAAAAGTATAAAAATAAAGATGCTTAGGTTTTGCACAGTACTGTATGGGCGGCATTTTATTCAGAATTAATAGTTTTTTACATGCATAAAAAATTCGTTGAATTTTTTCCCATTAAATACTAGAATTATAGAAAAGTACTTTGCATCCTCCGACCGACTTCTTCGACTAAGAGCTCGATGGAAAGCTTATCAGTTCCTCTTTCAGATGGCATTAACTTATTTCACGAAAAGTCATAAGAAATACAATTTTTTTGATCAAAACTAAAATATCCTCGAAATCATTGAAAAACAAGTACCTTCTCAGACGAAAATATGCCTTATCTAATAAGAGACATTTCAATTTTTTTAATTGCATATACAGTACTGTGCAAAACCTAAGCAACTTTATTTTCTCTCATAAAGAAAGTTACCTAGAACTCCTAAAAAATATTCTCGGTGAACCACAAATGGATTTATTTATACATTGATATGTCCCCTCAAAATCCCCCAAATCCAAAATATCCTCGAAATCATTGAAAAACAAGTACCTTTTCAAACGAAAAAATGCCTTATCTAATAAGAGACATTTAAATTTTTTTAATTGCATAAATGGGCGGCATTTTATTATTATACGGTTATTTTTACATGGACAAAAAATTCGTTTAATTTTTTCCCATTAAATACTAAAATTATAGAAAAGTACTTTGCGAAAAGAATCGCCAGTAGGACAGAGCCCTGTGGAGACCACCGATTAGTTCTTTGCTAATAACTCTTGCATCCTTCGACCGACTTCTTCGACTAAGAGCTCGATGGAAAGCTTATCTGTTCCTCTTTCGGAGTTCATTAACATATTTTGCGAAAAGTCGTAAGAAATAAAAGTTTTTTGATCAAAACTAAAATATCCTCGAAATCATTGAAGAAGAAGTACCTTATCAGCCAAAAATATGCCTTATCTAATAAGAGACATTTAAATTCCTTTAATTGCATAAATGGGTGGCATTTTATTCGGAATTAATACCGTTATACATGGACAAAAAATTCGTTTAATTTTTTCCCATTAAATACTAGAATTATAGAAAAGTACTTTGCGAAAATAATCGGATGTAGAACGGATTCGTGTTGACCACCGATTAGTTTTTTGCTAATAACTCTTGCATCCTTCGACCGACTTCTTCGAGTAAAAGCTCGATGGAAAGCTTATCTGTTCCTCTTTCAGATGGCATTAACATATTTTACGAAAAGTCATAAGAAATAAAATTTGTTTGATCAAAACTAAAATATCCTCGAAATCATTGAAGAAGAAGTACCTTATCAGACGAAAATATGCCTTGTCTAATAAGAGACATTTAAAATTTTTTAATTGCATAAATGGGCTGCATTTTATTCAGAATTAATAGTTTTGTACATGGACAGAAAATTCGTTTAATTTTTTCCCATTAAATACTAAAATTATAGAAAAGTACTTTGCGAAAAGAATCGGCAGTAGGACGGAAACGTGTTGACCGCCGATTTAGTTTCGACTAAGAGCTCGATGGAAAGCTTATCTGTTCGACTTTCAGATGGCATTAACATATTTTACGAAAAGTCGTAAGAAATAAAATTTTTTTGATCAAAACTATATATCCTCGAAATCATTTAATAAGAAGTACCTTATCAGACGAAAATATGCCGTATCTAATAAGAGACATTTAAATTTTTTTAATTGCATAAATGGGCTGCATTTTATTCAGAATAAATAGTTTTATACATGGACAAAAAATTCGTTGAATTTTTTCCCATTAAATACTAGAATTATAGAAAAGTACTTTGCAAAAAGAATCGGCAGTAGGACGGAATCGTGTTGACCACCGATTAGTTTTTTGCTAATAACTCTTGCATCCTTCGACTGACTTTTTCGACCAAGAGCTTGATAGGAAGCTTATCTGTTCCTCTTTTAGATGGCATTTATGGAAAGTCGTAAGAAATAAAATTTTTTGGATCAAAACTAAAATATCCTCGAAATCATTGAAGAAGAAGTACCTTATCAGACGAAAATATGCCTTATCTAATAAGAGACATTTTAATTTTTTTAATCGCATAAATGGACGGCATTTTATTCAGAATTAAAAGTTTTTTACATTTTATTCAGAATTAAAAGTTTTTACATTAAATACTGGAATTATAGAAAAGTACTTTGCAAAAAGAATCGGAAGTAGGACGGAATCGTGTTGAACACCGATTTGATTTTTGCTTATAACTCTTGCATTCTTCAACCAACTTCTTCGACTAAGAGCTTGATTGATAGCTTATCTATTCCTCTTTCAGATGGCATTAACATATTTTATGAAAAGTCATAAGAATTAAACTTTTTTCATCAAAACTAAAATATCCTCGAAATCATTTAATAAGAAGTACCTTATCAGACGATGTTGCGAACACATGATAATTCCTAGAACCTTGTTGCTGAAACATTGTGAAATAATCATGTGTATACAAAAGCAACAGTGGAAACATATTAGATCTCTTTTGATTCCTAATTTCTGTATACACATTCATTCCTCTTTGAACACAAGTACTGAACGGTTGTAAAAGTGAGCTAAGTGCAAAATTATAAGAAAAGAAATAAAATAAGAATTTATATAAAAGTTAAACTATTTAAATGTTCACATATTTATACATTTAATGTGTTTCATTATTCGACTGGCAAGTAAAGAAAAGTAAAAGGGAAGTATAAAATTAATAGGTTATGGGCCCAGTCACTGAAATAATTAAATATACAAAAGTGTGAGACAAGTACATAAGTAAGTACATATGTGTTGCTGTCTGAAGAGCGTATAGTGAAAAATACAAATCTAATTATTTAAATAACTGGTGAAGTTAATAATTGTGAATATATATATATGTATAAAGTTATTAATTAAAAAAAAAAAAAAAAAAAAATAAAAAAAAAAAAAAAAAATAAAAAAAAACATATGTGTTGGTGTGTATGCGTGTAAGCGTATTGGAAGTTTACATTGAATTGTGACGTATGTATGTAGATTTCTTGTGAAATGCTTGTAAGCGTTATACAGTGAACCAAAAAAAAACTGGGACACCCAATGATATTTAGCATTTTTTGATATATCTTCGAAACGAAGTATAGGAATACAATAACCTGCATACCAAATGAAAGAGCTAAGTTTATAGAATAAAAAAATTCTGTACCCTTTAAATCTTTTAATCAATATGATGGATTATGAGCGAGAACAAAAATGTACTTAATTTTTCATGCCCAAAAAAAAAGTGGGACACTTTCAGTTTTTTGATATTATTGCAAACATTTTTACAAAATGTTTATTGTTAACGTTTTGTTTGTTAACCTGTAGCTTCGACAAAGCCTTGGACTCAAATGTTCATGGAGATTATAAAATTATTTGTGAGTTTTTTAGTGATATCTGACCAAATGTCTTAAATCGATGTTTTTAAGTCACATTTGCTATGAATGGATATTTTTCTCAATTCTGTTGCAATATGAGCCCACAAACGTTTAACAGCAATAATATCCAGGCATCGGGCAACACATTTTCAACGTTATTTAGTAGCCACTCCTTGACAAACTTAGCGGAGTGTATAGTAGTGTTTTCGCTTACCAAAAAAAAAAATAATTGGAAGGTACAATTTTACAAATCCATTTGTGCTTAATGTTAGGTATAATGTTATACTAACTGTCCCTAATAAGAACAAAACACGGGGTGAACGATTAAAAGTTAAAAAAGCCTGTAGTATTGTCGCTCAAGCAATTTTGTATGGAAAAGTCTCGTTTTTGAGCAAAAAATTTGTGTATGGCCTTTTGAACCTGATAAGGCTTTTAGTCGGCGTTTTATTTGATTATGGACAGTTAGTATAAAATTATACCTAACATTAAGCACAAATGGATTTGTAAAATTGTACCTTCCAATTATTTTTTTTTTTTGGTAAGCGAAAACACTACTATACACTCCGCTAAGTTTGTCAAGGAGTGGCTACTAAATAACGTTGAAAATGTGTTGCCCGATGCCTGGATATTATTGCTGTTAAACGTTTGTGGGCTCATATTGCAACAGAATTGAGAAAAATATCCATTCATAGCAAATGTGACTTAAAAACATCGATTTAAGACATTTGGTCAGATATCACTAAAAAACTCACAAATAATTTTATAATCTCCATGAACATTTGAGTCCAAGGCTTTGTCGAAGCTACAGGTTAACAAACAAAACGTTAACAATAAACATTTTGTAAAAATGTTTGCAATAATATCAAAAAACTGAAAGTGTCCCACTTTTTTTTTGGGCATGAAAAATTAAGTACATTTTTGTTCTCGCTCATAATCCATCATATTGATTAAAAGATTTAAAGGGTACAGAATTTTTTTATTCTATAAACTTAGCTCTTTCATTTGGTATGCAGGTTATTGTATTCCTATACTTCGTTTCGAAGATATATCAAAAAATGCTAAATTTCATTGGGTGTCCCAGTTTTTTTTTGGTTCACTGTATGCATGCGCATGCATACACACAGGCACATATAAAAGACTCAGCGTCGCGAAGTCGCATTTTTTTGTGAAATTCCAGTTAAATATAAAAGACTCAGCGTCGCGAAGGCGCATTTTTGTAAAATTCCAGTTAAATATAACAGACTTGACGTCACGAAGGCGCATTTTTTTGTGAAATTTCTTTTGTGCCTTGTGTACAAAACAAAAGAACAATTCTAATTTTTCTGCTAATTTTATTTCACAGAAGTTTTTAATTGTTAAAGAAATGGAAAGGCCCAAACGAAATATTAAGCCTTTCGATGGGGAAAAGTATGCCTTTTGGAAGTTTCGTGTGCGTTCACTATTAGAGGAAAATGATGTTCTCCAAGTGATTGATGATGTGCTACCAGAAAAAATGACTGAACAGTGGAAAAAAAGCGAAAAAGTAGCTCGAAATATTTTGATTGAATGTTTGTCTGATTCCTTGCTGGGTTTTGCGTCCAACAATTGTACGGCAAAACAGATTTTTAAAAATCTTGATGCTATATACGAAAGAAAGAGTTTAGCCTCACAGCTATCAGTAAGGAAACAATTATTATCACTCAAGTTTAAAGGTGACTCCCAATTAGCAAATCATTTTAATGTATTTGATGATTTGATGACAGAGTTAATTGCTTCAGGAGCAAAATGCGAAGAAATGGATAAAGTTTCACACTTACTTATAACATTGCCTTCTACTTATGATAGTGTTATAACCGCAATCGAAACTTTATCAGAGGAAAATCTAACTTTAGCATTCGTAAAGAATCGTCTTCTTGATCACGAAATAAAACTTAGAAATGCAAGTAAAGATACTAGTACTAAAGTTTTACAGGCGGTAGTAAATAATCAGCAAACATTTAGTAACGATAAAAGAAAGAAAACTTACAAAGGCAAATCAAAGTTTCAGAACTTTAAAAACAATATAAAATCCAATATTAAGTGTCACCATTGTAATAAATTAGGCCACATTAAGAAAGATTGCTTTATTTGGAAACGAATCCAGAAGGAGAAGAGCGAAAAGCCAAAACAAGCTCAAATTGCAACTGCCCAACCAGAAAGTGGTTTCGCTTTCATGATCGGAAACAATTTAGGAATGACTAGTGGAACTAGTTCATTTATTCTTGATTCCGGGGCTTCCGATCATATGATCAAAGAAAAAAATTTGTTTTCAAGTTTTATTATTCTGGAATCACCAATTGAGATCGCAGTCGCAAAATGTGATGTTTTTATCAACGCAACAGCTATGGGCATTGTACGACTACAAACTACTATTGGTGCGGACATTACTCTGGAAAATGTTTTATATTGCAAAGACATTCCACATAATCTACTCTCCGTCAAGCGTATGCAAGATGCTGGATTCTCAATAGAATTTGACTCAGGAGGTGTCAAGGTAAAACGAAGCGGTCGTATAATCATTGAGGGTATGTATAATAACAATGTACCCATTATTGATTTTAAGTTATGTCTGAGAGCTTATGCAGCTTTGAATAATAAACAATACCAGTTATGGCATAATAGATTAGGACATATTAGCAAAGAAAAATTTAAAGAAATAATTCGAAATGATTTGTTCTCAGACACAAATATTTTAAAGAACGTGTCAATGGAAAATTCCTTAGAATATTGTGAAGCTTGTATTAATGGAAAGCAAGCGCGGCTGCCATTGCAGAAAACTAAAAACAAAGACTATGTACAGCGACCTTTATTTGTGGTACATTCAGATGTTTGTGGTCCGATTTCACCAACTACAATAGATGGCAAAAATTATTATGTGGTCTTAATTGATCAGTTTACTCACTATTGTGTGACATATTTATTAACTCATAAATCAGAGGTATTCACAGTTTTTAAGGACTTTGTTGCTAAAAGTGAAGCCCATTTCAATTTAAAGGTTGTGAACTTGTATATAGACAACGGAAGAGAATATCTATCTAATGACATGCGTGAATACTGTGTGGAAAAAGGAATAACTTATCATTTAACTATTCCACATACTCCTCAGTTAAATGGTGTTTCTGAACGCATGATTAGGACTATAACTGAGAAAGCTCGCTCAATGGTTAGTGGAGCTAAAATAGATAAACGATTTTGGGGTGAAGCAGTTTTAACTGCTACATATTTGGTAAATAAATGCCCAACTAACGCATTAAAAGGCATAGCAAAAACTCCATACGAATTGTGGCATAATCGTAAGCCATGTTTAAAATATTTAAAAACATTTGGTTCTACAGTTTATGTACATAACAAGACAAGAAAAAGGAAATTCGATGAGAAGTCATTGAAAGCTATTCTTGTGGGATATGTACAAAATGGATATAAACTTTGGGATGTTCAGTCCAGGAAGTTTATAGTAGCTAGAGATATAATCGTTGATGAGACAAATATGGTAAACTCTAGAGCTGCTGTTGTTGATCATGACCAAGTGTTGCAGAATGAAAATATGCAACAAGATGAAAATTCCCTGAATGAGAGTATAGGGCGAAATCTAAATAATATCCAGAATGAAAGTATGGATGAAGAATTTGAAAAAACAAAAGGTCTAAGTAATCTCCAGAATGAGAGTATGGAAGACGAAGTAACAGATATCCAGAATGAAAGTATGGATAAAGAATCTGCTAAAACAAAATCAGAAATGCAGCCAGTAGAAAGAGTTACTACTGAATTTGATTCTGAATCATCTACTTCAGACTTAAATGAAAATAATGTCAGACGTAGTGAACGATTGAAAGATAAGCCCACAAGATCCTATAAGTTCCTAAATAATTGCATTTTAAATGCTCATACATTTCTTAATAGTGTTCCAAATACATATGACGAATCTCAGAATAGAAGTGATACAATAAAATGGAATGAAGCTATTAAGGAAGAACTAAATTCGCATTTCTTAAATGAAACTTGGACTCTAGTGAAAAGACCAGAAAATAAAAATATAGTAGACAACAAATGGGTTTTCACAATTAAGCATGATGAGCATGGGAATCCAATAAGATATAAAGCTAGACTTGTTGCAAAAGGATTCACTCAACAGTTTATGGTTGACTATGATGAGACATTTGCACCTGTAGCTAGAATCTCCAGTTTTCGTTTTATTTTAGCTTTTTCAAATCAATTTGGTCTGCAAATTCACCATATGGATGTCAAGACAGCATTTTTAAATGGTGTGCTAAGAGAAGAAATTTATATGACTGTCCCTCAGGGAATAATAAATAATGAAAATAAGGTCTGTAAATTAAATAAAGCCATTTATGGCCTTAAACAATCTGCACGATGTTGGTTTGAAATATTTGAACAAACCTTAAAGCAAATTGGTTTTGTAAATTCTCATGTAGATCATTGCATCTACGTTTTAGACAAAGGAGATATTTTGAAAAACATATATCTTTTATTATATGTAGATGACTTAGTTATAGCTACAGAGAATTCTGACACTATGTGCAAATTTAAATCGTTTCTTATGAGAAAGTTTAGAATGACGGATTTGTCAGAAATTAAACATTTTATTGGAATAAAAATTGAAAGGCACGATAATAAACTATACCTTAGTCAATCAGAATATATTAAAAATATATTGAACAAATTTAATATGAGTGATTGTAATCCTGTTAGTACCCCACTTGCAAGTCAGATTGACTATGAGGCTTTAAATTTAATAGAAACATATGATGCTCCATGCCGGAATTTAATAGGTTGCTTAATGTATCTGATGTTATGCACACGGCCTGATTTGTGTACAGCAATTAGCATTTTAAGTAGATACACAAATAACAATAACAAAGAATTATGGCAAAGCCTAAAAAGAGTCTTACGATATTTAAAAGGTTCTGTAGAACTTAAATTATGTTATGTTCAAAATAAGAATTATACAAATACCATAATCGGATATGTTGACTCCGATTGGGCTGGAAGTGTGACAGATAGAAAGAGCACTACCGGATATATGTTTAAGGTATTTGATTCTTGTTTAATTTGTTGGAAGACACAGAAGCAAAATTCAGTTGCTGCTTCCTCTACAGAAGCCGAATATATGGCCCTATTCGAAGCAGTTAGAGAGGCTATGTGGTTAAACTCATTAATGAAGGGAATTAAGTTTGACATTAAAGAACAAATAAAACTTTATGAAGATAATCAAAGCTGCATAAGTATTGCTAACAATCCTACTAGCCATAAAAGATCAAAACATATTGATATTAAATATCACTTTACTCGAGATCAGATTCAAAAGAAGCTAATTGTTGTTGAGTTTATTTCCACAGATAACCAGCTTGCTGATGTTTTGACGAAACCGTTACCTGCAGCAAGATTTCTGTTTTTGAGAAATGGAATGGGTCTTACAAATGGATCGGATGACCATTAATTTTTTTATTAATTACTACAGATAAATTACTAATCTTGAATTTTTTTTTGATGACTGAATTTTTTTTTATTTGAATTTTGTTTGTATAATGTTAAATTTTCTAAATGATCTGATTGGGTTTTTCTGGGTTTTCCCCAATCCATGCAACAAATGTTGGATCATATTGTAACTCCCCAGACTGCACAGCTCACATCATTACTTACATGAAATGTAAATTTTCATTTAAAACTTGAATAATTTATTTTGTTATGTTCCCACTGATTCTTTTGAGGAGGTGTGTTGCGAACACATGATAATTCCTAGAACCTTGTTGCTGAAACATTGTGAAATAATCATGTGTATACAAAAGCAACAGTGGAAACATATTAGATCTCTTTTGATTCCTAATTTCTGTATACACATTCATTCCTCTTTGAACACAAGTACTGAACGGTTGTAAAAGTGAGCTAAGTGCAAAATTATAAGAAAAGAAATAAAATAAGAATATATATAAAAGTTAAACTATTTAAATGTTCACATATTTATATATTTAATGTGTTTCATTATTCGACTGGCAAGTAAAGAAAAGTAAAAGGGAAGTATAAAATTAATAGACGAAAATATGCCGTATCTAATAAGAGACATTTAAATTTTTTTAATTGCATAAATGGGCTGCATTTTATTCAGAATAAATAGTTTTATACATGGACAAAAAATTCGTTGAATTTTTTCCCATTAAATACTAGAATTATAGAAAAGTACTTTGCAAAAAGAATCGGCAGTAGTATGGAATCGTGTTGACCACCGATTAGTTTTTTGGTAATAACTCTTGCATCCTTCGACCGAATTTTCCGACTTAGACCTCGATGGAAAGCTTATCTGTTCCTCTTTCAGATGGCATTAACATATTTTACGAAAAGTCATAAGAAATAAAATTTTTTTGATCAAAACTAAAATATCCTCGAAATCATTGAAGAAGAGGTACCTTATCAGACGAAAATATGCCTTATCTAATAAGAGACATTTAAATTGTTTTAATTGCATATACAGTACTGTGCAAAACCTAAGCAACTTTATTTTCTCTCATAAAGAAAGTTACCTAGAACTCCTAAAAAATATTCCCGGTGAACCACAAATGGATTTATTTATATATTGATATGTCCCCTCAAAATCCCCAACAACACTTCATTAACTTTACTTTATCAACAGTGAATAAATCACGAAAATCAAAATCATGTTGAAAAGAAAACAGCTGTGCAAAACCTAAGCAACTTTTATAATATTCTGCTTTGCACCCATTATTTTTTATAATATCAGCACATTTACGAGACGTTAACTCAATAATATTGGATTTTGAAGTTTGTGTTATGTTTTCCCGCTAAAACTTCCCCTCTTTTACCAATTTTCAATCGTACTTACACCTATTTCACGAAAAGGACCAACAAAATCACGATACAAGCATGTCGTTATGATAACAATTCCTCCTTCATACATCTGGACCCTTCTACAGACACCTCTATTTATTTCTCTATTGGTTACAGACCTAAACTTTTGTATGCCCTTAAGATACAAGTTCTAAGTACTTAATAACTTATTTATAAACTTCAATTAAAATGTTTTTTACCAAAATTTTACCACGAACATGTTTATTGATCACTTAACAAGTGGAAACATGTTATTTTAATGGTAAAAGCAAGTTTAACTTTTACTTAAAACTTGTAACTTAATAGCATACAAAAGTTTAGGTCTGTAACTAATAGAGAAATAAATAGAGGTGTCTGTAAAAGTGTCCAGATGTATGAAGGAGGAATTGTTATCATAACGACATGCTTGTATCGTGATTTTTTGTTGGTCCTTTTCGTGAAATAGGATGGATAACACGGTGTAAGTACGATTGAAAATTGGCAAAAGAGGGGAAGCGTTAGCGGGCAAACATAACACAAGCTTCAAAATCCAATATTATTGAGTTAACGTCTCGTAAATGTGCTGATATTATAAAAAATAATGGGTGCAAAGCAGAATATTATAAAAGTTGCTTAGGTTTTGCACAGCTGTTTTCTTTTCAACATGATTCTCATTTTCGTGATTTATTCACTGTTGATAAAGTAAAGTTAATGAAGTGTTGTTGGGGATTTTGAGGGGACATATCAATATATAAATAAATCCATTTGTGGTTCACCGGGAATATTTTTTAAGAGTTCTAGGCAACTTTCTTAATGAGGGACCAGTAAGGACGCTATCTTCAGCAATGCTGAAGCTATAATACTTTTCACGTTGTGTCACCAAATGAATAGTTTTCATGCCCACTTTTGGTCAAAATTGTTTTCATTCCTCCCTAAGAATATAACTGTAAAGTTTCAAGTCAATTGGTTACGAAACAAAAAAGTTTTCCATACAACGGGTCAATTTTTGCTAGAAGTGGGCGTGGCTACGCCCACTTTTGGTCAAAATAGTTTTCATTCCTCCCTAAGAACATAAATATAAAGTTTCAAGTCAATTGGTTAAAAAACAAAAAAGTTTTCCATACAACGGGTCAATTTTCGCTATAAAAGGGCGTGGCTACGCCCCTTTTTGGTCAAAATAGTTTTCATTCCTTCCTAAGAACATAACTGTAAAGTTTCAAGTCAACTGGTTGAAAAACAAAAAAGTTTTCCATACAACGGGTCAATTTTCGCCATAAGTGGGAGTGGCTACGCCCACTTTTGGTCAAAATAGTTTTCATTACTCCCTAAGAACATAACTGTAAAGTTTGAAGTCAATTGGACAAAAAATAAAAAAAGTTTTCCATACAACGACGTGAATATTGCTTCTCTTCCTCTTCTTCATATTGTATGGGAGCTACCAGTTCCAGTTTCCTGATCTCAATTAAACTTTCAGGCATTTAGTCGGACTATGTAAAACTACTATGTTTAAAATTTTAGCACTCTATCGTACAAAACAAAAAAACTTCCATACAACGATTCAAGTTTTGTTCACTTTTCTTATTCTTTTCGTATGGGACCAACCAAATAACCAATTTCCGACGAATGATTCATCGTTTCAGCTCGATAGCTTCAAAACTAAGGGACTAGTTAGCATACATACAGACAGACAGACAGACAGATCGACAGACAGACAGACGGACAGACGGACATGGCTAAATCAACTCGTCTTGTCGTCCTGATCAAGAATATATATACTTTATATAGTCGGAAATTAATATTTCGATCTGTTACAAACTCCGTGACAAAGTTAATATACTATTTCACATATGTGAAAAGTATAAAAATAAAGATGCTTAGGTTTTGCACAGTACTGTATGGGCGGCATTTTATTCAGAATTAATAGTTTTTTACATGCATAAAAAATTCGTTGAATTTTTTCCCATTAAATACTAGAATTATAGAAAAGTACTTTGCATCCTCCGACCGACTTCTTCGACTAAGAGCTCGATGGAAAGCTTATCAGTTCCTCTTTCAGATGGCATTAACTTATTTCACGAAAAGTCATAAGAAATACAATTTTTTTGATCAAAACTAAAATATCCTCGAAATCATTGAAAAACAAGTACCTTCTCAGACGAAAATATGCCTTATCTAATAAGAGACATTTCAATTTTTTTAATTGCATATACAGTACTGTGCAAAACCTAAGCAACTTTATTTTCTCTCATAAAGAAAGTTACCTAGAACTCCTAAAAAATATTCTCGGTGAACCACAAATGGATTTATTTATACATTGATATGTCCCCTCAAAATCGCCCAAATCCAAAATATCCTCGAAATCATTGAAAAACAAGTACCTTTTCAAACGAAAAAATGCCTTATCTAATAAGAGACATTTAAATTTTTTTAATTGCATAAATGGGCGGCATTTTATTATTATACGGTTATTTTTACATGGACAAAAAATTCGTTTAATTTTTTCCCATTAAATACTAAAATTATAGAAAAGTACTTTGCGAAAAGAATCGCCAGTAGGACAGAGCCCTGTGGAGACCACCGATTAGTTCTTTGCTAATAACTCTTGCATCCTTCGACCGACTTCTTCGACTAAGAGCTCGATGGAAAGCTTATCTGTTCCTTTTCAGATGTCATTAACATGTTTTACGAAAAGTCATAAGAAATAAAATTTGTTTGATCTAAACTAAAATATCTTCGAAATCATTGAAGAAGAAGTACCTTCTCAGACGAAAATATGCCTTTTCTAATAAGAGACATTTAAATTTTTTTAATTGCATTAATGGGTGGCAATTTGTTCAGAATTAATATTTTTTTACATGGACAAAAAATTTGTTTAATTCCGTTTAATTAATACTAGAATTATAGAAAAGTACTTTGCGAAAAGAATCGGCAGTAGGACGGAAACGTGTTGACCACCGATTACTTCTTCGCTGATAACTCTTGCATCCTACGACCGACTTCTTCGACTATGAGCTCGATGGAAAGCTTATCTGTTCCTCTTTCGGAGTTCATTAACATATTTTGCGAAAAGTCGTAAGAAATAAAAGTTTTTTGATCAAAACTAAAATATCCTCGAAATCATTGAAGAAGAAGTACCTTATCAGCCAAAAATATGCCTTATCTAATAAGAGACATTTAAATTCCTTTAATTGCATAAATGGGTGGCATTTTATTCGGAATAAATACCGTTATACATGGACAAAAAATTCGTTTAATTTTTTCCCATTAAATACTAGAATTATAGAAAAGTACTTTGCGAAAATAATCGGATGTAGAACGGATTCGTGTTGACCACCGATTAGTTTTTTGCTAATAACTCTTGCATCCTTCGACCGACTTCTTCGACTATGAGCTCGATGGAAAGCTTATCTGTTCCTCTTTCAGATGGCATTAACATATTTTACGAAAAGTCATAAGAAATAAAATTTGTTTGATCAAAACTAAAATATCCTCGAAATCATTGAAGAAGAAGTACCTTATCAGACGAAAATATGCCTTGTCTAATAAGAGACATTTAAAATTTTTTAATTGCATAAATGGGCTGCATTTTATTCAAAATAAATAGTTTTATACATGGACAAAAAATTCGTTGAATTTTTTCCCATTAAATACTAGAATTATAGAAAAGTACTTTGCAAAAAGAATCGGCAGTAGGACGGAATCGTGTTGACCACCGATTAGTTTTTTGCTAATAATAACTTATGCATCCTTCGACTGACTTCTTCGACCAAGAGCTTGATAGGAAGCTTATCTGTTCCTCTTTTAGATGGCATTTATGGAAAATCGTAAGAAATAAAATTTTTTGGATCAAAACTAAAATATCCTCGAAATCATTGAAGAAGAAGTACCTTGTCAGACGAAAATATGCCTTATCTAATAAGAGACATTTAAATTTTTTTAATTGCATAAATGGGCTGCATTTTATTCAGAATTAATAGTTTTTTACATGGACAGAAAATTCGTTTAATTTTTTCCCATTAAATACTAGAATTATAGAAAAGTACTTTGCGAAAAGAATCGGCAGTAGTATGGAATCGTGTTGACCACCGATTAGTTTTTTGGTAATAACTCTTGCATCCTTCGACCGACTTTTCCGACTTAGACCTCGATGGAAAGCTTATCTGTTCCTCTTTCAGATGGCATTAACATATTTTACGAAAAGTCATAAGAAATAAAATTTTTTTGATCAAAACTAAAATATCCTCGAAATCATTGAAGAAGAGGTACCTTATCAGACGAAAATATGCCTTATCTAATAAGAGACATTTAAATTGTTTTAATTGCATATACAGTACTGTGCAAAACCTAAGCAACTTTATTTTCTCTCATAAAGAAAGTTACCTAGAACTCCTAAAAAATATTCCCGGTGAACCACAAATGGATTTATTTATATATTGATATGTCCCCTCAAAATCCCCAACAACACTTCATTAACTTTACTTTATCAACAGTGAATAAATCACGAAAATCAAAATCATGTTGAAAAGAAAACAGCTGTGCAAAACCTAAGCAACTTTTATAATATTCTGCTTTGCACCCATTATTTTTTATAATATCAGCACATTTACGAGACGTTAACTCAATAATATTGGATTTTGAAGTTTGTGTTATGTTTTCCCGCTAAAACTTCCCCTCTTTTACCAATTTTCAATCGTACTTACACCTATTTCACGAAAAGGACCAACAAAATCACGATACAAGCATGTCGTTATGATAACAATTCCTCCTTCATACATCTGGACCCTTCTACAGACACCTCTATTCATTTCTCTATTAGTTACAGACCTAAACTTTTGTATGCCCTTAAGATACAAGTTCTAAGTAATTAATAACTTAATTATAAACTTCAATTAAAATATTTTTTACCAAAATTTTACCACGAACATGTTTATTGATCACTTAACAAGTGGAAACATGTTATTTTAATGGTAAAAGCAAGTTTAACTTTTACTTAAAACTTGTAACTTAATAGCATACAAAAGTTTAGGTCTGTAACTAATAGAGAAATAAATAGAGGTGTCTGTAAAAGTGTCCAGATGTATGAAGGAGGAATTGTTATCATAACGACATGCTTGTATCGTGATTTTTTGTTGGTCCTTTTCGTGAAATAGGATGGATAACACGGTGTAAGTACGATTGAAAATTGGCAAAAGAGGGGCGTGGCTACGCCCACTTTTGGTCAAAATAGTTTTCATTCCTCCCTAAGAACACAAATGTAAAGTTTCAAGTCAAATGGTTAAAAAACAAAAAAGTTTTCCATACAACGGGTCAATTTTCGCCATAAATGGGCGTGGCTACGCCTACTTTTGTCAAAATAGTTTTCATTCCTCCCTAAGAACATAACTGTAAGGTTTCAAGTCAATTGGGTTAAAAACAAAAAAGTTTTCCATACAACGGGTCAATTTTTTATAAGTGGGCGTGGCTACGCCCACTTTTGGTCAAAATAGTTTTCATTCCTCTCTAAGATCATAACTGTAAAGTTTCAAGTCAATTGGTTAAAAAACAAAAAAGTTTTCCGTACAACCGTTCAAGTTTCACTATAAGTGAGCGTGGCTACGCCCACTTTTGGTCAAAATAGTTTTCATTACTCCCTAAGAACATAACTGTAAAGTTTGAAGTCAATTGGTCAAAAAATAAAAAAAGTTTTCCATACAACGACGTGAATATTGCTTCTCTTCCTCTTCTTCATTTTGTATGGGAGCTACCAGTTCCAGTTTCCCGATCTCAATGAAACTTTCAGGCATTTAGTCGGACTATGTAAAACTACTTTGTTTAAAATTTCAGCACTCTATCGTACAAAACAAAAAAACTTCCATACAACGATTCAAGTTTTGTTCCCTTTTCTTATTCTTTTCGTATGGGAGCTACCTGTTCCAATAATCCGATCATGCTGGTTCCGACGAATGATTCATCGTATCAGCTCGATAGCTTCAAAACTGAGGGACCAGTTAGCATACATACAGACAGACAGACAGATCGACAGACAGACAGACGGACAGACGGACATGGCTAAATCAACTCGTCTTGTCGTCCTGATCAAGAATATATATACTTTATACAGTCGGAAATTAATATTTCGATCTGTTACAAACTCCGTGACAAAGTTAATATACTATTTCACATATGTGAAAAGTATAAAAATAAAGATGCTTAGGTTTCGCACAGTACTGTATGGGCGGCATTTTATTCAGAATTAATAGTTTTTTACATGCATAAAAAATTCGTTGAATTTTTTCCCATTAAATACTAGAATTATAGAAAAGTACTTTGCATCCTTCGACCGACTTCTTCGACTAAGAGCTCGATGGAAAGCTTATCAGTTCCTCTTTCAGATGGCATTAACTTATTTCACGAAAAGTCATAAGAAATACAATTTTTTTGATCAAAACTAAAATATCCTCGAAATCATTGAAAAACAAGTACCTTCTCAGACGAAAATATGCCTTATCTAATAAGAGACATTTAAATTTTTTTAATTGCATATACAGTACTGTGCAAAACCTAAGCAACTTTATTTTCTCTCATAAAGAAAGTTACCTAGAACTTCTAAAAAATATTCCCGGTGAACCACAAATGGATTTATTTATACATTGATATGTCCCCTCAAAATCCCCCAAATCCAAAATATCCTCGAAATCATTGAAAAACAAGTACCTTCTCAGACGAAAAAATGCCTTATCTAATAAGAGACATTTAAATTTTTTTAATTGCATAAATAGGCGGCATTTTATTCAGAATTAATAGTTCTTACATGGACAAAAAATTCGTTTCATTTTTTCCCATTAAATACTAAAATTATAGAAAAGTACTTTGGGAAAAGAATCGGCAGTAGGACAGAGCCCTGTGGAGACCACCGATTAGTTCTTTGCTAATAACTCTTGCATCCTTCGACCGACTTCTTCGACTAAGAGCTCGATGGAAATCTTATCTGTTCCTTTTCAGATGTCATTAACATATTTTACGAAAAGTCATAAGAAATAAAATTTGTTTGATCAAAACTAAAATATCCTCGAAATCATTGAAGAAGAAGTACCTTATCAGACGAAAATATGCCTTATCTAATAAGAGACATTTAAATTTTTTTAATTGCATAAATGGGCGGCATTTCGCTCAGAATTAATAGTTTTTTACGTTGACAAAAAATTCGTTTAGTTTTTTCCCATTAAATACTAGAATTATAGAAAAGTACTTTGCGAAAAGGATCGGCAGTGGAACGGAAACGTCTTGACCACTCATTAGTTTTTTGCTAATAACTCTTGCATCCTTCGACCGACTTCTTCGACTAAGAGCTCGATGGAAATCTTATCTGTTCCTTTTCAGATGTCATTAACATATTTTACGAAAAGTCATAAGAAATAAAATTTTTTTTATCAAAACTAAAATATCCTCGAAATCATTGAAGAAGAAGACCTTAACAGACGAAAATATGCCTTATCTAATAAGAGACATTTAAATTTTTTTAATTGCATAAATGGGCGGCATTTTATTCAGAATTAATAGTTTTTTACATGGACAAAAAATTCGTTTAATTTTTTCCCATTAAATACTAGAATTATAGAAAAGTACTTTGCGAAAAGTATCGGCAGTAGGACGGATTCGTGTTGACCACCGATAAGTTTTTTGCTAGTAACTCTTGCATCCTTCGACCGACTTCTTCGACTAAGAGCTCGATGGAAAGTTTATCTGTTCCTCTTTCAGATGGCATTAACCTATTTTACGAAAAGTCATAAGAAATAAAATTTGTTTGATCAAAACTAAAATATCCTCGAAATCATTGAAAAAGAAGTACTTTATAAGATAAAAATATGCCTAATCTAATAAGAGACATTAAATTTTTTTACTTGCATCACATATTTTACGAAAAGTCGTAAAAAATAAAATTTTTTTGATCAAAACTAAAATATCCTCGAAATCATTGAAGAAGAAGTACCTTATCAGACGAAAATATGCCTTATCTAATAAGAGACGTTTAAATTTTTGTAATTGCATAAATGGGCGGCATTTTATTCAGAATTAATAGTTTTTTACATAGACAAAAAATTCGTTTAATTTTTTCCCATTAAATACTAGAATTATAGAAAAGTACTTTTCGAAAAGAATCGGCAGTAGGACGGAAACGTGGTGACCACCGATTAGTTTTTTGCTAATAACTCTTGCATCCTTCGACCGACTTCTTCGACTAAGAGCTCGATGGAAAGCTTATCTGTTCTTCTTTCAGACGGCATTAACATATTTTACGAAAAGTCGTAAGATATAAAATTTTTTTGATCAAAACTAAAATATCCTCGAAATCATTGAAGAAGAAGTACCTTATCAGGCAAAATTATGCCTTATCTAATAAGAGACATTTAAATTTTTATACTTTTCACTTATGTGAAATAGTATATTAACTTTGTCACGGAGTTTGTAACAGATCGAAATATTAATTTCCGACTATATAAAGTATATATATTCTTGATCAGGACGACAAGACGAGTTGATTTAGCCATGTCCGTCTGTCCGTTTGTCTGTCTGTCTGTCGGTCTGTCTGTCTGTATGTATGCAAGCTAGTCCCTCAGTTTTGAAGCTATCGAGCTGAAACTTTGCACAGGGTCTTAGAATTTATTACAATGAATCATTCGTCGGAACCAGCATGATCGGATTATTGAAACAGGTAGCTCCCATACGAAAAGAAGAAGAAAAGTGAACAAAACTTGAATCGTTGTATGGAAAACTTTTTTGTTTTGTACAATAAAGTGCTGAAATTTTAAACATAGTAGTTTTACATAGTCCGACTACATGCCTGAAAGTTTCATTAAGATTGGACATCTGGATCTAGTAGCTCCCATACAAAATGAAGAAGAGGAAGAGAAGGAATATTCTCGTCGTTGTATGGAAAACTTTTTTGTTTCTTAACCAATTGACTTGAAATTTTAAAGTTATGTTCTTGGGGAGGAATGAAAACTATTTTGATTAAAAGTGGGCATGGCCACGCCCACTTATAGCTTAACTTGACCCTTTGTATGGAAAACTTTTTTGTTTTTTAACCAATTGACTTGAAACTTTACAGTTATGTTCTTAGGGAGGAATGAAAACTATTTTAACCAAAAGTGGGCGTAGCCACGCCTACTTATAGCGAAAATTGACCCGTTGTATGGAAAACTTTTTTGTTTTTTAACCAATTGACTTGAAACTTTACAGTTATGTTCTTAGGGAGGAATGAAAACTATTTTAACCATAAGTGGGCGTAGCCACGCCTACTTATAGCGAAAATTGACCCGTTGTATGGAAAACTTTTTTGTTTTTTAACCAATTGACTTGAAACTTTGCACTTATGCTCTTAGGGAGGAATGAAAACTATTTTGATCAAAAGTGGGCATGGCCACGCCCACTTATAGCTTAACTTGACCCTTTGTATGGAAAACTTTTTTGTTTTTTAACCAATTGACTTGAAACTTTACAGTTATGTTCTAAGGAGGAATGAAAACTATTTTAACCAAAAGTGGGCGTAGCCACGCCTACTTATAGCGAAAATTGACCCGTTGTATGGAAAACTTTTTTGTTTTTTAACCAATTGACTTGAAACTTTACAGTTATGCTTTTAGGGAGGAATGAAAACTATTCATTTAGTTTTTTTTATAGTGACACAAAGAGAAAAGTATTATAGCTTCAGCCTTGCTGAAGATAGCGTCCTTACTGGTTTTAATTGCATAAACGGGCGGCATTTTATTCAGAATTAATAGTTTTTTACATGGAAAAAAAATTCGTTGAATTTTTTCCCATTAAATACTAGAATTAACGAAAGGTACTTTGCGAAAAGAATCGGCAGTAGGACGGAAACGTCTTGACCACCGATTAGTTTTTTGCTATTAACTCTTGCATCCTTCGACCGACTTCTTCGACTAAGAGCTGGATGGAAAGCTTATCTGTTCCTCTTTCAGATGGCATTAACATATTTTACGAAAAGTCATAAGAAATAAAATTTTTTTGATCAAAACTAAAATATCCTTGAAATCATTGAAGAAAAAGTACCTTATCAGACGAAAATATGCCTTATCTAATGAGAGACATTTAAATTTTTTTAATTGCATAAATGGGTGGCATTTTATTCAGAATTAATATATTTTTACATGGACAAAAAATTCGTTTAATTTCGTTTAAGTAATACTAGAATTATAGAAAAAAACTTTGCGAAAATAATCGGCAGTAGGACGGATTCGTGTTGACCACCGCTTAGTTTTTTGCTAATTACTCTTGCATCCTTCGACCGACTCCTTCGACTAAAAGTTCGATGGAAAGCTTATCTGTTCCTCTTTCAAATGGCATTAACATATTTTACGAAAAGTCGTAAGATATAAAATTTTTTTGATCAAAACTAAAATATCATCGAAATCATTGAAGAAGAAGTACCTTGTCAGACGAAAATATGCCTTATCTAATAAGAGACATTTAAATTTTTTTAATTGCATAAATGGGCGGTATTTTATTCAGAATTAATAGTTTTTTACATGGACAAAAAATTCGTTTAATTTCGTTTAAATAATACTAGAATTATAGAAAAAAACTTTGCGAAAAGAATCGGCAGTAGGACGGAAACATCTTGACCACCGATTAGTTTTTTGCTATTAACTCTTGCATCCTTCAACCGACTTCTTCGACTAAGAGCTGGATGGTAAGCTTATCTGTTCCTCTTTCAGATGGCATTAACATATTTTACGAAAAGTCATAAGAAATACAATTTTTTTGATCAAAACTAAAATATCCTCGAAATCATTGAAGAAGAAGTACCTTATCAGACGAAAACATGCCTAATCTAATAAGAGACATTAAATTTTTTTACTTGCATAACATATTTTACAAAAAGTCGTAAAAAATAATTGGTCAAAAAATAAAAAAAGTTTTCCATACAACGACGTGAATATTGCTTCTCTTCCTCTTCTTCATTTTATATGGGAGCTACCAGTTCCAGTTTCCCGATCTCAATGAAACTTTCAGGCATTTAGTCGGACTATGTAAAACTACTTTGTTTAAAATTTCAGCACTCTATCGTACAAAACAAAAAAACTTCCATACAACGATTCAAGTTTTTTTCCCTTTTCTTATTCTTTTCGTATGGGAGCTACCTGTTCCAATAATCCCATCATGCTGGTTCCGACGAATGATTCATCGTTTCAGCTCGATAGCTTCAAAACTGAGGGACCAGTTAGCATACATACAGACAGACAGACAGATCGACAGACAGACAGACGGACAGACGGACATGGCTAAATCAACTCGTCTTGTCGTCCTGATCAAGAATATATATACTTTATACAGTCGGAAATTAATATTTCGATCTGTTACAAACTCCGTGACAAAGTTAATATACTATTTCACATATGTGAAAAGTATAAAAATAAAGATGCTTAGGTTTCGCACAGTACTGTATGGGCGGCATTTTATTCAGAATTAATAGTTTTTTACATGCATAAAAAAATCGTTGAATTTTTTTTCCATTAAATACTAGAATTATAGAAAAGTACTTTGCATCCTTCGACCGACTTCTTCGACTAAGAGCTCGATGGAAAGCTTATCAGTTCCTCTTTCAGATGGCATTAACTTATTTCACGAAAAGTCATAAGAAATACAATTTTTTTGATCAAAACTAAAGTATCCTCGAAATCATTGAAAAACAAGTACCTTCTCAGACGAAAATATGCCTTATCTAATAAGAGACATTTAAATTTTTTTAATTGCATATACAGTACTGTGCAAAACCTAAGCAACTTTATTTTCTCTCATAAAGAAAGTTACCTAGAACTTCTAAAAAATATTCCCGGTGAACCACAAATGGATTTATTTATACATTGATATGTCCCCTCAAAATCCCCCAAATCCAAAATATCCTCGAAATCATTGAAAAACAAGTACCTTCTCAGACGAAAAAATGCCTTATCTAATAAGAGACATTTAAATTTTTTTAATTGCATAAATGGGCGGCATTTTATTCAGAATTAATAGTTTTTACATGGACAAAAAATTCGTTTGATTTTTCCCCATTAAATACTAGAATTATAGAAAAGTACTTTGCGATAAGGATCGGCAGTAGAACGGAAACGTCTTGACCACCCATTAGTTTTTTGCTAATAACTCTTGCATCCTTCGACCGACTTCTTCGACTAAGAGCTCGATGGAAAGCTTATCTGTTCTTCTTTCAGACGGCATTAACATATTTTACGAAAAGTCGTAAGATATAAAATTTTTTTGATCAAAACTAAAATATCCTTGAAATCATTGAAGAAGAAGTACCTTATCAGGCAAAATTATGCCTTATCTAATAAGAGACATTTAAATTTTTATACTTTTCACTTATGTGAAATAGTATATTAACTTTGTCACGGAGTTTGTAACAGATCGAAATATTAATTTCCGACTATATAAAGTATATATATTCTTGATCAGGACGACAAGATGAGTTGATTTAGCCATGTCCGTCTGTCTGTCTGTCGGTCTGTCTGTCGGTCTGTCGGTCTGTCTGTATGTATTCAAACTAGTCCCTCAGTTTTGAAGCTATCGAGCTGAAACTTTGCACAGGGTCTAAAAATTTATTACAATGAATCATTCGTCGGAACCAGCATGATCGGATTATTGGAACAGGTAGCTCCCATACGAAAAGAAGAAGAAAAGTGAACAAAACTTGAATCGTTGTATGGAAAACTTTTTTGTTTTGTACAATAGAGTGCTGAAATTTTAAACATAGTAGTTTTACATTGTCCGACTTCATGCCTGAAAGTTTCATTAAGATTGGACATCTGGATCTAGTAGCTCCCATACAAAATGAAGAAGAGGAAGAGAAGGAATATTCTCGTCGTTGTATGGAAAACTTTTTTGTTTCTTAACCAATTGACTTGAAATTTTAAAGTTATGTTCTTATGGAGGAATGAAAACTATTTTGACCAAAATTGGGCGTAGCCACGCGTAGCCACGCCCACTTATAGCGAAAATTTACCTGTTGTATGGAAAACTTTTTTGTTTTTTAACCAATTGACTTGAAACTTTACAGTTATGTTCTTAGGGAGGAATGAAAACTATTTTAACCTAAGTGGGCGTAGCCACGCCTACTTATAGCGAAAATTGACCCGTAGTATGGAAAACTTTTTTGTTTTTTAACCAATTGATTTGAAACTTTACAGTTATGCTCTTACTGAGGAATGAAAACTATTCATTTAGTTTTTTTTATAGTGACACAAAGTGAAAAGTATTATAGCTTAAGCCTTGCTGAAGATAGCGTCCTTACTGGTTTTAATTGCATAAATGGGCGGCATTTTATTCAGAATTAATAGTTTTTTACATGGAAAAAAATTCGTTGAATTTTTTCCCATTAAATACTAGAATTAACGAAAGGTACTTTGCGAAAAGAATCGGCAGTAGGACGGAAACGTCTTACCCACCGATTAGTTTTTTGCTATTAACTCTTGCATCCTTCGACCGACTTCTTCGACTAAGAGCTGGATGGAAAGCTTATCTGTTCCTCTTTCAGATGGCATTAACATATTTTACGAAAAGCCATAAGAAATAAAATTTTTTTGATCAAAACTAAAATATCCTCGAAATCATTGAAGAAGAAGTACCTTATCAGACGAAAATATGCCTTATCTAATAAGAGACATTTCAATTTTTTTAATTGCATAAATGGGTGGAATTTTATTCAGAATTAATAGTGTTTTACATGGACAAAAAATTCGTTTAATTTTTTCCCATTAAATACTAGAATTATAGAAAAGTACTTTGCGAAAAGAATCGGCAGTAGGACGGAATCGTGTTGACCACCGATTAGTTTTTTGCTAAAAACTCTTGCATCCTTCGACCGACTTCTGCGACTAAGAGCTCGATGGAAAGCTTATCTGTTCCTCTTTCAGATGGCATTAACATATTTTACGAAAAGTCATAAGAAATAAAATTTGTTTGATCAAAACTAAAATATCCTCGAAATCATTGAAGAAGAAGTACCTTATAAGACGAAAATATGCCTTATCTAATAAGAGACATTTCAATTTTTTTAATTGCATAAATGGGTGGAATTTTATTCAGAATTAATAGTGTTTTACATGGACAAAAAATTCGTTTAATTTTTTCCCATTAAATACTAGAATTATAGAAAAGTACTTTTCGAAAAGTATCGGCAGTAGGACGGAAACGTGGTGACCACCGATTAGTTTTTTGCTAATTACTCTTGCATCATTCGACCGACTTCTTCGAATAAGAATTCGATGGAAAGCTTTTCTGCTCTTCTTTCAGACGGCATTTACATATTTTACGAAAAGTCGTAAGATATAAAATTTGTTTGATCAAAACTAAAATATCGTCGAAATCATTGAAAAAGAAGTACCTTATAAGATGAAAATATGCCTAATCTAATAAGAGACATTAAATTTTTTTACTTGCATAACATATTTTACGAAAAGTCGTAAAAAATAAAATTTTTTTGATTAAAACTAAAATATCCTCGAAATCATTGAAGAAGAAGTACCTTATCAGACGAAAATATGCCTTATCTAATAAGAGACATTTAAATTTTTGTAATTGCATAAATGGGCGGCATTTTTTTCAGAATTAATAGTTTTTTACATGGACAAAAAATTCGTTTAATTTTTTCCCAATTAA
Organism: Phortica okadai; assembly: GCA_034638295.1. NCBI lineage: Eukaryota > Metazoa > Arthropoda > Insecta > Diptera > Drosophilidae > Phortica > Phortica okadai. The sequence continues at coordinate 18,178,580 of CM067852.1, forward strand.
TACTAGAATTATAGAAAAGTACTTTTCGAAAAGAATCGGCAGTAGGACGGAAGCGTGGTGACCACCGATTAGGTTTTTGCTTATAACTCTTGCATTCTTCGACCGACTTCTGCGACTAAGAGCTGGGTGGAAAGTTTATCTGTTCCTCTTTCAGATGGCATTAACATATTTTACGAAAAGTCATAAGAAATAAAATTTTTTTGATCAAAACTAAAATATCCTCGAAATCATTGAAGAAGAATTACCTTATCAGACGAAAATATGCCTTATCTAATAAGAGACATTTAAATTTTTGTAATTGCATAAATGGGCGGCATTTTTTTCAGAATTAATAGTTTTTTACGTGGACAAAAAATTCGTTTAATTTTTTCCCGATTAATACTAGAATTTTAGAAAAGTACTTTCGAAAAGAATCGGCAGTAGGACGGAAACGTGGTGACCACCGATTAGGTTTTTGCTAATAACTCTTGCATTCTTCGACCGACTTCTGCGACTAAGAGCTGGGTGGAAAGTTTATCTGTTCCTCTTTCAGATGGCATTAACATATTTTACGAAAAATCATAAGAAATAAAATTTTTTTGATCAAAACTAAAATATCCTCGAAATCATTGAAGAAGAAGTACCTTATCAGACGAAAATATGCCTTATCTAATAAGAGACATTTCAATTTTTTTAATTGCATAAATGGGTGGAATTTTATTCAGAATTAATAGTGTTTTACATGGACAAAAAATTCGTTTAATTTTTTCCCATTAAATACTAGAATTATAGAAAAGTACTTTGCGAAAAGAATCGGCAGTAGGACGGAATCGTGTTGACCACCGATTAGTTTTTTGCTAAAAACTCTTGCATCCTTCGACCGACTTCTGCGACTAAGAGCTCGATGGAAAGCTTATCTGTTCCTCTTTCAGATGGCATTAACATATTTTACGAAAAGTCATAAGAAATAAAATTTGTTTGATCAAAACTAAAATATCCTCGAAATCATTGAAGAAGAAGTACCTTATAAGACGAAAATATGCCTTATCTAATAAGAGACATTTCAATTTTTTTAATTGCATAAATGGGTGGAATTTTATTCAGAATTAATAGTGTTTTACATGGACAAAAAATTCGTTTAATTTTTTCCCATTAAATACTAGAATTATAGAAAAGTACTTTTCGAAAAGTATCGGCAGTAGGACGGAAACGTGGTGACCACCGATTAGTTTTTTGCTAATTACTCTTGCATCATTCGACCGACTTCTTCGAATAAGAATTCGATGGAAAGCTTTTCTGCTCTTCTTTCAGACGGCATTTACATATTTTACGAAAAGTCGTAAGATATAAAATTTGTTTAATAAAAATTAAAATATCATCGAAATCATTGAAATAGAAGTACCTTATAAGATGAAAATATGCCTAATCTAATAAGAGACATTAAATTTTTTTAATTGCATAACATATTTAACGAAAAGTAGTAAAAAATAAAATTTTGTTGATCAAAACTAATATATCCTCGAAATCATTGAAGAAGAAGTACCTTATCAGAGAAAAATATGCCTTATCTAATAAGACACATTTAAATTTTTTTAATTGCATAAATGGGCGGAATTTTATTCAGAATTAATAGTTTTTACATGGACAAAAAATTCGTTGAATTTTTTCCCATTAAATACTCGAATTATAGAGAAGTACTTTGCGGAAAGAATCGGCAGTAGGACGGAAACGTGTTGACCACCGATTAGTTTTTTGCTAAAAACTCTTGCATCCTTCGACCGACTTCTGCGACTAAGAGCTCGATGGAAAGCTTATCTATTCCTCTTTCAGATGGCATTAACATATTTTACGAAAAGTCGTAAGAAATAAAATTTTTTTGATCAAAACTTAAATAACCTCGAAATCATTGAAAAAGAAGTACCTTCTCAGACGAAAATATGCCTTATCTAATAAGAGACATTTAAATTTTTTTAATTGCATAAATGGGCGGCATTTTATTCAGAATTAATAGTTTTTTACATGGACAAAAAATTCTTTTAATTTTTTCCCATTAAATACAATTATAGAAAAGTACTTTGCAAAAAGAATCGGCAGAAGGACGGAAACGTGTTGACCACCGATTAGTTTTTTGCTTATAACTCTTGCATCCTTCGACCGACTTCTTCGACTAAGAGCTCGATGGAAAGCTTATCTGTTCCTCTTTCAGATGGCATTAACATATCTTACGAAAAGTCGTAACAAATACAATTTTTTTGATTGAAACTAAAATATCGTCGAAATCATTGAAAAAGAAGTATCTTATCAGACGAAAATATGCCTTATTTAATAAGAGGCATTTAAATTTTTTTAATTGCATAAATGGGCGGTATTTTATTCAGAAGTAAAAGTATATTACATGGACAAAAAATTTGTTTAATTTTTTCCCATTAAATACTAGAATTATAGAAAAGTACTTTGCGAAAAGAATCGGCAGTACGACGGAAACATGTTGACCACTGATGAGTTAGTTTCTAATAACTCTTGCATCCTTCGACAGACTTCTTCGACTGAGAGTTCGATGGAAAGCTTATCTGTTCCTCTTTCAGATGGCATTAACATATATTACGAAAAGTCATAAGAAATAAAATTTTTTTGATCAAAACTAAAATATCCTCGAAATCATTGAAGAAGAAGTACCTTATCAAACGAAAGTATGTCTTATCTAAAAAGAGACATTTAAATTTTTTTAATTGCATAAATGGGCGGAATTTTATTCAGAATTAATAGTTTTTTACATGGACAAAAAATTCGTTTAATTTTTTCACATTAAATACTAGAATTATAGAAAAGTACTTTGCAAAAAGAATCGGCAGTAGGACGAAAACGTGTTGACCACCGACTAGTTTTTTGCTAATAACTCTTGCATCCTTCGACCGACTTCTTCGACTAAGAGCTCGATGGAAAGCTTATCTGTTCCTCTTTCAGATGGCATTAACATATCTTACGAAAAGTTGTAAGAAATAAAATTGTTTTGATCAAAACTAAAATATCCTCGAATTCATTGAAGAAGAAGTACCTTATCAGACGAAAATACGCCTTATCTAATAAGAGACATTTAAATTTTTTTAATTGCATAAATGGGCGGCATTTTATTCAGAATTAATAGTTTTTTACATGGACAAAAAATTCGTTTAATTTTTTCCCATTAAATACTAGAATTATAGAAAAGTACTTTGCAAAAAGAATCGGCAGTAGGACGGAAACGTGTTGACCACCGATAAGTTTTTTGCTAATAACTCTTGCATCCTTCGACCGACTTCTTCGACTAAGAGCTCGATGGAAAGCTTAACATATCTTACGAAAAGTCGTAAGAAATAAAATTGTTTTGATCAAAACTAAAATATCCTCGAAATCATTGAAAAAGAAGTACCTGATCAGACGAAAATATGCCTTATCTAATAAGAGACATTTAAATTTTCTTAATTGCATAAATGGGCGGGATTTTATTCAGAATTAATAGTTTTTTACATGGATAAAAAATTCGTTTAATTTTTTCCCATTAAATACTAGAATTATAGAAAAGTACTTTGCGAAAAGAATCGGCAGTATGATGGAAACGTGTTGACCACCGGTTAGTTTTTTGCTAATAACCCTTGAATCCTTCGACCGACTTCTTTGACTATGAGCTCGATGGAAAGCTTATCTGTTCCTTTTTCAAATGGCATTAACATATTTTACGAAAAGTCGTTTTTGATCAAAACTAAAATATCCTCGAAATCATTGAAAAAGAAGTACCTGATCAGACGAAAATATGCCTTATCTATTAAGAGACATTTCAATTTTTTTAATGGCATAAATGGGCGGCATTTTATTCAGAATTAATAGTTTTTTACATGGACAAAAAATTCGTTTAATTTTTTCCCATTAAATACTAGAATTATAGAAAAGTACTTTGCGAAAAGAATCGGCAGTATGATGGAAACGTGTTGACCACCGGTTAGTTTTTTGCTAATAACCCTTGCATCCTTCGACCGACTTCTTTGACTATGAGCTCGATGGAAAGCTTATCTGTTCCTTTTTCAAATGGCATTAACACATTTTACGAAAAGTCATAAGAAATAAAATTTTTTTGATCAAAACTAAAATATCCTCGAAATCATTGAAGAAGAAGTACCTTATCAGACGAAAATATGCCTTATCTAATAAGAGACATTTCAATTTTTTTAATTGCATAAATGGGCGGCATTTTATTCAGAATTAATAGTTTTTTACATGAACAAAAAATTCGTTTAATTTCGTTTAATTAATACTAGAATTATAGAAAAGTACTTTGCGAAAAGAATCGGCAGTAGGACGGAATCGTGTTGACCACCGATTACTTCTTTGCTAATAACTCTTGCATCCTTCGACCGACTTCTTCGACTAAGAGCTCGATGGAAAGCTTATCTGTTCCTCTTTCGGATGGCATAAACATATTTTACGAATAGTCGTAAGAAATAAAATTTTTTTGATCAAAACTAAAATATTGTCGAAATCATTGAAGAAGAAGTACCTTTTCAAACGAAAATATGCCTTATCTAATAAGAGACATTTAAATTTTTTTAATTGCATAAATGGGTGGCATTTTATTCAAAATTAATATTTTTTTACATAGACAAAAAATTCGTTTATTTTTTCCCATTAAATACAAGAATTATAAAAAAGTACTTTGCAAAAAGAATCGGCAGTAGGACGGAATCGTGTTGACCACCGATTAGTTTTTTGCTAATAACTCTTGCATCCTTCGACCGACTTCTTCGACTAAGAGCTCGATGGAAAGCTTATCTGTTCCTCTTTCAGATGGCATTAACATATCTTACGAAAAGTCGTAAAAAATAAAATTGTTTTGATCAAAACTAAAATATCCTCGAAATCATTGAAGAAGAAGTACCTTATCAGACGAAAATATGCCTTATTTAATAAGAGACATTTAAATTTTTTTAATTGCATAAATGGGCGGCATTTTATTCAGAATTAATAGTTTTTTACATGGACAAAAAATTCGTTGAATTTTTTCTTATTAAATACTAGAATTATAGAAAAGCACTTTGCGAAAAGAATCGGCAGTAGGACGGAAATGTGTTGACCACCGATTAGTTTTTTGCTAATAACTCTTGCATGCTTCGACCAACTTCTTCGACTAAGAGCTCGATGGAAAGCTTATCTGTTCCTCTTTTAGATGGCATTAACATATTTTATAAAAAGTCATAATAAATAAAATTTTTTTGATCAAAACTAAAATATCCTCGAAATCATTGAAGAAGAAGTACCTTATCAGACGAAAATATGCCTTATCTAGTAAGAGACATTTAAATTTTTTTAATTGCATAAATGGGTGGCATTTCGCTCAGAATTAATAGTGTTTTACATGGACAAAAAATTCGTTTAATTTTTTCCCATTTAATTCTAGAATAATAGAAAAGTACTTTGCGAAAAGAATCGGCAGTAGGACGGATTCGTGTTGACCACCGATTAGTTTTTTGCTAATAACTCTGGCATCATTCGACCGACTTCTGCGACAAAGAGCTCGATGAAAAGCTTATCTGTTCCTCTTTCAGATGGCATTAACATATTTTACGAAAAGTCGTAAGAAATCAAATTTGTTTGATCAAAACTAAAATATTCTCGAAATCATTGAATAAGAAGTGCCTTATCAGACGAAAATATGCCTTATCTAATAAGAGACATTTAAATTTTTTTAATTGCATAAATGGGTGGCATTTTATTCGGAATTAATAGTGTTTTACATGGACAAAAAATTCGCTTAATTTTTTTCCATTAAATACTAGAATTATAGAAAAGTACTTTGCGAAAAGAATCGGCAGTAGGACGGAAACGTGTTGACCACCGATAAGTTTTTTGCTAATAACTCTTGCATCCTTCGACCGACTTCTTAAACTAAGAGCTCGATGAAAAGCTTATCTGTTCCTCTTTCAGATGGCATTAATATATTTTACGAAAAGTCATAAGAAATAAAATTTTTTTGATCAAAACTAAAATATCCTCGAAATCATTGAAGAAGAAGTACCTTATCAGGCGAAAATATTCCTTATCTAGTAAGAGACTTAAATTTTTTTAATTGCATAAATGGGTGGCATTTTATTCGGAATTAATAGTGTTTTACATGGACAAAAAATTCGTTTAATTTTTTCACATTAATTACTAGAATTATAGAAAAGCACTTTGCGAAAAGAATCGGCAGTAGGACGGAATCGTGTTGACCACCGATTAGTTTTTTGCTAATAACTCTTGCATCCTTCGATCGCCTTCTTCGACTAAGACCTCGATGGAAAGCTTATCTGTTCCTCTTTCAGACGGAATTAACATATTCTACGAAAAGTCGTAAGAAATAAAATTTTTTTGATCAAAACTAAAATATCGTCGAAATCATTGAAGAAGAAGTACCTTATCAGACGAAAATATGCCTTATCCAATGAGAGACATTTAAATTTTTTTAATTGCATAAATGGGCGGCATTTTATTCGGAATTAATAGTGTTTTACATGGACAAAAATTCGTTTAATTTTTTCACATTAATTACTAGAATTATAGAAAAGCACTTTGCGAAAAGAATCGGCAGTAGGACGGAATCTTGTTGACCGCCGATTAGTTTTTTGCTAATAACTCTTGCATCCTTCGATCGCCTTCTTTGACTAAGACCTCGATGGAAAGCTTATCTGTTCCTCTTTCAGACGGAATTAACATATTCTACGAAAAGTCGTAAGAAATAAAATTTTTTTGATCAAAACTAAAATATCCTCGAAATCATTGAAGAAGAAGTACCTTATCAGATGAAAATATGCCTTATCTAATAAGAGACATTTAAATTTTTTTAATTGCATAAATGGGCTGCATTTTATTCAGAATTAATAATTTTTTACATGGACCGAAAATCCGTTTAATTTTTTCCCATTAAATACTAGAATTATAGAAAAGTACTTTGCGAAAAGAATCGGCAGTAGGACGGAATCTTGTTGACCGCCGATTAGTTTTTTGCTAATAACTCTTGCATCCTTCGACTGACTTCTTCGACCAAGAGCTTGATGGAAAGCTTATCTGTTCCTCTTTTAGATGGAATTTATGAAAAGTCGTAAGAAATAAAATTTTTTTGATCAAAACTAAAATGTCCTCGAAATCATTGAAGAAGAAGTACCTTTTCAGACGAAAATATGCCTTATCTAATAAGAGACATTTAAATTTTTTTAATTGCATAAATGGGCTGCATTTTATTCAGAATTAATAGTGTTTTACATGGACAAAAAATTCGTTTAATTTTTTTCCATTAAATCCTAGAATTATAGAAAAGTACTTTGCGAAAAGAATCGGCAGTAGGACGGAAACGTGTTGACCACCGATAAGTTTTTTGCTAATAACTCTTACATCCTTCGACCGACTTCTTAAACTAAGAGCTCGATGAAAAGCTTATCTATTCCTCTTTCAGAATGCATTAATATATTTTACGAAAAGTTATAAGAAATAAAATTTTTTTGATCAAACCTGAAATATCCTCGAAATCATTGAAGAAGAAGTACCTTATCAGGCGAAAATATTCCTTATCTAGTAAGAGACTTAAATTTTTTTAATTGCATAAATGGGTGGCATTTCGCTCAGAATTAATAGTGTTTTACATGGACAAAAAATTCGTTTAATTTTTTCCCATTTAATACTAGAATAATAGAAAAGTACTTTGCGAAAAGAATCGGCAGTAGGACGGATTCGTGTTGACCACCGATTAGTTTTTTGCTAATAACTCTGGCATCATTCGACCGACTTCTGCGACAAAGAGCTCGATGAAAAGCTTATCTGTTCCTCTTTCAGATGGCATTAACATATTTTACAAAAAGTCGTAAGAAATCAAATTTGTTTGATCAAAACTAAAATATCCTCGAAATCATTGAAGAAGAAGTACCTTATCAGGCGAAAATATTCCTTATCTAGTAAGAGACTTAAATTTTTTTAATTGCATAAATGGGTGGCATTTTATTCGGAATTAATAGTGTTTTACATGGACAAAAAATTCGTTTAATTTTTTTACATTAAATACTGGAATTATAGAAAAGCACTTTGCGAAAAGAATCGGTAGTAGGACGGAAATGTGTTGACTACCGATTAGTTTTTTGCTAATAACTCTTGCATCCTTCGATCGCCTTCTTCGACTAAGACCTCGATGGAAAGCTTATCTGTTCCTCTTTCAGACGGAATTAACATATTCTACGAAAAGTCGTAAGAAATAAAATTTTTTTGATCAAAACTAAAATATCCTCGAAATCATTGAAGAAGAAGTACCTTATCAGACGAAAATATGCGTTATCTAATAAGAGACATTTAAATTTTTTTAATTGCATAAATGGGCTGCATTTTATTCAGAATTAATAGTTTTTTACATGGACAGAAAATCCGTTTAATTTTTTCCCATTAAATACTAGAATTATAGAAAAGTACTTTGCGAAAAGAATCGGCAGTAGGACGGAATCTTGTTGACCACCGATTAGTTTTTTGCTAATAACTCTTGCATCCTTCGACTGACTTCTTCGACCAAGAGCTTGATGGAAAGCTTATCTGTTCCTCTTTTAGATGGAATTTATGAAAAGTCGTAAGAAATAAAATTTTTTTGATCAAAACTAAAATGTCCTCGAAATCATTGAAGAAGAAGTACCTTATCAGACGAAAATATGCCTTATCTAATAAGAGACATTTAAATTTTTTTAATTGCATAAATGGGCTGCATTTTATTCAGAATTAATAGTGTTTTACATGGACAAAAAATTCGTTTAATTTTTTTCCATTAAATACTAGAATTATAGAAAAGTACTTTGCGAAAAGAATCGGCAGTAGGACGGAAACGTGTTGACCACCGATAAGTTTTTTGCTAATAACTCTTACATCCTTCGACCGACTTCTTAAACTAAGAGCTCGATGAAAAGCTTATCTGTTCCTCTTTCAGATGGCATTAATATATTTTACGAAAAGTCATAAGAAATAAAATTTTTTTGATCAAACCTGAAATATCCTCGAAATCATTGAAGAAGAAGTACCTTATCAGGCGAAAATATTCCTTATCTAGTAAGAGACTTAAATTTTTTTAATTGCATAAATGGGTGGCATTTCGCTCAGAATTAATAGTGTTTTACATGGACAAAAAATTCGTTTAATTTTTTCCCATTTAGGCCCAGTTTCACAGTCAAAGTTAACCCAGGGTTAACTCCGAGTAACAATTTTTCAGTTTCACACTTAGTAGTTAACCCCTGAGTTAACCCTACTATGTTCTAGGGTTAACCCCGAGTTAACTACTCTGTTTTAACTTTTTCTATTTATGTTTTTTAATGTCAAAACAGAACAAAATTTGTCTGTCAAAAAAATAAAAATTAAATATGTCCCAATCAATAGAAATGAATTTGATAAATGAGCTTGTATAGCAGCATTCAACCAGGTAGTCTCACATCATATGGAATTACTGACATCGGAAGTCGTTTACTTTTCATTGGGAGAAGATCATTTATACAAAGTTTCCTTGTGTGATTGCTATGTGTATTGCACCCATGTTGTGTTTTACACAAAACTAAAATAACTACGTACTATTGTACCATTTAAAGAGTACGGTTTACTTTCGTTGTGCAGAGTAACTGCCCGCCCCTTTGTAATGGTAAAATATACAATTAGTCATAATCGAGTCAACATTTCACCGCTTTTTATATTGGATTCTCTTCTCCTATCCATTACTAATTGAAGGTGATTTTTAAAATAACTGAAAAAATAAACAGTGTTTGGTAAGTAGATGTTCAATGTTGTAAAACATTATTCTCAAAAAATAGAATGTTGCCATACTTATATAACTAGAGTTAACTCGTCACTGTGGAACTGAAAGTCAGAGTTAACTCCGGGTAAGGGTTAAATTCGAGTTAACTTTACTCTGGGTTAACCCTAGACTGTGAAACTGGGCCTTAATACTAGAATAATAGAAAAGTACTTTGCGAAAAGAATCGGCAGTAGGACGGATTCGTGTTGACCACCGATTAGTTTTTTGCTAATAACTCTGGCATCATTCGACCGACTTCTGCGACAAAGAGCTTGATGAAAAGCTTATCTGTTCCTCTTTCAGATGGCATTAATATATTTTACGAAAAGTCATAAGAAATAAAATTTTTTTGATCAAAACTAAAATATCCTCGAAATCATTGAAGAAGAAGTACCTTATCAGGCGAAAATATTCCTTATCTAGTAAAAGACTTAAATTTTTTTAATTGCATAAATGGGTGGCATTTTATTCGGAATTAATAGTGTTTTACATGGACAAAAAATTCGTTTAATTATTTCACATTAAATACTGGAATTACAGAAAAGCACTTTGCGAAAAGAATCGGTAGTAGGACGGAAATGTGTTGACCACCGATTAATTTTTTGCTAATAACTCTTGCATCCTTCGATCGCCTTCTTCGACTAAGACCTCGATGGAAAGCTTATCTGTTCCTCTTTCAGACGGAATTAACATATTCTACGAAAAGTCGTAAGAAATAAAATTTTTTTGATCAAAACTAAAATATCCTCGAAATCATTGAAGAAGAAGTACCTTATCAGACGAAAATATGCGTTATCTATTAAGAGACATTTAAATTTTTTTAATTGCATAAATGGGCTGCATTTTATTCAGAATTAATAGTTTTTTACATGGACAGAAAATCCGTTTAATTTTTTCCCATTAAATACTAGAATTATAGAAAAGTACTTTGCGAAAAGAATCGGCAGTAGACTGAAACGTGTTGACCACCGATTAGTTTTTTGCTAATAACTCTTGCATCCTTCGACTGACTTCTTCGACCAAGAGCTTGATGGAAAGCTTATCTGTTCCTCTTTTAGATGGAATTTATGAAAAGTCGTAAGAAATCAAATTTGTTTGATCAAAACTAAAATATTCTCGAAATCATTGAATAAGAAGTGCCTTATCAGACGAAAATATGCCTTATCTAATAAGAGACATTTAAATTTTTTTAATTGCATAAATGTGTGGCATTTTATTCGGAATCAATAGTGTTTTACATGGACAAGAAATTCGCTTAATTTTTTCACATTAAATACTAGAATTATAGAAAAGTACTTTGCGAAAAGAATCGGCAGTAGGACGGAAACGTGTTGAACACCGATAAGTTTTTTGCTAATAACTCTTGCATCCTTCGACCGACTTCTTAAGCTAAGAGCTCGATGAAAAGCTTATCTGTTCCTCTTTCAGATGGCATTAATATATTTTACGAAAAGTCATAAGAAATAAAATTTTTTTGATCAAAACTAAAATATCCTCGAAATCATTGAAGAAGAAGTACCTTATCAGGCGAAAATATTCCTTATCTAGTAAGAGACTTAAATTTTTTTAATTGCATAAATGGGTGGCATTTTATTCGGAATTAATAGTGTTTTACATGGACAAAAAATTCGTTTAATTATTTCACATTAAATACTGGAATTACAGAAAAGCACTTTGCGAAAAGAATCGGTAGTAGGACGGAAATGTGTTGACCACCGATTAATTTTTTGCTAATAACTCTTGCATCCTTCGATCGCCTTCTTCGACTAAGACCTCGATGGAAAGCTTATCTGTTCCTCTTTCAGACGGAATTAACATATTCTACGAAAAGTCGTAAGAAATAAAATTTTTTTGATCAAAACTAAAATATCCTCGAAATCATTGAAGAAGAAGTACCTTATCAGACGAAAATATGCGTTATCTAATAAGAGACATTTAAATTTTTTTAATTGCATAAATGGGCTGCATTTTATTCAGAATTAATAGTTTTTTACATGGACAGAAAATCCGTTTAATTTTTTCCCATTAAATACTAGAATTATAGAAAAGTACTTTGCGAAAAGAATCGGCAGTAGGACGGAATCTTGTTGACCACCGATTAGTTTTTTGCTAATAACTCTTGCATCCTTCGACTGACTTCTTCGACCAAGAGCTTGATGGAAAGCTTATCCTTCCTCTTTCAGATGGCATTAACATATTTTACGAAAAGTCGTAAGAAATAAAATTTTTTTGATCAAAACTAAAATATCCTCGAAATCATTGAAGAAGAAGTACCTTATCAGACGAAAATATGCGTTATCTAATAAGAGACATTTAAATTTTTTTAATTGCATAAATGGGCTGCATTTTATTCAGAATTAATAGTTTTTTACATGGACAGAAAATCCGTTTAATTTTTTCCCATTAAATACTAGAATTATAGAAAAGTACTTTGCGAAGAGAATCGGCAGTAGACTGAAACGTGTTGACCACCGATTTAGTTTCGACTAAGGGCTCGATGGAAAGCTTATCTGTTCCTCTTTCAGATAGCATTAACATATTCTACGAAAAGTCATAAGAAATAACATTTTTTTATCATAACTAAAATATCCTCGAAATCATTGAAATCATCAACCTTATCAGTCGAAAATATGCCTTATCTAATAAGAGACATTTAATTTTTTTTAATTGAATAAATGGGCGGCATTTTATTCAGAAGTAAAAGTTTTGTACATGGACAAGAAATTCGTTTAATTTTTTTCCCATTAAATACTAGAATTACAGAAAAGTACTTTGTGAAAAGAATCGGCAGCAGGACGGAATCGTGTTGACCACCGATTAGTTTTTTGCTAATAACTCTTGCATCCTTCGACCGACTTCTTAAACTAAGAGCTCGATGGAAAGCTTATCTGTTCCTCTTTCAGATAGCATTAACATATTTTACGAAAAGTCATAAGAAATAAAATTTTTTTTTATCAAAACTAAAATATCCTCGAAATCATTGAAATCATCAACCTTATCAGTCGAAAATATGCCTTATCTAATAAGAGACATTTAAATTTTTTTAATTGAATAAATGGGCGGCATTTTATTCAGAATTAATAGTGTTTTACATGGACAAAAAATTCGTTTAATTTTTTTCCATTAAATACTAGAATTATAGAAAAGTACTTTGCGAAAAGAATCGGCAGTAGGACGGAAACGTGTTGACCACCGATAAGTTTTTTGCTAATAACTCTTACATTCTTCGACCGACTTCTTAAACTAAGAGCTCGATGGAAAGCTTATCTGTTCCTCTTTCAGATGGCATTAATATATTTTACGAAAAGTCATAAGAAATAAAATTTTTTTGATCAAACCTGAAATATCCTCGAAATCATTGAAGAAGAAGTACCTTATCAGGCGAAAATATTCCTTATCTAGTAAGAGACTTAAATTTTTTTAATTTCATAAATGGGTGGCATTTTATTCGGAATTAATAGTGTTTTACATGGACAAAAAATTCGTTTAATTATTTCACATTAAATACTGGAATTATAGAAAAGCACTTTGCGAAAAGAATCGGTAGTAGGACGGAAATGTGTTGACCACCGATTAGTTTTTTGCTAATAACTCTTGCATACTTCGACCGACTTCTTCGACTAAGAGCTCGATGGAAAGCTTATCTGTTCCTCTTTCAGATGGCATTAACATATTTTACGAAAAGTCGTAAGAAATAAAATTTTTTTGATCAAAACTAAAATATCCTCGAAATCATTGAAGAAGAAGTACCTTATCAGACGAAAATATGCCTTATCTAATAAGAGACATTTAAATTTTTTTAATTGCATAAATGGGCTGCATTTTATTCAGAATTAATAGTTTTTTACATGGACAGAAAATCCGTTTAATTTTTTCCCATTAAATACTAGAATTATAGAAAAGTACTTTGCGAAAAGAATCGGCAGTAGACTGAAACGTGTTGACCACCGATTTAGTTTCGACTAAGGGCTCGATGGAAAGCTTATCTGTTCCTCTTTCAGATAGCATTAACTTATTCTACGAAAAGTCATAAGAAATAACATTTTTTTATCATAACTAAACTATCCTCGAAATCATTGAAATCATCAACCTTATCAGTCGAAAATATGCCTTATCTAATAAGAGACATTTAGATTTTTTTAATTGAATAAATGGGCGGCATTTTATTCAGAAGTAAAAGTTTTGTACATGGACAAAAAATTCGTTTAATTTTTTCCCATTAAATACTAGAATTATAGAAAAGTACTTTGTGAAAAGAATCGGCAGTAGGACGGAATCGTGTTGACCACCGATAAGTTTTTTGCTGATAACTCTTGCATCCTTCGACCGACTTCTTAAACTAAGAGCTCGATGGAAAGCTTATCTGTTCCTCTTTCAGATAGCATTAACATATTTTACGAAAAGACATAAGAAATAAAATTTTTTTTTTATCATAACTAAAATATCCTCGAAATCGTTGAAATAATCAACCTTATCAGTCGAAAATATGCCTTATCTAAAAAGAGACATTTAAATTTTTTTAATTGAATAAATGGGCGGCATTTTATTCAGAAGTAATAGTTTTGTACATGGACAAAAAATTCGTTTAATTTTTTTCCCATTAAATACTAGAATTACAGAAAAGTACTTTGCGAAAAGAATCGGCAGTAGGACGGAATCGTGTTGACCACCGATTAGTTTTTTGCTAATAACTCTTGCATCCTTCGACTGACTTCTTCGACCAAGAGCTTGATGGAAAGCTTATCTGTTCCTCTTTTAGATGGAATTTATGAAAAGTCGTAAAAAATAAAATTTTTATGATCAAAACTAAAATATCCTCGAAATCATTGAAAAAGAAGTACCTTATCAGACGAAAGTATGCCTTATCTAATAAGAGACATTTAAATTTTTTTAATTGCATAAATGGGCTGCATTTTATTCAGAATTAATAGTGTTTTACATGGACAAAAAATTCGTTTAATTTTTTCCCAATAAATTTTAGAGTTATAGAAAAGTACTTTGCGAAAAGAATCGGACTTCTTCGACTAAGAGCTCGATGGAAAGCTTATGTGTTCCTATTTCAGACGGAATTAACATATTTTACGAAAAGTGGTAAGAAATAAAATTTTTTTGATCAAAACTGAAATATCCTCGAAATCATTGAAGAAGAAGTACCTTATCAGGCGAAAATATGCCTTATCTAGAAAGAGACATTTAATTTTTTTAATTGCATAAATGGGTGGCGTTTTATTCGGAATTAATAGTGCTTTACATGGACGAAAAATTCGTTTAATTTTTTCACATTAAATACTACAATTATAGAAAAGCACTTTGCGAAAAGAATCGGCAGTAGGACGGAAATGTGTTGACCACCGATTAGTTTTTTGCTAATAACTCTTGCATGCTTCGACCAACTTCTTCGACTAAGAGCTCTATGGAAAGCTTATCTGTTCCTCTTTCAGATGGCATTAACATATTTTATGAAAAGTCATAATAAATAAAATTTTTTTGATCAAAACTAAAATATCCTCGAAATCATTGAAGAAGAAGTACCTTATCAGACGAAAATATGCCTTATCTAGTAAGAGACATTTAAATTTTTTTAATTGCATAAATGGGTGGCATTTCGCTCAGAATTAATAGTGTTTTACATGGACAAAAAATTCGTTTAATTTTTTCCCATTTAATACTAGAATAATAGAAAAGTACTTTGCGAAAAGAATCGGCAGTAGGACGGATTCGTGTTGACCACCGATTAGTTTTTTGCTAATAACTCTTGCATCATTCGACCGACTTCTGCGACAAAGAGCTCGATGAAAAGCTTGTCTGTTCCTCTTTCAGAGGGCATTAACATATTTTACGAAAAGTCGTAAGAAATCAAATTTGTTTGATCAAAACTAAAATATTCTCGAAATCATTGAATAAGAAGTGCCTTATCAGACGAAAATATGCCTTATCTAATAAGAGACATTTAAATTTTTTTAATTGCATAAATGGGTGGCATTTTATTCGGAATTAATAGTGTTTTACATGGACAAAAAATTCGTTTAATTTTTTCCCATTTAATACTAGAATAATAGAAAAGTACTTTGCGAAAAGAATCGGCAGTAGGACGGAAACGTGTTGACCACCGATAAGTTTTTTGCTAATAACTCTTGCATCCTTCGACCGACTTCTTAAACTAAGAGCTCGATGAAAAGCTTATCTGTTCCTCTTTCAGATGGCATTAATATATTTTACGAAAAGTCATAAGAAATAAAATTTTTTTGATCAAACCTGAAATATCCTCGAAATCATTGAAGAAGAAGTACCTTATCAGGCGAAAATATTCCTTATCTAGTAAGAGACTTAAATTTTTTTAATTGCATAAATGGGTGGCATTTTATTCGGAATTAATAGTGTTTTACATGGACAAAAAATTCGTTTAATTTTTTCCCATTAAATACTAGAATTATAAAAAAGCACTTTGCGAAAAGAATCGGTAGTAGGACGGAAATGTGTTGACCACCGATTAGTTTTTTGCTAATAACTCTTGCATCCTTCGATCGCCTTCTTCGACTAAGACCTCGATGGAAAGCTTATCTGTTTCTCTTTCATACGGAATTAACATATTCTACGAAAAGTCGTAAGAAATAAAATTTTTTTGATCAAAACTAAAATATCCTCGAAATCATTGAAGAAGAAGTACCTTATCATACGAAAATATGCCTTATCTAATAAGAGACATTTAAATTTTTTAATTGCATAAATGGGCTGCATTTTATTCAGAATTAATAGTTTTTTACATGGACAGAAAATCCGTTTAATTTTTTCCCATTAAATACTAGAATTATAGAAAAGTACTTTGCGAAAAGAATCGGCAGTAGGACGGAATCTTGTTGACCACCGATTTAGTTTCGACTAAGGGCTCGATGGAAAGCTTATCTGTTCCTCTTTCAGATAGCATTAACATATTTTACGAAAAGTCATAAGAAATAACATTTTTTTATCATAACTAAAATATCCTCGAAATCATTGAAATCATCAACCTTATCAGTCGAAAATATGCCTTATCTAATAAGAGACATTTAAATTTTTTTAATTGCATAAATGGGCTGCATTTTATTCAGAATTAACAGTTTTTTACATGGACAAAAAATTCGTTTAATTTTTTCCCATTAAATACTAGAATTATAGAAAAGTACTTTGCGAAAAGAATCGGCAGTAGGACGGAATCTTGTTGACCACCGATTAGTTTTTTGCTAATAACTCTTGCATCCTTCGACTGACTTCTTCGACCAAGAGCTTGATGGAAAGCTTATCTGTTCCTCTTTTAGATGGAATTTATGAAAAGTCGTAAGAAATAAAATTTTTTTGATCAAAACTAAAATATCCTCGAAATCATTGAAGAAGAAGTACCTTATCAGACGAAAATATGCCTTATCTAATAAGAGACATTTAAATTTTTTTAATTGCATAAATGGGCTGCATTTTATTCAGAATTAATAGTGTTTTACGTGGACAAAAAATTCTTTTAATTTTTTCCCAATAAATTTTAGAGTTATAGAAAAGTACTTTGCGAAAATAAAAGGACTTCTTCGACTAAGAGCTCGATGGAAAGCTTATGTGTTCCTCTTTCAGACGGAATTAACATATTTTACGAAAAGTGGTAAGAAATAAAATTTTTTTGATCAAAACTGAAATATCCTTGAAATCATTGAAAAAGAAGTACCTTATCAGGCGAAAATATGCCTTACCTAGTAAGAGTCATTTAAATTTTTTTAATTGCATAAATGGGCGGCGTTTTATTCGGAATTAATAGTTTTTTACATCGACAAAAAATTCGTTTAATTTTTTCACATTAAATATTAGAATTATAGAAAAGCACTTTGCGAAAAGAATCGGCAGTAGGACGGAAATGTGTTGACCACAGATTAGTTTTTTGCTAATAACTCTTGCATCCTTCGACCGACTTCTTCGACTAAGAGCTCGATGGAAAGCTTATCTGTTCCTCTTTCAGACGGAATTAACAAATTTTACGAAAAGTCGTAAGAAATAAAATTTTTTTGATCAAAACTGAAATATCCTCGAAATCATTGAAGAAGAAGTACCTTATCAGGCGAAAATATGCCGTATCTAATAAGAGACATTTACATTTTTATACCCTGTACGCACACTGTGTATCAGGGTATATTAAGCTCTGTTTACATTAGAGATTTTTTGTGTAGATATCTCAACAAAAAGTGTAGATAAATTACGTTTTGTGTTTACACTGAACTGAAAATCTACGAAAGTTTTCTTTCGAGTAGATAAATTTGGAAAATATCTACATTGCTATCTACAAGGTGTTTACACTGACTACACTTTCGAGCAGAATGTAGATAATGATAGAGGGCGCTACTGTTTCGCTTTTGACATACTGATTTTTGACATTAAAAAATTATTCCCAAAAATAAATTAACAAAAAAATTAGAAAAGTTGGAAATGCGCCAGAAACAATATGCATCATCAAAATCGATTGTGGAAGAAACCATAGATCGCAAAAATAAATGCTAGGAATGCTGAGAACGTTGGATTTTACCAGCAGTTATTGAAGGAGTTGAAGGAAGGAGTCGCAGCTATGTGCCAACATTTTGTGAAGAATGGCATTGTCAAATTATTGATATTATTGAGTATGGGTACACCGTACATTCAAAAACAGTACACTCGCATCCGTCATTTGATATAATAATATTCATATAATATCTATATATGTATACGCATAATCGCATTTCCCACGCATTTTTTTTTGGTGAAGGCGCCATTTTACTCTTTGTTTTTGTTCTTCCTTTGATTCTTATTCCCAAATTGGGACGAATTTTCTGGAAGTGTCAAACGTGACATATGAATCATTGATATATTTTTATGTGAAAATATCAATGTAGAGAAAAAAATTTGTTCTGTTGCTTAACAAACTTGTAGACACAAATCGAGGCTGTTTTATCTACTCTGAAAGTTGTTTACACACACTACTCATTGTGTAGATTTAAATTTGTTGTAGACACTGTGTAGATAAATCTACAGGGTGTTTACACTTGTAGACATGAGATTTTTGTCTAAATCTACACAAAAAATCTCTAGTGTAAACAGAGCTTTAAGTTTGTTTGAGACGGTTTGTATGTAACGCATAGAAGGAGGGGAGGGGGACCCTATAAAGTATATATATTCTTGATCAGGATGACAAGACGAATTGACATAGCCCTGTCTGTCCGTCCGTCCGTCCGTCCGTCCGTCCTCACCAATGGTTCTCGAAAACTATAAGAGCTAGAGACTTGAAATTTGGTGGATAGACTCGTGAGGTCAAACGCTAGATCAAGTTTGAAGGATTTTTTGCCACGCCCACTCCTTCCCGCCCATCGAGCACCACCCATTTTTTCCAAAGGCTGTAGCTCGAAAACCTGATGAGTTAGAAACATAAAAATGAGTATGTAGACTCAGTATGTATAGCTCTACAAAACTGCATACCACATTTTTCCCCCTCCCCTTCGTTTCCCCTCAAAAAGTTGTTTTCTTAAAATTGCTGTATCTCCGAAACTATAATAGATACAATGCTGAAATTTTGTATGTATTTGTTTTTGTTTTGTTTGTATTTTCAGTAAACATACCTTTTTAAAACTGCTTACCACAAACTTTCATTTTTAACGCTGTGTGACAACGCAAAGACAAACAAGTTGAAATTTGGCATAAATTGCGCTTTGATTACTGCTTTATCCTATTTGTAACAAAAACCGTACTTAACACTGCGAAAACTATTAAAGCTAGAGACTTGAAATTTGGAAGATAGTCTCGTGTGGTCGAACACTAGATGAAGTTTGAAGGAATTTTTGCCACGCCCATTCCTTCCCGCCCATCGAGCACAACAAAAAATTGCTGTATCTCCTAAAGTATAAAGAATACAATGCTGAAATTTGGTATGCAAACTCAGGTAACATACCTTTTTAAAACTGCATACAATAAACTACCACTTTCCCCGCAAAGACCAACACACTAAAATTTTGCAGCAATGCTTTGTAACAAAATCCATACTAAAGCGCCATCTAACGGCAACATTGCACTGTGAGCCCTGCCTCACTATTAGCAAATATACAAACCATATCGTGGTACACTGCTTTTGCTGTCAGCGAATGTTTAACGTGTTATCAACATAGGTGTGTGTACAGAGTATTATATAGTTGAGAATACTCAACTATACCGCCCTTACTGGTTTCCCATTAAATACTAGAGTTATAGAAAAGTACTTAGCGAAAAGAATCGGACTTCTTCGACTAAGAGCTCGATGGAAAGCTTATCTGTTCCTCTTTCAGACGGAATTAACAAATTTTACGAAAAGTCGTAAGAAATAAAATTTTTTTGATCAAAACTGAAATATCCTCGAAATCATTGAAGAAGAAGTACCTTATCAGGCGAAAATATGCCTTATCTAATAAGAGACATTTACATTTTTATACCCTGTACGCACACTGTGTATCAGGGTATATTAAGCTCTGTTTACATTAGAGATTTTTTGTGTAGATATCTCAACAAAAAGTGTAGATAAATTACGTTTTGTGTTTACACTGAACTGAAAATCTACGAAAGTTTTCTTTCGAGTAGATAAATTTGGAAAATATCTACATTGCTATCTACAAGGTGTTTACACTGACTACACTTTCGAGCAGAATGTAGATAATGATAGAGGGCGCTACTGTTTCGCTTTTGACATACTGATTTTTGACATTAAAAAATTATTCCCAAAAATAAATTAACAAAAAAATTAGAAAAGTTGGAAATGCGCCAGAAACAATATGCATCATCAAAATCGATTGTGGAAGAAACCATAGATCGCAAAAATAAATGCTAGGAATGCTGAGAACGTTGGATTTTACCAGCAGTTATTGAAGGAGTTGAAGGAAGGAGTCGCAGCTATGTGCCAACATTTTGTGAAGAATGGCATTGTCAAATTATTGATATTATTGAGTATGGGTACACCGTACATTCAAAAACAGTACACTCGCATCCGTCATTTGATATAATAATATTCATATAATATCTATATATGTATACGCATAATCGCATTTCCCACGCATTTTTTTTTGGTGAAGGCGCCATTTTACTCTTTGTTTTTGTTCTTCCTTTGATTCTTATTCCCAAATTGGGACGAATTTTCTGGAAGTGTCAAACGTGACATATGAATCATTGATATATTTTTATGTGAAAATATCAATGTAGAGAAAAAAATTTGTTCTGTTGCTTAACAAACTTGTAGACACAAATCGAGGCTGTTTTATCTACTCTGAAAGTTGTTTACACACACTACTCATTGTGTAGATTTAAATTTGTTGTAGACACTGTGTAGATAAATCTACAGGGTGTTTACACTTGTAGACATGAGATTTTTGTCTAAATCTACACAAAAAATCTCTAGTGTAAACAGAGCTTTAAGTTTGTTTGAGACGGTTTGTATGTAACGCATAGAAGGAGGGGAGGGGGACCCTATAAAGTATATATATTCTTGATCAGGATGACAAGACGAATTGACATAGCCCTGTCTGTCCGTCCGTCCGTCCGTCCTCACCAATGGTTCTCGAAAACTATAAGAGCTAGAGACTTGAAATTTGGTGGATAGACTCGTGAGGTCAAACGCTAGATCAAGTTTGAAGGATTTTTTGCCACGCCCACTCCTTCCCGCCCATCGAGCACCACCCATTTTTTCAAAAGGATGTAGCTCAAAAACCTGATGAGTTAGAAACATGAAAATGAGTACGTAGACTTAGTATGTATAGCTCTACAAAACTGCATACCACATTTTTTCCCCCTCCCCTTCGTTTCCCCTCAAAAAGTTGTTTTCTTAAAATTGCTGTATCTCCGAAACTATAATAGATACAATGCTGAAATTTTGTATGTATTTGTTTTTGTTTTGTTTGTATTTTCAGTAAACATACCTTTTTAAAACTGCATACCACAAACTTTCATTTTTAGTGCTGTGTGACAACGCAAAGACAAACAAGTTGAAATTTGGCATAAATTGCGCTTTGATTACTGCTTTATCCTATTTGTAACAAAAACCGTACTTAACACTGCGAAAACTATTAAAGCTAGAGACTTGAAATTTGGAAGATAGTCTCGTGTGGTCGAACACTAGATGAAGTTTGAAGGAATTTTTGCCACGCCCATTCCTTCCCGCCCATCGAGCACGACAAAAAATTGCTGTATCTCCTAAAGTATAAAGAATACAATGCTGAAATTTGGTATGCAAACTCAGGTAACATACCTTTTTAAAACTGCATACAATAAACTACCACTTTCCCCGCAAAGACCAACACACTAAAATTTTGCAGCAATGCTTTGTAACAAAATCCGTACTAAAGCGCCAGCTAATGGCAACATTGCACTGTGAGCCCTGCCTCACTATTAGCAAATACACAAACCATATCGTGGTACACTGCTTTTGCTGTCGGCGAATGTTTAACGTGTTATCAACATAGGTGTGTGTACAGGGTATTATATAGTTGAGAATACTCAACTATACCGCCCTTACTGGTTTAAATTGCATAAATGGGCGGCATTTTATTCAGAATTAATAGTTTTTTACATGGACAAAAAATTCGTTTAAATTGTTCACATTAAATACTAGAATTATAAAAAAGCTCTTTGCGAAAAGAATCGGCAGTAAGACGGAAATGTGTTGACCACCGATTAGTTTTTTGCTAATAACTCTTGCGTCCTTCGACCGACTTCTTCGACTAAGAGCTCGATGGAAAGCTTATCTGTTCCTCTTTCAGATGGCATTAACATATTTTACGAAAAGTCGTAAGAAATAAATTTTTTTTGTTCAAAACTAAAATATTCTCGAAATCATTGAAGAAGAAGTACCTTTTCAGGCGAAAATATGCCTTATCTAATAAGAGACATTTAAATTTTTTTAATTGCATAAATGGGTGGCATTTTATTCGGAATAAATAGTGTTTTACATGGACAAAAATTCGTTTAATTTTTTCCCATTAAATACTAGAGTTATAGAAAAGTACTTAGCGAAAAGAATCGGACTTCTTCGACTAAGAGCTCGATTGAAAGCTTATCTGTTCCTCTTTCAGACGGAATTAACATATTTTACGAAAAGTCGTAAGAAATAAAATTTTTTTGATCAAAACTGAAATATCCTCGAAATCATTGAAGAAGAAGTACCTTATCAGGCGAAAATATGCCTTATCTAATAAGAGACATTTACATTTTTTTAATTGCATAAATGGGCGGCATTTTATTCAGAATTAATAGTTTTTTACATGGACAAAAAGTTCGTTTAATTTTTTCACATTAAATACTAGAATTATAGAAAAGTACTTTGCGAAAAGAATCGGCAGTAAGACGGATTCGTGTTGACCACCGATTAATTTTTTTGCTAATTACTCTTGTATCCTTCGACCGACTTCTTCGACTAAGAGCTCGATGGAAAGCTTATCTGTTCCTCTTTCAGATGGCATTAACAAATTTTACGAAAAGTCATAAGAAATAAAATTTTTTTGATCAAAACTGAAATATCCTCGAAATCATTGAAGAAGAAGTACCTTATCAGGCGAAAATATGCCTTATCTAATAGATTAGGTTAGGTTCGTCCGCTCGACCTTTTGAGGTCACACATAGACCTTGTGATCCTTAGTGGTACCGGGTATGTTGGAGAAGGCGGACTTGTTCTCATTGAGGTTGCTCGAGGTCTAGCAAGATCTTTGCTCGTTTCACAAATGCCAGTAAATCCTTGAGTGGTTTGGCAGCTGCGTCCCCTAGTAGGTGGGCGCCTAGATGCGCATTTTTAATGTTATTGATGGCTGGACATTTGCAGATGAGGTGTTCAAAGTCTCTACGACATTTGGTTCCTTACACTTCCTGCATGTATTGTCGTCAGTGAGGCGTAGTTTGCATGCGTGGGAGGCCGTTAGACAGTGCCCCGTGAGCATCCCTACCATTAGTCTACATTATTTCCTTTGTAGCTTTAATAGGAATGGCGCCAGTTTTTTAGCGCCATGTTTCCTACACATAGTTTTCGTTATTCTGCAGTCTGTTGCTGTCTGCCACCTTGTTTTGTTCTCAAGCATGGCTTCGTCTAACACTCTGCCGTATAGGGCTTGTAATGGTATATTGATAGCCTCTATTCTGTCGTTAGATAGTTTAGTACCAGATTTGGCAAGACAGTCTGCCATTTCGTTACCCTCTATGCCCCGGTGGCTTGGAATCCAGTAGATGCGCACCTGTTTCGAGGCACAAAGAAAATCTAATGCTACCCTGGTTGCCAGGACATTTTGGGATCTGATAATGGGAGTCTGCATGGCTTTAATGGCCGCTGGCTATCTACGAATATGTTGATTAGTTCTGTTGTGGAGCTAATTGCTTGGACTTCTTCTGCAGCTTTCCTAATGGCGAACACCTCCGCTTGGAAGATGCTGCAGAAGTCTGGCAGTTTGAATGCCTTTTCTATACTCGGTGTCGCGCAGAAAACCGCGGCACCCACCCCTGATTGCATCTTTGAGCCATCTGTGTAGATGTTTATCGCATTCTGTGCTATACCCTCTCGCCAGTCATCCGAGTCTAGTTTGACTGGTACTTGAGCCATGTGCATATTAGCACATCCGAGTCCCATGATTTTTTTGCTGTGCCCAAAGGGATGGGCCTTTAACAGGCCTACAGCAGAGAGACGGTACGCAGTCTTCCGTGCTTGTAGGCGTGCCTGTATGTCCAATGGGAAGATTCCTATTAGTCTTTCCAATGCTTTGGTGGGAGTGGATCTTAGCTCTCCCGTCACGCACAGAAGTGCCTGTCGTTGTGTGCGCCCTAGCTTCAATAAATATGTGAATTTGGTGGTTGCTTGCCACCAGACCAATATGCCGTAGAGAAGTATTGGTCGCATGACTGAGATGTATATCCAATGCATTAGTCTGGGTGACAGGCCCCAAGTGCGGCCCAGCATCTTCTGGGATGCATAGAGCGCATTTGTTGCCTTTACTACCCTTTCCTCTACATTGACCCTCCAGCTCAGCTTGCTATCCAATACCACTCCGAGATACTTGACCTTGTTTTTTGGCTCGAGGCATGTACCACCTATTCTAGGGGGTATCCAATTCGGAACCTTGTATCTCTTGGTAAAGAGAATGAGGTCCGTTTTGCCTGCATTGATATTGAGTCCGACCCCTCTGCCCATCTCAGTATTCTTTTTAGTGTGGCGTCCATGATCGAGCTGATAATTGATGGACATTTCCCTGTGATAATTACGCTTATGTCATCCGCATAGGCGGTTATCTTGGGAGCTTAGTTCTTAAATTGTTTGAGCATTTCATCCACCACTAGGTTCCATAGTAGTGGTGAGAGGACACCTCCCTGCGGTGTTCCCCTGTGTGCTACCTTAGTTATACGGGATATGCCCCATTCGGCACAAACTCTTCTGCAGTTCAGTAATCTGCTAATCCACGAATTTATCGCTATGTGGGTGCTGTTGGCACCTAAGCATCTTATTATCGCGGATGTTGCCACGTTATTAAATGCCCCGGATATATCAAGGAAGGCGCCTAGCGCGTATTCTTTGTGTTGTAGTGCGCTTTCTATGTTGGTAACCAGACTGTGGAGTGCAGTTTCTACTGATTTACCCTTAATGTAGGCTGTTGATTCTTTTCGATATTAAGATCTGAACTCTCTTTGATCTGGAGGTCTAGCAGCTTCTCGAGCGTCTTTAGCAGGAAAGAGGTGAGGCTGATGGGCCTGAAATCCTTGGGCAGCATGTGACTGCACTTACCCGCTTTGGGTAAGAACACTACACGGGCCGTTCTCTAGGCTACAGGCACATAGCTCCACCTCAGGCATGCTTCGTACACTAGTTTCAGCCATGGGATTGTTTTTTGTTTGGTCTTTTGCAGCATTGCTGGAAAGATGTCATCTGGTCCAGGGGACTTATAACTCTCGAAGGAGTCAATAGCCCATTTGATTTTATCCACCGTTATCATGTCAGTGGGTATCATATTTTCTTGCGTAGGATTTTCCAGTCGAGTCTGTTCATCGACATCGGTGCAACCTGGGAAGTGAGCATCCAAAAGTGTGGGAAGTGGGAAGCTGCTGCTTCCCGTCCACCTTCCGTCTTGTTTTTTAATTTGGCTTTGAATGGCTGGCTGACTTGCAAGCAGTTTCCTGAGCCTAGCAATTTCGGTTATCTTCTCCAACCCTTCACAAATGTCCTCCAAGATTCTCGCTTTGATTTACGTACTTCTTTTTTGAAGTTACGCAACCTGATCTTATATTCGTCCCAGGTCATGTCATCATTCGCCTGTTTAGCCAGTTTAAAGACCTCTTTGAGGTCTAATCTTTGCGTTTTCAGCTTTGGGTTCCACCACGGTGGGGTGGCTTTCTGCCTCGGTTTCGTCGGTCTACAGGACCTTCGGTACGCATCGTTTAGGTTTCCCGTTATAATCTCAAGGGATCGTTCGATGTCTCCCATCGATTCTAAGTTAATGGGAGCAGTAAGTTTACTACCGACTACTTTAGTGAACTTTTCCCAGTTTGTATTCCGGCGGTTTCTATAAATGCGGTCAGGGATTTAATGGCTGAAGCTAATACAAAAACTCAAGTATTTATGATCTGAGAAGGAGGTTCTGCTCAGAACTCTCCAATCTTCTGCTCTACTTTCGTAGCTATTTAGCAATGTAAGGTCAAGGACGTTAGCCGAAGTGGGTCCAACATACGTTGGCTCCTCACCTCTGTTCGCTATGTCTATGTTATTTAGTAGAATATAGTGAAATAACGACTCACCCCTTTCATTGATGTCTTTACTGCCCCACACTGTATGGTGTGCGTTGGCGTCAGTGCCTGTGATGAGCGGTTGGCCTTTGCTGCCTGTTTCAGCCAATAGCCTTCTCCACTCATTTGGCGGTGCCTCTACTTCGTGTGCCATATTACAGGATGCCAGAATCAATTTCTCGTCCTTGCTGTTCTCAATGGCAACAACTGTGAGGTCATCGGTGCTGTAATTGGACATTAAGTAAGAATGCATACCTTTTCTAGTTAGAATGGCCGTTCTGTTCTTACTTTTTGAAGTCGGGTAAAAGAGATTATAGTTTGGTGACTTTAGGCCAGAAACCTTGTTCCCCGAGGCCAGCCAAGGTTCCTGGACCAAAGCTACGTCGGCGGGCCCTTCCTCCAGTGTTAAAAGGAGCTCCGCCGACGCCAGTTTGCTTTTATGTAGATTTAGCTGGAGGACCCTGAGCATCGTCTGTTAGCACATCCCTCTCTAGCGGCTCGACAACAAGTGTCTTATCGCCCTCTTCATCATCTTCCATTTCGATGGACAGACCCCTGGCGGCTTCGGACACGGCTTCTAGGCCGAGGTCTCGTTCCACCTCCCCTGTTTGGAGCGTGTTTTCGTTGTTGTCGTCGGGCTGGCGTTTTTTCAGGCGCAGGAATACGTTTCCTACCCCCCATGCCATTTTCCCCCGCCTTTCGTACAACATGTCTTCTGCCTCTTTGTTCAGCTGCAGAATCATGCACTGTCCCTTGTCTTCCGGTTTGAAGACACGCAGGACCTTCCAGCTGTCGGTTGGCACATCTGGGTTTTGCCATCTGAGCAGCTTCAGCGCTTGCTCTTGTGGAACGACCCTTGGGAAGAGAACCTTGGCCTTCGGCACGGACGGAATACAAGTTCTATCCACTACCTCCAGCTTGGTTCCCTCCCAAAGGCCGCCCATTCTCGCCACCACCTGAGAGACCCACTTCAGGGTGAGTTCGACCCTGCAGTTGAGGATCTTCACCCCATAAAACCAACCTGCACCATCGAAGGTGATTGGTTGGGCGTTGGGCTCCTCCATACGCTTGAACAGATCGTCCAGCAACTTCATCTCCACAGCTTTCCACTGCTCTGATGATATTCTGCCAAACTGCTCGCTTTTGTCAATTAACGCTACGGTCAGGTGGCTTCTCCCCACATCACTGATCCTAGCGCCTTCCGGTTGGCGTGGCCGTTTACTCGCGGGCATCTCCGCCTTCGCACTCTCTTTCGAGCGCTGGCGTTTCTCGGCCAGCTGCTCCTCCAGTTTGTTGGCGTACTTCTCATTCGACGCACGCATGTTCTTATTTTGCGCAAAGAATTGGCGCCCTTCTTCAATTCAACGATCGGCCCACTGCAGCTTACTCATTTCCTCATTGGAAAGGTTGCCGCTTTTCCCGAGCCGGTCTTTGATTTTCAGAGCCATTTTGTATTGTGCTTTCGCTTTGATACCCTCCTTCGTCCGTTTCGGCTCTTCCCTACTAGGGGAGCTGGTGCACTCGCGGACTGGGGAGGATTGAAGCTTCTCTTCTGCTTCCGTCGATATGGATTCGCAGTCCGAGTCTACTAGAACTTTGATACTGCTCTTCCATACCTGGGCATTGGCTGCATATGCAGCTTTTGATGTACTGGTAGTAGCTGTGCAACCGTCATAGCCTGCTCCCGCTGTAACGGAGGTGTGACCGCTGGCGTCACGCATAGAGGATTTCTCCTCTCCGTGCCAGCCGGTGGTAGCAGTCACGCATTCAACCGACGTTTGAACTGACATCCCAGTCCCTGTTTGACCTCCTCTCCATCTTTACTCTCCATTTTGAATTATTCATTCGGGGTTTCACCCTATAGCGTTTTATGCCTACCGCAAGGGCGGTTTACAGAGTACCTTCTCCGCCCGACTACCATTAGCCAGCATTCCATAGCAGCCTGTTACCAGACGCCCCCACGAGGAGAGTATAGTCGCACTTTCAACAATGTATACAGTTACGGCACGCTCACGTATGTGTTGCATGTTGTTACCCCTGTATACCTGCTAACTGACGGCCGCCTTATCTAATAAGAGACATTTAAATTTTTTTAATTGCATAAATGGGCGGCATTCTATTCAGAATTAATAGTTTTTTACATGGACAAAAACAAAAAAAAAAATTCGTTTAATTTTTTTCCCATTAAATACTAGAATTATAGAAAAGTACTTTGCGAAAAGAATCGGCAGTAAAGCGGAATCGTGTTGACCACCGATTGGTTTTTTGCTGATAACTCTTGCATCCTCCGACTGACTTCTTCGACCAAGAGCTTGATGGAAAGCTTATCTGTTCCTCTTTTTGATGGCATTTATGAAAACTCGTAAGAAATAAAATTTTTTTTATCAAAACTAAAATATCCTCGAAATCATTGAAGAAGAAGTACCTTATCAGACGAAAATATGCCTTATCTAATAAGAGACATTTAAATTTTGTTAATTGCATAAATGGGCTGCATTTTATTCAGAATTAACAGTTTTTTACATGGACAGAAAATCCGTTTAATTTTTTCCCATTAAATACTAGAATTATAGAAAAGTACTTTGCGAAAAGAATCGGCAGTAGGACGGAAACGTGTTGACCACCGATTTAGTTTCGACTAAGGGCTCGATGGAAAGCTTATCTGTTCCTCTTTCAGATGGCATTTACATATTTTACGAAAACTCATAAGAAATAGAATTTTTTTTTATCAAAACTAAAATATCCTCGAAATCATTGAAATCATCAACCTTATCAGACGAAAATATGCCTTATCTAATAAGAGACATTTAAATTTTTTTAATTGCATAAATGGGCTGCATTTTATTCAGAATTAACAGTTTTTTACATGGACAGAAAAGCCGTTTAATTTTTTCACATTAAATACTAGAATTATTTATTTATTTATTTATTTATTCATGCTTATTCCCAAAAATTTTATTATACTTAAGCTAAGGTAATGTAACTTATATAATACAGAGTTAAGTTTGAATAGAAACTGTACAACTGAAATATTCAATTAAGATTTAACAATTTTAATTTAAGTAGTTTACTGAGGAAAAGGGGAGAAAAACCTCAAAGGGGGTATATTAATAAAACTTACATGGCTATTTAAAAGTTACGAGACTGGTTCTTAAACATACTAAACCAACGTTTAGTAGTGAAAAGCTCCAGTCAGCACAGGGATTGTGCAATATTTATATTTTTTAAGTTGAAGGCCGACTTTGCCAATGTGACTTTATCAGAAATCATTTTAACACCTGCCTTCTCGTGGAGTAGGAAGGTTGGGTAATAATAGGGGAGATTTAAAATCATTTTCAACAGCTTGTTTTGTGCAATTTGAAGTTTTGATATGTGGGTACGTGCACAGTCACCCCATACCTCAGATCCATAAAATACTAGAATTATAGAAAAGCACTTTGCGAAAAGAATCGGTAGTAGGACGGAAATGTGTTGACCACCGATTAGTTTATTGTTAATAACTCTTGCATCCTTCGACCGACTTCATCGACTAAGAGCTCGATGGAAAGCTTATCTGTTCCTCTTTCAGATGGCATTAACATATTACGAAAAGTCGTAAGAAACAAAATTTTTATGATCAAAACTAAAATATCCTCGAAATCATTGATGAAGAAGTACCTTATCAGACGAAAATATGCTTTATCTAATAAGAGACATTTAAATTTTTTTAATTGCATAAATGGGTGGCATTTTATTCAGAATTAATATTTTTTTACATGGACAAAAAAATCGTTTAATTTTTTTCCCATTAAATACTAGAATTATAGAAAAGTACTTTGCGAAAAGAATCGGCAGTAGGACGGAATCGTGTTGACCACCGATTAATTTTTTGCTAATAACTCTTGCATCCTTCGACTGACTTCTTCGACCAAGAGACATTTAAATTTTTTTAATTGCATAAATTGGCTGCATTTTATTCACAATTATTAGGTTTTTACATGGACAGAAAATCCGTTTAATTTTTTCCAATCAACTACTAGAGTTATAGAAAAGTACTTTGCGAAAAAAATCGGCAGTAGGACGGAAACGTGTTGACCACCGATTTAGTTTCGACTAAGGGCTCGATGGAAAGCTTATCTGTTCCTCTTTCAGATGGCATTAACATATTTTACGAAAAGTCATAAGAAATAAAATTTTTTTGATCAAAACTAAACTATCCTCGAAATCATTGAAGAAGAAGTACCTTATCAGACGAAAATATGCCTTATCTAATAAGAGACATTTAAATTTTTTTAATTGCATAAATGGGCGGCATTTTATTCAGAATTAATTGTTTTTTACATGGACAAAAAATTCGATTAATTTTTTCACATTAAATACTAGAATTATAGAAAAGCACTTTGCGAAAACATTTGGCAGTAGGACGGAAACGTGTTGACCACCGATTAGTTTTTTGCTAATAACTCTTGCATCCTTCGACCGACTTCTTAAACTAAGAGCTCGATGAAAAACTTATCTGTTCCTCTTTCAGATGGCATTAACATATTTTACGAAAAGTCATAGGAAATAAAATTTTTTTGATCAAAACTAAAATATCCTCGAAATCATTGAAGAAGAAATACCTTATCAGACGAAAATATGCCTTATCTAATAAGAGACATTTAAATTTTTTTAATTGCATATATGGGCGGCATTTTATTCAGAATTAACAGTTTTTTACATGGACAGAAAATCCGTTTAATTTTTTCACATTAAATACTAGAATTATAGAAAAGTACTTTGCGAAAAGAATCGGCAGTAGGACGGAAACGTGTTGACCACCGATTTAGTTTCGACTAAGGGCTCGATGGAAAGCTTATCTGTTCCTCTTTCAGATGGCATTTACATATTTTACGAAAACTCATAAGAAATAGAATTTTTTTTTATCAAAACTAAAATATCCTCGAAATCATTGAAATCATCAACCTTATCAGACGAAAATATGCCTTATCTAATAAGAGACATTTAAATTTTTTTAATTGCATAAATGGGCTGCATTTTATTCAGAATTAACAGTTTTTTACATGGACAGAAAATCCGTTTAATTTTTTCACATTAAATACTAGAATTATAGAAAAGTACTTTGCGAAAAGAATCGGCAGTAGGACAGAAACGTGTTGACCACCGATTTAGTTACGACTAAGGGCTCGATGGAAAGCTTATCTGTTCCTCTTTCAGATGGCATTTACATATTTTACGAAAACTCATAAGAAATAGAATTTTGTTTTATCAAAACTAAAATATCCTCGAAATCATTGAAATCATCAACTTTATCAGACAAAAATATGCCTTATCTAATAAGAGACATTTAAATTTTTTTAATTGCATAAATGGGCTGCATTTTATTCAGAATTAACAGTTTTTTACATGGACAAAAAATTCGTTTAATTTCGTTTAATTAATACTAGAATTATAGAAAAGTACTTTGCGAAAAGAATCGGCAGTAGGACGGAATCGTGTTGACCACCGATTAATTTTTTGCTAATAACTCTTGCATCCTTCGACTGACTTCTTCGACCAAGAGAAATTTAAATTTTTTTAATTGCATAAATTGCCTGCATTTTATTCAGAATTAATAGGTTTTTACATGGACAGAAAATCCGTTAAATTTTTTCCAATCAACTTCTAGAATTACAGAAAAGTACTTTGCGAAAAAAATCGGCAGTAGGACGGAAACGTGTTGACCACCAATTTAGTTTCGACAAAGAGCTCGATGGAAAGCTTATCTGTTCCTCTTTCAGATGGCATTAACATATTTTACGAATAGTCATAAGAAATTTTTTTTTATCAAAACTAAAATATCCTGGAAATCATTGAAGTCAGCAACCTTATCAGACGAAAATATGCCTTATCTAATACGAGACATTTAAATTTTTTTAATTGCATAAATGGGCGGCATTTTATTCAGTATTAATAGTTTTTTACATGGAAAAAAACAAAAAAAAAAAATTCGTTTAATTTTTTTCCCATTAAATACTAGAATTATAGAAAAGTACTTTGTGCAAAAAATCGGCAGTAGGACGGAATCGTGTTGACCACCGATTAGTTTTTTGCTAATAACTCTTGCATCCTTCGACCAACTTCTTAAACTAAGAGCTCGATGAAAAACTTATCTGTTCCTCTTTCAGATGGCATTAACATATTTTACGAAAAGTCATAAGAAATAAAATTTTTTTGATCAAAACTAAACTATCCTCGAAATCATCGAAGAAGAAGTACCTTATCAGACGAAAATATGCCTTATCTAATAAGAGACATTTAAATTTTTTTAATTGCATAAATGGGCGGCATTTTATTCAGAATTAATTGGTTTTTACATGGACAAAAAATTTGTTTAATTTTTTCACATTAAATACTAGAATTATAGAAAAGCACTTTGCGAAAACAATTGGCAGTAGGACGGAAACGTGTTGACCACCGATTAGTTTTTTGCTAATAACTCTTGCATCCTTCGACCGACTTCTTAAACTAAGAGCTCGATGAAAAACTTATCTGTTCCTCTTTCAGATGGCATTAACATATTTTACGAAAAGTCATAAGAAATAAAATTTTTTTGATCAAAACTAAAATATCCTCGAAATCATTGAAGAAGAAGTACCTTATCAGACGAAAATATGCCTTATCTAATAAGAGACATTTAAATTTTTTTAATTGCATATATGGGCGGCATTTTATTCAGAATTAATTGTTTTTTACATGGACAAAAAATTCGTTTAATTTTTTCACATTAAATACTAGAATTATAGAAACGCACTTTGCGAAAAGAATTGGCAGTAGGACGGAAATGTGTTGACCACCGATTAGTTTTTTGCTAATAACTCTTGCATCCTTCGACCGACTTCTTCGACTAAGAGCTCGATGGAAAGCTTATCTGTTCCTCTTTCAGATGGCATTAACATATTTTACGAAAAATCATAAGAAATAAAATTTTTTTGATCAAAACTAAATCATCAACCTTATCAGACGAAAATATGCCTTATCTAATCAGTGTCACTTAAATTTTTTTAATTGCATAAATGGGTGGCATTTTATTCAGAATTAATATTTTTTTACATGGAAAAAAAATTCGTTTAATTTTTTTCCCATTAAATACTAGAATTATAGAAAAGTACTTTGCGAAAAGAATCGGCAGTAGGACGGAATCGTGTTGACCACCGATTAGTTTTTTGCTAATAACTCTTGCATCCTTCGACTGACTTCTTCGACCAAAAGACATTTAAATTTTTTTAATTGCATAAATTGGCTGCATTTTATTCAGAACTAACAGTTTTTTACATGGACAGAAAATCCATTTAATTTTTTCCCATTAAATACTAGAATTATAGAAAAGTACTTTGCGAAAAAAATCGGCAGTATGACGGAAACGTGTTGACCACCGATTAGTTTTTTGCTAATAACTCTTGCATCCTTCGACCGACTGCTTAAACTAAGAGCTCGATGAAAAACTTATCTGTTCCTCTTTCAGATGGCATTAACATATTTTACGAAAAGTCATAAGAAATAAAATTTTTTTGATGAAAAACTTATCTCTTCCTCTTTCAGATGGCATTGACATATTTTACGAAAAGTCATAAGAAATAACATTTTTTTGATCAAAACTAAAATATCCTCGAAATCATTGAAGAAGAAGTACCTTATCAGACGAAAATATGCGTTATCTAATAAGAGACATTTAAATTTTTATACCCTGTACACACACTGTGTATCAGGGTATATTAAGTTTGTTTGAGACGGTTTGTATGTAACGCATAGAAGGAGGGGAGGGGGACCCTATAAAGTATATATATTCTTGATCAGGATGACAAGACGAATTGATATAGCCCTGTCTGTCCGTCCGTCCGTCCTCACCAATGGTTCTCGAAAACTATAAGAGCTAGAGACTTGAAATTTGGTGGATAGACTCGTGAGGTCAAACGCTAGATCAAGTTTGAAGGATTTTTTGCCACGCCCACTCCTTCCCGCCCATCGAGCACCACCCATTTTTTCAAAAGGCTGTAGCTCGAAAACCTGATGAGTTAGAAACATGAAAATGAGTATGTAGACTCAGTATGTATAGCTCTACATAACTGCATACCACATTTTTCCCCCTCCCCTTTGTTTCCCCTCAAAAAGTTGTTTTCTTAAAATTGCTGTATCTCCTAAACTATAATAGATACAATGCTGAAATTTTGTATGCAAACTCAGTAAACATACCTTTTTAAAACTGCATACCACAAACTTTCATTTTTAACGCTGTGTGACAATGCAAAGACAAACAAGTTAAAATTTGGCATAAATTGCGCTTTGAACACTGCTTTATCCTATTTGTAACAAAAACCGTACTTAACACTGCGAAAACTATTAAAGCTAGAGACTTGAAATTTGGAAGATAGTCTCGTGTGGTCGAACACTAGATAAAGTTTGAAGGAATTTTTGCCACGCCCATTCCTTCCCGCCCATCGAGCACAACATAAGGTCATTTTTTTCTTAAAATTGCTGTATCTCCTAAAGTATAAAGAATACAATGCTGAAATTTTGTATACAAACTCAGATAACATACCTTTTTAAAACTGCATACAACAAACTACCACTTTCCCCGCAAAGACCAACACACTAAAATTTTGCAGCAATGCTTTGTAACAAAACCCGTACTAAAGCGCCATCTAATGGCAACATTGCACTGTGAGCCCTGCCTCACTATTAGCAAATACACAAACTATATCGTGGTACACTGCTTTTGCTGTCGGCGAATGTTTAACGTGTTATCAACATAGGTGTGTGTACAGGGTATTATATAGTTGAGAATACTCAACTATACCGCCCTTACTGGTTTGTTTCTTAACCAATTGACATGAAACCTCGCAGTTATGTTCTTGGGGAGGCATTAAAACTATTTTGAAAAAAATGGGCATGGTTACGCCCACTTTTACCAAAAATCAATAATTTGCATATCTCCGGTACCCAATGAGCAAAAACAATGATAATTTGTATAAAGGCTAATTAGATGAAGAGAAAATATATTCAGTCAAAACCAGTAAGGGTGGTATAGTCGAGTATACTCGACAATATAATACCCTGCACACATGGTAGGCGGTGCCACACCCTCAATCTACAAAATCATATTGATCTGACGTCGCCTATTCAAATAGTGTTCAAAATATCAAGAAAACCGGGCAAAAAATGTGGATTTTACGAAAAGTTTAAGTTTGTAGGCCTCTGAGGGGTAGCCATCAAAGGGAGGGGAAATTTATGGTATGCGGTTTTTAAGATGTATTATCACTGAGCTTGTATACAAAATTTCAGGTTCATACCTTTGTTAGTTTTGGAGATATTGCTTTTTATAGAAAACAACTTGGGGAGGGGAAATGAAGAGAAGGGGGAAAAATTGTGGTATGCAGTTTTGTAGTGCTACTTATAGTGAGTCTACATACCGACTTTAATGTTTCTATCTCTTTGGATGTTCGAGTTATAGCGTTTTAAAAAAGTGGGCGGTGCTGGATTGGCGGGAAGGAGTGGGCGTGGCACAAAACCGTTCAAACTTGATCTGCTGCCGAGCATCACGAGTCTACCCTCCAAATTTCTAGTCTCTAGCTATTATAGTTTCTGAGAACCATTGGTGAATACGGACGGACAGACAGACAGACGGACGGACGGACAGACGGACGGACATGGCTTAATCAATTTCTCTTGTCATCCTGATCAAGAATATATATACTTTATATAGTCGCAAGTGAATATTTCTGTGCGTTACATACATTTCGCTCAAACAAACACAATATACCCCGATACACAGTATGTGTACAGGGTATAAAAATAGGCTTGGCACAAGAAATAAGCGTGAAGAGTATTTGAGCTTCAGCCTTGCTGAAGTTAGCGTCCTTACTGGTTTTAATTGCATATATGGGCGGCATTTTATTCAGAATTAAGAGTTTTTTACATGGACAAAGAATTCGTTTAATTTTTTCCCATTAAATACTAGAATTATAGAAAAGTACTTTGCGAAAAGAATTGGCAGTAGGATGGAATCGTGTTGACCACCGATTAGTTTTTTGCTAATAACTCTTGCATCCTTCGACCGACTTCTTCGACTTAGAGCTCGATAAAAAGCTTATCTGTTCCTCATTCAGATGGCATTAACTTATTTTACGAAAAGTCATAAGAAATACAATTTTTTTTATCAAAACTAAAATATCCTCGAAATCATTGAAGAAGAAGTACCTTAAAAGACGGAAATGTGCCTTATCTAATAAGAGACATAAACATTTTTTTCATTGCATAAATGGGCGGCATTTTATTCAGAATTAATAGTTTTTTACATGGACAAAAAATTCGTTTAATTTTAACCTTATAAGACGAATATATGCCTTATCTACATTTAATTTTTTTTAAGTGCATAAACGTGGCGGAACTTTATTCAGAATTAATAGTTTTTTACATGGACAAAAAATTCTTCTAATTTTTTCCCATTAAATACTAGAATTATAGAAAAGTACTTTGTTAAAAGAATCGGCAGTAGGACGGAATCGTGTTGACCACCGATTAGTTTTTTGATAATAACTCTTGCATTCTTCGACCGACTTCTTCGACTAAGAGCTCGATGGAAAGCTTATCTGTTCCTCTTTCAGATGGCATTAACATATTTTACGAAAAGTCGTAAAAAATAAAATTTTTTTGGCCAAAACTAAAATATCCTCGAAATCATTGTAGAAGAAGTACCTTATGAGAAGAAAATATGCCTTATCTAATAAGAGACATTTAAATATTTTTAATTGCATAAATTCTTCGACCGACTTTTTAGACTAAGAGCTCGATGGAAAGCTTATCTGTTCCTCTTTCAGATGGCATTAACATATTTTACGAAAAGTCGTACGAAATAAAATTTTTTTGATCAAAACTAAAATATCCTCGAAATCATTGAAAAAGAAGTACCTGATCAGACGAAAATATGCCTTATCTAATAAGAGACATTTCAATTTTTTTAATGGCATAAATGGGTGGCATTTTATTCAGAATTAATAGTTTTTTACATGGACAAAAAATTCGTTTAATTTTTTCCCATTAAATACTAGAATTATAGAAAAGTACTTTGCGAAAAGAATCGGCAGTAGGACGGAATCGTGTTGAACACCGATTAGTTTTTTGCTTATTACTCTTGCATTCTTCAACCGACTTCTTCGACAAAGAGCTCGATGGAAAGCTTATCTGTTCCTCTTTCAGATGGCATTAACATATTTTACGAAAAGTCGTACGAAATAAAATTTTTTTGATCAAAACTAAAATATCCTCGAAATCATTGAAGAAGAAGTACCTTATCAGACGAAAATATGCCTTATCTAATAAGAGACATTTAAATTTTTATACTCTTCCAAGAGTATATTAACTTTGTCGTGACGTTTGCAACGCAGAGAAGGAGACATCTCCGACTATATAAAGTATATATATTCTTGATCAGCACGACGAGACGAGTTCAAATAGCCATGCCCGTCTGTCCGTCTGTCTGTCTGTCTGTCTGTCCGTTTGTCTGTTTCAATGCGAACTCCTCCCAGAGTTTTGAAGTTAGCAAAAAAATTTAAACGCAGAAAATTTTCTTTTCCTTGCAGGCAGTTTATATGTAGAAACCAGCTTGATCGGAATACTATAGCATATAGCTGCCATAGGAACGATCGGTCAAAAATGAGGTTTTTGCTCAATTTACTCTTTGATTTTAAAGCTATCGACTCGATTTTTTGCACAAGAACATCTTGGACGTAAATTAAGACACACTGCAAAATTGGTGAAGATCGGATAAATATAGCATATAGCTCCCATAGAAACAATCAGTCAAAAATTCGGTTTTTGTTAGAAAAACTTTTTTGTTTTCAACTATAAACAAATGAAACCTTGCAGTTATGCGTTTTCTAGAATCCTTGACCATATTACAAAGTTTCATAAGAATCGGACATAAAGGCGTGGCACCGCCGATATAGAGAAAAACTTAAAAATGTGATTTATCTATTAGCAGACGGGATAGAAAATCGTAAAATGAAGTGTAGAATGATTGCATTGTACTCTTAACAACAAGTTAGAAAATGGGCGGGGCTATGCCCCTTTATCTTTATAAACTTATAGGATTCTTATTAGAAAAACTATAAAACGGATTTTCCAAAAGCTTGCAAGAGTATATAAGTTTCAGCAAAGCTGAAAATAGCTCCCTTACTGGTTTTAATTGCATAAATGGGTGCCATTTTATTCAGAATGAATAGTTTTTTACATGGACAAAAAATTCGTTTAATTTTTTCCCATTAAATACTAGAATTATAGAAAAGTACTTTGCGAAAAGAATCGGCCGTAGGACGGAATCGTGTTTAACACCGATTAGTATTTTGCTTATTACTCTTGCATTCTTCAACCGACTTCTTCGACTAAGAGCTTGATGGATAGCTTATCTGTCCCTCTTTCAGATGGCATTAACACATTTTACGAAAATTCAAAGAAATAAAATTGTTTTGATCAAAATTAAAATATCCTCAAAATCATTTAAGAAGAAGTACCTTATCAGACGAAAATATGCTTTATCTAATAAGAGACATATAAATTTTTTTAATTGCATAAAAGGGCGGCATTTTATTCAGAATTAATAGTTTTTTACATGGACAACAAATTCGTTTAATTTTTTCCCATTAAATACTAGAATTATAGAAAACTACTTTGCGAAAAGAATCGGCAGTAGGACCGAAAACGTGTTGACCACCGATTAGTTTTTTGCTAATAACTCTTGCATCCTTCGACCGACTTTTTGGACTAAGAGCTCGATGGAAAGCTTATCTGTTCCTCTTTCAGATGGCATTAACATATGTAGGAATGGGTGGTAACACTAGAAAATTAAGAAGTGGACGTATTGTTTAAATCAGATTGACAGTCCTCAGCATGATCATAGAGTAGAGAAACAAGAAGAAGTAAAATCATTCTAAGTTCAGCTGTTGAGAGTGAAATACGCAAATTGTTATTAAACCTAAGCATTACCTTTTTATATTCAAATATATATTTAATACAATTAAATGAGTGTTGTTATTAAAAGTGCGGGCTGTTGTTATTAAATCCTATTGACGGAAAACAAATACGTTCACGAGTCAACATACACGCGCTCGTTTGGAACTTCGCCAATAGTTAACCAACGTAGGGTTTGTGCTGAGTGCATAAGCAAATCCTACAAATTGTGGGCTCGACCGGGATAGAGAGAATACCAAGAAGGACGACTGAGTCAACCACGAAGGACAAGTGAGTCAACAGAGATTGGAGATCACCTCTGAGTGAAGAATTGCGACACGGATTCTAGAATGAGTTTCTAGACATCGAATATTAAAAGTTGCGGCGCCAGAGAGACGCCACAAGAAACATAACGGCATTAATTCGCAGTAAGTGTGAAATTGTGCGACAACGAGACGCCTTACATAGGGACAAGCGGACAGCATTCAGCTTGTAATTTTGTGAGCGCAACGAAGGAGAATTCGGCGAGGGAAACAACGAGTGTAACCCTATTGCTACGCTGAGTGCGAGAAAACAACGATCGAGAGAGAACGAGAGCTTCAAAGAATTTCACAATTAGAGGCAACAAATCGAACCACAAATTTGTAGAAACGAATTCGGGAATGTACACGTTTGGGATCTACAAAATTCTTCGAAACGAAGTTTAATACGAAGTATACAACAACGGAGTAAGTAGATGAGGTTATGTACATTGATATATGTATATACATGTGTGTATGTATATAGAAATTATGACTCATCATAATACAAAATTAAGAAATAATTGGAAACGTAGATTATTGTAAACGTTTGAACAGTTCTGAAAAAAAAACCAGTAAGGACGCTATCTTCAGCAAGGCTGAAGCTATAATACTTTTCACGTTGTGTCACTATAAAAAAAACTAAATGAATAGTTCTCATGCCTCCCTAAGAACATAACTGTAAGGTTTCAAGTCAATTGGTTAAAAAACAAAAAAGTTTTCCATACAACGGGTCAATTTTCGCTATAAGTGGGCGTGGTCATGCCCACTTTTGGTCTAAATAGTTTTCATTCCTCCCTAAGAACATAACTGTAAGGTTTCAAGTCAATTGGTTAAAAAACAAAAAAGTTTTCCATACAACGGGTCAATTTTCGCTATAAGTGGGCGTGGTCATGCCCACTTTTGGTCTAAATAGTTTTCATGCCTCCCTAAGAACATAAATGTAAAGTTTCAAGTCAATTGGTTAAAAAACAAAAAAGTTTTCCATACAACGGGTCAATTTTCGCTATAAAAGGGCGTGGCCACGCCCACTTTTGGTCAAAATAGTTTTCATTCCTCCCTAAGAACATAACTGTAAAGTTTCAAGTCAATTGGTTAAAAAACAAAAAAGTTTTCCATACAACGGGTCAATTTTCGCTATAAGTGGGCGTGGTCATGCCCACTTTTGGTCAAAATAGTTTTCATGCCTCCGTAAGAACATAACTGTAAAGTTTTAAGTCAATTGGTTAAAAAACAAAAAAGTTTTCCATACAACGGGTCAATTTTCGCTATAAGTGGGCGTCGCTACGCCCACTTTTTGTCAAAATAGCTTTCATTCCTCCCTAAGAACATAACTGTAAAGTTTCAAGTCAATTGGTTAAAAAACAAAAAAGTTTTCCATACAACGGGTCAATTTTCGCTATAAAAGGGCGTGGCCACGCCCACTTTTGGTCAAAATAGTTTTCATTCCCCCCTAAGAACGTAACTGTAAAGTTTCAAGTCAATTGGTTAAAAAACAAAAAAGTTCTCCATACAACGACGTGAATATTGCTTCTCTTCCTCTTCTTCATTTTGTATGGGGGCTACCAGTTCCAGATGTCCAATCTCAATGAAACTTTCAGGCATGTAGCCGGACTATGTAAAACTACTATGTTTAAAATTTCAGCACTCTATCGTACAAAACAAAAAAGTTTTCCATACAACGATTCAAGTTTTGTTCATTTTTCTTCTTCTTTTCGTATGGGGGCTACCAGTTCCAGTGGTCCGATATGGCTGGATCCGACGAATGAGTTGACTGCACGAATGAGAAGTCTCTGTGCAAATTTTCAGCTCGATATCTTCAAAACTGTGGGAGGAGATTGTATATATACAGACAGACGGTCAGACGGACAGACGGTCAGACGGACAGACGGACATGGCTAAATCAACTCGTCTTGTCGTCCTGATCAAGAATATATATACTTTATATAGTCGGAAATTAATATTTCGATCTGTTACAAACTTCAGCACAAAGTTATTATACTGTTTCACATACGTGAAAAGTATAAAAAAAATTGTGAAATCATTTAAGAGGAAATTTATGAAAAGAATTAAGAGAAATTGTGACGAAATATTGTGAACAAAAGCGAAAAATAATTAAAAGAAAATTATTGTTAAGAAATACGAATATTGTGAAGAGAAAAAGTAAACTCAAAGAGAAAAGAGTTAAATGTAAAAGTAATATTCTAATTTTGATACTGATTGTTAAACTTAAATTTAAATTCATATATCATAAGAAGATAATTACTCAAAGAGAGATAACATATGTACACTGTAAGAATATAAGTTAAGAAATATTGTTCACAAATATGCAGCTTGAGGAAATATTAAGTTTGAATGTCGCTGGACTAAAAGATAAATTAAGAGAGTTAGAAAAAGACATAACTGGACGGAAATCCGATTTACAAGACAGACTATTAGCACATTTTGAGTTACAAAGACCTTTAGACGACGGTTCAGTATACGAGGAAGCAGAAACAATAAGAGCAACGAACAAAATGAATTTTACGCTAAAAGATATTAAAGAATCGCTATCGATGTTTCGCGGAGATGGCTATCCGGAGTTAGATGATTGGCTTGAAGATTTTGAAGCAAATGCAGATACGGTTGGATGGAACGATCTACAAAAATTTATTTATGCGAAGCAACTGCTAAAAGGAGCATTAATAATTGGCAATCGTTCAAAGAGTCGTTAGAGAATGAGTTTCTCGTCAAGCTGTCAGCTAATGATGTACACAGACTTCTGAAAAACCGACGTAAGAAGAGCACCGAGTCGTTGAGAGAATATTTGTATTCTTTAATGGAAATTGCTAACCCAATAAACCTAGACGAAGAAAGTATAATTGAATACTTTGTAGAAGGAATACCAGACGCGAAACATAACAAGATAGTATTATATCAAGCTGGAACTATCGCAGAGTTAAAAGAGAAAATTAAGATTTATGAGAAGTTTGCATTGAGTCAAAAACCGAGAATATTTCAAAGCAGATCAGAGAATCGTGATCAGAGTGTCAAAACAGATGCAAGGACAGAGATTGGAACTAGACGATGTTTCAAATGTGGTGCAAAAGATCATATCGCAAAGGATTGCAAGGCAGAGTCGATTATTTGTTTCAAATGTAATCAGCCTGGACATAAATCAAATCAATGCGGTGTAAAAGAAGAGTTTAAAAAGCCGAAGCCTGAAAAGACAAACGTTCAGCCAATATCACAAGGGAAAAAGAATAGAGGATTTAAAAACGTAAAAATTGGACAAGGCACTGTGTCAGCACTTTTTGATTCAGGCAGTGACGTATGCACGATAAGTATGAGTACTTGCGCTAAGCTTTATCCAATTTCATTAAACGCGGAGAAAAAGCAATTGATTGGCATTGGAGGGAAAAGAATTTTCACAGCAGGAGATTTTGCAGTTGAAACACAATTAGATGATGTCCCAATTAGAATCATCTTTCACGTTGTTCGAGATGAAGACACTTTATATGATGCAGTTATTGGCAACGACGTTCTCCAGTATGTAAACGCCATCATGAATGCTAATGGAGTAACCTTTCAACCAATAAACGCAGGAAACACGAGAAAGCAGATTGAAGAAGTCCAAATAAATGACAAAGGTGAAGAACTGAGTGAAGAAGTAGGTACAACTTTTTGCGAGGAATTCCAACAATTGATGGTGACAGATGTCAATGAACACATATCACAAAATTATGATGTTGATTTGTTTCATCTGAATACAACCATGCGAAAGAACGTAGAGAGATTAATAAGAGAGTACAAACCAATGAAGCCAGCTAATAGCCCAGTAGAAATGAAGTTGATATTAACTGATGATGTACCAGTTTATGAGAGACCTAGACGCCTACCACTTAACGACCAGCATTGGGTAGATAAGCAAATAAGAGAATGGCTTGAGGACGGAATAATACGACAGAGCACGTCTGAATACGCATCGCCAATTGTACTAGTATCAAAGAAGGACGGTACAAAACGACTTTGCTGTGATTTCAGAAGGATAAATGCGAAAATTATACGCGATAATTTTCCAATGGTATTAATTGATGACGTTCTACACAGATTGCAAGATGCAAAAGTTTATACTACACTGGATTTGAGTAACGGATTTTTTCATGTACCCGTAGAACCGAGTTCGCAAAAATATACGGCGTTTGTAACGCAAAACGGGCAAAATGAGTTTCGCTATGTGCCATTTGGAATTTCGAATTCGCCAGCAGCTTTTACAAGATATATATTTGCAGTGTTTCGAGAGTTAATCGAAGACGGAACGGTCGTGATTTATATGGATGATATAATCATACCATCGCAAAACGAAGAAGAAGGCATACAAAAGTTGGAAAAAGTATTAGATGTAG
Source organism: Phortica okadai (assembly GCA_034638295.1). Classification (NCBI taxonomy): domain Eukaryota; kingdom Metazoa; phylum Arthropoda; class Insecta; order Diptera; family Drosophilidae; genus Phortica; species Phortica okadai. Next base: position 18,222,769 of record CM067852.1, read on the forward strand.
CGAGATTGTCTGGATTAAAAATTAAATGGAAGAAATGTCAGATACTCCAGAGAAAAGTAACATTTTTGGGAGATGTTATCGAAAACTCAACTATATTGCCATCAACCGAGAAAACAGCAGCAATCAAAAATTTTCCGATACCGAGAGACAAAAAAGGAGTTCAACGATATTTGGGTTTGACTTCTTATTTTCGACGATTTGTAAAGAATTTCGCCACGTATGCAAGACCGCTTTCGAATTTGTTAAAGAAAAAGGCAAAATTTAAGATAGGTGATGAAGAGATTGCAGCATTTGAACAATTAAAAACATTCTTAGTGAGTTCACCAGTTTTAACATTATTCAATGAAAGAGCAGAAACTGAAATACATTGTGACGCGAGTATGTATGGGTATGGAGCAGTTTTGATGCAGAGAAATAGTGACGATCAGCAATATCACCCCGTTGAGTACATGAGTCGGAAAACTACTTCGTCTGAGCAGAAGTACCACTCATATGAATTAGAAGTTTTAGCGATTGTACGAGCACTGAAGAAATGGAGAATTTACGTCCTTGGACGCAAAATCAAGATTGTGACGGATTGTAACGCATTCACCCAGACGATGAAAAAAGCTGATGTTCCATTGAGAGTAGCGAGATGGGCTTTATTGTTGCAAGATTTTGACTATGAAATCGAACACAGATCAGGAACAAAAATGAGACATGTAGATGCATTAAGCAGAATTCATTACATGATGACTGAAGACTCACTGAAGTTCAGAATAAAGCAAGCACAACTGCAAGATGATTGGATTAAGGCAATAAGAAAAATTTTGGAGACCGATAGTTATGAAGACTTTTATTTGAAGCATGACATTTTACACAAAGACCCAAACAAGGATTTGATCGTAATACCTTCTAATATGGAAAAGGAAATCATAAGAATTGCACATCGACAAGGTCACTTTGCCGCAAAGAAAACACAAGAGTTAGTAGAGCGAGAATATTTTATACCGAGTTTGCCTAGCAAAGTAGATGAAATCGTTAAATCGTGCATTGAATGTATTGTAATTGATGCTAAGCATGGTAAAAAAGAAGGATTTCTTAACGTAATTGACAAGTCAGATAGACCGCTGAGAACGTATCATATTGACCACGTTGGACCAATGGAGTTGACCCACAAACAATATAATCATGTTCTGGTAGTGGTGGACGCATTTTCAAAATTTGTTTGGTTATATGCTACCAAGAGCACAGGAACCAATGAGGTGATTGATAGATTGCAGAAGCAAGCGCACATATTTGGAAATCCAGAACGAATTTTCACTGATAGGGGTACAGCATTTACATCACATGGTTTTAAAGAGTATTGCGACGAGGAGAAGATTCAGCATCTTTTAATTGCCACAGGTGTACCGCGAGGAAACGGGCAAGTTGAGCGTATCAACAAAATTGTGACTGGAATGTTAGCAAAACTTTGCGCAGAAAACCCAAAGGCATGGTATAAGCATGTATGACGGGTACAGCAACTGATAAATTCGTCTCCGCCGAGAAGTACCAAGATAGCACCGTTTAAGATACTGACAGGCTTGAATATGAAAACGGCATTTAATAAAGATCTAGAGGCCGCTTTGAATGATCAATTGTATCGAGAGCTACAAGAGGAAAAGGATGAACTTCGAAAGACAGCTAAAGAAAACATTTCCAAAGTTCAAGAAGAGAACCGACGAACGTACGATAAACATAGACGAGTTGAGAACGAATACCGACCAAACGAACTTGTTGCTATTAAACGCACACAATTTGAGCCAGGAGTTAAATTAAAACAAAAGTATCTAGGACCATATAGAGTAGTAGACAGAATGAAACACGGACGGTATAACGTAGAGAAGTTAGGAGATACTGAAGGACCAAGAAAGACAGTTACTGTTGCCGAATATATGAAAAAATGGATTCCGACATTCGAGGCGAATGTAAGTTCAGGACGGCCGACTGTAGGAATGGGTGGTAACACTAGAAAATTAAGAAGTGGACGTATTGCTTAAATCAGATTGGCAGTCCTCAGCATGATCATAGAGTAGAGAAACAAGAAGAAGTAAAATCATTCTAAGTTCAGCTGTTGAGAGTGAAATACGCAAATTGTTATTAAACCTAAGCATTACCTTTTTATATTCAAATATATATTTAATACAACTAAATGAGTGTTGTTATTAAAAGTGCGGGCTTAGAATCCTATTGACGGAAAACAAATACGTTCACGAGTCAACATACACGCGCTCGTTTGGAACTTCGCCAATAGTTAACCAACGTAGGGTTTGTGCTGAGTGCATAAGCAAATTCTACACATATTTTACGAAAAGTCGTAAGAAATATAATTTTTTGGTCAAAACTAAAATATCCTCGAAATCATTGAAGAAGAAGTACCTTATCAGACGAAAATATGCCTTATCTCATAAGAAACATTTAAATTTTTTTAATTGCATAAATGGGCGGCATTTTATTCAGAATTAATAGTTTTTTACATGGACAAAAAATTCGTTTAATTTTTTCCCATTAAATACTAGAATTATAGAAAAGTACTTTGCAAAAAGAATCGACAGTAGGACGGAATCGTGTTGACCACCGATTGGTTTTTTGCTAATAACTCTTGCATCCTTCGACCGACTTCTTCGACTAAACGCTCGATGGAAAGCTTATCTGTTCCTCTTTCAGATAGCATTAACACATTTTACGAAAAGTCGTAAGAAATAAAATTTTTTTGATCAAAACTAAAATATCCTCGAAATCATTGAAGAAGAAGTACCTTATTAGACGAAAATATGCCTTATCTAAAAAGGGACATTTAAATTTTTTTAATTGCATAAATGGGCGGCATTTTATTCAGAATTAATAGTTTTTTACATGGACAAAAAATTCGTTTAATTTTTTCCCATTAAATACTGGAATTGGGATAAAAATTTTGTAATTGCATAAATGGATGGCATTTTATTAAGAATTAATAGTTTTTTACATGGACAAAAAATTCGTTTAATTTTTTCCCATTAAATACTACAATTATAGAAAAGCACTTTGCGAAAAGAATTGGCAGTAGGACGGAAATGTGTTGACCACCGATTAGTTTTTTGCTAATAACTCTTGCATCCTTCGACCGACTTCTTCGACTAAGAGCTCGATGGAAAGCTTATCTGTTCCTCTTTCAGATGGCATTAACATATTTTACGAAAAGTCGTAAAAAATAAAATTTTTTTGATCAAAACTAAAATATCCTCGAAATCATTGAAGAAGAAGTACCTTATCAGACGAAAATATGCCTTACCTAATAAGAGACATTTAAATTTTTTTAATTGCATACATGGGCGGCATTTTATTCAGAATTAATAGTTTTTTAGATGGACAAAAAATTCGTATAATTTTTTTCCCATTAAATACTGGAATTATAGAAAAGTACTTTGTGAAAAGAATCGGCAGTAGGACAAAATCGTGTTGACCACCGATTAGTTTTTTGCTAATAACTCTTGCATCCTTCGACCGACTTCTTAAACTAAGAGCTCGATGAAAAACTTATCTGTTCCTCTTTCAGATGGCATTAACATATTTTACGAAAAGTCATAAAAAATAAAATTTTTTTGATCAAAACTAAAATATCCTCGAAATCATTGAAGAAGAAGTACCTTATCAGACGAAAATATGCCTTATCTAATAAGAGACATTTAAATTTTTTTAATTGCATATATGGGCGGCATTTTATTCAGAATTAACAGTTTTTTACATGGACAAAAAATTCGTTTAATTTTTTCACATTAAATACTAGAATTATAGAAAAGCACTTTGCGAAAAGAATTGGCAGTAGGATGGAATCGTGTTGACCACCGATTGGTTTTTTGCTAATAACTCTTGCATCCTTCGACCGACTTCTTCGACTAAACGCTCGATGGAAAGCTTATCTGTTCCTCTTTCAGATAGCATTAACACATTTTACGAAAAGTCGTAAGAAATAAAATTTTTTTGATCAAAACTAAAATATCCTCGAAATCATTGAAGAAGAAGTACCTTATTAGACGAAAATATGCCTTATCTAAAAAGGGACATTTAAATTTTTTAATTGCATAAATGGGCGGCATTTTATTCAGAATTAATAGTTTTTTACATGGACAAAAAATTCGTTTAATTTTTTCCCATTAAATACTGGAATTGGGATAAAAATTTTGTAATTGCATAAATGGATGGCATTTTATTAAGAATTAATAGTTTTTTACATGGACAAAAAATTCGTTTAATTTTTTCCCATTAAATACTACAATTATAGAAAAGCACTTTGCGAAAAGAATTGGCAGTAGGACGGAAATGTGTTGACCACCGATTAGTTTTTTGCTAATAACTCTTGCATCCTTCGACCGACTTCTTCGACTAAGAGCTCGATGGAAAGCTTATCTGTTCCTCTTTCAGATGGCATTAACATATTTTACGAAAAGTCGTAAAAAATAAAATTTTTTTGATCAAAACTAAAATATCCTCGAAATCATTGAAGAAGAAGTACCTTATCAGACGAAAATATGCCTTACCTAATAAGAGACATTTAAATTTTTTTAATTGCATACATGGGCGGCATTTTATTCAGAATTAATAGTTTTTTAGATGGACAAAAAATTCGTATAATTTTTTTCCCATTAAATACTGGAATTATAGAAAAGTACTTTGTGAAAAGAATCGGCAGTAGGACAAAATCGTGTTGACCACCGATTAGTTTTTTGCTAATAACTCTTGCATCCTTCGACCGACTTCTTAAACTAAGAGCTCGATGAAAAACTTATCTGTTCCTCTTTCAGATGGCATTAACATATTTTACGAAAAGTCATAAAAAATAAAATTTTTTTGATCAAAACTAAAATATCCTCGAAATCATTGAAGAAGAAGTACCTTATCAGACGAAAATATGCCTTATCTAATAAGAGACATTTAAATTTTTTTAATTGCATATATGGGCGGCATTTTATTCAGAATTAACAGTTTTTTACATGGACAAAAAATTCGTTTAATTTTTTCACATTAAATACTAGAATTATAGAAAAGCACTTTGCGAAAAGAATTGGCAGTAGGATGGAAATGTGTTGACCACCGATTAGTTTTTTGCTAATAACTCTTGCATCCTTCGACCGACTTCTTCGACTAAGAGCTCGATGCAAAGCTTATCTGTTCCTCTTTCAGATGGCATTAACATATTTTACGAAAAGTCATAAGAAATAAAATTTTTTTGATCAAAACTAAAATATCCTCGAAATCATTGAAGAAGAAGTACCTTATCAGACGAAAATATGCCTTATCTTATAAGAGACATTTAAATTTTTTTAATTGCATAAATTGGCTGCATTTTATTCAGAATTAATAGTTTTTTACATGGACAGAAAATTCGTTGAATTTTTTTCCCATTAAATACTAGAATTACAGAAAAGTAATTTGCGAAAAGAATCGGCAGTAGGACGGAAACGTGTTGACCACCGATTAGTTTTTTGCTAATAACTCTTGCATCCTCCGACCGACTTCTTTGACTAAATGCTCGACGGAAAGCTTATCTGTTCCTCTTTCAGATGGCATTAACATATTTTACGAAAAGTCGTAAAAAATAAAATTTTTTTGGCCAAAACTAAAATATCCTCGAAATCATTGTAGAAGAAGTATCTTATGAGAAGAAAATATGCCTTATCTAATAAGAGACATTTAAATATTTTTAATTGCATAAATTCTTCGACCGACTTTTTCGACTAAGAGCTCGATGGAAAGCTTATCTGTTCCTCTTTCAGATGGCATTAACATATTTTACGAAAAGTCGTACGAAATAAAATTTTTTTGATCAAAACTAAAATATCCTCGAAATCATTGAAAAAGAAGTACCTGATCAGACGAAAATATGCCTTATCTAATAAGAGACATTTCAATTTTTTTAATGGCATAAATGGGCGGCATTTTATTCAGAATTAATAGTTTTTTACATGGACAAAAAATTCGTTTAATTTTTTCCCATTAAATACTAGAATTATAGAAAAGTACTTTGCGAAAAGAATCGGCAGTATGATGAAAACGTGTTGACCACCGGTTAGTTTTTTGCTAATAACTCTTGCATCCTTCGACCGACTTCTTTGACTATGAGCTCGATGGAAAGCTTATCTGTTCCTCTTTCAAATGGCATTAACACATTTTACGAAAAGTCATAAGAAATAAAATTTTTTTGATCAAAACTAAAATATCCTCGAAATCATTGAAGAAGAAGTACCTTATCAGACGAAAATATGCCTTATCTAATAAGAGACATTTAAATTTTTATACTCTTCCAAGAGTATATTAACTTTGTCGTGACGTTTGCAACGCAGAGAAGGAGACATCTCCGACTATATAAAGTATATATATTCTTGATCAGCACGACGAGACGAGTTCAAATAGCCATGCCCGTCTGTCCGTCTGTCTGTCTGTCTGTTTCAATGCGAACTCCTCCCAGAGGTTTGAAGTTAGCAAAAAAATTTAAACGCAGAAAATTTTCTTTTCCTTGCAGGCAGTTTATATGTAGAAACCAGCTTGATCGGAATACTATAGCATATAGCTGCCATAGGAACGATCGGTCAAAAATGAGGTTTTTGCTCAATTTACTCTTTGATTTTAAAGCTATCGACTCGATTTTTTGCACAAGAACATCTTGGACGTAAATTAAGACACACTGCAAAATTGGTGAAGATCGGATAAATATAGCATATAGCTCCCATAGAAACAATCAGTCAAAAATTCGGTTTTTGTTAGAAAAACTTTTTTGTTTTCAACTATAAACAAATGAAACCTTGCAGTTACGCGTTTTTTAGAATCCTTGACCATATTACAAAGTTTCATAAGAATCGGACATAAAGGCGTGGCACCGCCGATATAGAGAAAAACTTAAAAATGTGATTTATCTATTAGCAGACGGGATAGAAAATCGTAAAATGAAGTGTAGAATGATTGCATTGTACTCTTAAAAACAAGTTAGAAAATGGGCGGGGCTATGTCCCTTTATCTTTATAAACTTATAAGATTCTTATTAGAAAAACTATAAAACGGATTTTCCAAAAGCTTGCAAGAGTATATAAGTTTCAGCAAAGCTGAAAATAGCTCCCTTACTGGTTTTAATTGCATAAATGGGTGCCATTTTATTCAGAATTAATAGTTTTTTACATGGACAAAAAACTCGTTTAATTTTTTCCCATTAAATACTAGAATTATAGAAAAGTACTTTGCGAAAAGAATCGGCAGTAGGACGGAATCGTGTTGAACACCGATTAGTTTTTTGCTTATTACTCTTGCATTCTTCAACCGACTTCTTCGACTAAGAGCTTGATGGATAGCTTATCTGTCCCTCTTTCAGATGGGATTAACACATTTTACGAAAATTCGTAAGAAATAAAATTGTTTTGATCAAAATTAAAATATCCTCAAAATCATTTAAGAAGAAGTACCTTATCAGACGAAAATATGCTTTATCTAATAAGAGACATATAAATTTTTTTAATTGCATAAATGGGCGGCATTTTATTCAGAATTAATAGTTTTTTACATGGGCGGCAGTTTATTCAGAAATAACAGTTTTTTACATGGACAAAAAATTCGTTTAATTTTTTCCCATTAAATACTAGAATCATAGAAAAGTACTTTGCGAAAAGAATTGGCAGTAGGATGGAATCGTGTTGATCACCGATTAGTTTTTATACTTTTCACGTATGTGAAATAGTATAATAACTTTGTGCTGAAGTTTGTAACAGATCGAAATATTCATTTCCGACTTTATAAAGTATATATATTCTTGATCAGGACGACAAGACGAGTTGATTTAGCCATGTCCGTCTGTCCGTCTGTCCGTCCGTCTGTCTGTATATATACAATCTCCTCCCACAGTTTTGAAGATATTAAGCTGAAATTTTGCACAGAGACTGCGTATTTGTGCGATCAACTCATTTGTCGGATCCAGCCATATCGGACCACTGGAACTGGTAGCCCCCATACGAAAAGAAGAAGAAAAATGAACAAAACTTGAGTCGTTGTATGGAAAAGTTTTTTGTTTTGTATGATAGAGTGCTGAAATTTTAAACATAGTAGTTCTACATAGTCCGACTACATGCCTGAAAGTTTCAATGGGATTGGACATCTGGAACTGGTAGCTCCCATACAAAATGAAGAAGAGGAAGAGAAGCCATATTCACGTCGTTGTATGGACAACTTTTTTGTTTTTCAACCAATTGACTTGAAATTTTAAAGTTATGTTCTTGGGGAGGAATGAAAACTATTTTGACCAAAAATGGGCGTAGCCACGCGTAGCCACGCCCACTTCTAGTAAAATTGACCCGTTGTATGAAAAACTTTCTTGCTTTTCAACCAATTGACTTGAAATTTTAAAGTTATGTTCTTAGGGAGGAATGAAAACAATTTTGACCAAAAGTGGGAGCGGCCACGCCCTTTTATAGCGAAATTTGACCCGTTGTATGGAAAACTTTTTTGTTTTTCAACGAATTGACTTGAAACTTTACAGTTATGTTCTTAGGGAGGAATGAAAACTATTTTGACCAAAAGTGGGCACGGCCACGCCCTTTTATAGCGAAATTTGACCCGTTGTATTGAAAACTTTTTTGTTTTTTAACCAATTGACTTGAAACTTTACAGTTATGTTCTTAGGGAGGAATGAAAACCATGTTGACCAAAAGTGGGCGTAGCCACGCCCACTTATAGCAAAAATTGACCCGTTGTATGGAAAACTTTTTTGTTTTTCAACGAATTGACTTGAAACTTTACAGTTATGTTCTTAGGGAGGAATGAAAACTATTTTGACCATAAGTGGGCGTGCCCACGCCTTTTTTTAGCGAAAATTGACCAATTGACTTGAAACCTTACAGTTATCTTCTTAGGGAGGAATGAAAACTATTTTGACCAAAAGTGGGCATGGCTACGCCCACTTATCGCAAAACTTGAACCGCTGTATGGAAAACTTTTTTGTTTTTTAACCAATTGACTTGAAACCTTACAGTTATGTTGTTAGGGAGGCATGAAAACTATTCATTTAGTTTTTTAGTGACACAACGTGAAAAGTATTATAGCTTCAGCCTTGCTGAAGATAGCGACCTTACTGGTTTCTAATAACTCTTGCATCCTTCGACCGACTTCTTCGACTTAGAGCTCGATGGAAAGCTTATCTGTTCCTCTTTCAGATGGCATTAACATATTTTACGAAAAGTCGTACAAAATAAAATTTTTTTGATCAAACTAAAATATCCTCGAAATCATTGAAAAAGAAGTACCTTATAAGACGAATATATGCCTTATCTAATAAGAGACATTTGAGTTTTTTTGATTGCATAAGTGAGTGGCATTTTATTCAGAATTAAGAGTTTTTTACATGGACAAAGAATTCATTTAATTTTTTCCCATTTAATACTAGAATTATAGAAAAGTACTTTGCGAAAAGAATCGGCAGTACGACGGAATCGTGTTGACCACCGATTAGTTTTTTGCTAATAACTCTTGCATCCTTCGACCGACTTCTTCGACTTAGAGCTCGATAAAAAGCTTATCTGTTCCTCTTTCAGATGGCATTAACATATTTTACGAAAAGTCATAAGAAATACAATTTTTTTTATCAAAACTAAAATATCCTCGAAATCATTGAAGAAGAAGTACCTTAAAAGACGGAAATGTGCCTTATCTAATAAGAGACATAAACATTTTTTTCATTGCATAAATGGGCGGCATTTTATTCAGAATTAATAGTTTTTTACATGGACAAAAAATTCGTTTAATTTTAACCTTATAAGACGAGTATATGCCTTATCTAATAAGAGACATTTAAATTTTTTTAAGTGCATAAATGGGCGGAACTTTATTCAGAATTAATAGTTTTTTACATGGACAAAAAATTCTTCTAATTTTTTCCCATTAAATACTAGAATTATAGAAAAGTAATTTGTTAAAAGAATCGGCAGTAGGACGGAATCGTGTTGACCACCGATTAGTTTTTTCTAATAACTCTTGCATTCTTCGACCGACTTCTTCGACTAAGAGCTCGATGGAAAGCTTATCTTTTCCTCTTTCAGATGGCATTAACATATTTTACGAAAAGTCGTAAAAAATAAAATTTTTTTGGCCAAAACTAAAATATCCTCGAAATCATTGTAGAAGAAGTACCTTATGAGAAGAAAATATGCCTTATCTAATAAGAGACATTTAAATATTTTTAATTGCATAAATTCTTCGACCGACTTTTTAGACTAAGAGCTCGATGGAAAGCTTATCTGTTCCTCTTTCAGATGGCATTAACATATTTTACGAAAAGTCGTTTTTGATCAAAACTAAAATATCCTCGAAATCATTGAAAAAGAAGTACCTGATCAGACGAAAATATGCCTTATCTAATAAGAGACATTTCAATTTTTTTAAAGGCATAAATGGGCGGCATTTTATTCAGAATTAATAGTTTTTTACATGGACAAAAAATTCGTTTAATTTTTTCCCATTAAATACTAGAATTATAGAAAAGTACTTTGCGAAAAGAATCGGCAGTATGATGGAAACGTGTTGACCACCGGTTAGTTTTTTGCTAATAACCCTTGCATCCTTCGACCGACTTCTTTGACTATGAGCTCGATGGAAAGCTTATCTGTTCTTCTTATCGAAAATATGCTTTATCTAATAAGAGACATATAAATTTTTTTAATTGCATAAATGGGCGGCATTTTATTCAGAATTAATAGTTTTTTACATGGACAAAAAATTCGTTTAATTTTTTCCCATTAAATACTAGAGTTATAGAAAACTACTTTGCGAAAAGAATCGGCAGTATGATGGAAACGTGTTGACCACCGGTTAGTTTTTTGCTAATAACTCTTGCATCCTTCGACCGACTTCTTCGACTAAACGCTCGATGGAAAGCTTATCTGTTCCTCTTTCAGATAGCATTAACACATTTTACGAAAAGTCGTAAGAAATAAAATTTTTTTGATCAAAACTAAAATACCCTCGAAATCATTGAAGAAGAAGTACCTTATTAGACGAAAATATGCCTTATCTAATAAGGGACATTTAAATTTTTTTAATTGCATAAATGGGCGGCATTTTATTCAGAATTAATAGTTTTTTACATGGACAAAAAATTCGTTTAATTTTTTCCCATTAAATACTGGAATTGGGATAAACATTTTGTAATTGCATAAATGGATGGCATTTTATTAAGAATTAATAGTTTTTTACATGGACAAAAAATTCGTTTAATTTTTTGCCATTAAATACTAGAATTATAGAAAAGCACTTTGCGAAAAGAATTGGCAGTAGGACGGAAATGTGTTGACCACCGATTAGTTTTTTGCTAATAACTCTTGCATCCTTCGACCGACTTCTTCGACTAAGAGCTCGATGGAAAGCTTATCTGTTCCTCTTTCAGATGGCATTAACATATTTTACGAAAAGTCATAAGAAATAAAATTTGTTTGATCAAAACTAAAATATCCTCGAAATCATTGAAATCATCAACCTTATCAGACGAAAATATGCCTTATCTAATAAGAGACATTTAAATTTTTTTAATTGCATAAATGGGAGGCAATTTATTCAGAAGTAATAGTTTTTTAGATGGACAAAAAATTCGTATAATTTTTTCCCATTAAATACTAGAATTATAGAAAAGTACTTTGTGAAAAGAATCGGCAGTAGGACGGAATCGTGTTGACCACCGATTAGTTTTTTGCTAATAACTCTTGCATCCTTCGACCGACTTCTTAAACTAAGAGCTCGATGAAAAACTTATCTGTTCCTCTTTCAGATGGCATTAACATATTTTACGAAAAGTCATAAGAAATAAAATTTTTTTGATCAAAACTAAAATATCCTCGAAATCATTGAAGAAGAAGTACCTTATCAGACGAAAATATGCCTTATCTTATAAGAGACATTTAAATTTTTTTAATTGCATAAATGGGTGGCATTTTATTTAGAATTAATATTTTTTTACATGGACAAAAAATTCGTTTAATTTTTTCCCATTAAATACTAGAATTATAGAAAAGTACTTTGCGAAAAGAATCGGCAGTAGGACGGAATCGTGTTGACCACCGATAAGTTTTTTGCTAATAACTCTTGCATCCTTCGACTAACTTCTTCGACCAAGACACATTTAAATTTTTTTAATTGCATAAATTGGCTGCATTTTATTCAGAATTAATAGTTTTTTACATGGACAGAACGTCCGTTTAATTTTTTCCCATTAAATACTAGAATTATAGAAAAGTACTTTGCGAAAAAAATCGGCAGTAGGACGGAAACGTGTTGAACACCGATTTAGTTTCGACTAAGGGCTCGATTGAAAGCTTATCTGTTCCTCTTTCAGATGGCATTAACATATTTTACGAATAGTCATAAGAAATAGAATTTTTTTTTTATCAAAACTAAAATATCCTGGAAATCATATAAGAAGAAGTACCTTATCAGACGAAAATATGCCTTATCTAATAAGAGACATTTAAATTTTTTTAATTGCATAAATTGGCTGCATTTTATTCAGAATTAATAGTTTTTTACATGGACAGAAAATCCGTTTAATTTTTTCCCATTAAATACTAGAATTATAGAAAAGTACTTTGCGAAAAAAATCGGCAGTAGGACGGAAACGTGTTGACCACCGATTTAGTTTCGACTAAGGGCTCGATTGAAAGCTTATCTGTTCCTCTTTCAGATGGCATTAACATATTTTACGAAAAGTCATAAGAAATAAAATTTTTTTGATCAAAACTAAAATATCCTCGAAATCATTGAAGAAGAAGTACCTTATCAGACGAAAATATGCCTTATCTAATAAGAGACATTTAAATCTTTTTAATTGCATATATGGGCGGCATTTTATTCAGAATTAATAGTTTTTTACATGGACAAAAAATTCGTTTAATTTTTTCACATTAAATACTAGAATTATAGAGAAGTACTTTGCGAAAAGAATCGGCAGTAGGACAGAATCGTGTTGACCACCGATTAGTTTTTTGCTAATAACTCTTGCATCCTTCGACTGACTTCTTCGACCAAGACACATTTACATTTTTTTAGTTGCATAAATTGGCTGCATTTTATTCAGAATTAATAGTTTTTTACATGGACAGAAAATCCGTTTATTTTTTTCCTATTAAATACTAGAATTATAGAAAAGTACTTTGCAAAAAAAATCGGCAGTAGGACGGAAACGTGTTGACCACCGATTTAGTTTCGACTAAGGGCTCGATTGAAAGCTTATCTGTTCCTCTTTCAGATGGCATTAACATATTTTACGAATAGTCATAAGAAATAGAATTTTTTTTTTTAAAACTAAAATATCCTGGAAATCATATAAGAAGAAGTACCTTATCAGACGAAAATATGCCTTATCTAATAAGAGACATTTAAATTTTTTTAATTGCATAAATTGGCTGCATTTTATTCAGAATGAATAGTTTTTTACATGGACAGAAAATCCGTTTAATTTTTTCCCATTAAATACTAGAATTATAGAAAAGTACTTTGCGAAAAAAATCGGCAGTAGGACGGAAACGTGTTGACCACCGATTTAGTTTCGACTAAGGGCTCGATTGAAAGCTTATCTGTTCCTCTTTCAGATGGCATTAACATATTTTACGAAAAGTCATAAGAAATAAAATTTTTTTGATCAAAACTAAAATATCCTCGAAATCATTGAAGAAGAAGTACCTTATCAGACGAAAATATGCCTTATCTAATAAGAGACATTTAAATTTTTTTAATTGCATATATGGGCGGCATTTTATTCAGAATTAATAGTTTTTTACATGGACAAAAAATTCGTTTAATTTTTTCACATTAAATACTAAAATTATAAAAAAGGACTTTGCGAAAAGAATTGGCAGTAGGATGGAAATGTGTTGACCACCGATTAGTTTTTTGCTAATAACTCTTGCATCCTTCGACTGAATTCTTCGACCAAGACACATTTAAATTTTTTTAATTGCATAAATTGGCTGCATTTTATTCAGAATTAATAGTTTTTTACATGGACAGAAAATCCGTTTAATTTTTTCCCATTAAATACTAGAATTATAGAAAAGTACTTTGCGAAAAAAATCGGCAGTAGGACGGAAACGGGTTGACCACCGATTTAGTTTCGACTAAGGGCTCGATTGAAAGCTTATCTGTTCCTCTTTCAGATGGCATTAACATATTTTACGAATAGTCATAAGAAATAGAATTTTTTTTTATCAAAACTAAAATATTCTGGAAATCATATAAGAAGAAGAACCTTATCAGACGAAAATATGCCTTATCTAATAAGAGACATTTAAATTTTTTTAATTGCATAAATGGGCGGCATTTTATTCAGAAGTAATAGTTTTTTACATGGACAAAAAATTCGTTTAATTTTTTTCCCATTAAATACTAGAATTACAGAAAAGTAATTTGCGAAAAGAATCGGCAGTAGGACGGAATCGTGTTGACCACCGATTAGTTTTTTGCTAATAACTCTTGCATCCTTCGACCGTGTTGGGCCAAAATAACTGACCCAGTCTAAAGTGCGTACTACAACACAAGCAACTCGTGGAGCGTCATCTGATTATCCAAACAGCTAAAGTCCACAATTGTCCCTACACGTTTGGTTGTTTTAAGTGTACTGCTATTAAAGCGTTCTCTTATTTTTGTTAAATCAATCTTTATTAATTCACAAATTTCTGACTCTAAAGTTCACAAATGCCAAAGTGATTCTAGTAATCCAGTGTTGGGGAGGTATGTTGTCGTCGTGTATTATGACTACTGCGCTTGGCTGAAGACACTGGCTGGTTTCACGCCACTTGCTACGCTGCTGAAGGCTCAGGACAAAGTCTCGCGACCAATCCTTCCAAAAGCGTAATTTAATCGCTGACACAAGATGCCAGCGTTTCAAGTAGCTGAGTTTCGCATCTTGAATTAGTTCTCCAGACGTGGGTGGTAGCGCTGCAAGAGTTGTTCCTATCAACAAGTGCGCTGGGGTGATTGCGGCGCCGTCGTTCGGGTTGCTGCAATCTGCAACTATCGGTCGGGAATTCAATATGGCTTCGACCTCTACCAGCACGGTATGGAGCTCATCCTCTCGTAGCAGTGCGTTGCCAACGGCCCTCAGCAACAAGTGCTTGGCCGACTTCACCGCTGCTTCCCACAGACCTCCAAAGTGAGGGGCTCGTGGCGGAATGAACACAAATTGGAACTGGTGCGCTGCAGCATACGCCTGTAGAGTATCCAAGTTAGCTTGTAGCTGGTCCACGAATTCCTTGAGCATGCGGGCAGCACCAACGAAATTGGTGGCGTTGTCACAATAAATTTTGCGGACTGGCCCACGACGCACAGTGGGGCCTTCTGAGTTTTTGCATTGCAAAAATCATATCTTCTGAACGAATAAAGATAATTGCATGAAATAAGTTTCGTTTAAAAGTGAATTCCTTAAGCTTTAAAAAAATCGGCAGTAGGACGGAAACGTGTTGACCACCGATTTAGTTTCGACTAAGGGCTCGATTGAAAGCTTATCTGTTCCTCTTTCAGATGGCATTAACATATTTTACGAATAGTCATAAGAAATAGAATTTTTTTTTATTAAAACTAAAATATCCTGGAAATCATATAAGAAGAAGTACCTTATCAGACGAAAATATGCCTTATCTAATAAGAGACATTTAAATTTTTTTAATTGCATAAATTGGCTGCATTTTATTCAGAATGAATAGTTTTTTACATGGACAGAAAATCCGTTTAATTTTTTCCCATTAAATACTAGAATTATAGAAAAGTACTTTGCGAAAAAAATCGGCAGTAGGACGGAAACGTGTTGACCACCGATTTAGTTTCGACTAAGGGCTCGATTGAAAGCTTATCTGTTCCTCTTTCAGATGGCATTAACATATTTTACGAAAAGTCATAAGAAATAAAATTTTTTTGATCAAAACTAAAATATCCTCGAAATCATTGAAGAAGAAGTACCTTATCAGACGAAAATATGCCTTATCTAATAAGAGACATTTAAATTTTTTTAATTGCATATATGGGCGGCATTTTATTCAGAATTAATAGTTTTTTACATGGACAAAAAATTCGTTTAATTTTTTCACATTAAATACTAGAATTATAAAAAAGGACTTTGCGAAAAGAATTGGCAGTAGGATGGAAATGTGTTGACCACCGATTAGTTTTTTGCTAATAACTCTTGCATCCTTCGACTGAATTCTTCGACCAAGACACATTTAAATTTTTTTAATTGCATAAATTGGCTGCATTTTATTCAGAATTAATAGTTTTTTACATGGACAGAAAATCCGTTTAATTTTTTCCCATTAAATACTAGAATTATAGAAAAGTACTTTGCGAAAAAAATCGGCAGTAGGACGGAAACGGGTTGACCACCGATTTAGTTTCGACTAAGGGCTCGATTGAAAGCTTATCTGTTCCTCTTTCAGATGGCATTAACATATTTTACGAATAGTCATAAGAAATAGAATTTTTTTTTATCAAAACTAAAATATTCTGGAAATCATATAAGAAGAAGAACCTTATCAGACGAAAATATGCCTTATCTAATAAGAGACATTTAAATTTTTTTAATTGCATAAATGGGCGGCATTTTATTCAGAAGTAATAGTTTTTTACATGGACAAAAAATTCGTTTAATTTTTTTCCCATTAAATACTAGAATTACAGAAAAGTAATTTGCGAAAAGAATCGGCAGTAGGACGGAATCGTGTTGACCACCGATTAGTTTTTTGCTAATAACTCTTGCATCCTTCGACCGTGTTGGGCCAAAATAACTGACCCAGTCTAAAGTGCGTACTACAACACAAGCAACTCGTGGAGCGTCATCTGATTATCCAAACAGCTAAAGTCCACAATTGTCCCTACACGTTTGGTTGTTTTAAGTGTACTGCTATTAAAGCGTTCTCTTATTTTTGTTAAATCAATCTTTATTAATTCACAAATTTCTGACTCTAAAGTTCACAAATGCCAAAGTGATTCTAGTAATCCAGTGTTGGGGAGGTATGTTGTCGTCGTGTATTATGACTACTGCGCCTGGCTGAAGACACTGGCTGGTTTCACGCCACTTGCTACGCTGCTGAAGGCTCAGGACAAAGTCTCGCGACCAATCCTTCCAAAAGCGTAATTTAATCGCTGACACAAGATGCCAGCGTTTCAAGTAGCTGAGTTTCGCATCTTGAATTAGTTCTCCAGACGTGGGTGGTAGCGCTGCAAGAGTTGTTCCTATCAACAAGTGCGCTGGGGTGATTGCGGCGCCGTCGTTCGGGTTGCTGCAATCTGCAACTATCGGTCGGAATGAACACAAATTGGAACTGGTGCGCTGCAGCATACGCCTGTAGAGTATCCAAGTTAGCTTGTAGCTGGTCCACGAATTCCTTGAGCATGCGGGCAGCACCAACGAAATTGGTGGCGTTGTCACAATAAATTTTGCGGACTGGCCCACGACGCACAGTGGGGCCTTCTGAGTTTTTGCATTGCAAAAATCATATCTTCTGAACGAATAAAGATAATTGCATGAAATAAGTTTCGTTTAAAAGTGAATTCCTTAAGCTTTAAAACAAGCCATCGTTCAATACGCTACGATATCTGGGAGCGGCATAGTAGGTTGTCAAATTCAGAATTTGTTTCCGGTGCAGTATAAGCGTCAGAAAATCACTAGTTTATCATTTTATACAAACTTAGAAACTTGCGACTGTACAAAGTATATATATTCTTGATCAGTATGACAAGACGTGTTGATATAGCCATGTCCGTCCGTCCGTCTGTATGTCTTTCAGTATTTATACAATATCTCCCACAATTTTGAAGTTATCGACCTGAAATTTTGCACAGAGTTTTTTTTTCTATGCGATCAACTCATATGTCGGAATCGGCATGATCGGACTATTGGAACTGGTACCTGCCATACGAAAAGAAGAAGAAAAATTAACAAAACTTGATTTGTTGTGTGGAAAACTTTTTTGTTTTTGAAGATAGACGACTGAAATTTCACACCTAGAAGTTTTACATAGTCTGACACAATGCCTGAAAGTTTCATTGAGATCGGGCAACTGGAACTGGTACCTGCCATACAAAATGAAGAAGAGGAAGAGAAGCAAAGGTAAATCGTTGTATTGAAAACTTTTTTGGCTTTCAAAATAGAGGGCTGAAATTTAAAAGGTAGTCTTCTTTCATACTCAGGCCAATTGTTTATAAGTTTAATTGAGATCGGACCACTAAAAACGGTACCTGCCATACAAAATGAACAAAATCAAGACATTTTACCCCCTTCACACCGCCTACGATAAATTTTAGCCACCACCTGCATAGCAAATACGACAAGTTTCTTCCTATAACAACATTTGTTCACTTTATTAACATATTAAAGCTGTCACAGCAAATTTACCCACAATTCATTCTTCTTCTTATACCCGCAGCAGCGCCTTTTTCACTATTTTTTTGTGTGAGGTTGCGGCCGTTTTTTGCTTTAAAAACCAAAAGGGCAAATAAGGGCAGCTGAAATTTTGAACATAGGTTAAGGAATGTTCAATAAACATAATCGCAAAATTTGGCGGATATAATATTTTATATTTTTTTTTAATTGTCCACCAAAGTTGAAAAATACCCAAAAAATAGATAGTTCGAAAAACAGCCTCCTCTAGTAAACTATAAATGCTACAGCCTTGGTATTTATAGTATAACACTATAATATGGCTACCTAAGAATAGAAATCAATTCGATAATGATTCGAGTTATAATTTCGTTTTTATTCCAACTCAAAGATGCCGAATTTTCAAAAAAATGAGTATATCATTGAAAGTTGAAAAAAAGGTCAACTTTGAGTGCGTATATCTTCCAAACTATAATTCCGATTTCGTTAAGGTTAATATTTCCTTAATCTCTGGAAAATTCTCTATCAGACGCATATATTTGTTTTATCCAAAGCGTTAATGAAATTTTTGATTTTTGCAAGCTGAATGTATCTGAGGCCCCTCTGTGCGACGTCCAACGAACCTGGATAAGCATAAAATGAATGTGTTAGCAGACAAGTCTTTTATTAGTTCTAAATGGACTGCCTTGGATGCGAAGCATATGAATACGGCGATATACGTCTTTTTGGGTGGTTTCCCTCGTATGCCTAGTGAAACATTGATGGGGCCGCACAAGTCAACTCCGCTTATTTCAAACGGCCTATGACCTTGCAATCGATCAGCCGGTAGATTTCCTACAATTTGGGACATTAATTTTGGTTTGTATCGGAAGCAGTGTACGCATCGCCTGACAACGTTGTTGCATGCACGTCGCGCGTCGACTAACCATATGCTTTGACGAAGAAACGCCACCAGCGCTCGGGGTCCTGCGTGGTGGTTGGTACGATGCAAGTGTTCCAAAAAGAGTGTAACGAATCGGCAGTTTTTAGGCATCAGCAATGGAAACTTGGCGTTGTGAGCTAACGGTGCGTGCATTAGTCGACCACCCACTCGAATTAGCGACGTTGTGCAATTATCATTCGTTTCTTTGCTTATGAAGGGGTTAAGCTTCTGATACAATGGCTTTAAGTCAACTGATTCTTTCAGTCTCTTGTATTCGTCAGACAACAAATTTCGTTGAATTATTTGAACTATTGTCAAAAAAGCTGATCCCAGTTCAGACGATAAAGGCACTAGCGAGGTGAACTGAGCGGTTTTCTTTCGTCTTGTGAAGCGAAGCATATATGCTACAGTTCTAACGATTCGAAGACACGACGAAGAGTCGTCGATGAGCTTGAGTATAGGATTTAATTCACTACCGGCCGCGATGACGACATGAGCCACCTTTCGTTTCTCGAGCATTGTTTGATCGTATGTTAAGCGAATGTGCTCGTTCGTTGGCCAATGACTTCTGTCCTTGTATAGGAAATCGGGTCCCTGGAACCAAAACGATTCGCGTAGTTCGGCTATTGAACATCCACGCGAAACTAAATCTGCTGGGTTTTGCTTCGTCGGGACATGACGCCATGGAATATTCAACGTTGCTTCCTGTATGTCTGCGACTCGATGTGCAACGAAGGTTGATAGCTTAGACGGGTGCATCTGAAGCCAGTGAAGCACGACTTCTGAATCAGCACACAGTGTTACGCTTTCTATTTGAACATCTAATATTTTTGATACTTCAGTCCAAAGGAACGCAAGAAGGTGAGCTGCACATAGTTCCAACCTTGGGACAGTTTTTGTTTTGAGCGGCGCTACTCTTGATTTGGCAGTGAGTAGACGGACTGATATACTGTGGGGTGACTCACATCGAACGTACACACAGCAACCGTATGCTCTTGTGGATGCATCTGCAAATCCATGAACTTGACATGAGGACTCCTTAGTAGTGCCGACGTGCCGAGGTACTGACACGGACTCGATATGAGCAAAGCACGACAAAACAGAGTCTAGATCTCGCGGTATGTGGTCCGGAATTGGGTCGTCCCAGTCAAGCTTGAGCAACCAGACATCTTGAATTAGAATTTTTGCCCGCGTAACAATCGGACAGAGTAAACCCAATGGATCGAATAAGCGTGATGTAAAAGACAATATATTCCTTTTGGTAGGAATGAACTTCTGATTTAGATTTTTAGTGCTGTACTTGAAGACATCTGAAGTCGGGCTCCAGGTGAGGCCGAGGGTTTTGTGTCTTCGTTGTCTTCCAAAAGGACTGGCGAGTTATTTTGCTGATTCTCGTTGAGTTGGAAATTTGATGCCCACTTTGCAAGAACTAGTCCTGAAGATCCTAGGATCTCGATTAGATCGCGACACAGCGTTCGCAATTCTTCAATTTTGCCAGCTCCCGATAATAAATCGTCTACGTAAAAGACGTTGGCGATTGAAGCTGACGCTCGAGGATGCGATTGCGAGTGTAAGTCGCTGAGGTGCTTGAGGCAGCGAACAGCCAAGAACGGAGCAGCGGCTGTGCCGTATGTGACAGTGTTGAGGCGATA
Organism: Phortica okadai; assembly: GCA_034638295.1. Lineage (NCBI taxonomy): Eukaryota > Metazoa > Arthropoda > Insecta > Diptera > Drosophilidae > Phortica > Phortica okadai. The sequence goes on from CM067852.1 coordinate 18,243,731, forward strand.
AACTTTCAATGGGTCTGCGCTGTGTTCTCGCCAAACAATGAGTTGAAAGTCGCGGTGGTCTTCGTTAACTTCAACTTGACGATACATTTTTGTTATATCAGCTGTAACTGCGCATAACCGGAGTCGCAATCTCAACAATGTGGCATACAGACTTGGCTGTATTGTTGGTCCGACCATAAGGATGTCGTTGAGTGACGTTTGCGACGAAGTTTTGCTGGACGCATCGAAAACCACCGTAAGCTTCGTGGTTACACTGTCTGGTCTTAGCACGCACTGGTATGGAATGAAGTAATGCGGCCCTTTGGGAATTAAGTTGTCTGTTGCAGTCATATGACCCAGGTCTCTGTACTCTTTCATAAAGGCTATGTACATAGGCCGGATGTCGGACAACTTATCCATTCTTCTTTCCAATGATAAAAATCTTCTTTTAGCAGTGTCGAATGATGCACCTAAAACGCTTGGGTGTGATTTGAAGAGCAACGAGACACTAAAGCGTCCTGAGGGCAACTGTTTAACATTTTTAACGAATGAACTTTCGCAGAAATTCTGATCAGTTGTATAGATTTGCGTGGCTGGGTTTGCAACTTTCTCCAACTCCCAGAACTTTTGAACAATGATGTCAAGTGAGCTTGTATCTTGAGTTATGCATGTCACTGCGCATGTTTGCGGCTCTGAGTGATGATTTGTCTTATACCGACCGGATACGATCCAACCGAACATTGTGTTTTGCAAAGTTGGAGAATTTTGTGTTTGTCTGATTCTGCCTTCTTTTAGCAGTTCAAAGAACGCATCCGCGCCAATCAACAGATCTTTTTTCTGCGGTCTGCTAAATGCTGGATCTGCCAGTTCAAGATTGTTAGGCAAGTCCCACTCTACTGTTGAGACAATCCTCTCTGGTTGGTATGATGAGATCGACTTAAGGACAACGAAATCTGCGTCCATAGAAAACGAGTTAAATCGCGATGCTATTGAAGCTTCCACCTCCTGATGTGCAGACAACGTGGATTTACCAATACCAAGTAGGCTGACTTCCTCTCGAGTTCTCTTCAACTTGAGATTTCTGGATAGCTCTTCGGTGATGAAGTTCACTTGCGATCCGGAGTCCAAAAGTGCCCTAGCGAGTTGGTATTGTCCTAGCTGGTCCTTTATTTTGACTACTGCCGTAGCCAACACGACGCCATCAGGTTGTGTCGATGAAACTGATAACACCTGCTGTGCGACAGTCTGTTGAACTTGATCGTTGCTGGCTTCAGAGCTTGTACTGTACCGATGAAGGACAGTATGGTGAGGTTTGGAGCAAATCTTGCAATGACGGCTTTTGCATGTCGACACACTGTGTCCCTTGCGTAGACAGTTTATGCATAAGGGAAAACCCTTTGCGAAGTTAAACCGACTTTCAACTGGAACATTGGTGAAAGCTGGGCATGACTGAATAAAATGATCGAGCGATTTACAAAAAACGCATTTTGAATTCTGAATTTGCTTCGTGTGGGCGACTGCAAGTGACGTCTTACCAGATTTTTTCTGTCCCGATCCATAGTTTGGTTTGGTTCCCTTCGACTGACTAGACATTGTATCTCCGGCCGACAAGTGCTGGTACCGTTTGTTAAGTGCAGCTTCACAGTCTTTCCATAACGGTATTTTCTGGTAATCTAAATTTTCTTCCCATTTGGACCGTGTATCAGAATCTACTTTTGACATGACGATGTGAATGAGAATTGCGTTAGCTATAGAATTGTCATTTGCAATTGATAGTAATGATTCGTAGATTGCAGTCACTGTATCCATCATGCTACGTAAAGCTGAGGCGGAAGGAGTTGGGATACAAGGTATAGCAAACAGCTTGGAGATGCCGTCGAAGAAGGTTAGGCAGCTGTTATTATATACGCGATCGAGAGCTGACAATGCCTTTTTGTAATTCGCATCAGTGACTTGGAACCCCTTTACTGTTCCTAAAGCTTCTCTCTCTAAACTCGCAAGAAGATGATTGAACTTTTCCACATTAGTCAACCCATGGTCGATATCTACTAGACTGTCGAACACACCTCTGAAGTTTTGGTAGTCTAGGTAGTTTCCGCTGAATTTTGGTAACTTTACTTTTGGTAGCTGTCTATGATGAAACGATGACTCATGCATAGTTGATTCTGCACGATTTTGATATCCGTGTCGCGGCATGAGTAACGCCTTCGTGACGATGCACAACTCTTCTAGATCTGCTCGCAGCGACACATTAGGGTTGATATAGTCGACTTCAGTTTGGAGGCGAAACGCGTCGTCGATATATCTATTGAGAATTTCCAGACGGACCTCACTCTTATTTGCGTCAGAGGTGTCGCCTTCGAATGATGTTCTGATGCGCTTAATGTCGTCGATGTCGCCAGTGAAGCACGACTTCTGAATCCGACCAAAGTGTTACGCTTTCTATTTGAACATCTAATATTTTTGATACTTCAGTCCAAAGGAACGCAAGAAGGTGAGCTGCACATAGTTCCAACCTTGGGACAGTTTTTGTTTTGAGCGGCGCCACTCTTGATTTGGCAGTGAGTAGACGGACTGATATACTGTGGGGTGACTCACATCGAACGTACACACAGCAACCGTATGCTCTTGTGGATGCATCTGCAAATCCATGAACTTGACATGAGGACTCCTTAGTAGTGCCGACGTGCCGAGGTACTGACACGGACTCGATATGAGCAAAGCACGACAAAACAGAGTCTAGATCTCGCGGTATGTGGTCCGGAATTGGGTCGTCCCAGTCAAGCTTGAGCAACCAGACATCTTGAATTAGAACAATCGGACAGAGTAAACCCAATGGATTGAATAAGCGTGATGTGAATGCCAGTATGTTCCTTTTGGTAGGAATGAACTTCTGATTTAGGTTTCTAGTGCTGTACTTGAAGACATCTGACGTCGGGCTCCAGATGAGACCTAGGGTTTTTGTGACTTCGTTGTCTCCCAAAAGGTCTGGCGAATTATGCTGCTGATTCTCGTTGAGTTGGAAATTTGATGCCCACTTTGCAAGAACTAGTCCTGAAGATCCTAGAATCTCGATTAGATCGTGACACAGGGCCGGAATTCTTCAATTGTGTCAGCTCCCGATAATAAATCGTCTACGTAAAAGTCGTTGGCGATTGAAGCTGACGCTCGAGAATGCGATTGCGAGTGTAAGTCGCTGTGGTGCTTGAGGCAGCGAACAGCCAAGAACGGAGCAGCGGCTGTGCCGTATGTGACAGTGTTGAGGCGATAAACTTTCAATGGGTCTGCGCTGTGTTCTCGCCAAACAATGAGTTGAAAGTCGCGGTGGTCTTCGTTAACTTCAACTTGACGATACATTTTTGTTATATCAGCTGTAACTGCGCATAACCGGAGTCGCAATCTCAACAATGTGGCATACAGACTTGGCTGTATTGTTGGTCCGACCATAAGGATGTCGTTGAGTGACGTTTGCGACGAAGTTTTGCTGGACGCATCGAAAACCACCGTAAGCTTCGTGGTTACACTGTCTGGTCTTAGCACGCACTGGTATGGAATGAAGTAATGCGGCCCTTTGGGAATTAAGTTGTCTGTTGCAGTCATATGACCCAGGTCTCTGTACTCTTTCATAAAGGCTATGTACATAGGCCGGATGTCGGACAACTTATCCATTCTTCTTTCCAATGATAAAAATCTTCTTTTAGCAGTGTCGAATGATGCACCTAAAACGCTTGGGTGTGATTTGAAGAGCAACGAGACACTAAAGCGTCCTGAGGGCAACTGTTTAACATTTTTAACGAATGAACTTTCGCAGAAATTCTGATCAGTTGTATAGATTTGCGTGGCTGGGTTTGCAACTTTCTCCAACTCCCAGAACTTTTGAACAATGATGTCAAGTGAGCTTGTATCTTGAGTTATGCATGTCACTGCGCATGTTTGCGGCTCTGAGTGATGATTTGTCTTATACCGACCGGATACGATCCAACCGAACATTGTGTTTTGCAAAGTTGGAGAATTTTGTGTTTGTCTGATTCTGCCTTCTTTTAGCAGTTCAAAGAACACATCCGCGCCAATCAACAGATCTATTTTCTGCGGTCTGCTAAATGCTGGATCTGCCAGTTCAAGATTGTTAGGCAAGTCCCACTCTACTGTTGAGACAATCCTCTCTGGTTGGTATGATGAGATCGACTTAAGGACAACGAAATCTGCGTCCATAGAAAACGAGTTAAATCGCGATGCTATTGAAGCTTCCACCTCCTGATGTGCAGACAACGTGGATTTACCAATACCAAGTTGGCTGACTTCCTCTCGAGTTCTCTTCAACTTGAGATTTCTGGATAGCTCTTCGGTGATGAAGTTCACTTGCGATCCGGAGTCCAAAAGTGCCCTAGCGAGTTGGTATTGTCCTAGCTGGTCCTTTATTTTGACTACTGCCGTAGCCAACACGACGCCATCAGATTGTGTCGATGAAACTGATAACACCTGCTGTGCGACAGTCTGTTGAACTTGATCGTTGCTGGCTTCAGAGCTTGTACTGTACCGATGAAGGACAGTATGGTGAGGTTTGGAGCAAATCTTGCAATGACGGCTTTTGCATGTCGACACACTGTGTCCCTTGCGTAGACAGTTTATGCATAAGGGAAAACCCTTTGCGAAGTTAAACCGACTTTCAACTGGAACATTGGTGAAAGCTGGGCATGACTGAATAAAATGATCGAGCGATTTACAAAAAACGCATTTTGAATTCTGAATTTGCTTCGTGTGGGCGACTGCAAGTGACGTCTTACCAGATTTTTTCTGTCCCGATCCATAGTTTGGTTTGGTTCCCTTCGACTGACTAGACATTGTATCTCCGGCCGACAAGTGCTGGTACCGTTTGTTAAGTGCAGCTTCACAGTCTTTCCATAACGGTATTTTCTGGTAATCTAAATTTTCTTCCCATTTGGACCGTGTATCAGAATCTACTTTTGACATGACGATGTGAATGAGAATTGCGTTAGCTATAGAATTGTCATTTGCAATTGATAGTAATGATTCGTAGATTGCAGTCACTGTATCCATCATGCTACGTAAAGCTGAGGCGGAAGGAGTTGGGATACAAGGTATAGCAAACAGCTTGGAGATGCCGTCGAAGAAGGTTAGGCAGCTGTTATTATATACGCGATCGAGAGCTGACAATGCCTTTTTGTAATTCGCATCAGTGACTTGGAACCCCTTTACTGTTCCTAAAGCTTCTCTCTCTAAACTCGCAAGAAGATGATTGAACTTTTCCACATTAGTCAACCCATGGTCGATATCTACTAGACTGTCGAACACACCTCTGAAGTTTTGGTAGTCTAGGTAGTTTCCGCTGAATTTTGGTAACTTTACTTTTGGTAGCTGTCTATGATGAAACGATGACTCATGCATAGTTGATTCTGCACGATTTTGATATCCGTGTCGCGGCATGAGTAACGCCTTCGTGACGATGCACAACTCTTCTAGATCTGCTCGCAGCGACACATTAGGGTTGATATAGTCGACTTCAGTTTGGAGGCGAAACGCGTCGTCGATATATCTATTGAGAATTTCCAGACGGACCTCACTCTTATTTGCGTCAGAGGTGTCGTCTTCGAATGATGTTCTGATGCGCTTAATGTCGTCGATGTCGCCAGTGAAGCACGACTTCTGAATCCGACCAAAGTGTTACGCTTTCTATTTGAACATCTAATATTTTTGATACTTCAGTCCAAAGGAACGCAAGAAGGTGAGCTGCACATAGTTCCAACCTTGGGACAGTTTTTGTTTTGAGCGGCGCCACTCTTGATTTGGCAGTGAGTAGACGGACTGATATACTGTGGGGTGACTCACATCGAACGTACACACAGCAACCGTATGCTCTTGTGGATGCATCTGCAAATCCATGAACTTGACATGAGGACTCCTTAGTAGTGCCGACGTGCCGAGGTACTGACACGGACTCGATATGAGCAAAGCACGACAAAACAGAGTCTAGATCTCGCGGTATGTGGTCCGGAATTGGGTCGTCCCAGTCAAGCTTGAGCAACCAGACATCTTGAATTAGAATTTTTGCCCGCGTAACAATCGGACAGAGTAAACCCAATGGATCGAATAAGCGTGATGTAAAAGACAATATATTCCTTTTGGTAGGAATGAACTTCTGATTTAGATTTTTAGTGCTGTACTTGAAGACATCTGAAGTCGGGCTCCAGGTGAGGCCGAGGGTTTTGTGTCTTCGTTGTCTCCCAAAAGGACTGGCGAGTTATTTTGCTGATTCTCGTTGAGTTGGAAATTTGATGCCCACTTTGCAAGAACTAGTCCTGAAGATCCTAGGATCTCGATTAGATCGCGACACAGCGTTCGCAATTCTTCAATTTTGCCAGCTCCCGATAATAAATCGTCTACGTAAAAGACGTTGGCGATTGAAGCTGACGCTCGAGGATGCGATTGCGAGTGTAAGTCGCTGAGGTGCTTGAGGCAGCGAACAGCCAAGAACGGAGCAGCGGCTGTGCCGTATGTGACAGTGTTGAGGCGATAAACTTTCAATGGGTCTGCGCTGTGTTCTCGCCAAACAATGAGTTGAAAGTCTCGTTGATCTTCATTAATTTCAACTTGACGATACATTTTTGGTATATCAGCTGTAACTGCGTACAACCGGAGTCGGAATCTCATCAATGTGGCATACAGACTTGGCTGTATTGTTGGTCCGACCATGAGGATGTCGTTGAGTGACGTTTGCGACGAAGTTTTTCTGGACGCATCGAAAACCACCCTAAGCTTCGTGGTTACACTGTCTGGTCTTAGCACGCACTGGTATGGAATGAAGTAATGCGGACCTTTGGGAATTAAGTTGTCTGTTGCAGTCATATGACCCAGGTCTCTGTACTCTTTCATAAAGGCTATGTACATAGGCCGGATGTCGGACAACTTATCCATTCTTCTTTCCAATGATAAAAATCTTCTTTTAGCAGTGTCGAATGATGCACCTAAAACGCTTGGGTGTGATTTGAAGAGCAACGAGACACTAAAGCGTCCTGAGGGCAACTGTTTAACATTTTTAACGAATGAACTTTCGCAGAAATTCTGATCAGTTGTATAGATTTGCGTGGCTGGGTTTGCAACTTTCTCCAACTCCCAGAACTTTTGAACAATGATGTCAAGTGAGCTTGTATCTTGAGTTATGCATGTCACTGCGCATGTTTGCGGCTCTGAGTGATGATTTGTCTTATACCGACCGGATACGATCCAACCGAACATTGTGTTTTGCAAAGTTGGAGAATTTTGTGTTTGTCTGATTCTGCCTTCTTTTAGCAGTTCAAAGAACGCATCCGCGCCAATCAACAGATCTTTTTTCTGCGGTCTGCTAAATGCTGGATCTGCCAGTTCAAGATTGTTAGGCAAGTCCCACTCTACTGTTGAGACAATCCTCTCTGGTTGGTATGATGAGATCGACTTAAGGACAACGAAATCTGCGTCCATAGAAAACGAGTTAAATCGCGATGCTATTGAAGCTTCCACCTCCTGATGTGCAGACAACGTGGATTTACCAATACCAAGTAGGCTGACTTCCTCTCGAGTTCTCTTCAACTTGAGATTTCTGGATAGCTCTTCGGTGATGAAGTTCACTTGCGATCCGGAGTCCAAAAGTGCCCTAGCGAGTTGGTATTGTCCTAGCTGGTCCTTTATTTTGACTACTGCCGTAGCCAACACGACGCCATCAGGTTGTGTCGATGAAACTGATAACACCTGCTGTGCGACAGTCTGTTGAACTTGATCGTTGCTGGCTTCAGAGCTTGTACTGTACCGATGAAGGACAGTATGGTGAGGTTTGGAGCAAATCTTGCAATGACGGCTTTTGCATGTCGACACACTGTGTCCCTTGCGTAGACAGTTTATGCATAAGGGAAAACCCTTTGCGAAGTTAAACCGACTTTCAACTGGAACATTGGTGAAAGCTGGGCATGACTGAATAAAATGATCGAGCGATTTACAAAAAACGCATTTTGAATTCTGAATTTGCTTCGTGTGGGCGACTGCAAGTGACGTCTTACCAGATTTTTTCTGTCCCGATCCATAGTTTGGTTTGGTTCCCTTCGACTGACTAGACATTGACTCTCCGGCCGACAAGTGCTGGTACCGTTTGTTAAGTGCAGCTTCACAGTCTTTCCATAACGGTATTTTCTGGTAATCTAAATTTTCTTCCCATTTGGACCGTGTATCAGAATCTACTTTTGACATGACGATGTGAATGAGAATTGCGTTAGCTATAGAATTGTCATTTCCAATTGATAGTAATGATTCGTAGATTGCAGTCACTGTATCCATCATGCTACGTAAAGCTGAGGCGGAAGGAGTTGGGATACAAGGTATAGCAAACAGCTTGGAGATGCCGTCGAAGAAGGTTAGGCAGCTGTTATTATATACGCGATCGAGAGCTGACAATGCCTTTTTGTAATTCGCATCAGTGACTTGGAACCCCTTTACTGTTCCTAAAGCTTCTCTCTCTAAACTCGCAAGAAGATGATTGAACTTTTCCACATTAGTCAACCCATGGTCGATATCTACTAGACTGTCGAACACACCTCTGAAGTTTTGGTAGTCTAGGTAGTTTCCGCTGAATTTTGGTAACTTTACTTTTGGTAGCTGTCTATGATGAAACGATGACTCATGCATAGTTGATTCTGCACGATTTTGATATCCGTGTCGCGGCATGAGTAACGCCTTCGTGCCGATGCACAACTCTTCTAGATCTGCTCGCAGCGACACATTAGGGTTGATATAGTCGACTTCAGTTTGGAGGCGAAACGCGTCGTCGATATATCTATTGAGAATTTCCAGACGGACCTCACTCTTATTTGCGTCAGAGGTGTCGTCTTCGAATGATGTTCTGATGCGCTTAATGTCGTCGATAACTTTGGTGAGTTTTCGGACTGCTGCGGTCAGTTCACTGTCCTCGACGGACTGGTTGAGACCACCACGGTTCTTCTGCGTCATCCTGTATTATGATTGAGACTATTGTCAGATAGCTGCTATGTTGCAGCACTATTAAGCAGTATTGTATTACGTGCGATTGTAAACGAATATGTATATGATGTGTGCGTCTTTGGGCACATCAACTTGTTATGAAGCTGTGTGTATGCGTATGTGGGCTTCTATATCTTCAGCGGCGGCAACAACGAAATAAGATTGCGCTGTTGACATAGAACAAACCCGAAATCAAAGTTAAATGCTTAGGCGCACATTTGATTTGCATTAAGTGTCACAGCGACAACGACGAAGTAATAAAGATGATGATGCTACTGTACTAGCAATCAAGGTTTTCTTAGCCTTCGAATGTTTAGGATGCGCTGCACCGGTTTTGACGAATTTGTAATACGCTGCAGACGAACAGTTGAAGACTTATGCCTGTAACATCTATACGATTACTGTCGAGTCAACCGCAAGTACATGCGCTACAGACGTACGACGAGATGAAGAGAGATCGATAACCGTTATTATCGAGCGTGTGCGCTTATTTGTGAGCGCAACGACGAGAGAGAGGCGAATAATGCTTATGTGCACATTTGTCTCCAGTTAAGGTTTGTAAACGGCGATTGAAATGTTTCGGAACACATGTGTATATACCTTGAGTTAACAACTGGACTATGTACATGAAATCACTGTTATCACTGTACCTTTGACTTTGCAATCCAAGACAGTTAGATGTACTACGTCGCTCGCATATATGTATGTGCTTGTACCACGTGGTTTAAAGACGTTCCAAATGCCAATTGTCGTATGGAACTCGCTCCACGTCGTCATGTACAAATTACGTTAGCACATTTATGTGTCCTACTGTCCAGCTGATTACGGCTTCTGCCTTTTGTGGTGTCAAGCAATTGAGGGTTACTTGGATAAACTTTAGCGATGCTCTTCTTTGATGACGGGTCCACCCGGGGGCGCCAAAATGTTGAGCCAAAATAACTGACCCAGTCTAAAGTGCGTACTACAGCCCAAGCAACTCGTGGAGCGTCATCTGATTATCCAAACAGCTAAAGTCCGCAATTGTCCCTATACGTTTGGTTGTTTTAAGTGTACTGCTATTAAAGCGTTCTCTTATTTTTGTTAAATCAATCTTTATTAATTCACAAATTTCTGACTCTAAAGTTCACAAATGCCAAAGTGATTCTAGTTTTGTGATCTTACGTACGAATTAAACACCCTTTCACCACGAGGTAACATTAGCAACTGTCCATGCGGAAAGAATGAATTGAAGGAAAAAGATCAGAACAAAGAAGACCACTAATGAGAAAGATAGCACTTACTTCGTTGGCTCTACGCGACAATTGTGAACTAACATATAGTGCCGTAGCAGCTGATACAATCTTGGGTTTGCTTACATTATAATGAAACGCTTATAACTATGAAATGATCAAATAATGAAATGCTTCTCGCTATGAAATGACCAAACAGACCGACATCTTCGACTAAGAGCTCGATGGAAAGCTTATCTATTCTTCTTTCAGATGGCATTAACATATTTTACGAAGAGTCATAAGAAATAAAATTTTTTTGATCAAAACTAAATTTCCTCGAATTCATTGAAGAAAAAGTACCTTATCAGACGAAAATATGCCTTATCTAATAAGAGACATTTAAATTTTTTTAATTGCATAAATGGGTGGCATTTTATTTAGAATTAATGGTTTTTTACATGTACAAAAAATTCGTTTAATTTTTTCCCATTAAATACTAGAATTATAGAAAAGTACTTTGCGAAAAGAATCGGCAGTACGACGGAAACGTGTTGACCACCGATTAGTTTTTTGATAATAACTCTTGCATCCTTCGACCGACTTCTTCGACTAAGAGCTCGATGGAAAGCTTATCTGTTCTTCTTTCAGATGACATTAACATATTTTACGAAAAGTCATAAGAAATAAAATTTTTTTGATCAAAACTAAAATGTCCTCGAATTCATTGAAGAAGACTATACCTAATCAGACGAAAATATGCTTTATCTAATAAGAGACATTTAAATTTTTGTAATTGCATAAAAGGGTGGCATTTTATTAAGAATTAATAGTTTTTTACATGGACAAAAAATTCGTTTAATTTTTTCCCATTAAATGCTAGAATTATAGAAAAGTACTTTGCGAAAGGAATCGGCAGTAGGACGGAATCGTGTTGACCACCGATTAGTTTTTTGCTAATAACTCTTGCATCCTTCGATCGACTTCTTCAACTAAGAGCTCGATGGAAAGCTTATCTGTTCCTTTTTCAGATAGCATAAACTCAGAAAGCATTCACTCATTTTACGAAAAGTCGAAAGAAATAAAATTTTTTTGATCAAAACTAAAATATCCTCGAAATCATTGAAGAAGAAGTACCTTATCAGACGAAAATATGCCTTATCTAATAAGAGACATTTAAATTTTTTTAATTGCATGAATGGGCGGCATTTTATTCAGAATTAATAGTTTTTTACATGTACAAAAAATTCGTTTAATATTTTCCCATTTAATAGTATAAATATAGAAAAGTACTTTGCAAAAAGAATCGGCAGTAGGACGGAAATGTGTTGAACACCGATTAGTTTTTTGCTAATAACTCTTGCATCCTTCGACCGACTTCTTCGACTATGACCTCGATGTAAAGCTTATCTGTTTCTCTAAAATATGTTCTCAGATGGCATGAACATATTTAATGAAAAGTCATAAGAATTAAATTTTTTGGATCAAAACTAAAATATCCTCGAAATCATTGAAAAAGAAGTACCTTATCAGACGAAAATATGCCTTATCTAATAAGAGACATTTATATTTTTTTAATTGCATAAATGGGCAGCATTTTATTCAGAATTAATACTTTTTTACATGGACAAAAAATTCGTTTAATTTTTTCGCATTAAATACTAGAATTATAGAAAAGTACTTTGCGAAAATAATCGGCAGTAGGACGGAAACGTGTTGACCACCGATTAGTTTTTTGCTAATAACTCTTGCATCCTTCGACCGACTTCTCCCACAAAGAGCTCGATAGTAAGCTTATCTGTTCCTCTTTCAGATGGCATGAACATATTTCATGAAAAGTCATAAGAATAAAATTTTTTTGATCAAAACTAAAATATCCTCGAAATCATTGAAGAAGAAGTACCTTATCAGACGAAAATATGCCTTATATAATAAGAGACATTTAAAATTTTTTAATTGCATAAATGGGCGGCATTTTATTGACAATTTATAGTTTTTTACATGGACAAAAAATTCGTTTAATTTTTTCCCATTAAATACTAGAATTATAGAAAAGTACTTTGCGAAAGGAATCTGCAGTAGGACGGAGTCGTGTTGACCACCGATTAGTTTTTTGCTAGTAACTCTTGCATCCTTCGACCGACTTCTTCGACTAAGAGCTGGATGGAAAACTTATCTGTTCCTCTTTCAGATGGCATTAACTTATTTTACGAAAAGTCATAAGAAATAAAATTTTTTTGATCAAAACTAAAATATCCTCGAAATCATTGAAGAAGAAGTACCTTACCAGACGAAAATATGCCTTAGCTAATAAGAGACATTTAAATTTTTTTAATTGCATAAATGGGTGGAATTTTTTTTAGAAGTAAAAGTTTTTTACATGGACAAAAAAGTCGTTTAATTTTTTCCCAACAAATACTAGAATTATAGAAAAGTACTTTGCGAAAAGAATCGGCAGTAGGACGGAATCGTGTTGACCACCGATTAGTTTTTTGCTAGTAACTCTTGCATCCTTCGACCGACTTCTTCGACTAAGAGCTGGATGGAAAACTTATCTGTTCCTCTTTCAGATGGCATTAACTTATTTTACGAAAAGTCATATGAAATAAAATTTTTTTGATCAAAACTAAAATATCCTCGAAATCATTGAAAAAGAAGAACCTTATCAGACGAAAATATGCCTTATCTAATAAGAGACATTTAAATTTTTTTAATTGCATAATTGGGCGGCATTTTATTCAGAATTAATACTTTTTTACATGGACAAAAAATTCGTTTAATTTTTTCCCATTAAATACTAGAATTATAGAAAAGTACTTTGCGAAAAGAATCGGCAGTAGGACGGAAACGTGTTGACCACCGATTAGTTTTTTGCTAATAACTTTTGCATCCTTCGACCGACTTCTTCGACTCAGAGCTCGATAGTCAGCTTATCTGTTTCTCTTTCAGATGGCATTAACTTATTTTACGAAAAGTCATAAGAAATAAAATTTTTTTGATCACAACTAAAATATCCTCGAAATAATTGAAGAAGAAGTACCTTATTAGACGAAAATATGGCTTAACTAATAAGAGATATTTCAATTTTTTTAATTGCATAAATGGGCGGCATTTTATTCAGAATTAATAGTTTTTTCGTTTAATTTTTTTCCATTAAATACTAGAATTATAGAAAAGTACTTTGCAAAAAGAATCGACAGTAGGACGTAATCGTGTTGACCACCGATTGGTTTTTTGCTAATAACTCTTGCATCCTTCGACCGACTTCTTCGACTTAGAGCTCGATGGAAAGCTTATCTGTTCGTCTTTCAGATAGCATGAACACATTTAACGAAAAGTCGTAAGAAATAAAATTTTTTTGATCAAAACTAAAATATCCTCGAAATCATTGAAAAAGAAGAACCTTATCAGACGAAAATATGCCTTATCTAATAAGAGACATTTAAATTTTTTTAATTGCATAATTGGGCGGCATTTTATTCAGAATTAATACTTTTTTACATGGACAAAAAATTCGTTTAATTTTTTCCCATTAAATACTAGAATTATAGAAAAGTACTTTGCAAAAAGAATCGACAGTAGGACGGAATCGTGTTGACCACCGATTGGTTTTTTGCTAATAACTCTTGCATCCTTCGACCGACTTCTTCGACTAAATGCTCGATGGAAAGCTTATCTGTTTCTCTTTCAGATGGCATTAACTTATTTTACGAAAAGTCATAAGAAATAAAATTTTTTTGATCACAACTAAAATATCCTCGAAATCATTGAAGAAGAAGTACCTTATTAGACGAAAATATGCCTTATCTAATAAGAGACATTTAAAATTTTTTAATTGCATAAATGGGCGGCATTTTATTCAGAATTAATAGTTTTTTCGTTTAATTTTTTCCCATTAAATACTAGAATTATAGAAAAGTACTTTGCAAAAAGAATCGACAGTAGGACGGAATCGTGTTGACCACCGATTGGTTTTTTGCTAATAACTCTTGCATCCTTCGACCGACTTCTTCGACTAAATGCTCGATGGAAAGCTTATCTGTTCCTCTTTCAGATAGCATTAACACATTTTACGAAAAGTCGTAAGAAATAAAATTTTTTTGATCAAAACTAAAATATCCTCGAAATCATTGAAGAAGAAGTACCTTATTAGACGAAAATATGCCTTATCTAATAAGAGAGATTTAAATTTTTTTAATTGCATAAATGGGCGGCATTTTATTCACAATTTATAGTTTTTTACATGGACAAAAAATTCGATTACTTGTTTCCCATTAAATACTGGAATTATAGAAAAGTACTTTGCGAAAAGAATCGGCAGTAGGACGGAAACGTGTTGACCACCGATTAGTTTTTTGCTAATAACTCTTGCATCCTTCGACCAACTTCTTTGACTATGAGCTCGATGGAAAGCTTATCTGTTCCTCTTTCAGATAGCATTAACATATTTTAAGAAAAGTCGTAAGAAATAAAATTTTTTTGATCAAAACTAAAATATCCTCGAAATCATTGAAAAAGAAGTACCTTATCAGACGAAAATATGCCTTATCTAATAAGAGACATTTAAATTTTTTAATTGCATAAATGGGCGGCATTTTATTCAGAATTAATACTTTTTTACATGGAAAAAAAATTCGTTTAATTTTTTCCCATTAAATACTAGAATTATAGAAAAGTACGTGTGGACCACCGATTAGTTTTTTGCTAATAACTCTTGCATCCTTCGACCGACTTCTTCGACTAAGAGCTCGATAGTAAGCTTATCTGTTCCTCTTTCAGATAGCATGAACATATTTTATGAAAAGTCATAAGAATTAATTTTTTTTGATCAAAACTAAAATATCCTCGAAATCATTGAAGAAGAAGTACCTTATCAGACGAAAATATGCCTTATATAATAAGAGACATATTTTTTTAATTGCATAAATGGGCGGCATTTTATTCATAATAAGTAGTTTTTTACATGGACAAAAAATTCGTTAAATTTTTTCCCATTAAATACTAGAATTATAGAAAAGTACTTTGCGAAAAGAATCGGCAGTAGGACGGAATCGTGTTGACCACCGATTAGTTTTTTGCTAGTAACTCTTGCATCCTTCGACCGACTTCTTCGACTAAGAGCTAGATGGAAAACTTATCTGTTCCTCTTTCAGATGGCATTAACACATTTTACGAAAAGTCGTAAGAAATAAATTTTTTTTGATCAAAACTAAAATATCCTCGAAATCATTGAAGAAGAAGTACCGTATCAGACGAAAATATGCCTTATCTAATAAGAGACATTTAAATTTTTTTAATTGCATAAATGGGCGGCATTTTATTCAGATTTAATAGTTTTTTACATGGACAAAAAATTCGTTTAATTTTTTCCCATTAAATACTATAATTATAGAAAAGTACTTTGCGAAAAGAATCGGCAGTATGACGGAAACGTGTTGACCACCGATTAGTTTTTTGCTAATAACTCTTGCATCCTTCGACCGACTTCTTCGACTAAGAGCTCGATGGAAAGCTTATCTGTTCCTCTTTCAGATGGCATGAACATATTTTATGAAAAGTCATAACAATTAAATTTTTTTGATCAAAACTAAAATATCCTCGAAATCATTGAAGAAGTACCTTATCAGACGAAAATATGCCTTATCTAATAAGAGACATTTAAATTTTTTAAATTGCATAAATGGGCGGCATTTTATTCAGAATTAATAGTTTTTTACATGGACAAAAAATTCGTTTAACTTTTTCCCATTAAATACTAGAATTATAGAAAAGTACTTTGCGAAAAGAATCGGCAGTAGGACAGAAACGTGTTGACCACCGATTAGTTTTTTGCTAATAACTCTTGCATCCTTCGACCAACTTCTTTGACTATGAGCTCGATGGAAAGCTTATCTGTTCCTCTTTCAGATGGCATGAACATATTTTATGAAAAGTCATAAGAATTAAATTTTTTTGATCAAAACTAAAATATCCTCGAAATCATTGAAGAAGAAGTACCTTATCAGACGAAAATATGCCTTATCTAATAAGAGACATTTAAATTTTTTTAATTGCATAAATGGGTGGCATTTTATTCACAATTAATAGTTTTTTACATGGACAAAAAATTCGTTAAATTTTTTCCCATTAAATACTAGAAATCGAAATAAAGAATCGGCAGTAGGACGGAATCGTGTTGACCACCGATTAGTTTTTTGTTAATAACTCTTGCATCCTTCGACCGACTTCTTCGACTAATAGCTCGATGGAAAGCTTATCTGTTCCTCTTTCAGATGGGATTAACTTATTTTACGAAAAGTCATAGGAAATAAAATTTTTTTGATCAAAACTAAAATATCCTCGATATCATTGACGAAGAAATACCTTATCAGACGAAAATATGCCTTATCTAATAAGAGACATTTAAATTTTTTTAATTGCATAAATGGGTGCCATTTTATTCAGAATTAATAGTTTTTTACATGAACAAAAAATTCGTTTAATTTTTTCCCATTAAATACTAGAATTATAGCAAAGTATTTTGCAAAAAGAATCGGCAGTAGGACGGAAACGTGTTGAACACCGATTTGATTTTTGCTTATAACTCTTGCATTCTTCAACCGACTTCTTCGACTATTAGTTCGATGGAGTGCTTATCTGATCCTCTTTCAGATGGCATAAACATATTTTTCGAAAAGTCATAAGAAATAAAATGTTTTTGATCAAAACTAAAATATCCTCGATATCATTGACGAAGAAATACCTTATCAGACGAAAATATGCCTTATCTAATAAGAGACATTTAAATTTTTTTAATTGCATAAATGGGTGCCATTTTATTCAGAATTAATAGTTTTTTACATGAACAAAAAATTCGTTTAATTTTTTCCCATTAAATACTAGAATTATAGAAAAGTACCTTGCAAAAAGAATCGGAAGTAGGACGGAATCGTGTTGAACACCGATTTGATTTTTGCTTACACCTCTTGCATTCTTCAACCGACTTCTTCGACTATTAGTTCGATGGAGTGCTTATCTGTTCCTCTTTTAGATGGCATTAACTTATTTTACGAAAAGTCATAAGAAATAAAATTTTTTTGATCAAAATTAAAATATCCTCGAAATCATTGAAGAAGAAGTACCTTATCAGACGAAAATATGCCTTATCTAATAAGAGACATTTAAATTTTTTTAATTGCATAAATGGGTGCCATTGTATTCAGAATTAATATTTTTTTACATGAACAAAAAATTCGTTTAATTTTTTCCCATTAAATACTAGAATTATAGAAAAGTACCTTGCAAAAAGAATCGGAAGTAGGACGGAATCGTGTTGAACACCGATTTGATTTTTGCTTACACCTCTTGCATCCTTCGACCAACTTCTTTGACTATGAGCTCGATGGAAAGCTTATCTGTTCCTCTTTCGGATGGCATTAACACATTTTACGAAAAGTCGTAAGAAATAAAATTTTTTTGATCAAAACTAAAATATCCTCGAAATCATTGAAAAAGAAGCACCTTATTAGACGAAAATATGCCTTAGCTAATAAGAGACATTTAAATTTTTTTAATTGCATAAATGGGCGGCATTTTATTCAGAATTAATAGTTTTTTCGTTTAATTTTTTCCCATTAAATACTAGAATTATAGAAAAGTACTTTGCAAAAAGAATCGGCAGTAGGACGGAATCGTGTTGACCACCGATTAGTTTTTATACCCTGTACCTTATAGTACAAGGGTATATTAGTTTTGTCAGCATCGACAATGTATGTAACACCCAGAAGGAGACATCTCCGACTATACAAAGTATATATATTCTTGATCAGCTCGATAAGACGAGTTGATATAGCCATGTCCGTCTGTCCGTCTGTCTGTCTGTCCGTCTGTCCGTCTGTATGAACGCCTTGATCTCGGAAACTATAATAGATAGAACCAAAAGCTCTTCGCACTTCGATTCTGTCATTTCTTAAGCAGATCAAGTTTATTTTGTTTTCCCCCTTTTAAACTTCGTTTACGGGTGAGGGGCAAATGACTGGAGCAACCTCGGGAAAAAAATTTACAAAAGTCGTATTATCTCGGTTGTCTTTTGTGATAGGATCACCAAATTTGGAATATATATAGCTGAAATGAGTCCCAAGAAGATACAAGAAAAAAATGGGCGTAGCCACGCCCCTTTATAATACAAATTTAAAACGCTTATATCTCTAGTAACATAAAACCTACAAGAATGAAATTTTGCATGTATGTTATTGGGATTGAATTTAACATGATTCAATTACAAAATGGGCGTTGCCACGCCCACATATAGAAAAACGTTGTATCTCTGGAACCAATTGGTCTAAAAGTGTAAAAAAGGGTATGTGTGATAAAAAATGGAAATGAAATCTATTTTGATGAAAAAGTGGACGGGGCCACGCCTTTAAACAGTCGTTACTAATTGAAGGTAGAGGGTATTTCGGAGTCGATTACTGTCGACTCCAATCCTTACTGGTTTTATAATAACTCTTGCATCCTTCGACCGACTTCTTCGGCTAAGAGCTCGATGGAAAGCTTATCTGTTCCTCTTTCAGATGGCATGAACATATTTTATGAAAAGTCATAAGAATTAAATTTTTTTGATCAAAACTAAAATATCCTCGAAATCATTGACGAAGAAGTACCTTATCAGACGAAAATATGCCTTATCTAATAAGAGACATTTAAATTTTTTTAATTGCATAAATGGGTGGCATTTTATTCACAATTTATAGTTTTTTACATGGACAAAAAATTCGTTTAATTTTTTCCCATTAAATACTAGAATTATAGAAAAGTACTTTGCAAAAAGAATCGGCAGTAGGACGGAATCGTGTTGACCACCGATTAGTTTTTTTATAATAACTCTTGCATCCTTCGACCGACTTCTTCGACTAAGAGCTCGATGGAAAGCTAATTTGTTCCTCTTTCAGATGGCATTAACATATTTTTCGAAAAGTCATAAGAAATAAAATGTTTTTGATCAAAACTAAAATATCCTCGATATCATTGAAGAAGAAGTACCTTATCAGACGAAAATATGCCTTATCTAATAAGAGACATTTAAATTTTTTTAATTGCATAAATGGGTGCCATTTTATTCAGAATTAATAGTTTTTTACATGGACAAAAAATTCGTTTAATTTTTTCCCATTAAATACTAGAATTATAGAAAAGTACCTTGCAAAAAGAATCGGCAGTAGGACGGAATCGTGTTGAACACCGATTTGTTTTTTGCTTATAACTCTTGCATTCTTCAACCGACTTCTTCGACTAAGAGCTTGTCTGTTCTTCTTTCAGATCGCATTAACATATTTTATGAAAAGTCATAAGAATTAAATTTTTTTGATCAAAACTAAAATATCCTCGAAATCATTGAAGAAGAAGTACCTTATCAGACGAAAATATGCCTTATCTAATAAGAGACATATAAATTTTTTTAATTGCATAAATGGGGGGCATTTTATTCAAAATTAATAGTTTTTTTCATGGACAAAAAATTCGTTTAATTTTTTCCCATTAAATACTAGAATTATAGAAAAGTACTTTGCGAAAAGAATCGGCAGTATGACGGAAACGTGTTGACCACCGACTACTTTTTTGCTAATAACTCTTGCATCCTTCGACCGACTTCTTTGACTTTGAGCTCGATGGAAAGCTTATCTGTTCCTCTTTCAGATGGCATTAACATATTTTACGAATGGTCATAAGAAATAGAATTTTTTTGATCAAAACTAAAATATTCTCGAAATCATTGAAAAAGAAGTACCTTATCAGATGAAAATATGCCTTATCTAATAAGAGACATTTAAATTTTTTTAATTGCATAAATGGGCGGCATTTTATTCAGAATTAATAGTTTTTTTCATGGACAAAAAATTCGTTTAGTTTTTTCCCATTAAATACTAGAATTATAGAAAAGTACTTTGCGAAAAGAATCGGCAGTATGACGGAAACGTGTTGAACACCGACTAGTTTTTTGCTAATAACTCTTGCATCCTTCGACCGACTTCTTTGACTATGAGCTCGATGGAAAGCTTATCTGTTCCTCTTTCAGATGGCATTAACATATTTTACGAAAAGTCATAAGAAATAAAATTTTTTTGATCAAAACTAAAATATTCTCGAAATCATTGAAAAAGAAGTACCTTATTCAGAATTAAAAGTTTTTACATTAAATACTAGAATTATAGAAAAGTAGTTTGCAAAAAGAATCGGCAGTAGGACGGAAACGTGTTGACCACCGATTAGTTTTTTGATAATAACTCTTGCATCCTTCGACCGACTTCTTTGACTATTAGTTCGATGGAGAGCTTATCTGTTCCTCTTTCAGATGGCATTAACATATTTTACGAAAAGTCATAAGAAATAAAATGTTTTTGATCAAAACTAAAATATCCTCGAAATCATTGAAGAAGACTTATCTAATAAGAGACATTTAAATTTTTTTAATTGCATAAATGGGAGGCATTTTATTCAGAATTAATAGTTTTTTACATGGAAAAAAAAATTCATTTAATTTTTTCCCATTAAAAACTAGAATTATAGAAAAGTACCTTGCAAAAAGAACCAGCAG
This sequence comes from Phortica okadai, assembly GCA_034638295.1. Classification (NCBI taxonomy): domain Eukaryota; kingdom Metazoa; phylum Arthropoda; class Insecta; order Diptera; family Drosophilidae; genus Phortica; species Phortica okadai. The sequence continues at coordinate 18,264,512 of CM067852.1, forward strand.
TAGGACGGAATCGTGTTGAACACCGATAAGTTTTTTGCTTATTACTCTTGCATTCTTCAACCGAATTCTTCGACTAAGAGCTTGATTGATAGCTTATCTGTTCCTCTTTCAGATGGCATTAACATATTTTACGAAAAGTCATAAGAAATAAAATGTTTTTGATCAAAACTAAAATATCCTCGAAATCATTGAAGAAGAAGTACCTTATCAGACGAAAATATGCCTTATCTAATAAGAGACATTTAAATTTTTTTAATTGCATAAATGGGTGGCATTTTATTTACAATTTATAGTTTTTTACATGGACAAAAAATTCGTTAAATTCTTTCCCATTAAATACTAGAATAATAGAAAAGTACTTTGCGAAAAGAATCTGCAATAGGACGGAATCGTGTTGACCACCGATTAGTTTTTTGTTAATAACTCTTGTATCCTTCGACCGACTTCTTCGACTAAGAGCTCGATGGAAAGCTTATTTGTTCCTTTTTCAGATGGCATTAACATATTTTTCGAAAAGTCATAAGAAATAAAATGTTTTTGATCAAAACTAAAATATCCTCGATATCATTGAAGAAGAAGTACCTTATCAGACGAAAATATGCCTTATCTAATAAGAGACATTTAAATTTTTTTAATTGCATAAATGGGTGTCATTTTATTCAAAATTAATAGTTTGTTACATGGACAAAAAATTCGTTTAATTTTTTCCCATTAAATACTAGAATTATAGAAAAGTACTTTGCAAAAAGAATCGGCAGTAGGACGGAAAAGTGTTGACCACCGATTAGTTTTTTGATAATAACTCTTGCATCCTTCGACCGACTTCTTCGACTATGTGCTCGATGGAAACCTTATCTATGCCTCTTTCAGATAGCATTAACATATTTTACGAAAAGTCATAAGAAATACAATTTTTTTGATCAAAACTAAAATATTCTCGAAATCATTGAAAAAGAAGTACCTTATCAGACGAAAATATGCCTTATCTAATAAGAGACATTTAAATTTATTTAATTACATTAATGGGCGGCATTTTATTGAGAATTAAAAGTTTTGTACATTTTGTTTAGAATTAAAAATTTTTACATTAAATACTGGAATTATAGAAAAGTACTTTGCAAAAAGAATCGGCAGTAGGACGGAAACGTGTTGACCACCGATTAGTTTTTTGATAATAACTCTTGCATCCTTCGACCGACTTCTTCGACTATGAGCTCGATGGAAAGCTTATTTGTTCCTTTTTCAGATGGCATTAACATATTTTTCGAAAAGTCATAAGAAATAAAATGTTTTTGATCAAAACTAAAATATCCTCGATATCATTGAAGAAGAAGTACCTTATCAGACGAAAATATGCCTTATCTAATAAGAGACATTTAAATTTTTTTAATTGCATAAATGGGTGGCATTTTATTCAGAATTAATAGTTTTTTTCATGGACAAAAAATTCGTTTAATTTTTTCCCATTTAATACTAGAATTATAGAAAAGTACTTTGCAAAAAGAATCGGCAGTAGGACGGAAACGTGTTGACCACCGATTAGTTTTTTGATAATAACTCTTGCATCCTTCGTCCGACTTCTTCGACTATGAGCTCGATGGAAAGCTTATCTGTTCCTCTTTCGGATGGCATTAACATATTTTACGAAAAGTCATAAGAAATAAAATTTTTTTGATCAAAACTAAAATATTCTCGAAATCATTGAAAAAGAAGTACCTTATCAGATGAAAATATGCCTTATCTAATAAGAGACATTTAAATTTTTTTAATTGCATAAATGGGCGGCATTTTATTCAGAATTAATAGTTTTTTTCATGGACAAAAAATTCGTTTAATTTTTTCCCATTAAATACTAGAATTATAGAAAAGTACTTTGCAAAAAGAATCGGCAGTAGGACGGAAACGTGTTGACCACCGATTAGTGTTTTGTTAATAACTTTTGCATCCTTCGACCGACTTCTTCGACTAAGAGCTCGATGGAAAGCTAATTTGTTCCTCTTTCAGATGGCATTAACATATTTTTCGAAAAGTCATAAGAAATAAAATTTTTTTGATCAAAACTAAAATATTCTCGAAATCATTGAAAAAGAAGTACCTTATCAGATGAAAATATGCCTTATCTAATGAGAGACATTTAAATTTTTTTAATTGCATAAATGGGCGGCATTTTATTCAGAATTAATAGTTTTTTTCATGGACAAAAAATTCGTTTAATTTTTTCCCATTTAATACTAGAATTATAGAAAAGTACTTTGCAAAAAGAATCGGCAGTAGGACGGAAACGTGTTGACCACCGATTAGTTTTTTGATAATAACTCTTGCATCCTTCGTCCGACTTCTTCGACTATGAGCTCGATGGAGAGCTTATCTGTTCCTCTTTCGGATGGCATTAACATATTTTACGAAAAGTCATAAGAAATAAAATTTTTTTGATCAAAACTAAAATATTCTCGAAATCATTGAAAAAGAAGTACCTTATTCAGAATTAAAAGTTTTTACATTAAATACTGGAATTATAGAAAAGTACTTTGCAAAAATAATCGGCAGTAGGACGGAAACGTGTTGACCACCGATTAGTTTTTTGATAATAACTCTTGCATCCTTCGACCGACTTCTTTGACTAAGAGCTCGATGGAAAGCTAATTTGTTCCTCTTTCAGATGGCATTAACATATTTTTCGAAAAGTCATAAGAAATAAAATTTTTTTGATCAAAACTAAAATATTCTCGAAATCATTGAAAAAGAAGTACCTTATCAGATGAAAATATGCCTTATCTAATAAGAGACATTTATTTTTTTTTAATTGCATAAATGGGCGGCATTTTATTCAGAATTAATAGTTTTTTTCATGGACAAAAAATTCGTTTAATTTTTTCCCATTAAATACTAGAATTATAGAAAAGTACTTTGCAAAAAGAATCGGCAGTAGGACGGAAACGTGTTGACCACCGATTAGTGTTTTGTTAATAACTTTTGCATCCTTCGACCGACTTCTTCGACTAAGAGCTCGATGGAAAGCTAATTTGTTCCTCTTTCAGATGGCATTAACATATTTTTCGAAAAGTCATAAGAAATAAAATTTTTTTGATCAAAACTAAAATATTCTCGAAATCATTGAAAAAGAAGTACCTTATCAGATGAAAATATGCCTTATCTAATAAGAGACATTTAAATTTTTTTAATTGCATAAATGGGCGGCATTTTATTCAGAATTAATAGTTTTTTTCATGGACAAAAAATTCGTTTAATTTTTTCCCATTAAATACTAGAATTATAGAAAAGTACTTTGCAAAAAGAATCGGCAGTAGGACGGAAACGTGTTGACCACCGATTAGTGTTTTGTTAATAACTTTTGCATCCTTCGACCGACTTCTTCGACTAAGAGCTCGATGGAAAGCTAATTTGTTCCTCTTTCAGATGGCATTAACATATTTTTCGAAAAGTCATAAGAAATAAAATTTTTTTGATCAAAACTAAAATATTCTCGAAATCATTGAAAAAGAAGTACCTTATCAGATGAAAATATGCCTTATCTAATGAGAGACATTTAAATTTTTTTAATTGCATAAATGGGCGGCATTTTATTCAGAATTAATAGTTTTTTTCATGGACAAAAAATTCGTTTAATTTTTTCCCATTTAATACTAGAATTATAGAAAAGTACTTTGCAAAAAGAATCGGCAGTAGGACGGAAACGTGTTGACCACCGATTAGTTTTTTGATAATAACTCTTGCATCCTTCGTCCGACTTCTTCGACTATGAGCTCGATGGAGAGCTTATCTGTTCCTCTTTCGGATGGCATTAACATATTTTACGAAAAGTCATAAGAAATAAAATTTTTTTGATCAAAACTAAAATATTCTCGAAATCATTGAAAAAGAAGTACCTTATTCAGAATTAAAAGTTTTTACATTAAATACTGGAATTATAGAAAAGTACTTTGCAAAAATAATCGGCAGTAGGACGGAAACGTGTTGACCACCGATTAGTTTTTTGATAATAACTCTTGCATCCTTCGACCGACTTCTTTGACTAAGAGCTCGATGGAAAGCTAATTTGTTCCTCTTTCAGATGGCATTAACATATTTTTCGAAAAGTCATAAGAAATAAAATTTTTTTGATCAAAACTAAAATATTCTCGAAATCATTGAAAAAGAAGTACCTTATCAGATGAAAATATGCCTTATCTAATAAGAGACATTTAATTTTTTTTAATTGCATAAATGGGCGGCATTTTATTCAGAATTAATAGTTTTTTTCATGGACAAAAAATTCGTTTAATTTTTTCCCATTAAATACTAGAATTATAGAAAAGTACTTTGCAAAAAGAATCGGCAGTAGGACGGAAACGTGTTGACCACCGATTAGTGTTTTGTTAATAACTTTTGCATCCTTCGACCGACTTCTTCGACTAAGAGCTCGATGGAAAGCTAATTTGTTCCTCTTTCAGATGGCATTAACATATTTTTCGAAAAGTCATAAGAAATAAAATTTTTTTGATCAAAACTAAAATATTCTCGAAATCATTGAAAAAGAAGTACCTTATCAGATGAAAATATGCCTTATCTAATGAGAGACATTTAAATTTTTTTAATTGCATAAATGGGCGGCATTTTATTCAGAATTAATAGTTTTTTTCATGGACAAAAAATTCGTATAATTTTTTCCCATTAAATACTAGAATTATAGAAAAGTACCTTGCAAAAAGAATCGGCAGTAGTACGGAAACGTGTTGACCACCGATTAGTTTTTTGATAATAACTCTTGCATCCTTCGACCGACTTCTTCGACTATGAGCTCGATGGAAAGCTTTTCTGTTCCTCTTTCGGATGGCATTAACATATTTTACGAAAAGTCATAAGAAATAAAATTTTTTTGATCAAAACTAAAATATTCTCGAAATCATTGAAAAAGAAGTACCTTATTCAGAATTAAAAGTTTTTACATTAAATACTGGAATTATAGAAAAGTACTTTGCAAAAATAATCGGCAGTAGGACGGAAACGTGTTGACCACCGATTAGTTTTTTGATAATAACTCTTGCATCCTTCGACCGACTTCTTTGACTATTAGTTCGATGGAGAGCTTATCTGTTCCTCTTTCAGATGGCATTAACATATTATACGAAAAGTCATAAGAAATAAAATGTTTTTGATCAAAACTAAAATATCCTCGAAATCATTGAAGAAGTAGTACCTTATCAGACGAAAATATGCCTTATCTAATAAGAGACATTTAAATTTTTTTAATTGCATAAATGGGCGGCATTTTATTCAGAATTAATAGTTTTTTTCATGGACAAAAAATTCGTATAATTTTTTCCCATTAAATACTAGAATTATAGAAAAGTACCTTGCAAAAAGAATCGGCAGTAGGACGGAAACGTGTTGACCACCGATTAGTGTTTTGTTAATAACTTTTGCATCCTTCGACCGACTTCTTCGACTAAGAGCTCGGTGGAAAGCTAATTTGTTCCTCTTTCAGATGGCATTAACATATTTTTCGAAAAGTCATAAGAAATAAAATTTTTTTGATCAAAACTAAAATATTCTCGAAATCATTGAAAAAGAAGTACCTTATCAGATGAAAATATGCCTTATCTAATGAGAGACATTTAAATTTTTTTAATTGCATAAATGGGCGGCATTTTATTCAGAATTAATAGTTTTTTTCATGGACAAAAAATTCGTTTAATTTTTTCCCATTTAATACTAGAATTATAGAAAAGTACTTTGCAAAAAGAATCGGCAGTAGGACGGAAACGTGTTGACCACCGATTAGTTTTTTGATAATAACTCTTGCATCCTTCGTCCGACTTCTTCGACTATGAGCTCGATGGAAAGCTTATCTGTTCCTCTTTCGGATGGCATTAACATATTTTACGAAAAGTCATAAGAAATAAAATTTTTTTGATCAAAACTAAAATATTCTCGAAATCATTGAAAAAGAAGTACCTTATTCAGAATTAAAAGTTTTTACATTAAATACTGGAATTATAGAAAAGTACTTTGCAAAAATAATCGGCAGTAGGACGGAAACGTGTTGACCACCGATTAGTTTTTTGATAATAACTCTTGCATCCTTCGACCGACTTCTTTGACTAAGAGCTCGATGGAAAGCTAATTTGTTCCTCTTTCAGATGGCATTAACATATTTTTCGAAAAGTCATAAGAAATAAAATTTTTTTGATCAAAACTAAAATATTCTCGAAATCATTGAAAAAGAAGTACCTTATCAGATGAAAATATGCCTTATCTAATAAGAGACATTTAAATTTTTTTAATTGCATAAATGGGCGGCATTTTATTCAGAATTAATAGTTTTTTTCATGGACAAAAAATTCGTTTAATTTTTTCCCATTAAATACTAGAATTATAGAAAAGTACTTTGCAAAAAGAATCGGCAGTAGGACGGAAACGTGTTGACCACCGATTAGTGTTTTGTTAATAACTTTTGCATCCTTCGACCGACTTCTTCGACTAAGAGCTCGATGGAAAGCTAATTTGTTCCTCTTTCAGATGGCATTAACATTTTTTTCGAAAAGTCATAAGAAATAAAATTTTTTTGATCAAAACTAAAATATTCTCGAAATCATTGAAAAAGAAGTACCTTATCAGATGAAAATATGCCTTATCTAATGAGAGACATTTAAATTTTTTTAATTGCGTAAATGGGCGGCATTTTATTCAGAATTAATAGTTTTTTTCATGGACAAAAAATTCGTATAATTTTTTCCCATTAAATACTAGAATTATAGAAAAGTACCTTGCAAAAAGAATCGGCAGTAGTACGGAAACGTGTTGACCACCGATTAGTTTTTTGATAATAACTCTTGCATCCTTCGACCGACTTCTTCGACTATGAGCTCGATGGAAAGCTTTTCTGTTCCTCTTTCGGATGGCATTAACATATTTTACGAAAAGTCATAAGAAATAAAATTTTTTTGATCAAAACTAAAATATTCTCGAAATCATTGAAAAAGAAGTACCTTATTCAGAATTAAAAGTTTTTACATTAAATACTGGAATTATAGAAAAGTACTTTGCAAAAATAATCGGCAGTAGGACGGAAACGTGTTGACCACCGATTAGTTTTTTGATAATAACTCTTGCATCCTTCGACCGACTTCTTTGACTATTAGTTCGATGGAGAGCTTATCTGTTCCTCTTTCAGATGGCATTAACATATTATACGAAAAGTCATAAGAAATAAAATGTTTTTGATCAAAACTAAAATATCCTCGAAATCATTGAAGAAGTAGTACCTTATCAGACGAAAATATACCTTATCTAATAAGAGACATTTAAATTTTTTTAATTGCATAAATGGGTGGCATTTTATTCAGAATTAATAGTTTTTTACATGGAAAAAAAATTCGTTTAATTTTTTCCCATTAAAAACTAGAATTATAGAAAAGTACCTTGCAAAAAGAATCAGCAGTAGGACGGAATCGTGTTGAACACCGATAAGTTTTTTGCTTATAACTCTTGCATTCTTCAACCGAATTCTTCGACTAAGAGCTTGATTGATAGCTTATCTATTCCTCTTTCAGATGGCATTAACATATTTTATGAAAAGTCAAAAGAATTAAATTTTTTTGATCAAAACTAAAGTATCCTCGAAATCATTGACGAAGAAGTACCTTATCAGACGAAAATATGCCTTATCTAATAAGAGACATTTAAATTTTTTTAATTGCATAAATAGGTGGCATTTTATTCACAATTTATAGTTTTTTACATGGACAAAAAATTCGTTAAATTTTTTCCCATTAAATACTAGAATAATAGAAAAGTACTTTGCGAAAAGAATCTGCAATAGGACGGAAACGTGTTGACCACCGATTAGTTTTTTGTTAATAACTCTTGCATCCTTCGACCGACTTCTTCGACTAAGAGCTCGATGGAAAGCTTATTTGTTCCTTTTTCAGATGGCATTAACATATTTTTCGAAAAGTCATAAGAAATAAAATGTTTTTGATCAAAACTAAAATATCCTCGATATCATTGAAGAAGAAGTACCTTATCTGACGAAAATATGCCTTATCTAATAAGAGACATTTAAATTTTTTTAATTGCATAAATGGGTGGCATTTTATTCAGAATCAATAGTTTTTTACATGGACAAAAATTCGTTTAATTTTTTCCCATTAAAAACTAGAATTATAGAAAAGTACTTTGCAAAAAGAATCGGCAGTAGGACGGAAACGTGTTGACCACCGATTATTTTTGTGATAATAACTCTTGCATCCTTCGACCGACTTCTTCGACTATGAGCTCGATGGAAAGCTTATTTGTTCCTTTTTCAGATGGCATTAACATATTTTTCGAAAAGTCATAAGAAATAAAATGTTTTTGATCAAAACTAAAATATCCTCGATATCATTGAAGAAGAAGTACCTTATCAGACGAAAATATGCCTTATCTAATAAGAGACATTTAAATTTTTTTAATTGCATAAATGGGTGGCATTTTATTCAGAATTAATAGTTTTTTTCATGGACAAAAAATTCGTTTAATTTTTTCCCATTTAATACTAGAATTATAGAAAAGTACTTTGCAAAAAGAATCGGCAGTAGGACGGAAACGTGTTGACCACCGATTAGTTTTTTGATAATAACTCTTGCATCCTTCGACCGACTTCTTCGACTATGAGCTCGATGGAAAGCTTATCTGTTCCTCTTTCGGATGGCATTAACATATTTTACGAAAAGTCATAAGAAATAAAATTTTTTTGATCAAAACTAAAATATTCTCGAAATCATTGAAAAAGAAGTACCTTATTCAGAATTAAAAGTTTTTACATTAAATACTGGAATTATAGAAAAGTACTTTGCAAAAATAATCGGCAGTAGGACGGAAACGTGTTGACCACCGATTAGTTTTTTGATAATAACTCTTGCATCCTTCGACCGACTTCTTTGACTAAGAGCTCGATGGAAAGCTAATTTGTTCCTCTTTCAGATGGCATTAACATATTTTTCGAAAAGTCATAAGAAATAAAATTTTTTTGATCAAAACTAAAATATTCTCGAAATCATTGAAAAAGAAGTACCTTATCAGATGAAAATATGCCTTATCTAATAAGAGACATTTAAATTTTTTTAATTGCATAAATGGGCGGCATTTTATTCAGAATTAATAGTTTTTTTCATGGACAAAAAATTCGTTTAATTTTTTCCCATTAAATACTAGAATTATAGAAAAGTACTTTGCAAAAAGAATCGGCAGTAGGACGGAAACGTGTTGACCACCGATTAGTTTTTTGTTAATAACTTTTGCATCCTTCGACCGACTTCTTCGACTAAGAGCTCGATGGAAAGCTAATTTGTTCCTCTTTCAGATGGCATTAACATATTTTTCGAAAAGTCATAAGAAATAAAATTTTTTTGATCAAAACTAAAATATTCTCGAAATCATTGAAAAAGAAGTACCTTATCAGACGAAAATATGCCTTATCTAATAAGAGACATTTAAATTTTTTTAATTGCATAAATGGGCGGCATTTTATTCAGAATTAATAGTTTTTTTCATGGACAAAAAATTCGTATAATTTTTTCCCATTAAATACTAGAATTATAGAAAAGTACCTTGCAAAAAGAATCGGCAGTAGGACGGAAACGTGTTGACCACCGATTAGTTTTTTGATAATAACTCTTGCATCCTTCGACCGACTTCTTCGACTATGAGCTCGATGGAAAGCTTTTCTGTTCCTCTTTCGGATGGCATTAACATATTTTACGAAAAGTCATAAGAAATAAAATTTTTTTGATCAAAACTAAAATATTCTCGAAATCATTGAAAAAGAAGTACCTTATTCAGAATTAAAAGTTTTTACATTAAATACTGGAATTATAGAAAAGTACTTTGCAAAAATAATCGGCAGTAGGACGGAAACGTGTTGACCACCGATTAGTTTTTTGATAATAACTCTTGCATCCTTCGACCGACTTCTTTGACTATTAGTTCGATGGAGAGCTTATCTGTTCCTCTTTCAGATGGCATTAACATATTATACGAAAAGTCATAAGAAATAAAATGTTTTTGATCAAAACTAAAATATCCTCGAAATCATTGAAGAAGTAGTACCTTATCAGACGAAAATATGCCTTATCTAATAAGAGACATTTAAATTTTTTTAATTGCATAAATGGGTGGCATTTTATTCAGAATTAATAGTTTTTTACATGGAAAAAAAATTCGTTTAATTTTTTCCCATTAAAAACTAGAATTATGGAAAAGTACCTTGCAAAAAGAATCAGCAGTAGGACGGAATCGTGTTGAACACCGATAAGTTTTTTGCTTATAACTCTTGCATTCTTCAACCGAATTCTTCGACTAAGAGCTTGATTGATAGCTTATCTATTCCTCTTTCAGATGGCATTAACATATTTTTTGAAAAGTCAAAAGAATTAAATTTTTTTGATCAAAACTAAAGTATCCTCGAAATCATTGACGAAGAAGTACCTTATCAGACGAAAATATGCCTTATCTAATAAGAGACATTTAAATTTTTTTAATTGCATAAATGGGTGGCATTTTATTCACAATTTATAGTTATTTACATGGACAAAAAATTCGTTAAATTTTTTCCCATTAAATACTAGAATAATAGAAAAGTACTTTGCGAAAAGAATCTGCAGTAGGACGGAATCGTGTTGACCACCGATTAGTTTTTTGTTAATAACTCTTGCATCCTTCGACCGACTTCTTCGACTAAGAGCTCGATGGAAAACTTATTTGTTCCTTTTTCAGATGGCATTAACATATTTTTCGAAAAGTCATAAGAAATAAAATGTTTTTGATCAAAACTAAAATATCCTCGATATCATTGAAGAAGAAGTACCTTATCAGACATTTAAATTTTTTTAATTGCTTAAATGAGTGGCATTTTATTCACAATTTATAGTTTTTTACATGGACAATAAATTCGTTAAATTTTTTCCCATTAAATACTAGAATAATAGAAAAGTACTTTGCGAAAAGAATCTGCAGTAGGACGGAATCGTGTTGACCACCGAATAGTTTTTTGTTAATAACTCTTGCATCCTTCGACCGACTTTTTCGACTAAGAGCTCGATGGAAAGCTTATTTGTTCCTCTTTCAGATGGCATCAACTCATTTTACGAAAAGTCGTAAGAAATAAAATTTTTTTTGATCAAAACTAATATATCGTCGAAATCAGTGAAGAAAAAGTACCTTATCAGACGAAAATATGCCTTATCTAATAAGAGACATTTAAGTTTTTTTAATCGCATAAATGGGCGGCATTTTATTCAGAATTAATAGTTTTTTACATGGACAAAAAATTCGTTTAATTTTTTCCCATTAAATACTGGAATTATAGAAAAGTACTTTGCAAAAAGAATCGGCAGTAGGACGGAAACGTGTTGACCACCGATTAGTTTTTTGATAATAACTCTTGCATACTTCGACCGACTCTTCCGAATTAAAGCTCAATGGAAAGCTTATTTGTTCTTCTTTCAGATGGCATTAACATATTTTATGAAAAGTCATGAGAAATAAATTTTTTTGATCAAAACTAAAATATCCTCGAAATCATTGAAGAAGAAGTAGCTTATCAGACGAAAATATGCCTTATCTAATAAGAGACATTTAAATTTTTTAATCGCATAAATGGGCGGCATTTTATTCAGAGTTAATAGTTTTTTACATGGACAAAAAATTCGTTTAATTTTTTCCCATTAAATACTAGAAATATAGAAAAGTACTTTGCGAAAACAATCGGCAGTATGACGGAAACGTGTTGACCACCGATTTGTTTTTTGCTAATAACTCTTGCACCCTTCGACCGACTTCTTTGACTATGAGCTCGATGGAAAGCTTATCGGTTCCTCTTTCAGATGGCATTAACATATTTTACGAATGGTCATAAGAAATAAAATTTTTTTGATCAAAACTAAAATATCCTCGAAATCATTGAAAAAGAAGTACCTTATCAGATGAAAATATGCCTTATTCGTTTAATTTTTTCCCATTAAAAACTGGAATTATAGAAAAGTACCTTGCAAAAAGAATCGGCAGTAGGACGGAATCGTGTTGAACACCGATTTAATTTTTGCTTATAACTCTTGCATTCTTCAACCGACTTCTTCGACTAAGAGCTTGATGGATAGCTTATCTGTTCCTCTTTCAGATGGCATCAACACATTTTACGAAAAGTCGTAAGAAATAAAATTTTTTTTGATCAAAACTAATATATCGTCGAAATCAGTGAAGAAGAAGTACCTTATCAGACGAAAATATGCCTTATCTAATAAGAGACATTTTAATTTTTTTAATTACATAAATGGGCGGCATTTTATTCAGAATTAACAGTTTTTTACATGGACGAAAAATTCGTTTAATTTTTTCCCATTAAATACTAGAAATATAGAAAAGAACTTTGCGAAAAGAATCGGCAGTATGACGGAAATGTGTTGACCACCGATTTGTTTTTTGCTAATAACTCTTGCATCCTTCGACCGACTTCTTTGACTATGAGCTCGATGGAAAGCTTATCGGTTCCTCTTTCAGATGGCATTAATATATTTTACGAATGGTCATAAGAAATAAAATTTTTTTGATCAAAATTAAAATATTCTCGAAATCATTGAAAAAGAAGTACCTTATCAGATGAAAATATGCCTTATCTAATAAGAGACATTTAAATTTTTATACTTTTCACGTATGTGAAACAGTATAATAACTTTGTGCTGAAGTTTGTAACAGATCGAAATATTAATTTCCGACTATATAAAGTATATATATTCTTGATCAGGACGACAAGACGAGTTGATTTAGCCATGTCCGTCTGTCCGTCTGACCGTCTGTCCGTCTGTCTGTATATATACAATCTCCTCCCACAGTTTTGAAGATATCGAGCTGAAATTTTGCACAGAGACTTCTCATTCGTGCAGTCAACTCATTTGTCGGATCCAGCCATATCGGACCACTGGAACTGGTAGCCCCCATACGAAAAGAAGAAGAAAAATTAACAAAACTTGAATCGTTGTATGGAAAACTTTTTTGTTTTGTACGATAGAGTGCTGAAATTTTAAACATAGTAGTTTTACATACTCCGACTACATGCCTGAAAGTTTCATTGAGATTGGACATCTGGAACTGGTAGCCCCCATACAAAATGAAGAAGAGGAAGAGAAGCAATATTCACGTCGTTGTATGGAGAACTTTTTTGTTTTTTAACCAATTGACTTGAAACTTTACAGTTATGTTCTTAGGGGGGAATGAAAACTATTTTGACCAAAAGTGGGCATGACCACGCCCACTTATAGCGAAAATTGACCCGTTGTATGGAAAAATTTTTGGTTTTTTAACCAATTGACTTGAAACTTTACAGTTATGTTCTTAGGGAGGAATGAAAACTATTAAGACCAAAAGTGGGAAAGACCACGCCCACTTACAGCGAAAATTGACCCGTTGTATAGAAAACTTTTTTGTTTTTTAACCAATTGACTTGAAACTTTACATTTATGTTCTTAGGGAGGCATGAAAACTATTTAGACCAAAAGTGGGCATGACCACGCCCATTTATAGCGAAAATTGAACCGTTGTATGGAAAACTTTTTTGTTTTTTAACCAATTGACTTGAAACCTTACAGTTATGTTCTTAGGGAGGAATGAAAACTATTTAGACCAAAAGTGGGCATGACCACGCCCACTTATAGCGAAAATTGACCCGTTGTATGGAAAAATTTTTGGTTTTTTAACCAATTGACTTGAAACTTTACAGTTATGTTCTTAGGGAGGAATGAAAACTATTAAGACCAAAAGTGGGAAAGACCACGCCCACTTACAGCGAAAATTGACCCGTTGTATGGAAAACTTTTTTGTTTTTTAACCAATTGACTTGAAACCTTACAGTTATGTTCTTAGGGAGGCATGAGAACTATTCATTTAGTTTTTTTTATAGTGACACAACGCGAAAAGTATTATAGCTTCAGCCTTGCTGAAGATAGCGTCCTTACTGGTTTTAATTGCATAAATGGGCGGCATTTTATTCAGAATTAATAGTTTTTTTCATGGACAAAAAATTCGTTTAATTTTTTCCCATTAAATACTAGAATTATAGAAAAGTACTTTGCAAAAAGAATCGGCAGTAGGACGGAAACGTGTTGACCACCGATAAGTTTTTTGATAATAACTCTTGCATCCTTCGACCGACTTCTTCGACTATGAGCTCGATGGAAAGCTTATCTGTTCCTCTTTCAGATGGCATTAACATATTTTACGAAAAGTCATAAGAAATAAAATTTTTTGTTTAAAACTAAAATATTCTCGAAATCATTGAAAAAGAAGTACCTTATCAGACGAAAATATGCCTTATCTAATAAGAGACATTTAAATTTTTTTAATTGCATAAATGGGCGGCATATTATTCAGAATTAATAGTTTTTTACATGGACAAAAAATTCGTTTAATATTTTCCCATTCATTACTGGAATTATAGAAAAGTACTTTGCAAAAAGAATCGGCAGTAGGACGGAAACGTGTTGACCACCGATTAGTTTTTTGCTAATAACTGTTGCATACTTCGACCGACTTCTTCGACTAAGAGCTCATTGGAGAGCTTATCTGTTCCTCTTTCAGATGGCATTAACATATTTTACGAAAAGTCATAAGAAATAAAATGTTTTTGATCAAAACTAAAATATCCTCGAAATCATTGAAGAAGAAGTACCTTAGCAGACGAAAATATGCTTTATCTAATAAGAGACATTTAAATTTTTTTAATTGCATAAATGGGCGGCATTTTATTCAGAATTAATAGTTTTTAACATGGACAAAAAATTCGTTTTATTTTTTCCCATTAAATACTGGAATTATAGAAAAGTACTTTGCAAAATGAATCGGCAGTAGGACGGAAACGTGTTGACCACCGATTAGTTTTTTGCTAATAACTCTTGCATCCTTCGACCGACTTCTTCGACTATGAGCTCGATGAAAAGCTTATCTGTTCCTCTTTCAGATGGCATTAACATATTTTACGAAAAGTCATAAGAAATAAAATGTTTTTGATCAAAACTAAAATATCCACGAAATCATTGAAGAAGAAGTACCTTAGCAGACGAAAATATGCCTTATCTAATAAGAGACATTTAAATTTTTATACCCTGTACACACACTGTGTATCAGGGAATATTAAGTTTGTTTGAGACGGTTTGTATGTAACGCATAGAAGGAGGGGAGGGGGACCCTATAAAGTATATATATTCTTGATCAGGATGACAAGACGAATTGATATAGCCCTGTCTGTCCGTCCGTCCGTCCGTCCGTTCTCACCAATGGTTCTCGAAAACTATAAGAGCTAGAGACTTGAAATTTGGTGGATAGACTCGTGAGGTCAAACGCTAGATCAAGTTTGAAGGATTTTTTGCCACGCCCACTCCTTCCCTCCCATCGAGCACCACCCATTTTTTCAAAAGGCTGTAGCTCGAAAACCTGATGAGTTAGAAACATGAAAATGAGTATGTAGACTCAGTATGTATATCTCTACAAAACTGCATACCATATTTTTTCCCCCTCCCCTTCGTTTCCTCTCAAAAAGTTGTTTTCTTAAAATTGCTGTATCTCCTAAACTATAATAGATACAATGCTGAAATTTTGTATGCAAACTCAGATAACATACCTTTTTAAAACTGCATACAACAAACTACCACTTTCCCCGCAAAGACCAACACACTAAAATTTTGCAGCAATGCTTTGTAACAAAACCCGTACTAAAGCGCCATCTAATGGCAACATTGCACTGTGAGCCCTGCCTCACTATTAGCAAATACACAAACCATATCGTGGTACACTGCTTTTGCTGTCGGCGAATGTTTAACGTGTTATCAACATAGGTGTGTGTACAGGGTATTATATAGTTGAGAATACTCAACTATACCGCTCTTACTGGTTTTAATTGCATAATTGGGCGGCATATTATTCAGAACTAATAGTTTCTTACATGGACAAAAAATTCGTTTAATATTTTCCCATTAAATACTGGAATTATACAAAAGTACTTTGCGAAAAGAATCGGCAGTAGGACTGAATCGTGTTGACCACCGATTAGTTTTTTGCTAATAACTCTTGCATCCTTCGACCGACTTCTTTGACTAAGAGCTCGATGGAAAGCTTATCTGTTCCTCTTTCAGATGGCATTAACATATTTTACGAAAAGTCATTAGAAATACAATTTAATTTATCAAAACTAATATATCCTCGAAATCATTGAAGAAAATGTACCTTATCAGACGAAAATACGCCTTATCTAATAAGAGACATTTAAATTTATTTAATTACATAAATGGGCGGCATTTTATTCAGAATTAATAGTTTTTTACATGGACAAAAAATTCGTTTAATTTTTTTCCATTAAATACTAGAATTATACAAAAGTACTTTGCTAAAAGAATCGGCAGTAGGACGGAAACGTGTTGACCACCGATTAGTTTTTTGATAATAACTCTTGCATCCTTCGACTGACTTTTTCGATTAAAAGCTCGATGGAAAGCTTATCTGTTCCTCTTTCAGATGGCATGAACATATTTTATGAAAAGTCATAAGAATTATATTTTTTTGATCGAAACTAAAATATCCTGGAAATAATTCAAAAAGAAGTACCTTATCAGATGAAAATATGCCTTATCTAATGAGAGACATTTAAATTTTTTTAATCGCATAAATGGGCGGCATTTTATTCAGAATGAATAGTTTTTTACATGGACAAAAAATTCGTTTAATTTTTTCCTATTAAATACTAGAATTATAGAAAAGTACTTTGCGAAAAGAATCGGCAGTAGGACGGAAACGTGTTGACCACCGATAAGTTTTTTGATAATAACTCTTGCATCCTTCGACCGACTTCTTCGACTATGAGCTCGATGGAAAGCTTATCGGTTCCTCTTTCAGATGGCATTAACATATTTTACGAATGGTCATAAGAAATAAAATTTTTTTGATCAAAATTAAAATATTCTCGAAATCATTGAAAAAGAAGTACCTTATCAGATGAAAATATGCCTTATCTAATAAGAGACATTTAAATTTTTTTAATTGCATAAATGGGCGGCATTTTATTCAGAATTAATAGTTTTTTTCATGGACAAGAAATTCGTTTAATTTTTTCCCATTAAATACTAGAATTATAGAAAAGTACTTTGGAAAAAGAATCGGCAGTAGGATGGAAACGTGTTGACCACCGATAAGTTTTTTGATAATAACTCTTGCATCCTTCGACCGACTTCTTCGACTATGAGCTCGATGAAAAGCTTATCTGTTCCTCTTTCAGATGGCATTAACATATTTTACGAAAAGTCATAAGAAATAAAATTTTTTGTTTAAAACTAAAATATTCTCGAAATCATTGAAAAAGAAGTACCTTATCAGACGAAAATATGCCTTATCTAATAAGAGACATTTAAATTTTTTTAATTGCATAAATGGGCGGCATATTATTCAGAAGTAATAGTTTTTTACATGGACAAAAAATTCGTTTAATATTTTCCCATTAATTACTGGAATTATAGAAAAGTACTTTGCAAAAAGAATCGGCAGTAGGACGGAAACGTGTTGACCACCGATTAGTTTTTTGCTAATAACTGTTGCATACTTCGACCGACTTCTTCGACTAAGAGCTCGTTGGAGAGCTTATCTGTTCCTCTTTCAGATGGCATTAACATATTTTACGAAAAGTCATAAGAAATAAAATGTTTTTGATCAAAACTAAAATATCCTCGAAATCATTGAAGAAGAAGTACCTTAGCAGACGAAAATATGCTTTATCTAATAAGAGACATTTAAATTTTTTTAATTGCATAAATGGGCGGCATTTTATTCAGAATTAATAGTTTTTAACATGGACAAAAAATTCGTTTTATTTTTTCCCATTAAATACTGGAATTATAGAAAAGTACTTTGCAAAATGAATCGGCAGTAGGACGGAAACGTGTTGACCACCGATTAGTTTTTTGCTAATAACTCTTGCATCCTTCGACCGACTTCTTCGACTATGAGCTCGATGAAAAGCTTATCTGTTCCTCTTTCAGATGGCATTAACATATTTTACGAAAAGTCATAAGAAATAAAATGTTTTTGATCAAAACTAAAATATCCACGAAATCATTGAAGAAGAAGTACCTTAGCAGACGAAAATATGCCTTATCTAATAAGAGACATTTAAATTTTTATACCCTGTACACACACTGTGTATCAGGGAATATTAAGTTTGTTTGAGACGGTTTGTATGTAACGCATAGAAGGAGGGGAGGGGGACCCTATAAAGTATATATATTCTTGATCAGGATGACAAGACGAATTGATATAGCCCTGTCTGTCCGTCCGTCCGTCCGTCCGTTCTCACCAATGGTTCTCGAAAACTATAAGAGCTAGAGACTTGAAATTTGGTGGATAGACTCGTGAGGTCAAACGCTAGATCAAGTTTGAAGGATTTTTTGCCACGCCCACTCCTTCCCGCCCATCGAGCACCACCCATTTTTTCAAAAGGCTGTAGCTCGAAAACCTGATGAGTTAGAAACATGAAAATGAGTATGTAGACTCAGTATGTATAGCTCTACATAACTGCATACCACATTTTTCCCCCTCCCCTTTGTTTCCCCTCAAAAAGTTGTTTTCTTAAAATTGCTGTATCTCCTAAACTATAATAGATACAATGCTGAAATTTTGTATGCAAACTCAGATAACATACCTTTTTAAAACTGCATACAACAAACTACCACTTTCCCCGCAAAGACCAACACACTAAAATTTTGCAGCAATGCTTTGTAACAAAACCCGTACTAAAGCGCCATCTAATGGCAACATTGCACTGTGAGCCCTGCCTCACTATTAGCAAATACAAAAACCATATCGTGGTACACCGCTTTTGCTGTCGGCGAATGTGTAACGTGTTATCAACATAGGTGTGTGTACAGGGTATTATATAGTTGAGAATACTCAACTATACCGCCCTTACTGGTTTTAATTGCATAAATGGGCGGCATTTTATTCAGAACTAATAGTTTCTTACATGGACAAAAAATTCGTTTAATTTTTTCCCATTAAATACTGGAATTATAGAAAAGTACTTTGCAAAAAGCATCGGCAGTAGGACGGAAACGTGTTGACCACCGATTAGTTTTTTTCTAATAACTCTTGCATCCTTCGACCGACTTCTTCGACTAAGAGCTTGATTGATAGCTTATCTGTTCCTCTTTCAGATGGCATGAACATATTTTATAAAAAGTCATACAAATTAAACTTTTTTGATCGAAACTAAAATATCCTCGAAATCATTGAAGAAGAAGTACCTTATCAGACGAAAATATGCCTTATCTAATAAGAGACATTTAAATTTTTTTAATTGCATAAATGGGCGGCATTTTATTCAGAATTAATAGTTTTTTACATGGACAAAAAATTCGTTTAATTTTTTCCCATTAAATACTAGAATTATAGAAAAGTACTTTGCGAAAAGAATCGGCAGTAGGACGGAATCGTGTTGACCACCGATTAGTTTTTTGATAATAACTCTTGCATCCTTCGACTGACTTTTTCGATTAAAAGCTCGATGGAAAGGTTATCTGTTCCTCTTTCAGATGGCATGAACATATTTTATGAAAAGTCATAAGAATTATATTTTTTTGATCGAAACTAAAATATCCTGGAAATAATTCAATAAGAAGTACCTTATCAGATGAAAATATGCCTTATCTAATGAGAGACATTTAAATTTTTTTAATTGCATAAATGGGCGGCATTTTATTCAGAATTAATAGTTTTTTACATAGACAAAAATTCGCTTAATTTTTTTCCATTAAATACAAGAATTATAGAAAAGTACTTTGCGAAAAGAATCGGCAGTAGGAAGGAATCGTGTTGACCACTCTTGCATCCTTCGACCGACTTCTTCGACTAAGAGCTCGATGGAAAGCTTATCTGTTCCTCTTTCAGATGGCATTAACATATTTTACGAAAAGTCATAAGAAATACAATTTTTTTTATCAAAACTAATATATCCTCGAAATCATTGAAGAAAATTACGAAAAGTCATAAGAAATACAATTTTTTTTATCAAAACTAATATATCCTCGAAATCATTGAAGAATGAACATATTTTATGAAAAGTCATAAGAATTAAATTTTTTTGATCAAAACTAAAATATCCTCGAAATCATTGAAAAAGAAGTACCTGATCAGACGAAAATATGCCTTATCTAATAAGAGACGTTTTAATTTTTTTAATTGCATAAATGGGCGGCATTTTATTCAGAATTCATAGTTTTTTACATGTACGAAAAATTCGTTTAAATTTTTCCCATTATATACTAGAATTATACAAAAGTACTTTGCGAAAAGAATCGGCAATAGGACGGAAACGTGTTGATCGCCGAATAGTTTTTTGATAATAATTCTTGCATCCTTTTACCGACTTCTCCGACTAAGAGCTCGATAGAAAGCTTATCTGTTCCTCTTTCAGATGGCATGAACATATTTTATAAAAATTCATAAAAATTAAATTTTTTTGATCAAAACTAAAATATCCTCGAAATCATTGAAGAAAATGTTCCTTATCAGACGAAAATATGCCTTATCTAATAAGAGACATTTAAATTTTTTTAATTGCATAAATGGGCGGCATTTTATTCAGAATTAATAGTTTTTTACATGGACAATAAATTCGTTTACCTTTTTTCCCATTAAATACTAGAATTATAGAAAAGTACTTTGCGAAAAGAATCGGCAGTAGGACGGAAACGTGTTGACCACCGATTAGTTTTTTGCTAATAACTCTTGCATCCTTCGACCGACTTCTTCGACTAAGAGCTCGATGCAAATCTTATCTGTTCCTCTTTCAGATGGCATTAAAATATTTTACGAAAAGTCGTAAGAAATAAAATTTTTTTGATCAAAACTAAAATATCCTCGAAATCATTGAAGAAGAAGTACCTTATCAGACGAAAATATGCCTTATCTAATAAGAGAGATTAAAATATTTTTAATTGCATAAATGGGCGGCATTTTATTCAGAATTAATAGTTTTTTACGTGGACAAAAAATTCGTTTAATTTTTTCCCATTAAATACTAGAATTATAGAAAAGTACTTTGCGAAAAGAATCGGCTGTAGGGCGGAAACGTGTTGACCATCGATTAGTTTTTTGCTAATAACTCCTGCATCCTTCGACCGACTTCTTCGACTATGAGCTCGATGGAAAGCTTATCTGTTCCTGTTTCAGATGGCATGAACATATTTTATGAAAAGTCATAAGAATTAAATTTTTTTGATCAAAACTAAAATATCCTCGAAATCATTGAAGAAGAAGTAGCTTATCAGACGAAAATATGCCTTATCTAATAAGAGACATTTAAATTTTTTAATCGCATAAATGGGCGGCATTTTATTCAGAATTAATAGTTTTTTACATGGACAAAAAATTCGTTTAATTTTTTCCCATTAAATACTAGAATTATACAAAAGTACTTTGCGAAAAGAATCGGCAGTAGGACGGAATCGTGTTGACCACCGATTAGTTTTTTGCTAATAACTCTTGCATCCTTCGACCGACTTCTTCGACTAAGAGCTCGATGGAAAGCTTATCTGTTCCTCTTTCAGATGGCCTGAACATATTTTATGAAAAGTCATAAGAATTAAATTTTTTTGATCAAAACTTAAATATCCTCGAAATCATTGAAGAAGAAGTACCTTATCAGACGAAAATACGCCTTATCTAATAAGAGACATTTAAATTTATTTAATTACATAAATGGGCGGCATTTTATTCAGAATTAATAGTTTTTTACATGGACAAAAAATTTGTTTAATTTTTTCCCATTAAATACTAGAATTATAGAAAAGTACTTTGCGAAAAGAATCGGCAGTAGGACGGAAACGTGTTGACCACCGATTAGTTTTTTGCTAATAACTCTTGCATCCTACGACCGAAAAAGAAAAGTACTTTGCGAAAAGAATCGGCAGTAGGACGGAAACGTGTTGACCACCGATTAGTTTTTTGCTAATAACTCTTGCATCCTACGACCGACTTCTTCGACTAAGAGCTCGATGGAAATCTTATCTGTTCCTCTTTCAGATGGCATTAAAATATTTTACAAAAAGTCGTAAGAAATAAAATTTTTTTGATCAAAACTAAAATATCGTCGAAATCATTGAAGAAGAAGTACCTTATCAGACGAAAATATGCCTTATCTAATAAGAGAACTTAAAATATTTTTAATTGCATAAATGGGCGGCATTTTATTCAGAATTAATAGTTTTTTACGTGGACAAAAAATTCGTTTAATTTTTTCCCATTAAATACTAGAATTATAGAAAAGTACTTTGCGAAAAGAATCGGCAGTAGGACGGAATCGTGTTGACCACCGATTAGTTTTTTGATAATAACTCTTGCATACTTCGACCGACTTCTTTGACTAAGAGCTCGATGGAAAGCTTATCTGTTCCTCTTTCAGATGGCATTAACATATTTTACGAAAAGTCATAAGAAATACAATTTTGTTTATCAAAACTAATATATCCTCGAAATCATTGAAGAAAATGTACCTTATCAGACGAAAATACGCCTTATCTAATAAGAGACATTTAAATTTATTTAATTACATAAATGGGCGGCATTTTATTCAGAATCAATAGTTTTTTACATGGACAAAAAATTCGTTTAATTTTTTCCCATTAAATACTAGAATTATACAAAAGTACTTTGCTAAAAGAATCGGCAGTAGGACGGAAACGTGTTGACCACCGATTAGTTTTTTGATAATAACTCTTGCATCCTTCGACTGACTTTTTCGATTAAAAGCTCGATGGAAAGGTTATCTGTTCCTCTTTCAGATGGCATGAACATATTTTATGAAAAGTCATAAGAATTATATTTTTTTGATCGAAACTAAAATATTCTGGAAATAATTCAATAAGAAGTACCTTATCAGATGAAAATATGCCTTATCTAATAAGAGACATTTAAATTTTTTTAATCGCATAAATGGGTGGCATTTTATTCAGAATTAATAGTTTTTTACATGGACAAAAAATTCCTTTAATTTTTTCCCATTAAATACTAGAATTATAGAAAAGTACTTTGCGAAAAGAATCGGCAGTAGGACGGAAACGTGTTGACCATCGATTAGTTTTTTGGTGATAACTCTTGCATTCTTCGACCGACTTCTTCGACTAAGAGCTCGATGGAAAGCTAATCTGTTCCTCTTTCAGATGGCATTAACATATTTTACGAAAAGTCGTAAGAAATAAAATTTTTTTGATCAAAACTAAAATATCCTCAAAATCAATGAAGAAGAAGTACCTTATCAGACGAAAATATGCCTTATCTAATAAGAGACATTTAAATTTTTTTAATTGCATAAATTGGCGGCATTTTATTCAGAATTAATAGTTTTTTACATAGACAAAAATTCGTTTAATTTTTTTCCATTAAATACAAGAATTATAGAAAAGTACTTTGCGAAAAGAATCGGCAGTAGGAAGGAATCGTGTTGACCACTGATTAGTTTTTTGCTAATAACTCTTTCATCCTTCGACCGACTTCTTCGACTAAGAGCTCGATTTAAAGCTTATCTGTTCCTCTTTCAGATGGCATTAACATATTTTACGAAAAGTCATAAGAAATAAAATTTTTTTTATCAAAACTAATATATCCTCGAAATCATTGAAGAAAATGTACCTTATCAGACGAAAATACGCCTTATCTAATAAGAGACATTTAAATTTATTTAATTCCATAAATGGGCGGCATTTTATTCAGAATAAATAGTTTTTTACATGGACAAAAAATTCGTTTAATTTTTTCCCATTAAATACTAGAATTATACAAAAGTACTTTGCGAAAAGAATCGGCAGTAGGACGGAATCGTGTTGACCACCGATTAGTTTTTTGCTAATAACTCTTGCATCCTTCGACCGACTTCTTCTTCTATGAGCTCGATGGAAAGCTTATCTGTTCCTCTTTCAGATGGCATTAACATATTTTATGAAAAGTCATAAGAAATATAATTTTTTTTATCAAAACTAATATATCCTCGAAATCATTGAAAAAGAAGTACCTTATCAGACGAAAATATGCCTTATCTAATAAGAGACATTTAAATATTTTTAATTGCATAAATGGGCGGCATTTTATTCAGAATGAATAATTTTTTACATGGACAAAAAATTCGTTTAATTTTTTCCCATTAAATACTAGAATTATAGAAAAGTACTTTGCGAAAAGAATCGGCAGTAGGACGGAAACGTGTTGACCACCGATTAGTTTTTTGCTAATAACTTTTGCATCCTTCGACCGACTTCTTCTACTAAGAGCTCGATGGAAAGCTTATCTGTTCCTCTTTCAGATGGCATTAACATATTTTACGAAAAGTCATAAGAAATAAAATTTTTTTTATCAAAACTAATATATCCTCGAAATCATTGATGAAAATGTATCTTATCATACGAAAATACGCCTTATCTAATAAGAGACATTTAAATTTATTTAATTACATAAATGGGCGGCATTTTCTTCAGAATTAATAGTTTTTTACATGGACCAAAAATTCGTTTAATTTTTTCCCATTAAATACTAGAATTATACAAAAGTACTTTGCGAAAAGAATCGGCAGTAGGACGGAAACGTGTTGACCACCGATAAGTTTTTTCCAAATAACTCTTGCATCCTTCGACTGACTTCTTCGACAAAAAGCTCGATGGAAAGCTTATCTGTTCCTCTTTCAAATGGCATGAACATATTTTATGAAAAGTCATAAGAATTAAATTTTTTTGATCAAAACTAAAATATCCTCGAAATCATTGAAGAAAATGTACCTTATCAGACGAAAATACGCCTTATCTAATAAGAGACGTTTTAATTTTTTTAATTGCATAAATGGGCGGCATTTTATTCAGAATTAATAGTTTTTTACATGTGCGAAAAATTCGTTTAAATTTTTCCCATTATATACTAGAATTATACAAAAGTACTTTGCGAAAAAAATCGGCAATAGGACGGAAACGTGTTGATCGCCGAATAGTTTTTTGATAATAACTCTTGCATCCTTCGACCGACTTCTCCGACTAAGAGCTCGATGGAAAGCTTATCTGTTCCTCTTTCAGATGGCATGAACATATTTTATAAAAATTCATAAAAATTAAATTTTTTTGATCAAAACTAAAATATCCTCGAAATCATTGAAGAAAATGTACCTTATCAGACGAAAATACGCCTTATCTAATAAGAGACATTTAAATTTATTTAATTACATAAATGGGCGGCATTTTATTCAGAATTAATAGTTTTTTACATGGACAAAAAATTCGTTTAATTTTTTCCCATTAAATACTAGAATTATACAAAAGTACTTTGCGAAAAGAATCGGCAGTAGGACGGAAACGTGTTGACCACCGATAAGTTTTTTGATAATAACTCTTGCATACTTCGACTGACTTCTTCGACTAAAAGCTCGATGGAAAGCTTATCTGTTCCTCTTTCAGATGGCATTAACATACTTTACGAAAAGTCATAAGCAATACAATTTTTTTTATCAAAACTAAAATATCCTCGAAATCATTGAAGAAAATGTACCTTATCAGACGAAAATACGCCTTATCTAATAAGAGACATTTAAATTTATTTAATTACATAAATGGGCGGCATTTTATTCAGAATCAATAGTTTTTTACATGGACAAAAAATTCGTTTAATTTTTTCCCATTAAATACTAGAATTATACAAAAGTACTTTGCGAAAAGAATCGGCAGTAGGACGAAATCGTGTTGACCACCGATCAGTGTTTTGATAATAACTCTTGCATCCTTCGACTGATTTCTTCGACTAAAAGCTCGATGGAAAGCTTAGCTGTTCCTCTTTCAGATGGCATGAACATATTTTATGAAAAGTCATAAGAATTAAATTTTTTTGATCGAAACTAAAATATCCTGGAAATCATTGAATAAGAAGTACCTTATCAGATGAAAATATGCCTTATGTAATAAGAGACATTTAAATTTTTTTAATCGCATAAATGGGTGGCATTTTATTCAGAATTAATAGTTTTTTACATGGACAAAAAATTCCTTTAATTTTTTCCCATTAAATACTAGAATTATAGAAAAGTACTTTGCGAAAAGAATCGGCAGTAGGACGGAAACGTGTTGACCATCGATTAGTTTTTTGGTGATAACTCTTGCATTCTTCGACCGACTTCTTCGACTAAGAGCTCGATGGAAAGCTAATCTGTTCCTCTTTCAGATGGCATTAACATATTTTACGAAAAGTCGTAAGAAATAAAATTTTTTTGATCAAAACTAAAATATCCTCAAAATCAATGAAGAAGAAGTACCTTATCAGACGAAAATATGCCTTATCTAATAAGAGACATTTAAATTTTTTTAATTGCATAAATTGGCGGCATTTTATTCAGAATTAATAGTTTTTTACATAGACAAAAATTCGTTTAATTTTTTTCCATTAAATACAAGAATTATAGAAAAGTACTTTGCGAAAAGAATCGGCAGTAGGAAGGAATCGTGTTGACCACTGATTAGTTTTTTGCTAATAACTCTTTCATCCTTCGACCGACTTCTTCGACTAAGAGCTCGATTTAAAGCTTATCTGTTCCTCTTTCAGATGGCATTAACATATTTTACGAAAAGTCATAAGAAATAAAATTTTTTTTATCAAAACTAATATATCCTCGAAATCATTGAAGAAAATGTACCTTATCAGACGAAAATACGCCTTATCTAATAAGAGACATTTAAATTTATTTAATTCCATAAATGGGCGGCATTTTATTCAGAATAAATAGTTTTTTACATGGACAAAAAATTCGTTTAATTTTTTCCCATTAAATACTAGAATTATACAAAAGTACTTTGCGAAAAGAATCGGCAGTAGGACGGAATCGTGTTGACCACCGATTAGTTTTTTGCTAATAACTCTTGCATCCTTCGACCGACTTCTTCTTCTATGAGCTCGATGGAAAGCTTATCTGTTCCTCTTTCAGATGGCATTAACATATTTTATGAAAAGTCATAAGAAATATAATTTTTTTTATCAAAACTAATATATCCTCGAAATCATTGAAAAAGAAGTACCTTATCAGACGAAAATATGCCTTATCTAATAAGAGACATTTAAATATTTTTAATTGCATAAATGGGCGGCATTTTATTCAGAATGAATAATTTTTTACATGGACAAAAAATTCGTTTAATTTTTTCCCATTAAATACTAGAATTATAGAAAAGTACTTTGCGAAAAGAATCGGCAGTAGGACGGAAACGTGTTGACCACCGATTAGTTTTTTGCTAATAACTTTTGCATCCTTCGACCGACTTCTTCTACTAAGAGCTCGATGGAAAGCTTATCTGTTCCTCTTTCAGATGGCATTAACATATTTTACGAAAAGTCATAAGAAATAAAATTTTTTTTATCAAAACTAATATATCCTCGAAATCATTGATGAAAATGTATCTTATCATACGAAAATACGCCTTATCTAATAAGAGACATTTAAATTTATTTAATTACATAAATGGGCGGCATTTTCTTCAGAATTAATAGTTTTTTACATGGACCAAAAATTCGTTTAATTTTTTCCCATTAAATACTAGAATTATACAAAAGTACTTTGCGAAAAGAATCGGCAGTAGGACGGAAACGTGTTGACCACCGATAAGTTTTTTCCAAATAACTCTTGCATCCTTCGACTGACTTCTTCGACAAAAAGCTCGATGGAAAGCTTATCTGTTCCTCTTTCAAATGGCATGAACATATTTTATGAAAAGTCATAAGAATTAAATTTTTTTGATCAAAACTAAAATATCCTCGAAATCATTGAAGAAAATGTACCTTATCAGACGAAAATACGCCTTATCTAATAAGAGACGTTTTAATTTTTTTAATTGCATAAATGGGCGGCATTTTATTCAGAATTAATAGTTTTTTACATGTGCGAAAAATTCGTTTAAATTTTACCCATTATATACTAGAATTATACAAAAGTACTTTGCGAAAAAAATCGGCAATAGGACGGAAACGTGTTGATCGCCGAATAGTTTTTTGATAATAACTCTTGCATCCTTCGACCGACTTCTCCGACTAAGAGCTCGATGGAAAGCTTATCTGTTCCTCTTTCAGATGGCATGAACATATTTTATAAAAATTCATAAA
Source organism: Phortica okadai (assembly GCA_034638295.1). NCBI lineage: Eukaryota > Metazoa > Arthropoda > Insecta > Diptera > Drosophilidae > Phortica > Phortica okadai. The sequence goes on from CM067852.1 coordinate 18,292,694, forward strand.
AATTAAATTTTTTTGATCAAAACTAAAATATCCTCGAAATCATTGAAGAAAATGTACCTTATCAGACGAAAATACGCCTTATCTAATAAGAGACATTTCAATTTATTTAATTACATAAATGGGCGGCATTTTATTCAGAATTAATAGTTTTTTACATGGACAAAAAATTCGTTTAATTTTTTCCCATTAAATACTAGAATTATACAAAAGTACTTTGCGAAAAGAATCGGCAGTAGGACGGAAACGTGTTGACCACCGATAAGTTTTTTGATAATAACTCTTGCATACTTCGACTGACTTCTTCGACTAAAAGCTCGATGGAAAGCTTATCTGTTCCTCTTTCAGATGGCATTAACATACTTTACGAAAAGTCATAAGCAATACAATTTTTTTTATCAAAACTAAAATATCCTCGAAATCATTGAAGAAAATGTACCTTATCAGACGAAAATACGCCTTATCTAATAAGAGACATTTAAATTTATTTAATTACATAAATGGGCGGCATTTTATTCAGAATCAATAGTTTTTTACATGGACAAAAAATTCGTTTAATTTTTTCCCATTAAATACTAGAATTATACAAAAGTACTTTGCGAAAAGAATCGGCAGTAGGACGAAATCGTGTTGACCACCGATCAGTGTTTTGATAATAACTCTTGCATCCTTCGACTGATTTCTTCGACTAAAAGCTCGATGGAAAGCTTAGCTGTTCCTCTTTCAGATGGCATGAACATATTTTATGAAAAGTCATAAGAATTAAATTTTTTTGATCGAAACTAAAATATCCTGGAAATCATTGAATAAGAAGTACCTTATCAGATGAAAATATGCCTTATGTAATAAGAAACATTTAAATTTTTTTAATTGCATAAATGGGCGGCATTTTATTCAGAATTAATAGTTTTTTACATGGACAATAATTCGTTTAATTTTTTCCCACTAAATACTAGAATTATAGAAAAGTACTTTGCGAAAAGAATCGGCAGTAGGACGGAAACGTGTTGATCACCGATTAGTTTTTTGATAATAACTCTTGCATCCTTCGACCGACTTCTTCGACTAACAGCTCGCTGGAAAACTTATCTGTTCCTCTTTCAGATGGCATTAACATATTTTACGTAAAGTCGTAAGAAATAAAATTTTTTTGATCAAAACTAAAATATCCTCAAAATCATTGAAGAAGAAGTACCTTATCAGACGAAAATATGCCTTATCTAATAAGAGACATTTAAATTTTTTTAATTGCATAAATGGGCGGCATTTTATTCAGAATTAATAGTTTTTTACATGGACAAAAAATTCGTTTAATTTTTTCCAATTAAATACTAGAATTATACAAAAGTACTTTGCGAAAAGAATCGGCAGTAGGACGGAAACGTGTTGACCACCGATTAGTTTTTTGCTTATAACTCTTGCATCCTTCGACCGACTTCTTCGACTAAGAGCTCGATGGAAAGCTTATCTGTTCCTCTTTCAGATGGCATTAACATATTTTACGAAAAGTCTTAAGAAATAAAATTTTTTTGATCAAAACTAAAATATCCTCGAAATCATTGAAGAAGAAGTACCTTATCAGACGAAAATATGCCTTATCTAATAAGAGACATTTAAATTTTTTTAATTGCATAAATGGGCGGCATTTTATTCAGAATTAATAGTTTTTTACATGGACAATAAATTCGTTTACCTTTTTTCCCATTAAATACTAGAATTATAGAAAAGTACTTTGCGAAAAGAATCGGCAGTAGGACGGAAACGTGTTGACCACCGATTAGTTTTTTGCTAATAACTCTTGCATCCTTCGACCGACTTCTTCGACTAAGAGCTCGAGGGATATCTTATCTGTTCCTCTTTCAGATGGCATTAAAAAATTTTACGAAAAGTCCTAAGAAATAAAATTTTTTTGATCAATACTGAAATATCCTCGAAATCATTGAAGAAGAAGTACCTTATCAGACGAAAATATGCCTTATCTAATAAGAGACATTTAAATTTTTTTAATTGCATAAATGGGCGACATTTTATTCAGAATTAATAGTTTTTTACATGGACAAAAAATTCGTTTAATTTTTCCCCATTAAATACTAGAATTATAGAAAAGTACTTTGCGAAAAGAATCGGCAGTAGGACGGAATCGTGTTGACCACCGATTAGTTTTTTGCTAATAACTCTTGCATCCTTCGACCGACTTCTTCGACTAAGAGCTCGATGGAAAGCTTATCTGTTCCTCTTTCAGATGGCATTAACATATTTTACGAATAGTCATAAAAAATATAATTTTTTTTTATCAAAACTAATATATCCTCGAAATCATTGAAGAAGAAGTACCTTATCAGACGAAAATATGCCTTATCTAATAAGAGAGATTTAAATATTTTTAATTGCATAAATGGGCGGCATTTTATTCAGAATTAATAGTTTTTTACATGGACAAAAAAGTCGTTTAATTTTTTCCCATTAAATACTAGAATTATAGAAAAGTACTTTGCGGAAAGAATCGGCTGTAGGGCGGAAACGTGTTGACCATCGATTAGTTTTTTGCTAATAACTCTTGCATCCTTCGACCGACTTCTTCGATTATGTGCTCGATGGAAAGCTTATCTGTTCCTCTTTCAGATGGCATGAACATATTTTATGAAAAGTCATAAGAATTAAATTTTTTTGATCAAAACTAAAATATCCTCGAAATCATTGAAGAAGAAGTACCTTATCAGACGAAAATATGCCTTATCTAATAAGAGACATTTAATTTTTTTTAATTGCATAAATGGGCGGCATTTTATTCAGAATTAATAGTTTTTTACATGTACGAAAAATTCGTTTAATTTTTTCCCACTAAATACTAGAATTATAGAAAAGTACTTTGCGAAATGAATCGGCTGTAGGGCGGAAACGTGTTGACCATCGATTAGTTTTTTGCTAATAACTCTTGCATCCTTCGACCGACTTCTTCGACTATGAGCTCGATGGAAAGCTTATCTGTTCCTCTTTCAGATGGCATGAACATATTTTATGAAAAGTCATAAGAATTAAATTTTTTTGATCAAAACTAAAATATCCTCGAAATCATTGAAGAAGAAGTACCTTATCAGACGAAAATATGCCTTATCTAATAAGAGACATTTAAATTTTTTTAATTGCATAAATGGGCGACATTTTATTCAGAATTAATAGTTTTTTACATGTACAAAAAATTCGTTTAATTTTTCCCCATTAAATACTAGAATTATAGAAAAGTACTTTGCGAAAAGAATCGGCAGTAAGACGGAATCGTGTTGACCACCGATTAGTTTTTTGCTAATAACTCTTGCATCCTTCGACCGACTTCTTCGACTATGAGCTCGATGGAAAGCTTATCTGTTCCTCTTTCAGATGGCATGAACATATTTTATGAAAAGTCATAAGAATTAAATTTTTTTGATCAAAACTAAAATATCCTCGAAATCATTGAAGAAGAAGTACCTTATCAGACGAAAATATGCCTTATCTAATAAGAGACATTTAAATTTTTTTAATTGCATAAATGGGTGGCATTTTATTCACAATTAATAGTTTTTTACATGTACAAAAAATTCGTTTAATTTTTTCCCACTAAATACTAGAATTATAGAAAAGTACTTTGCGAAATGAATCGGCTGTAGGGCGGAAACGTGTTGAACACCGATTTGATTTTTGCTTACACCTCTTGCATCCTTCGACCAACTTCTTCGACTATGAGCTCGATGGAAAGCTTATCTGTTCCTCTTTCAGATGGCATGAACATATTTTATGAAAAGTCATAAGAATTAAATTTTTTTGATCAAAACTAAAATATCCTCGAAATCATTGAAGAAGAAGTACCTTATCAGACGAAAATATGCCTTATCTAATAAGAGACATTTAAATATTTTAAATTGCATAAATGGGCGGCATTTTATTCAGAATTAATAGTTTTTTACATGGACAAAAAATTCGTTTAATTTTTTCCCATTAAATACTAGAATTATTGAAAAGTACTTTGCGGAAAGAATCGGCTGTAGGGCGGAAACGTGTTGACCATCGATTAGTTTTTTGCTAATAACTCTTGCATCCTTCGACCGACTTCTTCGACTATGAGCTCGATGGAAAGCTTATCTGTTCCTCTTTCAGATGGCATGAACATATTTTATGAAAAGTCATAAGAATTAAATTTTTTTGATCAAAACTAAAATATCCTCGAAATCATTGAAGAAGAAGTACCTTATCAGACGAAAATATGCCTTATCTAATAAGAGACATTTAAATTTTTTTAATTGCATAAATGGGTGGCATTTTATTCACAATTAATAGTTTTTTACATGTACAAAAAATTCGTTTAATTTTTTCCCACTAAATACTAGAATTATAGAAAAGTACTTTGCGAAAAGAATCGGCAGTAAGACGGAATCGTGTTGACCACCGATTAGTTTTTTGCTAATAACTCTTGCATCCTTCGACCGACTTCTTCGACTATGAGCTCGATGGAAAGCTTATCTGTTCCTCTTTCAGATGGCATGAACATATTTTATGAAAAGTCATAAGAATTAAATTTTTTTGATCAAAACTAAAATATCCTCGAAATCATTGAAGAAGAAGTACCTTATCAGACGAAAATATGCCTTATCTAATAAGAGACATTTAAATATTTTAAATTGCATAAATGGGCGGCATTTTATTCAGAATTAATAGTTTTTTACATGGACAAAAAATTCGTTTAATTTTTTCCCATTAAATACTAGAATTATTGAAAAGTACTTTGCGGAAAGAATCGGCTGTAGGGCGGAAACGTGTTGACCATCGATTAGTTTTTTGCTAATAACTCTTGCATCCTTCGACCGACTTCTTCGACTATGAGCTCGATGGAAAGCTTATCTGTTCCTCTTTCAGATGGCATGAACATATTTTATGAAAAGTCATAAGAATTAAATTTTTTTGATCAAAACTAAAATATCCTCGAAATCATTGAAGAAGAAGTACCTTATCAGACGAAAATATGCCTTATCTAATAAGAGACATTTAAATTTTTTTAATTGCATAAATGGGCGACATTTTATTCAGAATTAATAGTTTTTTACATGTACAAAAAATTCGTTTAATTTTTTCCCACTAAATACTAGAATTATAGAAAAGTACTTTGCGAAATGAATCGGCTGTAGGGCGGAAACGTGTTGACCATCGCTTAGTTTTTTGCTAATAACTCTTGCATCCTTCGACCGACTTCTTCGACTATGAGCTCGATGGAAAGCTTATCTGTTCCTCTTTCAGATGGCATTAACATATTTTACGAATAGTCATAAAAAATATAATTTTTTTTATCAAAACTAAAATATCCTCGAAATCATTGAAGAAGAAGTACCTTATCAGACGAAAATATGCCTTATCTAATAAGAGACATTTAATTTTTTTTAATTGCATAAATGGGCGGCATTTTATTCAGAATTAATAGTTTTTTACATGTACAAAAAATTCGTTTAATTTTTCCCCATTAAATACTAGAATTATAGAAAAGTACTTTGCGAAAAGAATCGGCAGTAAGACGGAATCGTGTTGACCACCGATTAGTTTTTTGCTAATAACTCTTGCATCCTTCGACCGACTTCTTCGATTATGTGCTCGATGGAAAGCTTATCTGTTCCTCTTTCAGATGGCATGAACATATTTTATGAAAAGTCATAAGAATTAAATTTTTTTGATCAAAACTAAAATATCCTCGAAATCATTGAAGAAGAAGTACCTTATCAGACGAAAATATGCCTTATCTAATAAGAGACATTTAATTTTTTTTAATTGCATAAATGGGCGGCATTTTATTCAGAATTAATAGTTTTTTACATGTACAAAAAATTCGTTTAATTTTTCCCCATTAAATACTAGAATTATAGAAAAGTACTTTGCGAAAAGAATCGGCAGTAAGACGGAATCGTGTTGACCACCGATTAGTTTTTTGCTAATAACTCTTGCATCCTTCGACCGACTTCTTCGACTATGAGCTCGATGGAAAGCTTATCTGTTCCTCTTTCAGATGGCATGAACATATTTTATGAAAAGTCATAAGAATTAAATTTTTTTGATCAAAACTAAAATATCCTCGAAATCATTGAAGAAGAAGTACCTTATCAGACGAAAATATGCCTTATCTAATAAGAGACATTTAAATTTTTTTAATTGCATAAATGGGCGACATTTTATTCAGAATTAATAGTTTTTTACATGTACAAAAAATTCGTTTAATTTTTTCCCACTAAATACTAGAATTATAGAAAAGTACTTTGCGAAATGAATCGGCTGTAGGGCGGAAACGTGTTGACCATCGATTAGTTTTTTGCTAATAACTCTTGCATCCTTCGACCGACTTCTTCGACTATGAGCTCGATGGAAAGCTTATCTGTTCCTCTTTCAGATGGCATTAACATATTTTACGAATAGTCATAAAAAATATAATTTTTTTTATCAAAACTAAAATAACCTCGAAATCATTGAAGAAGAAGTACCTTATCAGACGAAAATATGCCTTATCTAATAAGAGACATTTAATTTTTTTTAATTGCATAAATGGGCGGCATTTTATTCAGAATTAATAGTTTTTTACATGTACGAAAAATTCGTTTAATTTTTTCCCACTAAATACTAGAATTATAGAAAAGTACTTTGCGAAATGAATCGGCTGTAGGGCGGAAACGTGTTGACCATCGATTAGTTTTTTGCTAATAACTCTTGCATCCTTCGACCGACTTCTTCGACTATGAGCTCGATGGAAAGCTTATCTGTTCCTCTTTCAGATGGCATTAAAATATTTTACGAAAAGTCGTAAGAAATAAATTTTTTTTGATTAAAACTAAAATATCCTCGAAATCATTGAAGAAGAAGTACCTTATCAGACGAAAATATGCCTTACCTAATAAGAGACATTTAAATTTTTTTAATTGCATAAATGGGCGGGATTTTATTCAGAATTAATAGTTTTTTACATGGACAAAAAATTCGTTTAATTTTTTCCCATTAAATACTAGAATTATAGAAAAGTACTTTGCGAAAATAATCGGCTGTAGGACGGAAACGTGTTGACCATCGATTAGTTTTTTGCTAATAACTCTTGCATCCTTTGACCGACTTCTTCGACTATGAGCTCGATGGAAAGCTTATCTGTTCCTCTTTCAGATGGCATGAACATATTTTATGAAAAGTCATAAGAATTAAATTTTTTTGATCAAAACTTAAATATCCTCGAAATCATTGAAGAAGAAGTACCTTATCAGACGAAAATATGCCTTATCTAATAAGAGACATTTAAATTTTTTTAATTGCATAAATGGGCGACATTTTATTCAGAATTAATAGTTTTTTACATGTACAAAAAATTCGTTTAAGTTTTCCCCATTAAATACTAGAATTATAGAAAAGTACTTTGCGAAAAGAATCGGCAGTAGGACGGAATCGTTTTGACCACCGATTAGTTTTTTGCTAATAACTCTTGCATCCTTCGACCGACTTCTTCGACTAAGAGCTCGATGGAAAGCGTATCTGTTCCTCTTTCAGATGGCATTAACATATTTTACGAATAGTCATAAAAAATATAATTCTTTTTATCAAAACTAATATATCCTCGAAATCATTGAAGAAGAAGTACCTTATCAGACGAAAATATGGCTTATCTAATAAGAGCCATTGAAATTTATTTAATTACATAAATGGGCGGCATTTTATTCAGAATTAATAGTTTTTTAAATGGACAATAAATTCGTTTAATTTTTTCCCATTAAATACTAAAATTATAGAAAAGTACTTTGCGAAAACAATCGGCAGTAGGACGGAAACGTGTTGACTACCGGTTAGTTTTTTGCTAATAACTCTTGTATCCTTCGACCGACTTCTTCGACTAAGAGCTCGATGGAAAGCTTATCTGTTCCTCTTTCAGATGGCATTAACATATTTTACGAAAAGTCGTAAGAAATAAAATTTTTTTGATTAAAACTAAAATATCCTCGAAATCATTGAAGAAGAAGTACCTTATCAGACGAAAATATGCCGTATCTAATAAGAGAGATTTAAATATTTTTAATTGCATAAATGGGCGGCATTTTATTCAGAATTAATAGTTTTTTATATGGACAAAAAATTCGTTTAATTTTTTCCCATTAAATACTAGAATTATAGAAAAGTACTTTGCGGAAAGAATCGGCTGTAGGGCGGAAACGTGTTGACCATCGATTAGTTTTTTGCTAATAACTCTTGCATCCTTCGACCGACTTCTTCGATTATGTGCTCGATGGAAAGCTTATCTGTTCCTCTTTCAGATGGCATGAACATATTTTATGAAAAGTCATAAGAATTAAATTTTTTTGATCAAAACTAAAATATCCTCGAAATCATTGAAGAAGAAGTACCTTATCAGACGAAAATATGCCTTATCTAATAAGAGCCATTGAAATTTATTTAATTACATAAATGGGCGGCATTTTATTCAGAATTAATAGTTTTTTAAATGGACAATAAATTCGTTTAATTTTTTCCCATTAAATACTAAAATTATAGAAAAGTACTTTGCGAATACAATCGGCAGTAGGACGGAAACGTGTTGACTACCGATTAGTTTTTTGCTAATAACTCTTGTATCCTTCGACCGACTTCTTCGACTAAGAGCTCGATGGAAAGCTTATCTGTTCCTCTTTCAGATGGCATTAACATATTTTACGAAAAGTCGTAAGAAATAAAATTTTTTTGATTAAAACTAAAATATCCTCGAAATCATTGAAGAAGAAGTACCTTATCAGACGAAAATATGCCGTATCTAATAAGAGAGATTTAAATATTTTTAATTGCATAAATGGGCGGCATTTTATTCAGAATTAATAGTTTTTTATATGTATAAAAAATTCGTTTAATTTTTTCCCATTAAATACTAGAATTATAGAAAAGTACTTTGCGGAAAGAATCGGCTGTAGGGCGGAAACGTGTTGACCATCGATTAGTTTTTTGCTAATAACTCTTGCATCCTTCGACCGACTTCTTCGACTATGAGCTCGATGGAAAGCTTATCTGTTCCTCTTTCAGATGGCATGAACATATTTTATGAAAAGTCATAAGAATTAAATTTTTTTGATCAAAACTAAAATATCCTCGAAATCATTGAAGAAGAAGTACCTTATCAGAGGAAAATATGCCTTATCTAATAAGAGACATTTAAATTTTTTTAATTGCATAAATGGGCGACATTTTATTCAGAATTAATAGTTTTTTACATGTACAAAAAATTCGTTTAATTTTTCCCCATTAAATACTAGAATTATAGAAAAGTTTTTTGCAAAAAGAATCGGCAGTAGGACGGAATCGTGTTGACCACCGATTAGTTTTTTGCTAATAACTCTTGCATCCTTCGACCGACTTCTTCGACTAAGAGCTCGATAGAAAGCTTATCTGTTCCTCTTTCAGATGGCATTAACATATTTTACGAATAGTCATAAAAAATATAATTTTTTTTATCAAAACTAATATATCCTCGAAATCATTGAAGAAGAAGTACCTTATCAGACGAAAATATGCCTTATCTAATAAGAGACATTGAAATTTATTTAATAACATAAATGGGCGGCATTTTATTCAGAATTAATAGTTTTTTACATGGACAATAAATTCGTTTAATTTTTTCCTATTAAATACTAGAATTATAGAAAAGTACTTTGCGAAAACAATCGGAAGTAGGACGGAAACGTGTTGACTACCGATTAGTTTTTTGCTAATAACTCTTGTATCCTTCGACCGACTTCTTCGACTAAGAGCTCGATGGAATGCTTATCTGTTCTTCTTTCCGATGGCATTAACATATTTTACGAAAAGTCGTAAGAAATAAAATTTTTTTTTATCAAAACTAAAATATCCTCGAAATCATTGAAGAAGAAGTACCTTATCAGACGAAAATATGCCTTATCTAATAAGAGAGATTTAAATATTTTAAATTGCATAAATGGGCGGCATTTTATTCAGAATTAATAGTTTTTTACATGGACAAAAAATTCGTTTAATTTTTTCCCATTAAATACTAGAATTATAGAAAAGTACTTTGCGGAAAGAATCGGCTGTAGGGCGGAAACGTGTTGACCATCGATTAGTTTTTTGCAAATAACTCTTGCATCCTTCGACTGACTTCTTCGACAAAAAGCTCGATGGAAAGCTTATCTGTTCCTCTTTCAAATGGCATGAACATATTTTATGAAAAGTCATAAGAATTAAATTTTTTTGATCAAAACTAAAATATCCTCGAAATCATTGAAAAAGAAGTACCTGATCAGAAGAAAATATGCTTTTTCTAATAAGAGACGTTTTAATTTTTTTAATTGCATAAATGGGCGGCATTTTATTCAGAATTAATAGTTTTTTACATGTACGAAAAATTTGTTTAAATTTTTCCCATTATATACTAGAATTATACAAAAGTACTTTGCGAAAAAAATCGGCAATAGGACGGAAACGTGTTGATCGCCGAATAGTTTTTTGATAATAACTCTTGCATCCTTCGACCGACTTCTCCGACTAAGAGCTCGATGGAAAGCTTATCTGTTCCTCTTTCAGATGGCATGAACATATTTTATAAAAATTCATAAAAATTAAATTTTTTTGATCAAAACTAAAATATCCTCGAAATCATTGAAGAAAATGTACCTTATCAGACGAAAATACGCCTTATCTAATAAGAGACATTTAAATTTATTTAATTACATAAATGGGCGGCATTTTATTCAGAATTAATAGTTTTTTACATGGACAAAAAATTCGTTTAATTTTTTCCCATTAAATACTAGAATTATACAAAAGTACTTTGCGAAAAGAATCGGCAGTAGGACGGAAACGTGTTGACCACCGATAAGTTTTTTGATAATAACTCTTGCATACTTCGACTGACTTCTTCGACTAAAAGCTCGATGGAAAGCTTATCTGTTCCTCTTTCAGATGGCATTAACATACTTTACGAAAAGTCATAAGCAATACAATTTTTTTTATCAAAACTAAAATATCCTCGAAATCATTGAAGAAAATGTACCTTATCAGACGAAAATACGCCTTATCTAATAAGAGACATTTAAATTTATTTAATTACATAAATGGGCGGCATTTTATTCAGAATCAATAGTTTTTTACATGGACAAAAAATTCGTTTAATTTTTTCCCATTAAATACTAGAATTATACAAAAGTACTTTGCGAAAAGAATCGGCAGTAGGACGAAAACGTGTTGACCACCGATCAGTGTTTTGATAATAACTCTTGCATCCTTCGACTGATTTCTTCGACTAAAAGCTCGATGGAAAGCTTAGCTGTTCCTCTTTCAGATGGCATGAACATATTTTATGAAAAGTCATAAGAATTAAATTTTTTTGATCAAAACTAAATCATCCTGGAAATCATTGAATAAGAAGTACCTTATCAGATGAAAATATGCCTTATCTAATAAGAAACATTTAAATTTTTTTAATTGCATAAATGGGCGGCATTTTATTCAGAATTAATAGTTTTTTACATGGACAATAATTCGTTTAATTTTTTCCCACTAAATACTAGAATTATAGAAAAGTACTTTGCGAAAAGAATCGGCAGTAGGACGGAAACGTGTTGATCACCGATTAGTTTTTTGATAATAACTCTTGCATCCTTCGACCGACTTCTTCGACTAACAGCTCGATGGAAAACTTATCTGTTCCTCTTTCAGATGGCATTAACATATTTTACGTAAAGTCGTAAGAAATAAAATTTTTTTGATCAAAACTAAAATATCCTCAAAATCATTGAAGAAGAAGTACCTTATCAGACGAAAATATGCCTTATCTAATAAGAGACATTTAAATTTTTTTAATTGCATAAATGGGCGGCATTTTATTCAGAATTAATAGTTTTTTACATGGACAAAAAATTCGTTTAATTTTTTCCAATTAAATACTAGAATTATACAAAAGTACTTTGCGAAAAGAATCGGCAGTAGGACGGAAACGTGTTGACCACCGATTAGTTTTTTGCTTATAACTCTTGCATCCTTCGACCGACTTCTTCGACTAAGAGCTCGATGGAAAGCTTATCTGTTCCTCTTTCAGATGGCATGAACATATTTTATGAAAAGTCTTAAGAAATAAAATTTTTTTGATCAAAACTAAAATATCCTCGAAATCATTGAAGAAGAAGTACCTTATCAGACGAAAATATGCCTTATCTAATAAGAGACATTTCAATTTTTTTAATTGCATAAATGGGCGACATTTTATTCAGAATTAATAGTTTTTTACATGGACAAAAAATTCGTTTAATTTTTCCCCATTAAATACTAGAATTATAGAAAAGTACTTTGCGAAAAGAATCGGCAGTAGGACGGAATCGTGTTGACCACCGATTAGTTTTTTGCTAATAACTCTTGCATCCTTCGACCGACTTCTTCGACTAAGAGCTCGATGGAAAGCTTATCTGTCCCTCTTTCAGATGGCATTAACATATTTTACGAATAGTCATAAAAAATATAATTTTTTTTATCAAAACTAATATATCCTCGAAATCATTGAAGAAGAAGTACCTTATCAGACGAAAATATGCCTTATCTAATAAGAGAGATTTGAATATTTTTAATTGCATAAATGGGCGGCATTTTATTCCGAATTAATAGTTTTTTACATGTACAAAAAATTCGTTTAATTTTTTCCCATTAAATACTAGAATTATAGAAAAGAACTTTGCGGAAAGAATCGGCTGTAGGGCGGAAACGTGTTGACCATCGATTAGTTTTTTGCTAATAACTCTTGCATCCTTCGACCGACTTCTTCGATTATGTGCTCGATGGAAAGCTTATCTGTTCCTCTTTCAGATGGCATGAACATATTTTATGAAAAGTCATAAGAATTAAATTTTTTTGATCAAAACTAAAATATCCTCGAAATCATTGAAGAAGAAGTACCTTATCAGACGAAAATATGCCTTATCTAATAAGAGACATTTAATTTTTTTTAATTGCATAAATGGGCGGCATTTTATTCAGAATTAATAGTTTTTTACATGTACGAAAAATTCGTTTAATTTTTTCCCACTAAATACTAGAATTATAGAAAAGTACTTTGCGAAATGAATCGGCTGTAGGGCGGAAACGTGTTGACCATCGATTAGTTTTTTGCTAATAACTCTTGCATCCTTCGACCGACTTCTTCGACTATGAGCTCGATGGAAAGCTTATCTGTTCCTCTTTCAGATGGCATGAACATATTTTATGAAAAGTCATAAGAATTAAATTTTTTTGATCAAAACTAAAATATCCTCGAAATCATTGAAGAAGAAGTACCTTATCAGACGAAAATATGCCTTATCTAATAAGAGACATTTAAATTTTTTTAATTGCATAAATGGGCGACATTTTATTCCGAATTAATAGTTTTTTACATGTACAAAAAATTCGTTTAATTTTTCCCCATTAAATACTAGAATTATAGAAAAGTACTTTGCGAAAAGAATCGGCAGTAAGACGGAATCGTGTTGACCACCGATTAGTTTTTTGCTAATAACTCTTGCATCCTTCGACCGACTTCTTCGACTATGAGCTCGATGGAAAGCTTATCTGTTCCTCTTTCAGATGGCATGAACATATTTTATGAAAAGTCATAAGAATTAAATTTTTTTGATCAAAACTAAAATATCCTCGAAATCATTGAAGAAGAAGTACCTTATCAGACGAAAATATGCCTTATCTAATAAGAGACATTTAAATTTTTTTAATTGAATAAATGGGCGACATTTTATTCAGAATTAATAGTTTTTTACATGTACAAAAAATTCGTTTAATTTTTTCCCACTAAATACTAGAATTATAGAAAAGTACTTTGCGAAATGAATCGGCTGTAGGGCGGAAACGTGTTGACCATCGATTAGTTTTTTGCTAATAACTCTTGCATCCTTCGACCGACTTCTTCGACTATGAGCTCGATGGAAAGCTTATCTGTTCCTCTTTCAGATGGCATTAACATATTTTACGAATAGTCATAAAAAATATAATTTTTTTTATCAAAACTAATATATCCTCGAAATCATTGAAGAAGAAGTACCTTATCAGACGAAAATATGCCTTATCTAATAAGAGAGATTTAAATATTTTTAATTGCATAAATGGGCGGCATTTTATTCAGAATTAATAGTTTTTTACATGGACAAAAAAGTCGTTTAATTTTTTCCCATTAAATACTAGAATTATAGAAAAGTACTTTGCGGAAAGAATCGGCTGTAGGGCGGAAACGTGTTGACCATCGATTAGTTTTTTGCTAATAACTCTTGCATCCTTCGACCGACTTCTTCGAGTATGAGCTCGATGGAAAGCTTATCTGTTCCTCTTTCAGATGGCATTAAAATATTTTACGAAAAGTCGTAAGAAATAAATTTTTTTTGATTAAAACTAAAATATCCTCGAAATCATTGAAGAAGAAGTACCTTATCAGACGAAAATATGCCTTATCTAATAAGAGACATTTAAATTTTTTTAATTGCATAAATGGGCGGGATTTTATTCAGAATTAATAGTTTTTTACATGGACAATAAATTCGTTTAATTTTTTCCCATTAAATACTAGAATTATAGAAAAGTACTTTGCGAAAATAATCGGCTGTAGGACGGAAACGTGTTGACCATCGATTAGTTTTTTGCTAATAACTCTTGCATCCTTTGACCGACTTCTTCGACTAAGAGCTCGATGGAAAGCTTATCTGTTCCTCTTTCAGATGGCATGAACATATTTTATGAAAAGTCATAAGAATTAAATTTTTTTGATCAAAACTTAAATATCCTCGAAATCATTGAAGAAGAAGTACCTTATCAGACGAAAATATGCCTTATCTAATAAGAGCCATTGAAATTTATTTAATTACATAAATGGGCGGCATTTTATTCAGAATTAATAGTTTTTTAAATGGACAATAAATTCGTTTAATTTTTTCCCATTAAATACTAAAATTATAGAAAAGTACTTTGCGAAAACAATCGGCAGTAGGACGGAAACGTGTTGACCATCGATTAGTTTTTTGCTAATAAGTCTTGCATCCTTCGACCGACTTCTTCGATTATGTGCTCGATGGAAAGCTTATCTGTTCCTCTTTCAGATGGCATGAACATATTTTACGAATAGTCATAAAAAATATAATTCTTTTTATCAAAACTAATATATCCTCGAAATCATTGAAGAAGAAGTACCTTATCAGACGAAAATATGGCTTATCTAATTGAAATTTATTTAATTACATAAATGGGCGGCATTTTATTCAGAATTAATAGTTTTTTAAATGGACAATAAATTAGTTTAATTTTTTCCCATTTAATACTAGAATTATAGAAAAGTACTTTGCGGAAAGAATCGGCTGTAGGGCGGAAACGTGTTGACCATCGATTAGTTTTTTGCTAATAACTCTTGCATCCTTCGACCGACTTCTTCGACTATGAGCTCGATGGAAAGCTTATCTGTTCCTCTTTCAGATGGCATTAAAATATTTTACGAAAAGTCATAAAAAATATAATTTTTTTTATCAAAACTAATATATCCTCGAAATCATTGAAGAAGAAGTACCTTATCAGACGAAAATATGGCTTATCTAATAAGAGCCATTGAAATTTATTTAATTACATAAATGGGCGGCATTTTATTCAGAATTAATAGTTTTTTACATGTACAAAAAATTCGTTTAATTTTTTCCCACTAAATACTAGAATTATAGAAAAGTACTTTGCGAAATGAATCGGCTGTAGGGCGGAAACGTGTTGACCATCGATTAGTTTTTTGCTAATAACTCTTGCATCCTTCGACCGACTTCTTCGACTATGAGCTCGATGAAAAGCTTATCTGTTCCTCTTTCAGATGGCATTAACATATTTTACGAATAGTCATAAAAAATATAATTTTTTTTATCAAAACTAATATATCCTCGAAATCATTGAAGAAGAAGTACCTTATCAGACGAAAATATGCCTTATCTAATAAGAGAGATTTAAATATTTTTAATTGCATAAATGGGCGGCATTTTATTCAGAATTAATAGTTTTTTACATGGACAAAAAAGTCGTTTAATTTTTTCCCATTAAATACTAGAATTATAGAAAAGTACTTTGCGGAAAGAATCGGCTGTAGGGCGGAAACGTGTTGACCATCGATTAGTTTTTTGCTAATAACTCTTGCATCCTTCGACCGACTTCTTCGACTATGAGCTCGATGGAAAGCTTATCTGTTCCTCTTTCAGATGGCATTAAAATATTTTACGAAAAGTCGTAAGAAATAAATTTTTTTTGATTAAAACTAAAATATCCTCGAAATCATTGAAGAAGAAGTACCTTATCAGACGAAAATATGCCTTATCTAATAAGAGACATTTAAATTTTTTTAATTGCATAAATGGGCGGGATTTTATTCAGAATTAATAGTTTTTTACATGGACAATAAATTCGTTTAATTTTTTCCCATTAAATACTAGAATTATAGAAAAGTACTTTGCGAAAATAATCGGCTGTAGGACGGAAACGTGTTGACCATCGATTAGTTTTTTGCTAATAACTCTTGCATCCTTTGACCGACTTCTTCGACTAAGAGCTCGATGGAAAGCTTATCTGTTCCTCTTTCAGATGGCATGAACATATTTTATGAAAAGTCATAAGAATTAAATTTTTTTGATCAAAACTTAAATATCCTCGAAATCATTGAAGAAGAAGTACCTTATCAGACGAAAATATGCCTTATCTAATAAGAGCCATTGAAATTTATTTAATTACATAAATGGGCGGCATTTTATTCAGAATTAATAGTTTTTTAAATGGACAATAAATTCGTTTAATTTTTTCCCATTAAATACTAAAATTATAGAAAAGTACTTTGCGAAAACAATCGGCAGTAGGACGGAAACGTGTTGACCATCGATTAGTTTTTTGCTAATAACTCTTGCATCCTTCGACCGACTTCTTCGATTATGTGCTCGATGGAAAGCTTATCTGTTCCTCTTTCAGATGGCATGAACATATTTTACGAATAGTCATAAAAAATATAATTCTTTTTATCAAAACTAATATATCCTCGAAATCATTGAAGAAGAAGTACCTTATCAGACGAAAATATGGCTTATCTAATAAGAGCCATTGAAATTTATTTAATTACATAAATGGGCGGCATTTTATTCAGAATTAATAGTGTTTTAAATGGACAATAAATTAGTTTAATTTTTTCCCATTTAATACTAGAATTATAGAAAAGTACTTTGCGGAATGAATCGGCTGTAGGGCGGAAACGTGTTGACCATCGATTAGTTTTTTGCTAATAACTCTTGCATCCTTCGACCGACTTCTTCGACTATGAGCTCGATGGAAAGCTTATCTGTTCCTCTTTCAGATGGCATGAACATATTTTATGAAAAGTCATAAGAATTAAATTTTTTTGATCAAAACTAAAATATCCTCGAAATCATTGAAGAAGAAGTACCTTATCAGACGAAAATATGCCTTATCTAATAAGAGACATTTAAATTTTTTTAATTGCATAAATGGGCGACATTTTATTCCGAATTAATAGTTTTTTACATGTACAAAAAATTCGTTTAATTTTTCCCCATTAAATACTAGAATTATAGAAAAGTACTTTGCGAAAAGAATCGGCAGTAAGACGGAATCGTGTTGACCACCGATTAGTTTTTTGCTAATAACTCTTGCATCCTTCGACCGACTTCTTCGACTATGAGCTCGATGGAAAGCTTATCTGTTCCTCTTTCAGATGGCATGAACATATTTTATGAAAAGTCATAAGAATTAAATTTTTTTGATCAAAACTAAAATATCCTCGAAATCATTGAAGAAGAAGTACCTTATCAGACGAAAATATGCCTTATCTAATAAGAGACATTTAAATTTTTTTAATTGCATAAATGGGCGACATTTTATTCAGAATTAATAGTTTTTTACATGTACAAAAAATTCGTTTAATTTTTTCCCACTAAATACTAGAATTATAGAAAAGTACTTTGCGAAATGAATCGGCTGTAGGGCGGAAACGTGTTGACCATCGATTAGTTTTTTGCTAATAACTCTTGCATCCTTCGACCGACTTCTTCGACTATGAGCTCGATGGAAAGCTTATCTGTTCCTCTTTCAGATGGCATGAACATATTTTATGAAAAGTCATAAGAATTAAATTTTTTTGATCAAAACTAAAATATCCTCGAAATCATTGAAGAAGAAGTACCTTATCAGACGAAAATATGCCTTATCTAATAAGAGACATTTAAATTTTTTTAATTGCATAAATGGGCGACATTTTATTCAGAATTAATAGTTTTTTACATGTACAAAAAATTCGTTTAATTTTTTCCCACTAAATACTAGAATTATAGAAAAGTACTTTGCGAAATGAATCGGCTGTAGGGCGGAAACGTGTTGACCATCGATTAGTTTTTTGCTAATAACTCTTGCATCCTTCGACCGACTTCTTCGACTATGAGCTCGATGGAAAGCTTATCTGTTCCTCTTTCAGATGGCATTAACATATTTTACGAATAGTCATAAAAAATATAATTTTTTTTATCAAAACTAATATATCCTCGAAATCATTGAAGAAGAAGTACCTTATCAGACGAAAATATGCCTTATCTAATAAGAGAGATTTAAATATTTTTAATTGCATAAATGGGCGGCATTTTATTCAGAATTAATAGTTTTTTACATGGACAAAAAAGTCGTTTAATTTTTTCCCATTAAATACTAGAATTATAGAAAAGTACTTTGCGGAAAGAATCGGCTGTAGGGCGGAAACGTGTTGACCATCGATTAGTTTTTTGCTAATAACTCTTGCATCCTTCGACCGACTTCTTCGACTATGAGCTCGATGGAAAGCTTATCTGTTCCTCTTTCAGATGGCATTAAAATATTTTACGAAAAGTCGTAAGAAATAAATTTTTTTTGATTAAAACTAAAATATCCTCGAAATCATTGAAGAAGAAGTACCTTATCAGACGAAAATATGCCTTATCTAATAAGAGACATTTAAATTTTTTTAATTGCATAAATGGGCGGGATTTTATTCAGAATTAATAGTTTTTTACATGGACAATAAATTCGTTTAATTTTTTCCCATTAAATACTAGAATTATAGAAAAGTACTTTGCGAAAATAATCGGCTGTAGGACGGAAACGTGTTGACCATCGATTAGTTTTTTGCTAATAACTCTTGCATCCTTTGACCGACTTCTTCGACTAAGAGCTCGATGGAAAGCTTATCTGTTCCTCTTTCAGATGGCATGAACATATTTTATGAAAAGTCATAAGAATTAAATTTTTTTGATCAAAACTTAAATATCCTCGAAATCATTGAAGAAGAAGTACCTTATCAGACGAAAATATGCCTTATCTAATAAGAGCCATTGAAATTTATTTAATTACATAAATGGGCGGCATTTTATTCAGAATTAATAGTTTTTTAAATGGACAATAAATTCGTTTAATTTTTTCGAATTAAATACTAAAATTATAGAAAAGTACTTTGCGAAAACAATCGGCAGTAGGACGAAAACGTGTTGACCATCGATTAGTTTTTTGCTAATAACTCTTGCATCCTTCGACCGACTTCTTCGATTATGTGCTCGATGGAAAGCTTATCTGTTCCTCTTTCAGATGGCATGAACATATTTTACGAATAGTCATAAAAAATATAATTCTTTTTATCAAAACTAATATATCCTCGAAATCATTGAAGAAGAAGTACCTTATCAGACGAAAATATGGCTTATCTAATAAGAGCCATTGAAATTTATTTAATTACATAAATGGGCGGCATTTTATTCAGAATTAATAGTTTTTTAAATGGACAATAAATTAGTTTAATTTTTTCCCATTTAATACTAGAATTATAGAAAAGTACTTTGCGGAAAGAATCGGCTGTAGGGCGGAAACGTGTTGACCATCGATTAGTTTTTTGCTAATAACTCTTGCATCCTTCGACCGACTTCTTCGATTATGTGCTCGATGGAAAGCTTATCTGTTCCTCTTTCAGATGGCATGAACATATTTTATGAAAAGTCATAAGAATTAAATTTTTTTGATCAAAACTAAAATATCCTCGAAATCATTGAAGAAGAAGTACCTTATCAGACGAAAATATGCCTTATGTAATAAGAGACATTGAAATTTATTTAATAACATAAATGGGCGGCATTTTATTCAGAATTAATAGTTTTTTACATGGACAATAAATTCGTTTAATTTTTTCCCATTAAATACTAGAATTATAGAAAAGTACTTTGCGAAAACAATCGGAAGTAGGACGGAAACGTGTTGACTACCGATTAGTTTTTTGCTAATAACTCTTGTATCCTTCGACCGACTTCTTCGACTAAGAGCTCGATGGAAAGCTTATCTGTTCCTCTTTCAGATGGCATTAACATTCTTTACGAAAAGTCGTAAGAAATAAAATTTTTTTGATCAAAACTAAAATATCCTCGAAATCATTGAAGAAGAAGTACCTTATCAGACGAAAATATGCCTTATCTAATAAGAGAGATTTAAATATTTTAAATTGCATAAATGGGCGGCATTTTATTCAGAATTAATAGTTTTTTACATGGACAAAAAATTCGTTTAATTTTTTCCCATTAAATACTAGAATTATTGAAAAGTACTTTGCGGAAAGAATCGGCTGTAGGGCGGAAACGTGTTGACCATCGATTAGTTTTTTGCTAATAACTCTTGCATCCTTCGACCGACTTCTTCGACTATGAGCTCGATGGAAAGCTTATCTGTTCCTCTTTCAGATGGCATGAACATATTTTATGAAAAGTCATAAGAATTAAATTTTTTTGATCAAAACTAAAATATCCTCGAAATCATTGAAGAAGAAGTACCTTATCAGACGAAAATATGCCTTATCTAATAAGAGACATTTAATTTTTTTTTAATTGCATAAATGGGCGGCATTTTATTCAGAATTAATAGTTTTTTACATGTACGAAAAATTCGTTTAATTTTTTCCCACTAAATACTAGAATTATAGAAAAGTACTTTGCGAAAAGAATCGGCAGTAGGACGGAAACGTGTTGATCACCGATTAGTTTTTTGCTAATAACTCTTGCATCCTTCGACCGACATTTGCGACTAAGAGCTCAATGGAAAGCTTATCTGTTCCTCTTTCAGATGGCATGAAAATATTTTATGAAAAGTCATAAGAATTAAATTTTTTTGATCAAAACTAAAATATCCTCGAAATCATTGAAGAAGAAGTACCTTATCAGACGAAAATATGCGTTATCTAATAAGAGACATTTAAATTTTTTTAATTGCATAAATGGGCGGCATTTTATTCAGAATTAATAGTTTTTTACATGTACAAAAAATTCGTTTAATTTTTTCCCACTAAATACTAGAATTATAGAAAAGTACTTTGCGAAAAGAATCGGCAGTAGGACGGAAACGTGTTGATCACCGATTAGTTTTTTGATAATAACTCTTGCATCCTTCGACCGACTTCTTAGACTAAGAGCTCAATGGAAAGCTTATCTGTTCCTCTTTCAGATGGCATGAAAATATTTTATGAAAAGTCATAAGAATTAAATTTTTTTGATCAAAACTAAAATATCCTCGAAATCATTGAAGAAGAAGTACCTTATCAGACGAAAATATGCGTTATCTAATAAGAGACATTTACATTTTTTTAATTGCATAAATGGGCGGCATTTTATTCAGAATTAATAGTTTTTTACATGTACAAAAAATTCGTTTAATTGTTCCCCATTAAATACTAGAATTATAGAAAAGTACTTTGCGAAAAAAATCGGCTGTAGGGCTGAAACGTGTTGACCATCGATTAGTTTTTTGCTAATAACTCTTGCATCCTTCGACCGACTTCTTCGACTAAGAGCTCGATGGAAAGCTTATCTGATCCTCTTTCGGATGGCATTAACATATTTTACGAATAGTCATAAAAAATATAATTTTTTTTATCAAAACTAATATATCCTCGAAATAATTGAAGAAGAAGTACCTTATCAGACGAAAATATGCCTTATCTAATAAGAGACATTGAAATTTATTTAATTACATAAATGGGCGGCATTTTATTCAGAATTAATAGTTTTTTACATGGACAATAAATTCGTTTAATTTTTTCCCATTAAATACTAGAATTATACAAAAGTACTTTGCGAAAAGAATCGGCAGTAGGACAGAAACGTGTTGACCACCGATTAGTTTTTTGCTAATAACTCTTGCATCCTTCGACCGACTTCTTCGACTAAAGGCTCGATGGAAAGCTTATCTGTTCCTCTTTCAGATGGCATTAACATATTTTACGAATAGTCATAAGTAATATAATTTTTTTTATCAAAACTAATATATCCTCGAAATCATTGAAGAAGAAGTACCTTATAAGACGAAAATATGCCTTATCTAATAAGAGACATTTAATTTTTTTTAATTGCATAAATGGGCGGCATTTTATTCAGAATTAATAGTTTTTTACATGGACAAAAAATTCGTTTAATTGTTCCCCATTAAATACTAGAATTATAGAAAAGTACTTTGCGAAAATAATCGGCTGTAGGACGGAAACGTGTTGACCATCGATTAGTTTTTTGCTAATAACTCTTGCATCCTTCGACCGACTTCTTCGACTAAGAGCTCGATGGAAAGCTTATCTGTTCCTCTTTCAGATGGCATTAACATATTTTACGAATAGTCATAAGAAAAATAATTTTTTTTATCAAAACTAATATATCCTCGAAATCATTGAAGAAGAAGTACCTTATAAGACGAAAATATGCCTTATCTAATAAGAGACATTTAAATTTATTTAATTACATAAATGGGCGGCATTTTATTCAGAATTAATAGTTTTTTACATGTACGAAAAATTCGTTTAATTTTTTCCCACTAAATACTATAATTATAGAAAAGTACTTTGCGAAAAGAATCGGCAGTAGGGCGGAAACGTGTTGACCATCGATTAGTTTTTTGCTAATAACTTTTGCATCCTTCGACCGACTTCTTCGACTAAGAGCTAGATGGAAAACTTATCTGTCCCTCTTTCAGATGGCATTAACACATTTTACGAAAAGTCGTAAGAATTAAATTTTTTTGATCAAAACTAAAATATCCTCGAAATCATTGAAGAAGAAGTACCTTATCAGACGAAAATATGCCTTATCTAATAAGAGACATTTAAATTTTTTTAATTGCATAAATGGGCGACATTTTATTCAGAATTAATAGTTTTTTACATGTACAAAAAATTCGTTTAATTTTTCCCCATTAAATACTAGAATTATAGAAAAGTACTTTGCGAAAAGAATCGGCAGTAGGACGGAATCGTGTTGACCACTGATTAGTTTTTTGCTAATAACTCTTGCATCCTTCGACCGACTTCTTCGACTAAGAGCTCGATGGAAAGCTTATCTGTTCCTCTTTCAGATGGCATTAACATATTTTACGAATAGTCATAAAAAATATAATTTTTTTTATCAAAACTAATATATCCTCGAAATCATTGAAGAAGAAGTACCTTATCAGACGAAAATATGCCTTATCTAATAAGAGACATTGAAATTTATTTAATTACATACATGGGCGGCATTTTATTCAGAATTAATAGTTTTTTACATGGACAATAAATTCGTTTAATTTTTTCCCATTAAATACTAGAATTATACAAAAGTACTTTGCGAAAACAATCGGCAGTAGGACGGAAACGTGTTGACCACCGATTAGTTTTTTGCTAATAACTCTTGTATCCTTCGACCGACTTCTTCGACTAAGAGCTCGATGGAAAGCTTATCTGTTCCTCTTTCAGATGGCAATAACATATTTTACGAAAAGTCGTAAGAAATAAAATTTTTTTGATCAAAACTAAAATATCCTCGAAATCATTGAAGAAGAAGTACCTTATCAGACGAAAATATGCCTTATCTAATAAGAGAGATTTAAATATTTTTAATTGCATAAATGGGCGACATTTTATTCAGAATTAATAGTTTTTTACATGGACAAAAAATTCGTTTAATTTTTTCCCATTAAATACTAGAATTATAGAAAAGTACTTTGCGGAAAGAATCGGCAGTAGGGCGGAAACGTGTTGACCATCGATTAGTTTTTTGCTAATAACTCTTGCATCCTTCGACCGACTTCTTCGACTATGAGCTCGATGGAAAGCTTATCTGTTCCTCTTTCAGATGGCATGAACATATTTCATGAAAAGTCATAAGAATTAAATTTTTTTGATCAAAACTAAAATATCCTCGAAATCATTGAAGAAGAAGTACCTTATCAGACGAAAATATGCCTTATCTAATAAGAGACATTTAATTTTTTTTAATTGCATAAATGGGCGACATTTTATTCAGAATTAATAGTTTTTTACATGTACAAAAAATTCGTTTAGTTGTTCGCCATTAAATACTAGAATTATAGAAAAGTACTTTGCGAAAATAATCGGCTGTAGGACGGAAACGTGTTGACCATCGATTAGTTTTTTGCTAATAACTCTTGCATCCTTCGACCGACTTCTTCGACTATGAGCTCGATGGAAAGCTTATCTGTTCCTCTTTCAGATGGCATTAACATATTTTACGAATAGTCATAAGAAATATAATTTTTTTTATCAAAACTAATATATCCTCGAAATCATTGAAGAAGAAGTACCTTATAAGACGAAAATATGCCTTATCTAATAAGAGACATTTAAATTTATTTAATTACATAAATGGGCGGCATTTTATTCAGAATTAATAGTTTTTTACATGTACGAAAAATTCGTTTAATTTTTTCCCACTAAATACTAGAATTATAGAAAAGTACTTTGCGAAAAGAATCGGCAGTAGGACGGAATCGTGTTGACCACCGATTAGTTTTTTGCTAATAACTCTTGCATCCTTCGACCGACTTCTTCGACTAAGAGCTCGATGGAAAGCTTATCTGTTCCTCTTTCAGATGGCATTAACATATTTTACGAAAAGTCGTAAGAAATAAATTTTTTTTGATTAAAACTAAAATATCCTCGAAATCATTGAAAAAGAAGTACCTTATCAGACGAAAATATGCCTTATCTAATAAGAGACATTTAAATTTTTTTAATTGCATAAATGGGCGACATTTTATTCAGAATTAATAGTTTTTTACATGTACAAAAAATTCGTTTAATTTTTCCCACTAAATACTAGAATTATAGAAAAGTACTTTGCGAAAAGAATCGGCAGTAGGACGGAAACGTGTTGACCATCGATTAGTTTTTTGCTAATAACTCTTGCATCCTTCGACCGACTTCTTCAAATAAGAGCTCGATGGAAAGCTTATCTGTTCCTCTTTCAGATGGCATGAACATATTTTACGAAAAGTCGTAAGAAATAAATTTTTATACTTTTCACTTATGTGAAATAGTATATTAACTTTGTCACGGAGTTTGTAACAGATCGAAATATTAATTTCCGACTATATAAAGTATATATATTCTTGATCAGGACGACAAGACGAGTTGATTTAGCCATGTCCGTCTGTCCATCTGTCGGTCTGTCTGTCTGTCTGTATGTATGCAAACTAGTCCCTCAGTTTTGATGCTATCGAGCTGAAACTTTGCACAGAGTCTTAGAATTTATTACGATGAATCATTCGTCGGAACCAGCATGATCGGATTATTGGAACAGGTAGCTCCCATACGAAAAGAAGAAGAAAAGTGAACAAAACTTGAATCGTTGTATGGAAAACTTTTTTGTTTTGTACAATAGAGTGCTGAAATTTTAAACATAGTTGTTTTACATGGTCCGACTACATGCCTGAAAGTTTCATTGAGATTGGACATCTGGAACTGGTAGCTCCCATACAAAATGAAGAAGAGGAAGAGAAGGAATATTCACGTCGTTGTATGGAAAACTTTTTTGTTTCTTAACCAATTGACTTGAAATTTTAAAGTTATGTTCTTAGGGAGGAATGAAATCTATTTTGATCAAATGTGGGCGTAACCACGCGTAGCCACGCCCACTTATAGCGAAAATTTACCCGTTGTATGGAAAACTTTTTTGTTTTTTAACCAATTGACTTGAAACTTTACAGTTATGTTCTTAGGGAGGAATGAAAACTATTTTGACCAAAAGTGGGCGTAGCCAGGCGTAGCCACGCCCACTTATAGCGAAAATTGACCCGTTGTATGGAAAACTTTTTTGTTTCTTAACCAATTGACTTGAAACTTTGCAGTTATGCTCTTAGGGAGGAATGAAAACTATTTTGATCAAAAGTGGGCGTGGCCACGCCCACTTATAGCTTATCTTGACCCTTTGTATGGAAAACTTTTTTGTTTTTCAATCAATTGACTTGAAACTTTACAGTTATGTTCTTAGGGAGGAATGAAAACTATTTTAACCAAAAGTGGGCGTAGCCAGGCGTAGCCACGCCTACTTATAGCGAAAATTGACCCGTCGTATGGAAAACTTTTTTGTTTTTTAACCAATTGACTTGAAACTTTGCAGTTATGCTCTTAGGGAGGAACGAAAACTATTTTTACCAAAAGTGGGCGTAGCCAGGCGTAGCCACGCCCACTTATAGCGAAAATTGACCCGTTGTATGGAAAACTTTTTTGTTTCTTAACCAATTGACTTGAAACTTTGCAGTTATGTTCTTAGGGAGGAATGAAAACTATTTTGACGAAAAGTGGGCGAAGCCACGCCCTTTTATAGCGAAAATTGACCCTTTGTATGGAAAACTTTTTTGTTTTTTAACCAATTGACTTAAAACTTTACAGTTATGTTCCTAGAGAGGAATGAAAACTATTTTGACCAAAAGTGGGCGTAGCCACGCCTACTCATAGCAAAAATTGACCCGTTGTATGGAAAACTTTTTTGTTTTTTAACCAATTGACTTGAAACTTTGCAGTTATGCTCTTAGGGAGGAATGAAAACTATTTTGTAGCGAAGATTGACCCTTTGTATGGAAAACTTTTTTGTTTTTTAACCAATTGACTTGAAACTTTACAGTTATGTTCTTAGGGAGGAATAAAAACTATTTTGACCAAATGTGGGCATGGCTACGCCCACTTATCGCAAAACTTGAACCGTTGTATGGAAAAATTTTTTGTTTTTTAACGAATTGACTTGAAACATTACAGATATGTTGTTAGGGATGCATGAAAACTATTCATTTAGTTTTTTTATAGTGACACAAAGTGAAAAGTATTATAGCTTCAGCCTTGCTGAAGATAGCGTCCTTACTGGTTTTTGATTAAAACTAAAATATCCTCGAAATCATTGAAGAGGAAGTACCTTATCAGACGAAAATATGCCTTATCTAATAAGAGACATTTACATTTTTTTAATTGCATAAATGGGCGACATTTTATTCAGAATTAATAGTTTTTTACATGTACAAAAAATTCGTTTAATTTTTCCCCATTAAATACTAGAATTATAGAAAAGTACTTTGCGAAAAGAATCGGCAGAAGGACGGAATCGTGTTGACCACCGATTAGTTTTTTTTTAAAAACGTTTTCATCCTTCGACCGACTTCTTCGACTAAGAGCTCGATGAAAAGCTTATCTGTTCCTCTTTCAGATGGCATTAACATATTTTACGAAAAGTCGTAAGAAATAAATTTTTTTTGATTAAAACTAAAATATCCTCGAAATCATTGAAGAAGAAGTACCTTATCAGACGAAAATATGCCTTATCTAATAAGAGACATTTAAATTTTTTTAATTGCATAAATGGGCGGCATTTTATTCAGAATTAATAGTTTTTTACATGGACAAAAAATTCGTTTAATTTTTTCCCATTAAATACTAGAATTATAGAAAAGTACTTTGCGAAAACAATCGGCAGTAGGACGGAAACGTGTTGACCACCGATTAGTTTTTTGCTAATAACTCTTGTATCCTTCGACCGACTTCTTCGACTAAGAGCTCGATGGAAAGCTTATCTGTTCCTCTTTCAGATGGCATTAACATATTTTACGAAAAGTCGTAAGAAATAAAATTTTTTTGATCAAAACTAAAATATCCTCGAAATCATTGAAGAAGAAGTACCTTATCAGACGAAAATATGCCTTATCTAATAAGAGAGATTTAAATATTTTTAATTGCATAAATGGGCGACATTTTATGCAGAATTAATAGTTTTTTACATGGACAAAAAATTCGTTTAATTTTTTCCCATTAAATACTAGAATTATAGAAAAGTACTTTGCGGAAAGAATCGGCTGTAGGGCGGAAACGTGTTGACCATCGATTAGTTTTTTGCTAATAACTCTTGCATCCTTCGACCGACTTCTTCGACTATGAGCTCGATGGAAAGCTTATCTGTTCCTCTTTCAGATGGCATGAACATATTTTATGAAAAGTCATAAGAATTAAATTTTTTTGATCAAAACTAAAGTATCCTCGAAATCATTGAAGAAGAAGTACCTTATCAGACGAAAATATGCCTTATCTAATAAGAGACATTTAATTTTTTTTTAATTGCATATATGGGCGACATTTTATTCAGAATTAATAGTTTTTTACATGTACAAAAAATTCGTTTAATTGTTCCCCATTAAATACTAGAATTATAGAAAAGTACTTTGCGAAAATAATCGGCTGTAGGACGGAAACGTGTTGACCATCGATTAGTTTTTTGCTAATAACTCTTGCATCCTTCGACCGACTTCTTCGACTATGAGCTCGATGGAAAGCTATCTGTTCCTCTTTCAGATGGCATTAACATATTTTACGAATAGTCATAAGAAATATAATTTTTTTTATCAAAACTAATATATCCTCGAAATCATTGAAGAAGAACTACCTTATAAGACGAAAATATGCCTTATCTAATAAGAGACATTTAAATTTATTTAATTACATAAATGGGCGGCATTTTATTCAGAATTAATAGTTTTTTACATGGACAATAAATTCGTTTAATTTTTTCCCATTAAATACTAGAATTATACAAAAGTACTTTGCGAAAACAATCGGCAGTAGGACGGAAACGTGTTGACCACCAATTAGTTTTTTGCTAATAACTCTTGCATCCTTCGACCGACTTCTTCGACTAAGAGCTCGATGGAAAGCTTATCTGTTCCTCTTTCAGATGGCATTAACATATTTTACGAATAGTCATAAGAAATATAATTTTTTTTATCAAAACTAATATATCCTCGAAATCATTGAAGAAGAAGTACCTTATAAGACGAAAATATGCCTTATCTAATAAGAGACATTTAAATTTATTTAACTACATAAATGGGCGGCATTTTATTCAGAATTAATAGTTTTTTACATGTACGAAAAATTCGTTTAAATTTTTCCCACTAAATACTAGAATTATAGAAAAGTACTTTGCGAAAAGAATCGGCACTAGGACGGAAACGTGTTGACCACCAATTAGTTTTTTGCTAATAACTCTTGCATCCTTCGACCGACTTCTTCGACTAAGAGCTCGATGGAAAGCTTATCTGTTCCTCTTTCAGATGGCATTAACATATTTTACGAAAAGTCGTAAGAAATAAAATTTTTTTGATTAAAACTAAAATATCCTCGAAATCATTGAAGAAGAAGTACCTTATCAGACGAAAATATGCCTTATCTAATAAGAGACATTTAAATTTTTTTAATTGCATAAATGGGCGGCATTTTATTCAGAATTAATAGTTTTTTACATGGACAATAAATTCGTTTAATTTTTTTCCATTAAATACTAGAATTATAGAAAAATACTTTGCGAAAAGAATCGGCAGTAGGACGGAAACGTGTTGACCACCAATTAGTTTTTTGCTAATAACTCTTGCATCCTTCGACCGACTTCTTCGACTAAGAGCTCGATGGAAAGCTTATCTGTTCCTCTTTCAGATGGCATTAACATATTTTACGAAAAGTCGTAAGAAATAAAATTTTTTTGATCAAATCTAAAATATCCTCGAAATCATTGAAGAAGAAGTACCTTATCAGACGAAAATATGCCTTATCTAATAAGAGACATTTAAATTTTTTTAATTGCATAAATGGGCGACATTTTATTCAGAATTAATAGTTTTTTACATGTACAAAAAATTCGTTTAAGTTTTCCCCATTAAATACTAGAATTATAGAAAAGTACTTTGCGAAAAGAATCGGCCGTAGGGCGGAAACGTGTTGACCATCGATTAGTTTTTTGCTTATAACTCTTGCATCCTTCGACCGACTTCTTCGACTAAGAGCTCGATGGAAAGCTTATCTGATCCTCTTTCGGATGGCATTAACATATTTTACGAATAGTCATAAAAAATATAATTTTTTTTATCAAAACTAATATATCCTCGAAATCATTGAAGAAGAAGTACCTTATCAGACGAAAATATGCGTTATCTAATAAGAGACATTGAAATTTATTTAATTACATAAATGGGCGGCATTTTATTCCGAATTAATAGTTTTTTTACATGGACAATAAATTCGTTTAATTTTTTCCCATTAAATACTAGAATTATTGAAAAGTACTTTGCGAAAAGAATCGGCAGTAGGACGGAAACGTGTTGACCACCGATTAGTTTTTTGCTAATAACTCTTGCATCCTTCGACCGACTTCTTCGACTAAGAGCTCGATGGAAAGCTTATCTGTTCCTCTTTCAGATGGCATTAACATATTTTACGAAAAGTCGTAAGAAATAAAATTTTTTTGATTAAAACTAAAATATCCTCGAAATCATTGAAGAAGAAGTACCTTATCAGACGAAAATATGCCTTATCTAATAAGAGACATTTAAATTTTTTTAATTGCATAAATGGGCGGCATTTTATTCAGAATTAATAGTTTTTTATATGGACAAAAAAATCGTTTAATTTTTTCCCATTAAATACTAGAATTATACAAAAGTACTTTGCGAAAATAATCGGCTGTAGGACGGAAACGTGTTGACCATCGATTAGTTTTTTGCTAATAACTCTTGCATCGTTCGACCGACTTCTTCGACTATGAGCTCGATGGAAAGCTTATCTGTTCCTCTTTCAGATGGCATGAACATATTTTACGAATAGTCATAAGAAATATAATTTTTTTTATCAAAACTAATATATCCTCGAAATCATTGAAGAAGAAGTACCTTATCAGACAAAAATATGCCTTATCTAATAAGAGACATTTAAATTTATTTAATTACATAAATGGGCGGCATTTTATTCAGAATTAATAGTTTTTTACATGGAAAAAAAATTCGTTTAAATTTTCCCCATTAAATACTAGAATTATAGAAAAGTACTTTGCGAAAAGAATCGGTAGTAGGACGGAAACGTGTTGACCACCGATATTACTTTTTTTTTTAAATACTTACAATGACTGTATTTTTGACATTTTGTTATTAAAGTAACTTTGGCTTAGCTTAAAATTATATGTATAAATAAATTTCTGTCAGTAAATAAAGGTAAAAAATCAAAAAAATTTTAAACTGTCTTACTGGCTCTGTGATGCAAACAGATTTTTAAAGTAATTGGCTTTAAAGCATTCATGAATTAAAATGGCGAATTTTAAATGTTGCCACTTGGAAGTCGATTCTGATCATACAAGATTGGAGTATTCAGCGAATAGACCAATTCGTAGTCAAAGTTGTATTACAAGTCGATCATGCGGTGGAAAAAACTTTGTAATTGCTGACCAAGGGCAATCGTGTTGCCGTGAGTGTACTAATCTTGATTCGAAGACGGAAAATGAGATTGAGACATTACAAAATGCGATCTTTACATTAACATCACACTTTACAAAGATGAAGCAACAATTGGAAAAAATAACAAACTACTCAACCAGTGAGCAACAAGAATTATTGCGCGAGTTAGAGCGTGCCTCCTGTAATAGACTCAAAGACAAGCAAGCGCAGGGAGATTTGCCCAGCTTGCTGTGCGATGTTCGTTCAATGGGCGACATACATGTTAAACAACGTTCGATAATTACCGAATTACGCAGTCATTTGGAGGATATAACTGATTCGAATACGATGTGCTTTGATACAGACGAAGGTGGCTGCTCAACCGAAGCTAATTCAATGTGTGGCATACAAGTCAATGAAGTAACACAAAAAAGCGGCACAGGCGGCATGTGCTGCGCTTGCAGTGAAAAAGTGAGTTGACGAAAATATACCCAAAAGTAGGGGACTATCGTGAAATTGCAATGAAGGATTTGTTGAGGTATACAATAACAAGAATAGGCCTAAGCAACGTTCAAGAAGTGATGTCAAGAATAAAATTGAAATGAGAAATATTAATGAGAAAAGTAAAACAAATGACGCCGCATGTAGGGACAAAAAAAACAATAGAACGTAGAGGAACAAAGTCCAGCTCAATATTAGATCGAAAATCTAGCAAGAGTACTTCATCAAGATTAAAAACAAATAACCTAAAAGCGAAGGAAACTGTTAAATCAACACAAAGTTGTTCAGCTCAGAAAAACAACCAGAAGCCTGCAACCCCTAAGCAGAAACCGTTAAATAACAGTAAAGATGACAAATCAAAGAAAAAAAGTAAATCTTGGGCTCCTTTTAAGCGAAGAACGACAATTTTAGTAGAAGACGAATACGGGCAATTGGTGTTATTGGAGACAATACAAACACATTTCGTTTTACCAAATCCCATAGTCATTAAGTCGAAACATTTGTTAGCAAATGAAATTGAAGGAAATGCAAGACAAAACCAGTAAGGGCGGTATAGTTGAGTATTCTCAACTATATAATACCCTGTACACACACCTATGTTAATAACACGTTAAACATTCGCCGACAGCAAAAGCAGTGTACCACGATATGGTTTGTGTATTTGCTAATAGTGAGGCAGGGCTCACAGTGCAATGTTGCCATTAGATGGCGCTTTAGTACGGGTTTTGTTACAAAGCATTGCTGCAAAATTTTAGTCTGTTGGTCTTTGCGGGGAAAGTGGTAGTTTGTTGTATGCAGTTTTAAAAAGGAATGTTATTTGAGTTTGCATACAAAATTTCAGCATTGTATTCTTTATACTTTAGGAGATACAGCAATTTTAAGAAAAAAATGACCTTTTGTTGTGCTCGATGGGCGGGAAGGAATGGGCGTGGCAAAAATTCCTTCAAACTTCATCTAGTGTTCGACCACACGAGACTATCTTCCAAATTTCAAGTCTCTAGCTTTAATAGTTTTCGCAGTGTTAAGTACGGTTTTTGTTACAAATAGGATAAAGCAGTGTTCAAAGCGCAATTTATGCCAAATTTCAACTTGTTTGTCTTTGCGTTGTCACACAGCGTTAAAAATGAAAGTTTGTGGTATGCAGTTTTAAAAAGGTATTTTTACTGAGTTTGCATACAAAATTTCAGCATTGTATCTATTATAGTTTAGGAGATACAGCAATTTTAAGAAAACAACTTTTTGAGGGGAAACGAAGGGGAGGGGGAAAAAATGTGGTACGCAGTTTTGTAGAGCTATACATACTGAGTCTACATACTCATTTTCATGTTTCTAACTCATCAGGTTTTCGAGCTACAGCCTCTTGAAAAAATGGGTGGTGCTCGATGGGCGGGAAGGAGTTGGCGTGGCAAAAAATCCTTCAAACTTGATCTATCGTTTGACCTCACGAGTCTATCCACCAAATTTCAAGTCTCTAGCTCTTATAGTTTTCGAGAACCATTGGTGAGGACGGACGGACGGACGGACAGACAGGGCTATATCAATTCGTCTTGTCATCCTGATCAAGAATATATATACTTTATAGGGTCCCCCTCCCCTCCTTCTATGCGTTACATACAAACCGTCTCAAACGAACTTAATATACCCTGATACACGGTGTGTGTACAGGGTATAAAAACAAATCAAACCAGTAAGGGCGGTATAGTTGAGTATTCTCAACTATATAATACCCTGTACACATAGTAGGCGGTGCCACACCCTCAATCTACAAACACGTATTAATTTGGCAGCCCAGATCAAAAATCGTTCAAAATATCAAGAAAAACGGTCAAAAAATGTGGAATTTACAAAAGTTTTGAGTTTGTGGAAGATTGAGGGGTAACCATCAAAAGAGGGGGATTTTGTGGTATGCAGTCTTAAAGATATATATTTACTGAGCTTGTATACGAAATATCAGGCTTGTACTTTCAATAGTTTCGGAGATATAGCATTTCTAAGAAAACAACTGGGGGAGGGGAAATGATAGGGAGGGGTAAAAATTGGGAAATGCAGTTTTGTAGATCTATATATACTGAGTCTACGTACCGACTTTCATGTTTGTACCTATTATAGTTTGAAAGATGTAGTAATTTTAAGTAAAATAAAGGGGAATATATTAAAAATTTCAATTTGTTGTTCTCTGAGGGGTAACAATCAAAGAGTGGGGATATTTGTTGTATGCAGTTTTTAAGATGTATTATCACTGAGCTTGTATACAAATTTTCAGGGTCGTACCTTTGTTAATTTTGGAGATATAGCAAAATACAGAAAATAACTGGGGGAGGGGAAATGAAAATGAGGGGGGGATTTTTTGGTATGCAGTTTTGTAGGGCTATACATACTGAGTCTACATACCGACTTTCATGTTTCTATCTCTTTGGGTGTTTGAGTTATAACGATTTAAAAAAGTGGTTGGGGCTGGATGGGCGGGAAGGAGGGGGCGTGGCAAAAAAAAAAAATAAACTTGATCTGCTGCCGAGCATCACGAGTCTACCCACCAAATTTCAAGTCTCTAGCTCTTATAGTTTTCGAGAACCGTTGGTGAGGACGGACGGACAGACGGACAGACAGACAGACGGACAGACGGACAGACAGACAGACGGACAGACGGACGGACATGGCTCAATCAATTTCTCTTGTCGTCCTGATCAAGAATATATATACTTTTTGGGGTCCCCCTCCCCTCCTTCTGTGCGTTACATACATTTCGTTCAAACAAACCCAATATACCCTGATACACAGTGTGTGTACAGGGTATAAACATAAGATACCAAATACAAAACCACAAAGTAAAGTAATGCAGGAAAGAGCTGATAAACCAATCGCCACAAAGGTCAAAAGAACTGGTAAAACGATCAAAACAAAGGAAGTTAAGAAGACAAGTGCCAAGCCAAGAGAAAGGGAAATGTTTAAAGAAAGGGGAAAGTCAAAAGAATGGGAGAAAACAAGAGAAAGAGAAAAGCCAGAAGAAAATAAAAAGCCAAAAAGATTTTTGAAAAAAGTCATCAATCAACCAAACTCAAAAACCTTGTTAGAATATGATAAGTGTTGTTCTCTTCTAGTTCACGAGCTACACATAGATCAAAGTATGGGTACAAGTGAATCTGAAGCTTATTGTGAACTACAGAAAAATAAAGATTCTATAGACAGAAAACATAGGCCTTCAACGAAAAGAAAACAGAATGTGCACAAATCAAAATCCTACTCAAGTTTTATTAGTGTGAAAGAGGTGGAGAACAAAAGAAAGGCAAAGACGGCTCGCGAAGACACGGATACGGCGTCGGAATTTGATTACAAGTCGATACCATCTCAATTAGAAAAACAAAAGTGGTCACCAAAGAAACATCCTTTTGGAACTGAAGAATCTAAATGGTATGTTGATATAAATAAGTCGGAATCCAAGAAAAACGAAAAGAAATACAAACCATTTCGGAGTAAAAGTGCATATTATGAAACAAGAAGCTCACAAAATGTTCAGATTATTGTGCCAAACAAGCTGACACGAAGATCGGAAAAGTCAAGGTATCCCAGAATGATATATAAGAATACATTGCACAATGGCCGGATTTACCAAAGTTGGGGCAGAAACACAAAAAGATAGAGTTTTGAATACAGAAAAAAGATTTTAGTATTATGATAGAACATAGACATAGGTATAAAAATACATTTTTGAAAAATTTTTTGAGCTACCCTGGTGTTTTAGCGAAACCATCAAAGTCAGCTGATTTTAATCTCCGTTACTTTGAAGTCATTTTGCAGCTACTAAACTTTTTTTTTGCATTAAATTGTAAACCTTTTTTCTTTGTTAACAAACATATCTTTGAAATAGAAAACACCCATAAAGGTATGTTGATTTTTAAATGTAGATCTATGTTTGTGTTATGCTGCGTTTTGTCTTTGCTTTTATGTGTTATTGTTGTGTTGTTTTTTTTTTGAGTAACCTAACCTATAAGTCTCGTCTTCTGTGGAGTAAAAGTTGGCACTATTCTAGCTCCTTCTCGAGGCGAATAATGCATTTATGTTCAGTAATATGTGCTTAACATAATGAAACTAATTATTTTTGCGCATTTTTGCGCGTTTGTTAAATATTTGATGATATTGCAGACACGTTCGAAATAAGTCGCGAGGAAATGCTTGAGATTTGGATTCAAGGTGGTCGCAAAACTGAGGTTATTTCCAATTGGGTGTTTGGAAAGCTTATTTCAAATTTACAGCAAGACAAGAAAAAGAATATTATGAGACAAATATCCAATTTCATCTCATACATTAACAAATATTTGCCAAAATGCCAAAGGAAAATAACAAGATTTAAAGAAGAACATCCAAAGTGGCTTGCTGGACGAATGATATTGCAAATTGATAAAGACGATTTGATAAGATATTCAAAAGGACGTCCACGCTTAACTTATGATGAAGGCGGTTTACGTTTGAAGCGCAAACTAGCTTCCGAACTCGCCACTAATCAAGATCATAATATTGATTTACTCACTCATGCAGCTGCAATATCTGCTAAAAAATGTAAAGGAAATAAAATTATTGATTGTACATTAAAGGAAAATATGCCCAAAGTCACAAAAAGAACTGATAACGTACCAAAGCCGGTTCCAATTTCCGAAGATGAAGCTTTAGCATTTTTACTGGAGAATTCCTTTACTAAAAGGCAGTACAACAGCATTAGGACTTTAATACGGAAACAAGGATGTGATATATTGCCAAGCTATGATAAAGTCTACAAAGCTAAGTTGCAATGTAGACCCATTGATATTGAAGTAACGGAAGCCATGGCCCAAGTTTCATTGCAAAATATGGTAAATCACACTGCAAAAAGGATCTTAACATTTCAAAAAGAAGTTTTTAATCAATTTCAAGAAATAAATAATGTTAATTTGATTGCAAGCTATGGCTTCGACGGATCGACCGGACAAAGCTTATACAAACAGGGATTTCTGGGAAAGGAGCCGGAAACATTTGACCAATCCTTATTCGTAACTTCTTTCATACCAATTAAATTAGTCGATTCCTTAGGAAGAGTTCTGTGGCTAAATGCAAAAACTCAGTCAGTGAAATTTTGTAGACCATTAAAAATAGAATTTATCAAGGAAAGTAAAGAGCACATTTTAAAAGAAAACGATAGAGTAAAGGAAGAAGTTCAAAATTTATCACCATACATATTTAATGAAATTGCTGATAGAAATATTACGGTTTCATTTGATCTCAATTTAACGCTCATTGACGGTAAAGTTTTAAATGTTTTAACGGGGAGGAACTCCACTCAGTCATGTCCAATATGTGGTGCAACTCCAAAAAATTTTTTGATGACGAAGGACACAAATGCAGAAATTTTTAAGCCTAAGCCTAATACTCTTCAATATGGAGTGAGTCCATTACATTCATGGATAAGATTTTTTGAATTCGTATTGCATGTTTCATATCGGATTGGTCTGAATAAATGGCAAGTACGAGATGCAAACGACAAAGTTTTGTTAAATTGCCGGAAAAAAAATATTCAGGATGAACTATGGAAACAAATGGGATTGCATGTAGATCGACCAAAACAAAATGGAAGCGGCAATACAAATGATGGCAATACTGCGAGGAGGGCGTTCGCAAATATTGAATTGTTTGCCTCTATATTAGAATTCGATTTTAAAATTCTTCAATGCTTCAAAACAATTTTAATTGCCATTTCTTGCGAGTTTGAAATAAGCCCGGAAAAGTTTCAAAGCTTTTGTAATGAAACTGCTTCCTTATATATGGAAAAGTATCCATGGTATCCCATGTCACCGACCATTCACAAGATCTTGGTCCATGGTTCGCAAATTATTTCTGCTTCTGCAGTTCCCATCGGATGCTTAGGCGAAAATGCATCCGAGGCTCGGAATAAATATTACAAACGCGACAGAATATTCCACGCACGAAAAAATACTCGTATTAATAATATAGAGGATATGTTTCATCGAGCAATGGATTCTTCGGATCCCTTAATATCGAGCCTTTATTTAAATAAAAAGCTCAAGAAAAATAAAAACAAGATGCCGTCAGAAGTGATTGCCCTTTTCGCTGAGCCGGCCGTTATAGTAAACGAGGACAATATAGAATCTGATTCGGATTCTGATAATGAAAACATTTATTCCTCTTCATTTGAGATAGAGGATGAAGAGAGTTAATAAAAAATATCGTTTTCCGTTTAACAATGTAAAAAATGATAAATAATTAACATACATTAGAATCAAATTCAATGCATTTCAATATGGTTAATATGGGAGGTAAGAGTGGGCGTGGTCCGATCAATCTCAAAATTTGTATACATTTTTTATAAGTAAGTATAATCAACTGTTCAAAATTTGAAGTCCCTGGGAACTGTATTTTATTTTATGCCCCAACTTTTGCTAAACCGGCCACTGTGCATTGCATGCGTCAACTGATCGTGATGTGAGATTAAGAAATCCCTTTGGTATAATACAGAATCCAACTTATGAAATTCAAGCGACATCCAGAAGTGATGGCAGTAATGAAATGACATCATTTCAATGTGCTTGGCAAAAGCGAAAGAAAAGCAGCAATGGAAAGGCAGTAAAACATTTTTCTTGTGAAAAACAAAAGGGGAAGGGTACGAGTAGACAGGAAAAAAGCCGAACAAGCTTAAGGAAACGTTAGAAAATGTTATGTGGCCTTTAATAAAAGAACAAAAATATGAAGCTGGCTTGGATTTTATTTGAATTGCAAGTGTACAAATGTTTGCCTAAACAATAATACTTGATTAATTATTGCTTTTTAAGCTCAGCTTACAACGAACTGCAAAATTTCGCAATGCAACTATGCCTTATCTAATAAGAGACATTTAAATTTATTTTATTACATAAATGGGCGGCATTTTATTCAGAATTAATAGTTTTTTACATGGACAAAAAATTCGTTTAATTTTTTCCCATTAAATACTAGAATTATACAAAAGTACTTTGCGAAAAGAATCGGCAGTAGGACGGAAACGTGTTGACCACCGATAAGTTTTTTGCTAATAACTCTTGCATCCTTCGACCGATTTCTTCGACTAAGAGCTCGATGGAAAGCTTATCTGTTCCTCTTTCAGATGGCATTAACATATTTTACGAAAAGTCGTAAGAAACAAAATTTTTTTGATCAAAACTAAAATATCCTCGAAATCATTGACGAAGAAGTACCTTATCAGACTAAAATATGCCTTATCTAATAAGAGACATTGAAATTTTTTTTATTGCATAAATGGGCGGCATTTTATTCAGAATTAATAGTTTTTTACATCGACAAAAAATTCGTTTAATTTTTTTCCCATTAATTACTAGAATTATAGAAAAGTACTTTCCGAAAAGAATCGGCAGTAGGACAGAAACGTGTTGACCACCGATTAGTTTTATGATAAAAACTCTTGCATCCTTCGACCGACTTCTTCGACTAAAAGCTCGATGGAAAGCTTATCTGTTCCTCTTTCAGATGGCATGAACATTTTTTATGAAAAGTCATTAAAATTAAATTTTTTTGATCAAAACTATAATATCATCGAAATCATTGAAGAAGAAGTACCTTATCAGACGAAAATATGCCTTATCTCATAAGAGACATTACAATTTTCTTAATTGCATAAATGGGCGGCTTTTTATTCAGAATTTATAGTTTTTTACATGGACAACAAATTTGTTTAATTTTTTCCCACTGAATACTAGAATTATAGAAAAGAACTTTGCGAAAAAAATCGGCAGTAGGACGGAATCGTGTTGACCACCGATTAGTTTTTTGCTGATAACTCTTGCATCCTTCGACCGAATTCTTCGACTAAGAGCTAGATGGAAAGCTTATCTATTCCTCTTTCAGATGGCATTAACATATTTTACGAAAAGTCATAAGAAATAAATTTTTTTTAATCAAAACTGAAATATCCTCGAATTCATTGAAGAAGAAGTACCTTATCAGACGAAAATATGCCTTATCTAATAAGAGACATTTAAATTTTTTTAATTGCATAAATGGGTGGCATTTTATTAAGAATTAATAGTTTTTTATATGGACAAAAAATTAGTTTAATTTTTTCCCATTAAATACTACAATTATAGAAAAGTACTTTGCTAAAAGAATCGGCAGTAGGACGGAAACGTGTTGACCACCGATTAGTTTTTTGGTGATAACTCTTGCATTCTTCGACCGACTTCTTCGACTAATAGCTCGATGGAAAGCTTATCTGTTCCTCTTTCAGATGGCATTAACATATTTTACGAAACGTCATAAGAAATAAATTTTTTTTAATCAAAACTAAAATATTCTCGAAATCATTGACGAAGAAGTACCTTATCATACTAATATATGGCTTATCTAATAAGAGACATTGAAACTTTTTTTATTGCATAAATGGGCGGCATTTTATTCAGAATTAATAGTTTTTTACATCGACAAAAAATTCGTTTAATTTTTTCCCATTAAATACTAGAATTATAGAAAAGTACTTTGCGAAAAGAATCGGCAGTAGGACAGAAACGTGTTGACCACCGATTAGTTTTTTGATAAAAACTCTTGCATCCTTCGACCGACTTCTTCGACTAAGAGCTCGATGGAAAGCTTATCTGTTCCTCTTTCAGATGGCATTAACATATTTTACGAAAAGTCGTAAGAAATAAAATTTTTTTGATCAAAACTAAAATATCCTCGAAATCATTGAAGAAGAAGAACCTTATCAGACGAAAATATGCCTTATCTAATAAGAGACATTTTAATTTTTTTAATTGCATAAATGGGCGGCATTTTATTCAGAATTTATAGTTTTTTACATGGACAAAAAATTCGTTTAATTGTTTCCCATTATTAATACAATGAGTACAAAAGAAATCGAAACTCGCAGTGAACTGCAGCGTAAGCAAGACGAGCGTCGGCTCTCTTTGCAACGGAACAACGCGTATTTCACCTATAACGCCGCGTCAACCGAAAATACTACAGCTCTAGAGCGATCGAGGGCAATGACCAATGTAGCGCACGAACTATTGCACGTAGCGAGCGGGAGAGCGCGTTCTTGCTCTCCGTCGCTACCGTCCACGTCTCAAACGCCACAGAGCGCCGTGTCCGCTCATCAGCAGATATGTACTGGCCAGAGAGACCTGTGCCCATCTACGACGACTAGTACAGCAATGTCACTAACTACCTCAACAGTAAGTACAACAACAACTTCAACGGTATCAACTGCTAGTCCAATTGCCAATGCAAATATAACTGGCGCAACATTACCTAAAGAAAACGCAAACAAAGAAACAAAAAGGCCGGCCGTACAGACTGGAATGGATCGCTACATTCGATTTAAAAGAAAGTTGAGCCCCCTAAACTCGAAGCCGAAAATTACCCGTGTTAGCTTCAGCCTACCACCAAGCGAAACGCCTGATAATACCAACAGGTTCAAAATTCTGGCAGATAACACTTCTGATCTGGCCCACGAAACAGAAAGCGTTAAAAGAATGCCAAAGCCACCACCAATTTACATCCGTGAAAAAAGCTGCAACGCCTTAGTCAGCAAATGTATCGAGCTTATTGGAAAGGACAACTTTCATATAATCCCCCTTGTAAAGGGAAATATACATGAAACAAAGGTACAAACTAAGTCCGAAGATAACTACAGAGTACTGTCGAAGTACCTGAGCGACAACAAAGAGAACTTCTATACGTACCAGCTAAAAAGCAGCAAAGGCCTGCAAGTCGTACTAAAGGGCATAGAGCCTGAAGTCACTTCTGCGGAAGTAATCAACGCGTTACAAGAGAAAGGATTCAGTGCCAAAACTGTTTTCAACATCCAAAATAAGGATAGAAAGCCGCAACCACTCTTTAAGGTAGAACTTAATCCAGAAAGCAAGCCGCTAAAGAAAAACGAAGTGCACCCGATATACAAACTTCAATTTCTACTGCACCGCAGAATCACCGTAGAAGAACCGCACAAACGCA
The DNA here is from genome assembly GCA_034638295.1 of Phortica okadai. NCBI lineage: Eukaryota > Metazoa > Arthropoda > Insecta > Diptera > Drosophilidae > Phortica > Phortica okadai. The sequence continues at coordinate 18,334,769 of CM067852.1, forward strand.
ATGGTCCCGTACAATGTACGAGTTGCCAAGAATATGGCCATACAAGGTCGTATTGTACTCTGCGCCCCGTGTGTGTAGCTTGTGGAGAGCTTCACGACATTACACACTGCCAGGCGAGCAAAGACGACGCCAGCACAAAAAAATGCGCCAACTGTGGTGGTAACCACACAGCTAACTATAAAGGTTGCCCAATATACAAGGAACTGAAAACACGAATCCACCAGCGAGTGACCACTACACGCTCTCAAAACGCACAGCCTACATTTACACCATCTAAATTAAACCCAGACGTTTTCTTTTCGACCGCAGCCAGATCTTCACTTGGCGGAATCTCAACCAAAAACGTGACATTTGCCAGTGCTCTAAAATCAGGACTGGTTCCCCCTACCCCAAACACGCCGAACCCACAACTAGCACATGCAGATTTAAACGCGACTCAACACCACCAAATGCCGGGGCAGCAACAAAGCAACTTTGAAGCAATGTTATCAACCATGCAGCAAAGTCTAATGGAGTTTATGTCTTTTATGCGGACAACTATGCAGGATTTAATGCGTAACCAAAATCTACTGATACAAATGCTGATTTCACAACAGTCCAAATAAGCCATGCCTTCCCTACGCATATCTACGTGGAATGCTAATGGCGTCTCACAGCACAAACTTGAGCTAGCTCATTTTCTACTTGACAAACACATTGACGTAATGCTACTCTCAGAAACACACCATACAAACAAATATAATTTTAACATACGAGGCTACGTATTTTATGGAACAAACCATCCTGATGGTAAAGCACATGGGGGGACTGGTATTCTGATTAGAAACCGTCTCAAACACCACTGCCATAGAAGATTTGCAGAAAACTATCTACAGGCCACATCTATAAACATACAATTAGATAGTGGTAACCATCTAACACTAGCCGCCGTATACTGCCCACCTCGCTTCAATATATCTGAAACTGAGTTCATGCAGTTCTTTAACACACTCGGAGAACACTTCATAGCAGCAGGAGATTACAATGCCAAGCACACTCACTGGGGATCTCGTCTAGTGACCCCAAAAGGAAAACAATTATACAATGCAATTATAAAAGCCAGCAATAAGCTCGACCATCTCTCTCCCGGCAGACCAACATACTGACCGGCTGACCCCAATAAACTACCCGACCTAATTGACTTTGCAATAACAAAAAATATTCCCCGAACCCTGCTAAGCGCCGAAAGTCTTTTAGATCTCTCGTCTGATCACTCGCCTGTATTAATTAACCTACTTCGACATCCAAAAACCGTAGATCAACCATTTAGATTGACCTCGCATAAAACCAACTGGGTCAGTTACAAAAAATACTTTAGCTCACACATTGAGCTAGATCCTCCCCTAACCGTTGAAGCTGAGATCGACAGCTTCGTAAACAGTCTTCGTTACCGCAGCTCGTATCTCAACACCTCAAACGGCGCAAGCTCCACGTAACCAAAAGAAGACGAATCTACAAATCGAGCAGCTCGTTATCGAAAAGCGACGCTTACGTCGAGAATGGCAATCAACCAGATCGCCATCTGCACGACATAGGCTTAAGAGCGCCGCACGCAACCTCTCTAAAGCGTTAAAGCAAGAAGAAGCATATACCCAACGCCGGTACATAGAACAACTATCCACATCCAGTACAAGAAACTCACTGTGGAGAGCTCACCCAACCCTAAGCTCACCGAAAGAAACCGTGATGCCTATAAGAAACCCTGCAGGCGGCTGGGCCCGCAGCGACGAAGATAGAGCAAGAACATTTGCCGCCCACCTTGAAAGTGTGTTTCAACCAAATCCTTGCACAAATGCGACTACACTACCAGCATTAACAAACGACGCCGAGCTTCAACGTGACCCAATCGAGTTTCGACCAAACGAAATCGCTAATATTATCAAAAAGGAACTGAACCCAAAAAAATCACCGGGCTGCGATTTAATAACCCCAAAAATGATTATTGAGCTCCCATATTGTGCTGTTTGCACTATCGCGAAGCTCTTCAATGCCATCACTAAACTTGGCTATTTTCCAGAAAGATGGAAAAAGTCTATCATCATAATGATACCAAAGCCAGGAAAAGACCACACGATTCCCTCGTCGTACAGACCTATAAGTTTATTATCGTGTCTATCAAAACTTTTCGAAAAATGCGTGCTAACTCGGATCAACTCATTCCTGAGAACACACAACAAAATCCCTTCACACCAGTTCGGCTTTCGTGAAAAACACGGAACTATTGAGCAGGTTAATCGCATAACATCAGAAATACGAAGCGCGTTTGAAAATCGAGAATACTGCACAGCAATATTTTTGGATGTCTCACAAGCATTCGACAGAGTTTGGTTAGACGGTTTAATGCATAAAATTAAAACAATGCTTCCAAACAACACGCACAAGCTACTAAAGTCATACCTCTACGACAGGAAGTTTACAGTGAGATGTAACAGTGATATGTCCGACGACCACACCATTAGAGCTGGAGTTCCTCAAGGTAGCGTACTCGGTCCTACGTTGTATGTCCTCTACACATCAGACATCCCAACAAGCAGACGTCTAACAACATCCACCTTTGCTGACGATACAGCTATTCTCAGCCGTTCCAGATGCCCTATGCAAGCAACAGCACAGTTAGCTCTTCACCTGGTCGACATAGAAAAATGGCTAGCTGACTGGCGAATAAAAGTCAACGAACAAAAATGCAAACACGTTACGTTCACTCTAAACAGGCAAGATTGCCCACCGCTGAAGTTAAACAACACTACGCTTCCGCAAACAAACGAAGTGACATACCTCGGAGTACACCTCGATAGAAGACTCACATGGCGCAGGCACATCGAGGCCAAGAGAACGCATTTAAAAACTAAAAGCAAATAGCCTCCATTGGCTTATCAACGCTCGCTCTTCCCTTAGTCTTGACTACAAAGTCCTGCTCTACAATTCTGTTCTCAAACCTATCTGGACCTACGGCTCCCAGTTATGGGGAAACGCTAGCAGTAGCAACATTGAAATCATTCAGAGAACCCAGTCAAAGATATTGAGAACCATCACCGGGGCACCGTGGTATGTTCGAAACGAAAACATACAAAAAGATTTAAATATTCAACCAGTCAGAGATGTAATAGCAGAACTCAAGGAACAATACTACAGCAAGCTTTCTACGCACCCTAACCATCTCGCCAGAAGATTAACAAGGTTGAGCAGCCAATCCCGTCTTCGTCGAAATGACCTTCCAACCCAGCGATAGACCCTAGGGCCCCGCAACCTATCTGCAGTTCAAAAGAACTACTAGTTAATATATAGGCATAAGATCTGCAAACTTATTGTTAGTCTCATAAAGAGAAGATTCAATAAATAATGCAAAGTTTTAATAAAAAAAAAAATATACTGGAATTATAGAAAAGTACTTTGCGAAAAGAATTGGCACTAGGACGGAAACGTGTTGACCACTGGTTAGTTTTTTGCTAATAACTCTTGCATCCTTCGACCGACTTCTTCGACTAAGAGCTCGATGGAAAGCTTATCTGTTCCTCTTTCAGATGGCATTTTACGAAAAGTCGTAAAAAACAAAATTTTTTTGATCAAAACTAAAATATCGTCGAAATCATTGACGAAGAAGTACCTTATCAGACTAAAATATGCCTTATCTAATAAGAGACATTGAAATTTTTTTTATTGCATAAATGGGCGGCATTTTATTCAGAGTTAATAGTTTTTTACATACTAGAATTATAGAAAAGTACTTTCCGAAAAGAATCGGCAGTAGGACAGAAACCTGTTGACCACCGATTAGTTTTTTGATAAAAACTCTTGCATCCTTCGACCGACTTCTTCGACTAACAGCTCGATGGAAAGCTTATCTGTTCCTCTTTCAGATGGCATGAACATATTTTATGAAAAGTCATAAGAAATAAAATTTTTTTGATCAAAACTAAAATATCATCGAAATCATTGAAGAAGAAGTACCTTATCAGACGACAATATGCCTTATCTCATAAGAGACATTAAAATTTTGTTAATTGCATAAATGGGCGGCTTTTTATTCAGAATTTATAGTTTTTTACATGGACAACAAATTTGTTTAATTTTTTCCCACTGAATACTAGAATTATAGAAAAGTACTTTGCGAAAAGAATCGGCAGTAGGACGGAATCGTGTTGACCACCGATTAGTTTTTTGCTAATAACTCTTGCATCCTCCGACCGAATTCTTCGACTATAGGCTCAATGGAAAGTTTGTCTGTTCCTTTTTCAGATGGCTTTAACATATTTTAAGAAAAGTCGTAAGAAATAAAATTTTTTTGATCAAAACTAAAATTTCTTCGAAATCATCGAAGAAGAAGCACCTTATCAGACGAAAATATGCCTTATCTAATAAGAGACATTTAAATTTTTGTAATTGTTTGTACATGGACAAAAAATTCGTTTAATTTTTTCCCATTAAATACAAGAATTATAGAAAAGTACTTTGCGAAAAGAATCGGCAGTAGGACGGAAACGTGTTGACCACCGATTAGTTTTTTGCTAATAACTCTTGCATCCTTCGACCGACTTCTTCGACTAAGAGCTCGATGGAAAGCTTATCTGTTTCTCTTTCAGATGGCATGAACATATTTTATGAAAAGTCATAAGAATTAAATTTTCTTGATCAAAACTTAAATATCCTCGAATCATTGACGAAGAAGTACTTTATCATACTTAAATATGCCTTATCTAATAAGAGACATTGAAATTTTTTTTATTGTATTGAAATAAGCGCATTATTTAGTATATATCAAAGTAACAATATGGCAACACTGCTCTAACACTTAATGTATTCTAAAACAGTTCCTTTTGTACCACAGATCTAAACGCACACAATTCTTATTGAATAAATAAACTCTTATTACTTTATATCTGTTTATATTTAAGTCCTGACAGTTCGACAAATCCCAACAGGTTATGGGCCCAGGCACCTTAATTAACATAGACAGATTAAAATAAGTGTGAAATAAGCTGCGAAAAATGGCTAGTGCCTTTATAAGAATTGACCCGCTAAACGCGGAAAATTATGATTCGTGGAAATTGAGGATGCGTGCTGTATTAGTGAAAAAATGATCTGTGGCAATACGTGGACGGTACAAAAGTATGTCCAGATGACACACTGGAACGGGCGACATGGAAATCGCAAGACGAGAAAGCACGCTCAGACATTCTCTTGTCGATCAGTACATCAGAATTATCAATAATCGAAAGTTGTGAAACGTCAAAATCTTGCTGGGATAAACTCAGAGAAACGTTCCAATCAAAGGGACCGGTACGAAAAGCAAGCCTACTTAAAACAGTAGCATTATCGCGTATGAACGAAAACGGAGACGTGCGTCAACATGTTAATGAATTTTTTAACGCTGTCAAAAGACTAAAAGAAATTGACGTCATAATTGGCGACGATCTGCTCGCAATTCTTCTATTGTACAGTCTACCCAACTCCTATGAAAATTTTCGTTGTGCTATGGAAACTCGTGACGATTTGCCGAAGCCAGACATGCTTCGTGTTAAAATTCTAGAAGAGTCAGAAGCGCGAAAGTCGAAGAGCGAAAGAGAAGATCAAAATGCGTTGTATGCTAACCGACGAAAGGGTTATAGCAAAGAAGAAAAAGTTCAAAAAGAAAACAGAAAATGTTATACATGCAACAAAACGGGACATCTCGCGCGTAATTGTCGAAACAAATCACGAAACAAAGCAACCGAAAAAGAAAATATCGAAAGTGCAAAGTCAATCCAAAAAGAAGCCTTGAACATTTACGAAACTTCGTATTTTGCCGAAAAACAAAACGAAATGTGGTGCCTTGACAGTGGCTGTACGGCACACATGTGTTCAAACGAAAGCATATTTGACAAAATAGAAAAAACGCAGAAAACACTTCACCTCGCGAACAACAATACAACAAATGTTGATGGAATTGGAGAAGTAAACATTAATATCAAAGAGAAAAGAGACATGCAAAATATAACCTTGCAAAAAGTGTTATATGTATCCGATCTTCGCCAGAATCTACTCTCAGTTTCAAAATAACTGACAAAGGTCATGAAGTGCGTTTTACGAAAAATGAAGCAACAGTTATTAAAAATAACAAGGTATGGTTGCGAGCTAAAAGACATGGAAACTTGTATTATCTTGATACCGAAATGAATCAAGTGAACAATGCGGAAGTAAATAACAAAGTGGAAATTGATTTGTGGCATTACCGCATGGGACATCTAAACGAACAAGATTTAAAAAGCATGTCGATAAATGGTAAAGTACACGGAATAAAATTAAACAGAAACGCAAAACTTTCAAAGTGTGAAATTTGCATCACTGAAAAACAGTCGGAGAGCAGTTACAAAAGTGCAACAGAAATCAGAACAACGAAATTGCTAGAAATAGTGCATAGTGATGTATGCGGGCCAATGCGTATACCTTCGATAAGTGGCCGCAAGTATTTTATCACTTTTATAGACGTCTACTCTCGATACTGCGAAGTTTATTTTCTAAAACAGAAATCTGAAGCTTTAGAGGCGTTTAAATCTTTTAAAGTTTCCGCCGAAAATTTCACCGGACACAAAATAAAAGCATTGCAGTCCGACAATGGTACAGAATACCGAAATAAAAATTTCGATGACTTTTTACAAAGCCATGGTATAAGACGACGTTTGTCCACACCTCACACACCACAGCAAAATGGCATCGCAGAAAGGAAAAACCGAACTCTGGTTGAAATGGCCAGATGCATGATGAAGCAATCAGGAGCTCCTGCGAAATTCTGGGCAGAGGCAGTCAACACAGCATGTTACATCCGAAACAGATGTGCAACGAAGGGATCTCTGGTGACATACCGTACAATTATTGGACAAATAAGGTGCCTACGGTGACGTATTTTCGTATTTTTGGCACAAAAGCATTTGTATTAATCAAAGGTAAAAATCAAAGCAAATTTGATTCTAGGTCCGAAGAATGCTAACACGCAGAAGAATCAAAAGCATATCGATTATACTCACTTAAGAAGCAAACCATCATTATCAGCAAGATGTCAAATTTATGACGCATCTGGATTTGGAAGCAGCGAATACCAAGATTTTTATGAAGATGAACTAGATAACATCGTAACTATTGACATAACAAACGATAGGCCGCAGCAGAAAATTGAAAACTCATCCAGTGACGAAGAGCCTGATGAACCTTTCAGGAAACCCCAAAACATGGAAGAGGTCGCCCTAAAATACAAAGAAGTGGTCAACGAGGAAGACCGCGCAAGATTTTCCAACCAGCTCAAGCGGATAATCAAAAAGACGAGGATTTAAACAACGAATCTCCACCCGAAGACATGTTTGAAGAATGTGAAATGGCATTTGCAGTTACAGATGATCCAACAACGATATACGAAGCGAAAAGCTCAAATGAAGCTATAGATTGGACAAGAGCAATTGAAGACGAGCAATTGAAGCAGCTTAAAACATCATAATTGCATATCATCAATGGGTGTCACAAAAATTTAAATTAAAATTGTAACTTTGAGGGAGCGTATTGAAATAAGCGCATTATTTAGTATATATCAAAGTAACAATATGGCAACACAGCTCTAACACTTAATGTATTCTAAAACAGTTCCTTTTGTACCACAGATCTAAACGCACACAATTCTTATTGAATAAATAAACTCTTATTACTTTATATCTGTTTATATTTAAGTCCTGACAGTTGGACAAATCCCAACATATTGCATAAATGGGCGGCATTTTATTCAGAATTAATGCCGAAAAGAATCGGCAGTAGGACAGAAACGTGTTGACCACCGATTAGTTTTTTGATAAAAACTCTTGCATCCTTCGACCGACTTGTTCGGCTAAGAGCTCGATGGAAAGCTCATCTGTTCCTCTTTCAGATGGCATGAACATATTTTATGAAAAGTCATAAGAATTACATTTTTTTGATCAAAACTAAAATATTCTCGACTAAAGGCTCAATGGAAAGTTTATCTGTTCCTCTTTCAGATGGCTTTAACATATTTTAAGAAAAGTCGTAAGAAATAAAATTCTTTTCATCAAAACTAAAATTTAAATTTTTGTAATTGCATAAATGGGCGGCATTTTATTCAGAATTAATAGTTTTTTACATGGACAAAAAATTCGTTTAATTTTTTCCCATTAAATACAAGAATTATAGAAAAGTACTTTGCGAAAAGAATCGGCAGTAGGACGGAAACGTGTTGACCACCGATTAGTTTTTTGCTAATAACTCTTGCATCCTTCGACCGACTTCTTCGACTAAGAGCTCGATGGAAAGCTTATCTGTTCCTCTTTCAGATGGCATTAACATATTTTACGAAAAGTCTTAAGAAATAAAATTTTTTTTGATCAAAACTAAAATATCATCGAAATCATTGAAGAAGAAGTACATTATCAGACGAAAATATGCCTTATATAATAAGAGACATTTAAATTTTTTTAATTGCATAAATGGGCGGCATTTTATTCAGAATTAATAGTTTTTTACATGGACAAAAAATTCGTTTAATTTTTTCCCATTAAATACTAGAATTATAGAAAAGTACTTTGCGAAAAGAATCGCCAGTAGGACGGAATCGTGTTGACCACCGATTAGTTTTTTGCTAATAACTCTTGCATCCTTCGACCGACTTCTTCGACTAAAAGCTCGATGGAAAGCTTATCTGTTCCTCATTCAGATGGCATTAACATATTTTACGAAAAGTCGTAAGAAACAAAATTTTTTTTGATCAAAACTAAAATATCCTCGAAATCATTGAAGAAGAAGTACCTTATCAGACGAAAATATGCCTTATCTAATAAGAGACATTTAAGATTTTTTAATTGCATAAATGGGTGGCATTTTATTAAGAATTAATAGTTATTACATGGACAAAAAATTCGTTTAATTTTTTCCCATTAAATACTAGAATTATAGAAAAGTACTTTACGAAAAGAATCGGCAGTAGGACGGAAAAGTGTTGACCACCGATTAGCTTTTTGCTAATAACTCTTGCATCCTTCGACCGACTTCTTCGACTAAGAGCTCGATGGAAAGCTTATCTGTTCCTCTTTCAGATGGCATTAACATATTTTACGAAAAGTCTTAAGAAATAAAATTTTTTTTGATCAAAACTAAAATATCATCGAAATCATTGAAGAAGAAGTACATTATCAGACGAAAATATGCCTTATATAATAAGAGACATTTAAATTTTTTTAATTGCATAAATGGGCGGCATTTTATTCAGAATTAATAGTTTTTTACATGGACAAAAAATTCGTTTAATTTTTTCCCATTAAATACTAGAATTATACAAAAGTACTTTGCGAAAAGAATCGGCGGTAGGACGGAATCGTGTTGACCACCGATTAGTTTTTTGCTAATAACTCGTGCATCCTTCGACCGACTTTTTCCACTAAAACCTCGATAGAAAGCTTATCTGTTCCTCTTTCAGATTGCATTAACATATTTTACGAAAAGTCGTAAGAAATAAAATTTTTCTTATCAAAACTAAAATATCCTCGAAATCATTGACGAAGAAGTACCTTATCAGACTAAAATATGCCTTATCTAATAAGAGACATTTACATTTTTTTAATTGCATAAATGGGCGGCTTTTTATTCAGAATTTATAGTTTTTTACATGGACAACAAATTCGTTTAATTTTTTTCCCTCTAAATACTAGAATTATAGAAAAGTACTTTGCGAAATGAATCGCCAGTAGGACGGAATCGTGTTGACCACCGATTAGTTTTTTGCTAATAACTCTTGCATCCTTCGACCGACTTCTTCGACTAAAAGCTCGATGGAAAGCTTATCTGTTCCTCTTTCAGATGGCATTAACATATTTTACGAAAAGTCGTAAGAAACAAAATTTTTTTTATCAAAACTAAAATATCCTCAAAATCATTGACGAAGAAGTACCTTATCAGACTAAAATATGCCTTGTCTAATAAGAGACATTGCAATTTTTTTAATTGCATAAATGGGCGGCTTTTTATTCAGAATTTATAGTTTTTTACATGGACAACAAATTCGTTTAATTTTTTCCCACTAAATACTAGAATTATAGAAAAGTACTTTGCGAAATGAATCGCCAGTAGGACGGAATCGTGTTGACCACCGATTAGTTTTTTGCTAATAACTCTTGCATCCTTCGACCGACTTCTTCGACTAAAAGCTCGATGGAAAGCTTATCTGTTCCTCTTTCAGATGGCATTAACATATTTTACGAAAAGTCGTAAGAAACAAAATTTTTTTTGATCAAAACTAAAATATCCTCGAAATCATTGAAGAAGAAGTACCTTATCAGACGAAAATATGCCTTATCTAATAAGAGACATTGCAATTTTTTTAATTGCATAAATGGGCGGCTTTTTATTCAGAATTTATAGTTTTTTACATGGACAACAAATTCGTTTAATTTTTTCCCACTAAATACTAGAATTATAGAAAAGTACTTTGCGAAATGAATCGCCAGTAGGACGGAATCGTGTTAACCACCGATTAGTTTTTTGCTAATAACTCTTGCATCCTTCGACCGACTTCTTCGACTAAAAGCTCGATGGAAAGCTTATCTGTTCCTCTTTCAGATGGCATTAACATATTTTACGAAAAGTCGTAAGAAACAAAATTTTTTTTGATCAAAACTAAAATATCCTCGAAATCATTGAAGAAGAAGTACCTTATCAGACGAAAATATGCCTTATTTAATAAGAGACATTTAAGATTTTTTAATTGCATAAATGGGTGGCATTTTATTAAGAATTAATAGTTATTACATGGACAAAAAATTCGTTTAATTTTTTCTCATTAAATACTAGAATTATAGAAAAGTACTTTACGAAAAGAATCGGCAGTAGGACGGAAAAGTGTTGACCACCGATTAGCTTTTTGCTAATAACTCTTGCATCCTTCGACCGACTTCTTCGACTAAGAGCTCGATGGAAAGCTTATCTGTTCCTCTTTCAGATGGCATTAACATATTTTACGAAAAGTCTTAAGAAATAAAATTTTTTTTGATCAAAACTAAAATATCATCGAAATCATTGAAGAAGAAGTACATTATCAGACGAAAATATGCCTTATATAATAAGAGACATTTAAATTTTTTTAATTGCATAAATGGGCGGCATTTTATTCAGAATTAATAGTTTTTTACATGGACAAAAAATTCGTTTAATTTTTTCCCATTAAATACTAGAATTATAGAAAAGTACTTTGCGAAAAGAATCGGCGGTAGGACGGAATCGTGTTGACCACCGATTAGTTTTTTGCTAATAACTCGTGCATCCTTCGACCGACTTTTTCCACTAAAACCTCGATAGAAAGCTTATCTGTTCCTCTTTCAGATTGCATTAACATATTTTACGAAAAGTCGTAAGAAATAAAATTTTTCTTATCAAAACTAAAATATCCTCGAAATCATTGACGAAGAAGTACCTTATCAGACTAAAATATGCCTTATCTAATAAGAGACATTGAAATTTTTTTAATTGCATAAATGGGCGGCTTTTTATTCAGAATTTATAGTTTTTTACATGGACAACAAATTCGTTTAATTTTTTCCCTCTAAATACTAGAATTATAGAAAAGTACTTTGCGAAATGAATCGCCAGTAGGACGGAATCGTGTTGACCACCGATTAGTTTTTTGCTGATAACTCTTGCATCCTTCGACCGACTTCTTCGACTAAAAGCTCGATGGAAAGCTTATCTGTTCCTCTTTCAGATGGCATTAACATATTTTACGAAAAGTCGTAAGAAACAAAATTTTTTTTATCAAAACTAAAATATCCTCAAAATCATTGACGAAGAAGTACCTTATCAGACTAAAATATGCCTTATCTAATAAGAGACATTGCAATTTTTTTAATTGCATAAATGGGCGGCTTTTTATTCAGAATTTATAGTTTTTTACATGGACAACAAATTCGTTTAATTTTTTCCCACTAAATACTAGAATTATAGAAAAGTACTTTGCGAAATGAATCGCCAGTAGGACGGAATCGTGTTGACCACGGATTAGTTTTTTGCTTATAACTCTTGCATCCTTCGACCAAATTCTTCGACTAAGAGCTCGATGGAAAGCTTATATGTTTCTCTTTCAGATGGCATTAACATATTTTACGAAAAGTCTTAAGAAATAAAATTTTTTTCATCAAAACTAAAATATACTCGAAACCATTGAAGAAGAAGTACCTTATCAGACGAAAATATGCCTTATATAATAAGAAGCATTTAAATTTTTTTAATTGCATAAATGGGCGGCATTTTATTCAGAATTAATAGTTTTTTACATGGACAAAAAATTCGTTTAATTTTTTCCCATTAAATACTAGAATTATAGAAAAGTACTTTGCGAAAAGAATCGGCAGTAGGACGGAATCGTGTTGACCACCGATTAGTTTTTTGATAATAATAATAATAACCAGCAAGGACGCTATCTTCGGCAAGGCTGAAGCTATAATATTTTTCACGTTGTGTCACTATAAAAAAAACTAAATGAATAGTTTTCATGCCTCCCTAACAACATAACTGTAAGGTTTCAAGTCAATTGGTTAAAAAACAAAAAAGTTTTCCATACAGCGGTTCAAGTTTTGCGATAAGTGGGCGTAGCCATGCCCACTTTTGGTCAAAATATTTTTTATTCCTCCCTAAGAACATAACTGTAAAGTTTCAAGTCAATTGGTTAAAAAACAAACAAGTTTTCCATACAAAGCGTCAAGTTTAGCTATAAGTGGGCTTGGCCATGCCCATTTTTGATCAAAATAGTTTTCATTCCTCCCTAAGAGCATAACTGCAAAGTTTCAAGTCAATTGGTTAAAAAACAAAAAAGTTTTCCATACAACAGGTAAATTTTCACTTTAAGTGGGCGTAGCCACGCCCACTTTTGGTCCTCTTTCAGATGGCATTAACATATTTTACGAAAAGTCGTAAGAAACAAAATTTTTTTTGATCAAAACTAAAATATCATCGAAATCATTGAAGAAGAAGTACATTATCAGACGAAAATATGCCTTATATAATAAGAGACATTTAAATTTTTTTAATTGCATAAATGGGCGGCATTTTATTCAGAATTAATAGTTTTTTACATGGACAAAAAATTCGTTTAATTTTTTCCCATTAAATACTAGAATTATAGAAAAGTACTTTGCGAAAAGAATCGGCGGTAGGACGGAATCGTGTTGACCACCGATTAGTTTTTTGCTAATAACTCGTGCATCCTTCGACCGACTTTTTCCACTAAAACCTCGATAGAAAGCTTATCTGTTCCTCTTTCAGATTGCATTAACATATTTTACGAAAAGTCGTAAGAAATAAAATTTTTCTTATCAAAACTAAAATATCCTCGAAATCATTGACGAAGAAGTACCTTATCAGACTAAAATATGCCTTATCTAATAAGAGACATTGAAATTTTTTTAATTGCATAAATGGGCGGCTTTTTATTCAGAATTTATAGTTTTTTACATGGACAACAAATTCGTTTAATTTTTTCCCTCTAAATACTAGAATTATAGAAAAGTACTTTGCGAAATGAATCGCCAGTAGGACGGAATCGTGTTGACCACCGATTAGTTTTTTGCTGATAACTCTTGCATCCTTCGACCGACTTCTTCGACTAAAAGCTCGATGGAAAGCTTATCTGTTCCTCTTTCAGATGGCATTAACATATTTTACGAAAAGTCGTAAGAAACAAAATTTTTTTTATCAAAACTAAAATATCCTCAAAATCATTGACGAAGAAGTACCTTATCAGACTAAAATATGCCTTATCTAATAAGAGACATTGCAATTTTTTTAATTGCATAAATGGGCGGCTTTTTATTCAGAATTTATAGTTTTTTACATGGACAACAAATTCGTTTAATTTTTTCCCACTAAATACTAGAATTATAGAAAAGTACTTTGCGAAATGAATCGCCAGTAGGACGGAATCGTGTTGACCACGGATTAGTTTTTTGCTTATAACTCTTGCATCCTTCGACCAAATTCTTCGACTAAGAGCTCGATGGAAAGCTTATATGTTTCTCTTTCAGATGGCATTAACATATTTTACGAAAAGTCTTAAGAAATAAAATTTTTTTCATCAAAACTAAAATATACTCGAAACCATTGAAGAAGAAGTACCTTATCAAACGAAAATATGCCTTATATAATAAGAAGCATTTAAATTTTTTTAATTGCATAAATGGGCGGCATTTTATTCAGAATTAATAGTTTTTTACATGGACAAAAAATTCGTTTAATTTTTTCCCATTAAATACTAGAATTATAGAAAAGTACTTTGCGAAAAGAATCGGCAGTAGGACGGAATCGTGTTGACCACTGATTAGTTTTTTGATAATAATAATAATAACCAGCAAGGACGCTATCTTCGGCAAGGCTGAAGCTATAATATTTTTCACGTTGTGTCACTATAAAAAAAACTAAATGAATAGTTTTCATGCCTCCCTAACAACATAACTGTAAGGTTTCAAGTCAATTGGTTAAAAAACAAAAAAGTTTTCCATACAGCGGTTCAAGTTTTGCGATAAGTGGGCGTAGCCATGCCCACTTTTGGTCAAAATATTTTTTATTCCTCCCTAAGAACATAACTGTAAAGTTTCAAGTCAATTGGTTAAAAAACAAACAAGTTTTCCATACAAAGCGTCAAGTTTAGCTATAAGTGGGCATGGCCATGCCCATTTTTGATCAAAATAGTTTTCATTCCTCCCTAAGAGCATAACTGCAAAGTTTCAAGTCAATTGGTTAAAAAACAAAAAAGTTTTCCATACAACAGGTAGTAGCCACGCCCACTTTTGGTCAAAATAGTTTTCATTCCTCCCTTAGAACATAACTGTAAAGTTTCAAGTCAATTGGTTAAAAACCAAAAAAGTTTTCCATATAATGGGTCAATTTTCGCTATAAAAGGGCGTGGCCACGCCCATTTTTGGTCAAAATAGTTTTCATTCCTCCCTAAGAACATAACGTTAAAATTTCAAGTCAATTGGTTGAAAAACAAAAAAGTTCTCCATACAAAGACGTGAATATTGCTTCTCTTCCTTTTCTTCATTTTGTATGTGAGCTACCAGTTCCAGTTGTCCAATCTCAATGAAACTTTCAGGCATGTAGTCGGACTATGTAGAACTACTATGTTCAAAATTTCAGCACTCTATCATACAAAACAAAAAAGTTTTCAATACAACGATTCAAGTTTTGTTCATTTTTCTTCTTCTTTTCGTATGGGGGCTACCAGTTCCAGTGGTCCGATATGGCTGGATCCGACAAATGAGTTGACTGCACGAATAAGAAGTCTCTGTGCAAAATTTCAGCTCGATATCTTTAAAACTGTGGGAGGAGATTGTATATATACAGACAGACGGACAGACGGACAGACGGACAGACGGTCAGACGGACAGACGGACATGGCTAAATCAACTCGTCTTGTCGTCCTGATCAAGAATATATATACTTTATATAGTCGCAAGTGAATATTTCTGTGTGTTACAAACTTCAGCACAAAGTTATTATACTATTTCACATACGTGAAAAGTATAATAACTCTTGCATCCTTCGACCGACTTCTTCGACTAAGAGCTCGATGGAAAGCTTATCTGTTCCTCTTTCAGATGGCTTTTACATATTTTGCGAAAAGTCGTAAGAAATAAAATTTTTTTGATCAAAACTAAAATTTCCTCGAAATCATTGAAGAAGAAGTACCTTATCAGACGAAAATATGCCTTATCTAATAAGAGACATTTAAATTTTTTAATTGCATAAATGGGCGGCATTTTATTAAGAATTAATAGTTTTTTACATTGACAAAAAATTCGTTTAATTTTTTCCATTAAATACTAGAATTATAGAAAAGTACTTTGCGAAAAGAATCGGCAGTAGGACGGAAACGTGTTGACCACCGATCAGTTTTTTGATAATAACTCTTGCATCCTTCGACCGACTTCTTCGACTAAGAGCTCGATGGAAAGCTTATCTGTTCCTCTTTCAGATTGCATGAACATATTTTATGAAAAGTCATAAGAATTAAATTTTCTTGATCAAAACTAAAATATTCTCGAAATCATTGTAGAAGAAGTACCTTATCAGACGAAAATATGCCTTATCTAATAAGAGACATTTAAATTTTTTTAATTGCATAAATGGGCGGCATTTTATTCAGAATTAATAGTTTTTTACATTGACAAAAAATTCGTTTAATTTTTTTCCATTAAATACTAGAATTATAGAAAAGTACTTTGCGAAAAGAATCGGCAGTAGAACGGAATCATGTTGACCACCGATTAGTTTTTTTCTAATAACTCGTGCATCCTTCGACCGACTCTTTCGACCAAGAGCTCGAGGGAAAGCTCATCTGTTCCTCTTTCAGATGGCATTAACATATTTTACGAAAAGTCATAAGAAATACATTTTTTTTATCAAAACTAAAATATCCTCGAAATCATTGAAGAAAAAGTACCTTATTAGACGAAAATATGCCTTAACTAATAAGAGACATTTACATTTTTTTAATTGCCGAATGGGTGGCACTTTATTCAGAATTAATAGTTTTTTACATGGACAAAAAATTCGTTTAATTTTTTCCCATTAAATACTAGAATTATAGAAAAGTACTTGGGGAAATGAATCGCCAGTAGGACGGAATCGTGTTGACCACTGATTAGTTTTTTGCTATAAATCTTGCATCCTTCGACCAAAGTCTTCGACTAAGAGCTCGATGGAAAGCTTATCTGTTTCTCTTTCAGATGGCATTAACTTATTTTACGAAAAATCGTAAGAAATAAAATTTTTTTGATCAAAACTAAAATATCGTCGAAATCATTGTAGAAAAAGTACCTTATCAGATGAAAATATGCCTTATCTAATAAGAGACATTTAAATTTTTTTAATTGCATAAATGGGCGGCATTTTATTCAGAATTAATAGTTTTTTACATTGACAAAAAATTCGTTTAATTTTTTTCGATTAAATACTAGAATTATAGAAAAGTACTTTGCGAAAAGAATCGGCAGTAGAACGGAATCGTGTTGACCACCGATTAGTTTTTTTCTAATAACTCGTGCATCCTTCGACCGACTCTTTCGACTAAGAGCTCGAGGGAAAGCTCATCTGTTCCTCTTTCAGATGGCATTAACATATTTTACGAAAAGTCATAAGAAATACATTTTTTTTATCAAAACTAAAATATCCTCGAAATCATTGAAGAAAAAGTACCTTATTAGACGAAAATATGCCTTAACTAATAAGAGACATTTACATTTTTTTAATTGCCGAATGGGTGGCACTTTATTCAGAATTAATAGTTTTTTACATGGACAAAAAATTCGTTTAAATTTTTCACATTAAATACTAGAATTATAGAAAAGTACTTTGCGAAAAGAATCGGCAGTAGAACGGAATCGTGTTGACCACCGATTAGTTTTTTGCTAATAACTCTTGCATCCCTCGACCGACTTCTTCGATTAAGAGCTCGATGGAAAGCTTATCTGTTCCTCTTTCAGCTGGCATTAACATATTTTACGAAAAGTCGTAAGAAATAAAATTTTTTTGATCAAAACTAAAATATCCTCGAAATCATTGTAGAAGAAGTACCTTATCAGATGAAAATATGCCTTATCTAATAAGAGACATTTAAATTTTTTAATTGCATAAATGGGCGGCATTTTATTCAGAATTAATAGTTTTTTACATGGACAAAAAATTCGTTTAATTTTTTTCGATTAAATACTAGAATTATAGAAAAGTACTTTGCGAAAAGAATCGGCAGTAGAACGGAATCGTGTTGACCACCGATTAGTTTTTTTCTAAAAACTCGTGCATCCTTCGACCGACTTTTTCGACTAAGAGCTCGAGGGAAAGCTCATCTGTTCCTCTTTCAGATGGCATTAACATATGTTACGAAAAGTCGTAAGAAACAAAATTTTTTTGATCAAAACTAAAATATCCTCGAAATCATTGACGAAGAAGTACCTTATCAGACTAAAATATGCCTTATCTAATAAGAGACATTGAAATTTTTTTTATTGCATAAATGGGCGGCATTTTATTCAGAATTAATAGTTTTTTACATGGACAAAAAATTCGTTTAATTTTTTCCCATTAAATACTAGAATTATAGAAAAGTACTTTGGGAAATGAATCGCCAGAAGGACGGAATCGTGTTGACCACGGATTAGTTTTTTGCTATAAATCTTGCATCCTTCGACCGAAGTCTTCGACTAAGAGCTCGATGGAAAGCTTATCTGTTTCTCTTTCAGATGGCATTAACTTATTTTACGAAAAGTCGTAAGAAATAAAATTTTTTTGATCAAAACTAAAATATCATCGAAATCATTGTAGAAGAAGTACCTTATCAGATGAAAATATGCCTTATCTAATAAGAGACATTTAAATTTTTTTAATTGCATAAATGGGCGGCATTTTATTCAGAATTAATAGTTTTTTACATGGACAAAAAATTCGTTTAATTTTTTTCGATTAAATACTAGAATTATAGAAAAGTACTTTGCGAAAAGAATCGGCAGTAGAACGGAATCGTGTTGACCACCGATTAGTTTTTTTCTAAAAACTCGTGCATCCTTCGACCGACTTTTTCGACTAAGAGCTCGAGGGAAAGCTCATCTGTTCCTCTTTCAGATGGCATTAACATATTTTACGAAAAGTCATAAGAAATAAATTTTTTTGATCAAAACTAAAATATCCTCGAAATCATTGAAGAAAAAGTACCTTATTATACGAAAATATGCCTTAACTAATAAGAGACATTTACATTTTTTTAATTGCCAAATGGGTGGCATTTTATTCAGAATTAATAGTTTTTTACATGGACAAATAATTCGTTTAAATTTTTCACATTAAATACTAGAATTATAGAAAAGTACTTTGCGAAAAGAATCGGCAGTAGAACGGAATCGTGTTGACCACCGATTAGTTTTTTGCTAATAACTCGTGCATCCTTCGACCGACTTTTTCGACTAAGAGCTCGAGGGAAAGCTCATCTGTTCCTCTTTCAGATGGCATTAACATATGTTACGAAAAGTCGTAAGAAACAAAATTTTTTTGATCAAAACTAAAATATCGTCGAAATCATTGATGAAGAAGTACCTTATCAGACTAAAATATGCCTTATCTAATAAGAGACATTGAAATTTTTTTTATTGCATAAATGGGCGGCATTTTATTCAGAATTAATAGTTTTTTACATGGACAAAAAATTCGTTTAATTTTTTCCCATTAAATACTAGAATTATAGAAAAGTACTTTGGGAAATGAATCGCCAGAAGGACGGAATCGTGTTGACCACGGATTAGTTTTTTGCTATAAATCTTGCATCCTTCGACCGAAGTCTTCGACTAAGAGCTCGATGGAAAGCTTATCTGTTTCTCTTTCAGATGGCATTAACTTATTTTACGAAAAGTCGTAAGAAATAAAATTTTTTTGATCAAAACTAAAATATCATCGAAATCATTGTAGAAGAAGTACCTTATCAGATGAAAATATGCCTTATCTAATAAGAGACATTTAAATTTTTTTAATTGCATAAATGGGCGGCATTTTATTCAGAATTAATAGTTTTTTACATGGACAAAAAATTCGTTTAATTTTTTTCGATTAAATACTAGAATTATAGAAAAGTACTTTGCGAAAAGAATCGGCAGTAGAACGGAATCGTATTGACCACCGATTAGTTTTTTTCTAAAAACTCGTGCATCCTTCGACCGACTTTTTCGACTAAGAGCTCGAGGGAAAGCTCATCTGTTCCTCTTTCAGATGGCATTAACATATTTTACGAAAAGTCATAAGAAATAAATTTTTTTGATCAAAACTAAAATATCCTCGAAATCATTGAAGAAAAAGTACCTTATTATACGAAAATATGCCTTAACTAATAAGAGACATTTACATTTTTTTAATTGCCAAATGGGTGGCATTTTATTCAGAATTAATAGTTTTTTACATGGACAAATAATTCGTTTAAATTTTTCACATTAAATACTAGAATTATAGAAAAGTACTTTGCGAAAAGAATCGGCAGTAGAACGGAATCGTGTTGACCACCGATTAGTTTTTTGCTAATAACTCGTGCATCCTTCGACCGACTTTTTCGACTAAGAGCTCGAGGGAAAGCTTATCTGTTTCTCTTTCAGATGGCATTAACTTATTTTACGAAAAGTCGTAAGAATTAAAATTTTTTTGATCAAAACTAAAATATCCTCGAAATCATTGAAGAAGAAGTACCTTATCAGACTAAAATATGCCTTATCTAATAAGAGATATTGAAATTTTTTTTATTGCATAAATGGGTGGCATTTTATTCAGAATTAATAGTTTTTCACATGGACAAAAAATTCGTTTAATTTTTTCCCATTAAATACTAGAATTATAGAAAAGTGCTTTGGGAAATGAATCGCCAGAAGGACGGAATCGTGTTGACCACCGATTAGTTTTTTGCTAATAACTCGTGCATCCTTCGACCGACTTTTTCGACTAAGAGCTCGAGGGAAAGCTCATCTGTTCCTCTTTCAGATGGCATTAACATATTTTACGAAAAGTCATAAGAAATAAATTTTTGTTGATCAAAACTAAAATATACTCGAATTCATTTAAGAAAAAGTACCTTATTAGACGAAAATATGCCTTAACTAATAAGAGACATTTACATTTTTTTAATTGCCAAATGGGTGGCATTTTATTCAGAATTAATAGTTTTTTACATGGACAAAAAATTCGTTTAAATTTTTCACATTAAATACTAGAATTATAGAAAAGTACTTTGCGAAAAGAATCGGCAGTAGAACGGAATCGTGTTGACCACCGATTAGTTTTTTGCTAATAACTCTTGCATCCTTCGACCGACTTCTTCGACTAAGAGCCTATCTGTTCCTCTTTCAAATGGCATGAACATTTTTTATGAAAAGTCATAAGAATTAAATTTTCTTGATCAAAACTAAAATATCCTCGAAATCATTGAAGAAGAAGTACCTTATCAGACGAAAATATGCCTTATCTAATAAAAGACATTTAAATTTTTTTAATTGCATAAATGCGCGGCATTTTATTCAGAATTAATAGTTTTTTACATGGACAAAAAATTCGTTTAATTTTTTCCCATTAAATACAAGAATTATTCAAAAGTACTTTGCGAAAACAATCGGCAGTAGGACGGATTCGTGTTGACCACCGATTAGTTTTTTGCTAATAACTCTTGCATCCTTCGACCGACTTTTTCGACTAAGAGCTCGAGGGAAAGCTCATCTGTTCCTCTTTCAGATGGCATTAACATATTTTACGAAAAGTCATAAGAAATAAATTTTTTGATCAAAACTAAAATATACTCGAAATCATTTAAGAAAAAGTACCTTATCAGACTAAAATATGCCTTATCTAATAAGAGACATTGAAATTTTTTTTATTGCATAAATGGGCGGCATTTTATTCAGAATTAACAGTTTTTTACATGGACAAAAAATTCGTTTAAATTTTTCACATTAAATACTACAATTATAGAAAAGTGCTTTGCGAAAAGAATCGGCAGTAGAACGGAATCGTGTTGACCACCGATTATTTTTTTGCTAATAACTCGTGCATCCTTCGACCGACTTTTTCGACTAAGAGCTCGAGGGAAAGCTCATCTGTTCCTCTTTCAGATGGCATTAACATATTTTACGAAAAGTCGTAAGAAACAAAACTTTTTTGATCAAAACTAAAATATCGTCGAAATCATTGAACAAGAAGTACCTTATCAGACTAAAATATGCCTCATCTAATAAGAGACATTCAAATTTTTTTTATTGCATAAATGGGCGGCATTTTATTCAGAATTAATAGTTTTTTACATGGACAAAAAATTCGTTTAATTTTTTCCCATTAAATACTAGAATTATAGAAAAGTACTTTGGGAAATGAAACGCCAGAAGGACGGAATCGTGTTGACCACGGATTAGTTTTTTGCTATAAATCTTGCATCCTTCGACCGAAGTCTTCGACTAAGAGCTCGATGGAAAGCTTATCTGTTTCTCTTTCAGATGGCATTAACTTATTTTACGAAAAGTCGTAAGAATTAAAATTTTTTTGATCAAAACTAAAATATCCTCGAAATCATTGAAGAAGAAGTACCTTATCAGACTAAAATATGCCTTATCTAATAAGAGATATTGAAATTTTTTTTATTGCATAAATGGGCGGCATTTTATTCAGAATTAATAGTTTTTTACATGGACAAAAAATTCGTTTAATTTTTTCCCATTAAATACTAGAATTATAGAAAAGTACTTTGGGAAATGAATCGCCAGAAGGACGGAATCATGTTGACCACGGATTAGTTTTTTGCTATAAATCTTGCATCCTTCGACCGAAGTCTTCGACTAAGAGCTCGATGGAAAGCTTATCTGTTTCTCTTTCAGATGGCATTAACTTATTTTACGAAAAGTCGTAAGAATTAAAATTTTTTTGATCAAAACTAAAATATCCTCGAAATCATTGTAGAAGAAGTACCTTATCAGATGAAAATATGCCTTATCTAATAAGAGACATTTAAATTTTTTTAATTGCATAAATGGGCGGCATTTTATTCAGAATCAATAGTTTTTTACATGGACAAAAAATTCGTTTAATTTTTTTCCATTAAATACTAGAATTATAGAAAAGTACTTTGCGAAAAGAATCGGCAGTAGAACGGAATCGTGTTGACCACCGATTAGTTTTTTTCTAATAACTCGTGCATCCTTCGACCGACTTTTTCGACTAAGAGCTCGAGGGAAAGCTCATCTGTTCCTCTTTCAGATGGCATTAACATATTTTACGAAAAGTCATAAGAAATAAATTTTTTTGATCAAAACTATAATATACTCGAAATCATTTAAGAAAAAGTACCTTATTAGACGAAAATATGCCTTAACTAATAAGAGGCATGTACATTTTTTTAATTGCCAAATGGGTGGCATTTTATTCAGAATTAATAGTTTTTTACATGGACAAAAAATTCGTTTAAATTTTTCACTTTAAATACTAGAACTAGAGAAAAGTACTTTGCGAAAAGAATCGGCAGTAGAACGGAATCGTGTTGACCACCGATTAGTTTTTTGCTAATAACTCTTGCATCCCTCGACCGACTTCTTCGATTAAGAGCTCGATGGAAAGCTTATCTGTTCCTCTTTCAGCTGGCATTAACATATTTTACGAAAAGTCGTAAGAAATAAAATTTTTTTGATCAAAACTAAAATATCCTCGAAATCATTGTAGAAGAAGTACCTTATCAGATGAAAATATGCCTTATCTAATAAGAGACATTTAAATTTTTTTAATTGCATAAATGGGCGGCATTTTATTCAGAATTAATAGTTTTTTACATGGAAAAAAAATTCGTTCAATTTTTTTCCATTAAATACTAGAATTATAGAAAAGTACTTTGCGAAAAGAATCAGCAGTAGAACGGAATCGTGTTGACCACCGATTAGTTTTTTGCTAATAACTCGTGCATCCTTCGACCGACTTTTTCGACTAAGAGCTCGAGGGAAAGCTCATCTGTTCCTCTTTCAGATGGCATTAACATATTTTACGAAAAGTCATAAGAAATAAATTTTTGTTGATCAAAACTAAAATATACTCGAAATCATTTAAGAAAAAGTACCTTATTAGACGAAAATATGCCTTAACTAATAATAGACATTTACATTTTTTTAATTGCCAAATGGGTGGCATTTTATTCAGAATTAATAGTTTTTCACATGGACAAAAAATTCGTTTAATTTTTTCCCATTAAATACTAGAATTATAGAAAAGTGCTTTGGGAAATGAATCGCCAGAAGGACGGAATCGTGTTGACCACCGATTAGTTTTTTGCTAATAACTCGTGCATCCTTCGACCGACTTTTTCGACTAAGAGCTCGAGGGAAAGCTCATCTGTTCCTCTTTCAGATGGCATTAACATATTTTACGAAAAGTCATAAGAAATAAATTTTTGTTGATCAAAACTAAAATATACTCGAAATCATTTAAGAAAAAGTACCTTATTAGACGAAAATATGCCTTAACTAATAAGAGACATTTACATTTTTTTAATTGCCAAATGGGTGGCATTTTATTCAGAATTAATAGTTTTTTACATGGACAAAAAATTCGTTTAAATTTTTCACATTAAATACTAGAATTATAGAAAAGTACTTTGCGAAAAGAATCGGCAGTAGAACGGAATCGTGTTGACCACCGATTAGTTTTTTGCTAATAACTCTTGCATCCTTCGACCGACTTCTTCGACTAAGAGCCTATCTGTTCCTCTTTCAAATGGCATGAACATATTTTATGAAAAGTCATAAGAATTAAATTTTCTTGATCAAAACTAAAATATCCTCGAAATCATTGAAGAAGAAGTACCTTATCAGACGAAAATATGCCTTATCTAATAAAAGACATTTAAATTTTTTTAATTGCATAAATGCGCGGCATTTTATTCAGAATTAATAGTTTTTTACATGGACAAAAAATTCGTTTAATTTTTTCCCATTAAATAGAAGAATTATTCAAAAGTACTTTGCGAAAACAATCGGCAGTAGGACGGATTCGTGTTGACCACCGATTAGTTTTTTGCTAATAACTCTTGCATCCTTCGACCGACTTTTTCGACTAAGAGCTCGAGGGAAAGCTCATCTGTTCCTCTTTCAGATGGCATTAACATATTTTACGAAAAGTCATAAGAAATAAATTTTTTTGATCAAAACTAAAATATACTCGAAATCATTTAAGAAAAAGTACCTTATCAGACTAAAATATGCCTTATCTAATAAGAGACATTGAAATTTTTTTTATTGCATAAATGGGCGGCATTTTATTCAGAATTAATAGTTTTTTACATGGACAAAAAATTCGTTTAAATTTTTCACATTAAATACTACAATTATAGAAAAGTGCTTTGCGAAAAGAATCGGCAGTAGAACGGAATCGTGTTGACCACCGATTATTTTTTTGCTAATAACTCGTGCATCCTTCGACCGACTTTTTCGACTAAGAGCTCGAGGGAAAGCTCATCTGTTCCTCTTTCAGATGGCATTAACATATTTTACGAAAAGTCGTAAGAAACAAAACTTTTTTGATCAAAACTAAAATATCGTCGAAATCATTGAACAAGAAGTACCTTATCAGACTAAAATATGCCTCATCTAATAAGAGACATTCAAATTTTTTTTATTGCATAAATGGGTGCCATTTTATTCAGAATTAATAGTTTTTTACATGGACAAAAAATTCGTTTAATTATTTCCCATTAAATACTAGAATTATAGAAAAGTACTTTGGGAAATGAATCGCCAGAAGGACGGAATCGTCTTGACCACGGATTAGTTTTTTGCTATAAATCTTGCATCCTTCGACCGAAGTCTTCGACTAAGAGCTCGAGGGAAAGCTCATCTGTTCCTCTTTCAGATGGCATTAACATATTTTACGAAAAGTCGTAAGAAACAAAACTTTTTTGATCAAAACTAAAATATCGTCGAAATCATTGAACAAGAAGTACCTTATCAGATGAAAATATGCCTTATCTAATAAGAGACATTTAAATTTTTTTAATTGCATAAATGGGCGGCATTTTATTCAGAATCAATAGTTTTTTACATGGACAAAAAATTCGTTTAATTTTTTTCCATTAAATACTAGAATTATAGAAAAGTACTTTGCGAAAAGAATCGGCAGTAGAACGGAATCGTGTTGACCACCGATTAGTTTTTTTCTAATAACTCGTGCATCCTTCGACCGACTTTTTCGACTAAGAGCTCGAGGGAAAGCTCATCTGTTCCTCTTTCAGATGGCATTAACATATTTTACGAAAAGTCATAAGAAATAAATTTTTTTGATCAAAACTATAATATACTCGAAATCATTTAAGAAAAAGTACCTTATTAGACGAAAATATGCCTTAACTAATAAGAGGCATGTACATTTTTTTAATTGCCAAATGGGTGGCATTTTATTCAGAATTAATAGTTTTTTACATGGACAAAAAATTCGTTTAAATTTTTCACTTTAAATACTAGAACTAGAGAAAAGTACTTTGCGAAAAGAATCGGCAGTAGAACGGAATCGTGTTGACCACCGATTAGTTTTTTGCTAATAACTCTTGCATCCCTCGACCGACTTCTTCGATTAAGAGCTCGATGGAAAGCTTATCTGTTCCTCTTTCAGCTGGCATTAACATATTTTACGAAAAGTCGTAAGAAATAAAATTTTTTTGATCAAAACTAAAATATCCTCGAAATCATTGTAGAAGAAGTACCTTATCAGATGAAAATATGCCTTATCTAATAAGAGACATTTAAATTTTTTTAATTGCATAAATGGGCGGCATTTTATTCAGAATTAATAGTTTTTTACATGGAAAAAAAATTCGTTCAATTTTTTTCCATTAAATACTAGAATTATAGAAAAGTACTTTGCGAAAAGAATCAGCAGTAGAACGGAATCGTGTTGACCACCGATTAGTTTTTTGCTAATAACTCGTGCATCCTTCGACCGACTTTTTCGACTAAGAGCTCGAGGGAAAGCTCATCTGTTCCTCTTTCAGATGGCATTAACATATTTTACGAAAAGTCATAAGAAATAAATTTTTGTTGATCAAAACTAAAATATACTCGAAATCATTTAAGAAAAAGTACCTTATTAGACGAAAATATGCCTTAACTAATAATAGACATTTACATTTTTTAATTGCCAAATGGGTGGCATTTTATTCAGAATTAATAGTTTTTCACATGGACAAAAAATTCGTTTAATTTTTTCCCATTAAATACTAGAATTATAGAAAAGTGCTTTGGGAAATGAATCGCCAGAAGGACGGAATCGTGTTGACCACCGATTAGTTTTTTGCTAATAACTCGTGCATCCTTCGACCGACTTTTTCGACTAAGAGCTCGAGGGAAAGCTCATCTGTTCCTCTTTCAGATGGCATTAACATATTTTACGAAAAGTCATAAGAAATAAATTTTTGTTGATCAAAACTAAAATATACTCGAAATCATTTAAGAAAAAGTACCTTATTAGACGAAAATATGCCTTAACTAATAAGAGACATTTACATTTTTTTAATTGCCAAATGGGTGGCATTTTATTCAGAATTAATAGTTTTTTACATGGACAAAAAATTCGTTTAAATTTTTCACATTAAATACTAGAATTATAGAAAAGTACTTTGCGAAAAGAATCGGCAGTAGAACGGAATCGTGTTGACCACCGATTAGTTTTTTGCTAATAACTCTTGCATCCTTCGACCGACTTCTTCGACTAAGAGCCTATCTGTTCCTCTTTCAAATGGCATGAACATATTTTATGAAAAGTCATAAGAATTAAATTTTCTTGATCAAAACTAAAATATCCTCGAAATCATTGAAGAAGAAGTACCTTATCAGACGAAAATATGCCTTATCTAATAAAAGACATTTAAATTTTTTTAATTGCATAAATGCGCGGCATTTTATTCAGAATTAATAGTTTTTTACATGGACAAAAAATTCGTTTAATTTTTTCCCATTAAATAGAAGAATTATTCAAAAGTACTTTGCGAAAACAATCGGCAGTAGGACGGATTCGTGTTGACCACCGATTAGTTTTTTGCTAATAACTCTTGCATCCTTCGACCGACTTTTTCGACTAAGAGCTCGAGGGAAAGCTCATCTGTTCCTCTTTCAGATGGCATTAACATATTTTACGAAAAGTCATAAGAAATAAATTTTTTTGATCAAAACTAAAATATACTCGAAATCATTTAAGAAAAAGTACCTTATCAGACTAAAATATGCCTTATCTAATAAGAGACATTGAAATTTTTTTTATTGCATAAATGGGCGGCATTTTATTCAGAATTAATAGTTTTTTACATGGACAAAAAATTCGTTTAAATTTTTCACATTAAATACTACAATTATAGAAAAGTGCTTTGCGAAAAGAATCGGCAGTAGAACGGAATCGTGTTGACCACCGATTATTTTTTTGCTAATAACTCGTGCATCCTTCGACCGACTTTTTCGACTAAGAGCTCGAGGGAAAGCTCATCTGTTCCTCTTTCAGATGGCATTAACATATTTTACGAAAAGTCGTAAGAAACAAAACTTTTTTGATCAAAACTAAAATATCGTCGAAATCATTGAACAAGAAGTACCTTATCAGACTAAAATATGCCTCATCTAATAAGAGACATTCAAATTTTTTTTATTGCATAAATGGGTGCCATTTTATTCAGAATTAATAGTTTTTTACATGGACAAAAAATTCGTTTAATTATTTCCCATTAAATACTAGAATTATAGAAAAGTACTTTGGGAAATGAATCGCCAGAAGGACGGAATCGTCTTGACCACGGATTAGTTTTTTGCTATAAATCTTGCATCCTTCGACCGAAGTCTTCGACTAAGAGCTCGATGGAAAGCTTATCTGTTTCTCTTTCAGATGGCATTAACTTATTTTACGAAAAGTCGTAAGAATTAAAATTTTTTTGATCAAAACTAAAATATCCTCGAAATCATTGTAGAAGAAGTACCTTATCAGATGAAAATATGCCTTATCTAATAAGAGACATTTAAATTTTTTTAATTGCATAAATGGGCGGCATTTTATTCAGAATCAATAGTTTTTTACATGGACAAAAAATTCGTTTAATTCTTTTCCATTAAATACTAGAATTATAGAAAAGTACTTTGCGAAAAGAATCGGCAGTAGAACGGAATCGTGTTGACCACCGATTAGTTTTTTTCTAATAACTCGTGCATCCTTCGACCCACTTTTTCGACTAAGAGCTCGAGGGAAAGCTCATCTGTTCCTCTTTCAGATGGCATTAACATATTTTACGAAAAGTCATAAGAAATAAATTTTTGTTGATCAAAACTAAAATATACTCGAAATCATTTAAGAAAAAGTACCTTATTAGACGAAAATATGCCTTAACTAATAAGAGACATTTACATTTTTTTAATTGCCAAATGGGTGGCATTTTATTCAGAATTAATAGTTTTTTACATGGACAAAAAATTCGTTTAAATTTTTCACATTAAATACTAGAATTATAGAAAAGTGCTTTGCGAAAAGAATCGGCAGTAGAACGGAATCGTGTTGACCACCGATTAGTTTTTTGCTAATAACTCGTGCATCCTTCGACCGACTTTTTCGACTAAGAGCTCGAGGGAAAGCTCATCTGTTCCTCTTTCAGATGGCATTAACATATTTTACGAAAAGTCGTAAGAAACAAAATTTTTTTGATCAAAACTAAAATATCGTCGAAATCATTGAAGAAGAAGTACCTTATCAGACTAAAATATGCCTCATCTAAAAAGAGACATTCAAATTTTTTTTATTGCATAAATGGGTGCCATTTTATTCAGAATTAATAGTTTTTTACATGGACAAAAAATTCGTTTAATTTTTTCCCATTAAATACTGGAATTATAGAAAAGTATCTTGCAAAAAGAATCGGCAGTAGGACGGAATCGTGTTGAACACCGATTTGTTTTTTGCTTATAACTCTTGCATTCTTCAACCGACTTCTTTGACTATGAGCTCGATGGAAAGCTTATCTGTTCCTCTTTCAGATGGCGTTAACATATTTTACGAAAAGTGATAAGAAATAAAATTCTTTTGATCAAAATTAAAATATCCTCGAAATGATTGGAAAAGAAGTACCTTATCAGGTGAAAATATTCCTTATCTAATATGAGACATTTAAATTTTTTTAATTGCATAAATGGGCGGCATTTTATTCAGAATTAATAGTTTTTTTCATGGACAAAAAATTCGCTTAATTTTTTCCCATTAAATACTAGAATTATAGAAAAATCCTTTGAGAAAAGAAGCGGCAGTAGGACGGAATCGTGTTGACCACCGATTAGTTTTTTGCTAATAACTCCTGCATCCTTCGACCGACTTCTTCGACTAAGAGCTCGATGGAAAGCTTATCTGTTCCTCTTTCAGATTGCATGAACATATTTTATGAAAAGTCGTAAGAAACCAAATTTTTTAGATCAAAACTAAAATATCGTCGAAATCATTGAAGAAGAAGTACCTTATCAGACTAAAATATGCCTTATCTAATAAGAGACATACAAATTTTTTTTATTGCATAAATGGGCGGCATTTTATTCAGAATTAATAGTTTTTTACATGGACAAAAAATTCGTTTAATTTTTTCCCATTAAATACTAGAATTATAGAAAAGTACTTTGGGAAATGAAACGCCAGAAGGACGGAATCGTGTTGACCACGGATTAGTTTTTTGCAATTCTTGCATCCTTCGACCGAAGTCTTCGACTAAGAGCTCGATGGAAAGCTTATCTGTTTCTCTTTCAGATGGCATTAACTTATTTTACGAAAAGTCGTAAGAATTAAAATTTTTTTGATCAAAACTAAAATATCCTCGAAATCATTGTAGAAGAAGTACCTTATCAGATGAAAATATGCCTTATCTAATAAGAGACATTTAAATTTTTTTAATTGCATAAATGGGCGGCATTTTATTCAGAATCAATAGTTTTTTACATGGACAAAAAATTCGTTTAATTTTTTTCCATTAAATACTAGAATTATAGAAAAGTACTTTGCGAAAAGAATCAGCAGTAGAACGGAATCGTGTTGACCACCGATTAGTTTTTTTCTAATAACTCGTGCATCCTTCGACCGACTTTTTCGACAAAGAGCTCGAGGGAAAGCTCATCTGTTCCTCTTTCAGATGGCATTAACATATTTTACGAAAAGTCATAAGAAATAAATTTTTTGGATCAAAACTAAAATATACTCGAAATCATTTAAGAAAAAGTACCTTATTAGACGAAAATATGCCTTAACTAATAAGAGACATTTACATTTTTTTAATTGCCAAATGGGTGGCATTTTATTCAGAATTAATAGGTTTTTACATGGACAAAAAATTCGTTTAAATTTTTCACATTAAATACTAGAATTATAGAAAAGTGCTTTGCGAAAAGAATCGGCAGTAAAACGGAATCGTGTTGACCACCGATTAGTTTTTTGCTAATAACTCGTGCATCCTTCGACCGACTTTTTCGACTAAGAGCTCGAGGGAAAGCTCATCTGTTCCTCTTTCAGATGGCATTAACATATTTTACGAAAAGTCGTAAGAATTAAAATTTTTTTGATCAAAACTAAAATATCCTCGAAATCATTGTAGAAGAAGTACCTTATCAGATGAAAATATGCCTTATCTAATAAGAGACATTTAAATTTTTTTAATTGCATAAATGGGCGGCATTTTATTCAGAATCAATAGTTTTTTACATGGACAAAAAATTCGTTTAATTTTTTTCCATTAAATACTAGAATTATAGAAAAGTACGTTGCGAAAAGAATCGGCAGTAGAACGGAATCGTGTTGACCACCGATTAGTTTTTTTCTAATAACTCGTGCATCCTTCGACCGACTTTTTCGACAAAGAGCTCGAGGGAAAGCTCATCTGTTCCTCTTTCAGATGGCATTAACATATTTTACGAAAAGTCGTAAGAAACAAAATTTTTTTGATCAAAACTAAAATATCCTCGAAATCATTGAAGAAGAATTACCTTATCAGACTAAAATATGCGTCATCTAATAAGAGACATTCAAATTTTTATACTCTTGCAAGAGTATATTAACTTTGTCGTGAAGTTTGCAACGCAGAGAAGGAGACATCTCCGACTATATAAAGTATATATATTCTTGATCAGCACGACGAGACGAGTTCAAATAGCCATGTCCGTCTGTCTGTCTGTCCGTCTGTCCGTCTGTCTGTCTGTCTGTTTCAATGCGAACTCCTCCCACAGTTTTGAAGTTAGCAAAAAAATTTAAACGCAGAAAATTTTCTTTTCCTTGCAGGCAGTTTATATGAAGAAACCAGCCTGATCGGAATACTATAGCATATAGCTGCCATAGGAACGATCGGTCTAAAATGAGGTTTTTGCTCAATAAACTCTTTGTTTTTCAAGTTATCGCCCCAATTTTTTGCACAAGAACATCTCGGACGTAAATTAAAGCTCACAGCAAAATTGGTGAAGATCGGATAAATCTAGCATATAGCTCCCATAGGAACAATCGGTTAAAAATTCGGTTTTTGTTAGAAAAACTTTTTTGTTTTCAACTATAAGCAAATGAAACCTTGCAGTTACGCGTTTTTAAGAATCCTTGACCATACTACAAAGTTTCATAAGAATCGGACATAAGGGCGTGGCACCGCCCATATAGAGAAAAACCTAAAAATGTTATTTATCTGTTAGCAAACGGGATAGAAAATCGTAAAATGAAGTGTAGAATGATTGCATTGTACTCTTGAAAACAAGTTAGAAAATGGGCGGGGCTATGCCCCTTTATCTTTAAAAACTTATAAGATTCTTATTAGAAAAACTGTAAAACGGATTTTCCAAATGCTTGCAAGAGTATATAAGTTTCAGCAAAGCTGAAAATAGCTCCCTTACTGGTTTTTATTGCATAAATGGGCGGCATTTTATTCAGAATTAATAGTTTTTTATATCGACAAAAAATTCGTTTAATTTTTTCCCATTAATTACTAGAATTATAGAAAAGTTCTTTGCGAAAAGAATCGGCAGTAGGATAGAAACGTGTTGACCACCGATTAGTTTTTTGATAAAAACTCTTGCATCCTTCGACCGACTTCTTCGACGAATAGCTCGATGGAAAGCTTATCTGTTCCTCTTTCAGATGGCATGAAAATATTTTATGAAAAGTCATAAGAATTAAATTTTTTTGATCAAAACTAATATATCATCGAAATCATTGAAAAAGAAGTACCTGATCAGACGAAAATATGCCTTATCTAATAAGAGACATTTACATTTTTTTAATTGCATAAATGGGCGGCATTTTATTCAGAATTTATAGTTTTTTACATGGACAAAAAATTCGTTTAATTTTTTCCCACTAAATACTAGAATTAAAGAAAAGTACTTTGCGAAAAGAATCGGCAGTAGAACGGAAACGTGTTGACCACCGATTAGTTTTTTGCTAATAACTCTTGCATCCTTCGACCGACTTTTTCGACTAAGAGATCGATGGAAAACTTATCTGTTCCTCTTTCAGATGGCATTAACATATTTTACGAAAAGTCGTAAGAAATAAAATTTTTTTGATCAAAACTAAAATATCCTCGAAATCATTGAAAAAGAAGTACCTGATCAGACGAAAATATGCCTTATCTAATAAGAGACATTGAAATTTTTTTAATTGCATAAATGGGCGGCATTTTATTCAGAATTTATAGTTTTTTACATGGACAAAAAATTCGTTTAATTTTTTCCCACTAAATACTAGAATTAAAGAAAAGTACTTTGCGAAAAGAATCGGCAGTAGAACGGAAACGTGTTGACCACCGATTAGTTTTTTGCTAATAACTCTTGCATCCTTCGACCGACTTCTTCGACTAAGAGCTTATCTGTTCCTCTTTCAGATGGCATGAAAATATTTTATGAAAAGTCATAAGAATTAAATTTTCTTGATCAAAACTAATATATCCTCGAAATCATTGAAGAAGAAGTACCTTATCAGACGAAAATATGCCTTATCTAATAAGAGACATTGAAATTTTTTTAATTGCATAAATGAGCGGCATTTTATTCAGAATTAATAGTTTTTTACATGGACAAAAAATTCGTTTAATTTTTTCCCATTAAATACTAGAATTATACAAAAGTACTTTGCGAAAAGAATCGGCAGTAGGACGAAAACGTGTTGACCAACGATAAGTTTTTTCCTAATAACTCTTGCATACTTCGACCGACTTCTTCGACTAAGAGCTCGATGGAAAGCTTATCTGTTCCTGTATCAGATGGCATTAACATATTTTACGAAAAGTCGTAAGAAACAAAATTTTTTTTGATCAAAACTAAAATATCGTCGAAATCATTGAAAAAGGAGTACCTTATCAGACGAAAATATGCGTTATCTAATAGGAGACATTTAAATTTTTTTAATTGCATAAATGGGCGGCATTTTATTCAGAATTAATAGTTTTTTACATGGACAAAAAATTCGTTAATTTTTTTCCATTAAATAATAGAATTATTCAAAAGTACTTTGCGAAAACAATCGGCAGTAGGACGGAATCGTGTTGACCACCGATTAGTTTTTTGCTAATAACTCTTGCATCCCTCGACCGACATCTTCGACTAAGAGCTCGATGGAAAGCTTATCTGTTCCTCTTTCAGATGGCATTAACATATTTTACGAAAAGTCGTAAGAAATAAAATTTTTTTGATCAAAACTAAAATATCCTCGAAATCATTGAAGAAGAAGTACCTTATCAGACGAAAATATGCGATATCTAATAAGAGACATTAAAATTTTTTTAATTGCATAAATGGGCGGCATTTTATTCAGAATTTATAGTTTTTTACATGGACAAAAAATTCGTTTAATTATTTCCCACTAAATACCAGAATTATAGAAAAGTACTTTGCGAAAAGAATCGGCAGTAGGACGGAATCGTGTTGACCACCGATAAGTTTTTTGCTAATAACTCTTGCATCCTTCGACCGACTTCTTCGACTAAGAGCCTATCTGTTCCTCTTTCAGATGGCATTAACATATTTTACGAAAAGTCGTAAGAAACAAAATTTTTTTGATCAAAACTAAAATATCGTCGAAATCATTGAAGAAGAAGTACCTTATCAGACTAAAATATGCCTTATCTAATAAGAGACATACAAATTTTTTTTATTGCATAAATGGAGGGCATTATATTCAGAATTAATAGTCTTTTACATGGACAAAAAATTCGTTTAATTTTTTCCCATTAAATACTAGAATTATAGAAAAGTACTTTGGGAAATGAATCGCCAGAAGGACGGAATCGTGTTGACCACGGATTAGTTTTTTGCTATAAATCTTGCATCCTTCGACCGAAGTCTTCGACTAAGAGCTCGATGGAAAGCTTATCTGTTTCTCTTTCAGATGGCATTAACTTATTTTACGAAAAGTCGTAAGAAATACAATTTTTTTGATCAAAACTAAAATATCATCGAAATCATTGAAGAAGAAGTACCTTATCAGACGAAAATATGCGATATATAATAAGAGACATTTAAATTTTTTTAATTGCATAAATGGGCGGCATTTTATTCAGAATTAATAGTTTTTACATGGACAAAAAATTCGTTTAATTTTTTCCCATTAAATACTAGAATTATTCAAAAGTACTTTGCGAAAAGAATCGGCAGTAGGACGGAATCGTGTTGACCACCGATTAGTTTTTTGCTAATAACTCTTGCATACTTCGACCGACTTCTTCGATTAAGAGCTCGATGGAAAGCTTATCTGTTCCTCTTTCAGCTGGCATTAACATATGTTACGAAAAGTCGTAAGAAATAAAATTTTTTTGATCAAAACTAAAATATCCTCGAAATCATTGAAGGAGAAGTACCTTATCAGACGAAAATATGCGATATCTAATAAGAGACATTAAAATTTTTTTAATTGCATAAATGGGCGGCATTTTATTCAGAATTTATAGTTTTTTACATGGACAAAAAATTCGTTTAATTATTTCCCACTAAATACCAGAATTATAGAAAAGTACTTTGCGAAAAGAATCGGCAGTAGGACGGAAACGTGTTGACCACCGATAAGTTTTTTGCTAATAACTCTTGCATCCTTCGACCGACTTCTTCGACTAAGAGCCTATCTGTTCCTCTTTCAGATGGCATGAACATATTTTACGAAAAGTCATAAGAATTAAATTTTCTTGATCAAAACTAAAATATCCTCGAAATTATTGAAGAAGAAGAACCTTATCAGACGAAAATATGCGATATCTAATAAGAGACATTAAAATTTTTTTAATTGCATAAATGGGCGGCATTTTATTCAGAATTTATAGTTTTTTACATGGACAAAAAATTCGTTTAATTATTTCCCACTAAATACCAGAATTATAGAAAAGTACTTTGCGAAAAGAATCGGCAGTAGGACGGAATCGTGTTGACCACCGATAAGTTTTTTGCTAATAACTCTTGCATCCTTCGACCGACTTCTTCGACTAAGAGCCTATCTGTTCCTCTTTCAGATGGCATTAACATATTTTACGAAAAGTCGTAAGAAACAAAATTTTTTTGATCAAAACTAAAATATCGTCGAAATCATTGAAGAAGAAGTACCTTATCAGACTAAAATATGCCTTATCTAATAAGAGACATACAAATTTTTTTTATTGCATAAATGGAGGGCATTATATTCAGAATTAATAGTCTTTTACATGGACAAAAAATTCGTTTAATTTTTTCCCATTAAATACTAGAATTATAGAAAAGTACTTTGGGAAATGAATCGCCAGGACAGAATCGTGTTGATCACGGATTAGTTTTTTGCTATAAATCTTGCATCCTTCGACCGAAGTCTTCGACTAAGAGCTCGATGGAAAGCTTATCTGTTTCTCTTTCAGATGGCATTAACTTATTTTACGAAAAGTCGTAAGAAATACAATTTTTTTGATCAAAACTAAAATATCATCGAAATCATTGAAGAAGAAGTACCTTATCAGACGAAAATATGCGATATATAATAAGAGACATTAAAATTTTTTTAATTGCATAAATGGGCGGCATTTTATTCAGAATTTATAGTTTTTTACATGGACAAAAAATTCGTTTAATTATTTCCCACTAAATACCAGAATTATAGAAAAGTACTTTGCGAAAAGAATCGGCAGTAGGACGGAAACGTGTTGACCACCGATAAGTTTTTTGCTAATAACTCTTGCATCCTTCGACCGACTTCTTCGACTAAGAGCCTATCTATTCCTCTTTCAGATGGCATGAACATATTTTACGAAAAGTCATAAGAATTAAATTTTCTTGATCAAAACTAAAATATCCTCGAAATTATTGAAGAAGAAGTACCTTTTCAGACGAAAATATGCCTTATCTAATAAAAGACATTTAAATTTTTTTAATTGCATAAATGCGCGGCATTTTATTCAGAATTAATAGTTTTTTACATGGACAAAAAATTCGTTTAATTTTTTCCCATTAAATACAAGAATTATTCAAAAGTACTTTGCGAAAACAATCGGCAGTAGGACGGATTCGTGTTGACCCCCGATTAGTTTTTTGCTAATAACTCTTTCATCCCTCGACCGACTTCTTCGACTATGAGCTCGATGGAAAGCTTATCTGTTCCTCTTTCAGATGGCATTAACATATTTTACGAAAAGTCGTAAGAAATAAAATTTTTTTGATGAAAACTAAAATATCCTCGAAATCATTGAAAAAGAAGTACCTTATCAGACGAAAATATGCGATATCTAATAAGAGACATTAAAATTTTTTTAATTGCATAAATGGGCGGCATTTTATTCAGAATTTATAGTTTTTTACATGGACAAAAAATTCGTTTAATTTTTTCCCACTAAATACTAGAATTAAAGAAAAGTACTTTGCGAAAAGAATCGGCAGTAGAACGGAAACGTGTTGACCACCGATAAGTTTTTTGCTAATAACTCTTGCATCCTTCGACCGACTTCTTCGACTAAGAGCCTATCTATTCCTCTTTCAGATGGCATGAACATATTTTACGAAAAGTCATAAGAATTAAATTTTCTTGATCAAAACTAAAATATCCTCGAAATTATTGAAGAAGAAGTACCTTTTCAGACGAAAATATGCCTTATCTAATAAAAGACATTTAAATTTTTTTAATTGCATAAATGCGCGGCATTTTATTCAGAATTAATAGTTTTTTACATGGACAAAAAATTCGTTTAATTTTTTCCCATTAAATACAAGAATTATTCAAAAGTACTTTGCGAAAACAATCGGCAGTAGGACGGATTCGTGTTGACCCCCGATTAGTTTTTTGCTAATAACTCTTTCATCCCTCGACCGACTTCTTCGACTAAGAGCTCGAGGGAAAGCTCATCTGTTCCTCTTTCAGATGGCATTAACATATTTTACGAAAAGTCGTAAGAAACAAAATTTTTTTTGATCAAAACTAAAATATCGTCGAAATCATTGAAGAAGAAGTACCTTATCAGATGAAAATATGCCTTATCTAATAAGAGACATTCAAATTTTTTTTATTGCATAAATGGGCGGCATTTTATTCAGAATTAATAGTTTTTTACATGGACAAAAAATTCGTTTAATTTTTTCCCATTAAATACTAGATTTATACAAAAGTACTTTGCGAAAAGAATCGGCAGTAGGACGAAAACGTGTTGACCAACGATAAGTTTTTTCCTAATAACTCTTGCATACTTCGACCGACTTCTTCGACTAAGAGCCTATCTGTTCCTTTTTCAGATGGCATGAACATATTTTATGAAAAGTCATAAGAATTAAATTTTCTTGATCAAAACTAAAATATCCTCGAAATCATTGAAGAAGAAGTACCTTATCAGACAAAAATATGCCTTATCTAATAAAAGACATTTAAATTTTTTAATTGCATAAATGCGCGGCATTTTATTCAGAATTAATAGTTTTTTACATGGCCAAAAAATTCGTTTAATTTTTTCCCATTAAATACAAGAATTATTCAAAAGTACTTTGCGAAAAAAATCGGCAGTAGGACGGATTCGTGTTGACCACCGATTAGTTTTTTGCTAATAACTCTTGCATCCTTCGACCGACTTTTTCGACTAGGAGCTCGAGGGAAAGCTCATCTGTTCCTCTTTCAGATGGCATTAACATATTTTACGAAAAGTCGTAAGAAACAAAATTTTTTTGATCAAAACTAAAATATCGTCGAAATCATTGAAGAAGAAGTACCTTATCAGACTAAAATATGCCTTATCTAATAAGAGACATTCAAATTTTTTTTATTGCATAAATGGGCGGCATTTTATTCAGAATTAATATTTTTTTACATGGACAAAAAATTCGTTTAATTTTTTCCCATTAAATACTAGAATTATAGAAAAGTACTTTGGGAAATGAATCGCCAGAAGGACGGAATCGTGTTGACCACGGATTAGTTTTTTGCTATAAATCTTGCATCCTTCGACCGAAGTCTTCGACTAAGAGCTCGATGGAAAGCTTATCTGTTTCTCTTTCAGATGGCATTAACATATTTTACGAAAAGTCGTAAGAAACAAAATTTTTTTGATCAAAACTAAAATATCGTCGAAATCATTGAAGAAGAAGTACCTTATCAGACTAAAATATGCCTTATCTAATAAGAGACATTGAAATTTTTTTTATTGCATAAATGGGCGGCATTTTATTCAGAATTAATAGTTTTTTACATGGACAAAAAATTCGTTTAATTTTTTCCCATTAAATACTAGAATTATAGAAAAGTACTTTGGGAAATGAATCGCCAGAAGGACGGAATCGTGTTGACCACGGATTAGTTTTTTGCTATAAATCTTGCATCCTTCGACCGAAGTCTTCGACTAAGAGCTCGATGGAAAGCTTATCTGTTCCTCTTTCAGCTGGCATTAACATATTTTACGAAAAGTCGTAAGAAATACAATTTTTTTGATCAAAACTAAAATATCATCGAAATCATTGAAGAAGAAGTACCTTATCAGACGAAAATATGCGATATATAATAAGAGAGAGAGAGAGAGTGTTGCTTCCCCCACCTCAAAGATTGTCAAATCGAAGAGTAAGAAGTCTAAGGCTAAGACTTCTCGCTCTTTGGAAACCATACAATCCCCTCCTTCAACTTCTTCATCCAACGCAGCTCCATGCTTAACTGCGTTGTCAGAAGCGGTACCCGTTTCTGAGCCAGTTTCGCAACCTGCAGTTGCTGTTACCCTATCCCCTCTTGAACCCCTTACTGTCGTTGCCCCTCGGAAACAGGTATTTATTTCTCGTCTTTCCGCTGATACCTCCTGTGAGGCGATAGCTAATTATATTGGTGCAAAGACGAATGTTGAAGTAAAAATTCATAAATTCGCTTTCTCTCAGCCGAGGGAGATTGCATCATTTAAAATTAGTGTACCAAATGATGCTTTCGAATTAGTGTGTAACCCTTTGTTTTGGCCTGCACACACAGTGGTCCATGAGTTTGTCCCTACAAAAAGGCCGATTCTTACTGCACCGGTGCTTGGCTCGTCATCGTCTATTCCTATTACTGCTCCAAAAAACTAGGTTCGCATTCTGAACGCCTTACTTTTGTTTATCAAAATGTAAGGGGTCTCTTGTCCAAACTCCCTAATTTGTATAGGAATAGTTTTTGTTTCGACTTCGATCTTATTGCGTTTTCTGAGACTTGGCTTAATTCCTCTATTCTAAGCAATGAAGTCTTTTGCAACAAATTCGTCTCTTTCAGACGTGACCGCCCTGATCGCCGAGGAGGGGGAGTTCTTGTTGCAGTTGATTCATCCCTTCGTTCTGAACTTGTTGAAATTCAAGGAACCGATGATATTGAAGTTATTGGAGTCAAAGTTAGTTTGGCTCATATTACAGTTTTTGTTAGTTGCTCATATATTCCACCAGGCTCCGGACTAGATGTCTATATGAAGCATTTTGAGGCTATAAAATCGTTATATGACCTTACACAGGCCAGAGATTTTGTCATTGTGCTTGGTGATTTCAACCTTCCTCATATATCTTGGTCGTACTTCAATGATTCAAATTTCCTGATACCCTCTGGACAACATGAATTTCTTGACAGGTTGCTTGATTTACCTTTGTTTCAGACAAATTGGGTCATGAATTCAATCAATAGATCTCTTGATCTTGTGTTGACCAATGATAGCAACGGCATAGTTGTGTCAAGATGCAACCCTTTGTCTCTACCTGAAGATCCTTTTCACCCTTCGCTGGAAATCTCTCTTGGTCTAACTTCGCCCACTTCCATTTCGCCTAGTTCTTCTCCTCAGCGACGAATGTGTTTTCGTAAAGCTAACCTCGATTTACTAAACTCGTTAATTGCTCAAACTGATTGGTCCGTCTTAAATAGTTGTAATGACATAATGGTTGCCACAAAATTCTTCTATGAGACCCTAAATGACATTCTCAATATTTGCGTCCCATTGAGAACCTCAACGGGGCCGTCATTAAAACCACCCTGGTTTTCCCGCCGTTTGTCTAACCTGAAAAATATTAAGTCCAGACTTTACAAAAAGTTTAAATCATCTGGTTCACTGACGGACTTTTCCAGGTATTCTGTAGCCCGATCGCAGTTTTTTACGATCAACAACATCTGCTATCAGAACTATCTGAGTCGTTGCAAAAATCAATTTCTGAGCGACCCTAAAACATTTTTTAGCTTTGTTAATTCTAAGCGTAAATCTGCGTTATAACCGTCCTCATTCTTCTTGGACGTTAAATTAGCGAGTGATGATCTATGAATTTCTAATTTGTTCGCCGAGTTCTTCCAAACAACTTATGCGTCTACATTATTCACGGGAACATCGTATCCATATCGTATAAGCTCTATCAATGGTCCTTGTTCCCTTGTACTCGATGAAGACATTATTTTCAAAAACTTAATGGCTGTGAAGAATTCTTATTCCCCCGGTCCTGACAATGTGCCTGGCTGCATTCTTAAAGGTTGTGCAAAAACTTTGTGCAAGCCTTTATTAATGCTTTTTAATCTCTCGCTTCTCAATGCTTCGTTTCCCCCAATTTGGAAGGAGTCTTTCATAATTCCGCTTCATAAAAAGGGTAATAAGTCAGATATCACTAATTATAGAGGTATAGCCAAGTTATCTGCAATTCCCAAACTTTTTGAGACAATTATTATTGGTAGCATGCAGCATTTTTGCAAACCTATTATGTCACCTTTTCAACATGGTTTCCTAAAAATGAGATCAGCATGCACCAACCTTCTTGAATTCACAAGTGTTGTTAATCGAGGTTTTGCTAGTCAGTTTCAAACTGATGTAATATATACTGATTTCAGCAAAGCTTTTGACTCAGTTAACCACGATTTGCTTTTATTGAAATTGAATATCTTGGGTTTTCCACCGGTTCTTCTAAATTGGATTAAATCCTATTTATCTAACAGATCTCAACGAGTATTGTTTCGATCTGCTATGTCCGAGGTTGTTCAAGTTACTTCTGGTGTTCCTCAAGGCAGTCATCTTGGCCCACTCTTGTTTAATCTGTTCATTAATGATCTCCCCCTATCGATATCATACTCTCGGGTACTCATGTACGCTGATGATGTTAAATTGTGTCTTTCTTATAACGATCCTGCTTCTTATGTCCTATTGCAGGCTGATCTGAACTCATTACAATCTTGGTGTTCACTTAACTTGCTTTTACTGAATTGTTCTAAATGTAAGTTTATGACTTATCATCGTAGTAAACCTCACTTGTTTACTTATTCGATTGATAACGTCCAATTAGAACGAGTCTCTGTTTTTAACGACCTCGGTGTTCTCTTTGATCCCAAACTTTGCTTCATTCAACATGTTTCAACTGTCGTTAATAAGGCGAAAGGTGTTTTTGGATTCATTAAACGCTGGTCTAAAGAATTCAATGACCCCTATATCACCAAACTTCTTTTCACGTCACTTGTACGTCCACTTCTCGAATATTGTTGCTGCGTGTGGTCTCCACAGTACAAAAAACATCAGGATCGCATTGAGTCAGTTCAGAAGCAATTTCTCCTCTTTGCGCTTCGAGGCCTTAATTGGAATCCAAATACTAGGTTACCATCATACATGGACAGACTTCTACTCATTGACCTTCCATCTCTACATCATCGCAGGATAGTTTTAGGGACTATTTTCCTTCACAAACTCATTCTTGGATTGATTGATTCTTCAGACCTACTCAGTCGGATTAGTTTTAGCGTCCCACGACGCACTACTAGAAACTTTGTCCCTTTAGCTTTGCAAAGATGCACAACTAACTATGCCCTTCACGATCCGTTTCGCGTATTATGTATGAATTATAATAATTTTTATCACGCCCTCTCACCTGAAATCCCTCTCACATCACTTAACTCAACCATTCTACGCTACCTTCGTGAAGCTCAAAGCTCAAATCGGCATGGATGATCGTTTCTGGATGGACTGGTGGCGCTCGTTAAAGTTAAGTCTCTGACCGCAAACGGCTGTGAGTCGGGGCATAGCCTGCGTAGCGCAAATAAATTTCCCCCAACGGGTCAGAGACTTCTCAGCTTTAATTCAATTAGTTTTCTAGTTTCTAACTGCGAAGTTTTTTTTTCCTTGCTTTTTTTTCTTTCATTATATTTAATCATTCATTATCATATTTTTTGAATAACAAATTTTTTTATCTTTATTTTTATCATCATAATTATTATATATGCATATACTTCTGTTTAATTTTATTAATTTAAT
Organism: Phortica okadai; assembly: GCA_034638295.1. Lineage (NCBI taxonomy): Eukaryota > Metazoa > Arthropoda > Insecta > Diptera > Drosophilidae > Phortica > Phortica okadai. The sequence goes on from CM067852.1 coordinate 18,378,033, forward strand.
TTTTTTTTAAATATTATCTTATTATATTATTCTAAGTCACATAACAGTCAATTTATTATTATATGAAATAAATAAATAAATAAAATTTAAATTTTTTTAATTGCATAAATGGGCGGCATTTTATTCAGAATTAATAGTTTTTACATGGACAAAAAATTCGTTTAATTTTTTCCCATTAAATACTATAATTATTCAAAAGTACTTTGCGAAAAGAATCGGCAGTAGGACGGAATCATGTTGACCACCGATTAGTTTTTTGCTAATAACTCTTGCATCCCTCGACCGACTTCTTCGATTAAGAGTTTGATGGAAAGCTTATCTGTTCCTCTTTCAGCTGGCATTAACATATTTTACGAAAAGTCGTAAGAAATAAAATTTTTTTGATCAAAACTAAAATATCATCGAAATCATTGAAGAAGAAGTACCTTATCAGACGAAAATATGCGTTATCTAATAAGAGACATTTAAATTTTTTTAATTGCATAAATGGGCGGCATTTTATTCAGAATTAATAGTTTTTACATGGACAAAAAATTCGTTTAATTTTTTCCCATTAAATAATAGAATTATTCAAAAGTACTTTGCGAAAACAATCGGCAGTAGGACGGAATCGTGTTGACCACCGATTAGTTTTTTGCTAATAACTCTTGCATCCCTCGACCGACTTCTTCGACTAAGAACTCGAGGGAAAGCTCATCTGTTCCTCTTTCAGATGGCATTAACATATTTTACGAAAAGTCGTAAGAAACAAAATTTTTTTGATCAAAACTAAAATATCGTCGAAATCATTGAAGAAGAAGTACCTGATCAGACTAAAATATGCCTTATCTAATAAGAGACATTCAAATTTTTTTTATTGCATAAATGGGCGGCATTTTATTCAGAATTAATAGTTTTTTACATGGACAAAAAATTCGTTTAATTTTTTCCCATTAAATACTAGAATTATAGAAAAGTACTTTGGGAAATGAATCGCCAGAAGGACGGAATCGTGTTGACCACCGATTAGTTTTTTGCTAATAACTCTTGCATCCCTCGACCGACTTCTTCGACTAAGAGCTCGATGGAAAGCTTATCTGTTCCTCTTTCAGCTGGCATTAACATATTTTACGAAAAGTCGTAAGAAATAAAATTTTTTTGATCAAAACTAAAATATCATCGAAATCATTGAAGAAGGAGTACCTTATCAGACGAAAATATGCCTTACCTAATAAAAGACATTTTAATTTTTTTAATTGCATAAATGCGCGGCATTTTATTCAGAATTAGTAGTTTTTGACATGGACAAAAAATTCGTTTAATTTTTTCCCATTAAATAATAGAATTATTCAAAAGTACTTTGCGAAAACAATCGGCAGTAGGACGGATTCGTGTTGACCACCGATTAGTTTTTTGCTAATAACTCTTGCATCCTTCGACCGACTTTTTCGACTAAGAGCTCGAGGGAAAGCTCATCTGTTCCTCTTTCAGATGGCTTTAACATATTTTACGAAAAGTCGTAAGAAACAAAATTTTTTTGATCAAAACTAAAATATCGTCGAAATCATTGAAGAAAAAGTACCTTATCAGACGAAAATATGCGTTATCTAATAAGAGACATTCAAATTTTTTTTATTGCATAAATGGGCGGCATTTTATTCAGAATTAATAGTTTTTTACATGGACAAAAAATTCGTTTAATTTTTTCCCATTAAATACTAGAATTATAGAAAAGTACTTTGCGAAAAGAATCGGAAGTAGGATAGAAACGTGTTGACCACCGATTAGTTTTTTGATAAAAACTCTTGCATCCTTCGACCGACTTCTTCGACTAAGAGCTCGATGGAAAGCTTATCTGTTCCTCTTTCAGATGGCATTAACATATTTTACGAAAAGTCGTAAGAAATAAAATTTTTTTGATCAAAACTAAAATATCATCGAAATCATTGAAGAAGAAGTACCTTATCAGACGAAAATATGCGATATATAATAAGAGACATTTAAATTTTTTTAATTGCATAAATGGGCGGCATTTTATTCAGAATTAATAGTTTTTTACATGGACAAAAAATTCGTTTAATTTTTTCCCATTAAATACTAGAATTATTCAAAAGTACTTTACGAAAAGAATCGGCAGTAGGACGGAATCGTGTTGACCACCGATTAGTTTTTTGCTACTAACTCTTGCATACTTCGACCGCCTTCTTCGACTAAGAGCTCGATGGAAAGCTTATCTGTTCCTGTATCAGATGGCATTAACATATTTTACAAAAAGTCGTAAGAAATAAAAATTTTTTGATCAAAACTAAAATATCCTCGAAATCATTGAAGAAGGAGTACCTTATCAGACGAAAATATGCCTTATCTAATAAAAGACATTTTAATTTTTTTAATTGCATAAATGCGCGGCATTTTATTCAGAATTAGTAGTTTTTGACATGGACAAAAAATTCGTTTAATTTTTTCCCATTAAATAATAGAATTATTCAAAAGTACTTTGCGAAAACAATCGGCAGTAGGACGGATTCGTGTTGACCACCGATTAGTTTTTTGCTAATAACTCTTGCATCCTTCGACCGACTTTTTCGACTAAGAGCTCGAGGGAAAGCTCATCTGTTCCTCTTTCAGATGGCATTAACATATTTTACGAAAAGTCGTAAGAAACAAAATTTTTTTGATTAAAACTAAAATATCGTCGAAATCATTGAAGAAAAAGTACCTTATCAGACGAAAATATGCGTTATCTAATAAGAGACATTCAAAGTTTTTTTATTGCATAAATGGGCGGCATTTTATTCAGAATTAATAGTTTTTTACATGGACAAAAAATTCGTTTAATTTTTTCCCATTAAATACTAGAATTATAGAAAAGTACTTTGCGAAAAGAATCGGAAGTAGGATAGAAACGTGTTGACCACCGATTAGTTTTTTGATAAAAACTCTTGCATCCTTCGACCGACTTCTTCGACTAAGAGCTCGATGGAAAGCTTATCTGTTCCTCTTTCAGATGGCGTGAACATATTTTATGAAAAGTCATAAGAATTAAATTTTCTTGATCAAAACTAGTATATCCTCGAAATCATTGAAGAAGAAGTACCTTATCAGATGAAAATATGCCTTATCTAATAAGGGACATTTAAATTTTTTTAATCAAAACTAAAATATCCTCGAAATCATTGAAGAAGGAGTACCTTATGCGTTATCTAATAAGAGACATTCAAATTTGTTTTATTGCATAAATGGGCGGCATTTTATTCAGAATTAATAGTTTTTTACATGGACAAAAAATTCGTTTAATTTTTTCCCATTAAATACTAGAATAATAGAAAAGTACTTTGGGAAATGAATCGCCAGAAGGACGGAATCGTGTTGACCACGGATTAGTTTTTTGCTATAAATCTTGCATCCTTCGACCGAAGTCTTCGACTAAGAGCTCGATGGAAAGCTTATCTGTTTCTCTTTCAGCTGGCATTAACATATTTTACAAAAAGTCGTAAGAAATAAAATTTTTTTGATCAAAACTAAAATATCCTCGAAATCATTGAAGAAGGAGTACCTTATCAGACGAAAATATGCGTTATCTAATAGGAGACATTTAAATTTTTTTAATTGGATAAATGGGCGGTATTTTATTCAGAATTAATAGTTTTTTACATGGACAAAAAATTCGTTAATTTTTTGCCATTAAATAATAGAATTATTCAAAAGTACTTTGCGAAAACAATCGGCAGTAGGACGGATTCGTGTTGACCACCGATTATTTTTTTGCTAATAACTCTTGCATCCTTCGACCGACTTTTTCGACTAAGAGCTCGAGGGAAAGCTTATCTGTTCCTCTTTCAGATGGCATTAACATATTTTACGAAAAGTCGTAAGAAATAAAATTTTTTTGATCAAAACTAAAATATCCTCGAAATCATTGAAGAAGGAGTACCTTATCAGACTAAAATATGCCTTATCTAATAAGAGACATTCAATTTTTTTTTATTGCATAAATGGGCGGCATTTGATTCAAAATTAATAGTTTTTTACATGGACAAAAAATTCGTTTAATTTTTTCCCATTAAATACTAGATTTATACAAAAGTAGTTTGCGAAAAGAATCGGCAGTAGGACGAAAACGTGTTGACCAACGATAAGTTTTTTCCTAATAACTCTTGCATACTTCGACCGAGTCCTTCGACTAAGAGCTCGATGGAAAGCTTATCTGTTCCTGTATCAGATGGCATTAACATATTTTTCAAAAAGTCGTAAGAAATAAAATTTTTTTGATCAAAACTAAAATATCCTCGAAATCATTGAAGAAGGAGTACCTTATCAGACGAAAATATGCGTTATCTAATAGGAGACATTTAAATTTTTTTTAATTGCATAAATGGGCGGCATTTTATTCAGAATTTATAGTTTTTTACATGGACAAAAAATTCGTTTAATTATTTCCCACTAAATACCAGAATTATAGAAAAGTACTTTGCGAAAAGAATCGGCAGTAGGACGGAAACGTGTTGACCACCGATTAGTTTTTTGCTAATAACTCTTGCATCCTTCGACCGACTTCTTTGACTAAGAGCTCGAGGGAAAGCTCATCTGTTCCTCTTTCAGATGACATTAACATATTTTACGAAAAGTCATAAGAATTAAATTTTTTTGATCAAAACTAGTATATCCTCGAAATCATTGAAGAAGAAGTACCTTATCAGACGAAAATATGCCTTAACTAATAAGAGACATTTACATTTTTTTAATTACCAAATGGGTGTCATTTCATTCAGAATTAATAGTTTTTTACATGGACAAAAAATTCTTTTAAATTTTTCACATTAAATACTAGAATTATACAAAAGTACTTTGCGAAAAGAATCGGCAGTAGGATAGAAACGTGTTGACCACCGATTAGTTTTTTGATAAAAACTCTTGCATCCTTCGACCGACTTCTTCGACTAAGAGCTCGATGGAAAGCTTATCTGTTCCTCTTTCAGATGGCATGAACATATTTTATGAAAAGTCATAAGAATTAAATTTTCTTGATCAAAACTAGTATATCCTCGAAATCATTGAAGAAGAAGTACCTTATCAGACGAAAATATGCCTTATCTAATGAGACACATTTAAATTTTTTTAATTGCATAAATGGGCGGCATTTTATTCAGAATTAATAGTTTTTTACATGGACAAAAAATTCGTTTAATTTTTTTTAATTGCATAAATGGGCGGCATTTTATTCAGAATTAATAGTTTTTTACATGGACAAAAAATTCGTTTAATTTTTTCCCATTAAATACTAGAATTATACAAAAGTACCTTGCGAAAAGAACCGGCAGTAGGACGGAAACGTGTTGACCACCGATAAGTTTTTTCCTAATAACTCTTGCATACTTCGACCGACTTCTTCGTTTAAGAGCTCGATGGAAAGCTTATCTGTTCCTCTTTCAGATGGCATTAACATATTTTACGAAAAGTCGTAAGAAATAAAATTTTTTTGATCAAAACTAAATTATCATCGAAATCATTGAAGAAGAAGTACCTTATCAGACGAAAAATGCGATATATAATAAGAGACATTTAAACTTTTTTAATTGCATAAATGGGCGGCATTTTATTCAGAATTAATAGTTTTTTACATGGACAAAAAATTCGTTTAATTTTTTCCCATTAAATACTAGAATTATACAAAAGTACCTTGCGAAAAGAACCGGCAGTAGGACGGAAACGTGTTGACCACCGATAAGTTTTTTCCTAATAACTCTTGCATACTTCGACCGACTTCTTCGTTTAAGAGCTCGATGGAAAGCTTATCTGTTCCTCTTTCAGATGGCTTTAACATATTTTACAAAAAGTCGTAAGAAATAAAATTTTTTTGATCAAAACTAAAATATCCTCGAAATCATTGAAGAAGGAGTACCTTATCAGACGAAAATATGCGTTATCTAATAAGAAACATTTAAATTTTTTTAATTGCATAAATGGGCGGCATTTTATTCAGAATTAATAGTTTTTTACATGGACAAAAAATTCGTTTAATTTTTTCCCATTAAATACTAGAATTATTCAAAAGTACTTTGCGAAAACAATCGGCAGTAGGACGGAATCGTGTTGACCACCGATTAGTTTTTTGCTAATAACTCTTGCATCCCTCGACCGACTTCTTCGACTAAGAGCTCGATGGAAAGCTTATCTGTTCCTCTTTCAGATGGCATTAACATATTTTACGAAAGGTCGTAAGAAATAAAATTTTTTTGATCAAAACTAAAATATCATCGAAATCATTGAAGAAGAAGTACCTTATCAGACGAAAATATGCGTTATCTAATAAGAGACATTTAAATTTTTTTAATTGCATAAATGGGCGGCATTTTATTCAGAATTAATAGTTTTTTACATGGACAAAAAATTCGTTTAATTTTTTCCCATTAAATACTAGAATTATACAAAAGTACTTTGCGAAAAGAATCGGCAGTAGGACGGAATCGTGTTGACCACCGATTAGTTTTTTGCTAATAACTCTTGCATCCCTCGACCGACTTCTTCGACTAAGCGCTCGATGGAAAGCTTATTTGTTCCTCTTTCAGATGGCATTAACATATTTTACGAAAAGTCGTAAAAAATAAAATTTTTTTGATCAAAACTAAAATATCCTCGAAATCATTGAAGAAGAAGTACCTTATCAGACGAAAATATGCGATATCTAATAAGAGACATTTAAATTTTTTTAATTGCATAAATAGGCGGCATTTTATTCAGAATTAATAGTTTTTTACATGGACAAAAAATTCGTTTAATTTTTTCCCATTAAATACTAGAATTATTCAAAAGTACTTTGCGAAAAGAATCGGCAGTAGGACGGAAACGTGTTGACCACCGATAAGTTTTTTGCTAATAACTCTTGCATCCCTCGACCGACTTCTTCGATTAAGAGCTCGATGGAAAGCTTATCTGTTCCTCTTTCAGATGGCATTAACATATTTTACGAAAAGTCGTAAGAAACAAAATTTTCAGACAAAATTCTTTAATAAGAGACATTCAAATTTTTTTTATTGCATAAATGAGCGGCATTTTATTCAGAATTAATAGTTTTTTACATGGACAAAAAATTCGTTTAATTTTTTCCCATTAAATACTAGAATTATAGAAAAGTACTTTGGGAAATGAATCGCCAGAAGGACGGAATCGTGTTGACCACGGATTAGTTTTTTGCTATAAATCTTGCATCCTTCGACCGAAGTCTTCGACTAAGAGCTCGATGGAAAGCTTATCTGTTTCTCTTTCAGATGGCATTAACTTATTTTACGAAAAGTCGTAAGAAATAAAATTTTTTTGATCAAAACTAAAATATCCTCGAAATCATTGTAGAAGAAGTACCTTATCAGATGAAAATATGCCTTATCTAATAAGAGACATTTAAATTTTTTTAATTGCATAAATTGCCGGCATTTTATTCAGAATTAATAGTTTTTTACATGGACAAAAAATTCGTTTAATTTTTTTCCATTAAATACCAGAATTATAGAAAAGTACTTTGCGAAAAGAATCGCCAGTAGAACGGAATCGTGTTGACCACCGATTAGTTTTTTTCTAACAACTCGTGCAACCTTCGACCGACTTTTTCGACTAAGAGCTCGATGGAAAGCTCATCTGTTCCTCTTTCAGATGGCAATAACATATTTTACGAAAAGTCATAAGAAATAAATTTTTTTGATCAAAACTAAAATATACTCGAAATCATTGAAGAAAAAGTACCTTATTAGACGAAAATATGCCTTAACTAATAAGAGACATTTACATTTTTTTAATTACCAAATGGGTGACATTTCATTCAGAATTAATAGTTTTTTACATGGACAAAAAATTCTTTTAAATTTTTCACATTAAATACTAGAATTATACAAAAGTACTTTGCGAAAAGAATCGGCAGTAGGACGGAATCGTGTTGACCACCGATTAGTTTTTTGCTAATAACTCTTGCATCCTTCGACCGACTTTTTCAACTAAGAGCTCGAGGGAAAGCTCATCTGTTCCTCTTTCAGATGGCATTAACATATTTTACGAAAAGTCATAAGAAATAAATTTTTTTGATCAAAACTAAAATATACTCGAAATCATTGAAGAAAAAGTACCTTATTAGACGAAAATATGCCTTAACTAATAAGAGACATTTAAATTTTTTTAATTGCATAAATAGGCGGCATTTTATTCAGAATTAATAGTTTTTTACATGGACAAAAAATTCGTTTAATTTTTTCCCATTAAATACTAGAATTATTCAAAAGTACTTTGCGAAAAGAATCGGCAGTAGGACGGAAAAGTGTTGACCACCGATAAGTTTTTTGCTAATAACTCTTAAATCCTTCTACCGACTTTTTCAACTAAGAGCTCGAGGGAAAGCTCATCTGTTCCTCTTTCAGATGGCATTAACATATTTTACGAAAAGTCATAAGAAATAAATTTTTTTGATCAAAACTAAAATATCCTCGAAATCATTGAAGAAGAAGTACCTTATCAGACGAAAATATGCGATATCTAATAAGAGACATTTAAATTTTTTTAATTGCATAAATGGGCGGCATTTTATTCAGAATTAATAGTTTTTTACATGGACAAAAAATTCGTTTAATTTTTTCCCATTAAATACTAGAATTATACAAAAGTACTCTGCGAAAAGACTCGGCAGTAGGACGGAATCGTGTTGACCACCGATTAGTTTTTTGCTAATAACTCTTGCATCCTTCGACCGACTTTTTCGACTAAGAGCTCGAGGGAAAGCTCATCTGTTCCTCTTTCAGATGGCATTAACATATTTTACAAAAAGTCATAAGAAATAAATTTTTTTGATCAAAACTAAGATATCATCGAAATCATTACAAAAGAAATACCTTATAAGACAAAAATATGCGATATCTAATAAGAGACATTTAAATTTTTTTAATTGCATAAATGGGCGGCATTTTATTCAGAATTAATAGTTTTTTACATGGAAACAAAATTTGTTTAATTTTTTGCCATTAAATACTAGAATTATAGAAAAGTACTTTGCGAAAAGAATCGGCAGTAGGACGGAATCGTGTTGACCACCGATTAGTTTTTTGCTAATAACTCTTGCATCAATCGACCGACTTCTGCGACTAAGAGCTCGATGGAAAGCTTATCTGTTCCTCTTTCAGATGGCATTAACATATTTTACGAAAAGTCGTAAGAAATAAAATTTTTTTGATCAAAACTAAAATATCCTCGAAATCATTGAAGAAGAAGTACCTTATCAGACGAAAATATGCGATATCTAATAAGAGACATTTAAATTTTTTTAATTGCATAAATAGGCGGCATTTTATTCAGAATTAATAGTTTTTTACATGGACAAAAAATTCGTTTAATTTTTTCCCATTAAATACTAGAATTATTCAAAAGTACTTTGCGAAAAGAATCGGCAGTAGGACGGAAACGTGTTGACCACCGATAAGTTTTTTGCTAATAACTCTTGCATCCTTCGACCGACTTTTTCGACTAAGAGCTCGAGGGAAAGCTCATCTGTTCCTCTTTCAGATGGCATTAACATATTTTACGAAAAGTCATAAGAAATAAATTTTTTTGATCAAAACTAAAATATCCTCGAAATCATTGAAGAAGAAGTACCTTATCAGACGAAAATATGCGATATCTAATAAGAGACATTTAAATTTTTTTAATTGCATAAATGGGCGGCATTTTATTCAGAATTAATAGTTTTTTACATGGACAAAAAATTCGTTTAATTTTTTCCCATTAAATACTAGAATTATACAAAAGTACTTTGCGAAAAGAATCGGCAGTAGGACGGAATCGTGTTGACCACCGATTAGTTTTTTGCTAATAACTCTTGCATCCCTCGACTGACTTCTTCGACTAAGCGCTCGATGGAAAGCTTATTTGTTCCTCTTTCAGATGGCATTAACATATTTTACGAAAAGTCGTAAAAAATAAAATTTTTTTGATCAAAACTAAAATATCCTCGAAATCATTGAAGAAGAAGTACCTTATCAGACGAAAATATGCGATATCTAATAAGAGACATTTAAATTTTTTTAATTGCATAAATAGGCGGCATTTTATTCAGAATTAATAGTTTTTTACATGGACAAAAAATTCGTTTAATTTTTTCCCATTAAATACTAGAATTATTCAAAAGTACTTTGCGAAAAGAATCGGCAGTAGGACGGAAACGTGTTGACCACCGATAAGTTTTTTGCTAATAACTCTTGCATCCCTCGACCGACTTCTTCGATTAAGAGCTCGATGGAAAGCTTATCTGTTCCCCTTTCAGATGGCATTAACATATTTTACGAAAAGTCGTAAGAAACAAAATTTTCAGACAAAATTCTTTAATAAGAGACATTCAAATTTTTTTTATTGCATAAATGGGCGGCATTTTATTCAGAATTAATAGTTTTTTACATGGACAAAAAATTCGTTTAATTGTTTCCCATTAAATACTAGAATTATAGAAAAGTACTTTGGGAAATGAATCGCCAGAAGGACGGAATCGTGTTGACCACGGATTAGTTTTTTGCTATAAATCTTGCATCCTTCGACCGAAGTCTTCGACTAAGAGCTCGATGGAAAGCTTATCTGTTTCTCTTTCAGATGGCATTAACTTATTTTACGAAAAGTCGTAAGAAATAAAATTTTTTTGATCAAAACTAAAATATCCTCGAAATCATTGTAGAAGAAGTACCTTATCAGATGAAAATATGCCTTATCTAATAAGAGACATTTAAATTTTTTTAATTGCATAAATGGGCGGCATTTTATTCAGAATTAATAGTTTTTTACATGGACAAAAAATTCGTTTAATTTTTTTTAATTGCATAAATGGGCGGCATTTTATTCAGAATTAATAGTTTTTGACATGGACAAAAAATTCGTTTAATTTTTTCCCATTAAATACTAGAGTTATAGAAAAGTACTTTTTGAAAAGAATCCGCAGTAGAACGGAATCGTGTTGACCACCGATTAGTTTTTTGCTAATAACTCTTGCATACTTCGACCGACTTCTTCGACTAAGCGCTCGATGGAAAGCTTATTTGTTCCTCTTTCAGACGGCATTAACATATTTTACGAAAAGTCGTAAAAAATAAAATTTTTTTGATCAAAACTAAAATATCCTCGAAATCATTGAAGAAGAAGTACCTTATCAGACGAAACTATGCGATATCGAAGAGACATTTAAATTTTTTTAATTGCATAAATAGGCGGCATTTTATTCAGAATTAATAGTTTTTTACATGGACAAAAAATTCGTTTAATTTTTTCCCATTAAATACTAGAATTATTCAAAAGTACTGTGCGAAAAGAATCGGCAGTAGGACGGAAACGTGTTGACCACCGATAAGTTTTTTGCTAATAACTCTTGCATCCCTCGACCGACTTCTTCGATTAAGAGCTCGATGGAAAGCTTATCTGTTCCTCTTTCAGATGGTGTTTAGTGTTAAGTCAGCATAAGTTAAGTGTTCCATTTAAACACCTAGCACAGTCAAATATAAAACGCACTTAGTATTAAGCAATATTGTCAAATATCAATAGTCAGCAATTGTAAGCCAAACCACAATGACCCACTTTGCCTGGTATTGCTGTGCAAGCAAGTTACGGCTGCAACGTACGATCGGTCAGCGCAAGCAAGCAAAGTACGGTCATTGACGTTCGGCAGCATATGTGCTGAATATGCACAATGTATAGTATATAAGTTGTGGAAGAACAATAAACAAATCAGTAGCAGTACCAGCCACTGAAGTCAAAACCAAATCAACCGATTTCTACTTTCTTCACCTTGTCGTTCCAGCGTAAGGCTCAAACTACTCACGATACCGCAAGTTAATGTGCTTGGTGGTATCACTTCAACAATCGCTCTAGTTCATGTGCTAAGAGCGCGACTTTAGAGTCAAAACATTGGTGACCCCGACGAGCCTTACGTTGTGACGCACAAGTCAACGTAAATAAAAAAATAAAAAATAAAACGGTTTTTGCGCTACTCGAATCGACGAAAACTTCTGGGACTATGGACACGGCAAAGTGGATAGCCAAACAGGAGGAGATCGGCGAGGAAGTCCGAAGTATCGTCGCAAACTTCAAAAAGGACTCGGCCAGTCGGAAGACTACGAGTGCCTACTTCAAGGCGCGGTTAGAACAGCTGCACGTACAATGGGAGCAGTTCTACGACAACGACGCCGCGATCAACGCTACGTTGGATGAGGAGAACGAGTATACAATCTTCGCGAAGGAAATCGGAGAATTATACGAGGCGTTCAGCGAGTTGTTCGCCAGGGAGGCGAGGCGACTAGAAGAGGCGGAGGAAGCAGGCAAGGCAGGCAAATCAGGTATGCCACCTCCACCGCCTCCACCTATGCCGACAGAGACGGGCGCATCGAAGGGGCTACCTTTGGCGCCGGTATAGGCACAAGATTAAATAGATCGAACTGTTGCTGCCCAACCAATGGAAGCATGATCTGAAACACAATGTGCTTTGACGTTGCCGCACCTTCTGCGGACATTAGCTTGTAGAGTTGCAGCAAATTCGTCTGCTCAACTGGAAACGTTTGTCCGACTCGAAGTTGAATCTTCATTTTGTTTATCTGATCTTTGAGCTGTTGAGGAGACAACAGTACTGGACTGATCGTTCCATGATGAACATCAGTTAAGGCTCTTGTTATCTCGCCTTGCATTCGTTGAAGCCTTGTAGTCAATAATGCCATTTGAGTTGATAACGATGTAAATCATTGAAACAACATCAACTCGTCTCGTAGCATGATGATTTTGTCGATCTCCTGTTTCATCTTCCCAAGGCGGACGTGCATGGCGTCTCCTTCCTTCCGAAGGACGTTGACCGTTGAGTCAATGACTGTTGTCTGATTTCGCATCAGGTCAAGTAGAAAATCGTCATTATTTTTCAATTTGGTAATTGTAGCGGACATATCGTTAGCGTATTCTGAGTCCAACACGCCGAACAATGTACGTGCAACATTGCCAATGATGTTAGCTGCTCCCCGCTTTTGTCGACCAGGCTTAATTATCTCATTTCGGCCATGAGTTCATTGTACATGTGCTCGAAGTGCGTAATTACCATTTCACATCCTGGATTGGGAGCCAATTTTTCGCAAAGACTTCGCATAGTTGCTGTCCCATTTTTTAATGCTGCCATATCCTGTCGATACGGCTCGAGATCAAAATAAACAATCATCTTCCACATTGACGCAACAAACTTCGTTGTTCCAATTCCCTCGAAGAATACCCCAGGCTTGGAGTCAAATATCGTAATGTTGATGGGGTTTGCTAAAGCCAGCGGTAGCAGTAGCATAACAACTAATGCTACAGTTATCGAAGATGCGTGACCGTATTTCTTGCGCTTCGCTGGTGTCGCTTCTTCTGCAGCCGGAGACGTATTCACTGGTTCTAGAGTCGTGACGTCTGGCGGTCGCGTGTTGTCAACTGGAAGTGGTGCCAAACGGTGAATTGGGCGTCTTAGAGTGCCCGTCGATGTCCTTACATCTGCTACTCTAACAGCATTGTCGTCACCTTTTATGGTGTGAACAATACGTCCTAACGCCCATCGTAGTGGCGGCTGATTTTCGTCGCGTATCACCACCATGTCCCCTTCTTGCAAATCCAATTGCTTTGTTTGCCATTTGGGTCGTGCTTGCAGCTCTTTCAGGTATTCGGTCGACCATCTTGTCCAGAATTCTTGCTGCAACTGACGCACTTGTGTCCACCGGGAGGCCAAGCTGAGGCGACCGTCCTTGGCGTGGACGTCGATTGGTGCTGTCATTGGCTCTCCGATTAGAAAGTGTCCTGGGGTGAGCGCCGTTAAGTCGTTTGGATCCGTTGATACAGGCGTCAGTGGGCGAGAATTCAATATGCCTTCGATTCCAATCACTACTGTCTCTAACTCTTCATGAGTCAAATTATTCTTCGATTGAATCGTTTTGGCATCAGTCTCTTTGCTGATTTCACTGCTGCCTCCCATAGACCACCAAAATGCGGAGCCCCTGGCGGAATGAATATGAATTCCATCCCTTTGTCAGAACAGCTTTTCTTGATCTGATGCTGCGCTTCGTCCGCAAAATAGCATCTTGAAACTCACGAAGCTGGTTGCTGGCACCCACAAAGTTCGTCGCGTTGTCGGAATATAGCTTCTTGACCTTCCCGCGGCGACTTATGAAGCGACTGAGTGCCCCAAGAAACGCGTCAGTTGTCAAGTCGGTCACAACCTCTAAATGCACGGCTTTTGTGGCGAAGCAGCAGAACACAGCCAGGTACACCTTATGCGGCCTTTTTCCTCGTATTTTATAGTGGACCCAAAATGGTCCGGCGTAGTCAACTCCCGATATGAAAAATGATCGGGAAGGCGTTACCCTGTCTGCTGGTAGGTTCCCCATGATTTGTGCAGCCATCTTTGGTTTGACTCGAGCGCATCGTATGCACTGATGAATCACATTGCGGACCATAATTTTTGCTTTGATGATACAGAACCGCTGCCGCAAAATATTGGTCAGTGCTTGCTGTCCACAGTGAGAATTTTCTTCGTGCTCTTGTCGAACCAGTAGTTTCACCAGAGGATCATTGTACGGTAGTAACATCATATGGCGTGCGTCATGAGCGATATGCGAGGCGTTGTCGGTGCGTCCACCCACACGAAGTATGTTGGCTTGGTCCAAATACGGTGTCCATTGGTTTAGATGACTTCCTTTACCTAATGGCTCATTTCTCTGCAGCAGTCGGATTTCCTTGCTGAAGTCTGACTGTTGCATCTTCCTTACGATTATCTGAAGTCCGTCCTCTATCTCCTGTGGAGACAACTCCAGATTCTGTGAACGTTCGGCCTGCGTCCGGCGAACATTCTTGACGAAGCGACCGACATATGCCATCACACGTTGCAGCATTCGGAAACTATTTCGGTGTCGCACGAGGTATAACCAGTCGTCATCGGTGCTTGCTACCTTCGCAGTGGCGACGACGGGCCTTATCTTTCGCTCGGCATCATCCCTATTAACCTCATGGCAGCCCTTTGCTGTCACAGGCCATTGCGTTTCAGGACCATGTAAGAAGATCGGTCCGAAAAACCAGAATCCACACCCGACGAAGTCCTTGACCGCCATCCCTCGTGAGACTAAATCGGCAGGATTTTCTTTTGATGGGACGTGCCTCCACTGTTCGGCTAACGACACGCCGGCAATTTTTGCAACTCTGTTTGCGACGAACGTGTGAAATGATGAAGCTTCGGCATTTATCCAGGATATGACAATCTCTGAATCTGACCATAGGTGTGTGGTAGTCGTGGTTAACCTCAGATCCTTCTTGATGCGATGAGCAAGTTCTGCTGCCAACACAGCGGCGCACAACTCTAACCTTGGTAGTGTCTGTTTTGCCAATGGTGCGACACGTGATTTCGCACACAGAAGTCGGACCACTACTGTACCGTCTCTGCCAATTGACATCAGGTACGCTACAGCACCATATGCCTTCTCTGATGCATCGTGACATGAAGCTGCATTGACTTTGGAGTTCCGCCCTCTAACACATGGCGTGGTAATTCAACATTGTTCAACTCTTCAATCTTGCTGCGAAATCTGTTCCATTCAAGTTGTAAGGCTTCTGGAAGCGGGTCGTCCCAGCCGGTTTTAAGCTGCCAGAGCTGCTGCAAAAATATCTTTGCTGTAGTGACAACCGGTGCGAATAGCCCCAATGGGTCAAATATGCTCGCTAAGTCTGAGCTCACGCTTCGTTTTGTCATTGCAGTTCGCGGCTCTAATCGCGCTCTTCCGCATAAGCGATCCGTACCAGGCTTCCATAAGAGCCCCAGAGTCTTAACAGTGGAGCTACCAAGACTTAGATCCACCGCTTGATCGTGCGATGGGATACCTTCAAGCAGTTGCTGTTTGTTTGCACACCATTTTCTCAAGTTAAAGCCAGCACTGCCAAGTAGTGCAACCAGTTGATCGCGTTTCAGCAATGCTTCATTCATGCTGTCTGCGCCAGTTAGGCAGTCATCCACATAGAAATCGTCGTGCAGCGTCTGCGCACCCAACGGATGCGATGTCCTTTCTTGAGTTGCCAGATACTGGAGACATTTCGTGGCCAAATACGGAGCTGATGCTGTGCCATACGTGACTGTCCTTAACCGGAAGTATCTTAGCTTGCTGTCTGGCGCTGATCTCCACACGATCAACTGAAACATTTGATCGTCCTTGTCAACGAAGATTTGTCGATACATCTTCTCGATGTCCGCGGTAAAAACGTATCGATGCATGCGGAATCGAAGTAGTATTGTTAATAATTCTGACTGTACGGTGGGGCCCACATGCAGGATATCGTTCAAGGACCTTCCTGATGATGTCTTAGCAGATGCATCAAATACAACCCGTAGCTTTGTTGTAAGACTGTCGGGCTTGACGACACAGTGATGCGGAATGAAACAGTTGCTCTTTGGAATGTCTGAAGCAGATATCTCCGTCATGTGTCCCATTGCCTCGTACTCATGCATAAAATTCACGTACCCTTGTCTTAATGTCGGGTTTTTGCTGAGTCGACGTTCTATTGCTGCAAATCGTGTCTCTGCCATCCGTCGCGATTCTCCCAGCGTAGTACTATGTTCGGAGAAAGGCAACCGCACGATAAACTGACCACTTTGAATTCGCCCAACATGTTTGACGAAATGTTCCTCACATCTTTTTTCTGTGGCAGTATATCTAGGGGCTTCGTCGGAGAACTCGTCCAACTTCCAGAACCGCTGAAGAAGCACGTCCATGTTTTGCTCCTCTGCTCCC
Source organism: Phortica okadai (assembly GCA_034638295.1). NCBI lineage: Eukaryota > Metazoa > Arthropoda > Insecta > Diptera > Drosophilidae > Phortica > Phortica okadai. Next base: position 18,394,799 of record CM067852.1, read on the forward strand.
GCGATGCCACAGGCCGTGGATTCACCTTTTGCGCCGATAATCTTTCCGGTAACAATCCACCCAAGCTCAGTATCCTGTAGTGGTGGCATCCCCTTGCCCAGCTGCATCTTCTTTGGTCGCAACAGTTCATAATAGAACTCAGCTCCTAGCAACACATCTACCTTATTTGGTTGGTAAAATGTTGGATCTGCTAGATGATATCCTTCTGGCAGCTGCATTGGTCCAACGTCGATTTTTCTTGAAGGTTGTGCCGAGATAATTTGAGGCAGCACAAACGCCTCCAGTCTCGTTGAATATGTGCCCATTCTGGCCCGCAGCTCCACGTTTACACGTGACCTAGACGCACGTGACTTTCCCCCGATGCCTTCGATCTGCAGCGTTGCACTGTCCGCAGGTAACGTAAGCCTTTTGACTAGACGTTCTGACACCAAATTCACTTGAGATCCAGAATCGAGTAACGCCCGAAATTCTTCTTGACGCCCGTTATTTCCTCGAATAACGACTCTAGCGGTGGCAAGCATGACGTATCCCTTTTGAGTATCCTTGCCATTTGCTGCTGCAACAATGGTAGTCGGCGTTTTTTCTTTGCTACCCAGAACTTTCACAGACTTCGTGTCTGAATGAAGGAGCGAGTTGTGCTTCCTGCCACACTTCGTGCATGCCCTCCATTCGCATGCTGTCGAGACGTGTCCTGGACGCAAACAGTTTAAACACAGCTTGTTTTTTCGTATCCAACTCTCTCGCTGGCCGATGGTCCACGCCAAGAACTTCTCACAGTAGTATATTTGGTGCTCCTCTTTTCCGCACACTCTACACTTCTGTCCTGTTGTTCTGTCCGTTGCGACTGCCGCCGTTGTTATATTTCGCCCCAATTGATTCTAATGCAACGAATCGTTTTTCAACAAACTGCATGAATCCCTTCATTGTTTGTACTTCTCTAATGTTTTCAACTGACTGCTCGTACTGCACGCTATTCAGTTTGTCTAACTTCCGCTGCAGCAAGACTGTCAGTATCGGATCCCACGTTGTTGTGTTTATCTTCATCGTGTCCAGTGCCGCAAGGGACTCAAACACGCAATCGTAAAAGTTTTTCATAGCTGATTTGTGACAATCACCCTTCTATTGTCGTATCGTTCTTTTAAAAGATCCCACGACGCATCATAGTTCTCCTCAGTGAGCGCCAGATGCCGAATCATCCTTTCGGCTTCCCCACCAAGGTTTGCCTTGAGATGCCACATTTTTTGTATCTTCGGCATATCCTTATCGTTAATCATCTTCCGATTAATTGCTGCCATTGCAGATAATCTCCGGAAAACGTTGGAATAGATATTTTGGGGAGCTGCACTTGGGCTAGATCTCCCCCCAGATGTGGTGCATCTTTTCCTGGAACGGCACGGAATTTATCTACCTGTGCCTCTACTTTGTCAAAGACTCCCACGTTGTATCCGTATTGGCTAGGTTCATCGCACATTCCGTGTATCTCGAAGTGCAAATCCTGAACCTTCCTCCACAGATATTCTAGCTCTGCGCACGGACCCGTCTCATTTCTTGCCTTGAGACCGTCGATCCGCTTCTGGAGGCTGACTATCACCGCTTTTTGTTGTCGGATTTTTGTCACGACTGCGGTTCTTCCTGAGCCCAATGTCGTTGTATCTGACGACATTGGCTCCTTTACCGTGCGAAACTTCGTTTCTACTTTCTTCACCTTGTCGTTCCAGCGTAAGGCTCAAACTACTCACGATACCGCAAGTTAATGTGCTTGGTGGTATCACTTCAACAATCGCTCTAGTTCATGTGCTAAGAGCGCGACTTTAGAGTCAAAATAGATGGCATTAACATATTTTACGAAAAGTCGTAAGAAATAAAATTTTTTTGATCAAAACTAAAATATCCTCGAAATCATTGAAGAAGAAGTACCTTATCAGACGAAAATATGCGATATCTAATAAGAGACATTTAAATTTTTTTAATTGCATAAATGGGCGGCATTTTATTCAGAATTAATAGTTTTTTACATGGACAAAAAATTCGTTTAATTTTTTTTAATTGCATAAATGGGCGGCATTTTATTCAGAATTAATAGTTTTTGACATGGACAAAAAATTCGTTTAATTTTTTCCCATTAAATACTAGAATTATAGAAAAGTACTTTTTGAAAAGAATCGGCAGTAGAACGGAATCGTGTTGACCACCGATTAGTTTTTTGCTAATAACTCTTGCATACTTCGACCGACTTCTTCGACTAAGAGCTCGATGGAAAGCTTATCTGTTCCTCTTTCAGATGGCATTAACATATTTTACGAAAAGTCGTAAGAAATAAAATTTTTTTGATCAAAACTAAAATATCATCGAAATCATTGAAGAAGAAGTACCTTATCAGACGAAAATATGCGATATATAATAAGAGACATTTAAATTTTTTTAATTGCATAAATGGGCGGCATTTTATTCAGAATTAATAGTTTTTTACATGGACAAAAAATTCGTTTAATTTTTTCCCATTAAATACTAGAATTATTCAAAAGTACTTTGCGAAAACAATCGGCAGTAGGACGGAATCGTGTTGACCACCGATTAGTTTTTTGCTAATAACTCTTGCATCCCTCGACCGACTTCTTCGACTAAGAGCTCGATGGAAAGCTTATCTGTTCCTCTTTCAGATGGCATTAACATATTTTACGAAAGGTCGTAAGAAATAAAATTTTTTTGATCAAAACTAAAATATCATCGAAATCATTGAAGAAGAAGTACCTTGTCAGACGAAAATATGCGTTATCTAATAAGAGACATTTAAATTTTTTTAATTGCATAAATGGGCGGCATTTTATTCAGAATTAATAGTTTTTTACATGGACAAAAAATTCGTTTAATTTTTTCCCATTAAATACTAGAATTATTCAAAAGTACTTTGCGAAAAGAATCGGCAGTAGGACGGAATCGTGTTGACCACCGATTAGTTTTTTGCTAATAACTCTTGCATCCCTCGACCGACTTCTTCGACTAAGAGCTCGATGGAAAGCTTATCTGTTCCTCTTTCAGATGGCATTAACATATTTTACGAAAGGTCGTAAGAAATAAAATTTTTTTGATCAAAACTAAAATATCCTCGAAATCATTGAAGAAGTACCTTATCAGACGAAAATATGCGATATCTAATAAGAGACATTTAAATTTTTTTAATTGCATAAATGGGCGGCATTTTATTCAGAATTAATAGTTTTTTACATGAACAAAAAATTCGTTTAATTTTTTCCCATTAAATACTAGAATTATACAAAAGTACCTAGCGAAAAGAACCGGCAGTAGGACGGAAACGTGTTGACCACCGATAAGTTTTTTCCTAATAACTCTTGCATACTTCGACCGACTTCTTCGTTTAAAAGCTCGATGGAAAGCTTATCTGTTCCTCTTTCAGATGGCATTAACATATTTTACGAAAAGTCGTAAAAAATAAAATTTTTTTGATCAAAACTAAAATATCATCGAAATCATTGAAGAAGAAGTACCTTATCAGACGAAAATATGCGATATATAATAAGAGACATTTAAATTTTTTTAATTGCATAAATGGGCGGCATTTTATTCAGAATTAATAGTTTTTTACATGGACAAAAAATTCGTTTAATTTTTTCCCATTAAATACTAGAATTATTCAAAAGTACTTTGCGAAAAGAATCGGCAGTAGGACGGAAACGTGTTGACCACCGATAAGTTTTTTGCTAATAACTCTTGCATCCCTCGACCGACTTCTTCGATTAAGAGCTCGATGGAAAGCTTATCTGTTCCTCTTTCAGATGGTGTTTAGTGTTAAGTCAGCATAAGTTAAGTGTTCCATTTAAACACCTAGCACAGTCAAATATAAAACGCACTTAGTATTAAGCAATATTGTCAAATATCAATAGTCAGCAATTGTAAGCCAAACCACAAAGATCCACTTTGCCTGGTATTGCTGTGCAAGCAAGTTACGGCTGCAACGTACGATCGGTCAGCGCAAGCAAGCAAAGTACGGTCATTGACGTTCGGCAGCATATGTGCTGAATATGCACAATGTATAGTATATAAGTTGTGGAAGAACAATAAACAAATCAGTAGCAGTACCAGCCACTGAAGTCAAAACCAAATCAACCGATTTCTACTTTCTTCACCTTGTCGTTCCAGCGTAAGGCTCAAACTACTCACGATACCGCAAGTTAATGTGCTTGGTGGTATCACTTCAACAATCGCTCTAGTTCATGTGCTAAGAGCGCGACTTTAGAGTCAAAACATTGGTGACCCCGACGAGCCTTACGTTGTGACGCACAAGTCAACGTAAATAAAAAAATAAAAAATAAAACGGTTTTTGCGCTACTCGAATCGACGAAAACTTCTGGGACTATGGACACGGCAAAGTGGATAGCCAAACAGGAGGAGATCGGCGAGGAAGTCCGAAGGATCGTCGCAAACTTCAAAAAGGACTCGGCCAGTCGGAAGACTACGAGTGCCTACTTCAAGGCGCGGTTAGAACAGCTGCACGTACAATGGGAGCAGTTCTACGACAACGACGCCGCGATCAACGCTACGTTGGATGAGGAGAACGAGTATACAATCTTCGCGAAGGAAATCGGAGAATTATACGAGGCGTTCAGCGAGTTGTTCGCCAGGGAGGCGAGGCGACTAGAAGAGGCGGAGGAAGCAGGCAAGGCAGGCAAATCAGGTATGCCACCTCCACCGCCTCCACCTATGCCGACAGAGACGGGCGCATCGAAGGGGCTACCTTTGGCGCCGGTATAGGCACAAGATTAAATAGATCGAACTGTTGCTGCCCAACCAATGGAAGCATGATCTGAAACACAATATGCTTTGACGTTGCCGCACCTTCTGCGGACATTAGCTTGTAGAGTTGCAGCAAATTCGTCTGCTCAACTGGAAACGTTTGTCCGACTCGAAGTTGAATCTTCATTTTGTTTATCTGATCTTTGAGCTGTTGAGGAGACAACAGTACTGGACTGATCGTTCCATGATGAACATCAGTTAAGGCTCTTGTTATCTCGCCTTGCATTCGTTGAAGCCTTGTAGTCAATAATGCCATTTGAGTTGATAACGATGTAAACCATTGAAACAACATCAACTCGTCTCGTAGCATGATGATTTTGTCGATCTCCTGTTTCATCTTCCCAAGGCGGACGTGCATGGCGTCTCCTTCCTTCCGAAGGACGTTGACCGTTGAGTCAATGACTGTTGTCTGATTTCTCATCAGGTCAAGTAGAAAATCGTCATTATTTTTCAATTTGGTAATTGTAGCGGACATATCGTTAGCGTATTCTGAGTCCAACACGCCGAACAATGTACGTGCAACATTGCCAATGATGTTAGCTGCTCCCCGCTTTTGTCGACCAGGCTTAATTATCTCATTTCGGCCATGAGTTCATTGTACATGTGCTCGAAGTGCGTAATTACCATTTCACATCCTGGATTGGGAGCCAATTTTTCGCAAAGACTTCGCATAGTTGCTGTCCCATTTTTTAATGCTGCCATATCCTGTCGATACGGCTCGAGATCAAAATAAACAATCATCTTCCACATTGACGCAACAAACTTCGTTGTTCCAATTCCCTCGAAGAATACCCCAGGCTTGGAGTCAAATCTCGTAATGTTGATGGGGTTTGCTAAAGCCAGCGGTAGCAGTAGCATAACAACTAATGCTACAGTTATCGGAGATGCGTGACCGTATTTCTTGCGCTTCGCTGGTGTCGCTTCTTCTGCAGCCGGAGACGTATTCGCTGGTTCTAGAGTCGTGACGTCTGGCGGTCGCGTGTTGTCAACTGGAAGTGGTGCCAAACGGTGAATTGGGCGTCTTAGAGTGCCCGTCGATGTCCTTACATCTGCTACTCTAACAGCATTGTCGTCACCTTTTATGGTGTGAACAATACGTCCTAACGCCCATCGTAGTGGCGGCTGATTTTCGTCGCGTATCACCACCATGTCCCCTTCTTGCAAATCCAATTGCTTTGTTTGCCATTTGGGTCGTGCTTGCAGCTCTTTCAGGTATTCGGTCGACCATCTTGTCCAGAATTCTTGCTGCAACTGACGCACTTGTGTCCACCGGGAGGCCAAGCTGAGGCGACCGTCCTTGGCGTGGACGTCGATTGGTGCTGTCATTGGCTCTCCGATTAGAAAGTGTCCTGGGGTGAGCGCCGTTAAGTCGTTTGGATCCGTTGATACAGGCGTCAGTGGGCGAGAATTCAATATGCCTTCGATTCCAATCACTACTGTCTCTAACTCTTCATGAGTCAAATTATTCTTCGATTGAATCGTTTTTGGCATCAGTCTCTTTGCTGATTTCACTGCTGCCTCCCATAGACCACCAAAATGCGGAGCCCCTGGCGGAATGAATATGAATTCCATCCCTTTGTCAGAACAGCTTTTCTTGATCTGATGCTGCGCTTCGTCCGCAAAATAGCATCTTGAAACTCACGAAGCTGGTTGCTGGCACCCACAAAGTTCGTCGCGTTGTCGGAATATAGCTTCTTGACCTTCCCGCGGCGACTTATGAAGCGACTGAGTGCCCCAAGAAACGCGTCAGTTGTCAAGTCGGTCACAACCTCTAAATGCACGGCTTTTGTGGCGAAGCAGCAGAACACAGCCAGGTACACCTTATGCGGCCTTTTTCCTCGTATTTTATAGTGGACCCAAAATGGTCCGGCGTAGTCAACTCCCGATATGAAAAATGATCGGGAAGGCGTTACCCTGTCTGCTGGTAGGTTCCCCATGATTTGTGCAGCCATCTTTGGTTTGACTCGAGCGCATCGTATGCACTGATGAATCACATTGCGGACCATAATTTTTGCTTTGATGATACAGAACCGCTGCCGCAAAATATTGGTCAGTGCTTGCTGTCCACAGTGAGAATTTTCTTCGTGCTCTTGTCGAACCAGTAGTTTCACCAGAGGATCATTGTACGGTAGTAACATCATATGGCGTGCGTCATGAGCGATATGCGAGGCGTTGTCGGTGCGTCCACCCACACGAAGTATGTTGGCTTGGTCCAAATACGGTGTCCATTGGTTTAGATGACTTCCTTTACCTAATGGCTCATTTCTCTGCAGCAGTCGGATTTCCTTGCTGAAGTCTGACTGTTGCATCTTCCTTACGATTATCTGAAGTCCGTCCTCTATCTCCTGTGGAGACAACTCCAGATTCTGTGAACGTTCGGCCTGCGTCCGGCGAACATTCTTGACGAAGCGACCGACATATGCCATCACACGTTGCAGCATTCGGAAACTATTTCGGTGTCGCACGAGGTATAACCAGTCGTCATCGGTGCTTGCTACCTTCGCAGTGGCGACGACGGGCCTTATCTTTCGCTCGGCATCATCCCTATTAACCTCATGGCAGCCCTTTGCTGTCACAGGCCATTGCGTTTCAGGACCATGTAAGAAGATCGGTCCGAAAAACCAGAATCCACACCCGACGAAGTCCTTGACCGCCATCCCTCGTGAGACTAAATCGGCAGGATTTTCTTTTGATGGGACGTGCCTCCACTGTTCGGCTAACGACACGCCGGCAATTTTTGCAACTCTGTTTGCGACGAACGTGTGAAATGATGAAGCTTCGGCATTTATCCAGGATATGACAATCTCTGAATCTGACCATAGGTGTGTGGTAGTCGTGGTTAACCTCAGATCCTTCTTGATGCGATGAGCAAGTTCTGCTGCCAACACAGCGGCGCACAACTCTAACCTTGGTAGTGTCTGTTTTGCCAATGGTGCGACACGTGATTTCGCACACAGAAGTCGGACCACTACTGTACCGTCTCTGCCAATTGACATCAGGTACGCTACAGCACCATATGCCTTCTCTGATGCATCGTGACATGAAGCTGCATTGACTTTGGAGTTCCGCCCTCTAACACATGGCGTGGTAATTCAACATTGTTCAACTCTTCAATCTTGCTGCGAAATCTGTTCCATTCAAGTTGTAAGGCTTCTGGAAGCGGGTCGTCCCAGCCGGTTTTAAGCTGCCAGAGCTGCTGCAAAAATATCTTTGCTGTAGTGACAACCGGTGCGAATAGCCCCAATGGGTCAAATATGCTCGCTAAGTCTGAGCTCACGCTTCGTTTTGTCATTGCAGTTCGCGGCTCTAATCGCGCTCTTCCGCATAAGCGATCCGTACCAGGCTTCCATAAGAGCCCAAGAGTCTTAACAGTGGAGCCACCAAGACTTAGATCCACCGCTTGATCGTGCGATGGGATACCTTCAAGCAGTTGCTGTTTTATTTGCACACCATTTTCTCAAGTTAAAGCCAGCACTGCCAAGTAGTGCAACCAGTTGATCGCGTTTCAGCAATGCTTCATTCATGCTGTCTGCGCCAGTTAGGCAGTCATCCACATAGAAATCGTCGTGCAGCGTCTGCGCACCCAACGGATGCGATGTCCTTTCTTGAGTTGCCAGATACTGGAGACATTTCGTGGCCAAATACGGAGCTGATGCTGTGCCATACGGGACTGTCCTTAACCGGAAGTATCTTAGCTTGCTGTCTGGCGCTGATCTCCACACGATCAACTGAAACATTTGATCGTCCTTGTCAACGAAGATTTGTCGATACATCTTCTCGATGTCCGCGGTAAAAACGTATCGATGCATGCGGAATCGAAGTAGTATTGTTAATAATTCTGACTGTACGGTGGGGCCCACATGCAGGATATCGTTCAAGGACCTTCCTGATGATGTCTTAGCAGATGCATCAAATACAACCCGTAGTTTTGTTGTAAGACTGTCGGGCTTGACGACACAGTGATGCGGAATGAAACAGTTGCTCTTTGGAATGTCTGAAGCAGATATCTCCGTCATGTGTCCCATTGCCTCGTACTCATGCATAAAATTCACGTACCCTTGTCTTAATGTCGGGTTTTTGCTGAGTCGACGTTCTATTGCTGCAAATCGTGTCTCTGCCATCCGTCGCGATTCTCCCAGCGTAGTACTATGTTCGGAGAAAGGCAACTGCACGATAAACTGACCACTTTGAATTCGCCCAACATGTTTGACGAAATGTTCCTCACATCTTTTTTCTGTGGCAGTATATCTAGGGGCTTCGTCGGAGAACTCGTCCAACTTCCAGAACCGCTGAAGAAGCACGTCCATGTTTTGCCCAGCTGCATCTTCTTTGGTCGCAACAGTTCATAATAGAACTCAGCTCCTAGCAACACATCTACCTTATTTGGTTGGTAAAATGTTGGATCTGCTAGATGATATCCTTCTGGCAGCTGCATTGGTCCAACGTCGATTTTTCTTGAAGGTTGTGCCGAGATAATTTGAGGCAGCACAAACGCCTCCAGTCTCGTTGAATATGTGCCCATTCTGGCCCGCAGCTCCACGTTTACACGTGACCTAGACGCACGTGACTTTCCCCCGATGCCTTCGATCTGCAGCGTTGCACTGTCCGCAGGTAACGTAAGCCTTTTGACTAGACGTTCTGACACCAAATTCACTTGAGATCCAGAATCGAGTAACGCCCGAAATTCTTCTTGACGCCCGTTATTTCCTCGAATAACGACTCTAGCGGTGGCAAGCATGACGTATCCCTTTTGAGTATCCTTGCCATTTGCTGCTGCAACAATGGTAGTCGGCGTTTTTTCTTTGCTACCCAGAACTTTCACAGACTTCGTGTCTGAATGAAGGAGCGAGTTGTGCTTCCTGCCACACTTCGTGCATGCCCTCCATTCGCATGCTGTCGAGACGTGTCCTGGACGCAAACAGTTTAAACACAGCTTGTTTTTTCGTATCCAACTCTCTCGCTGGCCGATGGTCCACGCCAAGAACTTCTCACAGTAGTATATTTGGTGCTCCTCTTTTCCGCACACTCTACACTTCTGTCCTGTTGTTCTGTCCGTTGCGACTGCCGCCGTTGTTCTATTTCGCCCCAATTGATTCTAATGCAACGAATCGTTTTTCAACAAACTGCATGAATCCCTTCATTGTTTGTACTTCTCTAATGTTTTCAACTGACTGCTCGTACTGCACGCTATTCAGTTTGTCTAACTTCCGCAGCAGCAAGACTGTCAGTATCGGATCCCACGTTGTTGTTTTTATCTTCATCGTGTCCAGTGCCGCAAGGGACTCAAACACGCAATCGTAAAAGTTTTTCATAGCTGTGGCGTCATTCGACACAGCTGGATGGTCGACGATCTTCCTCACCAGATTTGTGACAATCACTCTTCTATTGTCGTATCGTTCTTTTAAAAGATCCCACGACGCATCATAGTTCTCCTCAGTGAGCGCCAGATGCCGAATCATCCTTTCGGCTTCCCCACCAAGGTTTGCCTTGAGATGCCACATTTTTTGTATCTTCGGCATATCCTTATCGTTAATCATCTTCCGATTAATTGCTGCCATTGCAGATAATCTCCGGAAAACGTTGGAATAGATATTTTGGGGAGCTGCACTTGGGCTAGATCTCCCCCCAGATGTGGTGCATCTTTTCCTGGAACGGCACGGAATTTATCTACCTGTGCCTCTACTTTGTCAAAGACTCCCACGTTGTATCCGTATTGGCTAGGTTCATCGCACATTCCGTGTATCTCGAAGTGCAAATCCTGAACCTTCCTCCACAGATATTCTAGCTCTGCGCACGGACCCGTCTCATTTCTTGCCTTGAGACCGTCGATCCGCTTCTGGAGGCTGACTATCACCGCTTTTTGTTGTCGGATTCTTGTCACGACTGCGGTTCTTCCTGAGTCCAATGTCGTTGTATCTGACGACATTGGCTCCTTTACCGTGCGAAACTTCGTTTCTACTTTCTTCACCTTGTCGTTCCAGCGTAATGCTCAAACTACTCACGATACCGCAAGTTAATGTGCTTGGTGGTATCACTTCAACAATCGCTCTAGTTCATGTGCTAAGAGCGCGACTTTAGAGTCAAAACAGATGGCATTAACATATTTTACGAAAAGTCGTAAGAAATAAAATTTTTTTGATCAAAACTAAAATATCCTCGAAATCATTGAAGAAGAAGTACCTTATCAGACGAAAATATGCGATATCTAATAAGAGACATTTAAATTTTTTTAATTGCATAAATGGGCGGCATTTTATTCAGAATTAATAGTTTTTTACATGGACAAAAAATTCGTTAAAATTTTTCACATTAAATACTAGAATTATAGAAAAGTACTTTGCGAAAAGAATCGGCAGTAGGATAAAAACGTGTTGACCACCGATTAGTTTTTTGATAAAAACTCTTGCATCCTTCGACCGACTTTTTCGACTAAGAGCTCGATGGAAAGCTTATCTGTTCCTCTTTCAGATGGCATGAACATATTTTATGAAAAGTCATAAGAATTAAATTTTCTTGATCAAAACTAGTATATCCTCGAAATCATTGAAGAAGAAGTACCTTGTCAGACGAAAATATGCTATATCTAATAAGAGACATTTAAATTTTTTTAATTGCATAAATGGGCGGCATTTTATTCAGAATTAATAGTTTTTTACATGGACAAAAAATTCGTTTAATTTTTTTTAATTGCATAAATGGGCGGCATTTTATTCAGAATTAATAGTTTTTGACATGGACAAAAAATTCGTTTAATTTTTTCCCATTAAATACTAGAATTATAGAAAAGTACTTTTTGAAAAGAATCGGCAGTAGAACGGAATCGTGTTTTTTGCTAATAACTCTTGCATACTTCGACCGACTTCTTCGACTAAGAGCTCGATGGAAAGCTTATCTGTTCCTCTTTCAGATGGCATTAACATATTTTACGAAAAGTCGTAAGAAATAAAATTTTTTTGATCAAAACTAAAATATCATCGAAATCATTGAAGAAGAAGTACCTTATCAGACGAAAATATGCGATATATAATAAGAGACATTTAAATTTTTTTAATTGCATAAATGGGCGGCATTTTATTCAGAATTAATAGTTTTTTACATGGACAAAAAATTCGTTTAATTTTTTCCCATTAAATACTAGAATTATTCAAAAGTACTTTGCGAAAACAATCGGCAGTAGGACGGAATCGTGTTGACCACCGATTAGTTTTTTGCTAATAACTCTTGCATCCCTCGACCGACATCTTCGACTAAGAGCTCGATGGAAAGCTTATCTGTTCCTCTTTCAGATGGCATTAACATATTTTACGAAAAGTCGTAAGAAATAAAATTTTTTTGATCAAAACTAAAATATCATCGAAATCATTGAAGAAGAAGTACCTTATCAGACGAAAATATGCGATATATAATAAGAGACATTTTAATTTTTTTAATTGCATAAATGGGCGGCATTTTATTCAGAATTAATAGTTTTTTACATGGACAAAAAATTCGTTTAATTTTTTCCCATTAAATACTAGAATTATTCAAAAGTACTTTGCGAAAACAATCGGCAGTAGGACGGAATCGTGTTGACCACCGATTAGTTTTTTGCTAATAACTCTTGCATCCCTCGACCGACTTCTTCGACTAAGAGCTCGATGGAAAGCTTATCTGTTCCTCTTTCAGATGGCATTAACATATTTTACGAAAGGTCGTAAGAAATAAAATTTTTTTGATCAAAACTAAAATATCATCGAAATCATTGAAGAAGAAGTACCTTGTCAGACGAAAATATGCGTTATCTAATAAGAGACATTTAAATTTTTTTAATTGCATAAATGGGCGGCATTTTATTCAGAATTAATAGTTTTTTACATGGACAAAAAATTCGTTTAATTTTTTCCCATTAAATACTAGAATTATACAAAAGTACTTTGCGAAAAGAATCGGCAGTAGGACGGAATCGTGTTGACCACCGATTAGTTTTTTGCTAATAACTCTTGCATCCCTCGACCGACTTCTTCGACTAAGAGCTCGATGGAAAGCTTATCTGTTCCTCTTTCAGATGGCATTAACATATTTTACGAAAGGTCGTAAGAAATAAAATTTTTTTGATCAAAACTAAAATATCATCCAAATCATTGAAGAAGAAGTACCTTGTCAGACGAAAATATGCGTTATCTAATAAGAGACATTTAAATTTTTTTAATTGCATAAATGGGCGGCATTTTATTCAGAATTAATAGTTTTTTACATGGACAAAAAATTCGTTTAATTTTTTCCCATTAAATACTAGAATTATACAAAAGTACTTTGCGAAAAGAATCGGCAGTAGGACGGAATCGTGTTGACCACCGATTAGTTTTTTGCTAATAACTCTTGCATCCCTCGACCGACTTCTTCGACTAAGAGCTCGATGGAAAGCTTATCTGTTCCTCTTTCAGATGGCATTAACATATTTTACGAAAAGTCGTAAGAAATAAAATTTTTTTGATCAAAACTAAAATATCCTCGAAATCATTGAAGAAGAAGTACCTTATCAGACGAAAATATGCGATATCTAATAACAGACATTTAAATTTTTTTAATTGCATAAATGGGCCGCATTTTTTCAGAATTAAAAGTTTTTTACATGGACAAAAAATTCGTTTAATTTTTTCCCATTAAATACTAGAATTATACAAAAGTACTTTGCGAAAAGAATCGGCAGTAGGACGGAAACGTGTTGAACACCGGTAAGTTTTTTCCTAATAACTCTTGCATACTTCGACCGACTTCTTCGTTTAAGAGCTCGATGGAAAGCTTATCTATTCCTCTTTCAGATGGCATTAACATATTTTACGAAAAGTCGTAAGAAATAAAATTTTTTTGATCAAAACTAAAATATCCTCGAAATCATTGAAGAAGAAGTACCTTATCAGACGAAAATATGCGATATCTAATAAGAGACATTTAAATTTTTTTAATTGAATAAATGGGCGGCATTTTATTCAGAATTAATAGTTGTTTACATGGACAAAAAATTCGTTTAATTTTTTCCCATTAAATACTAGAATTATACAAAAGTACCTTGCGAAAAGAACCGGCAGTAGGACTGAAACGTGTTGACCACCGATAAGTTTTTTCCTAATAACTCTTGCATACTTCGACCGACCTCTTCGTTTAAGAGCTCGATGGAAAACTTATCTATTCCTCTTTCAGATGGCATTAACATATTTTACGAAAAGTCGAAGAAATAAAATTTTTTTGATCAAAACTAAAATATCCTCGAAATCATTGAAGAAGAAGTACCTTATCAGACGAAAATATGCGTTATCTAATAAGAGACATTTAAATTTTTTAAATTGCATAAATGGGCGGCATTTTATTCAGAATTAATAGTTTTTTACATGGACAAAAAATTCGTTTAATTTTTTCCCATTAAATACTAGAAATATAGAAAAGTACTTTGCGAAAAGAATCGGCAGTAGGACGGAATCGTGTTGACCACCGCCTTATCAGACGAAAATATGCGTTATCTAATAAGAGACATTTAAATTTTTTTAATTGCATAAATGGGCGGCATTTTATTCAGAATTAATAGTTTTTTACATGGACAAAAAATTCGTTTAATTTTTCCCCATTAAATACTAGAATTATTCAAAAGTACTTTGCGAAAAGAATCGGCAGTAGGACGGAATCGTGTTGACCACCAACTAGTTTTTTGCTAATAACTCTTGCATCCCTCGACCGACTTCTTCGATTAAGAGCTCGATGGAAAGCTTATCTGTTCCTCTTTCAGATGGCATTAACATATTTTACGAAAAGTCGTAAGAAATAAAATTTTTTTGATCAAAACTAAAATATCCTCGAAATCATTGAAGAAGAAGTACCTTATCAGACGAAAATATGCGATATCTAATAAGAGACATTTAAATTTTTTTAATTGCATAAATGGGCAGCATTTGATTCAGAATTAATAGTTTTTTACTTGGACAAAAAATTCGTTTAATTTTTTCCCATTAAATACTAGAATTATACAAAAGTACTTTGCGAAAAGAATCGGCCGTAGGACGGAAACATGTTGACCACCGATAAGTTTTTTCCTAGTAACTCTTGCATACTTCGACCGACTTCTTCGACTAAGAGCTCGATGGAAAGCTTATCTATTCCTCTTTCAGATGGCATTAACATATTTTACGAAAAGTCGAAGAAATAAAATTTTTTTGATCAAAACTAAAATATCCTCGAAATCATTGAAGAAGAAGTACCTTATCAGACGAAAATATGCGTTATCTAATAAAAGACATTCAAATTTTTTTAATTGCATAAATGGGCGGCATATTATTCAGAATTAATAGTTTTTTACATGGACAAAAAATTCGTTTAATTTTTTCCCATTAAATACTAGAATTATTCAAAAGTACTTTGCGAAAAGAATCGGCAGTAGGACGGAAACATGTTGACCACCGATAAGTTTTTTCCTAGTAACTCTTGCATACTTCGACCGACTTCTTCGACTAAGAGCTCGATGGAAAGCTTATCTATTCCTCTTTCAGATGGCATTAACATATTTTACGAAAAGTCGAAGAAATAAAATTTTTTTGATCAAAACTAAAATATCCTCGAAATCATTGAAGAAGAAGTACCTTATCAGACGAAAATATGCGTTATCTAATAAAAGACATTCAAATTTTTTTAATTGCATAAATGGGCGGCATATTATTCAGAATTAATAGTTTTTTACATGGACAAAAAATTCGTTTAATTTTTTCCCATTAAATACTAGAATTATTCAAAAGTACTTTGCGAAAAGAATCGGCAGTAGGACGGAATCGTGTTGACCACCGATTAGTTTTTTGCTAATAACTCTTGTATACTTCGACCGACTTCTTCGACTAAGAGCTCGATGGAAAGCTTATCTGTTCCTCTTTCAGATGGCATCAAGATATTTTACGAAAAGTCGTAAGAAATAAAATTTTTTTGATCAAAACTAAAATATCCTCGAAATCATTGAAGAAGAAGTACCTTATCAGACGAAAATATGCGTTATCTAATAAGAGACATTTAAATTTTTTTAATTGCATAAATGGGCGGCATTTTATTCAGAATAAATAGTTTTTTACATGGACAAAATATTCGTTTAATTTTTTCCCATTAAATACTAGAATTATTCAAAAGTACTTTGCGAAAAGAATCGGCAGTAGGACGGAAACGTGTTGACCACCGATTAGTTTTTTGCTAATAACTCTTGTATACTTCGACCGACTTCTTCGACTAAGAGCTCGATGGAAAGCTTATCTGTTCCTCTTTCAGATGGCATTAACATATTTTACGAAAAGTCGTAAGAAATAAAATTTTTTTGATCAAAACTAAAATATCCTCGAAATCATTGAAGAAGAAGTACCTTATCAGACGAAAATATGCGTTATCTAATAAGAGACATTTAAATTTTTTTAATTGCATAAATGGGCGGCATTTTATTCAGAATTAATAGTTTTTTAAATGGACAAAACATTCGTTTAATTTTTTGCCATTAAATACTAGATTTATACAAAAGTACTTTGCGAAAAGAATCGGCAGTAGGACGAAAACGTGTTGACCAACGATAAGTTTTTTCCTAATAACTCTTGCATACTTCGACCGACTTCTTCGACTAAGAGCTCGATGGAAAGCTTATCTGTTCCTCTTTCAGCTGGCATTAACATATTTTACGAAAAGTCGTAAGAAATAAAATTTTTTTGATCAAAACTAAAATATCCTCGAAATCATTGAAGAAGAAGTACCTTATCAGACGAAAATATGCGTTATCTAATTAGAGACATTTAAATTTTTTTAATTGCATAAATGGGCGGCAGTTTATTCAGAATTAATAGTTTTTTACATGGACAAAACATTCGTTTAATTTTTTGCCATTAAATACTAGATTTCTACAAAAGTACTTTGCGAAAAGGATCGGCAATAGGACGAAAACGTGTTGACCAACGATAAGTTTTTTCCTAATAACTCTTGCATACCTCGACCGACTTCTCCGACTAAGAGCTCGATGGAAAGCTTATCTGTTCCTCTTTCAGATGGCATTAACATATTTTACAAAAAGTCGTAAGAAATAAAATTTTTTTGATCAAAACTAAAATATCCTCGAAATCATTGAAGAAGAAGTACCTTATCAGACGAAAATATGCGTTATCTAATAAGAGACATTTAAATTTTTTTAATTGCATAAATGGGCGGCATTTTATTCAGAATTAATAGTTTTTTACATGGACAAAAAATTCGTTTAATTTTTTCCCATTAAGTCTTTTATCAATTCTAAAATAACAGTTAATTGTTATAAATTATATAAATAAATAAATAATAGAATTATTCAAAAGTACTTTGCGAAAAGAATCGGCAGTAGGACGGAATCGTGTTGACCACCGATTAGTTTTTTGCTAATAACTCTTGCATCCCTCGACCGACTTCTTCGACTAAGAGCTCGATGGAAAGCTTATCTGTTCCTCTTTCAGCTGGCATTAACATATTTTACGAAAAGTCGTAAGAAATACAATTTTTTTGATCAAAACTAAAATATCCTCGAAATCATTGAAGAAGAAGTACCTTATCAGACGAAAATATGCGTTATCTAATAAGAGACATTTAAATTTTTTTAATTGCATAAATGGGCGGCATTTTATTCAGAATTAATAGTTTTTTACATGGACAAAACATTCGTTTAATTTTTTCCCATTAAATACTAGATTTCTACAAAAGTACTTTGTGAAAAGAATCGGCAGTAGGACGAAAACGTGTTGACCAACGATAAGTTTTTTCCTAATAACTCTTGCATACTTCGACCAACTTCTTCGACTAAGAGCTCGATGGAAAGCTTATCTGTTCCTCTTTCAGATGGCATTAACATATTTTACAAAAAGTCGTAAGAAATAAAATTTTTTTGATCAAAACTAAAATATCCTCGAAATCATTGAAGAAGAAGTACCTTATCAGACGAAAATATGCGTTATCTAATAAGAGACATTTAAATTTTTTTAATTGCATAAATGGGCGGCATTTTATTCAAAATTAATAGTTTTTTACATGGACAAAAAATTCGTTTAATTTTTTCCCATTAAATAATAGAATTATTCAAAAGTACTTTGCGAAAACAATCGGCAGTAGGACGGAATCGTGTTGACCACCGATTAGTTTTTTGCTAATAACTCTTGCATCCCTCGACCGACTTCTTCGACTAAGAGCTCGATGGAAAGCTTATCTGTTCCTCTTTCAGATGGCATTAACATATTTTACGAAAAGTCGTAAGAAATAAAATTTTTTTGAGCAAAACCAAAATATCCTCAAAATCATTGAAGAAGAAGTACCTTATCAGACAAAAATATGCGATATCTAATAAGAGACATTAAAATTTTTTTAATTGCATAAATGGGCGGCATTTTATTAGAATTTATAGTTTTTTACATGGAAAAAAAATTCGTTTAATTATTTCCCACTAAATACCAGAATTATAGAAAAGTACTTTGCGAAAAGAATCGGCAGTAGGACGGAAACGTGTTGACCACCGATAAGTTTTTTGCTAATAACTCTTGCATCCTTCGACCGACTTCTTCGACTAAGAGCTTATCTGTTCCTCTTTCAGATGGCATGAACATATTTTATGAAAAGTCATAAGAATTAAATTTTCTTGATCAAAACTAAAATATCCTCGAAATCATTGAAGAAGAAGTACCTTATCAGACGAAAATATGCCTTATCTAATAAAAGATATTTAAATTTTTTTAATTGCATAAATGCGCGGCATTTTATACAGAATTAATAGTTTTTTACATGGACAAAAAATTCGTTTAATTTTTTCCCATTAAATACTAGAATTATTCAAAAGTACTTTGCGAAAACAATCGGCAGTAGGACGGAATCGTGTTGACCACCGATTAGTTTTTTGCTAATAACTCTTGCATCCCTCGACCGACTTCTTCGACTAAGAGCTCGATGGAAAGCTTATCTGTTCCTCTTTCAGATGGCATTAACATATTTTACGAAAGGTCGTAAGAAATAAAATTTTTTTGATCAAAACTAAAATATCATCGAAATCATTGAAGAAGAAGTACCTTGTCAGACGAAAATATGCGTTTTCTAATAAGAGGCATTTAAATTTTTTTAACTGCATAAATGGGCGGCATTTTATTCAGAATTAATAGTTTTTTACATGGAAAAAAATTCGTTTAATTTTTTCCCATTAAATACTAGAATTATTCAAAAGTACTTTGCGAAAACAATCGGCAGTAGGACGGAATCGTGTTGACCACCGATTAGTTTTTTGCTAATAACTCTTGCATACTTCGACCGACTTCTTCGACTAAGAACTCGATGGAAAGCTTATCTGTTCCTCTTTTAGATGGCATTTACATATTTTACAAAAAGTCGTAAGAAATAAAATTTTTTTGATCAAAACTAAAATATCCTCGAAATCATTGAAGAAGAAGTACCTTATCAGACGAAAATATGCGTTATCTAATAAGAGACATTAAAATTTTTTTAATTGCATAAATGGGCGGCAGTTTATTCAGAATTAATAGTTTTTTACATGGACAAAACATTCGTTTAATTTTTTGCCATTAAATACTAGATTTCTACAAAAGTACTTTGCGAAAAGGATCGGCAGTAGGACGAAAACGTGTTGACCAACGATAAGTTTTTTCCTAATAACTCTTGCATACCTCGACCGACTTCTTCGACTAAGAGCTCGATGGAAAGCTTATCTGTTCCTCTTTCAGATGGCATTAACATATTTTACAAAAAGTCGTAAGAAATAAAATTTTTTTGATCAAAACTAAAATATCCTCGAAATCATTGAAGAAGAAGTACCTTATCAGACGAAAATATGCGTTATCTAATAAGAGACATTTAAATTTTTTTAATTGCATAAATGGGCGGCATTTTATTCAGAATTAATAGTTTTTTACATGGACAAAAAATTCGTTTAATTTTTTCCCATTAAGTCTTTTATCAATTCTAAAATAACAGTTAATTGTTATAAATTATATAAATAAATAAATAAATAATAGAATTATTCAAAAGTACTTTGCGAAAACAATCGGCAGTAGGACGGAATCGTGTTGACCACCGATTAGTTTTTTGCTAATAACTCTTGCATCCCTCGACCGACTTCTTCGACTAAGAGCTCGATGGAAAGCTTATCTGTTCCTCTTTCAGCTGGCATTAACATATTTTACGAAAAGTCGTAAGAAATACAATTTTTTTGATCAAAACTAAAATATCCTCGAAATCATTGAAGAAGAAGTACCTTATCAGACGAAAATATGCGTTATCTAATAAGAGACATTTAAATTTTTTTAATTGCATAAATGGGCGGCATTTTATTCAGAATTAATAGTTTTTTACATGGACAAAACATTCGTTTAATTTTTTCCCATTAAATACTAGATTTCTACAAAAGTACTTTGTGAAAAGAATCGGCAGTAGGACGAAAACGTGTTGACCAACGATAAGTTTTTTCCTAATAACTCTTGCATACTTCGACCAACTTCTTCGACTAAGAGCTCGATGGAAAGCTTATCTGTTCCTCTTTCAGATGGCATTAACATATTTTACAAAAAGTCGTAAGAAATAAAATTTTTTTGATCAAAACTAAAATATCCTCGAAATCATTGAAGAAGAAGTACCTTATCAGACGAAAATATGCGTTATCTAATAAGAGACATTTCAATTTTTTTAATTGCATAAATGGGCGGCATTTTAGTCAAAATTAATAGTTTTTTACATGGACAAAAAATTCGTTTAATTTTTTCCCATTAAATAATAGAATTATTCAAAAGTACTTTGCGAAAACAATCGGCAGTAGGACGGAATCGTGTTGACCACCGATTAGTTTTTTGCTAATAACTCTTGCATCCCTCGACCGACTTCTTCGACTAAGAGCTCGATGGAAAGCTTATCTGTTCCTCTTTCAGATGGCATTAACATATTTTACGAAAAGTCGTAAGAAATAAAATTTTTTTGATCAAAACCAAAATATCCTCAAAATCATTGAAGAAGAAGTACCTTATCAGACAAAAATATGCGATATCTAATAAGAGACATTAAAATTTTTTTAATTGCATAAATGGGCGGCATTTTATTAGAATTTATAGTTTTTTACATGGAAAAAAAATTCGTTTAATTATTTCCCACTAAATACCAGAATTATAGAAAAGTACTTTGCGAAAAGAATCGGCAGTAGGACGGAAACGTGTTGACCACCGATAAGTTTTTTGCTAATAACTCTTGCATCCTTCGACCGACTTCTTCGACTAAGAGCTTATCTGTTCCTCTTTCAGATGGCATGAACATATTTTATGAAAAGTCATAAGAATTAAATTTTCTTGATCAAAACTAAAATATCCTCGAAATCATTGAAGAAGAAGTACCTTATCAGACGAAAATATGCCTTATCTAATAAAAGATATTTAAATTTTTTTAATTGCATAAATGCGCGGCATTTTATTCAGAATTAATAGTTTTTTACATGTACAAAAAATTCGTTTAATTTTTTCCCATTAAATACTAGAATTATTCAAAAGTACTTTGCGAAAACAATCGGCAGTAGGACGGAATCGTGTTGACCACCGATTAGTTTTTTGCTAATAACTCTTGCATCCCTCGACCGACTTCTTCGACTAAGAGCTCGATGGAAAGCTTATCTGTTCCTCTTTCAGATGGCATTAACATATTTTACGAAAGGTCGTAAGAAATAAAATTTTTTTGATCAAAACTAAAATATCATCGAAATCATTGAAGAAGAAGTACCTTGTCAGACGAAAATATGCGTTTTCTAATAAGAGGCATTTAAATTTTTTTAATTGCATAAATGGGCGGCATTTTATTCAGAATTAATAGTTTTTTACATGGACAAAAAATTCGTTTAATTTTTTCCCATTAAATACTAGAATTATTCAAAAGTACTTTGCGAAAAGAATCGGCAGTAGGACGAAATCGTGATGACCACCGATTAGTTTTTTGCTAATAACTCTTGCATACTTCGACCGACTTCTTCGACTAAGAACTCGATGGAAAGCTTATCTGTTCCTCTTTTAGATGGCATTTACATATTTTACAAAAAGTCGTAAGAAATAAAATTTTTTTGATCAAAACTAAAATATCCTCGAAATCATTGAAGAAGAAGTACCTTATCAGACGAAAATATGCGTTATCTAATAAGAGACATTAAAATTTTTTTAATTGCATAAATGGGCGGCATTTTATTCAGAATTAATAGTTTTTTACATGGACAAAAAATTCGTTTAATTTTTTCCCATTAGATACTAGAATTATTCAAAAGTACTTTGCGAAAAGAATCGGCAGTAGGACGGAATCGTGTTGACCACCAACTAGTTTTTTGCTAATAACTCTTGCATCCCTCGACCGACTTCTTCGATTAAGAGCTCGATGGAAAGCTTATCTGTTCCTCTTTCAGATGGCATTAACATATTTTACGAAAAGTCGTAAGAAATAAAATTTTTTTGATCAAAACTAAAATATCCTCGAAATCATTGAAGAAGAAGTACCTTATCAGACGAAAATATGCGTTATCTAATAAGAGACATTTAAATTTTTTTAATTGCATAAATGGGCGGCATTTTATTCAGAATTAATAGTTTTTTACATGGACAAAAAATTCGTTTAATTTTTTCCCATTAAATACTAGAATTATAGAAAAGTACTTTGCGAAAAGAATCGGCAGTAGGACGGAAACGTGTTGACCACCGATAAGTTTTTTCCTAATAACTCTTGCATACTTCGACCGACTTCTTCGACTAAGAGCTCGATGGAAACCTTATCTGTTCCTCTTTCAGATGGCATTAACATGTTTTACGAAAAGTCGAAGGAATAAAATTTTTTTGATCAAAACTAAAATATCCTCGAAATCATTGAAGAAGAAGTACCTTATCAGACGAAAATATGCGTTATCTAATAAGAGACATTTAAATTTTTTTAATTGCATAAATGGGCGGCATTTTATTCAGAATTAATAGTTTTTTACATGGAAAAAAAAATTCGTTTAATTTTTTCCCATTAAATACTAGAATTATTCAAAAGTACTTTGCGAAAAGAATCGGCAGTAGGACGGAATCGTGTTGACCACCGATTAGTTTTTTGCTAAAACCTCTTGCATACTTCGACCGACTTCTTCGACTAAGAGCTCGATGGAAAGCTTATGTGTTCCTCTTTCAGATGGCATTAACATATTTTACAAAAAGTCGTAAGAAATAAAATTTTTTTGATCAAAACTAAAATATCGTCGAAATCATTGAAGAAGAAGTACCTTATCAGACGAATATATGCGATATCTAATAAGAGACATTTAAATTTTTATACCCTGTACACATACTGTGTATCAGGGTATATTGTGTTTGTGCAAAAGCCAAATGTATGTAACGCACAGAAGAAGGGTCGGGGGACCCCATAAAGTATATATATTCTTGATCGGGACGACAAGAGAAGTTGATTAAGCCATGTCCGTCCGTCTGTCCGTCTGTCCGTCCGTCCGTCCGTCCGTCCGTCCTCACCAATGGTTCTCGGAAACTATAAGAGCTAGAGAGTTGAAATTTGGAGGGTAGACTCGTGATGCTCGGCAGCAGATCAAGTTTATTTTTTTTTTTTGCCACGCCCACTCCTTCCCGCCCATCCAGCACTGCCCACTTTTTCAAAACGCTATAACTCAAACATCCAAAGAGTTAGAAACATGAAAGTCGGTATGTAGTCTCAGTATGTATAGCCCTACAAAACTGCATACCAAAAAATCCCCCCCTCATTTTCATTTCCCCTCACCCAGTTATTTTCCGTATTTTGCTATATCTCCAAAATTAACAAAGGTACGACCCTGAAAATTTGTATACAAGCTCAGTGATAATACATCTTAAAAACTGCATACAACAAATTTCGCCTCTCTTTGATTATTACCCCTCAGAGACCTACAAATTGAAATTTTTAATATATTCCACTTTATTTTACTTAAAATTACTACATCTTTCAAACTATAACAGGTACAAACATGAAAGTCGGTACGTAGACTCAGTATGTATAGATCTACAAAATTGCATTCCCCAATTTTTACCCCTCCCCTTCATTTCCCCTCCCCCAGTTGTTTTCTTAGAAATGCTATATCTCCGAAACTATTAAAAGTACAAGCCTGATATTTCGTATACAAGCTCAGTAAGTATATATCTTTAAGACTGCATACAACAAAATCCCCCTCTTTTTGATGCTTACTCCTCAATCTTCCACAAACTCAAAACTTTTGTAAATTCCACATTTTTTGACCGTTTTTCTTGATATTTTGAACGATATTTGATCGGGGGTGCCAAATCAATACGTGTTTGTAGGTTGAGGGTGTGGCACCACCTACTATGTGTACAGGGTATTATATAGTTGAGAATACTCAACTATACCGCCCTTACTGGTTTAAGTTGAATTTCTTCTATGGTGAATTTCTTTAATAAAGTCAGTCGTACAAAATTCGTCTCAAAAGCCGGTTGCAAATTGTTTTATTCTAGCTTAAGCTAAATCATCAAAATCTGTGCACCCCCCAATCTTCAAACGGATAAGAAAAAAGCTTCTCATCAAACATTTTGGCGCCCAACGTGACTCAAGTAAATCTTATCACTGATGATTTTGCGCAAAGACTTCATCTTCAAAGAGATAAATATAATGTTCAGCTTCGTGGAATCGGTGAATCACAGACGAGTATTAAGTCTTCCGCGTCTACTTCAATAAAATCTCGCACATCAAACTGTGAACAACATTTAAAATTCTGCATCACACCTCACATCACGTATCAACCGGATACAGAGATTGATGTATCAGCCTGGAACATTCCAACAAATACTCCTTTAGCAGATGCACAATTCTATAAATCACGTCGTGTGGACCTACAATTAGGTGCCGAAGCATTCTTTGAGATTCTGGCTGTTGGCCAGTTTAAACTCGGTCCCAATCTACCCACCATTCAAAAAACTGTATTTGGCTGGGTTATTGCTGGCAAACACAAACAGCAAAATTCGGAGCAATCACTATCGTGCTTAACATTAAACGAACAACGCATTAATGAAAACCTTCAACGTTTGTGGGAAATTGAATCTATAAAGTCAGTGATTCAAATGCATGTTCCAGAACATCAAATATGTGAAGAGCACTACATCCAAACCACTCGTCAAGATGATAATGGACGACTTATAGTCAAGTTTCCTTTCAAGGATGATCCGAGTCAACTGGGAGAATCGTTCGATATAGCTCGTCGTAGATTCCTCGCTGTTGAACGTCGCCTGTTGCAGTCTCCGGAAGTTCGCTTACAGTACAACGAATTCATGCAGGAGTATGAAGATCTTGGCCATATGACGCGAGTGAACACCGCAGATCTTACCCAACCTCACTACTACATACCACATCATTACGTACTAAAACCCAACAGTGAGACAACCAAGTTGCGTGTGGTATTCGATGCATCGTCACGCACTACAACTCAAACTTCGTTAAATGATCTGCTACTTGTCGGTCCAACTATTCAAGATGACTTGTATACTCTGTTACTTCGATTCAGACTGGTACGATACGCCATAACTGCAGATATAGTCAAAATGTACCGACAAGTTCATGTCGACAGTGATCATTGTAAATATCAATACATACTGTGGCGAGCTCATCCAGACTCTGATTTACACACATACCAACTAAATACTGTTACCTATGGAACATCTTCAGCACCCTTTCTAGCCATCCGTAGCTTACATCTTTTGGCAGCAATGCATAAAGATGATCAACCAATTGGAGCTGAGGTTATCAGAACGTCATTTTACGTAGATGATTTGTTGTCAGGCGCTGATGATTTAGACACATTATGCTTAATTAAAGAGCAAGTCACAGAAATTCTTCGTCGTGGTCATTTTGAACTTGCCAAGTGGCATTCAAACTGTGTGGATTTCATGGGAACATCTGATAACAAAAAACTTCATGCACCTGAGAACAACATATCGAATGCATTGGGTGTTACATGGGATCAGCATAATGACCTGTTTATACCCTGCACATACAGTGTGTCAGGGTATATTAAGTTTGTTTGAACGAAATGTATGTAACGCATAGAAGGAGGGGAGGGGGACCCCATAAAGTATATATATTCTTGATCAGGATGACAAGAGAAATCGATTGAGCCCTGTCCGTCTGTCCGTCCGTCCGTCCGTCTGTATTCACCAATGGTTCTCGGAAACTGTAAAAGCTAGAGACTTGAAATTTGGAGGGTAGACTCGTAATGCTTGGCACTCGATCAAGTTTAAACGGTTTTGTGCCACGCCCACTCCTTCCCGCCCATCCAGCACCACCCACTTTTTGAAAACGTTATAACTCGAACACCCGAAGAGATAGAAACATGAAGCATGAAGAGTTCTACAAAACTGCATACCACAATTTTTCCCCCTCCCCTTGATTTCCCCTCCCCCAGTTGTTTTCTATAAAAAGCAATATCTCCAAAACTAATAAAGGTATGTATACAAGCTCAGTAAATATATATCTTTAAAACTGCATACCACAAAATTCCCCCCTGTTCGAAAGTTACCCCTCAATGACCTACAAACTAAAATTTTTCGTAAATTCCACTTTTTTGACCAATTTACTTGATATTTTGAACAATATTCGATCGGGCGATGTCAAATCAACATTTTTTTGTAGATTTAGGGTGTTGCACCACCTACTGTGTATGCAGGGTATTATATTGTCGAGTATACTCGACTATAGCGTCCTTACTGGTTTTATTTTCGTTTACACCCAAACATATTAATTCGAATGTCACCAAGAGAAGTATCTTAGCTATCGCATCATCACTTTTTGATCAACTTGGACTCTTATCACCGCTTATCATCGTTGCAAAAATAATCCTTCAAGAATTATGGATTCTAAAAGTTCACTGGGATGAATCTGTACCACAAGGTCTATCGCTAGCTTGGCAAAAATGTCTATCATCACTACAGACTGTTTCATTGCTTTCCGTACCACGTTATTGCCTTCAGACCAACATAGAAACGTTACAATTGCATGGTTTCTGTGATTCGTCCATTCGAGCATATGGTTGTTGTATTTACGTACGATCCGAGTCTACAAATGGTCAAGTCACTGTTCGATTGCTAACATCCAAGTCTAGAGTCGCCCCGGTAAAGAAACAATCGTTGCCAAAACTTGAATTCTGCGGTGCACATTTATTGGCCAAAGTATATTCCAAGGTCAAACTCCAGTTCGTCGGAAAACCATATACTGTTTACTTCTGGTCCGATTCACAAATCGTGCTTCACTGGCTAAAACAACATTCAGTAACATTGTCGACCTTCGTTGGAAATCGGGTAGCTGAAGTTCACGAATTGACTTCAGACGGCGAATGGAAGTTTGTATCGACTTCTAACAATCCAGCGGATATTGTCTCAAGAGGGTGTACAACTGAACTCAATGATTCTCGTTGGTTTTCAGAACCTGAATTTTTGTTGCAACCCAGCTCAGCTTGGCCTCGCTCGTCTCGTAAAGTTGATATTGATATGGACGTAGTTAATCTTGAACCAGTAAGGACTCTATCTTCAGCAAGGCTGAAGCTATAATACTTTTCACGTTGTGTCACTATAAAAAAACTAAATGAATAGTTTTCATGCCTCCCTAACAACATAACTGTAAGGTTTCAAGTCAATTGGTTAAGAAACGAAAAAGTTTTCCATACAACGGTTCAAGTTTTGCGATAAGTGGGCGTAGCCATGCCCATTTTTGATCAAAATAGTTTTCATTCCTCCCTAAGAACATAACTGTAATGTTTCAAGTCAATTGGTTAAAAACCAAAAAGTTTTCCATACAACTGTTCAAGTTTCGGTATAAGTGGGCGTAGCCATGCCCACTTTTGGTCTCAATAGTTTCCATTCCTCCCTAAGAACATAACTGCAAAGTTTCAAGTCAATTGGTTAAAAAACAAAAAAGTTTTCCATACAACGGGTCAACTTTCGCTATAAGTGGGCGTTGCTACGCCCACTTTTAGTCAAAATAGTTTTCATTCCTTCCTAAGAACATAACTGCAAAGTTTCAAGTCAATTGGTTAAAAAACAAAAAAGTTTTCCATACAACGGGTCAATTTTCGCTATAAGTGGGCGTGGCTACGCCCACTTTTGGTCAAAATAGTTTTCATCCTCCCTAAGAACATAACTGTAAAGTTTCAAGTCAATTGGTTAAAAAACAAAAAAGTTTTCCATACAACGGGTCAATTTTCGCTATAAAAGGGCGTGGCTGCGCCCACTTTTGGTCAAAATTGTTTTCATTCCTCTCTAAGAACATAACTGTAAAGTTTCAAGTCAATTGGTTTAAAAAACAAAAACGGGTCAATTTTCGCTATAAGTGGGCGTGGCCACGCCCACTTTTGGTCAAAATAGTTTTCATTCCTTCCTAAGAACATAACTGTAAAGTTTCCATTCAATTGGTTAAAAAACAAAAAAGTTTTCCATACAACGGGTCAATTTTCGCTATAAGTGGGCGTGGCTACGCCCACTTTTGGTCAGAATAGTTTTCATTCCTCCCTAAGAACATAACTGTAAATTTTCAAGTCAATTGGTTAAAAACAAATAAGTTTTCCATACAACGGGTCAATTTTCGCTAGAAGTGGGCGTGGCTACGCTACGCCCGATTCAAGTTTTGTTCACTTTTCTTCTTCTTTTCGTATGGGGGCTACCAGTTCCAGTGGTCCGATATGGCTGGATCCCACAAATGAGTTGACTGCATGAATAAGAAGTCTCTGTGGAAAATTTCAGCTCGATATCTCCAAAACTGTGGGAGGAGATTGTATATATACAGACGGACATGGCTAAATCAACTCGTCTTGTCGTCCTGATCAAGAATATATATACTTTATATAGTCACAAGTGAATATTTCTGTGTGTTACAAACTTCAGCACAAAGTTATTATACTGTTTCACATACGTGAAAAGTATAAAAAATTTTATATTTGAATTATTCCGTCGGCGAAGTCGCCGTTTGTGGAATAGGAAGTTGCTAGCTCGTATAGGCTGCAATCTTCCATTTACATTGGTTGTTTTTTTTACAATAATTTTTAATTTTATCACCAGTTTTATTATACTTTTCACTTATGTGAAATAGTATATTAACTTTGTCACGGAGTTTGTAACAGATCGAAATATTAATTTCCGACTATATAAAGTATATATATTCTTGATCAGGACGACAAGACGAGTTGATTTAGCCATGTCCGTCTGTCCGTCTGTCTGTCTGTCTGTCTGTATGTATGCAAACTAGTCCCTCAGTTTTGAAGCTATCGAGCTGAAACTTTGCACAGAGTCTTAGAATTTATTACGATGAATCATTCGTCGGAACCAGCATGATCGGATTATTGGAACAGGTAGCTCCCATACGAAAAGAAGAAGAAAAGTGAACAAAACTTGAATCGTTGTATGGAAAACTTTTTTGTTTTGTACAATAGAGTGCTGAAATTTTAAACATAGTAGTTTTACATGGTCCGACTACATGCCTGAAAGTTTCATTGAGATTGGACATCTGGAACTGGTAGCTCCCATACAAAATGAAGACGAGGAAGAGAAGCCATATTCACGTCGTTGTATGGAAAACTTTTTTGTTTCTTAACCAATTGACTTGAAATTTTAAAGTTATGTTCTTAGAGAGGAATGAAAACTATTTTGACCAAAAGTGGGCGTAACCACGCGTAGCCACGCCCACTTATAGCGAAAATTTACCCGTTGTATGGAAAACTTTTTTGTTTTTTAACCAATTGACTTGAAACTTTACAGTTATGCTCTTAGGGAGGAATGAAAACTATTTTGACCAAAAGTGGGCGTAGCCACGCCCACTTATAGCGAAAATTTACCCGTTGTATGGAAAACTTTTTTGTTTTTTAACCAATTGACTTGAAACTTTGCAGTTGTGCTCTTAGGGAGGAATGAAAACTATTTTGATCAAAAGTGGGCGTAGCCACGCCTACTTATAGCGAAAATTGACCCGTTGTATGGAAAACTTTTCTGTTTTTTAACCAATTGACTTGAAACTTTGCAGTTATGCTCTTAGGGAGGAATGAAAACTATTTTGATCAAAAGTGGACGTGGCCACGCCCTTTTATAGCGAAAATGGACCTTTTGTATGGAAAACTTTTTTGTTTTTTAACCAATTGACTTGAAACTTTGCAGTTGTGCTCTTAGGGAGGAATGAAAACTATTTTGATCAAAAGTGGGCGTAGCCACGCCTACTTATAGCGAAAATTGACCCGTTGTATGGAAAACTTTTCTGTTTTTTAACCAATTGACTTGAAACTTTGCAGTTATGCTCTTAGGGAGGAATGAAAACTATTTTGATCAAAAGTGGACGTGGCCACGCCCTTTTATAGCGAAAATTGACCTTTTGTATGGAAAACTTTTTTGTTTTTTAACCAATTGACTTGAAACTTTACAGTTATGTTCTTAGGGAGGAATAAAAACTATTTTGACCAAATGTGGGCATGGCTACGCCCACTTATCGCAAAACTTGAACCGTTGTATGGAAAAATTTTTTGTTTTTTAACGAATTGACTTGTAACATTACAGTTATGTTGTTAGGGATGCATGAAAACTATTCATTTAGTTTTTTTTATAGTGACACAAAGTGAAAAGTATTATAGCTTCAGCCTTGCTGAAGATAGCGTCCTTACTGGTTTTATTTTTATTTTTTGCTCATCAAAGTAGCAAGTACAATTTTTATTTTTTTTTTTTTTAAACTAATTCTACGTTGTTGGTGTTGCGACTAAGCTGTTGCTTCTCAGCTTGTCGGCGCTTCTGTTCCCGGTTGTGCTGCTCACGTTCTTCCTTCAGTTGGTCGTACTCCTGTTGTAGTCGTTGGGCCACGTCCCACGGTGGAGGTGGATTGGCGTTTAGTGCACAGCGTATCGCCGCAAGACGTTTCCTCAGGCGCACTAATCGTCCACCCCTTTGCTTTGGTGGGCGCACTACTGGGATTTCAGTACGCCTTTCTTCTTCTTCACGTGCTCGCCTTGCTGCTGGTTGCCGGGCCCTGTATTCTTCTATCGTCAGTGGTTGGGGACCCGGTCGACCAGTTTCCATCGCCGCAGTCTGTTAGGTTTATAAAATGGAATTATTATTTGTATTTATTTTCTTTTTATACCCTGTACACATACTGTGTATCAGGGTATATTGTGTTTGTTTGAGCGAAATGTATGTAACGCACAGAAGGAGGGCAGGGGGACCCTATAAAGTATATATATTCTTGATCAGGACGACAAGAGAAATTGATTAAGCTATGTCCGTCCGTCTGTCCGTCCGTCCGTCCGTCCGTCCGTATTCACCAATGGTTCTCAGAAACTACAATAGCTAGAGACTTGAAATTTGGAGGGTAGACTCGTGATGCTCGGCAGCAGATCAAGTTTGAATGGTTTTGTGCCACGCCCACTCCTTCCCGCCCATCCAGCACCACCCACTTTTTTAAAACGCTATAACTCGAACACCGAATGAGATAGAAACATGAAAGTCGGTATGTAGACTCAGTATAAGTAGCTCTAAAAATTGCTGTATCTTCAAAACTATTAAAGATACGAACCTGAAATTTTGTAGACAAGCTTAGTTAATACGTATCTTTAAAACTGCATACCACAAAATTCCCCTCTTTTTGATAGTTACCCCTCAATGACCTACAAACTCAAATTTTTCGTGAATTCCACATTTTTTGACCGATTTACTTGATATTTTGAACACTATTTGATCGGGCGATGTCAAATCAACATTTTTTTTATAGATTTGGGGTGTTGCACTGCCTACTGTGTGTGCAGGGTATTATATTGTCGAGTGTACTCGACTATAGCGTCCTTACTGGTTTTAAATTGCATAAATGGGCGGCATTTTATTCAGAATTAATAGTTTTTAACATGGACAAAAAATTCGTTTAATTTTTTCCCATTAAATACTAGAATTATACAAAAGTATTTTGCGAAAAGAATCGGCAGTAGGACGGAAACGTGTTGACCACTGATAAGTTTTTTCCTAATAACTCTTGCATCCCTCGACCGACTTCTTCGACTAAGAGCTCGATGGAAAGCTTATCTGTTCCTCTTTCAGATGGCATTAACATATTTTACAAAAAGTCGTAAGAAATAAAATTTTTTTGATCAAAACTAAAATATCGTCGAAATCATTGAAGAAGAAGTACCTTATCAGACGAAAATATGCGTTATCTAATAAGAGACATTTAAATTTTTTTAATTGCATAAATGGGCGGCATTTTCTTCAGAATTAATAGTTTTTTACATGGACAAAAAATTCGTTTCATTTTTTCCCATTAAATACTAGAATTATACAAAAGTACTTTGCGAAAAGAATCGGCAGTAGGACGGAAACGTGTTGACCACCGATTAGTTTTTTGCTAAAACCTCTTGCATACTTCGACCGACTTCTTCGACTAAGAGCTCGATGGAAAGCTTATCTGTTCCTCTTTCACATGGCATTAACATATTTTACAAAAAGTCGTAAGAAATAAAATTTTTTTGATCAAAACTAAAATATCCTCGAAATCATTGAAGAAGAAGTACCTTATTAGACGAAAATATGCGTTATCTAATAAGAGACATTAAAATTTTTTTAATTGCATAAATGGGCGGCATTTAATTCAGAATTAATAGTTTTTTACATGGACAAAAAATTCGTTTAATTTTTTCCCATTAAATACTAGAATTATTCAAAAGTACTTTGCGAAAAGAATCGGCAGTAGGACGGAAACGTGTTGACCACCGATTAGTTTTTTGCTAATAACTCTTGCATACTTCGACCTACTTCTTCGACTAAGAGCTCGATGGAAAGCTTATCTGTTCCTCTTTCAGATGGCATTAACATATTTTACGAAAAGTCGTAAGAAATAAAATTTTTTTGATCAAAACTAAAATATCCTCGAAATCATTGAAGAAGAAGTACCTTATCAGACGAAAATATGCGTTATCTAATAAGAGACATTTATATTTTTTTAATTGCATAAATGGGCGGCATTTTATTCAGAATTAATAGTTTTTTACATGGAAAAAAAATTCGTTTAATTTTTTCCCATTAAATACTAGAATTATACAAAAGTACCATGCGAAAAAAATCGGCAGTAGGACGGAAACGTGTTGACCACCGATTAGTTTTTTGCTAATAACTCTTGCATACTTCGACCGACTTCTTCGACTAAGAGCTCGATGGAAAGCTTATCTGTTCCTCTTTCAGATGGCATTAACATATTTTACGAAAGGTCGTAAGAAATAAAATTTTTTTGATCAAAACTAAAATATCATCGAAATCATTGAAGAAGAAGTACCTTATCAGACGAAAATATGCGTTATCTAATAAGAGGCATTTAAATTTTTTTAATTGCATAAATGGGCGGCATTTTATTCAGAATTAATAGTTTTTTACATGGACAAAAAATTCGTTTAATTTTTTCGCATTAAATACTAGAATTATTCAAAAGTACTTTGCGAAAAGAATCGGCAGTAGGACGGAATCGCGTTGACCACCGATTAGTTGTTTGCTAATAACTCTTGCATACTTCGACCGACTTCTTCGACTAAGAACTCGATGGAAAGCTTATCTGTTCCTCTTTTAGATGGCATTTACATATTTTACAAAAAGTCGTAAGAAATAAAATTTTTTTGATCAAAACTAAAATATCCTCGAAATCATTGAAGAAGAAGTACCTTATCAGACGAAAATATGCGTTATCTAATAAGAGACATTTATATTTTTTTAATTGCATAAATGGGCGGCATTTTATTCAGAATTAATAGTTTTTTACATGGTCAAAAAATTCGTTTAATTTTTTCCCATTAGATACTAGAATTATTCAAAAGTACTTTGCGAAAAGAATCGGCAGTAGGACGGAATCGTGTTGACCACCAACTAGTTTTTTGCTAATAACTCTTGCATCCCTCGACCGACTTCTTCGACTAAGAGCTCGATGGAAAGCTTATCTGTTCCTCTTTCAGATGGCATTAACATATTTTACAAAAAGTCGTAAGAAATAAAATTTTTTTGATCAAAACTAAAATATCCTCGAAATCATTGAAGAAGAAGTACCTTATCAGACGAAAATATGCGTTATCTAATAAGAGACATTTAAATTTTTTTAATTGCATAAATGGGCGGCATTTTATTCAGAATTAATAGTTTTTTACATGGACAAAAAATTCGTTTAATTTTTTCCCATTAAATACTAGAATTATACAAAAGTACTTTGCGAAAAGAATCGGCAGTAGGACGGAAACGTGTTGACCACCGATAAGTTTTTTCCTAATAACTCTTGCATACTTCGACCGACTTCTTCGACTAAGAGCTCGATGGAAAGCTTATCTATTCCTCTTTCAGATGGCATTAACATATTTTACGAAAAGTCGAAGGAATAAAATTTTTTTGATCAAAACTAAAATATCCTCGAAATCATTGAAGAAGAAGTACCTTATCAGACGAAAATATCTGTTATCTAATAAGAGACATTTAAATTTTTTTAATTGCATAAATGGGCGGCATTTTATTCAGAATTAATAGTTTTTTACATGGACAAAAAATTCGTTAAATTTTTTCCCATTAGATACTAGAATTATTCAAAAGTACTTTGCGAAAAGAATCGGCAGTAGGACGGAATCGTGTTGACCACCAACTAGTTTTTTGCTAATAACTCTTGCATCCCTCGACCGACTTCTTCGATTAAGAGCTCGATGGAAAGCTTATCTGTTCCTCTTTCAGATGGCATTAACATATGTAGGAACTATAAGTAAGTAACAGCTCACTGTGTCTCCAGCCCTGAGTAAAGTCAGTAAGGTTGGGATTATTTAGTGTGTTTAAGAGAATAGTATTTGTGCAGGAGAATGTCAATTACGATTGGGGACATTCGAGTTTGAACAACAGAGCGATACACATCGTCACTAAACGAGTGATCCTCGTTAAAACTTTATTCCGTAAGCGAAGCGATTCACATCGTCACTAAACCATAGTACCATTAAGTATATAAATCGTGTTCATTAAAACGCGTGATCTTTTTTAATAAATATAAGCATCTATGCTATAACTGTTAGCATCCATGCCACATTTTGGGGGCTCGTCCTAATAAACTAGAATAAAACGGAGTTAAGTGAAGAAGCTTAAGCAACAAATTGCAAGCTTGAAAAACTGTGAGCACAGGAGTGAATTAATTGGATGTGCTGAAGTGAGGCGACATTGTGGTGCCTGTAAAAAAAAGCTGATATATTGGATCGACGTACCGATCAACGCAGCTGCACAATATCAGAGGCAAGTAATTTGCAAAGGTTGCGACAAGAGCAACGTGTGACAACGTGTCGTCTGTAAGGAATAACCGCTTCGCTGGGTCGACGTACTGATCAACGTAAGCGAATTCTAATAGAATTGACGTGTGTTGGAGTGCAAGCAACGGAACAGTATAGTGGACGTCTGTCTGTTTTTGTTGAAAAGGCAGCTCGACAACAACAAAAGCAAGTAATTTGCGAAAGCTGCAAAGGGGCAAAGTGTGCCAACGGCAAACATTTTGTGAAAGAAAAACTTCAAGGTAGAAGTTCAGCATATTGGTGACGACTGCGTACAGTCAGAGGAGTGCATGACCGATCGTGCAAAAAACGACAGTTCAAGAAGTGTGTTTTTCGAGGAATTCGCCGCTTCTTGTGAAATTCAAAAATTATAGAAGCTTCGTCGAAAACGAATTCGCTGCGTCGTCATACGAGCAGAATTCGTAGAAGTGTTGTGGTGGACAAATTTGACGCTTACAGCGAAGCACGAAATTTGACCAGCGCGCAGCTGCAGCGTCGTCGCGACAAAACGTCGTAGAAGAATTCGGAACTTCGTGGAAATTCGTAACACACAAGAGAAGAAGAAGACGTTTACAATCGTGTGTACGTGCAGACATCGAGGAGCCTGACGTGTTTTTTCGAAGAAATTTGCAAGCAGAATTGGTGAGCGAAAGTTAATGTGTTCAAAGAGCATTGTAGAATATAAGAAGAAGATAAAAAAATATTGTAACTAGAAATTAAGTGTTAGTTAAGCAAACATTGTTAAACTTTAAGAAAAATAGTTTGTAAGCTAGAAGTAAGCAAATCATTTGATAACTATTAGTCATAATGGACGCAAATACTATACTGAAGTTGACAGTAGAGGGATTGAAGCAGAAACTTAATGAGTTAGAGTTGGCTACAAATGGAAGGAAAAAAGAGTTGCAGGACAGACTTTTGAGACATTTCAAGCTAATAGAAGACGATGAAAGTGACAAAGAATCAGTTGAAACTGAATATACAGACATTCAAAATAACAGTACGGACAGAGGTCCAGGTTTTACATTGCGCGATATAAGAGAAAGCTTATCTTCATTTTCTGGTACCTCTACAATTGACATTAATCAATGGGTTCAAGAATTTGAAGATATAGCAAGCACAGTAAATTGGAACAGTTTACAAAAATTTGTATACGCGAAACAACTTCTGAAGGGTGCTGCGAAGTTGTATGTAAGAGGATTGACAGGAATCCGCAGTTGGGATAAACTCAAAGCAGAGTTAATTGAAGAATTTGGCAAAACATTGTGCGCATCAGAAATACACAAGATATTGAGAAACAGAAAGAAGCAGAGAGATGAGTCATTGTCCGAATATTTGTATCGAATCATTGAAATTGGCAAATCAATTAAACTAGATGACGAAAGTGTAGTAGACTATTTTATAGAAGGTGTACCAGACTCGAAAGCAAACAAATCAGTACTCTATGCAGCAAAGACGATTAAAGAATTAAAAATTCAAATCGAAGTCTACGAGAAAATTAAGGGTCGAAGTTTTAGAGACAAAAAACATGACAATGTCAAGTCGGACGATATAAAAGAAGAAGCTCAGACAGACGGAAAAAAATGTTTTAAGTGCGGAAGTGAATCACATCTTGCTAGAGAATGTGCAAAGGGCATTAAATGCTTCAAATGTCAGCAGATGGGTCATATAGCTAGGCTATGTAAAAACAATGAAGTAAAGGTGAATGATGTTAAAAATAGAGCAGATATTGGTAATGAGCAAAGGTTAAGAAAACGAGATGCTTCAGGCCATATATTTAAAGAAGTCAGAGTAGTAGGCTTTAGCTTCCCAGCATTAATAGATACGGGCTGTGATCTAAGCTTGCTTAGAGAAGACACACTAGCCAGAATGAAAAAAGTCAATGTGAACAGAAACGACGTTCGATATTTGGCAGGCATTGGAGAAGGTCGGTTGAGTACAATAGGTAGTTTTGAAACAGATATTGAAGTCGATAGCAGCAAATTCAGAGTAAAATTCCATGTCGTCAAACAAACGGAATTTAGCTATGCTGCAATATTGGGCAACGATATTCTGAAAGTAGTTGATATTGTGCTGAGAGACGAGGGTGCCAAGTTTATTTCCACAGAAATCAAAATTTCAGACGCATTTTCAGAATTTAAGGCATTGTGCATGAATCAATGTAACGATCAGGAAGCGATTATAGACAAAGTGAATTTAAATCATTTAGAAAGAGAAGAGAAAGAGAAGGTAAAAAACTGTATCTCTGTTTACAATCCACAGAAAGTGATAGAGTCACCAATTGAGATGAAAATAAGTGTCGAGGATAATACACCCGTATATGAACATCCGCGAAGAACTTCGTATGCGGACAAATGTATTATCGACAAACAAGTGCAAGAATGGTTAGAAAAAGGAATTGTTGTACCTAGTACATCGGAGTATGCGGCTCCAGTTGTTTTAGTAACAAAAAAAGATGGGTCAAAAAGGTTTTGTTGCGATTATAGGAAGATTAACGAAAAGATTATTAAGGATCGATTTCCGATGGCACTGATAGATGACGTACTAGAAAGACTTTACGGATTCAAGATATTTACAACACTTGACTTAAGAAACGGTTTCTTCCATGTACCTATTGAAAAAGAGTCGAGGAAGTTTACAGCATTTGTGACGCATAACGGACAATACGAATTTACGCATGTGCCATTTGGTATAACCAATTCACCAGCAGTGTTTTGTAGGTACATTAAAACAGTTTTGAGAGACTTAATTGAAAAAGGAGTGGTTATCACATATATGGACGATATAGTGATTCCAGCAAACAGTGTAGAAGAAAGCATAGATAGACTTAAGGAATTTTTAGAAACAGCTAGTAAAGCAGGTTTGTCTATAAAATGGGAAAAGTGTCAGATTGCACAGCAGAAAATCAAGTTTTTAGGGTATTGGATAAGTGACAGCAAAATATATCCAACAGAAGACAAAATAAAAGCAGTACAAAGTTTTCCCATACCAAACTCAGTTAAAGCACTTGAAAGTTTTCTAGGGTTAACGTCTTATTTGAGAAGATTTGTGAAGGAGTATGCCATGGTCGCTAAACCATTATCGGACTTACTCCGGAACATTAGAACAGGACGAAAAGACGCACAGATAGAACTAAACGATGAACAGAAGTTTGCATTTAAACAATTGAAAGACGTGTTAGCAACTCCGCCAGTATTGAAAATATATAATCCGAATGCTCAGACCGAGGTACATACAGACGCGTCCAAGTTCGGTTATGGAGGTGTATTGATGCAAAAAGATTCGGAAGATCAATTACTTCATCCAGTAGAATATATGAGCAGAAAAACTAAGCAGCATGAAGAGAAATACAGCGCGTATGAGTTAGAAGTGTTAGCAATAATTAATGCCTTAAAAAAGTGGCGAGCATACCTTTTAGGTATAGAATTCAAAATTGTTACAGACTGAAATGCTTTCACAATGACAGTTAAGAAAACTGATGTACCACCTAGAGTAGCGCGATGGGTAATGCACTTACAGGAATTCAATTATTCAATAGAACATAGAGCTGGGACTAAGATGAGACACGTAGATGCTTTAAGTCGAATGTTTTGTTTACTAGTCGAGGACTCAGTAAAGCATCGTTTAATAGAAGCTCAAGAGTCAGATAAGTGGATAAAGGCAGTAAAGCAAATTTTGAGAGGGGAAAAATACGAAGATTATTATTTGAAAAACAGTGTACTATTCAAGGATCCCGTTAAGGAACGTTTAGTAGTGCCAGAAGCAATGGAGGATGAAATAATAAAGATAGCACATCAGCAAGGACATTTTGGGTGGAAAAAGACAAAGGACTTAGTAGAACGCGATTATTACATAGCGAACGCACAAAGAAAAGTAGAAAAAGTTGTTAAAAGTTGCGTCAATTGCTTAATAACGGACTCTAAGCAAGGCAAAAAAGAAGGATTGCTATCACCGATCGACAAAGCACAGGAACCATTAGGAACATACCACATTGATCATGTAGGTCCTATGACAGAAACGAAAAAGAAGTATAATCATATATTAGTCGTAGTAGACGGTTTTTCTAAATTTGTATGGCTATACCCAACAAAATCGACAGGTTCTGAGGAAGTAGTAGACAAACTCACAAAACAATCAGCAGTTTTTGGAAATCCTAGACGTATAGTAACGGATAGAGGCACAGCGTTCACCTCAAATATGTTTAAGGAATATTGTGAAAAGGAAGGAATTCAACTTCTACATATAGCAACAGGCGTACCCAGAGGAAATGGTCAAGTGGAGCGTATGCATAAGATTGTTGTTCCAATGCTTAACAAACTGTGTCAAGATAATCAAGCTAATTGGTATTTACATACTGATACCGTTCAGAAGATAGTTAATAATACGCCGCCTAGAAGCACAAAAGTTGCACCGTTTAAAATCATTACCGGCCTGGACATGAAGGTAAAAGAAAACGTAGTAATAAGCGATTACTTACAACAACTGGACTTACGAGACTTAGACCAACAAAGAGACAGTGTCAGAAACGAGGCTCAATTAAACATAGAGAAAATTCAGGAAGAAAATAGAAGGACATTTAATAAGAAACGAAAGGACAACATACAGTATAAGGTAGGAGATTTGGTTGCGATAAAGAGGACACAATACGGAACTGGAATGAAATTAAGACCAAAGTTTTTCGGGCCGTATAAAGTTATAAAGCAGTTAAACCACGAAAGGTATGAGGTGCAAAAACTAGGAGAAAATGAGGGGCCAAAGAAAACAATTTCAGTGACTGAATTCATGAAAAAATGGGATCATTCAGGGACGAATGATGAGTCAGGACGGCCGAATGTAGGAACTATAAGTAAGTAACAGCTCACTGTGTCTCCAGCCCTGAGTAAAGTCAGTAAGGTTGGGATTATTTAGTGTGTTTAAGAGAATAGTATTTGTGCAGGAGAATGTCAATTACGATTGGGGACATTCGAGTTTGAACAACAGAGCGATACACATCGTCACTAAACGAGTGATCCTCGTTAAAACTTTATTCCGTAAGCGAAGCGATTCACATCGTCACTAAACGAGTGATCGACTTCTAAGTACCATTAAGTATATAAATCGTGTTCATTAAAACGCGTGATCTTTTTTAATAAATATAAGCATCTATGCTATAACTGTTAGCATCCATGCCACACATATTTTACGAAAAGTCGTAAGAAATAAAATTTTTTTGATCAAAACTAAAATATCGTCGAAATCATTGAAGAGGAAGTACCTTATCAGACGAATATATGCGATATCTAATAAGAGACATTTAAATTTTTTAAATTGCATAAATGGGCGGCATTTTATTCAGAATTAATAGTTTTTAACATGGACAAAAAATTCGTTTAATTTTTTCCCATTAAATACTAGAATTATAGAAAAGTACTTTGCGAAAAGAATTGGCAGTAGGATGGAATCGTGTTGATCACCGAAGAGTTTTTTCTAATAACTCTTGCATACTTCGACCGACTTCTTCGACTAAGAGCTCGATGGAAAGATTAGCTGTTCCCCTTTCAGATGGCATTAACATATTTTACGAAAAGTCATAAAGATAAAATTTTTGTTATCAAAACTAAAATATCCTCGAAATCATTGAAGAAGAAGTACCTTATAACACGAAAATATGTCTTATCTAATAAGAGACATTTAAATTTTTTGAATTGCATAAATGGGCGGCATTTAATTCAGAATTTTTTTTTTTTTTTTTTTTTTTATTAAAACTTTGCTTTATTTATTGAATCTTCTCTTTATGAGACTAACAATAAGTTTGCAGATCTTATGCCTATATGTTAACTAGCAGTTCTTTTGGACTGCAGATAGGTTGCGGGGCCTTAGGGTCTATCGCTGGGTTGGAAGGTCATTTCGACGAAGACGGGATTGGCTGCTCAACCTTGTTAATCTTCTGGCGAGATGGTTAGGGTGCGAAGAAAGCTTGCTGTAGTATTGTTCCTTGAGTTCTGCTATTACATCTCTGACTGGTTGAATATTTAAATCTTTATACCCTGTACACACACTGTGTATCAGGGTATATTAAGTTTGTTTGAGACGGTTTGTATGTAACGCATAGAAGGAGGGGAGGGGGACCCTATAAAGTATATATATTCTTGATCAGGATGACAAGACGAATTGATATAGCCCTGTCTGTCCGTCCGTCCGTCCGTCCGTCCGTCCGTCCTCACCAATGGTTCTCGAAAACTATAAGAGGTAGAGACTTGAAATTTGGTGGATAGACTCGTGAGGTCAAACGCTAGATCAAGTTTGAAGGATTTTTTGCCACGCCCACTCCTTCCCGCCCATCGAGCACCACCCATTTTTTCAAAAGGCTGTAGCTCGAAAACCTGATGAGTTAGAAACATGAAAATGAGTATGTAGACTCAGTATGTATAGCTCTACAAAACTGCATACCACATTTTTTCCCCCTCCTCTTCGTTTCCCCTCAAAAAGTTGTTTTCTTAAAATTGCTGTATCTCCTAAACTATAATAGATACAATACTGAAATTTTGTATGCAAACTCAGTAAACATACCTTTTTAAAACTGCATACCACAAACTTTCATTTTTAACGCTGTGTGACAACGCAAAGACAAACAAGTTGAAATTTGGCATAAATTGCGCTTTGAACACTGCTTTATCCTATTTGTACCAAAAACCGTACTTAACACTGCGAAAACTATTAAAGCTAGAGACTTGAAATTTGGAAGATAGACTCGTGTGGTCGAACACTAGATCAAGTTTAAAGGAATTTTTGCCACGCCCATTCCTTCCCGCCCATCGAGCACAACAAAAGGTCATTTTTTCTTAAAATTGCTGTATATCCTAAAGTATAAAGAATACAATGCTGAAAATTTGTATGCAAACTCAGATAACATACCTTTTTAAAACTGCATACAAAAAACTACCACTTTCCCCGCAAAGACCAACACACTAAAATTTTGCAGCAATGCTTTGTAACAAAATCCGTACTAAAGCGCCATCTAATGGCAACATTGCACTGTGAGCCCTGCCTCATTATTAGCAAATACTCAAACCATATCGTGGTACACTGCTTTTGCTGTCGGCGAATGTTTAACGTGTTATCAACATAGGTGTGTGTACAGGGTATTATATAGTTGAGAATACTCAACTATAC
The DNA here is from genome assembly GCA_034638295.1 of Phortica okadai. Lineage (NCBI taxonomy): Eukaryota > Metazoa > Arthropoda > Insecta > Diptera > Drosophilidae > Phortica > Phortica okadai. The sequence continues at coordinate 18,437,079 of CM067852.1, forward strand.
CGCCCTTACTGGTTTTGTATGTTTTCGTTTCGAACATACCACGGTGCCCCGGTGATGGTTCTCAATATCTTTGACTGGGTTCTCTGAATGATTTCAATGTTGCTACTGCTAGCGTTTCCCCATAACTGGGAGCCGTAGGTCCAGATAGGTTTGAGAACAGAATTGTAGAGCAGGACTTTGTAGTCAAGACTAAGGGAAGAGCGAGCGTTGATAAGCCAATGGAGGCTATTTGCTTTTAGTTTTAAATACGTTCTCTTGGCCTCGATGTGCCTGCGCCATGTGAGTCTTCTATCGAGATGTACTCCGAGGTATGTCACTTCGTTTGTTTGCGGAAGCGTAGTGTTGTTTAACATCAGCGGTGGGCAATCTTGCCTGTTTAGAGTGAACGTAACGTGTTTGCATTTTTGTTCGTTGACTTTTATTCGCCAGTCAGCTAGCCATTTTTCTATGTCGACCAGGTGAAGAGCTAACTGCGCTGTTGCTTGCATAGGGCATCTGGAACGGCTGAGAATAGCTGTATCGTCAGCAAAGGTGGATGTTGTTAGACGTCTGCTTGTTGGGATGTCTGATGTGTAGAGGACATATAACGTAGGACCGAGTACGCTACCTTGAGGAACTCCAGCTCTAATGGTGTGGTCGTCGGACATATCACTGTTACATCTCACTGTAAACTTCCTGTCGTAGAGGTATGACTTTAGTAGCTTGTGCGTGTTGTTTGGAAGCATTGTTTTAATTTTATGCATTAAACCGTCTAACCAAACTCTGTCGAATGCTTGTGAGACATCCAAAAATATTGCTGTGCAGTATTCTCGATTTTCAAACGCGCTTCGTATTTCTGATGTTATGCGATTAACCTGCTCAATAGTTCCGTGTTTTTCACGAAAGCCGAACTGGTGTGAAGGGATTTTGTTGTGTGTTCTCAGGAATGAGTTGATCCGAGTTAGCACGCATTTTTCGAAAAGTTTTGATAGACACGATAATAAACTTATAGGTCTGTACGACGAGGGAATCGTGTGGTCTTTTCCTGGCTTTGGTATCATTATGATGATAGACTTTTTCCATCTTTCTGGAAAATAGCCAAGTTTAGTGATGGCATTGAAGAGCTTCGCGATAGTGCAAACAGCACAATATGGGAGCTCAATAATCATTTTTGGGGTTATTAAATCGCAGCCCGGTGATTTTTTTGGGTTCAGTTCCTTTTTGATAATATTAGCGATTTCGTTTGGTCGAAACTCGATTGGGTCACGTTGAGGCTCGGCGTCGTTTGTTAATGCTGGTAGTGTAGTCGCATTTGTGCAAGGATTTGGTTGAAACACATTTTCAAGGTGGGCGGCAAATGTTCTTGCTCTATCTTCGTCGCTGCGGGCCCAGCCGCCTGCAGGGTTTCTTATAGGCATCACTGTTTCTGTCGGTAAGCTTAGGGTTGGGTGAGCTCTCCACAGTGAGTTTCTTGTACTGGATGTGGATAGTTGTTCTATGTACCGGCGTTGGGTATATGCTTCTTCTTGCTTTAACGCTTTAGAGAGGTTGCGTGCGGCGCTCTTAAGCCTATGTCGTGCAGATGGCGATCTGGTTGATTGCCATTCTCGACGTAAGCGTCGCTTTTCGATAACGAGCTGCTCGATTTGTAGATTCGTCTTCTTTTGGTTACGTGGAGCTTGCGCCGTTTGAGGTGTTGAGATACGAGCTGCGGTAACGAAGACTGATTCTAGATTGTTTACGAAGCTGTCGATCTCAGCTGCAACGGTTAGGGGAGGATCTAGCTCAATGTGTGAGCTAAAATATTTTTTGTAACTGACCCAGTTGGTTTTATGCGAGGTCAATCTAATTGGTTGATCTACGGTTTTTGGATGTCGAAGTAGGTTAATTAATACAGGCGAGTGATCAGACGAGAGATCTGAAAGACTTTCGGCGCTTAGCAGGGTTCGGGGAATATTTTTTGTTATTGCAAAGTCAATTAGGTCGGGTAGTTTATTGGGGTCAGCCGGTCAGTATGTTGGTCTGCCGGAAGGGAGATGGTCGAGCTTATTGCTGGCTTTTATAATTGCATTGTATAATTGTTTTCCTTTTGGGGTCACTAGACGAGATCCCCAGTGAGTGTGCTTGGCATTGTAATCTCCTGCTGCTATGAAGTGTTCTCCGAGTGTGTTAAAGAACTGCATGAACTCAGTTTCAGATATATTGAAGCGAGGTGGGCAGTATACGGCGGCTAGTGTTAGATGGTTACCACAATCTAATTGTATGTTTATAGATGTGGCCTGTAGATAGTTTTCTGCAAAACTTCTATGGCAGTGGTGTTTGAGACGGTTTCTAATCAGAATACCAGTCCCCCCATGTGCTTTACCATCAGGATGGTTTGTTCCATAAAATACGTAGCCTCGTATGTTAAAATTATATTTGTTTGTGAGGTGTGTTTCTGAGAGTAGCATTACGTCAATGTGTTTGTCAAGTAGAAATTGAGCTAGCTCAAGTTTGTGCTGTGAGACGCCATTAGCATTCCACGTAGATATGCGTAGGGAAGGCATGGTTTATTTGGACTGTTGTGAAATCAGCATTTGTATCAGTAGATTTTGGTTACGCATTAAATCCTGCATAGTTGTCCGCATAAAAGACATAAACTCCATTAGACTTTGCTGCATGGTTGATAACATTGCTTCAAAGTTGCTTTGTTGCTGCCCCGGCATTTGGTGGTGTTGAGTCGCGTTTAAATCTGCATGTGCTAGTTGTGGGTTAGGCGTGTTTGGGGTAGGGGGAACCAGTCCTGATTTTAGAGCACTGGCAAATGTCACGTTTTTGGTTGAGATTCCGCCAAGTGCAGATCTGGCTGCGGTCGAAAAGAAAACGTCTGGGTTTAATTTAGATGGTGTAAATGTAGGCTGTGCGTTTTGAGAGCGTGTAGTGGTCACTCGCTGGTGGATTCGTGTTTTCAGTTCCTTGTATATTGGGCAACCTTTATAGTTAGCTGTGTGGTTACCACCACAGTTGGCGCATTTTTTTGTGCTGGCGTCGTCTTTGCTCGCTGGGCAGTGTGTAATGTCGTGAAGCTCTCCACAAGCTACACACACGGGGCGCAGAGTACAATACGACCTTGTATGGCCATATTCTTGGCAATTCGTACATTGTACGGGACCATTGCGTTTGTGCGGTTCTTCTACGGTGATTCTGCGGTGCAGTAGAAATTGAAGTTTGTATATCGGGTGCACTTCGTTTTTCTTTAGCGGCTTGCTTTCTGGATTAAGTTCTACCTTAAAGAGTGGTTGCGGCTTTCTATCCTTATTTTGGATGTTGAAAACAGTTTTGGCACTGAATCCTTTCTCTTGTAACGCGTTGATTACTTCCGCAGGAGTGACTTCAGGCTCTATGCCCTTTAGTACGACTTGCAGGCCTTTGCTGCTTTTTAGCTGGTACGTATAGAAGTTCTTTTTGTTGTCGCTCAGGTACTTCGACAGTACTCTGTAGTTATCTTCGGACTTAGTTTGTACCTTTGCTTCATGTATATTTCCCTTTACAAGGGGGATTATATGAAAGTTGTCCTTTCCAATAAGCTCGATAAATTTGCTGACTAAGGCGTTGCAGCTTTTTTCACGGATGTAAATTGGTGGTGGCTTTGGCATTCTTTTAACGCTTTCTGTTTCGGGGGCCAGATCAGAAGTGTTATCTGCCAGAATTTTGAACCTGTTGGTATTATCAGGCGTTTCGCTTGGTGGTAGGCTGAAGCTTACACGGGTAATTTTCGGCTTCGAGTTTAGGGGGCTCAACTTTCTTTTAAATCGAATGTAGCGATCCATTCCAGTCTGTACGGCCGGCCTTTTTGTTTCTTTGTTTGCGTTTTCTTTAGGTAATGTTGCGCCAGTTATATTTGCATTGGCAATTGGACTGGCAGTTGATACCGTTGAAGTTGTTGTTGTACTTACTGTTGAGGTAGTTAGTGACATTGTTGTACTAGTCATCGTAGATGGGCACAGGTCTCTCTGGCCAGTACATATCTGCTGATGAGCGGACACGGCGCTCTGTGGCGTTTGAGACGTAGACGGTAGCGACGGAGAGCAAGAACGCGCTCTCCCGCTCGCTACGTGCAATAGTTCGTGCGCTACATTGGTCATTGCCCTCGATCGCTCTAGAGCTGTAGTATTTTCGGTTGACGCGGCGTTATAGGTGAAATACGCGTTGTTCCGTTGCAAAGAGAGCCGACGCTCGTCTTGCTTACGCTGCAGTTCACTGCGAGTTTCGATTTCTTTTTTACTCATTGTATTAATAGAGATTTGGTTTCAATTGTTTTTTATTGTTTATTGTGGCTAATCAATTGATTAATTAGTTGATAGATTTGTGCGAATTATCGCACTAAGCGTCTTTTCGCGATATACACTAATTATTATTAGATCTTTCACTGCACTGATGGGTTTTAAGTTAATTTTCCGGAGCACAAGAAAAAACACGTCCGTACTTGACGGAATTCGCACAAAAAAAAAATTAATAGTTTTTTACATGGACAAAAGATTCTTCTAATTTTTTCCCATTAAATACTAGAATTATAGAAAAGTACTTTGCGAAAAGAATTGGCAGTAGGATGGAATCGTGTTGATCACCGATTAGTTTTTTCTAATAACTCTTGCATACTTCGACCGACTTCTTCGACTAAGAGCTTGATGGAAAGCTTATCTGTTCCTCTTTCAGATGGCATTAACATATTTTACAAAAAGTCGTTAGAAATAAAATTTTTTTGATCAAAACTAAAATATCGTCGAAATCATTGAAGAAGAAGTACCTTATCAGACGAATATATGCGATATCTAATAAGAGACATTTAAATTTTTTAAATTGCATAAATGGGCGGCATTTTATTCAGAATTAATAGTTTTTAACATGGACAAAAAATTCGTTTAATTTTTTCCCATTAAATACTAGAATTATACAAAAGTATTTTGCGAAAAGAATCGGCAGTAGGACGGAAACGTGTTGACCACTGATAAGTTTTTTCCTAATAACTCTTGCATGCCTCGACCGACTTCTTCGACTAAGAGCTCGATGGAAAGCTTATCTGTTCCTCTTTCAGATGGCATTAACATATTTTACAAAAAGTCATAAGAAATAAAATTTTTTTGATCAAAACTAAAATATCGTCGAAATCATTGAAGAAGAAGTACCTTATCAGACGAAAATATGCGTTATCTAATAAGAGACATTTAAATTTTTTTAATTGCATAAATGGGCGGCATTTTCTTCAGAATTAATAGTTTTTTACATGGACAAAAAATTCGTTTCATTTTTTCCCATTAAATACTAGAATTATACAAAAGTACTTTGCGAAAAGAATCGGCAGTAGGACGGAAACGTGTTGACCACCGATTAGTTTTTTGCTAAAATCTCTTGCATACGTCGACCGACTTCTTCGACTAAGAGCTCGATGGAAAGCTTATCTGTTCCTCTTTCACATGGCATTAACATATTTTACAAAAAGTCGTAAGAAATAAAATTTTTTTGATCAAAACTAAAATATCCTCGAAATCATTGAAGAAGAAGTACCTTATCAGACGAAAATATGCGTTATCTAATAAGAGACATTAAAATTTTTTTAATTGCATAAATGGGCGGCATTTTATTCAGAATTAATAGTTTTTTACGTGGACAAAAAATTCGTTTAATTTTTTCCCATTAAATACTAGAATTATTCAAAAGTACTTTGCGAAAAGAATCGGCAGTAGAACGGAATCGTGTTGACCACCGATTGGTTTTTTGCTTATAACTCTTGCATCCCTCGACCGACTTCTTCGACTAAAAGCTCGAAGGAAAGCTTATCTGTTCCTCTTTCAGATGGCATTAACATATTTTACGAAAAGTCGTAAGAAATAAAATTTTTTTGATCAAAACTAAAATATCCTCGAAATCATTGAAGAAGAAGTACCTTATCAGACGAAAATATGCGTTATCTAATAAGAGACATTTATATTTTTTTAATTGCATAAATGGGCGGCATTTTATTCAGAATTAATAGTTTTTTACATGGACAAAAAATTCGTTTAATTTTTTCCCATTAAATACTAGAATTATACAAAAGTACCATGCGAAAAAAATCGGCAGTAGGACGGAAACGTGTTGACCACCGATTAGTTTTTTGCTAATAACTCTTGCATACTTCGACCGACTTCTTCGACTAAGAGCTCGATGGAAAGCTTATCTGTTCCTCTTTCAGATGGCATTAACATATTTTACGAAAGGTCGTAAGAAATAAAATTTTTTTGATCAAAACTAAAATATCATCGAAATCATTGAAGAAGAAGTACCTTATCAGACGAAAATATGCGTTATCTAATAAGAGGCATTTAAATTTTTTTAATTGCATAAATGGGCGGCATTTTATTCAGAATTAATAGTTTTTTACATGGACAAAAAATTCGTTTAATTTTTTCCCATTAAATACTAGAATTATTCAAAAGTACTTTGCGAAAAGAATCGGCAGTAGGACGGAATCGTGTTGACCACCGATTAGTTTTTTGCTAATAACTCTTGCATACTTCGACCGACTTCTTCGACTAAGAGCTCGATGGAAAGCTTATCTGTTCCTCTTTCAGATGGCATTAACATATTTTACAAAAAGTCATAAGAAATAAAATTTTTTTGATCAAAACTAAAATATCGTCGAAATCATTGAAGAAGAAGTACCTTATCAGACGAAAATATGCGTTATCTAATAAGAGACATTTAAATTTTTTTAATTGCATAAATGGGCGGCATTTTCTTCAGAATTAATAGTTTTTTACATGGACAAAAAATTCGTTTCATTTTTTCCCATTAAATACTAGAATTATACAAAAGTACTTTGCGAAAAGAATCGGCAGTAGGACGGAAACGTGTTGACCACCGATTAGTTTTTTGCTAAAATCTCTTGCATACTTCGACCGACTTCTTCGACTAAGAGCTCGATGGAAAGCTTATCTGTTCCTCTTTCACATGGCATTAACATATTTTACAAAAAGTCGTAAGAAATAAAATTTTTTTGATCAAAACTAAAATATCCTCGAAATCATTGAAGAAGAAGTACCTTATCAGACGAAAATATGCGTTATCTAATAAGAGACATTAAAATTTTTTTAATTGCATAAATGGGCGGCATTTTATTCAGAATTAATAGTTTTTTACATGGACAAAAAATTCGTTTAATTTTTTCCCATTAAATACTAGAATTATTCAAAAGTACTTTGCGAAAAGAATCGGCAGTAGGACGGAATCGTGTTGACCACCGATTGGTTTTTTGCTTATAACTCTTGCATCCCTCGACCGACTTCTTCGACTAAAAGCTTGAAGGAAAGCTTATCTGTTCCTCTTTCAGATGGCATTAACATATTTTACGAAAAGTCGTAAGAAATAAAATTTTTTTGATCAAAACTAAAATATCCTCGAAATCATTGAAGAAGAAGTACCTTATCAGACGAAAATATGCGTTATCTAATAAGAGACATTTATATTTTTTTAATTGCATAAATGGGCGGCATTTTATTCAGAATTAATAGTTTTTTACATGGAAAAAAAATTCGTTTAATTTTTTCCCATTAAATACTAGAATTATACAAAAGTACCATGCGAAAAAAATCGGCAGTAGGACGGAAACGTGTTGACCACCGATTAGTTTTTTGCTAATAACTCTTGCATACTTCGACCAACTTCTTCGACTAAGAGCTCGATGGAAAGCTTATCTGTTCCTCTTTCAGATGGCATTAACATATTTTACGAAAGGTCGTAAGAAATAAAATTTTTTTGATCAAAACTAAAATATCATCGAAATCATTGAAGAAGAAGTACCTTATCAGACGAAAATATGCGTTATCTAATAAGAGGCATTTAAATTTTTTTAATTGCATAAATGGGCGGCATTTTATTCAGAATTAATAGTTTTTTACATGGACAAAAAATTCGTTTAATTTTTTCCCATTAAATACTAAAATTATTCAAAAGTACTTTGCGAAAAGAATCGGCAGTAGGACGGAATCGTGTTGACCACCGATTAGTTTTTTGCTAATAACTCTTGCATACTTCGACCGACTTCTTCGACTAAGAACTCGATGGAAAGCTTATCTGTTCCTCTTTTAGATGGCATTTACATATTTTACAAAAAGTCGTAAGAAATAAAATTTTTTTGATCAAAACTAAAATATCCTCGAAATCATTGAAGAAGAAGTACCTTATCAGACGAAAATATGCGTTATCTAATAAGAGACATTTAAATTTTTTTAATTGCATAAATGGGCGGCATTTTATTCAGAATTAATAGTTTTTTACATGGACAAAAAATTCGTTTAATTTTTTCCCATTAGATACTAGAATTATTCAAAAGTACTTTGCGAAAAGAATCGGCAGTAGGACGGAATCGTGTTGACCACCAACTAGTTTTTTCTAATAACTCTTGCATCCCTCGACCGACTTCTTCGATTAAGAGCTCGATGGAAAGCTTATCTGTTCCTCTTTCAGATGGCATTAACATATTTTACAAAAAGTCGTAAGGAATAAAATTTTTTTGATCAAAACTAAAATATCCTCGAAATCATTGAAGAAGAAGTACCTTATCAGACGAAAATATGCGATATCTAATAAGAGACATTTAAATTTTTTTAATTGCATAAATGGGCGGCATTTTATTCAGAATTAATAGTTTTTTACATGGACAAAAAATTCGTTTAATTTTTTCCCATTAAATACTAGAATTATACAAAAGTACTTTGCGAAAAGAATCGGCAGTAGGACGGAAACGTGTTGACCACCGATAAGTTTTTTCCTAATAACTCTTGCATACTTCGACCGACTTCTTCGACTAAGAGCTCGATGGAAAGCTTATCTATTCCTCTTTCAGATGGCATTAACATATTTTACGAAAAGTCGAAGGAATAAAATTTTTTTGATCAAAACTAAAATATCCTCGAAATCATTGAAGAAGAAGTACCTTATCAGACGAAAATATCTGTTATCTAATAAGAGACATTTAAATTTTTTTAATTGCATAAATGGGCGGCATTTTATTCAGAATTAATAGTTTTTTACATGGACAAAAAATTCGTTTAATTTTTTCCCATTAAATACTAGAATTATTCAAAAGTACTTTGCGAAAAGAATCGGCAGTAGGACGGAATCGTGTTGACCACCGATTAGTTTTTTGCTAAAACCTCTTGCATACTTCGACCGACTTCTTCGACTAAGAGCTCGATGGAAAGCTTATCTGTTCCTCTTTCAGATGGCATTAACATATTTTACAAAAAGTCGTAAGAAATAAAATTTTTTTCATTGAAGAAGAAGTACCTTATCAGACGAAAATATGCGATATCTAATAAGAGACATTTAAATTTTTTTAATTGCATAAATGGGCGGCATTTTATTCAGAATTAATAGTTTTTTACATGGACAAAAAATTCGTTTAATTTTTTCCCATTAAATACTAGAATTATACAAAAGTACTTTGCGAAAAGAATCGGCAGTAGGACGGAAACGTGTTGACCACCGATAAGTTTTTTCCTAATAACTCTTGCATACTTCGACCGACTTCTTCGACTAAGAGCTCGATGGAAAGCTTATCTATTCCTCTTTCAGATGGCATCAACATATTTTACGAAAAGTCGAAGGAATAAAATTTTTTTGATCAAAACTAAAATATCCTCGAAATCATTGAAGAAGAAGTACCTTATCAGACGAAAATATCTGTTATCTAATTAGAGACATTTAAATTTTTTTAATTGCATAAATGGGCGGCATTTTATTCAGAATTAATAGTTTTTTACATGGACAAAAAATTCGTTTAATTTTTTCCCATTAAATACTAGAATTATTCAAAAGTACTTTGCGAAAAGAATCGGCAGTAGGACGGAATCGTGTTGACCACCGATTAGTTTTTTGCTAAAACCTCTTGCATACTTCGACCGACTTCTTCGACTAAGAGCTCGATGGAAAGCTTATCTGTTCCTCTTTCAGATGGCATTAACATATTTTACAAAAAGTCGTAAGAAATAAAATTTTTTTGATCAAAACTAAAATATCGTCGAAATCATTGAAGAAGAAGTACCTTATCAGACGAATATATGCGATATCTAATAAGAGACATTTAAATTTTTTAAATTGCATAAATGGGCGGCATTTTATTCAGAATTAATAGTTTTTAACATGGACAAAAAATTCGTTTAATTTTTTCCCATTAAATACTAGAATTATACAAAAGTATTTTGCGAAAAGAATCGGCAGTAGGACGGAAACGTTTTGACCACTGATAAGTTTTTTCCTAATAACTCTTGCATCCCTCGACCGACTTCTTCGACTAAGAGCTCGATGGAAAGCTTATCTGTTCCTCTTTCAGATGGCATTAACATATTTTACAAAAAGTCGTAAGAAATAAAATTTTTTTGATCAAAACTAAAATATCGTCGAAATCATTGAAGAAGAAGTACCTTATCAGACGAAAATATGCGTTATCTAATAAGAGACATTTAAATTTTTTTAATTGCATAAATGGGCGGCATTTTCTTCAGAATTAATAGTTTTTTACATGGACAAAAAATTCGTTTCATTTTTTCCCATTAAATACTAGAATTATACAAAAGTACTTTGCGAAAAGAATCGGCAGTAGGACGGAAACGTGTTGACCACCGATTAGTTTTTTGCTAAAACCTCTTGCATACTTCGACCGACTTCTTCGACTAAGAGCTCGATAGAAAGCTTATCTGTTCCTCTTTCACATGGCATTAACATATTTTAAAAAAAGTCGTAAGAAATAAAATTTTTTTGATCAAAACTAACATATCCTCGAAATCATTGAAGAAGAAGTACCTTATCAGACGAAAATATGCGTTATCTAATAAGAGACATTAAAATTTTTTTAATTGCATAAATGGGCGGCATTTTATTCAGAATTAATAGTTTTTTACATGGACAAAAAATTCGTTTAATTTTTTCCCATTAAATACTAGAATTATTCAAAAGTACTTTGCGAAAAGAATCGGCAGTAGGACGGAATCGTGTTGACCACCGATTGGTTTTTTGCTTATAACTCTTGCATCCCTCGACCGACTTCTTCGACTAAGAGCTCGAAGGAAAGCTTATCTGTTCCTCTTTCAGATGGCATTAAAATATTTTACGAAAAGTCGTAAGAAATAAAATTTTTTTGATCAAAACTAAAATATCCTCGAAATCATTGAAGAAGAAGTACCTTATCAGACGAAAATATGCGTTATCTAATAAGAGACATTTAAATTTTTTTAATTGCATAAGTGGGCGGCACTTTATTCAGAATTAATAGTTTTTTACATGGACAAAAAATTCGTTTAATTTTTTCCCATTAAATACTAGAATTATACAAAAGTACTTTGCGAAAAGAATCGGCAGTAGGACGGAAACGTGTTGACCACAGTTAAGTTTTTTCCTAATAACTGTTCCATACTTCGACCGACTTCTTCGACTAAGAGCTCGATGGAAAGCTTATCTGTTTCTCTTTCAGATGGCATTAACATATTTTACGAAAAGTCGTAAGAAATAAAATTTTTTTGATCAAAACTAAAATATCCTCGAAATCATTGAAGAAGAAGTACCTTATCAGACGAAAATATGCGTTATCTAATAAGAGACATTTATATTTTTTTAATTGCATAAATGGGCGGCATTTTATTCAGAATTAATAGTTTTTTACATGGAAAAAAAATTTGTTTAATTTTTTCCCATTAAATACTAGAATTATACAAAAGTACCATGCGAAAAAAATCGGCAGTAGGACGGAAACGTGTTGACCACAGTTAAGTTTTTTCCTAATAACTGTTCCATACTTCGACCGACTTCTTCGACTAAGAGCTCGATGGAAAGCTTATCTGTTTCTCTTTCAGATGGCATTAACATATTTTACGAAAAGTCGTAAGAAATAAAATTTTTTTGATCAAAACTAAAATATCCTCGAAATCATTGAAAAAGAAGTACCTTATCAGTCGAAAATATGCGTTATCTAATAAGAGACATTTAAATTTTTTTAATTGCATAAATGGGCGGCATTTTATTCAGAATTAATAGTTTTTTACATGGACAAAAAATTCGTTTAATTTTTTCCCAATAAATACTAGAATTATACAAAAGTAATTTGCGAAAAGAATCAGCAGTAGGACGGAAACGTGTTGACCACCGATAAGTTTTTTGATAATAACTCTTGCATCCGTCCTTCGTGAGTAGGACGGAAACGTGTTGACCACCGATTAGTTTTTTGCTAATAACTCGTGCATCCTTCGACCGACTTCTTCGATTAAGAGCTCGATGGAAACCTTATCTGTTCCTCTTTCAGATGGCATTAACATATTTTACGAAAAATCGTAAGTTTTTTCCTAATAACTGTTCCATACTTCGACCGACTTCTTCGACTAAGAGCTCGATGGAAAGCTTATCTGTTTCTCTTTCAGATGGCATTAACATATTTTACGAAAAGTCGTAAGAAATAAAATTTTTTTGATCAAAACTAAAATATCCTCGAAATCATTGAAAAAGAAGTACCTTATCAGTCGAAAATATGCGTTATCTAATAAGAGACATTTAAATTTTTTTAATTGCATAAATGGGCGGCATTTTATTCAGAATTAATAGTTTTTTACATGGACAAAAAATTCGTTTAATTTTTTCCCAATAAATACTAGAATTATACAAAAGTAATTTGCGAAAAGAATCAGCAGTAGGACGGAAACGTGTTGACCACCGATAAGTTTTTTGATAATAACTCTTGCATCCGTCCTTCGTGAGTAGGACGGAAACGTGTTGACCACCGATTAGTTTTTTGCTAATAACTCGTGCATCCTTCGACCGACTTCTTCGATTAAGAGCTCGATGGAAACCTTATCTGTTCCTCTTTCAGATGGCATTAACATATTTTACGAAAAATCGTAAGAAATAAAATTTTTTTGATCAAAACTAAAATATCCTCGAAATCAATGAAGAAGAAGTACCTTATCAGACGAAAATATGCGATATCTAATAAGAGACATTTAAATTTTTTTAATTGCATAAATGGGCGGCATTTTATTCAGAATTAATAGTTTTTTACATGGACAAAAAATTCGTTTAATTTTTTCCCATTAAATACTAGAATTATACAAAAGTACTTTGCGAAAAGAATCGGCAGTAGGACGGAAACGTGTTGACCACCGATAAGTTTTTTCCTAATAACTCTTGCATACTTCGACCGACTTCTTCGACTAAGAGAACGATGGAAAGCTTATCTATTCCTCTTTCAGATGGCATTAACGTATTTTACGAAAAGTCGTAAAAAATAAAATTTTTTTGATCAAAACTAAAATATCCTCGAAATCATTGAAGAAGAAGTACCTTATCAGACGAAAATATGCGATATCTAATAAGAGACATATAAATTTTTATACCCTGTACACATACTGTGTATCGGGTATATTGTGTTTGTTTGAGCGAAATGTATGTAACGCACAGAAATATTCACTTGCGACTATATAAAGTATATATATTCTTGATCAGGATGACAAGACGAATTGATTAAGCCATGTCCGTCCGTCTGTCCGTCTGTCTGTCCGTCTGTTCGTCCGTATTCACCAATGGTTCTCAGAAACTATAATAGCTAGAGACTTGAACTTTGGTGGGTAGACTCGTAATGCTCGGCAGCAGATCAAGTTTGAACGGTTTTGTGCCACGCCCACTCCTTCCCGCCCATCCAGCACCGCCCACTTTCTTAAAACGCTATAACTCGAACATCCAAAGAGATAGAAACATTAAAGTCGGTATGTAGACTAAGTATAAGTAGCACTACAAAACTGCATCCCACAATTTTTCCCACTCCTCTTCATTTCCCCTCCCCCGGTTGTTTTCTTAAAATTGATGTATCTTCAAAACTATTAAAGATAAGAACCTGAAATTTTGTAGACAAACTCAGTATATACGTATCTTAAAAACTGCATACCACAAAATTCCCCTCTTTTTGATAGTTACCCCTCAATGACCTACAAACTCAAATTTTTCGTAAATTCCACATTTTTTGACCGATTTACTTGATATTTTGAACACTATTTGATCGGGCGATGTCAAATCAAAATTTTTTTTGTAGACTTGGGGTGTTGCTCCGCCTACTGTGTGTGCAGGGTATTATATTGTCGAGTATACTCGACTATGGCGTCCTTACTGGTTTTAATTGCATAAATGGGCGGCATTTTATTCAGAATTAATAGTTTTTTACATGGACAAAAAATTCGTTTAATTTTTTCCCATTAAATACTAGAATTATTCAAAAGTACTTTGCGAAAAGAATCGGCAGTAGGACGGAATCGTGTTGACCACCGATTAGTTTTTTGCTAATAACTCTTGCATCCCTTGACCGACTTCTTCGACTAAGTGCTCGATGGAAAATTTATCTGTTCCTCTTTCAGATGGCATTAACATATTTTACAAAAAGGTGTAAAAAATAAAATTTTTTGATCAAAACTAAAATATCCTCGAAATCATTGAAAAAGAAGTACCTTATCAGTCGAAAATATGCGATATCTAATAAGAGACATTTAAATTTTTTTAATTGCATAAATGGGCGGCATTTTATTCAGAATTAATAGTTTTTTACATGGACAAAAAATTCGTTTAATTTTTTCCCATTAAATACTAGAATTATACAAAAGTACTTTGCGAAAAGAATCGGCAGTAGGACGGAAACGTGTTGACCACCGATAAGTTTTTTCCTAATAACTCTTGCATACTTCGACCGACTTCTTCGACTAAGAGAACGATGGAAAGCTTATCTATTCCTCTTTCAGATGGCATTAACATATTTTACAAAAAGGTGTAAAAAATAAAATTTTTTTGATCAAAACTAAAATATCCTCGAAATCATTGAAGAAGAAGTACCTTATAAGACGAAAATATGCGTTATCTAATAAGAGACATTTAAATTTTTTTAATTGCATAAATGGGTGGCATTTTATTCAGAATTAATAGTTTTTTACATGGACAAAAAATTCGTTTAATTTTTTCCCATTAAATACTAGAATTATACAAAAGTACTTTGCGAAAAGAATCGCCAGTAGGACGAAAACGTGTTGACCAACGATAAGTTTTTTCCTAATAACTCTTGCATACTTCGACCGACTTCTTCGACTAAGAGCTCGATGGAAAGCTTATCTGTTTATTTATTTATTTATTTAATAACAAATTGACTGTTATGTGACTTAGAGTAATATAATAAGGTAATATTTAAAAAAATTAAATTAATAAAATTAAACAGAAATATATACATATATAATAATTATGATGGTAAAAATAAAGATAAACAAATTTGTTATTCAAAAAATATGATAATGAATGATTAAATATAATGAAAGAAAAAAAAGCAAGGAAAAAAAAACTTCGCAGTTAGAAACTAGAAAACTAATTGAATTAAAGCTGAGAAGTCTCTGACCCGTTGGGGGAAATTTATTTGCGCTACGCAGGCTATGCCCCGACTCACAGCCGTTTGCGGTCAGAGACTTAACTTTAACGAGCGCCACCAGTCCATCCAGAAACGATCATCCATGCCGATTTGAGCTTTGAGCTTCACGAAGGTAGCGTAGAATGGTTGAGTTAAGTGAAGTGAGAGGGATTTCAGGTGAGAGGGCGTGATAAAAATTATTATAATTCATACATAATACGCGAAACGGATCGTGAAGGGCATAGTTAGTTGTGCATCTTTGCAAAGCTAAATGGACAAAGTTTTTAGTAGTGCGTCGTGGGACGCTAAAACTAATCCGACTGAGTAGGTCTGAAGAATCAATCAATCCAAGAATGAGTTTGTGAAGGAAAATAGTCCCTAAAATTATCCTGCGATGATGTAGAGATGGAAGGTCAATGAGTAGAAGTCTGTCCATGTATGATGGTAACCTAGTATTTGGATTCCAATTAAGGCCTCGAAGCGCAAAGAGGAGAAATTGCTTCTGAACTGACTCAATGCGATCCTGATGTTTTTTGTACTGTGGAGACCACACGCAGCAACAATATTCGAGAAGTGGACGTACAAGTGACGTGAAAAGAAGTTTGGTGATATAGGGGTCATTGAATTCTTTAGACCAGCGTTTAATGAATCCAAAAACACCTTTCGCCTTATTAACGACAGTTGAAACATGTTGAATGAAGCAAAGTTTGGGATCAAAGAGAACACCGAGGTCGTTAAAAACAGAGACTCGTTCTAATTGGACGTTATCAATCGAATAAGTAAACAAGTGAGGTTTACTACGATGATAAGTCATAAACTTACATTTAGAACAATTCAGTAAAAGCAAGTTAAGTGAACACCAAGATTGTAATGAGTTCAGATCAGCCTGCAATAGGACATAAGAAGCAGGATCGTTATAAGAAAGACACAATTTAACATCATCAGCGTACATGAGTACCCGAGAGTATGATATCGATAGGGGGAGATCATTAATGAACAGATTAAACAAGAGTGGGCCAAGATGACTGCCTTGAGGAACACCAGAAGTAACTTGAACAACCTCGGATATAGCAGATCGAAACAATACTCGTTGAGATCTGTTAGATAAATAGGATTTAATCCAATTTAGAAGAACCGGTGGAAAACCCAAGATATTCAATTTCAATAAAAGCAAATCGTGGTTAACTGAGTCAAAAGCTTTGCTGAAATCAGTATATATTACATCAGTTTGAAACTGACTAGCAAAACCTCGATTAACAACACTTGTGAATTCAAGAAGGTTGGTGCATGCTGATCTCATTTTTAGGAAACCATGTTGAAAAGGTGACATAATAGGTTTGCAAAAATGCTGCATGCTACCAATAATAATTTTCTCAAAAAGTTTGGGAATTGCAGATAACTTGGCTATACCTCTATAATTGGTGATATCTGACTTATTACCCTTTTTATGAAGCGGAATTATGAAAGACTCCTTCCAAATTGGGGGAAACGAAGCATTGAGAAGCGAGAGATTAAAAAGCATTAATAAAGGCTTGCACAAAGTTTTTGCACAACCTTTAAGAATGCAGCCAGGCACATTGTCAGGACCGGGGGAATAAGAATTCTTCACAGCCATTAAGTTTTTGAAAATAATGTCTTCATCGAGTACAAGGGAACAAGGACCATTGATAGAGCTTATAGGATATGGATACGATGTTCCCGTGAATAATGTAGACGAATAAGTCGTTTGGAAGAACTCGGCGAACAAATTAGAAATTCCTAGATCATCACTCGCTAATTTAACGTCCAAGAAGAATGAGGACGGGTATAACGCAGATTTACGCTTAGAATTAACGAAGCTAAAAAATGTTTTAGGGTCGCTCAGAAATTGATTTTTGCAACGACTCAGATAGTTCTGATAGCAGATGTTGTTGATCGTAAAAAACTGCGATCGGGCTACAGAATACCTGGAAAAGTCCGTCAGTGAACCAGATGATTTAAACTTTTTGTAAAGTCTGGACTTAATATTTTTCAGGTTAGACAAACGGCGGGAAAACCAGGGTGGTTTTAATGACGGCCCCGTTGAGGTTCTCAATGGGACGCAAATATTGAGAATGTCATTTAGGGTCTCATAGAAGAATTTTGTGGCAACCATTATGTCATTACAACTATTTAAGACGGACCAATCAGTTTGAGCAATTAACGAGTTTAGTAAATCGAGGTTAGCTTTACGAAAACACATTCGTCGCTGAGGAGAAGAACTAGGCGAAATGGAAGTGGGCGAAGTTAGACCAAGAGAGATTTCCAGCGAAGGGTGAAAAGGATCTTCAGGTAGAGACAAAGGGTTGCATCTTGACACAACTATGCCGTTGCTATCATTGGTCAACACAAGATCAAGAGATCTATTGATTGAATTCATGACCCAATTTGTCTGAAACAAAGGTAAATCAAGCAACCTGTCAAGAAATTCATGTTGTCCAGAGGGTATCAGGAAATTTGAATCATTGAAGTACGACCAAGATATATGAGGAAGGTTGAAATCACCAAGCACAATGACAAAATCTCTGTCCTGTGTAAGGTCATATAACGATTTTATAGCCTCAAAATGCTTCATATAGACATCTAGTCCGGAGCCTGGTGGAATATATGAGCAACTAACAAAAACTGTAATATGAGCCAAACTAACTTTGACTCCAATAACTTCAATATAATCGGTTCCTTGAATTTCAACAAGTTCAGAACGAAGGGATGAATCAACTGCAACAAGAACTCCCCCTCCTCGGCGATCAGGGCGGTCACGTCTGAAAGAGATGAATTTGTTGCAAAAGACTTCATTGCTTAGAATAGAGGAATTAAGCCAAGTCTCAGAAAACGCAATAAGATCGAAGTCGAAACAAAAACTATTCCTATACAAATTAGGGAGTTTGGACAAGAGACCCCTTACATTTTGATAAACAAAAGTAAGGCGTTCAGAATGCGAACCTAGTTTTTTGGAGCAGTAATAGGAATAGACGATGACGAGCCAAGCACCGGTGCAGTAAGAATCGGCCTTTTTTTAGGGACAAACTCATGGACCACTGTGTGTGCAGGCCAAAACAAAGGGTTACACACTAATTCGAAAGCATCATTTGGTACACTAATTTTAAATGATGCAATCTCCCTCGGCTGAGAGAAAGCGAATTTATGAATTTTTACTTCAACATTCGTCTTTGCACCAATATAATTAGCTATCGCCTCACAGGAGGTATCAGCGGAAAGACGAGAAATAAATACCTGTTTCCGAGGGGCAACGACAGTAAGGGGTTCAAGAGGGGATAGGGTAACAGCAACTGCAGGTTGCGAAACTGGCTCAGAAACGGGTACCGCTTCTGACAACGCAGTTAAGCATGGAGCTGCGTTGGATGAAGAAGTTGAAGGAGGGGATTGTATGGTTTCCAAAGAGCGAGAAGTCTTAGCCTTAGACTTCTTACTCTTCGATTTGACAATCTTTGAGGTGGGGGAAGCAACAACCTTTGACCTCTTGGTAGAGGTAATAGGGTTGCTTACTTCACCCGACGACCCCGCATCTAATAGGTTGGTGGTGGGGGGATAGGATGATGAGGAGGAATTGAGGAGTTGGCGGGTGCCAATGGGGCAGGAAGTACGAGTTGGGGAAGAGGAAGATAAGGAAAGGGAGATGGCGATAAGGAGACTAGTGGTGGCTCAAAATCATAGTTTCCAAGCAAGTCGGAACTTGATTCGAACTCAGCTGCTAACTCCTTCGCTAATTTATTGAGCTTTAAAAACTTGTCATGTACCCGACGGTACATAGACGAAAAATCCTTTTGCCGCTTAAAGCACGTCGGGCAAGACCACTTGAAGCCACCACAGACAGATATGGCGTCACAATACAGTCTGTCATAGTCTCGCCCGGTGATGCCAGCACACTTGAAGTGGCAAAAGTTATCGCAAAGCCAGCATTGAATGGCCCGCTTATTATCACTATCGAACGAGTCCTTGTTCTTGCACGAAGTGAACCAACAACTCATCATGAAATAGTAATAGAAGAAAAATTAAGATATGCAAGTAAATATAAGGTAGCAAAACCAAAAGTACGTTCCTCTTTCAGATGGCATTAACATATTTTACGAAAAGTCGTAAGAAATAAAATTTTTTTGATCAAAACTAAAATATCCTCGAAATCATTGAAGAAGAAGTACCTTATCAGACGAAAATATGCGTTATCTAATAAGAGACATTTAAACTTTTTTAATTGCATAAATGGGCGGCATTTTATTCAGAATTAATAATTTTTTACATGGACAAAAAATTCGTTTAATTTTTTCCCATTAAATACTAGAATTATACAAAAGTACTTTGCGAAAAGAATCGGCAGTAGGACGGAATCGTGTTGACCACCGATTAGTTTTTTGCTAATAACTCTTGCATCCCTCGACCGACTTCTTCGATTAAGAGCTCGATGGAAAGCTTATCTGTTCCTCTTTCAGATGGCATTAAAATATTTGACGAAAAAACGTAAGAAATAAAATTTTTTTGATCAAAACTAAAATATCCTCGAAATCATTGAAGAAGAAGTACCTTATCAGACGAAAATATGCGTTATCTAATAAGAGACATTTAAATTTTTTTAATTACATAAATGGGCGCTATTTTATTCAGAATTAATAGATTTTTACATGGACAAAAAATTCGTTTAATTTTTTCCCATTATATACTAGAATTATACAAAAGTACTTTGCGAAAAGAATCGGCAGTAGGACGGAAACGTGTTGAGCACCGATAAGTTTTTTCCTAATAACTCTTGCATCCCTCGACCGACTTCTTCGATTAAGAGCTCGATGGAAAGCTTATCTGTTCCTCTTTCAGATGGCATTAAAATATTTGACGAAAAGTCGTAAGAAATAAAATTTTTTTGATCAAAACTAAAATATCCTCGAAATCATTGAAGAAGAAGTACTTTATAAGACGAAAATATGCATTATATAATAAGAAACATTTAAATTTTTTAAATTGCATAAATGGGCGGCATTTTATTCAGAATTATAAGTTTTTTACATGGACATAAAATTCGTTTAATTTTTTCCCATTAAATACTAGAACTATAGAAAAGTACTTTGCGAAAAGAATCGGCAAGTTTTTTCCTTATAACTCTTGCATACTTCGACCGACTTCTTCAACTAAGAGCTCGATGGAAAGCTTATCTGTTTCTCTTTCAGATGGCATTAACATATTTTACGAAAAGTCATAAGAAATAAAATTGTTTTGATCAAAACTAAAATATCCTCGAAATCATTGAAGAAGAAGTACCTTATAAGATAAAAATATGCGATATCTAATAAGAGACATTTAAATTATTTCAATTGCATAAATGGGCGGCATTTTATTCAGAATTAATAGTTTTTAACATGGACAAAAAATTCGTTTAATTTTTTCCCATTAAATACTAGAATTATACAAAAGTACTTTGCGAAAAGAATCGGCAGTAGGACATAAACGTGTTGACCACCGATAAGTTTTTTTCTAATAACTCTTGCATACTTCGACCAACTTCTTCGACTAAGAGCTCGATGGAATGCTTATCTATTCCTCTTTCAGATGGCATTAACATATTTTACGAAAAGTCATAAGAAATAAAATTTTTTTGATCAAAACTAAAATATCCTCGAAATCATTGAAGAAGAGGTACCTTATCAGACGAAAATATGCATTATATAATAAGAAACATTTAAATTTTTTAAATTGCATAAATGGGCGGCATTTTATTCAGAATTATAAGTTTTTTACATGGACATAAAATTCGTTTAATTTTTTCCCATTAAATACTAGAATTATAGAAAAGTACTTTGCGAAAAGAATCGGCAAGTTTTTTCCTTATAACTCTTGCATACTTCGACCGACTTCTTCAACTAAGAGCTCGATGGAAAGCTTATCTGTTTCTCTTTCAGATGGCATTAACATATTTTACGAAAAGTCATAAGAAATAAAATTGTTTTGATCAAAACTAAAATATCCTCGAAATCATTGAAGAAGAAGTACCTTATCAGACGAAAATATGCGTTATCTAATAAGAGACATTTAAATTTTTTTAATTGCATAAATGGGCGGCATTTTATTCAGAATTAATAGTTTTTTACATGGACAAAAAATTCGTTTAATTTTTTCCCATTAAATACTAGAATTATACAAAAGTACTTTGCGAAAAGAATCGGCAGTAGGACGAAAACGTGTTGACCAATGATAAGTTTTTTCCTAATAACTCTTGCATTCTTCGACCGACTTCTTCGACTAAGAGCTCTATGGAAAGCTTATCTGTTCCTCTTTGAGATGGCATTAACATATTTTACGAAAAGTCGTAAGAAATAAAATTTTTTTGATCAAAACTAAAATATCCTCGAAATCATTGAAGAAGAAGTACCTTATCAGACGAAAATATGCGTCATCTAATAAGAGACATTTAAATTTTTTAATTGCATAAATGGGCGGCATTTTATTCAGAATTAATAGTTTTTTACGTGGACAAAAAATTCGTTTAATTTTTTCCCATTAAATACTAGAATTATACAAAAGTACCTTGAGAAAAGAATCGGCAGTAGGACGGAAACGTGTTGACCACAGTTAAGTTTTTTCCTAATAACTCTTGCATACTTCGACCGACTTCTTCGACTAATGGCTCGATGGAAAGCTTATCTGTTCCTCTTTCAGATGGCATTAACATATTTGACGAAAAGTCGTAAGAAATAAAATTTTTTTGATCAAAACTAAAATATCCTCGAAATCATTGAAGAAGAAGTACCTTATTAGACGAAAATACGCGTTATCTAATAAGAGACATTTAAATTTTTTGAATTGCATAAATGGGCGGCATTTTATTCAGAATTAATAGTTTTTTACATGGACAAAAAATTCGTTTAATTTTTTCCCATTAAATACTAGAATTATACAAAAGTACTTTGCGAAAAGAATCGCCAGTAGGACGGAAACGTGTTGACCACCGATTAGTTTTTTGCTCATAACTCTTGCATACTTCGACCGACTTCTTCGACTAAGAGCTCGATGGAAAGCTTATCTGTTCCTCTTTCAGATGGCATTAACATATTTTACGAAAAGTCGTAAGAAATAAAATTTTTTTGATCAAAACTAAAATATCCTCGAAATCATTGAAGAAGAAGTACCTTATCAGACGAAAATATGCGTTATCTAATAAGAGACATTTAAATTTTTTTAATTGCATAAATGGGCGGCAGTTTATTCAGAATTAATAGTTTTTTACATGGAAAAAAAATTCGTTTAATTTTTTCCCATTAAATACTAGAATTATAGAAAAGTACTTTGCGAAAAGAATCGGCAGTAGGACGGAATCGTGTTGACCACCAATTAGTTTTTTGCTAATAACTCGTGCATCCTTCGACCGACTTTTTCGATAAAGAGCTCGATGGAAAGCTTATCTGTTCCTCTTTCAGATGGCATTAACATATTTTACGAAAAGTCATAAGAAATAAAATTTTTTTGATCAAAACTAAAATATCCTCGAAATCATTGAAGAAGAAGTACATTATCAGACGAAAATATGCGTTATCTAATAAGAGACATTTAAATTTTTTTAATTGCATAAATGGGCGGCATTTTATTCAGAATAAATAGTTTTTTACATGGACAAAATATTCGTTTAATTTTTTCCCATTAAATACTAGAAATATACAAAAGTACCTTGCGAAAAGAATCGGCAGTATGACGAAAACGTGTTGACCAACGATTAGTTTTTTGCTAATAACTCTTGCATCCCTCGACCGACTTCTTCGACTAAAAGCTCGATGGAAAGCTTATCTGTTCCTCTTTCAGATGGCATTAACATATTTTACGAAAAGTCGTAAGAAATAAAATTTTTTTGATCAAAACTAAAATATCCTCGAAATCATTGAAGAAGAAGTACCTTATCAGACGAAAATATGCGATATCTAATAAGAGACATTTAAATTATTTCAATTGCATAAATGGGCGGCATTTTATTCAGAATTAATAGTTTTTAACATGGACAAAAAATTCGTTTAATTTTTTCCCATTAAATACTAGAATTATACAAAAGTACTTTGCGAAAAGAATCGGCAGTAGGACATAAACGTGTTGACCACCGATAAGTTTTTTTCTAATAACTCTTGCATACTTCGACCAACTTCTTCGACTAAGAGCTCGATGGAATGCTTATCTATTCCTCTTTCAGATGGCATTAACATATTTTACGAAAAGTCATAAGAAATAAAATTTTTTTGATCAAAACTAAAATATCCTCGAAATCATTGAAGAAGAGGTACCTTATCAGACGAAAATATGCATTATATAATAAGAAACATTTAAATTTTTTAAATTGCATAAATGGGCGGCATTTTATTCAGAATTATAAGTTTTTTACATGGACATAAAATTCGTTTAATTTTTTCCCATTAAATACTAGAATTATAGAAAAGTACTTTGCGAAAAGAATCGGCAAGTTTTTTCCTTATAACTCTTGCATACTTCGACCGACTTCTTCAACTAAGAGCTCGATGGAAAGCTTATCTGTTTCTCTTTCAGATGGCATTAACATATTTTACGAAAAGTCATAAGAAATAAAATTGTTTTGATCAAAACTAAAATATCCTCGAAATCATTGAAGAAGAAGTACCTTATCAGACGAAAATATGCGTTATCTAATAAGAGACATTTAAATTTTTTTAATTGCATAAATGGGCGGCATTTTATTCAGAATTAATAGTTTTTTACATGGACAAAAATTCGTTTAATTTTTTCCCAATAAATACTAGAATTATACAAAAGTACTTTGCGAAAAGAATCGGCAGTAGGACGAAAACGTGTTGACCAATGATAAGTTTTTTCCTAATAACTCTTGCATTCTTCGACCGACTCCTTCGACTAAGAGCTCGATGGAAAGCTTATCTGTTCCTCTTTCAGACGGCATTAACATATTTTACGAAAAGTCGTAAGAAATAAAATTTTTTTGATCAAAACTAAAATATCCTCGAAATCATTGAAGAAGAAGTACCTTATCAGACGAAAATATGCGTTATCTAATAAGAGACATTTAAATTTTTTTAATTGCATAAATGGGCGGCATTTTATTCAGAATTAATAGTTTTTTACATGGACAAAAAATTCGTTTAATTTTTTCCCATTAAATACTAGAATTATACAAAAGTACTTTGCGAAAAGAATCGGCAGTAGGACGAAAATGTGTTGACCAATGATAAGTTTTTTCCTAATAACTCTTGCATTCTTCGACCGACTCCTTCGACTAAGAGCTCGATGGAAAGCTTATCTGTTCCTCTTTCAGACGGCATTAACATATTTTACGAAAAGTCGTAAGAAATAAAATTTTTTTGATCAAAACTAAAATATCCTCGAAATCATTGAAGAAGAAGTACCTTATCAGACGAAAATATGCGATATCTAATAAGAGACATTTAAATTATTTTAATTGCATAAATGGGCGTCATTTTATTCAGAATTAATAGTTTTTTACGTGGACAAAAAATTCGTTTAATTTTTTCCCATTAAATACTAGAATTATACAAAAGTACTTTGCGAAAAGAATCGGCAGTAGTACGAAAACGTGTTGACCAACGATAAGTTTTTTCCTAATAACTCTTGCATACTTCGACCGACTCCTTCGACTAAGAGCTCGATGGAAAGCTTATCTGTTCCTCTTTCAGATGGCATTAACATATTTTACGAAAAGTCGTAAGAAATAAAATTTTTTTGATCAAAACTAAAATATCGTCGAAATCATTGAAGAAGAAGTACCTTATCAGACGAAAATATGCGTTATCTAATAAGAGACATTTAAATTTTTATACTTTTCACTTATGTGAAATAGTATAATAACTTTGTCACGGAGTTTGTAACAGATCGAAATATTAATTTCCGACTATATAAAGTATATATATTCTTGATCAGGACGACAAGACGAGTTGATTTAGCCATGCCCGTCTGTCCGTCTGTCTGTCGGTCTGTCTGTCTGTATGTATGCAAACTAGTCCCTCAGTTTTGAAGCTATCGAGCTGAAACTTTGCACAGAGTCTTAGAATTTATTACGATGAATCATTCGTCGGAACCAGCATGATCGGATTATTGGAACAGGTAGCTCCCATACGAAAAGAAGAAGAAAAGTGAACAAAACTTGAATCGTTGTATGGAAAACTTTTTTGTTTTGTACAATAGAGTGCTGAAATTTTAAACATAGTTGTTTTACATGGTCCGACTACATGCCTGAAAGTTTCATTGAGATTGGACATCTGGAACTGGTAGCTCCCATACAAAATGAAGAAGAGGAAGAGAAGGAATATTCACGTCGTTGTATGGAAAACTTTTTTGTTTCTTAACCAATTGACTTGAAATTTTAAAGTTATGTTCTTAGGGAGGAATGAAATCTATTTTGAGCAAATGTGGGCGTAACCACGCGTAGCCACGCCCACTGATAGCGAAAATTTACCCGTTGTATGGAAAACTTTTTTGTTTTTTAACCAATTGACTTGAAACTTTACAGTTATGTTCTTAGAGAGGAATGAAAACTATTTTGACCAAAAGTGGGCGTAGCCAGGCGTAGCCACGCCCACTTATAGCGAAAATTGACCCGTTGTATGGAAAACTTTTTTGTTTCTTAACCAATTGACTTGAAACTTTGCAGTTATGCTCTTAGGGAGGAATGAAAACTATTTTGATCAAAAGTGGGCGTGGCCACGACCACTTATAGCTTAACTTGACCCTTTGTATGGAAAACTTTTTTGTTTTTCAACCAATTGACTTGAAACCTTACAGTTATGTTCTTAGGGAGGAATGAAAACTATTTTAACCAAAAGTGGGCGTAGCCACGCCTACTTATAGCGAAAATTGACCCGTTGTATGGAAAACTTTTTTGATTTTTACAAATTGACTTGAAACTTTGCAGTTATGCTCTTAGGGAGGAATGAAAACTATTTTGACCAAAAGTGGGCGTAGCCAGGCGTAGCCACGCCCACTTATAATGAAAATTGACCCGTTGTATGGAAAACTTTTTTGTTTCTTAACCAATTGACTTGAAACTTTGCAGTTATGCTCTTAGGGAGGAATGAAAACTATTTTAACCAAAAGTGGGCGTAGCCACGCCCTTTTATAGCGAAAATTGACCGTTTGTATGGAAAACTTTTTTGTTTTTTAACCAATTGACTTAAAACTTTACAGTTATGTTCCTAGAGAGGAATGAAAACTATTTTGACCAAAAGTGGGCGTAGCCACGCCTACTTATAGCAAAAATTGACCCGTTGTATGGAAAACTTTTTTGTTTTTTAACCAATTGACTTGAAACTTTGCAGTTATGCTCTTAGGGAGGAATGAAAACTATTTTGATCAAAAGTGGGCATGGCCAAGCCCACTTATAGCTTAACTTGACCCTTTGTATCGAAAACTTTTTGGTTTTTTAATCAATTGACTTGAAACTTTACAGTTATGTTCCTAGAGAGGAATGAAAACTATTTTGACCAAAAGTGGGCGTAGTCACGCCTACTTATAGCAAAAATTGACCCGTTGTATGGAAAACTTTTTTGTTTTTTAACCAATTGACTTGAAACTTTACAGTTATGTTCTTAGGGAGGAATGAAAACTATTTTGACCAAATTTGGGCATGGCTACGCCCACTTATCGCAAAACTTGAACCGTTGTATGGAAAAATTTTTTGTTTTTTAACGAATTGACTTGAAACATTACAGTTATGTTGTTAGGGAGGCATGAAAACTATTCATTTAGTTTTTTTTATAGTGACACAAAGTGAAAAGTATTATAGCTTCAGCCTTGCTGAAGATAGCGTCCTTACTGGTTTTAATTTCATAAATGGGCGGCATTTTATTGAGAATTAATAGTTTTTTACATGGACAAAAAATTCGTTTAATTTTTTCCCATTAAATACTAGAATTATTCAAAAGTACTTTGCGAAAAGAATCGGCAGTAGGACGAAAACGTGTTGACCAACGATTAGTTTTTTGCTAATAACTCTTGCATCCCTCGACCGACTTTTTCGACTAAGAGCTCGATGGAAAGCTTATCTGTTCCTCTTTCAGATGGCATTAATATATTTTACGAAAAGTCGTAAGAAATAAAATTGTTTTGATCAAAACTAAAATATCCTCGAAATCATTGAAGAAGAAGTACCTTATCAGACGAGAATATGCGTTATCTAATAAGAGACATTTAAATTTTTTTAATTGCATAAATGGGCGGCAGTTTATTCAGAATAAATAGTTTTTTACATGGACAAAAAATTTGTTTAATTTTTTCCCATTAAATACTAGAATTATTCAAAAGTACTTTGCGAAAAGAATCGGCAGTACGACGGAATCGTGTTGACCACCGATTAGTTTTTTGCTAATAACTCTTGCATCCCTCGACCGACTTCTTCGACTAAGAGCTCGATGGAAAGCTTATCTGTTCCTCTTTCAGATGGCATTAACATATTTTACGAAAAGTCGTAAGAAATAAAATTTTTTTGATCAAAACTAAAATATCCTCGAAATCATTGAAGAAGAAGTACCTTATCAGACGAAAATATGCGATATCTAATAAGAGACATTTAAATTATTTCAATTGCATAAATGGGCGGCATTTTATTCAGAATTAATAGTTTTTTACATGGACAAAAAATTCGTTTAATTTTTTCCCATTAAATACTAGAATTATTCAAAAGTACTTTGCGAAAAGAATCGGCAGTAGGACGGAATCTTGTTGACGACCGATTAGTTTTTTGCTAATAACTCTTGCATACTTCGACCGACTTCTTCGACTAAGAGCTCGATGGAAAGCTTATCTGTTCCTCTTTCAGATGGCATTAACATATTTTGCAAAAAGTCGTAAGAAATAAAATTTTCTTGATCAAAACTAAAATATCCTCGAAATCATTGAAGAAGAAGTACCTTATCAGACGAAAATATGCGTTATCTAATAAGAGACATTTAAATTTTTTTAATTGCATAAATGGGCGGCATTTTATTCAGAATTAATAGTTTTTTACATGGACAAAAAATTCGTTTAATATTTTCCCATTAAATACTAGAATTATACAAAAGTACTTTGCGAAAAGAATCGGCAAGTTTTTTCCTAATAACTCTTGCATACTTCTACCGACTTCTTCGACTAAAAGTTCGATGGAAAGCTTATCTGTTCCTCTTTCAGATGGCATTAACATATTTTACGAAAAGTCGTAAGAAATAAAATTTTTTTGATCAAAACTAAAATATCCTCGAAATCATTGAAGAAGAAGTACCTTATCAGACGAAAATATGCGATATCTAATAAGAGACATTTAAATTATTTCAATTGCATAAATGGGCGGCATTTTATTCAGAATTAATAGTTTTTTACATGGACAAAAAATTCGTTTAATTTTTTCCCATTAAATACTAGAATTATTCAAAAGTACTTTGCGAAAAGAATCGGCAGTACGACGGAATCGTGTTGACCACCGATTAGTTTTTTGCTAATAACTCTTGCATCCCTCGACCGACTTCTTCGACTAAAAGTTCGATGGAAAGCTTATCTGTTCCTCTTTCAGATGGCATTAACATATTTTACGAAAAGTCGTAAGAAATAAAATTGTTTTGATCAAAACTAAAATATCCCCGAAATCATTGAAGAAGAAGTACCTTATCAGACGAGAATATGCGTTATCTAATAAGAGACATTTAAATTTTTTTTAATTGCATAAATGGGCGGCAGTTTATTCAGAATTAATAGTTTTTTACATGGACAAAAAATTCGTTTAATTTTTTCCCATTAAATACTAGAATTATTCAAAAGTACTTTGCGAAAAGAATCGGCAGTACGACGGAATCGTGTTGACCACCGATTAGTTTTTTGCTAATAACTCTTGCATCCCTCGACCGACTTCTTCGACTAAGAGCTC
Organism: Phortica okadai; assembly: GCA_034638295.1. NCBI lineage: Eukaryota > Metazoa > Arthropoda > Insecta > Diptera > Drosophilidae > Phortica > Phortica okadai. Next base: position 18,466,394 of record CM067852.1, read on the forward strand.
GATGGAAAGCTTATCTGTTCCTCTTTCAGATGGCATTAACATATTTTACGAAAAGTCGTAAGAAATAAAATTTTTTTGATCAAAACTAAAATATCCTCGAAATCATTGAAGAAGAAGTACCTTATCAGACGAAAATATGCGATATCTAATAAGAGACATTTAAATTATTTCAATTGCATAAATGGGCGGCATTTTATTCAGAATTAATAGTTTTTTACATGGACAAAAAATTCGTTTAATTTTTTCCCATTAAATACTAGAATTATTCAAAAGTACTTTGCGAAAAGAATCGGCAGTAGGACGGAATCGTGTTGACGACCGATTAGTTTTTTGCTAATAACTCTTGCATACTTCGACCGACTTCTTCGACTAAGAGCTCGATGGAAAGCTTATCTGTTCCTCTTTCAGATGGCATTAACATATTTTGCGAAAAGTCGTAAGAAATAAAATTTTCTTGATCAAAACTAAAATATCCTCGAAATCATTGAAGAAGAAGTACCTTATCAGACGAAAATATGCGTTATCTAATAAGAGACATTTAAATTTTTTTAATTGCATAAATGGGCGGCATTTTATTCAGAATTAATAGTTTTTTACATGGACAAAAAATTCGTTTAATATTTTCCCATTAAATACTAGAATTATACAAAAGTACTTTGCGAAAAGAATCGGCAAGTTTTTTCCTAATAACTCTTGCATACTTCTACCGACTTCTTCGACTAAAAGTTCGATGGAAAGCTTATCTGTTCCTCTTTCAGATGGCATTAACATATTTTACGAAAAGTCGTAAGAAATAAAATTGTTTTGATCAAAACTAAAATATCCCCGAAATCATTGAAGAAAAAGTACCTTATCAGACGAGAATATGCGTTATCTAATAAGAGACATTTAAATTTTTTTTAATTGCATAAATGGGCGGCAGTTTATTCAGAATTAATAGTTTTTTACATGGACAAAAAATTCGTTTAATTTTTTCCCATTAAATACTAGAATTATTCAAAAGTACTTTGCGAAAAGAATCGGCAGTACGACGGAATCGTGTTGACCACCGATTAGTTTTTTGCTAATAACTCTTGCATCCCTCGACCGACTTCTTCGACTAAGAGCTCGATGGAAAGCTTATCTGTTCCTCTTTCAGATGGCATTAACATATTTTACGAAAAGTCGTAAGAAATAAAATTTTTTTGATCAAAACTAAAATATCCTCGAAATCATTGAAGAAGAAGTACCTTATCAGACGAAAATATGCGATATCTAATAAGAGACATTTAAATTATTTCAATTGCATAAATGGGCGGCATTTTATTCAGAATTAATAGTTTTTAACATGGACAAAAAATTCGTTTAATTTTTTCCCATTAAATACTAGAATTATACAAAAGTACTTTGCGAAAAGAATCGGCAGTAGGACGGAAACGTGTTGACCACCGATAAGTTTTTTCCTAATAACTTTTGCATCCCTCGACCGACTTCTTCGACTAAGAGCTCGATGGAAAGCTTATCTGTTCCTCTTTCAGATGGCATTAACATATTTTGCGAAAAGTCGTAAGAAATAAAATTTTCTTGATCAAAACTAAAATATCCTCGAAATCATTGAAGAAGAAGTACCTTATCAGACGAAAATATGCGTTATCTAATAAGAGACATTTAAATTTTTATACTTTTCACTTATGTGAAATAGTATAATAACTTTGTCACGGAGTTTGTAACAGATCGAAATATTAATTTCCGACTATATAAAGTATATATATTCTTGATCAGGACGACAAGACGAGTTGATTTAGCCATGCCCGTCTGTCCGTCTGTCTGTCGGTCTGTCTGTCTGTATGTATGCAAACTAGTCCCTCAGTTTTGAAGCTATCGAGCTGAAACTTTGCACAGAGTCTTAGAATTTATTACGATGAATCATTCGTCGGAACCAGCATGATCGGATTATTGGAACAGGTAGCTCCCATACGAAAAGAAGAAGAAAAGTGAACAAAACTTGAATCGTTGTATGGAAAACTTTTTTGTTTTGTACAATAGAGTGCTGAAATTTTAAACATAGTTGTTTTACATGGTCCGACTACATGCCTGAAAGTTTCATTGAGATTGGACATCTGGAACTGGTAGCTCCCATACAAAATGAAGAAGAGGAAGAGAAGGAATATTCACGTCGTTGTATGGAAAACTTTTTTGTTTCTTAACCAATTGACTTGAAATTTTAAAGTTATGTTCTTAGGGAGGAATGAAATCTATTTTGAGCAAATGTGGGCGTAACCACGCGTAGCCACGCCCACTGATAGCGAAAATTTACCCGTTGTATGGAAAACTTTTTTGTTTTTTAACCAATTGACTTGAAACTTTACAGTTATGTTCTTAGAGAGGAATGAAAACTATTTTGACCAAAAGTGGGCGTAGCCAGGCGTAGCCACGCCCACTTATAGCGAAAATTGACCCGTTGTATGGAAAACTTTTTTGTTTCTTAACCAATTGACTTGAAACTTTGCAGTTATGCTCTTAGGGAGGAATGAAAACTATTTTGATCAAAAGTGGGCGTGGCCACGACCACTTATAGCTTAACTTGACCCTTTGTATGGAAAACTTTTTTGTTTTTCAACCAATTGACTTGAAACCTTACAGTTATGTTCTTAGGGAGGAATGAAAACTATTTTAACCAAAAGTGGGCGTAGCCACGCCTACTTATAGCGAAAATTGACCCGTTGTATGGAAAACTTTTTTGATTTTTAACCAATTGACTTGAAACTTTGCAGTTATGCTCTTAGGGAGGAATGAAAACTATTTTGACCAAAAGTGGGCGTAGCCAGGCGTAGCCACGCCCACTTATAATGAAAATTGACCCGTTGTATGGAAAACTTTTTTGTTTCTTAACCAATTGACTTGAAACTTTGCAGTTATGCTCTTAGGGAGGAATGAAAACTATTTTAACCAAAAGTGGGCGTAGCCACGCCCTTTTATAGCGAAAATTGACCGTTTGTATGGAAAACTTTTTTGTTTTTTAACCAATTGACTTAAAACTTTACAGTTATGTTCCTAGAGAGGAATGAAAACTATTTTGACCAAAAGTGGGCGTAGCCACGCCTACTTATAGCAAAAATTGACCCGTTGTATGGAAAACTTTTTTGTTTTTTAACCAATTGACTTGAAACTTTGCAGTTATGCTCTTAGGGAGGAATGAAAACTATTTTGATCAAAAGTGGGCATGGCCAAGCCCACTTATAGCTTAACTTGACCCTTTGTATCGAAAACTTTTTGGTTTTTTAATCAATTGACTTGAAACTTTACAGTTATGTTCCTAGAGAGGAATGAAAACTATTTTGACCAAAAGTGGGCGTAGTCACGCCTACTTATAGCAAAAATTGACCCGTTGTATGGAAAACTTTTTTGTTTTTTAACCAATTGACTTGAAACTTTACAGTTATGTTCTTAGGGAGGAATGAAAACTATTTTGACCAAATTTGGGCATGGCTACGCCCACTTATCGCAAAACTTGAACCGTTGTATGGAAAAATTTTTTGTTTTTTAACGAATTGACTTGAAACATTACAGTTATGTTGTTAGGGAGGCATGAAAACTATTCATTTAGTTTTTTTTATAGTGACACAAAGTGAAAAGTATTATAGCTTCAGCCTTGCTGAAGATAGCGTCCTTACTGGTTTTAATTTCATAAATGGGCGGCATTTTATTGAGAATTAATAGTTTTTTACATGGACAAAAAATTCGTTTAATTTTTTCCCATTAAATACTAGAATTATTCAAAAGTACTTTGCGAAAAGAATCGGCAGTAGGACGAAAACGTGTTGACCAACGATTAGTTTTTTGCTAATAACTCTTGCATCCCTCGACCGACTTTTTCGACTAAGAGCTCGATGGAAAGCTTATCTGTTCCTCTTTCAGATGGCATTAATATATTTTACGAAAAGTCGTAAGAAATAAAATTGTTTTGATCAAAACTAAAATATCCTCGAAATCATTGAAGAAGAAGTACCTTATCAGACGAGAATATGCGTTATCTAATAAGAGACATTTAAATTTTTTTAATTGCATAAATGGGCGGCAGTTTATTCAGAATAAATAGTTTTTTACATGGACAAAAAATTTGTTTAATTTTTTCCCATTAAATACTAGAATTATTCAAAAGTACTTTGCGAAAAGAATCGGCAGTACGACGGAATCGTGTTGACCACCGATTAGTTTTTTGCTAATAACTCTTGCATCCCTCGACCGACTTCTTCGACTAAGAGCTCGATGGAAAGCTTATCTGTTCCTCTTTCAGATGGCATTAACATATTTTACGAAAAGTCGTAAGAAATAAAATTTTTTTGATCAAAACTAAAATATCCTCGAAATCATTGAAGAAGAAGTACCTTATCAGACGAAAATATGCGATATCTAATAAGAGACATTTAAATTATTTCAATTGCATAAATGGGCGGCATTTTATTCAGAATTAATAGTTTTTTACATGGACAAAAAATTCGTTTAATTTTTTCCCATTAAATACTAGAATTATTCAAAAGTACTTTGCGAAAAGAATCGGCAGTAGGACGGAATCTTGTTGACGACCGATTAGTTTTTTGCTAATAACTCTTGCATACTTCGACCGACTTCTTCGACTAAGAGCTCGATGGAAAGCTTATCTGTTCCTCTTTCAGATGGCATTAACATATTTTGCAAAAAGTCGTAAGAAATAAAATTTTCTTGATCAAAACTAAAATATCCTCGAAATCATTGAAGAAGAAGTACCTTATCAGACGAAAATATGCGTTATCTAATAAGAGACATTTAAATTTTTTTAATTGCATAAATGGGCGGCATTTTATTCAGAATTAATAGTTTTTTACATGGACAAAAAATTCGTTTAATATTTTCCCATTAAATACTAGAATTATACAAAAGTACTTTGCGAAAAGAATCGGCAAGTTTTTTCCTAATAACTCTTGCATACTTCTACCGACTTCTTCGACTAAAAGTTCGATGGAAAGCTTATCTGTTCCTCTTTCAGATGGCATTAACATATTTTACGAAAAGTCGTAAGAAATAAAATTTTTTTGATCAAAACTAAAATATCCTCGAAATCATTGAAGAAGAAGTACCTTATCAGACGAAAATATGCGATATCTAATAAGAGACATTTAAATTATTTCAATTGCATAAATGGGCGGCATTTTATTCAGAATTAATAGTTTTTTACATGGACAAAAAATTCGTTTAATTTTTTCCCATTAAATACTAGAATTATTCAAAAGTACTTTGCGAAAAGAATCGGCAGTACGACGGAATCGTGTTGACCACCGATTAGTTTTTTGCTAATAACTCTTGCATCCCTCGACCGACTTCTTCGACTAAAAGTTCGATGGAAAGCTTATCTGTTCCTCTTTCAGATGGCATTAACATATTTTACGAAAAGTCGTAAGAAATAAAATTGTTTTGATCAAAACTAAAATATCCCCGAAATCATTGAAGAAGAAGTACCTTATCAGACGAGAATATGCGTTATCTAATAAGAGACATTTAAATTTTTTTTAATTGCATAAATGGGCGGCAGTTTATTCAGAATTAATAGTTTTTTACATGGACAAAAAATTCGTTTAATTTTTTCCCATTAAATACTAGAATTATTCAAAAGTACTTTGCGAAAAGAATCGGCAGTACGACGGAATCGTGTTGACCACCGATTAGTTTTTTGCTAATAACTCTTGCATCCCTCGACCGACTTCTTCGACTAAGAGCTCGATGGAAAGCTTATCTGTTCCTCTTTCAGATGGCATTAACATATTTTACGAAAAGTCGTAAGAAATAAAATTTTTTTGATCAAAACTAAAATATCCTCGAAATCATTGAAGAAGAAGTACCTTATCAGACGAAAATATGCGATATCTAATAAGAGACATTTAAATTATTTCAATTGCATAAATGGGCGGCATTTTATTCAGAATTAATAGTTTTTTACATGGACAAAAAATTCGTTTAATTTTTTCCCATTAAATACTAGAATTATTCAAAAGTACTTTGCGAAAAGAATCGGCAGTAGGACGGAATCGTGTTGACGACCGATTAGTTTTTTGCTAATAACTCTTGCATACTTCGACCGACTTCTTCGACTAAGAGCTCGATGGAAAGCTTATCTGTTCCTCTTTCAGATGGCATTAACATATTTTGCGAAAAGTCGTAAGAAATAAAATTTTCTTGATCAAAACTAAAATATCCTCGAAATCATTGAAGAAGAAGTACCTTATCAGACGAAAATATGCGTTATCTAATAAGAGACATTTAAATTTTTTTAATTGCATAAATGGGCGGCATTTTATTCAGAATTAATAGTTTTTTACATGGACAAAAAATTCGTTTAATATTTTCCCATTAAATACTAGAATTATACAAAAGTACTTTGCGAAAAGAATCGGCAAGTTTTTTCCTAATAACTCTTGCATACTTCTACCGACTTCTTCGACTAAAAGTTCGATGGAAAGCTTATCTGTTCCTCTTTCAGATGGCATTAACATATTTTACGAAAAGTCGTAAGAAATAAAATTGTTTTGATCAAAACTAAAATATCCCCGAAATCATTGAAGAAAAAGTACCTTATCAGACGAGAATATGCGTTATCTAATAAGAGACATTTAAATTTTTTTTAATTGCATAAATGGGCGGCAGTTTATTCAGAATTAATAGTTTTTTACATGGACAAAAAATTCGTTTAATTTTTTCCCATTAAATACTAGAATTATTCAAAAGTACTTTGCGAAAAGAATCGGCAGTACGACGGAATCGTGTTGACCACCGATTAGTTTTTTGCTAATAACTCTTGCATCCCTCGACCGACTTCTTCGACTAAGAGCTCGATGGAAAGCTTATCTGTTCCTCTTTCAGATGGCATTAACATATTTTACGAAAAGTCGTAAGAAATAAAATTTTTTTGATCAAAACTAAAATATCCTCGAAATCATTGAAGAAGAAGTACCTTATCAGACGAAAATATGCGATATCTAATAAGAGACATTTAAATTATTTCAATTGCATAAATGGGCGGCATTTTATTCAGAATTAATAGTTTTTAACATGGACAAAAAATTCGTTTAATTTTTTCCCATTAAATACTAGAATTATACAAAAGTACTTTGCGAAAAGAATCGGCAGTAGGACGGAAACGTGTTGACCACCGATAAGTTTTTTCCTAATAACTCTTGCATCCCTCGACCGACTTCTTCGACTAAGAGCTCGATGGAAAGCTTATCTGTTCCTCTTTCAGATGGCATTAACATATTTTGCGAAAAGTCGTAAGAAATAAAATTTTCTTGATCAAAACTAAAATATCCTCGAAATCATTGAAGAAGAAGTACCTTATCAGACGAAAATATGCGTTATCTAATAAGAGACATTTATATTTTTTTAATTGCATAAATGGGCGGCATTTTATTCAGAATTAATAGTTTTTTACATGGACAAAAAATTCGTTTAATATTTTCCCATTAAATACTAGAATTATACAAAAGTACTTTGCGAAAAGAATCGGCAAGTTTTTTCCTAATAACTCTTGCATACTTCTACCGACTTCTTCGACTAAAAGTTCGATGGAAAGCTTATCTGTTCCTCTTTCAGATGGCATTAACATATTTTACGAAAAGTCGTAAGAAATAAAATTGTTTTGATCAAAACTAAGATATCCCCGAAATCATTGAAGAAGAAGTACCTTATCAGACGAGAATATGCGTTATCTAATAAGAGACATTTAAATTTTTTTTAATTGCATAAATGGGCGGCAGTTTATTCAGAATTAATAGTTTTTTACATGGACAAAAAATTCGTTTAATTTTTTCCCATTAAATACTAGAATTATTCAAAAGTACTTTGCGAAAAGAATCGGCAGTAGGACGGAAACGTGTTGACCACCGATAAGTTTTTTCCTAATAACTCTTGCATCCCTCGACCGACTTCTTCGACTAAGAGCTCGATGGAAAGCTTATCTGTTCCTCTTTCAGATGGCATTAACATATTTTACGAAAAGTCGTAAGAAATAAAATTTTTTTGATCAAAACTAAAATATCCTCGAAATCATTGAAGAAGAAGTACCTTATCAGACGAAAATATGCGATATCTAATAAGAGACATTTAAATTATTTCAATTGCATAAATGGGCGGCATTTTATTCAGAATTAATAGTTTTTTACATGGACAAAAAATTCGTTTAATTTTTTCCCATTAAATACTAGAATTATTCAAAAGTACTTTGCGAAAAGAATCGGCAGTAGGACGGAATCGTGTTGACGACCGATTAGTTTTTTGCTAATAACTCTTGCATACTTCGACCGACTTCTTCGACTAAGAGCTCGATGGAAAGCTTATCTGTTCCTCTTTCAGATGGCATTAACATATTTTGCGAAAAGTCGTAAGAAATAAAATTTTCTTGATCAAAACTAAAATATCCTCGAAATCATTGAAGAAGAAGTACCTTATCAGACGAAAATATGCGTTATCTAATAAGAGACATTTAAATTTTTTTAATTGCATAAATGGGCGGCATTTTATTCAGAATTAATAGTTTTTTACATGGACAAAAAATTCGTTTAATATTTTCCCATTAAATACTAGAATTATACAAAAGTACTTTGCGAAAAGAATCGGCAAGTTTTTTCCTAATAACTCTTGCATACTTCTACCGACTTCTTCGACTAAAAGTTCGATGGAAAGCTTATCTGTTCCTCTTTCAGATGGCATTAACATATTTTACGAAAAGTCGTAAGAAATAAAATTGTTTTGATCAAAACTAAAATATCCCCGAAATCATTGAAGAAGAAGTACCTTATCAGACGAGAATATGCGTTATCTAATAAGAGACATTTAAATTTTTTTTAATTGCATAAATGGGCGGCAGTTTATTCAGAATTAATAGTTTTTTACATGGACAAAAAATTCGTTTAATTTTTTCCCATTAAATACTAGAATTATTCAAAAGTACTTTGCGAAAAGAATCGGCAGTAGGACGGAAACGTGTTGACCACCGATAAGTTTTTTCCTAATAACTCTTGCATCCCTCGACCGACTTCTTCGACTAAGAGCTCGATGGAAAGCTTATCTGTTCCTCTTTCAGATGGCATTAACATATTTTACGAAAAGTCGTAAGAAATAAAATTTTTTTGATCAAAACTAAAATATCCTCGAAATCATTGAAGAAGAAGTACCTTATCAGACGAAAATATGCGATATCTAATAAGAGACATTTAAATTATTTCAATTGCATAAATGGGCGGCATTTTATTCAGAATTAATAGTTTTTAACATGGACAAAAAATTCGTTTAATTTTTTCCCATTAAATACTAGAATTATACAAAAGTACTTTGCGAAAAGAATCGGCAGTAGGACGGAAACGTGTTGACCACCGATAAGTTTTTTCCTAATAACTCTTGCATCCCTCGACCGACTTCTTCGACTAAGAGCTCGATGGAAAGCTTATCTGTTCCTCTTTCAGATGGCATTAACATATTTTGCGAAAAGTCGTAAGAAATAAAATTTTCTTGATCAAAACTAAAATATCCTCGAAATCATTGAAGAAGAAGTACCTTATCAGACGAAAATATGCGTTATCTAATAAGAGACATTTATATTTTTTTAATTGCATAAATGGGCGGCATTTTATTCAGAATTAATAGTTTTTTACATGGACAAAAAATTCGTTTAATATTTTCCCATTAAATACTAGAATTATACAAAAGTACTTTGCGAAAAGAATCGGCAAGTTTTTTCCTAATAACTCTTGCATACTTCTACCGACTTCTTCGACTAAAAGTTCGATGGAAAGCTTATCTGTTCCTCTTTCAGATGGCATTAACATATTTTACGAAAAGTCGTAAGAAATAAAATTGTTTTGATCAAAACTAAGATATCCCCGAAATCATTGAAGAAGAAGTACCTTATCAGACGAGAATATGCGTTATCTAATAAGAGACATTTAAATTTTTTTTAATTGCATAAATGGGCGGCAGTTTATTCAGAATTAATAGTTTTTTACATGGACAAAAAATTCGTTTAATTTTTTCCCATTAAATACTAGAATTATTCAAAAGTACTTTGCGAAAAGAATCGGCAGTAGGACGGAAACGTGTTGACCACCGATAAGTTTTTTCCTAATAACTCTTGCATCCCTCGGCCGACTTCTTCGACTAAGAGCTCGATGGAAAGCTTATCTGTTCCTCTTTCAGATGGCATTAACATATTTTGCGAAAAGTCGTAAGAAATAAAATTTTCTTGATCAAAACTAAAATATCCTCGAAATCATTGAAGAAGAAGTACCTTATCAGACGAAAATATGCGATATCTAATAAGAGACATTTAAATTTTTTTTAATTGCATAAATGGGCGGCAGTTTATTCAGAATTAATAGTTTTTTACATGGACAAAAAATTCGTTTAATTTTTTCCCATTAAATACTAGAATTATTCAAAAGTACTTTGCGAAAAGAATCGGCAGTACGACGGAATCGTGTTGACCACCGATTAGTTTTTTGCTAATAACTCTTGCATACTTCGACCGACTTCTTCGACTAAGAGCTCGATGGAAAGCTTATCTGTTCCTAAATGTATAAATATCCTCGAAATCATTGATGAAGAAGTACCTTATCAGACGAAAATATGCGTTATCTAATAAGAGACATTTAAATTTTTTTAATTGCATAAATGGGCGGCATTTTATTCAGAATTAATAGTTTTTTACATGGACAAAAAATTCGTTTAATATTTTCCCATTAAATACTAGAATTATACAAAAGTACTTTGCGAAAAGAATCGGCAAGTTTTTTCCTAATAACTCTTGCATCCCTCGACCGACTTCTTCGACTAAGAGCTCGATGGAAACCTTATCTGTTCCTCTTTCAGATGGCATTAACATATTTTGCGAAAAGTCGTAAGAAATAAAATTTTCTTGATCAAAACTAAAATATCCTCGAAATCATTGAAGAAGAAGTACCTTATCAGACGAAAATATGCGTTATCTAATAAGAGACATTTAAATTTTTTTAATTGCATAAATGGGCGGCATTTTATTCAGAATTAATAGTTTTTTACATGGACAAAAAATTCGTTTAATATTTTCCCATTAAATACTAGAATTATACAAAAGTACTTTGCGAAAAGAATCGGCAAGTTTTTTCCTAATAACTCTTGCATCCCTCGACCGACTTCTTCGACTAAGAGCTCGATGGAAAGCTTATCTGTTCTTCTTTCAGATGGCATTAACATATTTTGCGAAAAGTCATAAGAAATAAAATTTTCTTGATCAAAACTAAAATATCCTCGAAATCATTGAAGAAGAAGTACCTTATCAGACGAAAATATGCGTTATCTAATAAGAGACATTTAAATTTTTTTAATTGCATAAATGGGCGTCATTTTATTCAGAATTAATAGTTTTTAACATGGACAAAAAATTCGTTTAATTTTTTCCCAATTAATACTAGAATTATACAAAAGTACTTTGCGAAAAGAATCGGCCGTAGGACGGAAACGTGTTGACCACCGACAAGTTTTTTCCTAATAACTCTTGCATACTTCGACCGACTTCTTCGACTAAGAGCTCGATGGAAAGCTTATCTGTTCCTCTTTCACATGGCATTAACATATTTTACGAAAAGTCGTAAGAAATAAAATTTTTTTGATCAAAACTAAAATATCCTCGAAATCATTGAAGAAGAAGTACCTTATCAGACGAAAATATGCGTTATCTAATAAGAGACATTTAAATTTTTTAAATTGCATAAATGGGCGGCCTTTTATTCAGAATTAATAGTTTTTTACATGGACAAAAAATTCGTTTAATATTTTCCCATTAAATACTAGAATTATTCAAAAGTACTTTGCGAAAAGAATCGGCAGTAGGACGGAATCGTGTTGACCACCGATTAGTTTTTTCCTAATAACTCTTGCATACTTCGACCGACTTCTTCGACCAAGAGCTCGATGGAAAGCTTATCTGTTCCTCTTTCAGATGGCATTAACATATTTTACAAAAAGTCGTAAGAAATAAAATTTTTTTGATCAAAACTAAAATCTCCTCGAAATCATTGAAGAAGAAGTACCTTATCAGACGAAAATATGCGTTTTCTAATAAGAGACATTTAAATTTTTTTAATTGCATAAATGAGCGGTATTTTATTCAGAATTAATAGTTTTTTACATGGACAAAAAATTAGTTTAATTTTTTCCCATTAAATACTAGAATTATTCAAAAGTACTTTGCGAAAAGAATCGGCAGTAGGACGGAATCGTGTTGACCACCGATTAGTTTTTATCTAATAACTCTTGCATCCCTCGACCGACTTCTTCGACTAAGAGATCGATGGAAAGCTTATCTGTTCCTCTTTCAGATGGCATTAACATATTTTACGAAAAGTCATAAGAAATATTTTGATCAAAACTAAAATATCCTCGAAATCATTGAAGAAGAAGTACCTTATCAGACGAAAATATGCGTTATCTAATAAGAGACATTTAAATTTTTTTTAATTGCATAAATGGGCGGCATTTTATTCAGAATTAATAGTTTTTTACATGGACAAAAAATTCGTTTAATTTTTTCCCATTAAATACTAGAATTATTCAAAAGTACTTTGCGAAAAGAATCGGTAGTAGGACGGAATCGTGTTGACCACCGATTAGTTTTTTGCTTGTAACTCTTGCATATTTCGACCGACTTCTTCGACTAAGAGTTCGATGGAAAGCTTATCTGTTCCTCTTTCAGATGGCATTAACATATTTTACGAAAATCGTTGAAAAAGAAGTACCTTATCAGACGAAAATATGCGTTATCTAATAAGAGACATTTATATTTTTATACTTTTCACTTATGTGAAATAGTATATTAACTTTGTCACGGAGTTTGTAACAGATCGAAATATTAATTTCCGACTATATAAAGTATATATATTCTTGATCAGGACGACAAGACGAGTTGATTTAGCCATGTCCGTCTGTCCGTCTGTCTGTCTGTCGGTCTGTCTGTCTGTCTGTATGTATGCAAACTAGTCCCTCAGTTTTGAAGCTATCGAGCTGAAACTTTGCACAGAGTCTTAGAATTTATTACGATGAATCATTCGTCGGAACCAGCATGATCAGATTATTGGAACAGGTAGCTCCCATACGAAAAGAAGAAGAAAAGTGAACAAAACTTGAATCGTTGTATGGAAAACTTTTTTGTTTTGTACAATAGAGTGCTGAAATTTTAAACATAGTAGTTTTACATGGTCCGACTACATGCCTGAAAGTTTCATTGAGATTGGACATCTGGAACTGGTAGCTCCCATACAAAATGAAGAAGAGGAAGAGAAGGAATATTCACGTCGTTGTATGGAAAACTTTTTTGTTTCTTAACCAATTGACTTGAAATTTTAAAGTTATGTTCTTAGGGAGGAATGAAATCTATTTTGACCAAAAGGGGGCGTAACCACGCGTAACCACGCCCACTTATAGCGAAAATTTACCCGTTGTATGGAAAACTTTTTTGTTTTTTAACCAATTGACTTGAAACTTTACAGTTATGTTCTTAGAGAGGAATGAAAACTATTTTGATCAAGAGTGGGCGTAGCCACGCCCACTTATAGCGAAAATTGACCCATTATATGGAAAACTTTTTTGTTTTTTAACCAATTGACTTGAAACTTTGCAGTTATGCTCTTAGGGAAGAATGAAAACTATTTTGATCAAAAGTGGGCGTGGCCACGCCCACTTATAGCTTAACTTGACCCTTTGTATGGAAAACTTTTTTGTTTTTTAACCAATTGACTTGAAACTTTACAGTTATGTTCTTAGGGAGGAATGAAAACTATTTTAACCAAAAGTGGGCGTAGCCACGCCTACTTATAGCGAAAATTGACCCGTTGTATGGAAAACTTTTTTGTTTTTTAACCAATTGACTTGAAACTTTACAGTTATGTTCCTAGAGAGGAATAAAAACTATTTTGACCAAAAGTGGGCGTAGCCACGCCTACTTATAGCAAAAATTGACCCGTTGTATGGAAAACTTTTTTGTTTTTTAACCAATTGACTTGAAACTTTGCAGCTATGCTCTTAGGGAGGAATGAAAACTATTTTGACAAAAAGTGGGCATGGCCACACCCACTTATAGCTTAACTTGACCCTTTGTAAAAAACTTTTTGGTTTTTTAATCAATTGACTTGAAACTTTACAGTTATGTTCTTAGGGAGGAATGAAAACTATTTTGACGAAAAGTGGGCGTAGCCACGCCCTTTTATAGCGAAAACTGACCCTTTGTATGGAAAATTTTTTTGTTTTTTAACCAATTGACTTAAAACTTTACAGTTATGTTCCTAGAGAGGAATGAAAACTATTTTGACCAAAAGTGGGCGTAGCCACGCCTACTTTTAGCAAAAATTGACCCGTTGTATGGAAAACTTTTTTGTTTTTTAACCAATTGACTTGAAACTTTGCAGTTATGCTCTTAGGGAGGAATGAAAACTATTTTGATCAAAAGTGGGCGTGGCCACGCCCTTTTATAGCGAAAATTGACCCTTTGTATGGAAAACTTTTTTGTTTTTTAACCAATTGACTTGAAACTTTACTGTTATGTTCTTAGGGAGGAATAAAAACTATTTTGACCAAATGTGGGCATGGCTACGCCCACTTATCGCAAAACTTGAACCGTTGTATGGAAAAATTTTTTGTTTTTTAACGAATTGACTTGACACATTACAGTTATGTTGTTAGGGAGGCATGAAAACTATTCATTTAGTTTTTTTTATAGTGACACAAAGTGAAAAGTATTATAGCTTCAGCCTTGCTGAAGATAGCGTCCTTACTGGTTTTAATTGCATAAATGGGCGGCATTTTATTCAGAATTAATAGTTTTTTACATGGACAAAAAATTCGTTTAATTTTTTCCCATTAAATACTAGAATTATACAAAAGTACTTTGCCAAAAGAATCGGCAATTTTTTTTCTAATAACTCTTGCACACTTCGACCGACTTCTTCGACTAAGAATTCGATGGAAAGCTTATCTATTCCTCTTTCAGATGGCATTAACATATTTTACGAAAAGTCGTAAAAAATAAAATTTTTTTGTTAAAAACTAAAATATCCTCGAAATCATTGAAGAAGATGTACCTTATCGAAAATATGCGTTATCTAATAAGAGACATTTAAATTTTTTTAATTGCATAAATGGGCAACATTTAATTCAGAATTAATAGTTTTTTACATGGACAAAAAATTCGTTTAATTTTTTCCCATTAAATACTAGAATTATACAAAAGTACTTTGCGAAAAGAATCGGCAGTAGGACGGAAACGTGTTGACCACCGATAAGTTTTTTCCTAATAACTCTTGCATACTTCGACCGACTTCTTCGACTAAGAGCTCGATGGAAAGCTTTTCTGTTCCTCTTTCACATGGCATTAACATATTTTACGAAAAGTCGTAAGAAAAACAATTTTTTTGATCAAAACTAAAATATCCTCGAAATCATTGAAGAAGAAGTACCTTATCAGACGAAAATATGCGTTATCTAATAAGAGAGATTTAAATTTTTTTAATTGCATAAATGGGCGGCATTTTATTCAGAATTAATAGTTTTTTACATGGACAAAAAATTCGTTTAATTTTTTCCCATTAAATACTAGAATTATTCAAAAGTACTTTGCGAAAAGAATCGGTAGTAGGACGGAATCGTGTTGACCACCGATTAGTTTTTTGCTTATAACTCTTGCATACTTCGACCGACTTCTTCGACTAAGAGCTCGATGGAAAGCTTTTCTGTTCCTCTTTCAGATGGCATTAACATTTTTTACGAAAAGTCGTAAGAAATAAAATTTTTTTGATCAAAACTAAAATATCCTCGAAATCATTGAAGAATAAGTAACTTATCAGACGAAAATATGCGTTATCTAATAAGAGACATTTAAATTTTTTTAATTGCATAAATGGGCGGCATTTTATTCAGAATTAATAGTTTTTACATGGACAAAGAATTCGTTTAATTTTTTTTCATTAAATACTAGAATTATAGAAAAGTACTTTGCGAAAAGAATCGGCAGTAGGACGGAATCGTGTTGACCACCGATTAGTTTTTTGCTTATAACTCTTGCATCCCTCGACCGACTTCTTCGACTAAGAGCTCGATGGAAAGCTTATCTGTTCCTCTTTCAGATGGCATTAACATATTTTACGAAAAGTCGTAAGAAATAAAATTTTTTTGATCAAAACTAAAATATCCTCGAAATCATTGAAGAAGAAGTACCTTATCAGACGAAAATATGCGTTATCTAATAAGAGACATTTAAATTTTTTTAATTGCATAAATGGGCAACATTTAATTCAGAATTAATAGTTTTTTACATGGACAAAAAATTCGTTTAATTTTTTCCCATTAAATACTAGAATTATACAAAAGTACTTTGCGAAAAGAATCGGCAGTAGGACGGAAACGTGTTGACCACCGATAAGTTTTTTGCTAATAACTCTTGCATACTTCGACCGACTTCTTCGACTAAGAGCTCGATGGAAATCTTATCTGTTCCTCTTTCACATGGCATTAACATACCAAAACTAAAATATCCTCGAAATCATTGAAGAAGAAGTACCTTATCAGACGAAAATATGCGTTATCTAATAAGAGACATTTAAATTTTTTTAATTGCATAAATGGGCGGCATTTTATTCATAATTAATAGTTTTTTACATGGACAAAAAATTCGTTTAATTTATTCCCATTAAATACTAGAATTATACAAAAGTACTTTGCGAAAAGAATCGGCAGTAGGACGGAAACGTGTTGACCACCGATAAGTTTTTTCCTAATAACTCTTGCATACTTCGACCGACTTCTTCGACTAAGAGCTCGATGGAAAGCTTATCTGTTCCTCTTTCACATGGCATTAACATATTTTACGAAAAGTCGTAAGAAATAAAATTTTTTTGATCAAAACTAAAATATCCTCGAAATCATTGAAGAATAAGTACTTTATCAGACGAAAATGTGCCTTATCTAATAAAAGACATTTAAATTTTTTTAATTGCATAAATGGGCGGCATTTTATTCAGAATTAATAGTTTTTTACATGGACAAAAAATTCCTTTAATTTTTTCCCATTAAATACTAGAATTACACAAAAGTACTTTGCGAAAAGAATCGGCAGTAGGACGGAAACGTGTTGACCACCGATAAGTTTTTTGCTAATAATTCTTGCATCCCTCGACCGACTTCTTCGACTAAGAGCTCGATGGAAAACTTATCTGTTCCTCTTTCAGATGGCATTAACATATTTTACGAAAATCGTTGAAAAAGAAGTACCTTATCAGACGAAAATATGCGTTATCTAATAAGAGACATTTAAATTTTTTTAATTGCATAAATGGGCGGCATTTTATTCAGAATTAATAGTTTTTTACATGGACAAAAAATTCGTTTAATTTTTTCCCATAAAATACTAGAATTATACAAAAGTACTTTGCCAAAAGAATCGGCAATTTTTTTCCTAATAACTCTTGCATACTTCGACCGACTTCTTCAACTAAGAGCTCGATGGAAAGCTTATCTATTCCTCTTTCAGATGGCATTAACATATTTTACGAAAAGTCGTAAGAAATAAAATGTTTTTGATCAAAACTAAAATATCCTCGAAATCATTGAAGAAGAAGTAACTTATCAGACGAAAATATGCGTTATCTAATAAGAGACATTTAAATTTTTTTAATTGCATAAATGGGCGGCATTTTATTCAGAATTAATAGTTTTTTACATGGACAAAAAATTCGTTTAATTTTTTCCCATTAAATACTAGAATTATAGAAAAGTATTTTGCGAAAAGAATCGGCAGTAGGACGGAATCGTGTTGACCACCGATTAGTTTTTTCCTAATAACTCTTGCATACTTCGACCGACTTCTTCGACTAAGAGCTCGATGGAAAGCTTATCTATTCCTCTTTCAGGTGGCACTAACATATTTTACGAAAAGTCGTAAGAAATAAAATTTTTTTGATCAAAACTAAAATATCCTCGAAATCATTGAAGAAGAAGTACCTTATCTGACGAAAATATGCGTTATCTAATAAGAGACATTTAAATTTTTTTAATTGCATAAATGGGCGGCATTTTATTCAGAATTAATAGTTTTTTACATGGACAAAAAATTCGTTTAATTTTTTCCCATTAAATACTAGAATTATACAAAAGTACTTTGCGAAAAGAATCGGCAGTAGGACGGAATCGTGTTGACCATCGATTTGTTTTTTGCTTATAACTCTTGCATCCCTCGACATACTTCTTCGACTCAGAGCTCGATGGAAAGCTTATCTGTTCCTCTTTCAGATGGCATTAACATATTTTACGAAAAGTCGTAAGAAATAAAATTTTTTTGATCAAAACTAAAATATCCTCGAAATCATTGGAGAAGAAGTACCTTATCAGACGAAAATATGCGTTATCTAATAAGAGACATTTAAATTTTTTTAATTGCATAAATGGGCAACATTTAATTCAGAATTAATAGTTTTTTACATGGACAAAAAATTCGTTTAATTTTTTCCCATTAAATACTAGAATTATTCAAAAGTACTTTGCGAAAAGAATCGGCAGTAGGACGGAAACGTGTTGACCACCGATAAGTTTTTTGCTAATAACTCTTGCATACTTCGACCGACTTCTTCGAATAAGAGCTCGATGGAAAGCTTATCTGTTCCTCTTTCACATGGCATTAACATACCAAAACTAAAATATCCTCGAAATCATTGAAGAAGAAGTACCTTATCAGACGAAAATATGCGTTATCTAATAAGAGACATTTAAATTTTTTTAATTGCATAAATGGGCGGCATTTTATTCATAATTAATAGTTTTTTACATGGACAAAAAATTCGTTTAATTTTTTCCCATTAAATACTAGAATTATTCAAAAGTACTTTGCGAAAAGAATCGGCAGAAGGACGGAATCGTGTTGACCACCGATTAGTTTTTTGCTAATAACTCTTGCATCCCTCGACCGACTTCTTCGACTAAGAGCTCGATGGAAAACTTATCTGTTCCTCTTTCAGATGGCATTAACATATTTTACGAAAATCGTTGAAAAAGAAGTACCTTATCAGACGAAAATATGCGTTATCTAATAAGAGACATTTAAATTTTTTTAATTGCATAAATGGGCGGAATTTTATTCAGAATTAATAGTTTTTTACATGGACAAAAAATTCGTTTAATTTATTCCCATTAAATACTAGAATTATACAAAAGTACTTTGCCAAAAGAATCGGCAATTTTTTTTCTAATAACTCTTGCATACTTCGACCGACTTCTTCAACTAAGAGCTCGATGGAAAGCTTATCTATTCCTCTTTCAGATGGCATTAACATATTTTACGAAAAGTCGTAAGAAATAAAATTTTTTTGATCAAAACTAAAATATCCTCGAAATCATTGAAGAAGAAGTAACTTATCAGACGAAAATATGCGTTATCTAATAAGAGACATTTAAATTTTTTTAATTGCATAAATGGGCGGCATTTTATTCAGAATTAATAGTTTTTTACATGGACAAAAAATTCGTTTAATTTTTTCCCATTAAATACTAGAATTATAGAAAAGTACTTTGCGAAAAGAATCGGCAGTAGGACGGAATCGTGTTGACCACCGATTAGTTTTTTCCTAATAACTCTTGCATACTTCGACCGACTTCTTCGACTAAGAGCTCGATGGAAAGCTTATCTATTCCTCTTTCAGGTGGCAGTAACATATTTTACGAAAAGTCGTAAGAAATAAAATTTTTTTGATCAAAACTAAAATATCCTCGAAATCATTGAAGAAGAAGTACCTTATCTGACGAAAATATGCGTTATCTAATAAGAGACATTAAAATTTTTTTAATTGCATAAATGGGCGGCATTTTATTCAGAATTAATAGTTTTTTACATGGACAAAAAATTCGTTTAATTTTTTCCCATTAAATACTAGAATTATAGAAAAGTACTTTGCGAAAAGAATCGGCAGTAGGACGGAATCGTGTTGACCATCGATTTGTTTTTTGCTTATAACTCTTGCATCCCTCGACATACTTCTTCGACTCAGAGCTCGATGGAAAGCTTATCTGTTCCTCTTTCAGATGGCATTAACATATTTTACGAAAAGTCGTAAGAAATAAAATTTTTTTGATCAAAACTAAAATATCCTCGAAATCATTGAAGAAGAAGTACCTTATCAGACGAAAATATGCGTTATCTAATAAGAGACATTTAAATATTTTTAATTGCATAAATGGGCAACATTTAATTCAGAATTAATAGTTTTTTACATGGACAAAAAATTCGTTTAATTTTTTCCCATTAAATACTAGAATTATTCAAAAGTACTTTGCGAAAAGAATCGGCAGTAGGACGGAATAGTGTTGACCACCGATTAGTTTTTTGCTTATAACTCTTGCATACTTCGACCGACTTCTTCGACTAAGAGCTCGATGGAAAGCTTTTCTGTTCCTCTTTCAGATGGCATTAACATATTTTTCGAAAAGTCGTAAGAAATAAAATTTTTTTGATCAAAACTAAAATATCCTCGAAATCATTGAAGAAGACGTACCTTATCAGACGAAAATGTGCCTTATCTAATAAAAGACATTTAAATTTTTTTAATTGCATAAATGGGCGGCATTTTATTCAGAATTAATAGTTTTTGCATGGACAAAAAATTCGTTTAATTTTTTCCCATTAAATACTAGAATTACACAAGAGTACTTTGCGAAAAGAATCGGCAGTAGGACGGAAACGTGTTGACCACCGATAAGTTTTTTGCTAATAACTCTTGCATACTTCGACCGACTTCTTCGAATAAGAGCTCGATGGAAAGCTTATCTGTTCCTCTTTCACATGGCATTAACATACCAAAACTAAAATATCCTCGAAATCATTGAAGAAGAAGTACCTTATCAGACGAAAATATGCGTTATCTAATAAGAGACATTTAAATTTTTTTAATTGCATAAATGGGCGGCATTTTATTCATAATTAATAGTTTTTTACATGGACAAAAAATTCGTTTAATTTTTTCCCATTAAATACTAGAATTATTCAAAAGTACTTTGCGAAAAGAATCGGCAGAAGGACGGAATCGTGTTGACCACCGATTAGTTTTTTGCTAATAACTCTTGCATCCCTCGACCAACTTCTTCGACTAAGAGCTCGATGGAAAACTTATCTGTTCCTCTTTCAGATGGCATTAACATATTTTACGAAAATCGTTGAAAAAGAAGTACCTTATCAGACGAAAATATGCGTTATCTAATAAGAGACATTTAAATTTTTTTAATTGCATAAATGGGCGGAATTTTATTCAGAATTAATAGTTTTTTACATGGACAAAAAATTCGTTTAATTTATTCCCATTAAATACTAGAATTATACAAAAGTACTTTGCCAAAAGAATCGGCAATTTTTTTTCTAATAACTCTTGCATACTTCGACCGACTTCTTCAACTAAGAGCTCGATGGAAAGCTTATCTATTCCTC
Organism: Phortica okadai; assembly: GCA_034638295.1. Taxonomy (NCBI): domain Eukaryota; kingdom Metazoa; phylum Arthropoda; class Insecta; order Diptera; family Drosophilidae; genus Phortica; species Phortica okadai. Next base: position 18,487,887 of record CM067852.1, read on the forward strand.
TTTCAGATGGCATTAACATATTTTACGAAAAGTCGTAAGAAATAAAATTTTTTTGATCAAAACTAAAATATCCTCGAAATCATTGAAGAAGAAGTAACTTATCAGACGAAAATATGCGTTATCTAATAAGAGACATTTAAATTTTTTTAATTGCATAAATGGGCGGCATTTTATTCAGAATTAATAGTTTTTTACATGGACAAAAAATTCGTTTAATTTTTTCCCATTAAATACTAGAATTATTCAAAAGTACTTTGCGAAAAGAATCGGCAGTAGGACGGAATCGTGTTGACCACCGATTAGTTTTTTCCTAATAACTCTTGCATACTTCGACCAACTTCTTCGACTATGAGCTCGATGGAAAGCTTATCTATTCCTCTTTCAGGTGGCACTAACATATTTTACGAAAAGTCGTAAGCAAAAAAATTTTTTTGATCAAAGCTAAAATATATTCGAAATCATTGAAGAAGAAGTACCTTATCAGACGAAAATATGCCTTATCTAATAAGAGACATTTAAATGTTCTTAATTAAATAAATGAGCGGCATTTTATTCAGAATTAATAGTTTTTTACATTACAAAAAATTCGTTTAATTTTTTCCCATTAAATACTAGAATTATTCAAAAGTACTTTGCGAAAAGAATCGGCAGTAGGACGGAATCGTGTTGACCATCGATTTGTTTTTTGCTTATAACTCTTGCATACTTCGACCGACTTCTTCGACTAAGAGCTCGATGGAAACCTTATCTGTTCCTCTTTCAGATGGCATTAACATATTTTACGAAAAGTCGTAAGAAATAAAATTTTTTTGATCAAAACTAAAATATCCTCGAAATCATTGAAGAAGAAGTACCTTATCAGACGAAAATATGCGTTATCTAATAAGAGACATTTAAATTTTTTTAATTGCATAAATGGGAGGCATTTTATTCAGAATTAATAGTTTTTTACATGGACAAAAAATTCGTTTAATTTTTTCCCATTAAATACTAGAATTATTCAAAAGTACTTTGCGAAAAGAATCGGCAGTAGGACGGAATCGTGTTGACCACCGATTAGTTTTTTGCTTATAACTCTTGCATCCCTCGACCGACTTCTTCGACTAAGAGCTCGATGGAAAACTTATCTGTTCCTCTTTCAGCTCGATGGAAAGCTTATCTGTTCCTCTTTCACATGGCATTAACATACCAAAACTAAAATATCCTCGAAATCATTGAAGAAGAAGTACCTTATCAGACGAAAATATGCGTTATCTAATAAGAGACATTGAAATTTTTTTAATTGCATAAATGGGCGGCATTTTATTCATAATTAATTTTTTTTTTGCATGGACAAAAAATTCGTTTAATTTTTTCCCATTAAATACTAGAATTATTCAAAAGTACTTTGCGAAAAGAATCGGCAGTAGGACGGAATCGTGTTGACCACCGATTAGTTTTTTGCTTATAACTCTTGCATATTTCGACCGACTTCTTCGACTAAGAGTTCAATGGAAAGCTTATCTGTTCCTCTTTCAGATGGCATTAACATATTTTACGAAAAGTCGTAAGAAAAAAAATTTTTTTTATCAAAGCTAAAATATATTCGAAATCATTGAAGAAGAAGTACCTTATCAGACGAAAATATGCCTTATCTAATAAGAGACATTTAAATTTTCTTAATTGCATGAATGTGCGGCATTTTATTCAGAATTAATAGTTTTTTACATGGACAAAAAATTCGTTTAATTTTTTCCCATTAAATACTAGAATTATTCAAAAGTACTTTGCGAAAAGAATCGGCAGTAGGACGGAATCGTGTTGACCACCGATTTGTTTTTTGCTTATAACTCTTGCATACTTCGACCGACTTCTTCGACTAAGAGCTCGATGGAAAGCTTATCTGTTCCTCTTTCAGATGGCATTAACATATTTTACGAAAAGTCGTAAGAAATAAAATTTTTTTGATCCAAACTAAAATATTCTCGAAATCATTGAAGAAGATGTAACTTATCAGACGAAAATATGCGTTATCTAATAAGAGACATTTAAATTTTTTTAATTGCATAAATGGGCGGCATTTTATTCAGAATTAATAGTTTTTTACATGGACAAAAAATTCGTTTAATTTTTTCCCATTAAATACTAGAATTATAGAAAAGTACTTTGCGAAAAGAATCGGCAGTAGGACGGAATCGTGTTGACCACCGATTAGTTTTTTCCTAATAACTCTTGCATACTTCGACCGACTTCTTCGACTAAGAGCTCGATGGAAAGCTTATCTATTCCTCTTTCAGGTGGCACTCACATATTTTACGAAAAGTCGTAAGAAAAAAAAATTTTTTTGATCAAAGCTAAAATATATTCTAAATCATTGAAGAAGAAGTACCTTATCAGACGAAAATATGCCTTATCTAATAAGAGACATTTAAATTTTCTTAATTGCATAAATGGGCGGCATTTTATTCAGAATTAATAGTTTTTTACATGGACAAAAAATTCGTTTAATTTTTTCCCATTAAATACTAGAATTATTCAAAAGTACTTTGCGAAAAGAATCGGCAGTAGGACGGAATCGTGTTGACCATCGATTTGTTTTTTGCTTATAACTCTTGCATCCCTCGACCGACTTCTTCGACTAAGAGCTCGATGGAAAACTTATCTGTTCCTCTTTCAGATGGCATTAACATATTTTACGAAAAGTCGTAAGAAAAAAAAATTTTTTGATCAAAGCTAAAATATATTCGAAATCATTGAAGAAGAAGTACCTTATCAGACGAAAATATGCCTTATCTAATAAGAGACATTAAAATTTTCTTAATTGCATGAATGGGCGGCATTTTATTCAGAATTAATAGTTTTTTACATGGACAAAAAATTCGTTTAATTTTTTCCCATTAAATACTAGAATTATTCAAAAGTACTTTGCGAAAAGAATCGGCAGTAGGACGGAATCGTGTTGACCACCGATTTGTTTTTTGCTTATTACTCTTGCATACTTCGACCGACTTCTTCGACTAAGAGCTCGATGGAAAGCTTATCTGTTCCTCTTTCAGATGGCATTAACATATTTTACGAAAAGTCGTAAGAAATAAAATTTTTTTGATCAAAACTAAAATATACTCGAAATCATTGAAGAAGAAGTACCTTATCAGACGAAAATATGCGTTATCTAATTAGAGACATTTAAATTTTTTTAATTGCATAAATGGGCGGCATTTTATTCAGAATGAATAGTTTTTTACATGGACAAAAAATTCGTTTAATTTTTTCCCATTAAATACTAGAATTATTCAAAAGTACTTTGCGAAAAGAATCGGCAGTAGGACGGAATCGTGTTGACCACCGATTAGTTTTTTGCTTATAACTCTTGCATACTTCGACCGACTTCTTCGACTAAGAGCTCGATGGAAAGCTTTTCTGTTCCTCTTTCAGATGGCATTAACATATTTTACGAAAAGTCGTAAGAAATAAAATTTTTTTGATCAAACTAAAATATCCTCGAAATCATTGAAGAAGAAGTACCTTATCAGACGAAAATATGCGTTATCTAATAAGAGACATTTAAATTTTTTTAATTGCATAAATGGGCAACATTTAATTCAGAATTAATAGTTTTTTACATGGACAAAAAATTCGTTTAATTTTTTCCCATTAAATACTAGAATTATACAAAAGTACTTTGCGAAAAGAATCGGCAGTAGGACGGAATCGTGTTGACCACCGATTAGTTTTTTGCCTATAACTCTTGCATACTTCGACCGACTTCTTCGACTAAGAGCTCGATGGAAAGCTTTTCTGTTCCTCTGTCAGATGGCATTAACATATTTTACGAAAAGTCGTAAGAAATAAAATTTTTTTGATCAAAACTAAAATATCCTCGAAATCATTGAAGAAGAAGTACCTTATCAGACGAAAATATGCGTTATCTAATAAGAGACATTTAAATTTTTTTAATTGCATAAATGGGCGGCATTTTATTCAGAATTAATAGTTTTTTACATGGACAAAAAATTCGTTTAATTTTTTCCCATTAAATACTAGAATTATAGAAAAGTACTCTGCGAAAAGAATCGGCAGTAGGACGGAATCGTGTTGACCACCGATTAGGTTTTTGCCTATAACTCTTGCATACTTCGACCGACTTCTTCGACTAAGAGCTCGATGGAAAGCTTTTCTGTTCCTCTGTCAGATGGCATTAACATATTTTACGAAAAGTCGTAAGAAATAAAATTTTTTTGATCAAAACTAAAATATCCTCGAAATCATTAAAGAAGAAGTACCTTATCAGACGAAAATGTGCCTTATCTAATAAAAGACATATAAATTTTTTTAATTGCATAAATGGGCGGCATTTTATTCAGAATTAATAGTTTTTTACATGGACAAAAAATTTGTTTAATTTTTTCCCATTAAATACTAGAATTACACAAAAGTACTTTGCGAAAAGAATCGGCAGTGGGACGGAAACGTGTTGACCACCGATAAGTTTTTTGCTAATAACTCTTGCATACTTCGACCGACTTCTTCGACTAAGAGCTCGATGGAAAGCTTATCTGTTCCTCTTTCACATGGCATTAACATACCAAAACTAAAATATCCTCGAAATCATTGAAGAAGAAGTACCTTATCAGACGAAAATATGCGTTATCTAATAAGAGACATTTAAATTTTTTTAATTGCATAAATGGGCGGCATTTTATTCATAATTAATAGTTTTTTACATGGACAAAAAATTCGTTTAATTTTTTCCCATTAAATACTAGAATTATTCAAAAGTACTTTGCGAAAAGAATCGGCAGTAGGACGGAATCGTGTTGACCACCGATTAGTTTTTTGCTAATAACTCTTGCATCCCTCGACCGACTTCTTCGACTAAGAGCTCGATGGAAAACTTATCTCTTCCTCTTTCAGATGGCATTAACATATTTTACGAAAAGTCGTAAGAAATAAAATTTTTTTGATCAAAACTAAAATATCCTCGAAATCATTGAAGAAGAAGTACCTTATCAGACGAAAATATGCGTTATCTAATAAGAGACATTTAAATTTTTTTAATTGCATAAATGGGCAACATTTAATTCAGAATTAATAGTTTTTTACATGGACAAAAAATTCGTTTAATTTTTTCCCATTAAATACTAGAATTATACAAAAGTACTTTGCGAAAAGAATCGGCAGTAGGACGGAATCGTGTTGACCACCGATTAGTTTTTTGCCTATAACTCTTGCATACTTCGACCGACTTCTTCGACTAAGAGCTCGATGGAAAGCTTTTCTGTTCCTCTGTCAGATGGCATTAACATATTTTACGAAAAGTCGTAAGAAATAAAATTTTTTTGATCAAAACTAAAATATCCTCGAAATCATTAAAGAAGAAGTACCTTATCAGACGAAAATGTGCCTTATCTAATAAAAGACATATAAATTTTTTTAATTGCATAAATGGGCGGCATTTTATTCAGAATTAATAGTTTTTTACATGGACAAAAAATTCGTTTAATTTTTTCCCATTAAATACTAGAATTATTCAAAAGTACTTTGCGAAAAGAATCGGCAGAAGGACGGAATCGTGTTGACCACCGATTAGTTTTTTGCTAATAACTCTTGCATCCCTCGACCGACTTCTTCGACTAAGAGCTCGATGGAAAGCTTATCTGTTCCTCTTTCACATGGCATTAACATACCAAAACTAAAATATCCTCGAAATCATTGAAGAAGAAGTACCTTATCAGACGAAAATATGCGTTATCTAATAAGAGACATTTAAATTTTTTTAATTGCATAAATGGGCGGCATTTTATTCATAATTAATAGTTTTTTACATGGACAAAAAATTCGTTTAATTTTTTCCCATTAAATACTAGAATTATTCAAAAGTACTTTGCGAAAAGAATCGGCAGAAGGACGGAATCGTGTTGACCACCGATTAGTTTTTTGCTAATAACTCTTGCATCCCTCGACCGACTTCTTCGACTAAGAGCTCGATGGAAAACTTATCTGTTCCTCTTTCAGATGGCATTAACATATTTTACGAAAATCGTTGAAAAAGAAGTACCTTATCAGACGAAAATATGCGTTATCTAATAAGAGACATTTAAATTTTTTTAATTGCATAAATGGGCGGAATTTTATTCAGAATTAATAGTTTTTTACATGGACAAAAAATTCGTTTAATTTATTCCCATTAAATACTAGAATTATACAAAAGTACTTTGCCAAAAGAATCGGCAATTTTTTTTCTAATAACTCTTGCATACTTCGACCGACTTCTTCAACTAAGAGCTCGATGGAAAGCTTATCTATTCCTCTTTCAGATGGCATTAACATATTTTACGAAAAGTCGTAAGAAATAAAATTTTTTTGATCAAAACTAAAATATCCTCGAAATCATTGAAGAAGAAGTAACTTATCAGACGAAAATATGCGTTATCTAATAAGAGACATTTAAATTTTTTTAATTGCATAAATGGGCGGCATTTTATTCAGAATTAATAGTTTTTTACATGGACAAAAAATTCGTTTAATTTTTTCCCATTAAATACTAGAATTATAGAAAAGTACTTTGCGAAAAGAATCGGCAGTAGGACGGAATCGTGTTGACCACCGATTAGTTTTTTCCTAATAACTCTTGCATACTTCGACCGACTTCTTCGACTAAGAGCTCGATGGAAAGCTTATCTATTCCTCTTTCAGGTGGCACTAACATATTTTACGAAAAGTCGTAAGAAATAAAATTTTTTTGATCAAAACTAAAATATCCTCGAAATCATTGAAGAAGAAGTACCTTATCTGACGAAAATATGCGTTATCTAATAAGAGACATTAAAATTTTTTTAATTGCATAAATGGGCGGCATTTTATTCAGAATTAATAGTTTTTTACATGGACAAAAAATTCGTTTAATTTTTTCCCATTAAATACTAGAATTATAGAAAAGTACTTTGCGAAAAGAATCGGCAGTAGGACGGAATCGTGTTGACCATCGATTTGTTTTTTGCTTATAACTCTTGCATCCCTCGACATACTTCTTCGACTCAGAGCTCGATGGAAAGCTTATCTGTTCCTCTTTCAGATGGCATTAACATATTTTACGAAAAGTCGTAAGAAATAAAATTTTTTTGATCAAAACTAAAATATCCTCGAAATCATTGAAGAAGAAGTACCTTATCAGACGAAAATATGCGTTATCTAATAAGAGACATTTAAATATTTTTAATTGCATAAATGGGCAACATTTAATTCAGAATTAATAGTTTTTTACATGGACAAAAAATTCGTTTAATTTTTTCCCATTAAATACTAGAATTATTCAAAAGTACTTTGCGAAAAGAATCGGCAGTAGGACGGAATAGTGTTGACCACCGATTAGTTTTTTGCTTATAACTCTTGCATACTTCGACCGACTTCTTCGACTAAGAGCTCGATGGAAAGCTTTTCTGTTCCTCTTTCAGATGGCATTAACATATTTTTCGAAAAGTCGTAAGAAATAAAATTTTTTTGATCAAAACTAAAATATCCTCGAAATCATTGAAGAAGACGTACCTTATCAGACGAAAATGTGCCTTATCTAATAAAAGACATTTAAATTTTTTTAATTGCATAAATGGGCGGCATTTTATTCAGAATTAATAGTTTTTGCATGGACAAAAAATTCGTTTAATTTTTTCCCATTAAATACTAGAATTACACAAGAGTACTTTGCGAAAAGAATCGGCAGTAGGACGGAAACGTGTTGACCACCGATAAGTTTTTTGCTAATAACTCTTGCATACTTCGACCGACTTCTTCGAATAAGAGCTCGATGGAAAGCTTATCTGTTCCTCTTTCACATGGCATTAACATACCAAAACTAAAATATCCTCGAAATCATTGAAGAAGAAGTACCTTATCAGACGAAAATATGCGTTATCTAATAAGAGACATTTAAATTTTTTTAATTGCATAAATGGGCGGCATTTTATTCATAATTAATAGTTTTTTACATGGACAAAAAATTCGTTTAATTTTTTCCCATTAAATACTAGAATTATTCAAAAGTACTTTGCGAAAAGAATCGGCAGAAGGACGGAATCGTGTTGACCACCGATTAGTTTTTTGCTAATAACTCTTGCATCCCTCGACCAACTTCTTCGACTAAGAGCTCGATGGAAAACTTATCTGTTCCTCTTTCAGATGGCATTAACATATTTTACGAAAATCGTTGAAAAAGAAGTACCTTATCAGACGAAAATATGCGTTATCTAATAAGAGACATTTAAATTTTTTTAATTGCATAAATGGGCGGAATTTTATTCAGAATTAATAGTTTTTTACATGGACAAAAAATTCGTTTAATTTATTCCCATTAAATACTAGAATTATACAAAAGTACTTTGCCAAAAGAATCGGCAATTTTTTTTCTAATAACTCTTGCATACTTCGACCGACTTCTTCAACTAAGAGCTCGATGGAAAGCTTATCTATTCCTCTTTCAGATGGCATTAACATATTTTACGAAAAGTCGTAAGAAATAAAATTTTTTTGATCAAAACTAAAATATCCTCGAAATCATTGAAGAAGAAGTAACTTATCAGACGAAAATATGCGTTATCTAATAAGAGACATTTAAATTTTTTTAATTGCATAAATGGGCGGCATTTTATTCAGAATTAATAGTTTTTTACATGGACAAAAAATTCGTTTAATTTTTTCCCATTAAATACTAGAATTATTCAAAAGTACTTTGCGAAAAGAATCGGCAGTAGGACGGAATCGTGTTGACCACCGATTAGTTTTTTCCTAATAACTCTTGCATACTTCGACCAACTTCTTCGACTATGAGCTCGATGGAAAGCTTATCTATTCCTCTTTCAGGTGGCACTAACATATTTTACGAAAAGTCGTAAGAAAAAAAATTTTTTTGATCAAAGCTAAAATATATTCGAAATCATTGAAGAAGAAGTACCTTATCAGACGAAAATATGCCTTATCTAATAAGAGACATTTAAATGTTCTTAATTAAATAAATGAGCGGCATTTTATTCAGAATTAATAGTTTTTTACATTACAAAAAATTCGTTTAATTTTTTCCCATTAAATACTAGAATTATTCAAAAGTACTTTGCGAAAAGAATCGGCAGTAGGACGGAATCGTGTTGACCATCGATTTGTTTTTTGCTTATAACTCTTGCATACTTCGACCGACTTCTTCGACTAAGAGCTCGATGGAAACCTTATCTGTTCCTCTTTCAGATGGCATTAACATATTTTACGAAAAGTCGTAAGAAATAAAATTTTTTTGATCAAAACTAAAATATCCTCGAAATCATTGAAGAAGAAGTACCTTATCAGACGAAAATATGCGTTATCTAATAAGAGACATTTAAATTTTTTTAATTGCATAAATGGGAGGCATTTTATTCAGAATTAATAGTTTTTTACATGGACAAAAAATTCGTTTAATTTTTTCCCATTAAATACTAGAATTATTCAAAAGTACTTTGCGAAAAGAATCGGCAGTAGGACGGAATCGTGTTGACCACCGATTAGTTTTTTGCTTATAACTCTTGCATCCCTCGACCGACTTCTTCGACTAAGAGCTCGATGGAAAACTTATCTGTTCCTCTTTCAGCTCGATGGAAAGCTTATCTGTTCCTCTTTCACATGGCATTAACATACCAAAACTAAAATATCCTCGAAATCATTGAAGAAGAAGTACCTTATCAGACGAAAATATGCGTTATCTAATAAGAGACATTGAAATTTTTTTAATTGCATAAATGGGCGGCATTTTATTCATAATTAATTTTTTTTTTGCATGGACAAAAAATTCGTTTAATTTTTTCCCATTAAATACTAGAATTATTCAAAAGTACTTTGCGAAAAGAATCGGCAGTAGGACGGAATCGTGTTGACCACCGATTAGTTTTTTGCTTATAACTCTTGCATATTTCGACCGACTTCTTCGACTAAGAGTTCAATGGAAAGCTTATCTGTTCCTCTTTCAGATGGCATTAACATATTTTACGAAAAGTCGTAAGAAAAAAAATTTTTTTTATCAAAGCTAAAATATATTCGAAATCATTGAAGAAGAAGTACCTTATCAGACGAAAATATGCCTTATCTAATAAGAGACATTTAAATTTTCTTAATTGCATGAATGGGCGGCATTTTATTCAGAATTAATAGTTTTTTACATGGACAAAAAATTCGTTTAATTTTTTCCCATTAAATACTAGAATTATTCAAAAGTACTTTGCGAAAAGAATCGGCAGTAGGACGGAATCGTGTTGACCACCGATTTGTTTTTTGCTTATAACTCTTGCATACTTCGACCGACTTCTTCGACTAAGAGCTCGATGGAAAGCTTATCTGTTCCTCTTTCAGATGGCATTAACATATTTTACGAAAAGTCGTAAGAAATAAAATTTTTTTGATCCAAACTAAAATATTCTCGAAATCATTGAAGAAGATGTAACTTATCAGACGAAAATATGCGTTATCTAATAAGAGACATTTAAATTTTTTTAATTGCATAAATGGGCGGCATTTTATTCAGAATTAATAGTTTTTTACATGGACAAAAAATTCGTTTAATTTTTTCCCATTAAATACTAGAATTATAGAAAAGTACTTTGCGAAAAGAATCGGCAGTAGGACGGAATCGTGTTGACCACCGATTAGTTTTTTCCTAATAACTCTTGCATACTTCGACCGACTTCTTCGACTAAGAGCTCGATGGAAAGCTTATCTATTCCTCTTTCAGGTGGCACTCACATATTTTACGAAAAGTCGTAAGAAAAAAAAATTTTTTTGATCAAAGCTAAAATATATTCTAAATCATTGAAGAAGAAGTACCTTATCAGACGAAAATATGCCTTATCTAATAAGAGACATTAAAATTTTCTTAATTGCATGAATGGGCGGCATTTTATTCAGAATTAATAGTTTTTTACATGGACAAAAAATTCGTTTAATTTTTTCCCATTAAATACTAGAATTATTCAAAAGTACTTTGCGAAAAGAATCGGCAGTAGGACGGAATCGTGTTGACCACCGATTTGTTTTTTGCTTATTACTCTTGCATACTTCGACCGACTTCTTCGACTAAGAGCTCGATGGAAAGCTTATCTGTTCCTCTTTCAGATGGCATTAACATATTTTACGAAAAGTCGTAAGAAATAAAATTTTTTTGATCAAAACTAAAATATACTCGAAATCATTGAAGAAGAAGTACCTTATCAGACGAAAATATGCGTTATCTAATTAGAGACATTTAAATTTTTTTAATTGCATAAATGGGCGGCATTTTATTCAGAATGAATAGTTTTTTACATGGACAAAAAATTCGTTTAATTTTTTCCCATTAAATACTAGAATTATTCAAAAGTACTTTGCGAAAAGAATCGGCAGTAGGACGGAATCGTGTTGACCACCGATTAGTTTTTTGCTTATAACTCTTGCATACTTCGACCGACTTCTTCGACTAAGAGCTCGATGGAAAGCTTTTCTGTTCCTCTTTCAGATGGCATTAACATATTTTACGAAAAGTCGTAAGAAATAAAATTTTTTTGATCAAACTAAAATATCCTCGAAATCATTGAAGAAGAAGTACCTTATCAGACGAAAATATGCGTTATCTAATAAGAGACATTTAAATTTTTTTAATTGCATAAATGGGCAACATTTAATTCAGAATTAATAGTTTTTTACATGGACAAAAAATTCGTTTAATTTTTTCCCATTCAATACTAGAATTATACAAAAGTACTTTGCGAAAAGAATCGGCAGTAGGACGGAATCGTGTTGACCACCGATTAGTTTTTTGCCTATAACTCTTGCATACTTCGACCGACTTCTTCGACTAAGAGCTCGATGGAAAGCTTTTCTGTTCCTCTGTCAGATGGCATTAACATATTTTACGAAAAGTCGTAAGAAATAAAATTTTTTTGATCAAAACTAAAATATCCTCGAAATCATTGAAGAAGAAGTACCTTATCAGACGAAAATATGCGTTATCTAATAAGAGACATTTAAATTTTTTTAATTGCATAAATGGGCGGCATTTTATTCAGAATTAATAGTTTTTTACATGGACAAAAAATTCGTTTAATTTTTTCCCATTAAATACTAGAATTATAGAAAAGTACTCTGCGAAAAGAATCGGCAGTAGGACGGAATCGTGTTGACCACCGATTAGGTTTTTGCCTATAACTCTTGCATACTTCGACCGACTTCTTCGACTAAGAGCTCGATGGAAAGCTTTTCTGTTCCTCTGTCAGATGGCATTAACATATTTTACGAAAAGTCGTAAGAAATAAAATTTTTTTGATCAAAACTAAAATATCCTCGAAATCATTAAAGAAGAAGTACCTTATCAGACGAAAATGTGCCTTATCTAATAAAAGACATATAAATTTTTTTAATTGCATAAATGGGCGGCATTTTATTCAGAATTAATAGTTTTTTACATGGACAAAAAATTTGTTTAATTTTTTCCCATTAAATACTAGAATTACACAAAAGTACTTTGCGAAAAGAATCGGCAGTGGGACGGAAACGTGTTGACCACCGATAAGTTTTTTGCTAATAACTCTTGCATACTTCGACCGACTTCTTCGACTAAGAGCTCGATGGAAAGCTTATCTGTTCCTCTTTCACATGGCATTAACATACCAAAACTAAAATATCCTCGAAATCATTGAAGAAGAAGTACCTTATCAGACGAAAATATGCGTTATCTAATAAGAGACATTTAAATTTTTTTAATTGCATAAATGGGCGGCATTTTATTCATAATTAATAGTTTTTTACATGGACAAAAAATTCGTTTAATTTTTTCCCATTAAATACTAGAATTATTCAAAAGTACTTTGCGAAAAGAATCGGCAGTAGGACGGAATCGTGTTGACCACCGATTAGTTTTTTGCTAATAACTCTTGCATCCCTCGACCGACTTCTTCGACTAAGAGCTCGATGGAAAACTTATCTGTTCCTCTTTCAGATGGCATTAACATATTTTACGAAAAGTCGTAAGAAATAAAATTTTTTTGATCAAAACTAAAATATCCTCGAAATCATTGAAGAAGAAGTACCTTATCAGACGAAAATATGCGTTATCTAATAAGAGACATTTAAATTTTTTAATGGCATAAATGGGCGGCATTTTATTCAGAATTAATAGTTTTTTACATGGACAAAAAATTTGTTTAATTTTTTCCCATTAAATACTAGAATTATACAAAAGTACTTTGCGAAAAGAATCGGCAGTAGGACGGAATCGTGTTGACCACCGATTAGTTTTTTGCTTATAACTCTTGCATCACTCGACCGACTTCTTCGACTAAGAGCTCGATGAAAAGCTTATCTGTTCCTCTTTCAGATGGCATTAACATATTTTACGAAAAGTCGTAAGAAATAAAATTTTTTTGATCAAAACTAAAATATCCTCGAAATCATTGAAGAAGAAGTACCTTATCAGACGAAAATATGCGTTATCTAATAAGAGACATTTAAATTTTTTTAATTGCATAAATGGGCAACATTTAATTCAGAATTAATAGTTTTTTACATGGACAAAAAATTCGTTTAATTTTTTCCCATTAAATACTAGAATTATACAAAAGTACTTTGCGAAAAGAATCGGCAGTAGGACGGAATCGTGTTGACCACCGATTAGTTTTTTGCCTATAACTCTTGCATACTTCGACCGACTTCTTCGACTAAGAGCTCGATGGAAAGCTTTTCTGGTCCTCTGTCAGATGGCATTAACATATTTTAAGAAAAGTCGTAAGAAATAAAATTTTTTTGATCAAAACTAAAATATCCTCGAAATCATTAAAGAAGAAGTACCTTATCAGACGAAAATGTGCCTTATCTAATAAAAGACTTATAAATTTTTTTAATTGCATAAATGGGCGGCATTTTATTCAGAATTAATAGTTTTTTACATGGACAAAAAATTTGTTTAATTTTTTCCCATTAAATACTAGAATTACACAAAAGTACTTTGCGAAAAGAATCGGCAGTAGGACGGGAACGTGTTGACCACCGATAAGTTTTTTGCTAATAACTCTTGCATACTTCGACCGACTTCTTCGACTAAGAGCTCGATGGAAAGCTTATCTGTTCCTCTTTCAGATGGCATTAACATATTTTACGAAAACACGTAAGAAATAACATTTTTTTGATCAAAACTAAAATATCCTCGAAATCATTGAAGAAGAAGTACCTTATCAGACGAAAATATGCGTTATCTAATAAGAGACATTTAAATTTTTTTAATTGCATAAATGGGCGGCATTTTATTCAGAATTAATAGTTTTTTACATGGACAAAAAATTCGTTTAATTTTTTCCCATTAAATACTAGAATTATAGAAAAGTACTTTGCGAAATGAATCGGCAGTAGGACGGAATCGTGTTGACCACCGATTAGTTTTTTGCCTATAACTCTTGCATACTTCGACCGACTTCTTCGACTAAGAGCTCGATGGAAAGCTTTTCTGTTCCTCTGTCAGATGGCATTAACATATTTTACGAAAAGTCGTAAGAAATAAAATTTTTTTTGATCAAAACTAAAATATCCTCGAAATCATTAAAGAAGAAGTACCTTATCAGACGAAAATGTGCCTTTTCTAATAAAAGACATTTAAATTTTTTTAATTGCATAAATGGGCGGCATTTTATTCAGAATTAATAGTTTTTTACATGGACAAAAAATTTGTTTAATTTTTTCCCATTAAATACTAGAATTACACAAAAGTACTTTGCGAAAAGAATCGGCAGTAGGACGGAAACGTGTTGACCACCGATAAGTTTTTTGCTAATAACTCTTGCATACTTCGACCGACTTCTTCGACTAAGAGCTCGATGGAAAGCTTATCTGTTCCTCTTTCAGATGGCATTAACATATTTTACGAAAAGTCGTAAGAAATAAAATTTTTTTGATCAAAACTAAAATATCCTCGAAATCATTAAAGAAGAAGTACCTTATCAGACGAAAATGTGCCTTATCTAATAAAAGACATATAGATTTTTTTAATTGCATAAATGGGCGGCATTTTATTCAGAATTAATAGTTTTTTACATGGACAAAAAATTTGTTTAATTTTTTCCCATTAAATACTAGAATTACACAAAAGTACTTTGCGAAAAGAATCGGCAGTAGGACGGAAACGTGTTGACCACCGATTAGTTTTTTGCTAATAACTCTTGCATACTTCGACCGACTTCTTCGACTAAGAACTCGATGGAAAGCTTTTCTGTTCCTCTTTCAGATGGCATTAACATATTTTACGAAAAGTCGTAAGAAATAAAATTGTTTTGATCAAAACTAAAATATCCTCGAAATCATTAAAGAAGAAGTACCTTATCAGACGAAAATGTGCCTCATCTAATAAAAGACATATAAATTTTTTTAATTGCATAAATGGGCGGCATTTTATTCAGAATTAATAGTTTTTTACATGGACAAAAAATTTGTTTAATTTTTTCCCATTAAATACTAGAATTACACAAAAGTACTTTGCGAAAAGAATCGGCAGTAGGACGGAAACGTGTTAACCACCGATAAGTTTTTTGCTAATAACTCTTGCATACTTCGACCGACTTCTTCGACTAAGAGCTCGATGGAAAGCTTATCTGTTCCTCTTTCACATGGCATTAACATACCAAAACTAAAATATCCTCGAAATCATTGAAGAAGAAGTACCTTATCAGACGAAAATATGCGTTATCTAATAAGAGACATTTAAATTTTTTTAATTGCATAAATGGGCGGCATTTTATTCATAATTAATAGCTTTTTACATGGACAAAAAATTCGTTTAATTTTTTCCCATTAAATACTAGAATTATACAAAAGTATTTTGCGAAAAGAATCGGCAGTAGGACGGAAACGTTTTGACCACTGATAAGTTTTTTCCTAATAACTCTTGCATCCCTCGACCGACTTCTTCGACTAAGAGCTCGATGGAAAGCTTATCTGTTCCTCTTTCAGATGGCATTAACATATTTTACAAAAAGTCGTAAGAAATAAAATTTTTTTGATCAAAACTAAAATATCGTCGAAATCATTGAAGAAGAAGTACCTTATCAGACGAAAATATGCGTTATCTAATAAGAGACATTTAAATTTTTTTAATTGCATAAATGGGCGGCATTTTATTCATAATTAATAGCTTTTTACATGGACAAAAAATTCGTTTAATTTTTTCCCATTAAATACTAGAATTATTCAAAAGTACTTTGCGAAAAGAATCGGCAGTAGGACGGAATCGTGTTGACCACCGATTAGTTTTTTGCTAATAACTCTTGCATCCCTCGACCGACTTCTTCGACTAAGAGCTCGATGGAAAACTTATCTGTTCCTCTTTCAGATGGCATTAACATATTTTACGAAAAGTCGTAAGAAATAAAATTTTTTTGATCAAAACTAAAATATCCTCGAAATCATTGAAGAAGAAGTACCTTATCAGACGAAAATATGCGTTATCTAATAAGAGACATTTAAATTTTTTAATTGCATAAATGGGCGGCATTTTATTCAGAATTAATAGTTTTTTACATGGACAAAAAATTCGTTTAATTTTTTCCCATTAAATACTAGAATTATTCAAAAGTACTTTGCGAAAAGAATCGGCAGTAGGACGGAATCGTGTTGACCACCGATTAGTTTTTTGCTTATAACTCTTGCATAATTCGACCGACTTCTTCGACTAAGAGTTCAATGGAAAGCTTATCTGTTCCTCTTTCAGATGGCATTAACATATTTTACGAAAATCGTTGAAAAAGAAATACCTTATCAGACGAAAATATGCGTTATCTAATAAGAGACATTTAAATTTTTTTAATTGCATAAATGGGCGGCATTTTATTCAGAATTAATAGTTTTTTACATGGACAAAAAATTTGTTTGATTTTTTCCCATTAAATACTAGAATTATACAAAAGTACTTTGCCAAAAGAATCGGCAATTTTTTTTTTAATAACTCTTGCATACTTCGACCGACTTCTTCAAATAAGAGCTCGATGGAAAAATTATCTGTTCCTCTTTCAGGTGGCACTAACATATTTTACGAAAAGTCGTAAGAAAAAAAATTTTTTTGATCAAAGCTAAAATATATTCGAAATCATTGAAGAAGAAGTACCTTATCAGACGAAAATACGCCTTATCTAATAAGAGACATTTAAATTTTCTTAATTGCATAAATGGGCGGCATTTTATTCAGAATTAATAGTTTTTTACATGGACCAAAAATTCGTTTAATTTTTTCCCATTAAATACTAGAATTATTCAAGAGTACTTTGCGAAAAGAATCGGCAGTAGGACGGAATCGTGTTGACCATCGATTTGTTTTTTGCTTATAACTCTTGCATACTTCGACCGACTTCTTCGACTAAGAGCTCGATGGAAAGCTTATCTGTTCCTCTTTCAGATGGCATTAACATATTTTACGAAAAGTCGTAAGAAATAAAATTTTTTTGATCAAAACTAAAATATCCTCGAAATCATTGAAGAAGAAGTACCTTATCAGACGAAAATATGCGTTATCTAATAAGAGACATTTAAATTTTTTTAATATCATAAATGGGCGGCATTTTATTCAGAATTAATAGTTTTTTACATGGACAAAAAATTCGTTTAATTTTTTCCCATTAAATACTAGAATTATTCAAAAGTACTTTGCGAAAAGAATCGGCAGTAGGACGGAATCGTGTTGACCACCGATTAGTTTTTTGCTAATAACTCTTGCATCCCTCGACCGACTTCTTCGACTAAGAGCTCGATGGAAAACTTATCTGTTCCTCTTTCAGATGGCATTAACATATTTTACGAAAAGTCGTAAGAAATAAAATTTTTTTGATCAAAACTAAAATATCCTCGAAATCATTGAAGAAGAAGTACCTTATCAGACGAAAATATGCGTTATCTAATAAGAGACATTTAAATTTTTTGAATTGCATAAATGGGTGGCATTTTATTCAGAATTAATAGTTTTTTACATGGACATAAAATTCGTTTAATTTTTTCCCATTAAATACTAGAATTATAGAAAAGTACTTTGCGAAAAGAATCGGCAGTAGGACGGAATCGTGTTGACCACCGATTTGTTTTTTGCTAATAACTCTTGCATCCTTCGACCGACTTCTTCGACTAAGAGCTCGATGGAAAGCTTATCTGTTCCTCTTTCAGACGGCATTAGCATATTTTACGAAAAGTCGTAAGAAATAAAATTTTTTTGATCAAAACTAAAATATCCTCGAAATCATTGAAGAAGAAGTACCTTATCAGACGAAAATATGGGTTATCTAATAAGAGACATTTAAATTTTTTTAATTGCATAAATGGGCGGCATTTTATTCAGAATTAATAGTTTTTTACATGGACAAAAAATTCGTTTAATTTTTTCCCATGAAATACTAGAATTATTCAAAAGTACTTTGCGAAAAGAATCGGCAGTAGGACGGAATCGTGTTGACCACCGATTAGTTTTTTGCTTATTACTCTTGCATATTTCGACCGACTTCTTCGACTAAGAGCTCGATGGAAAGCTTATCTGTTCCTCTTTCAGATGGCATTAACATATTTTACGAAAATCGTTGAAAAAGAAGTACCTTATCAGACGAAAATATGCGTTATCTAATAAGAGACATTTAAATTTTTTTAATTACATAAATGGGCGGCATTTTATTCAGAATTAATAGTTTTTTAAATCGACAAAAATTCGTTTAATTTTTTCCCATTAAATACTAGAATTATTCAAAAGTACTTTGCGAAAAGAATCGGCAGTAGGACGGAATCGTGTTGACCACCGATTAGTTTTTTGCTTATAACTGTTGCATACTTCGAACGACTTCTTCGATTAAGAGCTCGATGGAAAGCTTATCTGTTCCTCTTTCAGATGGCATTAACATATTTTACGAAAAGTCGTAAGAAATAAAATTTTTTTGATCAAAACTAAAATATCCTCGAAATCATTGAAGAAGAAGTACCTTCTCAGACGAAAATATGCGTCATCTAATAAGAGAGACTTAAATTTTTTTAATTGCATAAATGGGCGGCATTTTATTCAGAATTAATAGTTTTTTACATGGACAAAAAATTCATTTAATTTTTTCCCATTAAATACTAGAATTATTCAAAAGTACTTTGCGAAAAGAATCGGCAGTAGGACGGAATCGTGTTGACCACCGATTAGTTTTTTGATAATTACTCTTGCATCCCTCGACCGACTTCTTCGACTAAGAGCTCGATGGAAAACTTATCTGTTCCTCTTTCAGATGGCATTAACATATTTTACGAAAAGTCGTAAGAAATAAAATTTTTTGGACCAAACTAAAATATCCTCGAAATCATTGAAGAAGAAGTACCTTATCGGACGAAAATATGTGTTATCTAATAAGAGACATTTAAATTTTTTTAATTGCATAAATGGGCGGCATTTTATTCAGAATTAATAGTTTTTTACATGGACAAAAAATTCGTTTAATTTTTTCCCATTAAATACTAGAATTAGACAAAAGTACTTTGCGAAAAAAATCGGCAGTAGGAAGGAAACGTGTTGACCACCGATTAGTTTTTTGCTAATAACTCTTGCATCCCTCGACCGACTTCTTCGACTAAGAGCTCGATGGAAAACTTATCTGTTCCTCTTTCAGATGGCATTAACATATTTTACGAAAAGTCGTAAGAAATACAATTTTTTTGATCAAAACTAAAATATCCTCGAAATCATTGAAGAAGAAGTACCTTATCAGACGAAAATATGCGTTATCTAATAAGAGACATTTAAATTTTTTTAATTGCATAAATGGGCGGCATTTTATTCAGAATTAATAGTTTTTTACATGGAAATAAAATTCGTTTAATTTTTTCCCATTAAATACTAGAATTATTCAAAAGTACTTTGCGAAAAGAATCGGCAGTAGGACGGAATCATGTTGACCACCGATTAGTTTTTTGCTAATTACTCTTGCATCCCTCGACCGACTTCTTCGACTAAGAGCTCGATGGAGAACTTATCTGTTCCTCTTTCAGATGGCATTAACATATTTTACGAAAAGTCGTAAGAAATAAAATTTTTTTGATCAAAACTAAAATATCCTCGAAATTATTGAAGAAGAAGTACCTTATCAGACGAAAATATGCGTTATCTAATAAGAGACATTTAAATTTTTTTAATTGCATAAATGGGCGGCATTTTATTCAGAATTAATAGTTTTTTACATGGACAAAAAATTCGTTTGATTTTTTCCCATTAAATACTAGAATTAGACAAAAGTACTTTGCGAAAAGAATCGGCAGTAGGACGGAAACGTGTTGACCACCGATTAGTTTTTTGCTAATAACTCTTGCATCCCTCGACCGACTTCTTCGACTAAGAGCTCGGTGGAAAACTTATCTGTTCCTCTTTCAGATGGCATTAACATATTTTACGAAAAGTCGTAAGAAATAAAATTTTTTTGATCAAAACAAAATATCCTCGAAATCATTGAAGAAGAAGTACCTTATCAGACGAAAATAAGGCGTTATCTAATAAGAGACATTTAAATTTTTTTAATTGCATAAATGGGCGGCATTTTATTCAGAATTAATAGTTTTTTACATGGAAATAAAATTCGTTTAATTTTTTCCCATTAAATATTAGAATTATTCAAAAGTACTTTGCGAAAAGAATCGGCAGTAGGACGGAATCATGTTGACCACCGATTAGTTTTTTGCCAATTACTCTTGCATCACTCGACCGACTTCTTCGACTAAGAGCTCGATGGAAAACTTATCTGTTCCTCTTTCAGATGGCATTAACATATTTTACGAAAAGTCATAAGAAATAAAATTTTTTTGATCAAAACTAAAATATCCTCGAAATCATTGAAGAAGAAGTACCTTATCAGACGAAAATATGCCTTATCTAATAAGAGACATTTAAATTTTTTTAATTGCATAAATGGGCGGCATTTTATTCAGAATTTATAGTTTTTTACATGGAAAAAAAATTCGTTTAATTATTTCCCACTAAATACCAGAATTATAGAAAAGTACTTTGCGAAAAGAATCGGCAGTAGGACGGAAACGTGTTGACCACCGATTAGTTTTTTGCTAATAACTCTTGCATCCCTCGACCGACTTCTTCGACTAAGAGCTCGGTGGAAAACTTATCTGGTCCTCTTTCAGATGGCATTAACATATTTTACGAAAAGTCGTAAGAAATAAAATTTTTCTGATCAAAACTAAAATATCCTCGAAATCATTGAAGAAGAAGTACCTTATCAGACGAAAATATGCCTTATCTAATAAGAGACATTTAAATTTTTTTAATTGCATAAATGGGCGGCATTTCATTCAGAATTAATAGTTTTTTACATGAAAAAAAAATTCGTTTAATTTTTTCCCATTAAATACTAGAATTATTCAAAAGTACTTTGCGAAAAGAATCGGCAGTAGGACTGAATCATGTTGACCACCGATTAGTTTTTTGCTAATTACTCTTGCATCCGTCGACTGACTTCTTCGACTAAGAGCTCGATGGAAAACTTATCTGTTCCTCTTTCAGATGGCATTAACATATTTTACGAAAAGTCGTAAGAAATAAAATTTTTTTGATCAAAACTAAAATATCCTCGAAATCATTGAAGAAGAAGTACCTTATCAGACGAAAATATGCATTATCAAATAAGAGACATTTAAATTTTTTTAATTGCATAAATGGACGGCATTTTATTCAGAATTAAAAGTTTTTTACATGGACAAAAAATTCGTTTAATTTTTTCCCATTAAATACTAGAATTAGACAAAAGTACTTTGCGAAAAGAATCGGCAGAAGGACGGAAACGTGTTGACCACCGATTCGTTTTTTGCTAATAACTCTAGCATACTTCGACCGACTTCTTCGACTAAGAGCTAGATGGAAAGCTTATCTGTTCCTCTTTCAGATGGCATTAACATATTTTACGAAAAGTCGTAAGAAATAAAATTTTTTTGATCAAAACTAAAATATCCTCGAAATCATTGAAGAAGAAGTACCTTATCAGACGAAAATATGCCTTATCTAATAAGAGACATTTAAATTTTTTTAATTGCATAAATAAGCGGCATTTTATTCAGAATTAATAGTTTTTTACATGGACAAAAAATTCGTTTAATTTTTTCCCATTAAATGCTAGAATTAGACAAAAGTACTTTGCGAAAAGAATCGGCAGTAGGACGGAAACGTGTTGACCACCGATTAGTTTTTTGCTAATAACTCTTGCATCCCTCGACCGACTTCTGCGAATAAGAGCTCGATGGAAAGCTTATCTGTTCCTCTTTCAGATGGCATTAACATATTTTACGAAAAGTCGTAAGAAATAATAAATAAATATACTCGAAATCATTGAAGAAGAAGTACCTTATCAAACGAAAATATGCCTTATCTAATAAGAGACATTTAATTTTTTTTAATTGCATAAATGGGCGACATTTTATTCAGAATTAATAGTTTTTTACATGTACAAAAAATTCGTTTAATTGTTCCCCATTAAATACTAGAATTATTCAAAAGTACTTTGCGAAAAGAATCGGCAGTAGGACGGAATCATGTTGACCACCGATTAGTTTTTTGCTAATTACTCTTGCATCCCTCGACCGACTTCTGCGAATAAGAGCTCGATGGAAAGCTTATCTATTCCTCTTTCAGATGGCATTAACATATTTTACGAAAAGTCGTAAGAAATAAAATTTTTTTGATCAAAACTAAAATATCCTCGAAATCATTGAAGAAGAAGTACCTTATCAAACGAAAATATGCGTTATCTAATAAGAGACATTTAAATTTTTTTAATTGCATAAATGGGCGGCATTTTATTCAGAATTAATAGTTTTTTATATGGACAAAAAATTAGTTTAATTTTTTCCCATTAAATACTAGAATTATTCAAAAGTACTTTGCGAAAAGAATCGGCAGTAGAACAGAATCGTGTTAGTTTTTTGCTAATAACTCTTGCATACTTCGACCGACTTCTTCGACTAAGAGCTCGATGGAAAGCTTATCTATTCCTCTTTCAGATGGCATTAACATATTTTACGAAAAGTCGTAAGAAATAAAATTTTTTTGATCAAAACTAAAATATCCTCGAAATCATTGAAGAAGAAGTACCTTATCAGACGAAAATATGCGTTATCTAATATGAGACATTTAAATTTTTTTAATTGCATAAATTGGCGGCATTTTATTCAGAATTAATAGTTTTTTACATGGACAAAAAATTAGTTTAATTTTTTCCCATTAAATACTAGAATTATTCAAAAGTACTTTGCGAAAAGAATCGGCAGTAGGACGGAATCGTGTTGACCACCGATTAGTTTTTTGCTAATAACTCTTGCATCCCTCGACCGACATCTGCGGCTAAGAGCTCGATGGAAAGCTTATCTGTTCCTCTTTCAGATGGCGTTAACATATTTTACGAAAAGTCGTAAGAAATAAAATTTTTTGGATCAAAACTAAAATATCCTCGAAATCATTGAAGAATAAGTACCTTATCAGACGAAAATATGCGTTATCTAATAAGAGACATTTAAATTTTTTTAATTGCATTAATGGGCGGCATTTTATTCAGAATTAATAGTTTTTTATATGGACAAAAAATTCGTTTCATTTTTTCCCATTAAATACTAGAATTATTCAAAAGTACTTTGCGAAAAGAATCGGCAGTAGGACGGAATCGTGTTGACCACCGATTAGTTTTTTGCTAATAACTCTTGCATCCCTCGACCGACATCTGCGGCTAAGAGCTCGATGGAAAGCTTATCTGTTCCTCTTTCAGATGGCGTTAACATATTTTACGAAAAGTCGTAAGAAATAAAATTTTTTGGATCAAAACTAAAATATCCTCGAAATCATTGAAGAAGAAGTACCTTATCAGACGAAAATATGCGTTATTTAATAAGAGACATTTAAATTTTTTTAATTGCATAAATGGGCGGCATTTTATTCAGAATTAATAGTTTTTTATATGGACAAAAAATTCGTTTCATTTTTTCCCATTAAATACTAGAATTAGACAAAAGTACTTTGCGAAAAGAATCGGCAGTAGGACGGAAACGTGTTGACCACCGATTAGTTCTTTGCTAATAACTCTTGCATCCCTCGACCGACTTCTGCGAATAAGAGCTCGATGGAAAGCTTATCTATTCCTCTTTCAGATGGCATTAACATATTTTACGAAAAGTCGTAAGAAATAAAACTTTTTTGATCAAAACTAAAATATCCTCGAAATCATTGAAGAAGAAGTACCTTATTAAACGAAAATATGCGTTATCTAATAAGAGACATTTAAATTTTTTTAATTGCATAAATGGGCGGCATTTTATTTAGAATTAATAGTTTTTTACATGGACAAAAAATTCGTTTAATTTTTTCCCATTAAATACTACAATTATACAAAAGTACTTTGCGAAAAGAATCGGCAGTAGGACGGAAACGTGTTGACCACCGATAAGTTTTTTCCTAATAAGTCTTGCATACTTCGACCGACTTCTTCGACTAAGAGCTCGATGGAAAGCTTATCTATTCCTCTTTCAGATGGCATTAACATATTTTACGAAAAGTCGTAAGAAATAAAATTTTTTTGATCAAAACTAAAATATCCTCGAAATCATTGAAGAAGAAGTACCTTATCAGACGAAAATATGCGTTATCTAATATGAGACATTTAAATTTTTTTAATTGCATAAATGGGCGGCATTTTATTCAGAATAAATAGTTTTTTACATGGAGAAAAAATTAGTTTAATTTTTTCCCATTAAATACTAGAATTATTCAAAAGTACTTTGCGAAAAGAATCGGCAGTAGAACAGAATCGTGTTAGTTTTTTGCTAATAACTCTTGCATACTTCGACCGACTTCTTCGACTAAGAGCTCGATGGAAAGCTTATCTATTCCTCTTTCAGATGGCATTAACATATTTTACGAAAAGTCGTAAGAAATAAAATTTTTTTGATCAAAACTAAAATATCCTCGAAATCATTGAAGAAGAAGTACCTTATCAGACGAAAATATGCGTTATCTAATATGAGACATTTAAATTTTTTTAATTGCATAAATGGGCGGCATTTTATTCAGAATAAATAGTTTTTTACATGGACAAAAAATTCGTTTCATTTTTTCCCATTAAATACTAGAATTAGACAAAAGTACTTTGCGAAAAGAATCGGCAGTAGGACGGAAACGTGTTGACCACCGATTAGTTCTTTGCTAATAACTCTTGCATCCCTCGACCGACTTCTGCGAATAAGAGCTCGATGGAAAGCTTATCTATTCCTCTTTCAGATGGCATTAACATATTTTACGAAAAGTCGTAAGAAATAAAATTTTTTTGATCAAAACTAAAATATCCTCGAAATCATTGAAGAAGAAGTACCTTATCAGACGAAAATATGCGTTATCTAATATGAGACATTTAAATTTTTTTAATTGCATAAATGGGCGGCATTTTATTTAGAATTAATAGTTTTTTACATGGACAAAAAATTCGTTTAATTTTTTCCCATTAAATACTACAATTATACAAAAGTACTTTGCGAAAAGAATCGGCAGTAGGACGGAAACGTGTTGACCACCGATAAGTTTTTTCCTAATAACTCTTGCATACTTCGACCGACTTCTTCGACTAAGAGCTCGATGGAAAGCTTATCTATTCCTCTTTCAGATGGCATTAACATATTTTACGAAAAGTCGTAAGAAATAAAATTTTTTTGATCAAAACTAAAATATCCTCGAAATCATTGAAGAAGAAGTACCTTATCAGACGAAAATATGCGTTATCTAATAAGAGACATTTAAATTTTTTTAATTGCATAAATGGGCGGCATTTTATTTAGAATTAATAGTTTTTTACATGGACAAAAAATTCGTTTAATTTTTTCCCATTAAATACTACAATTATACAAAAGTACTTTGCGAAAAGAATCGGCAGTAGGACGGAAACGTGTTGACCACCGATTAGTTCTTTGCTAATAACTCTTGCATCCCTCGACCGACTTCTGCGAATAAGAGCTCGATGGAAAGCTTATCTATTCCTCTTTCAGATGGCATTAACATATTTTACGAAAAGTCGTAAGAAATAAAATTTTTTTGATCAAAACTAAAATATCCTCGAAATCATTGAAGAAGAAGAACCTTATCAAACGAAAATATGCGTTATCTAATAAGAGACATTTAAATTTTTTTAATTGCATAAATGGGCGGCATTTTATTTAGAATTAATAGTTTTTAACATGGACAAAAAATTCGTTTAATTTTTTCCCATTAAATACTACAATTATACAAAAGTACTTTGCGAAAAGAATCGGCAGTAGGACGGAAACGTGTTGACCACCGATAAGTTTTTTCCTAATAACTCTTGCATACTTCGACCGACTTCTTCGACTAAGAGCTCGATGGAAAGCTTATCTATTCCTCTTTCAGATGGCATTAACATATTTTACGAAAAGTCGTAAGAAATAAAATTTTTTTGATCAAAACTAAAATATCCTCGAAATCATTGAAGAAGAAGTACCTTATCAGACGAAAATATGCGTTATCTAATATGAGACATTTAAATTTTTTTAATTGCATAAATGGGCGGCATTTTATTCAGAATTAATAGTTTTTTACATGGACAAAAAATTAGTTTAATTTTTTCCCATTAAATACTAGAATTATTCAAAAGTACTTTGCGAAAAGAATCGGCAGTAGGACGGAATCGTGTTGACCACCGATTAGTTTTTTGCTAATAACTCTTGCATCCCTCGACCGACTTCTGCGGCTAAGAGCTCGATGGAAAGCTTATCTGTTCCTCTTTCAGATGGCGTTAACATATTTTACGAAAAGTCGTAAGAAATAAAATTTTTTGGATCAAAACTAAAATATCCTCGAAATCATTGAAGAAGAAGTACCTTATCAGACGAAAATATGCGTTATCTAATATGAGCAGTTAAATTTTTTTAATTGCATAAATGGGCGGTATTTTATTCAGAATTAATAGTTTTTTACATGGACAAAAAATTCGTTTAATTTTTTCCCATTAAATACTAGAATTATTCAAAAGTACTTTGCGAAAAAAATCGGCAGTAGGACGGAATCGTGTTGAACACCGATTAGTTTTTTGCTTATAACTCTTGCATACTTCGACCGACTTCTTCGACTAAGAGCTCGATAGAAGGCTTATCTATTCCTCTTTCAGATGGCATTAACATATTTCACGAAAAGTCATAAGAAATAAAATTTTTTTGACCAAAACTAAAATATCATCGAAATCATTGAAAAATAAATACCTTATACGACGAAAATATGCGTTATCTAATAAGAAACATTTAAATTTTTTTAATTGCATAAATGGGTGGCATTTTATTCAGAATAAATAGTTTTTTACATGGCGAAAAAATTCGTTTAATTTTTTCCCATTAAATACTAGAATTAGACAAAAGTACTTTGCGAAAAGAATCGGCAGTAGGACGGAAACGTGTTGACCACCGATTCGTTTTTTGCTAATAACTCTTGCATACTTCGACCGAATTCTTCTACTAAGAGCTCGATAGAAAGCTTATCTGTTCCTCTTTCAGATGGCATTAACATATTTTACGAGAAGTCATAACAAATAAAATTTCTTGATAAAAACTAAAATATCCTCGAAATCATTGAAGAAGAAGTACCTTATCAGACGAAAATATGCGTTATCTAATATGAGACATTTAAATTTTTTTAATTGCATAAATGGGCGGCATTTTATTCAGAATTAATAGTTTTTTACATGGAAATAAAATTCGTTTAATTTTTTCCCATTAAATACTAGAATTATTCTAAAGTACTTTGCGAAAAGAATCGGCAGTAGGACGGAATCATGTTGACCACCGATTAGTTTTTTGCTAATTACTCTTACATCCCTCGACCGACTTCTTCGACTAAGAGCTCAATGGAAAACTTATCTGTTCCTCTTTCAGATGGCATTAACATATTTTACGAAAAGTCGTAAGAAATAAAATTTTTTTGATCAAAACTAAAATATCCTCGAAATCATTGAAGAAGAAGTACCTTATCAGACGAAAATATGGGTTATCTAATAAGAGACATTTAAATTTTTTTAATTGCATAAATGGGCGGCATTTTATTCAGAATTAATAGTTTTTTACATGGAAATAAAATTCGTTTAATTTTTTCCCATTAAATACTAGAATTATTCTAAAGTACTTTGCGAAAAGAATCGGCAGTAGGACGGAATCATGTTGACCACCGATTAGTTTTTTGCTAATTACTCTTGCATCCCTCGACCGACTTCTTCGACTAAGAGCTCAATGGAAAACTTATCTGTTCCTCTTTCAGATGGCATTAACATATTTTACGAAAAGTCGTAAGAAATAAAATTTTTTTGATCAAAACTAAAATATCCTCGAAATCATTGAAGAAGAAGTACCTTATCAGACGAAAATATGCGTTATCTAATAACAGACATTTAAATTTTTTTAATTGCATAAATGGGCGGCATTTTATTCAGAATTAATAGTTTTTTACATGGACAAAAAATTCGTTTAATTTTTTCCCATTAAATACTAGAATTATTCAAAAGTACTTTGGGAAAAGAATCGGCAGTAGGACGGAAACGTGTTGACCACCGATTAGTTTTTTGCTAATTACTCTTGCATCCCTCGACCGACTTCTTCGACTAAGAGCTCAATGGAAAACTTATCTGTTCCTCTTTCAGATGGCATTAACATATTTTACGAAAAGTCGTAAGAAATAAAATTTTTTTGATCAAAACTAAAATATCCTCGAAATCATTGAAGAAGAAGTACCTTATCAGACGAAAATATGCGTTATCTAATAAGAGACATTTAAATTTTTTTAATTGCATAAATGGGCGGCAGAAACGTGTTGACCACCGATTAGTTTTTTGCTTATAACTCTTGCATCCTTCGACCGACTTCTTCGACTAAGAGCTCGATGGAAAGCTTATCAGTTCCTCTTTCAGATGCATTAAAATATTTTACGAAAAGTCGTAAGAAATGAAATTTTTTTGATTAAAACTAAAATATCCTCGAAATCATTGAAAAAGAAGTACCTTATACGACGAAAATATGCGTTATCTAATAAGAGACACTTAAATTTTTATACTTTTCACTTATGTGAAATAGTATATTAACTTTGTCACGGAGTTTGTAACAGATCGAAATATTAATTTCCGACTATATAAAGTATATATATTCTTGATCAGGACGACAAGACGAGTTGATTTAGCCATGTCCGTCTGTCCGTCTGTCTGTCTGTCTGTCTGTCTGTATGTATGCAAACTAGTCCCTCAGTTTTGAAGCTATCGAGCTGAAACTTTGCACAGAGTCTTAGAATTTATTACGATGAATCATTCGTCGGAACCAGCATGATCGGATTATTGGAACAGGTAGCTCCCATACGAAAAGAAGAAGAAAAGTGAACAAAACTTGAATCGTTGTATGGAAAACTTTTTTGTTTTGTACAATAGAGTGCTGAAATTTTAAACATAGTAGTTTTACATGGTCCGACTACATGCCTGAAAGTTTCATTGAGATTGGACATCTGGAACTGGTAGCTCCCATACAAAATGAAGAAGAGGAAGAGAAGCCATATTCACGTCGTTGTATGGAAAACTTTTTTGTTTCTTAACCAATTGACTTGAAATTTTAAAGTTATGTTCTTAGGGAGGAATGAAATCTATTTTGACCAAATGTGGGCGTAACCACGCATAGCCACGCCCACTTATAGCGAAAATTTACCCGTTGTATGGAAAACTTTTTTGTTTTTTAACCAATTGACTTGAAACTTTGCAGTTATGCTCTTAGGGAGGAATGAAAACTATTTTGATCAAAAGTGGGCGTGGCCACGCCCACTTATAGCTTAACTTGACCCTTTGTATGGAAAACTTTTTTGTTTTTTAACCAATTGACTTGAAACTTTACAGTTATGTTCTTAGGGAGGAATGAAAACTATTTTAACCAAAAGTGGGCGTAGCCACGCCTACTTATAGCGAAAATTGACCCGTTGTATGGAAAACTTTTTTGTTTTTTAACCAATTGACTTGAAACTTTGCAGTTATGCTCTTAGGGAGGAATGAAAACTATTTTGACCAAAAGTGGGCGTAGCCAGGCGTAGCCACGCCTACTTATAGCGAAAATTGACCCGTTGTATGGAAAACTTTTTTGTTTTTTAACCAATTGACTTGAAACTTTGCAGTTATGCTCTTAGGGAGGAATGAAAACTATTTTGATCAAAAGTAGGCGTGGTCACGCCCTTTTATAGCGAAAATTGACCCGTTGTATGGAAAACTTTTTTGTTTTTTAACCAATTGACTTGAAACTTTGCAGTTATGCTCTTAGGGAGGAATGAAAACTATTTTGACCAAAAGTGGGCGTAGCCACGCCTACTTATAGCAAAAGTTGACCCGTTGTATGGAAAACTTTTTTGTTTTTTAACCAATTGACTTGAAACTTTGCAGTTATGCTCTTAGAGAGGAATGAAAACTATTTTGATCAAAAGTAGGCGTGGTCACGCCCTTTTATAGCGAAAATTGACCCGTTGTATGGAAAACTTTTTTGTTTTTTAACCAATTGACTTGAAACTTTACAGTTATGTTCTTAGGGAGGAATGAAAACTATTTTAACCAAAAGTGGGCGTAGCCACGCCTACTTATAGCGAAAATTGACCCATTGTATGGAAAACTTTTTTGTTTTTTAACCAATTGACTTGAAACTTTGCAGTTATGCTCTTAGGGAGGAATGAAAACTATTTTGATCAAAAGTAGGCGTGGTCACGCCCTTTTATAGCGAAAATTGACCCGTTGTATGGAAAACTTTTTTGTTTTTTAACCAATTGACTTGAAACTTTACAGTTATGTTCTTAGGGAGGAATGAAAACTATTTTGACCAAAAGTGGGCGTAGCCACGCCTACTTATAGCGAAAATTGACCCTTTGTATGGAAAACTTTTTTGTTTTTTAACCAATTGACTTGAAACTTTACAGTTATGTTCTTAGGGAGGAATAAAAACTATTTTGACCAAATGTGGGCATGGCTACGCCCACTTATCGCAAAACTTGAACCGTTGTATGGAAAAATTTTTTGTTTTTTAACGAATTGACTTGAAACATTACAGTTATGTTGTTAGGGATGCATGAAAACTATTCATTGAGTTTTTTTTATAGTGACACAAAGTGAAAAGTATTATAGCTTCAGCCTTGCTGAAGATAGCGTCCTTACTGGTTTTAATTGCATAAATGGGTGGCATTTTATTCAGAATAAATAGTTTTTTACATGGGGAAAAAATTCGTTTAATTTTTTCCCATTAAATACTAGAATTATAGAAAAGTACTTTGCGCAAAGAATCGGCTGTAGGACGGAAACTTGTTGACCACCGATTAGTTGTTTGCTAATAACTCTTGCATCCTTCGACCGACTTCTTCGACTAAAACTAAAATATCCTCGAAATCATTGAAAAAGAAGTACCTTATACGACGAAAATATGCGTTATCTAATAAGAGACATTTAAGTTTTTTTAATTGCATAAATGGGTGGCATTTTATTCAGAATAAATAGTTTTTTACATGGAGAAAAAATTCGTTTAATTTTTTCCCATTAAATACTAGAATTATAGAAAAGTACTTTGCGAAAAGAATCGGCTGTAGGACGGAAACTTGTTGGCCACCGATTAGTTGTTTGCTAATAACTCTTGCATCCTTCGAGCGACTTCTTCGACTAAAACTAAAATATCCTCGAAATCATTGAAAAAGAAGTACCTTATAAGACGAAAATATGCGTTATCTAATAACAGACATTTAAATTTTTTTAATTGCATAAATGGGCGGCATTTTATTCAGAATTAATAGTTTTTTACATGGAAACAAAATTTGTTTAATTTTTTCCCATTAAATACTAGAATTATTCAAAAGTACTTTGCGAAAAGAATCGGCAGTAGGACATAATCGTGTTGACCTCCGATAAGTTTTTTCCTAATAACTCTTGAATACTTCGACCGACTTCTTCGACTAAGAGCTCGATGGAAAGCTTATCTGTTCCTCTTTCAGATGGCATTAAAATATTTTACGAAAAGTCGTAAGAAATAAAATTTTTTTGATCAAAACTAAAATATCCTCGAAATCATTGAACAAGAAACACCTTATCAGACGAAAATATGCGTTATCTAATAAGAGACATTTAAATTTTTTTAATTGCATAAATGGGCGGCATTTTATTCAGAATTAATAGTTTTTTACATGGAAATAAAATTCGTTTAATTTTTTCCCATTAAATACTAGAATTATTCAAAAGTACTTTGCGAAAAGAATCGGCAGTAGGACATAATCGTGTTGACCACCGAATAGTTTTTTGCTAATAACTCTTGCATCCCCCGACCGACTTCTTCGACTAAAAGCTTGATGGAAAGCTTATCTGTTCCTCTTTCAGATGGCATTAAAATATTTTACGAAAAGTCGTAAGAAATAAAATTTTTTTGATCAAAACTAAAATATCCTCGAAATCATTGAAGAAGAAGTACCTTATCAGACGAAAATATGCGTTATCTAATAAGAGACATTTAAATTTTTTTAATTGCATAAATGGGCGGCATTTTATTCAGAATTAATAGTTTTTTACATGGAAATAAAATTCGTTTAATTTTTTCCCATTAAATACTAGAATTATTCTAAAGTACTTTGCGAAAAGAATCGGCAGTAGGACATAATCGTGTTGACCACCGAATAGTTTTTTGCTAATAACTCTTGCATCCCCCGACCGACTTCTTCGACTAAAAGCTTGATGGAAAGCTTATCTGTTCCTCTTTCAGATGGCATTAAAATATTTTACGAAAAGTCGTAAGAAATAAAATTTTTTTGATTAAAACTAAAATATCCTCGAAATCATTGAAAAAGAAGTACCTTATACGACGCAAATATGCGTTATCTAATAAGAGACATTTAAATTTTTTTAATTGCATAAATGGGTGGCATTTTATTCAGAATAAATTGTTTTTTACATGGAGAAAAAATTCGTTTAATTTTTTCCCATTAAGTACTAGAATTAGACAAAAGTACTTTGCGAAAAGAATCGGCAGTAGGACGGAAACGTGTTGACCACCGATTCGTTTTTTGCTTATAACTCTTGCATACTTCGACCGAATTCTTCGACTAAGAGCTCGATAGAAGGCTTATCTATTCCTCTTTCAGATGGCATTAACATATTTTACGAAAAGTCATAAGAAATAAAATTTTTTTGACCAAAACTAAAATATCATCGAAATCATTGAAAAATAAATACCTTATACGACGAAAATATGCGTTATCTAATAAGAAACATTTAAATTTTTTTAATTGCATAAATGGGTGGCATTTTATTCAGAATAAATAGTTTTTTACATGGAGAAAAAATTCGTTTAATTTTTTCCCATTAAATACTAGAATTCTTCTAAAGTACTTTGCGAAAAGAATCGGCAGTAGGACGGAATCATGTTGACCACCGATTAGTTTTTTGCTTATTACTCTTACATCCCTCGACCGACTTCTTCGACTAAGAGCTCAATGGAAAACTTATCTGTTCCTCTTTCAAATGGCATTAACATATTTTACGAAAAGTCGTAAGAAATAAAATTTTTTTGATCAAAACTAAAATATCCTCGAAATCATTGAAGAAGAAGTACCTTATCAGACGAAAATATGCGTTATCTAATAAGAGACATTTAAATTTTTTTAATTGCATAAATGGGCGGCATTTTATTCAGAATTAATAGTTTTTTACATGGAAATAAAATTCGTTTAATTTTTTCCCATTAAATACTAGAATTATTCTAAATTACTTTGCGAAAAGAATCGGCAGTAGGACGGAATCATGTTGACCACCGATTAGTTTTTTGCTAATTACTCTTGCATCCCTCGACCGACTTCTTCGACTAAGAGCTCAATGGAAAACTTATCTGTTCCTCTTTCAGATGGCATTAACATATTTTACGAAAAGTCGTAAGAAATAAAATTTTTTTGATCAAAACTAAAATATCCACGAAATCATTGAAGAAGAAGTACCTTATCAGACGAAAATATGCCTTATCTAATAAGAGACATTTAAATTTTTTTAATTGCATAAATGGGCGGCATTTTATTCAGAATTAATAGTTTTTTACATGGACAAAAAATTCGTTTAATTTTTTCCCATTAAATACTAGAATTATTCAAAAGTACTTTGGGAAAAGAATCGGCAGTAGGACGGAAACGTGTTGACCACCGATTAGTTTTTTGCTAATTACTCTTGCATCCCTCGACCGACTTCTTCGACTAAGAGCTCAATGGAAAACTTATCTGTTCCTCTTTCAGATGGCATTAACATATTTTACGAAAAGTCGTAAGAAATAAAATTTTTTGGATCAAAACTAAAATATCCTCGAAATCATTGAAGAAGAAGTACCTTATCAAACGAAAATATGCGTTATCTAATAAGAGACATTTAAATTTTTTTAATTGCATAAATGGGCGGCATTTTATTTAGAATTAAAAGTTTTTTACATGGACAAAAAATTCGTTTAATTTTTTCCCATTAAATACTACAATTATACAAAAGTACTTTGCGAAAAGAATCGGCAGTAGGACGGAAACGTGTTGACCACCGATAAGTTTTTTCCTAATAACTCTTGCATACTTCGACCGACTTCTTCGACTAAGAGCTCGATGGAAAGCTTATCTATTCCTCTTTCAGATGGCATTAACATATTTTACGAAAAGTCGTAAGAAATGAAATTTTTTTGATTAAAACTAAAATATCCTCGAAATCATTGAAAAAGAAGTACCTTATACGACGAAAATATGCGTTATCTAATAAAGACACTTAAATTTTTTTAATTGCATAAATGGGTGGCATTTTATTCAGAATAAATAGTTTTTTACA
Source organism: Phortica okadai (assembly GCA_034638295.1). Lineage (NCBI taxonomy): Eukaryota > Metazoa > Arthropoda > Insecta > Diptera > Drosophilidae > Phortica > Phortica okadai. The sequence goes on from CM067852.1 coordinate 18,522,755, forward strand.
TGGAGAAAAAATTCGTTTAATTTTTTCCCGTTAAATACTAGAATTATAGAAAAGTACTTCGCGCAAAGAATCGGCTGTAGGACGGAAACTTGTTGACCACCGATTAGTTGTTTGCTAACAACTCTTGCATCCTTCGAGCGACTTCTTCGACTAAAACTAAAATATCCTCGAAATCATTGAAAAAGAAGTACCTTATAAGACGAAAATATGCGTTATCTAATAACAGACATTTAAATTTTTTTAATTGCATAAATGGGCGGCATTTTATTCAGAATTAATAGTTTTTTACATGGAAATAAAATTCGTTTAATTTTTTCCCATTAAATACTAGAATTATAGAAAAGTACTTTGCGAAAAGAATCGGCAGTAGGACGGAATCGTGTTGACCTCCGATAAGTTTTTTCCTAATAAATCTTGCATACTTCGACCGACTTCTTCGACTAAGAGCTCAATGGAAAGCTTATCTGTTCCTCTTTCAGATGGCATTAACATATTTTACGAAAAGTCGTAAGAAATAAAATTTTTTTGATCAAAACTAAAATATCCTCGAAATCATTGAAGAAGAAGTACCTTATCAGACGAAAATATGCGTTATCTAATAACAGACATTTAAGTTTTTTTAATTGCATAAATGGGTGGCATTTTATTCAGAATAAATAGTTTTTTACATGGAGAAAAAATTCGTTTAATTTTTTCCCATTAAATACTAGAATTATAGAAAAGTACTTTGCTAAAAGAATCGGCTGTAGGACGGAAACGTGTTGACCACCGATTAGTTGTTTGCTAATAACTCTTGCATCCTTCGAGCGACTTCTTCGACTAAAACTAAAATATCCTCGAAATCATTGAAAAAGAAGTACCTTATAAGACGAAAATATGCGTTATCTAATAAAGACACTTAAATTTTTTTAATTGCATAAATGGGTGGCATTTTATTCAGAATAAATAGTTTTTTACATGGAGAAAAAATTCGTTTAATTTTTTCCCGTTAAATACTAGAATTATAGAAAAGTACTTTGCGAAAAGAATCGGCAGTAGGACATAATCGTGTTGACCACCGAATAGTTTTTTGCTAATAACTCTTGCATCCCCCGACCGACTTCTTCGACTAAAAGCTTGATGGAAAGCTTATCTGTTCCTCTTTCAGATGGCATTAAAATATTTTACGAAAAGTCGTAAGAAATAAAATTTTTTTGATCAAAACTAAAATATCCTCGAAATCATTGAAGAAGAAGTACCTTATCAGACGAAAATATGCGTTATCTAATAAGAGACATTTAAATTTTTTTAATTGCATAAATGGGCGGCATTTTATTCAGAATTAATAGTTTTTTACATGGAAATAAAATTCGTTTAATTTTTTCCCATTAAATACTAGAATTATTCTAAAGTACTTTGCGAAAAGAATCGGCAGTAGGACATAATCGTGTTGACCACCGAATAGTTTTTTGCTAATAACTCTTGCATCCCCCGACCGACTTCTTCGACTAAAAGCTTGATGGAAAGCTTATCTGTTCCTCTTTCAGATGGCATTAAAATATTTTACGAAAAGTCGTAAGAAATAAAATTTTTTTGATTAAAACTAAAATATCCTCGAAATCATTGAAAAAGAAGTACCTTATACGACGCAAATATGCGTTATCTAATAAGAGACATTTAAATTTTTTTAATTGCATAAATGGGTGGCATTTTATTCAGAATAAATTGTTTTTTACATGGAGAAAAAATTCGTTTAATTTTTTCCCATTAAATACTAGAATTATTCAAAAGTACTTTGCGAAAAGAATCGGCAGTAGGACATAATCGTGTTGACCTCCGATAAGTTTTTTCCTAATAACTCTTGAATACTTCGACCGACTTCTTCGACTAAGAGCTCGATGGAAAGCTTATCTGTTCCTCTTTCAGATGGCATTAAAATATTTTACGAAAAGTCGTAAGAAATAAAATTTTTTTGATCAAAACTAAAATATCCTCGAAATCATTGAACAAGAAACACCTTATCAGACGAAAATATGCGTTATCTAATAAGAGACATTTAAATTTTTTTAATTGCATAAATGGGCGGCATTTTATTCAGAATTAATAGTTTTTTACATGGAAATAAAATTCGTTTAATTTTTTCCCATTAAATACTAGAATTATTCAAAAGTACTTTGCGAAAAGAATCGGCAGTAGGACATAATCGTGTTGACCACCGAATAGTTTTTTGCTAATAACTCTTGCATCCCCCGACCGACTTCTTCGACTAAAAGCTTGATGGAAAGCTTATCTGTTCCTCTTTCAGATGGCATTAAAATATTTTACGAAAAGTCGTAAGAAATAAAATTTTTTTGATCAAAACTAAAATATCCTCGAAATCATTGAAGAAGAAGTACCTTATCAGACGAAAATATGCGTTATCTAATAAGAGACATTTAAATTTTTTTAATTGCATAAATGGGCGGCATTTTATTCAGAATTAATAGTTTTTTACATGGAAATAAAATTCGTTTAATTTTTTCCCATTAAATACTAGAATTATTCTAAAGTACTTTGCGAAAAGAATCGGCAGTAGGACATAATCGTGTTGACCACCGAATAGTTTTTTGCTAATAACTCTTGCATCCCCCGACCGACTTCTTCGACTAAAAGCTTGATGGAAAGCTTATCTGTTCCTCTTTCAGATGGCATTAAAATATTTTACGAAAAGTCGTAAGAAATAAAATTTTTTTGATTAAAACTAAAATATCCTCGAAATCATTGAAAAAGAAGTACCTTATACGACGCAAATATGCGTTATCTAATAAGAGACATTTAAATTTTTTTAATTGCATAAATGGGTGGCATTTTATTCAGAATAAATTGTTTTTTACATGGAGAAAAAATTCGTTTAATTTTTTCCCATTAAGTACTAGAATTAGACAAAAGTACTTTGCGAAAAGAATCGGCAGTAGGACGGAAACGTGTTGACCACCGATTCGTTTTTTGCTTATAACTCTTGCATACTTCGACCGAATTCTTCGACTAAGAGCTCGATAGAAGGCTTATCTATTCCTCTTTCAGATGGCATTAACATATTTTACGAAAAGTCATAAGAAATAAAATTTTTTTGACCAAAACTAAAATATCATCGAAATCATTGAAAAATAAATACCTTATACGACGAAAATATGCGTTATCTAATAAGAAACATTTAAATTTTTTTAATTGCATAAATGGGTGGCATTTTATTCAGAATAAATAGTTTTTTACATGGAGAAAAAATTCGTTTAATTTTTTCCCATTAAATACTAGAATTCTTCTAAAGTACTTTGCGAAAAGAATCGGCAGTAGGACGGAATCATGTTGACCACCGATTAGTTTTTTGCTTATTACTCTTACATCCCTCGACCGACTTCTTCGACTAAGAGCTCAATGGAAAACTTATCTGTTCCTCTTTCAAATGGCATTAACATATTTTACGAAAAGTCGTAAGAAATAAAATTTTTTTGATCAAAACTAAAATATCCTCGAAATCATTGAAGAAGAAGTACCTTATCAGACGAAAATATGCGTTATCTAATAAGAGACATTTAAATTTTTTTAATTGCATAAATGGGCGGCATTTTATTCAGAATTAATAGTTTTTTACATGGAAATAAAATTCGTTTAATTTTTTCCCATTAAATACTAGAATTATTCTAAATTACTTTGCGAAAAGAATCGGCAGTAGGACGGAATCATGTTGACCACCGATTAGTTTTTTGCTAATTACTCTTGCATCCCTCGACCGACTTCTTCGACTAAGAGCTCAATGGAAAACTTATCTGTTCCTCTTTCAGATGGCATTAACATATTTTACGAAAAGTCGTAAGAAATAAAATTTTTTTGATCAAAACTAAAATATCCACGAAATCATTGAAGAAGAAGTACCTTATCAGACGAAAATATGCCTTATCTAATAAGAGACATTTAAATTTTTTTAATTGCATAAATGGGCGGCATTTTATTCAGAATTAATAGTTTTTTACATGGACAAAAAATTCGTTTAATTTTTTCCCATTAAATACTAGAATTATTCAAAAGTACTTTGGGAAAAGAATCGGCAGTAGGACGGAAACGTGTTGACCACCGATTAGTTTTTTGCTAATTACTCTTGCATCCCTCGACCGACTTCTTCGACTAAGAGCTCAATGGAAAACTTATCTGTTCCTCTTTCAGATGGCATTAACATATTTTACGAAAAGTCGTAAGAAATAAAATTTTTTGGATCAAAACTAAAATATCCTCGAAATCATTGAAGAAGAAGTACCTTATCAAACGAAAATATGCGTTATCTAATAAGAGACATTTAAATTTTTTTAATTGCATAAATGGGCGGCATTTTATTTAGAATTAAAAGTTTTTTACATGGACAAAAAATTCGTTTAATTTTTTCCCATTAAATACTACAATTATACAAAAGTACTTTGCGAAAAGAATCGGCAGTAGGACGGAAACGTGTTGACCACCGATAAGTTTTTTCCTAATAACTCTTGCATACTTCGACCGACTTCTTCGACTAAGAGCTCGATGGAAAGCTTATCTATTCCTCTTTCAGATGGCATTAACATATTTTACGAAAAGTCGTAAGAAATGAAATTTTTTTGATTAAAACTAAAATATCCTCGAAATCATTGAAAAAGAAGTACCTTATACGACGAAAATATGCGTTATCTAATAAAGACACTTAAATTTTTTTAATTGCATAAATGGGTGGCATTTTATTCAGAATAAATAGTTTTTCACATGGAGAAAAAATTCGTTTAATTTTTTCCCGTTAAATACTAGAATTATAGAAAAGTACTTCGCGCAAAGAATCGGCTGTAGGACGGAAACTTGTTGACCACCGATTAGTTGTTTGCTAATAACTCTTGCATCCTTCGAGCGACTTCTTCGACTAAAACTAAAATATCCTCGAAATCATTGAAAAAGAAGTACCTTATAAGACGAAAATATGCGTTATCTAATAACAGACATTTAAATTTTTTTAATTGCATAAATGGGCGGCATTTTATTCAGAATTAATAGTTTTTTACATGGAAACAAAATTTGTTTAATTTTTTCCCATTAAATACTAGAATTATAGAAAAGTACTTTGCGAAAAGAATCGGCAGTAGGACGGAATCGTGTTGACCACCGATTAGTTTTTTGCTAATAACTCTTGCATCCCTCGACCGACTTCTGCGACTAAGAGCTCGATGGAAAACTTATCTGTTCCTCTTTCAGATGGCATTAACATATTTTACGAAAAGTCGTGAGAAATAAAATTTTTTTGATCAAAACTAAAATATCCTCGAAATCACTGAAGAAGAAGTACCTTATCAGACGAAAATATGTGTTATCTAATAAGAGACATTTAAATTTTTTTAATATCATAAATGGGCGGCATTTTATTCAGAATTAATAGTTTTTTACATGGACAAAAAATTCGTTTAATTTTTTCCCATTAAATACTAGAATTATTCAAAAGTACTTTGCGAAAAGAATCGGCAGTAGGACGGAAACGTGTTGACCTCCGATAAGTTTTTTCCTAATAAATCTTGCATACTTCGACCGACTTCTTCGACTAAGAGCTCGATGGAAAGCTTATCTGTTCCTGTTTCAGATGGCATTAAAATATTTTACGAAAAGTCGTAAGAAATAAAATTTTTTTGATTAAAACTAAAATATCCTCGAAATCATTGAAAAAGAAGTACCTTATACGACGAAAATATGCGTTATCTAATAAGAGACATTTAAATTTTTTTAATTGCATAAAGGGGTGGCATTTTATTCAGAATAAATAGTTTTTTACATGGAAAAAAAATTTGTTTAATTTTTTCCCATTAAATACTAGAATTATGGAAAAGTACTTTGCGAAAAGAATCGGCTGTAGGACGGAAACTTGGTGACCACCGATTAGTTTTTTCCTAATAACTCTTGCATCCTTCGACCGACTTCTTCGACTAAAACTAAAATATCCTCGAAATCATTGAAAAAGAAGTACCTTATATGACGCAAATATGCGTTATCTAATAAGAGACATTTAAATTTTTTTAATGGCATAAATGGGCGGCATTTTATTCAGAATTAATAGTTTTTTACATGGACAAAAAATTTGTTTAATTTTTTCCCATTAAATACTAGAATTATAGAAAAGTACTTTGCGAAAAGAATCGGCAGTAGGACGAAATCGTGTTGACCACCGATGGAAAGTTTATCTGTTCCTCTTTCAGATGGCATTAAAATATTTTACGAAAAGTCATTATAGAAAAGTACTTTGTGAAAAGAATCGGCATTAGGACGGAAACGTGTTGACCACCGATAAATTTTTTCCTAATAACTCTTGAATCCCTCGACTGACTTCTTCGACTAAGAGCTCGATGGAAAGCTTATCTGTTCCTCTTTCAGATGGCATTAAAATATTTTACTAAAAGTCGTAAGAAATAAAATTTTTTTGATTAAAACTAAAATATTTTCGAAATCATTGAAAAAGAAGTACCTTATACGACGAAAATATGCGTTATCTTATAAGAGACATTTAAATTTTTTTAATTGCATAAATGGGCGGCATTTTATTCAGAATTAATAGTTTTTTACATGGACGAAAAAATCGATTAATTTTTTCCCATTAAATACTAGAATTATAGAAAAGTACTTTGCGAAAAGAATCGGCAATAGGACATAATCGTGTTGACCACCGATTAGTTTTTTGCTAATAACTCTTGCATCCTTCAACCGACTTCTTCAACTAAGAGCTCGATGGAAAGCTTATCTGTTCCTCTTTCAGATGGCATTAAAATATTTTACTAAAAGTCGTAAGAAATAAAATTTTTTTGATTAAAACTAAAATATTTTCGAAATCATTGAAAAAGAAGTACCTTATACGACGAAAATATGCGTTATCTTATAAGAGACATTTAAATTTTTTTAATTGCATAAATGGGCGGCATTTTATTCAGAATTAATAGTTTTTTACATGGACGAAAAAATCGATTAATTTTTTCCCATTAAATACTAGAATTATAGAAAAGTACTTTGCGAAAAGAATCGGCAATAGGACATAATCGTGTTGACCACCGAATAGTTTTTTGCTAATAACTCTTGCATCCCCCGACCGACTTCTTCGACTAAAAGCTTGATGGAAAGCTTATCTGTTCCTCTTTCAGATGGCATTAAAATATTTTACTAAAAGTCGTAAGAAATAAAATTTTTTTGATTAAAACTAAAATATTTTCGAAATCATTGAAAAAGAAGTACCTTATACGACGAAAATATGCGTTATCTTATAAGAGACATTTAAATTTTTTTAATTGCATAAATGGGCGGCATTTTATTCAGAATTAATAGTTTTTTACATGGACGAAAAAATCGATTAATTTTTTCCCATTAAATACTAGAATTATAGAAAAGTACTTTGCGAAAAGAATCGGCAGTAGGACATAATCGTGTTGACCACCGAATAGTTTTTTGCTAATAACTCTTGCATCCCCCGACCGACTTCTTCGACTAAAAGCTTGATGGAAAGCTTATCTGTTCCTCTTTCAGATGGCATTAAAATATTTTACTAAAAGTCGTAAGAAATAAAATTTTTTTGATTAAAACTAAAATATTTTCGAAATCATTGAAAAAGAAGTACCTTATACGACGAAAATATGCGTTATCTTATAAGAGACATTTAAATTTTTTTAATTGCATAAATGGGCGGCATTTTATTCAGAATTAATAGTTTTTTACATGGACGAAAAAATCGATTAATTTTTTCCCATTAAATACTAGAATTATAGAAAAGTACTTTGCGAAAAGAATCGGCAATAGGACAGAATCGTGTTGACCACCGATTAGTTTTTTGCTAATAACTCTTGCATCCTTCAACCGACTTCTTCAACTAAGAGCTCGATGGAAAGCTTATCTGTTCCTCTTTCAGATGGCATTGACTTATTTTACAAAAAGTCATAAGAAATAAAATTTTTTTTGATCAAAACTAAAATATCCTCGAAATCATTGAAGAAGAAGTACCTTATCAGACGAAAATATGCCTTATCTTATAAGAGACATTTAAATTTTTTTAATTGCATAAATGGGCGGCATTTTATTCAGAATTAATAGTTTTTTACATGGACGAAAAAATCGATTAATTTTTTCCCACTAAATACTAGAATTATAGAAAAGTACTTTGCGAAAAGAATCGGCAGTAGGACGGAATCGTGTTGACCACCGATTAGTTTTTTGCTAATAACTCTTGCATCCCTCGACCGACTTCTGCGACTAAGAGCTCGATGGAAAGCTTATCTGTTCCTCTTTCAGATGGCATTAACATATTTTACGAAAAGTCGTAAGAAATAAAATTTTTTTGATCAAAACTAAAATATCCTCGAAATCATTGAAGAAGAAGTACCTTATCAGACGAAAATATGTGTTATCTAATAAGAGACATTTAAAGTTTTTTAATATCATAAATGGGCGGCATTTTATTCAGAATTAATAGTTTTTTACATGGACAAAAAATTCGTTTAATTTTTTCCCATTAAATACTAGAATTATTCAAAAGTACTTTGCGAAAAGAATCGGCAGTAGGACGGAAACGTGTTGACCTCCGATAAGTTTTTTCCTAATAAATCTTGCATACTTCGACCGACTTCTTCGACTAAGAGCTCGATGGAAAGCTTATCTGTTCCTCTTTCAGATGGCATTAACATATTTTACGAAAAGTCGTAAGAAATAAAATTTTTTTGATCAAAACTAAAATATCCTCGAAATCATTGAAGAAGAAGTACCTTATCAGACGAAAATATGCGTTATCTAATAAGAGACATTAAAATTTTTTTAATTGCATAAATGGGCGGCATTTTATTCAGAATTAATAGTTTTTTACATGGAAATAAAATTCGTTTAATTTTTTCCCATTAAATACTAGAATTATTCAAAAGTACTTTGCGAAAAGAATCGGCAGTAGGACATAATCGTGTTGACCACCGAATAGTTTTTTGCTAATAACTCTTGCATCCCCCGACCGACTTCTTCGACTAAAAGCTTGATGGAAAGCTTATCTGTTCCTCTTTCAGATGGCATTAAAATATTTTACGAAAAGTCGTAAGAAATAAAATTTTTTTGATTAAAACTAAAATATCCTCGAAATCATTGAAAAAGAAGTACCTTATACGACGAAAATATGCGTTATCTAATAAGAGACATTTAAATTTTTTTAATTGCATAAATGAGTGGCATTTTATTCAGAATAAATAGTTTTTTACATGGAGAAAAAATTTCGTTTAATTTTTTCCCATTAAATACTAGAATTATGGAAAAGTACTTTGCGAAAAGAATCGGCTGTAGGACGGAAACTTGGTGACCACCGATTAGTTTTTTCCTAATAACTCTTGCATGCTTCGACCGACTTCTTCGACTAAAACTAAAATATCCTCGAAATCATTGAAAAAGAAGTACCTTATATGACGCAAATATGCGTTATCTAATAAGAGACATTTAAATTTTTTTAATGGCATAAATGGGCGGCATTTTATTCAGAATTAATAGTTTTTTACATGGACAAAAAATTTGTTTAATTTTTTCCCATTAAATACTAGAATTATAGAAAAGTACTTTGCGAAAAGAATCGGCAGTAGGACGAAATCGTGTTGACCACCGATGGAAAGCTTATCTGTTCCTCTTTCAGATGGCATTAAAATATTTTACGAACAGTCATTATAGAAAAGTACTTTGTGAAAAGAATCGGCTGTAGGAAGGAAACTTGTTGACCACCGATTAGTTTTTTGCTAATAACTCTTGCATCCCCCGACCGACTTCTTCGACTAAAAGCTTGATGGAAAGCTTATCTGTTCCTCTTTCAGATGGCATTAAAATATTTTACGAAAAGTCGTAAGAAATAAAATTTTTTTGATTAAAACTAAAATATCCTCGAAATCATTGAAAAAGAAGTACCTTATACGACGAAAATATGCGTTATCTAATAAGAGACATTTAAATTTTTTTAATTGCATAAATGAGTGGCATTTTATTCAGAATAAATAGTTTTTTACATGGAGAAAAAATTTCGTTTAATTTTTTCCCATTAAATACTAGAATTATGGAAAAGTACTTTGCGAAAAGAATCGGCTGTAGGACGGAAACTTGGTGACCACCGATTAGTTTTTTCCTAATAACTCTTGCATGCTTCGACCGACTTCTTCGACTAAAACTAAAATATCCTCGAAATCATTGAAAAAGAAGTACCTTATATGACGCATATATGCGTTATCTAATAAGAGACATTTAAATTTTTTTAATGGCATAAATGGGCGGCATTTTATTCAGAATTAATAGTTTTTTACATGGACAAAAAATTCGTTTAATTTGTTCCCATTATATACTAGAATTATAGAAAAGTACTTTGCGAAAAGAATCGGCAATAGGACATAATCGTGTTGACCACCGATTAGTTTTTTGCTAATAACTCTTGCATCCCCCGACCGACTTCTTCGACTAAAAGCTCAATGGAAAGCTTATCTGTTCCTCTTTCAGATGGCATTAAAATATTTTACTAAAAGTCGTAAGAAATAAAATTTTTTTGATTAAAACTAAAATATTTTCGAAATCATTGAAAAAGAAGTACCTTATACGACAAAAATATGCGTTATCTAATAAGAGACATTTAAATTTTCTTAATTGCATAAATGGGTGGCATTTTATTCAGAATAAATAGTTTTTTACATGGAGAAAAAATTCGTTTAATTTTTTCCCATTAAATACTAGAATTATAGAAAAGTACTTTGCGAAAAGAATCGGCTGTAGGAAGGAAACTTGTTGACCACCGATTAGTTTTTTGCTAATAACTCTTGCATCCTTCGACCGACTTCTTCGACTAAAACTAAAATATCCTCGAAATCATTGAAAAAGAAGTACCTTATCAGACGAAAATATGCCTTATCTAATAAGAGACATTATTTTCCGAATTAGTAGTTTTTTGTATGGACAATAAATTCGTTTAATTTTTTCCTAATAAATACTAGAATTATAGAAAAGTACTTTTCGAAAAGAATCGGCAGTAGGACGAAATCGTGTTGACCACCGTTGGAAAGCTTATCTGTTCCTCTTTCAGATGGCATTAAAATATTTTACGAAAAGTCATTATAGAAAAGTACTTTGTGAAAAGAATCGGCAGTAGGACGGAATCGTGTTGACCACCGATTAGTTTTTTTCAAATAACTCTTGCATCCTTCGACCGCCTTCTTCGACTAAGAGCTCGATGGAAAGCTTATCTGTTCCTCTTTCAGATGGCATTACCATATTTTACGAAAAGTCATCAGAAATAAAATTTTTTTGATCAAAACTAAAATATCCTCGAAATCATTGAAAAAGAAGAACCTTATCAGACGAAAATATGCATTATATAATAAGAGACATTTAATGTTTTTAATTGCATAAATGGGCTGCATTTTATTCAATATTAATAGTTTTTTACATGGCCATAAATTTGTTTAATTTTTGTCCATTAAATACTAGAATTATAGAAAAGTACTTTGCGAAAAGAATCGGCAGTAGGACGGAAACGTGTCGACCACCGATTAGTTTTTTGCTAATAACTCTTGCATCCTTCGACCGACTTCTTCGACTAATAGCTTGATGGAAAGCTTATCTATTCCTCTTTCAGATGGCATTAACATATTTTACGAAAAGTCGTAAGAAATAAAATTTTTTTGATCAAAACTAAAATAACCTCAAAATCTTTGAAAAAGAAGTACCTTATCAGACGAAAATCTGCCTTATCTAATAAAAGACATTTAAATTTTTTTAACTGCATAAATGGGCAGCATTTTATTCAGAATTAATAGTTTTTTACATGGACAAAAAATTCGTTTAATTTTTTCCCATTAAATACTAGAATTATAGAAAAGTACTTTGCAAAAAGAAGCGGCAGTAGGACGGAAATGTGTTGAACACCGATTAGTTTTTTGCTTATAACTCTTGCATCCCTCGACCGACTTCTTCGACTAAGAGCTCGATGAAAAGCTTATCTGTTCCTCTTTCAGATGGCATTAACATATTTTACGAAAAGTCGTAAGAAATAAAATTTTTTTGATCAAAACTAAAATATCCTCGAAATCATTGAAGAAGAAGTACCTTATCAGACGAAAATATGTGTTATCTAATAAGAGACATTTAAATTTTTATTAATTGCATAAATGGGCGGTCACACAGCTAACTATAAAGGTTGCCCAATATACAAGGAACTGAAAACACGAATCCACCAGCGAGTGACCACTACACGCTCTCAAAACGCACAGCCTACATTTACACCATCTAAATTAAACCCAGACGTTTTCTTTTCGATCGCAGCCAGATCTTCACTTGGCGGAATCTCAACCAAAAACGTGACATTTGCCAGTGCTCTAAAATCAGGACTGGTTCCCCCTACCCCAAACACGCCGAACCCACAACTAGCACATGCAGATTTAAACGCGACTCAACACCACCAAATGCCGGGGCAGCAACAACGCAACTTTGAAGCAATGTTATCAACCATGCAGCAAAGTCTAATGGAGTTTATGTCTTTTATGCGGACAACTATGCAGGATTTAATGCGTAACCAAAATCTACTGATACAAATGCTGATTTCACAACAGTCCAAATAAGCCATGCCTTCCCTACGCATATCTACGTGGAATGCTAATGGCGTCTCACAGCACAAACTTAAGCTAGCTCATTTTCTACTTGACAAACACATTGACGTAATGCTACTGTCAGAAACACACCTTACAAACAAATATAATTTTAACATACGAGGCTACGTATTTTACGGAACAAACATGTGGTAATGCACATGGGGGGACTGGTATTCTCTTCAATATATCTGAAGCTGAGTTCATGCAGTTCTTTTACACACTCGGAGAACACTTCATAGCAGCAGGAGATTACAATGCCAAGCACACTCACTGGGGATCTCGTCTAGTGACCTCAAAAGGAAAACAATTATACAATGCATTTATAAAAGCCATCAATAAGCTCGACCATCTCTCTCCCGGCAGACCAACATACTGGCCGGCTGACCCCAATAAACTACCCGACCTAATTGACTTTGCAATAACAAAAAATATTCCCCGAACAAAGCTAAGCGCCGAAAGTCTTTCAGATCTCTCATCTGATCACTCGCCTGTATTAATTAACCTACTTCGACATCCAAACACCGTAGATCAACCAAGTAGATTGACCTCGCATAAAACCAACTGGGTCAGACACAAAAATATTTTAGCTCACACATTGAGCTAGATCCTCCCCTAACCGTTGAAGCTGAGATCGACAGCTTCGTAAACAGTCTTCGTTACCGCAGCTCGTATCTCAACACCTCAAACGGCACAAGCTCCACGTAACCAAAAGAAGACGAATCTACAAATCGAGCAGCTCGTTATCGAAAAGCGACGCTTACGTCGAGAATGGCAATCAACCAGATCGCCATCTGCACGACATAGGCTTAAGAACGCCGCACGCTTAAGCAAGAAGAAGCATATACCCAACGCCGTTACATAGAACAACTATCAACATCCAGTACAAGAAACTCACTGTGGAGAGTTCACCCAACCCTAAGCTCACCGACAGAAACCGTGATGCCTATAAGAAACCCTGCAGGCGGCTGGGCCCGCAGCGACGAAGATAGAGCAAGAACATTTGCTGCCCACCTTGAAAATGTGTTTCAACCAAATCCTTGCACAAATGCGACTACACTACCAGCATTAACAAACGACGCCGAGCCTCAACGTGACCCAATCGAGTTTCGACCAAACGAAATCGCTAATATTATCAAAAAGGAACTGAACCCAAAAAAATCACCGGGCTGCGATTTAATAACCCCAAAAATGATTATTGAGCTCCCATATTGTGCTGTTTGCACTATCGCGAAGCTCTTCAATGCCATCACTAAACTTGGCTATTTTCCAGAAAGATGGAAAAAGTCTATCATCATAATGATACCAAAGCCAGGAAAAGATCACACGATTCCCTCGTCACACAGACCTATAAGTTTATTATCGTGTCTATCAAAACTTTTCGAAAAATGCGTGCTAACTCGGATCAACTCATTCCTGAGAACACACAACAAAATCCCTTCACAGCCTCCATTGGCTTATCAACGCTCGCTCTTCCTTTAGTCTCGACTACAAAGTCCTGCTCTACAATTCTGTTCTCAAACCTATCTGGACATACGGCTCCCAGTTATGGGGAAACGCTAGCAGTAGCAACATTGAAATCATCCAGAGAACCCAGTCAAAGATATTGAGAACCATCACCGGGGCACCGTGGTATGTTCGAAACGAAAACATACAAAAAGATTTAAATATTCAACCAGTCAGAGATGTAATAGCAGAACTCAAGGAACAATACTACTGCAAGCTTTTTACGCAACCTAACCATCTCGCCAGAAGACTAACAAGGTTGTGCAGCAAATCCCGTCTTCGTCGAAATGACCTTCCAACCCAGCGATAGACCCTAAGGCGCCGCAACCTATCTGCAGTCCAAAAGAACTGCTAGTTAACATATAGGCATAAGATCTGCAAACTTATTGTTAGTCTCATAAAGAGAAGATCCAATAAATAAAGCAAAGTTTTAATAAAACCAGTAAGGACGCTATCTTGAGCAAGGCTGAAGCTATAATACTTTTCACGTTGTGTCACTAAAAAACTAAATGAATAGTTTTCATGCCTCCCTAACAACATAACTGTAAGGTTTCAAGTCAATTGGTTAAAAAACAAAAAAGTTTTCCATACAGCGGTTCAAGTTTTGCGATAAGTGGGCGTAGCCATGCCCACTTTTGGTCAAAATGGTTTTCATTCCTCCCTAAGAACATAACTGTAAAGTTTCAAGTCAATTGGTTAAAAAACAAAAAAGTTTTCCATACAACGGGTCAAATTTCGCTTTAAAAGGGCGTGGCCGCGCCCACTTTTGGTCAAAATTGTTTTCATTCCTCCCTAAGAACATAACTGTAAAGTTTCAAGTCAATTGGTTAAAAAACACAAAAGTTTTCCATACAACGGGTCAAATTTCGCTATAAAAGGGCGTGGCCACGCCCACTTTTGGTCAAAATAGTTTTCATTCCTCCCAAAGAACATAACTGTAAAGTTTCAAGTCAATTGGTTAAAAAACAAAAAAGTTTTCCATACAACGGGTCAATTTTCGCTATAAGTGGGCGTGGCTACGCCCACTTTTGGTCAAAATAGTTTTCATTCCTTCCTAAGAACATAACTTTAAAATTTCAAGTCAATTGGTTAAAAACCAAAAAAGTTTTTCATACAACGGGTCAATTTTCGCTAGAAGTGGGCGTGGCTACGCGTGGCTATGCCCACTTTTGGTCAAAATAGTTTTAGTTCCTCCCCAAGAACATAACTACGAAGTTTCAAGTCAATTGGTTGAAAAACAAAAAAGTTGTCCATACAACGACGTGAATATTGCTTCTTTTCCTCTTCTTCATTTTGTATGGGAGCTACCAGTTCCAGATGTCCAATCTAAACGAAACTTTCAGGCATGTAGTCGGACTATGTAGAACTACTATGTTTAAAATTTCAGCACTCTATCATACAAAACAAAAAACTTTTCCATACAACGACTCAAGTTTTGTTCATTTTTCTTCTTCTTTTCGTATGGGGGCTACCAGTTCCAGTGGTCCGATATGGCTGGATCCGACAAATGAGTTGATCGCACAAATAAGCAGTCTCTGTGCAAAATTTCAGCTCAATATCTTCAAAACTGTGGGAGGAGATTGTATATATACAGACAGACGGACGGAAAGACGGACAGACGGACATGGCTAAATCAACTCGTCTTGTCGTCCTGATCAAGAATATATATACTTTATATAGTCGGAAATGAATATTTCGATCTGTTACAAACTTCAGCACAAAGTTATTATACTATTTCACATACGTGAAAAGTATAAAAAAATAAATAAATGGGCGGCATTTTATTCAGAATTAATAGTCTTTTACATGGACAAAAAATTCGTTTAATTTTTTCCCATTATATACTAGAATTATAGAAAAGTACTTTGCGAAAAGAATCGGCAGTAGGACGGAAACGTGTTGACCACCGATTAGTTTTTTGCTAATAACTATAAGAGCTCGATGGAAAGCTTATCTGTTCCTCTTTCAGATGGCATTAACATATTTTACAAAAAGTCATAAGAAATAAAATTTTTTTGATCAAAACTAAAATATCCTCGAAATCATTGAAAAAGAAGTACCTTATCAGACGAAAATATGCCTTATCTAATAAGAGACATTCAAATTATTTTTATTGCATAAATGGGCGGAATTTTGTTCAGAATTGATGGTTTTTTACATGGACAAAAATTCGTTTAATTTTTTCCCATTAAATACTATAATTATAGAAAAGTACTTTGCAAAAAGAAGCGGCAGTAGGACGGAAACGTGTTGACCACCGATTAGTTTTTTGCTAATAACTCTTGCATCCTTCGACCGACTTCTTCGACTAAGAACTCGATGGAAAGCTTATCTGTACCTCTTTCAGATGGCATTAACATATTTTACGAAAAGTCATAAAAAATAAAATTTTTTTGATCAAAACTAAAATATCCTCGAAATCATTGAAAAAGAAGTACCTTATCAGACGAAAATATGCCTTATCTAATAAGAGACATTCAAATTATTTTTATTGCATAAATGGGCGGAATTTTGTTCAGAATTGATGGTTTTTTACATGGACAAAAATTCGTTTAATTTTTTCCCATTAAATACTATAATTATAGAAAAGTACTTTGCAAAAAGAAGCGGCAGTAGGACGGAAACGTGTTGACCACCGATTAGTTTTTTGCTAATAACTCTTGCATCCTTCGACCGACTTCTTCGACTAAGAGCTCGATGGAAAGCTTATCTGTACCTCTTTCAGATGGCATTAACATATTTTCCGAAAAGTCATAAAAAATAAAATTTTTTTGATCAAAACTAAAATATCCTCGAAATCATTGAAAAAGAAGTACCTAATCAGACGAAAATATGCCTTATCTAATAAGAGACATTCAAATTATTTTTATTGCATAAATGGGCGGCATTTTATTTAGAATTAAAAGTTTCTTATATTGACAATAAATTCGTTTAATTTTGTCCATTAAATACTAGAATTATAGAAAAGTACTTTGCGCAAAGAATCGGCAGTAGGACGGAAATGTGTTGACCACCGATTAGTTTTTTGCTAATAACTCTTGCATCCTTCGACCGACTTCTTCGACTAAGAGCTCGATGGAAAGCTTATCTGTACCTCTTTCAGATGGCATTAACATATTTTGCGAAAAGTCATAAAAAATAAAATTTTTTTGATCAAAACTAAAATATCCTCGAAATCATTGAAAAAGAAGTACCTTATCAGACGAAAATATGCCTTATCTAATAAGAGACATTCAAATTATTTTTATTGCATAAATGGGCGGAATTTTATTCAGAATTAATGGTTTTTTACATGGACAAAAATTCGTTTAATTTTTTCCCATTAAATACTATAATTATAGAAAAGTACTTTGCAAAACGAAGGGGCAGTAGGACGGAAACGTGTTGACCACCGATTAGTTTTTTGCTAATAACTCTTGCATCCATCGACCGACTTCTTCGACTAAGAACTCGATGGAAAGCTTATCTGTTCCTCTTTCAGATGGCATTAACATATTTTACGAAAAGTCGTATGAAATAAAATTTTTTTGATCAAAACTAAAATATCCTCGAAATCATTGAAAAAGAAGTACCTTATCAGACGAAAATATGCTTTATCTAATAAGAGACATTTAAATTTTTTTAATTGCATAAATGGGCGACATTTTATTCAGAATTAATAGTCTTTAACATGGACAAAAAATTCGTTTAATTTTTTCCCATTATATACTAGAATTATAGAAAAGTACTTTGCGAAAAGAATCGGCAGTAAGACGGAAACGTGTTGACCACCGATTAGTTTTTTGCTAATAACTCTTGCATCCTTCGACCGACTTCTTTGACTAAGAGCTCAATGGAAAGCTTACCTGCTCCTCTTTCAGATGGCATTAACATATTTTACAAAAAGTCATAAGAAATAAAATTTCTTGATCAAAACTAAAATATCCTCGAAATCATTGAAAAAGAAGTACCTTATCAGACGAAAATATGCTTTATGTAATAAGAGACATTTAAATTTTTTTAATTGCATTAATGGGCGACATTTTATTCAGAATTAATAGTCTTTAACATGGACAAAAAATTCGTTTAATTTTTTCCCACTATATACTAGAATTATAGAAAAGTACTTTGCGAAAAGAATCGGCAGTAAGACGGAAACGTGTTGACCACCGATTAGTTTTTTGCTAATAACTCTTGCATCCTTCGACCGACTTCTTTGACAAAGAGTTCAATGGAAAGCTTATCTGCTCCTCTTTCAGATGGGATTATCATATTTTACGAAAAGTCGTAAGATATAAAATTATTTTGATCAAAACTAAAATATCCTCGAAATCATTGAAGAAGAAGTACCTTATCAGACGAAAATATGCCTTATCTAATAAGATAATTAATTGCATAAATGGGCGGCATTTTATTCAAAATTAATAGTTTTTTACGTGGACAAAAAATTCATTTAATTTTTTCCCATTAAATACTAGAATTATAGAAAAGTACTTTGCGAAAAGAATCGGTAGTAGGACGGAATCGTGTTAACCACCGATTAGTTTTTTGCTAATAACTCTTGCATCCTTTGACCGACTTCTTCGACTAAGAGCTCGATGGAAAGCTTATCTGTTCTTCTTTCAGATGGCATTAACATATTTTACGAAAAGTCGTAAGATATAAAATTATTTTGATCAAAACTAAAATATCCTCGAAATCATTGAAAAAGAAGTACCTTTTCAGACGAAAATATGCCTTATCTAATAAGAGACGATTAAAAATTAATTTTTGCATAAATGGGCGGCATTTTGTTAAGAATTAATAGTTTTTTACATGGACAAAAAATTCGTTTAATTTTTTCCCATTAAATACTAGAATTATACAAAAGTACTTTGCGAAAAGAATCGGCAGTAGGACGGAAACGTGTTGACCACCGATTAGTTTTTTGCTAATAACTCTTGCAACCTTCGACCGACTTCTTCGACTAAGAGCTCGATGGAAAGCTTGTCTGTTCTTCTTTCAGATGGCATTAACATATTTTACGAAAAGTCGTAAGATATAAAATTATTTTGATCAAAACTAAAATATCCTCGAAATCATTGAAAAAGAAGTACCTTTTCAGACAAAAATATGCCTTATCTAATAAGAGACGATTCAAAATTAATTTTTGCATAAATGGACGGCATTTTGTTAAGAATTAATAGTTTTTTACATGGACAAAAAATTCGTTTAATTTTTTCCCATTAAATACTAGAATTATACAAAAGTACTTTGCGAAAAGAATCGGCAGTAGGACGGAGACGTGTTGACCACCGATTAGTTTTTTGCTTATAACTCTTGCATCCTTCGACCGACTTCTTCGACTAAGAGCTCGATGGAAAGCTTATCCGTTCCTCTTTCAGATGGCATTAACATATTTTACGAAAAGTCGTAAGAAATAAAATTTTTTTGATCAAAACTAAAATTTCCTCGAAATCATTGAAAAAGAAGTACCGTAAAAGACGCAAATATGCCTTATCTAACAAGAGACATTTAAATTTTTTTAATTGCATAAATGGGCGGCATTTTATTCAGAATTAATAGTTTTTTACATGGACAAAAAATTCGTTTAATTTTTTCCCATTAAAAACTAGAATTATAGAAAAGTACTTTGCGAAAAGAATCGGCAGTAGGACGGAAACGTGTTGACCACCGATTAGTTTTTCTAATAACTCTTGCATACTTCAACCGACTTTTTCGACTAAGAGCTCGATGGAAAGCTTATCTGTTCCTCTTTCAGATGGCATTAACATATTTTACGAAAAGTCATAAGAAATACAATTTTTTTTTATCAAAACTAAAATATCCTCGAAATCATTGAAGAAGAAGTACCTTATCAGACGAAAATATGCCTTATCTAATAAGAGACATTTAAATTTTTTTAATTGCATAAATGGGTGGCATTTTATTCAGAATTAATAGTTTTTTACATGGACAAAAAATTCGTTTAATTGTTTCCCATTAAAAACTAGAATTATAGAAAAGTACTTTGCGAAAAGAATCGGCAGTAGGACGGAAACGTGTTGACCAAACGATTAGTTTTTTGCTAATAACTCTTGCATCCTTCGACCGACTTCTTCGACTAAGAGCTCGATGGAAAGCTTATCTGTTCGTCTTTCAGATGGCATTACCATATTTTACGAAATGTCATAAGAAATAGAATTTCTTGATCAAAACTAAAATATACTCGAAATCATTGAAAAATAAGTACCTTACAGACGAAAATATGCCTTATCTAATAGGAGACATCTAAATTTTTTTAATTGCATAAATGGGCGGCATTTTATTCAAAATTAACAGTTTTTTACGTGGACAAAAAATTCGTTTAATTTTTTCCCATTAAATACTAGAATTATAGAAAAGTACTTTGCGAAAAGAATCGGTAGTAGGACGGAATCGTTTTAACCACCGATTAGTTTTTTGCTAATAACTCTTGCATACTTCAACCGACTTCTTCGACTAAGAGCTCGATGGAATGCTTATCTGTTCCTCTTTCAGATGGCATTAACATATTTTACGAAAAGTCATAAGAAATACAATTTTTTTTTATCAAAACTAAAATATCCTCGAAATCATTGAAGAAGAAGTACCTTATCAGACGAAAATATGCCTTATCTAATAAGAGACATTTAAATTTTTTTAATTGCATAAATGGGTGGCATTTTATTCAGAATTAATAGTTTTTTACATGGACAAAAAATTCGTTTAATTGTTTCCCATTAAAAACTAGAATTATAGAAAAGTACTTTGCGAAAAGAATCGGCAGTAGGACGGAAACGTGTTGAACACCGATTAGTTTTTTGCTAATAACTCTTGCATCCTTCGACCGACTTTTTCGACTAAGAGCTCGATGGAAAGCTTATCTGTTCCTCTTTCAGATGGCATTAACATATTTTACGAAAAGTCATAAGAAATACAATTTTTTTTTATCAAAACTAAAATATCCTCGAAATCATTGAAGAAGAAGTACCTTATCAGACGAAAATATGCCTTAGCTAATAAGAGACATTTAAATTATTTTAATTGCATAAATGGGCGGCATTTTATTCAGAATTTATAGTTCCTTACATGGACAAAAAATTCGTTTAATTTTTTCCCATTATATACCAGAATTATAGAAAAGTACTTTGCGAAAAGAATCGGCAGTAGGACGGAATCGTGTTGACTACCGATTAGTTTTTTGCTAATAACTCTTGCATCCTTTGACCGACTTCTTCGACTAAGAGCTCGATGGAAAGCTTATCCGTTCCTCTTTCAGATGGCATTAACATATTTTACGAAAAGTCGTAAGAAATAAAATTTTTTTGATCAAATCTAAAATTTCCTCGAAATCATTGAAAAAGAAGTACCGTAAAAGACGCAAATATGCCTTACCTAACAAGAGACATTTAAATTTTTTTAATTGCATAAATGGGCGGCATTTTATTCAGAATTAATAGTTTTTTACATGGACAAAAAATTCGTTTAATTTTTTCCCATTAAATACTAGAATTATAGAAAAGTACTTTGCGAAAAGAATCGCCAGTAGGACGGAATCGTGTTGACCACCGATTAGTTTTTTGCTAATAACTCTTGCATCCTTCGACCGACTTCTTCGACTAAAAGTTCGATGGAAAGCTTATCTGTTCCTCTTTCTGATGGCATTACCATATTTTACGAAATGTCATAAGAAATAAAATTTCTTGATCAAAACTAAAATATACTCGAAATCATTGAAAAAGAAGTACCTTACAGACGAAAATATGCCTTATCTAATAAGAGACATTTAAATTTTTTTAATTGCATAAATGGGCGGCATTTTATTCAGAATTAATAGTTTTTTACATGGACAAAAAATTCGTTTAATTTTTTCCCATTAAATACTAGAATTATAGAAAAGTACTTTGCGAAAAGAATCGGCAGTAGGACGGAAACGTGTTGACCACCGATTAGTTTTTTGCTAATAACTCTTGCATCCTTCGACCGACTTCTTCGACTAAGAGCTCGATGGAAAGCTTATCTGTTCCTCTTTCTGATGGCATTACCATATTTTACGAAATGTCATAAGAAATAAAATTTCTTGATCAAAACTAAAATATACTCGAAATCATTGAAAAAAAGTACCTTACAGACGAAAATATGCCTTATCTAATAAGAGACATCTAAATTTTTTTAATTGCATAAATGGGCGGCATTTTATTCAGAATTAATAGTTTTTTACATGGACAAAAAATTCGTTAAATTTTTTCCCATTAAAAACTAGAATTATAGAAAAGTACTTTGCGAAAAGAATCGGCAGTAGGACGGAAACGTGTTGACCACCGATTAGTTTTTTGCTAATAACTCTTGCATCCTTCGACCGACTTCTTCGACTAAGAGCTCGATGGAAAGCTTATCTGTTCCTCTTTCTGATGGCATTACCATATTTTACGAAATGTCATAAGAAATAAAATTTCTTGATCAAAACTAAAATATCCTCGAAATCATTGAAGAAGAAGTACCTTATCAGACGAAAATATGCCTTATCTAATAAGAGACATTTAAATTTTTTTAATTGCATAAATGGGCGGCATTTTATTCAGAATTAATAGTTTTTTACATGGACAAAAAATTCGTTTAATTTTTCCCATTAAATACTAGAATTATAGAAAAGTACTTTGCGAAAAGAATCGCCAGTAGGACGGAATCGTGTTGACCACCGATTAGTTTTTTGCTAATAACTCTTGCATCCTTCGACCGACTTCTTCGACTAAGAGCTCGATGGAAAGCTTATCTGTTCCTCTTTCAGATGGCATTAATATATATTATGAATAGTCATAAGAATTAAATTTTTTTAATTAAAACTAAAATATCCTCGAAATCATTGAAGAAGATGTACCTTATCAGACGAAAATATGCCTTATCTAATAAGAGACATTTAAATTTTTTTAATTGCATAAATGGGCGGCATTTTATTCAGAATTAATAGTTTTTTACATGGACAAAAAATTCGTTTAATTTTTTCCCATTAAAAACTAGAATTATAGAAAAGTACTTTGCGAAAAGAATCGGCAGTAGGACGGAAACGTGTTGACCACCGATTAGTTTTTTGCTAATAACTCTTGCATCCTTCGACCGACTTCTTCGACTAAGAGCTCGATGGAAAGCTTATCTGTTCCTCTTTCTGATGGCATTAACATATTTTACGAAAAGTCATAAGAACTAAAATTTTTTTGACCAAAACTAAAATATCCTCGAAATCATTGAAAAAGAAGTACCTTATCAGACGAAAATATGCCTTATCTAATAAGAGACATTAAAATTTTTTATAATAGCATAAATGGGCGGCATTTTATTCAGAATTTATAGTTTTTTACATGGACAAATAATTCGTTTAATTTTTTCCCATTAAATACTAGAATTATAGAAAAGTACTTTGCGAAAAAAATCGGCAGTAGGACGGAAGTTTTTTGCTAATAATTTATTGGATTTAAATTTGTTTATTCGTATTATACGTAAAGTAAGTTATAAATGACACGTGCTCGTGTCAGTGGTTCAGAGACAACTGCTTTTAAGTAAACTTATATCTAGAGATGAGCTGATACTTATACATAAGTTGATACATACTATTTGATACATTTCAACACTTCCCCTTAAATTGTATGTTTATCAATTTTACAAAAATAATCTTAATTCATACCCAACCCGTTAATACATTCATAATGGTTTGCAGTTGTCAAGCCGTTTGTCAGTACATCGGCTTTCATCTTTTCGGTTGGCATATACTTGATGACGATTTCTTTTTTCTCTACCAGCTCACGTATGAAGTGATGACTAACGTGACCATTTATTTTTTTACTCAAAACGGGACATTGATTGTTAGGTCAATGAATATATTTTCTTGTTACCGTATTTTGAAGCGTCGTTTAGAATTGTAATACAATTGGACTTATCATGATCGTCTTTTAATTCTTTCAGCGCTGCAGGCCCCAAAACCTTTACTATAATAGCTTCTGATTTCGTACGCGCGCATGTAAATTTGGGATCAAAACATGATTGAATTAATTTCGGTGTACAATCAAAAGAGCGAAAACTGTGATTTTCTTGTATTGTGTGATAAGCCCAGACGGCTTCTGCCGCATCGATATCCAAATCCTGTGAAGTTGATGGGTCAGATTTCTTGAAAAAGTTTTACAGAACTTGAATCGGCGGCCCGATCGGCATTTTTATGTTTTTCAGACTTTAAATGCTGTTCAATGTCACCGGCGCCACTATGGGAAACACTAAATTCTGTACAACACTTTTCGCATCTGACATCTGACGGAGTATTTATTTGCTTGATAAAAGGATATTGAACGAACACTTGCGTTACGGCATTTTAAATTAGGCTTGAATCCAAAACAAAAGAAGTTTAACCGTCGAATTTTAAACAACAATCTTTTAAATCGAAAGTTCGGCTTTACTGCAAAGCTGTTTTTAAGACAACAGTGCGCAAAAATTGTTAGGCGTATGTTAATTTCGACATGAAATATTGAAATTGCTTATGTTCTAGCGTGTCTCAAATGAACCTAAGTGCAGTTAACATTTTTCAGCCGCGTACCTAATGTTCATTCATGTAATTGCTTTCGTAAACCTCGTTTGAAAAATATAAAACCGTCCGCCAACTCGACTACCTATTCAAATTTTTGCGCGGTTTCCCAAAACGGGACAATTTTGCGTCCCAGAGTTCATTACGGGGACACCGGGACTCGTAATTATAAAAAGGGACAGTCCCGTTCAAAACGGGACGTCTGGTCACGTTAGTGATGACGTATGTCGACATGTTTAGTCCGACTGTGGAATACTGGATTTCTTGTCAGTTCGCCAGCTCCTTGGTTATCGTTGAAAATTACAACAATGTCCTCTTTTTCCAAAACTTCTTTCAGGAATAATTTTAAATGGACTACTTCTTTCGATGCGTCTGAAATGGCCATATATTCGGCTTCGGTGGTTGAGAGTGCAACCGTTCGTTGTTTTCTAGACTCCCAACTAACTGCTGCGTTTGCAAAAATGAACGCGTATCCTGTGTACGATCTCCGGTCGTCAATGTTTGAACCACAGTCAGCATCAGTGTAGCCGAAAATTTTCTTGCCAGTCTTCTTAAAGGTTAGTCCTTTGTCGTTGTTTGCTTTTAAATATCGTAGGACTCTTTTAGCTGCTGTCCAATGTTGTTGACCAAAATTTGTGTTGAATTGACTTAACAAACTAACTGCATGTGATAAGTCTGGTCTAACGCATACAGCAAGGCACATCAGAGAACCAATTACACTTTGATAAGGTTTGTTCTCCGAATCGAACGTTTCGTCTGGACTTATATTTTTCTTGCTCAGCTTCTCGTTTGAAGCCAGTGGTGTCAAAACTGAGTTGGCATTTTCCATACCAAAACGTTTGATTACTTCATTTGCATATTTACTTTGATGCATTCTGATCTGATTCTTTTCAAAGTCTTGTTCGTATTCAATGCCAAGGCAATATTTCAGCAAACCCATGTCTCTCATATCGAACATGTTGTCTAATTCGGTCTTCAGTGCAGTGAGTGCCCTTGTATCGTTGGATGCAATCATTAGGTCGTCTACTTATATCATCACGATAACTAATATTTCATTCTTGTGAATTGTGTACACACACGGATCTGAACTAAGCGGTTTTAGTTCCAGCTGTTGCAATTTTTCATCAAGTTTGCGATACCATTGTCTGCCTGACTGTTTAAGTCCTTGTAGCGGACAACGAACCACACAAAGGGGTACGTCGGAGATGCTAAGAAGGAGCACGCTTGAAAGATCCGGCTCTGTCTCGTCGGTATTGGGGATGGGTCTTTCGAAAGGGGAAGAACTTCCGCTCTTATCTCTCTACGCCGTATAGGCCTGCTAATAGAAATAAAAAATAAAGAGAAAGCGTGCAGGAATGGGGGGGTTGATAGAAGGATAGGTAGGGAGCAGGGAGAAGGAGGACTAATAGTTACTCTATTAAACCCGGATTAACGCATGATAGTTACTTTTGCACTGATGTTACGATGTGCATGCCCGCCCTACCTTGGATCACCAAGTCCAACTCTTATCCATTGATGACCCCCTTTTTGGGTACTAGAGTACTCGCTAGGGCTGTGTGATGTCGGAATCCCCCATCACTTACTGCCATATTTGCGGATCGGTTGTCGATATTGGGTTGAGTCGTTGGGTTAGGAACTTTGTCTGGTGTATTACCATGATTTCCGTTTATAGGCATTTTACAACCTACACAATTATTGTTAACGAATTGTTGGTTTTCAAAACATGTAATGTGATAATCGCAACCACATGCGCCTCGCATCAATTGTTCCGTTGAGGATACTAGACCTTCGCATACCACACATCTGATAGCTGATCCACCACCTCTAGCACTTTCTGGACTTCTCGATATCGGCATTGTATTTTTAGTCAGGGGACCTTTTGTTTTCTTTTTATGTTTATATATATGGTAAAAGGTTTTTAATTTTGTTTAATTGTATTTGGTTGGATAAAATGTTTGTAATATGTGGTATATATATCAATTTAGTTTTTTTTTTCTTTAATTCAAATACTATAATCTCATAAAATTAAGGGATTCCTCCATCACTCAGATCACTGAGCGAAGCACTCTAGACCAATATTAATCAAAACGTTATTTGCCATAGGTAACTATTACGAAGGGTGGGAAAGAAATTTGGTTTTGGACGGGTCTAATAATTTGGGAAAACAACAGGTCAGTCTCAGCAATACGCCAAGTTACCGTAGTCCATTGTTGCTCCAATTTATTAGTGTTAAACAATTATGATTATTTCACGTTGGTTCCAATGCAGTAATCCCGCTGTTGGATAATCCACACGCGTAATTAAACTTACACAGACAGATGTTTTCGAATTGTGTCTACTCATAGTTAGTTAGTAACCAGGTTAATCCCGATTACTAAATTCCAACTTCAGAGACAAAATTCTAAAGAAAGAGTGCTACAAATCGTTGGCTTCCATGATCTTGGTTAGGGTACAATGAGTTCCAAGCCTAAGTTCCAAAGAAAATGTCAACCATTATATTTGTAACACAACAAGAGAAAAGAGAGGTTAAAGAGAATATTGGGAAATAGGCCAAAGGTGTTATGGCTGAGCAATTAAAAGTGAGTCTTGCACCAGGAGATATTAAAAGGTGATTATTATTTAACCCGAAAATTTTCGGGCCCCACGTTGGGCGCCATTATTTCTTATTTAACTATTGTAGCGGACAACGAACCACACAAAGGGGTACGTCGGAGATGCTAAGAACGAGCACGCTTGAAAGATCCGGCTCTGTCTCGTCGGTATTGGGGATGGGTCTTTCGAAAGGGGAAGAACTTCCGCTCTTATCTCTCTACGCCGTATAGGCCTGCCAATAGAAATAAAAAATAAAGAGAAAGCGTGCAGGAATAGGGGGTTGATAGAAGGATAGGTAGGGAGCAGGGAGAAGGAGGACTAATAGTTACTCTATTAAACCCGGATTAACGCATGATAGTTACTTTTGCACTGATGTTACGATGTGCATGCCCGCCCTACCTTGGATCACCAAGTCCAACTCTTATCCATTGATGACCCCCTTTTTGGGTACTAGAGTACTCGCTAGGGCTGTGTGATGTCGGAATCCCCCATGTTAGCTAATTTAAGCGTGGAACATAATCGCGAAGTCTAATATTTATAACTAATTTCCATGTTCTTAGGCATTTCTGTCGTTAATTTATAATAAGTTTATTCATCATCGATTTATTTGACCAAATAAAGTACTTATAATAATAATATAATGAATGATTGGGGCAAACGTTACAAATTATAAAACAAAAATTTGCTTATCCTTCATGGATATTGTAGTTAAATTGATTCTTGGGTAATGACATAGTATGGCATGTTGTATCAATAAGAAATGAAAAAAAAAAACATGTATTGGAAACACTTACAGTTCTTCGCTGGCGTTGAAAGCGCTTACAATGCTGACCGAAGAGCTGAAAGGAAACTTTATAGCTTAATTTTAGAATTTCATGACTGCCTATTTTCATCTTTAATTCTTCGTCTCTCTGATTAGGGGGGTGTTGGTTGTAGCTTAGAAAAGAAGTAGCAATTGTGGTGTGATCCCACAGGTTATAGTTGATCGTTGACGCTTCGTATATTTTGTTGAAACTTCGTAGTATTGATAGAAATTGTAGTAGTTGTTCGTTGAAACTTCGTATAATTAGTCGAACCTTCGTAGGAGTTGATAGAAATTGTTGTAGTTGTGGCAACTTCGTAGAATTGTTTGGAACTTCGTAGTAGTTGGTAGAAATTGTTGTCGTTCGTGAAAAGTTCGTAGAATTAGTTTAAACTTCGTAGTAGTTGGTAGAAATTGTTGTAGTTCGTTGAAACTTTGTAGAATTGGTTGAAGCTTCGTAGTGGTTGGCAGAAATTGTTGTAAACTTCGTAGTAGTTGGTAGAAATTGTTGTAGTTCGTTGAGACTTCGTAGAATTAGTTTAAACTTCGTTGAAACTTTGTAGAATTGGTTGAAGCTTCGTAGTGGTTGGTAGAAATTGTTGTAAACTTCGTAGTAGTTGGTAGAAATTGTTGTAACTTTGTAGAATTGGTTGAAGCTTCGTAGTGGTTGGTAGAAATTGTTGTAGTTCGTTGAAACTTCGTAGAATTAGTTTAAACTTCGTTGAAACTTTGTAGAATTGGTTGAAGCTTCGTAGTGGTTGGTAGAAATTGTTGTAAACTTCGTAGTAGTTGGTAGAAATTGTTGTAACTTTGTAGAATTGGTTGAAGCTTCGTAGTGGTTGGTAGAAATTGTTGTAGTTCGTTGAAACTTCGTAGCAGTTAGTAACACTTCGTGATTGTTTCGCACTTCGTAGAATTATTTGGATTTCCGTCGAATTGTTTGAAACTTTGTAGAGTTTTGTTTTAATGATTCGTTGGATTCTATAGCACTTCGTAGAATTGTAGAATTGTTTGAAACTTCGTAGCAGTTAGTAACACTTCGTGGTTGTTTCGCACTTCGTAGAATTATTTGGAACTTCGTCGAATTGTTTGAACTTTGTAGAGTTTTGTTTTAATGATTCGTTGGATTCTATAGCACTTCGTAGAATTGTAGAATTGTTTGAAACTTCGTAGCAGTTAGTAACACTTCGTGGTTGTTTCGCACTTCGTAGAATTATTTGGAACTTCGTCGAATGGTTTGAACTTTGTAGAGTTTTGTTTTAATGGTTCGTTGGATTCTATAACACTTCGTAGAATTGTAGAATTGTTTGAAACTTCGTAGACTCGTTGTAGTTTAGAACTTTGTATAGTTTTGTTTTAATTGTTCGTTGGATTCTATAACACTTCGTAGAATTGTAGAATTGTCTGAAACTTCGTAGCGGTTGGTAACACTTCGTTGTTGTTTCGCACTTCGTATAATTATTTGGAACTTCGTCGAATTGTTTGAAACTTTGTAGAGTTTTGTTTTAATTGTTCGTTGGATAGCACTTCGTGGTTGTTTAGCACTTTGTCGAATTGTTTGGAACTTCGTAGAATTGTTTGAAGCTTCGTAGAATTTTGTAGTTATTGATCGTTGTTTTTTTTATTGTTTTTTTATTTTTGTAGAATTCTTTGAATCACGAAGGATTAGGTAGGTCCATGCTGTTGTTTGATCACGATTGGTTTTTCTTATATTCTTACCGCAGTTGTAAATATGCAGACGATATGTCCGATCTCGTTGAAGTCCAAAAGGAAAGAGGCCGATTCCCTGCAATTGATTTCGCTTATCACCTTTGCTTTCACCGTTGCCTATGTTGACACTTTCATTAAAATGTACCGAATAATACCAGAATTCGTTAGTAATCGATTACAGCATGTATTTTAAATTTAACCGTTTTCCAGTTGTTGCGACGAGGGCGCCACATCCTTACAATGCTTTTTGTATTTTACATACTTTGTTTGGTGCGTACTGTTTTCGTTGTTCTTCATTTAGAATCGCCTTGAATTCTTTTGGTATCTCTATGTAGATGTCTTCGGATGTTTCGCCGTTTAGATATGCACTGGTAAAGTCTAATTGTTGTATCTGCATTCAAGTTCAGCTGATAAAGCCATGAGCATACGTATTGAGCTCATGCGTGCTACGGGTGCGAATGTTTCGTTATAGTTTATATCAGGTGTTTGCGCGAAACTTTTTGCGACAAGTCTCGCCTTTCGTCTTTCAATTGATCCATCAGACTTTCGTTTCGTTCGTAAAACCCATTTTGTCTTGATGATCTCAGCGTCTTCTGGTCGATTTACCAATGTCCACGTTTCATTCTTTTCTAGTGCCTGATATTCTAATAACATGGCTGCTTTCCATTCATCACTTTCTGGACTAGCGAATGCTTCGTCGGTGTCTTTTGTGTCGCACTGTTCGTTGATATTTGCAAAGTGGTTGTTTGCTTCTTCTTCTTGTGTATCATCCTCTGTCATTATTATGCGCTTTCTAGGTCGTCCGCGTCCACGTTTTTGCTTAGGCGTTGATGTTATCTTTGGTGTTTCAGCCTTTTGTTTTGAAGCTATTGGAGTGGAGACGTCTGGTGCTTCTTCTTCATTCTTCAGTTGCGCTTGTTGCTTTAGTGTTGCCGGTTTTTTATTTAAGAGTTGAGCCAGCATTTCGTGCTCGGAATTGTTCGATGTTTTCTCGTCGACAAAGTTTTCATACCGATTATTTCTTCCAAAGTTATCGATAAATCTTACATCTAGGCTTTTGTATACTTTTCTTTCATTTGGACACCAAAGTCTGTAAGCTTTCGATTGTATTTCATACCCTATGAATATACATTTTTTGCTTTTTGGTTGGAATTTTCCTTTTCCTGGGCGCTTGTCCAACATATATGCAATTGTGCCAAATACTTTTAAATGCTTAAGTATTGGTTTCTTCTGAATCCACAGATAATAGGGAATTTCACCGTCCAGGCTTCGTGATGGTACTCTATTTCTCACGTAATTTGCCGTTGAGATACTTTCAGCCCAAAAACTTGGTGGTAAGCCGCTTTGAATAAGCATACAACGTCCCATTTCAACCAATGTACGGTTTTTCCGTTCTGGTCCACCGTTTTGTTGAGGGGTGTATTCGACTGTTAATTCGTGCTTTATGCCTTCTGATTTTAAAAACGTTGACAGTTCAGTATTGACGTATTCTTTTCCGTTGTCTGTCCGCAGTGTTTTTATTTTTCTGCCAGTTTGTTTTTCGACCAAACTATTGTATTCTTTGAACTTTTCTACTACTTCATTCTTTTGTTTAAGAAAATATATTTCACACCACTTCGTTTTATCATCAATAAATGTGAAAAAGTATCTTGAGTGTCCGAGTGATTGGGTTCGCATTGGACCACATACGTTCGAATGCACAGGTTCAAGTAGTTCATTTGACTTAGTCGTTGATCTGGAAAACGGTTTTTGTGATTGCTTCGCCTGAATGCAAACTTCACATTTTTTCAGGTTTTTGTTAAAGTCGGCTTTTATACCGATCGCTTTTTCATTTCGAATCATATTTTTCAAATCATTTTCATTTAAGTGACCCAATATTTCATGCCACTTTTGTAAATCGTTTTCATTTTTTTTTGCATTCTCCGCAATGTTGCATTTTTCGCCTTTTTCGTTGACGAAATACAGATTTGATTTTCGAGATGCCGTTACTAACTTTTGTCCGCTTTTTGGATCAATTATTACTGCGCCGTTGCGTCGAAAAGTAACTTCGTAGCCATGGTCTGTGATTTTTGACACTGACATCAAGCTCGGGAAAATAAAGAGTTTCGTCTAAGCTCGCCGTCACGACTGTGGTTTCTAGAAAAACTTTTCCACTACCAACGATTTGAGCAGAATTATCGTTAGCTAATTTCAAGCTTTGTGTTTCATTTTTTATATTTTCAAATTTTTCTTTTTGAGAGCACATGTGAGATGTCGCTCCTGAGTCGAGACACCATTTGCCTTTTTCAACAAATGCTTGCATAGCGAAGGCTGAATTACTTTGCTGTGATTCACTATTTTCTTTTGATCTGCATTCTTTTGCTATGTGTCCGATTTTTCCACATTTAAAACAATTAAGTTTTTTCTTTTGATTTTTGTTGTGGCATTTTTCATGCCTCTTTCGCGTATACATTGCATCTTGCTTTATTTCAACATTATTTCTTTTACGTGCTTCATACTCTTCAATCATCTTTATTTTAAGTGATTCTGGTTCAGGTAATTTATCCTGCGTTTCAATCGCGACTCTGAATTGTTCGTACTCTTCCGGTACACTGTACAACAATAAAATTGTAACAAGGTCATCCACAATTTGCATATCCATTTCACGAATTTTGTCAAGAATGTCAAAAAACTTTTGTATGTGACTATGCATGTCTTCTCCATTTTGCATTTTCAGCGTTATGAGCGATTTTAATAAATGCGCTTTACGAGCCGGACCTTTTGATTGATAAACACTTTGTAGCATATCCCACGATTCTTTTGACGTTTTGCAGTCTTTCACTTGTCTTAATTCTGTCGTTGCGATCGATAGAATTAGATCTGATTTTGCCTTGGAATAATTTATTTCCCATTCAGCCGCTTTTTCTGTTTCTGTTGGTTTGATGCACTTTCCGTTTACGAATTTCCAACCATCGTTTTTTATTAAAAGAGCTTATACTTGTATTTTCCATGTGTCGTAGTTATCTTTTCCAAGCGGTTCGATTTTAATATTTAAGTAACTCATGGTCTTATTTATCGTTTATCGATTTTTTTTATTTCATATGATTTCTTACTAATTAGTGTATGTTTCAACACTAACACCATTTACGCATTTAAAACACTGTTTTTTTTTCAAATTTAAACGACTGCTTTAATTTTGGCGACAGTCTGTCTCGTTGCTCCCCCGACGCTTTCGAGTTATTAACCACTACACAGACACTTCTCCTTTTCTGATCCACGCTTGATATACACACACACCTTTGAACGATATTTCTTGGTGTCTCTATGTCTGTTCGTGTACATAGACTTCTAGAGTTTTAATTGTATAAGTGGACGTAATTCTTAATTTGGTTTTTCACAAATTCTGCACATTTAATTTAATTTATTTATTCTTGCATTGTAGAATCGTTCTGTGCCCATAACCTATTGGATTTAAATTTGTTTATTCGTATTATACGTAGAGTAAGTTATCTAGAGATGAGCTGATACTTATACATAAGTTGATACATACTATTTGATACATTTCAACATTACTCTTGCACCCTTCGACCGGCTTCTTCGACTAAAAGTCGTTAGAAATAGAATTGTTTTGCTCAAAACAAAAATATCCTCGAAATCATTGAAGAAGAAGTACCTTATCAGACGAAAATATGCCTTATCTAATAAGAGACATTTAAATTTTTTTAATTGCATTAATGGGCGGCATTTTATTAATTAATGGTTTTGTACATGGACAAAAAATTCGTTTAATTTTTCCCCATTAAATACTAGAATTATAGAAAAGTACTTTGCGAAAATAATCGGCACTAGGACGAAATCGTGTTGACCACCGATTAGTTTTTTGCTTATAACTCTTGCATCTTTCGACCGACTTTTCGACTAAGAGCTCGATTGAAAGCTTATCTCATCCTCTTTCAGATGGCATTAAAATATTTTATGAAAAGTCATTATAGAAAAGTACTTTGCGAAAAGAATCGGCAGTAGGACGGAAACGTGTTGACCACCGATTAGTTTTTTGCCAATAACTCTTGTATCCTTCAACCGACTTCTTCGACTAAGAGCTCGATGGAAAGCTTATCTGTTCCTCTTTCACATGGCATTAACATATTTTACGAAAAGTCGTAAGAAATAAAATTTTTTTGATCAAAACTAAAATGTCCTCGAAATCATTGAAGAAGAAGTAGCTTATCAGACGAAAATATGCCTTATCTAATAAGAGACATTTAAATTTTTTTTAATTGCATAAATGGGCGGCATTTTATTAAGAATTAGTAGTTTTTTACATGGACAAAAAATTCGTTTAATTTTTTCCCATTAAATACTAGAAGTATAGAAAAGTTCTTTGCGAAAAGAATCGGCAGTAGGACGGAAACGTATTGACCACCGATTAGTTTTTTGCTAATAACTCTGGCATCCTTCGACCGACTTCTTCGACTAAGAGCTCAATGGAAAGCTTATCTGTTCCTCTTTCAGATGACATTAACATATTTTATGAAAAGTCGTAAGAAGTGAAATTTTTTTGATCAAAACTAAAATATCATCGAAATCATTGAAGACGAAGAACCTTATCAGACAAAAATATGCCTTATCTAATAAGAGACATTTAAATTTTTTTAATTGCATAAATGGGCGGCATTTTATTCAGAACTAATAGTTTTTTACATGGACAAGAAATTCTTTCAATTTTTTCCCATTAAATACTAGAATTATAGAAAAGTACTTTGCGAAAAGAATCGGCAGTAGGACGGAAACGTGTTGACCACCGATTAGTTTCTTGCTAATAACTCTTGTATCCTTCGACCGACTTCTTCGACTAAGAGCTCGATGGAAAGCTTATCTGTTCCTCTTTCAGATGGCATTAACATATTTTACGAAAAGTTGTGAGAAATACAATTTTTTTGATCAAAAGTAAAATATCCTCGAAATCATTGAAGAAGAAATACCTTATCAGACGAAAATATGCCTTATCTAATAAGAGACATGTAAATTTTTTTAATTGCATAATTGGGTGGCATTTTATTCAGAATTAAATTCGTTTAATTTTTTCCCATTAAATACTAGAATTATAGAAGAGTACTTTGCGAAAAGAATCGGCAGTAGGACGAAATCGTGTTGACCACCGATTAGTTTTTTGCTAATAACTCTGGCATCCTTCGACCGACTTCTTCGACTAAAAGCTCAATGGAAAGCTTATCTGTTCCTCTTTCAGATGACATTAACATATTTTATGAAAAGTCGTAAGAAGTGAAATTTTTTTGATCAAAACTAAAATATCATCGAAATCATTGAAGACGAAGAACCTTATCAGACAAAAATATGCCTTATCTAATAAGAGACATTTAAATTTTTTTAATTGCATAAATGGGCGGCATTTTATTCAGAATTAATAGTTTTTTACATGGACAAGAAATTCTTTCAATTTTTTCCCATTAAATACTAGAATTATAAAAAAGTACTTTGCGAAAAGAATCGGCAGTAGGACGGAAACCTGTTGACCACCGATTAGTTTCTTGCTAATAACTCTTGTATCCTTCGACCGACTTCTTCGACTAAGAGCTCGATGGAAAGCTTATCTGTTCCTCTTTCAGATGGCATTAACATATTTTACGAAAACTTGTAAGAAATAAAATTTTTTTGATCAAGACTAAAATATCCTCGAAATCATTGAAGAAGAAATACCTTATCAGACGAAAATATGCCTTATCTAATAAGAGACATGTAAATTTTTTTAATTGCATAATTGGGTGGCATTTTATTCAGAATTAATAGTTTTATTCATGGACAAAAAATTCGTTTAATTTTTTCCCATTAAATACTAGAATTATAGAAGAGTACTTTGCGAAAAGAATCGGCAGTAGGACGAAATCGTGTTGACCACCGATTAGTTTTTTGCTTATAACTCTTGCATCCTTCGACCGACTTTTTCGACTTAGAGCTCGATGGAAAGCTTATCTCATCCCCTTTCAGATGACAATAAAATATTTTATGAAAAGTCATTATAGAAAAGTACTTTGCGAAAAGAATCGGCAGTAGGACGGAATTGGGTTGACCCCCGATTAGTTTTTTGCTAATAACTCTTGCATCCTTCGACCGACTTCTTCGACTAAGAGCTCGATGAAAAGCTTATCTGTTTCTCTTTCAGATGGCATTAACATATTTTACGAATGGTCATAAGAAATAGAATTTTTTTGATCAAAACTAAAATATCCTCGAAATCATTGAAGAACAAGTATTTACCTTATCAGAATAAACTATGCCTTATCTAATAAGAGACATTTACATTTTTATACTTTCCACGTATGTGAAATATTATAATTACTTTGTAACGAAATATTCATTTCCGACTATATAAAGTATATATATTCTTGATCAGGACGACAAGACCAGTTGATTTAGCCATGTCCGTCTGTCCGTCTGTCTGTATATATACAATCTCCTCCCACAGTTTTGAAGATACCGAGCTGAAATTTTGCACAGAGACTTCTTATTCGTGCAGTCAACTCATTTGTCGGATCCAGCCATATCGGACTACTGGAACTGGTAGCCGCCATACGAAAAGAAGAAGAAAAGTGAACAAAACTTGAATCGTTGTATGGAAAACTTTTTTGTTTTGTGTGATAGAGTGCTGAAATTTTAAACATAGTAGTTCTACATAGTCCGACTACATGCCTGAAAGTTTCACTGAGATCGGGAAACTGGAACTGGTAGCTCCCATACAAAATGAAGAAGAGGAAGAGAAGCAATATTCACGTCGTTGTATGGAGAACTTTTTTGTTTTTTAACCAATTGACTTGAAACTTAAAAGTTATGTTCTTAGCGAGGAATGAAAACTATTTTGACCAAAAGTGGGCGTAGCCACGCCCATTTATAGCTAAACTTCACCCGTTGTATGGAAAACTTGTTTGTTTTTTAACCAATTGACTTGAAACTTTACAGTTATATTCTTAGGGAGGAATGAAAACTAATTTGACCAAAAGTGGGCTGGCCACGCCCACTTATAGCTAAACTTGACCCATTTTATGGAAAACTTTTTTGTTTTTTAACCAATTGACTTGAAACCTTACAGTTATGTTGTTACGGAGGCTTGAAACTATTCATTTACTTTTTTATAGTGACACAACGTGAAAAGTATTATAGCTTCAGCCTTGCTGAAGATAGCGTCCTTAATGATTTTAATTACATAAATGGGTGGCATTTTATTCAGAATTTATAGTTTTTTACATGGACAAAAAATTTGTTAAATTTTTTCCCATTAAATACTAGAATTATAGAAAAATCTTTGCGAAAAGAATCGGCAGTACGACGGAAACGTGTTGACCACCGATTAGTTTTTTGTTATTAACTTTTGCATCCTTCGACCGACTTCTTCGACTAAGAGCTTGGTGGAAAGCTTATCTGTTCCTCTTTCAGACGGCATTAACATATTTTACGAAAAGTCGTAAGGAATAAAATTTTTTTTATCAAAACTAAAATATCCTCGAAATCATTGAAGAACAAGTACCTTATCAGATTAAATATGCCTTATCTAATAAGAGATATTTAAATTTTTCTAATTGCATAAATGGTGTTGACCACCGATAAGTTTTTTGCTAATAACTTTTGCATGCTTCGACCGACTTATTCGACTAAGAGCTCGAGGAAAGCTTATCTGTTCCTCTTTCAGATGGCATTAACATATTTTACGAAAACTCGTAAGAAATAAAATTTTTTTGATCAAAACTAAAATATCCTCGATGTTCGGTCAGAATGGCATTTATTTACGTTATTTTTAAATTTACATACCAAATATTGCTTATTTTATAATTTGGCAACATTGAACCCAATGTCATTTTTTAACACTAGTTTTTTAAGTTGAATTTCTTCTATGGTGAATTTCTTTAATAAAGTCAGTCGTACAGAATTCGTCTCAAAAGCCTGTTGCAAATTGTTTTACCGCCCTATTTTAGGAAATGTCTTAAAAATGTCTTCGTTGATACAAATGTATCAGTGAAGACATATCTAAAGGAGATTTTAAGCATTTCCGTATTTTAGGGAACAATCTCTTAAATCGAAAGCTCTTTTTAACTCGAAAGCTGTTTTTGAGATAACAGTACGAAAAATTTATGTTAAGCGTATGTTAAGTTCGGCATGGAATATTTAAATTGCTTATGTTTTCGCGTATCTCAAATGAACATGAGTGTAGCTAGCACTTTCATTCCGTCTCGTCTTCTTCTTCCATTTTGAGACACAAGTGCGCCACTTTTGACACTGATTCACTTACACAATTGACACAGCAATCGGTTAGCTGACACAATCGCATATGTGCCGTGTATCGTCATGGAACATAGGCCTACCTAATGTTCATTCATGTTTACAATTGCTTTTGTTTTTCTGGCTTGAAAAATATAAAACTGCAATAATATAAACAAATAATTAATCAAATGCAATTATTGAGTTCTCATGATTATGTGGCTTCAATTGCTATATTATTTTTTGAAAACAAAATGTTTGCAAAATGAGTAAAAGTGAATATAATTATTCAAAATGGTAATGTAATAAGAAAATTATTATTTATTTAATTATTAATATTGAAAAAAAGTCATACTTTTCCAATTTATATTAATTTCGCAAACATTTGCGTTAAAATCTTTGTTAAGACGTCCTCACGAGCAGGTATTAGAAAATGTCTTCGTTAAGACGAAAAGAGCTTTTTTTTCTGTTCCTAAAATACGAATTTCCTTAAAAAGTTATCAACTGGCATTTAAGAGAATGTTACGGCTTAACAGTGTCTTAACTTGCTTAAGACATTTCCTAAAATAGGGCGGTTATTCTAGCTAAAGCTAAATTATCAAAATCTGTGCACCCCCCAATCTTCAAACGGATAAGAAAAAAGCTTCTCATCAAACATTTTGGCGCCCAACGTGGGGCAAGTGCATTGTTTTTTGTGATTTAATGCAAATATTTAGTGAAATAAATATTAATCGCTTAATCGTCGAGTATTGTCGCCTAGACATACATACATACATCGTCTCGTCCTCGAATACTGTCGCCAAGACAGACATACAAACATCGCATCGTCGTTTAATACGTCGCCTGATCGTCGCGTCGTTTCGTTTTTTTTTTTTCGAAGAAGTTTGGCTTCGTATAATTCCTTATAATTATACTTGAAATTTCGTTTTGGAACACAACTTATTTTGTTTTGTTTTTTTTGTTGATTCGCATTTGTAGTCGTCCATCCTTGCTTACATAAAATATTCGATTTTAGTAATGCAAGCTCACTCGCACAAAATTCATTAAAGTTCTATCAGTTCCAAATCCTACAATCAATAAGTGATATTGCAAGAGAACACTTAAAAATGCCGACGCCAGTTAAAACAACACCGCTTAAAGATTTGCAACATCAGCGGACAAATATAAAAAGAAACATGTCGCGCATTAAAGACCTAATTGTCAGTCAATCTGCTGTGGAAACGAGAATATCGTCGGTTGAGTTAAAGTGCCGATTGAAGATTTTGGAAATGTATTTCAATCACGCAATGACTGTGCAATCTAACATTGAAATAATCGATTCCAATGACAACGGGCGTACTGAACTCGAAAATATTTACAATAGTACGAAAGTGGGGATTGAGCAATTGCTTGAAGTCAATTCGTCACTAAACACAAGTACAACTGTCGTATCTCAGTCTATAGCATCATCGAGTTCTAGATTGCCAAGATTATCGTTGCCCATATTCGCAGGAAATCACGCCGATTATAAAAACTTAATTACAACGTTTAACCAGTTGATTGAACGAGATAACATATCGAATATTGAGAAATTCAATCATTTACTGAGTTGCCTAAAAGGATCTGCTTTGGAGGCAGTACAAGCATTTCCTGTGACCAGTGAAAATTACGAGAAGGCCTTAGACAAGTTGAAGTCTCGATACGACAAACCGTCACTAATATTTGTTGAAACAATTGCTGCTATTTTCAACCTACCGACCGTCAAGCAATCAAATGCACAGCAATTGCGAAGCTTAATAGACAATGCTTCGTCTATGTTTAGCTCACTGTCATCGTTGGGTTCGGACAACAAAATATCTTAAGCTATGTTGATCTATATCGTCATCAACAAGTGTGATACCGCAACACGCACCAAATGGATCGAATCACTCGACTATTCGGAGATACCCACGTGGAATCAATGCTGCAAATTGCTTGAACGCCATTGCCAATTCTTACAATCCAGCGGTCCAATATCGCAATCGTCTCAATCACACCCTAATAAACAAAATCGTAACACTGGACAGAAATCTTCATTTGCTTTGACACAATCAACTTGTTTACTTTGTTCAAACCCTGAACATAGATTGGCAGGCTGTGACGAATTCAAATCAATGAGCACATCTCAACGTTTTAGCACAGCTAAGAAGCATGGTCTGTGCCTCAATTGTCTAGGCAAGGGCCATCAATTAGCCAATTGTCCGTCGAAGTTTCGCTGTCGCACTTGCAATCAAAGTCACCATACCATGCTTCATCACAAACTGAAAGGTTCGCAACCTTCACAGCAACAAGGTACTGTAACACACACTTTAAGTTCGTCGCCAGAACCAATAATAGCAGCAACACATGCACATACTCAACCAAGCCAAAAGAATACACAGGTAATATTAGCTACAGCCATGGTGTTAATAAGAGATGCTATGGGTTCATACAAACTTGGTAGAGCCTTACTTGCTCTCAAGTAAATCTTATCACTGATGATTTTGCGCAAAGACTTCATCTTCAAAGAGATAAATATAATGTTCAGCTTCGTGGAATCGGTGAATCACAGACGAGTATTAAGTCTTCCGCGTCTACTTCAATAAAATCTCGCACATCAAACTGTGAACAACATTTAAAATTCTGCATCACACCTCACATCACGTATCAACCGGATACAGAGATTGATGTATCAGCCTGGAACATTCCAACAAATACTCCTTTAGCAGATGAACAATTCTATAAATCACGTCGTGTTGACGTACTATTAGGTGCCGAAGCATTCTTTGATATTCTGGCTGTTGGCCAGTTTAAACTCGGTCCCAATCTACCCACCATTCAAAAAACTTTATTTGGCTGGGTTATTGCTGGCAAACACAAACAGCAAAATTCGGAGCAATCACTATCGTGCTTAACATTAAACGAACAACGCATTAATGAAAACCTTCAACGTTTGTGGGAAATTGAATCTATAAAGTCAGTGATTCAAATGCATGTTCCAGAACATCAAATATGTGAAGAGCACTACATCCAAACCACTCGTCAAGATGATAATGGACGACTTATAGTCAAGTTTCCTTTCAAGGATGATCCGAGTCAACTGGGAGAATCGTTCGATATAGCTCGTCGTAGATTTCTCGCTATTGAACGTCGCCTGTTGCAGTCTCCGGAAGTTCGCTTACAGTACAACAGTGAGACAACCAAGTTGCGTGTGGTATTCGATGCATCGTCACGCACTACAACTCAAACTTCGTTAAATGATCTGCTACTTGTCGGTCCAACTATTCAAGATGACTTGTATACTCTGTTACTTCGATTCAGACTGGTACGATACGCCATAACTGCAGATATAGTCAAAATGTACCGACAAGTTCATGTCGACAGTGATCATTGTAAATATCAATACATACTGTGGCGAGCTCATCCAGACTCTGATTTACACACATACCAACTAAATACTGTTACCTATGGAACATCTTCAGCACCCTTTCTAGCCATCCGTAGCTTACATCTTTTGGCAGCAATGCATAAAGATGATCAACCAATTGGAGCTGAGGTTATCAGAACGTCATTTTACGTAGATGATTTGTTGTCAGGCGCTGATGATTTAGACACATTATGCTTAATTAAAGAGCAAGTCACAGAAATTCTTCGTCGTGGTCATTTTGAACTTGCCAAGTGGCATTCAAACTGTGTGGATTTCATGGGAACATCTGATAACAAAAAACTACATGCACCTGAGAGCAACATATCGAATGCATTGGGTGTTACATGGGATCAGCATAATGACCTGTTTTTATTTTCGTTTACACCCAAACATATTAATTCGAATGTCACCAAGAGAAGTATCTTAGCTATCGCATCATCACTTTTTGATCAACTTGTACTCTTATCACCGCTTATCATCGTTGCAAAAATAATCCTTCAAGAATTATGGATTCTAAAAGTTACTTGGAATGAATCTGTACCACAAGGTCTATCGCTAGCTTGGCAAAAATGTCTATCATCACTACAGAATTTTTCATCGCTTTCCGTACGACGTTATTGCCTTCAGACCAACATAGAAACATTACAATTGCATGGTTTCAGTGATTCGTCCATTCGAGCATATGGTTGTTGTATTTACGTACGATCCGAGTCTACAAATGGTCAAGTCACTGTTCGATTGCTAACATCTAAGTCTAGAGTCGCCCCGGTAAAGAAACAATCGTTGCCAAAACTTGAACTCTGCGGTACACATTTATTGGCCAAAGTATATTCCAAGGTCAAACTCCAGTTCGTCGGAAAACCATATACTGTTTACTTCTGGTCCGATTCACAAATCGCGCTTCACTGGCTAAAACAACATTCAGTAACATTGTCGACCTTCGTTGGAAATCGGGTAGCTGAAGTTCAGGAATTGACTTCAGACGGCGAATGGAAGTTTGTATCGACATCTAACAATCCAGCGGATATTGTCTCAAGAGGGTGTACAACTGAACTCAATGATTCTCGTTGGTTTTCAGGACCTGAATTTTTGTTGCAACCCAGCTCAGCTTGGCCTCGCTCGTCTCGTAAAGTTGATATTGATATGGACGTAGTTAATCTTGAAAAACGCAAAAGCATTCTCACTATATTGGAGAAAAATAATTATTTACTCAATCGTCTCGAGGATATAAGCAGCTACAATCGTTGTCTTCGCGTTCTTGCATGGATGTTTCGATTTATAAGGCGCGCTAGAAAGCATTTTTCATTTGATCAACTAATACTTACGCCCAGCGAACTTCACCACGCCTTGAATTGTTTAATATGGAACATTCAGCAACATGCGTTTGCTAATGATTTCCAACTACTTCAACGCTCCTTGCCAGTCAAAAGTTCTTTGAAATTTCTAACACCATTCTTTGATCCTTCATCGGGATTTCTATTAATCAAGGTTGGAGGACGATAAGAAAATGCTGAAATCGTATTTTGCGCGTATCTTCGTAAGGCAACTTCATCAACGCAACCATCATGCTGGACCAAAGGCTCTTGTTGCCTTAATTCGGCTACAATATTGGATCGTCAATGCCAGAGAACTTGCTCGTCGCACCGTCCGCACTTGCATAACTTGCGTGCGATACAAACCAAAATTAGAAACGCAACTAATGGGATCGCTACCTACTGAACGCGTTTCAGGACAGCAATCGTTTAAATCGTGCGGCATTGATTTTTGTGGGCCAAGTAATATTTATATACGCATTCGAGGAAAGTGACCGGTTAAGGCATATCTAGCTGTGTTCATCTGCATGACAACAAAGGCCGTTCATATTGAAGTAGTGTCTGACTTGTCTACCAAAGCATTTATAGTAGCATTAAAAAGAATGATCTCTCGACGCGGGCTCCCATCAACGATTTTCTGTGTCAACGCAACCAATTTTGTTGGAGCTGCCAATCAACTTTCTGAATTGCAAACATTTCTCTCTAAGAAAGATACGCAAACTACAATCGAAACTTATTGCGCAAATGAATTTATAGAGTTTCGTTTTATACCGCCAAGAGCACCTCATTTCGGTGGATTGTGGGAAGCGGCGGTAAAGAGTGCAAAGGGACTGCTCCAACGAACACTAAAAAACACTAGACTCACATTTGAGGAGTTATACACCGTAGCAGCTGAAGTTGAAGCTGTTCTTAATTCGCGACCGCTGTCGCCACTTTCGTCGGATCCTAATGATTTTGGTGCTTTA
Organism: Phortica okadai; assembly: GCA_034638295.1. NCBI lineage: Eukaryota > Metazoa > Arthropoda > Insecta > Diptera > Drosophilidae > Phortica > Phortica okadai. The sequence continues at coordinate 18,566,498 of CM067852.1, forward strand.
ACAGCTGGTCACTTTCTTGTGGGTGATTCATTACGCGCATTACCCGAACGTAATTTAACAAATGACAATCTAACTCATTTGGAACGTTTTGATCTACTGACTGCTGTGAAGCAACAATTTTGGCGACATTGGTCATTGGACTACATCAATGAACTTCGCGCACGAACTAAGTGGATAACATCGTCTCCAAATCTCACTGAAGGAACAATGGTGGTAATCCATGAAGACAATCTACCACCACAGTATTGGAAAATTGGAAGAATCATATCGGCAGTTAGAGGCAGCGATGGACATGTACGAGTAGCTAATATACACACTTCTAAAGGCGGTTGCTGTCGTCCAATACACAAGTTGGCAATATTGCCCATATCTTGAAAGTAGGTACTTTCAACGGGGCCGGGATGTTCAGTCAGAATGGCATTTATTTACGTTATTTTTAAATTTACATACCAAATATTGCTTATTTTATAATTTGGTAACATGGAACCCAATGTCATTTTTTATACTTTTCACGTATGTGAAATAGTATATTAACTTTGTGACACACAGAAATATTCACTTGCGACTATATTTATTTATTTAATTTAAAAATATGAAAAATTACTGTCTACTTAAAGATTAAGGACGCTATCTTCAGCAAAGCTGAAGCTATAATACTTTTCACAATGTGTCACTAAAAAACTAAATGAATAGTTTTCATGCCTCCCTAACAACATAACTGTAAGGTTTCAAGTCAATTGGTTAAAAAACAAAAAAGCTTTCCATACAGCGGCTCAAGTTTTGCGATAAGTGGGCGTAGCCATGCCCACTTTTGGTCAAAATAGTTTTCATTCCTCCCTAAGAAGATAACTGTAAGGTTTCAAGTCAATTGGTCAATTTTCGCTAAAAAACAGGCGTGGGCACGCCCACTTTTGGTCAAAATAGTTTTCATTCCTCCCTAAGAACATAACTGCAAAGTTTCAAGTCAATTGGTTGAAAAACAAAAAAGTTGTCCATACAACGGGTCAAATTTCGCTAGAAGTGGGCGTGGCTACGCTCACTTTGGGTCAAAATAGTTTTCATGCCTCCCTAAGAACATAACTGTAAAGTTTCAAGTCAATTGGTTAAAAAACAAAAAAGTTTTCCATACAACGGGTCAATTTTCACTAAAAAAGGGCGTGGCCACGCCCACTTTTGGTCAACATTGTTTTCATTCCTCCCTAGGAACATAACTGTAAAGTTTCAAGTCAATTGGTTAAAAAACAAAAAAGTTTTCCATACAACGGGTCAAATTTCGCTATAAAAGGGCGTGGCCGCGCCCACTTTTGGTCATAATTGTTTTCATTCCTCCCTAAGAACATAACTGTAAAGTTTCAAGTCAATTGGTTAAAAAACACAAAAGTTTTCCATACAACGGGTCAAATTTCGCTATAAAAGGGCGTGGCCGCGCCCACTTCTGGTCAAAATAGTTTTCATTCCTCCCTAAGAACATAACTGTAAAGTTTCAAGTCAATTGGTTAAAAAACAAAAAAGTTTTACATACAACGGGTCAATTTTCGCTAGAAGTGAGCGTGGCTACGCGTGGCTACGCCCATTTTTGGTCAAAATAGTTTTCATTCCTCCCCAAGAACATAACTTTAAAATTTCAAGTCAATTGGTTGAAAAACAAAAAAGTTGTCCATACAACGACGTGAATATTGCTTCTCTTCCTCTTCTTCATTTTGTATGGGAGCTACCAGTTCCAGAGGTCCAATCTCATTTAAACTTTCAGGCATGTAGTCGGACTATGTAGAACTACTATGTTTAAAATTTCAGCACTCTATCATACAAAACAAAAAAGTTTTCCATACAACGATTCAAGTTTTGTTCATTTTTCTTCTTCTTTTCGTATGGGGGCTACCAGTTCCAGTGGTCCGATATGGCTGGATCCGACAAATGAGTTGACTGCACGAATAAGAAGTCTCTGTGCAAAATTTCAGCTCGATATCTTAAAAACTGTGGGAGGAGATTGTATATATACAGACAGACGGACAGACGGACAGACGGACATGGCTAAATCAACTCGTCTTGTCGTCCTGATCAAGAATATATATACTTTATATAGTCGGAAATGAATATTTCGATCTGTTACAAACTTCAGCACAAAGTTATTATACTATTTCACATACGTGAAAAGTATAAAAAAACAGAAAAAAACCAGTAAGGACGCTATCTTCAGCAAGGCTGAAGCTTATATACTCGTCACGCATTTTTTTGTGCCACGCCCATTTTTTTTGACTGAATCTATTTTCTGTTCTGCTTATTAGCCTATATACCAATTTTCATTGTTTTTGCTCATTGGGTACCGGATATATGCCAATTTTAGAGTTTGGCTATAATTGGGCGTAACCATGCCCATTTTTGTCAAAATAGTATTCGTGCTTCCCCAAGAACATAAGTATGAAGTTTCAAGACAATTGATTAAGAAACAAAAAATTTTTTCATACAACGACGTGAATCTTACTTCTCTTCCTCTTCTTCATTTTGTATGGCAAGTACCAGTTCTAGTTACCCGATCTCAATGAAACTTTCAGGCATTTAATCGGACTATGTAAAACTACTATGTTTAAAATTTCAGCCCTCTATCATACAAAACAAAAAAGTTTTCCAAACAACGACGTTAAATCTGAATTTCTCTTCCTCTTCTTCATTTTGTATGGCAGCTACCAGTTCTAGTTGCCCGATCTCAATGAAACTTTCAGGCATTTAATCGGACTACGTAAAACTACTATGTTTAAAATTTCAGCCCTCTATCTTCCAGAACAAAAAGGTTTTCCTTACAACGATTCAAATTTGTTTTTCTTCTTCATTTCGTATGGGGGCTACCAGTTCCAATAATCCGATCATGCCGGTTCCGACCAATGATTTGACCACACATTAGAGAAGACTCCCTGCAAAATTTCAGCTCGATATCTTTAAAACTGTGGGAGGAGATAGCATATTCACAGACAGACGGACGGACGGACAGACGGACATGGCTATATCAACTCGTCTTGTCGAGCTGATCAAGAATATATATACTTTATGGGGTCCCCCTCCCCTCCTTCTTGCTGTTACAAACTTCAGGACAAAGTTATAATACTATTCACTTGCGTGAAGAGTATAAAAATACGAAATGATATAAATTAACTTAGAAATATTTAAATCTAGCTCTTATAATTAGATGTCTCTGACCCGTTGGGGGTATTTTATTTGCAAACAGCTAGCTATGCCCCTTCTCACAGCCATGAGTGGTCAGAGATACATACAAAGACAGGTTGAAGGTAGCTAGAAGAATCCTGTCTAGACGGAGTCCAGTTAGTCCCTCTTGACAGGAGTTCATTCATCACGCAGATGACGAAGAATGATAGTATTGATCGAAGCGGGTGAGATCTCAGGCGAGAGTACGTTCCAAAGCTTATTATAATTATCGCATAAAACTCGAAGAGGATCATGTAAAGCATAGTTAGTTGTGCATCTATTTAGAGATAAAGGAACAAAGTTTCTGGTAATACGTCTAGGAATGAAGCCCCACAAATCAGTTTATGGAGAAAAGAAACCCCGAGAGCAATCCTGCGATGTCCTAATGATGGAAGGTTTATAAGAAGCAGCCTAGCTGAGTAAGATGGAAGGCGCGAATTAATGTCCCAATTTAGTCCACGAAGAGCAAACAAAAGGAATTGCTTTTGAACAGACTCAATACGATCTTGATGCTTTTTAGGTTAGTGGTGGCAGACCTCATTTTCATAAAGCCATGCTGCGATGGAGATATAATAGATTTACAGTAGTGCTGTAAGTTCGAAACCATTATTTTTTCAAATAATTCAGGAATGGCAGATAATTTTGATATACCCCTATAGTTCGAGATGTCAGACTTATTTCCTTTCTTATGAAGAGGGATAATGAATGACTCCTTCCAGATAGATGGGAATGATCCTTGGTGAAGAGATAAGTTCAAAAGTTTTAACAACGGTTTGCACAATGAAGTAGCACAACGAATTAAAATACAGCTAGGTACATTATCAGGACCTGGAGAATAGCATAACTTCAAAGATTTTAGCTTCAGAAGAAGGTCATCCTGATAAATATCAAAAGAGCTCAAATGATAAATTGAACTAACTTTATAGGGGTATCCGCCTCCTGAAAAGTTACCTGAAGAATACGTTGATTGGAAGAAATTAGCGAATAGATCGACTATACCAGAATCGTCAAAAGCATGTACATTATTCAAGAAAAAAGAGGAAGGATATACAGCAGATTTACGCTTTGCGTTCACAAAATTATAAAACTGCCGAGGATTATCCCTAAACTGTAACCTACAACGAGTAAGATAATTTTTGTAGCAGCGACTATTAAGTATAAGAAACCTGGAGCGAGCTACACAATATCTTTCAAAATAATGGGCAGATCTCCATGTTTTATATTTTTTATGTAATCTGGACATTACATTCTTCACGTTGGAGAGTTGACAAGTAAACCAGGGAGGCTTATAAGCCGATTTTACAGTCTCTTTAAAAGGGATGCATTCAGCAAAGAGTGATTTCAAAGAATCATAGAAAAAATTGGTAGCGACAGCAATATCATTACAACTATACAAAAAAGACTAGTCGTATTGAGATATTAAGGTATCGAGAAGAACGAAGTTTGCCTTCCTAAACCAAAGACAGCGAAGAGGAGATAAAGACCTTGTCGAAGGAGATGTCATAAGGCAGAGACATACATCTAAAGTAGGATGGTACAAATCTTCAGGTGAAGATAATGGGTTGGTTCTTGAAACCACTGTCGAACAATAATCATTCGTCCACACTAAATCCAAGGACTTGTGAAGATGGTTGGCTATAGGATTTACTTGGAAGATAGGTATATCAAGTAAATTATCGATGAACTCGTGTTGACCAGAAGGCACAAGATAATTTAAATTTCCATGACTAGACCAAGAAATGTTAGGCAAGTTAAAATCACCTAGCACAACCAGAATATCACGAGAACGAACAAGGTTAGAAACTAATGCGATAGCTTCAAAATGCTGCATGTAAATTACCATACTAGACCCCGGGGGAATGTAGGAACAGGTAACAAATATCTACTGATGGGGAAAACTTACTCTAACACTCAAGAATTCAATGTCGGCTGGCAAGACCGTTCGAATAACCTCAGAGCGCCAACATGCGTCTACCGCAATAAGGACACCACCACCACGACGCATCTGACGATCCAGTCTATATGTCATGAATTTATTACAGAGGACTTCGTTATCGAGAATCAATGGTGTTAGCCATGTCTCGGAAAACACAATAATACCAGCTTCAAAAGAAAAACTGTCGCTATACAGTCTATTAAGTTTGGACAGAAGCCCTCTTACGTTTTGATAAAGTATAGAGACATGCTCCGGATCAGGAACTAGTTTTTTGAAGCCGTGCTGGTAGAGGAAGCCTGGTTGTTATGTGACAAATTCTAATCGAATTCTGTCTAGACCTATTATTAGGTTTGAATTCATTCACAATCATATTGTCTGGCCAAAATTCAGCATTGCACACCTTATGAAATACTTCAGAAGGAACACTCAATTTGAATGAGGCAATATCTCTGGGTTGTGCAAAAGTGAATTTTTGCACGCCAACTTTACCTTCACACCTATGGGAAATATATTTAATAATATACTCGCAGGTAGTATCAGAAGACAGTCTTGAAATAAATACCTGTCTCCGAGGTGCTACAACAGACAAAGACGGCGGCGGGTTGTTATTACTGGCCACGCATAGATTATCGTTCAGTGATACCGTAGGTAGTGGCAGCGACCGTGGAGGGGTAATTGGCGACGGTGCTGACGTACGCTCAGATGTGGGTGATGTCCGTTTCGACCGTTTAGGTACCGACGAAGTAGGCGGTGACGCACAATTGGTGGCAACATTGGCTATATTGTCATCAATCGTGTTTGACGAGGGAGGTGACGGCTGTCGAGATCGCTTTGATGACGTAGGAGGGACTTCCTGTAAAACAGGAGGGGCAGGAGCAGTCACGGGAACTACTGGAGGGATAGGTGTTGAAGGAACGGTGGGGATAGGAACATTAACTACATGTAAAACAGGGGAGCGGGAGTAGTGGGTTGATTAGGGTGAGGGGCAGTGATTGATGTAGGAGCAGGTGGGGTGGAAAGGTTAGTAACCGGCAAAGGCGACAACAAAAGAAGGGGTGGGGGCGGCCCAAGGTCGTAATTGCTCAGCAAGTCCTCTCCCGACTCGAACTCCACTGATAGTTGCTTAACAGCTCTATTCAGTTTAAGGAACGCGTCACGGATACTACCGTACATTGACGAAAAGTCAAGCTGACGTTTATAGCATGACGAACAAGACCACGTATAGTTGCCACAAACGATTTTCGACCGACTGTTTAACCTATCATGGTCACGCCCATTAATACCCGCACATTTCATGTGGCAGATGTTATCACACAACCAGCAACAAACTGCTCGTTGTGAATCCACATCAAATTTTTTTTTATTTTTACATGCCTCATAACAGCACTTCATTTTGAAAAATACGCAGTTAAAGATGTTAAATAAAAATATAAATAAAAGTATTAATAAGGCTACAAAAGACGAAATTAGTGTAAACACCGTGTGCGAAAATGAAATTTGTGTGAACAGTATACTGCACTCAAAAGAGAGAATGTCACAACAAATCAGTTTAAGCAAACAGATGTGCACGCAACAACAATACTAAAGGCCACTAAACGCCGTCCGAAAAATGCAGTTACACTATTGTTATTTACAAAACAACAAGTGACCCCAAAGTGACGAAAGACAACCAGAGCAAAAACAAAAAGCGTTGTCTCAACTAAAGAACAAAAACCAAAACAGATGTTCGCGCAATAACAAAAACGATAGGCCACTGAACACAGGTCGAACAATTTAAATACACTGTTGTTATTACACGAACAAAAAAAGTATTTCAAAGAAAAAAACCAAATAAAAACCAGTAAGGACGCTATAGTCGAGTATACTCGACAATATCATACCCTGCACACACAATAGGCGGTGCAACACCCCAAGTCTACAAAAAAAATTTTGATTTAACACCGCCCGATCAAATAGTGTTCAAAATATCAAGTAAATCGGTCAAAAAATGTGGAATTTACGAAAAATTTGAGTTTGTTGGTCATTGAGGGGTAACTATCAAAAAGAGGGGAATTTTGTGGTATGCAGTTTTTAAGATACGTATATACTGAGTTTGTCTACAAAATTTCAGGTTCTTATCTTTAATAGTTTCGAAGATACATCAATTTTAAGAAAACAACCGGGGGAGGGGAAATGAAAAGGAGGGGGAAAAATTGTGGGATGCAGTTTTGTAGTGCTACTTATACTAAGTCTACATACCGACTTTAATGTTTCTATCTTTTTGGATGTTCGAGTTATAGCGTTTTAAGAAAGTGGGCGGTTCTGGATGGGCGGGAAGGAGTGGGCGTGGCACAAAACCGTTCAAACTTGATCTGCTGCCGAGCATTACGAGTCTACCCTCCAAATTTCAAGTCTCTAGCTACTATAGTTTCTGAGAACCATTGGTGAATACGGACGTACAGACGGACAGACAGACGGACGGACAGACAGACGGACGGACAGACGGACGGACAGACGGACGGACATGGCTTAATCAATTCGTCTTGTCATCCTGATCAAGAATATATATACTTTATATAGTCGCAAGTGAATATTTCTGTGCGTTACATACATTTCGCTCAAACAAACACAATATACCCCGATACACAGTATGTGTACAGGGTATAAAAAAAGAGAAACAAAAAACGATATCTCACCCAACTGAAGAGAAAAAAAAATATATGCAATTATTCTTTTGAAAACAATTTAATAAACACACTAATTATGCACAACCAACTATGCCATACAAATCAGCAGTTAAATAAAGCACTTAGATACAGGTATATTAAATCACACTTCTGATTAGAACTTGTTAAGAAAAAAAAATTTTAACAAAATTTACACAGAGCTATGCAGAAACGTGACTTGCTCACTTGAGATCTCACCAAGTAAATGAAGTATATATATTGTTGTATGTGTATAACATCAATGCAATACATTGTGGAATATGCATCACATATTCCAGAGTAGCGCACTTTATGCTAACACAAGCATAACTCAACATTGCAGTAGGTTGTGCATATACATGTGCGGCCGCTAAGCGAGGATGTAGTTAGATCTCGCCTCTATACAATGATATGCATAGGCAACGCTTTTCTGCTTGGTCAGCGAATCCCACGATCGCTTGACCAGAGCGCATTAGAAGCGCTCCCAAAATGTAACTTCAAATATTCTTAATAAATCATTATCGTTCTTGGCGCTCGACGACGTAGTCGCCTGACCATATATTACTCTCTTAATTCGGACTTAACATGGCGATCCTGCCAGTTTTCGCGTCGCGAAACCAAATTTATTAAATTTGAACACAACAACAACAAAGAGCAACCATATCGAGGTGCTATGAAAAAAAAATAATATAATAAAAAGTGGAAAAGCAACCAGCTCGAGGGGCTTTGCAAATAAATAAAAAAACCAGTAAGGGCGGTATAGTTGAGCATTCTCAACTATATAATACCCTGTACACACACCTATGTTGATAACATGTTAAACATTCGCCGACAGCAAAAGCAGTGTACCACGATATGGTTTGTGTATTTGCTAATAGTACAGCAATTTTAAGAAAAAAATTACCTTTTGTTGTGCTCGATGGGCGGGAAGGAATGGGCGTGGCAAAAATTCCTTCAAACTTGATTCAGTGTTCGACCACACGAGACTATCTTCCAAATTTCAAGTCTCTAGCTTTAATAGTTTTCGCAGTGTTAAGTACGGTTTTTGTTACAAATAGGATAAAGCAGTGTTCAAAGCGCAATTTATGCCAAATTTCAACTTGTTTGTCTTTGCGTTGTCACACAGCGTTAAAAATGAAAGTGGTATGCAGTTTTAAAAAGGTATGTTTACTGAGTTTGCATACAAAATTTCAGCATTGTATCTATTATAGTTTAGGAGATACAGCAATTTTAAGAAAACAACTTTTTGAGGGGAAACGAAGGGGAGGGGGAAAAAATGTGGTATGCAGTTTTGTAGAGCTATACATACTGAGTCTACATACTCATTTTCATGTTTCTAACTCATCAGGTTTTCGAGCTACAGCTTTTTGAAAAAATGGGTGGTGCTCGATGGGCGGGAAGGAGTGGGCGTGGCAAAAATCCTTCAAACTTGATCTAGCGTTTGACCTCACAAGTCTATCCACCAAATTTCAAGTCTCTAGCTCTTATAGTTTTCGAGAACCATTGGTGAGGACGGACGGACGGACGGACAGACAGGGCTATATCAATTCGTCTTGTCATCCTGATCAAGAATATATATACTTTATAGGGTCCCCCTCCCCTCCTTCTATGCGTTACATACAAACCGTCTCAAACAAACTTAATATACCCTGATACACAGTGTGTGTACAGGGTATAAAAAAAGAAAATAATTTCAAAACTTAACGAAAAATAACTAAAGTGACCCAGTGAGACAATGGAAAAAAAAATAATTTCAAAAGTGAAAAACTAATAAGGTGGACAAAAAAATATACTGTCAAAACTTAAAAAAAAAATAATAACTAAAGTGGCATAGTGAGACAATGCAAAACCAGTAAGGACTCTATCTTCAGCAAGGCTGAAGCTATAATACTTTTCACGTTGTGTCACTATAAAAAAATTAAATGAATAGTTTTCATGCCTCCCTAACAACATAACTGTAAGGTTTCAAGTCAATTGGTTAAAAAACAAAAAAGTTTTCCATACAACGGGTCAATTTTCGCTATAAGTGGGCGTGGCTACCCCTGGCTACGCCCACTTTTGGTCAAACTAGTTTTCATTACTCCCTAAAAACATAACAGTAAAGTTTCAAGTCAATTCGTTAAAAAACAAAAAAGTTTTCCATACAACGGTTCAAGTTTTGCGTTTAGTGGGCGTAGCCATGCCCACTTTTGGTCCAAATATTTTTCATTCCTCCCTAAGAACAGAACTGTAAAGTTTCAAGCCAATGGGTTAAAAAACATAAAAGTTTTCCATACAATGGGTCAAGTTTCGCTATAAAAGGGCGTGGATCCAGATCCAGATCCAGAGTCCAATCTCAATGAAACTTTCAGGCATGTAGTCGGACTATGTAAAACTACTATGTTTAAAATTTCAGCACTCTATCGTACAAAACAAAAAAGTTTTCCATACAACGATTCAAGTTTTGTTCACTTTTCTTCTTCTCTTCGTATGGGGGCTACCAGTTCCAGTTTTGTTCACTTTTCTTCTTCTCTTCGTATGGGGGCTACCATTCCAGTGGTCCGATATGGCTGGATCCGACAAATGAGTTGACTGCACGAATAAGAAGTCTTTTTGCAAAATTTCAGCTCGATATCTTAAAAACTGTGGGAGGAGATTGTATATATACAGACAGACGGACAGACGGACATGGCTAAATCAACTCGTCTTGTCGTCATGATCAAGAATATATATACTTTATATAGTCGGAAATGAATATTTCGATGTGTTACAAACTTCAGCACAAAGTTATTATACTATTTCACATATGTGAAAAGAGTAAAAATAATTTAAAAAGTTAAAAACTAATACAGTGAAAAAAAAATCTACAGTCAAAACAAAAAAAAAACAGTAAGGACGCTATCTTCAGCAAGGCTGAAGCTATAATACTTTTCACGTTGTGTCACTAAAAAAAAAGTAAATGAATAGTTTTCATTCCTCCCTAAGAACAAAACTGTTAAGTTTCAAGTCAATTGGTTAAAAAACAAAAAAGTTTTTCATACAACGGGTCAATTTTCGCTATAAGTAGGCGTGGCCATGCCCACTTTTGGTCAAAATAGTATTCATTCCTCCTTAAGAACATAACTTTAATGTTTCAAATCAATTAGTTAAAAAACAAAAAAGTTTTCCATACAACGGGTCAATTTTCGCTATAAAAGGGCGTGGCCACGCCCACTTTTGGTCAAAATAGTTTTCATTCCTTCCTAAGAACATAACTGTAAAGTTTCAAGTCAATTGGTTAAAAAACAAAAAAAGTTTTCCATACAACGGGTCAATTTTCGCTATAAGTGGGCGTGCCTACGCCCACTTTTGGTCAAAATAGTTTTCATTCCTCTTGATCAGGACGACAAGACAAGTTGATTTAGCCATGTCCGTGTCTCCACATTTAACGACCTTGGCGTTCTTTTTGACTCCAAACTTGGCTTCAGTCAGCACATTTCTAAGGTCGTTAATAAAGCAAAGGGTGTTTTTGGTTTCATTAAACGTTGGTCTAAAGAATTCAATGATCCCTATACAACAAAGATTTTGTTTACATCTCTTGTGCGACCACTGCTTGAATACTGTTCTTGTGTTTGGTCTCCACAGTATAAAAAGCAATTCCAAAAAAGCAAGTCAGTTCAAAAGCGATTCCTGTTGTTGGCCCTTCGCGGACTAAATTGGGATCCTAATTTGCACATTCCATCATACTCAGCTAGGCTGCTTCTTGTAAATCTTCCTTCGTTAAGACATCGTAGCATTGCTCTCGGAGTTTCTTTTATCCATAAATTGATTTTTGGGGCTATAGATTCTCCTAATCTCTTAACTCAGCTAAGATTCGTTGTTCCTAGAAGAGTTACTAGAAACTTTGTTCCTTTGTCTCTTAATAGATGCACAACTAACTATGCATTACATGATCCTTTTCGAGTTTTATGCAATAGTTACAATAGGCTTTGGCACGTACTTTCACCTGAGATTTCACCCGCTTCTATCAACATCATCATTCTTCGCCATCTGCGTGATCCCTCCTCCCACAGTTTTTAAGATATCGAGCTGAAATTTTGCACAGAGACTTCTTATTCGTGCAGTCAACTCATTTGTCATATCCAGCCATATCGGACCACTGGAACTGGTAGCCCCCATACGAAAAGAAAAAGAAAAATGAACAAAACTTGAATCGTTGTATGGAAAACTTTTTTGTTTTGTATGATAGAGTGCTGAAATTTTAAACATAGTAGTTCTACATAGTCCGACTACATGCCTGAAAGTTTCAATGAGATTGGACATCTGGAACTGGTAGCTCCCATACAAAATGAAGAAGAGGAAGAGAAGCAATATTCACGTCGTTGTATGGAAAACTTTTTTGTTTTTTAGCCAATTGACTTGAAACTTTAAAGTTATGTTCTTAGGGAGGAATGAAAACTATTTTGACCAAAATTGGGCATGGCTACGCCCACTTATAGCGAAAATTGACCCGTTGTATGGAAAACTTTTTTGTTTTTTAACCAATTGACTTGAAACTTTGCAGTTATGTTCTTAGGGAGGAATGAAAACTATTTTGACCAAAAGTGGACGTGCCCACGCCCTTTTTAGCGAAAATTGACCCGTTGTATGGAAAACTTTTTTGTTTTTTAACCAATTGACTTGAAATTTTAAAGTTATGTTCTTAGGGAGGAATGAAAACTATTTTGACCAAAAGTGGGCATGGCTACGCCCACTTATACCGAAACTTGAACAGTTGTATGGAAAACTTTTTGGTTTTTAACCAATTGACTTGAAACATTACAGTTATGTTGTTAGGGAGGAATGAAAACTATTTTGATCAAAAATGGGCATGGCTACGCCCACTTATCGCAAAACTTGAACCGTTGTATGGAAAACTTTTTGGTTTTTAACCAATTGACTTGAAACTTTACAGTTATGTTGTTAGGGAGGCATGAAAACTATTCATTTAGTTTTTTTATAGTGACACAACGTGAAAAGTATTATAGCTTCAGCCTTGCTGAAGATAGCGTCCTTACTGTTTTTTTTTTTATATACATATATTTTTATAAATTTTTTTTTGATTTTGTAAATGTATGTAAAAGGAATGAAAAAGGAATGTAAATTTTTTTTTTTTTCTTTATTGTGTATAGTGTCGTATTCTGTCCAGGTGTATTGTCATGGTCTTGTCATTGTCGTCTGTAACTACGCAGTTGTTTCTATTATCTATACTTATAACTGTAAAAGGACCTTTATAGAGACTATCTAGCTTATGTCCTACTTGTTTGACTAATACTAGGTCTCCTATTGCTACTTCTGTTGGATTCTTATTTCTATCATATAGTATCTTATCTTGTATTTTCCTATTTTCTAACAATTTTTTCGCTCTTTGTTGAGCTGTTTGTAACCTGAATTTAACTTCTTTCTCGTAGGCCTCAATATTATATATTGGGTCAATCACTGATGTTAACAGAAAATCGAATGATGTAGGGGCTTCGCCAAACACTACTTCGAATGGACAATAGTCATGAGCTAAGGAAGGGGTCGTGTTGTAGCAATACGTAAAGTATTTAAGCCATTCATCCCAATCCGTTTTGTCTGTTGCTACGTACGATCGTACGTACTCATTAAACGTTCGGTGGCTTCTTTCAACCGTTCCGAGTGTTTGATGATGGTAAGCTGTAGACGTAACGTGCTCTACGTTGAGGAGTTTTGATAGGTTTTCTATTAGTTGATTCTTATACTCGGTGCCCATGTCGGTTATTATTATACCCTGTACACATACTGTGTATCGGGGTATATTGTGTTTGTTTGAGCGAAATGTATGTAACGCACAGAAATATTCACTTGCGACTTTATAAAGTATATATATTCTTGATCAGGATGACAAGAGAAATTGATTAAGCCATGTCCGTCCGTCTGTCCGTCCGTCCGTCTGTCTGTCTGTCCGTCCGTATTCACCAATGGTTCTCAGAAACTATAATAGCTAGAGACTTGAAATTTGGAGGGTAGACTCGTGATGCTCGGCAGCAGATCAAGTTTGAACGGTTTTGTGCCACGCCCACTCCTTCCCGCCCATCCAGCACCGCCCACTTTTTTAAAACGCTATAACTCGAACATCCAAAGAGATAGAAACATTAAAGTCGGTATGTAGACTCAGTATAAGTAGCACTACAAAACTGCATACCACAATTTTTCCCCCTCCTCTTCATTTCCCCTCCCCAAGTTGTTTTCTATAAAAAGCAATATCTCCAAAACTAACAAAGGTATGAACCTGAAATTTTGTATACAAGCTCAGTGATAATACATATTAAAAACTGCATACCACAAATTTCCCCTCCCTTTGATGGCTACCCCTCAGAGGCCTACAAACTTAAATTTTTCGTAAAATCAACATTTTTTGCCCGGTTTTCTTGATATTTTAAACACTATTTGAATAGGCGACGTCAGATCAATATGTTTTTGTAGATTGAGGGTGTGGCACCGCCTACCATGTGTGCAGGGTATTATATTGTCGAGTATACTCGACTATACCGCCCTTACTGGTTTTTTTCATAGGCCCATACACGAGTATAACGTTATCTACTAATGCTCTCGAAATTGTATTTGCGGATTTGTCTACGAACGGAATTGATATTAGGTATTTGGTAAGATCGCATATTACAGTGACTGCATACACATTGCCATTTTTCGACTTTGGTAATGGTCCAATGGTATCTATTTGCACTACATCAAATGCAGTTGCTGATGTCTCTGTAACGATCATTTCCTGTTTTATGCTACGCTGGGTTTTGTTTTTCTGATACTGGTCACACTGACGGATATATTCGCTAACATCCCTTGTCATGTTCTTCCAAGTGTAGTTTCTTCTAATCTTTATACCCTGTACACACACTGTGTATCAGGGTATATTAAGTTTGTTTGAGACGGTTTGTATGTAACGCATAGAAGGAGGGGAGGGGGACCCTATAAAGTATATATATTCTTGATCAGGATGACAAGACGAATTGATATAGCCCTGTCTGTCCGTCCGTCCGTCCGTCCGTCCGTCCGTCCGTCCTCACCAATGGTTCTCGAAAACTATAAGAGCTAGAGACTTGAAATTTGGTGGATAGACTCGTGAGGTCAAACGCTAGATCAAGTTTGAAGGATTTTTTGCCACGCCCACTTCTTCCCGCCCTTCGAGCACCACCCATTTTTTCAAAAGGCTGTAGCTCGAAAACCTGATGAGTTAGAAACATGAAAATGAGTATGTAGACTCAGTATGTATAGCTCTACAAAACTGCATACCACATTTTTTCCCCCTCCCCTTTGTTTCCCCTCAAAAAGTTGTTTTCTTAAAATTGCTGTATCTCCTAAACTATAATAGATACAATGCTGAAATTTTGTATGCAAACTCAGTAAACATACCTTTTTAAAACTGCATACCACTTTCATTTTTAACGCTGTGTGACAACGCAAAGACAAACAAGTTGAAATTTGGCATAAATTGCGCTTTGAACACTGCTTTATCCTATTTGTAACAAAAACCGTACTTAACACTGCGAAAACTATTAAAGCTAGAGACTTAAAATTTGGAAGATAGTCTCGTGTGGTCGAACACTAGATCAAGTTCGAAGGAATTTTAGCCACGCCCATTCCTTCCCGCCCATCGAGCACAACAAAAGGTCATTTTTTTCTTAAAATTGCTGTATCTCCTAAAGTATAAAGAATACAATGCTGAAATTTTGTATGCAGACTCAGATAACATACCTTTTTAAAACTGCATACAACAAACTACCACTTTCCCCGCAAATACCAACACACTAAAATTTTGCAGCAATGCTTTGTAACAAAACCCGTACTAAAGCGCCATCTAATGGCAACATTGCACTGTGAGCCCTGCCTCACTATTAGCAAATACACAAACCATATCGTGGTACACTGCTTTTGCTGTCGGCGAATGTTTAACGTGTTATCAACATCGGTGTGTGTACAGGGTATTATATAGTTGAGAATACTCAACTATACCGCCCTTACTGGTTTTTAATGTACGATTGATTCCTGGGTGGCCACCCCATATTGGATCATCGTGACATTTTTCTATTATTCTGGCTTTGTCTTCTTTTGTTTCTACTTTTATTACTTTGGGTGTCAGTGCTATTGTCAGGTACTCTAGAGTTTTATTACCTATTTCTTTATATTTTTTGATCCGGATCTTTTCAAATGTATCGTCATTTAACGATTGCTGCAGCTTTTTGATATTATAATCACCTGCTAATTTTTCAAGCATTGGAAATAATTGATTTAAATCAATTTTTCCATTAATGATTATTGTTTTATCAAATGGTTTGGTGATCACCTTTCCTATTCTTTTTATTTTATGCACTCGCTATTAATTGCTAGCTTAGCGATGCCTTTCATATTGCTACTGAACACCTCTGTAATTTTTAAATCTTCTTGACTGAGTAGGGCGCCGCAAGCGAACTTACTTGCGTCAGTTGTTATGCAAAATTGTTTGCTGAAGTCTGGATAATGCAGAATATTTGGACTCAATAATGTATTTTTTAAATACTCGAATGCTTTATCACATTCTGAAGTCCATTCAAATTTGACGTTCTTCTTACAGAGTCTCGTTAAGAGACGAGAATGTTCAGCGAAATTTCTAACAAAACGTCTATAGTAGTTGCAGAATGCAACGAATCGTTTGGTCTCATCGGCATTTTTGGGTGTAGGATAGTTTTGAATTGCTGAGAATTTACTATCGTCTGGAAGAATGCCTTTGTCTGTACATTTATGCCCGAGATAAGTCACTTCGTGACCGAAAAATGACCATTTGTCGGGATGTAACTTAAGGTTATATTTTCGACATATATCAAAAACATCTGTTAGATTTTGTAACATATGTTTCTCAGATTTGCCTAATACAACTAAGTCATCCATGTATACAAAAGCTTATGCTGGTGCTAGTCCAGCAAATGCTAAAGTCATCATTCGTTGGAATGAATTTGGTGCTACCTTGAGACCATATGGTAGTCTTTTAAAACGATAAGATCCTTTTGTTGTTGAAAAGGATGTTATGTCCCTAGAACTTTCTTCTAGCTCGATTTGGTGAAATTCGGGCGTTAAGTACAAGCAAGAGAAATATTTTCCTCTGCCAAGTTGATCAAGAATAGCATCTATTCTTGGCAACGGAAATTTGTCTGCAATTAGTCGTTTATTCACTGCCCTATAATCTAATACGAGTCTCTATTTTTTCTCAGTTTTACCTGGTAGAGACTTTTTGGGTACCAATAGCACTGGGCTATTGTACTCAGAAGCTGATGGTTCAATGATGTCGTCATTGATTAGCTTATCGACATGTCTATTTATTTCTTCTTTGTGTGTGTGTGGGGTTCTATAGTTTTTGATATATGTAGGATCTTCTGTTTTCAAGCGTAATTTTTGCTTGGAGAAGTTATTGACAGTTATTTTATCAGTTTCTAGTGCAAATATGTCGATATATTCTGTGCATAGTGCTTCTAATTTTGACTTTATGAAGCTTGGGAAATTTTTAGACAACTTTTGGAGTTTAATATCGTTGGACTTTTTGTTGTCGTCCCATGATATTACTTCGTAGTCGTTAAGACTTTCGGTTTTAACGTGCACATCGTGCAGAGTTATGTTGTCATCAGTGGTATTGACAATTCTTACGAATGTTTGCGTGCTGGTAGCAATTGTATTTGCTATGAATATTCCATCCTGAAGTGTTTGATTTGGAATAAGCACCGCATTTTCTTGATTTTTTATTTTAATTAATCTGATTACTTCAGATCTTCCCGGTAGGGATATTGCATTCACAGACGGAAAGTGTCTGATTGGTATTGCAATATCCTCAGGGAAATCATCCGGCCTTAGAATAAGCCAGTCTTGATCTCTTTGATAGTCAAGAATACAATTGTATTTCTTGACGAAATCAAGTCCTAAAATACCGTGTGATGGGATTGGAAAATCATCCGAAACAACATGGAAATCATGTGTTATTAAAAGATTTTCAACCATCAAATCGGCTGTGATTTTCCCTAAAGTAGTTGTCATACCCTGTCCTATGCCGTGTAGGCTTGTTGTCGTGCACTTATCGATTTCTTTTTCTATTTGCCCTATTTTTAAAACTGATATGTCAGCTCCTGTGTCTATTAGAAATTATGAAATTTTACCGTTAAGGTCTGTTTTCGTTGAAACGAAAGTTGTGAGGTTTAAATTTATATGGAAGACTTTACTGTTTACTTGAGAATTATCTATTGAGTACTTGGGGTTTGCGTGTTTTCCGCAGTTTCCTGCGTAACGCGAATATATCTACCTTGCTGAGTTTACTTATTGCCCTGTCTCTGGTTATAGTTGGATTGGTAACCTCCGCGTCCACGACCTCGATAATACGAGTGACCGCGACCACGTCCACCTCCTCGTTGTACTGACCACCTTGCCGTTTGCCATAGAATAGAATAGCATTTTGTTGGCCGGTTGCGTCAGTACAACTGTTTATGAATTTGGAGACGGCATCGTTGAGGTCATTGAACTGACCGGCCTCCATTATCCATCTAACCTTTTCTAGGGCACAGTTCTTGGTCATAGCCTTTACCGCGCTGTCGGTGGCGTATTTGTTTGCCACCTCAGTCGGTAGACCGTCCAATATATAGGCACCTTTTAAGCTTTTAGTTAGCTCTTCTATCTCTTTGGTATATGTGTTGGCAGTCTTGCTGCTCTGTTTGAGATTCATCAATTCTGTATTAATAATACAGCAACTGATTCACCTTTTACTGATGATTTCAGTTTACTGATAACCTCACCAATGTTTATCTCGTTGCCTGTTATTAGGGTGCGGGCTGTCCCTTTCAATTTCGTTTTAATTAGGTTGACCGCTATTGCGTCTTGGCCTGTTTTGACCGAATCAACCAAGGCAAGTGCGTCCGTGAACGCTTGGAGATTATTTGGCTGGCCATCAAAGTCGGGTATCAACCTTGAGGCGAAGTTTAAAAAGTCTATAGGCGTATTCGCCATTGTTGGGGCTCTGTATTGTTCTGTTGTTTCTAATGTTGACATATATTCTAATAGTGGTTTTAACGAACTCACTATTTGGTGTGGCACTTGCAGGTCTATTTTGTGCTTATCTGGGATTTTTAATAATTTATCTCTTAGGCTCCAAAATAGTTCCTTACAAAACGTTTTGTGCTCTTTACTAAGCTTCTCGTATCTTGCGTTTATTAACGCCCTAATTTATTCTAAGACTGTTATTTGATTTACTAAATGTTTTTTAACGGTTTCTTTTTTTATTTCCACCGTCTTATTTAGACATTTGTAGAATCTCTGAAATTCTTCTGATTCCTCCTGCAATGTCTTATTAATTAGTTCACATTGATCCATTGATCAAGGGAGAAGCCTATATATACTTGGATACCGGAGGATACCTATCACGGAATCGTGATACTCTCCGGTTAGTATTATACCCTGAATTGTTGATAGAAATTGTTGGGTCTCTTCGAGGTTATACGTGAATAACGCACCTCCAAAAGATCCCGTATATATTTCTAACAAGTCTTCTAAGGGTAGTGCCCAGTCTGCGCTGAACGCGCCATTTTCTTCTACTATATTGAGGATTCTGACTACTATCTCTGGGTCTTTTTCTAAAACTGACCTAGATACTCTACTCCTCATTCGCTGAATGTACTGGTCTGTCATCTATGCGTTTTTTTTTTTTCAATGACGTGTGTTTATTTTTTTTTTTTTAAAGAAATTCTACATTCTATCTTCTGACTAAGAATTATATGGTAGAAAGGAAAAAAAAAACAGTAAGCAGCAAGGCTGAAGCTATATTACTTACTATATTACTGTAAGGTTTCAAGTCAATTGGTTAAGAAAGGAAAAAGTTTTCCATACAACGGTTCAAGTTTTGCGATAACGCCCACTTATGCCCATTTTTGATCAAAATAGTTTTCATTCCTCCCTAAGAACATAACTGTAATGTTTCAAGTCTATTGGTTAAAAAACAAAAAGTTTTCCATACAACTGTTCAAGTTTCGGTATAAGTGGGCGTAGCCATGCCCACTTTTGGTCTAAATAGTTTCCATTCCTCCCTAAGAACATAACTGTAAAGTTTCAAGTCAATTGGTTAAAAAACAAAAAAGTTTTCCATACAACGGGTCAATTTTCGCTATAAGTGGGCGTTGCTACGCCCACTTTTGGTCAAAATAGTTTTCATTCCTCCCTAAGAACATAACTGCAAAGTTTCAAGTCAATTGGTTAAAAAACAAAAAAGTTTTCCATACAACGGGTCAATTTTCGCTATATTTTGGTCAAAATAGTTTTCATTCCTCCCTAAGAACATAACTGTAAGGTTCCAAGTCAATTGGTTAAAAAACAAAAAAGTTTTCCATACAACGGGTCAATTTTCGCTATAAAAGGGCGTGGCCGCGCCCACTTTTGGTCAAAATTGTTTTCATTCCTCCCTAAGAACATAACTGTAAGGTTTCAAGTCAATTGGTTAAAAAACAAAAAAGTTTTCCATACAACGGGTCAATTTTCGCTATAAAAGGGCGTGGCCGCGCCCACTTTTGGTCAAAATTGTTTTCATTCCTCCCTAAGAACATAACTGTAAAGTTTCAAGTCAATTGGTTAAAAAACAAAAAAGTTTTCCAGACAACGGGACAATTTTCGCTAGAAGTGGGCGTGGCTACGCGTGGCTACGCCCACTTTTGGTCAAAATAGTTTTCATTCCTCCCTAAGAACATAACTCTAAAATTTCAAGTCAATTGGTTAAAAAACAAAAAAATTTTCCAGACAACGACATGAATATTGCTTCTCTTCCTCTTCTTCATTTTGTATGGGAGCTACCAGTTCCAGATGTCCAATCTCAATGAAACTTTCAGGCATGTAGTCGGACTGTATAAAACTACTATGTTTAAAATTTCAGCACTCTATCGTACAAAACAAAAAAGTTTTCCATACAACGATTCAAGTTTTGTTCACTTTTCGTCTTCTTTTCGTATGGGGGCTACCAGTTCCAGTGGTCCGATATGGCTGGATCCGACAAATGACAATTGACTGCATGAATAAGAAGTCTCTGTGCAAAATTTCAGCTCGATATCTTCAAAACTGTGGGAGGAGATTGTATATATACAGACAGACAGACGGACAGACACGCAAGTGAATAGTATTATAACTTTGTCCTGAAGTTTGTAACAGCAAGAAGGAGGGGAGGGGGACCCCATCAAGTATATATATTCTTGATCAGCTCGACAAGACGAGTTGATATAGCCATGTCCGTCTGTCCGTCTGTATGTGAATATGCTATCTCCTCCCACAGTTTTGATGATATCGAGCTGAAATTTTGCAGGGAGTCTTCTCTAATGTGTGGTCAAATCATTGGTCGGAACCGGCCATATCGGATTATTGGAACAGGTAGCCCCCATACGAAATGAAGAAGAAAAACAAATTTTAATCGTTATATGGAAAACTTTTTTGTTTTGAAAGATAGAGAGCTGAAATTTCAAGTAGTTTAACATAGTCCGACATAATGCCTGAAAGTATCATTGAGATCGGGCAACTAGAACTGGTACCTGCCAAACAAAATGAAGAAGAGGAAGAGAAGCAATATTCACATCGTTGTATGGAAAACTTTATTGTTTCTTAACCAATTGACATGAAACTTCACAGTTATGTTCTTGGGGAGGCATTAAAACTATTTTGACAAAAATGGGCATGGTTACGCCCACTTTTACCAAAAATCAATAATGTGCAAGTTAACGTATGCCGCAAGCGCGCCAAAGTTGACACATTTCTTTGTCACTTCGGTGCCACACTTTCGGTGCCACCCTCTTGGTGCCGCACCGTATCTTAAACACTTTAAGCTCAAATCATGAGTTCAAGAGCTAGAGCTACAGTTCTTGTTTACGAATCTGAGCAATGCGATCCGCGTAGCTGACACATTGCTTTAACACTTTTCTAGAGCTCGAGCTAATTAAGTCTTTCTATGGGACACTTCTTCACCAACAAAAGGTAAACAGTTTCTCTTATTTACAAATCTGAGCAATGCGTAGCTGACACATTGCTCTAACACTTTCCTATTAGCGATCAGCGACCAAGCGATCCGATATCAAAGGGCTATTCCAGCTCACGCTTTGTTTACAAAACAAAGCAATGCGATCCGCGTAGCTGACACATTGCTTTGACACTTAACCATTAGCGTGTCGCGGGCAAGCGCTCTCTCAAATATGCTGAGTCGCGATCAAGCGCTCTCTCAATCCTTCTTTCTATTGTGTAAACTAACGCTTCCATCAAGTTAGAACTCAAGTGTGGTACAATTGATAACATTACATAATTCCTAAGAGCAAACTATTTGCTCACGCAAATCAGTATATAAACATAAGCCCAAATAATTTGGGAGCAGGCTTATCTCTAACCGCGACGCGGTCGGTTGTAATGTCCTCATACAAAAATATCAAACTTAAATAAAAATAAATGTATTAACCAAATTCTTCAACGAATTTATTTAATTGGCGCCCAACGTGGGCCACGTCAAGAAACGGTATTAATAATATAAAATATACCTAACGTGCGCCTCTAACTAAGCCAAAAACGGTTCTAATAATATAAAACGAACGCGTTAGTGCTTAAAAAGAAAAAAACCCACCAAGACGATCAAAGCTTTTCGCTAGTGTCGCAATTGAGGACAAAATAAATAGTCCGCAACATAAGCCCGCAACGGTTCTAATAATGCAAAAACGAACGCGTCAGTGCATTGTAAAAGAAACAAAAACCCTATAAGACGACCAAAGCTTTTCGCTAGTGTCGCAATTCAGGACGAAATAAATAGTCCGCAACATAAGCCCGCAACGGTTCTAATAATACAAAAACGAACGCGTCAGTGCTTTGTAAAAGAAACAAAAACCCTATAAGCCCGCAACGGTTCCAATAAAACAAAACGAACGCGTCAGTGCTTTATAAAGGAACTTATACTCAAATAAGCCCGTAACGGTTCCAATAAAACAAACCGAACTCGTCAGTGCTTTAAGAAACAAAAAACTCTAACGCAAAAAAGAAGCTCTAATAAAACAAACCAACATCTTATTAACAACCAAATGGACTCCATCAAAAACTTAGTAACAAAAGCCAAAGGCTACAAGCCACTGAAATATTGTAACCAGTGCGGATATACAGAACACACAGACAATAACTGTGTTATGAACAAAAATAAAAAGTCCTAAGTGAAGCAAAGGTGAAAAAAAAACACACCAAAAATCAACACAAAGACATGCTACCGAAGTCGGAAGAAGTCGAAGACATTGAAATAAAACTACCAAGTTCATCTACCTACCCTCACAAGGAGGAAGACACCGATTACTACCGAGGCATTGAAGGACAACTACAAGACATACGGGAGAACAACCAGGAAGACAACGCTCAAGACAGAGAATTCTGGAGTGACATCAACAGACGTATTCAGGAAATTCTGGAGGATAATCGGAATCAGTGAGTCAGAATAAAAAATTATATTAAGAAAAAAACAATACTTAAGAAAAAAAAACAATAAAAAACACATTTTGATAAATAGTTCAAAATCATAAAGCTATTTATTAAGCAAGAACAATTTAAATAATAATCTGATATAAGGGATTTTCCTTCTTGGCAATAGACACTCTAAAAACTTATAACAGTGGACGAATTAATAGACAAATTTATCAAAATGAGTGTAGGCAATAACAATCTGACAGTCGACTTGATTACTCGGCTAATAGCCGAGGCAACGGTCTCCCTACGTACAGAAATAAGTACGTTAAAAACGCAGCTAGAAGCTACAGTCACTCCACCAGTAACTGAATATAAAAAACAAACCATCGATATAACACTAGTCTGTTCAACGTCATTGGACATGATTAAATCACTGCCTGAATTCACAGGCAGAATAACCAGTTATGTCAGTTGGCGCGAGGCCGCCAATAACACAATGAGCCTTTATAAACTAGGCAGCAAGAATTATTTCTCTGCCCTAGTAATCCTAAGGAACAAAATTGTGGGCGACGCAAATGATAGCCTGACTAACCACGGCACTGTCTTGAATCTTGAAGCCATACTGGCAAGACTCGACTTTGCTTATTCGGACAGACGTCCGATCCACATACTAGATGAAGAACTCAGTATTTTACAACAGGGCAATTTAAGTGTCCTTGAGTTCTACAACCTAGTAAATAAGAAACTCACATTGTTAACAAACAAAACCATTATGACTTATGGTAGTTCCTCGGAAGTGTCCAAGGAACTAAATCAAAAAAACAGGCGAAGCGCCTTAAGAATATTTATAAGCGGCCTGAAATCCCCGCTATCGGACATCCTCTTCTCGCTAAACCCTGAAGACCTTCCTAATGCATTAGCAAAGGCACAGGAGTTAGAATCGAACTATCAAAGAGCAAGATTTGCTCAGTATTATTTTGAAGGGAAAAAGAAAATCATACCCAACAAGGGAAAGGTACCTTACCAACAAAACAACCAAGGCCCTTCCACATCAAAAAATAATAGGGAAAACAACTTGCGTTTCCCCGAAACTAACAATCAAAGGGCTTATTTCAAACCCCAAGAAAAAAACCAAATGCCTGAACCAATGGAGATAGACTCCGTTTCGGCAAACCTAATCGGGCGAAAACCCAACGATAATAATATCAAACGCCCTCGAGATGGCGAACAATCTCAACAGCCTCAATATAAATCACAAAGGCTGCATAATGTGGAAGAGGAGCTAATTGAAACTCCTCGAGAAAATAATCTAAATGAAAATCATTTTTTAGATTAAACAAGGTAGGGCTTCCCTACTTATACAAAACTGATCGGGAATCCGGTCAGAAATTAAAGTTGCTACTTGACACAGGAGCAACAGCCTCCTATATCAAGGAAGGCATCTATGGCAATAAAAAACAACTTGCCATTCCAAAACGCGTTAAGACCATTAATGGTTTTACTCGTATTACAAGTTATCAAGATATAACGTTATTTGGTATCAAAGGAAGATACTACGAAATGAAGAATTTAGAAACCGACGTCATAATCGGTTGTAATATTCTAAAAAAAATTAATGCGGTCATAGATCTAAAGAATATGAACCTAGCATATGAAGATAAGAAAGAAACCATATTTTTTTACAACCCAAGGGTTGACAATTGCGGAAATGATCTGAAAAACGAATCAATAAAATACTGCGAACAAAGCAGCATTTTTTGGGAAGAAAAACCCTTTAAAAAATCAAAAATTTCTTTGGGATTAAAAAATCCTGAAGACGCCGCCGTTGATATTTCCGGCATATTAAAGAATAAACTAACTTTGGGACATAAAGCTCCTGAAAACGCCGCCGTTGATATTTCCGGCACATTAAAAAATAAAACTTCTTTGGGACATAAAGATCCTGAAAACGCCGCCGTTGATATTTCCGGCACATTAAATAATACAACTTCTTTGGGACATAAAGTTCCTAAAGACGCCGCCGTTGATATTTCCGGCACATTAAAAAATAAAACTTCTTTGGGACATAAAGATCCTGAAAACGCCGCCGTTGATATTTCCGGCACATTAAAAAATAAAACTTCTTGGGGACATAAAGTTCCTAAAGACGCCGCCGTAGAAATATCCGGCAAACCAAAAAATAAAAATTCTTGGAAAACCGAGAATGCCGAAACCATCGTCGATACATTAATCGACAATCAATTGATATATTTATCAATGGAATTATTGAATTCCGACAAAAACGATAAAAGGGTTGGGGACAACCACGAACAAACTATAAAGGAAACAGACACGCTCAGAGAGGCGATTGTTTCCAAAATCAAAAAAGAACCTCCTGACATATATAAACTAGGCACTACAAACATAGTCGCCGATGCACTCTCGAGAATAGAGATCCACAATAATATAGAATCTGATGACGACTTATCCATCACAGAGACTCAACATTCGGCTGAAACCAGCTATAGGGAAGTTATTCCTATTACAAAAAAACCATTAAATCAGTTTAAACAACAGTTGATGTTGTTATATGTTCCAACAAACAAAGTAACGATCCACGAAAAACTAAACTCCTTTGGCAACACTCGTCATTTAATCGAATTCAACAATATCGACAATCTATTCGAAATATTAAAACAGTACATTCTACCCAACATTATCACGGGCATTTATTGCACTGAGGAAGACCTCTTCCTTATACAAACCAAACTAAAAGAAACATTCACAAACAAGTTTCTTTTCACAAAAAATTTTCCAATGGACATCCATAATAAAGAAGACCAAACAAACATCATACAACAAACTCACGAACAAGCCCATAGAGGCTATGATGAAAACGCGAGTCAAATAAATCGACTTTACTACTGGCCCAACATGTCGGACCAAATAAAACAGTTTATTAGGAATTGTGAAATCTGTAACAAGAACAAATATAATCGACACCCACAAAAAATTCCTATAGGAGAAGCACCAATTCCACAAAAGGAAGGTGAACAACTACACCTTGACGTATTTTACGCACAAAAATTGAAATTCATCAGATGTATCGACGCATATTCAAAGTACTTGGTCATTAAACAAATAGACAACAAATCAAATATCGAAATAAAAGTACTTGAACTTCTTCAACATTTTCCAGAAGTCAAATCAATAATGATTGACAATGAACCAAGTTTCTCTTCGGCTCAATTTAAATCAATAATGCAACGCTCAGGCATATCATTATTTTTTAGTGACCCTAGGCATAGCGTATCAAACGAACAAATCGAAAGAGCCCATTCCACCATAGTGGAAATTGGAAGGTGTATTCAAGAAGAATACCAACTACTGGATTACGCTGAAATAATCCTAAAAGCGGTCCAAGAATACAATAAAAGCATTCATTCCACCACTAATGAGAAACCAATAGATATTCTCTATAATAAAAAGGTTCACGACAACATTCCAGAATTACTAAAACAAGCACAGCAAAAATTAATTGCATTCCACAACGCTAACAGAATTTGTACAACCTACAAGACAGGGGACACAATATAAGAAAAAATCATAGGCGAAAGAAACAAATTAAAGCCTAGATATAAAAAACAAACAGTAAAAGAAGACTTAGGAAACAAAGTCATCATACAAAACAGAAACAGAGTTATTCACAAAGATAACATCAAAAATTAATATCTTTCATTACAGCACGATGCTGCTCATATTCCTACTAGTTGCATTCGTACTCGTACGAACAGAATATATTGACTACAGTACTAACGAGTACCTGCTTCTGCAGGACAACGATGTTTTCACTTATGAAAACTATGGCGATGTTTTCCACATCACAAACTTTACTTACTACACGAACATATACAACGAAGAACACAGACATTTTATGGTCCACGACGGTATAAGAGATTGGGAAATAACTCTCGAATTAAATCTTATCAAAGGACTATTACAAGAACTTACTACAAACAGACAAAAGAGAGGAATTAACGAAATAGGCACCATATGGAAATGGATATCTGGGACACCAGACCACGACGATTTCCTTACAGTAAGCAACAAAATAAACGATTTAATAGAAAACGGTAATAAACAACGCCGTTCAAAACAAAAGAAACACTGACTTGAACATACGAAGATACAGATTAAAACTAATCAGTATCGATTTACAGAACATACTTGACACATTTACTTTATCCAAAGCAAACATACTAAACCCCAGAATACTAAATAACAATGACAGAGAAGAAATACTAAAGAATGAAAAAATGAACATAACACTGACGGACTTGCTGGACGTATCACGTTTCTTAATACTAAAAAACAATGACTTAATAGTCATCTATATCAACTATCCTATTATTACTAACACATGTCAATCTTATATAACACGTGCTATAGCCAAGAAAAACGGAAAACTCATAATAAATGATAGAATTTTAAAATGCAACACAGCATATTACCAAATGAGTAATTTCAAAAAAGAAATATACAACAGCTATGCCAAAATAAATAAAAACAAAAACTGCTTCACGATGTTGTTAAATAATGAAAAAGCAAATTGTACAATAATTAAGGAAAAAAAAACAAAAAACTAGACGAAATAAAAGAAGGTGCTATTCTTATCTCAGGGACCAATATTGTAAATGAGACTAACTTAAACGGCACATTTCTGATATTATTCAACTACTCTGTAATAATTAACAATGAGACTTTTGTAAACCATAAAACCAAAGTATTAAACCATGTAAAACAAGGACAATATAAAGAATACTTAATTGAAAATTATATAGAAACAAACATTACCGAATTAAAATTCGAAAACATAAATCTGTTACAAAAATTAATCACAGAAATTCCATCGGAAGCAAAGTATTATATAATGATTGTAACTATTTTATTACTAATTTTTTTATTATACTACTTTGTCAAAATAATCCATAGACTTAAGAAAAGACAAAAATGCCTAGAAAATAAGAATCAGGAATTCTTGTACAACACACTTTCTCAACAAATCCAAAAGTTGATGAATCGGGACGATTCATCTTAAGAAGGGAGGAGTTAACGTATGCCGCAAGCGCGCCAAAGTTGACACATTTCTTTGTCACTTCGGTGCCACACTTTCGGTGCCACCCTCTTGGTGCCGCACCGTATCTTAAACACTTTAACCTCAAATCATGAGTTCGAGAGCTAGAGCTACAGTTCTTGTTTACGAATCTGAGCAATGCGATCCGCGTAGCTGACACATTGCTTTAACACTTTTCTAGAGCTCGAGCTAATTAAGTCTTTCTATGGGACACTTCTTCACCAACAAAAGGTAAACAGTTTCTCTTATTTACAAATCTGAGCAATGCGATCCGCGTAGCTGACACATTGCTCTAACACTTTCCTATTAGCGATCAGCGACCAAGCGATCCGATATCAAAGGGCTATTCCAGCTCACGCTTTGTTTACAAAACAAAGCAATGCGATCCGCGTAGCTGACACATTGCTTTGACACTTAACCATTAGCGTGTCGCGGGCAAGCGCTCTCCCAAATATGCTGAGTCGCGATCAAGCGCTCTCTCAATCCTTCTTTCTATTGTGTAAACTAACGCTTCCATCAAGTTAGAACTCAAGTGTGGTACAATTGATAACATTACATAATTCCTAAGAGCAAACTATTTGCTCACGCAAATCAGTATATAAACATAAGCCCAAATAATTTGGGAGCAGGCTTATCTCTAACCGCGACGCGGTCGGTTGTAATGTCCTCATACAAAAATATCAAACTTAAATAAAAACCAGTAAGGGCGGTATAGTTGAGTATTCTCAACTATATAATACCCTGTACACACACCTATGTTGATAACACGTTAAACATTCGCCGACAGCAAAAGCAGTGTACCACGATATGGTTTGTGTATTTGCTAAGGAAAGGCATGGCTCAGCGTGCAATTTTGCCATTAGATGGCGCTTTAGTACGGATTTTGTTACAAAGCATTGCTGCAAAATTTTAGTGTGTTGGTCTTTGCGGGGAAAGTGGTAGTTTGTTGTATGCAGTTTTAAAAAGGTATGTTATCTGAGTTTGCATACAAAATTTCAGCATTGTATTCTTTATACTTTAGGAGATACAGCAATTTTAAGAAAAAAATGACCTTTTGTTGTGCTTGATGGGCGGGAAGGAATGGGCGTGGCGAAAATTCCTTCAAACTTCATCTAGTGTTCGACCACACGAGACTATCTTCCAAATTTCAAGTCTCTAGCTTTAATAGTTTTCGCAGTGTTAAGTACGGTTTTTGTTACAAATAGGATAAAGCAGTGTTCAAAGTGCAATTTATGCCAAATTTCAACTTGTTTGTCTTTGCGTTGTCACACAGCGTTAAAAATGAAAGTTTGTGGTATGCAGTTTTAAAAAGGTATGTTTACTGAGTTTGCATACAAAATTTCAGCATTGTATCTATTATAGTTTAGGAGATACAGCAATTTTAAGAAAACAACTTTTTGAGGGGAAACGAAGGGGAGGGGGAAAAAATGTGGTATGCAGTTTTGTAGAGCTATACACACTGAGTCTACATACTCATTTTCATGTTTCAAACTCATCAGGTTTTCGAGCTACAGCCTTTTGAAAAAATGGGTGGTGCTCGATGGGCGGGAAGGAGTGGGCGTGGCAAAAAATCCTTCAAACTTGATCTAGCGTTTGACCTCACGAGTCTATCCACCAAATTTCAAGTCTCTAGCTCTTATAGTTTTCGAGAACCATTGGTGAGGACGGACGGACGGACGGACGGACAGACAGGGCTATATCAATTCGTCTTGTCATCCTGATCAAGAATATATATACTTTATAGGGTCCCCCTCCCCTCCTTCTATGCGTTACATACAAACCGTCTCAAACAAACTTAATATACCCTGATACACAGTGTGTGTACAGGGTATAATAAATGTATTAACCATATTCTTCAACGAATTTATTTAATTTGCATATCTCCGGCACCCAATGAGCAAAAACAATGAAAATTTGTATATAGGCTAATTAGATGAAGAAAAAATATCTTCAGTAAAAAAAATAGGCGTGGCACAAGAAATAAGCGTGAAGAGTATTTAAGCTTCAGCCTTGCTGAAGTTAGCGTCCTTACTGGTTTTATTTTTATTTTTTGCTCATCAAAGTAGCAAGTACAATTTTTATTTTTTTTTTTTTTAAACTAATTCTACGTTGTTGGTGTTGCGACTAAGCTGTTGCTTCTCAGCTTGTCGGCGCTTCTGGTCCCGGTTGTGCTGCTCACGTTCTTCCTTCAGTTGGTCGTACTCCTGTTGTAGTCGTTGGGCCACGTCCCACGGTGGAGGTGGATTGGCGTTTAGTGCACAGCGTATCGCCGCAAGACGTTTCCTCAGGCGCACTAATCATCCACCCCTTTGCTTCGGTGGGCGCACTACTGGGATCGCAGTACGCCTTTCTTCTTCTTCACGTGCTCGCCTTGCTGCTGGTTGCCGGGCCCTGTATTCTTCTATCGTCAGTGGTTGGGGACCCGGTCGACCAGTTTCCATCGCCGCAGTCTGTTAGGTTTATAAAATGGAATTATTATTTGTATTTATTTTGTTTTTTTTTATTGTTAAAAGAATGTTCGCCGCCGTCCGTCCATCGTTTAGGGTTCCATCGCCGCAGTCATTTACAGTTGATTTGTTTTTAGTTTAAGTATTTGTTGTTGTTATACTTTTCACTTATGTGAAATAGTATATTAACTTTGTCACGGAGTTTGTAACAGATCGAAATATTAATTTCCGACTATATAAAGTATATATATTCTTGATCAGGACGACAAGACGAGTTGATTTAGCCATGTCCGTCTGTCCGTCTGTCCGTCTGTCTGTCTGTCTGTCTGTCTGTCTGTCTGTCTGTCTGTATGTATGCAAACTAGTCCCTCAGTTTTGAAGCTATCGAGCTGAAACTTTGCACAGAGTCTTAGAATTTATTACGATGAATCATTCGTCGGAACCAGCATGATCGGATTATTGGAACAGGTAGCTCCCATACGAAAAGAAGAAGAAAAGTGAACAAAACTTGAATCGTTGTATGGAAAACTTTTTTGTTTTGTACAATAGAGTGCTGAAATTTTAAACATAGTTGTTTTACATGGTCCGACTACATGCCTGAAAGTTTCATTGAGATTGGACATCTGGAACTGGTAGCTCCCATACAAAATGAAGAAGAGGAAGAGAAGGAATATTCACGTCGTTGTATGGAAAACTTTTTTGTTTCTTAACCAATTGACTTGAAATTTTAAAGTTATGTTCTTAGGGAGGAATGAAATCTATTTTGACCAAAGGTGGGCGTAACCACGCGTAGCCACGCCCACTTATAGCGAAAATTTACCCGTTGTATGGAAAACTTTTTTGTTTTTTAACCAATTGACTTGAAACTTTACAGTTATGTTCTTAGAGAGGAATGAAAACTATTTTGACCA
Organism: Phortica okadai; assembly: GCA_034638295.1. Lineage (NCBI taxonomy): Eukaryota > Metazoa > Arthropoda > Insecta > Diptera > Drosophilidae > Phortica > Phortica okadai. The sequence continues at coordinate 18,598,225 of CM067852.1, forward strand.
AAAGTGGGCGTAGCCACGCCCACTTATAGCGAAAATTGACCCGTTGTATGGAAAACTTTTTTGTTTCTTAACCAATTGACTTGAAACTTTGCAGTTATGCTCTTAGGGAGGAATGAAAACTATTTTGATCAAAAGTGGGCGTGGCCACGCCCACTTATAGCTTAACTTGACCCTTTGTATGGAAAACTTTTTTGTTTTTCAACCAATTGACTTGAAACTTTACAGTTATGTTCTTAGGGAGGAATGAAAACTATTTTAACCAAAAGTGGGCGTAGCCACGCCTACTTATAGCGAAAATTGACCCGTTGTATGGAAAACTTTTTTGTTTTTTAACCAATTGACTTGAAACTTTGCAGTTATGCTCTTAGGGAGGAATGAAAACTATTTTGACCAAAAGTGGGCGTAGCCAGGCGTAGCCACGCCCACTTATAGCGAAAATTGACCCGTTGTATGGAAAACTTTTTTGTTTCTTAACCAATTGACTTGAAACTTTGCAGTTATGTTCTTAGGGAGGAATGAAAACTATTTTGACGAAAAGTGGGCGTAGCCACGCCCTTTTATAGCGAAAACTGACCCTTTGTATGGAAAACTTTTTTGTTTTTTAACCAATTGACTTAAAACTTTACAGTTATGTTCCTAGAGAGGAATGAAAACTATTTTGACCAAAAGTGGGCGTAGCCACGCCTACTTATAGCAAAAATTGACCCGTTGTATGGAAAACTTTTTTGTTTTTTAACCAATTGACTTGAAACTTTGCAGTTATGCTCTTAGGGAGGAATGAAAACTATTTTGATCAAAAGTGGGCATGGCCACGCCCACGTATAGCTTAACTTGACCCTTTGTATGGAAAACTTTTTGGTTTTTTAATCAATTGACTTGAAACTTTACAGTTATGTTCCTAGAGAGGAATGAAAACTATTTTGACCAAAAGTGGGCGTAGCCACGCCTACTTATAGCAAAAATTGACCCGTTGTATGGAAAACTTTTTTGTTTTTTAACCAATTGACTTGAAACTTTACAGTTATGTTCTTAGGGAGGAATGAAAACTATTTTGACCAAATTTGGGCATGGCTACGCCCACTTATCGCAAAACTTGAACCGTTGTATGGAAAAATTTTTTGTTTTTTAACGAATTGACTTGAAACATTACAGTTATGTTGTTAGGGAGGCATGAAAACTATTCATTTAGTTTTTTTTATAGTGACACAAAGTGAAAAGTATTATAGCTTCAGCCTTGCTGAAGATAGCGTCCTTACTGGTTTTTTTATACTTTTCACGTATGTGAAACAGTATAATAACTTTGTGCTGAAGTTTGTAACAGATCGAAATATTCATTTCCGACTATATAAAGTGTATATATTCTTGATCAGGACGACAAGACGAGTTGATTTAGCCATGTCCGTCTGTCCGTCTGTCTGTATATACAATCTCCTCCCACAGTTTTGAAGATATCGAGCTGAAATTTTGCACAGAGACTTCTTATTCATGCAGTCAACTCATTTGTCGGATCCAGCCATATCGGACCACTGGAACTGGTAGCCCCCATACGAAAAGAAGAAGAATAGTGAACAAAACTTGAATCGTTGTATGGAAAACTTTTTTGTTTTGTACGATAGAGTGCTGAAATATATAGTCTTACTATATACTTTGACTAAAATGAATCAAAAGATTTTAATTGTTTTGATGCATCTCTGAAATTTTGGCAGTCCTTCAAAGTGAGCTGTTTGATTACATGCGTGCGAAACTAATAAGCGCGGGAAAGATTTTGTTTACTTGCGAGCGTGCCAAAATTGTTGTGGTTTAAGCAATTTTGACTGAAATTATAGAAAAGAAAGACAAAGGTATGTAGAATATTTGTATTAAAAAAGACTTTGTCCATGTTTGATAATGTGTTCTTTGTGTGCGTTTATTGGTGTTGTCCAAAAGTAGAAAAAAGCTAACCTGCTAACCCGTCTGTTGTGGATTATAACAAATTTTGTGCCAACTTGTGCCAAAAACTAACTATGTGTCATTAAAGTGCAAAGTGTATATAAACTAATTTTATTAAGCTTTTTTGCTCTATTTTGCACCGATATGTATGAATCCCAAAATAAACTACCCCTACCAGCAGACGTAATCGAACTTTTGGAATCACCAAACTTGCTATATTCTTGTAAAATGAACAATAATAACAATGTTCCCGATTTTGATGTTAGCAATAGTGATAGTGATTCAGATTCTGACTCTGAAAATCCGTTTTCAATAGAAATTAATGTAGAAGACGACTGTTAGGTACATTTTTAAATGTAAAATACTTATTTATAGTCATTTTGAATGCATTGTTATTTTTTACTTATTAATATTAAGGTTAAGTGTTAAAAAAATGAATTAAAAACATTTGTTGAATTTAACGAGTGCTAGCATTATTTATTACCGTACAAGTATTAATAAGAGGAAACCTATCTCATATGGGCGGTTAGGGAAGGCGTGATCAGATCGGTCTCAAACTTAGATATATTTTTATGTGCATCGACACTAACATATGTACCAAATTTGAAGAACCTAGCTTTAAAACTTTAATTTTCGTCGGAAAATCGACTCGCTGGCCCAATGTGCGTTGTATGGAAAATTTTTTTATTTTTTAACCAATTGACATGAAACTTTACAGTTATGTTCTTACGAAGGAATAAAAACAATCTTAACAGTTATGTTCTTAGGGAGGAATGAAAACAATTTTGACCAAAAGTTGGCGTCCCGGCGATCGTCAACTTTACGTTGATTTTTACTGTTTGTTCTGCGTGTTTAAGGCATCGCAGCGGCCTCACAAAGATGATTAAACCCAAAAATTTAGCGCTTCATATTTAGTGCCACACCTGTACAAATGTTAAGGAACATGAGCAACGAGTTGCTGGTCTGAACTTTCACTCAAATAGTTACCCGCATGGATGTGGCACCAACACAAAAAAGATAATACGATCTACGGTTGGATGCGTCTTAGAAAAGCGCTCCGAAACACCAACCAGATCTAGGAAACCTCCGATGGTTCACAATCAGCCGGATGGCTATTGAAAACTTGGAAAAGACCATGTAGCGACCAAAAAAAAAAAAAAAATAAGTCATGCCATTCATGGACTTACAAAAGAAAACTTACGTTTCTTTTTTTTTTCCTTCCAAACTAAATTTAAGGCACAGCTTTTTCTCTTTTTTCCTTCTTTTTGTATTTTATTGTTTTAATAACGCAACGCGGTCGCGAAAAGGAAAAAAGTGTTGTTCAAAACGTATATTTAAAACGATAGACATTTTCTTAGAGAAGATGACTGTTCACTATGACGATCAAAAAGGAAAGAGATCGAGTTTCCTGACGATCGGATGTACGTGGCATTTTTTTTTTTTGACATTAGTGCATACGTGTCAATCGACGGCAAGTGCTGTCAATTTCGTGCACTACTGCACTATATCAAAGTATACCGATAGGTGGCGTAAATGTATATAAATCCGGTATCAAAAATATGAAAAATATTTGCCAGAGCAACGACCTGATCAACCAAATAAATCAAACTTTTAAATGCATCAAGTATTCATTTCCTTTTCATAAAGAGATTCTACTCATACATTTACCTAAAACTATTTACTCCCTTTTCACAAATTACTGCGAGGAAAAAAGTCGCAACATACTACTAAAGCTAAAAGCTTTTCCTTAGGGCAAAAATAAAAAAAACGTTCCATACTTCTAGGCATGGAATTTAACTATCATGACATAAGGCGACAAGCGGCGGTTATAAGTTTTTTGCTTATAACTCTTGCATCCTTCGACCGACTTCTTCAACTAAGAGCTCGATGGAAAGCTTATCTCTTCCTCTTTCAGATGGCATTAACATATTTTACGAAAAGTCGTAAAAAATAAAGTTTTTTTGATCAAAACTAAAATATCCTCGAAGTCATTGAAGAAGAAGTACATAATCAGACGAAAATATGCCTTATCTAATAAGAGACATTTAAATTTTTGTAATTGCATAAATGGGCGGCATTTTATTCAGAATTAATACTTTTTTACATGGACAAAAAATTCGTTTAATTTTTTCCCATTAAATACTAGAATTATAGAAAAGTACTTTGCGAAAAGAATCGGCAGTAGGACGGAAACGTGTTGACCACCGATTAGTTTTTTGCTAATAATTCTTGCATCCTTCGACCGACTTCTTCGACTAAGAGCTCGATGGAAAGCTTATCTGTTCCTCTTTCAGATGGCATTAACATATTTTACGAAAAGTCATAAGAAATAAAATTTTTTTGATTAAAACTAAAATATCCTCGAAATCATTGAAGAAGAAGTACCTTATTGGACGAAAATATGCCTTATCTAATACTAGACATTTAAACTTTTTTAATTGCATAAATGGGTGGCATTTTATTCAGAATAAATAGTTTTGTACATGGACAAAAAATTCGTTTAATTTTTTCCCATTAAATACCAGAATTATAGAAAAGTACTTTGTGAAAAGAATCGGCAGTAGGACGGAATCATGTTGACCACCGATTAGGTTTTTGCTAATAACTCTTGCATCCTTCGACCCACTTCTTCGACTTAGACCTCGATGGAAAGCTTATCTGTTCCTCTTTCATATGGCATTAACATATTTTAAGAAAAGTCGTAAGAAATAAAATTTTTTTGATCAAAGCTAAAATATCCTCGAAATCATTGAAAAACCAGTAAGGGCGGTATAGTTGAGTATTCTCAACTATATAATACCCTGTGCACACACCTATGTTGATAACACGTTAAACATTCGCCGACAGCAAAAGCAGTGTACCACGATATGGTTTGTGTATTTGCTAATAGTGAGGCGGGGCTCACAGTGCAATGTTGCCATTAGATGGCGCTTTAGTACGGGTTTTGTTACAAAGCATTGCTGCAAAATTTTAGTGTGTTGGTCTTTGCGGGGAAAGTGGTAGTTTGTTGTATGCAGTTTTAAAAAGGTATGTTATCTGAGTTTGCATACAAAATTTCAGCATTGTATTCTTTATACTTTAGGAGATACAGCAATTTTAAGAAAAAAATGACCTTTTGTTGTGCTCGATGGGCGGGAAGGAATGGGCGTGGCAAAAATTCCTTCAAACTTCATCTAGTGTTCGACCACACGAGACTATCTTCCAAATTTCAAGTCTCTAGCTTTAATAGTTTTCGCAGTGTTAAGTACGATTTTTGTTACAAATAGGATAAAGCAGTGTTCAAAGCGCAATTTATGCCAAATTTCAACTTGTTTGTCTTTGCGTTGTCACACAGCGTTAAGTATGAAAGTGGTATGCAGTTTTAAAAAGGTATGTTTACTGAGTTTGCATACAAAATTTCAGCATTGTATCTATTATAGTTTAGGAGATACAGCAATTTTAAGAAAACAACTTTTTGAGGGGAAACGAAGGGGAGGGGGAAAAAATGTGGTATGCAGTTTTGTAGAGCTATACATACTGAGTCTACATACTCATTTTCATGTTTCTAACTCATCAGGTTTTCGAGCTACAGCCTTTTGAAAAAATAGGTGGTGCTCGATGGGTGGGAAGGAGTGAGCGTGGCAAAAAATCCTTCAAACTTGATCTAGCGTTTGACCTAACGAGTCTATCCACCAAATTTCAAGTCTCTAGCTCTTATAGTTTTCGAGAACCATTGGTGAGGACGGACGGACGGACGGACAGACAGGGCTATATCAATTCGTCTTGTCATCTTGATCAAGAATATATATACTTTAAAGGGTCCCCCTCCCCTCCTTCTATGCGTTACATACAAACCGTCTCAAACAAACTTAATATACCCTGATACACAGTGTGTGTACAGGGTATAATAAGTTCCTTATGAGACGAAAATATGCCTTATCTAATAAGAGACATTTAAATTTTTTAATTGCATAAATGGCCGGCATTTTATTCAGAATTAATAGTTTTTTACTTGGACAAAAAATTCGTTTCATTTTTTGCCATTAAATACTAGAATTATAGAAAAGTACTTTGCGAAAAGAATCGGCAGTAGGACGGAAACGTGTTTATCTGTTCCTCTTTCAGATGGCATTAACATATTTTACGAAAAGACGTAAGAAATAAATTTTTTTTGATCAAAACTAAAATATCCTCGAAATCATTGAAAAAGAAGTACCTTATCGGACGAAAATATGCCTTATCTAATAAGAGACATTTAAATTTTTGAATTGCATAAGTGGGCGCCATTTTATTCAGAATAAATAGTTTTGCACATGGACAAGAAATTCGTTTAATTTTTTCCCATTAAATACTAGAATCATAGAAAATATTTTGTGAAAAGAATCGGCAGTAGGACGGAATCATGTTGACCACCGATTAGTTTTTTGCTAATAACTCTTGCATCCTTCTACCGACTTCTTCGACTAACAGCTCGATGGAAAGCTTATCTGTCCCTCTTTCAGATGGCATTAACATATTTTACGAAAAGTCGTAACAAATAAAATTTTTTTGATCAAAGCTAAAATATCCTCGAAATCATTGAAGAAGAAGTACCTTATCAGAAGAAAATATGCCTTATCTAATAAGAGACATTTAAATTTTTTAATTGCATAAATGGCCGGCATTTTATTCAGAATTAATAGTTTTTTACTTGCACAAAAAATTCGTTTAATTTTTTGCCATTAAATACTAGAATTATAGAAAAGTACCTTGCGAAAAGAATCGGCAGTAGGACGGAAACGTGTTGACCACCGATTAGTTTTTTGCTAATTACTCTTGCATGCTTCGATCGACTTTTTCGACTAAGAGCTCGATGGAAAACTTATCTATTCCTCTTTCAGATGGCATTAACATATTTTACGAAAAGTCGTAAAAAATAAAATTTTTTTCATCAAAACTAAAATATCCTCGAAATCATTGAAAAATAAGTACCTTATCAGACGAAAATATGCCTTATCCAATAAGAGATATTGAAATATTTTTAATTCCATAAATGGGCGCCATTTTATTCAGAATAAATAGTTTTTTACATGGTCTAAAAATTCGTTTAATTTTTTCCGATTAAATACGAGAATTATAGAAAAGTACTTAGCGAAAAAAATCGGCAGTATGACGGAAACGTGTTGACCACCGATTAGTTTTTTGCTAATAACTCTTGCATCCTTCGACCGACATCTTCAACTAAGAGCTCGATGGAAAGCTTATCTGTTCCTCTTTCAGATGGTATTAACATATTTTACGAAAAGTCGTAACAAATAAAATTTTTTTGATCAAAGCTAAAATATCCTCGAAATCATTGAAGAAGAAGTACCTTATCAGAAGAAAATATGCCTTATCTAATAAGAGACATTTAAATTTTTTTAATTGCATAAATGGGTGGCATTTTATTCAGAATAAATAGTTTTGTACATGGACAAAAAATTCATTTAATTTTTTCCCATTAAATACTAGAATTATACAAAAGTACTTTGCGAAAAGAATCGGCAGTAGGACGAAAACGTGTTGACCAATGATAAGTTTTTTCCTAATAACTCTTGCATTCTTCGACCGACTCCTTCGACTAAGAGCTCGATGGAAAGCTTATCTGTTCCTCTTTGAGATGGTATTAACATATTTTACGAAAAGTCGTAAAAAATAAAATTTTTTTCATCAAAACTAAAATATCCTCGAAATCATTGAAAAAGAAGTACCTTATCAGACGAAAATATGTCTTATAAAATAAGAGACATTTCAATTTTTATACATTTCACGTATATGAAACAGTATATTAACTTTGTGCTGAAGTTTGTAACACACAGAAATATTCACTTGCGAATAAATAAAAAAAAGAAAATAATTTCAAAACTTAATGAAAAATAACTAAAGTGACCCAGTGAGACAATGGAAAAAAAATAATTTAAAAAGTGAAAAACTAATACAGTGAAAAAAAAATCTACAGTCTCAACAAAAAACCAGTAAGGACGCTATCTTCGGCAAGGCTGAAGCTATAATACTTTTCACTTTGTGTCACTATAAAAAAAACTAAATGAATAGTTTTCATGCCTCCCTAACAACATAACTGTAAGGTTTCAAGTCAATTGGTTAAAAAACAAAAAAGTTTTCCATACAGCGGTTCAAGTTTTGCGATAAGTGGGCGTAGCCATGCCCACTTTTGGTCAAAATATTTTTTATTCCTCCCTAAGAACATAACTGTAAAGTTTCAAGTCAATTGGTTAAAAAACGAACAAGTTTTCCATACAAAGCGTCAAGTTTAGCTATAAGTGGGCGTGGCTACGCCCACTTTTGGTCAAAATAGTTTTCATTCCTCCCTAAGAACATAACTGTAAAGTTTCAAGTCAATTGGTTAAAAAACAAAAAAGTTTTCCATACAATGGGTCAATTTTCGCTATAAAAGGGCGTGGCCACGCCCACTTTTGGTAAAAATAGTTTTCATTCCTCCCCAAAAACATAACTGTAAAGTTTCATTCAATTGGTTCAAAAACAAAGAAGTTTTCCATACAACGGGTCAATTTTCGCTATAAGTGGGCGTGGCTACGCCCACTTTTGGTCAAAATAGTTTTCATTCCTCCCTAAGAACATAACGTTAAAATTTCAAGTCAATTGGTTGAAAAACAAAAAAGTTTTCCATACAACGATGTGAATATTGCTTCTCTTCCTCTTCTTCATTTTGTATGGGAGCTACCAATTCCAGATGTCCAATCTCAATGAAACTTTCAGGCATGTAGTCGGACTATGTAAAACTACTATGTTTAAAATTTCAGCACTCTATCGTACAAAATAAAAAAGTTTTCAATACAACGATTCAAGTTTTGTTCATTTTTCATCTTCTTTTCGTATGGGGGCTACCAGTTCCAGTGGTCCGATATGGCTGGATCCGACAAATGAGTTGACTGCACGAATAAGAAGTCTCTGTGCAAAATTTCAGCTCGATATCTTTAAAACTGTGAGAGGCGATTGTATATATACAGACAGACGGACAGACGGTCAGACGGACAGACGGACATGGCTAAATCAACTCGTCTTGTCGTCCTGATCAAGAATATATATACTTTATATAGTCGCAAGTGAATATTTCTGTGTGTTACAAACTTCAGCACAAAGTTATTATACTATTTCACATACGTGAAAAGTATAAAAAAAAACAACAAAAAAAACCAGTAAGGTCGGTATAGTTGAGTATTCTCAACTATATAATACCCTGTACACACACCTATGTTGATGACACGTTAAACATTCGCCGACAGCAAAAGCAGTGTACCACGATATGGTTTGCGTATTTGCTAAGGTTTGCTAATGTTGCCATTAGATGGCGCTTTAGTACGGATTTTGTTACAAAGCATTGCTGCAAAATTTTAGTGTGTTAGTCTTTGCGGGGAAAGTGGTAGTTTGTTGTATGCAGTTTTAAAAAGTTATGTTATCTGAGTTTGCATACAAAATTTCAGCATTGTATTCTTTATACTTTAGGAGATACAGCAATTTAAAAGAAAAAATGACCTTTTGTTGTGCTCGATGGGCGGGAAGGAATGGGCGTGGCTAAAATTCCTTCGAACTTGATCTAGTGTTCGACTACACGAGTCTATCTTCCAAATTTCAAGTCTCTAGCTTTAATAGTTTTCGCAGTATTAAGTACGGTTTTTGTAACAAATAGGATAAAGCAGTGTTCCAAGCGCAATTTATGCTAAATTTCAACTTGTTTGTATTTGCGTTGTCACACAGCGTTAAAAATGAAAGTTTGTGGTATGCAGTTTTAAAAAGGTATGTTTACTGAGTTTGCATACAAAATTTCAGCATTGTATCTATTATAGTTTAGGAGATACAGCAATTTTAAGAAAATAACTTTTTGAGGGGAAACGAAGGGGAGGGGGAAAAAATGTGGTATGCAGTTTTGTGGAGCTATACATACTGAGTCTACATACTCATTTTCATGTTTCTAACTCATCAGGTTTTCGAGCTACAGCCTTTTGAAAAAATGGGTGGTGCTCGATGGGCGGGAAGGAGTGGGCGTGACAAAAAATCCTTCAAACTTGATCTAGCGTTTGACCTCACGAGTCTATCCACCAAATTTCAAGTCTCTAGCTCTTATAGTTTTCGAGAACCATTGGTGAGGACGGACGGACGGACGGACGGACGGACAGACAGGGCTATATCAATTCGTCTTGTCATCCTGATCAAGAATATATATACTTTATAGGGTCCCCCTCCCCTCCTTCTATGCGTTACATACAAACCGTCTCAAACAAACTTAATATACCCTGATACACAGTGTGTGTACAGGGTATAAAAAAAAGTGAAGTAAAGCAGTTGGCAATTGCAATATGTGCCTTAAAGCATGTGATTAAAAATTCGGCAAACTGGAAATCTGCCTAAGAACAAAAAAAATAATAACAAGTGAAGTAACCCAATGAAAATAAATAAATGACCTGGTGCGCGATTTAAATAAAAAAATAAACTATCTTTTTATTTTAATATTAATGAACATAAAGAAAGGCGATGGGATCCACTCCGACAAAAATAAAGGACCCAAAAGCCAACGTGATTAACGAGGTAACGGTAGAGACAATGTACAATAATACCGACATCTACCTCTTAATAATCACGGTAATATTTGTGCTCAATTTCGCGCTAAAGGTCCACGGTATGTACCGCGGTAATATTAAACGGCAAATTACGAGAGCCGCTAGCCGCGAACAAATCTAAAAATGCAAATCAAACCAGTAAGGACGCTATAGTCGAGTATACTCGACAATATAATACCCTGCACACACTGTAGGTGATGCAACACCCTAAATCTACAAAAAAATGTTGATTTGATATCGCCCGATCAAATAGTGTTCAAAATATCAAGTAAATTGGTCAAAAAAAGTGGAATTTACGAAAAATTTGAGTTTGTTGGTCATTGAGGGGTAACTTCTGAACAGAGGGGAATTTTGTGGTATGCAGTTTTAAAGATATATATTTACTGAGCTTGTATACAAAATTTCATGTTCATACCTTCATTAGTTTTGGAGATATTGCTTTTTATAGAAAACAACTGGGGGTTGGGAAATCAAGGGAAGGGGCAAAAATTGTGGTATGCAGTTTTGTAGAGCTACTCATACTGAGTCTACATACCGACTTTCATGTTTCTATCTCTTCGGGTGTTCGAGTTAGAACGTTTTAAATAAGTGGGCGGTGCTGGTTGGGCGCGAAGGAGTGGGCGTGGCACGAAAACTTTCAAACTTGATGTAGTGCCAAGCATCACGAGTCTACCCTCCAAATTTCAAGTCTCTAGCTTTTACAGTTTCCGAGAACCATTGGTGAATACAGACGGACGGACGGACGGACAGACGGACAGGGCTCAATCGATTTCTCTTCTCATCCTGATCAAGAATATATATACTTTATGGGGTCCCCCTCCCCTCCTTCTGAGCGTTACTACATTTCGTTCAAACAAACTTAATATACCCTGACACACTGTATGTGCATGGTATAAAAACAAAGAAAAGTGCATATAAAATACGCGCATATAAACAAACGGGCACATAAGCCCTGTGTCCGAGTAGTAGTGAAAAAGTTGTGGAAACAACTTAAGGCAGTGTTGTTAAAAATGTGCCATTAAACAATAAAAAAAAAAAAAACAGCAAAAAAAAAAGAAACAATAAAAATAAACATAAACGAAACAAAAATTAAAATGAAGAAAGACAACAAATACATAAACTAAATAAAAATATATACAAAAAAAAAAAACAATAACAAATACTTAAACTAAAAACAAATCAACTGTAAATGACTGCGGCGATGGAACCCTAAACGATGGACGGACGGCGGCGAACATTCTTTTAACAATAAAAAACCAGTAAGGACGCTATAGTCGAGTACACTCGACAATATAATACCCTGCACACACAGTAGGCAGTGCAACACCCCAAATCTATAAAAAAAATGTTGATTTGACATCGCCCGATCAAATAGTGTTCAAAATATCAAGTAAATCGGTCAAAAAATGTGGAATTCACGAAAAATTTGAGTTTGTAGGTCATTGAGGGGTAACTATCAAAAAGAGGGGAATTTTGTGGTATGCAGTTTTAAAGATACGTATTAACTAAGCTTGTCTACAAAATTTCAGGTTCGTATCTTTAATAGTTTTGAAGATACAGCAATTTTTAGAGCTACTTATACTGAGTCTACATACCGACTTTCATGTTTCTATCTCATTCGGTGTTCGAGTTATAGCGTTTTAAAAAAGTGGGTGGTGCTGGATGGGCGGGAAGGAGTGGGCGTGGCACAAAACCATTCAAACTTGATCTGCTGCCGAGCATCACGAGTCTACCCTCCAAATTTCAAGTCTCTAGCTATTGTAGTTTCTGAGAACCATTGGTGAATACGGACGGACGGACGGACGGACAGACGGACGGACATAGCTTAATCAATTTCTCTTGTCGTCCTGATCAAGAATATATATACTTTATAGGGTCCCCCTGCCCTCCTTCTGTGCGTTACATACATTTCGCTCAAACAAACACAATATACCCTGATACACAGTATGTGTACAGGGTATAAAAAGAAAATAAATACAAATAATAATTCCATTTTATAAACCTAACAGACTGCGGCGATGGAAACTGGTCGACCGGGTCCCCAACCACTGACGATAGAAGAATACAGGGCCCGGCAACCAGCAGCAAGGCGAGCACGTGAAGAAGAAGAAAGGCGTACTGCGATCCCAGTAGTGCGCCCACCAAAGCAAAGGGGTGGACGATTAGTGCGCCTGAGGAAACGTCTTGCGGCGATACGCTGTGCACTAAACGCCAATCCACCTCCACCGTGGGACGTGGCCCAACGACTACAACAGGAGTACGACCAACTGAAGGAAGAACGTGAGCAGCACAACCGGGAACAGAAGCGCCGACAAGCTGAGAAGCAACAGCTTAGTCGCAACACCAACAACGTAGAATTAGTTTAAAAAAAAAAAAAATAAAAATTGTACTTGCTACTTTGATGAGCAAAAAATAAAAATAAAACCAGTAAGGACGCTATCTTCAGCAAGGCTGAAGCTATAATACTTTTCACTTTCTGTGAGTTACAAACTTCAGCACAAAGTTATTATACTATTTCACATACGTGAAAAGTATAAAAAAAAACAAAAAAAAAACCAGTAAGGTCGGTATAGTTGAGTATTCTCAACTATATAATACCCTGTACACACACCTATGTTGATAACACGTTAAACATTCGCCGACAGCAAAAGCAGTGTACCACGATATGGTTTGCGTATTTGCTAAGGTTTGCTAATGTTGCCATTAGATGGCGCTTTAGTACGGATTTTGTTACAAAGCATTGCTGCAAAATTTTAGTGTGTTAGTCTTTGCGGGGAAAGTGGTAGTTTGTGGTATGCAGTTTTAAAAAGGTATGTTTACTGAGTTTGCATACAAAATTTCAGCATTGTATCTATTATAGTTTAGGAGATACAGCAATTTTAAGAAAATAACTTTTTGAGGGGAAACGAAGGGGAGGGGGAAAAAATGTGGTATGCAGTTTTGTGGAGCTATACATACTGAGTCTACATACTCATTTTCATGTTTCTAACTCATCAGGTTTTCGAGCTACAGCCTTTTGAAAAAATGGGTGGTGCTCGATGGGCGGGAAGGAGTGGGCGTGACAAAAAATCCTTCAAACTTGATCTAGCGTTTGACCTCACGAGTCTATCCACCAAATTTCAAGTCTCTAGCTCTTATAGTTTTCGAGAACCATTGGTGAGGACGGACGGACGGACGGACAGACAGGGCTATATCAATTCGTCTTGTCATCCTGATCAAGAATATATATACTTTATAGGGTCCCCCTCCCCTCCTTCTATGCGTTACATACAAACCGTCTCAAACAAACTTAATATACCCTGATACACAGTGTGTGTACAGGGTATAAAAAAAAGTGAAGTAAAGCAGTTGGCAATTGCAATATGTGCCTTAAAGCATGTGATTAAAAATTCGGCAAACTGGAAATCTGCCTAAGAACAAAAAAAATAATAACAAGTGAAGTAACCCAATGAAAATAAATAAATGACCTGGTGCGCGATTTAAATAAAAAAATAAACTATCTTTTTATTTTAATATTAATGAACATAAAGAAAGGCGATGGGATCCACTCCGACAAAAATAAAGGACCCAAAAGCCAACGTGATTAACGAGGTAACGGTAGAGACAATGTACAATAATACCGACATCTACCTCTTAATAATCACGGTAATATTTGTGCTCAATTTCGCGCTAAAGGTCCACGGTATGTACCGCGGTAATATTAAACGGCAAATTACGAGAGCCGCTAGCCGCGAACAAATCTAAATCCGCGCGTTTATAAGAGAAAAAAAAAAAAACAATAAAAATGCAAATCAAACCAGTAAGGACGCTATAGTCGAGTATACTCGACAATATAATACCCTGCACACACTGTAGGTGATGCAACACCCTAAATCTACAAAAAAATGTTGATTTGATATCGCCCGATCAAATAGTGTTCAAAATATCAAGTAAATTGGTCAAAAAAAGTGGAATTTACGAAAAATTTGAGTTTGTTGGTCATTGAGGGGTAACTTCTGAACAGAGGGGAATTTTGTGGTATGCAGTTTTAAAGATATATATTTACTGAGCTTGTATACAAAATTTCATGTTCATACCTTCATTAGTTTTGGAGATATTGCTTTTTATAGAAAACAACTGGGGGTTGGGAAATCAAGGGAAGGGGCAAAAATTGTGGTATGCAGTTTTGTAGAGCTACTCATACTGAGTCTACATACCGACTTTCATGTTTCTATCTCTTCGGGTGTTCGAGTTAGAACGTTTTAAATAAGTGGGCGGTGCTGGTTGGGCGCGAAGGAGTGGGCGTGGCACGAAAACTTTCAAACTTGATGTAGTGCCAAGCATCACGAGTCTACCCTCCAAATTTCAAGTCTCTAGCTTTTACAGTTTCCGAGAACCATTGGTGAATACAGACGGACGGACGGACGGACAGACGGACAGGGCTCAATCGATTTCTCTTCTCATCCTGATCAAGAATATATATACTTTATGGGGTCCCCCTCCCCTCCTTCTGAGCGTTACTACATTTCGTTCAAACAAACTTAATATACCCTGACACACTGTATGTGCATGGTATAAAAACAAAGAAAAGTGCATATAAAATACGCGCATATAAACAAACGGGCACATAAGCCCTGTGTCCGAGTAGTAGTGAAAAAGTTGTGGAAACAACTTAAGGCAGTGTTGTTAAAAATGTGCCATTAAACAATAAAAAAAAAAAAAAACAGCAAAAAAAAAAAAAAGAAACAATAAAAATAAACATAAACGAAACAAAAATTAAAATGAAGAAAGACAACAAATACATAAACTAAATAAAAATATATACAAAAAAAAAAAACAATAACAAATACTTAAACTAAAAACAAATCAACTGTAAATGACTGCGGCGATGGAACCCTAAACGATGGACGGACGGCGGCGAACATTCTTTTAACAATAAAAAACCAGTAAGGACGCTATAGTCGAGTACACTCGACAATATAATACCCTGCACACACAGTAGGCAGTGCAACACCCCAAATCTATAAAAAAAATGTTGATTTGACATCGCCCGATCAAATAGTGTTCAAAATATCAAGTAAATCGGTCAAAAAATGTGGAATTCACGAAAAATTTGAGTTTGTAGGTCATTGAGGGGTAACTATCAAAAAGAGGGGAATTTTGTGGTATGCAGTTTTAAAGATACGTATTAACTAAGCTTGTCTACAAAATTTCAGGTTCGTATCTTTAATAGTTTTGAAGATACAGCAATTTTTAGAGCTACTTATACTGAGTCTACATACCGACTTTCATGTTTCTATCTCATTCGGTGTTCGAGTTATAGCGTTTTAAAAAAGTGGGTGGTGCTGGATGGGCGGGAAGGAGTGGGCGTGGCACAAAACCATTCAAACTTGATCTGCTGCCGAGCATCACGAGTCTACCCTCCAAATTTCAAGTCTCTAGCTATTGTAGTTTCTGAGAACCATTGGTGAATACGGACGGACGGACGGACGGACAGACGGACGGACATAGCTTAATCAATTTCTCTTGTCGTCCTGATCAAGAATATATATACTTTATAGGGTCCCCCTGCCCTCCTTCTGTGCGTTACATACATTTCGCTCAAACAAACACAATATACCCTGATACACAGTATGTGTACAGGGTATAAAAAGAAAATAAATACAAATAATAATTCCATTTTATAAACCTAACAGACTGCGGCGATGGAAACTGGTCGACCGGGTCCCCAACCACTGACGATAGAAGAATACAGGGCCCGGCAACCAGCAGCAAGGCGAGCACGTGAAGAAGAAGAAAGGCGTACTGCGATCCCAGTAGTGCGCCCACCAAAGCAAAGGGGTGGACGATTAGTGCGCCTGAGGAAACGTCTTGCGGCGATACGCTGTGCACTAAACGCCAATCCACCTCCACCGTGGGACGTGGCCCAACGACTACAACAGGAGTACGACCAACTGAAGGAAGAACGTGAGCAGCACAACCGGGAACAGAAGCGCCGACAAGCTGAGAAGCAACAGCTTAGTCGCAACACCAACAACGTAGAATTAGTTTAAAAAAAAAAAAAATAAAAATTGTACTTGCTACTTTGATGAGCAAAAAATAAAAATAAAACCAGTAAGGACGCTATCTTCAGCAAGGCTGAAGCTATAATACTTTTCACTTTCTGTGAGTTACAAACTTCAGCACAAAGTTATTATACTATTTCACATACGTGAAAAGTATAAAAAAAAACAAAAAAAAAACCAGTAAGGTCGGTATAGTTGAGTATTCTCAACTATATAATACCCTGTACACACACCTATGTTGATAACACGTTAAACATTCGCCGACAGCAAAAGCAGTGTACCACGATATGGTTTGCGTATTTGCTAAGGTTTGCTAATGTTGCCATTAGATGGCGCTTTAGTACGGATTTTGTTACAAAGCATTGCTGCAAAATTTTAGTGTGTTAGTCTTTGCGGGGAAAGTGGTAGTTTGTGGTATGCAGTTTTAAAAAGGTATGTTTACTGAGTTTGCATACAAAATTTCAGCATTGTATCTATTATAGTTTAGGAGATACAGCAATTTTAAGAAAATAACTTTTTGAGGGGAAACGAAGGGGAGGGGGAAAAAATGTGGTATGCAGTTTTGTGGAGCTATACATCATCACTCATCAGGTTTTCGAGCTACAGCCTTTTGAAAAAATGGGTGGTGCTCGATGGGCGGGAAGGAGTGGGCGTGACAAAAAATCCTTCAAACTTGATCTAGCGTTTGACCTCACGAGTCTATCCACCAAATTTCAAGTCTCTAGCTCTTATAGTTTTCGAGAACCATTGGTGAGGACGGACGGACGGACGGACGGACAGACAGGGCTATATCAATTCGTCTTGTCATCCTAATCAAGAATATATATACTTTATAGGGTCCCCCTCCCCTCCTTCTATGCGTTACATACAAACCGTCTCAAACAAACTTAATATACCCTGATACACAGTGTGTGTACAGGGTATAAAAAAAAGTGAAGTAAAGCAGTTGGCAATTGCAATATGTGCCTTAAAGCATGTGATTAAAAATTCGGCAAACTGGAAATCTGCCTAAGAACAAAAAAAATAATAACAAGTGAAGTAACCCAATGAAAATAAATAAATGACCTGGTGCGCGATTTAAATAAAAAAAAAACTATCTTTTTATTTTAATATTAATGAACATAAAGAAAGGCGATGGGATCCACTCCGACAAAAATAAAGGACCCAAAAGCCAACGTGATTAACGAGGTAACGGTAGAGACAATGTACAATAATACCGACATCTACCTCTTAATAATCACGGTAATATTTGTGCTCAATTTCGCGCTAAAGGTCCACGGTATGTACCGCGGTAATATTAAACGGCAAATTACGAGAGCCGCTAGCCGCGAACAAATCTAAATCCGCGCGTTTATAAGAGAAAAAAAAAAAAACAATAAAAATGCAAATCAAACCAGTAAGGACGCTATAGTCGAGTATACTCGACAATATAATACCCTGCACACACTGTAGGTGATGCAACACCCTAAATCTACAAAAAAATGTTGATTTGATATCGCCCGATCAAATAGTGTTCAAAATATCAAGTAAATTGGTCAAAAAAAGTGGAATTTACGAAAAATTTGAGTTTGTTGGTCATTGAGGGGTAACTTCTGAACAGAGGGGAATTTTGTGGTATGCAGTTTTAAAGATATATATTTACTGAGCTTGTATACAAAATTTCATGTTCATACCTTCATTAGTTTTGGAGATATTGCTTTTTATAGAAAACAACTGGGGGTTGGGAAATCAAGGGAAGGGGCAAAAATGTAGGTATGCAGTTTTGTAGAGCTACTCATACTGAGTCTACATACCGACTTTCATGTTTCTATCTCTTCGGGTGTTCGAGTTAGAACGTTTTAAATAAGTGGGCGGTGCTGGTTGGGCGCGAAGGAGTGGGCGTGGCACGAAAACTTTCAAACTTGATGTAGTGCCAAGCATCACGAGTCTACCCTCCAAATTTCAAGTCTCTAGCTTTTACAGTTTCCGAGAACCATTGGTGAATACAGACGGACGGACGGACGGACAGACGGACAGGGCTCAATCGATTTCTCTTCTCATCCTGATCAAGAATATATATACTTTATGGGGTCCCCCTCCCCTCCTTCTGAGCGTTACTACATTTCGTTCAAACAAACTTAATATACCCTGACACACTGTATGTGCATGGTATAAAAACAAAGAAAAGTGCATATAAAATACGCGCATATAAACAAACGGGCACATAAGCCCTGTGTCCGAGTAGTAGTGAAAAAGTTGTGGAAACAACTTAAGGCAGTGTTGTTAAAAATGTGCCATTAAACAATAAAAAAAAAAAAAAACAGCAAAAAAAAAAAAAAGAAACAATAAAAATAAACATAAACGAAACAAAAATTAAAATGAAGAAAGACAACAAATACATAAACTAAATAAAAATATATACAAAAAAAAAAAACAATAACAAATACTTAAACTAAAAACAAATCAACTGTAAATGACTGCGGCGATGGAACCCTAAACGATGGACGGACGGCGGCGAACATTCTTTTAACAATAAAAAACCAGTAAGGACGCTATAGTCGAGTACACTCGACAATATAATACCCTGCACACACAGTAGGCAGTGCAACACCCCAAATCTATAAAAAAAATGTTGATTTGACATCGCCCGATCAAATAGTGTTCAAAATATCAAGTAAATCGGTCAAAAAATGTGGAATTCACGAAAAATTTGAGTTTGTAGGTCATTGAGGGGTAACTATCAAAAAGAGGGGAATTTTGTGGTATGCAGTTTTAAAGATACGTATTAACTAAGCTTGTCTACAAAATTTCAGGTTCGTATCTTTAATAGTTTTGAAGATACAGCAATTTTTAGAGCTACTTATACTGAGTCTACATACCGACTTTCATGTTTCTATCTCATTCGGTGTTCGAGTTATAGCGTTTTAAAAAAGTGGGTGGTGCTGGATGGGCGGGAAGGAGTGGGCGTGGCACAAAACCATTCAAACTTGATCTGCTGCCGAGCATCACGAGTCTACCCTCCAAATTTCAAGTCTCTAGCTATTGTAGTTTCTGAGAACCATTGGTGAATACGGACGGACGGACGGACGGACAGACGGACGAACATAGCTTAATCAATTTCTCTTGTCGTCCTGATCAAGAATATATATACTTTATAGGGTCCCCCTGCCCTCCTTCTGTGCGTTACATACATTTCGCTCAAACAAACACAATATACCTGATAGAAAATAAATACAAATAATAATTCCATTTTATAAACCTAACAGACTGCGGCGATGGAAACTGGTCGACCGGGTCCCCAACCACTGACGATAGAAGAATACAGGGCCCGGCAACCAGCAGCAAGGCGAGCACGTGAAGAAGAAGAAAGGCGTACTGCGATCCCAGTAGTGCGCCCACCAAAGCAAAGGGGTGGACGATTAGTGCGCCTGAGGAAACGTCTTGCGGCGATACGCTGTGCACTAAACGCCAATCCACCTCCACCGTGGGACGTGGCCCAACGACTACAACAGGAGTACGACCAACTGAAGGAAGAACGTGAGCAGCACAACCGGGAACAGAAGCGCCGACAAGCTGAGAAGCAACAGCTTAGTCGCAACACCAACAACGTAGAATTAGTTTAAAAAAAAAAAAAATAAAAATTGTACTTGCTACTTTGATGAGCAAAAAATAAAAATAAAACCAGTAAGGACGCTATCTTCAGCAAGGCTGAAGCTATAATACTTTTCACTTTCTGTGAGTTACAAACTTCAGCACAAAGTTATTATACTATTTCACATACGTGAAAAGTATAAAAAAAAACAAAAAAAAAACCAGTAAGGTCGGTATAGTTGAGTATTCTCAACTATATAATACCCTGTACACACACCTATGTTGATAACACGTTAAACATTCGCCGACAGCAAAAGCAGTGTACCACGATATGGTTTGCGTATTTGCTAAGGTTTGCTAATGTTGCCATTAGATGGCGCTTTAGTACGGATTTTGTTACAAAGCATTGCTGCAAAATTTTAGTGTGTTAGTCTTTGCGGGGAAAGTGGTAGTTTGTGGTATGCAGTTTTAAAAAGGTATGTTTACTGAGTTTGCATACAAAATTTCAGCATTGTATCTATTATAGTTTAGGAGATACAGCAATTTTAAGAAAATAACTTTTTGAGGGGAAACGAAGGGGAGGGGGAAAAAATGTGGTATGCAGTTTTGTGGAGCTATACATCATCACTCATCAGGTTTTCGAGCTACAGCCTTTTGAAAAAATGGGTGGTGCTCGATGGGCGGGAAGGAGTGGGCGTGACAAAAAATCCTTCAAACTTGATCTAGCGTTTGACCTCACGAGTCTATCCACCAAATTTCAAGTCTCTAGCTCTTATAGTTTTCGAGAACCATTGGTGAGGACGGACGGACGGACGGACGGACAGACAGGGCTATATCAATTCGTCTTGTCATCCTAATCAAGAATATATATACTTTATAGGGTCCCCCTCCCCTCCTTCTATGCGTTACATACAAACCGTCTCAAACAAACTTAATATACCCTGATACACAGTGTGTGTACAGGGTATAAAAAAAAGTGAAGTAAAGCAGTTGGCAATTGCAATATGTGCCTTAAAGCATGTGATTAAAAATTCGGCAAACTGGAAATCTGCCTAAGAACAAAAAAAATAATAACAAGTGAAGTAACCCAATGAAAATAAATAAATGACCTGGTGCGCGATTTAAATAAAAAAAAAACTATCTTTTTATTTTAATATTAATGAACATAAAGAAAGGCGATGGGATCCACTCCGACAAAAATAAAGGACCCAAAAGCCAACGTGATTAACGAGGTAACGGTAGAGACAATGTACAATAATACCGACATCTACCTCTTAATAATCACGGTAATATTTGTGCTCAATTTCGCGCTAAAGGTCCACGGTATGTACCGCGGTAATATTAAACGGCAAATTACGAGAGCCGCTAGCCGCGAACAAATCTAAATCCGCGCGTTTATAAGAGAAAAAAAAAAAAACAATAAAAATGCAAATCAAACCAGTAAGGACGCTATAGTCGAGTATACTCGACAATATAATACCCTGCACACACTGTAGGTGATGCAACACCCTAAATCTACAAAAAAATGTTGATTTGATATCGCCCGATCAAATAGTGTTCAAAATATCAAGTAAATTGGTAAAAAAAAGTGGAATTTACGAAAAATTTGAGTTTGTTGGTCATTGAGGGGTAACTTCTGAACAGAGGGGAATTTTGTGGTATGCAGTTTTAAAGATATATATTTACTGAGCTTGTATACAAAATTTCATGTTCATACCTTCATTAGTTTTGGAGATATTGCTTTTTATAGAAAACAACTGGGGGTTGGGAAATCAAGGGAAGGGGCAAAAATGTAGGTATGCAGTTTTGTAGAGCTACTCATACTGAGTCTACATACCGACTTTCATGTTTCTATCTCTTCGGGTGTTCGAGTTAGAACGTTTTAAATAAGTGGGCGGTGCTGGTTGGGCGCGAAGGAGTGGGCGTGGCACGAAAACTTTCAAACTTGATGTAGTGCCAAGCATCACGAGTCTACCCTCCAAATTTCAAGTCTCTAGCTTTTACAGTTTCCGAGAACCATTGGTGAATACAGACGGACGGACGGACGGACAGACGGACAGGGCTCAATCGATTTCTCTTCTCATCCTGATCAAGAATATATATACTTTATGGGGTCCCCCTCCCCTCCTTCTGAGCGTTACTACATTTCGTTCAAACAAACTTAATATACCCTGACACACTGTATGTGCATGGTATAAAAACAAAGAAAAGTGCATATAAAATACGCGCATATAAACAAACGGGCACATAAGCCCTGTGTCCGAGTAGTAGTGAAAAAGTTGTGGAAACAACTTAAGGCAGTGTTGTTAAAAATGTGCCATTAAACAATAAAAAAAAAAAAAACAGCAAAAAAAAAAAAAAAGAAACAATAAAAATAAACATAAACGAAACAAAAATTAAAATGAAGAAAGACAACAAATACATAAACTAAATAAAAATATATACAAAAAAAAAAAACAATAACAAATACTTAAACTAAAAACAAATCAACTGTAAATGACTGCGGCGATGGAACCCTAAACGATGGACGGACGGCGGCGAACATTCTTTTAACAATAAAAAACCAGTAAGGACGCTATAGTCGAGTACACTCGACAATATAATACCCTGCACACACAGTAGGCAGTGCAACACCCCAAATCTATAAAAAAAAATGTTGATTTGACATCGCCCGATCAAATAGTGTTCAAAATATCAAGTAAATCGGTCAAAAAATGTGGAATTCACGAAAAATTTGAGTTTGTAGGTCATTGAGGGGTAACTATCAAAAAGAGGGGAATTTTGTGGTATGCAGTTTTAAAGATACGTATTAACTAAGCTTGTCTACAAAATTTCAGGTTCGTATCTTTAATAGTTTTGAAGATACAGCAATTTTTAGAGCTACTTATACTGAGTCTACATACCGACTTTCATGTTTCTATCTCATTCGGTGTTCGAGTTATAGCGTTTTAAAAAAGTGGGTGGTGCTGGATGGGCGGGAAGGAGTGGGCGTGGCACAAAACCATTCAAACTTGATCTGCTGCCGAGCATCACGAGTCTACCCTCCAAATTTCAAGTCTCTAGCTATTGTAGTTTCTGAGAACCATTGGTGAATACGGACGGACGGACGGACGGACAGACGGACGAACATAGCTTAATCAATTTCTCTTGTCGTCCTGATCAAGAATATATATACTTTATAGGGTCCCCCTGCCCTCCTTCTGTGCGTTACATACATTTCGCTCAAACAAACACAATATACCTGATAGAAAATAAATACAAATAATAATTCCATTTTATAAACCTAACAGACTGCGGCGATGGAAACTGGTCGACCGGGTCCCCAACCACTGACGATAGAAGAATACAGGGCCCGGCAACCAGCAGCAAGGCGAGCACGTGAAGAAGAAGAAAGGCGTACTGCGATCCCAGTAGTGCGCCCACCAAAGCAAAGGGGTGGACGATTAGTGCGCCTGAGGAAACGTCTTGCGGCGATACGCTGTGCACTAAACGCCAATCCACCTCCACCGTGGGACGTGGCCCAACGACTACAACAGGAGTACGACCAACTGAAGGAAGAACGTGAGCAGCACAACCGGGAACAGAAGCGCCGACAAGCTGAGAAGCAACAGCTTAGTCGCAACACCAACAACGTAGAATTAGTTTAAAAAAAAAAAAAATAAAAATTGTACTTGCTACTTTGATGAGCAAAAAATAAAAATAAAACCAGTAAGGACGCTATCTTCAGCAAGGCTGAAGCTATAATACTTTTCACTTTGTGTCACTATAAAAAAAACTAAATGAATAGTTTTCATGCATCCCTAACAATATAACTGTAATGTTACAAGTCAATTCGTTAAAAAACAAAAAATTTTTCCATACAACGGTTCAAGTTTTGCGATAAGTGGGCGTAGCCATGCCCACATTTGGTCAAAATAGTTTTTATTCCTCCCTAAGAACATAACTGTAAAGTTTCAAGTCAATTGGTTAAAAAACAAAAAAGTTTTCCATACAAAAGGTCAATTTTCGCTATAAAAGGGCGTGGCCACGTCCACTTTTGATCAAAATAGTTTTCATTCCTCCCTAAGAGCATAACTGCAAAGTTTCAAGTCAATTGGTTAAAAAACAGAAAAGTTTTCCATACAACGGGTCAATTTTCGCTATAAGTAGGCGTGGCTACGCCCACTTTTGATCAAAATAGTTTTCATTCCTCCCTAAGAGCACAACTGCAAAGTTTCAAGTCAATTGGTTAAAAAACAAAAAAGTTTTCCATACAAAAGGTCAATTTTCGCTATAAAAGGGCGTGGCCACGTCCACTTTTGATCAAAATAGTTTTCATTCCTCCCTAAGAGCATAACTGCAAAGTTTCAAGTCAATTGGTTAAAAAACAGAAAAGTTTTCCATACAACGGGTCAATTTTCGCTATAAGTAGGCGTGGCTACGCCCACTTTTGATCAAAATAGTTTTCATTCCTCCCTAAGAGCACAACTGCAAAGTTTCAAGTCAATTGGTTAAAAAACAAAAAAGTTTTCCATACAACGGGTAAATTTTCGCTATAAGTGGGCGTGGCTACGCCCACTTTTGGTCAAAATAGTTTTCATTCCTCCCTAAGAGCATAACTGTAAAGTTTCAAGTCAATTGGTTAAAAAACAAAAAAGTTTTCCATACAACGGGTAAATTTTCGCTATAAGTGGGCGTGGCTACGCGTGGTTACGCCCACTTTTGGTCAAAATAGTTTTCATTCCTCTCTAAGAACATAACTTTAAAATTTCAAGTCAATTGGTTAAGAAACAAAAAAATTTTCCATACAACGACGTGAATATGGCTTCTCTTCCTCGTCTTCATTTTGTATGGGAGCTACCAGTTCCAGATGTCCAATCTCAATGAAACTTTCAGGCATGTAGTCGGACCATGTAAAACTACTATGTTTAAAATTTCAGCACTCTATTGTACAAAACAAAAAAGTTTTCCATACAACGATTCAAGTTTTGTTCACTTTTCTTCTTCTTTTCGTATGGGAGCTACCTGTTCCAATAATCCGATCATGCTGGTTCCGACGAATGATTCATCGTAATAAATTCTAAGACTCTGTGCAAAGTTTCAGCTCGATAGCTTCAAAACTGAGGGACTAGTTTGCATACATACAGACAGACAGACAGACAGACGGACAGACGGACATGGCTAAATCAACTCGTCTTGTCGTCCTGATCAAGAATATATATACTTTATATAGTCGGAAATTAATATTTCGATCTGTTACAAACTCCGTGACAAAGTTAATATACTATTTCACATAAGTGAAAAGTATAATAAAACTGGTGATAAAATTAAAAATTATTGTAAAAAAAACAACCAATGTAAATGGAAGATTGCAGCCTATACGAGCTAGCAACTTCCTATTCCACAAACGGCGACTTCGCCGAAGGAATAATTCAAATATAAAATTTTTTATACTTTTCACGTATGTGAAACAGTATAATAACTTTGTGCTGAAGTTTGTAACACACAGAAATATTCACTTGTGACTATATAAAGTATATATATTCTTGATCAGGACGACAAGACGAGTTGATTTAGCCATGTCCGTCTGTATATATACAATCTCCTCCCACAGTTTTGGAGATATCGAGCTGAAATTTTCCACAGGGACTTCTTATTCATGCAGTCAACTCATTTGTGGGATCCAGCCATATCGGACCACTGGAACTGGTAGCCCCCATACGAAAAGAAGAAGAAAAGTGAACAAAACTTGAATCGGGCGTAGCGTAGCCACGCCCACTTCTAGCGAAAATTGACCCGTTGTATGGAAAACTTATTTGTTTTTAACCAATTGACTTGAAAATTTACAGTTATGTTCTTAGGGAGGAATGAAAACTATTCTGACCAAAAGTGGGCGTAGCCACGCCCACTTATAGCGAAAATTGACCCGTTGTATGGAAAACTTTTTTGTTTTTTAACCAATTGAATGGAAACTTTACAGTTATGTTCTTAGGAAGGAATGAAAACTATTTTGACCAAAAGTGGGCGTGGCCACGCCCACTTATAGCGAAAATTGACCCGTTGTATGGAAAACTTTTTTGTTTTTTAACCAATTGACTTGAAACTTTACAGTTATGTTCTTAGAGAGGAATGAAAACAATTTTGACCAAAAGTGGGCGCAGCCACGCCCTTTTATAGCGAAAATTGACCCGTTGTATGGAAAACTTTTTTGTTTTTTAACCAATTGACTTGAAACTTTACAGTTATGTTCTTAGGGAGGAATGAAAACTATTTTGACCAAAAGTGGGCGTAGCCACGCCCACTTATAGCGAAAATTGACCCGTTGTATGGAAAACTTTTTTGTTTTTTAACCAATTGACTTGAAACTTTGCAGTTATGTTCTTAGGAAGGAATGAAAACTATTTTGACTAAAAGTGGGCGTAGCAACGCCCACTTATAGCGAAAGTTGACCCGTTGTATGGAAAACTTTTTTGTTTTTTAACCAATTGACTTGAAACTTTGCAGTTATGTTCTTAGGGAGGAATGGAAACTATTGAGACCAAAAGTGGGCATGGCTACGCCCACTTATACCGAAACTTGAACAGTTGTATGGAAAACTTTTTGGTTTTTAACCAATTGACTTGAAACATTACAGTTATGTTCTTAGGGAGGAATGAAAACTATTTTGATCAAAAATGGGCATGGCTACGCCCACTTATCGCAAAACTTGAACCGTTGTATGGAAAACTTTTTCGTTTCTTAACCAATTGACTTGAAACCTTACAGTTATGTTGTTAGGGAGGCATGAAAACTATTCATTTAGTTTTTTTATAGTGACACAACGTGAAAAGTATTATAGCTTCAGCCTTGCTGAAGATAGAGGCCTTACTGGTTCAAGATTAACTACGTCCATATCAATATCAACTTTACGAGACGAGCGAGGCCAAGCTGAGCTGGGTTGCAACAAAAATTCAGGTTCTGAAAACCAACGAGAATCATTGAGTTCAGTTGTACACCCTCTTGAGACAATATCCGCTGGATTGTTAGAAGTCGATACAAACTTCCATTCGCCGTCTGAAGTCAATTCGTGAACTTCAGCTACCCGATTTCCAACGAAGGTCGACAATGTTACTGAATGTTGTTTTAGCCAGTGAAGCACGATTTGTGAATCGGACCAGAAGTAAACAGTATATGGTTTTCCGACGAACTGGAGTTTGACCTTGGAATATACTTTGGCCAATAAATGTG
This sequence comes from Phortica okadai, assembly GCA_034638295.1. Lineage (NCBI taxonomy): Eukaryota > Metazoa > Arthropoda > Insecta > Diptera > Drosophilidae > Phortica > Phortica okadai. The sequence continues at coordinate 18,625,568 of CM067852.1, forward strand.
CACCGCAGAATTCAAGTTTTGGCAACGATTGTTTCTTTACCGGGGCGACTCTAGACTTGGATGTTAGCAATCGAACAGTGACTTGACCATTTGTAGACTCGGATCGTACGTAAATACAACAACCATATGCTCGAATGGACGAATCACAGAAACCATGCAATTGTAACGTTTCTATGTTGGTCTGAAGGCAATAACGTGGTACGGAAAGCAATGAAACAGTCTGTAGTGATGATAGACATTTTTGCCAAGCTAGCGATAGACCTTGTGGTACAGATTCATCCCAGTGAACTTTTAGAATCCATAATTCTTGAAGGATTATTTTTGCAACGATGATAAGCGGTGATAAGAGTCCAAGTTGATCAAAAAGTGATGATGCGATAGCTAAGATACTTCTCTTGGTGACATTCGAATTAATATGTTTGGGTGTAAACGAAAATAAAACCAGTAAGGACGCTATAGTCGAGTATACTCGACAATATAATACCCTGCATACACAGTAGGTGGTGCAACACCCTAAATCTACAAAAAAATGTTGATTTGACATCGCCCGATCGAATATTGTTCAAAATATCAAGTAAATTGGTCAAAAAAGTGGAATTTACGAAAAATTTTAGTTTGTAGGTCATTGAGGGGTAACTTTCGAACAGGGGGGAATTTTGTGGTATGCAGTTTTAAAGATATATATTTACTGAGCTTGTATACATACCTTTATTAGTTTTGGAGATATTGCTTTTTATAGAAAACAACTGGGGGAGGGGAAATCAAGGGGAGGGGGAAAAATTGTGGTATGCAGTTTTGTAGAACTCTTCATGCTTCATGTTTCTATCTCTTCGGGTGTTCGAGTTATAACGTTTTCAAAAAGTGGGTGGTGCTGGATGGGCGGGAAGGAGTGGGCGTGGCACAAAACCGTTTAAACTTGATCGAGTGCCAAGCATTACGAGTCTACCCTCCAAATTTCAAGTCTCTAGCTTTTACAGTTTCCGAGAACCATTGGTGAATACAGACGGTCGGACGGACGGACAGGGCTCAATCGATTTCTCTTGTCATCCTGATCAAGAATATATATACTTTATGGGGTCCCCCTCCCCTCCTTCTATGCGTTACATACATTTCGTTCAAACAAACTTAATATACCCTGACACACTGTATGTGCAGGGTATAAACAGGTCATTATGCTGATCCCATGTAACACCCAATGCATTCGATATGTTGTTCTCAGGTGCATGAAGTTTTTTGTTATCAGATGTTCCCATGAAATCCACACAGTTTGAATGCCACTTGGCAAGTTCAAAATGACCACGACGAAGAATTTCTGTGACTTGCTCTTTAATTAAGCATAATGTGTCTAAATCATCAGCGCCTGACAACAAATCATCTACGTAAAATGACGTTCTGATAACCTCAGCTCCAATTGGTTGATCATCTTTATGCATTGCTGCCAAAAGATGTAAGCTACGGATGGCTAGAAAGGGTGCTGAAGATGTTCCATAGGTAACAGTATTTAGTTGGTATGTGTGTAAATCAGAGCCTGGATGAGCTCGCCACAGTATGTATTGATATTTACAATGATCACTTTCGACATGAACTTGTCGGTACATTTTGACTATATCTGCAGTTATGGCGTATCGTACCAGTCTGAATCGAAGTAACAGAGTATACAAGTCATCTTGAATAGTTGGACCGACAAGTAGCAGATCATTTAACGAAGTTTGAGTTGTAGTGCGTGACGATGCATCGAATACCACACGCAACTTGGTTGTCTCACTGTTGGGTTTTAGTACGTAATGATGTGGTATGTAGTAGTGAGGTTGGGTAAGATCTGCGGTGTTCACTCGCGTCATATGGCCAAGATCTTCATACTCCTGCATGAATTCGTTGTACTGTAAGCGAACTTCCGGAGACTGCAACAGGCGACGTTCAACAGCGAGGAATCTACGACGAGCTATATCGAACGATTCTCCCAGTTGACTCGGATCATCCTTGAAAGGAAACTTGACTATAAGTCGTCCATTATCATCTTGACGAGTGGTTTGGATGTAGTGCTCTTCACATATTTGATGTTCTGGAACATGCATTTGAATCACTGACTTTATAGATTCAATTTCCCACAAACGTTGTTCGTTTAATGTTAAGCACGATAGTGATTGCTCCGAATTTTGCTGTTTGTGTTTGCCAGCAATAACCCAGCCAAATACAGTTTTTTGAATGGTGGGTAGATTGGGACCGAGTTTAAACTGGCCAACAGCCAGAATCTCAAAGAATGCTTCGGCACCTAATTGTAGGTCCACACGACGTGATTTATAGAATTGTGCATCTGCTAAAGGAGTATTTGTTGGAATGTTCCAGGCTGATACATCAATCTCTGTATCCGGTTGATACGTGATGTGAGGTGTGATGCAGAATTTTAAATGTTGTTCACAGTTTGATGTGCGAGATTTTATTGAAGTAGACGCGGAAGACTTAATACTCGTCTGTGATTCACCGATTCCACGAAGCTGAACATTATATTTATCTCTTTGAAGATGAAGTCTTTGCGCAAAATCATCAGTGATAAGATTTACTTGAGTCACGTTGGGCGCCAAAATGTTTGATGAGAAGCTTTTTTCTTATCCGTTTGAAGATTGGGGGGTGCACAGATTTTGATGATTTAGCTTAAGCTAGAATAAAACAATTTGCAACCGGCTTTTGAGACTAATTCTGTACGACTGACTTTATTAAAGAAATTCACCATAGAAGAAATTCAACTTAAACCAGTAAGGGCGGTATAGTTGAGTATTCTCAACTATATAATACCCTGTACACATAGTAGGTGGTGCCACACCCTCAACCTACAAACACGTATTGATTTGGCACCCCCGATCAAATATCGTTCAAAATATCAAGAAAAACGGTCAAAAAATGTGGAATTTACAAAAGTTTTGAGTTTGTGGAAGATTGAGGAGTAAGCATCAAAAAGAGGGGGATTTTGTTGTATGCAGTCTTAAAGATATATACTTACTGAGCTTGTATACGAAATATCAGGCTTGTACTTTTAATAGTTTCGGAGATATAGCATTTCTAAGAAAACAACTGGGTGAGGGGAAATGAAGGGGAGGGGTAAAAATTGGGGAATGCAATTTTGTAGATCTATACATACTGAGTCTACGTACCGACTTTCATGTTTGTACCTGTTATAGTTTGAAAGATGTAGTAATTTTAAGTAAAATAAAGTGGAATATATTAAAAATTTCAATTTGTAGGTCTCTGAGGGGTAATAATCAAAGAGAGGCGAAATTTGTTGTATGCAGTTTTTAAGATGTATTATCACTGAGCTTGTATACAAATTTTCAGGGTCGTACCTTTGTTAATTTTGGAGATATAGCAAAATACGGAAAATAACTGGGTGAGGGGAAATGAAAATGAGGGGGGGATTTTTTGGTATGCAGTTTTGTAGGGCTATACATACTGAGACTACATACCGACTTTCATGTTTCTAACTCTTTGGATGTTTGAGTTATAGCGTTTTGAAAAAGTGGGCAGTGCTGGATGGGCGGGAAGGAGTGGGCGTGGCAAAAAAAAAAAATAAACTTGATCTGCTGCCGAGCATCACGAGTCTACCCTCCAAATTTCAACTCTCTAGCTCTTATAGTTTCCGAGAACCATTGGTGAGGACGGACGGACGGACGGACAGACGGACGGACATGGCTTAATCAACTTATCTTGTCGTCCCGATCAAGAATATATATACTTTATGGGGTCCCCCGACCCTTCTTCTGTGCGTTACATACATTTGGCTTTTGCACAAACACTATATACCCTGATACACAGTATGTGTACAAGGTATAAAAATGACATTGGGTAAAATGTTGCCAAATTATAAAATAAGCAATATTTGGTATGTAAATTTAAAAATAACGTAAATAAATGCCATTCTGACCGAACATCGAGGATATCTTAGTTTTGATCAAAAAAATTTTATTTCTTACGAGTTTTCGTAAAATATGTTAATGCCATCTGAAAGAGGAACAGATAAGCTTTCCTCGAGCTCTTAGTCGAATAAGTCGGTCGAAGCATGCAAGAGTTATTAGCAAAAAACTTATCGGTGGTCAACATGATTCCGTCCTACTGCCGATTCTTTTCACAAAGTACTTTTCTATGATTCTAGTATTTAATGGGAAAAAATTAAACGAATTTCTTGTCCATGTGCAAAACTATTTATTCTGAATAAAATGGCGCCCACTTATGCAATTCAAAAATTTAAATGTCTCTTATTAGATAAGGCATATTTTCGTCCGATAAGGTACTTCTTCTTCAATGATTTCGAGGATATTTTAGTCTTGATCAAAAAAAATTTATTTCTTACGTCTTTTCGTAAAATATGTTAATGCCATCTGAAAGAGGAACAGATAAACACGTTTCCGTCCTACTGCCGATTCTTTTCGCAAAGTACTTTTCTATAATTCTAGTATTTAATGGCAAAAAATGAAACGAATTTTTTGTCCATGTAAAAAACTATTAATTCTGAATAAAATGCCGCCCATTTATGCAATAAAAAAAATTTCAATGTCTCTTATTAGATAAGGCATATTTTAGTATGATAAGGTACTTCTTCGTCAATGATTTCGAGAATATTTTAGTTTTGATTAAAAAAAATTTATTTCTTATGACGTTTCGTAAAATATGTTAATGCCATCTGAAAGATGAACAGATAAGCTTTCCATCGAGCTATTAGTCTAAGAAGTCAGTCGAAGGATGCAAGAGTTATTAGCAAAAAATTAATCGGTGGTCAACACGTTTCCGTCCTACTGCCGATTCTTTTCGCAAAGTACTCTTCTATAATTCTAGTATTTAATGGGAAAAAATTAAACGAATTTTTTGTCCATGTAAAAAACTATTAATTCTTAATAAAATGCCACCCATTTATGCAATTAACAAATCTTAAATGTCTCTTATTAGATAAGGCATATTTTCGTCTGATAAGGTACTTCTTCTTCAATGATTTCGAGGATATTTTAGTTTTGATCAAGAAAATTTAATTCTTATGACTTTTCGTAAAATATGTTAATGCCATCTGAAAGAGGAACAGATAAGCTTTCCATCGAGCTCTAAGTCGAAGAAGTCGGTCGAAGGATGCAAGAGTTATTAGCAAAAAACTAATCGGTGGTCAACACGATTCCGTCCTACTGTCGATTCTTTTCGCAAGGTACTTTTTTATAATTCTAGTTTTTAATCGGAAAAAATTAAACGAATTTTTTGTCCATGTAAAAAACTATTAATTCTGAATAAAATGCCGCCCATTTATGCAATTAAGAAAATTTAAATGACTCTTATTAGATAAGGCATATTTTCGTCTGATAAGGTACTTCTTCTTCAATGATTTCGAGGATATTTTAGTTTTGATCAAAAAAATTGTATTTCTTATGACTTTTCGTAAAATATGTTAATGCCATATGAAAGAGGAACAGATAAGCTTTCCATCGAGGTCTAAGTCGAAGAAGTGGGTCGAAGGATGCAAGAGTTATTAGCAAAAAACTAATCGGCGGTCAACACGATTCCGTCCTACTGCCGATTCTTTTCGCAAAGTACTTTTCTATAATTCTAGTATTTAATGGGAAAAAATTAAACGAATTTTTTGTCCATGTAAAAAACTATTAATTCTTAATAAAATGCCACCCATTTATGCAATTAACAAATCTTAAATGACTCTTATTAGATAAGGCATATTTTCGTCTGATAAGGTACTTCTTCTTCAATGATTTCGAGGATATTTTAGTTTTGATCAAAAAAATTGTATTTCTTATGACTTTTCGTAAAATATGTTAATGCCATCTGAAAGAGGAACAGATAAGCTTTCCTCGAGCTCTTAGTCGAATAAGTCGGTCGAAGCATGCAAAAGTTATTAGCAAAAAACTTATCGGTGGTCAACACCATTTATGCAATTAGAAAAATTTAAATATCTCTTATTAGATAAGGCATATTTAATCTGATTAGGTACTTGTTCTTCAATGATTTCGAGGATATTTTAGTTTTGATAAAAAAAATTTTATTCCTTACGTTCAAAATCTTTGTTAAGACGTCCTCGCGAGCAGGTATTAGAAAATGTCTTCGTTAAGACGAAAAGAGCTTTTTTTTCTGTTCCTTAAATACGAATTTTCTTAAAATGTTATCAACTGGCATTTAAGAGAATGTTACGGCTTAACAGTGTCTTACCGCCCTATTTTAGGAAATGTCTTAAGCAAGTTAAGACACTGTGAAGCCGTAACATTCTCTTAACTGCCAGTTGATAACATTTTAAGAAAATTCGTATTTTAGGAACAGAAAAAAAAGCTCTTTTCGTCTTAACGAAGACATTTTCTAATACCTGCTCGCGAGGACGTCTTAACAAAGATTTTGAACGCAAATGTTTGCGAAATTAATATAAATTGTAAAAGTATGACTTTTTTTCAATATTAATAATTTAATAAATATTAATTTTCTTATTACATTACTATTTTGAATAATTATATTCACTTTTATTCATTTTGCAAACATTTTGTTTTCAAAAAATAATATAGCAATGAACCCACATAATCATGAGAACTCAATAATTGTATTTGATTAGTTATTTGTTTATATTATTGCAGTTTTATATTTTTCAAACCAGAAAAACAAAAGCAATTGTAAACATGAATGAACATTAGGTAGGCCTATGTTCCATGACGATACACGGCACATATGCGATTGTGTCAGCTAACCGATTGCTGTGTCAATTGTGTCAGTGAATCAGTGTCAAAAGTGGCGCACTTGTGTCTCAAAATGGAAGAAGAAGACGAGACGGAATAAAAGTGCTAGCTACACTCATGTTCATTTGAGATACGCGAAAACATAAGCAATTTAAATATTCCATGCCGAACTTAACATACGCTTAACATAAATTTTTCATACTGTTATCTCAAAAACAGCTTTCGAGTTAAAAAGAGCTTTCGATTTAAGAGATTGTTGCCTAAAATACGGAAATGCTTAAAATCTCCTTTAGAAATGTCTTCACTGACACATTTGTATCAACGAAGACATTTTTAAGATATTTCCTAAAATAGGGCGGTTAACTTGCTTAAGACATTTCCTAAAATAGGGCGGTTAGTATCATGTTATCCTGATACCATCATTATAAAATTCGAATTGTTTGACTATATCCAGACAACAAAAGCGAAAAATGTTCATGATAAATTAGTTGATATTGATATATTAAAATGGAGATGAAAGTTTTGCTTATAAAAATTTTTATATGGAAAATTTTAGAATTTTATTTATATTGGCATGTTAGTAAAAATATGATGAAAAATATAAAATTTTGATATTAAAAATTAGAATATGTTGAAAAACTCATTATTTTCATAAATTATAAAAATTGCTGAAATAATTGAATATAAAATGTCTGTCCGGACTGGCAAAATATAAAAATCAAAATCAAGACAAAAGTCGACGCCGCACAAGCAAATGAAACATGGCAACATCTCAAAAGTAAACAAAAAACGAAAAAGGAAAACAAGTCCAGGCTGAGCGAGTCAAATATATACATTTCTCATTCCGTCTCTGTCGCTCAGTTTTCCGCTGTGACTTGGCGGCTAATTCGCAAAAACCGAAAGCTTAGCGTGAGAGGCTTTCGGTCTCTTGTTATATTTTAATACTCTCTGGGTATGTACGGCTTGAAGGATTTGACTCAAAGTCATATCAAATTAAAAAAAAGTTGAAACAACAACAAACTGTCAATGTCAGTGTTGTTTTTCTTGGATTTTCACTACTGAGTTTGCTTTTGTCAACTGATACACGAAACAAATCGTAGCTATATCGTGTTTAGTGCAGTGTTTAGTTACCTATGATCACTAATCATTGATGTGAGACAATAATCTATCTTCTTCTATAATATAAAAATGAATCGCAAAATGTGTTGGTAAGCGCATAACTCAACAACGCCTAGACCAATTTGGCTAATTCTTTTTTTTAAATTTTCGTTGAAGTTCAAAGATGGATGGATGGCGAGAAAAATTCAAATAATTGCCGGAAAAACCCTAAATACAGACCTTTTCTTAAATAATTAAAACTAATTTATCGTAAAACCAGTAAGGACGCTATAGTCGACAATATAATACCCTGCACACACAGTAGGTGGTGCAACACCCCAAATCTACAAAAAAAATGTTGATTTGACATCGCCCGATCGAATAGTGTTCAAAATATCAAGTAAATTGGTCAAAAAAAAAGGAATTTACGAAAAATTTGAGTTTGTTGGTCATTGAGGGGTAACTTTCAAAAAGGGGGAATTTTGTGGAATGCAGTTTTAAAGATATATATTTACTGAGCTTGTATACAAAATTTCATGTTCATACCTTTATTAGTTTTGGAGATATTGCTTTTTATAGAAAACAACCGGGGGAGGGGAAATTAAGAAGAGGGGAAAAAATTGTGGTATGCAGTTTTGTAGAGCTACTTAAACGGAGTCTACATACCGACTTTCATGTTTCTATTTCTTTGGATGTTTGAGTTATAGCGTTTTAAAAAAGTTGGTGGTGCTGGATGGGCGGGAAGGAGTGGGTGTGGCACAAAACCGTTCAAACTTGATCTGCTGCCGAGCATCACGAGTCTACCCTCCAAATTTCAAGTCTCTAGCTATTATAGTTTCTGAGAACCATTGGTGAATACGGACGGACGGACGGACAGACGGACGGACATAGCTTAATCAATTTCTCTTGACGTCCTGATCAAGAATATATATACTTTATAGGGTCCCCCTGCCCGCCTTCTGTGCGTTACATACATTTCGCTCAAACAAACACAATATACCCTGATACACAGTATGTGTACAGGGTATAATGAAGAAAGACAACAAATACATGAACTAAATAAAAATATATACAAAAAAAAAAAAAAAAAAAAAACAATAACAAATACTTAAACTAAAAACAAATCAACTGTAAATGACTGCGGCGATGGAACCCTAAACGATGGACGGACGGCGGCGAACATTCTTTTAACAATAAAAAAAAAGAAAATAAATACAAATAATAATTCCATTTTATAAACCTAACAGACTGCGGCGATGGAAACTGGTCGACCGGGTCCCCAACCACTGACGATAGAAGAATACAGGGCCTGGCAACCAGCAGCAAGGCGAGCACGTGAAGAAGAAGAAAGGCGTACTGCGATCCCAGTAGTGCGCCCACCAAAGCAAAGGGGTGGACGATTAGTGCGCCTGAGGAAACGTCTTGCGGCGATACGCTGTGCACTAAACGCCAATCCACCTCCACCGTGGGACGTGGCCCAACGACTACAACAGGAGTACGACCAACTGAAGGAAGAACGTGAGCAGCACAACCGGGAACAGAAGCGCCGACAAGCTGAGAAGCAACAGCTTAGTCGCAACACCAACAACGAAGAATTAGTTTAAAAAAATAAAAATTGTACTTGCTACTTTGATGAGCAAAAAATAAAAATAAAATAAAACTGATGTTAAAATTAAAAATTATTGTAAAAAAACAACCAATGTAAATGGAAGATTGCAGCCTATACGAGCTAGCAACTTCCTATTCCACAAACGGCGACTTCGCCGAAGGAATAATTCAAATATAAAATTTTTTATACTTTTCACGTATGTGAAACAGTATAATAACTTTGTGCTGAAGTTTGTAACACACAGAAATATTCACTTGTGACTATATAAAGTATATATATTCTTGATCAGGACGACAAGACGAGTTGATTTAGCCATGTCCGTCTGTCCGTCTGTCTGTATATATACAATCTCCTCCCACAGTTTCGAAGATATCGAGCTGAAATTTTGCACAGAGACTTCTTATTCATGCAGTCAACTCATTTGTCGGATCCAGCCATATCGGACCACTGGAACTGGTAGCCCCCATACGAAAAGAAGAAGAAAAGTGAACAAAACTTGAATCGGGCGTAGCGTAGCCACGCCCACTTCTAGCGAAAATTGACCCGTTGTATGGTAAACTTATTTGTTTTTAACCAATTGACTTGAAACTTTACAGTTATGTTCTTAGGGAGGAATGAAAACTATTCTGACCAAAAGTGGGCGTGGCCACGCCCACTTATAGCGAAAATTGACCCGTTGTATGAAAAACTTTTTTGTTTTTTAACCAATTGACTTGAAACTTTACAGTTATGTTCTTAGGGAGGAATGGAAACTATTGAGACCAAAAGTGGGCGCAGCCACGCCCTTTTATAGCGAAAATTTACCCGTTGTATGGAAAACTATTTGGTTTTTAACCAATTGACTTGAAACATTACAGTTATGTTCTTAGGGAGGAATGAAAACTATTTTGATCAAAAATGGGCATGGCTACGCCCACTTATCGCAAAACTTGAACCGTTGTATGGAAAACTTTTTCGTTTCTTAACCAATTGACTTGAAACCTTACAGTTATGTTGTTAGGGAGGCATGAAAACTATTCATTTAGTTTTTTTATAGTGACACAACGTGAAAAGTATTATAGCTTCAGCCTTGCTGAAGATAGAGGCCTTACTGGTTCAAGATTAACTACGTCCATATCAATATCAACTTTACGAGACGAGCGAGGCCAAGCTGAGCTGGGTTGCAACAAAAATTCAGGTTCTGAAAACCAACGAGAATCATTGAGTTCAGTTGTACACCCTCTTGAGACAATATCCGCTGGATTGTTAGAAGTCGATACAAACTTCCATTCGCCGTCTGAAGTCAATTCGTGAACTTCAGCTACCCGATTTCCAACGAAGGTCGACAATGTTACTGAATGTTGTTTTAGCCAGTGAAGCACGATTTGTGAATCGGACCAGAAGTAAACAGTATATGGTTTTCCGACGAACTGGAGTTTGACCTTGGAATATACTTTGGCCAATAAATGTGCACCGCAGAATTCAAGTTTTGGCAACGATTGTTTCTTTACCGGGGCGACTCTAGACTTGGATGTTAGCAATCGAACAGTGACTTGACCATTTGTAGACTCGGATCGTACGTAAATACAACAACCACATGCTCGAATGGACGAATCACAGAAACCATGCAATTGTAATGTTTCTATGTTGGTCTGAAGGCAATAACGTGGTACGGAAAGCAATGAAACAGTCTGTAGTGATGATAGACATTTTTGCCAAGCTAGCGATAGACCTTGTGGTACAGATTCATCCCAGTGAACTTTTAGAATCCATAATTCTTGAAGGATTATTTTTGCAACGATGATAAGCGGTGATAAGAGTCCAAGTTGATCAAAAAGTGATGATGCGATAGCTAAGATACTTCTCTTGGTGACATTCGAATTAATATGTTTGGGTGTAAACGAAAATAAAAACAGGTCATTATGCTGATCTCATGTAACACCCAATGCATTCGATATGTTGTTCTCAGGTGCATGAAGTTTTTTGTTATCAGATGTTCCCATGAAATCCACACAGTTTGAATGCCACTTGGCAAGTTCAAAATGACCACGACGAAGAATTTCTGTGACTTGCTCTTTAATTAAGCATAATGTGTCTAAATCATCAGCGCCTGACAACAAATCATCTACGTAAAATGACGTTCTGATAACCTCAGCTCCAATTGGTTGATCATCTTTATGCATTGCTGCCAAAAGATGTAAGCTACGGATGGCTAGAAAGGGTGCTGAAGATGTTCCATAGGTAACATTATTTAGTTGGTATGTGTGTAAATCAGAGTCTGGATGAGCTCGCCACAGTATGTATTGATATTTACAATGATCACTGTCGACATGAACTTGTCGGTACATTTTGACTATAGCTGCAGTTATGGCGTATCGTACCAGTCTGAATCGAAGTAACAGAGTATACAAGTCATCTTGAATAGTTGAACCGACAAGTAGCAGATCATTTAACGAAGTTTGAGTTGTAGTGCGTGACGATGCATCGAATACAACACGCAACTTGGTTGTCTCACTGTTGGGTTTTAGTACGTAATGATGTGGTATGTTGTAGTGAGGTTGGGTAAGATCTGCGGTGTTCACTCGCGTCATATGGCCAAGATCTTCATACTCCTGCATGAATTCGTTGTACTGTTAAGCTCTGTTTACATTAGAGATTTTTTGTGTAGATATCTCAACAAAAAGTGTAGATAAATTACGTTTTGTGTTTACACTGAACTGAAAATCTACGAAAGTTTTCTTTCGAGTAGATAAATTTGGAAAATATCTACATTGCTTTCTACAAGGTGTTTACACTGACTACACTTTCGAGCAGAATGTAGATAATGATAGAGGGCGCTACTGTTTCGCTTTTGACATACTGATTTTTGACATTAAAAAATTATTCCCAAAAATAAATTAACAAAAAAAATTAGAAAAGTTGGAAATGCGCCAGAAACAATATGCATCATCAAAATCGATTGTGGAAGAAACCATAGATCGCAAAAATAAATGCTAGGAATGCTGAGAACGTTGGATTTTACCAGCAGTTATTGAAGGAGTTGAAGGATGGAGTCGCAGCTATGTGCCAACATTTTGTGAAGAATGGCATTGTCAAATTATTGATATTATTGAGTATGGGTACACCGTACATTCAAAAACAGTACACTCGCATCCGCCATTTGATATAATAATATTCATATAATATCTATATATACACATAATCGCATTTCCCACGCATTTTTTTTTTGGTGAAGGCGCCATTTTACTCTTTGTTTTTGTTCTTCCTTTGATCCTTTTTCCCAAATTGGGACGAATTATCGGAAGTGTCAAACGTGACATATGAATCATTGATATAATTTTTATGTGAAAATATCAATGTAGAGAAAAAAATTTGTTCTGTTGCTTAACAAACTTGTAGACACAAATCGAGGCTGTTTTATCTACTCTGAAAGTTGTTTACACACTCTACTCATTGTGTAGATTTAAATTTGTTGTAGAGACTGTGTAGATAAATCTACAGGGTGTTTACACTTGTAGACATGAGATTTTTGTCTAAATCTACACAAAAAATCTCTAGTGTAAACAGAGCTTAAGCGAACTTCCGGAGACTGCAACAGGCGACGTTCAACAGCGAGGAATCTACGACGAGCTATATCGAACGATTCTCCCAGTTGACTCGGATCATCCTTGAAAGGAAACTTGACTATAAGTCGTCCATTATCATCTTGACGAGTGGTTTGGATGTAGTGCTCTTCACATATTTGATGTTCTGGAACATGCATTTGAATCACTGACTTTATAGATTCAATTTCCCACAAACGTTGAAGGTTTTCATTAATGCGTTGTTCGTTTAATGTTAAGCACGATAGTGATTGCTCCGAATTTTGCTGTTTGTGTTTGCCAGCAATAACCCAGCCAAATACAGTTTTTTGAATGGTGGGTAGATTGGGACCGAGTTTAAACTGGCCAACAGCCAGAATCTCAAAGAATGCTTCGGCACCTAATTGTAGGTCCACACGACGTGATTTATAGAATTGTGCATCTGCTAAAGGAGTATTTGTTGGAATGTTCCAGGCTGATACATCAATCTCTGTATCCGGTTGATACGTGATGTGAGGTGTGATGCAGAATTTTAAATGTTGTTCACAGTTTGATGTGCGAGATTTTATTGAAGTAGACGCGGAAGACTTAATACTCGTCTGTGATTCACCGATTCCACGAAGCTGAACATTATATTTATCTCTTTGAAGATGAAGTCTTTGCGCAAAATCATCAGTGATAAGATTTACTTGAGTCACGTTGGGCGCCAAAATGTTTGATGAGAAGCTTTTTTCTTATCCGTTTGAAGATTGGGGGGTGCACAGATTTTGATGATTTAGCTTAAGCTAGAATAAAACAATTTGCAACCGGCTTTTGAGACGAATTTTGTACGACTGACTTTATTAAAGAAATTCACCATAGAAGAAATTCAACTTAAAAAACTAGTCTTAAAAAATGACATTGGGTTCAATGTTGCCAAATTATAAAATAAGCAATATTTGGTATGTAAATTTAAAAATAACGTAAATAAATTCCATTCTGACCGAACATCGAGGATATTTTAGTTTTGATCAAAAAAATTTTATTTCTTACGAGTTTTCGTAAAATATGTTAATGCCATCTGAAAGAGGAACAGATAAGCTTTCCTCGAGCTCTTAGTCGAATAAGTCGGTCGAAGCATGCAAGAGTTATTAGCAAAAAACTTATCGGTGGTCAACACGATTCCGTCCTACTGCCGATTCTTTTCGCAAAGTACTTTTCTATAATTCTAGTATTTAATGGGAAAAAATTAAACGAATTTTTTGTCCATGTAAAAAACTATAAATTCTGAATAAAATGCCGCCCATTTATGCAATTAGAAAAATTTAAATATCTCTTATTATATAAGGCATATTTAATCTGATTAGGTACTTGTTCTTCAATGATTTCGAGGATATTTTAGTTTTGATAAAAAAAATTTTATTCCTTACGACTTTTCGTAAAATATGTTAATGCCGTCTGAAAGAGGAACAGATAAGCTTTCCACCAAGCTCTTAGTCGAAGAAGTCGGTCGAAGGATGCAAAAGTTATTAACAAAAAACTAATCGGTGGTCAACACGTTTCCGTCGTACTGCCGATTCTTTTCGCAAAGATTTTTCTATAATTCTAGTATTTAATGGGAAAAAATTTAACGAATTTTTTGTCCATGTAAAAAACTATGAATTCTGAATAAAATGCCACCCATTTATGTAATTAAAACCATTAAGGACGCTATCTTCAGCAAGGCTGAAGCTATAATACTTTTCACGTTGTGTCACTATAAAAAAAAAATAAATGAATAGTTTTCAAGCCTCCCTAACAATATAACTGTAAGGTTTCAAGTCAATTGGTTAAAAAACAAAAAAGTTTTCCATACAACGGGTCAAGTTTAGCTATAAGTGGGCGTGGCCTTGCCCACTTTTGGTCAAATTAGTTTTCATTCCTCCCTAAGAAAATAACTGTAAAGTTTCATTCCTCCCTAAGAACATAACTGTAAAGTTTCAAGTCAATTGGTTAAAAAACAAAAAAGTTTTCCATACAACGGGTCAAATTTAGCTATTTACCAAAAGTGGGCGTAGCCTTGCGTAGCCACGCCCACTTTTGGTCAAAATAGTTTTCATCCCTCCCTAAGAACATAACTGTAAAGTTTCAAGTCAATTGGTTAAAAAACAAAAAAAAGTTTTCCATGCAACGGGTCAAGTTTAGCTATAAGTGGGCGTGGCTACGCCCACTTTTGGTCAAAATAGTTTTCATTCCTCCCTAAGAACATAACTTTTAAGTTTCAAGTCAATTGGTTAAAAAAACAAAAAAGTTCTCCATACAACGACGTGAATATTGCTTCTCTTCCTCTTCTTCATTTTGTATGGGAGCTACCAGTTCCAGTTTCCCGATCTCAGTGAAACTTTCAGACATGTAGTCGGACTATGTAGAACTACTATATTTAAAATTTCAGCACTCTATCACACAAAACAAAAAAGTTTTCCATACAACGATTCAAGTTTGTTCACTTTTCGTCTTCTTTTCGTGTGGGGGCTACCAGTTCCAGTGGTCCGATATGGCTGGATCCGACAAATGAGTTGATCGCACAAATAAGAAGTTTCAGCTTGATATCTTCAAAACTGTGGGAGGAGATTGTATATATACAGACAGACGGACATGGCTAAATCAACTCGTCTTGTCGTCCTGATCAAGAATTTATATACTTTATATAGTCGGAAATGAATATTTCGATCTGTTACTAACTTCAGCACAAAGTTATTATACTATTTCACATACGTGAAAAGTATAAAAAAAAAAAAAACAGTAAGGGCGGTATAGTCGAGTATACTCAACAATATAATATCCTGCACACATGGTAGTCGGTGCCACACCCTCAATCTACAAAAACATATTGATCTGACGTCGCCTTTTCAAAGAGTGTTCGAAATACAAAGAAAATCGGTCAAAAAATGTGGATTTTACGAAAAATTTAAGTTTGTAGGTCTCTGAGGGGTAGCTATCAAAGAGAGGGGAAATTTGTGGTATGCAGTTTTTAAGATGTATTATCACTGAGCTTGTATACAAAATTTCAGGTTCATACCTTTGTTAATTTTGGAGATATAGCAATTTAGAGAAAATTACTGGGGGAGGGGAAATGAAAATGAGGGGGGGATTTTGTGGTATGCAGTTTTGTAGAGCCTTTCATACTGAGTCTACATACCGACTTTCATGTTTCTATCTCTTTGGATGTTTGAGTTATAGCGTTATAAAAAAGTGGTTAGGGCTGGATGGGCGGGAAGGAGTGGGCGTGGCACAAAAAAAAAATAAACTTGATCTGCCGCCAAGCATCACGAGTCTACCCTCCAAATTTCAAGTCTCTAGCTCTTACAGTTTCCGAAATCCATTGGTGAATGAAGACGGACGGACAGACGGACGGACGGACGGACGGACATGGCTCAATCAATTTCTCTTGTCGTCTTGATCAAGAATATATATACTTTATGGGGTCCCCCTCCCATCATTCTGTGCGTTACATACATTTCGTTCAAACAAACTTAATATACCCTGACACACTGTATGTGCAGGGTATAAAAAAATCAGTAAGGACGCTATCTTCAGCAAGGCTGAAGCTATAATACTTTTCACTTTGTGTCACTATAAAAAAAAACTAAATGAATAGTTTTCATGCCTCCCTAACAACATAACTGTAAGGTTTCAAGTCAATTCGTTAAAAAACAAAAAATTTTTCCATACAACGGTTCAAGTTTTGCGATAAGTGGGCGTAGCCATGCCCACATTTGGTCAAAATAGTTTTCATTCCTCCCTAAGAGCATACCTGTAAAGTTTCAAGTCAATTGGTTAAAAAACAAAAAAGTTTTCCATACAAAGGGTCAAGTTTAGCTATAAGTATGCGTGGCTACGCCCACTTTTGGTTTAAATAGTTTTCATTCCTCCCTAAAAACATAACTATAAAGTTTCAAGTCAATTGGTTAAAAAACAAAAACGTTTTCCATACAACGGGTCAATTTTCGCTATAAGTATGCGTGGCTACGCCCACTTTTGGTTTAAATAGTTTTCATTCCTCCCTAAGAGCATAACTGCAAAGTTTCATGTCAATTGGTTAAGAAACAAAAAAGTTTTCCATACAACGGGTCAATTTTCGCTATAAGAGGGCGTGGACACGCCCACTTTTGGTCAAAACTGTTTTCATTCCACCCTAAGAGCATAACTGCAAAGTTTCAAGTCAATTGGTTAAGAAACAAAAAAGTTTTCCATACAACGGGTCAATTTTCGCTATAAGAGGGCGTGGACACGCCCACTTTTGGTCAAAACTGTTTTCATTCCACCCTAAGAACAATCCTGTAAAGTTTCAAGTCAGTTGGTTAAAAAGCAAAAAAGTTTTCCATACAACGGGTCAATTTTCGCTATAAAAGGGCGTGGCCACGCCCACTTTTGGTCAAAAGAGTTTTGATTCCTTCCTAAGAACATAACTGTAAAGTTTCAAGTCAATTAGTTAAAAAACAAAAAAGTTTTCCATGCAACGGGTCAATTTTCGCTATAAGTGGGCGTGGCTACGCCTGGCTACGCCCACTTTTGGTCAAAATATTTTTCATTCCTCTCTAAAAACAAAAAAGTTTTCCATACAACGGGTAAATTTTCGCTATAAGTGGGCGTGGCTACGCGTGGCTACGCCCACTTTTGGTCAAAATAGTTTTCATTCCTCCCTAAGAACATAACTTTAAAATTTCAAGTCAATTGGTTCAGAAACAAAAAAGTTTTCCATACAACGACGAGAATATTGCTTCTCTTCCTCTTCTTCATTTTGTATGGGAGCTACCAGTTCTAGATGTCCAATCTCAATGAAACTTTCAGGCATGTAGTCGGACTATGTAAAACTACTATGTTTAAAATTTCAGCACTCTATCGTACAAAACAAAAAAGTTTTCCATACAACGATTCAAGTTTTGTTCACTTTTCTTCTTCTTTTCGTATGGGAGCTACCTGTTCCAATAATCCGATCATGCTGGTTCCGACGAATGATTCATCGTAATAAATTCTAAGACTCTGTGCAAAGTTTCAGCTCGATAGCTTCAAAACTGAGGGACTAGTTTGCATACATTCAGACAGACAGACCGACAGACCGACAGACAGACAGACAGACAGACGGACAGACGGACATGGCTATATCAACTCGTCTTGTCGAGCTGATCAAGAATATATATACTTTATGGGGTCCCCCTCCCCACCTTCTTGCTGTTACAAACTTCAGCACAAAGTTATTATACTATTTCACATACGTGAAAAGTATAAAAAATAATAACAAGTGAAGTAACCCAATGAAAATAAATAAATGACCTGGTGCGCAATTTAAATAAAAAAAAAAACTATCTTTTTATTTTAATATTAATGAACATAAAGAAAGGCGATGGGATCCACTCCGACAAAAATAAAGGACCCAAAAGCCAACGTGATTAACGAGGTAACGGTAGAGACAATGTACAATAATACCGACATCTACATCTTAATAATCACGGTAATATTAGTGCTCAATTTCGCGCTAAAGGTCCACGGTATGTACCGCGGTAATATTAAATGGCAAATTACGAGAGCCGCTATCCGCGAACAAATCTAAATCCGCGCGTTTATAAGAGAAAAAAAAAACCAGTAAGGGAGCTATTTTCAGCTTTGCTGAAACTTATATACTTTTGCAAGCATTTGGAAAATCCGTTGTATAGTTTTTCTAATAAGACTCTTATAAGTTTATAAAGATAAAGGGGCATAGCCCCGCCCATTTTCTAATTTGATTTCAAGAGTACAATGCAATCATTCTACACTTCATTTTACGATTTTCTATCCCGTCTGCTTATAGATAAATCACATTTTTAAGTTTTTCTCTATATGGGCGGTGCCACGCCCTTATGTCCGATTCTTATGAAACTTTGTAATATGGTCAAGGATTCTTAAAAACGCGTAACTGCAAAGTTTCATTTGTTTATAGTTGAAAACAAAAAAGTTTTTCTAACAAAAACCTAATTTTTAACCGATTGTTCCTATGGGAGCTATAGGCTATATTTATCCGATCTTCACCAATTTTGCAGTGTGTCTTTATTTACGTGCTAGATGTTCTTGTGCAAAAAACCGAGGCGATAGCTTCAAAATCAAAGAGTTTATTGAGCAAAAACCTCATTTTTGACCGATCGTTCCTATGGCAGCTATATGCTATAGTATTCCGATCAAGCTGGTTTCTACATATAAACTGCCTGCAAGGAAAAGAAAATTTTCTGCGTTTAAATTTTTTTGCTAACTTCAAAACTCTGGGAGGAGTTCGCATTGAAACAGACAGACAGACGGACATGGCTATTTGAACTCGTCTCGTCGTGCTGATCAAGAATATATATACTTTATATAGTCGGAGATGTCTCCTTCTCTGCGTTGCAAACTTCACGACAAAGTTAATATACTCTTGCAAGAGTATAATAAAAATTGTACTTGCTACTTTGATGAGCAAAAAATAAAAATAAAATAAAACTGATGTTAAAATTAAAAATTATTGTAAAAAAACAACCAATGTAAATGGAAGATTGCAGCCTATACGAGCTAGCAACTTCCTATTCCACAAACGGCGACTTCGCCGAAGGAACAATTCAAATATAACATTTTTTTTTTATACCCTGCACATACAGTGTGTCAGGGTATATTAAGTTTGTTTGAACGAAATGTATGTAACGCATAGAAGGAGGGGAGGGGGACCCCATAAAGTATATATATTCTTGATCAGGATAACAAGAGAAATCGATTGAGCCCTGTCCGTCTGTCCGTCCGTCCGTCCGTCCGTCCGTCCGTCCGTCTGTATTCACCAATGGTTCTCGGAAACTGTAAAAGCTAGAGACTTGAAATTTGGAGGGTAGACTCGTAATGCTTGGCACTCCATCAAGTTTGAATGGTTTAGTGCCACGCCCACTCCTTCCCGCCCAACCAGCACCACCCACTTTTTGAAAACGTTATAACTCGAACACCCGAAGAGATAGAAACATGAAAGTCGGTATGTAGACTCAGCATGAAGAGTTCTACAAAACTGCATACCACAATTTTTCCCCCTCCCCATGATTTCCCCTCCCCCAGTTGTTTTCTATAAAAAGCAATATCTCCAAAACTAATAAAGGTATGAACATGAAATTTTGTATACAAGCTCAGTAAATATATATCTTTAAAACTGCATACCACAAAATTCCCCCCTGTTCGAAAGTTACCCCTCAATGACCTACAAACTCAAATTTTTCGTAAATTCCACTTTTTTTTACCAATTTACTTGATATTTTGAACACTATTCGATCGGGCGATGTCAAATCAATATTTTTTTGTAGATTTAGGGTGTTGCACCACCTACTGTGTATGCAGGGTATTATATTGTCGAGTATACTCGACTATAGCGTCCTTACTGGTTCCTTTCTACCATATAATTCTTAGAATGTAGAATTTCTTAAAAAAAAAAAAAAAATTAAACACACGTCATTGAAAAAAAAAACGCATAGATGACAGACCAGTTCATTCAGCGAATGAGGAGTAGAGTATCTAGGGCAGTTTTAGAAAAAGACCCAGAGATAGTAGTCAGAATCCTCAATATAGTAGAAGAAAATGGCGCGTTCAGCGCAGACTGGGCACTACCCTTAGAAGACTTGTTAGAAATATATACGGAATCTTTTGGAGGTGCGTTATTCACGTATAACCTCGAAGAGACCCAACAATTTCTATCAACAATTCAGGGTATAATACTAACCGGAGAGTATCACGATTCCGTGATAGGTATCCTCCGGTATCCAAGTATATATAGGCTTCTCCCTTGATCAATGGATCAATGTGAACTAATTAATAAGACATTGCAGGAGGAATCAGAAGAATTTCAGAGATTCTACAAATGTCTAAATAAGACGGTGGAAATAAAAAAAGAAACCGTTAAAAAACATTTAGTAAATCAAATAACAGTCTTAGAATAAATTAGGGCGTTAATAAACGCAAGATACGAGAAGCTTAGTAAAGAGCACAAAACGTTTTGTAAGGAACTATTTTGGAGCCTAAGAGATAAATTATTAAAAATCCCAGATAAGCACAAAATAGACCTGCAAGTGCCACACCAAATAGTGAGTTCGTTAAAACCACTATTAGAATATATGTCAACATTAGAAACAACAGAACAATATAGAGCCCCAACAATGGCGAATACGCCTATAGACTTTTTAAACTTCGCCTCAAGGTTGATACCCGACTTTGATGGCCAGCCAAATAATCTCCAAGCGTTCACGGACGCACTTGCCTTGGTTGATTCGGTCAAAACAGGCCAAGACGCAATAGCGGTCAACCTAATTAAAACGAAATTGAAAGGGACAGCCCGCACCCTAATAACAGGCAACGAGATAAACATTGGTGAGGTTATCAGTAAACTGAAATCATCAGTAAAAGGTGAATCAGTTGCTGTATTAACAGCCAAATTGATGAATCTCAAACAGAGCAGCAAGACTGCCAACACATATACCAAAGAGATAGAAGAGCTAACTAAAAGCTTAAAAGGTGCCTATATATTGGACGGTCTACCGACTGAGGTGGCAAACAAATACGCCACCGACAGCGCGGTAAAGGCTATGACCAAGAACTGTGCCCTAGAAAAGGTTAGATGGATAATGGAGGCCGGTCAGTTCAATGACCTCAACGATGCCGTCTCCAAATTCATAAACAGTTGTACTGACGCAACCGGCCAACAAAATGCTATTCTATTCTATGGCAAACGGCAAGGTGGTCAGTACAACGAGGAGGTGGACGTGGTCGCGGTCACTCGTATTATCGAGGTCGTGGACGCGGAGGTTACCAATCCAACTATAACCAGAGACAGGGCAATAAGTAAACTCAGCAAGGTAGATATATTCGCGTTACGCAGGAAACTGCGGAAAACACGCAAACCCCAAGTACTCAATAGATAATTCTCAAGTAAACAGTAAAGTCTTCCATATAAATTTAAACCTCACAACTTTCGTTTCAACGAAAACAGACCTTAACGGTAAAATTTCATAATTTCTAATAGACACAGGAGCTGACATATTAGTTTTAAAAATAGGGCAAATAGAAAAAGAAATCGATAAGTGCACGACAACAAGCCTACACGGCATAGGACAGGGTATGACAACTACTTTAGGGAAAATCACAGCCGATTTGATGGTTGAAAATCTTTTAATAACACATGATTTCCATGTTGTTTCGGATGATTTTCCAATCCCATCACACGGTATTTTAGGACTTGATTTCGTCAAGAAATACAATTGTATTCTTGACTATCAAAGAGATCAAGACTGGCTTATTCTAAGGCCGGATGATTTCCCTGAGGATATTGCAATACCAATCAGACACTTTCCGTCTGTGAATGCAATATCCCTACCGGGAAGATCTGAAGTAATCAGATTAATTAAAATAAAAAGTCAAGAAAATGCGGTGCTTATTCCAAATCAAACACTTCAGGATGGAATATTCATAGCAAATACAATTGCTACCAGCACGCAAACATTCGTAAGAATTGTCAATACCACTGATGACAACATAACTCTGCACGATGTGCACGTTAAAACCGAAAGTCTTAACGACTACGAAGTAATATCATGGGACGACAACAAAAAGTCCAACGATATTAAACTCCAAAAGTTGTCTAAAAATTTCCCAAGCTTCATAAAGTCAAAATTAGAAGCACTATGCACAGAATATATCGACATATTTGCACTAGAAACTGATAAAATAACTGTTAATAACTTCTCCAAGCAAAAATTACGCTTGAAAACAGAAGATCCTACATATATCAAAAACTATAGAACCCCACACACACACAAAGAAGAAATAAATAGACATGTCGATAAGCTAATCAATGACGACATCATTGAACCATCAGCTTCTGAGTACAATAGCCCAGTGCTATTGGTACCCAAAAAGTCTCTACCAGGTAAAACTGAGAAAAAATAGAGACTCGTATTAGATTATAGGGCAGTGAATAAACGACTAATTGCAGACAAATTTCCGTTGCCAAGAATAGATGCTATTCTTGATCAACTTGGCAGAGGAAAATATTTCTCTTGCTTGGACTTAACGCCCGAATTTCACCAAATCGAGCTAGAAGAAAGTTCTAGGGACATAACATCCTTTTCAACAACAAAAGGATCTTATCGTTTTAAAAGACTACCATATGGTCTCAAGGTAGCACCAAATTCATTCCAACGAATGATGACTTTAGCATTTGCTGGACTAGCACCAGCATAAGCTTTTGTATACATGGATGACTTAGTTGTATTAGGCAAATCTGAGAAACATATGTTACAAAATCTAACAGATGTTTTTGATATATGTCGAAAATATAACCTTAAGTTACATCCCGACAAATGGTCATTTTTCGGTCACGAAGTGACTTATCTCGGGCATAAATGTACAGACAAAGGCATTCTTCCAGACGATAGTAAATTCTCAGCAATTCAAAACTATCCTACACCCAAAAATGCCGATGAGACCAAACGATTCGTTGCATTCTGCAACTACTATAGACGTTTTGTTAGAAATTTCGCTGAACATTCTCGTCTCTTAACGAGACTCTGTAAGAAGAACGTCAAATTTGAATGGACTTCAGAATAAGATAAAGCATTCGAGTATTTAAAAAATACATTATTGAGTCCAAATATTCTGCATTATCCAGACTTCAGCAAACAATTTTGCATAACAACTGACGCAAGTAAGTTCGCTTGCGGCGCCCTACTCAGTCAAGAAGATTTAAAAATTACAGAGGTGTTCAGTAGCAATATGAAAGGCATCGCTAAGCTAGCAATTAATAGCGAGTGCATAAAAATAAAAAGAATAGGAAAGGTGATCACCAAATCATTTGATAAAACAATAATCATTAATGGAAAAATTGATTTAAATCAATTATTTCCAATGCTTGAAAAATTAGCAGGTGATTATAATATCAAAAAGCTGCAGCAATCGTTAAATGACGATATATTTGAAAAGATCCGGATCACAAAATATAAAGAAATAGGTAATAAAACTCTAGAGTACCTGACAATAGCACTGACACCCAAAGTAATAAAAGTAGAAACAAAAGAAGACAAAGCCAGAATAATAGAAAAATGTCACGATGATCCAATATGGGGTGGCCACCCAGGAATCAATCGTACATTAAAAAAGATTAGAAGAAACTACACTTGGAAGAACATGACAAGGGATGTTAGCGAATATATCCGTCAGTGTGACCAGGGTCAGAAAAACAAAACCCAGCGTAGCATAAAACAGGAAATGATCGTTACAGAGACACCAGCAACTGCATTTGATGTAGTGCAAATAGATACCATTGGACCATTACCAAAGTCGAAAAATGGCAATGTGTATGCAGTCACTGTAATATGCGATCTTACCAAATACCTAATATCAATTCCGTTCGTAGACAAATCCGCAAATACAATTGCGAGAGCATTAGTAGATAACGTTATACTCGTGTATGGGCCTATGAAAAAAATAATAACCGACATGGGCACCGAGTATAAGAATCAACTAATAGAAAACCTATCAAAACTCCTCAACGTAGAGCACGTTACGTCTACAGCTTACCATCATCAAACACTCGGAACGGTTGAAAGAAGCCACCGAACGTTTAATGAGTACGTACGATCGTACATAGCAACAGACATAACGGATTGGGATGAATGGCTTAAATACTTTACGTATTGCTACAACACGACCCCTTCCTTAGCTCATGACTATTGTCCATTCGAAGTAGTGTTTGGCAAAGCCCCTACATCATTCGATTTTCTGTTAACATCAGTGATTGACCCAATATATAATATTGAGGCCTACGAGAAAGAAGTTAAATTCAGGTTACAAACAGCTCAACAAAGGGCGAAAAAATTGTTAGAAAATAGGAAAATACAAGATAAGATACTATATGATAGAAATAAGAATCCAACAGAAGTAGCAATAGGAGACCTAGTATTAGTCAAACAAGTAGGACATAAGCTAGATAGTCTCTATAAAGGTCCTTTTACAGTTATAAGTATAGATAATAGAAACAACTGCGTAGTTACAGACGACAATGACAAGACCACGACAATACACCTGGACAGAATACGACACTATACACTATACACAAATTAAACAAATTTTTTGTCCAAGTAAAAAACTATTAATTCTGAATAAAATGCCGCCCATTTATGCAATTACAATAATTTAAATGTCTCTTATTAGATAAGGCATATTTTCGTCTGATAATGTACTTCTTCTTCAATGACTTCGAGGATATTTTAGTTTTGATCAAAAAAACTTTATTTTTTTTTACGACTTTTCGTAAAATATGTTAATGCCATTGAAAGAGGAATAGATTAGTTTTCCATCGAGCTCTTAGTTGAAGAAGTCGGTCGAAGGATGCAAGAGTTTTAAGCAAAAAACTAATCGGCGGTCAACACGTGTAGTGCCGCTTGTCGCCTTATGTCATGATAGTTAAATTCCATGCCTAGAAGTATGCAACGTTTTTTTATTTTTGGCCTAAAGAAAAGCTTTTAGCTTTAGTAGTATGTTGCGACTTTTTTCCTCGCATTAATTTGTGAAAAGGGAGTAAATAGTGTTAGGTAAATGTATGAGTAGAATCTCTTTATGAAAAGGAAATGAACACTTGATGCATTTAAAAGTTTGATTTATTTGGTTGATCAGGTCGTTGCTCTGGCAAATATTTTTATATTTTTGATACCGGATTTATATACATTTACGCCACCTATCGGTATACTTTGATATAGTGCAGTAGTGCACGAAATTGACAGCATTTGCCGACGATTGACACGTATGCACTAATGTCAAAAAAAAAACAGTAAGGACGCTATCTTCGGCAATGCTGAAGCTATAATACTTTTCACGTTGTGTCACTAAAAAACTAAATGAATAGTTTGCATGCATCCCTAACAACATAACTGTAAGGTTTCAAGTCAATTGGTTCAAGTTTTGCGATAATTGGGCGTAGCCATGCCCATTTTTGATCAAAATAGTTTTCATTCTTCCCTAAGAACATAACTGCAAAGTTTCAAGTCAATTGGTTAAAAAACAAAAAAGTTTTCCATACGACGGGTCAATTTTCGCTATAAGTCAAAATAGTTTTTATTCCTCCATAAGAACATAACTGTAAAGTTTCAAGTCAATTGGTTAAAAAACAAAAAAGTTTTCCATACAACGGGTCAATTTTCGCTATAAGTGGGCGTGGCTACGCCCACTTTTGGTCAAAATAGTTTTCATTCCTCCATAAGAACATAACTGTAAAGTTTCAAGTCAATTGGTTAAAAAAATAAAAAAGGTTTCCATACAACGGATAAATTTTCGCTATAAGTGGGCGTGGCTACGCCCACTTTTGGTCAAAATAGTTTTCATTCCTCCCTAAGAACATAACTGTAAAGTTTCAAGTCAATTGGTTAAAAAACAAAAAAATTGTCCATACAGCGGGTCAATTTTCGCTAAAAAAGGGCGTGGGCACGTCCACTTTTGGTCAAAATAGTTTTCATTCCTCCCTAAGATCATAACTGTAAAGTTTCAAGTCAATTGGTTAAAAAAATAAAAAAGGTTTCCATACAACGGATAAATTTTCACTATAAGTGGGTGTGGCTGCGCCCACTTTTGGTCAAAATAGTTTTCATTCCTCCCTAAGATCATAACTGTAAAGTTTCAAGTCAATTGGTTAAAAAACAAAAAAATTGTCCATACAGCGGGTCAATTTTCGCTAAAAAAGGGCGTGGGCACGTCCACCTTTGGTCAAAATAGTTTTCATTCCTCCCTAAGATCATAACTGTAAAGTTTCAAGTCAATTGATTAAAAAACAAAAAAGTTTTTCATACAACAGGTAAATTTTCGCTATAAGTGGGCGTGGCTTCGCCCACTTTTGGTCAAAATAGTTTTCATTCCTCCCTAAGAACATAACTGTAAAGTTTCAAGTCAATTGGTTAAAAAACAAAAAAATTGTCCATACAGCGGGTCAATTTTCGCTAAAAAAGGGCGTGGGCACGTCCACTTTTGGTCAAAATAGTTTTTGCTATAAATGGGCGTGGCTACGCCTACATTTGGTCAAAATAGTTTTCATTCCTCCCCAAGAACATAAAGTTCTTGTAAAGTTTCAAGTCAATTGGTTAAAAAACAAAAAAATTGTCCATACAGCGGGTCAATTTTCGCTAAAAAAGGGCGTGGGCACGTCCACTTTTGGTCAAAATAGTTTTCATTCCTCCCTAAGAACATAACTGTAAAGTTTCAAGTCAATTCGTTAAAAAACAAAAAAGGTTTCCATACAACGGATAAATTTTCGCTATAAGTGGGCGTGGCTACGCCCACTTTTGGTCAAAATAGTTTTCATTCCTCCCTAAGATCATAACTGTAAAGTTTCAAGTCAATTGATTAAAAAACAAAAAAGTTTTTCATACAACAGGTAAATTTTCGCTAGAAGTGGGCGTGGCTTCGCCCACTTTTGGTCAAAATAGTTTTCATTCCTCCCTAAGAACATAACTGTAAAGTTTCAAGTCAATTGGTTAAAAAACAAAAAAGTTTTCCATACAAAGGGTAAATTTTCGCTATAAAAGGGCGTGGCCACTCCCACTTTTGGTCAAAATAGTTTTCATTCCTCCGTAAGAACATAACTGTAAAGTTTCAAGTCAATTGGTCAATTTTCGCTAAAAAAGGGCGTTTGGTCAAAATAGTTTTCATTCCTTCCTAAGAACATAACTGTAAAGTTTCAAGACAATTGGTTAAAAAACAAAAAAGTTTTCCATACAACGGGTCAATTTTCGCTATAAGTCAAAATAGTTTTCATTCCTCCCTAAGATCATAACTGTAAAGTTTCAAGTCAATTGGTTAAAAAACAAAAAAGTTTTCTATACAACAGGTAAATTTTCGCTATAAGTGGGCGTGGCTTCGCCCACTTTTGGTCAAAATAGTTTTCATTCCTCCCTAAGAACATAACTGTAAAGTTTCAAGTCAATTGGTTAAAAAAATAAAAAAGGTTTCCATACAACGGATAAATTTTCACTATAAGTGGGTGTGGCTACGCCCACTTTTGGTCAAAATAGTTTTCATTCCTCCCTAAGATCTTAACTGTAAAGTTTCAAGTCAATTGGTTAAAAAACAAAAAAATTGTCCATACAGCGGGTCAATTTTCGCACGTCCACTTTTGGTCAAAATAGTTTTCATTCCTCCCTAAGATCATAACTGTAAAGTTTCAAGTCAATTGGTTAAAAAAATAAAAAAGGTTTCCATACAACGGATAAATTTTCGCTATAAGTGGGCGTGGCTACGCCCACTTTTGGTCAAAATAGTTTTCAATTCTCCCTAAGATCATAACTGTAAAGTTTCAAGTCAATTGATTAAAAAACAAAAAAGTTTTTCATACAACAGGTAAATTTTCGCTATAAGTGGGCGTGACTTCGCCCACTTTTGGTCAAAATAGTTTTCATTCCTCCCTAAGAACATAACTGTAAAGTTTCAAGTCAATTGGTTAAAAAACAAAAAAATTGTCCATACAGCGGGTCAATTTTCGCTAAAAAAGGGCGTGGGCACGTCCACTTTTGGTCAAAATAGTTTTTGCTATAAATGGGCGTGGCTACACCTACATTTGGTCAAAATAGTTTTCATTCCTCCCCAAGAACATAACTGTAAAGTTTCAAGTCAATTGGTTAAAAAACAAAAAAATTGTCCATACAGCGGGTCAATTTTCGCTAAAAAAGGGCGTGGGCACGTCCACTTTTGGTCAAAATAGTTTTCATTCCTCCCTAAGAACATAACTGTAAAGTTTCAAGTCAATTCGTTAAAAAACAAAAAAGGTTTCCATACAACGGATAAATTTTCGCTATAAGTGGGCGTGGCTACGCCCACTTTTGGTCAAAATAGTTTTCATTCCTCCCTAAGATCATAACTGTAAAGTTTCAAGTCAATTGATTAAAAAACAAAAAAGTTTTTCATACAACAGGTAAATTTTCGCTATAAGTGGGCGTGGCTTCGCCCACTTTTGGTCAAAATAGTTTTCATTCCTCCCTAAGAACATAACTGTAAAGTTTCAAGTCAATTGGTTAAAAAACAAAAAAGTTTTCCATACAAAGGGTAAATTTTCGCTATAAAAGGGCGTGGCCACTCCCACTTTTGGTCAAAATAGTTTTCATTCCTCCGTAAGAACATAACTGTAAAGTTTCAAGTCAATTGGTCAATTTTCGCTAAAAAAGGGCGTTTGGTCAAAATAGTTTTCATTCCTTCCTAAGAACATAACTGTAAAGTTTCAAGACAATTGGTTAAAAAACAAAAAAGTTTTCCATACAACGGGTCAATTTTCGCTATAAGTGGGCGTGGCTACGCGTGGCTACGCCCACTTTTGGTCAAAATAGTTTTCATTCCTCCCTAAGATCATAACTGTAAAGTTTCAAGTCAATTGGTTAAAAAACAAAAAAGTTTTCTATACAACAGGTAAATTTTCGCTATAAGTGGGCGTGGCTTCGCCCACTTTTGGTCAAAATAGTTTTCATTCCTCCCTAAGAACATAACTGTAAAGTTTCAAGTCAATTGGTTAAAAAACAAAAAAGTTTTCCATACAAAGGGTAAATTTTCGCTATAAAAGGGCGTGGCCACTCCCACTTTTGGTCAAAATAGTTTTCATTCCTCCGTAAGAACATAACTGTAAAGTTTCAAGTCAATTGGTCAATTTTCGCTAAAAAAGGGCGTTTGGTCAAAATAGTTTTCATTCCTTCCTAAGAACATAACATAACATAGCACCAAATTCATTCCAACGAATGATGACTTTAGCATTTGCTGGACTAGCACCAGCATAAGCTTTTGTATACATGGATGACTTAGTTGTATTAGGCAAATCTGAGAAACATATGTTACAAAATCTAACAGATGTTTTTGATATATGTCGAAAATATAACCTTAAGTTACATCCCGACAAATGGTCATTTTTCGGTCACGAAGTGACTTATCTCGGGCATAAATGTACAGACAAAGGCATTCTTCCAGACGATAGTAAATTCTCAGCAATTCAAAACTATCCTACACCCAAAAATGCCGATGAGACCAAACGATTCGTTGCATTCTGCAACTACTATAGACGTTTTGTTAGAAATTTCGCTGAACATTCTCGTCTCTTAACGAGACTCTGTAAGAAGAACGTCAAATTTGAATGGACTTCAGAATAAGATAAAGCATTCGAGTATTTAAAAAATACATTATTGAGTCCAAATATTCTGCATTATCCAGACTTCAGCAAACAATTTTGCATAACAACTGACGCAAGTAAGTTCGCTTGCGGCGCCCTACTCAGTCAAGAAGATTTAAAAATTACAGAGGTGTTCAGTAGCAATATGAAAGGCATCGCTAAGCTAGCAATTAATAGCGAGTGCATAAAAATAAAAAGAATAGGAAAGGTGATCACCAAATCATTTGATAAAACAATAATCATTAATGGAAAAATTGATTTAAATCAATTATTTCCAATGCTTGAAAAATTAGCAGGTGATTATAATATCAAAAAGCTGCAGCAATCGTTAAATGACGATATATTTGAAAAGATCCGGATCACAAAATATAAAGAAATAGGTAATAAAACTCTAGAGTACCTAACAATAGCACTGACACCCAAAGTAATAAAAGTAGAAACAAAAGAAGACAAAGCCAGAATAATAGAAAAATGTCACGATGATCCAATATGGGGTGGCCACCCAGGAATCAATCGTACATTAAAAAAGATTAGAAGAAACTACACTTGGAAGAACATGACAAGGGATGTTAGCGAATATATCCGTCAGTGTGACCAGGGTCAGAAAAACAAAACCCAGCGTAGCATAAAACAGGAAATGATCGTTACAGAGACACCAGCAACTGCATTTGATGTAGTGCAAATAGATACCATTGGACCATTACCAAAGTCGAAAAATGGCAATGTGTATGCAGTCACTGTAATATGCGATCTTACCAAATACCTAATATCAATTCCGTTCGTAGACAAATCCGCAAATACAATTGCGAGAGCATTAGTAGATAACGTTATACTCGTGTATGGGCCTATGAAAAAAATAATAACCGACATGGGCACCGAGTATAAGAATCAACTAATAGAAAACCTATCAAAACTCCTCAACGTAGAGCACGTTACGTCTACAGCTTACCATCATCAAACACTCGGAACGGTTGAAAGAAGCCACCGAACGTTTAATGAGTACGTACGATCGTACATAGCAACAGACATAACGGATTGGGATGAATGGCTTAAATACTTTACGTATTGCTACAACACGACCCCTTCCTTAGCTCATGACTATTGTCCATTCGAAGTAGTGTTTGGCAAAGCCCCTACATCATTCGATTTTCTGTTAACATCAGTGATTGACCCAATATATAATATTGAGGCCTACGAGAAAGAAGTTAAATTCAGGTTACAAACAGCTCAACAAAGGGCGAAAAAATTGTTAGAAAATAGGAAAATACAAGATAAGATACTATATGATAGAAATAAGAATCCAACAGAAGTAGCAATAGGAGACCTAGTATTAGTCAAACAAGTAGGACATAAGCTAGATAGTCTCTATAAAGGTCCTTTTACAGTTATAAGTATAGATAATAGAAACAACTGCGTAGTTACAGACGACAATGACAAGACCACGACAATACACCTGGACAGAATACGACACTATACACTATACACAAATTAAACAAATTTTTTGTCCAAGTAAAAAACTATTAATTCTGAATAAAATGCCGCCCATTTATGCAATTACAATAATTTAAATGTCTCTTATTAGATAAGGCATATTTTCGTCTGATAATGTACTTCTTCTTCAATGACTTCGAGGATATTTTAGTTTTGATCAAAAAAACTTTATTTTTTTTTACGACTTTTCGTAAAATATGTTAATGCCATTGAAAGAGGAATAGATTAGTTTTCCATCGAGCTCTTAGTTGAAGAAGTCGGTCGAAGGATGCAAGAGTTTTAAGCAAAAAACTAATCGGCGGTCAACACGTGTAGTGCCGCTTGTCGCCTTATGTCATGATAGTTAAATTCCATGCCTAGAAGTATGCAACGTTTTTTTATTTTTGGCCTAAAGAAAAGCTTTTAGCTTTAGTAGTATGTTGCGACTTTTTTCCTCGCATTAATTTGTGAAAAGGGAGTAAATAGTGTTAGGTAAATGTATGAGTAGAATCTCTTTATGAAAAGGAAATGAACACTTGATGCATTTAAAAGTTTGATTTATTTGGTTGATCAGGTCGTTGCTCTGGCAAATATTTTTATATTTTTGATACCGGATTTATATACATTTACGCCACCTATCGGTATACTTTGATATAGTGCAGTAGTGCACGAAATTGACAGCATTTGCCGACGATTGACACGTATGCACTAATGTCAAAAAAAAAACAGTAAGGACGCTATCTTCGGCAATGCTGAAGCTATAATACTTTTCACGTTGTGTCACTAAAAAACTAAATGAATAGTTTGCATGCATCCCTAACAACATAACTGTAAGGTTTCAAGTCAATTGGTTCAAGTTTTGCGATAATTGGGCGTAGCCATGCCCATTTTTGATCAAAATAGTTTTCATTCTTCCCTAAGAACATAACTGCAAAGTTTCAAGTCAATTGGTTAAAAAACAAAAAAGTTTTCCATACGACGGGTCAATTTTCGCTATAAGTCAAAATAGTTTTTATTCCTCCATAAGAACATAACTGTAAAGTTTCAAGTCAATTGGTTAAAAAACAAAAAAGTTTTCCATACAACGGGTCAATTTTCGCTATAAGTGGGCGTGGCTACGCCCACTTTTGGTCAAAATAGTTTTCATTCCTCCATAAGAACATAACTGTAAAGTTTCAAGTCAATTGGTTAAAAAAATAAAAAAGGTTTCCATACAACGGATAAATTTTCACTATAAGTGGGTGTGGCTACGCCCACTTTTGGTCAAAATAGTTTTCATTCCTCCCTAAGATCATAACTGTAAAGTTTCAAGTCAATTGGTTAAAAAACAAAAAAATTGTCCATACAGCGGGTCAATTTTCGCTAAAAAAGGGCGTGGGCACGTCCACTTTTGGTCAAAATAGTTTTCATTCCTCCCTAAGATCATAACTGTAAAGTTTCAAGTCAATTGATTAAAAAACAAAAAAGTTTTTCATACAACAGGTAAATTTTCGCTATAAGTGGGCGTGGCTTCGCCCACTTTTGGTCAAAATAGTTTTCATTCCTCCCTAAGAACATAACTGTAAAGTTTCAAGTCAATTGGTTAAAAAACAAAAAAATTGTCCATACAGCGGGTCAATTTTCGCTAAAAAAGGGCGTGGGCACGTCCACTTTTGGTCAAAATAGTTTTTGCTATAAATGGGCGTGGCTACGCCTACATTTGGTCAAAATAGTTTTCATTCCTCCCCAAGAACATAACTGTAAAGTTTCAAGTCAATTGGTTAAAAAACAAAAAAATTGTCCATACAGCGGGTCAATTTTCGCTAAAAAAGGGCGTGGGCACGTCCACTTTTGGTCAAAATAGTTTTCATTCCTCCCTAAGATCATAACTGTAAAGTTTCAAGTCAATTGATTAAAAAACAAAAAAGTTTTTCATACAACAGGTAAATTTTCGCTATAAGTGGGCGTGGCTTCGCCCACTTTTGGTCAAAATAGTTTTCATTCCTCCCTAAGAACATAACTGTAAAGATTCAAGTCAATTGGTTAAAAAACAAAAAAATTGTCCATACAGCGGGTCAATTTTCGCTAAAAAAGGGCGTGGGCACGTCTACTTTTGGTCAAAATAGTTTTTGCTATAAATGGGCGTGGCTACGCCTACATTTGGTCAAAATAGTTTTCATTCCTCCCCAAGAACATAACTGTAAAGTTTCAAGTCAATTGGTTAAAAAACAAAAAAATTGTCC
The DNA here is from genome assembly GCA_034638295.1 of Phortica okadai. Classification (NCBI taxonomy): domain Eukaryota; kingdom Metazoa; phylum Arthropoda; class Insecta; order Diptera; family Drosophilidae; genus Phortica; species Phortica okadai. Next base: position 18,659,401 of record CM067852.1, read on the forward strand.
ATACAGCGGGTCAATTTTCGCTAAAAAAAGGCGTGGGCACGTCCACTTTTGGTCAAAATAGTTTTCATTCCTCCCTAAGAACATAACTGTAAAGTTTCAAGTCAATTCGTTAAAAAACAAAAAAGGTTTCCATACAACGGATAAATTTTCGCTATAAGTGGGCGTGGCTACGCCCACTTTTGGTCAAAATAGTTTTCATTCCTCCCTAAGATCATAACTGTAAAGTTTCAAGTCAATTGATTAAAAAACAAAAAAGTTTTTCATACAACAGGTAAATTTTCGCTAGAAGTGGGCGTGGCTTCGCCCACTTTTGGTCAAAATAGTTTTCATTCCTCCCTAAGAACATAACTGTAAAGTTTCAAGTCAATTGGTTAAAAAACAAAAAAGTTTTCCATACAAAGGGTAAATTTTCGCTATAAAAGGGCGTGGCCACTCCCACTTTTGGTCAAAATAGTTTTCATTCCTCCGTAAGAACATAACTGTAAAGTTTCAAGTCAATTGGTCAATTTTCGCTAAAAAAGGGCGTTTGGTCAAAATAGTTTTCATTCCTTCCTAAGAACATAACTGTAAAGTTTCAAGACAATTGGTTAAAAAACAAAAAAGTTTTCTATACAACAGGTAAATTTTCGCTATAAGTGGGCGTGGCTTCGCCCACTTTTGGTCAAAATAGTTTTCATTCCTCCCTAAGAACATAACTGTAAAGTTTCAAGTCAATTGGTTAAAAAAATAAAAAAGGTTTCCATACAACGGATAAATTTTCACTATAAGTGGGTGTGGCTACGCCCACTTTTGGTCAAAATAGTTTTCATTCCTCCCTAAGATCATAACTCTAAAGTTTCAAGTCAATTGGTTAAAAAACAAAAAAATTGTCCATACAGCGGGTCAATTTTCGCACGTCCACTTTTGGTCAAAATAGTTTTCATTCCTCCCTAAGATCATAACTGTAAAGTTTCAAGTCAATTGGTTAAAAAAATAAAAAAGGTTTCCATACAACGGATAAATTTTCGCTATAAGTGGGCGTGGCTACGCCCACTTTTGGTCAAAATAGTTTTCAATTCTCCCTAAGATCATAACTGTAAAGTTTCAAGTCAATTGATTAAAAAACAAAAAAGTTTTTCATACAACAGGTAAATTTTCGCTATAAGTGGGCGTGACTTCGCCCACTTTTGGTCAAAATAGTTTTCATTCCTCCCTAAGAACATAACTGTAAAGTTTCAAGTCAATTGGTTAAAAAACAAAAAAATTGTCCATACAGCGGGTCAATTTTCGCTAAAAAAGGGCGTGGGCACGTCCACTTTTGGTCAAAATAGTTTTTGCTATAAATGGGCGTGGCTACACCTACATTTGGTCAAAATAGTTTTCATTCCTCCCCAAGAACATAACTGTAAAGTTTCAAGTCAATTGGTTAAAAAACAAAAAAATTGTCCATACAGCGGGTCAATTTTCGCTAAAAAAGGGCGTGGGCACGTCCACTTTTGGTCAAAATAGTTTTCATTCCTCCCTAAGAACATAACTGTAAAGTTTCAAGTCAATTCGTTAAAAAACAAAAAAGGTTTCCATACAACGGATAAATTTTCGCTATAAGTGGGCGTGGCTACGCCCACTTTTGGTCAAAATAGTTTTCATTCCTCCCTAAGATCATAACTGTAAAGTTTCAAGTCAATTGATTAAAAAACAAAAAAGTTTTTCATACAACAGGTAAATTTTCGCTATAAGTGGGCGTGGCTTCGCCCACTTTTGGTCAAAATAGTTTTCATTCCTCCCTAAGAACATAACTGTAAAGTTTCAAGTCAATTGGTTAAAAAACAAAAAAGTTTTCCATACAAAGGGTAAATTTTCGCTATAAAAGGGCGTGGCCACTCCCACTTTTGGTCAAAATAGTTTTCATTCCTCCGTAAGAACATAACTGTAAAGTTTCAAGTCAATTGGTCAATTTTCGCTAAAAAAGGGCGTTTGGTCAAAATAGTTTTCATTCCTTCCTAAGAACATAACATAACATAGCACCAAATTCATTCCAACGAATGATGACTTTAGCATTTGCTGGACTAGCACCAGCATAAGCTTTTGTATACATGGATGACTTAGTTGTATTAGGCAAATCTGAGAAACATATGTTACAAAATCTAACAGATGTTTTTGATATATGTCGAAAATATAACCTTAAGTTACATCCCGACAAATGGTCATTTTTCGGTCACGAAGTGACTTATCTCGGGCATAAATGTACAGACAAAGGCATTCTTCCAGACGATAGTAAATTCTCAGCAATTCAAAACTATCCTACACCCAAAAATGCCGATGAGACCAAACGATTCGTTGCATTCTGCAACTACTATAGACGTTTTGTTAGAAATTTCGCTGAACATTCTCGTCTCTTAACGAGACTCTGTAAGAAGAACGTCAAATTTGAATGGACTTCAGAATAAGATAAAGCATTCGAGTATTTAAAAAATACATTATTGAGTCCAAATATTCTGCATTATCCAGACTTCAGCAAACAATTTTGCATAACAACTGACGCAAGTAAGTTCGCTTGCGGCGCCCTACTCAGTCAAGAAGATTTAAAAATTACAGAGGTGTTCAGTAGCAATATGAAAGGCATCGCTAAGCTAGCAATTAATAGCGAGTGCATAAAAATAAAAAGAATAGGAAAGGTGATCACCAAATCATTTGATAAAACAATAATCATTAATGGAAAAATTGATTTAAATCAATTATTTCCAATGCTTGAAAAATTAGCAGGTGATTATAATATCAAAAAGCTGCAGCAATCGTTAAATGACGATATATTTGAAAAGATCCGGATCACAAAATATAAAGAAATAGGTAATAAAACTCTAGAGTACCTGACAATAGCACTGACACCCAAAGTAATAAAAGTAGAAACAAAAGAAGACAAAGCCAGAATAATAGAAAAATGTCACGATGATCCAATATGGGGTGGCCACCCAGGAATCAATCGTACATTAAAAAAGATTAGAAGAAACTACACTTGGAAGAACATGACAAGGGATGTTAGCGAATATATCCGTCAGTGTGACCAGGGTCAGAAAAACAAAACCCAGCGTAGCATAAAACAGGAAATGATCGTTACAGAGACACCAGCAACTGCATTTGATGTAGTGCAAATAGATACCATTGGACCATTACCAAAGTCGAAAAATGGCAATGTGTATGCAGTCACTGTAATATGCGATCTTACCAAATACCTAATATCAATTCCGTTCGTAGACAAATCCGCAAATACAATTGCGAGAGCATTAGTAGATAACGTTATACTCGTGTATGGGCCTATGAAAAAAATAATAACCGACATGGGCACCGAGTATAAGAATCAACTAATAGAAAACCTATCAAAACTCCTCAACGTAGAGCACGTTACGTCTACAGCTTACCATCATCAAACACTCGGAACGGTTGAAAGAAGCCACCGAACGTTTAATGAGTACGTACGATCGTACATAGCAACAGACATAACGGATTGGGATGAATGGCTTAAATACTTTACGTATTGCTACAACACGACCCCTTCCTTAGCTCATGACTATTGTCCATTCGAAGTAGTGTTTGGCAAAGCCCCTACATCATTCGATTTTCTGTTAACATCAGTGATTGACCCAATATATAATATTGAGGCCTACGAGAAAGAAGTTAAATTCAGGTTACAAACAGCTCAACAAAGAGCGAAAAAATTGTTAGTAAATAGCAAAATACAAGATAAGATACTATATGATAGAAATAAGAATCCAACAGAAGTAGCAATAGGAGACCTAGTATTAGTCAAACAAGTAGGACATAAGCTAGATAGTCTCTATAAAGGTCCTTTTACAGTTATAAGTATAGATAATAGAAACAACTGCGTAGTTACAGACGACAATGACAAGACCACGACAATACACCTGGACAGAATACGACACTATACACTATACACAAATTAAACAAATTTTTTGTCCAAGTAAAATACAAGATAAGATACTATATGATAGAAATAAGAATCCAACAGAAGTAGCAATAGGAGACCTAGTATTAGTCAAACAAGTAGGACATAAGCTAGATAGTCTCTATAAAGGTCCTTTTACAGTTATAAGTATAGATAATAGAAACAACTGCGTAGTTACAGACGACAATGACAAGACCACGACAATACACCTGGACAGAATACGACACTATACACTATACACAAATTAAACAAATTTTTTGTCCAAGTAAAAAACTATTAATTCTGAATAAAATGCCGCCCATTTATGCAATTACAATAATTTAAATGTCTCTTATTAGATAAGGCATATTTTCGTCTGATAATGTACTTCTTCTTCAATGACTTCGAGGATATTTTAGTTTTGATCAAAAAAACTTTATTTTTTTTTACGACTTTTCGTAAAATATGTTAATGCCATTGAAAGAGGAATAGATTAGTTTTCCATCGAGCTCTTAGTTGAAGAAGTCGGTCGAAGGATGCAAGAGTTTTAAGCAAAAAACTAATCGGCGGTCAACACGTGTAGTGCCGCTTGTCGCCTTATGTCATGATAGTTAAATTCCATGACTAGAAGTATGCAACGTTTTTTTATTTTTGGCCTAAAGAAAAGCTTTTAGCTTTAGTAGTATGTTGCGACTTTTTTCCTCGCATTAATTTGTGAAAAGGGAGTAAATAGTGTTAGGTAAATGTATGAGTAGAATCTCTTTATGAAAAGGAAATGAACACTTGATGCATTTAAAAGTTTGATTTATTTGGTTGATCAGGTCGTTGCTCTGGCAAATATTTTTATATTTTTGATACCGGATTTATATACATTTACGCCACCTATCGGTATACTTTGATATAGTGCAGTAGTGCACGAAATTGACAGCATTTGCCGACGATTGACACGTATGCACTAATGTCAAAAAAAAAACAGTAAGGACGCTATCTTCGGCAATGCTGAAGCTATAATACTTTTCACGTTGTGTCACTAAAAAACTAAATGAATAGTTTGCATGCATCCCTAACAACATAACTGTAAGGTTTCAAGTCAATTGGTTCAAGTTTTGCGATAATTGGGCGTAGCCATGCCCATTTTTGATCAAAATAGTTTTCATTCTTCCCTAAGAACATAACTGCAAAGTTTCAAGTCAATTGGTTAAAAAACAAAAAAGTTTTCCATACGACGGGTCAATTTTCGCTATAAGTCTAAATAGTTTTTATTCCTCCATAAGAACATAACTGTAAAGTTTCAAGTCAATTGGTTAAAAAATAAAAAAGTTTTCCATACAACGGGTCAATTTTCGCTATAAGTGGGCGTGGCTACGCCCACTTTTGGTCAAAATAGTTTTCATTCCTCCATAAGAACATAACTGTAAAGTTTCAAGTCAATTGGTTAAAAAAATAAAAAAGTTTTCCATACAACGGATAAATTTTCGCTATAAGTGGGCGTGGCTACGCCCACTTTTGGTCAAAATAGTTTTCATTCCTTCCTAAGAACATAACTGTAAAGTTTCAAGTCAATTGGTTAAAAAACAAAAAAATTGTCCATACAGCGGGTCAATTTTCGCTAAAAAAGGGCGTGGGCACGTCCACTTTTGGTCAAAATAGTTTTCATTCCTCCCTAAGATCATAACTGTAAAGTTTCAAGTCAACTGGTTAAAAAAATAAAAAAGGTTTCCATACAACGGATAAATTTTCACTATAAGTGGGTGTGGCTACGCCCACTTTTGGTCAAAATAGTTTTCATTCCTCCCTAAGATCATAACTGTAAAGTTTCAAGTCAATTGGTTAAAAAACAAAAAAATTGTCCATACAGCGGGTCAATTTTCGCTAAAAAAATCCGTGGGCACGTCCACTTTTGGTCAAAATAGTTTTCATTCCTCCCTAAGATCATAACTGTAAAGTTTCAAGTCAATTGATTAAAAAACAAAAAAGTTTTTCATACAACAGGTAAATTTTCGCTATAAGTGGGCGTGGCTTCGCCCACTTTTGGTCAAAATAGTTTTCATTCCTCCCTAACAACATAACTGTAAAGTTTCAAGTCAATTGGTTAAAAAACAAAAAAATTGTCCATACAGCGGGTCAATTTTCGCTAAAAAAGGGCGTGGGCACGTCCACTTTTGGTCAAAATAGTTTTCATTCCTCCCTAAGAACATAACTGTAAAGTTTCAAGTCAATTCGTTAAAAAACAAAAAAGGTTTCCATACAACGGATAAATTTTCGCTATAAGTGGGCGTGGCTACGCCCACTTTTGGTCAAAATAGTTTTCATTCCTCCCTAAGATCATAACTGTAAAGTTTCAAGTCAATTGATTAAAAAACAAAAAAGTTTTTCATACAACAGGTAAATTTTCGCTATAAAAGGGCGTGGCCACTCCCACTTTTGGTCAAAATAGTTTTCATTCCTCCGTAAGAACATAACTGTAAAGTTTCAAGTCAATTGGTCAATTTTCGCTAAAAAAGGGCGTTTGGTCAAAATAGTTTTCATTCCTTCCTAAGAACATAACTGTAAAGTTTCAAGACAATTGGTTAAAAAACAAAAAAGTTTTCCATACAACGGGTCAATTTTCGCTATAAGTCAAAATAGTTTTCATTCCTCCCTAAGATCATAACTGTAAAGTTTCAAGTCAATTGGTTAAAAAACAAAAAAGTTTTCTATACAACAGGTAAATTTTCAATATAAGTGGGCGTGGCTTCGCCCACTTTTGGTCAAAATAGTTTTCATTCCTCCCTAAGAACATAACTGTAAAGTTTCAAGTCAATTGGTTAAAAAAATAAAAAAGGTTTCCATACAACGGATAAATTTTCACTATAAGTGGGTGTGGCTACGCCCACTTTTGGTCAAAATAGTTTTCATTCCTCCCTAAGATCATAACTGTAAAGTTTCAAGTCAATTGGTTAAAAAACAAAAAAATTGTCCATACAGCGGGTCAATTTTCGCACGTCCACTTTTGGTCAAAATAGTTTTCATTCCTCCCTAAGATCATAACTGTAAAGTTTCAAGTCAATTGATTAAAAAACAAAAAAGTTTTTCATACAACAGGTAAATTTTCGCTATAAGTGGGCGTGACTTCGCCCACTTTTGGTCAAAATAGTTTTCATTCCTCCCTAAGAACATAACTGTAAAGTTTCAAGTCAATTGGTTAAAAAACAAAAAAATTGTCCATACAGCGGGTCAATTTTCGCTAAAAAAGGGCGTGGGCACGTCCACTTTTGGTCAAAATAGTTTTTGCTATAAATGGGCGTGGCTACGCCTACATTTGGTCAAAATAGTTTTCATTCCTCCCCAAGAACATAACTGTAAAGTTTCAAGTCAATTGGTTAAAAAACAAAAAAATTGTCCATACAGCGGGTCAATTTTCGCTAAAAAAGGGCGTGGGCACGTCCACTTTTGGTCAAAATAGTTTTCATTCCTCCCTAAGAACATAACTGTAAAGTTTCAAGTCAATTCGTTAAAAAACAAAAAAGGTTTCCATACAACGGATAAATTTTCGCTATAAGTGGGCGTGGCTACGCCCACTTTTGGTCAAAATAGTTTTCATTCCTCCCTAAGATCATAACTGTAAAGTTTCAAGTCAATTGGTTAAAAAACAAAAAAGTTTTCCATACAACGGGTCAATTTTCGCTATAAAGGGGCGTGGCTACGCCCACTTTTGGTCATATTTGTTTTCATTCCTCCCTAAGAACATAACTGTAAAGTTTCAAGTCAATTGGTTAAAAAACAAAAAAGTTTTCCATACAACGGGTCAATTTTCACTAAAAAAGGGCGTGGCTACGCCCACTTTTGGAAAAATAGTTTTTATTCCTCCGTAAGAACATAACTGTAAAGTTTCAAGTCAATTGGTCAATTTTCGCTATAAAAGGGCGTGGCCACGCCCACTTTTGGTCAAAATTGTTTTCATTCCTCCCTAAGAACATAACTGTAAAGTTTCAAGTCAATTGGTTAAAAAACAAAAAAGTTTTCCATACAACGGGTCAATTTTCGCTATAAGTGGGCGTGGCCGCGCCCACTTTTGGTCAAAATTGTTTTCATTCCTCCCTAAGAACATAACTGTAAAGTTTCAAGTCAATTGGTTAAAAAACAAAAAAATTTTCCATACAACGGGTCAATTTTCGCGATAAGTCAAAATAGTTTTTATTCCTCCATAAGAACATAACTGTAAAGTTTCAAGTCAATTGGTTAAAAAACAAAAAAGTTTTCCATACAACGGGTCAATTTTCGCTATAAAAGGGCGTGGCCGCGCCCACTTTTGGTCAAAATTGTTTTCATTCCTCCCTAAGAACATAACTGTAAAGTTTCAAGTCAATTGGTTAAAAAACAAAAAAGTTTTCCATACAACGGGTTAATTTTCGCGATAAGTCAAAATAGTTTTTATTCCTCCATAAGAACATAACTGTAAAGTTTCCAGTCAATTGGTTAAAAAACAAAAAAGTTTTCCATACGCCGGGTCAATTTTCGCTATAAGTGGGCGTGGCTACGCCCACTTTTGGGAAAATAGTTTTTATTCCTCCGTAAGAACATAACTGTAAAGTTTCAAGTCAATTGGTCAATTTTCGCTAAAAAAGGGCGTGGGCACACCCACTTTTGGTCAAAATAGTTTTCATTCCTCCCTAAAAACATAACTGCAAAGTTTCAAGTCAATTGGTTAAAAAACAAAAACGTTTTCAATACAACGGGTCAATTTTCGCTATAAGTCAAAATAGTTTTTATTCCTCCATAAGAACATAACTAAAAAGTTTCAAGTCAATTGGTTAAAAAACAAAAAAGTTTTCCATACAACGGGTCAATTTTCGCTATAAGAGGGCGTGGCTACGCCCACTTTTGGTCAAAATAGTTTTCATCCTCCCTAAGAACATAACTGTAAAGTTTCAAGTCAATTGGTTAAAAAACAAAAAAATTTACCATACAACGGGTCAATTTTCGCTAAAAAAGGGCGTGGGCACGCCCACTTTTGGTCGAAATAGTTTTCATTCCTCCCTAAGAACATAACTGCAAAGTTTCAAGTCAATTGGTTAAAAAACAAAAAAGTTTTCCATACAACGGGTCAATTTTCGCTATAAGTCAAAATGGTTTTTATTCCTCCATAAGAACATAACTAAAAAGTTTCAAGTCAATTGGTTAAAAAACAAAAAAGTTTTCCATACAACGGGTCAATTTTCGCTATAAGTGGGCGTGGCTACGCCCACTTTTGGTCAAAATAGTTTTCATTCCTCCCTAAGAACATAACTGTAAAGTTTCAAGTCAATTGGTTAAAAAACAAAAAAATTTTCCATACAACGGGTCAATTTTCGCTAAAAAAGGGCGTGGGCACGTCCACTTTTGGTCAAAATAGTTTTCATTCCCCCCTAAGAACATAACTGCAAAGTTTCAAGTCAATAGGTTAAAAAACAAAAAAGTTTTCCATACAACGGGTCAATTTTCGCTATAAGTGGGCGTGGCTACGCCCACTTTTGGTCAAAATAGTTTTCATTCCTCCATAAGAACATAACTGTAAAGTTTCAAGTCAATTGGTTGAAAAACAAAAAAGTTTTCCATACAACGGGTCAATTTTCGCTATAAAAGGGCGTGGCCACGCCCACTTTTGGTCAAAATAGTTTTCGCTATAAATGGGCGTGGCTACGCCTACATTTGGTCAAAATAGTTTTCATTCCTCCCCAAGAACATAACTGTAAAGTTTCAAGTCAATTGGTTAAAAAACAAAAAAATTGTCCATACAGCGGGTCTATTTTCGCTAAAAAAGGGCGTGGGCACGTCCACTTTTGGTCAAAATAGTTTTCATTCCTCCCTAAGATCATAACTGTAAAGTTTCAAGTCAATTGGTTAAAAAAATAAAAAAGGTTTCCATACAACGGATAAATTTTCGCTATAAGTGGGCGTGGCTACGCCCACTTTTGGTCAAAATAGTTTTCATTCCTCCCTAAGATCATAACTGTAAAGTTTCAAGTCAATTGATTAAAAAACAAAAAAATTTTTCATACAACAGGTAAAATTTCGCTATAAGTGGGCGTGGCTTCGCCCACTTTTGGTCAAAATAGTTTTCATTCCTCCCTAAGAACATAACTGTAAAGTTTCAAGTCAATTGGTTAAAAAACAAAAAAGTTTTCCATACAAAGGGTAAATTTTCGCTATAAAAGGGCGTGGCCACTCCCACTTTTGGTCAAAATAGTTTTCATTCCTCCGTAAGAACATAACTGTAAAGTTTTAAGTCAATTGGTAAATTTTCGCTAAAAAAGGGCGTTTGGTCAAAATAGTTTTCATTCCTTCCTAAGAACATAACTGCAAAGTTTCAAGTCAATTGGTTAAAAAACAAAAAAGTTTTCCATACAACGGGTCAATTTCCGCTATAAGTGGGCGTGGCTACGCCCACTTTGGGTCAAAATAGTTTTTATTCCTCCATAAGAACATAACTGTAAAGTTTCAAGTCAATTGGTTAAAAAACAAAAAAGTTTTCCATACAACGGGTCAATTTTCGCTATAAGTGGGCGTGGCAACGCCCACTTCTGGTCGAAATAGTTTTCATTCCTCCCTAAGAACATAACTGTAAAGTTTCAAGTCAATTGGTTAAAAAACAAAAAAATTGTCCATGCAGCGGGTCAATTTTCGCTATAAGTGGGCGTGGCTACGCGTGGCTACGCCCACTTTTGGTCAAAATAGTTTTCATTCCTTCCTAAGAACATAACTGTAAAGTTTCAAGTCAATTGGTTAAAAAACAAAAAAGTTTTCCATACAAAGGGTAAATTTTCGCAATAAAAGGGCGTGGCCACTCCCACTTTTGGTCAAAATAGTTTTCATTCCTCCGTAAGAACATAACTGTAAAGTTTCAAGTCAATTGGTCAATTTTCGTTAAAAAAGGGCGTGGACACGCCCAATTTTGGTCAAAATAGTTTTCATTCCTCCGTAAGAACATAACTGTAAAGTTTCAAGTCAATTGGTCAATTTTCGCTTAAAAAGGGCGTTTGGTCAAAATAGTTTTCATTCCTTCCTAAGAACATAACTGTAAAGTTTCAAGTCAATTGGTTAAAAAACAAAAAAGTTTTCCATACAAAGGGTAAATTTTCGCAATAAAAGGGCGTGGCCACTCCCACTTTTGGTCAAAATAGTTTTCATTCCTCCGTAAGAACATAACTGTAAAGTTTCAAGTCAATTGGTCAATTTTCGCTAAAAAAGGGCGTGGACACGCCCAATTTTGGTCAAAATAGTTTTCATTCCTCCGTAAGAACATAACTGTAAAGTTTCAAGTCAATTGGTCAATTTTCGCTTAAAAAGGGCGTTTGGTCAAAATAGTTTTCATTCCTTCCTAAGAACATAACTGTAAAGTTTCAAGACAATTGGTTAAAAAACAAAAAAGTTTTCCATACAACGGGTCAATTTTCGCTATAAGTGGGCGTGGCTACGCGTGGCCATGTTAAAAAACAAAAAAGTTTTCCATACAACGGGTCAATTTTCGCTATAAAAGGGCGTGGCCACGCCCACTTTTGGTCAAAATTGTTTTCATTCCTCCCTAAGAACATAACTGTAAAGTTTCAAGTCAATTGGTTAAAAAACAAAAAAGTTTTCCATACAACGGGTCAATTTTCGCTATAAGTGGGCGTGGCCGCGCCCACTTTTGGTCAAAATTGTTTTCATTCCTCCCTAAGAACATAACTGTAAAGTTTCAAGTCAATTGGTTAAAAAACAAAAAAATTTTCCATACAACGGGTCAATTTTCGCTAAAAAAGGGCGTGGCCGCGCCCACTTTTGGTCAAAATTGTTTTCATTCCTCCCTAAGAACATAACTGTAAAGTTTCAAGTCAATTGGTTAAAAAACAAAAAAGTTTTCCATACAACGGGTTAATTTTCGCGATAAGTCAAAATAGTTTTTATTCCTCCATAAGAACATAACTGTAAAGTTTCAAGTCAATTGGTTAAAAAACAAAAAAGTTTTCCATACAACGGGTCAATTTTCGCTATAAAAGGGCGAGGCCGCGCCCACTTTTGGTCAAAATTGTTTTCATTCCTCCCTAAGAACATAACTGTAAAGTTTCAAGTCAATTGGTTAAAAAACAAAAAAGTTTTCCATACAACGGGTTAATTTTCGCGATAAGTCAAAATAGTTTTTATTCCTCCATAAGAACATAACTGTAAAGTTTCCAGTCAATTGGTTAAAAAACAAAAAAGTTTTCCATACGCCGGGTCAATTTTCGCTATAAGTGGGCGTGGCTACGCCAGCTTTTGGGAAAATAGTTTTTATTCCTCCGTAAGAACATAACTGTAAAGTTTCAAGTCAATTGGTCAATTTTCGCTAAAAAAGGGCGTGGGCACACCCACTTTTGGTCAAAATAGTTTTCATTCCTCCCTAAAAACATAACTGCAAAGTTTCAAGTCAATTGGTTAAAAAACAAAAAAGTTTTCAATACAACGGGTCAATTTTCGCTATAAGTCAAAATAGTTTTTATTCCTCCATAAGAACATAACTAAAAAGTTTCAAGCCAATTGGTCAATTTTCGCTAAAAAAGGGCGTGGGCACGTCCACTTTTGGTCAAAATAGTTTTCATTCCCCCCTAAGAACATAACTGCAAAGTTTCAAGTCAATTGGTTGAAAAACAAAAAAGTTTTCCATACAACGGGTTAATTTTCGCGATAAGTCAAAATAGTTTTTATTCCTCCATAAGAACATAACTGTAAAGTTTCAAGTCAATTGGTTAAAAAACAAAAAAGTTTTCCATACAACGGGTCAATTTCCGCTATAAGTGGGCGTGGCTACGCCCACTTTGGGTCAAAATAGTTTTTATTCCTCCATAAGAACATAACTGTAAAGTTTCAAGTCAATTGGTTAAAAAACAAAAAAGTTTTCCATACAACGGGTCAATTTTCGCTATAAGTGGGCGTGGCAACGCCCACTTCTGGTCGAAATAGTTTTCATTCCTCCCTAAGAACATAACTGTAAAGTTTCAAGTCAATTGGTTAAAAAACAAAAAAATTGTCCATGCAGCGGGTCAATTTTCGCTATAAGTGGGCGTGGCTACGCGTGGCTACGCCCACTTTTGGTCAAAATAGTTTTCATTCCTTCCTAAGAACATAACTGTAAAGTTTCAAGTCAATTGGTTAAAAAACAAAAAAGTTTTCCATACAAAGGGTAAATTTTCGCAATAAAAGGGCGTGGCCACTCCCACTTTTGGTCAAAATAGTTTTCATTCCTCCGTAAGAACATAACTGTAAAGTTTCAAGTCAATTGGTCAATTTTCGCTAAAAAAGGGCGTGGACACGCCCAATTTTGGTCAAAATAGTTTTCATTCCTCCGTAAGAACATAACTGTAAAGTTTCAAGTCAATTGGTCAATTTTCGCTTAAAAAGGGCGTTTGGTCAAAATAGTTTTCATTCCTTCCTAAGAACATAACTGTAAAGTTTCAAGTCAATTGGTTAAAAAACAAAAAAGTTTTCCATACAAAGGGTAAATTTTCGCAATAAAAGGGCGTGGCCGCTCCCACTTTTGGTCAAAATAGTTTTCATTCCTCCGTAAGAACATAACTGTAAAGTTTCAAGTCAATTGGTCAATTTTCGCTAAAAAAGGGCGTGGACACGCCCAATTTTGGTCAAAATAGTTTTCATTCCTCCGTAAGAACATAACTGTAAAGTTTCAAGTCAATTGGTCAATTTTCGCTTAAAAAGGGCGTTTGGTCAAAATAGTTTTCATTCCTTCCTAAGAACATAACTGTAAAGTTTCAAGACAATTGGTTAAAAAACAAAAAAGTTTTCCATACAACGGGTCAATTTTCGCTATAAGTGGGCGTGGCTACGCGTGGCCATGTTAAAAAACAAAAAAGTTTTCCATACAACGGGTCAATTTTCGCTATAAAAGGGCGTGGCCACGCCCACTTTTGGTCAAAATTGTTTTCATTCCTCCCTAAGAACATAACTGTAAAGTTTCAAGTCAATTGGTTAAAAAACAAAAAAGTTTTCCATACAACGGGTCAATTTTCGCTATAAGTGGGCGTGGCCGCGCCCACTTTTGGTCAAAATTGTTTTCATTCCTCCCTAAGAACATAACTGTAAAGTTTCAAGTCAATTGGTTAAAAAACAAAAAAATTTTCCATACAACGGGTCAATTTTCGCTAAAAAAGGGCGTGGCCGCGCCCACTTTTGGTCAAAATTGTTTTCATTCCTCCCTAAGAACATAACTGTAAAGTTTCAAGTCAATTGGTTAAAAAACAAAAAAGTTTTCCATACAACGGGTCAATTTTCGCTATAAAAGGGCGTGGCCGCGCCCACTTTTGGTCAAAATTGTTTTCATTCCTCCCTAAGAACATAACTGTAAAGTTTCAAGTCAATTGGTTAAAAAACAAAAAAGTTTTCCATACAACGGGTTAATTTTCGCGATAAGTCAAAATAGTTTTTATTCCTCCATAAGAACATAACTGTAAAGTTTCAAGTCAATTGGTTAAAAAACAAAAAAGTTTTCCATACAACGGGTCAATTTTCGCTATAAAAGGGCGTGGCCGCGCCCACTTTTGGTCAAAATTGTTTTCATTCCTCCCTAAGAACATAACTGTAAAGTTTCAAGTCAATTGGTTAAAAAACAAAAAAGTTTTCCATACAACGGGTTAATTTTCGCGATAAGTCAAAATAGTTTTTATTCCTCCATAAGAACATAACTGTAAAGTTTCCAGTCAATTGGTTAAAAAACAAAAAAGTTTTCCATACGCCGGGTCAATTTTCGCTATAAGTGGGCGTGGCTACGCCCACTTTTGGGAAAATAGTTTTTATTCCTCCGTAAGAACATAACTGTAAAGTTTCAAGTCAATTGGTCAATTTTCGCTAAAAAAGGGCGTGGGCACACCCACTTTTGGTCAAAATAGTTTTCATTCCTCCCTAAAAACATAACTGCAAAGTTTCAAGTCAATTGGTTAAAAAACAAAAAAGTTTTCAATACAACGGGTCAATTTTCGCTATAAGTCAAAATAGTTTTTATTCCTCCATAAGAACATAACTAAAAAGTTTCAAGTCAATTGGTTAAAAAACAAAAAAGTTTTCCATACAACGGGTCAATTTTCGCTATAAGTGGGCGTGGCTACGCCCACTTTTGGTCAAAATAGTTTTCATCCTCCCTAAGAACATAACTGTAAAGTTTCAAGTCAATTGGTTAAAAAACAAAAAAATTTACCATACAACGGGTCAATTTTCGCTAAAAAAGGGCGTGGGCACGCCCACTTTTGGTCAAAATAGTTTTCATTCCTCCCTAAGAACATAACTGCAAAGTTTCAAGTCAATTGGTTAAAAAACAAAAAAGTTTTCCATACAACGGGTCAATTTTCGCTATAAGTCAAAATGGTTTTTATTCCTCCATAAGAACATAACTAAAAAGTTTCAAGTCAATTGGTTAAAAAACAAAAAAGTTTTCCATACAACGGGTCAATTTTCGCTATAAGTGGGCGTGGCTACGCCCACTTTTGGTCAAAATAGTTTTCATTCCTCCCTAACAACATAACTGTAAAGTTTCAAGTCAATTGGTTAAAAAACAAAAAAATTTTCCATACAACGGGTCAATTTTCGCTAAAAAAGGGCGTGGGCACGTCCACTTTTGGTCAAAATAGTTTTCATTCCCCCCTAAGAACATAACTGCAAAGTTTCAAGTCAATTGGTTAAAAAACAAAAAAGTTTTCCATACAACGGGTCAATTTTCGCTATAAGTGGGCGTGGCTACGCCCACTTTTGGTCAAAATAGTTTTTATTCCTCCATAAGAACATAACTGTAAAGTTTCAAGTCAATTGGTTGAAAAACAAAAAAGTTTTCCATACAACGGGTCAATTTTCGCTATAAAAGGGCGTGGCCACGCCCACTTTTGGTCAAAATAGTTTTCGCTATAAATGGGCGTGGCTACGCCTACATTTGGTCAAAATAGTTTTCATTCCTCCCCAAGAACATAACTGTAAAGTTTCAAGTCAATTGGTTAAAAAACAAAAAAATTGTCCATACAGCGGGTCAATTTTCGCTAAAAAAGGGCGTGGGCACGTCCACTTTTGGTCAAAATAGTTTTCATTCCTCCTTAAGATCATAACTGTAAAGTTTCAAGTCAATTGGTTAAAAAAATAAAAAAGGTTTCCATACAACGGATAAATTTTCGCTATAAATGGGCGTGGCTACGCCTACTTTTGGTCAAAATAGTTCTCATTCCTCCCTAAGAACATAACTGTAATGTTTCAGGTCAATTGGTTAAAAAACAAAAAAGATTTCCATACAACGGCTCAATTTTCACTTAAATGGGCGTGGTCACGCCCAGTTTTAGTCAAAATAGTTTTCATTCCTCCCTAAGAACATAACTGTAAAGTTTCAAGTCAATTGATTGAAAAACAATAAAGTTTTTCATACAACAGGTAAATTTTCGCTATAAGTGGGCGTGGCTTCGCCCACTTTTGGTCAAAATAGTTTTCATTCCTCCCTAAGAACATAACTGTAAAGTTTCAAGTCAATTGATTAAAAAACAAAAAAGTTTTTCATACAACAGGTAAATTTTCGCTATAAGTGGGCGTGGCTTCGCCCACTTTTGGTCAAAATAGTTTTCATTCCTCCCTAAGAACATAACTGTAAAGTTTCAAGTCAATTGGTTAAAAAACAAAAAAATTTTGTGCGGTCACGGGACCCCAACCAGGAACGAAGTTCCTTTCGGTGTAGCTGCATTGTAAATTGCCGAATGAAACTTGTTTTTTTTTTCTTTGTTGAATATAACGGAATTTTTGTTGTCGTTGAATATTTTTTTTTGGCTTTTTGTTTGAACCATTAATTTCTTGTTGTCCAATATTTTTCCGTTTTCGAGATTCCATTTTGTTAAACTAATTTCCAATCACTTAACTCAATGTGTGAAAAAATGGATAACAATTTCTATTCAGTTCTTGACTACTTAGATTGATAATAATTTCTATTTAGTTCTGGACTATTTGCTTTATATAGACATGTCACAATCTATTAATCGGTCCCCAAAAGTTATCAATATTTTATTTTTTGTCGTTATTTTCAATTATGAAATGAAATACGAAACAAATATGCAACGTTTGGGGAACGTATCACAAAATAACCAAATAGCTTAAAGATATATTTTTAACTAAAATTTCAACTTTGTGATGGCTCAGTGGATAAAGTATCGTCCTCGCAAAAAGAAATAAAGTATGAAAACCAAAATCATCTTCATTCGTGCCGGCAGCAAACCGCCTAATTCGGTATCATGACTCTCCTCGTAAATCATTACACTACCTAAACTTTAAGCAAATTCTACGCTAAGTTATTATATTTACCACCCAATAGTTTATAGGTAACCGTTTCAACGTTCCAGCAGAACGATGGAAATACCGCGTTGCTGAAACCGTGTTGCTAACTTCGAGTTTAGGTTTCGAACCATATTATTTTCATTCTAACATTAAAAAAAAAAAAAACTGGTGCGTGGGGTCCCTCAGCGTGGTTGAAGTAAGCCTCCCACTTTAAAAATAAAAGCGGAGGTTGTTTCGATTTTTGGTAGTAATACTATAACCCTGAATCTGCAGAGTTTTCTTTAAGATCATTGTCACTCATTTTGATCTTTCATTCTAGATCAGAAACGATTAAAATGTTCTTAAAAATAATTAAAAACACACAAAATAATAAAAATATTATACAATAAATTAAAAAAATATAATTTAAAAAAAAAAAGATTGCATTGACCGGTCATCGAACATCGTGCTCTACCACTAGATAGAAGAATCAATTTGTAATGAATATTTATTTAAAAAATTCTAGATCAGAAACTATTAAAATATTCTTTAAAATTATTAAAAACACACAAAATTATAAAAATGATATAAAAATCAAAAATTAAAAAATAATATAAAAAAATAATTATTGCCTCCACCAAGCGTCGAACACCGGACCTCTCGATTGCCGGCCTTGTACTTTACCACTGGACCATTGACTTGATAATTTTTTGGACAATATCACAGTTTTGACTGTCACAATATAATAAAACAGTTGAATACTAAAAAGAAATTATAAAAAAACTAAAAAAGATTTTTCTGCTTCGGCCGGAAGTCAAACCTGCAACATCTCGATTAGCAGCTTAGTCAACTACCACTGATCCTTGTTGGTTGTTTATTTCATGACAATATATACGTTTTGGAAGTCGAAGAAGAAGTTTAACTTCAAAAAAGTTTTGGCTTGACCGGGATTTGAATCTTTGACTTTCGGATTGGCGGTCATGTATTCTTCAACTGAAACCGCGTTTAAATTTTTTTGACAATATTGAAGTTTTGATTGTCATAACATAAATATAGCGTTAAATATTTAACGTTTAACGTTTTGGAAGTCAAATAAGAAGTTTTACTTCAAAAATAATAAAATTAAAATTCTTGTATAGCTTAACCGGGTGTTGAATTCGAACACATCTACCCAACAAGCCACAGAATCACTATATGTATAATTTTATCATTGATTGTAAAAAAAAAAAAAAAAAAAAAAACTATAATTGTAATACAAAAATAATATTGTAATACAATACAGACAGGGCTATATCAATTCGTCTTGTCATCCTGATCAAGAATATATATTCTTTATAGGGTCCCCCTCCCCTCCTTCTATGCGTTACATACAAACCGTCTCAAACAAACTTAATATACCATGATACACAGTGTGTGTACAGGGTATAAAAACTAAAAAAGATTTAAATAATAAAATTAAAATTCTTGTATAGCTTAACCGGGTGTTGAATTCGAACACATCTACCCAACAAGCCACAGAATCACTATATGTATAATTTTATCATTGATTGTATTATTGTATTACAATTATTGTTTTGTTATACTAAAATATATGTATATAGGGAAACAATATTCTACTATTGCCTTTCTATATGGCGAACAACAGCTCTACCTCTCTGGGGGTTTGAACCTTGGTATCTTCAAACAAACATTTAATAATAAAATAAAAATTTTAAAAGTTTAATTAGTTAAATTGGGCTTCGAACCCAAGTACTTCGACTTGAAGAGAAACACCTCTACCCACTATGCCACTGAGCCACTTAGTAGTAGGGAAGAAATCTTTTTATTTAGTAGCATTATAGTCCCACACATACATATACAAAAAACTCATTTTGTTACGTGACGATTTTGAAATTTTCTCTCATTTCAGTCTATATGTAAGCTCCGTAAAGGAACTTCGTTCCAAAAGTTTTTTATACAACGGGTCAATTTTCGCTATAAGTGGGCGTGGCTACGCCCACTTTTGGTCAAAATAGTTTTCATTCCTCCCTAAGAACATAACTGTAAAGTTTCAAGTCAATTGATTAAAAAACAAAAAAGTTTTCCATACGACGGGTCAATTTTCGTTAAGAAAGGGCGTGGCCACGCCCACTTTTGGTCAAAATAGGTTTCATTCCTCCCTAAGAACATAACTGTAAAGTTTCAAGACAATTGGTTAAAAAACAAAAAAGGTTTCCATACAACGGGTCAAATTTCGCTATAAGTGGGCGTGGCTACGCCCACTTTTTGTCAAAATAGTTTTCATTCCTCCGTAAGAACATAACTGTAAAGTTTCAAGTCAATTGGTTAAAAAACAAAAAAGTTTTCCATACAACGGGTCAATTTTCGCTATAAAAGGGCGTGGGCACGCCCACTTTTGGTCAAAATTGTTTTCATTCCTCCCTAAGAACATAACTGCAAAGTTTCAAGTCAATTGGTTAAAAAACAAAAAAGTTTTCCATACAACGGGTAAATTTTCGCTATAAAGGGGCGTGGCCACGCCCACTTTTGGTCATATTTGTTTTCATTCCTCCCTAAGAACATAACTGCAAAGTTTCAAGTCAATTGGTTAAAAAACAAAAAAGTTTTCCATACAACGGGTCAATTTTCGCTATAAAGGGGCGTGGCCACGCCCACTTTTGGTCATATTTGTTTTCATTCCTCCCTAAGAACATAACTGTAAAGTTTCAAGTCAATTGGTTAAAAAACAAAAAAGTTTTCCATACAACGGGTCAATTTTCACTAAAAAAGGGCGTGGCTACGCCCACTTTTGGAAAAATTGTTTTTATTCCTCCGTAAGAACATAACTGTAAAGTTTCAAGTCAATTGGTCAATTTTCGCTATTAAAGGGCGTGGCCACGCCCACTTTTGGTCAAAATTGTTTTCATTCCTCCCTAAGAACATAACTGTAAAGTTTCAAGTCAATTGGTTAAAAAACAAAAAAGTTTTCCATACAACGGGTCAATTTTCGCTATAAGTGGGCGTGGCCGCGCCCACTTTTGGTCAAAATTGTTTTCATTCCTCCCTAAGAACATAACTGTAAAGTTTCAAGTCAATTGGTTAAAAAACAAAAAAATTTTCCATACAACGGGTCAATTTTCGCTAAAAAAGGGCGTGGGCACGTCTACTTTTGGTCAAAATTGTTTTCATTCCTCCCTAAGAACATAACTGTAAAGTTTCAAGTCAATTGGTTAAAAAACAAAAAAGTTTTCCATACAACGGGTCAATTTTCGCTATAAAAGGGCGTGGCCGCGCCCACTTTTGGTCAAAATTGTTTTCATTCCTCCCTAAGAACATAACTGTAAAGTTTCAAGTCAATTGGTTAAAAAACAAAAAAGTTTTCCATACAACGGGTTAATTTTCGCGATAAGTCAAAATAGTTTTCATTCCTCCATAAGAACATAACTGTAAAGTTTCAAGTCAATTGATTAAAAAACAAAAAAGTTTTCCATACGCCGGGTCAATTTTCGCTATAAGTGGGCGTGGCTACGCCCACTTTTGGGAAAATAGTTTTTATTCCTCCGTAAGAACATAACTGTAAAGTTTCAAGTCAATTGGTCAATTTTCGCTAAAAAAGGGCGTGGGCACACCCACTTTTGGTCAAAATAGTTTTCATTCCTCCCTAAGAACATAACTGCAAAGGTTCAAGTCAATTGGTTAAAAAACAAAAAAGTTTTCCATACAACAGGTAAATTTTCGCTATAAGTGGGCGTGGCTTCGCCCACTTTTGGTCAAAATAGTTTTTATTCCTCCGTAAGAACATAACTGTAAAGTTTCAAGTCAATTGATTAAAAAACAAAAAAGTTTTCCATACGCCGGGTCAATTTTCGCTATAAGTGGGCGTGGCTACGCCCACTTTTGGGAAAATAGTTTTTATTCCTCCGTAAGAACATAACTGTAAAGTTTCAAGTCAATTGGTCAATTTTCGCTAAAAAAGGGCGTGGGCACACCCACTTTTGGTCAAAATAGTTTTCATTCCTCCCTAAGATCATAACTGTAAAGTTTCAAGTCAATTGATTAAAAAACAAAAAAATTTTTCATACAACAGGTAAATTTTCGCTATAAGTGGGCGTGGCTTCGCCCACTTTTGGTCAAAATAGTTTTCATTCCTCCCTAAGAACATAACTGTAAAGTTTCAAGTCAATTGGTTAAAAAACAAAAAAGTTTTCCATACAAAGGGTAAATTTTCGCTATAAAAGGGCGTGGCCACTCCCACTTTTGGTCAAAATAGTTTTCATTCCTCCGTAAGAACATAACTGTAAAGTTTCAAGTCAATTGGTTAAAAAACAAAAAAATTTTCCATACAACGGGTCAATTTTCGCTAAAAAAGGGCGTGGGCACGCCCACTTTTGGTCAAAATAGTTTTCATTCCTCCCTAAGAACATAACTGCAAAGGTTCAAGTCAATTGGTTAAAAAACAAAAAAGTTTTCCATACAACGGGTCAATTTTCGCTATAAGTCAAAATGGTTTTTATTCCTCCATAAGAACATAACTAAAAAGTTTCAAGTCAATTGGTTAAAAAACAAAAAAGTTTTCCATACAACGGGTCAATTTTCGCTATAAGTGGGCGTGGCTACGCCCACTTTTGGTCAAAATAGTTTTCATTCCTCCCTAAGAACATAACTGTAAAGTTTCAAGTCAATTGGTTAAAAAACAAAAAAATTTTCCATACAACGGGTCAATTTTCTCTAAAAAAGGGCGTGGGCACGTCCACTTTTGGTCAAAATAGTTTTCATTCCCCCCTAAGAACATAACTGCAAAGTTTCAAGTCAATTGGTTAAAAAACAAAAAAGTTTTCCATACAACGGGTCAATTTTCGCTATAAGTGGGCGTGGCTACGCCCACTTTTGGTGAAAATAGTTTTCATTCCTCCATAAGAACATAACTGTAAAGTTTCAAGTCAATTGGTTGAAAAACAAAAAAGTTTTCCATACAACGGGTCAATTTTCGCTATAAAAGGGCGTGGCCACGCCCACTTTTGGTCAAAATAGTTTTCGCTATAAATGGGCGTGGCTACGCCTACATTTGGTCAAAATAGTTTTCATTCCTCCCCAAGAACATAACTGTAAAGTTTCAAGTCAATTGGTTAAAAAACAAAAAAATTGTCCATACAGCGGGTCAATTTTCGCTAAAAAAGGGCGTGGGCACGTCCACTTTTGGTCAAAATAGTTTTCATTCCTCCCTAAGATCATAACTGTAAAGTTTCAAGTCAATTGGTTAAAAAAATAAAAAAGGTTTCCATACAACGTATAAATTTTCGCTATAAGTGGGCGTGGCTACGCCCACTTTTGGTCAAAATAGTTTTCATTCCTCCCTAAGATCATAACTGTAAAGTTTCAAGTCAATTGATTAAAAAACAAAAAAGTTTTTCATACAACAGGTAAATTTTCGCTATAAGTGGGCGTGGCTTCGCCCACTTTTGGTCAAAATAGTTTTCATTCCTCCCTAAGAACATAACTGTAAAGTTTCAAGTCAATTGGTTAAAAAACAAAAAAGTTTTCCATACAAAGGGTAAATTTTCGCTATAAAAGGGCGTGGCCACTCCCACTTTTGGTCAAAATAGTTTTCATTCCTCCGTAAGAACATAACTGTAAAGTTTCAAGTCAATTGGTCAATTTTCGCTAAAAAAGGGCGTGGACACGCCCAATTTTGGTCAAAATAGTTTTCATTCCTCCGTAAGAACATAACTGTAAAGTTTTAAGTCAATTGGTCAATTTTCGCTAAAAATGGGCGTTTGGTCAAAATAGTTTTCATTCCTTCCTAAGAACATAACTGCAAAGTTTCAAGTCAATTGGTTAAAAAACAAAAAAATTGTCCATGCAGCGGGTCAATTTTCGCTATAAGTGGGCGTGGCTACGCCCACTTTTTGTCAAAATAGTTTTCATTCCTCCCTAAGATCATAACTGTAAAGTTTCAAGTCAATTGATTAAAAAACAAAAAAGTTTTTCATACAACAGGTAAATTTTCGCTATAAGTGGGCGTGGCTTCGCCCACTTTTGGTCAAAATAGTTTTCATTCCTCCCTAAGAACATAACTGTAAAGTTTCAAGTCAATTGGTTAAAAAACAAAAAAGTTTTCCATACAAAGGGTAAATTTTCGCTATAAAAGGGCGTGGCCACTCCCACTTTTGGTCAAAATAGTTTTCGCTATAAATGGGCGTGGCTACGCCTACTTTTG
Source organism: Phortica okadai (assembly GCA_034638295.1). Classification (NCBI taxonomy): domain Eukaryota; kingdom Metazoa; phylum Arthropoda; class Insecta; order Diptera; family Drosophilidae; genus Phortica; species Phortica okadai. The sequence goes on from CM067852.1 coordinate 18,682,776, forward strand.
GTCAAAATAGTTCTCATTCCTCCCTAAGAACATAACTGTAATGTTTCAGGTCAATTGGTTAAAAAACAAAAAAGATTTCCATACAACGGCTCAATTTTCACTTAAATGGGCGTGGTCACGCCCAGTTTTAGTCAAAATAGTTTTCATTCCTCCCTAAGAACATAACTGTAAAGTTTCAAGTCAATTGATTAAAAAACAAAAAAGTTTTTCATACAACAGGTAAATTTTCGCTATAAGTGGGCGTGGCTTCGCCCACTTTTGGTCAAAATAGTTTTCATTCCTCCCTAAGAACATAACTGTAAAGTTTCAAGTCAATTGATTAAAAAACAAAAAAGTTTTTCATACAACAGGTAAATTTTCGCTATAAGTGGGCGTGGCTTCGCCCACTTTTGGTCAAAATAGTTTTCATTCCTCCCTAAGAACATAACTGTAAAGTTTCAAGTCAATTGGTTAAAAAACAAAAAAATTTTGTGCGGTCACGGGACCCCAACCAGGAACGAAGTTCCTTTCGGTGTAGCTGCATTGTAAATTGCCGAATGAAACTTGTTTTTTTTTTCTTTGTTGAATATAACGGAATTTTTGTTGTCATTGAATATTTTTTTTTGGCTTTTTGTTTGAACCATTAATTTCTTGTTGTCCAATATTTTTCCGTTTTCGAGATTCCATTTTGTTAAACTAATTTCCAATCACTTAACTCAATGTGTGAAAAAATGGATAACAATTTCTATTCAGTTCTTGACTACTTAGATTGATAATAATTTCTATTTAGTTCTGGACTATTTGCTTTATATAGACATGTCACAATCTATTAATCGGTCCCCAAAAGTTATCAATATTTTATTTTTTGTCGTTATTTTCAATTATGAAATGAAATACGAAACAAATATGCAACGTTTGGGGAACGTATCACAAAATAACCAAATAGCTTAAAGATATATTTTTAACTAAAATTTCAACTTTGTGATGGCTCAGTGGATAAAGTATCGTCCTCGCAAAAAGAAATAAAGTATGAAAACCAAAATCATCTTCATTCGTGCCGGCAGCAAACCGCCTAATTCGGTATCATGACTCTCCTCGTAAATCATTACACTACCTAAACTTTAAGCAAATTCTACGCTAAGTTATTATATTTACCACCCAATAGTTTATAGGTAACCGTTTCAACGTTCCAGCAGAACGATGGAAATACCGCGTTGCTGAAACCGTGTTGCTAACTTCGAGTTTAGGTTTCGAACCATATTATTTTCATTCTAACATTAAAAAAAAAAAAACTGGTGCGTGGGGTCCCTCAGCGCGGTTGAAGTAAGACTCCCACTTTAAAAATAAAAGCGGAGGTTGTTTCGATTTTTGGTAGTAATACTATAACCCTGAATCTGCAGAGTTTTCTTTAAGATCATTGTCACTCATTTTGATCTTTCATTCTAGATCAGAAACGATTAAAATGTTCTTAAAAATAATTAAAAACACACAAAATAATAAAAATATTATACAATAAATTAAAAAAATATAATTTAAAAAAAAAAAGATTGCATTGACCGGTCATCGAACATCGTGCTCTACCACTAGATAGAAGAATCAATTTGTAATGAATATTTATTTAAAAATTCTAGATCAGAAACTATTAAAATATTCTTTAAAATTATTAAAAACACACAAAATTATAAAAATGATATAAAAATCAAAAATTAAAAAATAATATAAAAAAATAATTATTGCCTCCACCAAGCGTCGAACACCGGACCTCTCGATTGCCGGCCTTGTACTTTACCACTGGACCATTGACTTGATAATTTTTTGGACAATATCACAGTTTTGACTGTCACAATATAATAAAACAGTTGAATACTAAAAAGAAATTATAAAAAAACTAAAAAAGATTTTTCTGCTTCGGCCGGAAGTCAAACCTGCAACATCTCGATTAGCAGCTTAGTCAATTACCACTGATCCTTGTTGGTTGTTTATTTCATGACAATATATACGTTTTGGAAGTCGAAGAAGAAGTTTAACTTCAAAAAAGTTTTGGCTTGACCGGGATTTGAATCTTTGACTTTCGGATTGGCGGTCATGTATTCTTCAACTGAAACCGCGTTTAAATTTTTTTGACAATATTGAAGTTTTGATTGTCATAACATAAATATAGCGTTAAATATTTAACGTTTAACGTTTTGGAAGTCAAATAAGAAGTTTTACTTCAAAAATAATAAAATTAAAATTCTTGTATAGCTTAACCGGGTGTTGAATTCGAACACATCTACCCAACAAGCCACAGAATCACTATATGTATAATTTTATCATTGATTGTAAAAAAAAAAAAAAAAAAAAAAAAAAAAAAAACAATAATTGTAATACAAAAATAATATTGTAATACAATACAGACAGGGCTATATCAATTCGTCTTGTCATCCTGATCAAGAATATATATTCTTTATAGGGTCCCCCTCCCCTCCTTCTATGCGTTACATACAAACCGTCTCAAACAAACTTAATATACCATGATACACAGTGTGTGTACAGGGTATAAAAACTAAAAAAGATTTAAATAATAAAATTAAAATTCTTGTATAGCTTAACCGGGTGTTGAATTCGAACACATCTACCCAACAAGCCACAGAATCACTATATGTATAATTTTATCATTGATTGTATTATTGTATTACAATTATTGTTTTGTTATACTAAAATATATGTATATAGGGAAACAATATTCTACTATTGCCTTTCTATATGGCGAACAACAGCTCTACCTCTCTGGGGGTTTGAACCTTGGTATCTTCAAACAAACATTTAAAAATAAAATAAAAATTTTAAAAGTTTAATTAGTTAAATTGGGCTTCGAACCCAAGTACTTCGACTTGAAGAGAAACACCTCTACCCACTATGCCACTGAGCCACTTAGTAGTAGGGAAGAAATCTTTTTATTTAATAGCATTATAGTCCCACACATACATATACAAAAAACTCATTTTGTTACGTGACGATTTTGAAATTTTCTCTCATTTCAGTCTATATGTAAGCTCCGTAAAGGAACTTCGTTCCAAAAGTTTTTTATACAACGGGTCAATTTTCGCTATAAGTGGGCGTGGCTACGCCCACTTTTGGTGAAAATAGTTTTCATTCCTCCCTAAGAACATAACTGTAAAGTCTCAAGTCAATTGGTTCAAAAACAAAAAAGTTTTCCATACAACGGATCAATTTTCTATAAGTGGGCGTGGCTACGCCCACTTTTGGTCAAAATAGTTTTAATGCCTCCCCAAGAACATAACTACGAAGTTTCAAGTCAATTGGTTGAAAAACAAAAAAGTTGTCCATACAACGACGTGAATATTGCTTCTCTTCCTCTTCTTCATTTTGTATGGGAGCTACCAGTTCCAGATGTCCAATCTCAATGAAACTTTCAGGCATGTAGTCCGACTGTGTAGAACTACTATGTTTAAAATTTCAGCACTCTATCATACAAAACAAAAAAGTTTTCCATACAACGATTAAAGTTTTGTTCATTTTTCTCCTTCTTTTCGTATGGGGGCTACCAGTTCCAGTGGTCTGATATGGCTGGATCCGACAAATGAGTTGACTGCACGAATAAGAAGTCTCTGTGCAAAATTTCAGCTCGATATCTTTAAAACTGTGGGAGGAGATTGAATATATACAGACAGACGGACAGACGGACATGGCTAAATCAACTCGTCTTGTCGTCCTGATCAAGAATATATATACTTTATATAGTCGCAAGTGAACGTTTCTGTGTGTTACAAACTTCAGCACAAAGCTATTATACTATTTCACGTACGTGAAAAGTATTAAAACCAATAAGGACGCTATCTTCAGCAAGGCTGAAGCTATAATACTTTTCACGTTGTGTCACTACAAAAAAAAGTAAATGAATAGTTTTCATGCCTCCCTAACAACATAACTGTAAGGTTTTAAGTCAATTGGTTAAAAAACAAAAAAGTTTTCCATACAACGGGTCAATTTTCGCTATATGGTCAAAATAAATTTAATTCTTCCCTAAGAATATAACTGTCCATTTTCGCTTGAAAAGGGCGTGGGCACGCCCACTTTTGGTCAAAATAGTTTTCATTCCTCCCTAAGAACATAACTGCAAAGTTTCATGTCAATTGGTTAAAAAACAAAAGAGTTTTCCATACAACGGGTCTATTTTCGCTATAAGTGGGCGTGGCTACGCCCACTTTGGGTCAAAATAGTTTTCATTCCTCCCTTAGGATATAAGTGTAAAGTTTCAAGTCAATTGGTTAAAAAACAAAAAAGTTTTCCATAAAAAGGGTCAAGTTTCGCTAAAAAAAAGGGCGTGGCTACGGCCACTTTTGGTCAAAATAGTTTTCATTCCTCCGTAAGAACATAACTGTAAGGTTTCAAGTCAATTGGTTAAAAAACAAAAAAGTTTTCCATACAACGGATTATTTTTCGCTATAAGTGGGCGTGGCTACGCCCACTTTGGGTCAATATAGTTTTCATTCCTCCCTAAGAACATAACTGGAAAGTTTCAAGTCAATTGGTTAAAAAACAAAAAAGTTTTCCATACAACGACGTGAATATTGCTTCTCTTCCTCTTCTTCATTTTGTATGGGAGCTACCAGTTCCAGATGTCCAATCTCAATGAAACTTTCAGGCATGTAGTCGGACTATGTAAAACTACTATGTTTAAAATTTCAGCACTCTATCGTGCAAAACAAAAAAGTTTTCCATACAACGATTCAAGTTTTGTTCACTTTTCTTCTTCTTTTCGTATGGGGGCTACCAGTTCTAGTGGTCCGATATGGCTGGATCCGACAAATGAGTTGACTGCACGAATAAGAAGTCTCTGTGCAAAATTTTAGCTCGATATCTTAAAAATTGTGGGAGGAGATTGTATATATACAGACAGACGGACAGACGGACATGGCTAAATCAACTCGTCTTGTCGTCCTGATCAAGAATATATATACTTTATATAGTCGCAAGTGAATATTTCTGTGTGTTACAAACTTCAGCACAAAGTTATTATACTGTTTCACATACGTGAAAAGTATAAAAAACCAGTAAGGACGCTATCTTCAGCAAGGCTGAAGCTTATATACTCGTCACGCATTTTTTTGTGCCACGCCCATTTTTTTTGACTGAATCTATTTTCTGTTCTGCTTATTAGCCTATATACCAATTTTCATTGTTTTTGCTCATTGGGTACCGGATATATGCCAATTTTAGAGTTTGGCTATAATTGGGCGTAACCATGCCCATTTTTGTCAAAATAGTATTCGTGCTTCCCCAAGAACATAAGTATGAAGTTTCAAGACAATTGATTAAGAAACAAAAATTTTTTCATACAACGACGTGAATCTTACTTCTCTTCCTCTTCTTCATTTTGTATGGCAAGTACCAGTTCTAGTTACCCGATCTCAATGAAACTTTCAGGCATTTAATCGGACTATGTAAAACTACTATGTTTAAAATTTCAGCCCTCTATCATACAAAACAAAAAAGTTTTCCAAACAACGACGTTAAATCTGAATTTCTCTTCCTCTTCTTCATTTTGTATGGCAGCTACCAGTTCTAGTTGCCCGATCTCAATGAAACTTTCAGGCATTTAATCGGACTACGTAAAACTACTATGTTTAAAATTTCAGCCCTCTATCTTCCAGAACAAAAAGGTTTTCCATACAACGATTCAAATTTGTTTTTCTTCTTCATTTCGTATGGGGGCTACCAGTTCCAATAATCCGATCATGCCGGTTCCGACCAATGATTTGACCACACATTAGAGAAGACTCCCTGCAAAATTTCAGCTCGATATCTTTAAAACTGTGGGAGGAGATAGCATATTCACAGACAGACGGACGGACGGACGGACGGACGGACGGACAGACGGACATGGCTATATCAACTCGTCTTGTCGAGCTGATCAAGAATATATATACTTTATGGGGTCCCCCTCCCCTCCTTCTTGCTGTTACAAACTTCAGGACAAAGTTATAATACTATTCACTTGCGTGAAGAGTATAAAAAAATTTTACATAATAAAACACAAAAATTTGTAATACATAATTACTTTACACATACTAAAATAAATAATTAGAATAAATTCACAATTGTAAATTTATTCTTCTGTAAATGGGAGGTGTTGTATGTGTATAACATCAATGCAATACATTGTGGAATATGCATCACATATTCCAGCGTAGCGCACTTTATGCTAACACAAGCATTACTCGACATTGTAGTAGGTTGTGCATATACAATGTTATGCACAGGCAACGCTTTTCTGCTTGGTCAGCGATTCCCACGATCGCTTGACCAGAGCGCATTAGAAGCGCTCCCAAAATGTAACTTCAAATATTCTTAATAAATCATTATCATTCTTGGCGCTCGACGACTTAGTCGCCTGACCATAAATTACTGTCTTTGTATACACATTAATACGTGCGTACACTTTAGTGATGTAAGTTGTTATGACATGCAGCTCTTGCGAGCTGCCTCTTTTTATTCAATTATTTTGACACTTAATACTATGCTGCGGTCGTAAAGCGCAGCGTTATCTTAATTCTATTTATAATATTATCTAACGCTGAGTTTGTAAAACTCCGCGTTGTTCTTAAATCTAGCTCTGCTAGCGCTGAGTTTGTAAGAATCATTCATTTCTCGACCAAATTCTAGATGTTGTTGTAATTTGACAACTGCTGTTTTGGCATCTTTCAATTCGTCTATGGTCAAGTGTGTCGATTGTAGGGCTCTTCCTCGCAGTCTAGATATGAAGCGTAATACATAAGCTACTACACTCTTTAGCTTGTCTATCGAGGAATACTTCCATAGTAATGGAATTAGCCTGTTTTCCTCTTCTATTGTGGTTGACACCACGATGGATTCTTGTTCTTCAGGCCATTCATTTGATGGTTTTGTTAGCCAGTGTGGCCCTTTCCACCAAATGTCACAAGCCGCCAAACTTTTTGGAGATATTCCCCTCGATGCCACATCTGCTGGGTTGTCTTCTGATGGAATGTAGTTCCATTTTACGTTTGGCAGCTTTTCATTAATTTCGTCGACTCGCGTCTTGACGAATTTGTCTTTGCTGCGCCTGTTCTGTATCCAAGCCAGAGTAATTTGAGAGTCACTCCATGCTTACTTTTCGCAGCCAGCAAGGTGATCTTTGCTCCGATTTTGGTATACACCACTGCTGCATAAGCTTTTTCAGAGGCATCACAAAACCCATGTAGTTCGATGTCGTCCATCGTTGAGCTTCCAGACCATCGGGGTATGCTGATATTCACCAAGCTTGGTAATTCATTTGCATATTCATGCCAGAACTTTGCAAGATTTGGCTCTAACTCTGCATCCCATGTAAGCGGCAGTCTCCATAGCTCCTGAATAAAGCATTTGCCTTGCAGCGTTACCGGCGTGAGCCATCCCAGTGGATCGAAGATTCTTGCCAATTGTGACAAGACTAAACGCTTTGTAATGCGGTTTAATTTTGGTCAATCGACAACAAATGTGAAGACATCCCTCTTGGGTTCCCATTGTAGGCCAAGGGTTTTCACCGCCTCGTCTTCACTTATAGTGATTTTCTCTGTTGAGTCACCACCTTGAATTCCAGCAATGATTCTGTCGTCGTTAGACACCCATTTACGTAAATGCAACCCAGCTTTTTCCATGATGCTTCGGAGTTCATTATGTATTTCGATGCAGTCGCTTATTGAATCTCCACCAGTGATAAGATCATACATGTAGAAATCTTCTTTTATGGTTGTCAACAATCGATGGTTTTCCTTGCAGTAGGTGTTCGCCAACTCTTGAAGACATCGGACTGCTAAAAATGGCGCTGCTGAAGTTCCATACGTTATTGTCGTCAACTTAAATTCTTTGATTGCCATTTTTGGACTATCTCTCCAAAGGATATATTGGTATTCCTGGTCGTCTTTGGCTATTTTAATTTGGCGATACATTTTCTCTATGTCCGCTGTCATCACATATTGCCATTGCCGCCATTTTAATAGGATATCAAAAATATCCTTTTGAATTTTGGGACCGACCAACATTACGTCGTTGAGACTTAAGCCATTGGAGGTTTTTGCGGAGGCATCAAACACTACCCTGAGCTTGGTCGTCAGACTGTTCGGTTGGATGACCGCTTGATATGGCAAATAGTATTCGCCTTGGCCAGTTGTGTTGACTGGTTCCATGTGTCCCAATCTTAAGTACTCTTCCAGAAAAGCACTATATTTGCTGAACAGTTTCGGGTTCTTTTCAAACCTTTTCTCCATTTGAAGTAGCCTTGCCATTGCTTGCTTCCTTGAGTCTCCGAGCTCAAATTCTTTGCGGAATGGTATGGTGACTACAAGCCGACCTTCGGTATCCCATGTAGTCGTTTTCTGGAATACTTCTTCACACTCAGCGTTTTCTTCTGTCACGTTGGTATCACTTTCCAACTCCCAAAAACGCTCGAGATCAGCTAAATTTATTGTTGTTGCTGCGCTGATGACCTTGTTAGTCGACGCTCTGGATATGCTGCCGGAGATAATCCATCCCAGCTTAGTTTTTTGCCCCAAAGTTTCATTTACTTTTTTAATTTTCTCCAGCATGACTGATGGAAGCAGGTCAACTCCAATAATTACATCAATCCTGCTAGGTTCATTGAAATATGGGTCTGCCAGTTCGCAACCCTTCCAATCTTTGTTGACATCCAAGTCAATTTTCTTGCTCGGTAGAGCTCTTTGTAGTTTGGGGTGTACCAAGGCTTGAGTTGTGGTTTCAAAACTGCTTGCAAACCTTGGTTTTATATTCAAACATACACTGTTTTTGATGAAATCGACACCGTCTGAAATCCCTTGAACTTCCACATTGCTTTTAGTTCTCCGGAGTTTCAAAAGTTGTGCAGCTTCCTCTGATATCAGTGTTTTTTGTGAGCCACCATCAATCAGAGCTCTCAACTGCTCATAATTTCCAGTTTTGTTTTTTACTAGAATCAGTGCTGTGGCCAGTAACGTATTATGCTCTTTATTTTGGTTTAAGCAAGTACTTGTTACGACCTGTTTTCTTGCTCCATCATCATGAAGCAAGTTGTTATGGGCTTGAGAGCATCGACTGCATGTCCAATTCTTTTTGCAATCTTTTAAATTGTGAGCCCCTAAGCATTTGAAGCACAGAGAGTTCTTACTTACAAACTCTCTGCGCTGTCCAATTGGCTCGGCCTTAAACTTTTGGCATCTGGCCATTTCATGTCCATCTATCTGGCAAAAACGACATCTTCTACTGGTCGTTTTATGTGCTTCTTTGTAGATGGCATTATTTTGCACTTAGTCTATTGAGGTATGTAGCTGCTCAATAAATCCCAGCACGTCTTGTAAAGACTGAATTTCTCTGTCCTTTTTTACATGTGTTTCGTACAGTTATAGGACTCCAGTAGAAAAACGTCGTAGCAAAATCTGAGCGAACAACACATCAGAATCTTTACCAATTTTTTCTTTTATGATGTATATTATCTCTCTTGCTGTGTCTAAGAACTTTCGGATATTGCCTTCATCATTGTTCTTCAGCAATTTCAAGTCCATTAGCTGGTTGAAGCGGTCGGCAAATATTTTGCGCTGATTTTCCTAGCGCTTGCATATCAGCTCCCATGCCGCCTTGTAGTTAGCCGCCGACCCAACTAGTAAGTGTCCGACGACCATTTTGGCTTCTCCTTGGAGGCACGCTCTCAAGTAGTTCAGCTTTTTAATGTCGCTGATATCTTTTCTTGAGTGTATGACCTCGGAGAAATTTTCGAAAAACGTTGGCCGCTCTTTAGGATTTCCATTGAAATGAGGAAGATCCACTTTAGGCAGCTCGGGCGTTTCTTCTTTTTTGTTTTGCAAGTCCCTTATTTTTCTATCCATTTTTGCAGATAGTAAGAGAACCTTGCCTTCTAAGTCATCGATCTCGTCGATATCAAAGGCAAATCTTTCGTATTTTGCCTCAAGTTGGGTGACCGTTGACTGGACTTTTGACCATAGGAACTTCATTTGTTCTTTGTGATCAAGGATCTCTTCCAAATCGTTCTGGTTTAGGCAGGCATTTACTTTTCGTATGTATTGCCTTACCTTTTCTGCTCTTCTATCCACAAGGTCTACCATGCTGTCAACTGGACTTGAGCTCCGTTGTGATGCATCTGCCTGATGATCATCTAGTTCTTTAGATGTACCAGGTCTGACGTGCATCGTTTCGCTTCTGTCCGATTCTTCCTGTGGTATCGGTTGATCGTCCCTTTTGGCTTGGCCGGCAACTTCGACCTTCATCTCCGAATCCAAGTATTTTCGGATGATGGCCATTGTTCCATCATATACTTTATCATTGAAATATGGATGGTCAACGATACCGATTTTTAGTAGCGTCGTGTTTTGGGCAACGAATTCATCTGCCAACTTTTTCACGATGGGCGTATTTCCTTCCCTCGCTACGGCCTCAAGAATTTTGTGGCGTATTGCAGTTTGCTTCTTTAACAGGTCCATAGTGTAATCGGATAACATTTTGCCTTATTTTTAAATTGACTTAACCCGTTGGACGTGTTTTTGTTTTGATCGCCTGGTTGATCGTACTGTGCCTCGACTCACAGCTAGTGGTGGTTAGTCAAAGAAAATTTTAGTTTTCAGCAAATTTTTTCACAAATCACTTGACTTTCTGTTGTTTTTAAAGCCACAAAAACGCTCGCTTTGGTAGATTTGTAGATTTCTTAGACTCGAAGGACCAAAAAATGTATACACATTAATACGTGCGTACACTTTAGTGATGTAAGTTGTTATGACATGCAGCTCTTGCGAGCTGCCTCTTTTTATTCAATTATTTTGACACTTAATACTATGCTGCGGTCGTAAAGCGCAGCGTTATCTTAATTCTATTTATAATATTATCTAACGCTGAGTTTGTAAAACTCCGCGTTGTTCTTAAATCCAGCTCTGCTAGCGCTGAGTTTGTAAGACTCAGCGCTATCTTAAAAATAGTTTTATCGCTTGCCGTCGCTAACCTGTGTGACATCTGCTGCGTTGTTGATCCCAAGCAAACAAAGTATCGCTCCATGTGGCAATCGTGCGGTCACCAGATAGCTTCGGCGACTATCAGTAGCCGATACGCGCTGATAGATTTTTATGTTCATGCTGCCGCTTGAACAGTCTTTTTAATTAGGACTTAACAATATTCTTGATCGCGACGACAAGACGAGTTGATTTAGCCATGTCCGTCTGTCCGTCTGTCTGTATATATACAATCTCCTCCCACAGTTTTGAAGATATCGAGCTGAAATTTTGCACAAAGACTTCTTATTCGTGCAGTCACCTCATTTGTCGGATCCAGCCATATCGAACCACTGGAACTGGTAGCCCCCATACGAAGAGAAGAAGAAAAGTGAACAAAACTTGAATCGTTGTATGGAAAACTTTTTTGTTTTGTACGATAGAGTGCTGAAATTTTAAACATAGTAGTTTTACATAGTCCGACAACATGCCTGAAAGTTTCATTGCGATTGGACATCTGGAACTGGTAGCTCCCATACAAAATGAAGAAGAGGAAGAGAAGCAATATTCACGTCGTTGTATGGACAACTTTTTTTGTTTTTTAACCAATTGACTTGAAACCTTACAGTTATGTTCTTAGGGAGGAATGAAAACTATTTTGACCAAAAGTGGGCGTGGCCATGCCCTTTTATAGCGAAAATTGACCCGTTGTATGGAAAACTTTTTTGTTTTTTAACCAATTGATTTGAAACTTTAAAGTTATGTTCTTAGGGAGGAATGAAAACTATTTTGACCAAAAGTGGGCATGGCCACGCCCACTTATAGCGAAAATTAACCCATTGTATGAAAAACTTTTTTGTTTTTTAATTAATTGACTTGAAACTTAACAGTTTTGTTCTTAGGGAGGAATTAAAACTATCCATTTACTTGTTTTTTTTAGTGACACAACGTGAAAAGTATTATAGCTTCAGCCTTGCTGAAGATAGCGTCCTTACTGGTTTAAGTTGACTTTCTTCTATGGTGAATTTCTTTGATAACGTCAGTCGTACAGAATTCGTCTCAAAAGCCGGTTGGAAATTGTTTTATTCTAGCTAAAACTAAATCATCAAAATCTGTGCACCCCCCAATCTTAAAACGGATAAGAAAAAAGCTTCTCATCAAACACGCGAAATCATTGAAAAAGATGTACCTTATCAGACGAAAATATGCCTTTTTTTTTTTTGTAACTACAGGCGCAAGACGTTGTGGTAGCGCACTACCCTCAAGTAGACTTGCGACACCAGGTCAGCCTGTTCCGCGACTATAGACAAAGTCAACAGTCGCTTTACTACTTACTCTACACACAATAAGAATACTAATAAACTAATTTTTAAACAATTTCTTTAATACTACTAAGTTACGCAATTAGTTATGTTGGGCTATGCTCCGGTTTCCATTTACTTTTGCGTTTTACGTTTTCAAGAAATTCATGTGATTTCAATTCTGTGTGCTCCGAAATCCGTAACTTTTGAGTTATCGAAAAATGTAAGTCTCTGGTTATATGTCAAATATTTATTGTAAAGCAGTTGTGACATTCAAAAAGTAAACAACATTAATGGAAACCAGTAAGGATTGGAGTCGACAGTACTCGACTTCGACATACCCTGTACCTTCAATTAGTAACGTCTGTTGTAGGGCGTTGCCCCGCCCACTTTTTAATCGAAACATATTTCCTTTCTATTCAATATCATACCTACTAATTTTTGCTTTTCTAGACCAATTCGTTACAGAGATATAACGGTTTTCTATTTCGGCTATATGTGGGCGTGGTTACGCCCATTTTATATTTGAATCTTACTATACTCCATCCCAATAGCATACATGCAAAGTTTCATTCTTGTAGGTTGTATGGTTCTTGAGATATGAGCGTTTGAAATTTTTACTATATAGGGGCGTGGTCATGCCCATTTTTTTGTTTTTTCTTATTGAGAGTTGAGTCAGCTATATACACACCAAATTTGGTGTTCCTATCACAAAAGACAACGCAGAAAATACGACTTTTGTACTATTTTACCCAAGGTAGCTTCAGTCATTTGCCCCTCACCCCTAAACTAACTCAAAAAGGGGGAAAACAAAATAAACTTGATCTGCGTAATGAATCACAGACAAACGGACGGACTGACGGACGGACGGACAGACGGACATGGCTAAATCGACTTCTCTTTCGATACTGATCAAGAATATATATACTTTGTATCGTCGGAGATGACTCCTTTAAGGTGTTACATACATTGTCGACGTGCACAAAACTAATATACCCTTGTACCATAAGGTACAGGGTATAAAAATTCGGCAGAGCACTAAATTTTTCTATTGTCAAAACCAAACAACGCGGATCACTAGCTGTCTTTCTGCTAACCTGGCACTATAAGCTAGTACACTAGCTTTCCAACCGTCAGCTTTCGCAGGAATTTAAAGAAAATAAAGCAATTTGTTGATAACAATGCCGTTTATATTTGCAATTTGCTTGCCATGACGAAAAAAAAGGACGCAAAATCTGCGAACAATGAATGTGGCTTAAGAAAATATGTATTTCTATTATACTATTTGACGCAACACCTGGCGTTGGATAAACATGAAAAACATATCCTAAGTATTGCAGGGAGTTAAATTGGCCAAGAGACCTTTATGTTTTATTGAAAATCAACTTGTAAAAATATCTTTAAACTTATGTACATTTCATTTGTTTATATAAATGGCTAAATGTCTTTGTCATCCTCATATGCCCGTGGTGTTTCAGCTTCTTATATTTGCCATATCTTTGTCGGAAATCTCTTTTGGTTGATAAGTCAAGCAATCTGCGTTCATGAGTCTACCTTCTATGAGGCATTAGCACTTCATAAAACAAAGCTCTACTATAAAATTTGAGGTGCTGTTGACTATACCATCGTTAATTTCTTTGGAATACATGGCCAATCCTTCCTCTATTTGTTCCTCTTTAGCTATTCTAGCTACGGTGCGTTGCATAAACTTCATTTAGAGAATGGCTTTAGACGAAAGTAGGTCCCCTTTGGTTGTTTAGAAGGCAATTGTTTGACAACTGTTTCCAATAATTATTTACGAATACTGACATTAATTTTAAATGACAGTTTACGACTGGGTTGTTTGCATTCATATCGATGAAATTTTACTTTTCAATCCGTAAAATCAAAAGGTCCCTTTTTTAAATCGTAAAAAAATGTCGTTTTACGAATTTCGGAGCACTGACTTTTACTTATTTCAATCAAATTCGTGAAATTCTTACAAAATTGTTAACCGAAGCATGCCACATTATTTTGAAATCGTAGAAAAAAGTTAATTTTACGAATTTCGGAGCACTTACTTTTACGAATTTAAGTCGAAAACGTAAAATTCTCGTGAAAGTGAAAACCGGAGCATAGCCCGTTATGTAGTTTTAATAAACAAAATTTTACTTATTTAAATATGTAAGAATACTACGTTTTATAAGGTTAGTAGAGGAGCAGTCCTCCATTAAACTAAAATATTTGTTATAATACCTACATAAAACACGAAACGAGTCATGATCTAAATATGTCGATCTGCAGCTACTGAGACAGATCGGACTAAAATTTCTGGTTACTCTAGCGGGAACATTGAACTCTATATACGCCAACAATGTAGGAGAGAATATCATGCCATTTATTAGGTTATGCAAAAACAAAGTACCAAGCATAGTTCTACGACTAGACAATGATGGCAAATTAATAAGCTTTGACCGACTACTATAGGGAGGAAGGTGAACACAGGGGTCCCAGTGTAGATTCCTAAGAGCAAACAGAAGGAACTGTTTCTGAACAGACTCAATTTGGTTCTTATACTTTTCACACTGAGGATCCCAAACGCACGATGCATATTCCAAGATGGGCCGTACTAAAGAAGTGTAAAGCAATTTAGTTGTGTACGGGTCATTAAATTCCTTGGATCATCTTTTGATGAAACCCAGTACGCCTCTAGCCCTATTAACAGACAACGAAATATGTGGAGCGAAATGAAGTTTTGGATCCATCAAAACACCGATGTCATTAAACTGAGAGATACGCTCCAGGTACAAATTATTTAACTTGTACGTGCAAACAATTAGTTTTTTTCTATAAAAAGGCATTAACTTGCATTTCTCACTGTTCAACAATAAATTGTTTACAGCACACCATTGTGAGAGAGAGTCAAGATCAGACTGGAGCAGATTCTGCTGATCTATAGAATTAACGGTTAGACATAATTTCACGTCATCAGCATACATTAAAACATGACAGTGTTTGATCACAGTAGGCAAGTCATTTATAAATATATTAAACAATAAGGGGCCAAGGTGACTACCTTGAGGAACCCCTGAAGTAAAAAAAGTTCGTCTCGAAACCGATGTTTTAAAAAGAACACATTGACTTCGAGATTCAAGATAGGACGACAGCCAACGGACTAATGATGGTGGAAAACCATAAGTTTCGAGTTTTGCTAAAAGCAGAGAGTGACAAACACAATCAAATGCTTTACTGAAATCTGTGTACACAACATCGGTTTGGAAGCCGGAGGAAAAATTTCGATTGACAATTGAAGTGAATTCCAATAAGTTAGTTACCGTTGACCGTTTCTTGAGAAAGCCATGCTGAGACAAATTTAGAAGTGATGGCACAAAGTGCTGTAGCTGTTCCGTAATGATCTGTTCAAATAGTTTTGGAATAGCACACAATTTAGCAATGCCTCTGTAATTAGAAATGTCAACCTTACTGCCTTTTTTGTAAAAGGGTATAATGTAAGACTCTTTCCAAATGGTGGGCACAATAGAATTTTTAAGCGACATGTTGAAAAGCGTACATAATGGATAAAACAACATTTCAGCGCAGTGCTTTAAAACGCAACTAGGAATATTATCTGGACCAGCAGTAAAAGATGACTTTGTTAATTTCAAGTGTCTAAGAACTGTTTCATTTTCAATAACTGGCACATTGATATGAGTCCTATCATTAATGAAGTATGGATAAGTTACGTTTTGGTAAGAATAGTTATTATAGGTGCTTTGGAAAAATTCAGCAAAGAGGTTGTGTATCGTTGCATCATCATTTCTTTCCACACCATTGAATTTCATACATGACGGAGATGAGTTAGAGTTAGACTTGTATTTAATTATATTAAAAAAATTTTTAGGATCGCGATATATATTGGATTTTAATTTAATTAGGTAAAAATCGTAATCTCGTTTATTACATAAAGTGAATTTATAACGAGCTTTTGCATAGTTTACATAATCAACAAGAGATCCGGTTCTCTTATATTTTTTAAATAATCTATTTTTTAAGTTCTTTAGACGAGATAATTCTTTTGAAAACCACGGCGGTTTATTTACGTGTGATATCATCTTAACTCTTGGTACGCACAATTTAAACAGTTTATACATAGTTGCGTTAAAAAACTTTACTGCCAGTTCAATGTTGGGCGTGTTATGAATGTACGACCAATCAGTGTTAGAAAGCAAGTCGTTCAAAATCGGTTTTTCTAAAACAAAATACAAGGTTACGTTTGGCATCTAGAGGATTTTGTCGAGGATTTGTTAGTGAGTTTAGTGTAATTGTAAGCTCCAACGTTGGATGGTAAGAGTCTTCAGGTTGTGATACTGGAGGGCATCTGCAAAGTGATGCGAACTCAATGTTGTTTATAAAAACAAGATCTAAAATTCGATCTTTAGAATTTTTTATGCTGTTTATTTGGTTAAATGATGATTCAAGCAAAGAATCAATAAAATCATTACTAAACAAAGGAGATACTATATTTGAATTGTCGGATGCAATCCAAGAAATGTGAGGGAGGTTGAAGTCTCCAAAGATAAGCATTGTATCTGAATCCTTATCAAATAAGAGACATTTAAATTTTTTTTATTGCATAAATGGGCGGCGTTTTATTCAGAATTAATAGTTTTTTACATGGACAATAAATTCGTTTCATTTTTTCCCATTAAATTCTAGAATTATAGAAAAGCACTTTGCGAAAAGAATCGGAAGTAGGACGGAAACGTGTTGACCACCGATAAGTTTTTTGTTAATAACTCTTGCATCCTTCGACCGCCTTCTTCGACTACGAGCTCGATGGAAAGCTTATCTGTTCCTCTTTCAGATGGCATTAACATATTTTACGAAAACTCGTAAGAAATAAAATTTTTTTGATAAAAACTAAAATATCCTCGAAATCATTGAAGAAGAAGTACCTTATCAGACGAAAATATGCCTTATCTAATAAGAGACATTAAAATAAAATAATGCATAAATGGGCGGCATTTTATTCAGAATTAATAGTTTTTTACATGGAAAAAAAATTCGTTTAATTTTTTCCCATTAAATACTAGAATTCTAGAAAAGTACTTTGCGAAAATAATCGGCAGTAGGACGGAAACGTGTTGACCACCGATTAGTTTTTTGCTAATAACTATTGCATCCTTCGACCGACTTCTTCGACTAAGAGCTCGATGGAAAGCTTATCTGTTCCTCTTTCGGATGGCATTAACATATTTTACGAAAACTCGTAATAAATAAAATTTTTTTGATAAAACATAAAATATCCTCGAAATCATTGAAGAAGAAGTACCTTATCAGACGAAAATATGCCTTATCTAATAAGAGACATTTAAATTTTTTTAATTGCATACATGGGCGGCATTTTATTCAGAATTAATAGTGTTTTACATGGACAAAAATTCGTTTAATTTTTTCCCATTAAATACTAGAATTCTAGAAAAGTACTTTGCGAAAATAATCGGCAGTAGGACGGAAACGTGTTGACCACCGATTAGTTTTTTGCTAATAACTCTTGCATCCTTCGACCGACTTTTTCGACTAAGAGCTCGTTGGAAAGCTTATCTGTTCCTCTTTCAGATGGCATTACCATATTTTACGAAAAGTCATAAGAAATAACATTTTTTTGATCAAAATTTAAATATCAGACGAAAATATGCCTTATATAATAAGAGGACATTTAAATTTTTTTAATTCTATAAATGGGTGGCATTTTATTCAGAATTAATAGTTTTTTACATGGACAAAAAATTCTATAATTATAGAAAAGTACTTTGCGAAAAGAATCGGCAGTAGGACGGAAACGTGTTGTCCACCGATTAAGTTTTTTCTAATAACTCTTGCAACCTTCGACCGACTTCTTCGACTAAGAGTTCGATGGAAAGCTTATCTGTTCCTCTTTCAGATGGCATTAACATATTTTACTAAAAGTCATAAGAAATAAATTTGTTTTTAAAAAAATAACTAAAATATCCTCGAAATTATTGAAAAAGACAATAATAAGAGGCATTTAAATTTTTTTAATTGCGTAAATGGGCGGCATTTTATTCACATTTTATAGTTTTTTACATGGACAAAAAATTCGTTTAATTTTTTCCAATTAAGTACTTGAATTATAGAAAAGTACTTTGCGAAAAGAATCGGCAGTAGGACGGAATCGTGTTGACCACCAATTAGTTTTTTGCTTATAACTGTTGCATCCTTCGACCGACTTCTTCGACTACGAGCTCAATGGAAAGCATATCTGTTCTTCTTCCTCATGGCATTAACATATTTTACGAAAAGTCGTAAGAAATAAAATTTTTTTGATCAAAACTAAAATATCCTCGAATTTCCTTATCAGACGAAAATATGCCTTATCTAATAAGAGACATTTAAATTTTTTTAATTGCATAAATGGGCGGCATTTTATTCAGAATTAATAGTTTTTTACATAGACAAAAAATTCGTTTAATTTTTTCCCATTAAATACTAGAATTATAGTAATTCCCCGCTTCCTTCGCCTATTGTTCCGCCTATTGTTGTCACAGCATCAGAAAGTTCATATGCTTCTGTTGCCAAAACTAACAATATCGTTCCTCCCGAACTTATTCTATCCGCTTCTGAAATAAATATTCCTCAAGGGGATCAACAGTTCAAAAAGCTTGTTGTTGTGCCACTTGCGCCACAAAAGAAATTCATTTTTCTATCCCGCTTAGCTGCGGACACTTCTGAAAGTGATATAAATCATTTTATCACTTCCAAGGTCAAATCTGCCACAAATTTAACAAGTTCTAAATTTAAATTTAACTCAGCGCGATCTATTTCATCCTTTAAAATCTCAGTGCCAGAATCCTTCTTCAACGCTTTAGTTGACTCAAAATTCTGGCCTGATGGTTGCGTTGTGCATGAGTTCAAATTTAAAGACCGTACTAATATGGGAAATACGGTCAAGCCTTCTGGGTCAAAAAACTGATTACTCCCCGTAGCACCCCTTCAGTTTTGACACTAAGCTTTCAAAATTTCGGAGGGTTAAACTCAAAACTAACTTCTCTTTATTTAAAAAGTTTTTCATTATCTTCTGATATCATTGTCTTTGCTGAAACATGGCTTCGTCCTGATGTTTTAAACTCGGAACTTTTCTGTGACAGATTTATTACTTTTCGCAAAGATCGTCTTGTGCAAAATTGGTGGTGGAGTTATGATCTCTGTTGCTGTTCAACACACATCGGAACAAATTTTTGTGATAGGTACTGACGATATTGAGCTAATATGCGTTAAAATAACACTTGCAAAGACTCACGTTTTCATTACGTGCTCTTACATTCCACCAAAATCAGTACCATCTGTTTATTCTGCACATATAAAGGCTATTCAATCTGTACTAGACTTGGTTAAGGATTCAGATACGATGCTTATCTTTGGAGACTTCAACAACCCTCACATTTCTTGGATTGCATCCGACAATTCAAATATAGTATAGTATTGAATCATCAGTTAACCAAATAAACAGCATAAAAAATTCTAAAGATCGAATTTTAGATCTTGTTTTTATAAACAACATTGAGTTCGCATCACTTTGCAGATGCCCTCCAGTATCACAACCTGAAGACTCTTACCATCCAACGTTGGAGCTTACAATTACACTAAACTCACTAACAAATCCTCGACAAAATCCTCTAGATGCCAAACGTAACCTTGTTTTTTGTTTTAGAAAAACCGATTTTGAAAGACTTGGTCTTTTGCTTTCTAACACTGATTGGTCATACATTCATAACACGCCCAACATTGAACAGGCAGTAAAGTTTTTTAACGCACCTATGTATAAACTGTTTAAATTGTGCGTACCAAGAGTTAAGATGATATCACACGTAAATAAACCGCCGTGGTTTTCAAAAGAATTGTCACGTCTAAAGAACTTAAAAAATAGATTATTTAAAAAATATAAGAGAACCGGATCTCTTGTTGATTATGTAAACTATGCAAAAGTTCTTTTTAAATTCACTTTATGTAACAAACGAGATTACGATTTTTAATTAATTAAATTAAAATCCAATCCCAAAAATTTTTTTAATATAATTAAATACAAGTCTAAATCTAACTCATTTCCGTCATGTATGAAATTCAATGGTGTGGAAGGAAATGATGATGCAACGATACACAACCTCTTTGCTGAATTTTTCCAAAGCACCTATAATAACTATTCTTACCAAAACGTAACTTATCCATACTTCATTAATGATAGGACTAATATCAATGTGCCAGTTATTGAAAATGAAACAGTTCTTAGACACTTGAAATTAACAAAGTCATCTTTTACTGCTGGTCCAGATAATATTTCTAGTTGCGTTTTAAAGCACTGCGCTGAAATGTTGTTTTATCCATTATGTACGCTTTTCAACATGTCGCTTAAAAACTCTATTGTCCCCACCATTTGGAAAGAGTCTTACATTATACCCTTTTACAAAAAAGGCAGTAAGGTTGACATTTCTAATTACAGAGGCATTGCCAAACTGTGTGCTATTCCAAAACTATTTGAACAGATCATTATGGAACAGCTACAGCACTTTGTGCCATCACTTCTAAATTTGTTTCAGCATGGCTTTCTCAAGAAACGGTCGACGGTAACTAACTTATTGGAATTCACTTCAATTGTCAATCGAAATTTTTCCTCCGGCTTCCAAACCGATGTTGTGTACACAGATTTCAGTAAAGAATTCAGAAGAATAAAACATCGGTTTCGAGACGAATTTTTGTTACTTCAGGGGTTCCTCAAGGTAGTCACCTTGGCAAGGGGCCAATATATTTAATATATTTATAAATGACTTGCCTACTGTGATCAAACACTGCCATGTTTTAATGTATGCTGATGACGTGAAATTATGTCTAACCGTTTATTCTATAGATCAGCAGAATCTGCTCCAGTTTGATCTTGACTCTCTCTCACAATGGTGTGCTGTAAACAATTTATTGTTGAACAGTGAGAAATGCAAGTTAATGTCTTTTTATAGAAAAAAAACTAATTGTTTGCACGTACAAGTTAAATAATTTGTACCTGGAGCGTATCTCTCAGTTTAATGACATCGGTGTTTTGATGGATCCAAAACTTCATTTCGCTCCACATATTTCGTTGTCTGTTAATAAGGCTAGAGGCGTACTGGGTTTCATCAAAAGATGGTCCAAGGAATTTAATGACCCGTACACAACTAAATTGCTTTACACTTCTTTAGTACGGCCCATCTTGGAATATGCATCGTGCGTTTGGGATCCTCAGTGTGAAAAGTATAAGAACCAAATTGAGTCTGTTCAGAAACAGTTCCTTCTGTTTGCTCTTAGGAATCTACACTGGGACCCCTGTGTTCACCTTCCTCCCTATAGTAGTCGGTCAAAGCTTATTAATTTGCCATCATTGTCTAGTCGTAGAACTATGCTTGGTACTTTGTTTTTGCATAACCTAATAAATGGCATGATATTCTCTCCTACATTGTTGGCGTATATAGAGTTCAATGTTCCCGCTAGAGTAACCAGAAATTTTATTCCGATCGTCTCAGTACCTGCAGATCGACATATTTACAGCATGACTCGTTCCATGTTTTATGTAGGTATTATAACAGATATTTTAGTTTAATTGAGAACTGCTCCTCTAATAACCTTATAAAATGTAGTATTCTAACGTATTTAAATAAGTAAAAATTTTGTTTATCAATTGCAGTATGTAAAATGTTATGTTAGTTCCTTAACTTAGTAGTTTTAAGGGAATTGTTTATAAATTAGACATTAGTATTTTTAATTGTGTGTAGAGTATGTAGTAAAGCGACTGTGGACTTTGTCTGTAGTCGCGGAACAGGCTGACCTGGTGTCGCAAGTCCACTTGAGGGTAGTGCGC
This sequence comes from Phortica okadai, assembly GCA_034638295.1. Taxonomy (NCBI): domain Eukaryota; kingdom Metazoa; phylum Arthropoda; class Insecta; order Diptera; family Drosophilidae; genus Phortica; species Phortica okadai. Next base: position 18,704,927 of record CM067852.1, read on the forward strand.
TACCACAACGTCTTGCGCCTGTAGTTAGAAAAAAAAAAAAAAGTACTTTACGATAAAAATCGGCAGTAGGATGGAAACGAGTTGACCACCGATTAATTTTTTGCTAATAACTCTTGCATCCTTCGACCGACTTCTTCAACGAAGAGCTCGATGGAAAGCTTATCTGTTCCTCTTTCAGATGGCATAAACATATTTTACGAAAAGTCATAGGATATAAAATTTTTTTGATCAAAACTAAAATATCCTCGAAATCAGTGAAGAAGAAGTACCTTATCAGACAAAAATTTGCCTTATCTAATAGGTAGGTTGGTAGGTTGGTCCGGTGATCCATGAGAGATCTTCGCATAGACCGTGTTGGTCCTTAGCGTACCGGTAGTACATAGAGAGCTTAGTTCAAGCAAATGTGTCCGCTACCAGGTTTGCTTTAAGTGCAAACCTGAGCAGCATGCTGTAGTGTCCTTTCTCCACTGCTTCCAGTGACTCCAGGATCGGCTTGCCTAACAGAGCAAGCCTTTGCCTCCCAAGGGCTGGACACTGGCATATTAGATGCTCCAGTGTTTCTCTCACTTCAGGCTCTCTGCATTTCCTGCAGCCATCGTCCCGTGTAAGGCCCATATTTTTAGCATGAACTGCTGTCAAACAGTGCCCCGTCAGCAGGCCTACTAATAAACGACATTTGGCCCTTTCCAGAGACAGTAGGAACTTCGTACGCTTGGCGCACGCGCCTCCACACAACTTCCTGGTTAGTTTGCACGTGGTCGTGTCTCTCCATGCACGATCTACGTGTTTCTTGCATTCTTCTGTGATGCTGCCATATAGACATCTTATGGGCACCCCCATGGGTTGCGCTACCTCGCTTGGCAGTTGGGCGCCCTCTTTGGCCAGCCTGTCCGCCATTTCGTTTCCATCTATGTCCTGATGGCTCGGAACCCAGTATAACCTTACCCTCCTGCCACTGCGTAAGGCCCTTACTGCCTCCCTGCTTTCCAGCACACATCTGGAACTTATGGTGGCGGATGCCATCGCCCTCAACGCCGCTTGGCTATCCACCAGGATATTTACTCTGTTTATACTTACATCTAATGATGCACCTATCTCCGCAGCCTTCCCTATGGCAAACACCTCAGCCTGGAATATGCTGCTCTGATCCGGCAGCCTGTAGAAATGGCTCTCGCCACCCTCCATGCAGTAAACCGCCGCACCTACACCACAGTCCATCTTGGATCCGTCGGTGTATATGTTTACTGTTCTTGGCCTTCTTCTCTGGCATTTCTGCCACTCATTGGGGCTCAGGGAAACCTTGACTATCGTTTCGAATTGGGAGATTGGTACCAAATAGTCCGACTCCCTCATTAAACTATTCGTTTTTGCACAATGTCCCTGGGCACACCGCACGAGGTTGCCTGTCACAGCCAGACGTTGCAGCGTCCGTTGGGCAGTCATCCTCGCCCGCACCTCTACGGGAATGATGTTTAGAAGCGTCTCTAACGCCTTGCTTGGGGTTGTTCTCAGCGCCCCAGTGATACATAACATCGCCTGACGCTGCGCTTTGGCGAGCGCATTTGCGTACGTTCGTTTCTGAAGGGCATGCCACCACACGCATACCCCGTAGAGCATCGTTGGCTGCACCACTGCTGTGAAGATCCAATGCATCAGTCGGGGGGAGAGACCCCACCTGCTGCCTAGCATCTTCTTAGATGCATAGAGCGCTACAGTTGCCCTCTTCACCCTTTCTTCAACTTGGAGCTTCCACATCAATTTACTGTCCAACACGACTCCGAGATACTTCGTATGTGATACCGGTTTTAGCCTCACACCGTTTAGCTTTGGTGGTATCCATTTAGGAACTTTGTACCTTCTAGTGAACAATACTAGCTCGGTTTTATCTGGATTTATGGACAGGCCTGCTCCTTCCGCCCACCTCGACACTTCCTTTAGTGTTGTGCCCATGACTTCACTGACCGTGGCTGGACAGCGTCCCGTAATAATCAAGCTTATGTCGTCGGCATAGGCTGTAATCTTGGGGGCGCTACCTGCCATGGTTATGAGTAGTTCGTTCACGACAAGGTTCCACAGCAACGGCGACAACACCCCTCCCTGTGGGGTGCCCCTGTGTGCGTCCTTCTCTGTCGTGGCCGCTCCCCATGTGGCTTTTATACGTCTCATGCTCAAGAGTTGTATGATCCATTGGGTTATAACTGCGGGTACATTAGCCGCTCGTAATGCCCGTATAATCGCTGTCGTTGCAACGTTGTTAAAAGCACCGGATACATCTACGAAGGCGCCCAAGGCATATTCTTTGTGATGAAGAGCCGTTTCAATGTTAGCGACCAGGGAGTGAAGAGCAGAGTCCACTGATTTCCCTCTGGTGTACGCATGCTGATTTGGAGCGACATGCGTGGTGCTAAGACCACCTCTTATGAACACATCCAACAGCTTTTCTAATGTTTTTAGCATGAAGGACGTCAGACTGATAGGTCTGAAGTCCTTGGGGTACACGTGGCTGCATTTCCCCGCCTTTGGTAGGAAGACCACTCTCGCCGTCCTCCACGGCTTTGGTACGTACCTTAGTTGAACACACTTCTTAAAGATCGCAGTCACCCAGGGTACCACTGCATTCTTCGCTTTCTGAAGCATAGCCGGGAAGATCCCATCTAGCCCTGGTGATTTGTACGCTTCGAATGAGTCAATTGCCCATTGGACCTTACTTCCCGTTATCAGTCCTTCCGGTAGGTGGCTTTGGGTGTGCTCACGAACCTCGACCGTGCCTTCTATCTCAGTCACTGCTGTACACCCTGGAAAGTGCTGTTCTAGAAGAGACTCCAGCGCCTCTTCACAGCCATCTGCCCAGTTACCATCTGCTTTCCGAAGTTGACTCTCCATCGCCGGAGCACTGGAGAGTATCTTCCTGAGCCTCGCGGTTTCCGCCGTCTTTTCCAAGTTTGAGCAGAAATCCCTCCAGGAGGACCTTCTCGCTCTACGAATTAAATTCTTATACAATCTGAGTCTGTCCTTGTACTCTAGCCGTATCATATCATCGTCCACGACTTTGGTTGCCTTAAACAGCTCCTTCAAATCCCTTCTCATCTCTGCGAGTTCTTTGTTCCACCAGACTGGAAGAGAACGTCGCCTGGGGAGAGTGGGTTTGCAAGCTTCTTTATATGCACTGTTCAGTGTGCCGGTCAGGACATTTAGACCTCTCTCTATGTCCTTCACAGTTCTCACACCCCTGCAGTTTGGGAGTCTGCTTTCCACTAACGTACCGTAGAGCGCCCAGTCCGTATATCTGGGATTCCGACGAAGCCCAGCCGGGCGCTCCGTTGAAAGCATCAGCTTAAAGCTGATGTACCTATGGTCAGAGAAAGATGGCTGATCGAGCACCCTCCATTCCCGCACCCTTGGTTTACTTCCGACAATTAGCGTTAAATCAAGTACATTGGCAGAGGTCGGCCCTACATACGTCGGCTCTCTGCCAACGTTTACTATACTTATGTTAGTTGATAGTATAAATTCTAAAAGAGACTCACCCCTTTCATTAATATCCGCGCTTCCCCACACTTCATGGTGTGAGTTGGCGTCGGTGCCAATCACCACGTCGCGTCCCATCTTTTCGGATGCAGACACCAGCGTCGTCACTTCCGTTGGCGGAGCTGGCTTGTCGTGCTCCATGTAGCTCGACGCCAGCCACGTCACCTCCTTCTTGCGGCCTTCAATAGCCACGACTGTGAGGTCATCTGTGCTGTAATTAGGTAATAAGTAGGCGTGCAACCCTTTCCTTGTTAGGATGGCTGATCTGATTCTACTTACTGCTGTCGGGTGATGTAAATTGAAGTTTTTAGACCTCAGTCCAGAGACCACGTTACCCGACGCAATCCACGGTTCCTGGACTAAGGCCACATCATAGGCTCCTTCCTCCAGCGTCAGAAGGAGCTCAGTGGACGCCACTTTAGATTTGTGGAGGTTGAGCTGCAGGATCTTCAGATCCATGTCTGTTGCTCTGTCCCTCCACAAGCGCGACACCTCCCGTGTCCTCCGTCAGGGTGAGGTCTACCATGGCTTCTAGGCCAAGGTCCTTGTCAACCTCCCCTGCTTCTAGCGTGTTGTCGTTGCCGTCGGTAGGATGGCGCTTCTTGAGGCGAAGGTACACACAACCTAGGCCCCACGCCATCTTACCCTTCCTCTCATACAAGGCGTCCTCAGACTCCTTGTTTATTGCCAGGATGTAGTGCTGGCCGCCATCCCTATTGGGAGTTGGCTCCGACACGTACAGTATCCTCCAGTCCGCCGTCGGGACATCAGGATTTTGTTTCTGGAGCAGCTTTAGCGCAGTCTCCTTCGGCAGTACCCTTGGGATGTACACTTTCGCCTTAGGTGGGGCCGGGATGCTAGTCCGGTCCACCACCTCCAGCTTGGCGTTCTCCCAAAGGCCCTGTAACGTCGGGACCACACCCTTCAGCCACTCCAGCGTAGGATCGTCCTTGCAGCGTAGGACTTTGACGCTGCTGGTCCACCCCGACCCATCAAATGATGGCATTGGGGCGTCCGGCGACGTCTCCATCCTCTCCACAAGGGCGTTCAGCAGCTTTTCTTCCACTCTCTTCCACTGCTCTTGTGTAATCTTTCCGAGTGGATCCGATCTGTCGATGAGGGCAACGACCAAGTGTCGTTTGGCCACATCACTAGCGGACTCCACTCGTTCGTGTGATACCGCGTGGCTCGCCTTCTTGGGCCTCTTGCTCACACGCGTATCCGTCTCACCCGACCTCTGCCGCTTCGTCAAGGCCTCCTCCAGAGCATTTGCGCTCCTGCCATCTGACGCTACAGCCCTTGGGTCATCACCAAAATGCTTCCGGCCCTCGAGCACTTGTTGTTTTGCCCAGGCTAGCCGCTCTTGTTCGACGGGAGTGAGACGCGCTACGTCTTGTAGCCTTCTGCAGATGCCCAGCGCCGCCTTATATTTCGCCTTCTCTCTCTGCCCTTCACGCGACTTAACCCTGAACCCGTCCCTTCTTGGGGAAACAGCGTCCACCGGTTTAGTCGGCGACGATAGTAGGATCGCCTCCTCTATTGTGTTAGTCGACACAACGCTCTCCAGGTCCGAGTCCGACTCGACCACAGCCCTTGAGCGTTGCATCGCTGCGTTTTTGGAAAAGGTCGGCTTCTCGGCCGCACCAACCTCCGTCCCGGCAGTAGCTTTACAACTGTTGTGGCCTGCTCCCACCACAACCGAGGTGTGACCGCTGGCGACACGCAGAGGGGTTTGCACCCCCCCGTGCCCGCCGGTGGTAGCAGTCACGCCTCCCACCGACGTTTGGGCTGACATCCCAGCCCTTGCTTCATCTTTAGTTTTCTCCATATTGATTTATTATTCTGGGAATCACCCATAGCGTTTATGGTCTACCGCCAGACACCTCGAGCCCATGGCCCCAACCCCGATCCCACCTCAGACCTTCTAGGGTCCGGGCATGGGGTCAGTGTTGGGTCCTCAGCTGGGCACTGCCAGCCGGGTGTATGCGCGGCGAACCTAGCTACCTCCGGCTGACAGTGCCCATTGCCCAGCCGGCACCCTCGTGGAGGGTTCAGACCGAGGATTTTTGCCAGCCGCCTTATCTAATAAGAGACAGTTAAATTTTTTTAATTGTATAAATGGGCTGCAATTTATTCAGAATTTATAGTTTTTTACATGGAAAAAAAAAAATTCGTTTAATTTTTTCCCATTAAATACTAGAATTATACAAAAGTACTTTGCGAAAAGAATCGGCAGTAGGACGGAAACGTGTTGACCACCGATTAGTTTTTTGCTAATAACTCTTGCATCCTTCGACCGACTTCTTCGACTAAGAGCTCGATGGAAAGCTTATCTCTTCCTCTTTCAGATGGCATTAACATATTTTACGAAAAGTCGTAGGAAATAAAATTTTTTTGATCAAAACTAAAATATCCTCGAAATCATTGAAGAAGAAGTACCTTATCAGACGAAAATATGCCTTATCTAATAAAAGACAGTTAAATTTTTTTAATTGTATAAATGGGCTGCAATTTATTCAGAATTTATAGTTTTTTACATGGAAAAAAAATTCGTTTAATTTTTTCCCATTAAATACTAGAAATTATACAAAAGTACTTTGCGAAAAGAATCGGCAGTAGGAAGGAATCGTGTTGACCACCGATTAGTTTTTTGCTAATAACTGTTGCATCCTTCGACCGACTTCTTCGACTAACAGCTCGATGGAAAGCTTATCTGTTCCTCTGTCACATGGCATTAACATATTTTACGAAAAGTCATAAGAAATAAAATTTTTTTGATCAAAACTAAAATTTCCTCGAAATCATTGAAGAAGAAGTACCTTATCAGACGAAAATTTGCCTTATCTAATAAGAGCCATTTCAATTTTTTTTAATTGCATAAATGGGCGGCAGTTTATTCAGAATTGATAGTTTTTTTACATGGACAAAAAATTCATTTAATTTTTTCCCATTAAATACTAGAATTATAGAAAAGTACTTTGCGAAAAGAATCGGCAGTAGGACGGAATCATGTTGACCACCGATTAGTTTTAACATATTTTACGAAAAGTCATAAGAAATAAAATTTTTTTGATCAAAACTAAAATATCCTCGAAATCATTGAAGAAGAAGTACCTTATCAGACGAAAATATGCCTTATCTAATAAGAGACATTTAAATTTTTTTAATTGCATACATGGGCGGCATTTTATTCAGAATTAATAGTGTTTTACATGGACAAAAATTCGTTTAATTTTTTCCCATTAAATACTAGAATTCTAGAAAAGTACTTTGCGAAAATAATCGGCAGTAGGACGGAAACGTGTTGACCACCGATTAGTTTTTTGCTTATAACTCTTGCATCCTTTGACCGACTTCTTCGACTAAGCCCTCGATGGAAAGCTTATCTCATCCTCTTTCAGATGGTATTTAAATATTTTATGAAAAGTCATTATAGAAAAGAACTTTACGAAAAGAATCGGTAGTAGGACGGAATCGTATTGACCACCGGTTAGTTTTTTCCTAATAACTATTGCATACTTCGACCGACTTCTTCGACTAGGAGCTAGATGGAAAGCTTATATGTTCCTCTTTCAGATGGCATTAACATATTTTACGAAAAGTCATTAGAGAAAAGTACTTTGCGAAAAGAATCGGCAGTAGGACGGAAGTTTTTTGCTAAAAACTCTTGCATCCGTCGACCGACTTCTTCGACTAACAGCTCGATGGAAAGCTTATCTGTTCCTCTTTCACATGGCATTAACATATTTTACGAAAAGTCGTTAGAAATAAAATTTTTTTGATCAAAACTAAAATATCCTCGAAATCATTGAAGAAGAAGTACCTTATCAGACGAAAATATGCCTTATCTAATAAGAGAGATTCAAATTTTTTTTATTGCATAACTGGGCGGCATTTTATTCAAAATTAATAGTTTTTTATATGGAAAAAAAATTCGTTTAATTTTTTCCCATTAAATACTAGAATTATACAAAAGTACTTTGCGAAAAGAATCGGCAGTAGGAAGGAATCGTGTTGACCACCGATTAGTTTTTTGTTAATAACAGTTGCATCCGTCGACCGACTTCTTTGACTAAGAGCTCGATGGAAAACTTATCTGTTCCTCTTTCAGATGGCATTAACATATTTTACGAAAAGTCATAAGAAAGAAAATTTTTTGCATCAAAACTAAACTATCCTCGAAATCATTGAAGAAGAAGTACTTTATCAGGCGAAAATATGTCTTATCTAATAAGAGAGACTTAAATTTTTTTTATTGCATAACTGGGCGGCATTTTATTCAAAATTAATAGTTTTTTACATGGAAATAAAATTCGTTTAATTTTTTCCAATTAAATACTAGAATTATACAAAAGTACTTTGCGAAAAGAATCGGCAGCAGGACGGAATCATGTTGACCACCGATTAATTTTTTGCTAATTACTCTTGCATCCGTCGACCGACTTCTTCGACTAACAGCTCGATGGAAAGCTTATCTGTTCCTCTTTCACATGGCATTAACATATTTTACGAAAAGTCGTTAGAAATAAAATTTTTTTGATCAAAACTAAAATATCATCGAAATCATTGAAGAAGAAGTACCTTATCAGACGAAAATATGCCTTATCTAATAAGAGAGATTTAAATTTTTTTTATTGCATAACTGGGCGGCATTTTATTCAAAATGAATAGTTTTTTACATGGAAATAAAATTCGTTTAATTTTTTCCCATTAAATACTAGAATTATACAAAAGTACTTTGCGAAAAGAATCGGCAGTAGGATGGGAACGAGTTGACCACCGATTAATTTTTTGCTAATTACTCTTGCATCCGTCGACCGACTTCTTCGACTAAGAGCTCGATGGAAAACTTATCTGTTCCTCTTTCAGATGGCATTAACATATTTTACGAAAAGTCATAAGAAAGAAAATTTTTTGCATCAAAACTAAACTATCCTCGAAATCATTGAAGAAGAAGTACTTTATCAGGCGAAAATATGACTTATCTAATAAGAGACATTTACATTTTTATACTTTTCACGGATGTGAAATAGTATAATAACTTTGTCCTGAAGTTTGTAACAGATCGAACCAATAAGGACGCTATCTTCATAATAGCTATAATACTTTTCACGTTGTGTCACTATAAAAAAAGGTAAATGAATAGTTTTCATGGCTCCCTAACAACATAACTGTAAGGTTTCAAGTCAATTGGTTAAAAAACAAAAAGTTTTCCATACAACGGGTCAATTTTCGCTATAAGTGGGCGTGATTACACCCACTTTGGGTCAAAATAGTTTTCATTCCTCCCTAAGAGCATAACTGTAAAGTTTCAAGTCAATTGGTTAAAAAACAAAAAAGTTTTCCATACAACGGGTCAATTTTCGCTAAAAAAGGGCGTAGGCACGCCCACTTTTGGTCAAAATAGTTTGCATTCCTTCCTAAGAACATAACTGTAAAGTTTCAAGTCAATTGGTTAAAAAACAAAAAAGTTTTCCATACAAGGGGTCAATTTTCGCTAGAAGTGGGCTTGGCTACGCGTGGCTACGCCCACTTTTGGTCAAAATAGTTTTCATTCCTCCCTAAGAACATAACTGTAAAGTTTCAAGTCAATTGGTTAAAAAACAAAAAAGTTTTCCATACAAGGGGTCAATTTTCGCTAGAAGTGGGCTTGGCTACGCGTGGCTACGCCCACTTTTGGTCAAAATAGTTTTCATTCCTCCCTAAGAACATAACTGTAAAGTTTCAAGCCAATTGGTTAAGAAACAAAAAAGTTTTCCATACAACGGGTCAAGTTTTGCTATAAGTGGGCGTGGCTACGCCCAATTTTGGCCAAAATAGTTTTCATTCATCCCTAAGATCATAACTGTAAAGTTTCAAGTGAATTGGTTAAAAAACAAAAAAGTTTTCAATACAATGGGTCAAGTTTAGCTATAAGTGGGCGTGGCTACACCCAATTTTGGTCAAAATAGTTTTCATTCCTCCCTAAGAACATAACTGTAAAGTTTCAAGTCAATTGGTTAAAAAACAAAAAAGTTTTCCATACAACGGGTCAAGTTTAGCTATAAGTGGGTGTGGCTACGCCCACTTTTGGTCAAAATAGTTTTCATTCCTCCCTAAGAACATAACTGTAAAGTTTCAAGTCAATTGGTTAAAAAGCAAAAAAGTTTTCCATGCAACGGGTCAAGTTTAGCTATAAGTGGGCGTGGCTACGCGTGGCTACGCCCACTTTTGGTCAAAATAGTTTTCATTCCTCCCTAAGAACATAACTGTAAAGTTTCAAGTCAATTGGTTAAAAAACAAAAAAGTTTTCCACACAACGACGTGAATATTGCTTCTCTTCCTCTTCTTCATTTTGTATGGGAGCTACCAGTTCCAGATGTCCAATCTCAATGAAACTTTCAGGCATGTAGTTGGACTATGTAAAACTACTATGTTTAAAATTTCAGCACTCTATCGTCTGTATATATACAATATCCTCCCACAGTTTTGAAGATATCAAGCTGAAATTTTGCACAGAGACTTCTTATTTATGCGATCAACTCATTTGTCGGATCCAGCCATATCGGACCACTAGAACTGGTAACCCCCATATGAAAAGAAAAAGAAAAGTGAACAAAACTTGAATCGTTGTATGAAAAAATTTGTTGTTTTTTATGATAGAGTGCTGAAATTTTAAACATAGTAGTTCTACATAGTCCGTTAATAATATTTTCGTTAATCTTCCTATAATCGCTACAAAACCTTTTCGATCTATCTTTTTTTGTTACTAAAACAACTGGAGCCGCATACTCCGATGTACTAGGTACAACAATTCCTTTTTCTAACCATTCCTGCACTTGTTTGTCGATAATACATTTGTCTGCATTCGAAGTTCTTCGCGGATGTTCATATACGGGTGTATTATCCTCGACACTTATTTTCATCTCAATTGGTGACTCTATCACTTTCTGTGGATTGTAAACAGAGATACAGTTTTTTACCTTCTCTTTCTAAATGATTTAAATTCACTTTGTCTATAATCGCTTCCTGATCGTTACATTGATTCATGCACAATGCCTTATATTCTGAAAATGCGTCTGAAATTTTGATTTCTTTGGAAATAAACTTGGCACCCTCGTCTCAGCACAATATCAACTACTTTCAGAATATTGTTGCCCAATATTGCTGCATAGCTAAATTCCGTTTGTTTGACGACATGGAATTTCACTCTGAATTTGCTGCTATCGACTTCAATATCTGTTTCAAAACTACATATTGTACTCAACCGACCTTCTCCAATGCCTGCTAAATATCTAACGTCGCACAGAGGGGCCTCAGATACATTCAGCTTGCAAAAATCAAAAATTTCATTAACGCTTTGGATAAAACAAATATATGCGTCTGATAGAGAATTTTCCAGAGATTAAGGAAATATTAACCTTAACGAAATCGGAATTATAGTTTGGAAGATATACGCACTCAAAGTTGACCTTTTTTTCAACTTTCAATGATATACTCATTTTTTTGAAAATTCGGCATCTTTGAGTTGGAATAAAAACGAAATTATAACTCGAATCATTATCGAATTGATTTCTATTCTTAGGTAGCCATATTATAGTGTTATACTATAAATACCAAGGCTGTAGCATTTATAGTTTACTAGAGGAGGCTGTTTTTCGAACTATCTGTTTTTTGGGTATTTTTCAACTTTGGTGGACAATTAAAAAAACGTTAAAATATGTTAACCGCCAAATTTTGCAATTATGTTTATTGAACATTCCTTAACCTATGTTCAAAATTTCAGCTGCCCTTATTTGCTCTTTTGGTTTTTAAAGCAAAAAAACGGCCGCAACATCACACAAAAAATCAGTGAAAAAGGCGCTGCTGCGGGTATAAGAAGAAGAATGAATAGTGGGTAAATTTGCTGTGACAGCTTTAATATGTTAATAAAGTGAACAAATGTTGTTATAGGAAGAAACTTGTCGTATTTGCTATGCAGGTGGTGGCTAAAATTTATCGTAGGCGGTGTGAAGGGGGTAAAATGTCTTGATTTTGTTCATTTTGTATGGCAGGTACCGTTTTTAGTGGTCCGATCTCAATGAAACTTATAAACAATTGGCCTGAGTATGAAAGAAGACTACCTTTTAAATTTCAGCCCTCTATTTTGAAAGCCAAAAAAGTTTTCAATACAACGATTTACCTTTGCTTCTCTTCCTCTTCTTCATTTTGTATGGCAGGTACCAGTTCCAGTTGCCCGATCTCAATGAAACTTTCAGGCATTGTGTCAGACTATGTAAAACTTCTAGGTGTGAAATTTCAGTCGTCTATCTTCAAAAACAAAAAAGTTTTCCACACAACAGATCAAGTTTTGTTCATTTTTCTTCTTCTTTTCGTATGGGGGCTACCAGTTCCAATAGTTCGATCATGCCGATTCTGACATATGAGTTGATCGCATAGAAAAGAAAACTCTGTGCAAAATTTCAGGTCGATAACTTCAAAATTGTGGGAGATATTGTATAAATACTGAAAGACGGACAGACGGACGGACGGACATGGCTACACCAACTCGTATTGTCATACTGATCAAGAATATATATACTTTGTACAATCGCAAGTTTCTAAGTTCGTATAAAATGATAAACTAGTGATTTTCTGACGCTTATACTGCACCGGAAACAAATTCTGACTTTGACAACCTACTATGCCGCTCCCAGATATCGTAGCGTATTGAACGATGGCTTGTTTTAAAGCTTAAGGAATTCACTTTTAAACGAAACTTATTTCATGCAATTGTCTTTATTCGTTCAGAAGATATGATTTTTGCAATGCAAAAACTCAGAAGGCCCCACTGTGCGTCGTTTCTGTTCACATTGACTTTTTTCATTCTGGCTAGTGTGTCTTCTCTAAGCAAGCTTAGATCACAGCCCGAATCAATTAATGCTGGTAAGCTAAAGCCTACTACTCTGACTTCTTTAAATATATGGCCTGAAGCATCACGTTTTCTTAAGCTTTGCTCATTACCAATATCTGCTCTATTTTTAACATCATTCACCTTTACTTCATTGTTTTTACTGCTGATGACATTTGAAGCATTTAATGCCCTTTGCACATTCTCTAGCAAGATGTGATTCACTTCCGCACTTAAAACATTTTTTCGCGTCTGTTTGAGTTTCTTCTTTTACATCGTCCGACTTGACATTGTCATGTTTTTTCTCTCTAAAACTTCGACCCTTAATTTTCTCGTAGACTTCGATTAGAATTTTTAATTCTTTAATTGTCTTTGCTGCATAGAGTACTGTTTTGTTTGCTTTCGAGTCTCGCACACCTTCTATAAAATAGTCTACTACACTTTCGTCATCTAGTTTAATTGATTTGCCAATTTCAATGATTCGATACAAATATTCGAACAATGACTCATCTCTTTGCTTCTTTCTGTTTCTCAATATCTTGTGTATTTCTGATGCGCACAATGTTTTGCCAAATTCTTCAATTAACTCTGCTTTGAGTTTATCCCAACTGCGGATTCCTGTCAATCCCCTTACATATAACTTCGCAGCACCCTTCAGAAGTTGTTTCGCGTATACAAATTTTTGTAAACTGTTCCAATTTACTGTGCTTGCTATATCTTCAAATTCTTGAATCCATTGATTAATGTCAATTGTGGAGGTACCAGAAAATGAAGATAAGCTTTCTCTTATATCACGCAATGTAAAACCTGGACCTCTGTCCGTACTGTTATTTTGAATGTCTGCATATTCAGTTTCAACTGATTCTTTGTCACTTTCATCGTCTTCTATTAGCTTGAAATGTCTCAAAAGTCTGTCCTGCAACTCTTTTTTTCTTCCATTTGTAGCCAACTCTAACTCATTAAGTTTCTGCTTCAATCCCTCTACTGTCAACTTCAGTATACTATTTGCGTCCATTATGACTAATAGTTATCGAATGATTTGCTTTCTTCTAGCTTACAAACTATTTTTCTTAAAATTTAACAATGTTTGATTACCTATCACTTAATTTCTAATTACAATGTTTTTTCTTCTTATTATATTCTACAATGCTCTTGAACGCATTAATTTTCGCTCACCAATTCTGCTTGCAAATTTCTTCGAAAAAACACGTGAGGCTCCTCGATGTCTGCACGTACACTCGATTGTAAATTTCTTCGTCTTCTCTTGTGTGTTACGAATTTCCACGAAGTGCCGAATTCTTCTACGACGTTTTGTCGCGACGACGCTGGTCAAATTTCGTGCTTCGCTGTAAGCGTCAAATTTGTCCACCACAACACTTCTACGAATTCTGCTCGTATGACGACGAGGCGAATTCGTTTTCGACGAAGCTTCTATAACTTTTGAATTTCACAAGAAGCGGTGAATTCCTTGAAGAACACACTTCTTGAACTTTCGTTTTTTGCACGAACGATCATGCACACCTCTGACTGTACGCAGTCGTCACCAATATGCTGAACTTCTACCTTGAAGTTTTTCTTTCACAAAATGTTTGCCGTTGGCACACTTTGCCCCTTTGCAGCTTTCGCAAATTACTTGCCTTTGTTGTTGTCGAGCTGCCTTTTCAACAAGAACAGACAGACGTCCACTATACTGTTCCGTTGCTTGCACTCCAACACACGTCAATTCTATTAGAATTCGCTTACGTTGATCAGTACGTCGACCCAGCGAAGCAGTTATTCCTTACAGACGACACGTTGTCACACGTTGCTCTTGTCGCAACCTTCGCAAATTACTTGCTTCTAATATTGTGCAGCTGCGTTGATCGGTACGTCGATCCAGTATATCAGCTTTTTGTACAGGCACCACAATGTCGCCTCACTTCAGCACATCCAATTACTTTACTCCTGTGCTCACAGTTTTTCAAGCTTGCAATTTGTTGCTTAAGCTTCTTCACTTCACTCCGTTTTATTCTAGTTTATTAGGACAAGCCCCCAAAATGTGGCATGGATGCTAAAAGTTATAGCATAGGTGCTTATATTTATTAAAAAAGATCACGCGTTTTAACGAACACGTTTAATATTCTTGATAGTAGTTACAAGTCGATCACTCGTTTAGTGACGATGTGAATCGCTTCGCTTATTGAATAAAGTTTTAAAAGAGGCTAACTCGTTCAGTGACGATGTGTATCGCTCTGTTGATCAAACTCGAATGTCCCCAATCGTAATTGGCATTCTCCTGCAAAAATACTATTCTCTTAAACACACTAAATAATCCCAACCATACTAACTTTACTCAGGGCTGGGGACACAGTGAGCTGCTACTTCCTTATAGTTCCTACATACATTTACTCTTTTTTTATAGTGACACAACGTGAAAAGTATTATAGCTTCAGCCTTGCTGAAGATAGCGTCCTTACTGGTTTTAATTACATAAATGGGCGGCATTTTATTCAGAATTAATAGTTTTTTATATGGAAAAAAAATTCTTTTAATTTTTTCCCATTAAATACTAGAATTATAGAAAAGTACATTGCGAAAAGAATCGGCAGTAGGACGGAAACGTGTTGACCACCGATTAGTTTTTTGCTAATAACTCTTGTGTTCATGGATGAACATGGAACAGCGAGTTTAGTAGATAAGTAATCTTATATTTAGAAATAAGAAACAAATAAACGCGTTATGATCGACAGCTGCAACCGTTTGACAAGATCAACGGGTCGAAGGTCGCAAATAGTGATTCATGCGACCTACGCAGCAGGCGGCAGATAAGACGAACGGGTGTAAGCAGCGGTTGTTTGTGCGGCCGCTACAGCAGGTCACAAGGGTTAGTTTACACAGCCGTTCGACAAACGCAGTGTTAGCATTAGATAACTAAAACTAAGTAAATCTAAAATTAGAAGTTAAGATTAAACTCCCTGCTGCGCTGTAACTCAGCGCAGAAATTGCTTTAAATAAAGATGCGTCCGATCACGGACGAGCAGTACAACTCAAAAACTTGAGCGTGCTCAACACAGTGTATACTATTAAAGAGAATAATATACATTTTTGGTCCTTCGAGCCGGATTCGTGATCGTAAATTGTTTAAAGTTCAGTTTAGGACGATCAACGAACAAATTGTTTAAAGTGCAGAAAGTGCAAAAGTAAAAAATTTTTTTTTTCCGAAAAAGTCGTTTGTGAGACTAAAAAGGAAAATAAAAAAAAATACAAAAATCCGAAAAAGTCGTTTGTGAGACTAAAAAGGAAAATAAAATAAAAAATAAAAATAAAAATCCCAAAAAGTCGTTTGTGAGACTAGAACGGAAAAAAAAAAAACATTGGATTTTGTGTTCTGATAAAAATCACGACGAGAAGTGCAAAAGGACATTTTCTCGTTTGTTGGATACATTGCAGTTGAACGAATCCAGGTTGTGAGTCGAGGCACAACACGGTCAACAAGGCGACCAAAACAAAAATACCTCCAACGGTTCAACTGCATAGTTCCAGGTTGAAAAGCGTTATCTGTGGCTTTTAACAACAGATAAACAGTGGTTCTGTATAAAAAAGAGTACAGAATTGCAAATCAAACATTGAGTTTACATGGAGATGAGTGCGAATCCAGCGAATATGTTGTCATCAAAAGACATGGACGAACAATGTCAGTTCGAGAAGGCATTGAGATTGACAATGCGAGTAGAGCAACAAATCACGGAAATCCGCGAACACATGGCACATGGTGTTAGTGCAGAAGTTGTTCGGTGCAAAGCTGAATTGAGCATGCTGCTGAAGGACACTGAGGAGATCCTTGACACGTTGGAAAGTACCTACGGCAACTACATACTCACCAGAGAAGTGGACAACGTATGCAACAAAGGCTACGATTTGGTTGACGAGATCAGGGAGAAGTATGAAGGTTTAGAGGCCGAGGTGTATAGACGGGATGGGTTTATCACATTAAGAAAACGAACATTCGAAGAAATAGTGTGAACTGAGAGGCTTGTGGCTCAGGCTAGACGGAGTGTGGAGGCATCCAGGCAAAGAAGTCGTTTTTTTGAGAAGAGCGTTACATTATTGGAGTCTGGAGAAGTCTTCAATCATATAAACAAAGTTCAGTTGCAAACTAAACAGCTGAACGAAGAAATAACCGACGAAGAATCTGGTTTTCAAGAGGATGCAAATGAGCATGATGTAAATCAACATGACGAGGGCGGAGTAAAAGCCAAATTAGAAGAAGTTGAGGCAGTGAATCTATCCACAGTTGAAACAGGCATTGCGGAAGTTGATGCGAAGGATGCTGTCGTCGAAAAAGAAGAAGCAAAAAGCATGGACGAGTTATTAAATACCGTTAAAATAAGAACGGAGTACGCTGACAATTGCCAGCATTTCCCCTTGGGAAGATCTCTTGAGGAAGATATATTGAAATCAGGAATGAAAAATGAAAAGCGAATCAATGACAACTACAGTCCACCAAAACAAATCGAGGAAAACGAATCCATCTTCAATCAGATGGACAGGTGCGAAACACTGAGGTATAAACTTTGGAGGAAATGGCGTGAAAAACCTCAAGCCAAGGGCGTAATACTGACCAGTCTTCAGAAATTTGAGGCCGAAAAAAGGATCAGCGACCTACCAGATCCAATTGTGGCTATCATCAAGAATACTTCAGAGGACAGAATAGCCCGGATCAATATCACCCAGCTAAATTACGACCAGGACTTCAAGCAACTGGAAGACAAGCTAGCTGGTCTGCGCAACGAAAAGCTGCCATTGAAGAAGTTGCAGTTGCACCACTACAGCGGCTACCTGTCTCCGACACTTTGCATGATAACGATCCTGGTACTTCTGATCATATGTGCATACCGACAATGCAAGTCTCGAGAAATGATTCGAGTCAACCTGACTGACCGCCCGCAGAATGTTCATGGATGAACATGGAAGAGCGAGTTTAGTAGATAAGTAATCTTATATTTAGAAATAAGAAACAAATAAACGCGTTATGATCGACAGCTGCAACCGTTTGACAAGATCGACGGGTCGAAGGTCGCAGATAGTGATTCATGCGACCTACGCAGCAGGCGGCAGATAAGACGAACGGGTGTAAGCAGCGGTTGTTTGTGCGGCCGCTACAGCAGGTCACAAGGGTTAGTTTACACAGCCGTTCGACAAACGCAGTGTTAGCATTAGATAACTAAAACTAAGTAAATCTAAAATTAGAAGTTAAGATTAAACTCCCTGCTGCGCTGTAACTCAGCGCAGAAATTGCTTTAAATAAAGATGCGTCCGATCACGGACGAGCAGTACAACTCAAACACTTGAGCGTGCTCAACATAGTGTATATTGTTAAAGAGAATAATATACACTTGCATCCTTCGACCGACTTCTTCGACTAAGAGCTCGATGGAAAGCTTATCTGTTCCTCTTTCAGATGGCATAAACATATTTTACGAAAAGTCATAAGAAATCAAATTTTTTGATCAAAACTAAAATGTCCTCGAGATCATTGAAGAAGAAGTACCTTATCAGAAGAAAATATGCCTTATCTAATAAGAGACATTTAAATTTTTTTAATTGCATAAATGGGCGGCATTTTATTCAGAATAAATAGTTTTTTATATGGACAAAAAATTCGTTTAATTTTTTCCCATTAAATACTAGAATTATAGAAAAGTACTTTGCGAAGAGAATCGGCAGTAGGATGGAAACGTGTTGACCACCGATTAGTTTTTTGCTAATAACTCTTGCATCCTTCGACCGACTTCTTCGACTAACAGCTCGATGGAAAGCTTATCTGTTCCTCTTTCAGATGGCATAAACATATTTTACGAAAAGTCATAAAAAATCAAATTTTTTTGATCAAAACTAAAATGTCCTCGAAATCATTGAAGAAGAAGTACCTTATCAGAAGAAAATATGCCTTATCTAATAAGAGACATTTAAATTTTTTTAATTGCATAAATGGGCGGCATTTTATTCAGAATTAAAAGTTTTTTACATGGAAAAAAATTTCGTTTAATTAATTAATAAACTGCGAAAAGAATCGGCAGTAGGACGGAATCGTGTTGACCACCGATTAGTTTTTTGCTAATAACTCTTGCATTCTTCGACCGACTTCTTCGACTAAGAGCTCGATGGAAAGCTTATCTGTTCCTCTTTCAGATGGCATTAACATTTTTAACGAAAAGTCGTAAGAAATACATTTTTTTTGATTAAAACTAAAATATCCTCGAAATCATTGAAGAAGAAGTACCTTATCGGACGAAAATATCTGATCTAATAAGAACCATTTAAATTTTTTAATTGCATAAATGGGCGGCATTTTATTCAGAATAAATAGTTTTTTACTTGGACAAAAAATTCGTTTAATTTTTTGCCATTAAATACTAGAATTATAGAAAAGTACTTTGCGAAAAGAATCGGCAGTAGGACGGAAACGTGTTTATCTGTTCCTCTTTCAGATGGCATTAACATATTTTACGAAAAGTCGTAAGAAATAAATTTTTTTTGATCAAAACTAAAATATCCTCGAAATCATTAAAAAAGAAGTACCTGATAAGACGAAAATATGCCTTATCTAATAAGAGACATTTAAATTTTTCTAATTGCATAAATGGGCGGCATTTTATTCAGAATAAAAAGTTTTTTACATGGACAAAAAATTCGTTTAATTTTTTCCCATTAAATACCAGAATTACAGAAAAGTTCTTTGTGAAAAGAATCGGCAGTAGAACGGAATCATGTTGACCACCGATTAGTTTTTTGCTAATAACTGTTGCATCCTTCGATCGACTTCTTTGACGAAGAGCTCGATGGAAAGCTTATCTGTTCCTCTTTTAGATGGCATTAACATATTTTACGAAAAGTCGAAAGAAAAACTAAAATATCCTCGAAATCATTGAAAAATAAGTTCCTTATGAGACGAAAATATGCCTTATCTAATAAGAAACATTTAAATTTTTTAGTTGCATAAATGGCCGGCATTTTATTCAGAATTAATAGTTTTTTACTTGGACAAAAAATTCGTTTAATTTTTTGCCATTAAATACTAGAATTATAGAAAAGTACTTTGCGAAAAGAATCGGCAGTAGGACGGAAACGTGTTTATCTGTTCCTCTTTCAGATGGCATTAACATATTTTACGAAAAGTCGTAAGAAATAAATTTTTTTTGATCAAAACTAAAATATCCTCGAAATCATTAAAAAAGAAGTACCTGATAAGACGAAAATATGCCTTATCTAATAAGAGACATTTAAATTTTTCTAATTGCATAAATGGGCGGCATTTTATTCAGAATAAAAAGTTTTTTACATGGACAAAAAATTCGTTTAATTTTTTACCATTAAATACTAGAGTTATAGAAAAGTACTTTGCAAAAAGAATCGGCAGTAGGACGGAATCGTGTTGACCACCGATTAGTTTTTTGCCAATAACTCTTGCATCCTTCGATCGACTTCTTCGACGAAGAGGTCGATGGAAAGCTTATCGGTTCCTCTTTCAGATGGCATTAACATATTTTATGAAAAGTCGTAAGAAATAAAATTTTTTTGATAAAAACTAAAATATCGTCGAAATCATTAAAGAAGAAGTACTTTATCAGAAGAAAATATGCCTTATCTAATAAGAGACATTTAAATTTTTTTAAGTGCATAAATGGGCGGCATTTTATTCAGAATTAAAAGTTTTTTACATGGAAAAAAATTTCGTTTAATTAATTAATAAACTGCGAAAAGAATCGGCAGTAGGACGGAATCGTGTTGACCACCGATTAGTTTTTTGCTAATAACTCTTGCATTCTTCGACCAACTTCTTCGACTAAGAGCTCGATGAAAAGCTTATCTGTTCCTCTTTCAGATGGCATTAACATATTTTACGAAAAGTCGTAAGAAATAAAATTATTTGATCAAAACTAAAATATCTTATCTAATAAGAGACATTTAAATTTTTGAATTGCATAAGTGGGCGGCATTTTATTCAGAATAAATAGTTTTGTACATGGACAAAAAATTCTTGCATCCTTCGATCGACTTCTTTGACAAACAGCTCGATGGAAAGCATATCTGTTCCTCTTTCAGATGGCATTAACATATTTTACGACAAGTCGTAAGAAATAAAATTTTTTTGATTAAAGCTAAAATATCCTCGAAATCATTGAAGAAGAAGTACCTTATCAGAAGAAAATATGACTTATCTAATAAGAGACATTTAAATTTTTTAATTGCATAAATGGGCGGCATTTTATTCAGAATTAATAGTTTTATACATGGACAAACATTTCGTTTAATTTTTTCCCATTAAATACCAGAATTACAGAAAAGTTCTTTGTGAAAAGAATCGGCAGTAGAACGGAATCATGTTGACCACCGATTAGTTTTTTGCTAATAACTGTTGCATCCTTCGATCGACTTCTTTGACGAAGAGCTCGATGGAAAGCTTATCTGTTCCTCTTTTAGATGGCATTAACATATTTTACGAAAAGTCGAAAGAAAAACTAAAATATCCTCGAAATCATTGAAAAATAAGTTCCTTATGAGACGAAAATATGCCTTATCTAATAAGAAACATTTAAATTTTTTAGTTGCATAAATGGCCGGCATTTTATTCAGAATTAATAGTTTTTTACTTGGACAAAAAATTCGTTTAATTTTTTGCCATTAAATACTAGAATTATAGAAAAGTACTTTGCGAAAAGAATCGGCAGTAGGACGGAAACGTGTTTATCTGTTCCTCTTTCAGATGGCATTAACATATTTTACGAAAAGTCGTAAGAAATAAATTTTTTTTGATCAAAACTAAAATATCCTCGAAATCATTAAAAAAGAAGTACCTGATAAGACGAAAATATGCCTTATCTAATAAGAGACATTTAAATTTTTCTAATTGCATAAATGGGCGGCATTTTATTCAGAATAAAAAGTTTTTTACATGGACAAAAAATTCGTTTAATTTTTTACCATTAAATACTAGAGTTATAGAAAAGTACTTTGCAAAAAGAATCGGCAGTAGGACGGAATCGTGTTGACCACCGATTAGTTTTTTGCCAATAACTCTTGCATCCTTCGATCGACTTCTTCGACGAAGAGGTCGATGGAAAGCTTATCGGTTCCTCTTTCAGATGGCATTAACATATTTTATGAAAAGTCGTAAGAAATAAAATTTTTTTGATAAAAACTAAAATATCGTCGAAATCATTAAAGAAGAAGTACTTTATCAGAAGAAAATATGCCTTATCTAATAAGAGACATTTAAATTTTTTTAAGTGCATAAATGGGCGGCATTTTATTCAGAATTAAAAGTTTTTTACATGGAAAAAAATTTCGTTTAATTAATTAATAAACTGCGAAAAGAATCGGCAGTAGGACGGAATCGTGTTGACCACCGATTAGTTTTTTGCTAATAACTCTTGCATTCTTCGATCAACTTCTTCGACTAAGAGCTCGATGAAAAGCTTATCTGTTCCTCTTTCAGATGGCATTAACATATTTTACGAAAAGTCGTAAGAAATAAAATTATTTGATCAAAACTAAAATATCTTATCTAATAAGAGACATTTAAATTTTTGAATTGCATAAATGGGCGGCATTTTATTCAGAATAAATAGTTTTGTACATGGACAAAAAATTCTTGCATCCTTCGATCGACTTCTTTGACAAACAGCTCGATGGAAAGCATATCTGTTCCTCTTTCAGATGGCATTAACATATTTTACGACAAGTCGTAAGAAATAAAATTTTTTTGATTAAAGCTAAAATATCCTCGAAATCATTGAAGAAGAAGTACCTTATCAGAAGAAAATATGACTTATCTAATAAGAGACATTTAAATTTTTTAATTGCATAAATGGGCGGCATTTTATTCAGAATTAATAGTTTTATACATGGACAAACATTTCGTTTAATTTTTTCCCATTAAATACTAGAATTATAGAAAAGTACTTTGCGAAAAGAATCGGCAGTAGGATGGAAACGTGTTGACCACCGATTAGTGTTTTGCTTATAACTCTTGCATCCTTCGATCGACTTTTTTGACGAAGAGCTCAATGGAAAGCTTATCTGTTCCTCTTTCAGATGGCATTAACATATTTTACGAAAAGTCGTAAGAAATAAAATTTTTTTGATCAAAACTAAAATATCCTCGAAATCATTGAAGAAGAAGTACCTTATCAGAAGAAAATATGCCTTATCTAATAAGAGACATTTAAATTTTTTTAATTGCATAAATGGGCGGCATTTTATTCAGAATTAAAAGTTTTTTACATGGAAAAAAAATTCGTTTAATTTTTTTCCATTAAATACTAGAATTATAGAAAAGTACTTTGCGAAAAGAATCAGCAGTAGGACGGAAACGTGTTGACCACCGATTAGTTTTTTGCTAATAACTCTTGCATCCTTCTACCAACTTCTTCGACTAACAGCTTGATGGAAAGCTTATCTGTTCCTCTTTCACATGGCATTAACATATTTTACGAAAAGTCATAAGAAAAAATATTCTTTTGATAAAAACTAAACTATCCTCGAAATCATTGAAGAAGAAGTACTTTATCAGGCGAAAATATGTCTTATCTAATAAGAGACATTTACATTTTTATACTTTTCACGGATGTGAAATAGTATAATAACTTTGTCCTGAAGTTTGTAACAGATCGAACCAGTAAGGACGCTATCTTCATAATAGCTATAATACTTTTCACGTTGTGTCACTATAAAAAAAGGTAAATGAATAGTTTTCATGCCTCCCTAACAACATAACTGTAAGGTTTCAAGTCAATTGGTTAAAAAACAAAAAGTTTTCCATACAACGGGTCAATTTTCGCTATAAGTGGGCGTGATTACACCCACTTTGGGTCAAAATAGTTTTCATTCCTCCCTAAGAGCATAACTGTAAAGTTTCAAGTCAATTGGTTAAAAAACAAAAAAGTTTTCCATACAACGGGTCAATTTTCGCTAAAAAAGGGCGTGGGCACGCCCACATTTGGTCAAAATAGTTTTCATTCCTTCCTAAGAACATAACTGTAAAGTTTCAAGTCAATTGGTTAAAAAACAAAAAAGTTTTCCATACAAGGGGTCAATTTTCGCTAGAAGTGGGCTTGGCTACGCGTGGCTACGCCCACTTTTGGTCAAAATAGTTTTCATTCCTCCCTAAGAACATAACTGTAAAGTTTCAAGTCAATTGGTTAAAAAACAAAAAAGTTTTCCATACAAGGGGTCAATTTTCGCTAGAAGTGGGCTTGGCTACGCGTGGCTACGCCCACTTTTGGTCAAAATAGTTTTCATTCCTCCCTAAGAACATAACTGTAAAGTTTCAAGCCAATTGGTTAAGAAACAAAAAAGTTTTCCATACAACGGGTCAAGTTTTGCTATAAGTGGGCGTGGCTACGCCCAATTTTGGCCAAAATAGTTTTCATTCATCCCTAAGATCATAACTGTAAAGTTTCAAGTGAATTGGTTAAAAAAAAAAAAAGTTTTCAATACAATGGGTCAAGTTTTGCTATAAGTGGGCGTGGCTACGCCCAATTTTGGTCAAAATAGTTTTCATTCCTTCCTAAGAACATAACTGTAAAGTTTCATGTCAATTGGTTAAAAAACAAAAAAGTTTTCCATACAAGGGGTCAATTTTCGCTAGAAGTGGGCTTGGCTACCCGTGGCTACGCCCACTTATGGTCAAAATAGTTTTCATTCCTCCCTAAGAACATAACTGTAAAGTTTCAAGTCAATTGGTTAAAAAACAAAAAAGTTTTCCATACAACGGGTCAACTTTCGCTAGAAGTGGGCTTGGCTACGCGTGGCTACGCCCACTTTTGGTCAAAATAGTTTTCATTCCTCCCTAAGAACATAACTGTAAAGTTTCAAGCCAATTGGTGAAGAAACAAAAA
Source organism: Phortica okadai (assembly GCA_034638295.1). Taxonomy (NCBI): domain Eukaryota; kingdom Metazoa; phylum Arthropoda; class Insecta; order Diptera; family Drosophilidae; genus Phortica; species Phortica okadai. The sequence continues at coordinate 18,729,206 of CM067852.1, forward strand.
AGTTTTCCATACAACGGGTCAAGTTTTGCTATAAGTGGGCGTGGCTACGCCCAATTTTGGCCAAAATAGTTTTCATTCATCCCTAAGATCATAACTGTAAAGTTTCAAGTGAATTGGTTAAAAAACAAAAAAGTTTTCAATACAATGGGTCAAGTTTAGCTATAAGTGGGCGTGGCTACACCCAATTTTGGTCAAAATAGTTTTCATTCCTCCCTAAGAACATAACTGTAAAGTTTCAAGTCAATTGGTTAAAAAACAAAAAAGTTTTCCATACAACGGGTCAAGTTTAGCTATAAGTGGGTGTGGCTTCGCCCACTTTTGGTCAAAATAGTTTTCATTCCTCCCTAAGAACATAACTGTAAAGTTTCATGTCAATTGGTTAAAAAACAAAAAAGTTTTCCATACAAGGGGTCAATTTTCGCTAGAAGTGGGCTTGGCTACGCGTGGCTACGCCCACTTTTGGTCAAAATAGTTTTCATTCCTCCCTAAGAACATAACTGTAAAGTTTCAAGTCAATTGGTTAAAAAACAAAAAAGTTTTCCATACAACGGGTCAACTTTCGCTAGAAGTGGGCTTGGCTACGCGTGGCTACGCCCACTTTTGGTCAAAATAGTTTTCATTCCTCCCTAAGAACATAACTGTAAAGTTTCAAGCCAATTGGTTAAGAAACAGAAAAGTTTTCCATACAACGGGTCAAGTTTTGCTATAAGTGTGCGTGGCTACACCCAATTTTGGCCAAAATAGTTTTCATTCATCCCTAAGATCATAACTGTAAAGTTTCAAGTCAATTGGTTAAAAAACAAAAAAGTTTTCAATACAATGGGTCAAGTTTAGCTATAAGTGGGCGTGGCTACACCCAATTTTGGTCAAAATAGTTTTCATTCCTCCCTAAGAACATAACTGTAAAGTTTCAAGTCAATTGGTTAAAAAACAAAAAAGTTTTCCATACAACGGGTCAAGTTTAGCTATAAGTGGGTGTGGCTACGCCCACTTTTGGTCAAAATAGTTTTCATTCCTCCCTAAGAACATAACTGTAAAGTTTCAAGTCAATTGGTTAAAAAGCAAAAAAGTTTTCCATGCAACGGGTCAAGTTTAGCTATAAGTGGGCGTGGCTACGCGTGGCTACGCCCACTTTTGGTCAAAATAGTTTTCATTCCTTCTAAGAACATAACTGTAAAGTTTCAAGTCAATTGGTTAAAAAACAAAAAAGTTTTCCACACAACGACGTGAATATTGCTTCTCTTCCTCTTCTTCATTTTGTATGGGAGCTACCAGTTCCAGATGTCCAATCTTAATGAAACTTTCAGGCATGTAGTTGGACTATGTAAAACTACTATGTTTAAAATTTCAGCACTCTATCGTCTGTATATATACAATATCCTCCCACAGTTTTGAAGATATCAAGCTGAAATTTTGCACAGAGACTTCTTATTTATGCGATCAACTCATTTGTCGGATCCAGCCATATCGGACCACTAGAACTGGTAACCCCCATATGAAAAGAAAAAGAAAAGTGAACAAAACTTGAATCGTTGTATGAAAAAATTTGTTGTTTTTTATGATAGAGTGCTGAAATTTTAAACATAGTAGTTCTACATAGTCCGTTAATAATATTTTCGTTAATCTTCCTATAATCGCAACAAAACCTTTTCGATCTATCTTTTTTTGTTACTAAAACAACTGGAGCCGCATACTCCGATGTACTAGGTACAACAATTCCTTTTTCTAACCATTCCTGCACTTGTTTGTCGATAATACATTTGTCTGCATTCGAAGTTCTTCGCGGATGTTCATATACGGGTGTATTATCCTCGACACTTATTTTCATCTCAATTGGTGACTCTATCACTTTCTGTGGATTGTAAACAGAGTTACAGTTTTTTACCTTCTCTTTCTAAATGATTTAAATTCACTTTGTCTATAATCGCTTCCTGATCGTTACATTGATTCATGCACAATGCCTTATATTCTGAAAATGCGTCTGAAATTTTGATTTCTTTGGAAATAAACTTGGCACCCTCGTCTCAGCACAATATCAACTACTTTCAGAATATTGTTGCCCAATATTGCTGCATAGCTAAATTCCGTTTGCTTGACGACATGGAATTTCACTCTGAATTTGCTGCTATCGACTTCAATATCTGTTTCAAAACTACATATTGTACTCAACCGACCTTCTCCAATGCCTGCTAAATATCTAACGTCGCACAGAGGGGCCTCAAATACATTCAGCTTGCAAAAATCAAAAATTTCATTAACGCTTTGGATAAAACAAATATATGCGTCTGATAGAGAATTTTCCAGAGATTAAGGAAATATTAACCTTAACGAAATCGGAATTATAGTTTGGAAGATATACGCACTCAAAGTTGACCTTTTTTTCAACTTTCAATGATATACTCATTTTTTTGAAAATTCGGCATCTTTGAGTTGGAATAAAAACGAAATTATAACTCGAATCATTATCGAATTGATTTCTATTCTTAGGTAGCCATATTATAGTGTTATACCAAGGCAAATACCAAGGCTGTAGCATATGTAGTTTACTAGAGGAGGCTGTTTTTCGAACTATCTGTTTTTTGGGTATTTTTCAACTTTGGTGGACAATTAAAAAAAACGTTAAAATATGTTAACCGCCAAATTTTACAATTATGTTTATTGAACATTCCTTAACCTATGTTCAAAATTTCAGCTGCCCTTATTTGCTCTTTTGGTTTTTAAAGCAAAAAAACGGCCGCAACATCACACAAAAAATCAGTGAAAAAGGCGCTGCTGCGGGTATAAGAAGAAGAATGAATAGTGGGTAAATTTGCTGTGACAGCTTTAATATGTTAATAAAGTGAACAAATGTTGTTATAGGAAGAAACTTGTCGTATTTGCTATGCAGGTGGTGGCTAAAATTTATCGTAGGCGGTGTGAAGGGGGTAAAATGTCTTGATTTTGTTCATTTTGTATGGCAGGTACCGTTTTTAGTGGTCCGATCTCAATGAAACTTATAAACAATTGGCCTGAGTATGAAAGAAGACTACCTTTTAAATTTCAGCCCTCTATTTTGAAAGCCAAAAAAGTTTTCAATACAACGATTTACCTTTGCTTCTCTTCCTCTTCTTCATTTTGTATGGCAGGTACCAGTTCCAGTTGCCCGATCTCAATGAAACTTTCAGGCATTGTGTCAGACTATGTAAAACTTCTAGGTGTGAAATTTCAGTCGTCTATCTTCAAAAACAAAAAAGTTTTCCACACAACAGATCAAGTTTTGTTCATTTTTCTTCTTCTTTTCGTATGGGGGCTACCAGTTCCAATAGTTCGATCATGCCGATTCTGACATATGAGTTGATCGCATAGAAAAGAAAACTCTGTGCAAAATTTCAGGTCGATAACTTCAAAATTGTGGGAGATATTGTATAAATACTGAAAGACGGACAGACGGACGGACGGACATGGCTACACCAACTCGTATTGTCATACTGATCAAGAATATATATACTTTGTACAATCGCAAGTTTCTAAGTTCGTATAAAATGATAAACTAGTGATTTTCTGACGCTTATACTGCACCGGAAACAAATTCTGACTTTGACAACCTACTATGCCGCTCCCAGATATCGTAGCGTATTGAACGATGGCTTGTTTTAAAGCTTAAGGAATTCACTTTTAAACGAAACTTATTTCATGCAATTGTCTTTATTCGTTCAGAAGATATGATTTTTGCAATGCAAAAACTCAGAAGGCCCCACTGTGCGTCGTTTCTGTTCACATTGACTTTTTTCATTCTGGCTAGTGTGTCTTCTCTAAGCAAGCTTAGATCACAGCCCGAATCAATTAATGCTGGTAAGCTAAAGCCTACTACTCTGACTTCTTTAAATATATGGCCTGAAGCATCACGTTTTCTTAAGCTTTGCTCATTACCAATATCTGCTCTATTTTTAACATCATTCACCTTTACTTCATTGTTTTTACTGCTGATGACATTTGAAGCATTTAATGCCCTTTGCACATTCTCTAGCAAGATGTGATTCACTTCCGCACTTAAAACATTTTTTCGCGTCTGTTTGAGTTTCTTCTTTTACATCGTCCGACTTGACATTGTCATGTTTTTTCTCTCTAAAACTTCGACCCTTAATTTTCTCGTAGACTTCGATTAGAATTTTTAATTCTTTAATTGTCTTTGCTGCATAGAGTACTGTTTTGTTTGCTTTCGAGTCTGGCACACCTTCTATAAAATAGTCTACTACACTTTCGTCATCTAGTTTAATTGATTTGCCAATTTCAATGATTCGATACAAATATTCGAACAATGACTCATCTCTTTGCTTCTTTCTGTTTCTCAATATCTTGTGTATTTCTGATGCGCACAATGTTTTGCCAAATTCTTCAATTAACTCTGCTTTGAGTTTATCCCAACTGCGGATTCCTGTCAATCCCCTTACATATAACTTCGCAGCACCCTTCAGAAGTTGTTTCGCGTATACAAATTTTTGTAAACTGTTCCAATTTACTGTGCTTGCTATATCTTCAAATTCTTGAATCCATTGATTAATGTCAATTGTGGAGGTACCAGAAAATGAAGATAAGCTTTCTCTTATATCACGCAATGTAAAACCTGGACCTCTGTCCGTACTGTTATTTTGAATGTCTGCATATTCAGTTTCAACTGATTCTTTGTCACTTTCATCGTCTTCTATTAGCTTGAAATGTCTCAAAAGTCTGTCCTGCAACTCTTTTTTTCTTCCATTTGTAGCCAACTCTAACTCATTAAGTTTCTGCTTCAATCCCTCTACTGTCAACTTCAGTATACTATTTGCGTCCATTATGACTAATAGTTATCGAATGATTTGCTTTCTTCTAGCTTACAAACTATTTTTCTTAAAATTTAACAATGTTTGATTACCTATCACTTAATTTCTAATTACAATGTTTTTTCTTCTTATTATATTCTACAATGCTCTTGAACGCATTAATTTTCGCTCACCAATTCTGCTTGCAAATTTCTTCGAAAAAACACGTGAGGCTCCTCGATGTCTGCACGTACACTCGATTGTAAATTTCTTCGTCTTCTCTTGTGTGTTACGAATTTCCACGAAGTGCCGAATTCTTCTACGACGTTTTGTCGCGACGACGCTGGTCAAATTTCGTGCTTCGCTGTAAGCGTCAAATTTGTCCACCACAACACTTCTACGAATTCTGCTCGTATGACGACGCGGCGAATTCGTTTTCGACGAAGCTTCTATAACTTTTGAATTTCACAAGAAGCGGTGAATTCCTTGAAGAACACACTTCTTGAACTTTCGTTTTTTGCACGAACGATCATGCACACCTCTGACTGTACGCAGTCGTCACCAATATGCTGAACTTCTACCTTGAAGTTTTTCTTTCACAAAATGTTTGCCGTTGGCACACTTTGCCCCTTTGCAGCTTTCACAAATTACTTGCCTTTGTTGTTGTCGAGCTGCCTTTTCAACAAGAACAGACAGACGTCCACTATACTGTTCCGTTGCTTGCACTCCAACACACGTCAATTCTATTAGAATTCGCTTACGTTGATCAGTACGTCGACCCAGCGAAGCAGTTATTCCTTACAGACGACACGTTGTCACACGTTGCTCTTGTCGCAACCTTCGCAAATTACTTGCTTCTAATATTGTGCAGCTGCGTTGATCGGTACGTCGATCCAGTATATCAGCTTTTTGTACAGGCACCACAATGTCGCCTCACTTCAGCACATCCAATTACTTTACTCCTGTGCTCACAGTTTTTCAAGCTTGCAATTTGTTGCTTAAGCTTCTTCACTTCACTCCGTTTTATTCTAGTTTATTAGGACAAGCCCCCAAAATGTGGCATGGATGCTAACAGTTATAGCATAGGTGCTTATATTTATTAAAAAAGATCACGCGTTTTAACGAACACGTTTAATATTCTTGATAGTAGTTACAAGTCGATCACTCGTTTAGTGACGATGTGAATCGCTTCGCTTATTGAATAAAGTTTTAAAAGAGGCTAACTCGTTCAGTGACGATGTGTATCGCTCTGTTGATCAAACTCGAATGTCCCCAATCGTAATTGGCATTCTCCTGCAAAAATACTATTCTCTTAAACACACTAAATAATCCCAACCATACTAACTTTACTCAGGGCTGGGGACACAGTGAGCTGCTACTTCCTTATAGTTCCTACATACATTTACTCTTTTTTTATAGTGACACAACGTGAAAAGTATTATAGCTTCAGCCTTGCTGAAGATAGCGTCGACTAAGAGCTCGATGGAAAGCTTATCTGTTCCTCTTTCAGATGGCATAAACATATTTTACGAAAAGTCATAAGAAATCAAATTTTTTGATCAAAACTAAAATGTCCTCGAGATCATTGAAGAAGAAGTACCTTATCAGAAGAAAATATGCCTTATCTAATAAGAGACATTTAAATTTTTTTAATTGCATAAATGGGCGGCATTTTATTCAGAATAAATAGTTTTTTATATGGACAAAAAATTCGTTTAATTTTTTCCCATTAAATACTAGAATTATAGAAAAGTACTTTGCGAAGAGAATCGGCAGTAGGATGGAAACGTGTTGACCACCGATTAGTTTTTTGCTAATAACTCTTGCATCCTTCGACCGACTTCTTCGACTAACAGCTCGATGGAAAACTTATCTGTTCCTCTTTCAGATGGCATAAACATATTTTACGAAAAGTCATAAGAAATCAAATTTTTTTGATCAAAACTAAAATGTCCTCGAAATCATTGAAGAAGAAGTACCTTATCAGAAGAAAATATGCCTTATCTAATAAGAGATTTAAATTTTTTTAATTGCATAAATGGGCGGCATTTTATTCAGAATTAAAAGTTTTTTACATGGAAAAAAATTTCGTTTAATTAATTAATAAACTGCGAAAAGAATCGGCAGTAGGACGGAATCGTGTTGACCACCGATTAGTTTTTTGCTAATAACTCTTGCATTCTTCGACCGACTTCTTCGACTAAGAGCTCGATGGAAAGCTTATCTGTTCCTCTTTCAGATGGCATTAACATTTTTAACGAAAAGTCGTAAGAAATACATTTTTTTTGATTAAAACTAAAATATCCTCGAAATCATTGAAGAAGAAGTACCTTATCAGACGAAAATATGCCTTATCTAATAAGAGCCATTTAAATTTTTTAATTGCATAAATGGGCGGCATTTTATTCAGAATAAATAGTTTTGTACATGGACAAAAAATTCGTTTAATTTTTTCCCATTAAATACCAGAATTACAGAAAAGTACTTTGTAAAAAGAATCGGCAGTAGAACGGAATCATGTTGACCACCGATTAGTTTTTTGCTAATAACTGTTGCATCCTTCGATCGACTTCTTTGACGAAGAGCTCGATGGAAAGCTTATCTGTTCCTCTTTTAGATGGCATTAACATATTTTACGAAAAGTCGAAAGAAAAACTAAAATATCCTCGAAATCATTGAAAAATAAGTTCCTTATGAGACGAAAATATGCCTTATCTAATAAGAGACATTTAAATTTTTTAATTGCATAAATGGCCGGCATTTTATTCAGAATTAATAGTTTTTTACTTGGACAAAAAATTCGTTTAATTTTTTGCCATTAAATACTAGAATTATACTTTTGCATCCTTCGATCGACTTCTTCGACTAAGAGCTCGATGGAAAACTTATCTATTCCTCTTTAGGATGGTATTAACATATTTTACGAAAAGTCGTAAGAAATAAAATTTTTTTGATCAAAACTAAAATATCCTCGAAATCGTTGAAAAAGAAGTTCCTTATGAGACGAAAATATGCCTTATCTAATAAGAGATATTTAAATTTTTTTAATTGCATAAATGGGCGGCATTTTATTCAGAATTAATAGTTTTTTACATGGACTAAAAATTCGTTTAATTTTTTGCCATTAAATACTAGAATTATAGAAAAGTACTTTGCGAAAAGAATCGGCAGTAGGACGGAATCGTGTTGACCACCGATTAGTTTTTTGCTAATAACTGTTGCATCCTTCGACCGACTTCTTCGACTAAATGCTCGATGGAAAGCTTATCTGTTCCTTTTTCAGATGGCATTAACATATCTTACGAAAAGTTGTAAAAATTAAAATTTTTTTGATCAAAACTAAACTATCCTCGAAATCATTGAAGAAGAAGTACTTTATCAGGCGAAAATATGCCTTATCTAACAAGAGACATTTACATTTTTATACTTTTCAAGTATGTGAAATAGTGTAATAACTTTGTGCTGAAGTTTGTAACAGATCGAAATATTCATTTCCGACTATATAAAGTATATATATTCTTGATCAGGACGACAAGTCGAGTTGATTTAGCCATGTCCGACTGTCCGTCCGTCTGTCTGTATATATACAATCTCTTCCCACAGTTTTGAAGATATCGAGCTGAAATTTTGCACAGAGACTTTTTATTTGTGGAACTGGTAGCCCCCATACGAAAAGAAGAAGAAAAGTGAACAAAACTTGAATCGTTGTATGAAAAACTTTTTTGTTTTGTATGATAGAGTGTTGAAATTTTAAACATAGTAGTTCTACATAGTCCGACTACATGCTTGAAAGTTTCATTGAGATTGGACTACTGGAACTGGTAGCTCCCATACAAAATGAAGAAGAGGAAGAGAATCAATATTCACGTCGTTGTATGGAAAACTTTTTTGTTTTTTAACCAATTGACTTGAGACTTTACAGTTATATTCTTAGGGAGGAATGAAAACTATTTTGACCAAAAGTGGGTATGGCCACGCCCACTTATAGCGAAAATTGACCCGTTGTATGGAAAACTTTTTTGTTTTTTAACCAATTGACTTGAAACTTTACAGTTATAATCTTAGGGAAGAATGAAAACTATTTTCATCAAAAATGGGCATGGCTACGCCCAATTATCGCATAACTTGAACCAATTGACTTGAAACATTACAGTTATGTTGTTAGGGATGCATTAAAACTATTCATTTAGTTTTTTAGTGACACAACGTGAAAAGTATTATAGCTTCAGCATTGCTGAAGATAGCGTCCTTACTGGTTTTAATTGCATAAATGGGCGGCATTTTATTCAGAATTAATAGTTTTTTACATGGACAAAAAATTCGTTTAATTTTTTCCAGAAATAAGAAATAAAATTTTTTTGATCAAAACTAAACTATCCTCGAAATCATTGAAGAAGAAGTACCTTATCAGACAAAAATGTGCCTTATCTAATAAGAGACATTTAAATTTTTTTAATTGCATAAATTTTTTTTTTTTTTTTATTAAAACTTTGCTTTATTTATTGAATCTTCTCTTTATGAGACTAACAATAAGTTTGCAGATCTTATGCCTATATGTTAACTAGCAGTTCTTTTGGACTGCAGATAGGTTGCGGGGCCTTAGGGTCTATCGCTGGGTTGGAAGGTCATTTCGACGAAGACGGGATTGGCTGCTCAACCTTGTTAATCTTCTGGCGAGATGGTTAGGGTGCGAAGAAAGCTTGCTGTAGTATTGTTCCTTGAGTTCTGCTATTACATCTCTGACTGGTTGAATATTTAAATCTTTTTGTATGTTTTCGTTTCGAACATACCACGGTGCCCCGGTGATGGTTCTCAATATCTTTGACTGGGTTCTCTGAATGATTTCAATGTTGCTACTGCTAGCGTTTCCCCATAACTGGGAGCCGTAGGTCCAGATAGGTTTGAGAACAAAATTGTAGAGCAGGACTTTGTAGTCAAGACTAAGGGAAGAGCGAGCGTTGATAAGCCAATGGAGGCTATTTGCTTTTAGTTTTAAATTCGTTCTCTTGGCCTCGATGTGCCTGCGCCATGTGCGTAGTGTTGTTTAACATCAGCGGTGGGCAATCTTGCCTGTTTAGAGTGAACGTAACGTGTTTGCATTTTTGTTCGTTGACTTTTATTCGCCAGTCAGCTAGCCATTTTTCTATGTCGACCAGGTGAAGAGCTAACTGCGCTGTTGCTTGCATGGGGCATCTGGAACGGCTGAGAATAGCTGTATCGTCAGCAAAGGTGGATGTTGTTAGACGTCTGCTTGTTGGGATGTCTGATGTGTAGAGGACATATAACGTAGGACCGAGTACGCTACCTTAAGGAACTACAGCTCTAATGGTGTGGTCGTCGGACATATTACTGTTACATCTCACTGTAAACTTCCTGTCGTAGAGGTATGACTTTAGTAGCTTGTGCGTGTTGTTTGGAAGCATTGTTTTAATTTTATGCATTAAACCGTCTAACCAAACTCTGTCGAATGCTTGTGAGACATCCAAAAATATTGCTGTGCAGTATTCTCGATTTTCAAACGCGCTTCGTATTTCTGATGTTATGCGATTAACCTGCTCAATAGTTCCGTGTTTTTCACGAAAGCCGAACTGGTGTGAAGGGATTTTGTTGTGTGTTCTCAGGAATGAGTTGATCCGAGTTAGCACGCATTTTTCGAAAAGTTTTGATAGACACGATAATAAACTTATAGGTCTGTACGACGAGGGAATCGTGTGGTCTTTTCCTGGCTTTGGTATCATTATGATGATAGACTTTTTCCATCTTTCTGGAAAATAGCCAAGTTTAGTGATGGCATTGAAGAGCTTCGCGATAGTGCAAACAGCACAATATGGGAGCTCAATAATCATTTTTGGGGTTATTAAATCGCAGCCCGGTGATTTTTTTGGGTTCAGTTCCTTTTTGATAATATTAGCGATTTCGTTTGGTCGAAACTCGATTGGGTCACGTTGAGGCTCGGCGTCGTTTGTTAATGCTGGTAGTGTAGTCGCATTTGTGCAAGGATTTGGTTGAAACACATTTTCAAGGTGGGCGGCAAATGTTCTTGCTCTATCTTCGTCGCTGCGGGCCCAGCCGCCTGCAGGGTTTCTTATAGGCATCACTGTTTCTGTCGGTAAGCTTAGGGTTGGGTGAGCTCTCCACAGTGAGTTTCTTGTACTGGATGTGGATAGTTGTTCTATGTACCGGCGTTGGGTATATGCTTCTTCTTGCTTTAACGCTTTAGAGAGGTTGCGTGCGGCGCTCTTAAGCCTATGTCGTGCAGATGGCGATCTGGTTGATTGCCATTCTCGACGTAAGCGTCGCTTTTCGATAACGAGCTGCTCGATTTGTAGATTCGTCTTCTTTTGGTTACGTGGAGCTTGCGCCGTTTGAGGTGTTGAGATACGAGCTGCGGTAACGAAGACTGATTCTAGATTATTTACGAAGCTGTCGATCTCAGCTTCAACGGTTAGGGGAGGATCTAGCTCAATGTGTGAGCTAAAATATTTTTTGTAACTGACCCAGTTGGTTTTATGCGAGGTCAATCTAATTGGTTGATCTACGGTTTTTGAATGTCGAAGTAGGTTAATTAATACAGGTGATCAGACGAGAGATCTGAAAGACTTTCGGCGCTTAGCAGGGTTCGGGGAATATTTTTTGTTATTGTAAAGTCAATTAGGTCGGGTAGTTTATTGGGGTCAGCCGGCCAGTATGTTGGTCTGCCGGGAGAGAGATGGTCGAGCTTATTGCTGGCTTTTATAATTGCATTGTATAATTGTTTTCCTTTTGGGGTCACTAGACGAGATCCCCAGTGAGTGTGCTTTGCATTGTAATCTCCTGCTGCTATGAAGTGTTCTCCGAGTGTGTTAAAGAACTGCATGAACTCAGTTTCAGATATATTGAAGCGAGGTGGGCAGTATACGGCGGCTAGTGTTAGATGGTTACCACTATCTAATTGTATGTTTATAGATGTGGCCTGTAGATAGTTTTCTGCAAATCTTCTATGGCAGTGGTGTTTGAGACGGTTTCTAATCAGAATACCAGTCCCCCCATGTGCTTTACCATCAGGATGGTTTGTTCCATAAAATACGTAGCCTCGTATGTTAAAATTATATTTGTTTGTAAGGTGTGTTTCTGAGAGTAGCATTGCGTCAATATGTTTGTCAAGTAGAAATTGAGCTAGCTCAAGTTTGTGCTGTGAGACGCCATTAGCATTTCACGTAGATATGCGTAGGGAAGGCATGGTTTATTTGGACTGTTGTGAAATCAGCATTTGTATCAGTAGATTTTGGTTACGCATTAAATCCTGCATAGTTGTCCGCATAAAAGACATAAACTCCATTAGACTTTGCTGCATGGTTGATAACATTGCTTCAAAGTTGCTTTGTTGCTGCCCCGGCATTTGGTGGTGTTGAGTCGCGTTTAAATCTGCATGTGCTAGTTGTGGGTTCGGCGTGTTTGGGGTAGGGGGAACCAGTCCTGATTTTAGAGCACTGGCAAATGTCACGTTTTTGGTTGAGATTCCGCCAAGTGAAGATCTGGCTGCGGTCGAAAAGAAAACGTCTGGGTTTAATTTAGATGGTGTAAATGTAGGCTGTGCGTTTTGAGAGCGTGTAGTGGTCACTCGCTGGTGGATTCGTGTTTTCAGTTCCTTGTATATTGGGCAACCTTTATAGTTAGCTGTGTGGTTACCACCACAGTTGGCGCATTTTTTTGTGCTGGCGTCGTCTTTGCTCGCTGGGCAGTGTGTAATGTCGTGAAGCTCTCCACAAGCTACACACACGGGGCGCAGAGTACAATACGACCTTGTATGGCCATATTCTTGGCAATTCGTACATTGTACGGGACCATTGCGTTTGTGCGGTTCTTCTACGGTGATTCTGCGGTGCAGTAGAAATTGAAGTTTGTATATCGGGTGCACTTCGTTTTTCTTTAGCGGCTTGCTTTCTGGATTAAGTTCTACCTTAAAGAGTGGTTGCGGCTTTCTATCCTTATTTTGGATGTTGAAAACAGTTTTGGCACTGAATCCTTTCTCTTGTAACGCGTTGATTACTTCCGCAGGAGTGACTTCAGGCTCTATGCCCTTTAGTACGACTTGCAGGCCTTTGCTGCTTTTTAGCTGGTACGTATAGAAGTTCTTTTTGTTGTCGCTCAGGTACTTCGACAGTACTCTGTAGTTATCTTCGGACTTAGTTTGTACCTTTGTTTCATGTATATTTCCCTTTACAAGGGGGATTATATGAAAGTTGTCCTTTCCACCGCTGACTAAGGCGTTGCAGCTTTTTTCACGGATGTAAATTGGTGGTGGCTTTGGCATTCTTTTAACGCTTTCTGTTTCGGGGGCCAGATCAGAAGTGTTATCTGCCAGAATTTTGAACCTGTTGGTATTATCAGGCGTTTCGCTTGGTGGTAGGCTGAAGCTAACACGGGTAATTTTCGGCTTCGAGTTTAGGGGGCTCAACTTTCTTTTAAATTGAATGTAGCGATCCATTCCAGTCTGTACGGCCGGCCTTTTTGTTTCTTTGTTTGCGTTTTCTTTAGGTAATGTTGCGCCAGTTATATTTGCATTGGCAATTGGACGGGCAGTTGATACCGTTGAAGTTGTTGTTGTACTTACTGTTGAGGTAGTTAGTGACATTGTTGTACTAGTCGTCGTAGATGGGCACAGGTCTCTCTGGCCAGTACATATCTGCTGATGAGCGGACACGGCGCTCTGTGGCGTTTGAGACGTGGACGGTAGCGACGGAGAGCAAGAACGCGCTCTCCCGCTCGCTACGTGCAATAGTTCGTGCGCTACATTGGTCATTGCATTTCGGTTGACGCGGCGTTATAGGTGAAATACGCGTTGTTCCGTTGCAAAGAGAGCCGACGCTCGTCTTGCTTACGCTGCAGTTCACTGCGAGTTTCGATTTCGTTTGTACTCATTGTATTAATAGAGATTTGGTTTTAATTGTTTTTATTGTTTATTGTGGCTAATCAATTGATTAATTAGTTGATAGATTTGTGCGAATTTATCGCACTAAGCGTCTTTTCGCGATATACACTAATTATTATTAGATCTTTCACTGCACTGATGGGTTTTAAGTTAATTTTCCGGAGCAAAAGAAAAAAAATTGCATAAATGGGCGGCATTTTATTCAGAATTAATAGTTTTTTACATGGACAAAAATTCGTTTAATTTTTTCCCATTAAATACTAGAATTATAGAAAAGCACTTTGCGAGAAGAATCGGCAGTAGGACGGAAACGTGTTGACCATCGATTAGTTTTTTGCTAATAACTCTTGCATCCTTCTACCGACTTCTTCGACTAACAGCTCGATGGAAAGCTTATCTGTTCCTCTTTCAGATGGCATTAACATATTTTACGAAAAGTCATAAGAAATAAAATTTTTTGGATCAAAACTAAACTATCCTCGAAATCATTGTAGAAGAAGTACCTCATCAGACAAAAATATGCCTTATCTAATAAGAGACATTTAAATTTTTATACTTTTCACGTATGTGAAACAGTATAATAACTTTGTGCTGAAGTTTGTAACAGATCGAAATATTCATTTCCGACTATATAAAGTATATATATTCTTGATCAGGACGACAAGACGAGTTGATTTAGCCATGTCCGTCTGTCCGTCTGTCCGTCCGTCTGTCTGTATATATACAATCTCCTCCCACAGTTTTGAAGATATCGAGCTGAAATTTTGCACAGAGACTTCTTATTTGTGCGATCAACTCATTTGTCGGATCCAGCCATATCGGACCACTGGAACTGGTAGCCCCCATACGAAAAGAAGAAGAAAAATGAACAAAACTTGAATCGTTGTATGGAAAACTTTTTTGTTTTGTATGATAGAGTGCTGATATTTTAAACATAGTAGTTTTACATAGTCCGACTACATGCCTGAAAGTTTCATTGAGATTGGACATCTGGAACTGGTAGCTCCCATACAAAATGAAGAAGAGGAAGAGAAGCAATATTCACGTCGTTGTATGGAAAACTTTTTTGTTTTTTAACCAATTGACTTGAAATTTTAAAGTTATGTTCTTAGGTAGGAATGAAAACTATTTTGACTAAAAGTGGGCGTAGCCACGCCCACTTATAGCGAAAATTGACCCATTGTATGGAAAACTTTTTTGTTTTTTAACCAATTGACTTGAAACTTTACAGTTATGTTCTTAGAGAGGAATGAAAATTATTTTGACCAAAAGTGGGCGTAGCCAGGGGTAGCCACGCCCACTTATAGCGAAAATTGACCCGTTGTATGGAAAACTTTTTTGTTTTTGAACCAATTGACTTGAAACTTTACAGTTATGTTCTTAGGGAGGAATGAAAACAATTTTGACCAAAAGTGGGTGTGGCCACGCCCACTTATAGCGAAAATTGACCCGTTGTATGGAAAACTTTTTTTTTCAAACCAATTGACATGAAACTTTACAGGTTTGTTCTTACGAAGGAATAAAAACTATTTTGATCAAAAATGGGCATGGCTACGCCCAATTATCGCAAAACTTCAACCGTTGTATGGAAAACTTTTTTGTTTTTTAACCAATTGACTTGAAACCTTACAGTTATGTTGTTAGGGAGGCATGAAAACTATTCATTTAGTTTTTTAGTGACACAACGTGAAAAGTATTTTAGCTTCAGCCTTGCTGAAGATAGCGTCCTTACTGGTTTTAATTGCATACATGGGCGGCATTTTATTCAGAATTAATAGTTTTTTACATGGACAAAAAATTCGTTCAATTTTTTCCCATTAAATACTAGAATTATAGAAAAGCACTTTGCGAGAAGAATCGGCAGTAAGACGGAAACGTGTTGACCATCGATTAGTTTTTTGCTAATAACTCTTGCATCCTTCTACCGACTTCTTCGACTAACAGGTCGATGGAAAGCTTATCTGTTCCTCTTTCAGATGGCATTAATATATTTTACGAAAAGTCATAAGAAATAAAATTTTTTTGATCAAAACTAAACTATCCTCGAAATCATTGAAGAAGAAGTACCTTACCAGACAAAAATATGCCTTATTTAATAAGAGACATTTAAATTTTTTTAATTGCATAAATGGGCGGCATTTTATTCAGAATTAATAGTTTTTTACATGGACAAAAAATTCGTTTAATTTTTTACCATTAAATACTAGAATTATAAAAAAGTACTTTGCGAAAAGAATCGGCAGTAGGACGGAAACGTGTTGACCACCGATTAGTTTTTTGCTAATAACTCTTGCATACTTCGACCGACTTCTTCGACTAACAGCTCGATGGAAAGCTTATCTCATCCTCTTTCAGATGGTATTAAAATATTTTATGAAAAGTCATTATAGAAAAGTACTTTGCGAAAAGAATCGGCAGTAGAACGGAATCGTGTTGACCACCGATTAGTTTTTTGCCAATAACTTTTGCATCCTTCGACCGACTTCTTCGACTAAGAGCTCGATGGAAAGCTTATCTATTCCTCTTTCAGATGGCATTAACATATTTTACGAAAAATCGTAAGAAATAAAATTTTTTTGATCAAAACTAAAATATCCTCGAAATCATTGTAGAAGAAGTACCTCATCAGACAAAAATATGCCTTATCTAATAAGAGACATTTAAATTTTTTTAATTGCATACATGGGCGGCATTTTATTCAGAATTAATAGTTTTTTACATGGACAAAAAATTCGTTCAATTTTTTCCCATTAAATACTAGAATTATAGAAAAGCACTTTGCGAGAAGAATCGGCAGTAGGACGGAAACGTGTTGACCATCGATTAGTTTTTTGCTAATAACTCTTGCATCCTTCTACCGACTTCTTCGACTAACAGGTCGATGGAAAGCTTATCTGTTCCTCTTTCAGATGGCATTAATATATTTTACGAAAAGTCATAAGAAATAAAATTTTTTTGATCAAAACTAAACTATCCTCGAAATCATTGTAGAAGAAGTACCTCATCAGACAAAAATATGCCTTATCTAATAAGAGACATTTAAATTTTTTTAATTGCATACATGGGCGGCATTTTATTCAGAATTAATAGTTTTTTACATGGACAAAAAATTCGTTTAATTTTTTACCATTAAATACTAGAATTATAAAAAAGTACTTTGCGAAAAGAATCGGCAGTAGGACGGAAACGTGTTGACCACCGATTAGTTTTTTGCTAATAACTCTTGCATACTTCGACCGACTTCTTCGACTAACAGCTCGATGGAAAGCTTATCTCATCCTCTTTCAGATGGTATTAAAATATTTTATGAAAAGTCATTATAGAAAAGTACTTTGCGAAAAGAATCGGCAGTAGAACGGAATCGTGTTGACCACCGATTAGTTTTTTGCCAATAACTTTTGCATCCTTCGACCGACTTCTTCGACTAAGAGCTCGATGGAAAGCTTATCTATTCCTCTTTCAGATGGCATTAACATATTTTACGAAAAATCGTAAGAAATAAAATTTTTTGGATCAAAACTAAACTATCCTCGAAATCATTGTAGAAGAAGTACCTCATCAGACAAAAATATGCCTTATCTAATAAGAGACATTTAAATTTTTTTAATTGCATACATGGGCGGCATTTTATTCAGAATTAATAGTTTTTTACATGGACAAAAAATTCGTTCAATTTTTTCCCATTAAATACTAGAATTATAGAAAAGCACTTTGCGAGAAGAATCGGCAGTAGGACGGAAACGTGTTGACCATCGATTAGGTTTTTGCTAATAACTCTTGCATCCTTCTACCGACTTCTTCGACTAACAGGTCGATGGAAAGCTTATCTGTTCCTCTTTCAGATGGCATTAATATATTTTACGAAAAGTCATAAGAAATAAAATTTTTTTGATCAAAACTAAACTATCCTCGAAATCATTGTAGAAGAAGTACCTCATCAGACAAAAATATGCCTTATCTAATAAGAGACATTTAAATTTTTTTAATTGCATACATGGGCGGCATTTTATTCAGAATTAATAGTTTTTTACATGGACAAAAAATTCGTTCAATTTTTTCCCATTAAATACTAGAATTATAGAAAAGCACTTTGCGAGAAGAATCGGCAGTAGGACGGAAACGTGTTGACCATCGATTAGTTTTTTGCTAATAACTCTTGCATCCTTCTACCGACTTCTTCGACTAACAGCTCGATGGAAAGCTTATCTGTTCCTCTTTCAGATGGCATTAACATATTTTACGAAAAGTCATAAGAAATAAAATTTTTTGGATCAAAACTAAACTATCCTCGAAATCATTGTAGAAGAAGTACCTTATCAGACAAAAATATGCCTTATCTAATAAGAGACATTTAAATTTTTTTAATTGCATACATGGGCGGCATTTTATTCAGAATTAATAGTTTTTTACATGGACAAAAAATTCGTTCAATTTTTTCCCATTAAATACTAGAATTATAGAAAAGCACTTTGCGAGAAGAATCGGCAGTAGGACGGAAACGTGTTGACCATCGATTAGTTTTTTGCTAATAACTCTTGCATCCTTCTACCGACTTCTTCGACTAACAGGTCGATGGAAAGCTTATCTGTTCCTCTTTCAGATGGCATTAACATATTTTACGAAAAGTCATAAGAAATAAAATTTTTTGGATCAAAACTAAACTATCCTCGAAATCATTGAAGAAGAAGTACCTTATTAGACGAAAATATGCCTTATCTAATAAGAGACATCTAAATTTTTTTTTATTGCATAAATGGGCGGCATTTTATTCAGAATTAATAGTTTTTTACATGGACAAAAATTCGTTTAATTTTTTCCCATTAAATACTAGAATTATAGAAAAGTACTTTGCGAAAAGAATCGGCAGTAGGACGGAAACGTGTTGACCACCGATTAGTTTTTTGCTAATTACTCTTGCATCCTTCGATCGACTTCTTCGACTAAGAGCTCGATGGAAAACTTATCTATTCCTCTTTCAGATGGCATTATCATATTTTACGAAAAGTCGTAAGAAATAAAATTTTTTTCATCAAAACTAAAATATCCTCGAAATCATTGAAGAAGAAGTACCTTATCAGACGAAAATATGCCTTATCCAATAAGAGACATTTAAATATTTTTAATTGCATAAATTGGTGGCATTTTATTCAGAATTAATAGTTTTTTACTTGGACAAAAAATTCGTTTAATTTTTTGCCATTAAATACTAGAATTATAGAAAAGTGCTTTGCGAAAAGAATCGGCAGTAGGACGGAAACGTGTTGACCACCGATTAGTTTTTTGCTAATAACTCTTGCATCCTTCTACCGACTTCTTCGACTTACAGCTCGATGGAAAGCTTATCTGTTCCTCTTTCAGATGGCATTAACATATTTTACGAAAAGTCATAAGAAATAAAATTTTTTTGATCAAAACTAAACTATCCTCGAAATCATTGAAGAAGAAGTACCTTATCAGACAAAAATATGCCTTATCTAATAAGAGACATTTAAATTTTTTTAATTGCATAAATGGGCGGCATTTTATTCAGAATTAATAGTTTTTTACTTGGACAAAAAATTGGTTTAATTTTTTGCCATTAAATACTAGAATTATAGAAAAGTGCTTTGCGAAAAGAATCGGCAGTATTGACCACCGATTAGTTTTTTGCTAATAACTCTTGCATCCTTCTACCGACTTCTTCGACTAACAGCTCGATGGAAAGCTTATCTGTTCCTCTTTCAGATGGCATTAACATATTTCACGAAAAGTCATAAGAAATAAAATTTTTTTGATCAAAACTAAACTATCCTCGAAATCATTGAAGAAGAAGTACCTTATCAGACAAAAATATGCCTTATCTAATAAGAGACATTTAAATTTTTTTAATTGCATAAATGGGCGGCATTTTATTCAGAATTAATAGTTTTTTACATGGACAAAAATTCGTTTAATTTTTTCCCATTAAATACTAGAATTATAGAAAAGTACTTTGCGAAAAGAATCGGCAGTAGGACCGAAACGTGTTGACCACCGATTAGTTTTTTGCTAATAACTCTTGCATCCTTCGGCCGACTTCTTCGACTAAGAGCTCGATGGAAAGCTTATCTATTCCTCTTTCAGATGGCATTAACATATTTTACGAAAAATCGTAAGAAATAAAATTTTTTTCATCAAAACTAAAATATCGTCGAAATCATTGAAGAAGAAGTACCTTATCAGACGAAAATATGCCTTATCAAATAAGAGACATTTAAATTTTTTTAATTGCATAAATTGGTGGCATTTTATTCAGAATTAATAGTTTTTTACATGGACAAAAATTTCGTTTAGTTTTTTCCAATTAAATACTAGAATTATAGAAAAGTACTTTGCGAAAAGAATCGGCAGTAAGACGGAAACGTGTTGACCACCGATTAGTTTTTTGATAATAACTCTTGCATCCTTCGACCGACTTCTTCGACTTACAGCTCGATGGAAAGCTTATCTGTTCCTCTTTCAGATGGCATTAACATATTTTACGAAAAGTCATAAGAAATAAAATTTTTTTGATCAAAACTAAACTATCCTCGAAATCATTGAAGAAGAAGTACCTTATCAGACAAAAATATGCCTTATCTAATAAGAGACATTTAAATTTTTTTAATTGCATAAATGGGCGGCATTTTATTCAGAATTAATAGTTTTTTACTTGGACAAAAAATTCGTTTAATTTTTTGCCATTAAATACTAGAATTGTAGAAAAGTACTTTGCGAAAAGAATCGGCAGTAGGACGGAAACGTGTTGACCACCGATTAGTTTTTTGCTAATAACTCTTGCATCCTTCTACCGACTTCTTCGACTAACAGCTCGATGGAAAGCTTATCTGTTCCTCTTTCAGATGGCATTAACATATTTTACGAAAAGTCATAAGAAATAAATTTTTTTTGATCAAAACTAAACTATCCTCGAAATCATTGAAGAAGAAGTACCTTATCAGACGAAAATATGCCTTATCTTATAAGAGACATTTAAATTTTTTTATTGCATAAATGGGCGGCATTTTATTCAGAATTAATAGTTTTTTACATGGACAAAAATTCGTTTAATTTTTTCCCATTAAATACTAGAATTGTAGAAAAGTACTGTTCAGGACTGAACATAGAACCACCTACAGCGTGTAGTTAGGACTAGTAATAAGTAATAAAGATATGTAAAGTGTAGTTGTAGTCCTTAGCAAATGTTAGAACTAAGATAAAGAACAAACGCATGATACACGTTGTGGGAAAATACAGATAAGTATAAATGCAGCATGCAGATAGCTAGCAAGCATCTGGCGACCATATGGTGACATTTATGATAGGGCAAACCAGATAACGGACCAATGTAGATTTAGGACCACATTGCTGTCTTACAAACACAGTGTTAGAATAAGATAGATAATATTAACCAATAGAAATTAAGGAACACCCGCTGTGCCCTTACAATCACAGCGCTAGTTGTAAGAACTATTATAAATAAGGCTCGCTCGTCTGAGCGATAGTGAGTACTAATAAAGAGTTTGTAAAGATCGCGTCGTGGTACACTTTTTACTCCATTGCCTATACATTTTTTGGTCCTTCGAGTCGACCTTTCATTTTCGTGGCCGTGTGTGCAAGTTGTTCTATTTCGTGTGTCTAAAAACACTGCGCGAGTGTGTAATAAATAGCACATCGAATAAATAAAGAAAAATATTGTACAGCTTTTTAGAAGGAAACCAAGCATTGAAGGAGAAATTTCCGAG
The DNA here is from genome assembly GCA_034638295.1 of Phortica okadai. Classification (NCBI taxonomy): domain Eukaryota; kingdom Metazoa; phylum Arthropoda; class Insecta; order Diptera; family Drosophilidae; genus Phortica; species Phortica okadai. Next base: position 18,750,637 of record CM067852.1, read on the forward strand.
TTCTCCGCGAATCACACAAGTTGCTGAAGTTAGGAGTCGTCGATAATAAATATTTTAATAAACAAAAAAAAATATTTGATGTTACCATGGTAAAAATGAATGCCTATAGGCAGTCGACGTTAAAAGTCGAAGAGATTGCCATGGAGGTGGATGCAGCTACGAGGTCGTCTAAGATGACAGACGGCGCTCAACAAAAGGTGGGTCCACCAAGGAAAGACGGCCCAAGGGAGCACACACAAAGGCGCGTTAATGAAATGGCGGGATTGGCAAGAAGCCGAACTTCTGTTCAGTCTGAAGTCAGCAACAGATAGAAATATGCGGAGTTGAAAATTGAACCCAATGACCTACCGAAATATATGAATGAAATGGAAAATTTAAATTCAATTTTGGTGTCTCAGTGGGAAAAAATGAACAAAGAGTTCAGAGAGGAGCTCCAACGAGTCGAGGATGCCAAACAGCAAAAACTCTACGCACAATTACAAGCAGTAAGGTTCTATGGAGAGGAACCTAATGATGCTGAGGCGTTGAGAGAGGAATTTGCGGAATCAAGAAAAAATCTCGGACTCCATATAAAAACGTTAGAGGGTAGAGTGTTGCAGCTCACCAAAGATCTGAGAGAACATAGCAGAGCTCAGGATGAACTCAGAGATGGTCTGAAAGTCGCAGAGTATGGCAACTTGCAGCTGGAGGCGGAGATGCGAGCAGTTCGCTCACAAGGAAAAAGGGTCTTGCTGACTAAGGAAATCGAAACATTAGAAATGCAATGTTACTTTGCAAAGCAAATGAACGAGATGAGAGTCAAGCTCAATGATGAGCGCAAAAATCATACGATAGCAATTGCTGCGAGTAATCAACTTCAAGCAGAAGTCAGAGAGCTAAACAAGCAATTGACTAACTCAAAAAATAAACGCCTAGCAGCGGAGTCACAGCGGGACGAATTGATTCAAAAGTTGGCCAGCAACGACTACCTAATAGTCGTCGAAAACCGTCGCCTTGAAGAGCACATTGCAGTGCTAGAAAGAAAGCTCGAAGAAGAGAAAGCTAAGTCCAGGAACTTGCTCATCCTCGACAATAATGCTCAGATACAAAAAGAACAGCTGAGCAGAGATTCTATGAGAAATGCAAAGGATCTGGCTGTTGTAGAAACTCAGGCGTCGGAACTCAAAACAGAAGTGGCTAAAATAGAAGCAGCACAACAAGTCGAATTTATGACTATGGCAAAAAATAATGGCGTTGACGACATGGTTGTAAAAGTCAAAAATGGAAACCATACGTCGTCAATTTATTGCTACAAAACGAGTCTAGCCAGCGTCAAAAATCAGCAATGGCCTATTAATCAGAAAGGTAAATTAATAAAACCTTGCTGCAAGAATACTAGATAATCAAGATAGCATGACACCAAAGGGAAACAACATCAGCGAACATATTACCCCCCCAAGAAGGCCACAATCTGGAGGTGTATGGAAAAACGTCGGAAAGTTGGTAAAACGTAATATCGGTGTTAATCCTCTAGCATGTGTGAGTTCAGTAAAACTAATCATTGAGGCGGCAACAAAAACAGTCGAAGAAAACGAAGTAATCTGTAGACAGGAAAGATGGAGCCACTACCGGTATGAACGCTGGAGGAAATGGCGAGACAAATTATAAGCTGCATCTATGAAGACTGCTACTTTACACCGTGAGCGAACATTCGTCAATTTTCTTGGTCACAATTGTAATCGTCGTCCTGGTGGTGTATGCAAGGATGAAATGCATACAAAGAAGGCAGCTATTGGCCGTGACATTTTCTGGCGCCCGGCAGAATGTTCAGGACTGAATATAGAACCACCTACAGCCTGTAGTTAGGACTAGTAATAAGTAATAAAGATATGTAAAATGTAGTTGTAGTCCTAAGCAAATGTTAGAACTAAGATAAAGAACAAACGCATGATACACGTTGTGGGAAAATACAGATAAGGATAAGTGCAGCATGCAGATAGCTAGCAAGCATCTGGCGACCATATGGTGACATTTATGATAGGGCAAACCAAATAACGGACCAATGTAGATTAAGGACCACACTGCTGTCTTACAAACACAGTATTAGAATAAGATAGAAGTAAATAATATTAACCAATAGAAATTAAGGAACATCCGCTGTGCCCTTACAATCACAGCGCTAATTGTAAGAACTATTATAAATAAGGCTCGCTCGTCTGAGCGATAGTGAGTACTAATAAAGAGTTTGTAAAGATCGCGTCGTGGTACACTTTTTACTCCGTTGCCTATACAAGTACTTTGCGAAAAGAATCGGCAGTAGGACGGAAACGTGTTGACCACCGATTAGTTTTTTGCTAATAACTCTTGCATCCTTCTACCGACTTCTTCGACTAACAGCTCGATGGAAAGCTTATCTGTTCTTCTTTCAGATGGTATTAACATATTTTACGAAAAGTCATAAGAAATAAAATTTTTTTGATCAAAACTAAACTATCCTCGAAATCATTGAAGAAGAAGTACCTTATCAGACGAAAATATGCCTTATCTAATAAGAGACATTTAAATTTTTTTAATTGCATAAATGGGCGGCATTTTATTCAGAATTAATAGTTTTTTACATGGACAAAAAATTCGTTTAATTTTTTCACATTAAATACTAGAATTATAGAAAAGTACTTTGCGAAAAGAATCGGCAGTAGGACGGAAACGTGTTGACCACCGATTAGTTTTTTGCTAATAACTCTTGCATTCTTCGACCGACTTCTTCGACTAAGACCTCGATGGAAAGCTTATCTGTTCCTCTTTCAGATGGCATTAACATATTTTACGAAAAGTCATAAGAAATAAAATTTTTTTGATCAAAACTAAACTATCCTCGAAATCATTGAAAAGAAGTACTTTATCAGACGAAAATATGCTTTATCTAATAAGAGACATTTAAATTTTTTTATTGCATACATGGGCGGCATGTTATTCAGAATTAATAGTTTTTTACATGGACAAAAAATTTGTTTAATTTTTTCCCATTAAATACTAGAATTATAGAAAAGCACTTTGCGAAAAGAATCGGCAGTAGGTCGGAAACGTGTTGACCATCGATTACTTTTTTGCTAATAACTCTTGTATCCTTCTACCGACTTCTTCGACTAACAGCTCGATGGAAAGCTTATCTGTTCTTCTTTCAGATGGCATTAACATATTTTACGAAAAGTCATAAGAAATAAAATTTTTTTGATCAAAACTAAACTATCCTCGAAATCATTGAAAAGAAGTACTTTATCAGACGAAAATATGCCTTATCTAATAAGAGACATTTAAATTTTTTTAATTGCATAAATGGGCGGCATTTTATTCAGAATTTATAGTTTTTTACATGGACAAAAAATTTGTTTAATTTTTTCCCATTAAATACTAGAATTATAGAAAAGTACTTTGCGAAAAGAATCGGCAGTAGGACGGAAACGTGTTGACCACCGATTAGTTTTTTGCTAATAACTTTTGCATCCTTCGACGGACTTCTTCGACTAAGAGCTCGATGGAAAGCTTATCTGTTCTTCTTTCAGATGGCATTAACATATTTTACGAAAAGTCAAATGAAATAAAATTTTTTTGATCAAAACTAGAATATCCTCGAAATCATTGAAGAAGAAGTACCTTATCAGACGAAAATATGCCTTATCTAATAAGAGACATTTAAATTTTTTTTATTGCATAAATGGGCGGCATTTTATTCAGAATGAATAGTTTTTTACATGGACAAAAATTCGTTTAATTTTTTCCCATTAAATACTAGAATTATAGAAAAGTACTTTGCGAAAAGAATCGGCAGTAGGACGGAAACGTGTTGACCACCGATTAGTTTTTTGCTAATAACTCTTGCATTCTTCGACCGACTTCTTCGACTAAGAGCTCGATGGAAAGCTTATCTGTTCCTCTTTCAGATGGCATTAACATATTTTACGAAAAGTCATAAGAAATAAAATTTTTTTGATCAAAACTAAACTATCCTCGAAATCATTGAAGAAGAAGTACTTTATCAGGCGAAAATATGCCTTATCTAACAAGAGACATTTACATTTTTATACTTTTCAAGTATGTGAAATAGTGTAATAACTTTGTGCTGAAGTTTGTAACAGATCGAAATATTCATTTCCAATTATATAAAGTATATATATTCTTGATCAGGACGACAAGACGAGTTGATTTAGCCATGTCCGTCTGTCTGTATATATACAATATCCTCCCACAGTTTTGAAGATATCAAGCTGAAATTTTGCACAGAGACTTCTTATTTATGCGATCAACTCATTTGTCGGATCCAGCCATATCGGACCACTAGAACTGGTAGCCCCCATACGAAAAGAAGTAGGAAAGTGAACAAAACTTGAATCGTAGCCACGCCCACTTATAGCTAAACTTGACCCGTTGCATAGAAACAATTGACTTGAAACTTTACAGTTATGTTCTTAGGGAGGAATAAGAACTATTTTGACCAAAAGTGGGCGTAGCCATGCCCACTTATAGCTAAACTTGACCCGATGTATGGAAAACTTTTTTGTTTTTTAACCAATTGACTTGAAACATTACAGTTATGTTCTTAGGGAGGAATGAAAACTATTTTGACCAAAAGAGGGCATGGCTACGCGCACTAATAGCAAAACTTGAACCGTTGTATGGAAAACTTTTGTGGTTTTTAACCTATTGACTTGAAACCTTACAGTTATCTTGTTAGGAAGGTGTGAATATTATTCTGACCAAAAATTGGCATGGCTACGCCCCCTTGTCGCAAAACTTGAACCGTTATATGGAAACCTTTTTTGTTTTTTATAGTGACACAACGTGAAGAGTATTATAGCTTCAGCTTTGCTGAAGATAGTGTGCTTACTGGTTTTTCTTTTAGTTTATAATAAATTAGAAAAACAAATAGAGAAGAGGAGATCGAAATTAATTATGATACGGTCAAACGTATTCTTTAAAGGAAAAGACAACCGTTTCTACCAAAATCACCAAATACACCAAAATATCATGAGTCGTTTTGACATGACGATAGGATATAGTCCAAAAATTTTCTTTAAGAAATTATATTCATTAAACTCATTTGCATATTGCATATTCGCATCTGACAAGGTCATCACCTTGATGCAAGACAATATTAAGGAGCATAATAGGCATTTTTTAATAGATGGTACTTTAAAAGTATGCCCTTTCGGAGACTTTAAACAACTCCTTATTATTTATGTTAAATATATGAAAAAGGTAATTATTTTATTATTTGTTTAATTTCATGTAGTAATTAAAATTATTCTTTGTTTTATAGATAACACCTCTTCTATTTGTTTTAATGACGCGTAAAACGGTGCTCTGTTATCAACATTTATTTACGTATGTTGATTCCAATGTTTGCTGTCTAAATGGTGCATCATTTGTATCTAATTATGAGAAATTAACGCATTGAAAAATTTGCATCCAAACATGAATTTCTATTCTTGCTGGTTCCATTTTACCCAAGCATGCAATAGAAATGCAAGGAAAATAATTGGTTTGGAGAAAATGCTTCAATGCAATAACAAAGCGTATATGGCGTTTATGAAATTTTTGTATTTACCTCTTCTATCGGATAACAAAATAGTCGAAGCATTTGGTCTTCTTGAAGCTCAAGCAACTGTTTTAGACAAGAAGATGTTTTCTCCCTTTTTAAAATATTTTAAGAAGCAGTGGCTTAAAAAGGTAATTCGTAATTTCAAATTTATACTATTATTTATTCCCGTTTCATTTTAACCTAAAAACATATCTGTTTTCAAACGTTCGACAAGAACTACGAGCTCTGTAGAAGCATATAATTTGAATCTGGGCAACAAAATTCGAGCAAAAGGACACTTCATTAAATTCATTTAATGCATCATATATGCCGAATATGAAAAAAGTCTCGAATTTGCTCTACTTTTTCAAAATGGTGGCATAGGTAATTAGACACAATCAAAGCAAATACGTGTAAGTTTATGCTAAATTGAATTAAAGTCATAAAAACACATTAACATTCATTTTTGATCTCAGGATCGCGCTCAAAAAATTATGAATGCCATGGATTTATTTGACAAGGGAGAAATAGATATACAGGGTTTTTTGACATACACTATCTCCCTAAGTGATCGGTTTGTAAAATGGGACTTGTTCGACAGTGTCCAAATAGATTCTAATTTGTCGAGAATGTCGTCCGAGTCTTCCACATCTTCGCTTTCCTCGAGTGGTTCAAACATAAGTCAACTGTCAGATTCTTCTATTGTTCAAATAAATCCTTGCAATGTTTGTCTGGTCAATCCAAAATCAGTTTTGTTGCGCCCATGCAACCATATAAATATTTGTAGTGGCTGTTGGGATCAAATTCTTGCCCACAATCAAGAACTTAATGATACTGATAGTCAAGATCCTAAATGTCCAACATGTCAACAAAAAGTAAAAGACGAAATTCGTAATGTTTATATATATAATTAAAAACCAGTAAGGGCGGTATAGTCGAGTATACTCGACAATATAATACCCTGCACACATGGTAGGCGGTGCCACACCCTCAATCTACAAAAACATATTGATCTGACGTCGCCTTTTCAAATAGTGTTCAAAATACAAAGAAAATCGGTCAAAAAATGTGGATTTTACTAAAAATTTAAGTTTGTAGGTCTCTGAGGGGTAGTCATCAAAGAGAGGGGAAATTTGTGGTATGCAGTTTTTAAGATGTATTATCACTGAGCTTATATACAAAATTTAAGGTTCATACCTTTGTTAGTTTTGGAGATATAGCAATTTAGAGAAAATTACTGGGGGAGGGGAAATGAATATGAGGGGGGGATTTTGTGGTATGCAGTTTTGTAGAGCCACTCATACTGAGTCTACATATCGACTTTCATGTTTCTATCTTTTTGGATGTTTGAGTTATAGCGATTTAAAAAAGTGGGTAGGGCTGGATGGGCGGGAAGGAGTGGGCGTGGCACAAAAAAAAAATAAACTTGATCTGCTGCCAAGCATCACGAGTCTACCCACCAAATTTCAAGTCTCTAGCTCTTACAGTTTCCGAGATCCATTGGTGAATACAGACGGACGGACAGACGGACGGACGGACGGACGGACAGACGGACGGACATGGCTCAATCAATTTCTCTTGTCGTCCTGATCAAGAATATATATACTTTATGGGGTCCCCCTCCCTTCCTTCTGTGCGTTACATACATTTCGTTCAAACAAACTTAATATACCCTGACACACTGTATGTGCAGGGTATAAAAAAACCGTTTCGTTCACTCAAACGTTCTTTCTTTTTATTTACTTATGTATATATAATAATAATAAATATGTACATACAAATAAACATAAAAATAATTACATTAAATTAAGCATTTTAGTTTTTAGCAGGCTCGAGGTCGTTTTTATTATTTTTAAAAAGAAAAGACAATTTTTTCTCTTTTTTAATAATTTAATTTTTATCCCGATATATTTCGGACTCCACCGGAGTTCGTCTTCAGGGGCTACAACATTTATCGTTGGACATTTTTTATTAGTTTAGTGTATATAAATATTATATAATTTTAAATGCCTACTTAACACGGCGTCTTTGCAGGTCGTCGCGGAGTTCGTCACTGATTTGTTTTTTGTCAGTTTTTTCTGAGTTTGTCGTCAAGTAAGTGTCTGTATATGTGAGCGCAATTCTCCGTGTCTGTTTTGTAATTAATTCTAATGTTTGTTGGTATGTTTATAATGAGCAGCATTTCTATCATGAAGCGTTTATTGTAATGCTCTTCATGTTGTAACACATTCACTGCATCGAAGTTCGGTGTGTGCCGATGTTCTATGCAATGAGTTGCAAGGGCTGTTTTTTGTGCACTTCCGTCATTCCTTCTTTTCATGTCCGATTTATGTCCAGATAATCTTGTTATACCCTGTACACACACTGTGTATCAGGGTATATTAAGTTTGTTTGAGAGGGTTTGTATGTAACGCATAGAAGGAGGGGAGGGGGACCCTATAAAGTATATATATTCTTGATCAGGATGACAAGACGAATTGATATAGCCCTGTCTGTCCGTCCGTCCGTCCGTCCTCACCAATGGTTCTCGAAAACTATAAGAGCTAGAGACTTGAAATTTGGTGGATAGACTCGTGAGGTCAAACGCTAGATCAAGTTTGAAGGATTTTTTGCCACGCCCACTCCTTCCCGCCCATCGAGCACCACCCATTTTTTCAAAAGGCTGTAGCTCGAAAACCTGATGAGTTAGAAACATGAAAATAAGTATGTAGACTCAGTATGTATAGCTCTACAAAACTGCATACCACATTTTTTCCCCCTCCCCTTCGTTTCCCCTCAAAAAGTTGTTTTCTTAAAATTGCTGTATCTCCTAAACTATAATAGATACAATGCTGAAATTTTGTATGCAAACTCAGTAAACATACTTTTTTAAAACTGCATACCACAAACTTTCATTTTTAACGCTGTGTGACAACGCAAAGACAAACAAGTTAAAATTTGGCATAAATTGCGCTTTGAACACTGCTTTATCCTATTTGTAACAAAAACCGTACTTAACACTGCGAAAACTATTAAAGCTAGAGACTTGAAATTTGGAAGATAGTCTCGTGTGGTCGAACACTAGATGAAGTTTGAAGGAATTTTTGCCACGCCCATTCCTTCCCGCCCATCGAGCACAACAAAAGGTCATTTTTTTCTTAAAATTGCTGTATCTCCTAAAGTATAAAGAATACAATGCTGAAATTTTGTATGTAAACTCAGATAACATACCTTTTTAAAACTGCATACAACAAACTACCACTTTCCCCGCAAAGACCAACACACTAAAATTTTGCAGCAATGCTTTGTAACAAAACCCGTTCTAAAGCGCCATCTAATGGCAACATTGCACTGTGAGCCCTGCCTCACTATTAGCAAATACGCAAACCATATCGTGGTACACTGCTTTTGCTGTCGGCGAATGTTTAACGTGTTATCAACATAGGTGTGTGTACAGGGTATTATATAGTTGAGAATACTCAACTATACCGCCCTTACTGGTTTTTAATTTTGTCTTGTCGTACCAACATATATCTTATTACATAAGTTCGTCCCGTCACCAGCGCAAGGTGTTTGTCCATTATTTTTATTTTTGCTTTGGTGTTGGCGCAACACAAACTTAATAAGATAGAAGATCGCAAAATTTAGTGAAGTGTGATTGCAAAGCTTTCTTTAACACAAAGTAGAAAATGGTTCTTATTAAAAAAACTATATGAAGGATTTTCCAAAACGAATAATTAGGACAATGCTTGCAAGAGGATATAAGTTACACCAAAGCTGAAAATTGCTCCCTTACTGGTTTTTTCATCTAAAATTATATTTATAAATGTGTATGTAATCATAAATTAGCGGTGCTACCACTTAAGTTTTATTTTCGTACGACTAAATTAAATTCCATTAATTTTCAAAGGCTTTGTCCCCTATTCACGATTACAATTTTGTATGAGAATTTGTGACTCGAATTTGTCGAAAAACTAATTCAAAAACCAGTAAGAACGGTATAGTCGAGTATGCTCGACAATATAATACCCTGTACAAAATTCATATCAAAATATAAACATGAGGAAAATGAAACTTCAAAATGTGTAATTTCGTAGGATTGGACAGTTTGGGTCTTGGTCCTCATTGGATTTTTCAAAAAGACAACGATCCCAAGCATACAGCGAGATTTGTAAAGCAATGGCTGCTTTTTTATGCCCCAAGTCAGTTTAATAGCCCTCTTCAGTCGTCAGACCTAAGCCCAATTAAGCATATTTGGGAGTTGATGAAGAGGAAATTGGGAAATGTAACCGTAACGAGCAAAGATTCGCTAAAAGCAGCTCTTACGAAAACCTGGTCCGAAATAACGCCATCTGAAACAGAAGATTTGGAGTTATCCATGCCACGTCGTCTGCAAGTAGTAATAGACAGAGAAGGCGGTTCAACAAAACATTATAACCTATATTTTTTTTTTAAAATTAAGTCTCCCAGAAAGTGTATATATTCTTGATCAGGAAGACAAAAGAAATTGATTGAGCCATGTCCGTTCGTCTGTATTCACCAATGGATCTTGGAAACTGTAAGAGCTAGAGATTTTAAATTTGGAGGGTAGACTCGTGATGCTTGGCAGCAGATCAAGATTATTTTTTTTTTGTGCCACGCCCACTCCCTCCCGCCAATCCAGCACCGCCGACTTTTTTAAAACGCTGTAATTCGAACATCCAAAGAGATAGAAACATGAAAGTCGGTATATAGACTCAGTATTAGAAGTAGTATAAAAAATCTCAGGTTCGTACCTTCAATAGTTTTGGAAATACAGCATTTTTAAGAAAACAACTGGTGAGGGGGAAATGAAGGGGAGAGGAAAAAATTGTGGTATGCAGTTTTGTAGTGCTACTAATACTGAGACCGACTTTCATTTTTCTATCTCTTTGGGTGTTAAAGTTATATCGTTTCAAAAAAGTGGCGGGGTGCTGGTTGAGCAAGAAGGAGTGAGCGTGGCACAAAAAAAAAAAAAAACTTGATCTGCCGCCAAGCATCCCGAGTCTACCCTCCCAATTTCAAATCTCTAGCTCTTATAGTTTCCGAGAACCATTGGTGAGGACCGACGGACATAGCTCAATCAATTTCTCTTGTCGTCCTGATCAAGAATATATGTACTTTATGGGATCCCCCTCCCGTCCTTCTGTGCGTTACATACATTTCGCTCAAACAAACACAATATACCCTGATACACAGTATGTGTACAAGATGTAAAAAGAAAATTAAATGTAAGTAATAAAAAACCAGTAAGGGCGGTATAGTTGAGTATTCTCAACTATAAAATACCCTATACACACAACTATGTCTATAACACGTTAAACTTTTGCCGACAGCAAAAGCAGTATACCACGATATGGATTGTGTATTTGGTAAGGTAAGGCAGGGCTCACAGTGCAATGTTGCCATTAGATGGCGCTTTAGTACGGATTTTGTTTCAAAGCATTGCTGCAAAATTTTAGTTTGTTGGTCTTTGCGGGGAAAGTGGTAGTTTGTTGTATTTAGTTTAAAAGAGGTAAGTTAACTGAGATTGCACACAAAATTTCAGCATTGTATCTTTTATACTTTAGGAGATACAGCAATTTTAAGAAAATACCAATTTTTACTCTTTTAGACTAATTCGTTCAAGAGATATAACGGCATTCTACCATGGTTATATGTGGGCGAGATCACGCCCATTTCACAATTGAATCTTGTTATACTCCATAACAATATCATATATGCAAAGTTTCATTCTTGTAGGTTTTGTGGTTCTTGAGATATAAGCGTTTCAAATTATTACTATATATCGGCGTGGTTACCCCCATTTTTTTAATGTATCTTCTTGGGGTTTAAGTCAGCTATATACACTCCAAATTCGGTAATCCTATCTCAAAAGACAACCGAGATAAAACGACTTTTGTAAGTTTTTTTCCCGAGGTTGCTCCAGTCATTTGCCCCTCACCCCTAAACTAAGTCAAACCAGTAAGGACGCTTTTTTCAGCTTTGCTGAAACTTATATACTCTTGCAAGCATTTTCTCAAGTATTCTTATTTGAAAATCTGTCTTACAGTTTTTCCAATAAGAATCATATACGTTTATAAAGAAAAACCAGTAAGGCTGAAGCTATAATACTTTTCACGTTGTGTCACTATAAAAAAAAACGTAAATTAATAGTTTTCATGCCTCCCTAACAGAGCTCGCAAATAACAGTTGACCGTTTTTCGTTGTCCTAAAATAACTCTCATTTACGGACACTTTGAGCAATCGCTCAATAATGAACCGTCTCTTCAATAAATCGGTCTGTGCTCAACCAAAAACCAATTTCGTGTTTTCTTTTTGCTCTGCTCTGACCGTTTTGTGGCGAGCGAAGAAAATAAAAGTCTTTTGCATTTGTATGCGTGGCAGACGTCTACTTTGACTTGAGATTTGCTTTGTACACAACAACAGCAAGGCACAACAACAATTAAAGTATTAAAGACCGTTTGCGATGAGCCTTTCATTTTTTTGCTCATCTGCTGACACTCATTGTGCGAGCACTCAACCGGATCGCTCACTATAAGTTGATTTTGAAAGAACGTTTGGGTATAAGTGGGCGTAGCCATGCCACTTTTGGTCAAAATAGTTTTCATTCCTCCCTAAGAACATAACTGTAATGTTTCAAGTCAATTGGTTAAAAAACAAAAAAGTTTTCCATACAACGGGTCAAGTTTAGCTATAAGTGGGCGTGGCCATGCCTGTAAAGTTTGAAGCCAATTGGTTAAAAAACAAAAAAGTTGTCCATATAACGACGTGAATATTGCTTCTCTTCCTCTTCTTCATTTTGTATGGGAGCTACCAGTTCCAGTTTCCCGATCTCAATGAACCGTTCAGGCATTTAGTCGGACTATGTAAAACTACTATGTTTAAAATTTCCGCACTCTATCGTACAAAACAAAAAAGTTTTCCATACAACGATTCAAGTTTTGTTCACTTTTCTTCTTCTTTTCGTATGGGAGCTACCTGTTCCAATAATCCGATCATGCTGGTTCCGACGAATGATTCATCGTAATAAATTCTAAGACTCTGTGCAAAGTTTCAGCTCGATAGCTTCAAAACTGAGGGACTAGTTTGCATACATACAGACAGACAGACAGACAGACGGACATGGCTATATGAACTCGTCTCGTCGTGCTGATCAAGAATATATATACTTTATATGGTCGTTGATGTCTCCTTCTCTGCGTTGCAAACTTCACGACAAAGTTAATATACTCTAAAAGGAGAAGGGGAAAAAAAGGGGAAGACAAAATAAACTTGATTTGCTGAATGAATAACAGAATCGAACTGCGAAAAGATTTTGGTTCCATCTATTATAGTTTCCGAGATCGACACGTTCATACAGACGGACGGACAGACGGACATGGCTAAATCGACTTCTCTTTCGATACTGATCAAGAATATATCTACTTTGTATAGTCGGAAAAGTCTTCTTTAAGGTGTTACATACATTGTCGATGCGCACAAAACTAATATACTCTTGTACCATAAGGTATAGGGTTTAATGACCTTTGGTTGTGCTCGATGGGCGGGAAGGAATGGGCGTGGCAAAAATTCTGTTCAAATTGTTGTGTTCGAGCACATGAGTCTATCTCCCAAATTTCAAGTCTCTAGCTCTTATAATTTTCGAGAACTATTGGTGAGGACGGACGGACGGACAGACAGGGCTATATCAATTCGTCTTGTCATCCTGATCAAGAATATATATTCTTTATAGGGTCCCCCTCCCCTCCTTCTATGCGTTAAGCAGGCCATCCATTGTCGAATTTGTTTGAAAAACTGTTTGTCGAACAAAAAATCATTTTGCCACAAACTAGTTCAAACATTGTTTGCAAACATCATTTTGCAGGCAATTAATAAATTCTAGCAATTTTTTCGACATTTTATACACGTCTTCACGCTAGGAAAACTTTTTACAAATGAACATTGCCATCCACTGTCAAATTTGTTCGACAAACAAAGCCAAGATAGAATCATTTCTATTTTTCTCGAACAAAACATCAAACACAAAATTTGAAAACGAACACTACCACTAACGACGAATATTTCGTCAAACACAACAAATTCGTCAAACAAATTCGACAATGGATGGCCTGCTTAATACAGCTCCCACAACTTAGCGAAAACATTTGTGGACATTGCTTTTGTGTATGCCCAACACATTACTCACCACTCGCAGGATGCCAATTTGTACAAGCACTTTGCTACTTGTTTTTCAAGTGACACCGGCTCTGTTAAGAAAACTGGGCAGTCATTTTTCAAATATGGCTCTAATTTAATGCACAATGTACAAAACAATTCCTTAGTCATTCTAAACACATTGAAATACATCGTTTCATTTCCTGGCTGTGGCAATGTCCACCAATAATGTCTACTACGTAATCTTTTGCACACACTCCTCAAACGTGGAACAAACACATTAAATATAATATTTGGCACAGAACTATTTTGGGTGAGGTACATTTTCTTTAAACTTTGCCTTTTTGCATATGCAGATTTGTGAATGTCTACAGCAGACAACTAATTAATATTTTTTGCTCTCTTCCGCTGAGCATTCATCATTAAAAAACTTAATAGAATTCCTTGAATGTTATTCATTTTTCACTTTGCAAAAATAATCAAAATACAAAAATTGAAATGTTTATTTTGAGCAGCTATTCATCATGACTGGCTGAGCATTCATCATTAAAAAACTTAATAGAATTCCTTGAATGTTATTCATTTTTCACTTTGCAAAAATAATCAAAATACAAAAATTGAAATGTTTATTTTGAGCAGCTGTTCATCATGACAGCTCTTAAAACGTATTAAGCTAATGCGCTTTAAGGCTCTCGCATAAACGCTGCGTTTTTAGTTAGTGTGCATTGAGTTAAACCGCTTTAACTCAATGCGGACTTACTAAAAATGCATGCATAAACGCCTTAATGCGCATTAGCATAGAGCTTCTTCCATATGGCATAACTGAAAACTGATACACATTCGGTACCAGCTTATTTTCAATGCGCATTAACGAATCAGCTGGTACCGAATGTGTAAAAGTGGTCAGTAATGCCACATGGAAGAATTATTCTGATTATTGTAGTAGTTTATTTTGATTTTAGCGCTGTTTTGCTTATTATGTTCTGAGTAAACCGTTGTAAATGTCAAGATTGGCATTATGCATTCATATTTTATGTCAAAAATGTGCTTTCAATACATAACGTGATCTTTTTGAGAAGCAATATATAATTTTATTTTAAAAGTTCGAGGCGATCAGCTGTACTTCATGATAGCTCTTAAAGCGCATTAAGCGTTAATCAAAGCAAGCGAGATAACAGCAGGAACATTTTGGCATTGCTGTTCGCCTGGTACATTCAATCTTTGCGCTGAGCATTTTAATTATATAATCACACTAACTAATACACTATTAGTTAGTGTTTTATTATTAAATGCTTAAAGAATATATATTCTACAATATTTTTATTTAAATCTACTTTTTGTTTTTATTTTTTTTATTTTACAAAGAAAAATTTAATTGGCAATTTCTGCTACGGCCGGTGCTGCTATTTCCGATGATGGAGCTACGACGGGTGCTGCTGCCGGTGGAACAGCTACAGAGGGTGCGGCTACCGGTGGACCTGCTATGGCGGGTGCAGCTACGGGTGTAAAATCTCCCAGATGTTGCCACTCTAAGGCGCGACGTTGCCTACGGTTAAGGTTGCGGCGGTAAAATGTTTTACCTCGACAGCAGCGTCCACCGCGCCAGCCTCCGCGACCACCGTATTGACTATAGTTGTCATGGTAATTACCATGGTAGTTGTAGTGTCCACTACTACTATTCGACGGTGGTGGCCCCCTACTGGCTATCGGTGACCCAGCTTGGGTGGGCCACCAGAGTAAAAAATATACTGGCTCATCTAAAAGAGAAAAAAAAAAAGAAGTTAATATTTAAAAATTTTTGATTTTCTTTTTTTATACCCTGCACATACAGTGTGTCAGGGTATATTAAGTTTGTTTGAACGAAATGTATGTAACGCACAGAAGGAAGGGAGGGGGACCCCATAAAGTATATATATTCTTGATCAGGACGACAAGAGAAATTGATTGAGCCATGTCTGTCCGTCTGTCCGTCCGTCCGTCCGTCTGTCCGTCTGTATTCACCAATGGATCTCGGAAACTGTAAGAGCTAGAGACTTGAAATTTGGTGGGTAGACTCGTGATGCTTGGCAGCAGATCAAGTTTATTTTTTTTTTGTGCCACGCCCACTCCTTCCCGCCCATCCAGCCCTACCCACTTTTTTAAATCGCTATAACTCAAACATCCAAAGAGATAGAAACATGAAAGTCGGTATGTAGACTCAGTATGAGTGGCTCTACAAAACTGCATACCACAAAATCCCCCCCTCATTTTCATTTCCCCTCCCCTAGTAATTTTTTCTAAATTGCTATATCTCCAAAATTAACAAAGGTATGAACCTGAAATTTTGTATACAAGCTCAGTGATAATACATCTTAAAAACTGCATACCACAAATTTCCCCTCTCTTTGATGGCTACCCCTCAGAGACCTACAAACTTAAATTTTTCGTAAAATCCACATTTTTTGACCGATTTTCCTTGTATTTTGAACACTATTTGAAAAGGCGACGTCAGATCAAAATGTTTTGGTAGATTGAGGGTGTGGCACCGCCTACCATGTGTGCAGGGTATTATATTGTCGAGTATACTCGACTATACCGCCCTTACTGGTTTTAATTTGCTTACCTTTACTTGCTCCTTTCTTTCTCCATACAACGACGTGAATATTGCTTCTCTTCCTCTTCATTTTGTATGGGAGCTACCAGTTCCAGTTGTCCAATCTCAAACTTTCAGGCATGTAGTCGGACTATGTAGAACTACTATGTTTAAAATTTCAGCACTCTATCATACAAAACAAAAAAGTTTTCCATACAACGATTCAAGTTTTGTTCACTTTTCTTCTTCTTTTCGTATGGGGGCTACCAGTTCCAGTGGTCCGATATGGCTGGATCCGACAAATGAGTTGATCGCACAAATAAGAAGTCTCTGTGCAAAATTTCAGCTCGATATCTTCAAAACTGTGGGAGAAGATTGTAAATGATGACGTAAAACTCTAATCATTCTATTTGGATGATCGAATACTTGAAACTTTCTTAACTTACAATAAAACAAATGTCTTGTTTGTCGTTTCAAATGTATTCATGCAACACTCTAATACGTATTAGTGATGCACGAATCCTTGGATTCGGATTTGAAGATCCGGATCTTAAAAGTATTCGTGGTAATCGAATCCGAGTACGAATCCGAATCGGGTTACAAATCTGATTACAAATCCCACCATAAACGAATCCTATACAAACACTACGATCCTATCTTATTTTTCTGAAATCGATTTTGATGATTTAATTGTAAGCATGCATCCTACTTTAACAAATTTGTCCCGAACTGTTAAATTTTCAATAACATTCTGAAGCAACTTAAGCACACTTGTGAAAAAAGATAAAAAACGAAAGGTACATATTCTAACTTTTGCTAACGACTAACTCCTGTTGCTCGCAGGCAACGTTGAGTTTCTTAATTTTACTTTGTGCTTATTCTATGTTCTCTCTTGGCTTGCTCTTATTGAGAGTGTGCCTGACTAGATCATGCATGTGCGAGAAGGAGGGGCGATCATGTGTGTCTCTCCGCGTACTACAATTCGGCCATCCTGACCCGGAGAACTCCTGGTCTCCGGTTGACAACACTACAGAATGCACCCGTTCTTCTCTTATTGTTTTCATTTTTGCTTATACTATTTGAATTAAATTTTGTGATCTTATTTGCTATGTACAATTTTAATTTTCTAAATAATTACTTGGTTTTTCGTATCCAATGCCTAATATTTTGTAATGGTTTTCATTCGATGTTTGCGCTATTTCTTGATTTTTAACAGCTTTGTTTCAGTTTGTAACAGTTTGTTTTTTAACTCGTCACACACTTTGCCTACTTGACTTAATCCGAACAACATTTCGCTTGGTAGCTGTTTAGTACTGCGATGTAACGTATTATTCAACGCGTGTTCTACTTGTTCTACTGTGAAGGAGTGAAATTCCGTAGGGAATTCACCCTTCACAGCAACTCAACCGATCGGTGTCTGTAAAGTGTAGCGCTCACTTCGCTGTTAGTTAACAGCAGTGTAACAGACTGGATGTTAGCAACATTTCGTTAGGACGATCAGCTGATCGGGCTTTCATGACAAAGTGCATTGGAAACGAACAGCATTACACCGTTGGGGTGAATGACCAGATTCAAGGTTTTTAATAATTGGCGCAAAATAACGGGCGACGAAAGGAAGGATACCGTTGGCGGCAGGCAGTCTAAGGTGGAAGGGAGACTAAAACAGCATCATTAACAACAAGTGCGACATGAGGCAACGGAGGTGCAATATATCGGTAGGATCAGCCGCGACGAAGACAGCTCCTCAACGAACCCAACAGCAGACTCATGCAGCGTATGTAAGCAACAGTAGTCACCGTGACGACATATGGACATCGGCCAGCAGCCACCACCAGGATAAAGCTGAGGCTATTTGTTAAGTTCTGTCTTGTAACGTAGATTGTAACGTAGGTTAAGGTAACCAGTGCAGGAGTCAGGGACTAGTGAGTAGCTGTAAGTGATATCTGTTTTCGTTTCCTTTGAATTATATCGTACACATGTTTAGCCAAAACAGTTTTCTCCTTCTTTAAAGCATTCTAAGCCAAAGTTAATAGGTACAGCGCAGGTGGCAAACGTTACCAATTCACGCAGGGTCTTCTATATAAATCAATTAAATTTATGTAAAAACGGACTCTGTCGGCGAGCTATTCCCAGCCTTTGAACCGGGTAGAACCGAGAGTCCTTTACACTACTACGTCCCAATGCTGACCATTTTCTAATTCTGTTAATTTGGCTATCGTTGGCCCTAAACTTCAGTTTATCCTTTCTACTTGACCATTTGCTTGTGCGACCCTGTAGCTATTTTTATGTGTTTGATGCTATACTCTTTAGTAAATTCTTAGAATTCTGCTGATTTGAAACAGCTCCCGCGGTCTGATATTATCCACCTTGGCTTGCTGTAAGTCCTGAAATAATCTTTCAGTTGTATTTGTTGTTTTGATTGTGTATAGCCTGACGAACTTAGTGAATGCATCAACTATTGCCTTTCGGAATGCTGTGTAGCAAGCCTTCGCCTTTTCCTGCCTTTGGTGAGAATGCTATACATTTTAAACAATTTTCTATATACGTAGTCGCTTTTTCTTTTAAATTCGGAAACCAGTAATTTCTTCCTATTCCGTATAACATTTTATCTCTCCCTACGTGCCCCAACTCGTCGTGATACTTATATAACACATGTTACTCCATATCTTTGGGGACATAAAACAATAACCTGACATCGTTTTTTTATACTTTTCACGTATGCGAAATAGTATATTAACTTTGTGCTGAAGATTGTAACAGATCGAAATATTCATTTCCGACTATATAAAATATATATATTCTTGATCAGGACGACAAGACGAGTTGATTTAGCCATGACCGTCTGTCCGTCCGTCTGTCTGTATATATACAATCTGCTCCCACAGTTTTGAAGATATCGAGCTGAAATTTTGCACAGAGACTTCTTATTTGTGCGATCAACTCATTTGTCGGATCCAGCCATATCGGACCACTGGAACTGGTAGCCTCCATACGAAAAGAAGAAGAAAAGTGAACAAACAAAACTGGAATCGTTGTATGGAGAACTTTTTTGTTTTTTAATCAATTGACTTGAAACTTTACAGTTATGTTCTTAGGGAGGAATGAAAACTATTTTGACCAAAAGTGGGCATGGCTGCGCCCACTTATAGCGAAACTTAAACCGTTGTATGGAAAACTTTTTTGTTTTTTAACGAATTGACTTGAAACATTACAGTTATGTTCTTAGGGAGGAATGAAAACTATTTTGACCAAAAGTGGGCGTGGCTGCTCCCACTTATCGCAAAACTTGAACGGTTGTATGGAAAACTTTTTTGTTTTTTAACCAATTGACTTTAAACTTAACAGTTATGTTCTTAGGGAGGAATGAAAACTATTTTGACCAAAAGTGGGCATGGCTACGCTCACTTATCGCAAAACTTAAACCGTTGTATGGAAAACTTTTTTGTTTTTTAACCAATTGACTTGAAAACTTACAGTTATGTTCTTAGGGAGGAATGAAAACTATTTTGACCAAAAGTGGGCATGGCTGCGCCCACTTATAGCGAAACTTAAACCGTTGTATGGAAAACTTTTTTGTTTTTTAACGAATTGACTTGAAACATTACAGTTATGTTCTTAGGGAGGAATGAAAACTATTCATTTAGTTTTTTTTATAGTGACACAACGTGAAAAGAATTATAGCTTCAGCATTGCTGAAGATAGCGTCCTTACTGGTTTCTAATGTCTTTTTTAAATTTTGTATTGTCGGGTCTCTGTTTTGACAAATGACTAAATTGCTTTCGAAACTGTTAGCTTCTACCACCTGTTATGTCGAATTAAAAAGATCGTGATTAGGTTAGGCGACTACGTCGTCGAGCGCCAAGAACGATAATGATTTTATTATGAATATTTGAAGTTACATTTTGGGAGCCCTTCTAATGCGCGCTTGTCAAGCGATCGTGGGATTCGCTGACCAAGCAGAAAAGCGTTGCCTGTGCATAACATTGTATAGAGGCGAGATCTAATTACATCCTCGCTTAGCGGTCGTGCATGTATATGCGCAACCTACTACAATGTTGAGTAATGCTTGTGTTAGCATAAAGTGCGCTACGCTGGAATATGTGAAGCATATTCCACAATGTATTGCATTGATGTTATACACATACAACACCTCCCTTTTACAGAAGAATGAATTTACATTTGTGAATTTATTCTAATTATTTATTTTAAGTATGTGTAAAGTAATTATGTATTACAAATTTTTGTGTTTTATCATGTAAATTTTTTTTTTTTTTTTTTTTTTTTTTTTTATAAGTATTTTTATATATATATTTTTTTGATTTTGTAAATGTAAGAAAAACGAATGTAAAAATTTTTTTTTTATTTTTTTTTTTTTTTTATTGTGTATAATGTCGTATTCTGTCCAAGTGTATTGTCATGGTCTTGTCATTGTCGTCTGTAACTGTGCAGTTGTTTCTATTATCTACACTTATAACTCTAAAAGGACCTTTATAGAGACTATCTAGCTTATGTCCTACTTGTTTGACTAATACTAGATCTCCTATTGCTACTTCTGTTGGATTCTTATTTCTATCATATAGTATCTTATCTTGTATTTTCCTATTTTCTAACAATTTTTTCGCTCTTTGTTGAGCTGTTTGTAACCTGAATTTAACTTCTTTCTCGTAGGCCTCAATATTATATATTGGGTCGATCACTGATGTTAACAGAAAATCGAATGATGTAGGGGCTTTGCCAAACACTACCTCGAATGGACAATAGTCATGAGCCAATGAAGGAGTTGTGTTGTAGCAATACGTAAAGTATTTAAGCCATTCATCCCAATCCGTTTTGTCTGTTGCTATGTACGATCGTACGTACTCATTAAACGTTCGGTGGCTTCTTTCAACCGTTCCGAGTGTTTGATGATGGTAAGCTGTAGACGTAACGTGCTCTACGTTAAGAAGTTTTGATAGGTTTTCTATTAGTTGATTCTTATACTCGGTGCCCATGTCGGTTATTATTTTTTTCATAGGCCCAAACACGAGTATAACGTTATCTACTAATGCTCTCGCAATTGTATTTGCGGATTTGTCTACGACCGGAATTGTTATTAGGTATTTTGTAAGATCGCATATTACAGTGACTGCATACACATTGCCATTTTTCGACTTTGGTAATGGTCCAATGGTATCTATTTGCACTACATCAAATGCAGTTGCTGGTGTCTCTGTAACGATCATTTCCTGTCTTATGCTACGCTGGGTTTTGTTTTTCTTACACTGGTCACACTGACGGATATATTCGCTAATATCTCTTCTAATCTTCTTTAATGTACGATTGATTCCTGGGTGGCCACCCCATATTGGATCATCGTGACATTTTTCTAGTATTCTGGCTTTGTCTTCTTTTGTTTCTACTTTTGTTACTTTGGGTGTCAGTGCTATTGTAAGGTACTCTAGAGTTTTATTACCTATTTCTCTATACTTTGTGATCCGGATCTTTTCAAAAATATCGTCATTTAACGATTGCTGCAGCTTTTTGATATTATAATCACCTGCTAATTTTTCAAGCATTGGAAATAATTGATTTAAATCAATTTTTCCATTAATGATTATTGTTTTATCAAATGGTTTGGTGATCACCTTTCCTATTCTTTTTATTTTTATGCACTCGCTATTAATTGCTAGCTTAGCGATGCCTTTCATATTGCTCCTGAACACCTCTGTAATTTTTAAATCTTCTGAGAACTGTTTACCAGATACATGTTCTTTACATGTTTTATCTACATTCTCTTTTTGTTTTTGTAACCTTGTTGTTACCTTAAACATTCTGTTGACTACCTTTGGTATGTCTTTTATATCTGAGAATTCTATGCGTGACTAAGCATCAGCCGCATAGTTCTCTTTTCCTCTCAAGTACTCTACAGTAAAGTCATATTCTTCCAAGTCTAAACGGATTCTTGTCAATTTTGACGATGGATTTTTTATGGAGAATAAATAAGACAGTGGTCGATGGTCGCTTTTTACTAAGAATTTAGTGCCGTAAATGTATGGCCTGAAATGAGTAATGGCCCAATGAATTGCAGCTAGTTCTTGTTCTATTGTAGATTTGTTGCTTTCGCCTTTGGTGAATGATCTCGAGGCGTATGCAACTGGCAGTTGAATATCATCGTACTCTTGACTGAGTACGGCGCCGCAAGCGAACTTACTTGCGTCAGTTGTTATGCAAAATTGTTTGCTGAAGTCTGGATATTGCAGAATATTTGGGCTCAATAATGTATTTTTTAAATACTCGAATGCTTTATCACATTCTGAAGTCCATTCAAATTTGACGTTCTTCTTACAGAGTCTCGTTAAGAGACGAGAATGTTCAGCGAAATTTCTAACAAAACGTCTATAGTAGTTGCAGAATGCAACGAATCGTTTGGTCTCATCGGCATTTTTGGGTGTAGGATAGTTTTGAATTGTTGAGAATTTACTATCGTCTGGAAGAATGCCTTTATCTGTACATTTATGCCCGAGATAAGTCACTTCGTGACCGAAAAATGAGCATTTGTCTGGATGTAACTTAAGGTTATATTTTCGACATATATCAAAAACATCTGTTAGATTTTGTAACATATGTTTTTCAGATTTGCCTAATACAACTAAGTCATCCATGTATACAAAAGCTTATGCTGGTGCTAGTCCAGCAAATGCTAAAGTCATCATTCGTTGGAATGAATTTGGTGCTACCTTGAGACCATATGGTAGTCTTTTAAAACGATAAGATCCTTTTGTTGTTGAAAAGGATGTTATGTCCCTAGAACTTTCTTCGAGCTCGATTTGGTGAAATCCGGACGTTAAGTCCAAGCAAGAGAAATATTTTGCTCTGCCAAGTTGATCAAGAATATCATCTATTCTTGGCAACGGAAATTTGTCTGCAATAAGTCGTTTATTCACTGCCCTATAATCTAATACGAGTCTCCATCTTTTCTCAGTTTTACCTGGTAGAGACTTTTTGGGTACCAATAGCACTGGGCTATTGTACTCAGAAGCTGATGGTTCAATGATGTCGTCATTGATTAGCTTATCGACATGTCTATTTATTTCTTCTTTGTGTGTGTGTGGAGTTCTATAGTTTTTGATATAGGTAGGATCTTCTGTTTTCAAGCGTAATTTTTGCTTGTAGAAGTTATTGACAGTTATTTTATCAGTTTCTAGTGCAAATATGTCGATATATTTTGTGCATAGTGCTTCTAATTTTGACTTTATGAAGCTTGGGAAATTTTTAGACAACTTTTGGAGTTTAATATCATTGGACTTTTTGTTGTCGTCCCATGATATTACTTCGTAGTCGTTAAGACTTTCGGTTTTTACGTGCACATCGTGCAGAGTTATGTTGTCATCAGTGGTATTGACAATTCTAACGAATGTTTGCGCGCTAGTAGCAATTGTATTCGCTATGAATATTCCATCTTGAAGTGTTTGATTTGGAATAAGCACCGCATTTTCTTGGCTTTTTATTTTTATTAATCTGATTACTTCAGATCTTGCCGGTAGAGATATTGCATTCACAGACGGAGAGTGTCTGATTGGTATTGCAATATCCTCAGGGAAATCATCCGGCCTTAGAATTAGCCAGTCTTGATCTCTTTGATAGTCAAGAATACAATTGTATTTCTTGACGAAATCAAGTCCTAAAATACCGTGTGATGGGATTGGAAAATCATCTGAAACAACATGGAAATCATGTCTTATTAATAGATTTTCAACCATCAAATCGGCTGTGATTTTCCCTAAGGTAGTTGTCATACCCTGTCCTATGCCGTGTAGGCTTGTTGTCGTGCACTTATCGATTTCTTTTTCTATTTGCCCTATTTTTATAACTGATATGTCAGCTCCTGTGTCTATTAGAAATGATGAAATTTTACCGTTAAGGTCTGTTTTCGTTGAAACGAAGGTTGTGAGGTTTAAATTTATATGGAAAACTTTACTGTTTACTTGTGAATTATCTATTGAGTACTTGGGGTTTGCGTGTTTTCCGCAGTTTCCTGCGTAACGCGAATATTTCTACCTTGCTGAGTGTACTTATTGCCCTGTCTCTGGTTATAGTTGGATTGGTAACCTCCGCGTCCGCGTCCACGACCTCGATAATTCGAGTGACCGCGACCACGTCCACCTCCTCGGTTACCATTGTTGTACTGACCACCTTGCCGTTTGCCATAGAATAGAATAGCATTTTGTTGGCCGGTTGCGTCAGTACAACTGTTTATGAATTTAGAGACGGCATCGTTGAGGTCATTGAACTGACCGGCCTCCATTATCCATCTAACCTTTTCTAGGGCGCAGTTCTTGGTCATAGCCTTTACCGCGCTGTCGGTGGCGTATTTGTTTGCCACCTCAGTCGGTAGACCGTCCGATATATAGGCACCTTTTAAGCTTTTAGTTAGCTCTTCTATCTCTTTGGAATATGTGTTGGCAGTCTTGCTGCTCTGTTTGAGATTCATCAATTTGGCTGTTAATACAGCAACTGATTCACCTTTTACTGATGATTTCAGTTTACTGATAACCTCACCAATGTTTGTCTCGTTGCCTGTTATTAGGGTGCGGGCTGTCCCTTTCAATTTCGTTTTAATTAGGTTGACCGCTATTGCGTCGTGGCCTGTTTTGACCGAATCAACCAAGGCAAGTGCGTCCGTGAACGCCTGGAGATTATTTGGCTGGCCATCAAAGTCGGGTATCAACCTTGAGGCGAAGTTTAAAAAGTCTATAGGCGTATTCGCCATTGTTGGGGCTCTATCTTGTTCTGTTGTGTCTAATGTTAACATATATTCTAATAGTGGTTTTAACGAACTCACTATTTGGTGTGGCACTTGCAGGTCTATTTTGTGCTTATCTGAGATTTTTAATAATTTATCTCTCAGGCTCCAAAATAGTTCCTTACAAAATGTTTTGTGCTCTTTACTAAGCTTCTCGTATCTTGCGTTTATTAACGCCCTAATTTTTTCCAAGACTGTTATTTGATTTATTAAATGTTTTTTAACGGTTTCTTTTTTTATTTCCACCGTTTTATTCAGACATTTGTAGGATCTCTGGAATTCTTCTGATTCCTCCTGCAATGTCTTATTAATTAGTTCCCATTGATCCATTGATCAAGGGAGAAGCCTATATATACTTGGATACCGGAGGATACCTATCACGGAATCGTGATACTCTCCGGTTAGTATTATACCCTGAATTGTTGATAGAAATTGTAGGGTCTCTTCGAGGTTATACGTGAATAACGCACCTCCAAAAGATTCCGTATATATTTCTAACAAGTCTTCTAAGGGTAGTGCCCAGTCTGCGCTGAACGCGCCATTTTCTTCTAATATATTGAGGATTCTGACTACTATCTCTGGGTCTTTTTCTAAAACTGCCCTAGATACTCTTCTCCTCATTCGCTGAGTGTACTGGTCTGTCATCTATGCGTTTTCTTTTTCAATGTCGGGTGTGTTTTTGTTTTTGTTTTTTTTTTTTTTTTTAAGAAATTCTACATTCTATCTTCTGATGAGAATTATATGTGAGAAAGAGAAAAAAAAAATTTTACATTTAAATTGTTCCTTCGGCGAAGTCGCCGTTTGTGGAATAGGAAGTTGCTAGCTCGTATAGGCTGCAATCTTCCATTTACATTGGTTTTTTAAAAAAAATTTTACAATAATTTTTAATTATAACATCAATTTGATTTTATTTTTGCTCATCAAAGTAGCAAGTACAATTTTTATTTTTTTTCTCTTTTTTTTTTTTTAAACTAATTCTACGTTGTTGGTGTTGCGACTAAGCTGTTGCTTCTCAGCTTGTCGGCGCTTCTGGTCCCGGTTGTGCTGCTCACGTTCTTCCTTCAGTTGGTCGTACTCCTGTTGTAGTCGTTGGGCCACGTCCCACGGTGGAGGTGGATTGGCGTTTAGTGCACAGCGTATCGCCGCAAGACGTTTCCTCAGGCGCACTAATCATCCACCCCTTTGCTTCGGTGGGCGCACTACTGGGATCGCAGTACGCCTTTCTTCTTCTTCACGTGCTCGCCTTGCTGCTGGTTGCCGGGCCCTGTATTCTTCTATCGTCAGTGGTTGGGGACCCGGTCGACCAGTTTCCATCGCCGCAGTCTGTTAGGTTTATAAAATGGAATTATTATTTGTATTTATTTTGTTTTTTTTTATTGTTAAAAGAATGTTCGCCGCCGTCCGTCCATCGTTTAGGGTTCCATCGCCGCAGTCATTTACAGTTGATTTGTTTTTAGTTTAAGTATTTGTTGTTGTTTTTTTATACTTTTCACGTATGTGAAACAGTATAATAACTTTGTGCTGAAGTTTGTAACAGATCGAAATATTCATTTCCGACTATATAAAGTGTATATATTCTTGATCAGGACGACAAGACGAGTTGATTTAGCCATGTCCGTCTGTCCGTCTGTCTGTATATACAATCTCCTCCCACAGTTTTGAAGATATCGAGCTGAAATTTTGCACAGAGACTTCTTATTCATGCAGTCAACTCATTTGTCGGATCCAGCCATATCGGACCACTGGAACTGGTAGCCCCCATACGAAAAGAAGAAGAATAGTGAACAAAACTTGAATCGTTGTATGGAAAACTTTTTTGTTTTTTAACCAATTGACTTGAAACTTTGCAGTTGTGCTCTTAGGGAGGAATGAAAACTATTTTGATCAAAAGTGGGCATGGCCACGCCCACTTATAGCTTAACTTGACGCTTTGTATGGAAAACTTTTTTGTTTTTTAACCAATTGACTTAAAACTTTACAGTTATGTTCCTAGGGAGGAATGAAAACTATTTTGACCAAAAGTGGGCGTAGCCACGCCTACTTATAGCGAAAATTGACCCGTTGTATGGAAAACTTTTTTGTTTTTTAACCAATTGATTTGAAACTTTGCAGTTATGCTCTTAGGGAGGAATGAAAACTATTTTGATCAAAAGTGGGCGTGGCCACGCCCTTTTATAGCGAAAATTGACCCTTTGTATGGAAAACTTTTTTGTTTTTTAACCAATTGACTTGAAACTTTACAGTTATGTTCTTAGGGAGGAATAAAAACTATTTTAACCAAATGTGGGCATGGCTACGCCCACTTATCGCAAAACTTGAACCGTTGTATGGAAAAATTTTTTGTTTTTTAACGAATTGACTTGAAACATTACAGTTATGTTGTTAGGGATGCATGAAAACTATTCATTTAGTTTTTTTTATAGTGACACAAAGTGAAAAGTATTATAGCTTCAGCCTTGCTGAAGATAGCGTCCTTACTGGTTTTTTTTATGTTCATTAAAATAAATTAAAAATTCATTTGCTTGCACGCTTCAACAACGGTTTTATTTTTATTTTTTTTTTTTAAATCGCGCACTAGGTCAATTATTTATTTTAATTGTCACTTCATAGTTTTTTTTTTTTTTTTTTTTGGTTTTATTTTATTTATTGTCGCACTATGTCACATAAGTCATATTTTACAACTTTATTGGTTTTTTGGGATTATTTTTTCCTTCACGCTTTTTATTTATTTTAATTGTCACTTCATAGTTAGTTTTTTTTTGTTAAATCGCGCACCCATTTATTTATTTATTTCATTGTGTTACTTCACTTGTTATTATTATTATTTTTTTTTTTGCATTCAATTTTTGTTCTTATGCAGATTTCAAGTTTGCCGCATTTCTAATCACATGAGTTAAGGCACATATTGCAATTGCCAACTGCTTTGCTTTACTTCACTTTTAGTTTTTATTTTTTTTTTTTGCTGTATATTTTTTTTTTTTTTTACTGTATTAGTTCACTTTTGAAATAATTTTTTTCATTGTCCCACTAAGTCACTTTAGTTATTTTTCGTTAAATTTTGAAATTATTTTCTTTCTTTATTTTTATTGATCTTTATTTATTTGCAAAGCACCTCGAGCTGGTTGCTTTTTCACTTTTTATTATATTAATATTTTTTTTTTTTTTTATCATAGCACCTCGATATGGTTGCTTTTTGTTGTTGTTATGTTCAAATTTTAATTAATTTTTGTTTCGCGACGCGAAAACTGGCAGGATCGCCATGTTATGTCGAATTAAAAAGATCGTGATTAGGTTAGGCGACAACGTCGTCGAGCGCCAAGAACGATAATGATTTTATTATTAATATTTGAAGTTACATTTTGGGAGCGCTTCTAATGCGCTCTGGTCAAGCGATCGTGGGATTCGCTGACCAAGCAGAAAAGCGTTGCCTGTGCATAACATTGTATAGAGGCGAGATCTAATTACATCCTCGCTTAGCGGTCGTGCATGTATATGCGCAACCTACTACAATGTTGAGTAATGCTTGTGTTAGCATAAAGTGCGCTACGCTGGAATATGTGAAGCATATTCCACAATGTATTGCATTGATGTTATACACATACAACACACCATAATATTCGAACATCTGCTAAGTGCGTCTACGTGTTGCATCCGACTTCCTGCTCGATGCACAAGTTCATAATCGTATTCCTGAAGTTCTAATGCCCATCTTGCTATTCTAGGATTTAGCTCTACTTTGTTCAACGTGAGCTTTAGTGAATTGCAGTCAGTCATGATCTTGAAACGCTTGCCCTGCAAGTAAACCCTGAATCTTCGTAACGCATAAATAATTGCTAACGCCTCTAACTCGAAACTCTGATATCTTGATTCGGTGTCTGTCCTGCGCTTTGAGAAGTAAAATATAGGGTGCCATTTATCGTTGTCTTTCTTCTGCATTAACACTGCGCCGAATCCTAGTGAACTTGCGTCGCAATGCAATTCTATCTCATCTTTGTAATTGTAAATGGCCAACACGGGCGCTTGTAGCAGTTTTTCCTGAACGTTTGAAAAGCAATCTAATTCCCTTTTTTCGAATCGAAACTTTTTGTCTTTTTTCAGCAGATCGTGTTACGGCTTAGCTTGGGTCGAAAAATCTTTAATAAATCTCCTAAAATACGAACAAAGGCCTAAAAAGCTTTGCACTATATGCGTGTTCTTTGGTATTGGAAAATTCTTTATCGCTTCTATTCCTTTTTCATCTGCTCGAATGCCTTCACTTGTGATCATGAAACCTAAGTATTTTACTTTGTTTTGAAAGAACTCACATTTTTCCATTTTCAACTCTAATTTGTTTTCTACCAGTCTTTCTAACACCTTTTCTAATACTTCTAAGTGTTCTTCTTCAGTTCTGGTTGCAATCATTATGAAATCCATGTAAATTATCACTTTATCATCCCTGATCATGTCTGCGAACACATTGTTTACAAATCTCTGGAACACGTTCGTTGCATTTTTCAAACTCATTAGCATTTTCATGAATTCGAATTGTCCTAGTGTTGTGACAAATGACGTGTACTTGATCCAACTTTCATTGACGGATACATCAAAGTACCCGTTTTTTAGATCTAACTTTGAGAAAATCTTCTTGTTGCCTAACTTGTCTAATAAATCGTCTATGTGCGGTAAAGGATAGTTATCTTTGATAGTCATGGCGTTCAATTTCCTAAAATCTATACATAATCTTAGGTCCCCTGATTTCTTTTTTACTAGCACTATAGGTGAAGCGTATTCTGATGCTGCTGCAGTTTTTCTTTTTCCGCATACGATAATCGCCTGGGTGCAAAGTTTAACGGTTTCGGTTTTTCTAAAGATATACTCATTTCGCAGCTGATCTTTGGCTTCTCTGGTTTTTTGCCTGTGTATACTTCCTTTCTAATATTGCATTTATTTTGCATCGTGTTTGGTGACTTAGAGCTTCATTGATGTTGTATACTGTTTCATTTTTGTATATGTCGACGTAATTTATTTCCATTAACTTGTTTTCAAAACTGTCTTCTGTTGTATCGCCCCTTTCTGTTTTTGGCGCACTCAGTTGGTGCTTGCCGATTGCGTTTCTGTCTGCATTTTGTCCGTTGTCTGTGTTTACCTCTGGTCGATACCGATCCTGTTTCTGTCTGTCTTTCGCTTACTGTTTCATTTCTTTGCACTGCACTTGTCATTGTTGTCTGTCTTTCACTAACTGTTTCATTTCGTCTTCCATTGCTAACTGTTATCAATTTTAATTTATCCATATTTATGTTAAATACACACACATTCATAAAATCTCTGCCTAAGCCCGCATCATAACCCATAGACTCATTGGCCACAATCATTAAATTGAAATAAACTTTTATTGAATTCATTTTAACATAACAAAATGTTTTTCCGAACGTTGTGAGTTGGCTTCTGTTGAGTCAAAAAAAAAAAAAAAATCGAATTTTCTTCATATTCGACTTCATCCGGAACAAATGTTTTCTTTAAGAACGAAATGGGGCTACCAGAATCTATGAGGCATTTTACAGTGACGAATTGGTTATTTTTGCTCTTAAAATAAATTCTAAAATACCTTACATAATTGTTGCGCCCAGCTGACTTCCTCTACGCTACGAAATGGCCATTGTTCCGCATGCGTAGCATGATCCTGGATCCCTCTTTGGCTTTTGGCACTCTTGGGCCCAATGTCCCACGGAGTTGCAATTGTGGCATCGTGTCCCTTCCTTCTTTTGACGCCTTTCCTCCAAATGCTAAGATCAAGTGCTCTAACAACTGATCGACCATTTCAGCGCATCACCCTTCAATTTGCTGATACAGAGCAAATGTCGCTGTACGTCGCTTAGCCCACGTTGTTTATTTGGGTTGCCCAATTTCGTACGCTTATCTCGCCAGTAAAATCCAAAAGGATTTCCTTTGCGAGCTTGAACGATACGGATGACTATTCGCATTCAAGTCCTTCGTCTTTGCTCGACTTACTCTGCGTTGCTGAAGCCTGATATACCGTCGAGCGTTGGTCGCTGTTTACGTTACTGTTGTTTTCGCTGCTATGATCGACGTAATTGTCTACGCTGTTGTTGCGGTAGTCGTTGTCTATGTTAACGACGTCTGCATTGTTACTGTTGACACTGCTGTTAACGCTCTTCTCTTTGACAATGCTACTGTGATTGGTGCTGTTGTTGATTTCGCCGCTGTTGTTGTTGTTGTGACAACTCGGAGTCTGCTAGGAAGAAAATTTACAAGAAGGTTAATAACAATACCTATAAACGTTGAGCAATATGAATTGTGTATGTTGTGTATGATGTGTGTGATGTGTATGCTTGATTGAATTGTATGAGTTATGTATGTGTAATTGAATGATAGAATATGTAAAGTGTAACGTAAAAAGAGAGAAAATAATGTATCAGAATAGGTTATGGAGTAATAATGGTTGTTTCAGTTCAATGCAGCATGGTTTGTTAGGTGAGTCCGAGGAAGGTAGCAACAGCCACCTGGTTCACCCAGAGGTCCACCGGTTGAAGGTTTGTGGGTTTTGCTGCACAGTTGAATAAGTGAGTGGTGTCGTGTGTGGCATAAATCGGAGGTACCAGGCATTATAAGCGCCTTGTACTCTTGTAGGATAGTGCTATGACCGGATCTAAGCTGGGCGATGGTGGTTCTTGCTGACCTAGATAGTGAGGTTTCTGAGCTGTTAATGGGGGGTGGTATTGCCTGCAGGACTTTATTAGGTTTTGGTTGAGAGAAGCTTGCGTGCACTACTCTAGTGTATATGGTTTTCAGAGCTGTTTTGATGGAGTCCGCGTTCTAGTGAGAAGGAGTGACATTAGTGACCTCAGGGATATGAAACCTGAAATCCTTTCTAAAGTCTCTTACTGGAAGGGCTCTGTTTACCAGATTGTGTGTGTTGTGCTATCTAACTTTGAGTAGTTTAGTTTCGCGGTGCCAGTCATCTTCATCCGTCATTGAGACGCAACCTGTGATAATTCGGAGAGCATTATTTTGTTTTGTTTGCAGCGCTATCCATTGTGTTTTGCTTATAAATGTACCCCATACAGGTGCAGCATAATTTAGTATTGAGCGTCCTATAGTCAACTGAACCTTGGTGTCTTTTGTCCATGAAGAGATCAGTGTAGCTGTAGACTTCCCAGGCGAGAGTTGGAGTTTTTTGGACTTGAAAAAGATTTCGAAATCTACTAGAAATTTATGTATCCTTTTGGTGATGGTTCGGATTTTTCGACCTTTGGCGACAATAAAACAGTCATCTGCATATGTGACCAATTTAATTCCCCGTGGCGGAGGAGGAAGGCGCGACATATACTCCACCCTGAGGAACACCCATTTTTATCTTGCGCTGTTTAGATTTTTCATTTTCGTACGCGTTTCTACCACGAAGATAGGCAAATAACCAACGCTTGGTGTTGTTTAAAAGGTCACTGTTTTGAATATCTTGGAGTAAGATATTGTGATCTACTGTGTCGAAAGCTTTGGCAAGGTCAAGAGCCACCAGGATTGATCTTTTGTGTGGTCTTATACAGTTAATGCCGTCTGCCATGTATGTTGTAAGCTCGCTGAGAGCGGTGGTGGTGCTCCGGTTAGATCTAAGCACGTGTTGGTGATTTGCAAGCTGAAATATATGTGGTTCAGTTCAGGAAGCAGGAGAGCTTCCACTATTTTGCAATGGGCGACAGCAAGGAGATGAGCCGATATGAAGATCCGCATTGTTTGTCTTTTCCTGGTTTCAGGAGCGGAAAGATTTTTGCTGTTTTCCAGCATTCAGGGATTTGCAGCAGGG
Organism: Phortica okadai; assembly: GCA_034638295.1. NCBI lineage: Eukaryota > Metazoa > Arthropoda > Insecta > Diptera > Drosophilidae > Phortica > Phortica okadai. Next base: position 18,783,503 of record CM067852.1, read on the forward strand.
AGAAAAAGAGGTTGGTCATTAGAGTGAGATATTTTAGCACCTTCTCACCTAGCTTCTTCAGCATGATCCCATCCGCACCAAGTGCTTTTGATGATTTAGCAGATTTTATTGCTTTTTTTATATCTGCAACTGCAAAAGGCGAGAAGTTGCAGTGTTTGATGCCTTTGAACTGTCTGGCAGTGGCACGCATATATTTATTGGCATGTACCGGGTGCTCTATGAACTGCTGTGCAAATTTGTTGGCGCATTTAGCGGCCTCAGTGCAAGATGTTCCGTTGAAGTTTATGGCGCAGTTATCCTCATTAACTCTGGCTCCTGAGAGGTTTTTAATCGTTCTCCAAAGCTTGTCTGATCCAGGCTGACATTCCTCAAGAGAGCTAATCCATCTGTCTTTCCTGTGCTCAGCAACGATTTTGTTGATATCCTTTGTCAGGAGCGCTATGCCTTCATTTTGTGGATCAGTGGCACGCAGGAAATCATGATGTTCGGCTAAAGCGGCAGCTGCAGGTGGAAAGAAGGGTTTCGGTTGGCGAATACACCCAGCAGGAATGTAGCGGTTTGCAGCTTTCCGAACAGTGGAGGTAAAGTAGCTGTTAGCCTTATGTATGCAGTTTGGGAGCGGGTGGAGGCTGAGTGCGTTCTCAACAAAGTCGGCAAAGCCTTCCCAGTTAGCTTTTTTGTAGTTAGTGAAGAATCTCCTTACTGGTGCAAAAAAGTCAGCTGGGCAGTCGATAGTTATAGATGATCAGATCCCAGTGCTGGGTCCACTGACCACGTGGTGCGGGTTATGTAAGTGTTACCCGCGATAGAGACGTCCGGGGAGCTCGCGCTGGCAGTGGTTGATCTGGTGGGATGGTCTTCGTTGATGGCCGCAAAATTTGAGGCCTCAATTTCCTCTGCCAGGTCATTACCTCTGCTGTCAATCGGTAGAAGCGAGAACCATAAAGAGTGGTGAGCCAAGAATGAACCTGTCCACGCCATGCAGTAGGTGAGCGATGGAGGGTTTGTAGCGCGAGTTTACGCTGTTAACTAGTGGTATGTATAGGTTTATGAATTCAATATGATTGCACTCCATACACTCCATGAGTCTATCGTGACTACGCAATGATTGCTGGTCTATCATATCGTATGTTATATCCCGCTTAACTATGAACGCTAAGCCGTCACCACTACAGCCTGGTCTATCGGATCTTATGATGTTGTAAGCGCCTGCTACTTGTAGGTTGAAGGAGCTGGTGAGCTTTGTCTCCTGGATCGTTGCTATAACGATGTTGTTTTTGGTCAAGTATGCTACAATTTCGCTAATTTCGTTTCTAAGTCCGTTTCAGTTGAACTGTAGTATTTTAAAGCTGGTTTAGTTGCCTCGGGGTAGTTTGTTGCTGACTTGATGTATGGCTGGTGGATGCTACTGATTGAGATAAGCTATCTGTGCTTGAGGCATTCGATGCGGATGATAGTTGCGCTGAGTTTCGACAGCAATGTGCCTGGAAATGAGTATTCCAATTGCGTTGGAAGTAGATGTTCGTGCACTTCCTCATATGACACCAGTCGTTGCAGCCATTGCATTTAACTGCCAGAATGTTATTTTTGATGGGGCTTTTACAGACCGCACAGATACGCTGTTGTTTAGGTTGGTTTGATGTACTGCTTGAAGATGAAGGTCGTGTGGTGTTGTTATCAGGCCGTAAGCTGTTTGAGCAGCAAGAGGCAAGAAAATCTTGTGACCAGTGGCGATGGTGTTGAGCCCTGAGCAATTCCTGAGGTGACACATTTCGAAACAACCATTACACCTAACCGAAGATACATTCTTAAATATTCTCTTTTTACACACGCAACAGTACCAGGTCTGGGGACCTGGGTTACGCTCAACGCCGGCTCTGCAAAGAAGGATCTTTAGCAATAACGCCGAAAAGTATTGCTTACCTTGCAAAATTTCGCAGCTCGTTGCTGAGTTGACAAACCTTGGCCGCATAGACTGCGGGTCCCTCCGGTGCATAGAACCGATTGTCGTGAGAGCGATTGTCGCTGTTGTTATCTTTGCTGCAGTCGTGATTTCTGTTACCTCCGCCGTCGCTTACTATGCTTGTGTTCCCATCGTTGGTGTTTTTGCAGCCGTTGCTTTTTTCTGCGTCGCGACAAGCGGGCGTCATGTCTTTGCCGTTACTTTTGTTGCTGCTTGCTGTGTCGCGTGTGTTGTTGTTCTATTTTGATCAAAATTCTTCCAGGAATTTTTAGAAGCTTCGATTTCGCTTTTCAATTGCTTTAGCAAAGCGGTAACGTTTGCCAATTCCTCTCGTTGTTGTTGTAGCTCTAGTTGAAGTTTTGCCGCTGCGCGCTCTAGGGCTTCTGCGTCTGCCGTCTCTTCGGCGTCTTGGCGTTCGTCGAAAGACACATTGCCCCTCTTCTCCAACGGAACTTCTAGCAACCGTCGTAGCAATTCCACTTTGGTGCCTTTTGTTGATAAATTCAACGAAGCCAACCACTTTTTTAATTGCACCACCGTCAGTTGACTTATTTCGTCGTCTTGCATTATGATTGTTTTTTTTTTTTTTAAACAGAATATTGTAATTGCTAGCGACACAAAATTTTCTTGTATTTTTGTTTGATGTGGTCCCACTTCTGATGTTATAGTCGTAAGTTTATATCCGCGCATTTTTATTTCCAGCTTTGTACCTTTACGGTTCGGTTACGACTAACTCCTGTTGCTCGCTGGCAACGTTGAGTTTCTTAATTTTACTTTGCGCTTATTCTATGTTCTCTCTTGGCTTGAAGGAGGGGTGATCATGTGTGTCTCTCCGCGTACTACAATTCGGTCATCCTGACCCGGAGAACTCCTGGTCTCCGGTTGACAACACTACAGAATGCACCCGTTCTTCTCTTATTGTTTTCATTTTTGCTTATACTATTTGAATTAAATTTTGTGATCTTATTTGCTATGTACAATTTTAATTTTCTAAATAATTACTTGGTTTTTCGTATCAAATGCCTAATATTTTGTGCGCTCCATACCCCTTGATATGGATTGCGTGATAATTGGAATCCTTCAATGTCTTTAATTAAGTACCTATTGTTTTTAAGAGTCTTGTCTATCATGTACGGTCCTTTGTGTCTAGGCAATAATTTCTTAGACATCCCCGTCGAACAGTCAAAGTTTTTGACCATTACGAAGTCTCAAACTTTATACTTTATGGCTAAGTGTTTATACAGTTCGTTAACTTAGTTATATTTATATTTATCAGAAGAACAAATGTGCTTTAGAATAGCTGGTGACGATTTCAAATAAGAAAGAAATTCTTGGCGCGTTTTTTATACCCTGTACCTTATGGTACAAGGGTATATTAGTTTTGTCAGCATCGACAATGTATGTAACACCCAGAACGAGACATCTCCGACTATATATTGATATAGCCATGTCCGACTGTCCGTCCGTCTGTATGAGCGCCTAGATCTGGGAAACTATAGCAGATAGAACCAAAACCTTTTCGCATATCTATTCTGTCATTTCTAAAGCAGATCAAGTTTATTTTGTTTTTCCGCTTTTTAACTTAGTTTATGGGTGAGGGGCAAATGACTGGAGCAACCTCGGGAAAAAAATTTACAAAGGTCGTATTATCTCGGTTGTCTTTTGTGATAGGATCACCAAATTTGGAATGTATATAGCTGAAATGAGTCCCAAGAAGATACAACAAAAAATGGGCGTTCCCTTTATAATAAAAATTTATGATGCTTACATCTCTAGTAACATAAAACCTACAGGAACGAAATTTTGCATTAATGCTATAGTGATTGAATATAAAATGATTCAATTACAAAATGGGTGTTGCCACGCCCATGTATAGAAAAATGTTGTATCTCTGGAACCAATTGGTCTAAAAGTGTAATAAAAGGTATGTGTGATATTAAATGGAAATTAAATCTATTTTGATTAAAAAGTGGGCGGTACGCCTTCAAACAGTCGATACTAATTGAAGGTACAGGGTATGTCGAAGTCGATTACTGTCGACTCCAATCCTTACTGGTTTTATATTCACTTTAGTTATCAAAATCGCCTTTAGAACTGAAATTTTTAACTGGGTTTTCTCAGATGTCCACAATTTGCTCATCATAGAAAATACTCTTTCTACTGGAGCATTTGTGCATGCAAACATAAAATATATTCAATTAATATAGAAAAGTTTTCATGCTGAAAATTGTTAGCGTCAAAATATTTGAATACTTCCATCCAACGAGTTTCCGCGCAAATATTACAGTCAATATATTCCTTTTCAATTGGTATGTTCACATATTTATAACGTCTTTCCATGCAGGGACCTTTTTTAAATCTGCCCAATAAAATATCTCCATTTCTTTGGTAAGTCTACTGCTCCAGATATTCACAATTTGTTTTATAAAATTCTGTAGCTGTCTTTTTCACAAATTCTTCATCTATCTTAGTACCATTGTTTTTCTTTTCTGTTTTCTTTTGCAGCTTCAATTGCCGATACAGTTTGACCTTCAAGTTTCAATACAGCTCGATGAAAACTGGCTGATTGAGCGTGTAAAAAATAAAGCCACAATTCGGCTGTGGGATCTTCAAAAAAGTTTTTTAGCATCAGGGGACATTTTCAAATACTCAAAAAGTAGTTTTTTAATGTTGCAGGCGCCAGAACATTTACTATAATAGCTTCTGATTTCATACGCGCGCATGTAAAATTGGGATAAAAACATGATTGAATTAATTTCGATGCACAATCATTAGAGCGAAAACTGTTTCTGGTTTTCTTGTATTGTGTGATAAGCCCAGACGCCTCCTGCCGCGGCAGTATCCAAATCCTGTGAAGTTGAAGCGTCCGATTTCTCAAAAAAGTTTAACATCGAAGAACTCGAAGCGGCGGCACGATCGGCATTTTTATGTTTTTCAGACTTAAAATGCTGTTCAATATCACCGGCGCCACCGTGGGAAACACAAAATTCTGTACGACACTTTTCGCATCTGACGTCTGACGGAGTATTTATTTGCTTGATAAACGGACATTTTGCTTGAAAGCTAATATTGAACGAACATTTGCGTTTCGGCATTTTAAATTATGCTTGAATCCAAAACAAAAGAAGTTTAACCGCCGAATTTTAAACAACAATCTCTTAAATCGAAAGCTCGGCTTTACTGCAAAGCTGTTTTTAAGACAACAGTACGCAAAAATGTAAGGCGTATGTTAAGTTCAATATGGAATATTAAAATGGTACGACTTCTTCTTTCCTTTTGAGACGCACGTGCTCCAATTTCGACACTGGTTCACTGATTCAATTAACACATTAAAAGCTCAGAAGGCCCAAACCCTTATGTGCTGTGTAATGTGATGCAACATAATGTTCATGCATGTAATTGATTTCGTATTCCTCTCTTGAAAAATAAAAAACCGTCCGCTGCCACGACTACCTACTCAAGTTTTCGCGCGGTTTCCTAAAACGGGACAATTTTGCGTCCCAGAGTTCATTACAGGGACACCGGGCTTGTAATTATAAAAAGGGACAGTCCCGTTAAAAACGGGACGTCTGGTCACGTTACGCATACAGCGCTTGCAAACTGCATTTATGAATTAACCTTAACTCTACTACACATGTCATAGGATAAAGTTAAATGACCTTGCGCAAAACCATTAGATGTTTCAACGAAATAGAGCAACAGGTCAAAGCAACCTGCGCAGTGCCTTATTGATATTGTCAGTATTTAGCAGAAGGTGCTTGGTTTGTTTAATATTTGATTTTCGTTATTTATATCATGAATTGATAATTTGGCAACAACGCACTCCAAATTTAGTTTTCGTTTACAATTTTATTCATTGACTCGACCAAAACAAGAATCCAATAACAATATACTTTGTGCAAAACAATTTGAAATATCTTGAATTGATAATTTGGCAACAATTGCACATTCATGCCTCCTCTCCACTTTTCGTCTACACTTCATTCACTCAACAAAACCAAGGAAGCAATAACAATATAATATGTGCAAATCATTTTTTAAAATGTTGACATTTGGTTTCATTTTTTACTCCACTTCAACTGTTTGACCCACAAATAATACTGCCAATGAATTCTAATTTTGTTGATTTGCTTTCATTTCACAAGTTATTTGTAACAATTTCAAAACCGTGTCTATTCCGTATGCAGTATTAAAAGCAAGTGTTTGTCTGTATCAAAAGGGCATGGCAACCTATCGTAAATGTAGTTACGATCCGTTGCATGCGGCATGATGCGTTATGGTATGAATTTGGTACATTCTGGTACTAAATATATGAAATTAAAAATTGTAAAATATGCTATCCTCCAACATATTCCGCCCGTTGAAAGGACTCAGGTGGGTTTCAATCTGTTGGTAACGGAGCAACCTTTCGAAGAGGTCTTCGAAGTATGCCTCTCGATGTTTTCACGTCGACAACACGGACTCTTCCGTCCGATTGCTGAGGTGGTGTGTTGCCTTCGTGAATTATTACGACTTGACCAGGTTGAATGTTTGCTTCTGGTGTGAGTCATTTAGAACGAAGCTAAAGAGTGTGATGATAATCACGCCGCCACAACTCCCAGAAACGCTGCTTCAAGTAGGTAATGCGTTGTCATCGCACTAAATGTGACATCTTTTCCTCTTCGAGGATTGGCTCTGGAAGTGTCAGAAGTGATGAACCGATGAGTAGATGGGCTGGAGTAAGTGCTTCGCCATCGTTCGCGTCGGTTGAATGTGCTACAAGCGTTCGAGAGTTGAGAATTGTTTCGGCTTCGATTGCGACCGTTTGTAGTTCTTCAAACGTAAGGTAGGCGCTGCCCATGTTCTTAACGAGCAAATTCTTTATGGATTTTACTGCTGCTTCCCACAGTCCACCGAAGTGTGGAGCTCGAGGCGGTATGAATTTGAAGTCAAACCCTGCAGCAGTACCGAAGCTGATTAGCGTTAATTGTTGTTGTAACAGTTGTTGCCTTAAGCCATCAAGTTGCGAACACGCTCCGACAAAATTGGTTGCGTTGTCGCAATAAATTTGCTGCGGAATCCCATTATCTGGTGAAGTAAGCGAGGTTTGTAGTGGTACCAATGTACGCACCGTCTAACAACTTTACCGGCAATTTCGCGAGCGTTGACAATCCAGATTTGTAGGATTATTGCAATCAGAGCTTTTGGGCCTGCGTGAATGTGCTTGCGATGCAAATGCTCGACGAATTTCCATGTAAAGTTGTGATCCTTAGGCAGGAGGAGGGGAAATATTGCATCCACTTTGCATGGTGCGTTAGTTACCCGGCCACCGACACGAATTTCTTCAATGGTTCGATGCTTTGATTCTACCGTGGCGAAGAATGGCGGTAGCTTTTGACATTCCGGTTTAAGTAGTTTTCACTCACGTAAGAGCACTATTTCCTTAGCGAACGAAGACGCTTGGATAGATGAGACGATAAACAAGAATGTTTGTTGAAGCTCCTTCGCGTTTTATTAAAAACTCGTAACACATAAACGATGACTCTTAGAATGCGTTGATACGATGAAATACTGTCAATGATTTCTTCAATACATGTTTCCACGATGCCACTGTCACTACACTTGAGAACGGTCCTTTTGCGTTTTTCTAATTCGAGGTCACTGAACAGTTCATTTGAGGATGGTGTCGGCCAGTTTGACCAACTCCAAGAATTTGGGTCCCTTGAACCCAATTGTATTCGACAGTTCAGTGGCTGGACATCCGCGGAACACGATATCTGCCGGATTTTCCTTGCTTGGTACATGAAGCCATTTGACTTCCGAGCTTAGAGATTGAATTTCAGAAATGCGATTTGCAACAAAGCAGTTAAGTTGCGAAGAGTGAAGCTCAATCTAATGCAACACTATTTTTGAGTCAGTCCAAAAATAGTCGGAACGAATGAATGTTTCGAATTTGTGCTTGATCTTTTGCCAAGTTTGACATAGAAGAAAGGAAGCGCACAATTCCAACCGTGGCAGTGATATTGCCTTAATTAACGATGTTGTGAATTCTCCATGTAGGTTCGCACGAAGGTAGATGCAGCAACCATATGCCTTTACTGAAGCATCTGAAGCGTCTGACAGGTCACTGGCATTCCATTTTGCAAGCTTCAATCCTGCCTCTGCTTCCGACGTCTTTTGCTTTAGCTCCTGAATACTGTCTGCACTCGTTAGAAGGTCATCGACATACATATCTTCACGCAAAACAGTCGCTCCTAGAGGGAATTCTTCTTGGTGCTGGTCTGTGATGAGCTTTAAACTGCGAATCGCCAAAAATGGTGCGCATGACATGCCGTAGGCTACCGTATTTAACTGAAATATACTCAATGTTTTTGATGACGCGTCAAACACGACGCGTAGCTTTGTCGTTGTGCTTTGAGGTCGCAAAACGCAATGATGTGATATTACGTAATATGCTTGAGTGATGTCCAAGGCAGACACCTGGTGCATATGATTGAGATACAAGTACTCATCAACGAATGCCGTACACATTTCCTTTAACTGTGGGCGGTTACCTAGACGACGTTCGAGCTGGAGAAAACGTCGCCTTGCATTGTTGAACGATTCACCGAGTGCTTCTGGTGATGGCTTAAAAGGCAAACGAACTTGAGCTCGCCCTACGTCATTGAATGTTGTGTTTTGTACAAAATGATCTTCACTTGCTTGTTCTTCTTCTAAATAACATTTCGATTTGACATCTTTGAATTCTTCGATATCTCAAAATCGCTGCAGAGCTTTATCTAATCCACTGATGCGTGCCATATTGCATTTGAACGTTTTTGACCCGATACCATCGTCTACTGTACCGCCAACAATCCATCCGAGTGATGTGTTGAGTAAACATGGGAGGCCATGGCCAAGGGTAATTTTGCCACCTGTCAGCAAATCAAAGAACACTTGAGTGCTGATCAGCAGATCTATTCGCTGTGGTTTGTAGAAAAAATGATCAGCTAATTCAATGCCCTTGGGTAAGTTCCAAGCTGCTGTGCTTATGAAGCATTCGGGTTGAGTAGCGGAGATTGACTATGTCATTGCGAAATCTAAAGTACATTGTTCCGCAGACAACCGAGAGCGAATTTTCGTCGTAGTTGAGTACTTCATATGAGTATGCGTATTTGCGATGCCAGATACTGCATAAGTCTGTTTATGAAGATTGAGTTGTAACCTTTTTGCCACTTCTTCTGTTATGGAGTTAATTTCAGAGACTGAGTCCAGCAGAGCTCGTGCCAGCTGAAAGGTACCAAATCTATCTTCAATCAAAACAATTGCGGTAGGAATGAGCGAGCGGCGCGAGTGACTCGAAAGTAATGAAACAGCACGGTTACTCGATGAATTTTGATCGCTGTCTATGGTTTGAGATTCGGACTTCATTGTAGCATCAGCCTGTTCTGCGTTGTTAGACCGATGCAGCATAGTGCGGTGAAGTCCTTGACAAACCCGACAATGAAATTTCGATGATCAACGAGCAGCTATATGTCCTTTACGTAAACAATTGAGGCATAGCTGTACACGTTTCACAAATTGAAACCGGTCATGCAACGGTAGATTTATAAAAGATTGACATGAGCCAAGTGTGTGTTCAGAGGCAGAGCATTTTGGACAACTACTGTTTGTTACAACAAACGTCTTTTTGAGATTTTCTTTAACTCTTTCTGCCCTCTGCTTATCACTGATGGGCTTTATATTACTCTCCAAGTATTGACAATGCCGACTAAGAATTTTGTAGCATTCGCTCCATGCTGGCAGATCTTCGTATTCTTGAGTTCGGTCAAAAGCCTTCTTTGATTCAGTTCACTTTTAAGAGAACGAGGTGAATCAGTATAGCATCCATCACGTTTTCCTCTGATCCCAATGACAAAAGAGATGAGCGTAATGCTGAGACTGCGTCTAACAGACAGCGAAGTGATGCCGGACCTGCTTTGGTCATTGAAGATTGCAATATGTTCATTAAAAATTCAAACCTTTATGTCATAGCTTTCAGTTAATTGCTTCAACGCCTTAGGGTAATTTACTTCGGTTCCCTGAAATGACGACACTACGCTGAGAGCAGCCGCTGATAAGCAGGTGATCAGGTAATTGAACTTGAGAAGTATTGAAATCGAACAGTCTTCATCGACTAGATGCGTGAATGCTGTTTAAAATCGTTTGAAGTCGCTATATTTGCCATCGAATTTAGGCAATTTTAATGAAGGCAAACGATTTTGATGCCCTGTAGCGCACAAAATATTTAGCCAAGTTGCATCTCCGACCTTCTCCTTGTGATTCTGGTTGGTTAGACTAGATATTGCTGCATTTGTTTCTACGTAGTCATCTTTAATTGCAACACGTTGATCGTCGTTGGGATCTAACCTCTCAATGCTTGTCTGAATTTGGCATGTTTGACCGAAGTAAGTGTCGAGTATTTGAGATCGACACTCTAACGCAGCTACATTATGAACGTTATGCAAACGGTATAATTTCATGTACAAGCTTACGGTCTTGGTAACAATGTATGTAATAGTGGTCTGCATGAATGCATTCAAAGAGTCAAATGAGTCATTCATTTAAAAAATGATTGAGTGAATTGTAACTCTCATTCAAATAAATGTGAATGAATTGAATTTTAAATGAATAAGCATATTCATTCATTCAAACTTAGTTTAAACAAATTGAATTGAATGAGTACTCAGAATTTCGAATTTCTAGTAAAAAAGCCAACTTAGTTATAGTTATTTTATATTGTTTCCTGCAGCTAAAATGAATCTGGGTATGTTAAGTTCATTAAGATCAAAATGAATTATGTAACACCAAAGGGATAGGGTAAGACTTCATAACGTAAATACGGGAATGATCTAAGGCCAATATAATTTAATTGTAGGACGTATTCACAAATGATTATTGGAAAGAAAGAGCTAGAAAATTGCAAGTTTCTTATTCACACACTGCTACCAATATTTAACCAGTAAGGGTTGCAGTCGATAGTACTCGACACCGAAATACCCTGTAACTTCAATTTGTAACGGCTAAGGTCCAGGGTATAAAAACATCTATTGGTCGACTCTGTAAACGTGGCCCTTACAAAAAGCTGACCACACCCTTTTTTATCTCCCACTCTAACTGATATGAATTATAATAAAAAATTGCAATTGTTTTATGCTTCCATATTACAATGTAAAAACATAGTTTTATTTATATTATCTGGATTTGTAGCAATATTGCATCGCTTTTCGGTAATTAAGTTGCGTGCATTTGAAAAGGCTCTTTCAGAAGCCGCGCTACTTGCTGGAATAAAAAAATTGTACAACTGGTTTTATATAAGAGTGGAAAAGCATTCGTATTCTTATTTTTTAGTGTCCATTCCGTGACTATTGCGATTCCCTCCTGTTTTGTTTCCATGTTAACATCTACTTGCGGCACATTACTATGGCTTTCATTGTATTGTATATAGCATTTGTGCTTTACAATTGTAGCAGGATGTATACACTGGCTCTGCCCTGATGGGGCAAGCCAAATTCAACCCTACACTCTGGCTCTCTGAGAATGTCCTCTCACTCAATCGCTATCGCAGCCGACACGATTGAGCGAGGAACGAAACTCAAAAAAGAGACCTCAAGTCAGTCGATAGAAGACAGCTAAACTAATAAGACGTGAAATAAAGAAAGTTCTAATCTGACAATCGAAGCCTGAGTGTAAAAGCATTACTTTATTCATGTTAGTCAAAGTGTCGTTGTCTCGGTATCCTTATAACTATACTCTTACACAATGTTTGAGGTGCTTCCTGTGAACCTGTAAACACTATAACACTTTCTACAAGCTACAAAACCGCCAATATCTTCACCAACGCCATTTTTGATTTTGGAAAATGTATTCCAAACTTTGCTTCGCCCATTTCGTTTGCTTAAATTGAATACCCCATTAATGAGCTTCTCTCTAATCTTTGCACTTGATAATGACGAAGCTGTTAAATTTTACATTAAAAAAATGGCAATTTTAGATTAATTAATTAAAATTAGCAAAAACCTATACACTATGTCGGAGTAAACTAATCGTAATATTTCCTGAAATATTGTCATTCTCTTCAAAATTGTCCAAATCCATGGTGTAACTCGTAAAGACTGCTCAAATTTGTGATGAAATTGCCGAAATTTTAGGCAAAGCTAACTAAATTTATATTGTACAATGAGTATTCAGAATTATTAATGAATATTTGAATTTTTTTCATTCATTCAATTCATTCATTTCATATTGAATGCCTTATTTACAACATTCAAAACTAATTCATAAAATGAGTACTCATTAATTCGAATGAATTACATTCAAATATGACTACAACATTCACTTGTACTCAGTTGAACTCATAATTTGAGTTAATTCATGCAGACCTCTATGGACTATGTAACAACCAGTAGGAGATATCTCCGACTATACAAAGTATATATATTCTTGATCAGTTCGACAAGACGAGTTGATATAGCCATGTCCGACTGTCCGTCTGACCGTCTGTCCGTCCGTCTGTGTATATACAATCTCCTCCCACAGTTTTGCAGATATCGAGCTGAAATTTTGCACAGAGACTTCTTATTTGTGCGATCAACTCATTTGTCGGATCCAGCCATATCGGACCACGGGATATGTTTGTTGTTCTGTTTTGATCAAAATTCTTCCAGGAATTTTTAGAAGCTTCGATTTCGCTATTCAATTGCTTTAGCAAAGCGGTACCGTTTGCCAATTCCTCTCGTTGTTGTTGTAGCTCTAGTTGAAGTTTTGCCGCTGCGCGCTCTAGGGCTTCTGCGTCTGCCGTCTCTTCGGCGTCTTGGCGTTCGTCGAAAGACACATTGCCCCTCTTCTCCAACGGAACTTCTAGCAACCGTCGTAGCAATTCCACTTTGGTGCCTTTTGTTGATAAATTCAACGAAGCCAACCACTTTTTTAATTGCACCACCGTCAGTTGACTTATTTCGACGTCTTGCATTATGATTGTTTTTTTTTTTTTTAACAGAATATTGTAATTGCTAGCGACACAAAATTTTCTTGTATTTTTGTTTGATGTGGTCCCACTTCTGATGTTATAGTCGTATGTTTATATCCGCGCATTTTTATTTCCAGCTTTGTACCTTTACGGTTCGGTTACGACTAACTCCTGTTGCTCGCAGGCAACGTTGAGTTTCTTAATTTTACTTTGCGATTATTCTATGTTCTCTCTTGGCTTGCTCTTATTGAGAGTGTGCCTGACTAGATCATGCATGTGCGAGAAGGAGAGGTGATCATGTGTGTCTCTCCGCGTACTACAATTCGGTCATCCTGACCCGGAGAACTCCTGGTCTCCGGTTGACAACACTACAGAATGCACCCGTTCTTCTCTTATTGTTTTCATTTTTGCTTATACTATTTGAATTAAATTTTGTGATCTTATTTGCTATGTACAATTTTAATTTTCTAAATAATTACTTGGTTTTTCGTATCAAATGCCTAATATTTTGTGCGCTCCATACCCCTTGATATGGATTGCGTGATAATTGGAATCCTTCAATGTCTTTAATTAAGTACCTATTGTTTTTAAGAGTCTTGTCTATCATGTACGGTCCTTTGTGTCTAGGCAATAATTTCTTAGACATCCCCGTCGAACAGTCAAAGTTTTTGACCATTACGAAGTCTCAAACTTTATACTTTATGGCTAAGTGTTTATACAGTTCGTTAACTTAGTTATATTTATATTTATCAGAAGAACAAATGTGCTTTAGAATAGCTGGTGACGATTTCAAATAAGAAAGAAATTCTTGGCGCGTTTTTTATACCCTGTACCTTATGGTACAAGGGTATATTAGTTTTGTCAGCATCGACAATGTATGTAACACCCAGAACGAGACATCTCCGACTATATATTGATATAGCCATGTCCGACTGTCCGTCCGTCTGTATGAGCGCCTAGATCTGGGAAACTATAGCAGATAGAACCAAAACCTTTTCGCATATCTATTCTGTCATTTCTAAAGCAGATCAAGTTTATTTTGTTTTTCCGCTTTTTAACTTAGTTTATGGGTGAGGGGCAAATGACTGGAGCAACCTCGGGAAAAAAATTTACAAAGGTCGTATTATCTCGGTTGTCTTTTGTGATAGGATCACCAAATTTGGAATGTATATAGCTGAAATGAGTCCCAAGAAGATACAACAAAAAATGGGCGTTCCCTATATAATAAAAATTTAAGATGCTTATATCTCTAGTAACATAAAACCTACAGGAACGAAATTTTGCATTAATGCTATAGTGATTGAATATAAAATGATTCAATTACAAAATGGGTGTTGCCACGCCCATGTATAGAAAAATGTTGTATCTCTGGAACCAATTGGTCTAAAAGTGTAATAAAAGGTATGTGTGATATTAAATGGAAATTAAATCTATTTTGATTAAAAAGTGAGCGGGGCTACGCCTTCAAACAGTCGATACTAATTGAAGGTACAGGGTATGTCGAAGTCGATTACTGTCGACTCCAATCCTTACTGGTTTTATATTCACTTTAGTTATCAACATCGCCTTTAGAACTGAAATTTTTAACTGGGTTTTCTCAGATGTCCACAATTTTCTCATCATAGAAAATACTCTTTCTACTGGAGCATTTGTGCATGCAAACATAAAATATATTCAATTAATATAGAAAAGTTTTCATGCTGAAAATTGTTAGCTTCAAAATATTTGAATACTTCCATCCAACGAGTTTCCGCGCAAATATTACAGTCAATATATTCCTTTTCAATTGGTATGTTCACATATTTATAACGTCTTTCCATGCAGGGACCTTTTTTAAATCTGCCCAATAAAATATCTCCATTTCTTTGGTAAGTCTACTGCTCCAGATATTCACAATTTGTTTTATAAAATTCTGTAGCTGTCTTTTTCACAAATTCTTCATCTATCTTAGTACCATTGTTTTTCTTTTCTGTTTTCTTTTGCAGCGTCAATTGCCGATACAGTTTGACCTTCAAGTTTCAATACAGCTCGATGAAAACTGGCTGATTGAGCGTGTAAAAAATAAAGCCACAATTCGGCTGTGGGATCTTCAAAAAAGTTTTTTAGCATCAGGGGACATTTTTAAATACTCAAAAAGTAGTTTTTTAATGTCTGATACATTTTTACAACCCTTGCCAAGGCTGGCATAAGAGCAAGCTATCTGGTTTTGCTATATCCGAGCATTTGTTGATATTCCGTTTCAGTTTAGGTGCAAAAGTCTTTTAAAGCATCAACTCAAATCGTGTAAATATAAAAAATGAATATATTTTCACAATAATACTTTCAAAATCTAAGGGTAGCCCGTCTGCAGAAGATTTTATTGCATTGTGAATTACATGGGCGCCACATCCAATGCCAATTAACGGCTTTTTTTAAAATTATTGTAATTTAGTTAACACATTATTAGTTTCTCGTCTAGCCGCGCCACCAAAATTGACATTGGCATTGTCCCCACAAAATGCCACAACTTATGCAGTCAAATTATTATCTGTCAACACTTGGCTTAAGTAATTGGCAATGATACCAGAAGTCTCACCTGGTTGGTCATGGAGATCTAAAATTTTGACTTGCACACCTACGTTTTCTTGTTACCGTGGTTTGAAGCGTCGTTTAGTATTGTAATACAATTGGACTTATCAAGATCGTCTTTTAATCCTTTCATCGCTGCAGGCGCCAGAACATTTACTATAATAGCTTCTGATTTCATACGCGCGCATGTAAAATTGGGATAAAAACATGATTGAATTAATTTCGATGCACAATCATTAGAGCGAAAACTGTTTCTGGTTTTCTTGTATTGTGTGATAAGCCCAGACGCCTCAGATTTCTCAAAAAAGTTTAACATCGAAGAACTCGAAGCGGCGGCACGATCGGCATTTTTATGTTTTTCAGACTTAAAATGCTGTTCAATATCACCGGCGCCACCGTGGGAAACACAAAATTCTGTACGACACTTTTCGCATCTGACGTCTGACGGAGTATTTATTTGCTTGATAAACGGACATTTTGCTTGAAAGCTAATATTGAACGAACATTTGCGTTTCGGCATTTTAAATTATGCTTGAATCCAAAACAAAAGAAGTTTAACCGCCGAATTTTAAACAACAATCTCTTAAATCGAAAGCTCGGCTTTACTGCAAAGCTGTTTTTAAGACAACAGTACGCAAAAATGTAAGGCGTATGTTAAGTTCAATATGGAATATTAAAATGGTACGACTTCTTCTTTCCTTTTGAGACGCACGTGCTCCAATTTCGACACTGGTTCACTGATTCAATTAACACATTAAAAGCTCAGAAGGCCCAAACCCTTATGTGCTGTGTAATGTGATGCAACATAATGTTCATGCATGTAATTGATTTCGTATTCCTCTCTTGAAAAATAAAAAACCGTCCGCTGCCACGACTACCTACTCAAGTTTTCGCGCGGTTTCCTAAAACGGGACAATTTTGCGTCCCAGAGTTCATTACAGGGACACCGGGCTTGTAATTATAAAAAGGGACAGTCCCGTTAAAAACGGGTCACGTTACGCATACAGCGCTTGCAAACTGCATTTATGAATTAACCTTAACTCTACTACACATGTCATAGGATAAAGTTAAATGACCTTGCGCAAAACCATTAGATGTTTCAACGAAATAGAGCAACAGGTCAAAGCAACCTGCGCAGTGCCTTATTGATATTGTCAGTATTTAGCAGAAGGTGCTTGGTTTGTTTAATATTTGATTTTCGTTATTTATATCATGAATTGATAATTTGGCAACAACGCACTCCAAATTTAGTTTTCGTTTACAATTTTATTCATTGACTCGACCAAAACAAGAATCCAATAACAATATACTTTGTGCAAAACAATTTGAAATATCTTGAATTGATAATTTGGCAACAATTGCACATTCATGCCTCCTCTCCACTTTTCGTCTACACTTCATTCACTCAACAAAACCAAGGAAGCAATAACAATATAATATGTGCAAATCATTTTTTAAAATGTTGACATTTGGTTTCATTTTTTACTCCACTTCAACTGTTTGACCCACAAATAATACTGCCAATGAATTCTAATTTTGTTGATTTGCTTTCATTTCACAAGTTATTTGTAACAATTTCAAAACCGTGTCTATTCCGTATGCAGTATTAAAAGCAAGTGTTTGTCTGTATCAAAAGGGCATAGCAACCTATCGTAAATGTAGTTACGATCCGTTGCATGCGGCATGACGCGTTATGGTATGAATTTGGTACATTCTGGTACTAAACATATGAAATTAAAAATAGTAAAATATTCTTTCCTCCAACATCAACATTAATAATATTAAATGAACTTAGCAAATCTAGAAGGTATTTTCTTTGTCTGTGCTTTTTCACAAGTGTGCTTAAGTCCATGATATATGTAATTACTAAAGGTATACCTTTAGTTATTGCATCATGCTTAAGTCGGCCGCAAAATGTTTCAGAATTAAAGTTAACCGTTGAGCGTGATTTCCTCTCTGGTTATTTTAATACTCTCTGGTCAAGGCAATGTGTCAGCTACGCGGATCGCATTGCTTTGTTTTGTAAACAAAGCGTGAGCTGGAATAGCCCTTTGATATCGGATCGTTTGGTCGCAATGTGTCAACTACGCGGATCGCATTGCTCAGATTTGTAAACAAGAGAAACTGTTTACCTTTTGTTGGCGAAGAAGTGACTCATAGAAAGACTTAATTAGCTCGAACTCTAGAGAAGTGTTAAAGCAATGTGTCAGCTACGCGGATCGCATTTGCTTGGATTCATAAACAAGAACTGTTTACCCGTTGGGCAGAGAAGTGACCCATAGTTTGAATCAATAAGCTCTAGCTCTTGAACTCCTGATTTGAGCTTAAAGTGTTTGACATACGGTGCGGCACCAAGAGGGTGGCACCGAAAGTGTGGCACCGAAGTGACAAAGAAATGTGTCAACTTTGGCGCGCTTGCGGCATATGTTAACTTCTCCCTTCTTAAGATGAATCGTCCCGATTCATCAACTTTTATATTTGTTGAGAAAGTGTGTTGTACAAGAATTCCTGATTCATATTTTCTAAGTATTTTTGTCTTTTCTTAAATCTATGGATTATATTGACAAAGTAGTATAATAAAAAAAATGAGTATTAAAATAGTTAAAATCATTACAATCATGCTTCCGATGGAGTTTCTGTAATTAATTTTTGTAACAGATTTATGTTTTGAAAATTTTAATTCGGTAATGTTTGTTTCTATATAATTTTCAATGAAGTATTCTTTATATTGTCCTTGTTTTACATGGTTTAATACTTTGGTTTTTTGGTTTACAAAAGTCTCATTGTTAATTATTACAGAGTAAGTAGTTGAATAAAATCAGAAATGTGCCGTTTAAGTTAGTTTTATTTACAACTAGCTGACCCGGCGCGCTTTGCTACGCCCTCAAAGTATGATGAACTGTTGCATATAGCCCAGGATTGAATCTTTTAACACTCTATCACAATTAGTTCCTAAATTTTCTTCTTGTCAGACTTATAGATACAGGTACATAGGCGTTTAAAAATTTTATTATATGTTGCAGCAGCCACGTTCATTTATCAATTCTTGTTGGGTTCGAAGTCATCAATATTATTTCCAGATTTTGTTTTCGTAGATTAATTAAATTTAAAAAAAAAAATATTCCAGCGTTTTGAAACTCTAATTACCGTTAATGCGTTTCAGAATTCTTAATGCCTTGTAATTATGGCAAATTTCTTACTTTGCAGTGATATATAATTACCTTTACAAACATGTGATTGCAAAATTCCATCTGTTTATATTTAAGAACAACAAAACCATATTTTTGACTAATTGTTCCTTTGTTCCATTTTAGCAAAATGAAAAATACTCTCCACTTTACAGCCTTCTGGCGATTTTGCTTACAGCAAAATATAATTTTGAAGATGTTTCTCTATATGGTCGGGGCCACGCCTTTATGTTCAATTCTAATAAAATTTTGGAAAATAGTTAAAAATTAATAAAACATTTTTCTAACAAAAATCTTGTTTTGACCGATTGTTTCTTTCGCAAAGTGCCTTTTTGACGTCTAAAATGTTTTTGTACAAAAAACTAAGGTGGTAGTTTTAAAAAACCTAATTTTTAACCGGCAGCTAAATGTAATAGCAATCCAATCATGCAGATTTTTTACATACAAACTGCCTGAAAGGATAAGATAATTTTCTGCGTTTTATTTTTTTTGAAATCGTTAAAACTGAGCTCGCAGTTGGTATTGAAGCAGACATATGGACATGACTGTGTTAACTCGTCTTGTGAAGATAATATATGCTTTATGTGGTCGGCGATATCTCCTTCTCTGCGTAGCGAACTTCATGGCATCGCAAATATATATTATTTTTGCAGGAGTATAAAAAACGCTATTCAGCCTTGCTGAAGACTATTTACTTTTCACGCTCTTTTTATGCCACGCCAGTTTTTTGGATTGAATCTGCTTTCTCTTTACTTTAATAGCCTATATACCAATTTTCATTGTTTAAGCTTATATGGAAACTTGCAATTTATTGATATTAGCTTGTGAAGTTGTAAGTCAATTAATTAAGAAAAAAAAAGTTTTCCTTTCAACGCCGTAAATTTTCTGTCTTTTCCTCTTCTTCACTTTGTATGATAAGTACGAGTTTCAGTGGTCCGATCTTAATGACAATTCCAGAAATTTAGTCTGCGTACGTAAAGTTACTATGTTTGTTTATGTTTTTTTCATCCCTCTATCTTTCAAAACGAAAAAGTTTTCCATTCAACGACTTAAGTTCTGTTCATTATACCCTGTACACACACTGTGTATCAGGGTATATTGGGTTTGTTTGAACGAAATGTATGTAACGCACAGAAGGAGGGGAGGGGGACCCCAAAAAGTATATATATTCTTGATCAGGACGACAAGAGAAATTGATTGAGCCATGTCCGTCCGTCTGTCCGTCTGTCTGTCTGTCCGTCTGTCCGTCTGTCCGTCCGTCCTCACCAACGGTTCTCGAAAACTATAAGAGCTAGAGACTTGAAATTTGGTGGGTAGACTCGTGATGCTCGGCAGCAGATCAAGTTTATTTTTTTTTTTTGCCACGCCCCCTCCTTCCCGCCCATCCAGCCCCAACCACTTTTTTAAATCGTTATAACTCAAACACCCAAAGAGATAGAAACATGAAAGTCGGTATGTAGACTCAGTATGTATAGCCCTACAAAACTGCATACCAAAAAATCCCCCCCTCATTTTCATTTCCCCTCCCCCAGTTATTTTCTGTATTTTGCTATATCTCCAAAATTAACAAAGGTACGACCCTGAAAA
The DNA here is from genome assembly GCA_034638295.1 of Phortica okadai. Lineage (NCBI taxonomy): Eukaryota > Metazoa > Arthropoda > Insecta > Diptera > Drosophilidae > Phortica > Phortica okadai. Next base: position 18,803,775 of record CM067852.1, read on the forward strand.
TTTGTATACAAGCTCAGTGATAATACATCTTAAAAACTGCATACAACAAATTTCCCCTCTCTTTGATTGTTACCCCTCAGAGACCAACAAATTGAAATTTTTAATATATTCCCCTTTATTTTACTTAAAATTACTACATCTTTCAAACTATAATAGGTACAAACATGAAAGTCGGTACGTAGACTCAGTATATATAGATCTACAAAACTGCATTTCCCAATTTTTACCCCTCCCCATCATTTCCCCTCCCCCAGTTGTTTTCTTAGAAATGCTATATCTCCGAAACTATTGAAAGTACAAGCCGGATATTTCGTATACAAGCTCAGTAAATATATATCTTTAAGACTGCATACCACAAAATCCCCCTCTTTTGATGGTTACCCCTCAATCTTCCACAAACTCAAAACTTTTGTAAATTCCACATTTTTTGACCGTTTTTCTTGATATTTTGAACGATATTTGATCTGGGCTGCCAAATTAATACGTGTTTGTAGATTGAGGGTGTGGCACCGCCTACTATGTGTACAGGGTATTATATAGTTGAGAATACTCAACTATACCGCCCTTACTGGTTTTTATACTTTTCACGTATGTGAAACAGTATAATAACTTTGTGCTGAAGTTTGTAACAGATCGAAATATTCATTTCCGACTATATAAAGTATATATATTCTTGATCAGGACGACAAGACGAGTTGATTTAGCCATGTCCGTCTGTCCGTCTGTCCGTCCGTCTGTCTGTATATATACAATCTCCTCCCACAGTTTTGAAGATATCGAGCTGAAATTTTGCACAGAGACTTCTTATTTGTGCGATCAACTCATTTGTCGGATCCAGCCATATCGGACCACTGGAACTGGTAGCCCCCATACGAAAAGAAGAAGAAAAATGAACAAAACTTGAATCGTTGTATGGAAAACTTTTTTGTTTTGTATGATAGAGTGCTGAAATTTTAAACATAGTAGTTTTACATAGTCCGACTACATGCCTGAAAGTTTCATTGAGATTGGACATCTGGAACTGGTAGCTCCCATACAAAATGAAGAAGAGGAAGAGAAGCAATATTCACGTCGTTGTATGGAAAACTTTTTTGTTTTTTAACCAATTGACTTGAAATTTTAAAGTTATGTTCTTAGGTAGGAATGAAAACTATTTTGACTAAAAGTGGGCGTAGCCACGCGTAGCCACGCCCACTTATAGCGAAAATTGACCCATTGTATGGAAAACTTTTTTGTTTTTTAACCAATTGACTTGAAACTTTACAGTTATGTTCTTAGAGAGGAATGAAAATTATTTTGACCAAAAGTGGGCGTAGCCAGGGGTAGCCACGCCCACTTATAGCGAAAATTGACCCGTTGTATGGAAAACTTTTTTGTTTTTGAACCAATTGACTTGAAACTTTACAGTTATGTTCTTAGGGAGGAATGAAAACAATTTTGACCAAAAGTGGGTGTGGCCACGCCCACTTATAGCGAAAATTGACCCGTTGTATGGAAAACTTTTTTTTTCAAACCAATTGACATGAAACTTTACAGGTTTGTTCTTACGAAGGAATAAAAACTATTTTGATCAAAAATGGGCATGGCTACGCCCAATTATCGCAAAACTTCAACCGTTGTATGGAAAACTTTTTTGTTTTTTAACCAATTGACTTGAAACCTTACAGTTATGTTGTTAGGGAGGCATGAAAACTATTCATTTAGTTTTTTAGTGACACAACGTGAAAAGTATTTTAGCTTCAGCCTTGCTGAAGATAGCGTCCTTACTGGTTCTTCTTCATTCTGTATGGGTGCTACCAGTTCTAATGGTCTGATCATTGCAGTTCCGACAAATGATTTATGGTGGTAAAGCTGTAAAATTTCAGGTCAATAGTCGGAGATTTCTCCTTCTGGGGGTTACAAACTCCGTGACAAAGTCATAATAATATTTACATACGTGAAGAGTATAAAAACACTAATATGTGTACATATGTGGCTGTCTGTAAAAGATGAAGAAGAAGTGAAGCACAATTTCGAAAGTAATGCTCCTCCGTTTTCTCACCGTTCTCTTGTTCTCTTTGCAAACAACACACTCATACCAATACAAAAGTGTAAGAAGAAGCAAAGAATGGTACGTGCTTGCGTCCACAAAATCTTAATATTGTTTATTTTTCTTCTTCTTTCCGTATGTAGGCTACCAGTTAAAATGGTCGGATTGATACCAAAACATTATAACAACCTTCAGGAGGTCCATCTAAAGATTAACTGAAAATTTCATTGAATCGGAAGCTGTTTTTGAGTTATGCGCTTATCAACATATTTTTCGATTCATTTTTATTATACTATAGATTATTGTCTCACATTCAATAATAAGTGATCATAGGTAACTAAACACTGCACTAAACACGATATACACAGCTACGGTTTGTTTCGTGTATCAGTTGACAAAAGCAAACTCAGTAGTGAAAATCCAAGAAAAACAACACTGACATTGACAGTTTGTTGTTGTTTCAACTTGTTTTTAATTTGACATGACTTGGAGTCAAATCCTTCAAGCCGTACATACCGGCATTATTTACACATTAGTGCGTGTAATTTGCAAAGAGTATTAATTAATTTTAATACTCTCTAGGCTTGTACGTTCTCTCAAAGTTTTCTTGTTCTCTTTCAATCAACAAACACATAACAATACTGTCGTATAAGAAGAAGCATAGCATGTTACGTTTAATGCTTGCGACGTCGCAAGTTTGTATGGGAAAAAGAAAAGGTCTGTTTTTAGGGTTTTTCCGGCTATTATTTGAATTTTTCTCGCCGTAAAAACCATCTTTGAACTTTAATGAACATTTAAAAAAAAGAATTGGCCAAATTGGTCCAGGCGTTGTTGAGTTATGCGCTTACCAACACATTTTGCGATTCATTTTTATATTATAGATAGATTATTGTCTCACATTCAATAATAAGTGATCATAGGTAACTAAACACTGCACTAAACACGATATACACAGCTACGGTTTGTTTCGTGTATCAGTTGACAAAAGCAAACTCAGTAGTGAAAATCCAAGAAAAACAACACTGACATTGACAGTTTGTTGTTGTTTCAACTTTTTTTTAATTTGACATGACTTGGAGTCAAATCCTTCAAGCCGTACATACCTGCATTGTTTACACATTAGTGCGTGTAATTTGCAAAGAGTATTAATGAATTTTAATACTCTCTGGCTTGTACGTTCTCTCAAAGTTTTCTTGTTCTCTTTCAATCAACAAACACATAACAATACTGACGTATAAGAAGAAGCATAGCATGTTACGTTTAATGCTTGCGACGTCGCAAGTTTGTATGGGAAAAAGAAAAGGTCTGTTTTTAGGGTTTTTCCAGCAATTATTTGAATATTTCTCGCCGTAAAAACCATCTTTGAACTTCAACGAACATTTAAAAAAAAGAATTGGCCAAATTGGTCCAGGCGTTGTTGAGTTATGCGCTTACCAACACATTTTGCGATTCATTTTTATATTATAGAATATTGTTCCCTGAGATAAGAATAGCACCTTCTTTTATTTGGTCTATTTTTTGTTTTTTTCCTTAATTATTGTACAATTGGCTTTTTCATTATGTAAGAACATCGCGAAGCAGTTTTTGTTTTTATTTATTTTGGCATAGCTATTGTACATTTCTTTTTTTGAAATTACTCATTTGGTAATATGCTGTGTTGCATTTTAAAATACTATCATTTATTATGAGTTTTCCGTTGTATAAGATTGGCATGTGTTAGTAATAATAGGATAGTTGATATAGATGACTATTAGGTCATTGTTATTAAGTATTAAGAAACGTGATACGTCCAGTAAGTTCGTCAGTGTTATGTTAATTTTTTCATTCTTTAGCATTCTTTCTCTGTCATTGTTATTAAGTATTCTGGGGTTTAGTATGTTTGCTTTGGATAAAGTAAATGTGTCAAGTATGTTCTGTAAATCGATACTGATTAATTTTAATCTGCATCTTCGTATGTTCAAGTCAGTGTTTCCTTTGTTTTGAAAAGCGTTGTTTAATAATTCAGTTAGTTGTTTAATGTGCAGAAAAAATTTTTAATTCATAACGAATTGTTTATTGCTTTTTTCTATTAAGTCGTTTATTTCGTTGCTTATTGTAAGGAAATCGTCGTTTGGTGTCCCAGATATCCATTTCCATATGGTGCCTATTTCGTTAATTCCTCTCTTTTGTCTGTTGGTAGTAAGTTGTTGTAATAGTTATTTGATATGATTTTATTCAAGGGTTATTTCCCAGTCTCTTATGCCGTCGCGGACCATAAAATTTCTGTGTTCTTCGTTGTCCTGCAGAAGCAGGTACTCGTTAGTACTGTAGTCTATATATTCTGTTCGTACGAGTACGAATGTTGCTGGTATAAATATGAGCAGCATCATGCTGTTCATTGTCAATCATTATTGATTTGACTTCTGGAAAATGTTGAAGAAAATCGAGTACTTTTATTTCGATATTTGATTTGTTGTCTATTTGTTTGACGACCAAGTACTTTGAATATGCGTCGATACTTGTGATGAATTTAAATTTTTGTGCGTAAAATACGTCAGGGTGTAGTTTTTCACCTTGCTTTTGTGAAATCGGTGCTTTTCCTATATGATTTTTTTGTGGGTGTCGATTATATTTGTTTTTGTTACAGATTTCACAATTCCTTATAAACTGTTTTATTTGGTCCGACATGTTGGGCCAGTAGTAAAGTCGATTTATTTGACTCGCGTTTTCATCATAGCCTCTAAGGGCTCTGTTTGATCATTTCATAGCGATAAGCATTTCATTATTTGATCATTTCATAGTTATAAGCATTTCATTATAATGTAAGCAAAACACAACATTGTATCAGCTGCTACGGCACTATATGTTAGTTCACAATTGTCTAGGAGAGCCAACGAAGTAAGTACTATCTCTCTCATTCGTGGTCTTTTTTTGCTTTTGATCTATTTCCTTCAATTCATTCATTCGGCATGGACAGTTGCTGATGTTACCTCGTGGTGAAAGGGTGTTAAATTCGTATGTAAGGTCACAAAACTAGAATCACTTTGGCATTTGTGAACTTTAGAGTCAGAAATTTGTGAATTGATAAAGATTGGTTTAACAAAAATAAGAGAACGCTTTAAGAGCATTACACTTAAAACAATCCAAGTAACCCTCAATTGCTTGACACCACAAAAGGCAGGAGCCGTAACCACAGGTAACAAATGTTTAAATTGACGTATTATTCCACTGGAGCAGGACAGTAGGACACATAACTGTGCTTACCTAATTTGTACATGACGACGTGGAGCGAGTTCCATACGGCAATTGGCATTTGGAACGTCATTAAACCACGTTGTACAAGCGCATACATATAGGCGAGCGACGTAGTACACCTAACTGTCTTGGATTGCAAAATCAAAAAGTACAGTCACGCATAACAGTGGTTTCATGTACATAGTCCAGTTGTTAACTCAAGGTATATACACATGTGTTCCGAAGCATTTCAATCGCCGTTTACAAACCTTAACTGAAGACAAACTTGCACATACGCATTAATCGCCTCTCTCTCGTCGATGCGCCCACAAATAAGCGCACACACTCGATAATAACGGTTATCGATCTCTCTTTCATCTCGTCGTACGTCTGTAGCGCATGTACTTGCGGTTGACTCGACAGCAATTGTATATGTGTTACAGGCATAAGTCTTCAACTGTTCGTCTGCAGCGTATTACAAATTCGTCAAAACCAGTGCAGCCCACCCCAAACATTCGAAGGCTTAGCAAACCTTGATCGCTAGTACAGTAGCATCATCATCTTTATTACTTCGTCGTTGTCGCTGTAACACTTATTGCAAATCAAATGTGCGCTTAAGCATTTAACTTTGATTTCGGGTTTGTTCTATGTCAACAGTGCAATCTTATTTCGTTGTTGCCGCCGCTGAAGATATAGAAGCCCACATACGCATACACACAGCTTCATAACAAGTTGATGTGTCCAAAGACGCACACATCATTGGCAGCTATCTGACAATAGTCTCAACCGTAATACAGGATGACGCGGAAGAATCGTGGTGGTCTCAACCAGTCCGTCGAGGTCAGTGAACTGACCGCAGCAGTGAGAAAACTCACCAAAGTTATCGACGACATTAAGTGCATCAGAACATCATTCGAAGACGACACCTCTGACGCAAATAAGAGTGAAGTCCGTCTGGAAATTCTCAATAGATATATCGACGACGCGTTTCGCCTCCAAACTGAAGTCGACTATATCAACCCTAATGTGTCACTGCGAGCAGACCTAGAAGAGTTGTGCATCGGCACGAAGGCGTTACTCATGCCGCGACACGGATATCAAAATCGTGCAGAATCAACTATGCATGAGTCATCGTTTCATCATAGACAGCTACCAAAGGTAAAGTTACCAAAATTCAGCGGGAACTACCTAGACTACCAAAACTTCAGAGGTGTGATCGATAGTCTAGTATATAGTGACCATGGGTTGACTAATGTGGAAATGTTTAATCATCTTCTTGCGAGTTTAGAAAGAGAAGCTTTAAGAACAGTAAAGGCGTTCCAAGTCACTGATGCGAATTACAAAAAGGCATTGTCAGCACTCGATCGCGTATACAATAAAAGCTGCCTAACCTTCTTCGACGGCATCTCCAAGCTGTCATCATTACTATCAATTGCAAATGACAAATCTATAGCTAATGCAATTCTCATTCATATCGTCATGTCAAAAGTAGACTCTGAAACACGGTCCAAATGGGAAGAAAATTTAGATTACCAGAAAATACCGTTATGGAAAGACTGTGAAGCTGCACTTAACAAACGGTACCAGTATTTGTCGGCCGGAGAGTCAATGTCTAGCCAGTCGAAGGGAATCAAACCAAACTATGGATCGCGACAGAAAAAATCTGGTAAGACGTCACTTGCAGTCGCCCACACGAAGCAAGTTCAGAGTTCAAAATGCGTCTTTTGTAAAGCGCTCGATCATTTTATTCAATCATGCCCAGCTTTCACCAATGTTCCAGTTGAAAGTCGGTTTAACTTTGCAAAGGGTTTTCCCTTATGCATAAACTGTCTACGCAAGGGACACAGTGTGTCGACATGTGAAAGCCGTCATTGCAAGATTTGCTCCAAACCTCACCATACTGTCCTTCATCGGTACAGTACAAGCTCTGAAGCCAGCAACGATCAAGTTCAACAGACTGTCGCACAGCAAGTGTTATCAGTTTCATCGACACAACCTAATGGCGTCGTGTTGGCTACGGCAGTAGTCAAAATAAAGGACCAGCTAGGACAATACCAATTCGCTAGGGCACTCTTGGACTCCGGATCGCAAGTGAACTTCATCACCGAGGAGCTAGCCAGAAATCTCAAGTTGAAGAGAACTCGAAAGGAAGTCAGCCTACTTGGTATTGGTAAATCCACGTTGTCTTCACATCAGGAGGTGGAAGCTTCAATAGCATCGCGATTTAACTCGTTTTCTATGGACGCAGATTTTGTTGTCCTTAAGGCGATCTTATCATACCAACCAGAGAGGATTGTCTTAACAGTAGAGTGGGACTTGCCTAACAATCTTGCACTGGCTGATCCAGCATTTAGCAGACCGCAGAAAATAGATCTGTTGATTGGCGCGGATGCGTTCTTTGAACTGCTAAAAGAAGGCAGAATCAGACAGACACAGAATTCTGCAACTTTGCAAAACACAATGTTCGGTTGGATCGTATCTGGATGGTATTAGACAAATCATCACTCAGAGCCGCAAACATGCGCAGTGACATGCATAACTCAAGATTCAAGCTCACTTGACACCATTGTTCGAAAGTTCTGGAAGTTGGAGAAACTGAACAGAATTTCTGCGAAAGTTCATTCGTTAAACATGTTAAACAGTTGCCCTCAGGACGGTTTAGTGTCTCGTTGCCCTTCAAATCACACCCAAGCGTTTTAGGTGCATCATTCAACACTGCTAAAAGAAGATTTTTATCATTGGAAAGAAGAATGGATAAGTTGTCCGACATCCGGCCTATGTACATAGCCTTTATGAAAGAATACATAGAACTGGGTCATATGACTGCAACCGACAACTTAATTCCCAAAGGGCCGCATTACTTCATTCCATACCAGTGCGTGCTAAGACCAGACAGTGTAACCACGAAGCTTACGGTGGTTTTCGATGCGTCCAGCAAAACTTCGTCGCAAACGTCACTCAACGACATCCTTATGGTCGGACCAACAATACAGCCAAGTCTGTATGCCACATTGTTGAGATTCCGACTCCGGTTATGCGCAGTTACAGCTGATATAACAAAAATGTATCGTCAAGTTGAAGTTAACGAAGACCACCGCGACTTTCAACTCATTGTTTGGCGAGAACACAGCGCAGACCCATTGAAAGTTTATCGCCTCAACACTGTCACATACGGCACAGCCGCTGCTCCGTTCTTGGCTGTTCGCTGCCTCAAGCACCACAGCGACTTACACTCGCAATCGCATCCTCGAGCGTCAGCTTCAATCGCCAACGACTATTGCGTAGACGATTTATTATCGGGAGCTGACTCAATTGAAGAATTCCGGCCCTGTGTCACGATATAATCGAGATTCTAGGATGTTCAGGACTAGTTCTTGCAAAGTGGGCATCAAATTTCCAACTCAACGAGAATCAGCAACATAATTCGCCAGACCTTTTGGGAGACAACGAAGACACAAAAACCCTAGGCCTCATCTGGAGCCCGACGTCAGATGTCTTCAAGTACAGCACTAGAAACCTAAGTCAGAAGTTCATTCCTACCAAAAGGAACATATTGGCATTCACATCACGCTTATTCAATCCATTGGGTTTACTCTGTCCGATTGTTCTAATTCAAGATGTCTGGTTGCTCAAGCTTGAGTGGGACGACCCAATTCCGGACCACATACCGCGAGATCTAGACTCTGTTTTGTCGTGCTTTGCTCATATCAAGTCCGTGTCAGTACCTCGGCACGTCGGCACTACTAAGGAGTCCTCATGTCAAGTTCATGGATTTGCAGATGCATCCACAAGAGCATACGGTTGCTGTGTGTACGTTCGATGTGAGTCACCCCACAGTATATCAGTCCGTCTACTCACTGCCAAATCAAGAGTAGCGCCGCTCAAAACAAAAACTGTCCCAAGGTTGGAACTATGTGCAGCTCACCTTCTTGCGTTCCTTTGGACTGAAGTATCAAAAATATTAGATGTTCAAATAGAAAGCGTAACACTGTGTGCTGATTCAGAAGTCGTGCTTCACTGGCTTCAGATGCACCCGTCTAAGCTATCAACCTTCGTTGCACATCGGGTCGCAGACATACAGGAAGCAACGTTGAATATTCCATGGCGTCATGTCCCGACGAAGCAAAACCCAGCAGATTTAGTTTCGCGTGGAGGTTCAATAGCCGAACTACGCGAATCGTTTTGGTTCCAGGGACCCGATTTCCTATACAAGGACAGAAGTCATTGGCCAACGAACGAGCACATTCGCTTAACAGACGATCAAACAATGCTCGAGAAACGAAAGGTGGCTCATGTCGTCATCGCGGCCGGTAGTGAATTAAATCCTATACTTCGCTTCACAAGACGAAAGAAAACCGCTCAGTTCACCTCGCTAGTGCCTTCATCGTCTGAACTGGGATCAGCGTTTTTGACAATAGTTCAAATAATTCAACGAAATTTGTTGTCTGACGAATACAAGAGACTGAAAGAATCAGTTGACTTAAAGCCATTGTATCAGAAGCTTAACTCCTTCATAAGCAAAGAAACGAATGACAATTGCCCAACGTCGCTAATTCGAGTGGGTGGTCGACTAATGCACGCACCGTTAACCCACAACGCCAAGTTTCCATTACTGATGCCCAAAAACTGCCGATTCGTTACACTCTTTTTGGAACACTTGCATCGTACCAACCACCACGCAGGACCCCGGGCGCTAGTTGCGTTTCTTCGTCAAAGCATATGGTTATTCGACGCGCGACGTGTATGCAACAACGTTGTCAGGCGATGTGTGCACTGCTTCCGATGCTCAAGGAATTCATGGACCAGCTACAAGCTAACTCGGATACTCTGCAGGCGTATGCTGCAGCGCACCAGTTCCAATTTGTGTTCATTCCGCCGAGCTCCTCACTTCGGAGGTCTGTGGGAAGCAGCGGTGAAGTTGGCCAAGCACTTGTTGAGGGCCGTTGGCAACGCACTGCTTTGAGAGGATGAGCTCCATACTGTGCTGGTAGAGGTCGAAGCCATATTGAATTCACGACCGATAGTTGCAGATTGCAGCTACCCGAACGACGGAGCCGCAATCACCCCAGCGCACTTGTTGATAGGAACAACTCTTGCAGCGCTACCACCCACGTCTGGAGAACTAAATCAAGATGCAAAACTCAGCTACTTGAAACGCTGGCGTCTTGTGTCAGCGATTAAATTACGGTTTTGGAAGGATTGGTCGCGAGACTTTGTCCTGAGCCTTCAGCAGCGTAGCAAGTGGCGCAAAACCAGCCAGTGCCTTCAGCCAGGCGCAGTAGTCATAATACACGATTCTTGGAGTCGTTACCACAACATTCGTTGGATCAGATGGCAAAGTGCGCGTAGCAGTAGTTAGAACAAAGAATGGAGTGTACAAACGCGCCATTCACAAGCTTGCGCCACTACCTATCGATGTAAATTGAAGCCCTTCAGCCATTCAACGCGGCCGATGTTTGGTCATTTCATAGCGATAAGCATTTCCTTATTTGATCATTTCATAGTTATAAGCATTTCATTATAATGTAAGCAAAACACAACATTGTATCAGCTGCTACGGCACTATATGTTAGTTCACAATTGTCTAGGAGAGCCAACGAAGTAAGTGCTATCTCTCTCATTCGTGGTCTTTTTTTGCTTTTGATCTATTTCCTTCAATTCATTCATTCGGCATGGACAGTTGCTGATGTTACCTCGTGGTGAAAGGGTGTTAAATTGGTATGTAAGATCACAAAACTAGTATCACTTTGGCATTTGTGAACTTTAGAGTCAGAAATTTGTGAATTGATAAAGATTGGTTTAACAAAAATAAGAGAACGCTTTAAGAGCATTACACTTAAAACAATCAAACGTGTAGGGACAATTGTGGACTTTAGCTGTTTGGATAATCAGGTGACGCTCCACGAGTTGCTTGTGCTGTAGTACGCACTTTAAACTGGGTCAGTTATTTTGGCTCAACCGTAATAATGTTGGGTAGAATGTACTGTTTTAATATTTCGAATAGATTGTCGATATTGTTGAATTCGATTAGATAACGAGTGTTGCCGAAGAAGTTTAGTTTTTCGTGGGTCGTTACCTTGTTTGTTGGAACATGTAACAACATCAACTGTTGTTTAAACTGATTTAATGGCTTTTTTGTAATAGGGATAATTTCCCTATAGCTGGTTTCAGCTGAATGTTGAGTATCTGTGATGGATAAGTCGTCATCAGATTCTATATTGTGGATATATGTGTGGATCTCTATTCTCAAGAGTGCATTGGCGACTACGTTTGTAGTGCCTGGCTTATATATTAGTTTAGGTGAAAATTGTTCGATAGAAGCATGCCATCTTTTCATTTTGGCATTTGGATTTCGTGGCGACATTGCGCACGATAATGGTTGATGATCAGTATGAATTTCTAGAATAGAGACACCATAGGGATAGTTTCGGAGGTTTTGTAGGGCGTATAGTTCCCTTTCGTTGGTAGCGCAATTCTTTTCTGTACTGCTTAGCGTCATTGAAATGAATGTGATCGGCTTTCCCTCCTGGGATAATGCCGCTCCTATCGCAAAGCTTGACGCATCTGTATTTAATATACATTTTTCCGTATAATCCGGTTGGGCTTATTCAAAACCAGGATTTCTTTTAGTTCGTTGGTAGCGTCAACCGCTTCATCGTCAAGTTGTACCATAGTTTTTTTTTTTTTTATAAATATTTCGAGATCTTCCCATTGGCTCCCGATAAATTTTTGGTAAGAGATTTTGCAACATCCGCATAGTTTTTACCGAATTTGCGATAATAGTTGGTCATACCCAGGAAACTTCTCAACTCGAAAACAGTTGGAGGAATAGGAAAATGTTTGATAGCTTTAATGTTATTAGGATGTGTTTTGATGACATTATGAGCCACATTATAGCCTAGATATTCTATTTCTTTGTCAAAAAATTTAGACTTTTTGAAAGAAATCTTCATATGGGCTTCAGCCAAAAAATCGATAATGGAATTTAGTTACTCTAAATGTTCTTCTATAGTGTTAGTGAACACTGTTATATCATCCATGTAAACGTGACATGCCTTCCTGATTTTGTCACGAAGGATATCGTCCATGCCGCGTTGAAATATTCTTGGCGCGTTTTTGAGACCGAAAGGTAGTCTCAAGAATTCGTACTTCCCGTTGTTTACTGAAAAAGAAGTTTTCTCTATGTCCTTGGGATGCATTAATATCTGGCGAAATGAAGATTATAGACCTAGGGTCGAGAATACCTTTGTATTTCCCACGTTACTGAGTATGATGATTGGATCCGGTATCGGATAGGCGTCTGGTATTGTGTTTTCATTTAATTTTTTGTAGTCTATTACCAATCGGAATTTTTTTGTACCGTCCTCGTTCAATCCCTTTTTCGGGACTACCCATATTGGGGAATTGTAGGGACTTCGGCTTTTTCTTATTATGCCATTTTTCAGCATATCTTGTATTTCTTCGTTTACAAATTTATTGCATGCGAATGCATATCGATACTGTTTACTCCAGATAGGAGTTTCGGGATCAGTGCGAATGGTTGCTGCAATATCTGTTCTAAACGGAATGTTCATATTTATGTCAGAATGTTCTTTTTTAATTTTGGAAACAATCGCCTCTCTGAGCGTGTCTGTTTCCTTTATAGTTTGTTCGTGGTTGTCCCCAACCCTTTCATTGTTTTTGTCGGAATGCAATGATTCCATTGATGAATGTATTAACTGATTGTCGATTAATGTGTCGACAATGGTTTCGGCATTCTCGGTCTTCCAAAAATTTATATTTTTTAGATTACCGGAAATTTCTACGGCGGCGTCTTCAGGATCTTTTAATCGCATTGAAATTTGAAATTTGGAGGGTAGACTCGTGATGCTCGGCAGCAGATCAAGTTTGAACGGTTTTGTGCCACGCCCTCTCCTTCTCGCCCATCCAGCACTATTTTAAAACACTATAACTCGAACATCCAAAGAGACAGAAACATGAAAGTCGGTATGTAGTCTCAGTATAAGTAGCTCTACAAAACTGCATACCACAATTTTTCCCCCTCCTCTATACTTCCCCTCCCCCGGTTGTTTTCTTAAAATTGCTGTATCTTCAAAATAATTTGAAATTTTGTAAACAAGCTCAGTAAATATGTATCTTTAAAACTGCATACCACAAAACTCCCCCCTTTTTGATAGTTGCCCCTCAATGACCTACAAAGTAAAATTTTTCGTAAATTCCAAATTTTTTGACCGATTTTCTTGATATTTTGAACACTATTTGTTCGGGCGATGTCAAATCAAAATTTTTTTTTGTAGATTTGGGGTGTTGCACCGCCTACTGTGTGGACAGGGTATTATATTGTTGAATATACTCGACTATAGCGTCCTTACTGGTTTATTTTGTTTATAAAAAAAAAATATGATCATATAAAATATAAAACCAATATTTTTGATCGCCCGATCAAACAGTGTTCAAAATATCAAGTAAATTGGTCAGAAAATGTGGAATTTACGAAAAATTTGAGTTTGTTGGTCACTGAGGGGTAACTCGAACAGAGGGGAATTTTGTGGTATGCAGTTTTAAAGATATATATTTACTGAGCTTGTATATAGAATTTCATGTTTATACCTTTATTAGTTTTGGAGATATTGCTTTCTATAGAAAACAACTGGAGGAGGGGAAATCAAGAGGAGGGGGGAAAATTGTGGTATGCAGTTTTGTAGAGCTCTTCATGCTGAGTCTAAATACCGATTTTCATGTTTCTACCTCTTCGGGCGTTCGAGTTATAACGTTTTAAAAAAAGTGGGCGGTGCTGGTTGGGCGGGAAGGAGTGGGCGTGGCACAAAACCGTTCAAACTTGATGTAGTGCCAAGCATGACGAGTCTACTCTCCAAATTTCAAGTCTCTAGCTTTTACAGTTTCCGAGAACCATTGGTGAATACAGACGGACGGACGGTCGGACGGACAGACGGACAGGACTCAATCGATTTCTCTTGTCATCCTGATCAAGAATATATATACTTTATGGGGTCGCCCTCCCCTCCTTCTAAGCGTTACATACATTTTGTTCAAACAAACTTAATATACCGCGACACACTGTATGTGCAGGGTATAAATACAAAACTACTAAAAATTTGCTGTGTTACAAAAAAAAAATATTTACTATTACAAATTTTCCGACGGTTTTTAATGTTTTTTTTTTTTTTTATAATTTTTTGCCTTTGTTTATTATTCCTATTTTCCGTTATGTTTGGCTTTATACTTTCTATATTGAGAAGTGATATATTGGATTATTAGGTTTTAAATAAAGGGAAACTTACTTATTTATTGAGTGACCGCCGGCACCAGGACTCGAACCGCGGATCATCGATTCGCAAGCCTCCGCTTAACCGTCGCGGCCATTGAAACTTAAAGTAAAAGTGCGCTTCATTATGAATAAGAGTATAGCCACCCGTCGGCGAAACAAAAAAATTCGCGTGTAACTCAGTACACGTGTTTGAAGTGAAACTTTCTTTAAAAGAAACAAAAAACCAGTGAGGACGCTATCTTCGACCTTGTCATACCCATTTTCTGGTTTCAATTTCTCTTTATCTTAATGTGCTATAAACTAATTATTTTCTTGTAAGAGTATATTAACTTTGTCATGAAGTTTGCAACGTAGAGAAGGAGACATTTCCGACTTTATAAAGTATATATATTCTTGATGAGCTCGACTCGACGAGTTCATATAGCCATGTCCGTCTATCTGTCCGTCTGTTTCAATGCGAACTCCTCCTAGAGTTTTGAAGTTAGCAAAAAAAATATTTATATGTAGAATCCAGCTTGATCGGAATACTATAGCATATAGCTGCCATAGGAACGATCGGTTAAAAATTAGGTTTTTGCTTAAAAAACGTTTTGAGTTTAGAGCAATCACCTAAATTTTTTCCATGAACTTCTGACAACTAAGGGGCCGTTCAAGTATTACGTAACGCAATTTTCTAAGATTTTTGACCCTCCCCTCCCCCCATGTAACGCGCCGTAACGTTTTTCAGTACCCCCCTCCCCCCGCCATAATGTTACGTAACAACCAAGTCACCATTTCTACCTAAAAAAACACAATTATGTTGCGCAAAATACCGAAAGGTCGCTAAATTATAATAAAAATTACAAACCTTACTAAAATAACTCATTTTAATCCAAAATGTAACATGATTCTTAATAGAATATTTAGAATATACAGCGATAATTAATATTAATATTCATCTGTCCATGGGTTTGCCAACCATTCAGACTCTTTCATTATTGGCATCCGTTGGGCTGATGAAGAGGGTTCCGGAATTCTTAAACCATTTACATCAACTTCGTCTTCGTCGAGCCAATCGGCATCTTCAGACAATGTTTCACAATGCCGCACAATGCAGAGAAACTCATTTGCCCTTCTGGCAGCAAGTCGCTGTGGCCGCACTCTATTTTCACAACGGTCTTGGGCTGTCTTGCCATGCACATAACGACTGTGCATTTGTACACTTTTTTGGGATGTGAAATAGATTCCACACGTTGAACAAATTCTGTTCTTAAGGTCGGATTGTACTGATGGACAAAAGAAATCATATGGCATTTGCTTAAACTCTTCAAAAGGAGGTGATAAGTCAACGGACAACCTCACAAGCAATGGTGAAAACTTGCATGATCCTTTGTCTAGTAGACTAGGTACTGCAAGTTTGCTTGGAGTTTGAAGGATTGGGCAGGGTGGTGGCAGGAAAATTTTAGGTAAAACAGATTTTAATGCACTCCTCGAGCGGGAACAGCAGGATTCGTCCGTGCATTTAATCACTTGCAATAAATATTGCGATTCACGAACGTGGGCGCTATACCAAGCCAAATTCTCTTCTACTGGATCCTGCAAGTAGTATTCGGGCGTCTTATATTCCGCCGAAACATCGTAATTGTCAATTTTCATTTCTCTCCAAATTGTAGCAAGCGTCTCCCCAGCGTGTTGGAAATTGCGTTTTTCCAAATCATCGTCAATTGTAAATCCTTTGTTGTCGAGATGAGAACCAAAGTGTTCATGAGGCAGGATTACACCTGACAGTCGTTTGCTAAGGGGGGCCATGCGTCGCTCAACTCTGTTGTATGCACTCCGCCCAGGAGCGTTAGTTGCTATGAACAACGCGTCCAAGTTGTATTTTTTGAAATGTTGGATGGCAAAGTTCTTCACTTTTCGGTAACGAGGGTTTTCGTCCGACCCCCCATCTACAAAAACGATGATTACTGGCTTCACGGTGTTCAATTCTGTCATCATTAAAGGTTTAAATGCAGGTACTGAAAAGAGTGATTCGAAATCATACGCATGGGTGTTTGCTGTGGAGGATGCGTGTTTTCCACTCCTTATGGATATATGTGTTGGCCCGCTGTAGCCAACAGCTTCTACATTACCGAAACCGTCAGGATCCACATTGATGCCGGCGTATACAGAAGGAATAAGTTTGTGCCGTTCTGCTACGACCCAATCATGGTCAGGTAAAAGTACTCAGTATTCCATATGCATTAAAAGAGGGCTCTGACTTTTCACTGCTGGTAAGCCTATTGGTACACGGGCTTTATCGTCTTGGGAGAGAACAAATACTTGATGCGGTCCCAGAAGCGACGCGAGAGATTCCAAGGATCTGATTGCAGCAGTGCAGAATTCCCCATCCTCGTGCGTTTTATGCATCTCGGTCTGGGGTTTTGCTAACTTTACGGGTACAGTGCGTACGTGCCTACTTCCCTCTTGAGTGTTAGAAAAGCGTGGGAGTAAATGGAGATATGTGCCACTTCGAGAAATCTTAAATCCCATCAACAACAACCTCTCATGCAGGTCGCACAGAGTGAGACAACTCCTAATCATCTCAGTTCGGCGGCGTTCATCAGCAGCGCTGCCATGAATGGCAATGTTAATTATTGTCTCCAGGAGAGCAGGTTGCGAGTTAACCAAAGGGGGCTGCCCACTTCCAGATAGAGGTTTCACTACAGCAGGATTGCTTTTTTGACGCTCAGCTTTCTCAAGTCTTTCTTTGGCTCGAAATCTTTTTGAACGGTTGGCACTGTCTATTTTTTGCTTTAAACATTTTTCTTCTTCCTTCAATTCTCTCCGTAATTTTTTTATTTCTTCATGAACATCATCTTTCGCTATACCAGTGTCTCTTGCTTCAGTAAGAACATTTATTCTCTGCTGAAGAAGGCTTATTTTCTTAATCAGAATTTCTTGAGACGGTTTTTCTGTAACATTTTTAATGATGTCCGAATCTATCGAAGTCGTGTGTGGTTCCGTAGATGAAATGTCCAAGTTGTCCACAGTCTCCTCATCAGTAGTTTCAGTTTGATCATCATGGGTATCGCTCAACTTTCGTTTGACGGCAATGCTCTCTTTGGTCGATACTGCGACAGTCGATTCCGTAGCAAATGAACACGAGGATGAAGCTTCAGCATCCGAAACCTATAAACGAAATAAAAATATATTATCAATAAAAATTATTGAGACATATCGCATGTCGCAGAACATATACAACTGTTGACAACTATTTAAAAACAATAGTACTTATTATATGTGCTTTTCTTAATTTTTTCCAAAGATCACAAAGAAATACACTTTTAAAATACTTGTAAGACCATAATATAAAAGAATAAATTTTGCTGGATTCAAAAACATAAGTTAAATTGGATTTATAAACGGTTTTCTGCTTGATCCTAAGATTTGATCGAGATAACTAACTGGAAATTCAATCGACTTATGTACATTAAAATCTCTAAAGTTTTTTACTATTCGTTATGCAATACTTTGTTTGAGTTATTAATGATTTTTGATTGTCGATTGTTAATCTTTGAGGTATTAATATGACGTGTCAGGATATTGCAATCCATCAAAATTGCACTAAAACGATGATACGTGATCGAATAAACAATCAAGCAAGACATTACATAAAATGATTCATGACAAAAAAGTGAGCGCGTAAAATTTTTGAAAACATAGGTAGCCATGTTGTGGGTACGTCTTAAATGAATCCTTGAAGAAGTCCTGCATACATATATAAGTTTTGATAAAAAACACCCCTCTGCTATGTTGCTGGTATTAATAATTTTTTGCTAAAAAAGTTTACATTCGCACCTGTTGTTGTTGAAGAGCCCGGGAAGTTGGTTGAACATTAGTTCTTGCCGTTAATAGTGTTGCTGGCGTGCTTGATGTTTTCAATGGTACCTAAAAATATGTAACACTTATCACAAGTTCTTTTATAAAGAATTTAAATTTGTTTTATATATTGTATATATCAATGTTATATAATTCAATCTTTTTAAACTCACCTGTGTAAAATAATTCAGCATTGCAGCTTTCTTCTTCGTTGCCTTAACCTTAAACTCGAGTATAGCTTCATTTATATGTTCAAAAAACTTTTCTTTATTTTTTAGTTTTTCCTTCGCTTGTTTCCAAATGTCATTAGCATTTTTTTGACACACTTGAGCTGAAAATTCTGTATGAGAACCCTTATAGGCCAAGAAGAGCTGATTATATAAATGTCCTTCTTTTGAAGACATCGTATTTATTACAAGTAAATATTTTATTAAATAATTTGTTATATCAACAGTAATGTGCGTAAAAAAACAGTAACGGCTACCGACAAACAAAAAACAGACTAAAATGACATACAGTTTGGTCGAGGGATTCCCAGTATAACATAAACAGTAAGGGTTGCCAACTTGGGAGAGAAAAATAAAAATTACGTTCAATATAAACGTGGGCCTGCCAGTGAAACATAAACGAAAAGTGCTGCCAATTCCGGAGATTTTAGATTCGACGTTTTTTTATTTAACCAAAGAAAGTACTGCTACGTAACACGTTTTTCGACACCCCCTCCCCCCCATGTAACGCATCGTAACGTTTCATAAGACCCCCCTCCCCCCAAATTGCGTTACGTAATACTTGAACGGCCCCCAAAGGAACAATCGGTGAAAAATTTGGTTTTTGTTAGAGAAAAGTTTTTGTCTTAAGGATAAACAGATGACAGCAGTTACGCGTTTTTATACATCTTTGACCATATTCCAAAGTTTCATAACCATCGCACATAAGGCCGTGGCACCGCTCTTATAGAGAAAAGCTTAAAAATTCGATTTCTCTGTAAGCCGACGAGATAGAAGGTCGAAAAATGAAGTGATGATTGGATAGTATTCTTAAAAAAAAAAAAAAAAAATAGAAAACCAGTAAGGACGCTATAGTCGAGTATACTCGACAATAAAATACCCTGCACACACAGTAAGCGGTGCAACACCCCAAATCTACAAATAAATATCATTTTGCTATCGCCCGAACAAATAGTGTTCAAAATATCAAGTAAATCGGTCAAAAAATGTGAAATTTACGAAAAATTTTAGCTGGTAGGTCATTGAGGGGTAACTTTCAATAAGAGGGGAATTTTGTGGTATGTAGTTTTACAGATTCATGTTTACTGAGCTTGTCTACAAAATTTCAGGATCGTACCTATAATAGTTTTGAAGATACAGCAATTTTAAGAAAACAACCGGGGAAGGGGAAATAAAGAGGAGGGGGAAAAATTGTGGTATGTAGTTTTGTAGAGCTCTTTATGCTTAGTCTATATACCGACTTTGATGTTTCTATCTCTTTGGATGTTCGAGTTATAGCGTTTTAAAAAGTGGGCGGTGCTGGATGGGCGGGAAGGAGTGGGCGTGGCACAAAACCATTCAAACTTGATCTGCTGCCGAGCATCACGAGTCTACCCTCCAAATTTCAGGTCTCTAGCTATTATAGTTTCTGAGAATTATTGGTGAATACGGACGGACAGACAGACGGACAGACAGACGGACAGACAGACGGGCGGACAGACAGACGGACGGACATGGCTTAATCAATTTCTCTTGTCGTCCTGATCAAGAATATATATACTTTATACGGTCCCCCTGCCCTCCTTCTGTGCGTTACATACATTTCGCTCAAACAAACACAATATACCCCGATACACAGTATGTGTACAGGGTATAATGACGAAAAATAAGTCGACGATTTCAAAACAATCAAAAGGGATAATTATTTACCAAGAATTTAACTTTATGGTTTCCCCATTAATCTGCATTAAAACTATTCAATATTTTACATATTTTCATTAATAAATCTGTATCTATTTTCGAAGAGTGAGAAGTACATTTGCATTAAATTGTTGAAATAATTTCAAAATTATAATGCTGTATTTGAAGTGGTTAAAAAAAAACTTGTAAAAATGCAGAGGGTCTCCCGAAGAACAGAATCAAGTTAACTACCAATGCTCCAATGTATAGAATCTACTTGAGTTTATTTATAGCAAACATAATTTATTATTAGTGTTCACTTTTGGAGTATTTTGAATTTGTAAGTTAATTGTTTTCATTTGCTAAGCACAGCAAAATAAAGGGTATGATTGTCAATTGCAAAATTAAACGGGCTTCAACATACATAATTGTGAGGACGCGAATTGGAGATGAATTCACGGCTCATATATTATGAAGCTGATTAGTGACGTTGACGCTAAGTAGCGGGCAACAGTAAACAAAATGTATACGCTCAGATATTGTCATAAGCTGCAACAACCACACTGTCCGACCTAACGGTGCATGCTTATGCCGAAAATAATAATAACAAGTGTTGTTGTAATATTTGGAGTAAACAAGCCAGGTTAGTTGTTGTTGCATATGCGCCAGATGACGAAAGTGACGATTGAAGAGGAATGCGAAATTACAACTAAGCATGCTGTTGTTGTTAGTTTTTTTATGACTACAGACTGTCATTCTACATTCTATTTCATTTTCTCGCAGGCTGAATCATATAAATATATGGTTTGTCTCTTTCTCATGTCGTTTCATCAAGTTTCAAATCACACCCATGCTAAAGAAGTTTCACTTCAAAAAGTGCGTTTGCCTATTAGATAAATTTTTAGCATAGACAACAATCCCTCCCTTAACCCTCCATCGACAAAGCAGCGTTTCGTTTTGTGAAGCCTTCCAAACTCGCTGCAAAAAGAAGCGACAGAGCATGTGTTGTTGTAACTTTTCGCTGCTGTTATATTTTCCGTTGTGTTTCTCTGTCACACGACGACGTTGAACGCATACCCACCTCCGCAACTTCTTTGTATATACTTACATCACCTTCTACTCGCATGGCGGGTAGAATGTGCAGCACTTTTTCCCGTGGGGACTCCATTTCATTGAAATATATTTTAAGCTATTTTAAATTAATATTAACTTTTAAAAGGAGTTATGTACGTTCTTATGGGAAAACGCGCAATTAACTTGCATTTACATACATACACATTCACTTCACTGACAATTGATACATTTTCGTATTCTAACAAAAATTTAAAAGCTTAGAGTATGACAATTGATACAGAGTCTGTGACTACTTGACTTAAAAATATAAATTATGTATTTTACATAGAATGCATTTAAAATATATGAGCTAAGAAGGGATTACACAAAACGGTAGATCCAGCCATTGGCGGAATTTGCCATTATCCGCATTTGACACATAGAAGACTTAATACCAGCCACCATATGAAAGGGATGACTGATAAATAATCGACATATGCAAGAAGGCGCAACCTAAGTTGTATGGGCTAATAGGTTTCTTATATTGATGATCTATGCTGTATATTTCGGTACTTTTTTGCATTATCTATATTTTGAGATCTGCAAGTTTTCAACGACAAGTTTTCAGATTGCATCCATTTTAATGGAATCAGATATATCGTGTAGAATTCGATTTATTAATGCGCTAATGTTTCTAAATTATTGAATCATCCAAAATTTATTCCAAATTATCCAAATTTTCACGTTCTATTTGTAAAAACATGGCCGAATAGTAAACATATTTAGTAAAATTGTATAATTTTTTAATTTTTCTCGACATTTGACTCTGAAATGAAATAAAACCAGTAAGGACGCTATCTTCAGCAAGGCTGAAGCTATAATAATTTTCACGTTGTGTCACTATAAACCAACTAAATGAATAGTTTTCATGCCTCCCTAACAACATAACTGTAAGGTTTCAAGTCAATTGGTTAAAAAACAAAAAAGTTTTCCATACAACGGTTCAAGTTTTGCGATAAGTGGGCGTAGCCATGCCCATTTTTGATCAAAAGAGTTTTCATTCCTCCCTAAGAACATAACTGTAATGTTTCAAGTCAATTGGTTAAAAACCAAAAAGTTTTCCATACAACTGTTCAATTTTCTATAAGTGGGCGTGACTACGCCCACTTTTGGTCAAAATAGTTTTCATTCCTCTCTATGAACATAACTGTAAAGTTTCAAGTCAATTGGTTAAAAAGCAAAAAAGTTTTCCATACAACCGTTCAAGTTTCACTATAAGTGGGCATAGCCATGCCCACTTTTGTCAAAATAGTTTTCATTCCTCCCTAAGAACATAACTTTAAAATTTCAAGTCAATTGGTTAAAAAACAAAAAAGTTTTCCATACAACGACGTGAATATTGCTTCTCTTCCTCTTCTTCATTTTGTATGGGAGCTACCAGTTCCAGATGTCCAATCTCAATGAAACTTTCAGGCATGTAGTCGGACTATGTAAAACTACTATGTTTAAAATTTCAGCACTCTATCGAACAAAACAAAAAAGTTTTCCAAACAACGATTCAAGTTTTGTTCATTTTTCTTCTTCTTTTCGTATGGGGGCTACCAGTTCTAGTGGTCCGATATGGCTGGATCCGACAAATGAGCTGACTGCACGAATAAGAAGTCTCTGTGGAAAATTTCACCTCGATATCTTCAAAACTGTGGGAGGAGATTGTATATATACAGACAGACGGACAGACGGACATGGCTAAATCAACTCGTCTTGTCGCCCTGATCAAGAATATATATACTTTATATAGTCGCAAGTGAATATTTCTGTGTGTTACAAACTTCAGCGCAAAGTTATTATACTGTTTCACATACGTGAAAAGTATAAAAAAAAACAAATGACAAAATACATGACAAAATTTTCATGACAAAAAATTGTGACTGATTTGCCAGAATTAGGCTGTTAATTATACTTTTCACGTATGTGAAACAGTATAATAACTTTGTGCTGAACTTTGTAACAGATCGAAATATTCATTTCCGACTATATAAAGTATATATATTCTTGATCAGGACGACAAGACGAGTTGATTTAGCCATGTCCGTCTGTCCGTCCGTCTGTCTGTATATATACAATCTCCTCCCACAGTTTTGAAGATATCGAGCTGAAATTTTGCACAGAGACTTCTTATTTGTGCGATCAACTCATTTGTCGGATCCAGCCATATCGGACCACTGGAACTGGTAGCCCCGACCCGAAAAGAAGGAGAAAAATGAACAAAACTTGAATCGTTGTATGGAAAACTTTTTTGTTTTGTATGATAGAGTGCTGAAATTTTAAACATAGTAGTTTTACATAGTCCGACTACATGCCTGAAAGTTTCATTGAGATAAGACATCTGGAACTGGTAGCTCCCATACAAAATGAAGAAGAGGAAGAGAAGCAATATTCACGTCGTTGTATGGAAAACTTTTTTGTTTTTTAAACAATTGACTTGAAATTTTAAAATTATGTTCTTAGGGAGGAATGAAAACTATTTTGACCAAAAGTGGGCGTAGCCACGCGTAGCCACGCCCACTTCTAGCGAAAATTGACCCGTTGTATGGAAAACTTTTTTGTTTTTTAACCAATTGACTTGAAACTTTACAGTTATGTTATTAGGAAGGAATGAAAACTATTTTGACCAAAAGTGGGCGTAGCCAGGGGTAGCCACGCCCACTTATAGCGAAAATCGAGCCGTTGTATGGTAAACTTTTTTGTTTTTTAACCAATTGACTTGAAACTTTACAGTTATGTTCTTAGGGAGGAATGAAAACTATTTTGACCAAAAGTGGGCGAAGCCACGCCCTTTTATAGCGAAAATTGACCCGTTGTATGGAAAACTTTTTTGTTTTTTAACCAATTGACTTGAAACTTTACAGTTATGTTCTTAGGGAGGAATGAAAACTATTTTAACCAAAAGTGGGCGTAGCCACGCCAACTTATAGCGAAAATTGACCCGTTGTATGGAAAACTTTTTTGTTTTTTAACCAATTGACTTGAAACTTTACAGTTATGTTCTTACGAAGGAATAAAAACTATTTTGACCAAAAGTGGGCGTGGCCACGCCCTTTTATAGCGAAAATTGACCCGTTGTATGGAAAACTTTTTTGTTTTTTAACCAATTGACTTGAAACTTTACAGTTATGTTCTTAGGGAGGAATGAAAACTATTTTAACCAAAAGTGGGCGTAGCCACGCCAACTTATAGCGAAAATTGACCCGTTGTATGGAAAACTTTTTTGTTTTTTAACCAATTGACTTGAAACCTTACAGTTATGTTCTTAGGGAGGAATGAAAACAATTTTGACCAAAAGAGGGCGTAGCCACGCCCACTTATAGCGAAAATTGACCCGTTGTATGGAAAACTTTTTTGTTTTTTAACCAATTGACTTGAAACCTTACAGTTATGTTCTTAGGGAGGAATGAAAACTATTTTGACCAAAGTGGTCGTAGCCACGCGTAGCGACGCCCACTTCTAGCGAAAATTGACCCGTTGTATGGAAAACTTTTTTGTTTTTTAACCAATTGACTTGAAACCTTACAGTTATGTTCTTAGGGAGGAATGAAAACTATTTTGACCAAAAGTGGTCGTAGCCACGCCCACTTATAGCGAAAATTGACCCGTTGTATGGAAAACTTTTTTGTTTTTTAACCAATTGACTTGAAACCTTACAGTTATGTTCTTAGGGAGGAATGAAAACTATTTTGACCAAAGTGGGCGTAGCCACGCCCACTTATAGCGAAAATTGACCCGTTGTATGGAAAACTTTTTTGTTTTTTAACCAATTGACTTGAAACCTTACAGTTATGTTCTTAGGGAGGAATGAAAACTATTTTGACCAAAGTGGGCGTAGCCACGCCCACTTATAGCGAAAATTGACCCGCTGTATGGAAAACTTTTTTGTTTTTTAACCAATTGACTTGAAAGTTTACAGTAATGTTCTTAGGAAGGAATGAAAACTATTTTGACAAAAAGTGGGCGTGGCCACGCCCTTTTTTAGCGAAAATTGACCCGTTGTATAGAAAACTTTTTTGTTTTTTAACCAATTGACTTGAAACTTAACAGTTATGTTCTTAGGGAGGAATGAAAACTATTTAGACCATAAGTGGGCATGGCTTCGCTCACTTATCGCAAAACTTGAACCGTTGTATGGAAAACTTTTTTGTTTTTTAATCAATTGACTTGAAACCTTACAGTTATGTTGTTAGGGATGCATGAAAACTATTCATTTGGTTTTTTTATAGTGACACAACGTGAAAAGTATTATAGCTTCAGCCTTGCTGAAGATAGCGTCCTTACTGGTTTTATATTAATATTCTTTGCTTTGATAGTTCTTACAGCGTCCATTCGCATGCGATGTAAATTTAATGTTGCCACGTTAGTTTGCCAGATCATACGTATGCTTCTTCTTTCCGGTGTTGCCACATCGTGAGTTTTATCGTAAATCCCAACATTATACTACGCCAATTTTATTTTAATGTTATTTTGCATTTTATTTCTAAACATATTATATTTTACAGCTAAAAGTTTGTATTCTTAATTTGTTTTGAAAAATTTAGCAAAAAGAAGGAAGGAGGAAGGCTCTACCCATTCAATTATTGAATCAAACCAGTAAGGGCGGTATAGTTGAGTATTCTCAACTATATAATACCCTGTACACACACCTATGTTGATAACACGTTAAACATTCGCCGACAGCAAAAGCAGTGTACCACGATATGGTTTGTGTATTTGCTAAGGTTAGGCAGGGCTCACAGTGCAATGTTGCCATTAGATGGCGCTTTAGTACGGATTTTGTTACAAAGCATTGCTGCAAAATTTTAGTGTGTTGGTCTTTGCGGGGAAAGTGGTAGTTTGTTGTATGCAGTTTTAAAAAGGTATGTTACCTGAGTTTGCATACCAAATTTTAGCATTGTATTCTTTATACTTTAGGAGATACAGCAATTTTAAGGAAAAATTACCTTTTGTTGTGCTCGATGGGCGGGAAGGAATGGGCGTGGCAAAAATTCCTTCAAACTTGATCTAGTGTTCGACCACACGAGTCTATCTTCCAAATTTCAAGTCTCTAGCCTTAATAGTTTTCGCAGTGTTAAGTACGGTTTTTGTTACAAATAGGATAAAGCAGTGTTCAAAGCGCAATTTATGCCAAATTTCAACTTGTTTGTCTTTGCGTTGTCACACAGCGTTAAAAATGAAAGTTTGTGGTATGCAGTTTTAAAAAGGTATGTTTACTGAGTTTGCATACAAAATTTCAGCATTGTATCTATTATAGTTTAGGAGATACAGCAATTTTAAGAAAACAACTTTTTGAGGGGAAACGAAGAGGAGGGGGAAAAAATGTGGTATGCAGTTTTGTAGAGCTATACATACTGAGTCTACATACTCATTTTCATGTTTCTAACTCATCAGGTTTTCGAGCTACAGCCTTTTGAAAAAATGGGTGGTGCTCGATGGGCGGGAAGGAGTGGGCGTGGCAAAAAATCCTTCAAACTTGATCTAGCGTTTGACCTCACGAGTCTATCCACCAAATTTCAAGTCTCTAGCTCTTATAGTTTTCGAGAACCATTGGTGAGGACGGACGGACGGACGGACGGACGGACGGACAGACAGACAGGGCTATATCAATTCGTCTTGTCATCCTGATCAAGAATATATATACTTTATAGGGTCCCCCTCCCCTCCTTCTATGCGTTACATACAAACCGTCTCAAACAAACTTAATATACCCTGATACACAGTGTGTGTACAGGGTATAAAAATACATCCTCACATGAGGAGGGCTCTATCGATACAATTATGGAATCGGGAATCACATCCTCACGTGAGGTAGACTCCACCGATTCAACTGTTTCTATCTTAAATTTAAATGTTTATATTTTTTCCACATGCTATAAAGAAATTTAAACAGTAACTCCGGCTTGCCGAATAAAAACAAGAAAGATATTTTCGACTTTGCCGAAAAGAGGCCTTGGATGGTTGGGAGGGAGGAGTAGGCGAGGCAAAAATTCCTTCAAACTTGATCTAGCCTTTGACCACATGAGTCTATCTTCCAAATTTCAAGTCTCTAGCTCATATAGTTTTCGAGAACCATTGGTGAGGACGGACGGGCATTTCGTCTCAAACAAACTTAAAATACCCTGATACACGGTAAGTGTACATAGTATAAACACAGGCTTCAACGGAACTCTATTGTAAGCTGAACATAACATCATCAGTTTACAAAGTTGTAACATGTCTCAGGCAACATAATTCTAAGGCCTTCAGCCCGAGAAAGGTCCCTTTTTAACACGAAACAGGAAGTTCGAAAAGAAATATCAAAATTGGCTAGACAAAAAATAAAGGAATACTTTATGGACAGCTGGGAGGAAAATTGTTATTTGGTGGTAACCACTCTTAGTCGAACGTCAAACGTCCTCAAAAGTCAGAATAGTGAAAGTGGTGCTATTATATTTTTCGAAGCTTTATATCTGATATTGCCCATATAAATGTTGTTCAAAATTTGTCTTTGATAGGAAACAATGCCTAGAGAGGGGTGTTTTATGGTATACAGTTTTAAAAGGGGATATTCACTGAGTTTACATACCTCTCATAGTTTAGGGTATAAAGCAATTTTGAGAAAACTACTTTTTGAGAAAAGTGAGTATCCACACAGGGTATAAAAAAGCAAAGAGAGTCAACAAAAACAAGAACAACCAGAGTATACAATTAAAAATGTATAAATAAGTGATTTGGTATAGGGTCTTACTTCCATTGTTCTTTCAAACTTAAACTTAATATAGTCTGATAGAGTGTAAACGTTATAAAAAAGTGGTTCATGAACCGAATCAGTTATTTGTTTTTTTTATACTCTTCACGTTAGTAGTTTTATGTAGTCCCACTAAATGCCTCAAAGTTTCATTGATATTGGAAAACTGGAACTGGTAGCTCCCATATGAGAAGATGAAGAAAACTTGAATCGTTGTATGGAAAACTTTTTCGTTTTTCAATCAATTGACTTGAAACTTTACAGTTATGTACTTAGGGAGGAATGAAACCTATTTTGACCAAAAGTGGGCATGGTTACGCCCACTTATAGCGAAACTTGAACCGTTGTATGGAATACTTTTTTGTTTTTTAACCAATTGACTTGAAACTTTACAGTTATGTTCTTAGGGAGGAATGAAAACTATATTGACCAAAAGTGGGCATGGCTACGCCCACTCATCGCAAAACTTGAACCGTTGTATGTAAAACTTTTTTGTTTTATATAGTGACACAACGTGAAGAGTATTATAGCTTCAGCCTTGCTGAAGATAGCGGCCTTACTGTTTATACCCTGTACACATACTGTGTATCAGGGTATATTGTGTTTGTGCAAAAGCCAAATGTATGTACCGCACAGAAGGAGGGTCGGGGGACCCCATAAAGTATATATATTCCTGATCGGGACGACAAGAGAAGTTGATTAAGCCATGTCCGTCCGTCCGTCCGTCCTCACCAATGGTTCTCAGAAACTATAAGAGCTAGAGACTTGAAATTTGATGGGTAGACTCGTGATGCTCGGCAGCAGATCAAGTTTCAATGGTTTTGTGCCACGCCCACTCCTTCCCGCCCATCCAGCACCACCCACTTTTTGAAAACGCTATAACTCGAACATCCAAAGAGATAGAAACGTGAAAGTCGGTATGTAGGCTCACTATGAGTAACTCTACAAAACATACCACAATTTTTCCCCCTCCTCTTAATTTCCCCTCCCCTAGTATTTTTCTTGAAAAAGCTATATCTCCAAAACTAACAAAGGTATGAATCTGAAATTTTGTATGCAAGCTCAGTGATAACACATCTTTCAGACTGCATACCACAAATTTCCCCTCTCTTTGATTACTGGTTTTGTATTGGTACTGCCTCATGATTTCAACCAGTAAGGGCGGTATAGTCGAGTATACTCGACAATATAATACCCTGCACACATGGTAGGCGGTGCCACACCCTCAATCTACAAAAACATATTGATCTGACGACGCCTTTTCGAATAGTGTTCAAAATACAAAGAAAATCGGTAAAAAAATGTGAATTTTACGAAAAATTTAAGTTTGTAGGTCTCTGAGGGGTAGCCATCAAAGAGAGAGGAAATTTGTGGTATGCAGGTTCATACCTTTGTTAATTTTGGAGATATAGTAAGTTACAGAAAATAACTGGGGGAGGGGAAATGAAAAAGAGGGGGCGATTTTGTGATATGCAGTTTTGTAAAGCCACTCATACTGAGTCTACATACCGACTTTTGTGTTTCTATCTCTTTGGATGTTTGAGTTATAGCGATTTAAAAAAGTGGGTGGGGCTGGATGGGCGGGAAGGAGTGGGCGTGGCACAAAAAAAAAAATAAACTTGATCTGCTGCCAAGCATCAGGAGTCTACCCTCCAAATTTCAAGTCTCTAGTTATTACAGTTTCCGAGATCCATTGGTGAATACAGACGGACAGACGGACGGACATGGCTCAATCAATTTCTCTTGTCGTCCTGATCAAGAATATATATACTTTATGGGGTCCCCCTCCCTTCCTTCTGTGCGTTACATACATTTCGTTCAAACAAACTTAATATACCCTGACACACTGTATGTGCAGGGTATAATAAATGAATTGATGGCACAAAAAGAAGCAAAATTTCAAATCGAATTCAAATTGAGGGAGGTGGTCGAATTGATATGGGAAGATGGACTAGTCTTAAGCAACTTATATCGTCGAGCAGATTCCGAATATTTTTATTATATTATATATTATATATTTACTTTACATTCAAGAATACATTTCACAAAAATACCAAACGTTAAGGCAGAGATATAAACATGTGTTCATACGTTTCGGCAAGCTGGAGGTAAATTTGTATAAAACTTACATAAAACGACGATTTTTCCATATTTATAATGTTATTGGTCATAAATACACAGTTGGGTTATTCAGAATAAATTCTTATTTTACAGTTATAAAGCTTTTTTAAAGTCAAAGAAATTTTACAGTGCGTAAAATATAGAATGTAAAACTATAAACTATTGGCTCGACCGCCGTTTCCGCAAACACAGTGGCCACGACCGCCGTTGCCACGTCCACGTCCTCCGCGAATGGAATCATCGTGTCCACCACCGTAGTTCCAAATTTGAGAACCCAGGTTCAGATACACTGTATAGTTCATATTTTCCCTCTGTAAAAAAATAATAATAATAATAATTTCCATCTGTATCGTGTGAAGACTCGTTGACTCGCATTTGAACAGCGCTCAATGAAGAACATTGGTTATACTGCAATTTTACTGCTGGAATGGCGTTTTTATATACTTTTAAGTAGTTAACATAGATAATAACATTGCAAATACAGCAACCAAATTTTTCTAATTCAAATTGATTTTAAAGAGCTATGATTACATTTTCCGAATTTACTCCAATTAGGTATGCTCAAAAACGGTACGTGTGATCAATTTGAAATTTTCACACAATACTATTGGGATTGAGCAATAAATTAAAAAATCAGTCTCATGTTAGCGATTAAAAAAAAAATTTGTAATATTTAACAACGCACTTTGAATCCGCTCTATCTACTGAGCCACCGCAAAGTTGAAATTTCGAAATTTTAGTTAAGTAGATGTCTACACACGCAAAGCATGTATTATTTTGTGATACGTTCTCCCATTTCTTTTTTGTTTCGTTTTTCATTTGTGTACACAAATTTGAATTGAACATGGAAAAGTCTGAAAATAGGTCAACATTTCTTTAATTTTCTTGTTTTGAGTATGTTTGATCAAGCTGAAATTTTTGAAGTGAAACTCCTTTAGCTTGGCACAGGCACAAAGGCTGCCATAGGCCAAAAAGAAACCAGTAAGGACGCTATCTTCAGCAAGGCTGAAGCTATAATACTTTTCACGTTGTGTCACTATAAAAAACAAGTAAATGAATAGTTTTCAAGCCTCCCTAACAACATAACTGTAAAGTTTCAAGTCAATTCGTTAAAAACAAAAAAGTTTTGCATACAACGGTTCAAGTTTCGCTATAAGTGGGCATAGCCATGCCCACTTTTGTCAAAATAGTTTTCATTCCTCCCTAAGAACATAACTGTAAAATTTCAAGTCAATTGGTTAAAAAACAAAAAAGTTCTCCATACAACGACGTGAATATTACTTCTCTTCCTCTTCTTCATTTTGTATGGGGGCTACCAGTTCCAATTGTCCAATCTCAATGAAATTTTCAGGCATGTAGTCGGACTATGTAGAACTACTATGTTTAAAATTTCAGCACTCTATCATACAAAACAAAAAAGTTTTCCATACAACGATTCAAGTTTTGTTCATTTTTCTTCTTCTTTTCGTATGGGGGCTACCAGTTCCAGTGGTCCGATATGGCTGGATCCGACAAATGAGTTGATCGCACAAATAAGAAGTCTCTGTGCAAAATTTCAGCTCGATATCTTCAAAACTGTGGGAGGAGATTGTATATATACAGACAGACGGACAGACGGACATGGCTAAATCAACTCGTCTTGTCGTCCTGATCAAGAATATATATACTTTATATAGTCGGAAGTGAATATTTCTGTGTGTTACAAACTTCAGCACAAAGTTATTATACTGTTTCACATACGTGAAAAGTATAAAAAATTGATTATGAGCTATTCCAGCGAAAACCGGGTTTTCGATCAGGTGATTGTTCAAACTTAATACACAATACCGATTTTTAGACATTTGCAATTTGACAGCAGTGCAGTGCAACACACCGAATTTAAAAACGTAAAATAAATTATAAAACACGGGTAAACCAAATACGATTGCAATAAATGTTGTTCATAATGGTATATACTTTATTTATACAGATAAATACATAAATAACTAGCTGACCCGGCGCGCTTTGCTACGCCCTCAAAGTATGAGGAAATGTTGCATATAGCCCAGGATTGAATCTTTTAACACTCTATCACAATTAGTTCCTAAATTTTCTACTTGTTAGACTTATAGATACAGGTATAAAGGCGTTTTAAATTTTTATGATATTTTTATTTACGTTTATTTATCAATTCTTGTGGAGTTCGAAGTCGTCAATATTATTTCCAGATTTTGTTTTCATAGATTAATTTAATTTATTTATAATTTTTCCAGCGTTTTGAAACTCTAACTACCGTTAATAAGTTGCAGAATTCTTAATGCCTTGTAATTATGGCATATTTCTTACTTTGAAGTGTAGATATATAATTACCTTTACAAACATGTCATTGCAAAATTCCATCTGTGTATATTCAAGAACAACAAAACCATATTTTTGACTAATCCAAAAATATTGATTTCGTACTCTCCACTTTACAGCCTTCTGGCGACTCTGCTTACAGCGAAATGTAATTTTGAAGATGTTTCTCTACATGGTCGGTGTAACGCCTTTATGTTCGATTCTAATAAAACTTTGGAAAATAGTTCAAAATTAATAAAATAATTTTCTAATAAAAATCTTATTTTGTCCAATTGTTTCTATGAGAGCTTTATGCTATAGTTGTCCGATTTTCACTAATTTCGCAAAGTGCCTTTTTTGACGTCTAAAATGTTTTTGTGCAAAAAATTAAGGTGATAGTTTTAAAATCAAACCGTTTTTGATGCCAAAACCTCATTTTTAACCGATGATTCATATGGCAGCTTAATGTAATAGCAATCCAAAAATGATGATTTTTTACATACAAACTGCCTGAAAGGATAAGAACATTTTCTGCGTTTCATTTTTTTTTATATCGTTAAAACTGAGCTCGCAGTTGGTATTGAAGCAGATATATGGACATGACTATATTAACTCGTATTGTGAAGATAATAGTATATGCTTTATGTTGTCGGCAATGTCTCCTTCTCTGCGTAGCGAACTTCATGGCAACACAAATTTATATTATTATTGCAGGAGTATAAAAAACGCTATCTTCAGCCTTGCTGAAGACTATTTACTTTTCACGCTCTTCTGTGTGGCACGCTAATTTCTTCGATTGAATCTTCTTTCTCTTTACTTTAATAGCCTATATACCAATCTTCATTGTTTAAGCTCATATGGAGACTAACAATTTATTGATATTAGCTTGTGAAGTTGTAAGTCAATTAATTAAGAAAAAAAAAAGTTTTCCTTTCAACGCCGTAAATTTTCTGTCTTTTCCTCTTCTTCACTATGTATGATAAGTACCAGATTCAGTGGTCCGATCTTAATGACAATACCAGAAATTTAGTATCTTCCAAAACGAAAGAGTTTTCCATTCACCGATTTAAGTTCTGTTCATTTTTATACCCTGTACACATACTGTTTATCAGGGTATATTGTGTTTGTTTGAGCGAAATGTATGTAACGCACAGAAAGAGGGGAAAGGGACCCTATAAAGTATATATATTCTTGATCAGGAGAGAAATTGATTGACCCATGTCCGTCCGTCTGTCTGTCCGTCCGTATTCACCAATGGTTCTCAGAAACTATAATAGCTAGAGACTTGAAATTTGGAGGGTAGACTCGTGATGCTCGGCAGCAGATCAAGTTTGAACGGTTTTGTGCCACACCCACTCCTTCCCGCCCATCCAGCACCACCAACTTTTTTAAAACGCTATAACTCAAACATCCAAAGAAATAGAAACATGAAAGTCGGTATGTAGACTCCGTTTAAGTAGCTCTGCATACCACAATTTTTTCCCCTCTTCTTCATTTCCCCTCCCCCGGTTGTTTTTTTGAAATTGCTGAATCTTCAAAACTATTATAGGTACGAACGTGAAATTTTGTATACAAGCTCAGTAAATGCGTATATTTAAAACTGCATACCACAAAATTCCCCTCTGTTCGAAAGTTATCCCTCAATGACCTACAAACTCAAATTTTTCGTGAATTCCACATTTTTTGACCGATTTACTTGATATTTTCAACACTACTTGTTCGGGCGATGTCAAATCAACATTTTTTTGTAGATTTGGGTTGTTGCACCGCCTACTGTGTGTGCAGGGTATTATATTGTCGAGTATACTCGACTATAGCGTACTTACTGGTTCATCTTCATTCTGTATGGGGGCTACCAGTTCTAATGGTCCGATCATGGCGGTTCCGACAAATGATTTATGGTGGTAAAGCTGAAAAGTTTGAAGTCGATAGTCGGAGATGTCTCCTTCTGGGTGTTACAAACTCCGTGACAAAGTCATGATAATATTTACACACGTGAAGAGTATAAAAACACTAATATGTGTACATATGTGGCTGTCTGTAAAAGATGAAGAAGAAGTGAATTTCGAAAGTAACGCATCTCCGTTCTCTTACCGTTTTTGTGTTCTCCTTGCAAGCAACACACACATACCAATACAAAAGTGTAGGAAGAATCAAAGTATGGTACGGTTCTGTAAGTTTTGTGCTTGCGTCCACAAAATCTTTATATTTTTCTTCTTCTTTTCGTATGGAGGCTACCAGTTAGAATTGTCGGATTGATACCAAAACATTATAACAACCTTCAGGAGGTCAATCTAAAGATTACCTGAAAGTTTCATTTAAATCGGTCAAGCTGTTTTTGAGTTATGCGCTTACCAATACATTTTGCGATACATTTTTATACTATAGATAGGTAACTAAACACTGCACAAAACACGATATAGGTACGATTTGATTCGTGTATCAGTTCACAAAAGCAAACTTAGTAGTGTTGGTGATCGAAAATCCAAGAAAAACATCACTGACATTGACAGTTTGTTGTTGTTTCAACTTTTTTGCATGGGAAAGAAAAGGGTTATGTACTCATACGCCACGCTACTTAGCCGCTTAAGAAACGATCGAAATGGAACCGTCCTACCGTTTGTAAATGAGTATGAAACAAAAATGCAAAGAATTAATTTTGCACTCTCTGTATAAAAGCTCTTTGCACAAAAACGAAAGTATGGTATGCAAAAAGTATTAATTAATTTTAATGCTCTCTGATTTGTACGATCTCTCACCGTTTTCGATTTATCTTTGAAACAACAATCACATAATAATACGGACTTATAAGAAGAAGCATAGCATGTTACTTTTAATGCTGACGACGTTTTTATACCCTGCACATTCTGTGTGTCAGGGTATATTAAGTTTGTTTGAACGAAATGTATGTAACGCATAGAAGGAGGGGAAGGGGACCCCATAAAGTATATATATTCTTGATCAGGATGACAAGAGAAATCGATTGAGCCCTGTCCGTCTGTCTGTCCGTCTGCACTCACCAATAGTTCTCGGAAACTGTAAAAGCTAGAGACTTGAAATTTGGAGGGTAGACTCGTGATGCTTGGCACTACATCAAGTTTGAACGGTTTTGTGCCACGCCCACTCCTTCCCGCCCAACCAGCACCGCCCACTTTTTGAAAACGTTATAACTCGAACACCCGAAGAGATAGAAACACGAAAGTCGGTATGTAGGCTCAGCATGAAGAGCTCTACAAAACTACATACCACAATTTTTCCCCCTCCCCTTGATTTCCCCTCCCCCTGTTGTTTTCTATAAAAAGCAATATCTCCAAAACTAATAAAGGTATGAACATGAAATTTTGTATACAAGCTCAGTAAATATATATCTTTAAAACTGCATTCCACAAAATTCCCCCTTTTTGAAAGTTACCCCTCAATGACCAACAAACTCAAATTTTTCGTAAATTCCTTTTTTTTGGACCAATTTACTTGATATTTTGAACACTATTCGATCGGGCGATGTCAAATCAACATTTTTTTTGTAGATTTGGGGTGTTGCACCACCTACTGTGTGTGCAGGGTATTATATTGTCGAGTATACTCGACTATAGCGTCCTTACTGGTTTTACGATAAATTAGTTTTAATTATTTAAGAAAAGGTCTGTATTTAGGGTTTTTCCGGCAATTATTTGAATTTTTCTCGCCATCCATCCATCTTTGAACTTCAACGAAAATTTAAAAAAAAGAATTAGCCAAATTGGTCTAGGCGTTGTTGAGTTATGCGCTTACCAACACATTTTGCGATTCATTTTTATATTATAGAAGAAGATAGATTATTGTCTCACATCAATGATTAGTGATCATAGGTAACTAAACACTGCACTAAACACGATATAGCTACGATTTGTTTCGTGTATCAGTTGACAAAAGCAAACTCAGTAGTGAAAATCCAAGAAAAACAACACTGACATTGACAGTTTGTTGTTGTTTCAACTTTTTTTTAATTTGATATGACTTTGAGTCAAATCCTTCAAGCCGTACGTACCCAGAGAGTATTAAAATATAACAAGAGACCGAAGGCCTCTCACGCTAAGCTTTCGGTTTTTGCGAATTAGCCGCCAAGTCACAGCGGAAAACTGAGCGACAGAGACGGAATGAGAAATGTATATATTTGACTCGCTCAGCCTGTTGTAAAATACGAATTTTCTTAAAATGTTATCAACTGGCATTTAAGAGAATGTTACGGCTTAACAGTGTCTTACCGCCCTATTTTAGGAAATGTCTTAAGCAAGTTAAGACACTGTTAAGCCGTAACATTCTCTTAACTGCTAGTTGATAACATTTTAAGAAAATTCGTATTTTAGGAACAGAAAAAAAAGCTCTTTTCGTCTTAACGAAGACATTTTCTAATACCTGCTCGCGAGGACGTCTTAACAAAGATTTTGAACGCAAATGTTTGCGAAATTAATATAAATTGTAAAAGTATGACTTTTTTTCAATATTAATAATTTAATAAATATTAATTTTCTTATTACATTACTATTTTCAATAATTATATTCACTTTTATTCATTTTGCAAACATTTTATATTCAAAAAATTAATATAGCAATGAACCAACATAATCATGAGAACTCAATAATTGTATTTGATTAGTTATTTGTTTATATTATTGCAGTTTTGTATTTTTCAAACCAGAAAAACAAAAGCAATTGTAAACATGAATGAACATTAGGTAGGCCTATGTTCCATGACGATACACGGCACATATGCGATTGTGTCAGCTAACCGATTGCTGTGTCAATTGTGTCAGTGAATCAGTGTCAAAAGTGGCGCACTTGTGTCTCAAAATGGAAGAAGAAGACGAGACGGAATAAAAGTGCTAGCTACACTCATGTTCATTTGAGATACGCGAAAACATAAGCAATTTCAATATTCCATGCCGAACTTAACATACGCTTAACATAAATTTTTCATACTGTTATCTCAAAAACAGCTTTCGAGTTAAAAAGAGCTTTCGATTTAAGAGATTGTTGCCTAAAATACGGAAATGCTTAAAATCTCATTTAGAAATGTCTTCACTGATACATTTGTATCAACGAAGACATTTTTAAGACATTTCCTAAAATAGGGCGGTAAGTAGCAGAACAATACATTTTGAATTTGTTAAATTGTTAGCTTATGGTTGACACGGGTAAAGGGGTACGTGTGTGTGCCAAGACCACGCATAAGAATGAAATGTATGTAAGTGTCAATATGTGGATGCGATGGGCGAAGAGGTCTCACGAAGAAATACACAAGACTGTGTGTTGACAATACTTGTCGATCAGAAGGGCGAAGAGGCACACAGGCAACGCGCAGTTTGTGTTGTTGCGAAGGACGAAGAGAGCAAATAAGGAACGAAAGCAAAGAAAATCCCAACGGGAAAAAATCGTACACATTCTACCCGCCATGCGAGTAGAAGGTGTCGTAAGTGTAGACAAAGAGGTTGCGGGGGTTGGTATGCGTTCGACGTCGTCGTATGACAGAGAAACACAACGCAAAATATAACAGCAGCGAAAAATTACAACAACAACACATGCTCTGTCGCTTCTTTTTGCAGCGAGTGTGGAAGGCTTCACAAAACGAAACGCAGCTTTGTGGATGAAGAGTTAGGGGAGGGTTCGTTGTCCATGCTAAAAATAGAACTAACAGGCAAACGCACTTTTTTGTTTCGCCGACGGGTGGCTCTGCTCTTATTCACAATTAGGCGCACTTTTACTATAAGTCTCAATGGCCGCGACGGTTAAGCGGCGGCTTGCGAATCGATGATCCGCGGTTCGAGTCCTGGGGCCGGCGTTTACTCAATAATAAGTAAGTTTCCCTTTATTCAATAATTAATTATCCAATGTATCACTTCTCAATATAGAAAATATAAAGCCAAACGACACGGAAAAAAGGAATAATAAACAAAGGCAAAAAATTATAATATAAAAAAATACATTAAAAAACCGTCGGAAAATTAGTAATAATAAAATTTTTTTTTTTTTTTTTAACACAGCAAGTTTTTAGTAGTTTTGTATTTTTATATTGTATATGATCATCTTTTTTTAAAAAACAAAAAAAAAAAGTAACTAATAATGTTTTTTGTTGACCCGGCTGGGAATCGAACCCGCGTCTTCAAATGCAAGCAAAATAGGATGGTAAGTGTCCGAACTAAATATATAAAGTGTCCGAACTAAAAAAAAAGTGTCCAAACTAAAAAATATAACAGCAAACGAAACGTATAACAGCAACGGTTTTACAACAACAACCCATGCTGTGTGTCTTCTTTTGCCGCGAGTGTCGCTTCTTTTAGAAGAGAGTGTTGCTTCTTTTAGAAGCGAACGTGGAAGATTCTATGCATGGCGCAAAGCGGACATTTCTGTGTTTAACGCCATCGGAAATTAGAAGAAATCGGAAGACATGCTCCATTCTAAAGAACGCAGCCATAAGGCAGTTAGAAGGCGTTCTGCGTCCCGTTGGGCACTTATTGCTCCACTACACCCTTTTCCAACATATGCGTTGACTTTGGGTGTTTAGCAGAGGGTTTAAGTGTGTGTGGGTAACTTGCTTTTGCTATGATTTTTTGATATTTTGTGTATAATTCGCTTTTGCCTTGATTTTTAATATTTTGCGTGTAACTTGTTATTTCTTTGATTTTTTGATATTATTGTCCTTTCTGACATTTATGTTTGCCTGGTATACAGAATCAAATTTGACAAATTATTTAGTACTTAAATATGAATAAATTAAGCCGACGGCACTTGATCAGTCCAATTATTTTATTTGCATTCTTAAAATCAAAACTCTCAAAATGTACATGCCCGCCCTACTTCTTCTTTTGTCCACACTTTCATTGAACACAAGAAGCATCGTTTTTTAGCAACCTCTCAAACATGCCCACACCCCACTTCATCTGTGCTTTAACTTTTCGTAAACAAAAGTTGTTTATGAAATTTGGCAACGGAGCTGGAACTTCATTCATAATTTCAATTAAATTTCCGTGGTGAAGTCCGTCGTTGTTAGAGCGAGCCAGATATACATCTGTTTTGCTGTCTCTGTCTGGCAAGAATTTTCCGCCATCAGTTGCGGCTGATTTCATTTTGAAAGCTTAGCGTGAGAGGCCTTCGGTCTCTTGTTATATTTTAATACTCTCTGATAACAAGAGACCGAAACTCGCTCACGTAGAACTTTCCAGAGAGTATTAAATATAACAAGAGACCGAAGCTCGCTCACGCAGAACTTTCGGTTTTTGAAAATGCCGAATAGACCGAGAGTGGGAAACTGTGCGAAAGAGTAAGCATGTATGTCTTATTCACTCGGCTTGGAATTGTTGACAGTTTTCCAATTTTGTTTACTTTTGAGATGTTGCCACGTTTCTTTTACTTGTGCGCCGTGGACTTTTGTTTTGATTTTGATTTTCATATTTTGAAAGTCCGGACGGACATTTTATATTCAATTATTTCAGCAATATTTATAATTTATGAAAATAATGAGTTTTTCAACATTTTATAACTAGTAATTATATGAAAATTTTATATTTTACATCAAATTTTTACTAGCATGCCAATATAAATAAAATTTAAAAACTTCCAAAATTAAATTTTTTACAATCAAAAGTATTATCAGCATTTGAATACATCAATATCAACTAACAATTATTCGATTTTGTTGTCTGAACATAGGCAAACAATTTGAATTTTATACTGATGGTAACAGGATCACATGAAACTAAGTAGCAGAACAATACAATTTGCATTTGCAAAATAGTTAGCTTATGGTTAAGACGGGAAAAGGGGTATATGTGTGTGCCAAGGCCACGCACAGGAATCAAATGTAAAACTGTCAATTGTTGATGAGAAGGAAAAAGAGACACATTGGCAACGCATAGTTTGTGTGTCCCGGGGCCACGCAAAGAATCAAAGTTCAATTTCTGGATAAGCAGCGAAAGTGTGTAAAGCACAAAACCGGTTTGATCGCACCTACAACAAAAACAATACGCACATACTTATATGCTCCACTTCACCCTTTCGCTACATTGCTTTGACTGTCTTGCTTTGAGTGTAGTTGTAGAATAAGGAAGAAAGCAAAGAACATTCTGATATTTTCGGCTGGCGCAAAAATTTTAGCAACAACAATGACAATGCGTACACACTTATATGCCCCACTGCACCCATTGACAACATTTGCATACTCTGCAAATTTTTTTAGCAACCTCGCAAACAGCCCCCCCCCCACTTCACCTCTTGCCTTAACTTTTCGTAAGCAAAATTTGTTTATGAAATTCGGCAACAAGGCTGGAACTTCATTCATTTTTTACACTAAATTCCCAATGTGTAGTAATTGTCAGTCCGTCGTCGATAGAGCGAGCAAGAAATACATTTGTTTTGCTGTCTCTGTCTGACAAGAGTTTTCCTCTTTCAATTATTCGGCAAAACAACCAAAAATCTTCAACATTTTTTCCTAAAGTATTTTTTTATTTCAAGACAACTAAATAACAAATCAGTAATTAACAAAACAGTTTGAATTAAACGAAACAATAAATTAAGAAAATTATTTGATTATTCTTGAGAGCGAAATTTTAAGCTTTAATAATGCAAATGTTAATATATAAAAAACAATAAAGTTATATATTTCCCCCTTTGTTGTTAAGAACTTTCAGTATTCGACCTGGCATTGAATTAATTAAGTTTTGAAGTAGCGGTAAATCCAAAGTGAATTAAAACTTCGTGGAGTAGTTGGACAATCTTTTCGGAATTCATGCTATTCCAGTATATCCAAAAGCAGTCCACACCATCAATGAACCTCCTTGAAAGTTTCGTGACATTTTAATTTGTTTTGGAGTCCTAATGTCACGATAGTAAAATTGATAGCCATCGGGGCCATCTAAATTAAATTTTTTTTCATCACTAAATATAATATTTCGCCACTCTAGGCTCCAAAACTTATGCATTTCTGCAAAGTGCATACGTGCAACTTTGTGGCGCGGAAGAAGTAAACATTTGGTTAATTTTTTTTCATATGAAATATTTTCGCACGAATGTAAAATTTGTTGTACACGCCTCTTAGTATCGGGGAGAGCTAGTTCTGAGCAAATCTGAGCTGCGCTTTTATTTTCTTTCACCGCAATGTGTTTAATTCTTCTAACATCTCGTTTATCTAATATGGGTTTACGGCCAGGACGAGGTTTTTTACCATGATTATCTGGATTTTTTAAGAATCTTAATATTG
This sequence comes from Phortica okadai, assembly GCA_034638295.1. NCBI lineage: Eukaryota > Metazoa > Arthropoda > Insecta > Diptera > Drosophilidae > Phortica > Phortica okadai. The sequence goes on from CM067852.1 coordinate 18,845,529, forward strand.
TGGTTTTATTCCTCATCATTTTTACTGCAATTCATCGAATGGTCATCCCCATTCCACGGTATGTTGCGATTTTAACTCGCTCCTCATTGGTAAGGTATGGATTTCTTTGCATTTCTACGTTATATAAATTTCAAAATACACATTTGGCCTGTTAATTTATAAAAACTTACTTTTTTTTTTGCCTTCAACCAAAAACGTTAATCTAAGTAAAAGTTTGTGACCTAAAGCAAGAGCTTCATATGAAAAACTAAACTGTACTACTTACTTATTTCGTTCTGGAAAAAGACGCAGGTAAGCTTCCAATGCAAAATAACGGAATCTGATATTGGAAACAATTCGGAATTGTTGTTATAAGAAGTGGAAGAGTTTATTACGAATATGCGTGGAAAGAGGAATTACAAAAATCAGTAGTGCAGGTTCAGCAATACAAAATGCACTTGTACTACTTACTTATTTCGCGCACCTTATTTAATACTCTCTGGGTTAACTGTGCTAAGTCGCTTTTAAAAAGCGCTCTACGCTAATGCGCATTAAGGCGTTTATGCATGCGTTTTTAGTTATCGCGCATTGAGTTAAAGCGCTTTAAGGCTCTCGCATAAACGCGGTAATTATTTCGGCTGCTCCACTACATTTGCATTGACTGGTCTGCCCAGCAGTTTTTTAAGGAACCGTAGTTCCAAAGTATCGCGTTCTTTTTGTCGTTGATATGAGGTCCACAAACCACGCATTCCACTTGCAACGAGTGTACATGCGGAGTGGAACCACAGTTGCCGTCGTCAAAAACACGACGTCGAAGAAGCAGCGACGCAAGTTTTTGTTGTAGAGAAAGGGTAGAAGGGGAAAGGTTAGTGACGATGCGTCGCGATGGCAGAGGAAATAAAATTTGAAAATGTAGGTGAAGAATTTGCGGGACGGTGAGTTTACGCACACGCAAAATGTTTTGTGGATGAATGGGTAGGCGGAGTATAGTTGTCGACGCCCTCCCCTATCTCTTCACCAACAAACTGCATTTCGTTTCGCTGTTACTCCCTTTTCCATCATTCGAAAATAACACTCCTCCACCTCTTCATCAACAAGCAGCGTTTCGTTTCTCAATTTGTTGTCCACACTGAACCAACACCAACCTGTCATATTGTGAGTGCGTGTATAAAATGATTTCGCTTTGATTTTTATACCCTGTACCTTATGGTACAAGGGTATATTAGTTTTGTCAACATCGACAATGTATGTAACACCCAGAAGGAGACATCTCCGACTATACAAAGTATATATATTCTTGATCAGCTCGACAAGACGAGTTGATGTAGCCATGTCCGTCTGTCCGTCCGTCTGTCCGTCTGTATGAACGCCTAGATCTCGGAAACTATAACAGATAGAACCAAAAGCTCTTCGCACTTCGATTCTGTCATTTCTTAAGCAGATCAAGTTTATTTTTTTCCCCCCTTTTTAACATCGTTTAGGGGTGAGGGCCAAATGACTGGAGCAACCTCGGGAAAAAAAATTTACAAAAGTCGTAATATCTCGGTTGTATTTTGTGATAGGATCACCAAATTTGGAATGTATATAGCTGAAACGAGTCCCAAGAAGATACATCAAAAAAATGGGCGTAGCCACGCCCCTTTATAATGCAAATTTATAACGCTTATATCTCTAGTAACATAAAACCTACAAGAATGAAATTTTGCATATAACATGATTCAATTACAAAATGGGCGTTGCCACGCCCACATATAGAAAAACGTTGTATCTCTGGAATCAATTGGTCTAAAAGTGTAAAAAAAGGTATGTGTGATATTAAAAGGAAATGAAATCTATTTTGATGAAAAAGTGGGCGGGGCCACGCCTTCAAATAGTCGTTACTAATTGAAGGTACAGGGTATGTCGGAGTCGATTACTGTCGACTCCAATCCTTACTGGTTTGATATTGTTGATCTTCCTGAATCAAATTTGACAATTTATTTAATAACAAAATATGAGTTCATTCATTCTTCACACGCAAAGCATTATAATGATAATTAAGCATGTTCATTTCAAATTTTGCTGGATTATTGTCAATAAATGATTTTTCTATTGATATCAGCCATTTTGATTCAATTGGAAATACGGACGTGTACATTGTTCTCAAAAACAATGTTCCCCCATTGCGTTCATGAAATTTGGCATGACGTTGAAATTTTTATTTTTTTATATTTACTGTTACATATCATATTATACATATTAATAATGCTTTTAAATAATAATAATAATCATTTAAGTCTCAAGTTAGTTTTGTTTTTCAATAAAAGAAACAATCGGTCTTCTATGAAACTATTTGTTGTTGCTGCGTGGCAATACTTTTGTTACAATTGTAAAAGTGAAAAGAAATGAAAGTGTTTGAATTTTAATTTTATTAAATAATAGTAAAATAAAAAGAAATCATGAGCTTAAAATATAAAAAGTGTGTTGTGAATGGGTGTCCAGTTGGAAAAAAGTTGCTTCGCATACCATTGGATTGTGTTAATCAATGGTGTGCGAACTTAAAACTGGACCCCACCACAATAAAACAAAGTGATCGCATTTGCGAATTACATTTTACGCCGAATTGTGTGGGCAAATTAAGATTATGCCACGGTGCAATGCCAACATTGAACTTGGGAAAGTGTGTTAATATTATAAGCATTTCTTAGGAATTGACTACAACTGCATCGATAATGATACAGTTGTGGTCAAAATTTTATGTATGCTTATACATGTGTTTGTGTTTATGTTTGATTAATAGTGTAAACGATATCTTTGCACTATAATCAAGAAAAAATACCATTATGTAGTGTACAAACATATCATATCATATATCTATTACTACTTTTATACGATGACTTAAAACGTTTTGACTCAAAAAGAAGTGACTCAAAACACTTTGCCTTTGTTCGTTCATGATTGCGACTTTATAAGTCTTCTGATTCAATACGTTTCGAAGATGAAAAACAATTTGTTTTGACTTATAAGGCAAAACATATAATGATAAATAAACATCAAAAATTAAATTTAATTCTGTTGAAATGAACAAAAACGCAATGTAACATTGAAAAAGCCCATGCAGAAAACAAACCGAAATAGAACATCCAATTGGGGGGACATATTATATGTTATACAACCAGTAAGGGCGGTATAGTTGAGTATTCTCAACTATATAATACCCTGTACACACACCTATGTTGATAACACGTTAAACATTCGCCGACAGCAAAAGCAGTGTACCACGATATGGTTTGTGTCTTTGCTAAGGTGAGGCACGGCTCACAGTGCAATGTTGCCATTAGATGGCGCTTTTGTACGGATTTTGTTACAAAGCATTGCTGCAAAATTTTAGTGGGTTGGTCTTTGCGGGGAAAGTGGTACTTTGTTGTATGCAGTTTTAAAAAGGTATGTTATCTGAGTTTGCATACAAAATTTCAGCATTGTATTCTTTATACTTTAGGAGATACAGCAATTTTAAGAAAAAAATGACCTTTTGTTGTGCTCGATGGGCGGGAAGGAATGGGCGTGGCAAAAATTCCTTCAAACTTGATCTAGTGTTCGACCACACGAGTCTATCTTCCAAATTTCAAGTCTCTAGCTTTAATAGTTTTCGCAGTGTTAAGTACGGTTTTTGTTACAAATAGGATAAAGCAGTGTTCAAAGCGCAATTTATGCGAAATTTCAACTTGTTTGTCTTTGCGTTGTCACACAGCGTTAAAAATGAACGTTTGTTGTATGCAGTTTTAAAAAGGTATGTTACCTGAGTTTGCATACAAAATTTCAGCATTGTATTCTTTATACTTTAGGAGATACAGCAATTTTAAGAAAAAAATGGCCTTTTGTTGTGCTCGATGGGCGGGAAGGAATGGGCGTGGCTAAAATTCCTTCGAACTTGATCTAGTGTTCGACCACACGAGTCTATCTTCCAAATTTCAAGTCTCTAGCTTTAATAGTTTTCGCAGTGTTAAGTACGGCTTTTGTTACAAATACGATAAAGCAGTGTTCAAAGCGCAATTTATGCCAAATTTCAACTTGTTTGTCTTTGCGTTGTCACACAGCGTTAAAAATGAAAGTTTGTGGTATGCAGTTTTAAAAAGGCATTGTATCTATTATAGTTTAGGAGATACAGCAATTTTAATAAAACAACTTTTTGAGGGGAAACGAAGGGGAGGGGGAAAAAATGTGGTATGCAGTTTTGTAGAGCTATACATACTGAGTCTACATACTCATTTTCATGTTTCTAACTCATCAGGTTTTCGAGCTACAGCCTTTTGAAAAAATGGGTGGTGCTCGATGGGCGGGAAGGAGTGGGCGTGGCAAAAAATCCTTCAAACTTTATCTAGCGGTTTTGGTCGGCGAAAACTCCTCTGACTGAACCCTCCCCGAGGGTGCCGGCTGGGCAATGGATGCTGCATTGTCTCGGGCAACCGAGGGATGCTAGCATCTCTTGTCTGTCCGCAGGACCTTGCAGTGTCTAGCAAAGGTGACGGACCCAAGTCTCTCAGACCTAGTCTGAGAGGCTTGGGCCCGAAGCCATGGTCAGAGGTACTTGGCAGCAAGTATAAACTGCATCACCCTTATGATGGGACGTAAGAGCAGAGGAGCAACACGGGCTGGGATGTCAGCCCAAACGTCGGTGGGAGGTGTGACCGCTACCACCGGCGGGCACGGGGAGGAGCAATCCTCTCTGCGTGTCGCCAGTGGTCACAGTGACGGAACGCGCGCGAGTGCGCTCCGTCGCCAGGAGGGTACAGAGCTGGAACCAACTGCCACAGAGTCGGAGTTTGTGTTCACAGGCCCATCGATGCCGGCTGCCGAGCTAGCGCTTGCGCTAGCGGAGCCGCCGCTAGACGATGAGTCATCGAGCACAGATGAAGGTGAAGTGACGGTTGTCCAGGGACAACCCAAAAAGACCATAGCAGACGATGATCTCAAACGCAAGCGGCTGTCTGGGTACAAGACCTCTCTAAAGTTCCTTAAGGGACTGGAGGGTCGCGACCCGGGTTCGCTGAGCGGCCGAGAAAAGAGACTGCGCAAAAAGCATGAGTACAACGTGCGACTGTATCTGAGACTTACTGGCCCGCCTGGTAACACTCAGACCGCCGCACAAAGTACGAGTGCTCTGTGCCGAGGGAAACCTGCCGCAGCCACACCCCCCGTAAAGGAGGGAACGGCTAGCAAGAGTACCGCACCGGCCAATAAGAGACAAAGGTCTGATGACTCGGCGAAGGCTTCGGAGAGCAAGCGGAAACGTCCAGGGGAATTTCTGGCAAGCTTAAGCTCGAAACCGGAGCTGCAGGTGGCCATTATCGATAGGAGGGACCCGGAAGGGAAACTCACTACCGAGAACTGGCTCATCCTTGAAGGGTCAATCAACCGGGCGATAGCAGATGCCATCACTCGGCCAGAAAATCCCTTCGTGGCAGAGTTTGACGGTATCAACTGGTACAAGGGTGTCAAGGTTGTGGCATGTGCCAATGAGGAGTCCCTGCGGCTCCTCAAGGACACATTGCTGGAACTAGACGCCCCCTGGCCGGGTGCTAAGATTGATGTCGTCCCCGTGGACCAAATTCCGGCTCGAACGATTATTAAGGTCTGGATCCCACCTCCAATTATGGAGGATCGAACCACCCTCTTATTGATCAAGAGCCAGAATGCGGACTGCGACACCGGGGATTGGACAATCAAGAGAGGGCTGGCCCGCGACAAGGGAAACGGCAAGGACCTCTGGATCAGTATTGGTCCGGAGTCCAGACGCCAACTCCTGAGCAGGCAGGGCCGTCTGAAGATGGGAATGGGTTGCCTTCGGGCAATCATTCCTGGAGGCGCCGGGCGCGAAGATGATAGGTCAACCGGAGAGACTTAAGGTGGTGCAGATTAATCTGCATCATTCAAGGGTCCCCTCGATCGACCTACTACGGTGGATGGACAGGGAGAGGGTAGACGTGGCTCTTATCCAGGAGCCCTGGATCGTGAGTGAAAGGGTTTGCGGTTTAGGTGCCCGCGGCTACAATCTCCTTGTCCCTACAACTGTAGGTAAGTCCAGAACCTGTATCGTGGTAAGAACCGGACTTAATGTTCTTTTCTCTTCCCGTTACAGCAACAACGACCTGACGGTAGTGTTATGCGAGCGAAGGAACGGTCCCAAACTATACCTGGCCTCGGCATATCTACCGTATGAAGAGAGGGATCCACCATCAGAGAGCGTCCGAGCCCTTATTCGGCATGCGCAGGAGGAGGGCACGGACTTAATCCTGGGGTGTGATGCCAATGCGCACCACACTATGTGGGGAAGCAAGGATATAAACGTGAGAGGAGAATCGCTGTGTGAATTCATGTCGTGCACAAATCTTAATGTGTGTAACCGGGGTGACCACCCCACATTCCGCAATAAGAACCGTGCTGAGGTTATTGACATAACCCTAGCGACCAACAGTGACTCTCTCTCTGTTGTAGACTGGCACGTATCCACGGAATGTTCCTTCTCGGACCATTACAGGATAGTGTTCGAAGTAGAATGGTTCAGAGAGGCCAAACGCCCCTTCAGGAACCCAAAACGAACAGACTGGGTCAAGTTCTCTCAACTTGTCAAGGAGTTACTCCCAAACCACCCAGTGGGTAGGCTGGACAACCCGGACAAACTGGAGAAATCGACCAGGACCGTCACGGAAGCTCTGTGTAAGGCCTTCATCAAATCCTGTCCTATCAGCCGTCCTCCAAAGTCAAACCGCAACAGGTGGTGGACACCGGAGCTCGGAAGGATACGGAAGGAAACGAGAAGACTCTACAACAGAGCGAAAGACAGAAACTGCCAGGTGGACTGGGACGCCTACCACCTCAGTTTCAAAGTCTTCAAGAAAGAATGTAGGAAGGCCAAAAGAGATTCTTGGGCCGCCTTCTGCGAGGATCTGACCAGCACCACAGAAGCGTCCAGACTTCGAAGGTTGCTAGCGAAAGATCCAGCCACACCAGGCTTGCTTTGCGATCTGGATGGCAAATTCGCTAAAGACAGCCAGGAGTCTCTACAACTCCTCATGAACACACACTTTCCGGGATGCTTGGAAGCTGATGACGAATCTGGGTTTAGCATCAGCGAAGAGCCGGAACAGGCAGTGGACATGGGGGGTGAGGCCGTAGTAAGGGAAATCCTTACCAAAGAAAAGATAATCTGGGCTATCAAGTCGTTCCATCCCAACAAATCAGCTGGACCGGATGACATCAGACCGGCCATGATGCAAGCGGTGAGTGAGCACCTGTCGCAATGGCTACTGGAGATCTTCAGGGGATGTCTCCTCACAGGATACATCCCAAGGTACTGGAGAGAAGTGAGGGTGGCTTTCATTCCCAAAGCAGGAAAGATCAACCATTGCTCACCAAAAGATTATAGGCCCATTAGTCTTTCATCGTTTTTATTGAAAACATTGGAGAGACTCCTGGACCTGCATCTTAGAAGCAAGCTGACACCTCACACTTTTAGCGGATCTCAACACGCCTATCTTAAGGGTAGATCAGTTGAGACCGCTTTGCACGAGGTAGTCAGCACAATAGAAAAAACATTGCGGAGAAAGGAGTTTACGTTGGCGGCTTTTCTGGACATAGAAGGTGCCTTCAACAATGTCAGGATCGAGTCTATTACGACTGCACTTGTCAAAATTGGCTCACACCCGACAATCACTCGATGGCTTAGCAACATGCTCAGCCACAGAGTGATAAACGCCCAACTCTGCACCTCGACAATTAGGAGAAAGGTGGTCAGGGGAACTCCGCAAGGGGGTGTCATATCTCCCTTGCTGTGGAACCTTGTCCTTAATGATCTTCTCCTAAAACTGGAAAATAGGGGATGTAGAGTGACGGCCTATGCAGACGACCTGGTGCTTATGGTAACAGGCAGATTCCTGCCTACAATCAGTGAGCTCCTAAACGGCGCATTGGGCCTTACTCTTCGATGGGCAGAGCAGAACGGTCTGGGGGCCAACCCACAAAAGACCGAGCTGGTTTTGTTCACCCGAAAATATAAGATCCCAAGCTTCAAACTCCCGACACTGGGAGGAACGGAGCTTGCGCTTTCAAAGGAGGCCAAGTACCTTGGAGTAATCCTCGACTCTAAACTCTCCTGGAGGAGGAACTCGGAGGAGAGGATGAAAAAGGCACTACAGGCCTTTTTTGTATGCAAAAAGACTTTCGGTAAAGGATGGGGACTGCAACCGTATATCATTCATTGGTTTTACACAGCAGTCGTCAGACCTATACTTACTTATGGAGCGCTGGTTTGGTGGGAGGCGGGTCTCACCAACTCCCATCTAAACAACCTCCGCAAGGTACAAAGACTCGCTTGCCTGGGAGTAACGGGATGCATTCGTTCTACCCCCCAGGCAGTGCTTGACGTGATGTTGAATCTGGAACCAATTGGAGTCTCCCTCAAGCACGTGGCAGCAAGAAGTGCAGTCAGGCTGCTAGCCCAGGGCCTTCTTAAGCCTTGTGTTGCGGGCCACAGTACCATCCTACGCTCAGTAGGAACCTCTGTGGCAGATGAGAACGACTACTGGGTTTCAGATCTCAAATGGGAAGACAAATTCACTGTCGAATTTCCTAATAGAGCAGATTGGCAACTCGAAACTCCCGTGAGGCAGAACGAGTTGTCAATCTATACAGACGGCTCGAAGACGAAGGAAGGAACTGGATCGGGGGTCTACTCTGATGACCCTTCGGTTCAACTCTCCTTTCGTCTTCCTGACTATTGTAGCGTGTTCCAAGCGGAGATCTACGCCGTTTGGCAGGCGGCTAAATTGATACACACCTTGAGTGAGAGCCCGAGGAACGTATCGATCTACGTTGATAGCCAAGCAGCGCTTAAAGCTCTCTCGTCGAACACGGTAAAGAGTAAACTCATCCGGGACACGGTTTTGGCACTGAACCGGTGTCAACCGCACTCAATCAGACTGGTCTGGGTGCCGGGCCACATGGGTGTGCCTGGTAATGAGGCGGCTGACGAGTGCGCTAGATACGGTTCAGCGTTAGAAACAAGTCTCGTGGTGAAAGACATTAAAAGGCCAATCCAGTACGTCCTATCGGAACTTGACAGTACCATAAGGACTGTGGCTGCCGAACACTGGATAGCAGTACTGGGCTGCGAGGTGTCCAAGGCATTATGGCCAAGATACAATTCGAAGCGCACTTCCGAGCTCCTACACTTAACAAAGAACAGGATAAGGATGGTGACAGGAGTCTTAACGGGACACTGCTACATTGGGCGTATGGCCCAACGGTACGGCGTATCCCAACAAGACTACTGTCGTAGCTGTGAAAACGAAGATGAGATTGAGAGTGTCCAACACCTTCTCTGCGACTGCCCTGCACTTCTGAGGAGGAGAACCCAATTTTTGGGAAGACCCTTCTTTGACGAACTGGGCAGTCTAGCGAACGTGCACCTGGAGGACCTGGCACTCTTCCTGGATTCCACTGGGTGGTTCCGTGGGCTGCCGAGGCCCAATGGGACTGGCCATTAGAACCAGGAAAAACGGAATGACCCTTCTCCCATCCATTATCCCAGCAACCCTACCCGATCCCACCTATCCCTTCAGTATACAAATCAGGCAACACAATGGGCCTAATGGTCACTGGGTGCTCTCGACTCCGGTTGAGCTGCCTGTTCTACCTAACCTAACCTAACCTTATCTAGCGGTTGACCTCACGAGTCTATCCACCAAATTTCAAGTCTCTAGCTCTTATAGTTTTCGAGAACCATTATCATATATCAATTCGTCTTGTCATCCTGATCAAGAATATATACACTTTATAGGGTCCCCCTCCCCTCCTTCTATGCGTTACATACAAACCGTCTCAAACAAACTTAATATACCCTGATACACAGTGTGTGTACAGGGTATAATTATAGAGGGGGTCATGCAATATCTCATTTAATCTTACCAACGACGAGAGGTTATCATTGAGAATCTCAGGATAACTTTTAGTACCTGAATATACTTTTAAAGAAAACCTTTCGTAAGACAGAGGGTTTTGTATATGATAGAGTGTCATTTTCAAGAACCAAACTTTACTACTATATGGGTGTCCCTTTATAATTCAGTAAGAAAGTAGTTCTAACTTTCACTTACTTTTATTGTGTTTGGTGTTGAGATTTAATGTTATATTAATCGTCTATGATAATAACGTTCCAAATTCGAGTGCAAATTTACAAATCCAAACCAACCGTTATTTCATCAAAAATTGCCGTTTTCTTATAAAAGAGGCAAGTAACACTTGCATGGTTTTGGGCCTATAGTCTTACGAAAAAAAAGCTTAGAACATAATTTGTAGGAAATTTTCTCTAGTTCAATTTAGAATGGATATGTTTAATTTAGTATAGAGATGTTTTTGCCGTAAAATGAGCCTAAATGGAGATATAGTGAAAAAAGTGATTTTGGACGAGCGAGCGGCGGTCACAGAAGGTCGCAAAGTGAAAATTCGGAAAGAGCAGCCCAAAATCCATATAGATGCCAATTTTCAAAACTCCCGCAAAACTTACCAGGTAGAACTACTTCCTTACTGTATTAAAAGCTTATACAAGCAACGATTTTTAGATGAGGAACCCATATGCAACGACCATTCACTATTTGTAACAAGCATAATACCCATTAAGTTGGTTGGAAATTTTGTAGAAAACTTTTGGATAAATCAGTTAACTCAATCGGTCGGATTTTGTAGACCCCTGAAACTGGAGTTTGCTAAAGAATCAAATGACCACATTCTTTCGGAAAAATATCATTTGGATACACAAATACAGAATTTGTCACAATTTGTATATACAATTCTTAATCAGAAAATCTCTGTGCATTTTGAATTATATATGACACTAACAGATGGTAAAGACTTGAATACTCTAACTTCTACAAAGTCATCTCAATTATGCCCAATTTGCGGAGCTGGCCCGAAAGATTTCATGAGTATTACCAACGCATCCTCATTAAAATATATGCCAAAACCTGGAAGACATCAGCATGGCATTAGTCCACTTCATGCATGGATACAAGTCTTTGAATTTGTTCTAAAATCGTCTTATAGGATAGGATAGGATAGGATAGGATAGGATAGGATAGGAAAAAGACAAATTAGAAATGACTATTAAAAAACAATACATACAGAAGACACTTCGCGCTAAAATGGGAATACTTGTAGATCAGCCAAAACAAAATGGTTATGGGAATACGAATGACGGTAACACTGTGAGAAAAACTTTTTCAAATCCAATTTTATTGGCATCAGTTTTGGATATTGATTTATTTATAATAGACAGGCTCCACAGTATTTTAATTGCAATATCCAGAGAATTTCCGATTAACCATGTAAAATTTCAACATTTTTGCGAGGAAACTTTTAAATTTTACATTGACAATTACCCATGGTTTCCAATGTCTCCTACCGTACATAAGGTTTTAGTACATGGCTCCCAAATAATACAATGTTCGGTTATGCCTGTTAGATGTGTAGGAGAAAACGCGTCAGAAGCGCGAAATAAATTATATAAGCGTGGTAGGTCACATGCTCGCCAGAATAATAGGATAAACAATATGACGGATGTTTTCAATAGATCTATCGAGTCTTCGGATCCTCTTATTTCAAGAATTTTTTTTTAAAAAGAGATCTCATCAAAATAAGTTAAAAAATTTACCAAAAACTGTCCTGGACCTTTTAGAAGCACCCGTATTTCATGATTTTAATGAAAACAACGACGATTTGTCAAACAATGACAGTGATGACAACGATTGTGATTCACAACTTAATTTCTTTTCATACTCATTAGATGCTGAAGATTCGTAATATTGAAATATATTTTTTAAAAAAATATTTGAAAGTAAAATGCATTTAAATAATGTCTTGTGTTATATTTTGAGAAACGCTTTATTAAAAATTAAAACAGATAACGAAAAATCAAAAAATTGCTAATACACAACTTGTTCTTATATGGGCCGTTAGGAGTGTGGCCCTATCTGTTTGAAATTTTTAACAGTACCTATACACACTACTAGTAACAATTGTACGAAGTTTCAGCCCCCTATCTATAGAATTAGACTTTATGCCAAAAAATCAGGCTTTCCGTCCAGTGTGCACTGGTAAGGCCGGAGTCTATCTAAGATCCCTACTGTTTTCTGGATAACAGCATCCGTGCTCAAGTCAAGCTTCTGCTGGTGCAGCTCAATCACCAAACCACGAAGGTTTTACCCGCATTTGGGTGTTAAACCACAGCCACCACGTGCCCTATTACAGGCCTCAACATAGACAAGAGACCGATGATCACCTAAGCAACCATCAGCCGGCTATTCTTGTCACCCGTGGTACCATACCTTGGTCAGGTTCGTATAAACAACAGTGCTTCGTTGCAATACTACCAATTCCGATCCCCAACTGTAGATCCAAGTATTGGTGGACTTGTCGAGCCTTATGATGTTGGCTACATAGCTAAAATAGCTATGCATTGACATCCAGCACTGCGAGTGAGTCATCATATCGGCCACATACCACACATTATTATTATCTAGAACGCCTTCGCTGCTTGGTTCGGTGCATGCTCGTGCCACTGGCTGTGGTTTCGCTAGATACCGAAGCAGGACCCACACACATGGTCTCGGATCTCTCCGACGTTTATTTAACGTGGGATGTACCACAATGTGGTTTGAACCCACCGTGCTTCAATATACGTACGGTGCTCATAGGCACCATTCGTACGCAATTGCACAGCGAGCATGGATTAATGCGCCAGCTAAGGCCCCTTTGAAAAACTGCTGAAAAATACAGCAGAGTTCATCGGTACCAAATTAATTGCATTCTTGTCGGGCATGCAATACCCAAAACCTCTGCTGATCTTGGGTCACAGCACCCGGTTGAAACGCAACTCCACGCCGAGATTTGCATCCCTACCCGCGACTTGGGTTACCACAACCACCACGATACTCCCACAAGGGGGCCTACCGCTCGGTCAGGACAGGACTGCAAGCATTCCTGTGGGCTCCTGACCTCTCGTGGTACCAATTTGGGGCTTGGTCAACCCACCTCTTCAGTCCCGACAGACTTGGATGAGGCCACCTTGGTGTGCCAGTTTTGACTCAACAGCCCGGGACTGGCAGCCCATATACTCACCGCTAATGTGGTGCCCCTCTCCGCCTCATAAAGATGGCTCGCGCCAGCTCATCCAGTCCTCCTCTGGGGGGTCTCCACCGCCGCAGTCACTCTCCAAACGCCGTCAGTCATGCGGATGCCAAGACCATCGAGGTCTCGCAAATCTGCATAGAGGGGGCAGTCACACAGCACGTGAAGTGTGTTTATGTGGGTAACTTCCCAGCAAAACTTCCCAGCAAAACCAAAAAGCCTTTCAAAACCACTTTTCAAACACTTTCATCAAAATGTGTTTGTACCAACCAAACCCATGATATTTACACAGGCATGGCCGCGAAACCAAGGTAACTAAGCATCATCTGCCTTGTCAAAACACCTTTGTCTTAGCGCGAAAATTACTTCAATTTTGCCTTTCAAACCCCTTGAACTGCTGCACAAAACCCTCCTATTCGCCTTTGCTTTACTAGGTGTTTGATGCTGAGAACGAAATGGAATTGGAATGTTTTGGTAACAGCGACGGAACAGTTTTTGCTGCGCAGTCTGTTTATGGTCTGCTATTGTTCTGCATATGAACTACAAGTTATGCTTTTGTGAAAGCAGGTTCGAATCCTGTCGCGGACAAAAATAAATATGATGATTCAAAAAAAAAAAAATATTTTTATTTTTGAAAGGTTTTCTCTTTTTTATTTTGTTATTATTATTATACTCTTCACGCAAGTGAATAGTATTATTACTTTGTCCTGAAGTTTGTAACGGCAAAATGGAGGGGAGGGGGACCCCATAAAGTATATATATTCTTGATCAGCTCGACAAGACGAGTTGATATAGCCATGTCCGCGTGTCCGTATGTCTGTGAATATGCTATCTCCTCCCACAGTTTTGAAGATATCGAGCTGAAATTTTGCAGGGAGTCTTCTCTAATGTGTGGTCAAATCATTGATCGGAACCGGCCATATCGGATTATTGGAACTGGTAGCCCCCTTACGAAATGAAGAAGAAAAACAAATTTTAATCGTTACATGGAAAACTTTTTTGTTTTGAAAGATAGAGAGCTGAAATTTCAAACATAGTAGTTTAACATAGTCCGACATAATGTCATTGAGATCGGGCAACTAGAACTGGTAGCTGCCATACAAAATGAAGAAGAGGAAGAGAAATTAAGATTTAACGTCGTTGTATGGAAAACTTTTTTGTTTTGTATGATAGAGGGCTGAAATTTTAAACTTAGTAGTTTTCCATGGTTCGATTAAATGCCTGAAAGTTTCATTGAGATCGGGCAACTGGAACTGGTACCTGCCAAACAAAATGAAGAAGAGGAAGAGAAGCAATATTCACGTCGTTGTATGGAAAACTTTTTTGTTTCTTAACCAATTGACATGAAACTTTACAGTTATGTTCTTGGGGAGGCATTAAAACTATTTTGACAAAAATGGGCATGGTTGCGCCCACTTTTACCAAAAATCAATAATTTGCATATCTCCGGCACCCAATGAGCAAAAACAATGAAAATTTGTATATAGGCTAATTAGATGAAGAAAAAATATATTCAGTAAAAAAAATAGGCGTGGCACAAGAAATAAGCGTGAAGAGTATATAAGCTTCAGCCTTGCTGAAGTTAGCGTCCTTACTGGTCTATTATTAATTTTTATACCCTGTACACATACTGTGTATCAGGGTATATTGTGTTTGCTTGAGCGAAATGTATGTAACGCACAGAAGGAGGGGAAGGGGACCCTATAAAGTATATATATTCTTGATCAGGACGACAAGAGAAATTGATTGAGCCATGTCCGTCCGTCTGTCCGTCCGTCTGTCCGTATTCACCAATGGTTCTCAGAAACTATAATAGCTAGAGACTTGAAATTTGGTGGGTAGACTCGTGATGCTCGGCAGCAGATCAAGTTTTTTTTTTTTTTTGCCACGCCCACTCCTTCCCGCCCATCCAGCCCCACTTCCTTTTTTAAATCGCTATAACTCAAACATCCAAGGAGATAGAAACATGAAAGTCGGTATGTAGACTCAGTATGTATAGCCCTACAAAACTGCATACCAAAAAATCCCCCCCTCATTTTCATTTCCCCTCCCCCAGTTATTTTCTGTATTTTGCTATATCTCCAAAATTAACAAAGGTACGACCCTGAAAATTTGTATACAAGCTCAGTGATAATACATCTTAAAAACTGCATACAACAAATTTCGCCTCTCTTTGATTGTTACCCCTCAGAGACCTACAAATTGAAATTTTTAATATATTCCACTTTATTTTACTTAAAATTACTACATCTTTCAAACTATAACAGGTACAAACATGAAAGTCGGTACGTAGACTCAGTATGTATAGATCTACAAAACTGCATTCCCCAATTTTTACCCCTCCCCTTCATTTCCCATCCCCCAGTTGTTTTCTTAGAAATGCTATATCTCCGAAACTATTAAAAGTACAAGCCTGATATTTCGTATACAAGCTCAGTAAGTATATATCTTTAAGACTGCATACCACAAAATCCCCCTGTTTTTGATGCTTACCCCACAATCTTCCACAAACTCAAAACTTTTGTAAATTCGACATTTTTTGATCGTTTTTCTTGATATTTTGAATGATATTTGATCGGGGGTGCCAAATCAATACGTGTTTGTAGATTGAGGGTGTGGCACCGCCTACTATGTGTACAGGGTATTATATAGTTGAGAATACTCAACTATACCGCCCTTACTGGTTTTTAATGTTTTGCATTATTTGTTTTTATTTGTTTACATTATTGTGCTAAGATGTGATAAATTAGTTAGTTTTAATGATTGAGTAAAGAGGAAAACTTACATATTTTTTAAGTGAAAACGCATTGCCCCGTCCAAGATTCGAACTCAGGCTCATCGACTTGCAAAGCCGCCGCTTAACCAACGCGGCCATCGAGACATGTAAAAATTGTGCACTTAATTCTGATCATCTGCTCAAGAGTAGATCAACCCGTCGGCGAAACAGCAACAGAGCGTTTGCCTGTTAGGTCTATTCGACAAGTAACCCTCCCCTTACCCTTCGTCCACAAGCAGCGCTTACATTTTCGGTTGGTTGACGTCGCGACGCACATCAAACCCTCCTCTACCACTTCACCCACAAGCAACGTTTCGTTTCTCTGCTAGTCGACGCCGCGTCGCGTCGCGGCATTTGAAAAATAACCCTCCCCTATCTCTTCACCAACAAACTGCATTTCGTTTCGCTGTTACTCCCTTTTCCATCATTCGAAAATAACACTCCTCTACCTCTTCATCAACAAGCAGCGTTTCGTTTCTCAATTTGTTGTCCACACTGAACCAACACCAACCTGTCATATTGTGAGTGCGTGTATAAAATGCTTTCGCTTTGATTTTTTGATATTGTTGATCTTCCTGAATCAAATTTGACAATTTATTTAATAACAAAATATGAGTTCATTCATTCTTCACACGCAAAGCATTATAATGATAATTAAGCATGTTCATTTCAAATTTTGCTGGATTATTGTCAATAAATGATTTTTCTATTGATATCAGCCATTTTGATCCAATTGGAAATAGGGACGTGTACATTGTTCTCAAAAACAATTTGTTCATGAAATTTGGCATGACGTTGAAATTTTTATTTTTTTATATTTATTGTTACATATCATATTATACATATTAATAATGCTTTTAAATAATAATAATAATCATTTAAGTCTCAAGTTAGTTTTGTTTCTCAATAAAAGAAACAATCGGTCTTCTATGAAACTATTTGTTGTTGCTGCGTGGCAATACTTTTGTTACAATTGTAAAAGTGAAAAGAAATGAAAGTGTTTGAATTTTAATTTTATTAAATAATAGTAAAATAAAAAGAAATCATGAGCTTAAAATATAAAAAGTGTGTTGTGAATGGGTGTCCAGTTGGAAAAAAGTTGCTTCGCATACCATTGGATTGTGTTAATCAATGGTGTGCGAACTTAAAACTGGACCCCACCACAATAAAACAAAGTGATCGCATTTGCGAATTACATTTTACGCCGAATTGTGTGGGCAAATTAAGATTATGCCACGGTGCAATGCCAACATTGAACTTGGGAAAGTGTGTTAATATTATAAGCATTTCTTAGGAATTGACTACAACTGCATCGATAATGATACAGTTGTGGTCAAAATTTTATGTATGCTTATACATGTGTTTGTGTTTATGTTTGATTAAGAGTGTAAACGATATCTTTGTACTATAATCAAGAAAAAATTACATTATGTAGTGTACAAACATATCATATCATATATCTATTACTACTTTTATACGATGACTTAAAACGTTTTGACTCAAAAAGAAGTGACTCAAAACACTTTGCCTTTGTTCGTTCATGATTGCGACTTTATAAGTCTTCTGATTCAATACGTTTCGAAGATGGAAAACAATCTGTTTTGACTTATAAGGCAAAACATATAATGATAAATAAACATCAAAAATTAAATTTAATTCTGTTGAAATGAACAAAAACGCAATGTAACATTGAAAAAGCCCATGCAGAAAACGAACCGAAATAGAACATCCAATTTGGGGGACATATTATATGTTATACAATTATAGAGGGGGTCATGCAATATCTCATTTAATCTTACCAACGACGAGAGGTTATCATTGAGAATCTCAGGATAACTTTTAGTACCTGAATATACTTTTAAAGAAAACCTTTCGTAAGACAGAGGGTTTTGTATATGATAGAGTGTCATTTTCAAGAACCAAACTTTACTACTATATGGGTGTCCCTTTATAATTCAGTAAGAAAGTAGTTCTAACTTTCACTTACTTTTATTGTGTTTGGTGTTGAGATTTAATGTTATATTAATCGTCTATGATAATAACGTTCCAAATTCGAGTGCAAATTTACAAATCCAAACCAACCGTTATTTCATCAAAAATTGCCGTTTTCTTATAAAAGAGGCAAGTAACACTTGCATGGTTTTGGGCCTATAGTCTTACGAAAAAAAAGCTTAGAACATAATTTGTAGGAAATTTTCTCTAGTTCAATTTAGAATGGATATGTTTAATTTAGTATAGAGATGTTTTTGCCGTAAAATGAGCCTAAATGGAGATATAGTGAAAAAAGTGATTTTGGACGAGCGAGCGGCGGTCACAGAAGGTCGCAAAGTGAAAATTCGGAAAGAGCAGCCCAAAATCCATATAGATGCCAATTTTCAAAACTCCCGCAAAACTTACCAGGTAGAACTACTTCCTTACTGTATTAAAAGCTTATACAAGCAACGATTTTTAGATGAGGAACCCATATGCAACGACCATTCACTATTTGTAACAAGCATAATACCCATTAAGTTGGTTGGAAATTTTGTAGAAAACTTTTGGATAAATCAGTTAACTCAATCGGTCGGATTTTGTAGACCCCTGAAACTGGAGTTTGCTAAAGAAACAAATGACCACATTCTTTCGGAAAAATATCATTTGGATACACAAATACAGAATTTGTCACAATTTGTATATACAATTCTTAATCAGAAAATCTCTGTGCATTTTGAATTATATATGACACTAACAGATGGTAAAGACTTGAATACTCTAACTTCTACAAAGTCATCTCAATTATGCCCAATTTGCGGAGCTGGCCCGAAAGATTTCATGAGTATTACCAACGCATCCTCATTAAAATATATGCCAAAATCTGGAAGACATCAGCATGGCATTAGTCCACTTCATGCATGGATACAAGTCTTTGAATTTGTTCTAAAATCGTCTTATAGGATAGGGTAGGATAGGATAGGATAGGAAAAAGACAAATTAGAAATGACTATTAAAAAACAATACATTCAGAAGACACTTCGCGCTAAAATGGGAATACTTGTAGATCAGCCAAAACAAAATGGTTATGGGAATACGAATGACGGTAACACTGTGAGAAAAACTTTTTCAAATCCAATTTTATTGGCATCAGTTTTGGATATTGATTTTTTTATAATAGACAGGCTCCACAGTATTTTAATTGCAATATCCAGAGAATTTCCGATTAACCATGTAAAATTTCAACATTTTTGCGAAGAAACTTTTAAATTTTACATTGACAATTACCCATGGTTTCCAATGTCTCCTACCGTACATAAGGTTTTAGTACATGGCTCCCAAATAATACAATGTTCGGTTATGCCTGTTAGATGTGTAGGAATTGTGTGGGCAAATTAAGATTATGCCACGGTGCAATGCCAACATTGAACTTGGGAAAGTGTGTTAATATTATAAGCATTTCTTAGGAATTGACTACAACTGCATCGATAATGATACAGTTGTGGTCAAAATTTTATGTATGCTTATACATGTGTTTGTGTTTATGTTTGATTAAGAGTGTAAACGATATCTTTGTACTATAATCAAGAAAAAATTACATTATGTAGTGTACAAACATATCATATCATATATCTATTACTACTTTTATACGATGACTTAAAATGTTTTGACTCAAAAAGAAGTGACTCAAAACACTTTGCCTTTGTTCGTTCATGATTGCGACTTTATAAGTCTTCTGATTCAATACGTTTCGAAGATGGAAAACAATCTGTTTTGACTTATAAGGCAAAACATATAATGATAAATAAACATCAAAAATTAAATTTAATTCTGTTGAAATGAACAAAAACGCAATGTAACATTGAAAAAGCCCATGCAGAAAACGAACCGAAATAGAACATCCAATTTGGGGGACATATTATATGTTATACAATTATAGAGGGGGTCATGCAATATCTCATTTAATCTTACCAACGACGAGAGGTTATCATTGAGAATCTCAGGATAACTTTTAGTAAGAAAGTAGTTCTAACTTTCACTTACTTTTATTGTGTTTGGTGTTGAGATTTAATGTTATATTAATCGTCTATGATAATAACGTTCCAAATTCGAGTGCAAATTTACAAATCCAAACCAACCGTTATTTCATCAAAAATTGCCGTTTTCTTATAAAAGAGGCAAGTAACACTTGCATGGTTTTGGGCCTATAGTCTTACGAAAAAAAAGCTTAGAACATAATTTGTAGGAAATTTTCTCTAGTTCAATTTAGAATGGATATGTTTAATTTAGTATAGAGATGTTTTTGCCGTAAAATGAGCCTAAATGGAGATATAGTGAAAAAAGTGATTTTGGACGAGCGAGCGGCGGTCACAGAAGGTCGCAAAGTGAAAATTCGGAAAGAGCAGCCCAAAATCCATATAGATGCCAATTTTCAAAACTCCCGCAAAACTTACCAGGTAGAACTACTTCCTTACTGTATTAAAAGCTTATACAAGCAACGATTTTTAGATGAGGAACCCATATGCAACGACCATTCACTATTTGTAACAAGCATAATACCCATTAAGTTGGTTGGAAATTTTGTAGAAAACTTTTGGATAAATCAGTTAACTCAATCGGTCGGATTTTGTAGACCCCTGAAACTGGAGTTTGCTAAAGAAACAAATGACCACATTCTTTCGGAAAAATATCATTTGGATACACAAATACAGAATTTGTCACAATTTGTATATACAATTCTTAATCAGAAAATCTCTGTGCATTTTGAATTATATATGACACTAACAGATGGTAAAGACTTGAATACTCTAACTTCTACAAAGTCATCTCAATTATGCCCAATTTGCGGAGCTGGCCCGAAAGATTTCATGAGTATTACCAACGCATCCTCATTAAAATATATGCCAAAACCTGGAAGACATCAGCATGGCATTAGTCCACTTCATGCATGGATACAAGTCTTTGAATTTGTTCTAAAATCGTCTTATAGGATAGGATAGGATAGGATAGGATAGGAAAAAGACAAATTAGAAATGACTATTAAAAAACAATACATACAGAAGACACTTCGCGCTAAAATGGGAATACTTGTAGATCAGCCAAAACAAAATGGTTATGGGAATACGAATGACGGTAACACTGTGAGAAAAACTTTTTCAAATCCAATTTTATTGGCATCAGTTTTGGATATTGATTTATTTATAATAGACAGGCTCCACAGTATTTTAATTGCAATATCCAGAGAATTTCCGATTAACCATGTAAAATTTCAACATTTTTGCGAGGAAACTTTTAAATTTTACATTGACAATTACCCATGGTTTCCAATGTCTCCTACCGTACATAAGGTTTTAGTACATGGCTCCCAAATAATACAATGTTCGGTTATGCCTGTTAGATGTGTAGGAGAAAACGCGTCAGAAGCGCGAAATAAATTATATAAGCGTGGTAGGTCACATGCGCGCCAGAATAATAGGATAAACAATATGACGGATGTTTTCAATAGATCTATCGAGTCTTCGGATCCTCTTATTTCAAGAATTTTTTTTTAAAAAGAGATCTCATCAAAATAAGTTAAAAAATTTACCAAAAACTGTCCTGGACCTTTTAGAAGCACCCGTATTTCATGATTTTAATGAAAACAACGACGATTTGTCAAACAATGACAGTGATGACAACGATTGTGATTCACAACTTAATTTCTTTTCATACTCATTAGATGCTGAAGATTCGTAATATTAAAAAATATTTTTTAAAAAAATATTTGAAAGTAAAATGCATTTAAATAATGTCTTGTGTTATATTTTGAGAAACGCTTTATTAAAAATTAAAACAGATAACGAAAAATCAAAAAATTGGTAATACACAACTTGTTCTTATATGGGCCGTTAGGAGTGTGGCCCTATCTGTTTGAAATTTTTAACAGTACCTATACACTCTACTAGTAACAACTGTACGAAGTTTCAGCCCCTTATCTATAGAATTAGACTTTATGCCAAAAAATCAGGCTTTCCGTCCAGTGTGCACTGGTAAGGCCGGAGTCTATCTAAGATCCCTACTGTTTTCTGGATAACAGCATCCGTGCTCAAGTCAAGCTTCTGCTGGTGCAGCTCAATCACCAAACCACGAAGGTTTTACCCGCATTTGGGTGTTAAACCACAGCCACCACGTGCCCTATTACAGGCCTCAACATAGACAAGAGACCGATGATCACCTAAGCAACCATCAGCCGGCTATTCTTGTCACCCGTGGTACCATACCTTGGTCAGGTTCGTATAAACAACAGTGCTTCGTTGCAACACTACCAATTCCGTTACGAAGAGAAGCAAGTCGTCTGCATACCATCAGCCATATCCGGGACGGCCGCGGGTACTGCGGACTCCGTAACTGGAAAAAAGTTACGGAGGAGTAGCCGCGCACAGTCGTGCCAGGTTACTGTGCCGCCATCAGACCGAAGGCATCCAATGTCGGTGCTCTTTTTGCGTCCACGGCAAATCCTGTAAACGCGCCCCATGGGTCACCAGTGTGCTCGTTCACGTAACGCCTCCAATGCTGCTCCTTCGCCGACAGGATGAGCTTCTTGTATTGCGCTACAGCAAGCAGTAGTGCGGGCGCAAGAAGCTCAGCATCGACGTTGGCACACCGTCGTGCATCCTGGAGCCTACGCCTCAGTCTCCTGACCTCTTGGCGCTTTGAAGATAACTCGGCGGTCCACCGAGCTACCTTCAAACGGGCTCTTGGCGGTCTGCGACCTAGCGCATGATCGCACGCAAAGTGCACCATGCGATGCAGCGCAGCAGCCTGGTCGTCCAACGTTTCCGCGAAGTCCTCGGGCAGTTCCGCTATCCTTCTTCCCACCACGTCCTCAAACCATCGCCAGTCTGCATTTGTGAGATTCCAGGACGGCACAGGAGCAAGGCTCTCAACTGTGCTAGGGGTATGCGTCACCATAACATTAATAATGTTATGGTCGCGGAGCTCCCACTCGTCCACTCTCCAGTCATATGCGGCCCACATAGACGCTGCTTGATTGACGATGGTTACGCCGATATCGCTCTGGCCTCGGCGATTATCGAACGTGTACGATTCACTGAACTGATTAAGCACGCCGGCTCTATTCAGCAGGATCCAATCAGACAGCAGCTCACACCGGGCATGGTTCGTGTGCCTCCGAGCGGAATCGGAAAGCTTACTAAACCAAATGGGGGATACTGCATTCGCGTCGAGTCCAAAGATGACAGACGTGCTACTAGCCAGTAGCAGCACCACATCCATGTACTGAGGTACGGTTCGATGTCGGCGTCGAATTGGCAGTATACGGAGCTCAGGAAGATTGAGCCAAATCTTCCAGTGACACACACGCATACGCTGAATTCCGTGGCAAGTGACAGCATACAGTCATCATCTGGGTCGTCGATGATGACTGCTGCTTTCCCTCGTCGGTCGGAAAACACACGCATCCCGGCTGGGAAGCCTGTGATCCGACCCGCGCGGTCGACATATGGCTCCTGGATCAGTGCAAAGAGGTGGCCTGAGTCACGCATTCGGACTCCTAGCTCGATGGCAGCAGCTCGGCCTTGACCACAATTAGCTTGGATGAAGCTAAACATGTTAATGTCTAGCTTGCACCCTCGCTAGCACGGCAGCGCCAACTTCTTGGCCTTCGATTTAGGCCGCGGCTTCCTGCGCTTGTTGCTGCTGGCGTCAGAAGTGCCACAACTGCTCACATCGCTGGTGTCAGCGACGTCCATGGACTAGTCCATGATGTTCGTCTCGCTTGCACACTTCTAGTGCACTTCTATTCGACGCTCTCGGAAAACGACTGGCAGATGGCGTACTTCCGGTACAAAAGCTGTCGAAGATGGGCCGAGTTTGCGTAAACAGATATGAGCACAAAGCGGACGATGCAAAATCGCCGCTGTTTACACAAACACTGTGTACACAAGTGACACGTGTCACTTGTTTGTCTCAAAACGCGAAAACAAGTTACCGTTTGCAAAAACAAAGCACACTGCGCGCCAGATGTTGTTTACTCCAACTCGAGTAAACAAGTTCCCGTTATCGAAAACGAGAAACAATATGCCGTTAGCGACAATAAAATTCGACTGCGAAAAATACACAACACAATTTTAATTTGTTCGCGGCGGCGAAAACACGTCTGCTCAGCACGACTGTTGAACAGCGAATACCGAAGCAGGACAGTCAATGCACATGTTGACAAAGGTTGCAGTGGGGCATATAAGTGTGTACGCATTGGCAATGTTGTTGCTAAAATTTTTGCGCCAGCCGAAAATATCAGAATGTTCTTTGCTTTCTTCCTTAAACGTCTCTTCGCCCGCCGCTTTCACAAACTTTACTCAAAGCAAGACAGTCAAAGCAATGTAGACAAATAGTGAAGTGGAGCATATAATTGTGTGCGTATTGTTTTTGTTGTACACAGAGAAAAAAATTCAAGTATATTGTACTTAAATTGAAACAATTCGGTGTTGAAAGTCCGTCAAGCACAAATGTTGTCAAATGAAGTAAAATGTTCTCAATTCAAGCACTATTTTTAAGTACACAAAATCTTGAATTCAATAAATTTTGTTACATTTTCAAGAACAGTTTAAGCTTAATATGATAGGTTAGGTTAGGTTGTACAGGCAGCTCAACAAAAGTCGAGAGCACCCAGTGACCATTAGGTCCATTGTGTTGCCTGATTTAAATACTGAAGGTATAGATGGGATTGGGTAGGGTTAATGGGATAATGGATGGGAGAAGGGTCATACCGTTTTTCCTGGTTCTAATGGCCAGTCCCATTGGGCTTCGGCAGCCCGCGGAACCACCCAGTGGAATCCAGGAAGAGTGCCAGGTCCTCCAGGTGCGCGTTCGCTAGACTGCCCAGTTCGTCAAAGAAGGGTCTTCCCAAAAATTGGGTTCTCCTCCTCAGAAGTGCAGGGCAGTCGCAGAGAAGGTGTTGGACACTCTCAATCTCTTCTTCGTTTTCGCAGCTACGACAGTAGTCTTGCTGGGATACGCCGTACCGTTGGGCCATACGCCCAATGTAGCAGTGTCCCGTTAAGACTCCTGTCAACATCCTTATCCTGTTCTTTGTTAAGTGTAGGAGCTCGGAAGTGCGCTTCGAATTGTATCTTGGCCATAATGCCTTGGACACCTCGCAGCCCAGTACTGCTGTCCAGTGTTCGGCAGCCACAGTCCTCATGGAACTGTCAAGTTCCGATAGGACGTACTGGATTGGCCTTTTAATATCTTTCACCACGAGACTTGTTGCTAACGCCGAACCGGATCTAGCGCACTCGTCAGCCGCCTCGTTACCAGGCACACCCATGTGGCCCGGTACCCAGACCAGTCTGATTGAGTGCGGTTGACACCGGTTCATTGCCAAAACCGTGTCCCGGATGAGTTTAATCTTTACCGTGTTCGACGAGAGAGCTTTAAGCCCTGCTTGGCTATCAACGTAGATCGATACGTTCCTCGGGCTCTCACTCAAGGTGTGTATCAATTTAGCCGCCTGCCAAACGGCGTAGATCTCCGCTTGGAACACGCTACAATAGTCAGGAAGACGAAAGGAGAGTTGAACCTAAAGGTCATCAGAGTAGACCCCCGATCCAGTTCCTTCCTTCGTCTTCGAGCCGTCTGTATAGATTGACAGCTCGTTCTGCCTCACGGGAGTTTCGAGTTGCCAATCTGCTCTATTAGGAAATTCGACAGTAAATTCGTCTTCCCATTTGAGATCTGAAACCCAGTAGTCGTTCTCATCTGCCACAGAGGTTCCTACTGAGCGTAGGATGGTACTGTGGCCCGCAACACAAGGTTTAAGAAGTCCCTGGGCTAGCAGCCTGACTGCACTTCTTGCTGCCACGTGCTTGAGGGAGACTCCAATTAGTTCCAGATTTAACATCACATCAAGCGCTGCCTTGGGGGTAGAACGAATGCATCCTGTTACTCCCAGGCAAGCGAGTCTTTGTACCTTACGAAGGTTGTTTAGATGGGAGTTGGTGTGACCCGCCTCCCACCAAACCAGCGCTCCATAAGTAAGTATAGGTCTGACGACTGCTGTGTAAAACCAATGAATGATATACGGTTGCAGTCCCCATCCTTTACCGAAAGTCTTTTTGCACACAAAAAAGGCCTGTAGTGCCTTTTTCATCCTCTCCTCCGAGTTCCTCCTCCAGAAGAGTTTAGAGCCGAGGATTACTCCAAGGTACTTGGCCTCCTTTGAAAGCACAAGCTCCGTTCCGCCCAGTGTCGGGAGTTTGAAGCTTGGGATCTTGTATTTCCGAGTGAACAAAACCAGCTCGGTCTTTTGTGGGTTGGCCCCCAGACCGTTCTGCTCTGCCCATCGAAGAGTTATGCTCAATGCGCCATTTAGGAGCTCACTGATTGTAGGCAGGAATCTGCCTGTTACCATAAGCACCAGGTCGTATGCATAGGCCGTCACTCTACATCCCCTATTTTCCAGTTTTAGGAGAAGATCATTAAGGACAAGGTTCCACAGTAAGGGAGATATGACACCCCCTTGCGGAGTTCCCCTGACCACCTTCCTCCTAATTGTCGAGGTGCAGAGTTGGGCGTTTATCACTCTGTGGCAGAGCATGTTGCTAAGCCATCGAGTGATTGTCGGGTGTGAGCCAATTTTGACAAGTGCAGTCGTAATAGACTCGATCCTGACATTGTTGAAGGCACCTTCTATGTGCAGAAAAGCCGCCAACGTAAACTCCTTTCTCCGCAATGTTTTTTCAATTGTGCTAACTACCTCGTGCAAAGCGGTCTCAACTGATCTACCCTTAAGATAGGCGTGTTGAGATCCACTAAAAGTGTGAGGTGTCAGCTTACTTCTGAGGTGCAGGTCCAGGAGTCTCTCCAATGTTTTCAATAAAAACAATGAAAGACTAATGGGCCTATAATCTTTTGGTGAGCAATGGTTGATCTTTCCTGCTTTGGGAATGAAAGCCACCCTCACTTCTCTCCAGTACTTTGGGATGTATCCTGTGAGGAGACATCCCCTGAAGATTTCCAGTAGCCAGTGCGACAGGTGCTCACTCACCGCTTGCATCATGGCCGGTCTGATGTCATCCGGTCCAGCTGATTTGTTGGGATGGAACGATTGGATAGCCCAGATTATCTTCTCTTTGGTAAGGATTTCCCTTACTACGGCCTCACCCTCTAGGTCCACTGCCTGTTCCGGCTCTTCGCTGATGCTGAACCCAGATTCATCATCAGCTTCCAAGCATCCCGGAAAGTGTGGGTTCATGAGGAGTTGTAGAGACTCCTGGCTGTCTTTAGCGAATTTGCCATCCAGATCGCAAAGCAAGCCTGGTGTGGCTGGATCTTTCGCTAGCAACCTTCGAAGTCTGGACGCTTCTGTGGTGCTGGTCAGATCCTCGCAGAAAGCGGCCCAAGAATCTCTTTTGGCCTTCCTACATTCTTTCTTGAAGACTTTGAAACTGAGGTGGTAGGCGTCCCAGTCCACCTGGCAGTTTCTGTCTTTCGCTCTGTTGTAGAGTCTTCTCGTTTCCTTCCGTATCCTTCCGAGCTCCGGTGTCCACCATCTGTTGCGGTTTGACTTTGGAGGACGGCTGATAGGACAGGATTTGATGAAGGCCTTACATAGAGCTTCCGTGACGGTCCTGGTCGATTTCTCCAGTTTGTCCGGGTTGTCCAGCCTACCCACTGGGTGGTTTGGGAGTAACTCCTTGACAAGTTGAGAGAACTTGACCCAGTCAGTTCGTCTTGGGTTCCTGAAGGGGCGTTTGGCCTCTCTGAACCATTCTACTTCGAACACTATCCTGTAATGGTCCGAGAAGGAACATTCCGTGGATACATGCCAGTCTACAACAGAGAGAGAGTCACTGTTGGTCGCTAGGGTTATGTCAATAACCTCAGCACGGTTCTTATTGCGGAATGTGGGGTGGTCACCCCGGTTACACACATAAAGATTTGTGCACGACATGAATTCACACAGCGATTTTCTTCTCACGTTAATATCCTTGCTTCCCCACATAGTGTGGTGAGCATTGGCATCACACCCCAGGATTAAGTCAGTGCCCTCCTCCTGCGCATGCCGGACAAGGGCTCGGACGCTCTCTGACGGTGGATCCCTCTCTTCATACGGTAGATATGCCGAGGCCAGGTATAGTTTGGGACCGTTCCTTCGCTCGCATTACACTACCGTCAGGTCGTTGTTGCTGTAACGGGAAGAGAAAAGAACATTAAGTCCGGTTCTTACCACGATACAGGTTCTGGACTTACCTACAGTTGTAGGGACAAGGAGATTGTAGCCGCGGGCACCTAAATCGCAAACCCTTTCACTCACGATCCAGGGCTCCTGGATAAGAGCCACGTCTACCCTCTCCCTGTCCATCCACCGTAGTAGGTCGATCGAGGGGACCTTTGAATGATGCAGATCAATCTGCACCACCTTAAGTCTCTCCGGTTGACCTATCATCTTCGCGTCCGGCGCCTCCAGGAATGATTGCCCGAAGGCAACCCATTCCCATCTTCAGACGGCCCTGCCTGCTCAGGAGTTGGCGTCTGGACTCCGGACCAATACTGATCCAGAGGTCCTTGCCGTTTCCCTTGTCGCTGGCCAGCCCTCTCTTTATTGTCCAGTCCCCGGTGTCGCAGTCCGCGTTCTTGCTCTTGATCAATAAGAGGGTGGTTCGATCCTCCATAATTGGAGGTGGGATCCAGACCTTAATGATCGTTCGAGCCGGAATTTGGTCCACGGGGACGACATCAATCTTAGCACCCGGCCATGGAGCGACTAGTTTCAGCAATGTGTCCTTGAGGAGCCGCAGGGACTCCTCATTGGCACATGCCACAACCTTGACACCCTTGTACCAGTTGATACCGTCAAACTCTGCCACGAAGGGATTTTGTGGCCGAGTGATGGCATCTGCTATCGCCCGGTTGATGGACCCTTCAAGGATGAGCCAGTTATCGGTAGTAAGTTTCCCTTCCGGGTCCCTCCTATCGATAATGGCCACCTGCAGCTCCGGCTTCGAGCTTAAGCTTGCCAGAAATTCCCCTGGACGTTTCCGCTTGCTCTCCGAAGCCTTCGCCGAGTCATCAGACCGTTGTCTCTTATTTGCCGGTGCGGTACTCTTGCTAGCCGTTCCCTCCTTTACGGGGGGTGTGGCTGCGGCAGGTTTCCCTCGGCACTGAGCACTCGTACTTTGTGCGGCGGTCTGAGTGTTTGCCAGGCGAGCCAGCAAGTCTCATATACCAGGTGTAGAAGTATGAAACCGGAATTTTTTTATAATAATTACACCTCTGCTATTTAAAAAGTATTTAAAATATTTCATTCAAAGTAATTTCCATTGTTGCTCATACATTTTTCCCACCTCTTCGGCAATTTATGGATACCCCGCCAAAAAAAATCTTCCCCTTTTGCCACGAACCATTCATCAAGCTGCTCAGCAAGTGCGTGACCCATCGATGCAAACAAGTGGTAATCGGAAGGAGTCAAGTCTGGTGAGTAAGCCGCATGCCCTAGGACTTCCCAGCTGAGTGATTCCAAAGTATCACGAACCGGTTTTGCTTTGTGTGATGGTGCGTTATCATGAAGCAAAATCACTTTGTGTTGCCTTTTTTGATATTCTGGTCTTTTTTATCTCAGCGAACGGTTCAAATCAATCAATTGTTGCTGGTAGCGATTAGTATTGACCGTTTATCCAGGCTTTAACAGCTCATAATAGATGATACCCTTCTGATCCCACCAAACACAGAGCATTGCCTTCCGTCCAAAGCGATTTGGCCTTGCAGTCGATGTGGAACCTTCTTCAGGTGATGCCATGATTTTTTGCGCTTTGGATTTTCAAAATAAATCCATTTTTCATCACCTGTCACTATTCGATGGAGAAATGACTTCCTTTTGTGTCTGTCGAGCAGCAGTTCACAAGTTGTTTTTCGGTTTTCTTGCTGCCTGTCGTTCAGTTCATGCGGAACCCATTTTCCCACTTTCTGAATCTTACCCATAGCTTTCAAGCGAATGGAGACGGCTTTTTGGGTAACATTCAATTGATCTGCGAGTTCTTGTTGGGTTTGAGTATCATCTTCATCCAATAAGACTTGCAATTCGTTGTCGGTGAACTTTTTCGGTGGTCTCCCACGCTCCTCGTTTTTCACTCCAAAATCACCACTTTTAAATTTTTTGAACCACTCAAAACACTGTGTTTTACCAAGAACATGCTCACCGTAAGCTTCGACAAGCATTCGATGGGACTCTGCGGCAGTTTTCTTCAAATGATAACAGAAAACCAATACTGTCCGCAAATCGTAGTTCGTAGGCAAAAAACTAGACATGTTTAACGTTATAAAAAAACAATACGAATGTGTGGAACCTGGGTTGTTGTATTGAAAATTGTCATCAAGCGTTACAGAAAGATGATGGCTCTGCAGCAGCGATCATATGTTACTTAAACTTATGGCTAGCACGATCTATTGGTAAATTCCGGTTTCATACTTCTACACCTGGTACAGTCGCACGTTGTACTCATGCTTTTTGCGCAGTCTCTTTTCTCGGCCGCTCAGCGAACCCGGGTCGCGACCCTCCAGTCCCTTAAGGAACTTTAGAGAGCTTAATATGATACCAACAAAATAAATATGTTTACATTTTACTTGAATCAAGAACCAACCATACTTAAACTGTAACAAAAAAAAACTTATACCGAGACCTTTTTGTTCTTAAGACAAGTGAATATTGTACTGGAATCACGAACCGACTAAACTTAAATTACAACTAAAAAAACTTTTTGCGAGACCACGACCACTTTTTCTCTTACCTTCCGTTTCGTAGGACAACACTCTAAGCTCTGAGCCACATGAAGCCAGAGAGTATTAAATATAACAAGAGACCGAAGCTCGCTCACGTAGAGCTTCCAAATAATAATGCCGAATAATTGAAAGAGGAAAACTCTTGTCAGACAGAGACAGCAAAACAAATGTATTTCTTGCTCACTCTATCGACGACGGACTGACAATTACTACACATTGGGAATTTAGTGTAAAAAATTAATGAAGTTCCAGCTTTGTTGCCGAATTTCATAAACAAATTTTGCTTACGAAAAGTTAAGGCAAGAGGTAAAGTGGGGTGCGGGCATGTTTGCGAGGTTGCTAAAAAAATTTTCTTATTTTATTCAAAGAAAGGGTAGACAAAAGAAGAAGTAGGGCGGGCATGTGTATGTTGTCAAGTATAAAGAAAGAACTGATCCAGTTCCGTCGCTTGATATTGACAATTTTACAAAATAAATTGTCAAATTTGATTCAGGCAACTAGGTGATCATGAATGTCAGGAAGATCAACAATATCAAAAAGTCAACGAAAAAGCAAGTTACCCACACACACTTACCCCCTCTGCTCAACAACTAAAGCAGCGCAGAGTATGCAAATGTTGTCAATGGGTGCAGTGGGGCATATAAGTGTGTACGCATTGTCATTGTTGTTGCTAAAATTTTTGCACCAGCCGAAAATATCAGAATGTTCTTTGCTTTCTTCCTTATTCTACAACTACACTCAAAGCAAGACAGTCAAAGCAATGTAGCGAAAGGGTGAAGTGGAGCATATAAGTATGTGCGTATTGTTTTTGTTGTATGTGCGATCAAACCGGTTTTGTGCTTTACACACTTTCGCTGCTTATCCAGAAATTGAACTTTGATTCTATGCGTGGCCCCGGGACACACAAACTATGCGTTGCCAATGTGTCTCTTTTTCCTTCTCATCTACAAACTATGTCAAGGCACAGTTTCGTGTGTTTCTTCGTATGTGCCTCTTTGCCCTTCGCATCAACAATTGACAGTCTTACATTTGATTCCTGTGCATGGCCTTGGCACACACATATACCCCTTTTCCCGTCTTAACCATAAGCTAACTATTTTGCAAATGCAAATTGTATTGTTCTGCTACTTAGTTTCATGTGATCCTGTTACCATCAGTATAAAATTCAAATTGTTTGCCTATGTTCAGACAACAAAATCGAATAATTGTTAGTTGATATTGATATGTTCAAATGCTGATAATACTTTTGATTGTAAAAAATTTAATTTTGGAAGTTTTTAAATTTTATTTATATTGGCATGCTAGTAAAAATTTGATAAAAAATATAAAATTTTCATATCATTACTAGTTATAAAATGTTGAAAAACTCATTATTTTCATAAATTATAAAAATTGCTGATATAATTGAATATAAAATGTCCGTCCGGAATTTCAAAATATGAAAATCAAAATCAAAACAAAAGTCCACGCCGCACAAGCAAAAGAAATGTGGCAACATCTCAAAAGTGAACAAAATTGGAAATCCGTCAACAATTCCAAGCCGAGTGAATAAGACATACATGCTTACTCTTTCGCACAGTTTCCCACTCTCGGTCTATTCGTCATTTTCAAAAACCGAAAGTTCTGCGTGAGCGAGCTTCGGTCTCTTTTTATATTTAATATTCTCTGACAGGAAGCGACATAGGAACACTTGATATTTCTTAAATTTTATTTATTGGAAACATTTTTGTTCCAAGAGAACATATTAAGTAAACAAAAAAACTCTGGTCTTGCTGGGGATTGAACCTCATACCTTTGGTATCATAGTTAAACACACTAAACTCTGTGCTATAGCAAGCAACATAGAAAGATATGATATTTGATAAATTTCAATTGTTTTAATATTTTTGTTCAAAGGAGTAAGAGAGAAAGAATGTATAAGAAGAAAGCGTTGTCATTTCAAGTTTGTTTGGTTTCGGTTTAAGTTTTTGGGTTATTGTTTTGTTTTCAAGTATAAAATGTGTATGAATTGACATATTGTAGTTGATTCAAATCCATTTTGGTGTCGATTTTGATGTTAAGTACAAATCTTATTTATTTCGAGAACATTTATTCCAACTTAATTTGGTCTGTTGTTGATTCAAGTACAATTTGTGCTGTTCTCAGACCGGACTTTTTTCCTCTGTGTAGGTGCGATCAAACCAGTTTTGGCCTTTACACACTTTCATAACATGAAATTAAGTAGCAAAACAATACAATTTGCATTTGCGAAATAATTAGCTTATGGTTGAGACGGGAAAAGAGGTTTATGTGTGTGCCAAGGCCACGCACAGGAATCAAATGTAAAACTGTCAATTGTTGATGCGAAGAGCAAAGAGGCACATACGAAGAAACACACGAAACTGTGCGTTGATATAGTTTGTAGATGAGAAGGAAAAAGAGACACATTGGCAACGCATAGTTTGTGTGTCGCGGGGCCACGTAAAGAATCAAAGTTCAATTTCTGGATAAGCAGCGAAAGTGTGTAAGGCACAAAACCGGTTTGATCGCACCTACAACAAAAACAATACGCACATACTTATATGCTCCACTTCACCCTTTCTCTACATTGCTTTGACTGTCTTGCTTTGAGTGTAGTTTGTTGATGCGGCGGGCGAAGAGACGAATAAGGAAGAAAGCAAAGAATATTCTGATATTTTCCTCTGGCGCAAAAATTTTAGCAACAACAATGACAATGCGTACACACTTATATGCCCCACTTCACCCATTGACAACATTTGCATACTCTGCGCTGCTTTAGTTGTTGAGCAGAGGGGGTAAGTGTGTGTGGGTAACTTGCTTTTTCTTTGACTTTTTTGTTGATCTTCCTGACATTCATGATCACCTAGTTGCCTGAATCAAATTTGACAATTTATTTTGTAAAATTGTCAATATCAAGCGACGGAACTGGATCAGTTCTTTCTTTATACTTGACAACATACACATGCCCGCCCTACTTCTTCTTTTGTCTACACTTTCTTTGAATAAAATAAGAAAATTTTTTTAGCAACCTCGCAAACAGGCCCCCCCCCCCACTTCACCTCTTGCCTTAACTTTTCGTAAGCAAAATTTGTTTATGAAATTCGGCAACAAAGCTGTAACTTCATGCATAAGCTCCACTAAATTCCCAATTATAGTAATTGTCAATCCGTCGTCGCTAGAGCGAGCCAAACATACATTCGTTGAGCTGTCTCTGTCGCGACGTATTTTTTGGGCTGGGACTTGTTATTTTTTTTAATTTAAAAGCTTAGCGTGAGAGGCCTTCGGTCTCTTGTTATATTTTAATACTCTCTGGGTTTGATCGCACCTACAACAAAAACAATAATAACATAATTTGTAGGAAATTTGTAAAATGAGCCAAAATGGGGATATGGTGAAAAAAGTGATTTTGGTCGCCATTTTTTCAAAATGGTGGCTCGAGCGGTGATGATAGAAGGTCGCAAATTAAAAATTTGGAAAGAGCAGCCCAAAATCTATACATATAGGTGCTAATTTTCAAAATTCCCGCAAAACTTTCCAGGTAACCCCTTTTTTACGAGTTCTTTACTGTATTATTATGTAGATGGCATATTCAATTGATGATTACCCAAAAATTTGTTTATGGAACTCACTTCGTATGGTAGTCATACTTCTAGTAAGCGCTTGATTTTAACAAAAAGACAACTTAATGTTACGATTGACATGTTTTAACCCTATAAGCAAAAGTCTCATACAAAATACATGTTAACAAGTCATTTCATTTGCGGAAAGCTTTGAGAACAACTAAAAATAACTCCGTTTGAAGTATCAGCTGAATTCAAAACGTCTTGCTTAGAGTACTTTATACGTATACGTACTTTCAAAACGACTTGAAAAACTACCGACACATTTGAAAACAAGTTTGAGTCAAAACGTTTTGTGCTCTCAAAACGAATTCGAAAAGTGTTTATACATGTGTTTTAAGTCACTTCGTTTTCAATTAAAGGGTTTTAAGTCATCGTATAAACTTAGTATATATTTTATATATTTATGTATATTATAACGCTTTTCGATACATTTTCAGGTCACTTGGATGGTCCAAAACACTTTGCACCCAATTTGGGTCCCAAAAAATACCTACTGTCTCGACATTGTTGTGTTCGGGGATGGCATTCAATCAATTCTTTGGATACACTACATAGCTTTCCTAAAGACGAGGAACTTTCCCAACATTGGAAATCCATTCTAGTTATTAAAGAGGATTGTAAAAACAATAAAAACCAATACATATGCAACAAGCATATGCATAGTAGTGATGTTTTTGAAAAAAAAAAAAAAGGAAGAGTAAGGACGCTAGGCTGAAGCTTATATACTTTTCCCGCACTTTCTTGTGCCACGCCCATTTTTTTGACTGAATATATTTTCTCTTCATCTTATTAGCCTATATACAAATTTTCATTGTTTTTGCTCATTGGGTACAGGAGATATGGAAATTATTGAGTTGGGCTAAAAGAGGTCAAAATAGTTTTAATGCCTCCCCAAGAACATAAGTGTGAAGTTTAAAGTCAATTCATTAAGAAACTAAGAAGTTTTCCATACAACGACGCGAATCTTGCTTCTCTTCCTCTTCTTCATTTTGTATGGCAGGTACCAGTTCCAGCTGCCCGATCTCAAAGAAACTTTCAGGCATTTAGTCGGACTATGTAAAACTACTATATTTAAAATTTCAGCACTCTATCTTTTCCATACAACGATTCAACTTTTGTTACCTGTTTTTCTTCTTTTCGTATGGGAGCTACCTGTTCCAATAATCCGATCATGCTGGTTCCGACGAATGATTGATCGTAGTAAATTCTAAGACTCTGTGCAAAGTTTCAGCTCGATAGCTTTTAAACTGAGGGACTAGTTTGCATACATACAGACAGACAGATAGACAGACGGACATGGCTAAATCAACTCGTCTTGTCGTCCTGATCAAGAATATATATATTTTTATATAGTCGGAAATGAATTTTTCGATCTGTTACAAACTCCGTGACAAAGTTAATATACTATTCACATAGGTGAAAAGTATAAAAATGTATTTCCAGTAAGCAATACTGGGTGTTCAAATACACTAATATTCTAATAATAGCATTGAAGAAATGCAAAATGTCACCAATGAAGAATGCCAAAATATCAACATTGAAGAAATGCAATTTATCAACATTGAAGAAATGTCAAATAACATTCAACAAGTGCAGAACAGAAGCATTGAACAAATGCAGAACAGAAGCATTGAACAAATGCAGAACAACACCATTGAACATATGCAAGTTGATGAACATCAAGGAGAAAATGAAGATCCTCATACTTTCACAATAATAAGTGTGCAAGAAATATCAGGATATGCTATAGATGATGTTGAAGAAACATCGAATGGTCTTGTGACATGAGTTGACATCACGCATTGCAAAATTGAATACAGAAACTGTATCATTAGATCCTACTCTAAATGAGAGTACAAAGGCAACAATTGGAATGCTGTCCAAGAATCAGCAGCCACAGAAGTATTCTGACATTGAAAGGAACGTTGCACAGTGGGGCCTTCTGAGTTTTTGCATTGCAAAAATCATATCTTCTGAACGAATAAACATAATTGCATGAAATATGTTTTGTTTAAAAGTGAATTCCTTTAAAACAAGCCATCGTTCAATACGCTACGATATCTGGGAGCAACATAGTAGGTTGTCAAAGTCAGAATTTGTTTCCGGTGCAGTATTAGCATCAGAAAATCACTAGTTTATCATTTTATACAAACTTAGAAACTTGCGATTGTACAAAGTATATATATTCTTGATCAGTATGACAATACGAGTTGGTGTAGCCATGTCCGTCCGTCCGTCTGTCCGTCTTTCAGTATTTATACAATATCTCCCACAATTTTGAAGCTATCGACCTGAAATTTTGCACAGAGTTTTCTTTTCTATGCGATCAACTCATATGTCAGAATCGGCATGATCGGACTATTGGAACTGGTAGCCCCCATACGAAAAGAAGAAGAAAACTGAACAAAACTTGATTTGTTGTTTGGAAAACTTTTTTGTTTTTGAAGATAGACGACTTAAATTTCACATCTAGAAGTTTTACATAGTCTGACACAATGCCTGAAAGTTTCATTGAGATCGGGAAACTGGAACTGGTACCTGCCATACAAAATGAAGAAGAGGAAGAGAAGCAAAGGTAAATCGTTGTATTGAAAACTTTTTTGGCTTTCAAAATAGAGGACTGAAATTTAAAAGGTAGTATTCTTTCATACTCAGGCCAATTGTTTATAAGTTTCATTGAGATCGGACCTCTAAAAACGGTACCTGCCATACAAAATGAACAAAATCAAGACATTTTACCCCCTTCACACCGCCTACGATAAATTTTTGGCCACCACCTGCATAGCAAATATGACAAGTTTCTTCCTATAACAACATTTGTTCACTTTATTAACATATTAAAGCTGTCACAGCAAATTTACCCACTATTCATTCTTCTTCTTATACCCGCAGCAGCGCCTTTTTCACTGATTTTTTATATGATGTTGCGGCCGTTTTTTTGCTTTAAAAACCAAAAGAGCAAATAAGGGCAGCTGAAATTTTGAACATAGGTTAAGGAATGTTCAATAAACATAATTGCAAAATTTGGCGGTTATCATATTTTACCGTTTTTTTTAATTGTCCACCAAAGTTGAAAAATACCCAAAAAATAGATAGTTCGAAAAACAGCCTCCTCTAGTAAACTACATATGCTACAGCCTTGGTATTTGCCTTGCTATAACACTATAATATGGCTACCTAAGAATAGAAATCAATTCGATAATGATTCGAGTTATAATTTCGTTTTTATTCCAACTCAAAGATGCCGAATTTTCAAAAAAATGAGTATATCATTGAAAGTTGAAAGAAAGGTCAACTTTGAGTGCGTATATCTTCCAAACTATAATTCCGTTAAGGTTAATATTTCCTTAATCTCTGGAAAATTCTCTATCAGACGCATATATTTGTTTTATCCAAAGCGTTAATGAAATTTTTGATTTTTGCAAGCTGAATGTATCTGAGGCCAATTGCTTAATATTGGACTAAGAGTTCGAGCAATTGTAAGTGGCCAGGCAGGACTGAATATGTCGCTGTTTCAAAAGTTGACTGACAGCCACTTCTGTATCCATCGGGTGATAACATTTACCTGTTGATTGATTATGTGCATATATTTAAAAATCTGCGAAATGCATTTATTAAGAATAACATAAAGACTCCCGATGGATTAGCTAAATGGGATGTCATTAAAAATGTGCACGAAGTTGATTCAAAATCAACAACAACAAAATTGATGCCAAAAATAACTAAGCGTCATATAAAACCAGTTGGCTTTCAGAAAATGAACGTGAAACTTGCAACACAGGTATGGTCAAATTCCGTATATGCTGGAATAGCAGTTTGTCACAAGAGTAACTTGTTGACAGAACAAAATATGCCACTTGCCATGGCTATAACCAAATTAATTAAAGCATATAACGATGGTTTTGACTTGTTGAACTTTAGATCTTATACAAAAGGCGAAAACATTCCCTTAAGCAGGAATAATGGTATAAAGGAAAAGTTACTTCAGTTCAAATCTTATTTGAATGTAACTAGTATTATACACAAAAACAATTGCTACAATGGGCTATTGAAAACTATTGACCGAATGCTTTGTTTATGTGATGATCTCTTAAAAGACCCAGAGATTAAATATACTTTTTTAACACGCTTTAATCAAGATAGTCTTGAAAATTATTTTGCGGTGTTAAGATCTAATTTGGGCTCGAATACAAACCCATCTGCAAGAGATATGCAGTTTTTGTTAGCCCGTTTGTATTGGATGAAGGTCGTTGCTCAACCACTTGGGTCTGGCGCAAATTGTGAGGTAGTTGAAAATGATGATCTTGATGAAATGATTCAAGATTACGATGAGAGTTCGAATGACGAAGAAAAATATACTTTTCGTTCGAACGAGGAAGAGTCTTCTGAAGAAGAAGAGCTCTCAAGCGATGAAGAAGACGCTACTGTAGAACAGGAAACTGTAGTACAGGAGCAAGAAGCCACAAATCCTGCAGAAAAGGCTTCTAGAAGGTATGTTGATGCATTTAAAAATTTATTTCAATGCGATGAATGTGATGAAAAGTTAATCAGTCTCGAAGGATTGCAAAACCAGCAATCAGAGGAGATAATTGCTGTGCAATGACTTTTGTAATGTTTGCAATATACAGTATAATGTATTTGTAAAACATTTTCAAGATAAGGCACATGAAACAAAATTATGTGAAAACATAATGAAAGAGGCTGTTAAACAAACTAATAGCAAATATCTAATGTGGTTCAATGAAAAGGACCCATCCTGTGAGCATAGAAAGATAATTTTAAATAAATTAATAGTACTCCTTTTGAGAAAAAAGGCTAGATGGTTGCACAATGAGCTCAAAGATCAATCGGGTTCAAAAGCCCCGATTCAAAAAAGCCATACATCAGCAGCTAAAAAAATGAGCATACTCAAACATTTGTGAGGACGCGAATTGCAGATGAATTCGCGGCCACAGATTATGAGGTTGATTAGCGATGCTGATTAGCGACGCTGATTAGCGACGTGGAGTAGCGACGTTGATTTGGCAGCAACGCTGAGTAGCGAGCAACAACAAACACATTGCATGCGTTCAAAATTATTACAGCAAGAGTTGTTGTAATATTCGGCGTGATCAAGACAACTTGGTTGTTGTTGCATATGCGCCAGATGGCGAAAGTGACGGTGAAAGAAGAATGCCAAAATTACAAATATGCATGTTGTTGTTGTTTGTTATTTGTTGTTTGATGACTACTGAGTTGGTGATTTTTGTCATGTAAACAGCAACAACGTTAACAGGTATTTGGCAGGAACGTCGTCACTGACGCAGGCGACGTTGCGTCAATTCATCGCATCGCCAGTCCAGCGCATATATTGTGTTGTTGCTTTGGCACGGTAGATCTGCATAAATCAAAGTAAGTTTGTGAATTTTGTCATGTAAAAGCAACAACGTTAACTGGTATTT
Organism: Phortica okadai; assembly: GCA_034638295.1. NCBI lineage: Eukaryota > Metazoa > Arthropoda > Insecta > Diptera > Drosophilidae > Phortica > Phortica okadai. Next base: position 18,885,257 of record CM067852.1, read on the forward strand.
GGCAGGAGCGTCGTCACTGACGCAAGCGACGCCGCGTCAATTCATCGAAACGTCAGTCAAGCACATGTATTGTGTTGTTGCCTTGGCGCGATAGATCTGCATAGATCAAAATAACTCGCTCGCCGGCAAACAACAACAATAAGGACGATTGTCGCAATTGACGCGGGTGTCGGCATAACGTTGCGTCGAAGCGTCAGTTGGGTGCAAGCATATGTTAGTGTTAGCGTTTGATTTGTTCGTCGTCGGGTCAGTGACCTCGTGTAAAGAACATCATACTTTTGACGGCAGCAGTGGATGATCAGTTGTTTTGCATAAACAACTGCCAATGACAATAGGCAGTGTGATGCGGCGACGTCACTGCAGGCCGGTTGCAGTCGGTACAGTGGTGGCAAAAAACAATGAAACAATGTATTTGTTATTGTTTCAGGACGCTGCGCGCTGTTTGACGCCGCCTATTGATGGCAACTCGACAGTTGGCGTTGCAGCCACCACATCGGACGGACGCCGACTGGCAGGTTTAGTGTTTGCGCCAGCAGAATAGCATTGGGTGAACATACAATTCACAATCAGTTCAGGCGGCATTCGACTAGACTTGCCAAGTCGTGGCTTACTATGAGGCTTCTTATTTCTTCGGTCGAAGCGGTTTATACAGCTGCAATCGACACTGATCGACACGTATTTGTAAACAATACGAGATTTAGTTCCGGAGGAGAACAAAAATAGCCAGTGGCGCGTTGATACGCTGACCGAGACGAGGGTGGAGGACGACTCCCCACAAAAGACGGCACAGGAACCCGGGACTGGATTTAAGCAGTACTTGTCAATACTGATAATTAATACTGACAATAAAAACACTTATATTCAAATTTAAATTTTTTTGTGTGTCATTATTTTTGACAGCGCTCAAGGGTCCGGCAAATACAAATAATTGTAGAGCCGGCGAGCTCGGCTCAGGTGGCTGCGGATCTAGTCGTACCCCCTTTGAGGCCGGCTCAGGTGGTTGCTGTACGTGGGCAGGAAAGGTCAGCTCCGGCAGAGGCCGTGAGCGGAAGGCGTTTGGATTCAGCAGCCACGAGAACGGCGCTGGCCCAACACGTATTCGCTAGCCAGGAGCATAGGTCTGAGCTGGACGGAAGCCGGTGGGCATTCCCAAATCCGCATGTCACCGTAGGGCGGGACGTAACGGATATGAAGGAAAGCCGGGTCGATGGGTCAAATACCCGAAGAGATGGGTCGTTGACGGCTCAATTGACGCCAGGCGCGATCACGGGTCAAATGATGGGCCAAGCCCGAAAATGGCATATCCATTTCGATGGCTTGACGGATCCGCTATGCTTCCTTGAGCGGTTAGAAGAACTAGCGGAAGGATATCGCTTCCCCTGCGACGTCTTGCCCCGCCTTATGCCAGAGTTCTTACAAGGACGGGCGTTGAGTTGGTATAGGGGTTTGAAGTCCGACTGGCCCACATGGGATGATTTCAGTCTAGACTTCATGGATTTCTTTGTATCTGCGCGATACGTGGAAAGAATGGAGGAGGCATCCCGAAACCGCCGGCAGTACGATGGGGAACCATTCAAAGATTTCGTGCTCGCCATCAGTGAACTGATGAGGCATTTGCACATGTCAGAAGACCAGCGGTTGGCATTGGTATACCGCAACAGCCGACTCGCGGTACGAAAATATGTCCGTCGGGACGATTTCCGTACCCTGCGTGAGTTGATCCGCCGGGTCGAGGACTTGGAGGAGTTGGAGGCGGAAGAGAGCTCAAGATCTCTGCCGCAACACACTCTTTCGAGGCCGGCGGAACGTTGTCGGGAGATAATTCCTGATGACGAATTCGCCATAGACCCCAGGCGCGCTTGTCGGCGGTGCGGTCGAAACGGACATTGGACAAGTGCGAGAATCCTCATTTGGATTTCTGCTCTAATTGTGGCCGGCGTAACGTGGTGACGCGGCGTTGCTGCCCAGGGTCGTTAAACGGGAGACGTCCCCCCCCAGAAAAGAGGTCAGGGGAGGGCGGCACAACCGGGACCTCGCCAACAGCAGGACCACTCCGACTTAGTGGAGGCGGCGTGATTGCGACGGTACACGTCGGTGGGACTCCGATGGAGGCCACCGTAGATACTGGCGCAACGCGTAGCTTTTTGAGTGGACGCCTGGCGGCTAAGATTAGCGCCAGGGTAAGTAAGAAGCCAGTAGATAACATAGTCCTACTGGCGGACGGCTCGAATTCCAAGGTGAAGGAGTCGGTATCCGTCGAAGTTCGCCTCGGTCAGCACTCCTGCCAGATGGTTTTAATGGTTTTGGAGTCGCTGATGGACGATGTAATTCTGGGGTTGGATTTCTTACGAGGAATCGGCTCCGAACTTCGTTGTGGAGGTGAGCTGGTTGTCCTGAGAGGCCTTAGCGGTTACCAGGAAACCGAAGAAGTGGCACGGTTGAGAACGGCTAGGGTAGCCGTGCCCGCAGCCCAAGACGCCCTTTTGGTGCCGCCTCCAAGTGAGGAGGGGTGGACGGCCGAAGGGGTAAAACCAGGCGTGGAGCCCGGTCCCGACGTCCCGGAAGAGGGTCGGCAAGAGTACGGAGGATTAGGTCCGTATGCCGCCTCAACGGTATCCGGTCCGGTGAGGAGGCGCAGCGGATTGAGGAATTCCTACGGCAGGAACTCGCGCCGTTCGAGACAATGACCGGGGTGTCGAACATCGCTACACATCGGATTGTCATGAAGGACGAACGGCCGATCAAGCAGCGGTACTTCCCTCGGAACCCGGCGATGATGGAAATCATCAACCAAGAGGTTGACGAACTCATCAAGAATGAGTGCATTGAGCCGTCACATAGCCCGCATAGCGCGCCGATCGTAATAGTTCGGAAGAAAAACGGCAAGTGGAGGCTGTGCGTGGATTACCGCCAGCTAAACGCGCGCTCGGTTCCGGACGCATACCCCTTACCGAGAATTGGTCACATTCGTGATCGGTTACGTAACGCTAAGTATATTAGTAGCCTGGATCTAAAGAATGGATATTGGCAAATTCCGGTGGAGGAGGCCAGTACACCGTGTACGGTCTTCACCGTACCGGGAAGGGGGCTCTTCCAGTGGAAGGTCATGCCATTCGGGCTGCATTCAGCGCCGGCAACCTTCCAACGTGCTTTGGACCAAGTGATCGGCCCGGATTTGGAACCGCACGCTTTCGCTTTCCTGGACGATATAGTCGTCACAGGACGGACCTTAGAAGAGCATATAGACAACCTCAGGGAGGTGTTCAGACGCCTCAGGTCCGCGAATCTCCGGATTAATAGCGAGAAGTGCGAGTTCTTCAAGAAAGAGCTGAAGTACTTGGGGCACGTTGTGACGGAGGACGGGATCAAGACGGACCCCGATAAGGTGGCGGCCATCCTAGGGTTGGAACCGCCGAAGAACCTCAAGGAAGTCCGCCAGTTCTTGGGGGTGGTTTCGTGGTATCGACGATTTGTCGAGGACTTCTCCAAGAACACCTTCCATCTGACTTCCCTGTTGAATAAGGGGAAACACTGGAAGTGGCGTGAGGAGCACATGCGGGAGTTCGTAGAGCTAAAAACTCGGCTAACGAAGGCGCCGGTTTTGGCATGCCCTGACTTCAGCCAGAAGTTCTGCCTGCAAACGGACGCTAGCGACTACGGTTTAGGCGCTGTGTTGACACAGGTGATAGACGGCGAGGAGCGGGTAATAGCTTACGCCAGTCGTCACCTCGGGAAGTCGGAGCGGAATTATTCCGCCACCGAGAAGGAGTGTTTAGCCATAGTTTGGGCTATTCGGAAGCTTCGACCCTATTTGGAGGGTTATCATTTTACGGTGATCACGGACCATCAAGCTTTGACATGGTTAAACCGGATTGAGAGCCCTTCAGGTCGGATTGCTCGCTGGGCCCTGGAGCTGCAGCAGTATACGTTCGACGTGCAGTACCGCCGGGGTAAACAGAACGTGGTAGCGGACGCCCTGTCTAGACAGCCTCTCGGCGCGCTTTGCCGCGTAGAGCTAGCAGACGGTGTCGCTGTGGGTTGCCCTTGGGTGCGGGAAAAGATGGTCGGCGTGGAGAAACATGGTTAAACCGGATTGAGAGCCCTTCAGGTCGGATTGCTCGCTGGGCCCTGGAGCTGCAGCAGTATACGTTCGACGTGCAGTACCGCCGGGGTAAACAGAACGTGGTAGCGGACGCCCTGTCTAGACAGCCTCTCGGCGCGCTTTGCCGCGTAGAGCTAGCAGACGGTGTCGCTGTGGGTTGCCCTTGGGTGCGGGAAAAGATGGTCGGCGTGGAGAAACACCCGGAGAGGTTCCCGGACTTTATGATCGAGAACGGAAATTTGTACCGCTACTTGCCCTCACGTTTCGGGCAGGAGGGTTGTCCAGATTGGAAGCTTTGCGTTCCGGGACAACAACGGCGGAGGGTGTTGGAGGAGACGCATAACGCCGTTACAGCGGGTCACCTTGGTGTAAGGAAAACGATCGCTCGAGTAAAGCAGCGTTATTTTTGGCCGGGTTTATACCGTGATGTCCGCCGGTTTGTGCGGAGTTGCGAGTCGTGCCAAAAATTCAAGGTCAGCCAACAAAAGTCGGCCGGGAAGATGGTGACGCAGATCACATCTGAGCCCTGGGCCACTGTCTGTGCTGACTTTGTGGGACCACTCCCCAGGTCCACTCACGGCAACTCTGTGCTGTTGGTGTTTGTGGACAAGTTTTCTAAGTGGGTAGAGTTGGTCCCTTTGCGAAAAGCCAGCCAGGAGAATCTTCGAAAGGCTTTCCGGGAACGGATCCTGGCAAGGTTCGGCGTGCCGAAGGTACTGATCACCGATAACGGGGCTCAGTTTACCAGCCGGGCATTTAAGCGGTTTCTGGAGGACTTGGGGGTGAGGCAGCAGTTCACAGCGCCATACACACCGCAGGAGAATCCGACAGAGCGGGCAAATCGAACGGTGAAAACCATGATTGCCCAGTTCGCCGCAGCGAACCAGCGTCGTTGGGACGAACACCTCCCGGAGTTGTCGCTCGCGGTAAATTCCACCGTGGCTGACAGTACGGGGTATTCTCCTGCGTTCTTGGTGCAAGGGCGTGAGCCGAGACTACCCAAGGCACTTTGGGATGAGTGCACCCCTGGATCCCGGGTGGAGGTGGTGAGCCCCAAGGAGAGGTCAACTCAGTTGGAAGAGATCTTTGCCTTGGTGAGGCAGGAGATGACGAAGGCTGCTGCCGAGCAAGCCCGTCATTATAATCTTAGGCGACGAGGGTGGCGCCCTTCGTGAAAATAGTTTGGTTCGTGAGTCCGATTTCGTGAGCAGCAGTTTTGCGCTTTTCGTTTTCGTGAAATTAGTTTGGTTGAATCTCCGATTTCGTGAGCGGCAGTTGTGCGCTGTCCGATTTCATGAGTATCAGTTTGGTTGAATCTCCAATTTCGTGAGCAGCAGTTGTGCGTTTTCCGATTTCGTGAGTACTAGCCGCATTTTTGCGCTGATCGATGGCGATGGGGGTGGTAAACCTGGAAGCACAAACCCGAGTCCGGAGTCCTGGCGATCGTTAGTATCGCCAGATTGTCACTCTCATCCAAAATAGGAGGGAGTGTGAGGACGCGAATTGCAGATGAATTCGCGGCTCACAGATTATGAGATTGATTAGCGATGCTGATTAGCGACGCTGATAAGCGACGTGGAGTAGTGACGTTGATTTGGCAGCAACGCTGAGTAGCGAGCAACAACAAACACATTGCATGCGTTCAAAATTATTACAACAAGAGTTGTTGTAATATTCGGCGTGATCAAGACAGCTTGGTTGTTGTTGCATATGCGCCAGATGGCGAAAGTGACGGTGAAAGAAGAATGCCAAAATTACAAATATGCATGTTGTTGTTGTTATTTGTTGTTTGATGACTACTGAGTTGGTGACTTTTGTCATGTAAACAGCAACAACGTTAACAGGTATTTGGCAGGAACGTCGTCACTGACGCAGGCGACGTTGCGTCAATTCATCGCATCGCCAGTCCAGCACATATATTGTGTTGTTGCTTTGGCACGGTAGATCTGCATAGATCAAAATAACTCGCTCGCCGGCAAACAACAACAATAAGGACGATTGTCGCAATTGACGCGGGTGTCGGCATAACGTTGCGTCGAAGCGTCAGTTGGGTGCAAGCATATGTTAGTGTTAGCGTTTGATTTGTTCGTCGTCGGGTCAGTGACCTCGTGTAAAGAACATCATACTTTTGACGGCAGCAGTGGATGATCAGTTGTTTTGCATAAACAACTGCCAATGACAATAGGCAGTGTGATGCGGCGACGTCACTGCAGGCCGGTTGCAGTCGGTACAGTGGTGGCAAAAAACAATGAAACAATGTATTTGTTATTGTTTCAGGACGCTGCGCGCTGTTTGACGCCGCCTATTGATGGCAACTCGACAGTTGGCGTTGCAGCCACCACATCGGACGGACGCCGACTGGCAGGTTTAGTGTTTGCGCCAGCAGAATAGCATTGGGTGAACTTACAATTCACAATCAGTTCAGGCGGCATTCGACTAGACTTGCCAAGTCGTGGCTTACTATGAGGCTTCTTATTTCTTCGGTCGAAGCGCTTTATACAGCTGCAATCGACACTGATCGACACGTATTTGTAAACAATACGAGATTTAGTTCCGGAGGAGAACAAAAATAGCCAGTGGCGCGTTGATACGCTGACACTGGTAGGAATCCAAGGACCAAGTCCTTGTAGTATTCCGCGCGGCAGCTGGTGAGGGCTGCATTCAGCGCCGGCAACCTTCCAACGTGCTTTGGACCAAGTGATCGGCCCGGATTTGGAACCGCACGCTTTCGCTTACCTGGACGATATAGTCGTCACAGGACGGACCTTAGAAGAGCATATAGACAACCTCAGGGAGGTGTTCAGACGCCTCAGGTCCGCGAATCTCCGGATTAATAGCGAGAAGTGCGAGTTCTTCAAGAAAGAGCTGAAGTACTTGGGGCACGTTGTGACGGAGGACGGGATCAAGACGGACCCCGATAAGGTGGCGGCCATCCTAGGGTTGGAACCGCCGAAGAACCGCCAGTTCTTGGGGGTGGTTTCGTGGTATCGACGATTTGTCGAGGACTTCTCCAAGAACACCTTCCATCTGACTTCCCTGTTGAATAAGGGGAAACACTGGAAGTGGCGTGAGGAGCACATGCGGGAGTTCGTAGAGCTAAAAACTCGGCTAACGAAGGCGCCGGTTTTGGCATGCCCTGACTTCAGCCAGAAGTTCTGCCTGCAAACGGACGCTAGCGACTACGGTTTAGGCGCTGTGTTGACACAGGTGATAGACGGCGAGGAGCGGGTAATAGCTTACGCCAGTCGTCACCTCGGGAAGTCGGAGCGGAATTATTCCGTCACCGAGAAGGAGTGTTTAGCCATAGTTTGGGCTATTCGGAAGCTTCGACCCTATTTGGAGGGTTATCATTTTACGGTGATCACGGACCATCAAGCTTTGACATGGTTAAACCGGATTGAGAGCCCTTCAGGTCGGATTGCTCGCTGGGCCCTGGAGCTGCAGCAGTATACGTTCGACGTGCAGTACCGCCGGGGTAAACAGAACGTGGTAGCGGACGCCCTGTCTAGACAGCCTCTCGGCGCGCTTTGCCGCGTAGAGCTAGCAGACGGTGTCGCTGTGGGTTGCCCTTGGGTGCGGGAAAAGATGGTCGGCGTGGAGAAACACCCGGAGAGGTTCCCGGACTTTATGATCGAGAACGGAAATTTGTACCGCTACTTGCCCTCACGTTTCGGGCAGGAGGGTTGTCCAGATTGGAAGCTTTGCGTTCCGGGACAACAACGGCGGAGGGTGTTGGAGGAGACGCATAACGCCGTTACAGCGGGTCACCTTGGTGTAAGGAAAACGATCGCTCGAGTAAAGCAGCGTTATTTTTGGCCGGGTTTATACCGTGATGTCCGCCGGTTTGTGCGGAGTTGCGAGTCGTGCCAAAAATTCAAGGTCAGCCAACAAAAGTCGGCCGGGAAGATGGTGACGCAGATCACATCTGAGCCCTGGGCCACTGTCTGTGCTGACTTTGTGGGACCACTCCCCAGGTCCACTCACGGCAACTCTGTGCTGTTGGTGTTTGTGGACAAGTTTTCTAAGTGGGTAGAGTTGGTCCCTTTGCGAAAAGCCAGCCAGGAGAATCTTCGAAAGGCTTTCCGGGAACGGATCCTGGCAAGGTTCGGCGTGCCGAAGGTACTGATCACCGATAACGGGGCTCAGTTTACCAGCCGGGCATTTAAGCGGTTTCTGGAGGACTTGGGGGTGAGGCAGCAGTTCACAGCGCCATACACACCGCAGGAGAATCCGACAGAGCGGGCAAATCGAACGGTGAAAACCATGATTGCCCAGTTCGCCGCAGCGAACCAGCGTCGTTGGGACGAACACCTCCCGGAGTTGTCGCTCGCGGTAAATTCCACCGTGGCTGACAGTACGGGGTATTCTCCTGCGTTCTTGGTGCAAGGGCGTGAGCCGAGACTACCCAAGGCACTTTGGGATGAGTGCACCCCTGGACCCCGGGTGGAGGTGGTGAGCCCCAAGGAGAGGTCAACTCAGTTGGAAGAGATCTTTGCCTTGGTGAGGCAGGAGATGACGAAGGCTGCTGCCGAGCAAGCCCGTCATTATAATCTTAGGCGACGAGGGTGGCGCCCGGATATTGGGCAGCTGGTGATGGTGCGACAACACCCATTGTCAAAGGCAGTGGAGGGGTTTGCCGTTAAGCTAGCACCTCGGTTCGACGGACCATTTGTGGTGCGAGGTTTTCGCTCTCCCGTGATTGCCGAGGTGCAAGATCGGAAGGGTGGCAAAATACGCACGGCCCACGTTAGTGAGCTGAAGCCCTTCGTAGAGGAAGTGGATGCAGCGCCATCGTCGGAAGACGGAGCGAAGCCGTGATTCCCGGAACCAGCGCAAGACAAGTGTCAGTAACTTTCGCATGTTGATTGAGTACGACTGGTCAAGCGGCAGGGGAAGGGGATGCTTTCTCGGTTTGGGTTAGCTCAGAAGGGTAAGGGCAAGGTTCCGTATCCGGGGAGCTAGGTGATGACGTGGTTAGTGAGTCCGATTTCGGGAGTAGCAGTTTTGCGCTTTTCGTTTTCGTGAAAATAGTTTGGTTCGTGAGTCCGATTTCGTGAGCAGCAGTTTTGCGCTTTCCGTTTTCGTGAAAATAGTTTGGTTCGTGAGTCCGATTTCGTGAGCAGCAGTTTTGCGCTTTTCGTTTTCGTGAAATTAGTTTGGTTGAATCTCCGATTTCGTGAGCGGCAGTTGTGCGCTGTCCGATTTCATGAGTATCAGTTTGGTTGAATCTCCAATTTCGTGAGCAGCAGTTGTGCGTTTTCCGATTTCGTGAGCGGCTAGCATTTTTGCGCTGATCGATGGCGATGGGGGTGGTAAACCTGGAAGCACAAACCCGAGTCCGGAGTCCTGGCGATCGTTAGTATCGCCAGATTGTCACTCTCATCCAAAATAGGAGGGAGTGTGAGGACGCGAATTGCAGATGAATTCGCGGCTCACAGATTATGAGATTGATTAGCGATGCTGATTAGCGACGCTGATAAGCGACGTGGAGTAGTGACGTTGATTTGGCAGCAACGCTGAGTAGCGAGCAACAACAAACACATTGCATGCGTTCAAAATTATTACAACAAGAGTTGTTGTAATATTCGGCGTGATCAAGACAGCTTGGTTGTTGTTGCATATGCGCCAGATGGCGAAAGTGACGGTGAAAGAAGAATGCCAAAATTACAAATATGCATGTTGTTGTTGTTATTTGTTGTTTGATGACTACTGAGTTGGTGACTTTTGTCATGTAAACAGCAACAACGTTAACAGGTATTTGGCAGGAACGTCGTCACTGACGCAGGCGACGTTGCGTCAATTCATCGCATCGCCAGTCCAGCACATATATTGTGTTGTTGCTTTGGCACGGTAGATCTGCATAAATCAAAGTAAGTTTGTGAATTTTGTCATGTAAAAGCAACAACGTTAACTGGTATTTGGCAGGAGCGTCGTCACTGACGCAAGCGACGCCGCGTCAATTCATCGAAACGTCAGTCAAGCACATGTATTGTGTTGTTGCCTTGGCGCGATAGATCTGCATAGATCAAAATAACTCGCTCGCCGGCAAACAACAACAATAAGGACGATTGTCGCAATTGACGCGGGTGTCGGCATAACGTTGCGTCGAAGCGTCAGTTGGGTGCAAGCATATGTTAGTGTTAGCGTTTGATTTGTTCGTCGTCGGGTCAGTGACCTCGTGTAAAGAACATCATACTTTTGACGGCAGCAGTGGATGATCAGTTGTTTTGCATAAACAACTGCCAATGACAATAGGCAGTGTGATGCGGCGACGTCACTGCAGGCCGGTTGCAGTCGGTACAGTGGTGGCAAAAAACAATGAAACAATGTATTTGTTATTGTTTCAGGACGCTGCGCGCTGTTTGACGCCGCCTATTGATGGCAACTCGACAGTTGGCGTTGCAGCCACCACATCGGACGGACGCCGACTGGCAGGTTTAGTGTTTGCGCCAGCAGAATAGCATTGGGTGAACTTACAATTCACAATCAGTTCAGGCGGCATTCGACTAGACTTGCCAAGTCGTGGCTTACTATGAGGCTTCTTATTTCTTCGGTCGAAGCGCTTTATACAGCTGCAATCGACACTGATCGACACGTATTTGTAAACAATACGAGATTTAGTTCCGGAGGAGAACAAAAATAGCCAGTGGCGCGTTGATACGCTGACACTGGTAGGAATCCAAGGACCAAGTCCTTGTAGTATTCCGCGCGGCAGCTGGTGAGGGCTGCATTCAGCGCCGGCAACCTTCCAACGTGCTTTGGACCAAGTGATCGGCCCGGATTTGGAACCGCACGCTTTCGCTTACCTGGACGATATAGTCGTCACAGGACGGACCTTAGAAGAGCATATGGACAACCTCAGGGAGGTGTTCAGACGCCTCAGGTCCGCGAATCTCCGGATTAATAGCGAGAAGTGCGAGTTCTTCAAGAAAGAGCTGAAGTACTTGGGGCACGTTGTGACGGAGGACGGGATCAAGACGGACCCCGATAAGGTGGCGGCCATCCTAGGGTTGGAACCGCCGAAGAACCTCAAGGAAGTCCGCCAGTTCTTGGGGGTGGTTTCGTGGTATCGACGATTTGTCGAGGACTTCTCCAAGAACACCTTCCATCTGACTTCCCTGTTGAATAAGGGGAAACACTGGAAGTGGCGTGAGGAGCACATGCGGGAGTTCGTAGAGCTAAAAACTCGGCTAACGAAGGCGCCGGTTTTGGCATGCCCTGACTTCAGCCAGAAGTTCTGCCTGCAAAAGGACGCTAGCGACTACGGTTTAGGCGCTGTGTTGACACAGGTGATAGACAGCGAGGAGCGGGTAATAGCTTACGCCAGTCGTCACCTCGGGAAGTCGGAGCGGAATTATTCCGCCACCGAGAAGGAGTGTTTAGCCATAGTTTGGGCTATTCGGAAGCTTCGACCCTATTTGGAGGGTTATCATTTTACGGTGATCACGGACCATCAAGCTTTGACATGGTTAAACCGGATTGAGAGCCCTTCAGGTCGGATTGCTCGCTGGGCCCTGGAGCTGCAGCAGTATACGTTCGACGTGCAGTACCGCCGGGGTAAACAGAACGTGGTAGCGGACGCCCTGTCTAGACAGCCTCTCGGCGCGCTTTGCCGCGTAGAGCTAGCAGACGGTGTCGCTGTGGGTTGCCCTTGGGTGCGGGAAAAGATGGTCGGCGTGGAGAAACACCCGGAGAGGTTCCCGGACTTTATGATCGAGAACGGAAATTTGTACCGCTACTTGCCCTCACGTTTCGGGCAGGAGGGTTGTCCAGATTGGAAGCTTTGCGTTCCGGGACAACAACGGCGGAGGGTGTTGGAGGAGACGCATAACGCCGTTACAGCGGGTCACCTTGGTGTAAGGAAAACGATCGCTCGAGTAAAGCAGCGTTATTTTTGGCCGGGTTTATACCGTGATGTCCGCCGGTTTGTGCGGAGTTGCGAGTCGTGCCAAAAATTCAAGGTCAGCCAACAAAAGTCGGCCGGGAAGATGCTGACGCAGATCACATCTGAGCCCTGGGCCACTGTCTGTGCTAACTTTGTGGGACCACTCCCCAGGTCCACTCACGGCAACTCTGTGCTGTTGGTGTTTGTGGACAAGTTTTCTAAGTGGGTAGAGTTGGTCCCTTAGCGAAAAGCCAGCCAGGAGAATCTTCGAAAGGCTTTCCGGGAACGGATCCTGGCAAGGTTCGGCGTGCCGAAGGTACTGATCACCGATAACGGGGCTCAGTTTACCAGCCGGGCATTTAAGCGGTTTCTGGAGGACTTGGGGGTGAGGCAGCAGTTCACAGCGCCATACACACCGCAGGAGAATCCGACAGAGCGGGCAAATCGAACGGTGAAAACCATGATTGCCCAGTTCGCCGCAGCGAACCAGCGTCGTTGGGACGAACACCTCCCGGAGTTGTCGCTCGCGGTAAATTCCACCGTGGCTGACAGTACGGGGTATTCTCCTGCGTTCTTGGTGCAAGGGCGTGAGCCGAGACTACCCAAGGCACTTTGGGATGAGTGCACCCCTGGACCCCGGGTGGAGGTGGTGAGCCCCAAGGAGAGGTCAACTCAGTTGGAAGAGATCTTTGCCTTGGTGAGGCAGGAGATGACGAAGGCTGCTGCCGAGCAAGCCCGTCATTATAATCTTAGGCGACGAGGGTGGCGCCCGGATATTGGGCAGCTGGTGATGGTGCGACAACACCCATTGTCAAAGGCAGTGGAGGGGTTTGCCGTTAAGCTAGCACCTCGGTTCGACGGACCATTTGTGGTGCGAGGTTTTCGCTCTCCCGTGATTGCCGAGGTGCAAGATCGGAAGGGTGGCAAAATACGCACGGCCCACGTTAGTGAGCTGAAGCCCTTCGTAGAGGAAGTGGATGCAGCGCCATCGTCGGAAGACGGGGCGAAGCCGTGATTCCCGGAACCAGCGCAAGACAAGTGTCAGTAACTTTCGCATGTTGATTGAGTACGACTGGTCAAGCGGCAGGGGAAGGGGATGCTTTCTCGGTTTGGGTTAGCTCAGAAGGGTAAGGGCAAGGTTCCGTATCCGGGGAGCTAGGTGATGACGTGGTTAGTGAGTCTGATTTCGGGAGTAGCAGTTTTGCGCTTTTCGTTTTCGTGAAAATAGTTTGGTTCGTGAGTCCGATTTCGTGAGCAGCAGTTTTGCGCTCTCCGTTTTCGTGAAAATAGTTTGGTTCGTGAGTCCGATTTCGTGAGCAGCAGTTTTGCGCTTTTCGTTTTCGTGAAATTAGTTTGGTTGAATCTCCGATTTCGTGAGCGGCAGTTGTGCGCTGTCCGATTGTCACTCTCATCCAAAATAGGAGGGAGTGTGAGGACGCGAATTGCAGATGAATTCGCGGCTCACAGATTATGAGGTTGATTAGCGATGCTGATTAGCGACGCTGATAAGCGACGTGGAGTTGTGACGTTGATTTGGCAGCAACGCTGAGTAGCGAGCAACAACAAACACATTGCATGCGTTCAAAATTATTACAACAAGAGTTGTTGTAATATTCGGCGTGATCAAGACAGCTTGGTTGTTGTTGCATATGCGCCAGATGGCGAAAGTGACGGTGAAAGAAGAATGCCAAAATTACAAATATGCATGTTGTTGTTGTTATTTGTTGTTTGATGACTACTGAGTTGGTGACTTTTGTCATGTAAACAGCAACAACGTTAACAGGTATTTGGCAGGAACGTCGTCACTGACGCAGGCGACGTTGCGTCAATTCATCGCATCGCCAGTCCAGCACATATATTGTGTTGTTGCTTTGGCACGGTAGATCTGCATAAATCAAAGTAAGTTTGTGAATTTTGTCATGTAAAAGCAACAACGTTAACTGGTATTTGGCAGGAGCGTCGTCACTGACGCAAGCGACGCCGCGTCAATTCATCGAAACGTCAGTCAAGCACATGTATTGTGTTGTTGCCTTGGCGCGATAGATCTGCATAGATCAAAATAACTCGCTCGCCGGCAAACAACAACAATAAGGACGATTGTCGCAATTGACGCGGGTGTCGGCATAACGTTGCGTCGAAGCGTCAGTTGGGTGCAAGCATATGTTAGTGTTAGCGTTTGATTTGTTCGTCGTCGGGTCAGTGACCTCGTGTAAAGAACATCATACTTTTGACGGCAGCAGTGGATGATCAGTTGTTTTGCATAAACAACTGCCAATGACAATAGGCAGTGTGATGCGGCGACGTCACTGCAGGCCGGTTGCAGTCGGTACAGTGGTGGCAAAAAACAATGAAACAATGTATTTGTTATTGTTTCAGGACGCTGCGCGCTGTTTGACGCCGCCTATTGATGGCAACTCGACAGTTGGCGTTGCAGCCACCACATCGGACGGACGCCGACTGGCAGGTTTAGTGTTTGCGCCAGCAGAATAGCATTGGGTGAACTTACAATTCACAATCAGTTCAGGCGGCATTCGACTAGACTTGCCAAGTCGTGGCTTACTATGAGGCTTCTTATTTCTTCGGTCGAAGCGCTTTATACAGCTGCAATCGACACTGATCGACACGTATTTGTAAACAATACGAGATTTAGTTCCGGAGGAGAACAAAAATAGCCAGTGGCGCGTTGATACGCTGACACTGGTAGGAATCCAAGGACCAAGTCCTTGTAGTATTCCGCGCGGCAGCTGGTGAGGGCTGCATTCAGCGCCGGCAACCTTCCAACGTGCTTTGGACCAAGTGATCGGCCCGGATTTGGAACCGCACGCTTTCGCTTACCTGGACGATATAGTCGTCACAGGACGGACCTTAGAAGAGCATATGGACAACCTCAGGGAGGTGTTCAGACGCCTCAGGTCCGCGAATCTCCGGATTAATAGCGAGAAGTGCGAGTTCTTCAAGAAAGAGCTGAAGTACTTGGGGCACGTTGTGACGGAGGACGGGATCAAGACGGACCCCGATAAGGTGGCGGCCATCCTAGGGTTGGAACCGCCGAAGAACCTCAAGGAAGTCCGCCAGTTCTTGGGGGTGGTTTCGTGGTATCGACGATTTGTCGAGGACTTCTCCAAGAACACCTTCCATCTGACTTCCCTGTTGAATAAGGGGAAACACTGGAAGTGGCGTGAGGAGCACATGCGGGAGTTCGTAGAGCTAAAAACTCGGCTAACGAAGGCGCCGGTTTTGGCATGCCCTGACTTCAGCCAGAAGTTCTGCCTGCAAAAGGACGCTAGCGACTACGGTTTAGGCGCTGTGTTGACACAGGTGATAGACAGCGAGGAGCGGGTAATAGCTTACGCCAGTCGTCACCTCGGGAAGTCGGAGCGGAATTATTCCGCCACCGAGAAGGAGTGTTTAGCCATAGTTTGGGCTATTCGGAAGCTTCGACCCTATTTGGAGGGTTATCATTTTACGGTGATCACGGACCATCAAGCTTTGACATGGTTAAACCGGATTGAGAGCCCTTCAGGTCGGATTGCTCGCTGGGCCCTGGAGCTGCAGCAGTATACGTTCGACGTGCAGTACCGCCGGGGTAAACAGAACGTGGTAGCGGACGCCCTGTCTAGACAGCCTCTCGGCGCGCTTTGCCGCGTAGAGCTAGCAGACGGTGTCGCTGTGGGTTGCCCTTGGGTGCGGGAAAAGATGGTCGGCGTGGAGAAACACCCGGAGAGGTTCCCGGACTTTATGATCGAGAACGGAAATTTGTACCGCTACTTGCCCTCACGTTTCGGGCAGGAGGGTTGTCCAGATTGGAAGCTTTGCGTTCCGGGACAACAACGGCGGAGGGTGTTGGAGGAGACGCATAACGCCGTTACAGCGGGTCACCTTGGTGTAAGGAAAACGATCGCTCGAGTAAAGCAGCGTTATTTTTGGCCGGGTTTATACCGTGATGTCCGCCGGTTTGTGCGGAGTTGCGAGTCGTGCCAAAAATTCAAGGTCAGCCAACAAAAGTCGGCCGGGAAGATGCTGACGCAGATCACATCTGAGCCCTGGGCCACTGTCTGTGCTAACTTTGTGGGACCACTCCCCAGGTCCACTCACGGCAACTCTGTGCTGTTGGTGTTTGTGGACAAGTTTTCTAAGTGGGTAGAGTTGGTCCCTTAGCGAAAAGCCAGCCAGGAGAATCTTCGAAAGGCTTTCCGGGAACGGATCCTGGCAAGGTTCGGCGTGCCGAAGGTACTGATCACCGATAACGGGGCTCAGTTTACCAGCCGGGCATTTAAGCGGTTTCTGGAGGACTTGGGGGTGAGGCAGCAGTTCACAGCGCCATACACACCGCAGGAGAATCCGACAGAGCGGGCAAATCGAACGGTGAAAACCATGATTGCCCAGTTCGCCGCAGCGAACCAGCGTCGTTGGGACGAACACCTCCCGGAGTTGTCGCTCGCGGTAAATTCCACCGTGGCTGACAGTACGGGGTATTCTCCTGCGTTCTTGGTGCAAGGGCGTGAGCCGAGACTACCCAAGGCACTTTGGGATGAGTGCACCCCTGGACCCCGGGTGGAGGTGGTGAGCCCCAAGGAGAGGTCAACTCAGTTGGAAGAGATCTTTGCCTTGGTGAGGCAGGAGATGACGAAGGCTGCTGCCGAGCAAGCCCGTCATTATAATCTTAGGCGACGAGGGTGGCGCCCGGATATTGGGCAGCTGGTGATGGTGCGACAACACCCATTGTCAAAGGCAGTGGAGGGGTTTGCCGTTAAGCTAGCACCTCGGTTCGACGGACCATTTGTGGTGCGAGGTTTTCGCTCTCCCGTGATTGCCGAGGTGCAAGATCGGAAGGGTGGCAAAATACGCACGGCCCACGTTAGTGAGCTGAAGCCCTTCGTAGAGGAAGTGGATGCAACGCCATCGTCGGAAGACGGGGCGAAGCCGTGATTCCCGGAACCAGCGCAAGACAAGTGTCAGTAACTTTCGCATGTTGATTGAGTACGACTGGTCAAGCGGCAGGGGAAGGGGATGCTTTCTCGGTTTGGGTTAGCTCAGAAGGGTAAGGGCAAGGTTCCGTATCCGGGGAGCTAGGTGATGACGTGGTTAGTGAGTCTGATTTCGGGAGTAGCAGTTTTGCGCTTTTCGTTTTCGTGAAAATAGTTTGGTTCGTGAGTCCGATTTCGTGAGCAGCAGTTTTGCGCTCTCCGTTTTCGTGAAAATAGTTTGGTTCGTGAGTCCGATTTCGTGAGCAGCAGTTTTGCGCTTTTCGTTTTCGTGAAATTAGTTTGGTTGAATCTCCGATTTCGTGAGCGGCAGTTGTGCGCTGTCCGATTGTCACTCTCATCCAAAATAGGAGGGAGTGTGAGGACGCGAATTGCAGATGAATTCGCGGCTCACAGATTATGAGGTTGATTAGCGATGCTGATTAGCGACGCTGATAAGCGACGTGGAGTTGTGACGTTGATTTGGCAGCAACGCTGAGTAGCGAGCAACAACAAACACATTGCATGCGTTCAAAATTATTACAACAAGAGTTGTTGTAATATTCGGCGTGATCAAGACAGCTTGGTTGTTGTTGCATATGCGCCAGATGGCGAAAGTGACGGTGAAAGAAGAATGCCAAAATTACAAATATGCATGTTGTTGTTGTTATTTGTTGTTTGATGACTACTGAGTTGGTGACTTTTGTCATGTAAACAGCAACAACGTTAACAGGTATTTGGCAGGAACGTCGTCACTGACGCAGGCGACGTTGCGTCAATTCATCGCATCGCCAGTCAAGCACATGTATTGTGTTGTTGCCTTGGCGCGATAGATCTGCATAGATCAAAATAACTCGCTCGCCGGCAAACAACAACAATAAGGACGATTGTCGCAATTGACGCGGGTGTCGGCATAACGTTGCGTCGAAGCGTCAGTTGGGTGCAAGCATATGTTAGTGTTAGCGTTTGATTTGTTCGTCGTCGGGTCAGTGACCTCGTGTAAAGAACATCATACTTTTGACGGCAGCAGTGGATGATCAGTTGTTTTGCATAAACAACTGCCAATGACAATAGGCAGTGTGATGCGGCGACGTCACTGCAGGCCGGTTGCAGTCGGTACAGTGGTGGCAAAAAACAATGAAACAATGTATTTGTTATTGTTTCAGGACGCTGCGCGCTGTTTGACGCCGCCTATTGATGGCAACTCGACAGTTGGCGTTGCAGCCACCACATCGGACGGACGCCGACTGGCAGGTTTAGTGTTTGCGCCAGAAGAATAGCATTGGGTGAACATACATTTCACAATCAGTTCAGGCGGCATTCGACTAGACTTGCCAAGTCGTGGCTTACTATGAGGCTTCTAATTTCTTCGGTCGAAGCGCTTTATACAGCTGCAATCGACACTGATCGACACGTATTTGTAAACAATACGAGATTTAGTTCCGGAGGAGAACAAAAATAGCCAGTGGCGCGTTGATACGCTGACACTGGTAGGAATCCAAGGACCAAGTCCTTGTAGTATTCCGCGCGGCAGCTGGTGAGGATTCCCAGCGCCAGCCAACCCTAAGAGACCCTCAACGGGCGACTGGGTGCGACCTGAAGCTACGTGCGTGGCGCTATGTCGAGGTGAACAGGCCACCCGACTTGCGCAGACGTGAGCATCAGCGGTTCGCAACAGGAGCGGCCCATTTGGAACCCAGAGGGACGACTGGCCAGGATCCGACCGAGACGAGGGTGGAGGACGACTCCCCACAAAAGACGGCACAGGAACCCGGGATTGGATTTAAGCAGTACTTGTCAATACTGATAATTAATACTTACAATAAAAACACTTATATTCAAATTTAAATTTTTTTGTGTGTCATTATTTTTGACAGCGCTCAAGGGTCCGGCAAATACAAATAATTGTAGAGCCGGCTACATGGTCACGACTAAGTTACCCCAGCCTAAAGACCTGGGCGTGAACCGGGAGTCTTTTACACATTAATAATACTATGCGTTGCAAAAAGCTGTGGGCGACCACTTTTTTATACTCTCCACGTTAGTGAACAGTATTAAAAGTTTGTGCTGAAGTTTGTAACACACAGAAATATTCACTTGCGACTATATAAAGTCTATATATTCTTGATCAGGACGACAAGACGAGTTGATTTAGCCATGTCCGTCTGCCCGTCTGTCCGTTCGTCTGTCTGTATATATACAATCTCCTCCCACAGTTTTGAAGATATCGAGCTGAAATTTTGCACAGAGACTTTTTATTTGTGCGATCAACTCATTTGTCGGATCCAGCCATATCGGGCCGCTGGAACTGGTAGCCCCCATACGAAAAGAAGATGAAAAGTAAACAAAACTTGAATCGTTGTATGGAAAACTTTTTTGTTTTGTATGATAGAGTGCTGAAATTTTAAACATAGTAGTTTTAAGTAGTCTTAACTAAATCCCTGAAAGTTTCATTGAGATTGGACAACTTGAACTGGTAGCTCCCATGTAGAAAGATCAAGGAAATTTGAATCGTTGTATGGAAAACTTTTTTGTTTTGTAAGATAGAGGGCTGAAATCTTAAACATAGTAGTTTGACTAAATGTCTGAAAGTTTCATTGAGATCGGGTAACTGGAACTGGTACCTGCATACAAAATGATGAAGAGGAATAGAAGCAATATTCACGTCGTTGTATAGAAAACTTTTTTGTTTCTTAAGCAATTGACTTGAAACTTCACACGTATGTTCTTGGGGGGCATTAAAACTATTTTGACAAAAATGGGCATGGTTACGCCCACTTTTAGCCGAAATTTTAATACAGCCAAAAATTTGCATGTCTCCGGTACCCAATGAGCAAAAACAATGGAAATTTGTAAATAGGCTAATAACATGAATAGAAAGTATATTCAGTCAAAAAAGTGGGCGTAGCTCAAGAAAGTGCGTGAAAAGTATATAAGCTTCAGCCTTGCTGAAGATAGCGTCCTTACTAGTTTTCATGTAACAAAATATAAATTCTGAATAAAATGCCACCCATTTATGCAATTAAAAAAATTTGAATGTCTCTTATCAGATAAGGCATATTTTAGTCTGGTAAGGTACTTCTTGCTCAATGATTGCGATGATATTTTAGTTCTTCTCAAAAAAAGTTCATTTCTTATGACTTTTCATAAAAAATGTTTTTGTCATCTGAAAGAAGAACAGATAAACTTTCCATCTAGCTCATAGTCTTTATGAAATGAAAACCAGTAAGGACGCTATCTTCAGCAAGGATGAGGCTAAATACTTTTCACGTTGTGTCACTATAAAAAAAAAAGGCAATGAATAGCTTTCATGCCTCCCTAACAAAATAACTGTAAGGTTTCAAGTCAATTGGTTAAAAAAAAAAAGTTTTCATTACAACGGTTCACGTTTCACTATAAGTGGGCGTGGCTATGCCCACTTTTGGTCAAAATAGTTTTCTTTCCTCCCTAAGAACATAACTGTAAAGTTTCAAGTGGCCACGCCCACTTTTGGGCAAAATTGGTTAAAAAACAAAAAAGTTGTCCATACAACGGGTAAAGTTTCGCTATAAGTGGGCGAAGCCATGCCCACTTTTGGTCAAAATAGTTTTCATTCCTCCCTAAGAACATAAATGTAAAGTTTCAAGTCAATTGGTTAAAAAACAAAAAAGTTTTCCATACAACGGGTCAAGTTTCGCTATAAGTGGGAGTGGCCATGCCCACTTTTGGTCAAAATAGTTTTCATTCCTCCCTAAGAACATAACTGTAAAGTTTCAAGTCAATTGGTTAAAAAACAAAAAAGTTTTCCATACAACGGGTGAAGTTTCTCTATAAGTGGGCGTGGCTACTGTAAAGTTTCATAACTGTAAAGTGAATATTGCTTCTCTTCCTCTTCTTCATTTTGTATGGGAGCTACCAGTTCCAGTTTCCCGATCTCAATGAAACTTTCACGCATTTATTCGGACTATGTAAAACTACTATGTTTTAAATTTCAGCACTCTATCGTAGAAAACAAAAAAGTTTTACATACAACGATTCAAGTTTTGTTTACTTTTCTTCTTCTCTTCGTATGGAGCTTCCTGTTCCAATAATCCGATCATGTTGGTTTCGACGAAGGATTCAGTATAGTATATTTTAGTTCTTATCAAAAAAAATTTCATTTCTTACGACTTTTCATAAAATATGTTTATGCTATCTGAAAGAGGAGCAGATAAGTTTTCCATCGAGCTCTTAGTCGAAGAAATCGGTAAAAGGATGCAAGAGTTATTCACAAAAAACTAATCGGTGGTCAACACGATTTCGTCCTACTGCCGATTCTGTTCGCAAAGTACTTTCTATAATTCTAGTATTTAATGGACAACAATTAAACGAATTTTTGAAGTGAAACTTCTTTAGCATGGGTGTGATTTGAAACTCGATGAAACGACATGAAAAAGAGACAGACTATACATTTAAATGATTTAGCCTGCGAGAGAATGAAACAGAATATAGAATGACGGTCTGTAGTCATAAACAACAACATGCTTTGTTGTAATTTTGCCACTCCTCTTCAACCGTCACTTTCGCCATCTGGCACATATGCAACAACAACTAACCTGGCACATTTACTCCAAATATTACAACAACTCTTGTTGTTGTTATTTTCGTCATAAGCATTCTCCGTTAGGTCGGACAGTGTGGTTGTTGCTACCTATGACACTGTCTGAGCGTATGCATTGTGCTTGTTGTTGCCCGCTACTTAACGTTGCTAATCAACGTCGCTAATCGGCTTCATAATATACATATGAGCCGCGAAATCATCTGCAGTTAATAATGTTGAAGCTCGTTCAATTTTGCAATTGACAATAATACCCTTTCCATTGCTGTGATTAGCAATTAAAACCAATTAATTTACAAATTCAAAAAATTCCGAAAGTGAACACTAATAATAAATTATATATGCAATGAATAAAGTCAAGTAGATTCCACATATTGGAGCATTGGTAGTTAACTTGACTCTGTTCTTCGGGAGACACTCTGCACATTTGAATTAATTCTTCTTCTTCGCATTTATGCATTCAAAAATATACACATTCCAAATTGTGCATGGTTGGTATATATGTACCTATGTCTGTACATATTTTCATAAAATGTACTATTTTTACGAGCAGATTTATTAATGAAATCATGTAAAATATTGGATTGTTTTAATGCAGATTAATGAGGAAACCATAAAGTTTATTTCTTGGTACATAATTATTTATAACAACTTAAAATAAGGCTGAATTTAATAAAATCTTCGAGAAAATTGTCAGAGATTTTGCAACGGTGTGAAAATATCTATAAAATATTTCCCAGATACCTAAATTTCCTTTTTGATTATTTTAAAATCATCGACCTGAAATGTTGCACAGATCCTCCAATTTTATTACCATAAATCATTAATAAGAGGATAAAAAGCAAATTTACGTCGTTGTATGGAAAACTTTTTTGTTTCTTGATCAATTGACTTGAAACTTCACAATTATTGTCTTAGAGAGCCATAAAAAATATTTTCATCAAAAATTGGGTAAGGCAACGCCCACTTATAGCAAAAATTTATAATTTGCATATCTCAGGTACGCAATGAGCTAAAATAATTAAAATTAGTGTATATGATACTGAGATAAAGAGAAATTATATCCAGAAAATGGGCGTGGCAAGGCTGATGATAGCGTCCTTACTGGTTTTTTGGTTCCTTTAAAGAAAGTTTCACTTCGAACACGTGTACTGTGTTGCACGCGATTTTTTTTTTTTTCATGTAACAAAATAAAAATTCTAAATAAAATGCCACCCATTTACGCAATTCAAAAAATTTCAATGTCTCTAATTATATAAGGCATATTTTCGTCTCGTAAGGTACTTCTTTCTCAATGATTTTGAAGATGTTTTAGTTTTTTATACTCTTCACGTTAGTGAATAGTATTATAAGTTTGTGCTGAAGTTTGTAACACACAGAAATATTCACTTGCAACTATATTAAGTCTATATATTCTTGATCAGGACGAGAAGACGAGTTGATTTAGCCATGTCCGTCTGCCCGTCTGTCTGTCCGTCCGTCTGTCTATATATATACAATCTCCTCCCACAGTTTTGAAGATATCGAGCTGAAATTTTCCACAGAGACTTTTTATTTGTGCGATCAACTCATTTGTCGGATCCAGCTATATCGGGCCGCTGGAACTGGTAGCCCCCATACGAAAAGAAGATGAAAAGTGAACAAAACTTGAATCGTTTTATGGAATTCTTTTTGGTTTTGTATGATAGAGTGCTGACATTTTAAAGATAGTAGTTTTAAGTAGTCTAAACTAAATCCCTGAAAGTTTCATTGATATTGGAAAACTGGAAACACAGTAGTTCTACATAGTCCGACTAAATGCCTAAAAGTTTCATTGAGATTGGACAACTTGAACTGGTAGCTCCCATATAGAAAGATCAAGGAAATTTGAATCGATGTATGGAATGTATTAAGAGAAAACTCATCAAGAATGAAATAAAATTAAATTCAGTTAATAATACTTATCATGGTTTAAATCACAGTCCGCTTGAATGTTATGGGCAATTGCTATGTTATGTTTTGAAAAAGTCAATAAAAGTTTATTTTAATTTAACCGTTGTCAAAGACGAATCTATGAGCTATGATGTAGTTCTCGGAAGAGATTTTATGAATGCTTGCAATTTAGGACTTGATCTGAACACTTTAAAAATGGTTAAGTTACATACCCTACCTAACAAAATAAAACTTGCTCAAAAAGCAAATAATAAGATTGTAAACAAACAAATGTTAAAAGACAACGACTACAATAAACGACCGTTACAGCAAAGAGGATAAAATAGAAAGGGTGGAAACCAGAGTGGGAACATTTACATCGATTGATGTGGACAGAAAATGATTAGTAGCCAAGTAATTGGAACTTAAGAGTGAGCGAGAAAAAAGATGACACAACTATATGAAACGCTCTGATTGTTGCAAGATCCGAAGGAGACAGCATATAAATATTAAACCAGTAGGGGCGGTAAGTTGAGTATTCTCAACTATATAATACCCTGTACACACACCTATGTTTATAACACGTTAAACTTTCGCCGACAGCAAAAGCAGTGTACCACGATATGGTTTGTGTATTTGCTAAGGTAAGGCGATGCTCTGAGTACAATGTTGCAAAATTGCTGCATTGCTGCAAAATTTTAGTTTGTTGGTCTTTGCGGGGAAAGTGGTAGTTTGTTGTATGCAGTTCTAAAAAGGTATGTTAACTGAGTTTGCATACAAAATTTCAGCATTGTATTTTTTATACTTTAGGAGATATATCAATTTTAAGAAAAAAATTACCTTTGGTTGTGCTCAATGGGCGGGAAGGAATGGGCGTGGCAAAAATTCCTTCAAACTTGTTGTAATATTAGAATGATTGCTTCACTTATAGTTTGTTTTAAATAATGACACAATAGTTTAATATTTGTAATTTAAGATTGTTTTAATATTTCAGGATTTTAATGTTTATATTTTCCGCGCACACAACCAGCCACTTACAAGTCAGGATTAAAAAGAGAAAGATCAACAAAACAATGTTCCCATATATCAAAAATAATTAGGGATTTTGTAATGTTAATTTTTGCGAGGGACATAACATTACAGGGATGAACAATTAACTATGTTATGTTCAACACGCCCCCTCAAAAATTACATTACTTATTATACATTTTCACAAATTTAATTCTAGTGTGACTGGTGTGTATTCTGGGGAGTATTACAAGATGATCCAGCATTTGCTGCGAGGATTGGGAAAACCCAGATAAAACCCAATCAGATCATTATACATATATATATAATAACAAAAATTGAATATTCACTTAAATTAATATTTGTAAGTAACATTTCAAAAATTAACGTTGTTAAAAAAATAGTATGTTAAATAATAGTAATATTAGATAAACCAAATTAAAATTTAAGAAGGAACTTCATGTTACAAAGCTTAATGAGATAATATTTTCATTATTTTTAACTTTAGTCTTTTCAAATCTTTGAGTACATTAAATAATATTATATATTAGATAAATCAAATTAAAATTTAAGAAGGAACTTCATTTACAAAACTTCGCGAGATCATTTATAAGTTGTATTTCATACGTTTCTTCATTATTGTCGTTGTTGAGTTTAGTCTTCTTGTTGTAGTCCCATTTTGCCTCTTAGTTCCACGAATCTTCTAGAAGGTAATGGTTTTGTGAAGATATCTGCCAGCTGATTTTCTGTGGGAATGTACTCAATGGAAATAATATTATTTTCTATTTGCTCTCTTAAAAATGATACTTAATATCAATATGTTTTGACCTCTTATAACAAGAGGGGTTACTGGCTATGCTAATACAACCTTGGTTATCTTCAAATATTTTTATTTGCTTGTTAAATTTAATGTTTATGCTTTCTAAGAGTGACTTAAGCCATAATGCTTCTCTTACAGCTTCAAACAAGGCCATGTATTCTGCTTCAGTGGATGAAGCTGCAACCGAATTCTGCCTTTTTGTATTCCAACAAATTATATTTGAATTAAACATTTTAAAAAGATAACCTGTTGTACTTTTTCTGTCATTCTCATTTCCACCCCAATCTGAGTCGACATAGCCAACAAACATATGTTCATAATTTAAATTTTTCTTGAATACTAGCTTCATATTTATATTTCCTTTAAGATATCTCAAAACTCTTTTTAAACATTGCCATAGTTCTATATTGTTTTTATTTGTGTATCTACTTAAGATATTAGTCGCTGTAGCTATATCAGGGCGTGTACAAAGCATTATGTACATTAGACTACCAATTAAATTACGACAAGGAGCATCGTATTTATCGTCTGAATTTAACATTTCATAATTCAGCTTACTCGGAAGCGGAGTATTTACAGACTTGCATTCCTCCATATTGAACTTACTTAAAACTTTTTTAATGTAAGCAGATTGGCTTAAAGATATTTGATCTTGGCCTATTTCTATTTTCATTCCAATGAAGTATCGTATTTCGCCCAAGTCAGTCATTCTGAATTTTGTCATGTCTGATGTTGCTATGACTAAGTCATCCACATATAGTAAAACATATATATTTTTGTTGATGTCGCCTCTATCTTGAACATATACACAACGATCAACAGGTGAATTCTTAAATCCACATTCCTTTATTGCCTGCTCAAACACTTCAAACCAGCATCTAGCTGCTTGTTTGAGTCCATAAATTGCTTTGTTCAATTTACATACACTTTCACCATTGCAAACAATACCTTGAGGGACTTTCATGTATATTTCCTCCTTCAGTGTACCATTTAGAAACGCATCCATGTGGTGTACTTTAAAATCATATTGATTTGCAATGGATAAAATAATACGGAAACTAGAAATTCTAGCAACAGGGGCGAACGTTTCATCATAATCTATTTGGTATTTCTGTGTAAAACCGCGTGCAACTAATCTTGCTTTATACCTAACCGGATTTCCTATTTCATCATGCTTTAGAGTAAATACCCACTTGCAATCTACAATATTCTTGTTTTCAGGCCTATTAACAATAGTCCATGTGTTATTTAATTCATGAGCAGAAAGTTCGACCTTAATAGCTTCTTCCCATAAAGACTTATCTTTTCTACTTTGTACTTCATCAAATGAATAAGGGACTTCATTAAAAATAGTGTGAGCATTCATTATAAAATTATCTAAATTTATTTCATCTTCATTATAGGATATGCATGGTTTATTTTTCAATCTATCACTTCTTCTAGAGACATCGCTAGTAGCTTTATTAGTAATTTCATTTGTTGACATTTTACTAGGCTTCTTAACTTCCTTACTCTCATTAAGGAAACTGTCTTTGTCACTATCCTTACTTTCATTCAGGATTTCTTGTTCAAAACATTCCATACTTTCATTCTGGAAACTTTCATTATCATTATCCTTACTCTCATTTAGGATTTCTTGTTCAAGACATTCCATACTCTCATTCTGGAAATTATATTCAATACCTTCCTTACTTTCATTCAGGGGGTTACTCTCCTTACTCTCTTTCAGGAATATACTATTCTTATTTTCCTTACTATCATTCAGGATTTCATTTTTAGCAACTCTTGAGTTAATCATATTTGTCTCATCTACAATCACGTCTCTGGCAACCATAAATTTCTCATTTTCGATATCCCATAATTTTAAGCCATTTGGTTCGTATCCGACAAATATAGTTTTAAACGATTTATCGTCAAATTTTCTTTTTCTAAGTTTATTGTGTACATACACAGTTGAACCAAATATTTTTAAATGTTTCAAAAATGGCTTTCTGTTGTGCCACATCTCGTATGGCGTTGTTGCACGATCTCCAAGTGCCCTACTTAGAATCCTGTTTATTATATATGTTGCTGTCAATACAGCTTCACCCCAAAAAGATTTATCTAGTTTTGCACCATTGACCATGGCACGAGCTTTTTCAGTAATTGTTCTGATCATTCGTTCTGAGACTCCATTTAACTGTGGAGTATATGGTACAGTCAAATGATAACTTATTCCTTTCTGAACACAAAACTCTCGCATGTCACTAGATAAATATTCCCTACCATTGTCAATATATAGATTAACAACTTTGAGGTTAAAGTGTGCTTCACTCTTTGCTACAAAATCTTTAAACATATTGTATACATCCGATTTATGTTTTATAAAGTAAGTGACACAATAATGAGTAAATTGATCCACAAAAATTACATAGTAATTTTTATCATCAATAGTTGTTGGTGTTATCGGACCACAGACATCTGAATGAATAACGAAAAGAGCTCTATTTATATGCTCTTTATTTTTGTGTTTATCAAATCGTAATCTGGCTAGTTTTCCATTTAAACAAGCTTCGCATATATCGTCGGTAGGATTAATATTATCAAGGAGACTATTATCATTAAATAAATTCTTTCTTTTGATTTCTAACAATTTCCCTTTACTTATGTGGCCTAATCTCTCATGCCATAATTTATATAAATGATCATTTTTCGTATTAACTTTATATGCTTTAAATTCAATAACTGGCATATTGTACGCACCTGAGTTTTCAGCAATAGTGACACCACTTTTTTGTCAATTTTACTCCATTTTTGTTGAACACGACTGTCACTCCAGCCTCTTGTAGTCTTTTGACGGATATTAGATTTTCAGCAACTTCACCGCAGTATAGTACGTCTTCCAGTGTTATCTGGTATTCGTTTTCCAGACGGACGACTCCACGCTTTGTTGCAAAGATATATTCTCCATGCTTGGCAACAGCAATCTTTATTGGAGTTTCCAGGTCAGCATGATCCATAAATAATGCCTCATCGTTGATAAGATGGTCAGTAGCACCCGAGTCAACAACAAAGTTCACATTTTTATTTAACTTTTTATTGTTTTTATTTTCACTTTTCAACATGAACGCGAATCCTGGCTTGGTTGTTGCTGTGTACGCTTGTTTGTTATTTTCTTTATTATTTTCATTATTTATTTGTTTTTTTATAGCTATAACAATCCTTTTTAATATGCCCTAGCTTTCCACAATGGTGGCATTTTATGTTATTTTGTTTTTGTTTCCCATTATATGGTTTGTGCATATTACACAGGCCAACAAGAAAAAACTTTTTGAATAATTGCAACTAATTCCTATGTATTTTGGTGTGCTGATTCCGAAAATAGTGGACATAAAGTCGTATCACCCTCCAATTTCTTGCATTTCACGGAATTGTAAAAAACACGAAATTACTGTTTTTCAAACTTGTGTACAAGATACCCCAGAAACTACTGGACCGATCTTAATGAAATTTAACTTAGATATTCTTAGGAATCCAATCTATCATAGACAAAAGGAGTTTTTTGATTGAGGGCCCCCTTCGAAAGTTATACACTTTTAAACCTCAATAAATCAAGAAAAAAAAGTTTAATCTTTAAATAGCTGTAAATTTTACAAAAAAAAAATTTTAATTTTTTCCCTTATGCTATTCCAATTGTAGTTATTTCCTGCATGAAATGACGGTCCGTTAGTATTTTTCCATCGATTGCTGACTGAAATATCGTGTACACAACCAACAAGGATTTTCTCTCTACTTTACAGTTCATAATTTTGTTGTATCAAATTTAAAATGAATATGTATAAATAAACATACCATGGCTACTTCAACTGTTTTGTTGTTTAAAAGCCATTATTTTTGTTTTTATACCATTTCCCAAGATTTTCGATACAACCATAACATACGTTGGTGGTATACCTGATATCTCGGTCACCAACTGTCGGAATAGTACAAACGGACCGTCATTTCATGCAGAAAATAACTACAAATAGAGTAGCATAGGGGAAAAAATTAAAAGTTTTTTTTTGTAAAATTTACAGCTATTTAAAGACTGAACTTTTTTTCTTGATTAATTGAGGTTTAAAAGTGTATAACTTTCGAAGGGGGCCCTCAATCAAAAAACTCCTTTTGTCTATGATAGATTGGATTCCTAAGAATATCTAAGTTAAATTTCATTAAGATCGGTCCAGTAGTTTCTGAGGTATCTTGTACACAAGTTTGAAAAACAGTAATTACGTGTTTTTTACAATTCCGTGAAATGCAAGAAATTGGAGGGTGATACGACTTTATGTCCACTATTTTCGGAATCAGCACACCAAAATACATAGGAATTAGTTGCAATTATTCAAAAAGTTTTTACAAACGGTATTTTTGTCGGCCTGTGTTATTATTTGTGTTATAGTTTTTAGTTTTAAATTTATAATTATTATTGGTTTTATAATTCTTTTTATAGTTATTGTTAAAATTATTTTTAGCCTCAGCCTGCATAACTTTTTTTACTTGTGTCGTTATTAGCGTTTTTAATTTTTACTTCATGGTCTAGTAAACGGTTCTTTACAAAAGCTAGCGTTATATTTTCCTCTGAAAGTGTCTCTATAGCTGTAATTACCCCATCGTATGACGCTGGCAATGTGAGCAGCAAATGCGAAATCCTATCCATTTCATCTATTTTGGCCCCAGACGCTAATAGTTCACCAATCAGTTCGTCAAATATAATAAAATGGTTCACTAGTGCCATCTCACTCTTTAACTTGAGCGACAACAATCGTTTGCGCACAGATAACTGTGACGCGAGACTTTTTCGCTCATACACGGAATCCAGACTTTTTAGAATTTCGCGTGCTGTGTTGTTGCTTGTTGCGAAATTCAAGAAAGAGTCGCTCAAATGTTCTATTACTGTGCTTTTAGCGCTTCTTTCGGCCTTAACCCAACTTTCATCTTTTTCTATAGGAATTTCATCATCTATCACTTTTAATATGTCTTGTTCAGCAAGAAGTGCTCTAATTCTGAATTTCCACACAGAATATTTCTCGCCGTCAAATGGTTTTATATTGCGCTTCGTCTTCTCCATTTTTTTTATATATGTACACACGTTTACTGACTCTTTGAAAACAAACCAGTAAGGACGCTATCTTCAGCAAGGCTGAAGCTATAATACTTTTCACGTTGTGTCACTAAAAAACTAAATGAATAGTTTTCATGCCTCCCTAACAACATAACTGTAAGGTTTCAAGTCAATTGGTTAAAAAACAAAAAAGTTTTCCATACAGCGGTTCAAGGTTTGCGATAAGTGGGCGTAGCCATGCCCACTTTTGGTCAAAATAGTTTTCATTCCTCCCTAAGAAGACAACTGTAAGGTTTCAAGTCAATTGGTCAATTTTCGCTAAAAAAAGGCGTGGGCACGCCCACTTTTGACAAAATAGTTTTCATTCCTCCCTAAGAACATAACTGCAAAGTTTCAAGTCAATTGGTTGAAAAACAAAAAAGTTGTCCATACAACGGGTCAAATTTCGCTAGAAGTGGGCGTGGCTACGCTCACTTTGGGTCAAAATAGTTTTCATGCCTCCCTAAGAACATAACTGTAAAGTTTCAAGTCAATTGGTTAAAAAACAAAAAAGTTTTCCATACAACGGGTCAATTTTCACTAAAAAAGAGCGTGGCCACGCCCACTTTTGGTCAACATTGTTTTCATTCCTCCCTAAGAACATAACTGTAAAGTTTCAAGTCAATTGGTTAAAAAACAAAAAAGTTTTCCATACAACGGGTCAAATTTCGCTATAAAAGGGCGTGGCCGCGCCCACTTTTGGTCAAAATTGTTTTCATTCCTCCCTAAGAACATAACTGTAAAGTTTCAAGTCAATTGGTTAAAAAACACAAAAGTTCTCCATACAACGGGTCAAATTTCGCTATAAAAGGGCGTGGCCACGCCCACTTTTGGTCAAAATAGTTTTCATTCCTCCCTAAGAACATAACTGTAAAGTTTCAAGTCAATTCGTTGAAAAACAAAAAAGTTTTCCATACAACGGGTCAATTTTTGCTATCAGTGGGCGTGGCTACGCCCACTTTTGGTCAAAATAGTTTTCATTCCTCCCTAAGAACATAACTGTAAAGTTTCAAGTCAATTGGTTAAAAAACAAAAAAGTTTTCCATACAACGGGTCAATTTTCGCTATAAGTGGGCGTGGCTACGCGTGGCTACGCCCACTTTTGGTCAAAATAGTTTTCATTCCTTCTTAAGAACATAACTTTAAAATTTCAAGTCAATTGGTTGAAAAACAAAAAAGTTTTTCATACAACGGGTCAATTTTCGCTAGAAGTGGGCGTGGCTACGCGTGGCTACGCCCATTTTTGGTCAAAATAGTTTTCATTCCTCCCCAAGAACATAACTTTAAAATTTCAAGTCAATTGGTTGAAAAACAAAAAAGTTGTCCATACAACGACGTGAATATTGCTTCTCTTCCTCTTCTTCATTTTGTATGGGAGCTACCAGTTCCAGATGTCCAATCTCATTGAAACTTTCAGGCATGTAGTCGGACTATGTAGAACTACTATGTTTAAAATTTCAGCACTCTATCATACAAAATAAAAAAGTTTTCCATACAACGATTCAAGTTTTGTTCATTTTTCTTCTTCTTTTCGTATAGGGGCTACCAGTTCCAGTGGTCCGATATGGCTGGATCCGACAAATGAGTTGATCGCACTAATAAGAAGTCTCTGTGCAAAATTTTAGCTCGATATCTTAAAAACTGTGGGAGGAGATTGTATATATACAGACAGACGGACAGACGGACATGGCTAAATCAACTCGTCTTGTCGTCCTGATCAAGAATATATATACTTTATATAGTCGGAAATGAATATTTCGATCTGTTACAAACTTCAGCACAAAGTTATTATACTATTTCACATACGTGAAAAGTATAAAAACACAAAATGAAAGAAACTTTTTTTTTGCACTTTTATTTCTTTAAAATATCGTAGCCTGGGCCCATAACCTGTTGTTATATTAGAATGATTGCTTCACTTATAGTTTGTTTTAAATAATGACACAATAGTTTAATATTTGTAATTTAAGATTGTTTTAATATTTCAGGATTTTAATGTTTATATTTTCCGCGCACACAACCAGCCACTTACAAGTCAGGATTTTTTTTTTGTTTTTTTTTTATTAAAACTTTGCTTTATTTATTGAATCTTCTCTTTATGAGACTAACAATAAGTTTGCAGATCTTATGCCTATATATTAACTAGCAGTTCTTTTGAACTGCAGATAGGTTGCGGGGCCCTAGGGTCTATCGCTGGGTTGGAAGGTCATTTCGACGAAGACGGGATTGGCTGCTCAACCTTGTTAATCTTCTGGCGAGATGGTTAGGGTGCGAAGAAAGCTTGCTGTAGTATTGTTCCTTGAGTTCTGCTATTACATCTCTGACTGGTTGAATATTTAAATCTTTTTGTATGTTTTCGTTTCGAACATACCACGGTGCCCCGGTGATGGTTCTCAATATCTTTGACTGGGTTCTCTGAATGATTTCAATGTTGCTACTGCTAGCGTTTCCCCATAACTGGGAGCCGTAGGTCCAGATAGGTTTGAGAACAGAATTGTAGAGCAGGACTTTGTAGTCAAGACTAAGGGAAGAGCGAGCGTTGATAAGCCAATGGAGGCTATTTGCTTTTAGTTTTAAATGCGTTCTCTTGGCCTCGATGTGCCTGCGCCATGTGAGTCTTCTATCGAGATGTACTCCGAGGTATGTCACTTCGTTTGTTTGCGGAAGCGTAGTGTTGTTTAACATCAGCGGTGGGCAATCTTGCCTGTTTAGAGTGAACGTAACGTGTTTGCATTTTTGTTCGTTGACTTTTATTCGCCAGTCAGCTAGCCATTTTTCTATGTCGACCAGGTGAAGAGCTAACTGCGCTGTTGCTTGCATAGGGCATCTGGAACGGCTGAGAATAGCTGTATCGTCAGCAAAGGTGGATGTTGTTAGACGTCTGCTTGTTGGGATGTCTGATGTGTAGAGGACATATAACGTAGGACCGAGTACGCTACCTTGAGGAACTCCAGCTCTAATGGTGTGGTCGTCGGACATATCACTGTTACATCTCACTGTAAACTTCCTGTCGTAGAGGTATGACTTTAGTAGCTTGTGCGTGTTGTTTGGAAGCATTGTTTTAATTTTATGCATTAAACCGTCTAACCAAACTCTGTCGAATGCTTGTGAGACATCCAAAAATATTGCTGTGCAGTATTCTCGATTTTCAAACGCGCTTCGTATTTCTGATGTTATGCGATTAACCTGCTCAATAGTTCCGTGTTTTTCACGAAAGCCGAACTGGTGTGAAGGGATTTTGTTGTGTGTTCTCAGGAATGAGTTGATCCGAGTTAGCACGCATTTTTCGAAAAGTTTTGATAGACACGATAATAAACTTATAGGTCTGTACGACGAGGGAATCGTGTGGTCTTTTCCTGGCTTTGGTATCATTATGATGATAGACTTTTTCCATCTTTCTGGAAAATAGCCAAGTTTAGTGATGGCATTGAAGAGCTTCGCGATAGTGCAAACAGCACAATATGGGAGCTCAATAATCATTTTTGGGGTTATTAAATCGCAGCCCGGTGATTTTTTTGGGTTCAGTTCCTTTTTGATAATATTAGCGATTTCGTTTGGTCGAAACTCGATTGGGTCACGTTGAGGCTCGGCGTCGTTTGTTAATGCTGGTAGTGTAGTCGCATTTGTGCAAGGAATTGGTTGAAACACATTTTCAAGGTGGGCGGCAAATGTTCTTGCTCTATCTTCGTCGCTGCGGGCCCAGCCGCCTGCAGGGTTTCTTATAGGCATCACTGTTTCTGTCGGTAAGCTTAGGGTTGGGTGAGCTCTCCACAGTGAGTTTCTTGTACTGGATGTGGATAGTTGTTCTATGTACCGGCGTTGGGTATATGCTTCTTCTTGCTTTAACGCTTTAGAGAGGTTGCGTGCGGCGCTCTTAAGCCTATGTCGTGCAGATGGCGATCTGGTTGATTGCCATTCTCGACGTAAGCGTCGCTTTTCGATAACGAGCTGCTCGATTTGTAGATTCGTCTTCTTTTGGTTACGTGGAGCTTGCGCCGTTTGAGGTGTTGAGATACGAGCTGCGGTAACGAAGACTGATTCTAGATTGTTTACGAAGCTGTCGATCTCAGCTGCAACGGTTAGGGGAGGATCTAGCTCAATGTGTGAGCTAAAATATTTTTTGTAACTGACCCAGTTGGTTTTATGCGAGGTCAATCTAATTGGTTGATCTACGGTTTTTGGATGTCGAAGTAGGTTAATTAATACAGGCGAGTGATCAGACGAGAGATCTGAAATACTTTCGGCGCTTAGCAGGGTTCGGGGAATATTTTTTGTTATTGCAAAGTCAATTAGGTCGGGTAGTTTATTGGGGTCAGCCGGCCAGTATGTTGGTCTGCCGGGAGAGAGATGGTCGAGCTTATTGCTGGCTTTTATAATTGCATTGTATAATTGTTTTCCTTTTGGGGACACTAGACGAGATCCCCAGTGAGTGTGCTTGGCATTGTAATCTCCTGCTGCTATGAAGTGTTCTCCGAGTGTGTTAAAGAATTGCATGAACTCAGTTTCAGATATATTGAAGCGAGGTGGGCAGTATACGGCGACTAGTGTTAGATGGTTACCACTATCTAATTGTATGTTTATAGATGTGGCCTGTAGATAGTTTTCTGCAAATCTTCTATGGCAGTGGTGTTTGAGACGGTTTCTAATCAGAATACCAGTCCCCCCATGTGCTTTACCATCAGGATAGTTTGTTCCATAAAATACGTAGCCTCGTATGTTAAAATTATATTTGTTTGTGAGGTGTGTTTCTGAGAGTAGCATTACGTCAATGTGTTTGTCAAGTAGAAATTGAGCTAGCTCAAGTTTGTGCTGTGAGACGCCATTAGCATTCCACGTAGATATGCGTAGGGAAGGCATGGTTTATTTGGACTGTTGTGAAATCAGCATTTGTATCAGTAGATTTTGGTTACGCATTAAATCCTGCATAGTTGTCCGCATAAAAGACATAAACTCCATTAGACTTTGCTGCATGGTTGATAACATTGCTTCAAAGTTGCTTTGTTGCTGCCCCGGCATTTGGTGGTGTTGAGTCGCGTTTAAATCTGCATGTGCTAGTTGTGGGTTCGGCGTGTTTGGGGTAGGGGGAACCAGTCCTGATTTTAGAGCACTGGCAAATGTCACGTTTTTGGTTGAGATTCCGCCAAGTGAAGATCTGGCTGCGGTCGAAAAGAAAACGTCTGGGTTTAATTTAGATGGTGTAAATGTAGGCTGTGCGTTTTGAGAGCGTGTAGTGGTCACTCGCTGGTGGATTCGTGTTTTCAGTTCCTTGTATATTGGGCAACCTTTATAGTTAGCTGTGTGGTTACCACCACAGTTGGCGCATTTTTTTGTGCTGGCGTCGTCTTTGCTCGCTGGGCAGTGTGTAATGTCGTGAAGCTCTCCACAAGCTACACACACGGGGCGCAGAGTACAATACGACCTTGTATGGCCATATTCTTGGCAATTCGTACATTGTACGGGACCATTGCGTTTGTGCGGTTCTTCTACGGTGATTCTGCGGTGCAGTAGAAATTGAAGTTTGTATATCGGGTGCACTTCGTTTTTCTTTAGCGGCTTGCTTTCTGGATTAAGTTCTACCTTAAAGAGTGGTTGCGGCTTTCTATCCTTATTTTGGATGTTGAAAACAGTTTTGGCACTGAATCCTTTCTCTTGTAACGCGTTGATTACTTCCGCAGGAGTGACTTCAGGCTCTATGCCCTTTAGTACGACTTGCAGGCCTTTGCTGCTTTTTAGCTGGTACGTATAGAAGTTCTTTTTGTTGTCGCTCAGGTACTTCGACAGTACTCTGTAGTTATCTTCGGACTTAGTTTGTACCTTTGTTTCATGTATATTTCCCTTTACAAGGGGGATTATATGAAAGTTGTCCTTTCCACCGCTGACTAAGGCGTTGCAGCTTTTTTCACGGATGTAAATTGGTGGTGGCTTTGGCATTCTTTTAACGCTTTCTGTTTCGGGGGCCAGATCAGAAGTGTTATCTGCCAGAATTTTGAACCTGTTGGTATTATCAGGCGTTTCGCTTGGTGGTAGGCTGAAGCTAACACGGGTAATTTTCGGCTTCGAGTTTAGGGGGCTCAACTTTCTTTTAAATCGAATGTAGCGATCCATTCCAGTCTGTACGGCCGGCCTTTTTGTTTCTTTGTTTGCGTTTTCTTTAGGTAATGTTGCGCCAGTTATATTTGCATTGGCAATTGGACTGGCAGTTGATACCGTTGAAGTTGTTGTTGTACTTACTGTTGAGGTAGTTAGTGACATTGTTGTACTAGTCGTCGTAGATGGGCACAGGTCTCTCTGGCCAGTACATATCTGCTGATGAGCGGACACGGCGCTCTGTGGCGTTTGAGACGTGGACGGTAGCGACGGAGAGCAAGAACGCGCTCTCCCACTCGCTACGTGCAATAGTTCGTGCGCTACATTGGTCATTGCCCTCGATCGCTCTAGAGCTGTAGTATTTTCGGTTGACGCGGCGTTATCGGTGAAATACGCGTTGTTCCGTTGCAAAGAGAGCCGACGCTCGTCTTGCTTACGCTGCAGTTCACTGCGAGTTTCGATTTCTTTTTTACTCATTGTATTAATAGAGATTTGGTTTTAATTGTTTTTTATTGTTTATTGTGGCTAATCAATTGATTAATTAGTTGATAGATTTGTGCGAATTATCGCACTAAGCGTCTTTTCGCGATATACACTAATTATTATTAGATCTTTCACTGCACTGATGGGTTTTAAGTTAATTTTCCGGAGCACAAGAAAAACACGTCCGTACTTGACGGAATTCGCACTAAAGTCAGGATTAAAAAGAGAAAGATCAACAAAACAATGTTCCCATATATCAAAAATAATTAGGGATTTTGTAATGTTAATTTTTGCGAGGGACATAACATTACAGGGATGAACAATTAACTATGTTATGTTCAACAAAACTTGATCTAGTGTTCGACCATACGAGTCTATCTTCCAAATTTCAAGTCTTTAGCTCTAATAGTTTTCGCAGTGTTAAGTACGGTTTTTGTTACAAGTACGATAAAGCAGTGTTCAAAGCGCAATTTATGCCAAATTTCAACTTGTTTGTCTTTGCGTGGGCACACAGCATTGAAGTATGCAGTTTTAAAAAGGTATGTTTACTGAGTTTGCATACAAAATTTCAGCATTGTATCTATTATAGTTTAGGAGATACAGCAATTTTAAGAAAACAACGAAACAACGGGGAAACGAAGGGGAGGGAGAAAAATGAGGTATGCAGTTTTGTAGAGCTTTACATACTGAGTCTACATACTCATTTTCATGTTTCTAACTCATCAGGTTTTCGAGCTACAGCCTTTTGAAAAAATGGGTGGTGTTCGATGGGCGGGAAGGAGTGGGCGTGGCAAAAATTCCTTCAAACTTGATCTAGCGTTTGACCTCACGAGTCTATCCTCCAAATTTCAAGTCTGTAGCTCTTATAGTTTTCGAGAACCATTGGTGAGGACGGACGGACGGACGGACAGACTGGGCTATATCGATTCGTCTTGTCATCCTGATCAATATATATACTTTATAGGGTCCCCTTCCCCTCCTTCTATACGTTACATACAAACCGTCTCAAACAAACTTAATATACCCTGATACACAGTGTGTGTACAGGGTATAAAAACCAGTAAGGGCGGTATAGTCGAGTATACTCGACAATATAATGGTAGGTGGTGCCACACCCTCAATCTACAAACACAAGTTAAGAATCGTTAATGACTGACTCTTTTGAAAAAAGTATAATGTTAATAGAATACAACAAGGAAGAACAAGTTTCTTATAATATAGGCAAAGAAATTAGTTACAGTACCCAGCAAAGATTCATTAAACTGTTCGAAGATGCTTCCATAAGACCACCAAGAACACAAAATCCGATGACCAAAAGCGAAATAAAATTGTGTTTAGTAGATGCAAAACCGGTTGGTTGTTCGTCAAGACGACTGTCCTACTTTGAGAAAGATTCATTGGAAAAACTGTTAGATGAATACATTGAAAAGGGATTCATAAGGCCTAGTGAATCCGAATACACGTCTTCAATAGTATTAGTTAAAAAGACAACAGGTGATTTAAGAATGTGTGTAGACTATCGAAAATTGAACAAAGCAACAGCAAAAGATAACTATCCACTACCCCTGATAGACGATTTGTTAGACAAGTTGGTAAACAAATGCGTGTTTACAAAACTTGACCTAAAAAATGGATTCTTTCATGTATATGTAAACGAAGAATCACTAAACTATACATTGTTTGTTACACCTCTAGGACAATTTGAGTTTTTAAGAATGCCATTCGGACTAAGAAACGCGCCGTCAGTATTTCAAAGATTTGTCAATAAAATCTTTAAAGACATGATTAGAGAAAACAAAGTAATCGTTTATATGGACGACATTTTAGTTGCAACAGAGTCTGTAAATGAACACTTGCAAATACTAGAGGAAGTTTTTAAAAGACTGGTAGAAAACAAATTGGAGCTACGACTAGATAAGTGCGAATTTTTGCAATCGACTGTTAAAGTCAAGTGTGTGATTTCAAGTGAGACGGTTGTCTGTGCTCTTAGCTCTGAGATAATTAATCAATTTCCTTTTTCTACCCTATATAAAATTATTAACATTGTAATTATACTGAGCCTAGTGAAGCTATTTGTTAGCTGTGCTAAATCTGTGTTTGGTTAATTTTTAATTTCACAAATTCAATTATTTTGAGTGGCGTCAGTGTATCAATTTTTTATATTTTTGTTTACTCAGACGGCTGTCTTTCTCTTTGTTGTTTTTGCAAACGGTAAGCAGTTCTCATTTGGTTTTTCTTGTTGTTATTGCTGTGCGTTGTGTCTATTTCTTTTGAGTCGAACATTTGTTCGTTAGTTTTTTTTTTTTATACTTTTCACGTATGTGAAATAGTATAATAACTTTGTGCTGAAGTTTGTAACACACAGAAATATTCACTTGCGACTATATAAAGTATATATATTCTTGATCAGGACGACAAGACGAGTTGATTTAGCCATGTCCGTCTGTCCGTCTGTCTGTATATATACAATCTCCTCCCACAGTTTTTAAGATATCGAGCTGAAATTTTGCACAGAGACTTCTTATTAGTGCGATCAACTCATTTGTCGGATCCAGCCATATCGGACCACTGGAACTGGTAGCCCCCATACGAAAAGAAGAAGAAAAACCAG
Organism: Phortica okadai; assembly: GCA_034638295.1. NCBI lineage: Eukaryota > Metazoa > Arthropoda > Insecta > Diptera > Drosophilidae > Phortica > Phortica okadai. Next base: position 18,924,823 of record CM067852.1, read on the forward strand.
TAAGGGCGGTATAGTTGAGTATTCTCAACTATATAATACCCTGTACACACGCCTGTGTTGATAACACGTTAAACATTCGCCGACAGCAAAAGCAGTGTACCACGATATGGTTTGTGTATTTGCTAAGGTGAGGCAGGGCTCACAGTGCAATGTTGCCATTAGATGGCGCTTTAGTACGGATTTTGTTACAAAGCATTGCTGCAAAATTTTAGTGTGTTGGTCTTTGCGGGGAAAGTGGTAGTTTGTTGTATGCAGTTTTAAAAAGGTATGTTAACTGAGTTTGCATACCAAATTTCAGCATTGTATTCTTTATACTTTAGGAGATACAGCAATTTTAAGAAAACCAGTAAGGGCGGTATAGTTGAGTATTCTCAACTATATAATACCCTGTACACACACCTATGTTGATAACACGTTAAACATTCGCCGACAGCAAAATCAACAACGGGGAAACGAAGGGGAGGGGGAAAAATGTGGTATGCAGTTTTGTAGAGCTATACATACTGAGTCTACATACTCATTTTCATGTTTCTAACTCATCAGGTTTTCGAGCTACAGCCTTTTGAAAAAATGGGTGGTGCTCGATGGGCGGGAAGGAGTGGGCGTGGCAAAAAATCCTTCAAACTTGATCTAGCGTTTGACCTCACGAGTCTATCCACCAAATTTCAAGTCTCTAGCTCTTATAGTTTTCGAGAACCATTGGTGAGGACGGACGGACGGACAGACAGGGCTATATCAATTCGTCTTGTCATCCTCATCAAGAATATATATACTTTATAGGGTCCCCGTCCCCTCCTTCTATGCGTTACATACAAACCGTCTCAAACAAACTTAATATACCCTGATACACAGTGTGTGTACAGGGTATAATGAACAAAATTTGAATCGTTGTATGGAAAACTTTTTTGTTTTGTATGATAGAGTGCTGAAATTTTAAACATAGTAGTTCTACATAGTCCGACTACATGCCTGAAAGTTTCATTGAGATTGGACATCTGGAACTGGTAGCTCCGATACAAAATGAAGAAGAGGAAGAGAAGCAATATTCACGTCGTTGTATGGACAACTTTTTTGTTTTTCAACCAATTGACTTGAAATTTTTAAGTTATGTTCTTAGGGAGGAATGAAAACTATTTTGACCAAAACTGGGCGTGGCCACGCCCTTTTATAGTGAAAATTGACCCGTTGTATGGAAAACTTTTTTGTTTTTTAACCAATTCACTTAAAACTTTACAGTTATGTTCTTAGGGAGGAATGAAAACTATTTAGACAAAAAGTGGGCATGGCTACGCCCACTTATACCGAAACTTGAACCGTTGTATGGAAAACTTTTGTGTTTTTTAACCAATTGACTTCAAACTTTACAGTTATGTTCTTAGGGAGGAATGAAAACTATTTAGACCAAAAGTGGGCATGGCTACGCCCACTTATCGCAAACCTTGAACCGTTGTATGGAAAACTTTTTTGTTTTTTAACCAATTGACTTGAAACCTTACAGTTATGTTGTTAGCGAGGCATGAAAACTATTAATTTAGTTTTTTAGTGACACAACGTGAAAAGTATTATAGCTTCAGCCTTGCTGAAGATAGCGTCATTACTGTTTTTTTTTTTGTTTTTAAGAATTTTTGGTGAGACTTACAGTGTCAAGTGCATTTGTTTGCGTACCTTCTGCTCGCGCTCTCTTGTGTTCATTGCTCACCTAACTTTCCAAAACCCCGTTTACACAACATTGTTTTGTTAGGGTGTTTATACATCTCCTGCCTTTTGTGTGCCATTTTGTATTATCATTTACTTTTTCGTTGTTTATCCCTAAGTTCACCATGAGTTGTTGCAATATTTCGTGCAAAAACAAAAACTCATTCGATGGGGACAATAAGCGTGCATTCTTTGCTGGATTTGTGGTAATGTTTGCCATTTTAAATGTGCTGGCATTACAGGCCGTGATTACGACCGGCTTTATAGTGACCCAAAGTCTTTCTGCGGTGGCTATAAATGGTCATGCCCGGCATGTTTAAAGCGGCAAACGGATTTCACGATCATGTATCGGCGTGTACGTGAGAAATTTTTAAAGTTGCACAAATTGTCTTCTGAATTAGCCTCTGAGTTTGACGCTAGTTCAGAACTTCTCAGCAATTACGACTTTGAGTCGCCTTTTGTGTCCTTATCACCCTCCCCCTTTTCCCATCTTGCTCCTCCACAGCTTGTACTTCCAGCTCCTTTATCTCCTGTTCATCCTATTGTTGATCCTATCCATTCTATTCGCGATCCTACTACACCATCGGATATTGCTACATCTGATGGAGGTAGTAATGGTGGTAATAGTGCCAATCAATCCAAGCCCACTTCCCCCCAACCTTCAATAGGTGTCCATCCAAAGCGTAAAAAATCTAAGGCCAAGTTTGTGCTTCAGCCTGCATTATCGTTCAGTCCACCTCCGCCAAGTCGGCCTGGTTTGCCAGCTGCTGAGTCCATCTCAGCTGTCGATTCTGAGCCTGTTCCAGAGTGTTTCTTTGTGACACAGTCCGCGGTCGTTGAGGGCACGCCTTAACTTGAACCCTATTCTGTCGTTGCCCCTCGGAAACAGGTTTTCATCTCACGGCTTTCTTCGGTTACCACCTGTGAGGCGATTGCAAAATACATCGCAAGTAAGGCAAATGTTGATGTACAAATTTTAAAATTTTCATTCTCTCAACCAAGAGAGATTTCATCTTTTAAAATCAGTGTACCAAATGATGCATTTGATTTGCTGTGCGATCCATCATTTTGGCCTGCACACATGGTAGTCCATGAATTCAAGCCAAAGAGGAGATCTCGACCTGTAGTTATTGGTGCTTCATCTTCTGCCCCAAATACAGTCTCAAAAAACTAAGTTCGTCTTCTGAACGTCTTACTTTTGTATACCAAAATGTAAGGGGCCTTTTGTCTAAACTTTGCAACTTGCATAAGGATAGTTTTACATTAGATGTCGACATTATTGTCTTTACAGAAACTTGGTTAAATCCTAGTGTTCTGAATAATGAGATATTTTGTAATAGATATGTTTCCTATAGATGTGTCCGCCCTGATCGTCGTGGAGGCGGAGTTCTTATTGCTGTTGGTTGTAGTCTTCGCTCTGAAATTGTTTATACCAATCTGCCTGATGATATTGAATTCATCTGTATAAAAATTAGTCGCTCACCTGTCTATTTTTGTTTCATGCTCATATATTCCGCCTGGTTCTACCTTTGAAATTTATTCTAAACATGCCATAGCGATTAAATCAATTTATGACCTTACCCATGATAGGGATTTTCTTATCGTGCTTGGTGATTTTAATCTTCCTAACATCTGTTGGTCATTCAACAATGAGTCAAATTTTTTACTTCCTTCTGGTCAACTTGATTTCCTCGATATTTTGCTTGAACTCCCGTTGTTTCAACTTAATTTCGTAGTCAATGCACTTAACAGATCACTTGATCTTGTGTTTAGTAATGACTCCAGTAGTATGGTTGTGTCTAGGTGTCACCCAGTATCTCTACCTGAAGACTGTTTCCACCCTACTTTGGAAATCGCTCTTTGCATCTCTAACTCGTCTCGTATACCGTCGTTCACATCTCCCCCAGGTCGTCTTTGCTTTCGTAAAGCTAATTTTGTGCAAATGAATTCCCTCATTAATGAGACGGATTGGTCATTCCTATATTGCTGTGAAAATATGTCTACTGCCGCTGATTTTTTTTATGATAGCCTAAATGCTATCTTTGCATCTTGTGTTCCCTTGTGTCCTCCACCATTAGCCACGTTAAAGCCACCATGGTTCACTCATCACCTTGCAATGTTAAAAAATGTAAAATCGAGACTTTATAAGAAATTTAAGAAGTCTGGATCGTCGCACTGTGGGGCCTTCTGAGTTTTTCGATTGCAAAAATCATATCTTCTAAACGAATAAAGATAATTGCATGAAATAAGTTTTATTTAAAAGAGAATTCTTTAAGCTATCGTTCAATACGCTACGATATCTGGGAGCGGCATAGTAGGTTGTCAAAGTCAGAATTTGTTTCCGGTGTAGCTTTAGCGTCAGAAAATGGCTAGTTTTCCATTTTTTGTAAACATAGAAATTTGCAACTGTACATAGTATATATATTCTTTATCAGTATGACAAGACGAGTTGATATAGCCATGTCCGTCCGTCTGTCTGTATGTCTATCAGTATTTATACAATATCTCCCACAATTTTGAAGTTATCGACCTGAAATTTTGCACAGAGTCTTCTTTTCATATGTCGGAATCGGCATGATCGGACTATTGGAACTGGTAGCCCCTATACGAAAAGAAGAAGAAAAATGAACAAAACTTGATTCGTTGTATAGAAAACTTTTTTGTTTTTGAAGATAAAGGGCTGAAATATAGTACTTTCACATAGTCCGACACAATGCCTGAAAGTTTCATTGAGATAGGGCAACTGGAACTGGTACCTGCAATACGAAATGAAGAAGAGGAAGAGAAGCAGATTTAAGTCGTTGTATGGAAAACTTTTTTGATTTTCAACATAGAGGGCTGAAATTTAAAAGGTAGTCTTCCAACGTACTCAGGCTAATTGTCTATGAGTATCATTGAGATCGAACCACTGGAACTGGCACCTGTCATACAAAATGTAGGAAATTTTGACATTTTGCCCCCCTTTACACCGTCTATGATCAATTTTACCCACCAGCAGCATTGCAAAATACAACAGGTTGCTTGCTTTAACAAAATTTGTTCACTTTATTAACATATTAAAGCTGTAACACCGAATCTTTCTACTAAGCATTCTTCTTCTTATACCCTTTTTTGTTGATTTTTGTGCGAGGTTGCGACAGTTTTTTTATTATAAAAACCGAATCCGGACGAAGTAGGATATGAAATTTTGAACATAGGTAAAATAATATATAATAAAGATATTTTGAAAATTTGGGAGAGGTATTTTTGGGTATATTTTTTTTAATGTCCACTAAAGTTGAAAAACACCTTAAAAATAGATAGTTTGAAAAACAACTCCCACTAAAAAACTACACGTGCAAAAGACTTGATGTTTATGATTTAACACTATAATATGGCTACCTAACAATATAAATTAATTCGATAATGATTTCTGTTATAGTTTCGTTGCTATTCCAACTCAAAGATGCCGAATTTGCAAAAAATTTAGTATGTTATTAAAAGTTGGAAAGAGGGTCAACTTTGACTGGCGATATCTTCCAAACTATAATTCCGATTTCTTTAAAGTTAATATTTCCTTAATCTCTGGAAAATTCTCTATCAGACCCATTTATTTGTTTTACCAAAAGCGTTCATGCATTTTTTGATTTTTGCAAGCTGAATGTATCTGAGGCCCCTCTGTGCGTCGTTTGATTTTACAAGATATTCGGTTGCCCGCTCTCAATTTTTAACACATAATAGCGTGTGCTATGAAATTTATTTGAATAAATGTAAAGCCCAATTCAAGCGCGATCCTAAACGGTTTAACAGCTTTGTTAATTCTAAGCGTAGATCAGGGCTGTACCCGTCGTCGCTTCATCTTGGAGATAAGTAGGCTAGTGACGATCTTGGGATTGCTAATCTATTTGGAGAGTTCTTCCAAACGACGTACTCTTCCGCTGAATTTACGCATTCCTCATATCCATATCCTATTCATCGTATTAATAATTTTGTTCTCCCTATACTTGAGAAGGAGCATATTCTCCATAGCTTGATGACTCTCAAAAGTTCTTATTCCCCTGGTGCTGACAACGTTCCTAGCTGTGTGCTTAAAATGTGTGCAAACTCTTTATGCAAGCCCTTACTTAAGCTTTTTAACCTTTCGCTTCTATGTGGCTCATTTCCGCCGATTTGGAAGGAATCTTTTATCATTCCACTTCACAAAAAAGGTAACAAATCGGATGTCGCTAATTATCGAGGTATTTCCAAATTGTCGGCTATACCCAAATTACTTGAAAAAATTGTCATAGGTAGTATGCAACATTTCTGCAAATCCGTCATATCACCATCTCAACATGGATTTCTTAAAAAGAGGTCAGCGATCACTAACCTACTAGAATTCACTTGCTTTGTTAATTGTGGTTTCGTTAAGCGATTTCAAACCGATGTCATATATACTGATTTCAGTAAAGCTTTTGACTCGGTTAATCATGATCTCCTTCTGTTGAAATTATACCTTCTGGGGCTTCCTCCATCACTTTTAAGATGAATTAAATCTTACTTAAAGAACAGATTTCAACGTGTCTTGTTTCGTTCTTCTCTATCTAATCTTGTTCAAGTCACATCTGGTGTTCCCCAAGGTAGTCATCTTGGACCACTTTTATTCAATCTCTTTATTAATGATCTCCCACTTGCGTTGTCGTATTCTCGCGTTCTAATGTATGCTGATGATGTCAAATTGTGTTTGTCATACAATAACTCATCTTCACATATTCATCTGCAATCTGATCTGGACTCACTTCACTCTTGGTGTTTGTCTAACTAACTATATCTCAACTGTTCTAAGTGCAAGTTCATGACTTATCATTGAAGTACTCCCCACTTGTTTACTTATATGATAGATAATGTTGAATTAGAGCGTGTTTCCAAATTTAACGACCTTGGTGTTATTTTCGACCCAAAACTTAACTTCAGTCTACAAATTTCTACTGTTGTTAATAAGGCGAAAGGGGTTTTTGGATTTGTTAAACGTTGGTCTAAGGAATTCAATGACCCTTACATCACAAAAGTCCTTTTCACGTCACTTGTACGCCCACTTCTGGAATATTGTTGCTGTGTTTGGGCCCCACAGTATAAAATTCACCAAGATCGTATTGAGTCAATTCAGAAGCAGTTCCTCTTATTTGCTCTCCGTAACCTAAACTGGGATCCTAGCAGAAGGTTGCCTTCATACCATGATAGGCTCCTTCTTATAGACCTTCCATCATTGGCACATCGCAGAATTGGTTTAGGATCCGTTTTTCTTCATAAACTTGTTGTTGGCCTAATTGATTCTACCGACCTCCTTAGTCAGCTTAGTTTTTGTGTCCCAAGGCGTACAACTAGGAATTTCGTTCCATTAGCCTTACAGAGATGCACAACTAACTTTGTCCTTCATGATCCTTTTCGCGTCTTATGCGCAAATTACAATAAATTACATGAAATCGTCTCACCTGAAATCACACCGACTGCTCTTAGCATCCTGGTTCGTCGGTACCTTCGAGGTTCCGGAAACTCTATTTCTGGTTGACGATTTCCGACAACGGTTGGACCTCTACAAATTTCACTTTTCTGACCACACATGGCTGTGAGTAGGGGCATAGCTCGCGTATCGCAAATAAATTCCCCCCAACGGGTCAGAGAGTGATTATACTTAAGATTATTTATAAGATATTTGTATATTAGTTTTAATACTACTTACTACGTTTAGTGTATAAGTTACTTTGTATATTTCTATTAGCAGTATCTTGTTAATATTTTTTGTCAATAAATAAATAAATATTTAGGATTTTCAATCACAAAGGATGCTATCAAAGCAAACGATAAAGGTGTAGAAGCAGTCAAAGACTTTCCAATTCCAAAAGACAGACACGCAGTTCAATGTTTCCTAGGCTTATGTTCTTACTTTAGAAGTGTCACAACCCTGGGTATCGTATAGTGTGAGTGTTGCCACGGCTAGCCTGCGGCTCAGGGTCAGAGTTCCGACCAAACACTCACACTATCGAGGGCTGGCATTTCAAAAATTTATATTTTTTTGGCCCACTTCACAGCAAAACAAATAAAGCACAAAAAAAATCAAACTACTTACATTTTTGACGACAAATGATGTGGGATCCTTGATGGACAGATCCCATTGTGCGCCCACCCTCCATGGACTGCTCCGGCTCATGTTTGTTGAGCAGTCCCCATATTTGAAGTTATTGGCGTCCGCTCGACGCCAATTTAAGTGCCGGCCATAATGTCCGAGCAGTCACCCCCCCCTTATAATCTTAAACTTAACACATTTTTAAACAAATAAATAACAAAAAAAAACTTCGACCATAAACGAATTTAATTTTTACCTTCAAGGAGAAGTCGATGGAAAGCCAAATCGCGCTATTTTTAATTTTATACCTACCTACTGATGAGCTCATGAGAAGGGGAGGTCCTTTCGACCATACCGTTGAGGACAAACAAAACAATGTGAACTTCTCCTTACCGGCTTACAAAACAAAAATTATACCGACTATAACTACTTAATCTATAATTTTAAATTTTCGTTTTTATTATATGTTTGTTTTTTTTATTTTTCGTTTTTTCGTCGTTCCACTTTATGTTTTGTGCGTTTATAGTGTGTTTTTTTATTTGTTTTTTTGTTTTTTTGTTTTATTTCAAATTTTATGGTATTTTATGTATCGTTTTTTTTTTTTTTTGATATTTTTTTATAATATTTCGCCCGCACTCAACTATCTCAAAAATCCAACTCCCTTTTTTTCTTCCTCTAACCGTTTTTCGCCATCTGGCGACCTCCTTCCAAAATCTGGAATCTCTCCATCGAGGATCCCGTTGGTACAACAACCACCAGGACGATCGTCTAGCTGTCCCCTTCTAACACCCCCTCACTATCTTTCGAGAAAGCAGCTCTGGGGTTGTTAAAAAGGTGACAACCCTGCGAGTTATCGATAGTGGAATTCTGTCGTTTTTGGCCTAAACTGCAACAACACACGTTCACAGCGAACTTGCTGCTGTTGTGATCGTGTGCAGTAGGCCTAAAAAACGACAAAATTTAACTCTGACCTATTCCTGGTGATTGTCAAACAAGAGGAAGAAGGTAAATAACGCCACGAAGAGGAAGACAATTACATCAAAATCAAAACAAATAAAAATAAATTGTACAAAATCAATCAAAAAAAAAAATTCACTACAACACAGCGAATCACATCTACCGGACAACCCAGCGCCCAACGTAGGCCACACCCACACAACATAGTACATCGAACTACGGGACGTAAAACATAAACATTACATAAAAAAAAAAGGTGTTACTTTGTGTGTGTTTTTTTTTTTTTTTATTTTAGACCTTGACGTCTTTGATGTGATAGACGCCAATCGACTTCCCTTCCCGATCTTCTAGCTCTACCATATTATTTCCGACCAATTTTACAACGCGAGCTGGCAAAAATTTGCGCGCGAATTTTGCGTTAAAATTTTTGCCGAAGTCGCTCAGCGCGAAATTGCGTCGGTAAATCTCCTGGTCGGGCGACAAGCACAGCTTCCTGGAGCGAATATTGTAGCGCTGACTGCTACGCAGGTAAGCTTTGTGCATGTTTCTTTTTATTTCATCCCGAATCAGCCCTATTCTGTCCATCCAACCTAGATTTTCGACATTGTGGTCATCGACGGACAAAAGAGCTCGTGCCAGTTTGTAATCGGCACCGTTCAGGTGCATATGATGCCCAAATAGAGCGAAGAACGGAGTGACCCCTGTCGCAGAATGAACTGAATTGCGCAGGGCCACTTCGATTTCGGGTAAATACAAATCCCAATCGCGGTGGTCATTTCCCAAATACGAACGTATAGCGTTAAGCACCGTTTGATTGACACGTTCGGCAGCATTGCTCTGCGGAGAATAAAAAGCCGTTTTGATATGGGTGATGCCGAATGTGTCAATCATACGTTCAAATTCTTTAGCAACAAATTGTTTTCCATTGTCTGAGTGTATAATCTCCGGTACACCAAACTTGAAAAACACTTCGTTGATTAAGAAGTCGACTACGTTATCTGCAGTTGCCTTCTTCATAGATTTTAAAAGCGTAAATTTGGAGAAATGATCGACCACAATAAAAATATACGCGTTACCCTTTATGGAGCGTGGATATTTACCCAGGAAGTCGATGTAAATTTTCTGAAATGGCCTCTCAGTAACCACCTCTTTACCTATTTCAGGTCTCATAACAAAATTGGCGGGTTTACATTCGCAGCAAACTACACACTGTTTTATGTACTCGCGAACCTGTGCGGTCATTCGTGGCCAATAATAGCTGCGTCGCAGCAGGTGCAAAGTTTTGGCTATGCCACCATGTGCTGACGTAGGTTGTACGTGTGCTTTTTCTATAAGAGTCGTGGTTAACGAATCGGGAACCCATAGCTTCCAAGGTGAGTCCAACATTGGGACATCTGGCCTAACAAATTCTACACGCTTAAAAATTATTCCATTTTCTATTTTTAGATCTGGCAACCGGTCCTGATGTTCTCGAATCTCATCAATTAGTTCGAGATAAGCATCTGTCGCAAATTCAATGGTTTCGAAACCAACGATAGTGGTCGGATCTAATTCTAGAGCTTCAATTGCGCGTGAAAGGGTGTCGGCTACAACATTATCAGCACCTTTTCTATGTTCGATTTGAAAGTCGAACGCTTGTAACATAAGGGACCAACGCGCCAACCGACCACTCAAATCTTTGAGTGACATGAGCCACTTCAAACTCGCATGATCGGTGATAACGGTGAAGGGCATCATCTCAACGTAAGGTCTAAATTTTTGTATAGCTAATACTGCTGCTAGACACTCCTTTTCTGTAACAGAATAGTTAATTTGATGCTTATTCAGCTTACTAGAGAAATATGCTACGGGACGTTCTTGTTTGTCATCGTCGAGCTGGAATAAGACAGCACCTACGCCAAAATGTGAAGCGTCACATTGCACATAAAAACGCCTTCTAAAATCGGCATGAATCAAAACTGGGGCTGAGGTGAGTGCTAACTTTAATTTCTCAAACGATTCGATAGCACCAGGAACTAACTGAAATTTCTTTCCAGGTTGAATTTTCAAAGAGTCGGTGAGCGGGACGGCAATTGCAGCAAAATTTTTTATAAATCGGCGATACCAGCCAGCTGTGCCTAAAAAGCTGCGCACTTCGCGTGCCGAACGCGGGGCAGGTATACGCTGTATAGCTTCCACTCGACTACCATCGGTGCTGAGTGTACCACCGCCTACAATGAATCCTAGGTATTTCAATTTTTTGTAGCAAAATTTGGATTTTTTCAAACCTATGGTCAAATTTGCTCTTTTTAGACATTCCGCAACCTTCTGTAAATATCTTAGATGCGTGACGAAATCTGGCGCGATAATAAGGAGATCATCGAGATAGACGAATACATTAGAGCGTATTTCAGCCGGGATGACTTTGTCCATAAGTCGACATAGTCGTTGTGCAGCGTTGCACAACCCAAAAGGCATGACGACAAAATGGTACAAAGGTCTGCCCGGTACCGTAAAGGCAGTACACGCTCTACTGTCTTCGTCTAGCTCGATTTGCCAAAACGCGAACTTCAGATCTACGCTAGAAATAAAATACGTTTGATCCAGACGTGAAAGAATACCCTCGATGTTTTGCAGTGGGTAAGCATCTTTTATAGTTAACGCATTCAGTTTACGCGCGTCAAGGCAAAAACGATTTTTGTCAGGACGACGTACCACTGTTGTGCGATTGCTCCACGGACTCTCACTTTCCTCTATAACTCCTAATTTTAACATCTTGTCTATTTCAGCATAGACTATATCCTGCATGGCTGGAGACAGTGGATAATGTCTATCTTTTACTGGGACTGCATTATCGACCAAACGAATCGTGTGTTTCTCAAGCGAGGTGCGTCCTAAACCCTTTTCTTCAAAGGCTATGAATTCTCTTTTCACACCTTCTAACAACTCGTTTTCCTTTTCAGACATCTCCCACGCATCTTGAGTAATCTCTACCTTTCCGTGATGCTCGAAGTCATCGGTGGTCAACGCTTCGACCGAAATTTTAATTTCGTCAACATGTTGAACACCAACTACTTCGGGAGCGAGCGAGAACAAACGCCAAAAATCAATGCCGAGGTATAAATTTTGTTCTAAATAGGGACATAAGTACAAAATTATGGCTAACTCCTTTTCTTTATATTTTACAGGCACATATACTTTCCCTACAATTGAGTGTTCTCGTCCGGAGGCAGTTTTTACAACAGAAATAAACCGCTCTACCGTGAGTCCTAGCCTCTCAACCAATTCTCTGCACTCACGACCTAGCAGACTCACAGATGCGCCAGTGTCGAGCAAACCTCGCACGACTTCGCCTGCGATTTCGACTTCAGCAAATATCCTCGGATCTTGTGCATCAGCGCGTTTAACGGCCGAGACGACTTCTCGACGCGTTTGCCTTCGTCGCCTGAACCGTTCGCGAGTTTTTCGAATCCGATGGCTGAGTTTGCGCATACCACTGAGCTGGTTCACTTCGAAAATTCTATTTCTGGCTTTGTAATAATTGCGAACGCGTTCCTCATAAGGTGAATATGGGTTAATACTATTAATCTTATTTAAATCTATTCTATTTACTTTGATTTCTTTCTCTAATTCTACAAATTCATCTTTCTTTTCAGCTTCACCTATTTCTTTATCTCTTAATTGGCAGGATTCAGATTCGGGTGTGGTTGTCCTGCTCTCGCCAACCCGCTCTTCAAGTTTCCCGGATTGCAGTTGGGACATTTTGGAGTGATCACATCTGGCCTACCGCACCGAAAACAAAAGATGTGCCTCTCCAACGACATACAGTCACGGAAGTTGTGACCAGGATCGCCGCAGTTCCAACACTTAAATGGGTTGCGAACTGGCGGCCGGACTTCTTCCACGGTCAGTTCCTGCTCATCACTAATTGCTGATTCGGGCTCATTTTGTATTTTTATTTCTTCCACAGATCGACGGACTGTGGATTTGGCATCAAAAAATGGCCTTGACTGGACGTTGGAATTCTGTCGACTATCGCGAGATAAAAACGATTCAACCTCGTTACACTCATCCTGCAGCTGGTCGACCAAATATATACGCATCGGGTATACGTATCTGCCTATATCTTGTCTTACATTTTTTTTGATAACTTGAACCATTTCAGATTCCGCCATCGACTGTTTCAAACGGGACATCAACTTCCTCATGGCATGAAAGAAGTCATCGATTGACTCGCCAGGACGTTGTCTACGTTCCATAACGTCTCGCAACAATTCGTATTGCGAACGCGTAGATTGAAATCGCGCTACGAGAGCCTCCCTCAAAACTTGCCATCCCGCACTCGGATTAGATTTCAGGTACCACCAGTACCACTCATTCGCCCGCCCAGAAACTAATCTATGAAAATTTTTAAGAATTTCAGACCACGGACAACGATATTGCTCCTGTAAGAACTCGAGACGAAATATGAAATCCTCGATGGACAGACCATCGCGTTCACCGCTAAAACAAATGTCCCATTTGTCAACGCGGACCGACGACATGTGGCTGTCTCGGTTGGTACCAGGAATGGCGCGATCTTGCCTCGAAGGGCCTTGCACATTGGGATTTCTCCATGAACTCGCACGTGCATTCCTGGACCGAGCCACATCTTCGCGAACAGGTAAGCCGAAACTAACTGGCCTTCGCCATGACTCACCACGACCTGTATTAACCGCTTGCTCTCTATTCTCAACAGCTGGACTACTCGTCTCCATAGCCGAACTGCGACGCGACACGTTGTCAGCTTGAGTATTAGGGTGAGTAGATCCTCGCACCACTTCTAAAATAGACTCTCTTAACTCGTTGAAACTAACCCGCATTTCTCTTCGCAGCTCGTCACGGATATTAGTCGTTTCCGTCGCCTGGAACGTTTTCAACGCCTGCTCTAATGCTAAATCGATGGCGGACTTGGCTAAATGGTCGTGCTTCGCAGGACTCTTTTCCCAGCTATCGACGGGCAGCGGAGTTTGATGTGCCGCTTCTCCGGTCGACTGTACCCGCGGTGGAAACGCAAACTCGTCCGACGTTCTCGTCTTTGGCACAGCGCCAGTCGGAGCTGTTGGACGAGTTGCACCATCGTCGATGTCGACAAGCGCTGCTCCGGCGGCCGTTTGGGACCGAGTCTTGGGCGGTGTGTGACCCAGAGGCATCACTGAAGCTGCACGTTGAACCCAGTATGGTAAGCCTCTGTTGTTGAATAATTTTTTTCGCACTGCTGAGTTGTGTTCTTTCTTTCTTCCAGAACTCATTCAGCCAAGGTCCACAGAACGAAACGCAAAACAAATGACACAATAACCTGAAACTTAACCAAAATGAACACTATCCGAACGCAAAAAAAAAATAAACCAATAAATAAATAACAAAATAAATAAATTAACGCTCTAATAAATAAATGAATAAATAACAACCTAAGCTAATGAAATAAATAACTGAATCGGCGAATAACAAAGTCCGGCTCGATGACAAACAAAAAAGCGAAAAAATAAATAAATATATGGGTATACCAAAAAAAACGACCAAAATAAATAAACAAATAAATCACCAAAGAAAAATAAATACAAAAGTGACCGAAATAAATAAATAAATAAGTGAAAAAAATAAATAAATAAATAAGACTATAAATAAATAAGACTATAAATAAATAAATGAAATGAATAAAACAAAAAAAAACAGAATAAATAAATAAATGTTTGATCAAATATAACAAACAAAAACTGAACCAGAAAAATCAAAACTCAACACTCATATATGACTAAAGGGGGGAAAACATACTCAACACTCAAAACGGCACGGTAACTATACAGCACAAACATCTTCAACATCACGCATAATTAACATTTAATTTTTTTCAGACAAACAACTTGATGTTGCCATGACGACATCATCCAGTCTCTTTGACATTCGTCAAAGAAGCTGGAGAAGATCGCCATGGACATTTATTAGGTGATGAAATGCTGTGCATCACACTGCGCTCCATCAGGAGCGCCAGGACACAACATGCCATCACCACACTGGACGCACGCAACACTGAACGTGACACCACATTCAGAGACATGCACACGGAAACTACAACAGGCTATGGGTATCGTTGTGCTGTGCAACACACTACGTTCTGACGTGAACGCATGGACACAACACAACCACACCACAGAGAATTCCAAACTTTACTTTACATTTTACTTAAACATTACACTTTGTACACAATATCTTTATATTAAACACACTGTATACAACATGTAACACTGGACAAATCAGGGTTCGAATCCGATATCGAATATGACAGGCGCAATTATTCGTCATATTACTGACGGATAAGACAGCCATGCCACATTCGACATTGGAGTCGGCCCTGACAACACTTTGCTGCTCAGTGAGTTTTAAAATTGGGCGCCATTAAATGTCACAACCCTGGGTATCGTATAGTGTGAGTGTTGCCACGGCTAGCCTGCGGCTCAGGGTCAGAGTTCCGACCAAACACTCACACTATCGAGGGCTGGCATTTCAAAAATTTATATTTTTTTGGCCCACTTCACAGCAAAACAAATAAAGCACAAAAAAAATCAAACTACTTACATTTTTGACGACAAATGATGTGGGATCCTTGATGGACAGATCCCATTGTGCGCCCACCCTCCATGGACTGCTCCGGCTCATGTTTGTTGAGCAGTCCCCATATTTGAAGTTATTGGCGTCCGCTCGACGCCAATTTAAGTGCCGGCCATAATGTCCGAGCAGTCACCCCCCCCTTATAATCTTAAACTTAACACATTTTTAAACAAATAAATAACAAAAAAAAACTTCAACCATAAACGAATTTAATTTTTACCTTCAAGGAGAAGTCGATGGAAAGCCAAATCGCGCTATTTTTAATTTTATACCTACCTACTGATGAGCTCATGAGAAGGGGAGGTCCTTTCGACCATACCGTTGAGGACAAACAAAACAATGTGAACTTCTCCTTACCGGCTTACAAAACAAAAATTATACCGACTATAACTACTTAATCTATAATTTTAAATTTTCGTTTTTATTATATGTTTGTTTTTTTTATTTTTCGTTTTTTCGTCGTTCCACTTTATGTTTTGTGCGTTTATAGTGTGTTTTTTTATTTGTTTTTTTGTTTTATTTCAAATTTTATGGTATTTTATGTATCGTTTTTTTTTTTTTTTTGATATTTTTTTATAATATTTCGCCCGCACTCAACTATCTCAAAAATCCAACTCCCTTTTTTTCTTCCTCTAACCGTTTTTCGCCATCTGGCGACCTCCTTCCAAAATCTGGAATCTCTCCATCGAGGATCCCGTTGGTACAACAACCACCAGGACGATCGTCTAGCTGTCCCCTTCTAACACCCCCTCACTATCTTTCGAGAAAGCAGCTCTGGGGTTGTTAAAAAGGTGACAACCCTGCGAGTTATCGATAGTGGAATTCTGTCGTTTTTGGCCTAAACTGCAACAGAAGGTTTCTAAAAGATTTCTCAACGATCGCAAAACCGTTACACGACCATGAGTCACCAATATTGTCTATTTATCATTACAAAGACGAGACTGAACTCCACTGTGACGCTAGTGCTCTTGGTTTCGGTGCAGTTTTAATGCAAAAGAAAAAAGATTCCAAGTGGCACCCAATATTTTATTTCTCGAAACGAACAACAGCTACAGAATCAAAGTACCACAGCTATGAACTAGAGACTTTAGAAATTGTATATGCATTACGGAGGTTTAGAATATATCAGATATTTTAAGGTTGTGACAGACTGCAATTCGTTGAAATTGACACTAGACAATATTGAGTTAAACCCAAGAATTGCCAGATGGGCATTAGACTTTCAAAATTATCATTTTGATATTGTTCATAGACCTGGACAAAGAATGCGACACGTCGATGCCTTAAGCAGATGCACAAATGTCATGGTTGTTGAAACAAAAAGCTTCAAAGACAATTTAACAATATGCCAAGCAAAGGATGATAAGATTTGCGAAATAAGAAAACTACTGGAAATATCCAAACATAAGTTATATGAAATGAAAAATGGTATAGTGTACAAAAAAACAAACGACGAACGACTGTTATTCTATGTACCAAAAGAAATGGGAAATCGAGTAATGTATAAGTATCACGAAGAGCTAGGCCATGTAGGTAGGGACAAAATGATAGAAGGTATTAGCAAAACATATTATATTTCAAACGTCAAAGAAAAATCATTACGACAGAAAACTGCCTCAAATGTGTAGCATTCTCCCCTGAATCAAAAAAAGAGAAGGTCAACTGCATAGCATTCCTAAAGGCAACAAACCGTTTGAAATGTTACATATCGATCATTATGGACCAGTTAAGTCAGACAGATCAAATTTACACATATTTGTAGTTGTCGATGCTTTTACGAAGTTTGTACGACTGTACAACAAAGACACAAGAGGTACTAAAAGCACTCAAACAATACTTTAGGGCATACAGTATACCAAAATGTATAGTTTCAGACAGAGGCAGCTGTTTTACAAATGAAACGTTCAAAGAATTTATGAACGAGTCGGATATAAAACTTGTACTAATAGCAACTGGTTCTCCCCAAGCAAACGGACAAGTCGAACGAATAAATAGAAGTATTGGACCGATTTTGGCCAAGTTGACTGAACCCGAAAAAGGACTAGATTGGGACAAAACTGTAGAGCAAATAGAATACGTTTTGAATAACACAAAACATCGAAGTTTAAATCAATGTCCTACCAAAATGCTGTAGGGTCTAGAACAAAAAGGACACGTTATAAACGAATTTAGAGAAAAGATCAACGAACTTAACTCGACAGTTGAGACTAAAAATTTGGAGGAACTAAGAAACGACGCAGAACAACGACAAAAACAAAGACAAGAATACAATGAACAACAGTACAATAAAAAATCAAAGAAACCAACCAAATACAAAACAGGAGACTACATAATGATAAAAAACTTCGACAGCACAATAGGAGCATCTAAGAAACTAATACCTAGATTCAAAGGACCGTACAAAATATACAAAATTTAAAAAAACGACAGATACTTAATAAAAGACGTAGTTTCCAACTAACACGTAACCCATATCAAGGTGTTTGGAGTATTAGTAACATAAGACCATCGAAAGGAAATTAAATGTAAATAAAATAGAATAAGAATAAATTGTAAATAGTAATTATAAATTCTTGTATGGAACCAAGATCGGGTGATCTTGTGGTCAGGATGGCCGAGTTGTAGCAGGATGTATACACTGGCCCTCTGCTTTGGGGAAGCTAGCCGAATGTAACCCTACAATTTGGCTCTCTCAGAACGTCCTCGCGCTCAGTCGCGATCACAGCTGACACGCTTGAGCGAGGAACGAAACTCAAAAGAGACCACAAGTCAGTCGATACGACAAACAAAGAAGACGTAAAAATACAGAAGCGGAATTTAAACTATCGTTGTGCAATTAAAAGTTGTGTCTTTATAAAGATTATAACGAGATTATAGTGTCGACGTTTTCCTTCGCCCTTGTGAAAGTTAATTATACACTTACAGTACCTTACGAGACGAAACCAGTAAGGACGCTATCTTCAGAAAGGCAGAAGCTATAATACTTTTCACGTTGTGCCACTATAAAAAAAAAGTAAACGAATAGTTTTCAAACCTCCCTAACACCATAACTGTAAGGTTTCAAGTCAATTGGTTAAAAAACAAAAAAGTTTTTCATACAACAAGTCAAGTTTAGCTATAAGCGGGCGTGGCCTTGCCCACTTTTGGTCAAATTAGTTTTCATTCCTCCCTAAAAATATAACTGTAAAGTTTCAAGTCAATTGGTTAAGAAACAAAAAAGTTTTCCATACAACGGGTCAAGTTTAGCTATTTACCAAAAGTGGGCGTAGCCATGCATAGCCACGCCCACTTTTTGTCAAAATAGTTTTCATTCCTCCCTAAGAACATAACTGTAAAGTTTCAAGTCAATTGGTTAAAAAACAAAAAAGTTTTCCATACAACGGGTCAAGTTTCGCTATAAGTGGGCGTAGCCACGCCCACTTTTTGTCAAAATAGTTTTATTCTTCCGTAAGATCGTAACTGTAAAGTTTCAAGTGAATTGGTTAAAAAACAAAAAAAGTTTTCCATACAACGGGTCATGTTTAACTATAAGTGGGCGTGGCTACGCCCACTTTTGGTCAAAATAGTCTTCATTCCTCCCTAAGAACATAACTGTAAAGTTTCAAGTCAATTGGTTAAAAAACAAAAAAGTTTTTCATACAACGACGTGAATATTGCTTCTCTTCCTCTTCTTCATTTTGTATGGGATGGGCATGGGCGACTATATAAAGTATATATTTTCTTGATCAGGACGACAAGACGAGTTGATTTCGCCATGTCCGTCTGTCCGTCCGTCTGTCTGTATATGTACAATCTCCTCCCACAGTTTTGAAGATATCGAGCTGAAATTTTGCACAGAGACTTCTTATTTGTGCGATCAACTCATTTGTCGGATCCAACCATATCGGACCACTGGAACTGGTAGCCCCCATACGAAAACAAGAAGAAAAGTGAACAAAACTTGAATCGTTGTATGGAAAACTTTTTTGTTTTGTACGATAGAGTGCTGAAATTTTAAACATAGTAGTTTTACATAGTCCGACTACATGCCTGAAAGTTTCATTGAGATTGGACATCTTTAACTGGTAGCTCCCATACAAAATGAAGAAGAGGAAGAGAAGCAATATTCACGTCGTTGTATGGAAAACTTTTTTGTTTTTTAACCAATTGACTTGAAATTTTAAAGTTATGTTCTTAGGGAGGAATGAAAACTATTTTGACCAAAAGTGGACGTAGCCACGCCCACTTATAGAAAATTGACCCGTTGTATGGAAAACTTTTTTGTTTTTTAACCAATTGACTTGAAACTTTACAGTTATGTTCTTAGGGAAAAATGAAAACTATTTTGACTAAAAGTGGGCGTAGCCACGCCCACTTATAGCGTAAATTGACCCGTTGCATGGAAAACTTTTTTGTTTTTTAACCAATTGACTTGAAACCTCACAGTTATGTTCTTAGGGAGGAATGAAAACTATTTTGACCAAAAGTGGGCGTAGCCTTGCCCACTTATAGTGTAAATTGACCCGTTGCATGGAAAACTTTTTCGTTTTTTAACCAATTGACTTGAAACCTTTCAGTTATGTTGTTAGGGAGGCATGAAAATTATTCATTCAGTTTTTTTATAGTGACACAACGTGAAAAGTATTATAGCTTCAGCCTTGCTGAAGATAGCGTCCTTACTGGTTTTAATTGCATAAATGGGTGGCATTTTGTAATTTTTACACTCTTAATATTAGAATTATAGAAAAGTACTTTGCGAACAGCATCGGCAGTATGACGAAAACGTATTTACTACTGATTAGTTTTTTACTAATAATTATTGCATCCTTTTGCTGATTTCGTCGACAAAGGTCACGAGAGAAAGCTTATTTGATCCTCCTTCAGATGGCATAAACATGTTTTATGGAAAGTCATAAGAAATTAAATTTTTTTGATAAACACTAAAATATCCGCGAAATCATTGTGAAAGAAGTATCTTACGAGACGAAAATATGCCTCATCAAATAAGAGACATTTAAATTTTTTTTATTGTATAAATGGGTGATATTTTGTTCAGAAATTATATTTTGTTGCATGGAAGAAAAATTTGATTAATTTTGTCGTATTAAATACGAGAATTGTATTAAAGTACTTTGCGAACAGAATCGGCAGTAGGACGAAATCGTGTTGACCACCGATTAGTTTTGTATACTTTTCTCGTATGTCAAATAGTATATTTACTTTGTCACGGAGTTTGTAACAGATCGAAATATTCATTTCCGACTATATAAAGTACATATATTCTTGATCAGGGCGACAACACGAGTTGATTTAGCCATGTCCGTCTGTCTGTCTGTCTGTCGGTCTGTATGTCTGAATGTCTGTATGTATGCAAACTCGTCCCTCAGTTTTGAAGCTATCGAGCTGAAACTTTGCACAGAGTCTGAGAATTTATTACGATGAATCATTCGTCGGATCCAGCATGATCGGGTTATTGGAACAGGTAGCTATACGAAAAATGAAGAAAAGTGAAGAAAACTTGAATCGTTGTATGGAAAACTTTTTTGTTTTGTATGATAGAGTGCCGAAGTTTCGAACATAGTAGTTTTACGACTAAATTTCTGAAAGTTTCATTGAGATCGGGCAACTGGAACTGGTACCTGCCATACAAAATGAAGAAGAGGAAGAGAAGCAAGATTCACGTCGTTGTAATGAAAACTTTTTTGCTTCTTAATCAATTGACTTGAAACTTCACATTTATGTTCTTGAGGGGGCATTAAAACTTTTTTGACAAAAATGGGCACTGTGACGCCCACTTTTAGCCAAAATCAAAAAAATTAAATACGAGAATTGTATAAAAGTACTTTGCGAACAGAATCGGCAGTAGGACGAAATCGTTTTGACCAATGATTAGTTTTTTGCTAATAAATCTTGCATCCTTCGACCGATTTCTTTGAAGAAAAGTTCGATGGCAAGCTTATCTGTTCCTATTTCAGATGGCATAAACCTATTTTATGAAAAGTCATAAGAAATTAACTTTTTTTGATAAAAACTATAATATCCGCGAAATCATTGAGAAAGAAGTATCTTACGAGACGAAAATATGCCTCATCTAATAAGAGACATTTAAATTTTTTTAATTGCATAAATGGGTGGCATTGTGTTCAGAAATTATTTTTTTGCATGGAATTAAAATGCGTTTAATTTTGTCCCATTAAATACGAGAATTATAGAAAAGTACTTTGCGAACAGAATCGGCAGTAGGACGAAATCGTTTTGACCAATGATTAGTTTTTTGCTAATAACTATTGCATCCTTTTATCGATTTCGCCGACAAATGGTACGATAGAAAGTTTATCTGTTCCTCCATCAGATGGCATAAGCCTATTTTATGAAAAGTCATAAGAAATTAAATTTTTTTGATAAAAACTAAAATATCCTCATAATCATTGAGAAAGAAGTACTGTTCAAGTATGAACATAAGTATGAACATAAGTATGAACATAAGTATGAACATAAGACTGCCTACGATGTCTGGACAACAGTTAGGCTGCAAGACTCATGCTTGCATATCGCTTCTAAGAAATGCCTAATGACCACAGACAGTATATTGCATTGTCTGCCCTTGCAGATAATGCACTAGTTTCATCAGAACGGTCGTAGGTCGCCTGGTGGCCATAAAAGATAATAAACATCTAGCGGCCATAAACCCTAAACACATCTGGCGGCCATAAAATGATAATTAAGAACAAGATAAGCGACCAACATAGATTTACAATCACACTGTTGTCTTACAAACACAGTGTTAGGATAAGATATTCATTAGTAAAATTAACCAATAGAAATTAAGGATCACACGCTGCTGCCTTACAAACACAGCGTTAGTATTAAGGAATTCTAGTATAAATAAAGCGACGTCCGCGTTGGACGAACCAGTACAACATAACATATCAGTGCGTGCTCATTTAAATGTATAATATCCATACCTTCGAGTCGTAGAAATAAATTGTTTCGCGGAATAAAGTGAAAAGCGTTTTCTGTGGCTTAGATAGCAGAAATTGAAAAAAAGTGAAAGCGTTTTCTGTGGCTTAGACAGCAGAAATTAAAAAAAAAAAAAATTTAAAAATAAATTAATTCAATTTTAAAATTCAACGCTTACGCAAAATTATTAAAAAGTGCAAAATGCCTTCTTCTATGGAACTTTTGAAGGAGCAGGCTGTCCTCCAAAACAAAATCTACAGCATGATAGAACGTCGTGCTACCATCGAGGAGATGAGGGACGATGTTTCAAAATTTGTGGCAAACAACTCAAATTTAAATAAAATAGAAGTGATCGATCATAAATACTCAATTGAAAAAGTATTCGACACAACTATAAGTACGTATAAAAGCGTTAGAAGAGGCCTCAAACGTTAAGACGTCCGCATCAGAGAGTGAGCTCAAAATCGAGTCAACCGGTACCATCCCAAAGCGATTGGATAATCCAGTGAAGTTAGCAGTAGCGGAAGCACAAAGTCTTTCTTCAAAAAAAGGAGCCAATGTCTTGGGCAATGAAGATGCTGTATCACACCAAAGCTCTGTCGCAGGAGACAATTTAGTTGATCTGGTAGACAAACGGGCAAACAGGCTTAGAGTGCTTATGAGTGAAGCCAATGAATGCCTGGACAAAGGCGATATGAAATCTATGCGAGCTTGCAAGATGAGAGTCACGCCCGCCCTCAATCAAGTGCAGACCACTCTAGACAAACTGGAAACTATATATGAATGTAGTGCCTTCGATTATGACGAAATTAATGTCCTAATAATGGAGGCTAACATTCTAATATATGAATTAAATACGAAAATGGTCGAAAGCCAGTTAAGTTCGATGTCGGAAAAGCCAGAACTACCAAAGGTGGAACTCTCACATTTTAATGGAAACGCCAAGGAGTGGCCGACATTCTTTGAACTATTCTCCGAAATAATTCCCGAAAGAAAAGATATCAGCAACGCCATAAAGCTGAATTATCTGAAAGCGTGTCTAAAGAGAGAAGCAAAGGCAGTAGTGAGTCATTTACTGGTTGGCTCTGCTGCGAATTATTGTGCGGCGTGGGAGCTAATATGTAAACGGTATGAGAATAATCGGAAGATATTCGCTGATCGGCTTGACAACATATTGGAGCTGGATACCCTAAAATGCGACTCGGAAGAGAGTGTTCGCCGCTTTTTAGATTCGGCCACGGAATCTATACATATTATAAAAGAAAAAGCCAAACTTGGCAAACAGGCGGATGTAATTTTTGCTCAAATCGCAGCGGACAATCATCTCAGAGGAGGCAGCCCAACTGTTAAGGTTGCCAAGAACAAAGGAGAACGTAGAGATCCAAGGGATTTCTTCACAAGGCGTCGAGCTGTCCAAAAACAAGGTGAAGTTGGAAATCAAACCCAGATGTTCTAGTCGATTTGGAGCAGAAACAGATGCACTTGTTCTACCCAAGTTGCAAAGAGCGCTTCCAAGTAAAAACGTGGATATGGAAGTCCATGACGACTGGAAAGATTGTTTCCTAGCAGATCCAAACTTCAATAAAGCCAGTCGAGTCGACATGATCATTGGCGCAGACCTGTTTCCACTTATTATGATGGGACAAGCCAAAAAGGTTAAAGGCATTCTGGGTCAAAAAACGAAATTTGGCTGGATAATTTCCGGTAACGTGTCACGGGCACCGCAACGCAAAGTTTTCACAGCAACAACTACTGTGAACATTGACAACCTGGAGAGATTCTGGGAGCTGGAACAAGAAGATGCAATCGAAACAGAAGAAGAACAGAATTGCGGAAAATTCTACAAAGAGACGACGAAAATTGATACTGATGGACGGCTTATAGTATCAGTGCCGTTTCAAAAAGAGTTCACATTAGGGGACTCTCGCAAACAAGCATTAGCAAGACTTTTGCAAATGGAGAAGAAGTTCCAAAGACACAAAGATGTTTTCGAACAATACAAAATGTTCATGAAAGAATATCTGGAGCTTGGTCATATGGTACCTGTGAAGTCAATGAAACAAGGCAAATACTATTTGCCACATCAAGCAGTTATCAGGCTAAACAGTTTGACAACAAAATTGAGGGTAGTTTTTGACGCTTCAGCTGAAACGACCAACGGCCTCAGCCTTAACGACGTGATGTTGGTTGGGCCTAAAATACAACGAGACATTTTTGACATTTTGGTGAGTTGGCGACTATGGCAGTTCATAATCACTGCTGATGTGAAAAAAATGTATCGACAAATAAAAATATCAGAAGCTGACCAAGAGTACCACCACATCCTGTGGAGAGAAAATCAAAAAGAACCAATTCGTGAGTTCAAGATGACGTTCACTGCAACATATAGCTAACGTTTATTGCCACGATGACGCCACTACTGCAAAAATCATCAGAGAAGATTTTTATATGGATGATCTGATGACTGGTGCTTCAACTATCCACGAATGCATCAGCATTCAACAAAAAATACGAGCCGTATTGGAAAAGGCTGGTATGCATCTCAGGAAATGGGTCTCCAACGACGAGAAGATTATTGCTAACATCGCAGATAGAAATAACACGGAAAAAGTGTCTATCAAAGAGGACGAATCAATAAAAACCTTGGGCTTGCATTGGGACCCGAGACAAGATTCATTTTCGTTCAGCGTCAAGAAGCCGCAGTTAGATTGTATATCCAAACGATCAGTGTTGTCGGAACTAGCAAGAATCTTCGATCCGCTAGGCTGGCTCACGCCAGTTACGCTCCAAGGGAAATGCTTTGTTCACAGACTACAATGTAATTGAGCTTCATGGATTTTGTGATGCCTCCGAGAAAGCATATGCTGCCGCAATCTACACAAGAATTGGAGAAAAACCCAGAAGGAAATTGAACCGCTTCACAACGCGTTCTGTAAGACTTTTTTGGAATGTTTCAGGGCTTGCCCAAACCTTACCTGTCTAATTTCCTTTTACACAGGGGTGGCCGCTTTTTGAAGGCCTAAAGCATGCTAGCTTCGTTTCCCGAAAATGTTGTTGGGAAGGTGTTTGTTGTAACACGAAGTGCGAACGAACATTTAAGTTTTTTCATACATGGTGTACTGTTCGAAATCTGTACTGTTCTTTAAATAAAATTCTGTTAATATGTTAACTAACAGCGTTATCAGCCAGACGTCGAGGGTTCAAATCCCACTCGAGGAAGAATACAAAAATAAAAAATAGTCAAAAAAAGATGTGCGGAGGGAGAACCAGCGGAATATTCCTCAGTCATTTTTAGTACCATGGCAATACTAATTCTATTCTATCTTCATCTAACTCTTTGTTATTTTACTTTTAAAGTTAAAACTACAAATTAATTTTATGAAATATACACTGGCCTTAGTGGGATTCGAACCTAGCGTCGTTGGATTGAAAGCCGGCTCTCAACCAACTTGACTATAGGTATCATTGAAGCTTTGTAAATTCAATATTATATAAACTACAATTTTTTTTATTTTGCTAGAAAATAATATTTTAGTTTCCTAAAAACTTAAGCCGAAAAACAAAGTTACTTTGTGTTTTATATCATCGGCTACTCCTTCCCATCTCGCTTCTCAAACCTTCCAAAATCAGGTGGCCCTTCCCTTCTCGCTTCTTAATGAAGGGTTGTGGAATGTTTTGGTTGTAAATAAAAATTTCGAATATCGAGTCTAACTTTGTGTCTTTCAGTCATCGGCTACTTCTTCCCATCTCGCTTCTCAAACCTTCCAAAATCAGGTGGCCCTTCCCTTCTAGCTTCTAAAAAAGCCGTAGGGAATGATCTGGTTTTCAACAATATTTTTCGAATACCGAGTCTAACTTCGTGTCTTTCATTCTTCGGAGACTCCTTCTCATCTCGCTTCTAAAACCTTCCAAAATCAGGCTGTCCTTCCAATCTCGCTGCTAAAAAAGCTGAAGGGAAGGTGCTGATAGTTCGTCATTAAAATAGGTGTTTGAGAAGGGTTTGGTTCAATTTAGGTTAAACTTGATGACGTCAAAATCCTTCCAAGCTTGTTTCAAGTCACCTTCCAGGGCAAACGGTTCACCTTTGCTTTAAAAAAAGGCTTTATAGAAAGCCTTCTTCGTCAAGGTATTCCCATTTTCTCTCTGGGAAGGCACTATGGAAGGCCTTCTTCGGCAAGGAGTTCAAAAATTTCCTTCTGGGAAGTTACTTTACTCACAGCCAAAAGTAAAGTCAGCCCAATCAAAAATAAGAAAACAATTCCCAAATTGGAACTCTGTGCTGCGCATCTCTTATCGAAACTATTGACGAAGATACAGTTAACATTTAAAAACAAAATCAATGTCGTCGTTTGGAGTGACTCACAAATAGCTATTGCTTGGATAATGAATCAACGCAGTAAGGACAAATTTGTGAAATCAAGAGTAGATGACATCGTGAAAAGTCTCCCTGGAGTAGTATGGAACTACGTGAGATAAGAAGACAATCCTGCAGATATAGCCTCAAGGGGGACCTCGCCTGAAAAACTGGAAAAATGTGCCATTTGGTGGCATGGGCCAAAATGGTTAACTCGTCCCAAGCATGAATGGCCAGTGAATAAGGATACTGAGTCTGTGATAATATCAACAGTCTTTAATGTGAATAATCCTTTAATTGAACTGCTGACGAAATAGGCGTCATCACGTGTGTCCTTCGCTTCGTCGCCAAACTTCAGGCAAAGATTCGTCGAAACAAATTTGGTGATAAAAGCTACGACGATAATAATTAAACTGCAACAACGGCTAGACTTCGGAAATGAGATAACACAGCTATACAACCAAAAATCGTTAAAAAAGGAAAACAAGCTCCTGCCACTCTATCCATTCCTAGATGAAGAAGGTATAAGGCCGGCTACAAAATTCAACGTTGCCGTTTTCAATGAAGCATTCTGCAATCCTCGAAAAGTCACACGTGGCATGGCTCATGGTGGATCGCGCCCATAAGATGACGCTTCATGGAGGAATTAAGCTGATGAAGAACCACATTCAATGTGCATATTGAAAAATCCGTTACGTAACGTACTTAAAAAACACTTAAGGAGCTATACAACTTGCGTTCGATACAGGCAAGAACCAGCTAATCAACTGATAGGCAATCTTCCCGTGTACAGGGTTACGGGAACATTTCCATTTCAAGCAACTGGCATTGATTATGCAGGGCCCTTCCAAATGGGATGCTCAAAGGGACGTGGTCAGCGGTCTCATAAAGGATACGTTTGTGTATTCGTCTGCATGGCTACTAAAGCCATACATTTGGAACTTGTCAGCGATATGTCTACAGACAAGTTTTTAGAAGCGCTACATCGTTTTTTTGCTAGACGAGGTAAAAGTGAGCACTTATACTCCGATAATGACACAAATTTCGTTGGCGCTGCAAGAAGATTGGATAAGGACTTGGTAGCGGCGATAAACTACAACACCAACCTAGCGCCGGTGCTGGAAAGAGATGTCATCACTTGGCATTTTATCCCCCCGGGAAGCCCCCATATGGGTGGATTATGGGAAGCTGGCGTCAAATCGATGAAGTATCACCTTAAGAGAATACTCGGTGATAACAGCTGCACATATGAAGAGTTTTCTACGCTGTTATGCCGTATTGAGTCAGTTCTCAATTCGCGCCCCTTGGTTGCGTCTGATCATGAGAATGAAATCGATGACGTATTAACTGCGGGACATTTCCTCATCGGGAGACCACTGGTCGGCGCGCCGGAACACATCAACGACAATGGGAAGATTTCGTCTCTCGACCGTTGGAGATATCTGCAACGAATGAAGTCTGAATTCTGGAGGAAATGGAAGGAAGATTACTTGACTTCCCTACAGAAAAGACTCAAATGGCGAAATGAAAAACAAAACCTAAAGGAAGGTCAAATTGTGTTAATCAAACAAGAACACACGCATCCGGGACGATGGCCAATGGGCCGTATAACAAAAACGTCAGAAGGCCAAGATAAAAAAGTGAGAGTAGTCACTATAAAAACGAGCGGTGGCGAAATAAAAAGGTCGCTGAGCAAAATTTGTCCATTACCAACGGGAGATGATGAAGATTACCAAACGAAACCACAAATAAATGCCAAATTAAACACAAGCATGGCAACGACATTGTGCCTTGTCTTGCTTCTTCAAGTAGCTACATCAGCTACAGTCGTAAGTCAAAATAAGAGCAGGATGAATATTGAAGAATTTGGAGTCAACGCTGCAGTCTTCCTGGATAAAATTGGAAGAGTAGAAGTGGTTAATTCGAATTGGAAGCTGTTCTTCTATTACGATTTACAAGCATTTTTTGACGTGGTAAAGAATGCACCGATGCTCATTGAGAAAGCGGAAAAAATATGTCCGAAGCTGCAGGAATTTGAACAGCAATGTAGTTCTGCAACATACAACATCAAACAGCAGGTTCTCACAGCGCAACGTGGTTTCAAAGACGGTGTCGTTGTAATTCAAGCCACAATACCACTATATATAAACCAGCAAACGGACCTTTATAAAGTTATTGCGATGCCTTTATTAAAGAACAGTTATCTGATGATTGCTCAAGTGCAAGCGGATTAGGTTATTTTCAACACAGCCCTTTATTCGTATAACTTGATGACGGAAGCAGAACACAACAAATGTCGCCACGAAAATGAGGAGACGATTGTATGCGAAGGAAATTGGGCATGGAAGGATGCAGCTGACAATACGTGTGAAATATCACCATTAGTACCACACACCAGCCTTTTGTGCCCAATGGTCGACTACAAGGGTCAATCCTTCTGGAAAGAGCTAAATTCACATAACCGTTGGTGATATAAATTATTTGAGCAGACATCGGGTCAACTACAATGTGGTGACTCATATCACGAGAAAATCGCGCTTCCACAACAAGGAATTCTACACAGAGAACAAAATGCAAGTATATTGTACTTAAATTGACACAATTCGGTGCACAAATGTTGTCAAATCAAGTAAAATGTTCTCAATTCAAGCACAATTTTTAAGTCCAAAAGCTTGAGTTGAGTAAATTTTGTTACAATTTCAAGAACAGTTTAAGCTTAATATGATACCAACAAAACTTAATCCGAGTCAATGTTGTTTTGGAAATAAGTTTACATTTTACTTGAATCAAGAACCAACCATACTTAAACTGTAACAAAAGAAAACTTATACCGAGACCTTTTTGTTCTTAAAACAAGTGAATATTGTACGAGACCACGTCCAATTTTTCGATCAAGTAAGTTTACGTTGTTCTTAAATCAAGGCTCAGTAGTTTTGCAGACTATTTCGGTTATTATCTCAATTGGATAGACTTTATTTTATATAAGTAATTGTTACAGTTAATTTAATAAACATTTAAACAACATATAAATAGTATAATTAAATGGTAATTGGTGATTATTTATATAATAAACAGTAAGACTTTGGTGTACCAGGGGATTTGAACCTCTTACCTTCCGTTTCGCAGGACAACACACTAAGCTCTGAGCCACAGGAAGCGACATAGGAACACTTGATATTTCATAAATTTTATTTATTGAAAACATTTTTGTTCCAAGAGAACAAAAATATTTAGTAAGCAAAAAAACTCTGGTCTTGCTGGGGTTTAAACCTCATACCTTTGGTATCATAGTGAAACACACGAAACTCTGAGCTACAGCAAGCAACATAGAAACATGTGATATTTGATAAATTTTAATTGTTTTAACATTTTTATTAAAAGGAGTAACAGAGAAAGAAGGTATAAGAAGAAAGCGTTGTCATTTCAAGTTTGTTTGGTTTCGGTTTAAGTTTTTGGGTTATTGTTTTGTTTTCAAGTATAAAATGTGTATGAATTGACATTTTGTAGTTGATTCAAATCCATTTTGGTGTCGATTTTGATGTTAAGTACGAATCTTACTTATTTCGAGAACATTTAGACCAATTGCAACGTAACTTGGTCTGTTGTTGATTTAAGTACAATCTGTGCTGTTCTCAGACCGGACTTTTTTTCTCTGTGTAACACTGAAAGAATGATGTTCGCTTAGACTAGCTGGTGTGACTTTAAAAGCACCAGAAACAGTGCATTCAACGGGTAAGGCATCATTTCTAGCGCATTTCATGAAGGAAGCTAAAGAAGTAGTCCCAAAGGAACTAGCACCCGTAGGCGATGTGTTAATAAACAACACAAAGGAATTAGTCTTGCTGCACCAAAAAATTTAAATGCTGGATAAATACAAGGTACACCTGAACGATATCTACACAGAGAAACATAATCAAACTTTTGGTCAAAATAGTTTTCATTTCTCCCTAAGAACATAACTGTAAAGTTTCAAGTCAATTGGTTAAAAAACAAAAAAGTTTTCCATACAACGCCACCAGCCATAATAACTGCAACTTCATTAATAGTTGGAACATTATATATTCCTGCGTGCTTTCCATAGGGCACTTTGTCTGCTTTAATGATAATGGCGTAGTTGTCGTTTTGCAGTCTGTTTGAAAAAGTCTTAAACAATTGCACCAACTGGTTATGATTCTTTCCAAAATGTCCACAATTTCTCGTTCCTTCATCTGCTCTATATGGTTGTAAGCGCAGCTTGTGTTTGATTGTTGCTCCTCATTGCCCATAAAATAAATTTGTAAAAATTTTGGATCGGCATCAGGCATTGGAATCAATGAACCAATTCGGTGGTACATTTGACCTTGAATCGTGAACGTAGATTCGATTTTACGACCATCTTCATTATGAACAGTTTTTGTTGCTTCAAATGATGTCATTTGGAAGCATGAATTGAATTTACGAATTTTTCACAAAAACAATTTTGGTTGCGATGTGGTGCCAGATAAAAATGTTTTTAAAGGTTCAGCGGTCTGTCCGTCCGTCCGTCCTCACCAATGGTTCTCGGAAACTATAAGAGCTAGAGACTTGAAATTCGGAGGGTAGACTCGCGATCCTCGGCAGCAGATCAAGTTTAAACGTTTTTGTGCCACGCCCACTCCTTCCCGCCTATCCAGACCCACCCACTTTTTTAAAACGATATAAATCAAACACCCAAAAGGATACAATCATGAAAGTTGTTGTATTGACTAAGTAGTAGTAGCTCTATAAAACTGCATACTACTATTTTTCACCCCCCCCTCCTCATAATTCCCCCCCCCCTCCCCCTTAACATTTCTTTAAATTGTTATATTTCCAAAACCAATAAAGATACGAACCTGAAATTTTGTATACAAGCTCAATAAATGTGAATCTATAAAACTGCATACCACAAAATACCCCTCCCTTTCATGGTTGCCCCACAAAGACCCCCAAACTAAAAAATTTCAAAAAACCATAAATTTTTGGGATTTTTAAATAAAATCTTTCATAAATGATAATAGAGAAGCATGCAAATTTGTTTGTAGACTCAGTAAAAACAGCCCTACAAAATGGCGTACTTCAATTTATGCCCCTTCCCTTCATTTCTCATCAAAATTTGGATTTCTTGGTGAATCTACAAAACTACAACAGATAGAATAATGATTAGCAGGCTCGAGGTCAATTTTGATATACCAAATTTGTAATCAAAAAGTTTTGGCAGTTGATCGAAGCAGCATTTCTCAGGGTTTTTCGTTTGATAACTTGCAATTCTCATGCAGTTTATCAAGAAAAACGTATGGGGAGTGCTGATAATCCGTTCATTGTTAAGCAAAGATAGCTGATGAAGGAGTTTGGCAACTCCCGAAACAGCTGTACGATTTGCCTGCTGCTAGCTTTTGAGCTAGTTCTTGCAATATTGTTTGTTGTTAAAACTGCCAAAACTTTTTGATTACAAATTTGGTGTATCAAAATTGACCTCGAGCCTGCTAATCATTATTGAATTACTTGTATAGGTCGTAAAACAAAACACTTTTTAACAACAGATACGAATATGAAAATCAAGTTACTTAACTGACAAGCATACTCTATATGGACACAATGAAAATTGTCCAATAAGACAGTAATTAAACACAAATTATTAAATAAATGTTCATTGAATGATTCAAAATTCGCATAAACAAATAATTTTTAAGTCAACTTATTATGAATATGTGTAACTATTTTGAAGCAAAAGCATTAACATATTTAGTAACAACGAATGACCAAATAATATTTAGATTTGGTCATTTGATCGTCAAAAAGTTCACCTCTTTCTTTTTAACACTGTCAATTATGAATGAAGGCGTGAACCCCTGGTGAGGGTTGTCCATTTTGAAATTGTCTACAATAGCCCCATTTGAATTAATGTTTCGACAACTCTAAAATATTGGCGCCAGTTTATAAATTTCCGCGCAATTTATTGAAATCATTTTTGTGCAAATATACAAATTCGCAATTGTTTCCTTTGCTGAAAAATTTGGCGCGGTTCATAATTGGGTCGGCGTTCAAAGCTAACTAACTATAACTATAAACCAGTAAGGACGCTATCTTCAGCAAGGCTGAAGCTATAATACTTTTCACTTTGTGTCACTATAAAAAAAACTCAATGAATAGTTTTCATGCATCCCTAACAACATAACTGTAATGTTTCAAGTCAATTCGTTAAAAAACAAAAAAATTTTCCATACAACGGTTCAAGTTTCGCGATAAGTGGGCGTAGCCATGCCCACATTTGGTCAAAATAGTTTTTATTCCTCCCTAAGAACATAACTGTAAAGTTTCAAGTCAATTGGTTAAAAAACAAAAAAGTTTTCCATACAAAGGGTCAATTTTCGCTATAAGTAGGCGTGGCTACGCCCACTTTTGGTCAAAATTGTTTTCATTCCTCCCTAAGAACATAACTGTAAAGTTTCAAGTCAATTGGTTAAAAAACAAAAAAGTTTTCCATACAACGGGTCAATTTTTGCTATAAGTAGGCGTGGCTACGCCCACTTTTGGTCAAAATAGTTTTCATTCCTCCCTAAGAGCATAACTGCAAAGTTTCAAGTCAATCGGTTAAAAAACAAAAAAGTTTTCCATACAACGGGTCAATTTTCGCTATAAAAGGGCGTGACCACGCCTACTTTTGACCAAAATAGTTTTCATTCCTCCCTAAGAGCATAACTGCAAAGTTTCAAGTCAATTGGTTAAAAAACAAAAAAGTTTTCCATACAACGGGTCAATTTTCGCTATAAGTAGGCGTGGCTACGCCCACTTTTGGTTAAAATAGTTTTCATTCCTCCCTTAGAACATAAGTGTAAAGTTTCAAGTCAATTGGTTAAAAAACAAAAAAGTTTTCCATACAACGGGTAAATTTTCGCTATAAGTGGGCGTGGCTATGCGTGGTTACGCCCACATTTGGTCAAAATAGATTTCATTCCTCCCTAAGAACATAACTTTAAAATTTCAAGTCAATTGGTTAAGAAACAAAAAAGTTTTCCATACAACGACGTGAATATGGCTTCTCTTCCTCTTCTTCATTTTGTATGGGAGCTACCAGTTCCAGATGTCCAATCTCAATGAAACTTTCAGGCATGTAGTCGGACCATGTAAAACTACTATGTTTAAAATTTGAGCACTCTATTGTACAAAACAAAAAAGTTTTCCATACAACGATTCAAGTTTTGTTCACTTTTCTTCTTCTTTTCGTATGGGAGCTACCTGTTCCAATAATCCGATCATGCTGGTTCCGACGAATGATTCATCGTAATAAATTCTAAGACTCTGTGCAAGGTTTCAGCTCGATAGCTTCAAAACTGAGGGACTAGTTTGCATACATACAGACAGACAGACAGACCGACAGAAAGACAGACAGACAGACGGACAGACGGACATGGCTAAATCAACTCGTCTTGTCGTCCTGATCAAGAATATATATACTTTATATAGTCGGAAATTAATATTTCGATCTGTTACAAACTCCGTGACAAAGTTAATATACTATTTCACATAAGTGAAAAGTATAAACAATCAGTTGTTTTCACAATCTAATATACAGAAGGCAACAAAATACAATTCGGTTGTCG
The DNA here is from genome assembly GCA_034638295.1 of Phortica okadai. Taxonomy (NCBI): domain Eukaryota; kingdom Metazoa; phylum Arthropoda; class Insecta; order Diptera; family Drosophilidae; genus Phortica; species Phortica okadai. Next base: position 18,959,078 of record CM067852.1, read on the forward strand.
CGAAAATTAAATTGACTTCTATCCAAATTCGACTTGGCGTGGGCACGACTTTTTTTACTCTTCACGCAAGTGAATAGTATTTTAACTTTGTCCTGAAGTTTGTAACAGCAAGAAGGAGGGGAGGGGGACCCCATAAAGTATATATATTCTTGATCAGCTCGACAAGACGAGTTGATATAGCCATGTCCGTCTGTCCGTCTGTCTGTGAATATGCTATCTCCTCCCACAGTTTTGAAGATATCGAGCTGAAATTTTGCAGGGAGTCTTCTCTAATGTGTGGTCAAATCATTGGTCGGAACCGGCCATATCGGATTATTGGAACTGGTAGCCCCCATACGAAATGAAGAAAAACGAATTTGAATCGTTATATGGAAAACTTTTTTGTTTTGGAATATAGAGGGCTGAAATTTCAAACATAGTAGTTTAACATAGTCCGACATAATGGCTGAAAGTTTCATTGAGATCGGGCAACTATAACTGGTAGCTGCCATACAAAATGAAGAAGAGGAAGAGAAGCAATATTCACGTCGTTGTATGGAAAACTTTTTTGTTTCTTAACCAATTGATTTGAAACTTCACAGTAATGTTCTTGGGGAGACATTAAAACTGTTTTGACAAAAATGGGCATGGTTACGCCCACTTTTACCAAAAATCAATAATTTGCATATCTCCGGCACCCAATGAGCAAAAACAATGAAAATTTGTATATAGGCTAATTAGATGAAGAGAAAATTTATTCAGTCAAAAAAATGGACGTGGCACAAGAAATAAGGGTGAAGAGTATCTAAGCTTCAGCCTTGCTGAAGCTAGCGTCCTTACTGTTTCCCCCCTTGTTGACTTAGTTTAGGGGTGAGGCGCAAATAACGGAAGCTTCCTCGGGTGAAATATTACAAAGGTCGTATTTTCGGCGTTGTCTTTTGAGATGGGAACAGCAAATTTGGAGTGTATATAGCTGCCTTGAAGACCAAGCAAATAGACTAAAAACCAGTAAGGGCGGTATAGTTGAGTATTCTCAACTATATAATACCCTGTACACACACCTATGTTGATAACACGTTAAACATTCGCCGACAGCAAAAGCAGTGTACCACGATATGGTTTGTGTATTTGCTAATAGTGAGGTAGGGCTCACAGTGCAATGTTGCCATTAGATGGCGCTTTAGTACAGATTTTGTTACAAAGCATTGCTGCAAAATTTTAGTGTGTTGGTCTTTGCGGGGAAAGTGGTAGTTTGTTGTATGCAGTTTTAAAAAGGTATGTTATCTGAGTTTGCATACAAAATTTCAGCATTGTATTCTTTATACTTTAGGAGATACAGCAATTTTAAGAAAAAAATGACCTTTTGTTGTGCTCGATGGGCGGGAAGGAATGGGCGTGGCAAAAATTCCTTCAAACTTCATCTAGTGTTCGACCACACGAGACTATCTTCCAAATTTCAAGTCTCTAGCTTTAATAGTTTTCGCAGTGTTAAGTACGGTTTTTGTTACAAATAGGATAAAGCAGTGTTCAAAGCGCAATTTATGCCAAATTTCAACTTGTTTGTCTTTGCGTTGTCACACAGCGTTAAAAATGAAAGTTTGTGGTATGCAGTTCTAAACATGTATGTTTACTGAGTTTGCATTCAAAATTTCAGCATTGTATCTATTATAGTTTAGGAGATACAGCAATTTTAAGAAAACAACTTTTTGAGGGGAAACGAAGGGGAGGGGGAAAAAATGTGGTATGCAGTTTTGTAGAGCTATACATACTGAGTCTACATACTTATTTTCATGTTTCTAACTCATCAGGTTTTCGAGCTACAGCTTTTTGGAAAAATGGGTGGTGCTCGATGGGCGGGAAGGAGTGGGCGTGGCAAAAAATCCTTCAAACTTGATCTAGCGTTTGACCTCACGAGTCTATGCACCAAATTTCAAGTCTCTAGCTCTTATAGTTTTCGAGAACCATTGGTGAGGACGGACGGACGGACAGACAGGGCTATATCAATTCGTCTTGTCATCCTGATCAAGAATATATATACTTTATAGGGTCCCCCTCCCCTCCTTCTATGCGTTACATACAAACCGTCTCAAACAAACTTAATATACCCTGATGCACAGTGTGTGTACAGGGTATAAAAAGGCGTGGCTACGCCCACATATAGTACAAATTTGAAATACTTATATCTCGTTAACCATGTAACTTACAGGAATGTTATTTGGTGTCTATGAAATTGGGATTTAGTGTAACAAGATTCAATCATAATATGGGTGTGGCCACGCCCACATATTGCTTAAACAAGAAAACCTTACATCTTTGGAACAAGTTGGTCTATAAGAGTAAAAATTTATATGTATGACATTAAATGGAAATGAGATCGGTTTCGATAGAAAAGTGGGCGAGGCAACGCCCTATTACAGCCGTAACTAATTGAAGGTACAGGGTATAGCAGGCCATCCACTGTCGAATTTGTTTGACGAATTTGTTACATTTGACGAAATATTCGTCGTTTGTGGTAGTGTTTGTTCCAAATTTTGTGTTTGATGTTTTCTTCGAGAAAAATAGAAATTATTCTATCTTGGCTGTGTTTGATACGAGTATATTCGTCGTTAGTGGCAAAATGTATTTTTGTTTGACGAACAGTTTGTCAAACAAAATCTACAATGGATGGCCTACTTTATAATTGAAAAATGAGTTCATTAAATTTCCTGATCTGGAAAAAGCATTAGCAATTGTGAATGAGTTCGAAAAGAAATCCCATATACCAAATATTATTGCAGCGATTGATGGTAATGTTTTAAAAAACGTGTTACTACAAACATTAAATGCCATGATTGTAATTTAGGTACCCGTATACCAATTGTGCCACCAAGCGAAGGATTAGTTGACTATATAAATAGAAAGGGCTAGGCATCAATAGTGATGCAAGGTGTTGTAGACAACAATTATCGGTATGACTTTTGTACCATTGAAACTAAAATTGTTCCGCAAGTTTATTTATGTTTTAAAGGTTCACTGATGTCAGCGTTAAGTTTCCGGGAAGCACGCATGATGCAACCGTGTTTAAAGAATCAGGACTCATTAAACATTCAAACCGGTTAATTCCATCTCAAACAAAAACGGTGAACGGTGTTGACATACCACTATTTTTGGTTGGTGATCCCGCTTATCCCTTTCTTCCTTGGTTAATGAAGCCATATATGTTGAAAACGCGTTTGGGCGATTAAAAGGTCGTTGGAGATGTTTGTGTAAAAGGATCGACGAAAACCCTGCTTTTGTGCCTCATGTCGTTGTTGCTTGAGCAATTTTGCACAACTTTGTAGAAGAGCAAATGGAGACATATTCGGACACTTGGAGTGCGACTTGATTAAGTGACAGCCAGTACACTCAACCTCGAATGAAATGAAATGGAAAATAAAATGAAGTTAATAATCAAATGATATAAAAAATGGAATGAAATAAGTAATAAAGTAATATAAACCAGTAAACACGCTATCTTCAGCAAGGCTGAAGCTATAATACTTTTCTCGTTGTGTCACTATAAAAAAAAGTAAATGAATAGTTTTCATGCCTCCCTAACAACATAACTGTAAGGTTTCAAGTCAATTGGTTAAAAAACAAAAAAGTTTTCCATACAGCGGTTCAAGTTTTGCGATAAGTGGGCGCAGCCATGCCCACTTTTGACCAAAATAGTTTTCACTCCTCCTTAAGAACATAACTGTAAAGTTTCAAGTCAATTGGTCAATTTTCGCTAAAAAAAGGGCGTGGGCACGCCCACTTTTGGTCAAAATAGTTTTCATTCCTCCCTAAGAACATAACTGTAAAGTTTCAAGTCAATTGGTTAAAAAACAAAAAAGTTTTCCATACAACGGGTCAATTTTCGCTATAAGTGGGCGTGGCTACGCGTGGCTACGCCCACTTTTGGTCAAAATAGTTTTCATTCCTCCCTAAGAACATAACTGTAAAGTTTCAAGTCAATTGGTTAAAAAACAAAAAAGTTTTCCATACAACGGGTCAATTTTCGCTAAAAAAGGGCGTGGCCACGGCCACTTTTGGTCAAAATATTTTTCATTCCTCCCTAAGAACATAACTGTAAAGTTTCAAGTCAATTGGTTAAAAAACAAAAAAGTTTTCCATACAACGGGTCAATTTTCGCTGGAAGTGGGCGTGGCTACGCGTAGCTACGCCCACTTTTGGTCAAAATAGTCTTCATTCCTCCCTAAGAACATAACTTTAAAATTTCAAGTCAATTGGTTAAAAAACAAAAAATTTTCCATACAACGACATGAATATTGCTTCTCTTCCTCTTCTTCATTTTGTATGGGAGCTACCAGTTCCAGATGTCCAATCTCAATTAAACTTTCAGGCATGTAGTCGGACTATGTAAAACTACTATGTTTAAAATTTCAGCACTCTATCGTACAAAACAAAAAAGTTTTCCATACAACGATTCAAGTTTTGTTCACTTTTCTTCTTCTTTTCGTATGGGGGCTACCAGTTCCAGTGGTCCGCTATGGCTGGATCCGACAAATGAGTTGACTGCACGAATAAGAAGTCTCTGTGCGAAATTTCACCTCGATATCTTCAAAGTTGTGGGAGGAGATTGTATATATACAGACAGACGGACAGACGGACATGGCTAAATCAACTCGTCTTGTCGTCCTGATCAAGAATATATATACTTTATATAGTCGGAAATGAATATTTCTATGTGTTACAAACTTCAGCACAAAGTTATTATACTGTTTCACTTACGTGAAAAGTATAAAAATGCAGCAAAATAAATAATATGAAAACATATATTATATACAATCTCCTCCCACAGTTTTTAAGATATCGAGCTAAAATTTTGCACAGAGACTTCTTATTCGTGCAGTCAACTCATTTGTTGGATCCAGCCATATCGGACCACTGGAACTGGTAGCCCCCATACGAAAAGAAGAAGAAAAATGAACAAAACTTTAATCGTTGTATGGAAAACTTTTTTGTTTTGTATGATAGAGCGCTGAAATTTTAAACATAGTAGTTCTACATAGTCCGACTACATGCCTGAAAGTTTCAATGAGATTGGACATCTGGAACTGGTAGCTCCCATACAAAATGAAGAAGAGGAAGAGAAGCAATATTCACGTCGTTGTATGGACAACTTTTTGAAGTGAAACTTCTTTAGCATGGGTGTGATTTGAAACTCGATGAAACGACATGAAAAAGAGACAGACTATAAATTTATATGATTTAGCCTGCGAGAGAATGAAACAGAATATAGAATGACGGTCTGTAGTCATAAAGTGAGTAGTCTTAAAAAAAAGTAACAACAACAACATGCTTTGTTGTAATTTTGGCATTCCTCTTCAACCGTCACTTTCGCCATCTGGCGCATAAGCAACAACAACTAACCTGGCACATTTACTCCAAATATTACAACAACACTTGTTGTTGTTATTTTCGTCGTAAGAATTCTCCATTAGGTCGGACAGTTTGGTTGTTGCTACCTATGACACTGTCTGAGCGTATGCATTGTGCTTGTTGTTGCCCGCTACTTGACATTGCTAATCAACGTCGCTAATCGGCTTCATAATATACATAGGGGCCGTTCATTAATTACGTAAGATGGTTTAGGGGGGAGGGGGGTCAACCATGTCTTACTTTTGCCTATTTTTCCTATACTGCCTACTACATTTTTACTTACGTAGGGGGGGTCAAAAACAGCCAAAAATCGTCTTACGTAATTAATGAATGGCCCCATATGAGCCGCGAAATCATCTGCAGTTAATAATGTTGAAGCCCGTTCAATTGTACAATTGACAATAATACCCTGTCCATTGTCCAAATAAAAACAATTAATTTACAAATTCATAATATTATAAAAGTGAACACTTATAATAAATTATATATGCATCAAATGTATGTATGTACATATTTTCATAAAATGTACTATTTTTACGAGCAGATTTATTAAAGAAAACATGTAAAATATTGAATTGTTTTAATGCAGATTAATGAGGAAACCATAAAGTTTAATTCATACGTACATAATTATTTATAACAACTTAAAATAAGGCTGAATTAATTAAAATCTTCGAAAAAATTGTCAGAGATTTTGCAACGGTGTTAAAATATCTATAAAATATTTCCCAGATACCTAAATTTCACTTTTGTTTATTTTGAAATCATCGACATGAAATGTTGCACAGATCCTCCAATATTATTACCATAAAACATTAATAAGAGGATAAAAAGCAAATTTACATCGTTGTATGGCAAACTTTTTTGTTTCTTGATCAATTGACTTGAAACTTCACACTTATTGTCTTAGAGAGCCATAAAAAATATTTTCATCAAAAATTGACTTGAAACTTCACACTTATTGTCTTAGAGAGCCATAAAAAATATTTTCATCAAAAATTGGGTATGGCAGCGCCCACTTATAGCAAAAATTTATAATTTGTATATTTCAGGTACGCAATGAGCTAAAATAATGAAAATTAGTATATAGGATACTAAGATAAAGATAAATTATATCCAGAAAATGGGTGTGGCAAGGCTGATGATAGCGTCCTTACTGGTTTTTTGTTTTTTTTAAAGAAAGTTTCACTTCCAACACGTGTACTGTGTTGCACGCGATTTTTTTTGTTTTTCAACCAATTGACTTGAAATTTTAAAGTTATGTTCTTGGGGAGGAATGAAAACTATTTTGACCAAAAATGGGCGTAGCCACGCGTAGCCACGCCCACTTCTAGCGAAAATTGACCCGTTGTATGAAAAACTTTTTTGTTTTTTAACCAATTGACTTGAAATTTTAAAGTTATGTTCTTAGGAAGGAATGAAAACTATTTTGACCAAAAGTGGGCGTAGCCACGCGTAGCCACGCCCACTTATAGCGAAAATTGACCCGTTGTATGGAAAACTTTTTTGTTTTTTAACCAATTGACTTGAAACTTTACAGTTATGTTCTTAGGGAGGAATGAAAACTATTTTGACCAAAAGTGGGCGTAGCCACGCCCACTTATAGCAAAAATTGACCCGTTGTATGGAAAACTTTTTTGTTTTTCAACGAATTGACTTGAAACTTTACAGTTATGTTCTTAGGGAGGAATGAAAACTACTTTGACCAAAGGTGGGCGTAGCCACGCCCACTTATAGCGAAAATTGACCCGTTGTATGGAAAACTTTTGTGTTTTTTAACCAATTGACTTGAAACTTTACAGTTATGTTCTTAGGGAGGAATGAAAACAATTTTGACCCAAAGTGAGCGTAGCCACGCCCACTTCTAGCGAAATTTGACCCGTTGTATGGACAACTTTTTTATTTTTCAACCAATTGACTTGAAACTTTACAGTTATGTTCCTAGGGAGGAATGAAAACAATGTTGACCAAAAGTGGGCGTGGCCACGCCCTTTTTTAGTGAAAATTGACCCGTTGTATGGAAAACTTTTTTGTTTTTTAACCAATTGACTTGAAACTTTACAGTTATGTTCTTAGGGAGGCATGAAAACTATTTTGACCCAAAGTGAGCGTAGCCACGCCCACTTCTAGCGAAATTTGACCCGTTGTATGGACAACTTTTTTATTTTTCAACCAATTGACTTGAAACTTTGCAATTATGTTCTTAGGGAGGAATGAAAACTATTTTGTCAAAAGTGGGCGTGCCCACGCCTTTTTTTTAGCGAAAATTGACCAATTGACTTGAAACCTTACAGTTATCTTCTTAGGGAGGAATGAAAACTATTTTGACCAAAAGTGGGCATGGCTACGCCCACTTATCGCAAAACTTGAACCGCTGTATGGAAAACTTTTTTGTTTTTTAACCAATTGACTTGAGACCTTACAGTTATGTTGTTAGGGAGGCATGGAAACTATTCATTTAGTTTTTTAGTGACACAACGTGAAAAGTATTATAGCTTCAGCCTTGCTGAAGATAGCGTCCTTACTGGTTATTATTGCAATAGTAATTCAGGTTAAGATGGTAAATTTGATTGAAAATAAACAAATTCGTTTTTGACAACAACCACTGTTACAAAAACTTGCTCTCTATTTAGGAACCTGCAGGTTGTTGTCAAAAACAAATTTGATTATTCTCAATCAAATTGACCATATTAACCTGCATTACTATTGCAATTATAATAATGGAAAATATAACATTATACTATTGTTCAATATTTGGATTGTCCAACGGCGAAGTTTTTGGTGTTGATGTTGTTGTTTCAACACTTTCGACAACCGGAAACGAATAAAATTGTTGACTATCGTTCATGAACGGATAAGGCTGTCGGTGCTAGTATGGCATAGGCTGCTGAACTGGCATAGACTGCTGAACCTGCATAAGGCTTAGTAGACTTGTGAACATTTTGGCTGTTTCTTGCCTATCCTCTTCCATCATTCTTCTCGTCTCTTGCCTATTTTTCTCCATCAGCTGCTCCATATTCGCCACGTATTTTTCTTCCTGCTTCTCTAACACAGCTATTAAATTTGTTTGTGTTTGTTTCCACTCGTCGGTGAATTTCTCCATAACCCTTTCATAGGTTTGTTTTTCTACAAATATAAAAAAATGTAATATTAATACATTTTAAACAGTCAACTTGTTACATACTTGTATTTTGATTTGCTTTCCAGATTGCGAGGTGCTTGATATATTGGAAGAGTCCCCATGTTCATTCAACTCGCTTTCAATGGTTGAATCATCCTCAATTGTTTTTACGAAAATATCTTCGCTGAACCTCGACGACTCATCTGACACCATTTGTGGTGTGTCAAGGTCTTCGGCTACCACCGCAGAACGACAACCCAAAACCTCGTCGAGTACGTCGAAGTATAGACAGCTTTGCCTGTCAGCACCACTTTCGTTGTTGTTCGCATAGTTTTGTTATATTCGGCCTTCATAGCCTTAAATTTTGTTCGCACTTGAAGCGCTGACTTTTTAATTCCCTTCGCCGATAGGTCCTTAGCCACCTCTTCAAAAATTGTTTCGTTCTTTTTTGTTTTGCTGTCCAGGAGCTTCATTATATGAGCTTCTTTTATTATACCCAGCATTTCCATCACTTTCGTTTCCTTCCATAAACTCCTTTTTGGTTGTTTTATTTCCATTTTTTTATTTGTCTGTTTTTTGATTTTAAGCTCAACAGTGTTGCCATAAGAATATAATTGATTAATGTTTTTTTACAAGAATAACTTAATCGGGGGTGTCACAGAAATCTCTTACTAGAGATTTGATGCCAAAAACAACCAAAAGGGAAATTTTCGTGTCACAGAAAATCTCTAACAGGGAAATTCTTTCTCTAGCAAAATCTCTGACTCTCCCCTCAGCGATTTGTTTAAATTCAGCCTTATTTTAAGTTCTTATAAAAAATTATGAATGAAGAAATAAACTTTATGGTTTTCCTCATTAATCTGCATTTAAACAATTCGTTATTTTATATATTTTTATTAATAAGTCTGAATTTTAAAAAAAGCTTCACCAAATCAATTTTTTTCAACCAGCAAAAACAATCAGTTTCATGCCTCGCCAATCTGCTTGCATTCATTTTCGAAAATTGAAAAGTATATTCGAATTGAACTAAACAATCTGTCAAAATAATCTAAGATATATAATTAATATGCTGATTCATTTGAAATGTTTAAACAAACTCGTAAATATAGTAAATTTACTTAAAATAGGTACCGACAGTGTTGTTGGAGCCAGTTGGCATGTAAACATTTTTGAATGAACAAATGCGAAGAAGAAGAGTTAATTCAAAAGTGCGTGTCTCCCGTAGAACCAAAACTAGTCAGCTATCAATGCTGCTGTATGAAACAATCTCCTTCACTTTTTATACCCTGCACAGACAGTGTGTCAGGGTATATTAAGTTTGTTTGAACGAAATGTATGTAACGCACAGAAGGAGGGGAAGGGGACCCCATGAAGTAAATATATTCTTGTCCGTCTGTCCGTCCGTCCGTCCGACTGTATTCACCAATGGTTCTCGGAAACTGTAAAAGCTAGAGACTTGAAATTTGGAAGGTAGACTCGTGATGGTTGGCACTACATCAAGTTTGAACGGTTTTGTCCCACGCCCACTCCTTCCCGGCCAACCAGCACCACCTACTTTTTTAAAACGTTATAACTCTAACACCCGAAGAGATAGAAACATGAAAGTTGGTAATTCGACTCAGCATAAAGAGCTCTACAAAACTGCATACCACAATATTTCCCCCTCCTCTTGATTTCCCCTCCCCCAGTTGTTTTCTCTAAAAAGCAATATCTCCAAAACTAATAAAGGTATGAACATGAAATTTTGTATACAGTAAATATATATATATATATCTTTAAAACTGCATACCACAAAACTCCCCTCTGTTCGAAAGTTACCCCTCAATGTCCTACAAACTAAAATTTTTCGTAAATTCCACATTTTTTGACCAATTTACTTGATATTTTGAACACTATTCGATCGGGCGATGTCAAATCAACATTTTTTTTGTAGATTTAGGGTGTTGCACCACCTACTGTGGGTGCAGGGTATTATATTGTCGAGTATACTCGACTATAGCGTCCTTACTGGTTCTTTATTAGTTGGCTCATATAATTGATTATTAAATTTCACCTTTGGAGTATTTTAAATTTGTAACGTATTAGATTACATTTGGCAATCACAGGAAAGGAAAGCATAGGATTGTCAAAACAATTGTCAAATTTAACGAGTTGCAATATAATTGTGTTTAAATTTACAATTAGTAATTTAATAGCATTCTAATTTTGTATATTATTAAATTAAATATACAATTGTTACAATTTACAAGACAAATGTTCGAAAAACAATATCCCAGAGATTTTCTGTGGCACCAAATAGACATATTCGGGTGTGTCACAGAAATCCGTCTTCGAAATTTTGTTTTTTCGAAGACGGTTTTTTCAATTTCTCTATTTGGTGTCACAGAAAATCTCTGGGATATTGTTTTTCGAACATTTGTCTTCGAAAATTCGGCATCCCGCGGCAGAGTTGTATACATTCAAAATAAGAATAATGTAATTTATTTATGCTTATTTCATTGTTTTTCTCATCAAATTAAAACAATTGTGTATTTACATCTAATAATATACAAAATTAGAATGCTATAAAAGTATTAATTGCAAATTTAAGCACAATTATAATGCAGCTCGCCAAATTTTACAATTGTTTTGACAATCCTAATCTTTCTTTTCCGGTGATTGCCAAATGTAATCAAATACGTTACAAATTCAAAATACTCCAAAGGTGAAATGTAATAATCAATTATATGTGCAAACTGATAAATAAAGGTACGGAGATTGTTTCACACGTTAGATTTGCTAACTAACTTGTTTCTGTTCTACGGGAGATACGCTGCACTTTTGAATTAACTCTTCTTCTTCGCATTTGTTCATTCAAAAATGTTCACATGCCAACTTGTCCGAACAACACTGTCGGTACCTATTTTAATTAAATTTGCTATTTTTACGAGTTTGCTTAAACATTTCAAATGCAACAGCATATTAATTATGATTTTTAGAATATTTTAACAGTTTGTTTAGTTCAATTCGAATATACTTTTCAATTTTCGAAAATGAATGCAAGCAGATTGGCGAGGCATGAAACTGATTGTTTTTGCTGCTCAAAAAAAAATTGGTTGATTTGAGGAAGCTTTTTTTAAAATGCAAATTTTTTAATGAAAACATGTAAAATAACGAATTGTTTGAATGCAGATTTATGAGGAAAACCATAAAGTTTATTTCTTCATTCATAATTTTTTATAAGAACTTAAAATAAGGCTGAATTTAAGCAAATCCCTGAGGGTATAGTCAGAGATTTTGCTAGAGAACAAATTTCCCTGATAGAGATTTTCTGTGACACCAAAATTTCCCTTTTGGTTGTTTTTGACATCAAATCTCTAGTAAGCGATTTCTGTGACACCCCCGATTATGAATAGTTCAAGCGCAAAAGCATAATAATTTCCGTTGAAGTACATTATTAAAATTGTGAAAATTGAGCAGCCGGGGCTTAGTCAGTTTCATTTTCGTTATTATACTTTTCACGCATGCGAATAATTTCATAGCATAATAAAAAAATATAAAGGTGGCAACACTGTTTATGGTTGATGATAAAAGTTAAACGGTTACTGAAAAATTGGTAGTTAATATATCGCTTGCTTACTGCAAGACTGGCATAACTCAAAAATTTCCGTTTCGAGAAAAACGCGTTTAAAGTTTTCAAGTTGCACTTACTTCCATAAGGAATGAAAAACTAAAAATTGCATAACTCAGAAACTATTAACAATACAAACATGAAACTTTGACACAATATAAAGCTTTAGTTAATGATCATTTCTGCATAATTAACTCAAAAATCGCATTTTTCGAGTTATGACAGTCTTGCAGTAAGCAAGCGATATGTATTTCTTATTCTGTCAATTGATTTAAAAGAAAGGTATCAAAATTAATTAATAATAATAGGTAAGGGTGTTCATGATAAACTTGCAACAAGGTCTTATATTCGTGAATTTGATATAGTGAGTGTTCAATAACATTTCCTATCAAACTTTAACCATCTCATCGAAGATTATTAGCCAGAACTAATAAGAAATAAATTTGTGATTAAATATTAAATTGGTTAAATATTAATTGGTTAAATTGGATTAAATTGGTGATCTAAAAAATTCGTCTCCCTCTATTAAACATTATTCTTTTAACTAAGAATTACTATTTTAGGTTTACTACTTATTTTCCATAAATCCATGTGAATTCGGGATTGCTTTTCGTCTTTTACTCTCTGTCGTCGATATAGATTTGTGAAGGTAACTCCATACCCATTTATAAAGCATTATTCGTTCCGTTTAGACCTACATACTACTGTAGGTTGTTTAGTTCAATTTTATCAACGTTCGTGTTTGCGTTAAGAAAATAATGATGGTACTATGTCGTCTTTGAACATTTCTCTATATTCCATTCACTATTCGTTCAATTTAGACCTACTTGTATTCCACACAAGCCTTTTTCAAGGCTACTACGGAATAGTAAAAAAAAATTATATTTAGCTGCATAGCTACACTGACACATACAAATCCCTACTAACAGTTGAAATGTATATATTAACAGGATTATTTTTAAAGATTTCTTAAATTATTTTCAATATTAACATTTACAGACATATTCAGTTAGATATTACAGTGAATATATTTGTTTTGATTACGGGGTTACATACAGTTAGAATTTTCAAAAAATCGATTTTTTTATACTCTTCACGCAAGTGAACAGTATTATAACTTTGTCCTGAAGTTTGTAACAGAAAGTAGGAGGGGAGGGGGACCCCATAAAGTATATACATTTTGGATCAGCTCGACAAGACGAGTTGATATAGCCATGTCCGTCTGTCCGTCTGTCTGTGAATATGCTATCTCCTCCCACAGTTTTGAAGATATCGAGCTGAAATTTTGCAGGGAGTCTTCTCTAATGTGTGGTCAAATCATTGGTCGGAACCGGCATGATCGGATTATTGGAACTGGTAGCCCCCATACGAAATGAAGAAGAAAAACAAATTTGAATCGTTGTATGGAAAACTTTTTTGGTTTAGCAGATAGAGGGCTGAAATTTCAAAGATAGTAGTTTTACATAGTCCGACATAATGCCTGCTTAGTTTTATTGAGATCGGGCAACTAGAACTGGTAGCTGCCATACAAAATGAAGAAGAGGAAGATAAATTAAGATTTAACGTCGTTGTATGGAAAACTTTTTTTGTTTTGTATGATAGAGGGCTTAAATTTTAAACATAGTAGTTTTACATTGAGATCAGTCAACTAGAACTGGTACCTGTCATACAAAATGAAGAAGAGGAAGAGAAGTAAGATTCACGTCGTTGTATGGAAAACTTTTTTGTTTTGTAATCAATTGACTTGAAACTTTACAGTTATGTTTTTGGGGAGGCATTTAAACCATTTTGACAAAAATGGGCATGGTTACGCACACTTATAGCCAAAATCAACAATTTGCATATCTCCGGTACCCAATGAGCAAAAACAATAAAAATTGGCATATAGGCTAATAAGCAGAACAGAAAATAGATTCAGTAAAAAAAATAGGCGTGGCACAAAAAAATGCGTGAAGAGTATATAAGCTTCAGCCTTGCTGAATTTAGCGTCCTTACTGGTTTTTTATACTTTTCACGTATGTGAAATAGGATATTAACTTTGTGCTGAAGTTTGTGACACACAGAAATATTCACTTGCGACTATATAAAGTATATATATTCTTGATCAGGACGACAAGACGAGTTGATTTAGCCATGTCCGTCTGACCGTCTGTCCGTCTGTCTGTATATGTACAATCTCCTCCCACAGTTTTGAAGATATCGAGCTGAAATTTTGCACAGAGACTTTTTATTTGTGCGATCAACTCATTTGTCGGATCCAGCCATATCGGACCACTGGAACTGGTAGCCCCCATACGAAAAGAAGAAGAAAAGTGAACAAAAATTGAATCGTTGTATGGAAAACTTTTTTGTTTTGTATGATAGAGTGCTAAAATTTCAAACATAGTAGTTCTACACAGTCCGACTACATGCCTGAAAGTTTCATTGAGATTGGACTACTGGAACTGGTAGCTCCCATACAAAATGAAGAAGAGGAAGAGAAGCAATATCCACGTCGTTGTATGGAAAACTTTTTTATTTTTTAAGCAATTGACTTGAAACTTTACAGTTATGTTCTTAGGGAGGAATGAAAACTATTTTACCAGAAGTGGGCGTAGCCACGCCCACTTATAGCGAAACTTTAACGGTTGTATGGAAAACTTTTTTGTTTTTTAACCAATTGACTTGAAACTTTACAGTTATCTTCTAAAGCTCTGTTTACACTAGAGATTTTTTGTGTAGATTTAGACAAAAATCTCATGTCTACAAATGTAAACACCCTGTAGATTTATCTACACTGTCTCTACAACAAATTTTTATCAACACAATAGTGCTGTTCACTATGTGAGGCAAAAATGAAATTTTACTTTTGTGTAAAGTAAACAACAACAAAATACTCTGAACAAAAGTTACACAACTTACTCTACCTAGACCCTTGTTTACAAAATTCAGAGTAATTTTTCACTAACAGTTTTATTAACATAACAGAAAATACCGTTAGGTGACCATAACTTTTATGGTATTTTTGGTAATATTAAGTGATATAAGTGTGGAGTGTGAGTGAAACAGAAAGTTAAACGGCTAGTTGTCAGTTGAAAAATATTTCAACCAGCAAAAGTAAGTAAATAGGAAAAGATTTGGTAAAATTATTTAATTTTTATTTGATTGCAGTGGCCCAGAATCAGATTCACAAGCGAAAATGTTGTGGAGAGCAGAAGAAATGGTCTGATAGGGAAGTTGTTGAAATTTTAACTTACATGCAAGTGCACAGAAATATAGAGGTAAGAAACGTCGTTATATTTTTATTTTTTGATTTGGATATTAATTAACTTATAGAAGCCAACTGCCCAGCTGTATTATAAAAAGTTGTTGGAGGAGACGAAAATAGAGGCCAACTGGAGTATGGTAAAGTTTAAAGTGCGATATTTAAAGAAATTATATAAAAAGGCGGAAGAGATGGTCAATTCAACTGGTGCTGGAATCGAGGAAGGCGATGTTGAAACAACCATCCAAGGTATAGTAATATATTTCAATGCATAGTGGTATTGATATGTCAATATATTACAGCAAAAATTATAAAAATGTGCCCACACTACGAGCAACTTAGCGAAATTTTTGCTGTAGAAAAAGAAATGGATGCTGTTGTGTGTGAGTCGCAGGTAGCCCCTGCTAATATGGAAGAGACAGAGGAGAGACAGGAGCAGACACCAGTTTCAACAGGATCGGTGAATGATGATTCTTCTGACGTTTCTTTTGCTGAAAAAATAATTAGAAAGGCAGGAAACACATCTATTTCCAAACTGGTCGCGATGGATGAGAGAAGAACTCATCATCGTGAAAGCATTCTCAAATTGGAGAACGAAAAGTTTTTGTGGACGAAGGAAGTTGAGGAACGAAAATTGAAGATGGAGGAGAGGAAATTGGCATTGGAGGAAACACGTATGGAGAACGAGTTCAAAATAAAGCAAATGGAATTGGAGCAAAAGGAGCGACTTTTAAAACTTGAAATTGAGTTAAAATATAATAAAAGTACTTAAAAAATATTAAATTAATTTATTTTGTCATTTAGATGAGACTTTTATTGGAACATTAGGTTGTAAAGAAATTCTCTCTTATTTTCAGATGCAATAGCATCAATATGACTCAGTTCAACCTCATTATCTCCAGTGCAGTTTGTTTCCAATCCTTGTTCCATATCACTCTCTTCCAACAAAATGTTGTGAAGTATACAGCACACAAGAACCCAATTACAAAGAAATGATTGGCTGTTTACATCTTTCAGACGAATTCGCAACTCTCTGAGACTAGGAAACTTTCCTTTGAGGATTCCGAAGCAATTCTCAACTCTAACACGGTATTTACTGTGTCTTTTGTTAAATTGTAGCTGCCTTTCTAAGTTCATTATACGAGAATTGCTACGAAACGGCGTAATTACAAACATTGACTGCGGGTAAGCAGAATCGCCTGCAATCCACTCCTCCCCAGTAAAAAAACGTTCACTGTGCTTCCCAATTGTGGAGTTTTTAAAGATTTTTGAATCATGGTAACTGCCTGGGTTTCCTACTACGACATCTCGTATGCGTAGTTTATAATCACATACAATTTGAAGCTTTACCGAGTATATTCGATGGCGAGAAAAATATACTTCGTGCTTTTTGAATGGTTTTTCAAAAAGCTTCAATTCGGTGGCATCAATGTATCCAAAACAATACGGCAACTCATTGAACGTGCGTTCCACAATTTGTTTACGCTCTGCTACGTCAGGCCAATATATATACCGTGGCATTAGACGCAAAAATGCGGTAAACACCCTTCTATTTATTTTATACAAAGTGCCACCATCACCGATTCCAAACATCGTGCAAATTTTTCTAACTGATGCACTGCTTCCAGAGGACCCCAATCTAAACAAAACTGTTGCAAGTTGCAAGTCAATAGGTATTTGCCTATTGAAATCAGTTTTGAAAACCTCGTCCTCTCTTATTAAGTCGAGCAATTTGCCAAATTGTCTTATAGAGACGCGCAACATTTGCTTAAATCGTTGATCATCGAATGAGCTTAAAATATTATTCCGCCAAATTATAGATTTGGGCACTTTAACGCAGTGTCCTCGACGGCTAGAATAAATCATAATAACATCCTCTATGAAGTTATCCATCAGTTCATCAATTGCTGAATCAACTTTGTCTACTTGACTACCGATACTATCTACAATATGAAACAAATTAAATTATGCAAATATTTCATTGCAGTTTACACACCTTCAATCAAATCTATTTCACGAATTGTTTCGTATGCTTTCCACTCCAAAAGAACGTCTTTAAAGCTTTTAAATGCCATTCTGCAAAAATTATTATTGTTTTGGTTTTTTTTTTTTCAATTTGGCCTCACAATAATAATAAACAAAACAAGCAATGTGTCAATTTAAGAACAGCTTACTTAGTTTAAATTGTCACAATCTTACACTCTTACACTCTTACAAGTACAAAAGTCTGTTCACGATAACAGTCAAGGAAAGTTTCATTTTTACATTTTTGCCTCACATAGTGAACAGCACTAATGAGTAGTGTGTGTAAACAACTTTCTACAAGTTTGTTAAGCAACAGAACAAATTTTTTTCTCTACATTGTTATTTTCACATAAAAATAAAATCGATGATTCATTTGTCACGTTTGACACTTCCAAAAATTCGTCCCAATTTGGGGAAAAGAATCAAAGGAAGAACAAAAACAAAGAATAATATGGCCCCTTCACCAAAAAAAAAATGCGTGGGAAATGCGATTATGTGCATATATAAATATTATATGAATATTATTATATAAAATGACGAATGCGAGTGTACTGTTTTTGAATGTATGGTGTACCCATACTCAATAATATCAATAATTTGACAATGCCATTCTTCAAAAAATGTTGGCACACAGCTGCAACTCTGGTAAAATCCAACGTTCTCAGCATTCCTAGCATTTATTTTTGTGATCTATGATTTCTTCCACAATCGATTTTGTTGATGCATATTGTTTCTGGCGCATTTCCAACTTTTCTAATTTTTTTTGTTAATTTATTTTTGGGAATAATTTTTTAATGTCAAAAATCAGTTATGTCAAAAGCGGAACAGCGCCGTCTATCATTATCTACATTCTGCTCGAAAGTGTTGTCAGTGTAAACACCTTGTAGATAGCAATATAGATATTTTCCAAATTTATCTACTCGAAAGAAAAATTTCGTAGATTTTCAATTCAGTATAAACATAAAACGTAATTTATCTACACTTTGTATTGAGATATCTATACAAAAAATCTCTAATGTAAACAGAGCTTTAGGGAGGAATGTAAACTATTGTGACCAAAAGTGGCCGTGACCAGACAGATTGCTCAATGTTTATAATAAAGACATTCTGAGACTTTACAGAGCAAATGTGGATATACAGTTCATATTGGACGCATACGCATGTTGTATTTACATAATCAACTACATAAATAAATCAAACAGAAGCTTCTCAAGACTGCTAAAAGAAGCAATGGAATAGATTAACAGAGGAGACTTCACTGTAAAACAAAAGTTGCAGCAGATTGGCAACAAATTCGTGAACGGGTCGGAATTATCAGCACAGGAAGTTGTTTACAATATTTTGGGACTACATCTGTCGGAAGCCAGCCATGGAGAGATTTTGGTCAACACATCTCATCCTCATCAAAGAGTTAGAATGATTTTTTTTTTTTTTTTTTTTTTTTATTAAAACTTTGCTTTATTTATTGAATCTTCTCTTTATGAGACTAACAATAAGTTTGCAGATCTTATGCCTATATATTAACTAGCAGTTCTTTTGAACTGCAGATAGGTTGCGGGGCCCTAGGGTCTATCGCTGGGTTGGAAGGTCATTTCGACGAAGACGGGATTGGCTGCTCAACCTTGTTAATCTTCTGGCGAGATGGTTAGGGTGCGTAGAAAGCTTGCTGTAGTATTGTTCCTTGAGTTCTGCTATTACATCTCTGACTGGTTGAATATTTAAATCTTTTTGTATGTTTTCGTTTCGAACATACCACGGTGCCCCGGTGATGGTTCTCAATATCTTTGACTGGGTTCTCTGAATGATTTCAATGTTGCTACTGCTAGCGTTTCCCCATAACTGGGAGCCGTAGGTCCAGATAGGTTTGAGAACAGAATTGTAGAGCAGGACTTTGTAGTCAAGACTAAGGGAAGAGCGAGCGTTGATAAGCCAATGGAGGCTATTTGCTTTTAGTTTTAAATGCGTTCTCTTGGCCTCGATGTGCCTGCGCCGTGTGAGTCTTCTATCGAGGTGTACTCCGAGGTATGTCACTTCGTTTGTTTGCGGAAGCGTAGTGTTGTTTAACATCAGCGGTGGGCAATCTTGCCTGTTTAGAGTGAACGTAACGTGTTTGCATTTTTGTTCGTTGACTTTTATTCGCCAGTCAGATAGCCATTTTTCTATGTCGACCAGGTGAAGAGCTAACTGTGCTGTTGCTTGCATAGGGCATCTGGAACGGCTGAGAATAGCTGTATCGTCAGCAAAGGTGGATGTTGTTAGACGTCTGCTTGTTGGGATGTCTGATGTGTAGAGGACATATAACGTAGGACCGAGTACGCTACCTTGAGGAACTCCAGCTCTAATGGTGTGGTCGTCGGACATATCACTGTTACATCTCACTGTAAACTTCCTGTCGTAGAGGTATGACTTTAGTAGCTTGTGCGTGTTGTTTGGACGCATTGTTTTAATTTTATGCATTAAACCGTCTAACCAAACTCTGTCGAATGCTTGTGAGACATCCAAAAATATTGCTGTGCAGTATTCTCGATTTTCAAACGCGCTTCGTATTTCTGATGTTATGCGATTAACCTGCTCAATAGTTCCGTGTTTTTCACGAAAGCCGAACTGGTGTGAAGGGATTTTGTTGTGTGTTCTCAGGAATGAGTTGATCCGAGTTAGCACGCATTTTTCGAAAAGTTTTGATAGACACGATAATAAACTTATAGGTCTGTACGACGAGGGAATCGTGTGGTCTTTTCCTGGCTTTGGTATCATTATGATGATAGACTTTTTCCATCTTTCTGGAAAATAGCCAAGTTTAGTGATGGCATTGAAGAGCTTCGCGATAGTGCAAACAGCACAATATGGGAGCTCAATAATCATTTTTGGGGTTATTAAATCGCAGCCCGGTGATTTTTTTGGGTTCAGTTCCTTTTTGATAATATTAGCGATTTCGTTTGGTCGAAACTCGATTGGGTCACGTTGAAGCTCGGCGTCGTTTGTTAATGCTGGTAGTGTAGTCGCATTTGTGCAAGGATTTGGTTGAAACACATTTTCAAGGTGGGCGGCAAATGTTCTTGCTCTATCTTCGTCGCTGCGGGCCCAGCCGCCTGCAGGGTTTCTTATAGGCATCACGGTTTCTGTCGGTGAGCTTAGGGATGGGTGAGCTCTCCACAGTGAGTTTCTTGTACTGGATGTGGATAGTTGTTCTATGTACCGGCGTTGGGTATATGCTTCTTCTTGCTTTAACGCTTTAGAGAGGTTGCGTGCGGCGCTCTTAAGCCTATGTCGTGCAGATGGCGATCTGGTTGATTGCCATTCTCGACGTAAGCGTCGCTTTTCGATAACGAGCTGCTCGATTTGTAGATTCGTCTTCTTTTGGTTACGTGGAGCTTGCGCCGTTTGAGGTGTTGAGATACGAGCTGCGGTAACGAAGACTGATTCTAGATTGTTTACGAAGCTGTCGATCTCAGCTTCAACGGTTAGGGAAGGATCTAGCTCAATGTGTGAGCTAAAATATTTTTTGTAACTGACCCAGTTGGTTTTATGTGAGGTCAATCTAATTGGTTGATCTACGGTTTTTGGATGTCGAAGTAGGTTAATTAATACAGGCGAGTGATCAGACGAGAGATCTGAAAGACTTTCGGCGCTTAGCAGGGTTCGGGGAATATTTTTTGTTATTGCAAAGTCAATTAGGTCGGGTAGTTTATTGGGGTCAGCCGGCCAGTATGTTGGTCTGCCGGGAGAGAGATGGTCGAGCTTATTGCTGGCTTTTATAATTGCATTGTATAATTGTTTTCCTTTTGGGGACACTAGACGAGATCCCCAGTGAGTGTGCTTGGCATTGTAATCTCCTGCTGCTATGAAGTGTTCTCCGAGTGTGTTAAAGAACTGCATGAACTCAGTTTCAGATATATTGAAGCGAGGTGGGCAGTATACGGCGACTAGTGTTAGATGGTTACCACTATCTAATTGTATGTTTATAGATGTGGCCTGTAGATAGTTTTCTGCAAATCTTCTATGGCAGTGGTGTTTGAGACGGTTTCTAATCAGAATACCAGTCCCCCCATGTGCTTTACCATCAGGATGGTTTGTTCCATAAAATACGTAACCTCGTATGTTAAAATTATATTTGTTTGTAAGGTGTGTTTCTGAGAGTAGCATTACGTCAATGTGTTTGTCAAGTAGAAATTGAGCTAGCTCAAGTTTGTGCTGTGAGACGCCATTAGCATTCCACGTAGTTATGCGTAGGGAAGGCATGGTTTATTTGGACTGTTGTGAAATCAGCATTTGTATCAGTAGATTTTGGTTACGCATTACATCCTGCATAGTTGTCCGCATAAAAGACATAAACTCCATTAGACTTTGCTGCATGGTTGATAACATTGCTTCAAAGTTGCTTTGTTGCTGCCCCGGCATTTGGTGGTGTTGAGTCGCGTTTAAATCTGCATGTGCTAGTTGTGGGTTCGGCGTGTTTGGGGTAGGGGGAACCAGTCCTGATTTTAGAGCACTGGCAAATGTCACGTTTTTGGTTGAGATTCCGCCAAGTGAAGATCTGGCTGCGGTCGAAAAGAAAACGTCTGGGTTTAATTTAGATGGTGTAAATGTAGGCTGTGCGTTTTGAGAGCGTGTAGTGGTCACTCGCTGGTGGATTCGTGTTTTCAGTTCCTTGTATATTGGGCAACCTTTATAGTTAGCTGTGTGGTTACCACCACAGTTGGCGCATTTTTTTGTGCTGGCGTCGTCTTTGCTCGCTGGGCAGTGTGTAATGTCGTGAAGCTCTCCACAAGCTACACACACGGGGCGCAGAGTACAATACGACCTTGTATGGCCATATTCTTGGCAATTCGTACATTGTACGGGACCATTGCGTTTGTGCGGTTCTTCTACGGTGATTCTGCGGTGCAGTAGAAATTGAAGTTTGTATATCGGGTGCACTTCGTTTTTCTTTAGCGGCTTGCTTTCTGGATTAAGTTCTACCTTAAAGAGTGGTTGCGGCTTTCTATCCTTATTTTGGATGTTGAAAACAGTTTTGGCACTGAATCCTTTCTCTTGTAACGCATTGATTACTTCCGCAGGAGTGACTTCAGGCTCTATGCCCTTTAGTACGACTTGCAGGCCTTTGCTGCTTTTTAGCTGGTACGTATAGAAGTTCTTTTTGTTGTCGCTCAGGTACTTCGACAGTACTCTGTAGTTATCTTCGGACTTAGTTTGTACCTTTGTTTCATGTATATTTCCCTTTACAAGGGGGATTATATGAAAGTTGTCCTTTCCAATAAGCTCGATAAGTTTGCTGACTAAGGCGTTGCAGCTTTTTTCACGGATGTAAATTGGTGGTGGCTTTGGCATTCTTTTAACGCTTTCTGTTTCGGGGGCCAGTTCAGAAGTGTTATCTGCCAGAATTTTGAATCTGTTGGTATTATCAGGCGTTTCGCTTGGTGGTAGGCTGAAGCTAACACGGGTAATTTTCGGCTTCGAGTTTAGGGGGCTAAACTTTCTTTTAAATCGAATGTAGCGATCCATTCCAGTCTGTACGGCCGGCCTTTTTGTTTCTTTGTTTGCGTTTTCTTTAGGTAATGTTGCGCCAGTTATATTTGCATTGGCAATTGGACTGGCAGTTGATACCGTTGAAGTTGTTGTTGTACTTACTGTTGAGGTAGTTAGTGACATTGTTGTACTAGTCGTCGTAGATGGGCACAGGTCTCTCTGGCCAGTACATATCTGCTGATGAGCGGACACGGCGCTCTGTGGCGTTTGAGACGTGGACGGTAGCGACGGAGAGCAAGAACGCGCTCTCCCACTCGCTACGTGCAATAGTTCGTGCGCTACATTGGTCATTGCCCTCGATCGCTCTAGAGCTGTAGTATTTTCGGTTGACGCGGCGTTATAGGTGAAATACGGGTTGTTCCGTTGCAAAGAGAGCCGACGCTCGTCTTGCTTACGCTGCAGTTCACTGCGAGTTTCGATTTCTTTTGAACTCATTGTATTAATAGAGATTTGGTTTTAATTGCTTTTTATTGTTTATTGTGGCTAATCAATTGATTAATTAGTTGATAGATTTGTGCGAATTTATCGCACTAAGCGTCTTTTCGCGATATACACTAATTATTATTAGATCTTTCACTGCACTGATGGGTTTTAAGTTAATTTTCCGGAGCACAAGAAAAACACGTCCGTACTTGACGGAATTCGCATGCAGGAGGAGTTAGAATGATTGAATCCAAAAAAGATTTAGAAATCTTACCCGAAAACTGTACAGATATTTTTGTTCATAATCTGCTGGACCATTATATACAGAGACCAGACGAATAAGAAGATCTTTGCTTAGCTGATTTTGTCGCATATTTTAAACATGTTTAAAATTATAGACGAAGTGCACAACATAACGATGAATATAATGAGGAGACGGAAAATGAGGAGGAAAATATTGTTAATAACGAGCGATTCTTAAAATTAAAAGATAACAGTGGATATCTTCAGAAAAGAAAGCAACCATTGATTTTAAGATGGAGACAATATAGTTCTGAAATATCTCGTCAGGATTATTTTAGAGAAATGACTATGCTGTTATATCACTGGAGAAACGAACAATGTGAATTATTAGACAACAATGTAGAACAAGTTTGCTATTACATAAAGTTGAAATAGAACAGAATAAAAACCAGTAAGGATTGGAGTCGATAGTAGTCGACTCCGACATACCCTGTACCTTCAATTAGTAACGACTGTTTGAAGGCGTGGCCCTGCCCACTTTTTAATCGAAACAGATTTCATTTTCATTTAATTTTATATATTTCAATTTTTACTCTTTTAGACCAATTCGTTCAAAAGATATAACGGCATTCTACCATGGCTATATGTGCGCGTGGTCACGCCCATTTCACAATTGAATCTTGTTATACTCCATTAATATCATAAATGCAAAGTTTCAATCTTGTTGGTTTTATGGTTCTTGAGATATAAGCGTTTCAAATTATTACTATATATGGGCGTCGTCACGCCCATTTTTTTTATGTATCTTCTTGGGGTTTGAGTCAGCTATATACAATTTGGTGTTCCTATCTCAAAAGACAACCGAGATAAAACGTCTTTTGTAAGTTTTTTCCCGAGGTTGCTTCAGTCATTTGCCCCTCACCCGTAAACTAAGTCAAAAAAGGGGGAGACAAAATAAATCTGCTGAATGAATAACAGAATCGAACTGTGAAAAGATTTTAGTTCTATCTATTACAGTTTCCGAGATCGACGCGTTCATACAGACAGACGAACATGGCTAAATCGATGCGCACAAAATTAATATACTCTTGTACCATAAGGTACAGGGTATAACAAATACAATGTTTTTGCTGATAACGAATTAGAGCAAGTTTTTGAAAATCTGCAAAATGAAAATAATGATGATATTAGAATAGACGACACTAGTGCATCACAATTATTGGATGAAGAATTTAGAGCACTTGCTGTACCAGAAGTTGCAGACAATAATAATAATTCCAGGATGGAAATAATGATGATAATGGGCGCAAAACAAATGACAAAGTGCATCTTATTAAGCTGAAGTTGCAGACAATAATAATAATTCCAGGATGGAAATAATGATGATAATGAACAAATGACAAAGTTCATCTTATTAAGCTGCCTCCACTAATAAATGAAGATGAACTCTTAAATATGGTTTGATCGTTAAAAATTTAACAAAGGGAATACTTTGCACACATCCAACATAATATAATAGAAAACAAAATATTTTATGAATTTGTTGGTGGCGACGCAGGTGTAGGAAAAAGCCGCTTAATAACAACAATTTATCAATCTGTGACCTCATGTGCAAAAATTATTGTAGGAAATAATCCTGATTAAGGGAAAGTGCTGTTGTGTGCACTTACGGGAAAAGCTGCATTTGGAACCGGAGGCCTAACATTACATTCAGTCTTTTCACTGCCAATTAATTAATCATTATTGCTGAAATATTCATGGTTGGCGCAAAAATGTTTGGATTTCTGGATGCTCGGTTAAAACAAATTTCTATAATTACTATACGGGGACTTAAAACAGCAATCACCCGTGGGAGATAAATCGATCTTTGATATTAATCCCAATGACCAATATAGCGCAATAACTGGCACACCACTCTGGGATCTGTTTAAATGATCAATGTTGCGTTGAACAATATGTCTGAAGGTATTATGACTACAGAAGACGTAGAGCTGTCACAAATACAAACTGACGAATTTACTTCGATTGCCGAGGATTCAAAAAGGCAATAAATGCAAAAGGTCATTGAGTGAAAGAAAGAAATTAAATATTTTAAACGCAGTAAAACAATTTAAAACCAGTAAGGCCGGTATAGTCGAGTATACTCGACAATATAATACCCTGCACACATGGTAGGCGTTGCCACACCCTCAATCTACAAAAACATATTGATCTGACGTCGCATATTCAAATAGTGTTCAAAATATCAAGAAAATCGGTCAAAAAATTTGGATTTTACGAAAAATTTAAGTTTGTGGGCCTCTGAGGGGTAGCCATCAAAGCGAGGGGAAATTTGTGGTATGCAGTTTTTAAGATGTATTATCACCGAAAATTTCAGGTTCATACCTTTGTTAATTTTGGAGATATAGCTTTTTTAAGAAAAATACTAGGGAAGGGGAAATTAAGGGGAGGGGGTAAAATTGTGGTATGCAGTTTTGTAGAGTTACTCATACTGAGTCTACATACCGACTTTCATGTTTCTATCTCTTTGGATGTTCGAGTTATAGCGTTTTCAAAAAGTGGGTGGTGCTGGATGGGCGGGAAGGAGTAGGCGTGGCACAAAACCATTCAAACTTGATCTGCTGCCGAGCATCACGAGTCTACCCACCAAATTTCAAGTCTCTAGCTCTTATAGTTTCTGAGAACCATTGGTGAGGACGGACGGACGGACAGACGGACGGACATGGCTTAATCAACTTCTTTTGTCGTCCCGATCAAGAATATATATACTTTATGAAACACAAGGAATGTGTTTTGATTTACGATTGAAAACGACAGCAAAATATATGATCACATTCAGCATTAACACCAGCGATGGATTAGTAAATGGAGCAACGGGACTGTTGATGCAAATTGATCACCATGTACATGGATCACAAAGAATTTCCTGTAGCTCCTACTGAGGCTATCACCATTCCCAAAAGTCAAGGAGCAACATACAGCCAGGTAGCAGTCCACCTGAAAAAAGGAATAAGCAGAGTTGCTTTATACGTAGGATGTCGTAGAGCTACAAATGCATCCGGACTCTATATAATTGGAAAATTCATACCTCCAAAACTATTCAGCGATAGAGACTTAGTAAGGAATAAACTGATAAAATTAAGAACCAGAAAACTATTAGATACATATTTTGGATTTATTTTCCACGCGTCAACAAACTACTTTAAAATATATTATCAAAACGTTCGAATGTGCCTGTGCAACATTGACAACATGAGAAAGGATCAAATAATATGTTCGGCGGACATAATATGCATTGTCGAAACATGGTTCTTTCAAAATGAACAGATGCCTATTGGAGGCTTTGACATTGTTGGACGAATAGATATAGCAGTCTCAATGACTCGATGTCGTCCAAATGGGCTTATTGTTTATTCTAAACAACCTTTAACTGGTAGTTTTTGTGAATCAATCAGAAGGAGCATAAATGAGCCGAGCCATGTGTATCAATTGTTATCCATTCAAAGATTAGATATTACACTTACGGCGATTTACAAAAATCCCTCATATCCGCTGTCAAATTTCAGAGAAATAATAGAACAGGACTTGACAGAATTGATGAGACGAAATGGGGGACAGATTATTTTGATTGGAGATTTCAACATTTGCAGAGCAACTAGATTGAATGTTTTGAAAATCAATTTCGGCACACAGGTATTGTTTCAATACTGGACAATTCTGCTACCACAAAACAAAATACAGCAATTGATTGGGTTTTCTCAAATTGAGATCACGATAGAACATTAGCTTTGACTTACGAGAAACCCTACAGCGATCAAGATGGCATAGTAATAACAATTCGTTTTTAAATACAAGACAAAATATTATTTATTATTTTATTTTTATTTTACAAATTAAGTATTTTGTTATTTACGAGCCCCGACCACTATTAATTCGTACGGCAAGCTTTTTTACCCATATGCAATGTTTAACAGAGGATATTTCCAATGCTAATGCAGATATCTAACTTAAATATATATTTTTCTGAAATATAATTTTATTCTCTATACTATAGAATAAAACAACTTGTTGTAATTTCAACAACAACAATAATAACATTAATTTGAAAAACTAACTGATAAAATATATGTGACCACTATTAATTCGTACGCTGCTTAAGCTTAGCTTTAAATCGTAAGAAAATCAAAACAAAAGCAAACAGGGTAACACAATCAGTATCTAGTTATAATCTAGAAATTATAAACAATGCAGAAGGTACAAAAAAGATTTATTTTCGTTAAGCAATGCACTTCTTCAAATTAAGGGCCACCCTGAGATTTTCCAAATATCAATTTTTTTTTTTTTTGCTTAATAAATTGTTTACGCTTTGAAGAACATATTAAGCCTTTACCAGTTTTCGAATTCGAATTTTTTGCAGAAGCAATTATAAGCCCGACACACAGAAGGGCCCATACGGCGTATTGATTCTTCTTTTTCGTTTTTCTCGATACTACTTTTTTCAAACTGGTGTACATCATATCTCAAAAACTACTTGACCGATCTTGCTAAAATTTGGAGGATATATTCTTAGGGACAATACCTAAGGCGATACGAGGGGGTTTTTCAATTCAGGACTTTGTTCAAAAGTTATTGTATAGATTATAAAAAAATATCACGAAAATAAAAATAATTTTTTTTTGAACACCTGTAATTTAAAAAACAAAATTTTTAATTTTTTTTCCTCTTGTATCGCCCTAGATATTTTATTTCTTAATGAAATAAAATTCATTCCACATTTTTAAGATGATTGCAGATCGAGATATCGTGTACACCAACAAAATGGATTTTCAAAAAAGGGCTCTACTTGTTGGCTCATAACTTCGGTTATATTTAATTTTGTTGTATACGGTTTTTTTTTTTTAAACCAACATCTTAATGTGTATATATGCACATTTAAACATATTAAAAAAAATTAATACTTGTGTCAAAAAAAATCATTACTTATGTGACTATTTTTTCGAGTGCCAGGGAGGCGTAACCCCTTAATGTTATTGTTGTTGTTGAAATTACAACAAGTTGTTTTTTTTTCTATAGTAAAGAGAATACAATTATATATCCGAAAAAAATATATTTGATTGTGATATCTGCATTAGCATTGGAAATAGCGTTTGTTAAACATTGCACACAAAAAAGCTTGCCGTACGAATTAATAGTGGTCGGGGCTCGTATTTGGATATTTAAGATATTTACCCCGTGTGTACGAGAAAACAAATCACTTGAATATATTTTTGAAAAACGAAATAAATTTAATGAAAATGTACGGAAATATACAAATTATTATTATAAAAACCAGTAAAGGCGGTATAGTTGAGTATTCTCAACTATATAATACCCTGTACACACACCTATGTTGATAACACGTTAAACATTCGCCGACAGCAAAAGCAGTGTACCACGATATGGTTTGTGTATTTGCTAATAGTGAGGCAGGGCTCACAGTGCAACGTTGCCATTAGATGGCGCTTTAGTGCGGATTTTGTTACAAAGCATTGTTGCAAAATTTTAGTGTGTTGGTCTTTGCGGGGAAAGTGGTAGTTTGTTGTATGCAGTTTTAAAAAGGCATGTTATCTGAGTTTGCATACAAAATTTCAGCATTGTATTCTTTATACTTTAGGAGATACAGCAATTTTAAGAAAAAAATGACCTTTTGTTGTGCTCGATGGGCGGGAAGGAATGGGCGTGGCAAAAATTCCTTCAAACTTGATCTAGTGTTCGACCACACGAGAATATCTTCCAAATTTCAAGTCTCTAGCTTTAATAGTTTTCGCAGTGTTAAGTACGGTTTTTGTTACAAATAGGATAAAGCAGTGTTCAAAGCGCAATTTATGCCAAATTTCAACTTGTTTGTCTTTGCGTTGTCACACAGCGTTAAAAATGAAAGTTTGTGGTATGCAGTTTTAAAAAGGTGTGTTTACTGAGTTTGCATACAAAATTTCAGCATTGTATCTATTATAGTTTAAGAGATACAGCAATTTTAAGAAAAGAACTTTTTGAAGGGAACCGAAGGGGGGGGGGGGGAATGTGGTATGC
This sequence comes from Phortica okadai, assembly GCA_034638295.1. NCBI lineage: Eukaryota > Metazoa > Arthropoda > Insecta > Diptera > Drosophilidae > Phortica > Phortica okadai. The sequence goes on from CM067852.1 coordinate 18,988,721, forward strand.
AGTTTTGTAGAGCTATACATACTGATTCTACATACTTATTTTCATGTTTCTAACTCATCAGGTTTTCGAGCTATAGCCTTTTGGAAAAATGGGTGGTGCTCGATGGGCGGGAAGGAGTGGGCGTGGCAAAAAATCCTTCAAACTTGATCTAGCGTTTGACCTCACGAGTCTATCCACCAAATTTCAAGTCTCTAGCTCTTATAGTTTTCGAGAACCATCGGTGAGGACGGACGGACGGACAGACAGGGCTATATCAATTCGTCTTGTCATCCTGATCAAGAATATATATACTTTATAGGGTCCCCCTCCCCTCCTTCTATGCGTTACATACAAACCGTCTCAAACAAACTTAATATACCCTGATACACAGTGTGTGTACAGGGTATAATCAAAAATAACAGTTATTATACTTTTCACGTATGTGAAATAGCCGAGCCATGTGTTGTATTGAAAACTTTTTTGTTTTTTAACCAATTGACTTGAAACTTTACAGTTATGTTCTTAGGAAGGAATGAAAACTATTTTGACCAAAAGTGGGCGTGGCCACGCCCTTTTATAGCGAAAATTGACCCGTTGTATGGAAAACTTTTTTGTTTTTTAACCAATTGACTTGAAACTTTAGAGTTATGTTCTTAGGGAGGAATGAAAACTATTTTAACCAAAAGTGGGCGTAGCCACTTAGGGAGGAATGAAAACTATTTTGACCAAAAGTGGGCATGGCTACGCCCACTTATCGCAAAACTTGAACCGTTGTATGGAAAACTTTTTTGTTTTTTAACGAATTGACTTGAAACATTACAGTTATGTTGTTAGGGAGGCATGAAAACTATTCATTTAGTTTTTTTTATAGTGACACAACGTGAAAAGTATTATAGCTTCAGCGTTACTGAAGATAGCGTCCTTACTGGTTTTTTAATTTTATTGATAAAAGTTGAAAAAAAAGTTTATCGCGTATTTGCATAGGTAGAGTAATAACAAACATTTTGGTGTTTTCAAAAACATTGTTGCTTCTCTCCTTAGTTGTGATTTATTTTTAATTTTTAAATTTCTTTACGACTTTTATTTGAAAAATCTTCAATAACAGTTATTCAAGATTTAAAAAAATAAAAGTGAATTATAATAATTATAGTTGACGAAAAAAGTAAAAATTATTTATAATAGTTATTTTCGACTGATATAAAAAAAATCAAGAAAATAATTATTAAAAATTATTTTTATGAATAAAACTCATTATATATACATATATTAGGGTGTCGTCATTATTTTGCAACGTTCTTATTTTTTAACGCATATGTGCTAGTTTTGTCAAGTCTACTCTAAAACACTTCCATGATTTTTTTTTGTTTTTTTTGAGCATGGGAACACGTGCCGTCTTGCGTTCAAAACATGCAAGTTACACCTGCGTCTTTAATGTAACATTGGAACACTTTCTTAAGCAAGTTACACCGGCACCTATGGTGTAATATACGAGTACTTCATTATACCCTGCACATATAGTTTGTCAGGGTATATTAAGTTTGTTTGAACGAAATGTATGTAACGCACAGAAGGAGGGGAGGGGGACCCCATAAGTATATATATTCTTGATCAGGATGACAAGAGAAATCGATTGAGCCATGTCCGTCTGTCCGTTCGTCCGTCCGTCTGTATTCACCATTGGTTCTCGGAAACTGTAAAAGCTAGAGACTTGAAATTTGGAGGGTAGACTCGTGATGCTTGGCACTACATCAAATTTGAAAGCAACCAGCACCGCCCACTTATTTAAAACGTTCTAACTCGAACACCCGAAGAGATAGAAACATGAAAGTCGGTATGTAGACTCAGTATGAGTAGCTCTACAAAACTGCATACCACAATTTTTGCCCCTCCCCTTGATTTCCCCTCCCGCTCAAATCAAATTCTAAAAAAGAAACCTTGAAAAGGAAGTATTCTGATTAGTATAATGTAAAGTTTATCTTTTTGGTAATAAAACGCAGTACTTTAATTTGTCTTTTCAATAATATTCAATTAAAATTTAATTATTTGACGTCCCCCAGTTGTATTTAAAAAAACATCTTAAATCTTTTTAATAAAACTTAAGGGCTCAGTCGGCATGTGTTAAAATTAACATAGGTTAGTAAAAGATAATAAATAGACATAGCGGGTATGCATAACATATATAGAAACCTAACTTTATTTTTAGTGACACAGCGTGAAGAGTATTATAGATTCAGCCTTGCTGAAGATAGGGTCCTTACTGGTTTCATTAGAATTATATTATTATATAGAACATTGTAATAAAGAAATATTTAAGAAATATCAAATATTCATATTTTGAATATTTTTAATGCTTAGAAACTAACATCAATTCGAGTTTTTCATATAGTTATCTCATCTCGCTCCATTCCTTATTAATACTCTTTGCTTTAATATTGTAAAGGACTCCCGGTTCTACCCGCTTCAAAGGCTGGGAATAGCTCGCCAAAGAGTTTGGTTTTACATAAATTTAGTTGATTTATATAACAGACCCTGCGTGAATTGGTAACGTTCTTCTTGCTCCTTGTATTGAAAAGATTCTGTTTCAATATGTAAATGGAAGAGAATACGATTTAAACTAATGTAAAGCGAAATATAATTTGAGAAAAGGAGAAGCATATCTTACATAGAAACGAAAGTCCCTGACTCCTACTCTCGTCACCTTAACCTACATACGTTATAATTTACGTAACAAGACAAAACTTAACACTTAGACTTAGCTTTATCCTTTTTTTTTTTGCGCAAGACGTTATGGTAGCGCACTACCCTTGCGACACCAGGTCAGCCTGTTCCGCGACTACAGACAAGTCAACAGTCGCTTTACTACTTACACTACACACAATAAAAAATACTATTATAATAAACTAATTTTTAAACAATTCCTTAAAAATACTACGTTAATTAATTAACATAAACTTCATAAATACAATTTTTACTTATTTAAATACGTTAGAATACTACGTTTTATAAGGTTAGTAGAGGAGCAGTTCACAATTAAACTAAAATATCTGTTATAATACCTACATAAAACACGAAACGAATCATGCTCTAAATATGTCGATCTGCATGTACTAAGACAGATCGGACTAAAATTTCTAGTTACTCTAGCGGGGACACTGAACTGTATATACGCCAACAATGTAGGGGAGCATATAGAGCCATTTATTAGGTTATGCAAAAACAAAGTACCAAGCATAGTTCTACGACTAGACAATGATGGTAAATTAAAAAGCTTCAACCGACTACTATAGGGAGGAAGGTGAACACAGGGGTCCCAGTGTAGACTCCTAAGTGCAAACAGAAGGAACTGTTTCTGAACAGACTCAATTTGGTTCTTATACTTTTCGCACTGAGGATCCCAAACACACGATGCATATTCCAAAATGGGCCGTACTAAAGAAGTGTAAAGCCATTTAGTTGTGTACGGGTCATTAAATTCTTTGGACCATCTTTTAATGAAACCCATTACGCCTTTAGCCTTATTAACAGACAGCGAAATATGTGAAGCGAAGTGAAGTTTTGGGTCCATCAAAACACCAAGGTCATTGAACTGAGAGATACGTTCAAGGTACAAATTATTTAAGTTTTTTTCTATAAAATGACATTAGCTTGCATTTATCACTGTTTAACATTAAATTTTTTGCAGCACACCATTGTGAGAAAGAGTCAAGATCAGACTGAAGCAGATTCTGCTGATCTATAGAATTAACGGTTAGACATAATTTCACGTCATCAGCATACATTAAAACATGGCAGTGTTTGATCACAGTAGGCAAGTCATTAATAAATATGTTAAACAATAAGGGGCCAAGGTGACTACCTTGAGGAACCCCTGAAGTAACAAAAATTCGTCTCGAAACCGATGTTTTAAAAAGAACACATTGTGTTCGAGATTCAAGATACGACGACAGCCAACGGACTAACGATGGTGGAAAACCATTGCTTTCGAGTTTTATTAAAAGCAGAGAGTGATAAACACAAACAAATGCTTTACTGAAATCAGTGTACACAACATCGGTTTGGCAGCCGGACGAGAAATTTCGATTGACAATTGAAGTGAATTCTAATAAGTTAGTTACTGTTGACCGTTTCTTGAGAAAGCCATGCTGAGACAAATTTAGAAGTGATGGTACAAAGTGCTGTAGCTGTTCCGTAATGATCTGTTCAAACAGTTTTGGAATAGCACATATCTTTGCAATGCCTCTGTAATTCGAGATGTCCACCTTACTGCCTTTTTTATAAAGGGGTATAATGTAAGACTCTTTCCAAATTTTGGGTACAATAGAAGAATTTAACGACATGTTAAAAAGCTTACATAATGGAATAAACAACATCTCGGCACAGTGCTTTAAATCGCAACTAGGAACACTATCTGGACCAGCCGTAAAAGATGGTTTAATTAATTTTAAGTGTCTAAGAACAGTTTCATTTTCAATAACCGGCACATTTATATTATTTCGATCATTGATTAAGTATGGGTAAGTACCATTTTGGTATGAATAGTCATTATAGGTGCTTTGGGAAAATTCAGCAAAGAGGTCGGATATCGTTGCATCATCACTTCCGTCCACACCATTGAGTTTCACACATGAAGGAAATGAGTTGGAATTAGACTTGTATTTGATGATATTAAAAAAATTTTTTGGATCACGGTATATATTGGATTTTAATTTAACTAAATATAAATCATAATTTCTTTAGTTACTTAAAGTGAATCTATAGCGAACTGTTGTATAGTTTGCATAATCAACAACAGCGTCAGAAGGTTCATATGCTTCCGTTGCCAAAAACAACAATTCGGTTGCTTCCGAAGTTATTCAAACCGCTTCTGGAAGTAATCTCGTTCATGGGGATCAAGAGCCAAAAAAACTTGTTGTTGTGCCACCTGCGCCTCAAAAGAAATTTATTTTTCTATCCCGCTTAGCTGCGGATACTTCTGAAAGTGATATAAATCACTTTATTACTTCCAAGATAAAATCTGTCACGAATTTAACAATTTCTAAATTTAAATTCAGCTCAGCTCGATCTATTTCATCTTTTAAAATCTCAGTGCCAGAATCTTTCTTCAACGATTTAGTTGACTCAAATTTCTGGCCTGATGGTTGCGTCGTGCATGAGTTCAAATTTAAAGTCCGTACTAATACGGTAAATACGGCCAAGCCTTCTGTGTCAAAAAACTGATTACTTCCCGTAACTCCCCTTCAGTTTTGACTGTAAGTTTTCAAAATGTCAGAGGATTAAACTCAAAACTAACTTCTCTCTATTTAAAAAGTTTTTCATTATCTTCTGATATCATTGCCTTTGTTGAAACATGGCTTCGCCCTGATGTTTTAAACTCTGAACTTTTCTGTGACAGCTTTATTACTTTTCGTAAAGATCGTCTTGGCAAAATTGGTGGTGGAGTTCTGATCTCTGTTGCTGTTCAACACACATCGGAACAAATTTGTTTGATAGGTACTGACGATATTGAGCTAATATGCATTAAAATAACTCTTGCAAAGACTCACGTTTTCATTACGTGCTCCTACATTCCACCACAGTCAGAACCATCAGTATATTCTGCTCATATAAAGGCTACTCAATCTGTACTAGACTTGGTTAAGGATTCAGATACGATACTGATTTTTGGAGACTTCAACCTCCCTCACATTTCTTGGATTGCATCCGACAATTCAAATATAGTATCTCCTTTGTCTAGTAATGAATTTATTGATTATTTTCTTGAATCATCTTTAAACCAAATAAACAGCATAAAAAATTCTAAAGATCGAATTTTAGATCTTGTTTTTATAAATAACATTGAGGGTGCATCGCTTTGCAGATCCCCTCCAATATCACAACCTGAAGACTCTTACCACCCAACGTTGGAGCTTACAATTACACTAAACTTACTAACACATCATTGTCAATTCCTCTAAATACCAAGCTTAACCGTGTATATTGTTTCAGAAAAACTGATTTTGAACGACTTGGTGATTTGCTTTCTAACACTGATTGGTCATACATTCAAAACACGTCCAACATTGTACAGGCAGTAGAGTTTTTTAACGCATCTATGTATAAACTATTTAAATTGTGCGTACCAAGAGTTAAGATTGTTTCACAACAAAATAAACCCCCGTGGTTTTCAAGAGAATTATCTCGTCTAAAGAACTTAAAAAATAGATTATTTAAAAAATATAAGGGAACAGGTTCTCTTGTCGATTATGCAAACTATGCGAAAGCTCGATATAAATTCACTTTATGTAATAAACGAGATTACGATTTTTACTTAATTAAATTAAAATCCAATATATATCGCGATCCTAAAAATTTTTTTAATATAATTAAATACAAGTCTAACTCTAGTTCATTTCCTTTGTGTATGAAATTCAATGGTGTGGAAGGAAACGATGATGCAACGATATCCAACCTCTTTGCTGAATTTTTCCAAAGCACCTATAATGACTACTCATACCAAAACGTTACTTACCCCTACTTTATCAAAGATAGAAATAATATAAATGTGCCGGTTATTGAAAATGAAACAGTTCTTAGATTTTTAAAATTAATGAAACCATCTTTTACCGCTGGTCCAGATAATATTGCGTTGCGTTTTAAGGCACTGTGCCGAGATGTTGTTTATTCCATTATGCAGGCTTTTTAACATGTCATTAAGTTCTTCTGTTGTCCCCAAAATTTGGAAAGAGTCTTACATTATTCCCCTTTATAAAAAAGGCAGTAAGGTGGACATCTCGAATTACAGAGGCATTGCTAAGCTTAGTGCTATTCCTAAACTGTTTGAACAGATCATTACGGAACAGCTACAGCACTTTGTACCATCACTTCTAAATTTGTCTCAGCATGGCTTTCTCAAGAAACGGTCAACAGTAACTAACTTATTAGAATTCACTTCAATTGTCAATCGAAATTTCTCGTCCGGCTGCCAAACCGATGTTGTGTACACTGATTTCAGTAAAGCATTTGTTTGTGTTTATCACTCTCCTCTTTTAATAAAACTCGAAAGCAATGGTTTTCCACCATCGTTAGTCCGTTGGCTGTCGTCGTATCTTGAATCTCGAACACAATGTGTTCTTTTTAAAACATCGGTTTCGAGACGAATTTTTGTTACTTCAGGGGTTCCTCAAGGTAGTCACCTTGGCCCCTTATTATTTAATATATTTATAAATGACTTGCCTACTGTGATAAAGAACTGTCATGTTTTAATGTATGCTGATGACGTGAAATTATGCCTGACCGTTAATTCTATAGATCAGCAGAATCTGCTTCAGTTTGATCTTGACTCTCTCTCACAATGGTGTGCTGTAAACAATTTATTGTTAAACAGTGAGAAATGCAAGTTAATGTCTTTTTATAGAAAAAAAACTAATTGTTTGCACGTACAAGTTAAATAATGTGTACCTTGAACGTATCTCTCAGTTCAATGACCTTGGTGTTTTGATGGATCCGAAACTTCATTTCGCCTCACATATTTTGCTGTCCGTTAATAAGGCTAAAGGCGTACAGGGTTTCATCAAAAGATGGTCCAAGGAATTTAATGACCCGTACACAACTAAATTGCTTTACACTTCTTTAGTACGGCCCATTTTGGAATATGCATCGTGTGTTTGGGATCCTCAGTGTGAAAAGTATAAGAACCAAATTGAGTCTGTTCAGAAACAGTTCCTTCTGTTTGCTCTTAGGAATCTACACTGGGACCCCTGTGTTCACCTTCCTCCTTATAGTAGTCGGTTGAAGCTTATTAATTTGCCATCATTGTCTAGTCGTAGAACTATGCTTGGTACTTTGTTTTTGCATAACCTAATAAATGGCACGATATTCTCTCCTACATTGTTGGCGTATATACAGTTCAGTGTACCCGCTAGAGTTACCAGAAATTTTAGTCCGATCTGTCTCAGTACCTGCAGATCGACATATTTAGAGCATGACTCGTTTCGTGTTTTATGTAGGTATTATAACAAATATTTTAGTTTAATGGAGGACTGCTCCTCTAATAACCTTATAAAACGTAGTATTCTAACATATTTAAATAAGTAAAATTTTGTTTATTAAAACTACATAACATAACTAATTGCTTAACTTAGTAGTATTAAAGAAATTGTTTAAAAATTAGTTTATTAGTTTTCTTATTGTGTGTAGAGTAAGTAGTAAAGCGACTGTTGACTTTGTCTGTAGTCGCGGAACAGGCTGACCTGGTGTCGCAAGTCCACTTGAGGGTAGTGCGCTACCACAACGTCTTGCGCCTGTAGTTTGTTAAAAAAAAAAAAAAAAAACAAGAGAACCGGTTCTCTTATATTTTTTAAATAATCTATTTTTTAAGTTCTTTAGACGAGATAATTCTTTTGAAAACCACGGCGGTTTATTTTGTTGTGTAACAATCTTAACTCTTGGTAAGCACAATTTAAGCAGTTTATACATAGTCGCGTTAAAAAACCCTACTGCCCTTTCAATGTTGGACGTGTTATGAATGTATGACCAATCAGTGTTAGAAAGCAAATGACCAAGACGTTCAAAATCGATTTTTCTGAAGCAAAATACACGATTAGGTTTGGAACCAGTAGGATTTTGACGAGGATGTGTTAGTAAGTTTGGTGTAATTGTAAGCTCCAACGTTGGGTGGTAAGAGTCTTCAGGTTGTGAAATTGGAGGGGATCTGCAAAGTGATGCACCCTCAATGTTGTTTATGAAAACAAGATCTAGAATACGATTCTTAGAATTTTGTATGCTGTTTATTTGGTTAAACGATGATTCAAGTAAAGAATCAATAAATTCGTTACTAGACAAGGGAGTAACTATATTTGAATTGTCAGATGCAATCCAAGAAATATGAGGGAGGTTGAAGTCTCCACAGACCAGCATCATATCTGAGTCCTTAACCAAGTCTCGAATAGATTGAATAGCGTTTATATGCGCTGAATATACAGATGCTTCTGAAGCATGTACATATGCTGTCGCGGCGACTACTGTTTGTTACATACGCTGCAAGAGTCTGCTGTCGGGTTCGTTGAGGAGTTGGCTTCGTTGCGGCCAAGCCCGCCGATATGTTATATTTTCGTTGCTGTGCTTCTTGGCGTTTTTGTGTTGTTTCGTACGGCAACCGTTTTGCTTATGTTAAGCACGGTTTTGCTTGTTACTTTTCGATCACTTTACCATCCGGCTGACGAGCACTTTTCTCACACTTCTTGCCTCTAAAGTTCACCCATCTTTCAGTTTCAAAACTTATCATCTATTTCCTTAATTATTGACTGCCTGCCGCCAACGCACAGTGGTCGCTGCCATAGGCCAAAAATAAAAAATTGATTTTGAGCTATTCCATCGAAAACCGGGTTTTCGATCAGCGGATTGTCCAAACTTAATGACACAGTACCGATTTTTGGATATTTCTAACGGGATTTTCTAAAAAAAGAATGAAAAGAGTGAGCACATGTTTACGTATTTGCCATTTGACAGCAGTGCAATGCAACACACCGAATTTAAAAACTTAAAATAAATTATAAAACACGGGTAAACCAAATACGATTGCATTGAATATTGTTCATAATGGTATATACCTTATTTATACAGATAAATACATAAATAATTTGTGCTGTGTCTTGTGTAGATCTTTTTTAAAGAAGTGCGTCTTTTTTAGTTGTGTATTACAAAGTTTAGGTAAAGTTTTATGTGTTTCCCCCCGCTTGCCCCCAATGAAGTACACACCCTATTATTTATTGATATTTCAAGATTATAAAAATGTTAACTTCTTCTGCAGCAGTCTGCAGCTGCACTTGTGCCATTGGAAAATGCAACCTAACCTTTTTTACTTTCCAGCAGCTCTATCTAGGAGGTACGCACTTTTTATATCCTGTACACATACTGTGTATCGGGGTAAATTGTGTTTGCTTGAGCGAAATGTATGTAACACACGGAAGGAAGGCAGGGGGACCCTATAAAGTATATATTTGCTTAATCAGGACGACTAGAGAAATTGATTGAGCCATGTCCGTCTTAATTCACATATGGTTCTCGGAAACTATAAAAGCTAGAGACATGAAATTCGGAGGGTAGACTCGTGATGCTCGGCAGCAGATCAAGTTTTTTTTTTTTTTGTGCCACGCCCACTCCTTCCCGCCCAACCAGCACGACCGCTTTTTTTAAATCGCTATAACTCAAACATCCATAGAGATAGAAACATGAAAGTCGGTATGTATACTCAGTATGTGTAGCTCTACAAAACTGCATACTACAATTTTACAAACTCAGTAAATATAAATCTTTAAAACAGCATACCACAAAATTCCCCTCTTTTTGATTGTTACCTCTCAAAGACCTATAAACATAAAATTTTCGTAAATTCCACATTTCCCATCGATCGTTCCTATGGCAGCTATATGCTATAGTTCTCCGATCTTCACCGATCTTTCAAAGTGTTTTTATTGACATCTAAGACGTACTTGTACAAAAAATTTAAACGATAGCATTAAAATCAAAGCGCTTATTGGTCAAAAACATAATTTTTGACCGATCGTTCCTATGGCAGCTATATGATATAGTAGTCTGATCTGGCTAATTTTTATATATCATTTTACAATGAAAAACCAGTAAGGACGCTATCTTCAGCAAGGCTGAAGCTATAATACTTTTCACTTTGTGTCACTATAAAAAAAAACTAAATGAATAGTTTTCATGCATCCCTAACAACATAACTGTAATGTTTCAAGTCAATTCGTTAAAAAACAAAAAATTTTTCCATACAACGGTTCAAGTTTTGCGATAAGTGGGCGTAGCCATGCCCACATTTGGTTAAAATAGTTTTTATTCCTCCCTAAGAACATAACTGTAAAGTTTCAAGTCAATTGGTTAAAAAACAAAAAAGTTTTCCATACAAAGGGTCAATTTTCGCTATAAAAGGGCGTGGCCACGCCCACTTTTGATCAAAATAGTTTTCATTCCTCCCTAAGAGCATAACTGCAAAGTTTCAAATCAATTGGTTGAAAAACAAAAAAGTTTTCCATACAACGGGTCAATTTTCGCTATAAGTAGGCGTGGCTACGCCCACTTTTGGTCAAAATAGTTTTCATTCCTCTCTAAGAACATAACTGTAAAGTTTCAAGTCAATTGGTTAAAAAACAAAAAAGTTTTCCATACAAAGTGTCAATTTTCGCTATAAGTGGGCGTGGCTACGCCCACTTTTGGTCAAAATAGTTTTCATTCCTCCCTAAGAACATAACTGTAAAGTTTCAAGTCAATTGGTTAAAAAACAAGAAAGTTTTCCATACAAAGGGTCAAGTTAAGCTATAAGTGGGCGTGGCCATGCCCACTTTTGATCAAAATAGTTTTCATTCCTCCCTAAGAGCATAACTGCAAAGTTTCAAGTCAATTGGTTAAAAAACAAAAAAGTTTTCCATACAACGGGTAAATTTTCGCTATAAGTGGGCGTGGCTACGCGTGGTTACGCCCACTTTTGGTCAAAATAGTTTTCATTCCTCCCTAAGAACATAACTTTAAAATTTCAAGTCAATTGGTTAAGAAACAAAAAAGTTTTCCATACAACGACGTGAATATGGCTTCTCTTCCTCTTCTTCATTTCGTATGGGAGCTACCAGTTCCAGATGTCCAATCCCAATGAAACTTTCAGGCATGTAGTCGGACCATGTAAAACTACTATGTTTAAAATTTCAGCACTCTATTGTACAAAACAAAAAAGTTTTCCATACAGCGATTCAAGTTTTGTTCACTTTTCTTCTTCTTTTCGTATGGGAGCTACCTGTTCCAATAATCCGATCATGCTGGTTCCGACGAATGATTCATCGTAATAAATTCTAAGACTCTGTGCAAAGTTTCAGCTCGATAGCTTCAAAACTGAGGGACTAGTTTGCATACATACAGACAGACAGACAGACAGACGGACAGACGGACATGGCTAAATCAACTCGTCTTGTCGTCCTGATCAAGAATATATATACTTTATATAGTCGGAAATTAATATTTCGATCTGTTACAAACTCCGTGACAAAGTTAATATACTATTTCACATAAGTGAAAAGTATAAAAAACGGGTGCAACACAGTACACGTGATTGAAGTGAAACTTTCTTTAAAAGAAACAAAAAACCTGTAATGGCGCTATATTCGATCTTGTTATGTCCATTTTCGGGATTCTCTTTATCTTAATATCTAATATACTAAGTTTCATTGTTTTAGCTCATTGCATCCTGAGATACATATGTAAATTATCTATTTTTGCTATAAGTAGTCGTTGCCATGCCCAATTTTTAAACAAAATAGTTTTTATGTCTCTCTAAGACAAAAAGTGTGAAGTTTCAAGTCAATTGAAAATTGAAAAAAAACAAAATACGTTTTCATTGCAATGCCGTAAATTTGTTTTTTTTTCCTCTCATCAATGATTTATGGTAATAAAATTGGAGGATCTGTGCAATATTTCAGATCGATGATTTCAAAATAAAACAATAAAAAGGAAAATATATTACAGACATTTCCATACTCTTGAAAAATCTCTGACAATTTTCTCAGATGTTATTATATTTAGCCTTCTTTTGAGTTGTTAGAAATAATTATTTACCAAGAAATAAACTTTTTGGTTTCCCCATTAATATTCATTAATAAATCTGCGTTTAAAAAACCCTTCCCAAATCCACCAAACCATTTTTTGAGCTGGAAAGCCATTAGCCTCGCCAATCTGCTTGTATCAAGTTTCGAAGATTGGGAAGTACATTCGAATTAAATTGTTGAAATTTGCGGTGTTCACGCATTAGTCGTTAACCTATAAGTCTATGAAAAGTTAAATTGCCAACAACAAAATACACAGGGCAAATTTTCATAGAGTTTCATAGACCCCGAGGCATGTTGATAGTTAACCTATGGAAGTATGAACACATGAAAATGGAAATTTTTAGTTATTTTCTATGAAAAAGTGGCTGTACTTTCGGAGGAATTTAATTTTAAAATGACGTACGTTACTCTGTCACCTTACTTAACATAAACCATTACATTGCCAATTTCACTCCATATAACTACCTTTGTAAAGAATACTCTTATGTTAGAAACAATCACACAACACATACAACTTTTGCATTAAAATGCAGATTTTGGCTCTTCGACTTCGTCACTGGATGGCACAATTGTATGTCAACATTGTCGTCCATAAATTCATCCAATGTTTACTCAATTTCTCCCTCAAGACCTAGACCTGCGCACAATTTTACTACAATTAGTTAATTAATTCTATATTCATGCATAAATAAAAATATTTCCCTCCAAGAAACTAAATTACGCACATAAACTGATTTATTTAATATTCAGTCAAATGATTTTTTTTAAATTTATTTCAATTATTTCGCTCAATTGGCGCAATTAAATTTTTCGATTGTTTATATAAGAAGAGAACTCACAACTTTAACGAGACGGTCAAAAAAAAAGTATTCACGCAGTTTCGTCGTTAACGTTCATATTTCCATACATTCATAGGTTAACGACAAATGCGTGAACACCGCAATTATTTTAAAGTTATACAGGGGTGTGCTGCAAATTCCTGTTGTTTTCGAAGTGAATTGTTTTGAAAACAATCATTGGTGTGCCAGAAAACTCCCAGATTTTGTGATTTCGGACATTAGTCTTCGAAAAAGGCAGAGTTGCATACACAAAAAAAAACTTTGAGAATTTGGAAAACTACGCAAATTTGATTATTTTTCACAAAATATAAAACAATAATGCACCTACACTCACAAATAAAGATAACTTGAATGTCATTTAGGTATTCATTTTAAATTTAGACACAAATATTTTTAAATTTTGCAGCGCCCCAAATTACACAAATTTTATGACAATCATACTCTTTCCTATGATGTGTGATTGGCAAACAAATGACAATTGTCAACAAATAATTTACTATCGAATTGGAAATTGGATAATATCAAAGAAAAAGGCAATAAATGTGACGATACAAAAACATGCCTCTTGCATCGATAATTGCTCTGGAAATGGAAAGGCCACGACTATTATCATTAGAAAAAACTGCGCGTAGGCGCCTTAGATAATTATCGTAACCTCTGTCGCAATCAATGCAAGCGTATTTCTTAAATTTTCTGAAAGTCTGAGAGGCGACAATGCTAAAATATGATATAATAAAGAAGAAAAGGTTGCAAACATTTTTTTAATTTAGCGGTGGGTTTGACCGTCGCACAGTGGGGCCTTCTGAGTTTTTGCATTGCAAAAATCATATCTTCTGAACGAATAAAGATAATTGCATGAAATAAGTTTTGTTTAAAAGTGAATTCCTTAAGTTTTAAAACAAGCCATCGTTCAATACGCTACAATATCTGGGAGCAGCATAGTAGGTTGTCAAAGTCAGAATTTGTTTCCAGTGCGGCTTTAGCGTCAGAAAATGGCTAGTTTTCATTTTTTATAAACTTAGACATTTGCGACTGTACACAGTATATATATTCTTGATCAGTATGACAAGGCGAGTTGATATAGCCATGTCCGTCCGTCTGTCTGTATGTCTATCAGTATTTATACAATATCTCCCACAATTTTGAAGTTATCGACCTGAAATTTTGTACAGAGTCTTCTTTTCTGTGCGATCAACTCATATGTTGGAATCGGCATGATCGGATTATTGAAACTGGTAGCCCCCATACGAAATGAAGAAGAAAAACGAACAAAACTTAATTCGTTGTATGGAAAACTTTTTTGTTTTTGAAGATAGACGGCTGAAATTTCACAACTAGAAGTTTTAGGCAGCCAGACCAAACGTCTGAGATTGGACAACTGGGACTGGTACCTGCCATACGAAATGAAGAAGAGGAAGAGAAGCAGATTTAAGTCGTTGTATGGAAAACTTTTTTAATTTTCAACATAGAGGGCTTAAATTTAAAAGGTAGTCTTCCTACGTACTCAGGCCAATTGCCTATAAGTATCATTGTAATCGAACCACTGGAACTGGCACCTTCCATACAAAATGTAGGAAATTAAGACATTTTACCCCCTTTACACCGTCTACGATCAATTGTACCCACCAGCAGCATTGCAAAATACAACAGGTTGCTTCCTATGACAACATTTGTGCACTTAATTAACATTTTAAAGCTGTCACAGCGAATTTACCCACTATGCATTCTTCTTCTTATACCTGCAGCAGCGCCTTTTTCGCAGATTTTTGTGCGAGGTTGCGATCGTTTTTGCGCTATAACGGCCAAAAGGGAAGCAAGGGGAACATAATATTTTACAGATAGGTAAAGGAATTTGTAATAAACAGATAGTCAAAATTTGGCGGGTAACATATTTTAGCATTTTTTTTTTTGTCCACAAAGTTGAAAAACACCTTAAAAATAGATAGTTCGAAAAACACCTCCATCGCGAAAACTACAAATGCAAATGACTTGATATTTATAATATAACACTATAATATGGCTACGTAAAAATATAAATCAATTCGATAATGATTCCTGTTATAATTGCGTTGCTATTCCAACTCAAAGGTGCCGAATTTTTAAAAAATTGAGCATGTTATTGAAAGTTGTAAGAAAGGTCAACTTTGAGTGCGTATATCTCCCAAATTATAAAACTATGATTTCCATAATGTTAATATTTTCTTAATCTCTGGAAAATTCTCTATCAGACACATATATTTGTTTTATCGAAAGCGATCATGAAATTTTTGATTTATGCAAGCTGAATGTATCTAAGGCCCCTCTGTGCGTCGTATAAAACTACATTGAAGTTGTTTGTTTACATATTTTAGACCCTCCCATTTCCTTAAGTCTCACTCAAAATGGCTGATTATTGAAATGAAGACTTATAAGCCTGTATGAACCCATCTTATCTTAATCTGCCACGCAGGGGTAAATGACGAACTTTCAATCAATCAACGGTCTGCCCTTCATGCGGAGCACTATCTACACGAGAAATCTTATATCTGGGGAATCTTCTCAACAGGGTATTAGCTATCCCCCATATACTAATTTGCCACGCATTAGTAACAATGATAATCCCTCCTTCGGCTTGCATACTACTACATAATCCAACCCTAGTTCAAAACAAGTTGTGAACTTAATTTTTTTTGACAGTTCACTCTTCTTCTTTACATTTATGTATTCACAATGCACATGAACAAATGTTCACATGCCAATTTGCACTAATAAAACGTTTGGCAGACATTTTCCTAAAAATAAAATATTTCTACTGACTTTCCAATCATTTCAAATACTACTGCATATTAATATGCATTTTTAGATTGTTTTGTCAATTCAACTAATAAAATCCAAACGTACTTTTTAATCTTCGAAAATACATGCAATCAGGTTGGCGTAGCTGGCATGGGAAAACAATCGTTATTTTGCCAGAATGGGAGATTGTACTTTAAATGCAAATTTATTAATGAAAACATTAAAATTGTTAAAATGTTTAAATGCACATTGCTCTGGCGCACAAAAAACTTTAATGATTGACTCATATTTATCTATAACAACATCGGATTCGGCTAAAATCAACCAAATAACAAAAGAGGAAAAAGGCGTTTTCTGGCACACCTACATTTCAATATGTGTTGTTTTCAGGGCTAAATTGATTTTAGGAGTTTTTCAGCACACCCCTGATAATTAATGTGAAGTTGTGTTTGAAATGGTTAAAAAAAACTCGTAAAAATACCAACCCTGTTATTTGGACAAGTTGGAATGTGTTCATTTTTGAATGCATAAATGCGAAGAAGAAGCATTAATTCAAATGTGCAAAGTGTCTCCCAAAGAACAGAGTCAAGTTAACTACCAATGCTCTAATGTGTGGAATCTACTTGACTTTATTGATTGCATATATAATTTATTATTAGTGTTCACTTTCGGAATATTTTGAATTAGTAAATTAATTGTTTTCATTTGCTAATCACAGCAATGCAAAGGGTATTGTCAATTGCAAAATTTAACATAAATGTGAGGTCGCGAATTGTAGATGAATTCGTGGCCATATATTATGAAGCTGATTAGCGACGTTGTTTAGCCACGCTAAGTAGAGGGCAACAACAAACACAATGTATAAGTTCAGACAGTGCCATAGGTAGCAACAACCACACTGTGCTTGCTTACGCCGAAAATAGCAACAACAAGAGTTGTTATAATATTTGGAGTAAACATGCCAGGTTAGTTGTTGTTGCATATGCGCCAGATGGCGAAAGTGACGGTTGAAGAGGAATGCCAAAATTACAACTAAGCATGTTGTTGTTGTTACTTTTTTTATGACTACTAAGTTAATGACTACAGACTATCATTCTATAATCTATTTCATTCTTTCGCAGGCTAAATCATATAAATGTATAGTCTGTCTCTTTTCATGTCGTTTCATCGAGTTTCAAATTGCACCCATGCTAAAGAAGTTTCACTTCAATAAGAAAATTTTGTGCAAAGTTTCAAGCCTCTATCTTAACTGGAAGTATTTATGGCCGCTCTCCCATAGAACGTCGACCACTGTGCAACGGTATCCTTCCTTTCGTTGTCCATCATTCCGCAACAATTTCCAATAACCTTGAAGCCGGTCATTCACCCCAACGGTACAATTCTGTTCGCTTCCAATGCAGTTTGTCATGTAGGCATAAACAACTATGACTTAAGCGCACATGTTCGGCTAAAACTAAATGTTGCGTCGTCTGCTAACATCCAGTCTGTTACACTGGATATTGTAACATATAACGTTACTTTACATTGTCAAAACGCGAGTAGGTGAAGGGGAGAGTCGGGGTCACGGACACGCACTGGCTATCCGGCTCTGGCTCGTCGGGAATGTCGTGGGTTGAGGAGGATATCACCGTGGCGACTCTTGGCTCTTGTTTACGAACAATATTATTTTTAAAGAACATTGCGTGCGAGAAGGGAGTATTTCAGGAACGGGAAGGGGTTAGCAATGAGAAGATGGCGAACGGTTCACGATTGGTGGCAAGTATGCATGTTATGCAGGTATTCGAACCAGCATAAACAATAAAATGTTGCGCCTAGTTGAAATGCTGCAACGTTGCCCACCCTACCCTGGTCATGGATTCCGAAAATAAGCAAAGATAAATTTTTCCATGACCCCTTGTTAGGTGCAGTTTACCTACAACACATTTCGTAGTGCTGCATCGAATCAAAGATGAAGAAAATTAAACTTAAACATATCGGGAATTGGAATTCAACTTAGAAAACATTATCTTTATTCACAAAATTCATTACTGGCTATTGTTTTTCCAAAAGTAATTAAAACTAATTATGGCTCTATTTTACAAATATATTGTAGAGGTGCAAGAAAATATATGCTGGTTGGATATTCTAGTAATGTTTTAAAATATGGTTATATGCATGGGTACAGTGAAGAAAAAAAATAAATTCGTAATAAATCAGTGTAAATATAAAAAAAAATTATAATAGAATAAGAGCGAAATTTAAGAAATACGTAAGTTAATAAATATGTAGTTTATTATTATTATTTCGGTTTGTTCGAAATTAGCGCGTAATCAAATGAATTAAGAAATCAGCAAACAAAAAAAAACCAGTAAGGACGCTAACTTCAGCAAGGCTGAAGCTCAAATACTCTTCACGCTTATTTCTTGTGCCACGCCTATTTTTTTGACTGAATATATTTTCTCTTCATCTAATTAGCCTATGTACAAATTATCATTGTTTTTGCTCATTGGGTACCGGAGATATGCAAATTATTGATTTTTGGTAAAAGTGGGCGTAACCATGCCTATTTTTTTCAAAATAGTTTTAATGCCTCCCAAAGAACATAACTGCGAAGTTTCATGTCAATTGGTTAAGAAACAAAAAAGTTTTCCATACAACGACGTGAATATTGCTTCTCTTCTTCTTCTTCATTTTGTATGGCAGGTACCAGTTCCAGTTGCCCGATTTCAATGAAACTTTCAGACATAATGTCGGACTATGTTAAACTACTATGTTTGAAATTTCAGCTCTCTATCTTTCAAAACAAAAAAGTTTTCCATATAACGATTAAAATTTGTTTTTCTTCTTCATTTCGTATGGGGGCTACCAGTTCCAATAATCCGATATGGCCGGTTCCGACCAATGATTTGACCACACATTAGAGAAGACTCCCTGCAAAATTTCAGCTCGATATCTTCAAAACTGTAGGAGGAGATAGCATATACACAGACAGACGGACGGACGGACAGACGGACATGGCTATATCAACTCGAGCTGATCAAGAATGTATATACTTTATGGGGTCCCCCTCCCCTCCTTCTTGCTGTTACAAACTTCAGGACAAAGTTATAATACTATTCACTTGCGTGAAGAGTATAAAAATTCCGAAATACAAACGCAAGCTACTGTAACGATCGCGAAATATTGTTCATGAAAACAACAAACAAAAACTTGTTGTAATGCATATCAAAAAAAAAATAAATCATTGGTGAGCGCGATCTATTTTACAAGAGTACAGCAACACGTCTTGATATGTAAATACAACAACAAATGTTGCTGCCCTGGCGCGTAATGAATGAAAGAGAACGAAATCTAATCGCGCTGATAACGCATTTCGCGGAGAAGGTAATAATCAAGTAAGTTTCCTCGATGTTCGCTGGGGTGAAAGAGGCTGTAAGGGGTGAAAGAAAGCGCCGACAGCGAGCAAACGCTTATCAAGCAGGTAGAAAACGGTAGTTGACTGCGTTGATCACTGTTTGTCACTATTTGTTTGTTTTGTTGTGGTGTTTTTTTCTTATACTTTTTTTTCTTTTAGCTTTAAAATACTTTTCGTTAGTTGATTATTGTTTCACTTGTTTCATTTTTGTGCATTAGATATTTTTGCATTCAGGAATGCCTTTAACAAATTGCGATTCGTTTGTCTTTTGTTTCTTTTTAACCTGTGACTATTTATTTATATATATATTTTTTTTTATCACTGACACTTTATTACGAATCTTTTGGCCTTTTTCTTTCATCGTTGTGGCCTCTCATAGCAATTTTTTTTTTTTTTTTTCAACTTAGCTCGTTAATAAGGAAATTTGTGTTTCTACACCACTTCACATATGTTCTTGCACACACTACAGGGATTTGGTAGGATTATAAAAAAAATTTAACACTGACAAAGGCTTAGCCTATTGGTTTCAATTTTTTCCCATATCACTTATAGGGGGGTATATATATAAGAAAATAACTTCGGCACGCGCTAGTAGGTTGGCCGACCGCAATATGGTTGTAGAGGACACATGGGCAATTGTAGTCGATCTTTCGCGAGATACCACTGTAGTGAAGTTGATGGCGAGTTACCGGCGCCAGACGTGGCGATTTGTGCCATACACAAAAGGTGCGGTTAACACGCGTAGGGTGTACGAAAAACGTGGAGCCTGCTCTGCGAGGTTATGGCATCGAAGATCGCCGCTTTTCAGCCAATTATTGAGATTAGCGCGCGTAGCGCGTACGAAAGTTGGCGTGGCCGGCGATCGTCAGCTTCACGTTGATTTTTGCTGTTTGTTCTGCGTGTCTAAGGCATCGCAGCGGCCTCACAAAGATGATTAAACCCAAAAATTTAGCGCTTCATATTTGGTGCCGGACCTGTACAAATGTTAAGGAACATGAGCAATGAGTTGCTGGTCTGAACTTTCACTCAAATAGTTACCCGCATGGATGTGGCACCAACACAAAAAAAAACCAGTAAGGATTGGAGTCGACAGTACTCGACTTCGACATACCCTGTACCTTCAATTAGTAACGTCTGTTGTAGGGCGTTGCCCCGCCCACTTTTTAATCGAAACATATTCCCTTTCTATTCAATCTCATACCTACTAATTTTTGCTCTTCTAGACCAATTCGTTACAGAGATATAACGGTTTTCTATTTCGGCTATATGTGGGCGTGGTTACGCCCATTTTATATTTAAATCTTACTATACTCCATCCCAATAGCATACATGCAAAGTTTCATTCTTGTAGGTTGTATGGTTCTTGAGATATGAGCGTTTGAAATTTTTACTATATAGGGGCGTGGTCACGCCCATTTTTTTGTTTTTTCTTATTGAGAGTTGAGTCAGCTATATACACACAAAATTTGGTGTTCCTATCACAAAAGACAACGCAGAAAATACGACTTTTGTACTATTTTACCCGAGGTAGCTTCAGTTATTTGCCCCTCACCACTAAACTAACTCAAAAAGGGGGAAAACAAAATAAACTTGATCTGCGTAATGAATCACAGAATCGAACTGCGAAGAGCTTTTGGTCCTATCTATTATAGTTTCCGATATCGACGCGTTCATACAGACAGACGGACGGACGGACGGACAGACGGACGGACGGACGGACGGACAGACGGACATGGCTAAATCGACTTCTCTTTCGATACTGATCAAGAATATATATACTTTGTATAGTCGGAGATGTCTCCTTTAAGGTGTTACATACATTGTCGACGTGCACAAAACTAATATACCCTTGTACCATAAGGTACAGGGTATAATAATACGATTTGCGGTTGGATGCGTTTTAGAAAAGCGCTCCGAAATACCAACCAGATCTGGGAAACCTCCGATGGTTCACAATCAGCCGGATGGCTATTGAAAACCTGGAAAAGACCATGTAGCGAACAAGAAAAAAAAAAAAATCGCGTGCAACACAGTACACGTGTTTGAAGTGAAACTTTCTTTAAAAGAAACAAAAAACCAGTAAGGACGCTATCTTCGGTCTTGCCATGCCCATTTTCTGGATTGAATTTCTCTTTATCTTAATATCCTATACACTAATTTTCATTGTTTTAGCTCATTGCAACCTGAAATATGCAAATTATAAGTTTTTGCTATAAGTGGGCGTTGTCATGCCCAATTTTTGATCAAAGTAGTTTTTATACCTCTGTAAGACAATAAGTGTGAAGTTTCATGCTAATTCATTAAAAAACAAAAAATGTTTTGCATACAATGACGTAAATTTGATTTTCTTCCTCTCATCAATGATTTATGGTAACAAAATTGGAGGATCTGTGCAATATTTCAGGTCGATGATTTCAAAACAATAACAAGGAATATTTAGGTGTCTGAGAAATATATTACAGATATTTTCACACTCTTGCAAAATCTCTGACAACTTTCTCAGAGATTTTATTAAATTCAGCCTTCTTCTAAGATGTTAGAAATGTTTATGTGCCAAGAAATAAACTTTATGGTTTCCCCATAAATCTACATTAAAACAATTTGATATTTTACATGTTTTCAACAATAAATCTGCGTATAAAAAATCATTCCCAACTCAACCCAATTTTTGAGCTGGAAAACAATGAATCTGCTTGTATCTATTTTCAAAGATTGAAAAGTACATTCGACTTAAATTGTTGAACTAATCTTCAAATTATAGGTAATGTGAAATTGCATTTGAAATGGTTAAAAAAACTCGTAAAAATGGTGAATTATATTAAAATATGTACATATGTACCAATCATGTTATTTGTTATTTGGGCAATTTGGAATATGTACATTTTTGAATACGTAAATGCGAAGGAGAAGAATCAATTGAAATATGCAGAGTGTCTCCCGAAGTCAAGTTTATTACCAAAGCCTCCAATGTCTGGAATCTACTTGACTTTACTTGTTGCATCTATAATTTAGTATTGGTGTTCACTTTTGGAATATTTTGAATTTTTAAATTAATTGTTTTCATTTGCTAACCACAGCAATGGAAAGGGTATAATTGTCAATTGCAAAACTGGATGGGCTTCAACATAATTGGGAGTTGATTAGCCACACTAAGTAGCGGCCAACAACAAACACAATGCATACGCTCAGACAGTGTCATAGGTAGCAACAACCACACTGCCCGACCTAACGGAGCATGCTTATGCCGAAAATAACAACAACAAGAGTTGTTGTAATATTTGGAGTAAACATGCCAGGTTAGTTGTTGTTGCATATGCGCCAGCAGGCGAAAGTGACGGTTGAAGAGGAATGCCAAAATTACAACTAAGCATGTTGTTGTTGTTATTTTTTTTATGACTACTAAGTTTATGACTACAGACTGTCATTCTATATTCTATTTCATGCTCTCGCAGGCTAAATCATATAAATGTATAGTCTGTCTCTTTTTCATGTCGTTTCATCGAGTTTCAAATCGCACCCATGCTAAAGAAGTTTCACTTCAATAAGTCATGCCATTCATGGACTTACAAAAGAAAACTTATGTTTCTTTTTTTTTCCTTCCAAACGAAATTTAACGCACGGCGTTTTCTCTTTTTTTCCTTCTTTTTGTATTTTATTGTTTTAATAACGCAACGCGGTCGCGAAAAGAAAAAAAAATGTTGTTGAAAACGTATCTTTAAAACGATAGACGTTTTCTTACAGAAGATGACTGTTCACTATGACGATCAAAAAGGAAAGAGATCGAGTTTCCTGACGATCGGATGTACGTGGCATTTTTTTTTTTACATTAGTGCATACGTGTCAATCGACGGCAAGTGCTGTCAATTTCGTGCACTACTGCACTAAATCAGAGTATACCGATAGGTGGCGTAAATATATACAAATCCGGTATCAAAAATATAAAAAATATCTGCCAGAGCAACGACCTGATCAACCAAATAAATCAAACTTTTAAATGCATCAAGTGTTCATTTCCTTTTAATAAAGAGATTCCACTCATACATTTACCTAAAACTATTTACTCCCTTTTCACAAATTACTGCGAGGAAGAAAGTCGCAACCTACTACTAAAGCTAAAAGCTTTTCCTCAGGGCAAAAATAAAAAAACGTTGCATACTTCTAGGCATGGAATTTAACTAACATGACATAAGGCGACAAGCGGCACTACAATTTCCCCCCGGCCAAAATCACAATTTGGTGGTTAAACTCACAAAGTGGGATACCCGATTGGAGCTCAACATATATACACTCTTTGTACGCTATTGCTTGATGTCTTTCGCGTGATATTTTGCAACGAAGTTGCCTTGCAAATCCTCCAACTCATAGTAACAATTACCCAACCTTTTCCTAACTCGGGCTTTTATAAAGGTGGGTGCCAGCTTCGCGTTGAAACCTCGAGCGAAATTGCTTTGCTGGAAATTCCTACGGAATACTTCCTGTCCAGTGGCAAACGACACTTGGCGACTTCGCAAGTTGTAATTATTCTTATTCCTTAGAAACTGCTTTTTCATACCTTCCGCTGCCTTATTTCTCATTATCTCGAAGGAATCGTTCCTATCGAATTTCACACTGCGATCTTCCAACAAATTTAGCTTACGTAGTAATTTATATGTGGAGCCATCCGTGACCATGTGCTGGCCGAACGCTAGTCTGTAAGGACTATTATTGACAGCTGAATGCCAGCTTGAACGTAAAGCGCAACTTATGCTGCTCAACTTCTCATCCCAATTTACCTGCGAAGCGTCTACATAGGCCTTAATGGCTGCTATAACCGAGCGGTTCACTCTCTCCGACGCATTAGCTTGAGGAGCATGGATAGCAGTAAATGAGTGATGAACATTATACGCTTTTAGCAAATTTTCAAAAAGGTGCGATTTAAATTGAGAACCATTGTCTGACACGACCGTTTCTGGAACGCCAAAACAATGGAAGAGGTCTTGCTCTAAAAATGCCAAAATGGCACTTGCGGTTAAGCTCTTCACTGGCTTCAGAAAAGGAAACTTCGTAAAGTGGTCCAAAACCACAAATATGCCAATATGACCAGTTTTCGAACGAGGGTATGGGCCTAAAAAATCAACGAAAACCTTTTGAAAGAACCTCTGAGTCTGTCCGGTTTTACCTAACGGCGGTCTCAGTACGTAGTTGGGATATTTTGTGCTTTTACATACTTCACATTGCGCTATGTAGTTTCTTACGTCTGATACCAACTTTGGCCAATAATAGAAACACCGCAGTTTTTCTAACGTCTTATTTATACCGCAATGGGTCATCATGGGCCGTTTTTAAGGCAACCGCTACTAGTTCTTTAGGGAGCCACAACTTCCAAACCAAGTCGTCACCAACTTTGTCACCAGAAGCGTGCTCAGACCTTCGATAAATATATCCATTTACCACCTTAATATCTGGCAAATGGGCCTGGTTCTGCTCAACTCTTGCCTTTATCTCATTGTAGGAGTCTGATTTAAAACAAGGCGACTGCAAGTCTATTATTTGCTCTACATCCAGCACAGACAAGTCTTCCGTATATGTACGTGACAGTGCGCCCGGAACAATGTTCCTGCTGCCTTTTCGATGCTCAATACTAAAGGTATAACCTTGCAATTTTAACGCCCATCGAGCTAAGCGACTGCTCAGATCAGTCTGGGTCATCAACCACTTTAGCGAAGCGTGATCTGTTATCACAGTGAACTGATCCCCTTCTACGTCGCTATTGACTTGCATCAGCACGCCTCCAACGCCGGTATGGCTAGCATTACAATGTATGAAAAAAGGTAAAGCGAAATTGGGTGTGTGTAACACAGGGGCTTTGCACATAGCAGATTTGAGAGCCTGGAAGGACTGTTCAGCTGCCTCTGACCACACAAATCGCTTCCTCTGCTTCAGAGCATCTGTCAACGGTGTAGCGACAGTAGCATAATTGCGTATAAATTTGTGGTACCACCCAGTCATACCTAAAAATCGACGCAGCTGTTTCAGCGAACGAGGAGCTGGGTAGTTCTGAATATCAACTATTTTGTCATGGTCCATGGCAATGGTCCCGTGACCAACAACGTGTCCTAAATAGTGCACCTCTTGGACGCAAAATTTACTTTTGCGAACATTAATTGTCAAACCAGCCTTGGACAACTGTACTGCGATTACTTTCAACACATTTATGTGACGCTCGAAATTATCAGACACAATTAGCAAGTCGTCCAAGTACACGAAAACCTCATTCCTCAATTCTGCCGGCACAATGTGATCCATCAGCTTCGACATTGTAACCGGAGCATTGCTGACCCCAAAAGGCAGTTTTGTCACGCGAATCGGGGTGCAGGGGTATTTGCCAATATGCGTCTTTTAGGTCTAAGCTTGTTATAAATTCTGCTTTTGGCAAGCGACTTAAGATTCCGTCAATGGGAGGCATCGGATATGCGTCTTTTTTTGTAACAGCATTGACCTTACGACTGTCCACGCATAACCGCACCTTGCCAGGTTTGCGAACCAGCACCACTGGTGAAGACCACGAACTGTTTGATTCTTCAATGACGCCTAGCGCCAGCATGCGATCTAACTCATCGTACATCAGTTTCTCTAGCGCAGGAGAAACGGGATAGTGCCTTTGTTTTATAGGCCGAGCATCGCCAACATCTATTGCATGATGAAGCATAGATGTCCTGCCCAAACCTTTCTCTTCAAATGAGGAGAACGACTTAATAGTTTGGTTTAACACCGCTCGCTGCGTGTTGGTTAATTGACGGAATATTTCACTGTCTAAGCAGGCGATAGTTGCATCTTGACCCGATCGGGACAACCCTAACGGCAAAAGATCGAATTCCTTCCAGAATTCTATCCCTAAATACAACGGCTGGATGAGCGAAGAAACAATATAAAAAGTGAGAAGTTTCGTCACACCACGATAACAAACTTCGGTACGTATTTTGCCAATTATGTTTTGTGTTTTTCCATCGGCAGTGCGCACAGTGGCTGACATAGGTTTATGGACTGTCTCACGGTCGGCTAAATCTAAAGCAAAACTGCCACCAATACAACTGATTGAGGCTCCTGTATCCATTAAACCTACTACTTTCTTCCCTAACTTGGTAACTTCAGCATAAGGCCTTAAATCGTCACCGACTATAGCTGAAACAAGTTCCTTATACTCCTGCTTACATTTTTTAAAATATTCATTGCTACGCGTTTTCTTAGTTTTCTTTACCGCAGACGTTTTTGAAGCTTGTACGCGATGATGTAAAAGTAAGTCTGGGTTAGTAGTCATATCCGGTAATTCGCGATTAGTTGAGTCAGATTGCTCCACTAATCCGTATTTGTCGCTTTCGTGGCGACTTGTTTGCGTGCACTTCTCTGTGGTGCACGCTTTAGTAAGTTTTTTGTCGCGTTGCATGTTGCACATGAAGGCCTATACGTATCGGCTTGGCCACAGCCGAAGCAAAATACGCGACGATCGGCTAAACAATCCTGATATCGGTGTCCCTTTTCGAGGCAATTCCAACAGGATAAGTTTAGCGCGGAAATCTCCTCTTCTCCAACATCAACTTCCTCATCAGTAGCGCATTCGACAGCGTGAACCATTCGTCTCGGTGCCGGACGTGGTTTTACTGATTGCGGTTTCTGCACGGTTTGCATAAACATTTCGCGTGTTTTCACCAGTCTACGCAACTGAGCTACTGACACTATTGATACGTATAGAAGTTCATGTTGGATCTCGGGTAACAAATTCGACCGCAGAGATTCCAATAATGAAGATTCCTGCAACGGACTGGACAATTTATCTGCCAATAAATCGACAGCCTCGTAAAACTCGTCAAAAGAATCCGATTCTTTTTGCTTGCGACGATCAATTGCCGCTCGAATGCTAACGTCAGTTAATTCGTCTTTAAAATGCGCTCGCAACGCTTTGCATAATTCTGGCCAACGGACACTGGACACGCTTTTGTGGTAGCGCCAGAACCAGTCGCTAGCCCTGCCCTCAAAAAGAATGCTAACGTAGCGAGACAATAAATCGAAGTTACTATCGAGCGTCTGAGCAGTCAGTGCTTCTGCACGATAGATAAAATCTGGTTGACTCTCTCGGATACACCGCAGCCGGCTGAGCGGTTGGTGCAGTTGTAAAACCAGCCATCTGAGCTGCCTCTCCTGATTCTCCGGAGGTCTTTTGCGGCTGCGTTGGCCGCTGCAAGCTCATTTTTTCAAAACCGGCAGCCATAGCTTGGGTGAGCATATCGGTCTGCCTAAGCGAAACTTGAGCCATTGTTTCGACAATCACGCGTTGCAACTCATCCAACATAGTGGTTGTCGGATATGTCCCTGACATTTCTCGGCGTTCCGAATTGTCCTGTGGGGGTTCTTGGGGCCTTCGTGACACTAACGTTGGCTGCTCATTAGCATCGGCCTGCATCAAAGGTGCGTTTCCGCTGCGCGTTTGGCTTCTCAGCTGCATGGAACTCCCCGCAACGACTGGTGGATCAACTGGCATAGAGTCTCCACACAAACTCGACGTCGAAGAGTGTAACGATAATTTGCACACTGGGCACGAGTGTTGAAGCACACTCGGTGAAAAGTATGCGCACAGCTCGTTGTCAAAACTTGCGCCGAAAACTCAATCACCCCTGTGCAAATAAAACAGATTACCTCGTTTTCCGAGGATACGGCCAAATTTTCGTTACTATGCGATATCGGCATGACCAACAAAGCGAGCACGAAATAATGAAAGTAAAAAAAAAAAGAAACTGCAACTAAATCCGCAAATTATATAACCAAAAGCAAAAACCAAAAACAAAATGTAACTGAAATGTTTTCTATTAGCAAGAAAACCAAAATGTGCTATTAACCCAACAAAAAAAACCAAAACTTCATAAATATAATCTTTGATTCGATGTTAGCAACTACTTGACGAGTTGCCAGCAAACTTAACCTCTTAATACTTGCTTATATTCTTTTTCTTCATAAACGAAAAAAAAATAACCGTACTCATTGCCTATTAGGAGAGGAAAATAAACGTAAATGAACAGGACTAAATAGAATAAATACATTATCCAATATACGCAAACTTTTTGCACTTCAATATTAGCTCTTCACCATGTGAAATCCAAATCACTCTTCAGGTTAAGCGTTAATCTACGCCTACCCCTTAGAGCTTGAACCACGGCTCTAACTGCAGCTAAATATTTTAACAAGGGAACAGTGCACTATGGGAGTTAGATCACAGTTTTAATTTGACCATGTATCTAAAATCTATCCCTTTTGGTATCTATAACCCAACTACATCAGTACTCGTATACGGAATAGAGAAGGAGAGGAAAAAGGAAAAACAACAAAACGTCCACACTCTGTCTAAATTATGAGTCATTGATAAAACATTCTTATCGGGCGACAGGCCGCAGATCTAGTCCACATAACCATTTATCGAGCACCAATGCTCACACTTTATCTTGGCTCGCAATTTGACAGACTACTTGGGTTACTCATTACGCCGTCAGTGTCGTGAAAGGCCGCAGATCGTCTCCACATAACCATAATCTAACGACTACAAGCGCTATGAGTTGACCGAATCAATAACCAAAACCAGGTAAACACACATGAACTTGCAACATGAACTCGCAGTATAAAAGGGTTAAGACTCCAAACTGGTTTGAAAAGAACCATCAGATCGGCTGAAAAGGAGATAGACCACGGCTTTTAACATACGCAATAGAAATCTAAATCAATCCTAGAGCCGCTACTGCTTCATGGTTGCTATAACAGCACAAATACAAAAATAGGGACCACGAACTAACGCATACGCTAAGATGTTATACGCATGCCGCACCATAGTGATTTATGCTTTCAAATAATTCAAACTATAGGCAATTCGGGCCCCACGTTGGGCGCCAAAAAATAATATTATTGTAACATATAACGTTACTTTGACATTGTCAAAACGCGAGTAGGTGAAGGGGAGAGTCGGGGTCACGGGCACGCACTGGCTATCCGGCTCTGGCTCGTCGGGAATGTCGTGGGTTGAGGAGGATATCACCGTGGCGACTCTTGGCTCTTGTTTACGAACAATATTATTTTTAAAGAACATTGCGTGCGAGAAGGGAGTATTTCAGGAACGGGAAGGGGTTAGCAATGAGAAGATGGCGAACGGTTCACGATTGGTGGCAAGTATGCATGTTATGCAGGTATTCGAACCAGCATAAACAATAAAATGTTGCGCCTAGTTGAAATGCTGCAACGTTGCCCACCCTACCCTGGTCATGGATTCCGAAAATAAGCAAAGATAAATTTTTCCATGACCCCTTGTTAGGTGCAGTTTACCTACAACACATTTCGTAGTGCTGCATCGAATCAAAGATGAAGAAAATTAAACTAAAACATATCGGGAATTAGAATTCAACTTAGAAAACACTATCTTTATTCACAAAATTCATTACTGGCTATTGTTTTTCCAAAAGTAATTAAAACTAATTATGGCTCTATTTTACAAATATATTGTAGAGGTGCAAGAAAATATATGCTGGTTGGATATTCTAGTAATGTTTTAAAATATGGTTATATGCATGGGTACAGTGAAGAAAAAAAAAAATAAATTCGTAATAAATCAGTGTAAATATAAAAAAAAATTATATAATAATAAAATAAGAGCGAAATTTAAGAAATACGTAAATTAATAAATATGTAGTTTATTATTATTATTTCGGTTTGTTCGAAATTAGCGCGTAATCAAATGAATTAAGAAATCAGCAAACAAAAAAAAACCAGTAAGGACGCTAATTTCAGCAAGGCTGAAGCTTATATACTCTTCACGCTTATTTCTTGTGCCACGCCTATTTTTTCTTCATCTAATTAGCCTATATACAAATTTTCATTGTTTTTGCTCATTGTGTACCGGAGATATGCAAATTATTGATTTTTGGTAAAAGTGGGCGTAACCATGCCCATTTTTGTCAAAATAGTTTTAATGCCTCCCCAAGAACATAGCTGTGAAGTTTCATGTCAATTGGTGAAGAAACAAAAAAGTTTTCCATACAACGACGTGAATATTGCTTCTCTTCCTCTTCTTCATTTTGTATGGCAGCTACCAGTTCTAGTTGCCCGATCTCAATGAAACTTTCAGGCTATGGACTATGGACTTTCGGACTATGTTAAACTACTATGTTTGAAATTTCAGCTCTCAATCTTCAGAAACAAAAAAGTTTTCCATATAACGATTAAAATTTGTTTTTCTTCTTCATTTCGTATGGGGGCTACCAGTTCCAATAATCCGATATGGCCGGTTCCGACCAATGATTTGACCACACATTAGAGAAGACTCCCTGCAAAATTTCAGCTCGATATCTTCAAAACTGTGGGAGGAGATAGCATATTCACAGACAGACGGACAGACGGACATGGCTATATCAACTCGTCTTGTCGAGCTGATCAAGAATATATATACTTTATGGGGTCCCCCTCCCCTCCTTCTTGCTGTTACAAACTTCAGGACAAAGTTATAATACTATTCACTTGCGTGAAGAGTATAAAAATTCCGAAATACAAACGCAAGCTACTGTAACGATCGCGAAATTTTGTTCATGAAAACAACAAACAAAAACTTGTTGTAATGCATATAAAAAAAAAAAAATAAATCATTGGTGAGCGCGATCTATTTTTCAAGAGTACAGCAACACGTCTTGATATGTAAATACAACAACAAATGTTGCTGCCCTGGCGCGTAATGAATGAAAGAGAACGAAATCTAATCGCGCTGATAACGCATTTCGCGGAGAAGGTAATAATCAAGTAAAATAATCAAAAACAAACAAAAGTTTACTCACTTTGATGCGTCCACGACGAAAGATCTTTCCTCGATGTTCGCTGGGGTGAAAGAGGCTGTAAGGGGTGAAAGAAAGCGCCGACAGCGAGCAAACGCTTATCAAGCAGGTAGAAAACGGTAGTTGACTGCGTTGATCACTGTTTGTCACTATTTGTTTGTTTTGTTGTGGTGTTTTTTTCTTATACTTTTTTTTCTTTTAGCTTTAAAATACTTTTCGTTAGTTGATTATTGTTTCACTTGTTTCATTTTTGTGCATTAGATATTTTTGCATTCAGGAATGCCTTTAACAAATTGCGATTCGTTTGTCTTTTGTTTCTTTTTAACCTGTGACTATTTATTTATATATATATATATTTTTTTTTTATCACTGACACTTTATTACGAATCTTTTGGCCTTTTTCTTTCATCGTTGTGGCCTCTCATAGCATTTTTTTTTTTTTTTCAACTTAGCTCGTTAATAAGGAAATTTGTGTTTCTACACCACTTCACATATGTTCTTGCACACACTACAGGGATTTGGTAGGATTATAAAAAAAATTTAACACTAACAAAGGCTTAGCCTATTGGTTTCAATTTTTTCCCATATCACTTATAGGGGGTTATATATATAAGAAAATAACTTCGGCACGCGCTAGTAGGTTGGCCGACCGCAATATGGTTGTAGAGGACACATGGGCAATTGTAGTCGATCTTTCGCGAGATACCACTGTAGTGAAGTTGATGGCGAGTTACTGGCGCCAGACGTGGCGATTTGTGCCATACACAAAAGGTGCGGTTAACACGCGTAGTGTGTACGAAAAACGTGGAGCCTGCTCTGCGAGGTTATGGCATCGAAGATCGCCGCTTTTCAGCCAATTATTGAGATTAGCGCGCGTAGCGCGTACGAAAGTTTGCGTGGCCGGCGATCGTCAGCTTCACGTTGATTTTTGCTGTTTGTTCTGCGTGTCTAAGGCATCGCAGCGGCCTCACAAAGATGATTAAACCCAAAAATTTAGCGCTTCATATTTGGTGCCGGACCTGTACAAATGTTAAGGAACATGAGCAATGAGTTGCTGGTCTGAACTTTCACTCAAATAGTTACCCGCATGGATGTGGCACCAACACAAAAAAAAATAATACGATTTGCGGTTGGATGCGTTTTAGAAAAGCGCTCCGAAATACCAACCAGATCTGGGAAACCTCCGATGGTTCACAATCAGCCGGATGGCTATTGAAAACCTGGAAAAGACCATGTAGCGAACAAGAAAAAAAAATAAGTCATGCCATTCATGGACTTACAAAAGAAAACTTATGTTTCTTTTTTTTTCCTTCCAAACGAAATTTAACGCACGGCGTTTTCTCTTTTTTTCCTTCTTTTTGTATTTTATTGTTTTAATAACGCAACGCGGTCGCGAAAAGAAAAAAAAATTTTGTTCAAAACGTATCTTTAAAACGATAGACGTTTTCTTACAGAAGATGACTGTTCACTATGACGATCAAAAAGGAAAGAGATCGAGTTTCCTGACGATCGGATGTACGTGGCATTTTTTTTTTGACATTAGTGCATACGTGTCAATCGACGGCAAGTGCTGTCAATTTCGTGCACTACTGCACTAAATCAAAGTATACCGATAGGTGGCGTAAATATATACAAATCCGGTATCAAAAATATAAAAAATATCTGCCAGAGCAACGACCTGATCAACCAAAGAAATCAAACTTTTAAATCTATCAAGTGTTCATTTCCTTTTAATAAAGAGATTCCACTCATACATTTACCTAAAACTATTTACTCCCTTTTCACAAATTACTGCGAGGAAGAAAGTCGCAACCTACTACTAAAGCTAAAAGCTTTTCCTTAGGGCAAAAATAAAAAAACGTTGCATACTTCTAGGCATGGAATTTAACTATCATGACATAAGGCGACAAGCGGCACTACAACATGTAACAGTGTATGTAACAGTGACATGTGCGCTACGCTTTAAAGACAGAGGCCAAAAGAGGAGATCAAATAAACCAAGCGTGATACAGGAGCCTTTAAAATTTTTCTTATCAAGTTTAGTTCACTTTAAAAAGAAAAACATAATTACCAACACAAACCATTTTTTATACCCTGTGTATCAGGGTATATTAAGTTTGTTTGAGACGGTTTGTATGTAACGCATAGAAGGAGGGGAGGGGGCCCTATGAAGTATATATATTCTTGATCAGGATGACAAAACGAATTGATGTAGCTCTGTCTGTCCGTCCGTCCGTCCTCACCAATGGTTCTCGAAAACTATAAGAGCTAGAGACTTGAAATTTGGTGGATAAACTCGTGAGGTCAAACGCTAGATCAAGTTTGAAGGATTTTTTGCCACGCCCACTCCTTCCCGCCCATCGAGCACCACCCATTTTTTCAAAAGGCTGTAGCTCGAAAACCTGATGAGTTAGAAACATGAAAATGAGTATGTAGACTCAGTATGTGTAGCTCTACAAAACTGCATACCACATTTTTCCCCCTCCCCTTCGTTTCCCCTCAAAAAGTTGTTTTCTTAAAATTGCTGTATCTCTTAAACTATAATAGATACAATGCTGAAATTTTGTATGCAAACTCAGTAAACATACCTTTTTAAGACTGCGTACCACAAACTTTCATTTTTAACGCTGTGTGACAACGCAAAGACAAACAAGTTGAAATTTGGCATAAATTGCGCTTTGAACACTGCTTTATCCTATTTGTAACAAAAACCGTACTTAACACTGCGAAAACTATTAAAGCTAGAGACTTGAAATTTGGAAGATAGACTCGTGTGGTCGAACACTAGATCAAGTTTGAAGGAATTTTTGCCACGCCCATTCCTTCCCGCCCATCGAGCACAACAAAAGGTCATTTTTTTCTTAAAATTGCTGTATCTCCTAAAGTATAAAGAATACAATGCTGAAATTTTGTATGTAAACTCAGATAACATACCTTTTTAAAACTGCATACAAGAAAGTACCACTTTCCCCGCAAAGACCAACCCACTAAAATTTTGCAGCAATGCTTTGTAACAAAATCCGTACTAAAGCGCCATCTAATGGCAACATTGCACTGTGAGCCCTGCCTCACTATTAGCAAATACACAAACCATATCGTGGTACACTGCTTTTGCTGTCGGCGAATGTTTAACGTGTTATCAACATAGGTGTGTGTACAGGGTATTATATAGTTGAGAATACTCAACTATACCGCCCTTACTGGTTTTATATTTAATATTAGCCAAAATTCTTTGTAAATAATGCAAAAATTAAATTTCTCTGTAAATTTATTATTTTACGATTAATTCTCAGAAAAATAGGCAGCGATTAATATTTTTAACTTATCTACTATATAAAAATAAGTCGGGTTTTCTTTCCTGACGCTATAACTCCAGAACGCGCTAACCGATTTCCACGGTTTTGCATTCGTTGCAAAGGTCTCGGGCTCCGTGAGGTTTAAAGCAAAGAAAATTCTGGAAAAATTTCAACAGAAAAGCGGGGAAATCTTTTCTTTAATTACAACGAATCTCTGATACATAGCATGTACTACAAACCAATATTTTAAGTAGATGGCGCCCGTGCGTGATACATTGTTTGACAGCTACTCATTGTTCTCTGCTCAGTTAATTTCATGTGACAAACCAGTATTGTGTTCACTGTGAAATTGTGAAAAAAAATTGAATTGCAGGAATTCTTTCGAAATAATGTGCCGTTGCAGAATGAACAGCAAAAACAAGTATACGAAACATTAATGCAAGCGGTGGACAATAATACTGGTGGTCTTTTCTTCCTGGACGCACCTGGAGGAACAGGGAAAACATTTGTCATTTCATTGATTTTGGCCACTATTCGATCAAGATGTGACATAGCTTTGGCGTTAGCACCATCTGGAATTGCGGCGACTCTTCTAGATGGCGGTCGTACTGCACATTCTGCGCTTAAGTTGCCACTCAATTTAAACACAATTGATACTCCAACTTGCAATATTTCCCGATCCAGTGCAATGGGAAAATTGTTGATGCAATGCAAGCTCATCACTTGAAGCACTTAACTTCACACTGAAGGATCTTCGGCGAAATAACAACATCTTTGGCGGCTTGATGATACTATTGGCAGGCGATTTCAGGCAGACGTTGCCAGTAATTCCCCGTGGAACGCCTGCAGATGAATTGAATGCTTTCCTGAAGGCATCACCTTTATAGAATAACGTAAAAACATTATCGCTAACCACTAATATGAGAGTTCAACTTCAAAATGATCTAAGTGCTGCACAATTTTTCAAACAATTGTTAGCTGTTGGAAATGGAAAAGTCCCAGTTGATGCGACATCTGGATTAATTACTCTTACCAACGACTTTTGCCGATTTGTAGACTCTTAATTAGCTCTTATTGAAAATGTTTTCCCAAACATTAGTGAGAATTATCAGAATTATGCTTGGTTAAGTCAACGAGCAATTCTTTCCGCAAAGAATAATAATGTCCAAGCACTGAATTTCACCATTCAATTAAAAATTGCTGGCGATTTGGTGACATACAAATCCGTTGATTCTGTAGTGTGGCTACGCCACTGTCTAATTATGACAGAAGGCTACGCCACTGTGTAGATTTGATTGTTCCTAACGGCCAGCCTTACGTTGAGCCAGCATATTGTACGGCGAGCAACAATGTTGCTCGTCACCGGACACCGGCGGAACATAGCTCTAAGCAAAGCTAGAGGCTTCGCCGCATAAGACTTAGCATGTTTAAGAGCAGTCCATGCGCGATACCAGCACGCGCAAGTCAATGCCAATAAAACCCTCCTCTGCGATATAAGCCTGCAGAGGATAACAAAACAAATATAAAAGTTTCAATTATTCGACATAACAATTCCATAACAAATCCCGATGATGTAGTAAATTATCCAACGGAGATTTTGAACTCTCTGGAGTTACCAGGATTTTCGCCACATAACTTGCAACTCAAAGTTTGTACTGTTATTATGATATTGCGTTATTTGAATCCACCGCGACTTTGCAACGGTACTCGACTTTCGGGAAAAAGACTTATGGCGAATTTGATTGAGGCAACCATTATAAACGGAAAGTACGCAGGTAAAAATGTATGTACTCCTCGAATACCAATGATTCTGACTGATCTTCCGTTTGACTTCAAACGATTGCAATTTCCAGTTCGCCTTGCGTTCTCAATAACAATTAACAAGTCGCAAGGCCAATTGCTTAGTGTTTGCGGGATAAATTTAGAAAATCATTTTTTTCACATGGGCAGTTATACATTGCGTGTTCACGAGTTGGGAAACCAACCGCTTTGTTTGTGTTAACGTAAGACCAAAAAACAAAAAGTGTGGTTTACCAAAGAGCACTTCAATGAAACGGATAATTTGCGGACACGTATAACGCTTCGATTCAGTATTTACTTTGGGTTCACTTTCATTTACTTAGAGAAGTTCAACTAAATAACACTTCATTTTTGTAATCGAAATGAATTCATTACTGTTGTGAAATGAAATAAAAATTTTCCTTTTCAAATATAAAACAAAAAAAAAATTTTCTTCATCTTTTAATCACCAAACGAAATGTTACATAAAACGAAGCCATCTGGGGGCGAAACGGAGTTCGCCGGGTTTGCTAGTAGAAAAATAAAAACATATTTTAAGTTCATAGTAGTTTTTAATTTAGATTTTTGTCAAAAAATATTTATAGTATGCTTAACATTTGGTAAATTATAATAATATGTTTGTATGTGTATGAGTTGTGAGATCTTACCCTATCGGACTTTTCACCGTGAAAAACGTACAGTTTCACAGTTCTTTTTTCATGTAGAACTACGTGAAAATTTGTGAAATTTTCTTTTCATTTTAACATCCTAGCCGGACCTTCAGTAACTTAGTGACAAAAATAAGCAAGTTTTTCAACGTTGTTTCCAAATGGAAAAAATCACTGATGTAGTTTTCAGTGTGCCAATATGGCAAAAAGCACTATGAAGCAGTCATCTACGTTATTTTAGACCGTTAACGGCACCGATACATGAAAACGTAGCTTCTAAGATAAGTGGGTTTTTCACAGTTCTTTTAGAATATAGAATATAGGAAATAGCCCGAAGACGATTTTTTCAGATAACGTAAACATATACGTTACTCTGTAAGGCTGAAAAGCAGCGATACATGAAAATGTCGCTTCTATACACAGTGCGTTTAGCAAGCTGATTTAAAAAAATAAAGTACGAATGAGTCAGAAAACGATTTTGTCAGATAAGGTAAACATATACGTTACTCTGTAAGGCTGAAAAGCTGCGATACATGAAAATGTCACTTCTATACTCAGTGTGTTTTGCATGCATTTCAAAAAATTCAAAGCCTACTTCGCCATATAAGAGAACATCTACGTTACTTTAGAAAGCTAAAAAAACTGATACATGAAAATGTTCCTTCCTTTATTCAGTGTGTTCTGTTCTTTTGGAGATTGAAATTCGAAAGGAAACTTATAAGAATATTCTCGAAGAAACGCTATCAAGTTAGCATTGCGTTTTCATATTAGTTTTGCTTTCATTAGAAACAACCATAATCTTTTCGCACGGACTGGTAGCTCAGTTGTTCGAGCTGTGAAAAACATAGTTATTTGGACGTTGACACCGGGTTCAACTCCCAGCAACCACGGAAAGTTTATACATGTATGGTAATTTCAGTGTAATGAGTGTCAGTTTTAAATAATAGTATCACATTTCAAAGCTAATTTTCATGATAATAACAAATAAAAATATAAATAACACATCTATGGCATGATTGAAATTCGAATTTTTGTTTTAATTTTTGGATGCATTGGTTTTGTTTTTTACAATTGTTTAACCATAAGTTTTCCTTTATATTACAAAGAAAAAAAAAAGTTTTTGACTTGGCATAGCTGGGCTTTGTCCCCGCGCCCTTTGGCTTAAGAGTACAATACACTATTCACTGAGATAAACAAATACTACATGAAATTTAGCCTTAATTTTTCACTGCAAATGGCACTGTGAATTTGTTAGCATGAACAGTGGCGTAACTATACCATCTGGGGCCCGTGGCAAATTCTTTTCATGGGGCCTTATCAGTAAAAATCGTCACATTGTACTCAGTTTGATTTTAATAAACTGCGAAATTTGCAGCGTACTCAATTATACGTTGTATATGTCCCACTAATGGCCATAGACCTTCTCTCTTAGGCAAGAGGGAATGGTCTGTAGTCCCCACGCTAGCCCAATGCATATTGGAAACTTCACATTCATCCATAAAACATAATATCTCAATGCATTCATGATCTATTCGTTAGCTTTTCGGTGAAGAAACAACATCGTGAAGAAACCTGCATACATTTACATTGAAATAATAATAACAATTTAATTTCAATAAGATTTTTATTAAAATAAATATTATTAAACATTATTAAGAAAAATCTTTTTTTCGAGCTTTCTGTTCCGCAAAAGTGTCTATAACATCAGACAGAATAGCCAAGTTACATAACCTGTCTTGTCTCATAGAGTTTCTTAATTAGGTTTTTATCAATTTTAGTTTTGAAAATGACCGTTCAGCACTCGCTGTAGTCACACGAATTGTAAGAAATAACATTAATGCAGTGCATACTTCAGGAAAGCTGCAGGACATAAAATGATTTTTTATTATACCCTGTACACACACTGTGTATCAGGGTATATTAAGTTTGTTTGAGACGGTTTGTATGTAACGCATAGAAGGAGGGGAGGGGGACCCTATAAAGTATATATATTCTTGATCAGGATGACAAGACGAATTGATATAGCCCTGTCTGTCCGTCCGTCCGTCCGTCCATCCGTCCGTCCGTCCGTCCTCACCAATGGTTCTCGAAAACTATAAGAGCTAGAGACTTGAAATTTGGTGGATAGACTCGTGAGGTCAAACGCTAGATCAAGTTTGAAGGATTTTTTGCCACGCCCACTCCTTCCCGCCCATCGAGCACCACCCATTTTTTCAAAAGGCTGTAGCTCGAAAACCTGCTGAGTTAGAAACATGAAAATGAGTATGTAGAATCAGTATGTATAGCTCTACAAAACTGCATACCACATTTTTTCCCCCTCCCCTTTGTTTCCCCTCAAAAAGTTGTTTTCTTAAAATTGCTGTATCTCCTAAACTATAATAGATACAATGCTGAAATTTTGTATGCAAACTCAGTAAACATACCTTTTTAAAACTGCATACCACAAACTTTAATTTTTAACGCTGTGTGACAACGCAAAGACAAACAAGTTGAAATTTGGCATGAATTGCGCTTTGAACACTGCTTTATCCTATTTGTAACAAAAACCGTACTTAACACTGCGAAAACTATTAAAGCTAGAGACTTGAAATTTGGAAGATAGTCTCGTGTGGTCGAACACTAGATGAAGTTTGAAGGAATTTTTGCCACGCCCATTCCTTCCCGCCCATCGAGCACAACAAAAGGTCATTTTTTTCTTAAAATTGCTGTATCTCCTAAAGTATAAAGAATACAATGCTGATATTTTGTATGCAAACTCAGATAACATACCTTTTTAAAACTGCATACAACAAACTACCACTTTCCTCGCAAAGACCAACACACTAAAATTTTGCAGCAATGCTTTGTAACAAAACCCGTACTAAAGCGCCATCTAATGGCAACATTGCACTGTGAGCCCTGCCTCACTATTAGCAAATACACAAACCATATCGTGGTACACTGCTTTTGCTGTCGGCGAATGTTTAACGTGTTATCAACATAGGTGTGTGTACAGGGTATTATATAGTTGAGAATACTCAACTATACCGCCCTTACTGGTTATTAATAAATCAGCAAGGTCTCTAATATACGAAGATTTTTCTATTTCGTCTCTGAAAGTGGATCGAAAACTGAAAATTTCTCTGGCAAATGATTCAGATATGTCTTTTTTACATATCTCAACAAATTCTAGAGCTTTTTTTAATAGATCAGTGTCATTCAAACCTTTTAAAATAGAATGCTGCAAAACACTGAAATTTGAAACAATTTCAATCATTAGAAGGAAACGCAATTTCAGTTGATTTATAATGATGTCCAATAATCGATAAAATATGTTCACTTTGAACGATCTTTCCGGATCTTGGAGACGCTCATCTTCGCAAAGCTCATCAAAATGGTGTTTTCCTTCCTCTGATGAGTAATTCAGGGGTGATGGACCATTTTTCTGCTACACTATTTGCTTCCATTTCTAAATTTTGAAATTCATTTCGATACCTTTCCAATTCTTCTAGACAAATTTTCATTGCTCGTCACGGGTAACGTGTACATCTCTAAAAATTAATCAACATCTTTTTGTTTAGGTTGGTTGAAATGCTTAACATTTAACTTGAAATTGTATTATGGTATTTTGTTGTCTCACCTTGGATTTTAAGCAGAACTTATAAAAATATACTTTTCAAATAAAATAAAATACTCAGGTACAATGTAAAAAAATAATTTTGAGCTCGCGGCCTCTTTGGCCGGGGCCCTCTTGGGTCGGGGCCCGTGGCATTTTGCCAGCCCTGCCACCCTATTGTTACGCCACTGAGCATGAACTTCACTACATGAGAATTACCCTGCTAAAATAAGTAGGTCTGTCATACTGATTTCGTAAAGAGGAACTTGAAATGAATCCCGAAGCAAGTCAACCAGATAAATCTACGTGAAAATCCACATGAAAAAATATTCTAAAAGAACAGTTACAGGCCTTGGACACTCAATGTTAAAATGAAAAGAAAATTTCACAAATTTTCACGTAGTTCTACATGAAAAAGAAACATCTTCATTTTGTTTTTCCCGACAGATTTTCCTAGAAAACTGTTCCCGATACCTTTTAAAATCTTTGGTTTTTGCTTCTTGTGCGTGACTGTTAACCTTTTTTGTGTATTAATAACTTAGCGTATTAATTTCTTTATTTACTCACTGGACCTAATTTGGTAGGGGACCCTTAGTTGCGTATTCTTTTGCCAAATTTTCATTAATTATAGAAGTAATGCAAAAAAGTTGACAGATTTAAATTCTGCGACCAGAAATTTACTAGAAAACGATTTCAGTTTGATAGATTACGGAGATAATCTAAGATAATCTAAGGTAAATACAAGATAAAAAAAGTTTTTGGTAAATTAGTCTTTTTTGAGGTTAGGAAACTGTAAATCAATTTTATCAAAAAGGCAGAAAAGTGCACCTCTATTTTTATATTCTTGCAAAAGTATATTAACTTTGAAGTTTGGAAGTTTGCAACGCATAGAAGGAGACATTTCCGACTATATAAAGTATAGATTTTCTTGATTAGCTCGACGAAAGTTCGTATAGCCATGTCCGTCTACCTATCTGTCTGTCTGTTGCGATGCGAACTCCTCCTAGAGTTTTAAAGATATCAAAAAAATTTAAATGCAGAAAATTTTATTTTCCTTGCACGCAGTTTGTGGGTAAAATCCAGCATGATCGGAAAACTATAGCATATAGCTGCCTTAAGAACGATCGGTCAAAAATTAGGTTTTTGACAGTAAACTCTTTGATTTTTAAGCTATCGCTTCGAACAATTAACTAACTAACTTGTTTACAACTTCTTTAAAGCTACTAATAAGATAACAAATTAACAAAAAGTACTGAATACTCCGTGAATCAATAAACAATTAATTACTTTTTCAAATACGTTAGTACACTACGTTTTATAAGGTTATTAGAGAAGCAGTTCTCTATTAAACTAAAATATCTAATGCAATACATCATCATACA
The DNA here is from genome assembly GCA_034638295.1 of Phortica okadai. Lineage (NCBI taxonomy): Eukaryota > Metazoa > Arthropoda > Insecta > Diptera > Drosophilidae > Phortica > Phortica okadai. Next base: position 19,030,849 of record CM067852.1, read on the forward strand.
ACATATCGGCACAGTGCTTTAAAACGCAACCAGGAATACTATCTGGACCAGCGGTAAAAGATGGATTCATTAGTTTTAAATGTCTAAGAACAGTTTCATTGTCAATAACAGGCACAGTAATATTATTTCTATCATTGATAAAGTATGGGTATGTAACGTTTTAGTATGAATAGTCATTATAGGTGCTTTGGAAAAATTCAGCAAAGAGGTTGGATATCGTTGCGTCATCGTTTGCTTCCACACCATTGAATTTCATACATGAAGGAAATGAATTAGAGTTAAACTTGTATTTAATTATATTAAAAAAAATGTTAGGATCGCGATATATATTGGATTTTAATTTAATTAAGTAAAAATCGTAATCTCATTTATTACATAAAGTGAATTTATAACGAACTTTTGCTTAGTTGACATAATCAAAAACAGAACCGGTTCTCTTATATTTTTTAAAAAATCTATTTTTTAGTTCTTTAGACGAGATAATTCTTTTGAAAACCACGGCGGCTTATTTAAATGTGATATCATCTTAACTCTTGGTACGCACAATTTAAAAAGTTTATACATAGATGCGTTAAAAAACTTTACTGACTGTTTAATGTTGGACGTGTTATGAATGTATGACCAATCAGTGTTAAAAAGCAAAAAAAAAAACAATTCGTTCAAAACAGGTTTTTCTTAAACAAAATACACGGTTATGTTTGGCATCTAGAGGATTTTGATGAGGATATGTTAGTAAGTTTAGTGTAATTGTAAGCTCTGGTAAGAGTCTTCATCGAAATTCTCAATGTCAGTACTTATGCGTGGATCCATATACATATATGGTAGTCAACAAAGCTTCATTTTCTAGTAGCTTACCTTTCCTAACCTTAAGGTGACTGAATAACATTTGAGCTATACAATTTTGACTACTTTCGAACTTAAATCTAAGTTCCATCTATAAAATAAAAACCAGTAAGGACGCTATAGTCGAGTTACTCGACAATATAATACCCTGCACACACAGTAGTTGGTGCAACACCCTAAATCTACAAAAAAATGTTGATTTGACATTTGAGTTTGTTGGTCATTGAGGGGTAACTTTCGAACAGAGGGGAATTTTGTGGTATGCAGTTTTAAAGATATATATTTTCTGAGCTTGTATACAAAATTTCATGTTCATACCTTTATTAGTTTTGGAGATATTGATTTTTATAGAAAACAACTGGGGGAATAGGAAAAATTGTAGTATGCAGTTTTGTAGAGCTCTTCATGCTGAGTCTACATACCGACTTTCATGTTTCTATCACTTCGGGTGTTCGAGTTATAACGTTTTAAAAAAGTGGGCGGTTCTGGTTGGGTGGGAAGGAGTGGGCGTGGCATAAAACCTTTCAAACTTGATCTAGCGTTTGACCTCACGAGTCTATCCACCAAATTTCAAGTCTCTAGCTATTATAGTTTTCGAGAACCATTGGTGAGGACGGACGGACGGACAGACAGGGCTATATCAATTCGTCTTGTCATCCTGATCAAGAATATATATACTTTATAGGGTCCCCCTCCCCTCCTTCTATGCGTTACATACAAACCGTCTCAAACAAACTTAATATACCCTGATGCACAGTGTGTGTACAGGGTATAAATAGAAAACTGGCCATTTTCTGAGTAGTATATTCTATAGTAGTTGAGTATTCTCAACTATATAATACCCTGTACACACACCTATGTTGATAACACGTTAAACATTCGCCGACAGCAAAAGCAGTGTACCACGATATGGTTTGTGTATTTGCTAATAGTGAGGCAGGGCTCACAGTGCAATGTTGCCATTAGATGGCGCTTTAGTACGGGTTTTGTTACAAAGCATTGCTGCAAAATTTTAGTGTGTTGGTCTTTGCGGGGAAAGTGGTAGTTTGTTGTATGCAGTTTTAACCAGTAAGGACGCTATAGTCGAGTATACTCGACAATATAATACCCTGCACACATGGTAGGCGGTGCCACACCCTCAATCTACAAAAACATATTGATCTGACGTCGCATATTCAAATAGTGTTCAAAATATCAAGTAAATCGGTCAAAAAATGTGAAATTTACGAAAAATTTGAGTTTGTTGGTCATTGAGGGGTAACTTTCGAACAGGGGGGAATTTTGTGGTATGCAGTTTTCAAGATATGTATTTACTGAGCTTGTATACAAAATTTCATGTTCATACCTTTATTAGTTTTGGAGATATTGCTTTTTATAGAAAACAACTGGGGGAGGGGAAATCAAGGGGAGGGGGAAAAATTGTGGTACGCAGTTTTGTAGAACTCTTCATGCTGAGTCTACATACCGACTTTCATGTTTCTATCTCTTCGGGTGTTCGAGTTATAACGTTTTCAAAAAGTGGGCGGTGCTGGTTGGGCGGGAAGGAGTGGGCGTGGCACTAAACCATTCAAACTTGATGGAGTGCCAAGCATTACGAGTCTACCCTCCAAATTTCAAGTCTCTAGCTTTTACAGTTTCCGAGAACCATTGGTGAATACAGACGGACGGACGGACGGACGGACGGACGGACAGACGGACAGGGCTCAATCGATTTCTCTTGTCATCCTGATCAAGAATATATATACTTTATGGGGTCCCCCTCCCCTCCTTCTATGCGTTACATACATTTCGTTCAAACAAACTTAATATACCCTGACACACTGTATGTGCAGGGTATAAAAAGGAATGTTATTTGAGTTTGCATACAAAATTTCAGCATTGTATTCTTTATACTTTAGGAGATACAGCAATTTTAAGAAAAAAATGACCTTTTGTTGTGCTCGATGGGCGGGAAGGAATGGGCGTGGCAAAAATTCCTTCAAACTTCATCTAGTGTTCGACCACACGAGACTATCTTCCAAATTTCAAGTCTCTAGCTTTAATAGTTTTCGCAGTGTTAAGTACGATTTTTGTTACAAATAGGATAAAGCAGTGTTCAAAGCGCAATTCATGCCAAATTATAACTTGTTTGTCTTTGCGTTGTCACACAGCGTTAAAAATGAAAGTTTGTGGTATGCAGTTTTAAAAAGGTATGCTTACTGAGTTTGCATACAAAATTTCAGCATTGTATCTATTATAGTTTAGGAGATACAGCAATTTTAAGAAAACAACTTTTTGAGGGGAAACGAAGGGGAGGGGGAAAAAATGTGGTATGCAGTTTTGTAGAGCTATACATACTGAGTCTACATACTCATTTTCATGTTTCTAACTCATCAGGTTTTCGAGCTACAGCCTTTTGAAAAAATGGGTGGTGCTCGATGGGCGGGAAGGAGTGGGCGTGGCAAAAAATCCTTCAAACTTGATCTAGCGTTTGACCTCACGAGTCTATCCACCAAATTTCAAGTCTCTAGCTCTTATAGTTTTCGAGAACCATTGGTGAGGACGGACGGACGGACGGACAGACAGGGCTATATCAATTCGTCTTGTCATCCTGATCAAGAATATATATACTTTATAGGGTCCCCCTCCCCTCCTTCTATGCGTTACATACAAACCGTCTCAAACAAACTTAATATACCCTGATACACAGTGTGTGTACAGGGTATAAAAATGAATAAAACTTGATTTGTTGTGTGAAAAACTTTTTTATTTTTGAAGATAGAGGGCTGAAATTTCACAACTAGAAGTTTAAGGTACCCAGACCAAATGTCTGAGAGTTTCATTGAGATCGAACTACTGGAACTGGTACCTTCCATACGAAATGAAGAAGAGGAAGAGAATCAAATTGAAGTCGTTGTATGAAAAACTTCTTTTTTTCTCAACATAGAAGGCTGAAATTTAAAATGTAAACATGAAACGTACCCAAGTAATATGCACATTTGTATCATTGAGATCAGACCACTGAAACTGCCACCTGCCATACAAAATGAAGAAAATAAATGCATTTTATCCCCCTTTGTACCGCCCCGATCCATTTTACAACCACCTGCTTTGCATAATATAACTAGTTGCTTCCAATTACAAAATATGTTCTTTTTATTAACATATTAAAGCTACCTACCTACCTACTGTGAATTCTTCTTCTTATACCTGCGGCAGCGCCTTTTTCACTGATTTTTTGTGTGAGGTTGCGGCCGTTTTTTTGCTTTGAAAACCAAACAGGCGAATAAAGGCAGCTGAAATTTTGAACATAGGTTTAGGAATGTTTAATAAACATAATTGCAAAATTTGGCGGTTGTCATATTTTAACGTTTTTTTTTAATTGTCCACCAAAGTTGAAAAATACCCAAAAAATAGATAGTTCGAAAAACAGCCTCCTCTAGCAAACTATAAATGCTAAGGACTTGGTATTTATAGTATAACACTATAATTTGGCTACCTAAGAATAGAAATCAATTCGATAATGATTCGAGTTATAATTTCGCTTTTATTCCAACTCAAAGATGCCGAACTAAAAAAAAAATGAGTATGTCATTGAAAGTTGAAAAAAAGGTCAACGTTGAGTGTGCATATCTTCCAAACTATAACTCCGATTTGGTTAAGGTTAATATTTCCTTAATCTCTGGAAAATAATTCACTATGTAAAGTTTCAAGGCAATTGGTTAAAAAACAGAAAGGTTTTCCATACAACCGTTCAAGTTTCGCTATAAGTGGGCGTGGCTACGCCCACTTTTGGTTAATACAGTTTTCATTCCTCCTTAAGAACATAACTGTAAAGTTTCAAGTCAATTGGTTAAAAAACAAAAAAGTTGTCCATACAACAACGTGAATATTGCTTCTCTTCCTCTTCTTCATTTTGTATGGGAGCTTCCAGTTCCAGTTTCCCGATCTCAATGAAACTTTCACGCATTTAGTCGGACTATGTAAAACTACTATGTTTAAGATTTCAGCACTCTATCGTACAAAACAAAAAAGTTTTCCATACAACGATTCAAGTTTTGTTCACTTTTCTTCTTCTTTTCGTATGGGAGCTACATGTTCCAATAATCCGATCATGCTGGTTCCAACGAATGAATCATCGCAATAAATTCTAAGACTCTGTGCAAAGTTTTACCTCGATAGCTTCAAAACTGAGGGACTAGTTTGCATACATACAGACAGGCAGACAGACGGACGGGCGGACAGACGGACATGGCTAAATCAACTCGTCTTGTCGTCCTGATCAAGAATATATATACTTTATATAGTCGGAAAGTTAATATACAATTTCACATACGTGAAAAGTATAAAAAAACAGAATATATTAACTGTCTATTAATTCTTTGCAAAATGCAAATATTAGGGTCAAAAAATCTATAGCGGTCTTCACGCCCAATCGTCACAACTGATGAAAATCCAAAAAAAAACCAGTAAGGGTGGTATAGTCGAGTATACTCGACAATATAATACCCTGCACACATGGTAGGCGGTGCCACACCCTCAATCTACAAAAACATATTGATCTGACGTCGTCTATTTAAATAGTGTTCAAAATATCAAGAAAATCGGTCAAAAAATGTGGATTTTACGAAAAATTTAAGTTTGTCGGCCTCTGAGGGGTGGCCATCAAAGAGGGGGAAAGTTTGTGGTATGCAGTTTTTAAGATGTATTATCACTGAGCTTGTATACAAATTTTCAGGGTCGTACCTTTGTTAATTTTGGAGATATAGCAATTTACAGAAAATAACTGGGGGAGGGGAAATGAAAATATCTCTTTGGATGTTTGAGTTATAGCGATTTAAAAAAGTGGGTGGGGCTGGATGCGCGGGAAGGAGTGGTCGTGGCAAAAAAAAAAAGTAAACTTGATCTGCTGCCGAGCATTACGAGTCTACCCTCCAAATATCAAGTCTCTAGCTGTTATAGTTTCCGAGAACCATTGGTGAGGACAGACGGACGGTCATGGCTCAGTCAATTTCTCTTGTCGTCCTTCTGTGCGTTACATACATTTCGCTCAAACAAACACAATATACCCTGATACACAGTATGTGTACAGGGTGTAAATACATCGACAAATTTTACCGAGTTTTCATCAACCCCGTTTCGTGTTGTTCGGTAACGCGGAATTTTTTGTTGCTTTCATTAAAGAAGTGGCTGTACTTTCACATGTTCATGTTAGCCTTTTTTAACATAAGCCAATAAGTAAACAAAAGTAAATAAATTCCCATATTTTCCCGAATGCAACGACTACTCGTATGTTACAAGCAATAACACAACACATGCAACTAACGCATCAAAATGCAGATTTTGAACCTTTGATTTCGTCTTATCGCCAACCGATGTATGCCAATAATGTCGTCCACAAAGTCATCCAATGCTTCCTCTATTTCCCCATCCCGATCCTTAGCTGTGCACCATTTTAAAACAAATAGTTAATTATTTGTATATTCATGCATTAATAAAGATATTAACCTTCCAGAAACTCAATCTCGAGCACAACTTGATTCACTTTATATTTCATTAATTGATGTTCACGTTATTTTGCGGGACTTTAATTTTATTTGATTTTTTCGCACAATTCAGCTGAATTCACTTTTTCGTTTGCTTATATAAGAAGAAGAAAAATTAACGAATTTACACAAACCTTCATTTATCGGTATTCAAGCCCGAAACTCGTTAAAATTAAAATTGTTAAAATTGCAACGTTACCGAGTTGGGCGTGAAGACCGCTTATATCTCTGAAACAATAATATATAATTGGCTAATATTTTGTATGCCCGCCATTAGCATCCATGACTGCCCTGAGGCAACGCGACATCGACGATATAAGTGCATTTATGTCGTAATATTGAGGTATTTTTTGTCACTCCTCTTTTATGCAGTTTATCAAGTTACTTTTAGAAATAGGGTGACGTTTGGCCCCTTTTTTCTTCAGCAATGCCCACAAATTTTCTATCGGATTGAGAACCGGACTCTGGGCGGCATGTCAATAACGTTAGTGCAATTATAAATCACCCAGGTGCGACACAGAAACGATTTGTGCTTCGGGTCATTGTCTTGGTACAGCTTGAATTTAAGTCTTCTTCTTTTTCCAGAATAAACGAAGCCAAACTTTTGCGCACTTGTGGTCAATTCATTTTTTAAAATGTCCAAATAGAACTGCTTGGTCATTATATCATTAAAAATGCGCAGCTCTCTAATGCCTTTAGATGAAATACAGCCCCATTCCATGGCTCAGAGCTTGCCAAATTTGTTTTTGGCCCGGAGGGCTGTGTTTGGCTTCCGCCAAACTTATCCTGGTCCCTCATTATAAAACATCATTATTTTTGGCTCGTCACAAAAAATGACATCGTTCCAATACTCCGGCGAATTGTTAGAATGTAATATAGAGAAGTTCAAGCGCTTTTCAATGTTAACAGCAGACAGCAATGGCTTCTTCCGTGCAACAAATGATGAGTACTAGTGTTTTTAATTCATTCGCCAATTCTCATAGGCTTGTTTGCGGTTTTTATACCCTGTACACACACTGTGTATCAGGGTATATTAAGTTTGTTTGAGACGGTTTGTATGTAACGCATAGAAGGAGGGGAGAGGGGCCCTATAAAGTATATATATTCTTGATCAGGATGACAAGACGAATTGATATAGCTCTGTCTGTCCGTCCGTCCGTCCTCACCAATGGTTCTCGAAAACTATAAGAGCTAGAGACTTGAAATTTGGAGGATAGACTCGTGAGATCAAACGCTAGATCAAGTTTGAAGGAATTTTTGCCACGCCCACTCCTTCCCGCCCATCGAGCACAACAAAAGGTAATTTTTTTCTTAAAATTGCTGTATCTCCTAAAGTATAAAGAACACAATGCTGAAATTTTGTATGCAAACTCAGATAACATACCTTTTTAAAACTGCATACAACAAACTACCACTTTCCCCGCAAAGACCAACACACTAAAATTTTGCAGCAATGCTTTGTTACAAAATCGGTACTAAAGCGCCATCTAATGGCAACATTGCACTGTGAGCCCTGCCTCACCTTAGCAAATACACAAACCATATCGTGGTACACTGCTTTTGCTGTCGGCGAATGTTTAACGTGTTATCAATATAAGTGTGTGTACAGGGTATTATATAGTTGAGAATACTCAACTATACCGCCCTTACTGGTTTTTCAATGGTTTTGAAAACTAGTGTACAGTGAAAGCTTTGGAGGTCTGCCTTTAGAGCTGTGCAATTTGAGCCTGTTTTCTTTCTTCGCGCGGTTGATTATACTATATACTGTTCAAAGTTTAATATTAAATGTTTCAGCCAACTCTTTTGCTGTTTTTCCTTTTGCAAAATGAAAATAAACTAATTGAATTAAATTATCGTCAATGCGTTTTCCAAGACTTGACCCGAATGAAGGCAAGGAACACTAAAAAACAGTAGGTGGTCGGTCGATTTCGATCTTTCGGTCCCGTTAGTTTTCTCTCGGTACTCTTTTTAGCTGTGTTTGCCATAGTGAATTATGGCAATGCTTGAAGAGAGTTTAAAGATACTTAAAGGGAACTATTGACTTAAAATTGACTTTTTCAAAAGTTTCAAAATATGATGAAATCTTTAGTGGTTATGTTGACTCTGACTGGGTCGGAAATATTATAGATAGAAAGAGTACTACAGGATATTTGTTTAAAATGTATGAATCTAACTTAATTTGTTGGTGTACTCGAAAACAGAACTCTATAGCAGCTTCTTCAACAGAAGCTGAGTATATGGCATTGTTTGAAAGTGTCAGAGAAGCATTATAGCTTATATCATTATTAGAAAGTATTAAAATCAAATTATATACACCTATTAAAATATATGAGTATAATGAGGGGTGTATTTGTATAGCAAATAATCCTTCTTGCCACAAAAGAACTAAGCACATAGATATTAAATATCATTTTACAAGGGAAAAAGTGGAAAACAACCTAATTAAAATTGAATATATCTCCACAGAAAAACAGCTCGCAGATATGCTGACCAAGGCATTACCAGCTCCACGTTTTAAGGATCTTCGAGATCAAATCGGATTGACTGAATAATTCAAGAGACCGAAGCTCGCTCACGTAGAGCTTTCAAATATTAATTAATAGGTGATCATGAATGTCAGGAAGATCAACAATATAAAAAAAAAAGTCACGTGCAACACAGTACACGTGTATGAAGTGAAACTTTCTTTAAAAGAAACAAAAAACCAGTAAGAACGCTATAGTCGAGTATACTCGACAATATAATACCCTGCACACACAGTAAGTGGTGCAACACCCTAAAGCTACAAAAAAATGTTGATTTGACATCGCCCGATCGAATAGTGTTCAAAATATCAAGTAAATTGGTCAAAAAAAGTGGAATTTACGAAAATTTGAGCTTGTTGGTCATTGAGGGGTTCATTGAGGGTTAAAATTTCATGTTCATATCTTTATTAGTTTTGGAGATACAGCAAATTTAAGAAAACAACCGTGGGAGAGGAAATGAAGGGGAGGGGGGAAAATTGTGGTATGCAGTTTCGTAAAGCTACTTATACTGAGTCTACATACCGACTTTCATGTTTCTATCTCTTTCGATGTTCGAGTTATAGCGTTTTAAAAAAGTGGGTGGTGCTGGATGGGCGGGAAGGAGTGGGCGTAGCACAAAACCGTTCAAACTTGATCTGCTGCCGAAATTTAAAGTCTCTAGCTATTATAGTTTCTCAGATCCATTGGTGAATACGGATGGACGGACGGACAGTGCTTAATCAATTTCTCTTGACGTCCTGATCAAGAATATATATACTTTATAGGGTCCCCCTGCCCTCCTTCTGTGCGTTACATACATTTCGCTCAAACAAACACAATATACCCCGATACAAAAATGGGCATGGCTACGCCCACTTATCGCAAAACTTGAACCGTTGTATGGAAAACTTTCTTGTTAGGGAGGCATGAAAACTATTCATTTAGTTTTTTAGTGACACAACGTGAAAAGTATTATAGCTTCAGCCTTGCTGAAGATAGCGTCCTTATTAGTTTACAATTCTTTTTTTGTCTTATTATTTCATCAGAACGATTTATGCTGACTTTGCGGTTCCCAGCATAAATCGATCTTGTTTACAATTCTTTCTTTTGTCTTTATATTTCGTCTTGTTTATAAATATTTCTCTATTATAACGTTGACATTGGGGTTCGTTGTTGAACACGTAACTCCTCCGCCCTTTGTCATCGGATTCTCCTGGATCCGAGTATTCCTTTTACATTTAATTGTTATCGTTATTATTACTACAAGTAACAATGACATTATTATTGCATTTGAGAATATATTATAAATTTGAATTTCTTTAATTTCTTCTAAGTTCTTTACTTGTTCTTTATTATTTCTTTAAATGTTGTCTTATTTTTGAAATTATACATTTGTATTGTTTCTTCTTTTTGGAATTTTTCTACAAAAATATCTTTTTCGTTTGAATAATTTAGTTTTTCTATTTTAATTGTACAGTTTGAAAATTCTGTTATTGCTTTATTTGTTATGGTTTCATTAACTTCTTCATTATTACAATTGTAGTTAATTATCACTTGCTTGGCATTTTGGATTATAATAGTGCCTTTATTTGTATTTTCTTTTTATCGTCATATATCAGTTCACAGTTATTATACCCTGTACACACACTGTGTATCAGGGTATATTAAGTTTGTTTGAGACGGTTTGTATGTAACGCATAGAAGGAGGGGAGGGGGACCCTATAAAGTATATATATTCTTGATCAGGATGACAAGACGAATTGATATAGCCCTGTCTGTCCGTCCGTCCGTCCGTCCGTCCGTCCGTCCGTCCGTCCTCACCAATGGTTCTCGAAAACTATAAGAGCTAGAGACTTGAAATTTGGTAGATAGACTCGTGAGGTCAAACGCTAGATCAAGTTTGAAGGATTTTTTGCCACGCCCACTCCTTCCCGCCCATCGAGCACCACCCATTTTTTCAAAAGGCTGTAGCTCTAAAACCTGATGAGTTAGAAACATGAAAATGAGTATGTAGACTCAGTATGTATAGCTCTACAAAACTGCATACCACATTTTTTCCCCCTCCCCTTCGTTTCCCCTCAAAAAGTTGTTTTCTTAAAATTGCTGTATCTCCTAAACTATAAGAGATACAATGCTGAAATTTTGTATGCAAACTCAGTAAACATACCTTTTTAAAACTGCATACCACAAACTTTCATTTTTAACGCTGTGTGACAACGCAAAGACAAACAAGTTGAAATTTGGCATAAATTGCGCTTTGCACACTGCTTTATCCTATTTGTAACAAAAACCGTACTTAACACTGCGAAAACTATTAAAGCTAGAGACTTGAAATTGGGAAGATAGACTCGTATGGTCGAACACTAGATCAAGTTTGAAGGAATTTTTGCCACGCCCATTCCTTCCCGCCCATCGAGCACAACAAAAGGTCATTTTTTTCTTAAAATTGCTGTATCTCCTAAAGTATAAAGAATACAATGCTGAAATTTTGTATGCAAACTCAGATAACATACCTTTTTAAAACTGCATACAACAAACTACCACTTTCCCCGCAAAGACCAACACACTAAAATTTTGCAGCAATGCTTTGTAACAAAATCCGTACTAAAGCGCCATCTAATGGCAACATTGCACTGCCTCACTATTAGCAAATACACAAACCATATCGTGGTACACTGCTTTTGCTGTCGGCGAATGTTTAACGTGTTATCAACATAGGTGTGTGTACAGGGTATTATATAGTTGAGAATACTCAACTATACCGCCCTTACTGGTTTTTTGTTATGCAGCTTTTGCTCAGTTTAAGTTCTTTAATTGCCTTGTCTGTTTCGTAAACGTATGTTTTGTTGTCAACCTGTATTACTTCCTCTATAGTACTGTCGATTTTTAATTTGTCTCTGTTAGTTATTGGTATTCTTCGGATTGTATTGGTTTGGATGAAGTCAATTGGGATTTTGATTGCTACTATGATGTTGTTTTCATGAAACATTACATCCATTCTAGTTAGTTTTGTTTTGTAAAAATCAATATTATATTTCTCTATTTCTTCGTTTGTTAGTAGTGATGGGTGGAATAGACGGTATTTAGCTGATGCTATTGTGTCTAGTATGGTATCTATTTTATCTCGTAAGAATTTTAATTTAATAATTTGGTCATGGTAGAGTACTTGGTCGTTCATGTTGCTGATGTGTTTGTGTATACTGTCAAAGGTTTCTGTTATAATTTTTCTGTCATTGGTAATTGATTCTTTAAGGGTGTCAATGGATTTTTGAATGTTGCTATTGTTGATTTGTTTATTTATGGCTTCTATAGCTTGATGGTTATTGTCGTAGTTGTTAACGAGATGGTCGAGTATTTGTTGTCTGTCTGTATCGTCCATAACGCCAAACAGCCATTCTTGTGCTGATCCTATTGCGTTAATCAGTCCACGTTTTCCTCTAATTTGGTCGTTTGGTGTTGTAAAGGACTCCCGGTTCTACCCGGTTCAATGGCTGGGTGTAACTCGCCGACAGAGTCCGGTTTACATAAATTTTATCGATTTATATAAAGACCCTGCGTGAATTGGTAACGATGGCCTTTCTCAACTGACGCCTAGTACCTCGAAAAGAACGTGTTGAAGGAAATGGAAACGTGGTTTTGAGCTAATGGTATGCAAAATATAATTCAAAAGTGGTTGTTAACGATAACTTAGATCTAGGCAATGAACCCTGACTCCTGCGTGTTCCTAAATTAACTTACAACCTAGATTACAAGCAAACTTATTCACTAGACTTAGCTGATAAACGACGAAGGTGGTCCGCGGGTGGTGTGTGCTCCCTCGTTGTCCCACGTTGACTATCGTTGGCTGGCTGTGTGTTGATGTTGTTAGCGGTTGTGGGTTGTCGTTCTTGCGATGGCAATGGAGGCGCCGTGGGTTATACTATATGTGGTTTTGCGCCGTTTCTCGTGTCGTAGGGTTTTGGTCACAATCGGCTTTCTTTGCACACACGCGTACGCTATGCAAGACACGCTTTCGCTGCTCGAGTGAGCAATTTGGCCTGTTGTCGCACACGGTGGGCTTTTGTACGCACGGATCGGTTTGTATGCACGAAACGCTATCGTTGGGACGCTTTTATTGCTGTTCAAGCCGTTCTTTCACCGATACCACGCAAAGGCACTTATTCACTCAGTTCTTAGTTCATACACTTCTGGTCTTTCAGATCATTTACACGATTTGACTTCCACCGAATTCTTGGTTGCACGTCTTACGCTATTCATGTCCCAGAGTAGACTAAAAACCATTTGCTTGAACCAAGCTCTTGTCGCCATCTCGCAACGGTATCCTTTTCCTTTCCGTTGTTCTGCCGCAACGACCAAAACCTTGACATCGGTCGTTCAACCCAACGGTGCTATTCTGCTTCTCCTTCCAATGCACTCTGCTCAAGAATCCAACAACAACCACACATACACACATGTTCAATTTCGTCAGCTGATCGCGGATAACCCGCTGCTCCAGCGTGCGCTGTCAACAGCGTGTTATATCGCTGATAACTATACTGTTAGAGTGCAGCTGCGGATAGGCCAACAGTATGTTATATCGCTGCCAATGACGCTGTTAGGGTGCGCTACACTTCGCAGCTGCTGATAGGCCATATCGTTGTGAGGGGTGAATTCACTACGGTATTCACCCCTTCACACTTCCCCCTTTCCACGGGTGAGAAAAACCCGCCTCCTTATCCCTCGATGCCGCCACCCCGTCCGTTCCGGCTTAAATCTACCTTACTTCAACCTTATTAAATACTCGAAGATTTTTTTTTTTTTCACTACATATATATTTATTTATTTTCCATTTATGCTTTCATTTCATTTTTATCTTATTATACTCTTCACGCAAGTGAATAGTATTATAACTTTGTCCTGAAGTTTGTAACAACAAGAAAGAGGGGAGGGGGACCCCATAAAGTATATATATTCTTGATCAGCTCAACAAGACGAGTTGATATAGCCATGTCCGTATGTCCGTATGTCCGTCCGTCCGTCCGTCCGTCTGTCTGTGTATATGCTATCTCCTCCCACAGTTTTGAAGATATCGAGCTGAAATTTTGCAGGGAGTCTTCTCTAATGTGTGGTCAAATCATTGGTCGGAACCGGCCATATCGGATTATTGGAAATGGTAGCCCCCAAACGAAATTAAGAAGAAAAACAAATTTTAATCGTTATATGGAAAACTTTTTTGTTTTGGAAAATGGAGGTCTGAAATTTCAAACATAGTAGTTTTACATAGTCCGACATAATGCCTGAAAGTTTCATTGAGATCGTGCAACTAGAACTGGTAGCTGCCATACAAAATGAAGAAGAGGAAGAGAAATTAAGATTTAACTTCGTTGTATAGAAAACATTTTTGTTTTGTATGATAGATAGCTGAAATTTTAAACATAGTAATTTTACATGGTTCGATTAAATGCCTGAAAGTTTCATTGAGATCGGGCAACTAGAACTGGTACCTGCCATACAAAATGAAGAAGAAGAAGAGAAGCAATATTCACGTCGTTGTATGGAAAACTTTTTAGTTTCTTAACCAATTGACATGAAACTTCACAGTTATGTTCTTGGGGAGGCATTAAAACTATTTTGACAAAAATGGCCATGGTTACGCCCACTTTTACCAAAAATCAATAATTTGCATATCTCCGGCACCCAATGAGCAAAAACAATGAAAATTTGTATATAGGCTAATTAGATGAACAAAAAATATATTCAGTAAAAACCAGTAAGGGCGGTATAGTCGAGTATACTCGACAATATAATACCCTGCACACATGGTAGGCGGTGCCACACCCTCAATCTACAAAAACATATTGATCTGACGTCGCCTATTCAAATAGTGTTCAAAATATCAAGAAAATCGGTCAAAAAATGTGGATTTTACGAAAAATTTAAGTTTGTCGGCCTCTGAGGGGTAGCCATCAAAGGGAGGGGAAGTTTGTGGTATGCAGTTTTTAAGATGTATTATCACTGAGCTTGTATACAAATTTTCAGGGTCGTACCTTTGTTAATTTTGGAGATATAGCAATTTATAGAAAATCACTGGGGGAGGGGAAATGAAAAGAAGGGGGGATTTTGTGGTATGCAGTTTTTTAGGGCTATACATACTGAGTCTACATACCGACTTTGATGTTTTTATCTCTTTGGATGTTTGAGTTATAGCGATTTAAAAAAGTGGGTAGGGCTGGATGGGCGGGAAGGAGTGGGCGTGGCAAAAAAAAAAATAAACTTGATCTGCTGCCGAGCATCACGAGTCTACCCTCCAAATTTCAAGTCTCTAGCTCTTACAGTTTCCGAGAACCGTTGGTGAGGACGGACAGACGGACAGACGGACGGACATGGCTCAATCAATTTCTCTTGTCGTCCTGATCAAGAATATATATACTTTATGGGGTCCCCCTCCCCTCCTTCTGTGCGTTACATACATTTCGCTCAAACAAACACAATATACCCTGATACACAGTATATGTACAGGGTATAAAAATAGGCGTGGCACAAGAAATAATCGTGAAGAGTATTTAAGCTTCAGCCTTGCTGAAGTTAGCGTCCTTACTGGTTTTTATTTTGTTTCCTTTTCTTTTTGTTTTGTTTTCATTTTCTTCTTTCAAACAAAATAAACACACTCCTTTTTTTTTTTTTTTACAAACTAACACTCAAAACATATTCCATGTCCATTTCCTTCTTACACCTACCTTTTCTTTTCCTTTTTTTTTTTTATACAAACTATCAATTTTTTCCTTCTTTCCCTTCTTTCCATATTTTTTCCCTTTCCACAAAACATATTGCATGCCCATTTCCGCTTCGCACCTACTTTTTCCTTTCCCCCGTTCTTATTCCTCTTCATTCCCCAAATCCCTCTCCAAACCACACACAAACAAAAAAGAAAAATCCATCCCTTTTAAACTCTAAACAAAACAAGCCCATCCAGCGGGAAACGATTTAACTAAATTGTGTCACATTTGACTCATGTGAGTGCGCAGACGCGGCATCACTGGTCATACCACACATGTGTATTGACACATGTTACCAGCTAAGTGTGTCACTTTTGACGCATGTGAGTGCGCAGACGCGGCATCACTGGTCATACCACACATGTGTATTGACACATGTTACCAGCTAAGTGTGTCACTTTTGACGCATGTGAGTGCGCAGACGCGGCATCACTGGTCATACCACACATGTGTATTGACACATGTTACCAGCTAAGTGTGTCACATTTGACGCATGTGAGTGCGCAGACGCGGCATCACTGGTCGTGCAACACATGTGCTCCGCCAATAACAATAATTATCGTGCTGCTTACAAAACCAAAACCAAGTTTTAAACGAAAGCGACACGTGTGGGAACCATCGACCAATCATTATATTTTTCTTCCTTTTTCACGGAAGTGATTATTATAATATTAATATATGCCAATCAGTGAACGTGAAACCCTAATACATATTCAAACAAATTGCAGCAGACAAATTTAATTTGTCGTTCAGTGGTGTGAAATTCATTCGATTTATCAAAGAATCAATCGTATGCAACAAACGAGAAGACCAAAAATCAACATCAAAGTCTCCCGGGACCGTTCTGAATAAGGCCGTATCGATGGCAACTGTATTGTGTTAGAGCCAATCCCCCCTGCGTTTGGCCAACCAAACGACATATGACACCACTATTACACACTCAAGCCTATATGACATTCACACCAAAAGAAATCGAGCTGTTGGAAGATATTGTCATCAATATGCGTAAGCTGTTTTTAGTTGTTCTTAGCATGAAATTTATAACCCCTTTCATCAAAATTTATCGTGAACTTGTTGTCGTTTAGAAAAGCGAAAACTTAAAGGCAGGCCCTAACACAATCGATATCTGTTGGATCCAAAAAAAATTACTGCAACAACGTAAAATTTTGCGCAAAACAGCATTTTGTCTGTCAGGTTTGACTCTCGCGTTATATATTCATTTAAAATTTCACCTTACTAAAGTCTTTTCCTTTTCAGATAACCGCTGACCTAATTTTAAGTTATATGACTATGCTAGTTTTAAAATAACAATTAATTGTGGTAGTCTGTAAATTCCCACTGTACCTAGTCGATTAAGTCTCCCTTAAATCCCCCTTTACAATAGACTGTCCGTCCGCAAATAGTTTCAGCTCACTTACGTGTGCTGTATGTGTCCGCGTCCGTCTACTGTTTGTACTTTTTAACTCTGCGATTACCGGCGACACATAACCGATCACCTGATAGGGCCCATCATACTTCGGCGCCAATTTGGCTGCAAAATTTTCACTTGCCTTAGATAGGTGATGTTGCTTCACAAGCACCTTCTGACCGACTTCAGGCCTCCATTCGCGTCATCGTAAATTATAATTTCTTGCTTGGTCCTGGCTAGCTTTTGACTGAGATTTTTTAACGATTTCGAAAATCTCACTCATCTTTGCCTGATGCTCACTGACCCCCTCCGCAACGCGACCTGACCCTATAGCGACTTCGTCGAACAATGCCTTCGGCAGCCTCGGCTCCCGCCCCTGCGCCAAAAAATGCTGGCTTATACCCGGTGCTGTCGGCCATACTAGTGTTTATTGCTAGCGTAAGTTCTGGGATGTATTCATCCCACCGACGCTGCTCCCCTTCCGCAAAGCGCAATCATTGTCTTCACTGTTCGATTTGTTCGTTCGGTCGGGTTTTCCTGCGGCGTGTATGGTGCAGTGAACTGGTGGCGTACCCCCATTTCTCCGAGAAATCTCTTAAACGACCTACTTGTGAACTGGGCGCCATTGTCAGTCACCATCACCTTTGGTACTCCAAAACGAACCAAAATTTTGTCTCTAAAGGCCTTTTGCAAATTTTCAGTCGACGCTTTGCGCAACGGTACCATTTCTACCCATTTGGTAAATTTGTCTACAAACACGACCAGCATAGTATTACCGTGTACCGACCGTGGTAGTGGTCCGAAAAAATCTGCGCAAAGTATCGCCCATGGTTCGTCGGGCAATTGAGTCAACATTTTCCCTGCTGCCTTCTGTTGGCCCGTCTTGAATTTCTGGCAGGATACACATTTTGCGACGTAATTCCTCTCGAAACAACCCCGGCCAGTAATACTGGCGCAACAGCCGCGCAATTGTTTTCCGAACCCCCAAGTGACCCGCCGTTACCGCATCATGATTTTCTCTTAACACTCGGTCTCTCAGTGGCTCTGGGACGCACAATTTCCAGTCCGGTCGTCCGTCCTCCCCCAATCGTCCTGGTATGTACCGATACAAATGTCCGTTTTCAACCATGAAGTCAGGGTACCGTTCAGGGTATTTCCCGATGTCTAAAATTTTTGCGTCTGTCCATGCGCATGTCTGTTTGTCATCTACCGTCGCCCTATACAACGTATCTAGTGGCTGCCGCGACAGCGCGTCGGCCACTAAATTCAATTTTCCCCTCCGATACTCTACGTCAAAAGCATACTGCTGCAGTTCTAGCGCCCATCGCGCAATGCGACCTGACGGACTCTCGATGCTATTCAGCCATTTTAGTGCCTGGTGGTCAGTAATGACGGTGAACGTATACCCTTCCAGGTAGGGCCGCAACTTTCTGATCGCCCAGACTATCGCCAGGCATTCCTTCTCAGTCGCCGAATAGTTCCGTTCACTCTTCCCCAAACGCCTGCTAGCATATGCGATTACACGTTCTTGCCCGTCTATCATTTGCGTAAGCACCGCACCTAGCCCAAAATCGCTTGCATCAGTTTGCAGCATGAATTTCTGCGAAAAATCTGGACATGCCAACACAGGTGCCTCTGTCAGCCGTTTCTTGAGTTCGTCGAACTCTGTTTGATGTTCGCCCTGCCAACGCCAATGTTTGCCCTTTTTCAGTAACGCAGTAATATTCACCGTTGCCTTCAAAAAATTTTCCACAAACCGCCTATACCACGACACTACACCTAAAAACTGTCGCACCTCACGTAGACTGTTAGGGGGTTTTAGCTGTTGTATCGCCGCGATCTTGTCTGGGTCGGTTTTGATACCGGTTTTGCAGACGGCATGACACAGACACTTAATCTCTTTCCTAAAAAAATCGCACTTCTCCCTATTCAACTTCAAGTTTGCCGCCCTCAATCTCCGAAACACCTCACGCAAATTTGCCATATGTTCCTCCAAAGAGCTTCCCGTGACGATTATGTCATCGAGGTAAGCAAACGCATGCGGCTCCATTTCAACACCAATCACTGCCCATGCAGCACGAACGCAGTCTTTGTCTTATCTTATGCTTGGGTACGACGACGTCCGACCCCTCACGTGCGTCGGCACATTTTGTTCTAGGTCGCTTCGTCCGCTGCGCCTTCGGCATAGATATTTCGCGGCCGTTCTCGGTTGACGTGGGGATCCCGCACTGGTCGCTCCCGTCGCTTATCTTCCCCATCTCGGGTATACCGCACCCTCCTAAAGCGGACGACACCATGACTGGCGTTCGGCACTGAGGCTCCATGACTAACTTATGCCCATCAGTTTCGCGTATCTGTACCACTTCTTCGCCACACTTTAGTTCAGAACCTATTCGCTTTAGAAAGTCCATGCCCAGGATCAGATCGTCCACCATTTCGCACAAGGTGAGCAAACCCACGGCACACGATTTTGAACCCAACGTGACCTGCGCGTTGACAACCTCCGGTATTCGGTTGTTCGCGCCGTTCGCCATGCGTACCTCCTGATTTACCCGTTCAACATTCTCACCATTTTTAAATGACCGGCCAAACGCGAGCTGATGAAACTTCGCGTGGCTCCTGTATCGATGATCGCCTCAATCAAAACGCCATCGAGAGTGACCAGGGCTTGCAGCCCGGCTTCTCGAGGAAGTTGCCTGGACTCCGACGGGCCTCGTCCCGATTGGGGTCCTTGACCGTTTCCCGCCCGCCCACAGCAACCGCGGGTATGGGCCCCCCTTTTCCCACAATCCCAGCAAAACGTCACGAACGCATTTCGACATTCCTTGGACCAATGCCCGTTCTGTCCACAACGCCGACAAGCGGTGTGCGGGTTGATCGGCCGCTCCGACACCGGAGTCACCTGACGCTGTGAGTTTCTCCTATTCTGTACCCCATTTCGGACGGGGTTGGTTTCGCGCCGGCGTACCTCTTCGAACTCATCCGCCAATTCCAGCAGCTCCTTCACCGTGCTAAAACATCTCCTTGGTGCATAGTATTGATACTCGCACCGGCTGTTCTCGTAAATGTGTTTCAGCTGTTGCTGTCGAGTTAGCTGCAAATGTTTCATAAGGCGCTTCATGTCCAAAACGTAGCTCGCAAACAACTCATCCGGTCCCTGCAACCTACCCCGTATCTCGCATTCTAAGTCTTCCGCGAAGCTACGCGACACAAAGAACTTAATATAGTCAGCCCAGGTGTCCCACGGCTGCTCACCATACCAATACCACGTCTGGGCCCTGCCTTCCAGCAGTTCGGGCACGATAAGTGGTAGCTGGTCCTGCGGTATTTGTCGCCTCCTGGCCTTACTCTCAACCACATCCAGGAACTGTAACGCGTCCTGCTGACCATCGAACCGGATCTTCCACTTGTCAGTTTCGTGGAAATGGGCTATGTTCCCGGCTATGGGACCCCCTCGGGCCGTCTCTATTTCCCGACTATCCCTAAAGGACACCCTTGGCATCGTTCGGCGACTGCTTCTGCCGGACGCCTCTAGGCCGGCCGTTGCACCCACCCAATCTTCCACCCGACCCTCTTCCGATGTTTCATATCCCCCCGGTGAGCTCGAACGCGCCGCCACGCGCAAGGCACCGGTCTTTGGGACAGTGAGCGTCGCCGGCTTACTGTCCGACCGCTCATCCCTGAAGTCTTGAGTTGGTGTAGGAGCGGTAGGAGATTTCGCCGGCGGCGGCCGAGTGTGCAAGGCGGACAACTCCTCCAGCCACGTCAAGGATGCCGCATCATGGCCCCCTTCGCTAATAAATTTAGAGAAACGTTTGCGCAGTTCTTCTACCGAGCCGTAAGCTGCCTGGTCAAACTCCTCCAGATAAGCTATCAGCTCCTCCTTCCGCAGGCTCCCCACAAACAAAACCTTAACCATTTTGTCACGATCCTTGAAAATTTCTATTGTTATTATTATTTCCTTTTTTATTTTTTTTTTGTGTTAACTTATAAGTTTTTTTATTCTTGTTTTTTTTTGTAAAATTTTCCCGGGTCCCCCCAATGTGACCTGCACTGCTTCCCAACGAGAACCTAAATGCTCCCTTTTCTAACCTAACTCAACATAACGTTGCCAATCCACCCAGGGTCCCTACTCGGGCGCCAATGTAAAGGACTCCCGGTTCTACCCGGTTCAATGGCTGGATGTAACTCGCCGACAGAGTCCGGTTTACATAAATTTTATCGATTATATAAAGACCCTGCGTGAATTGGTAACGATGGCCTTTCTCAACTGACGCCTAGTACCTCGAAAAGAACGTGTTGAAGGAAATGGAAACGTGGTTTTGAGCTAATGGTATGCAAAATATAATTCAAAAGTGCTTGTTAACGATAACTTAGATCTAGGCAATGAACCCTGACTCCTGCGTGTTCCTAAATTCACTTACAACCTAGATTACAAGCAAACTTATTCACTAGACTTAGCTGTTAAACGACGAAGGTGGTCCGCGGGTGGTGTGTGCTCCCTCGTTGTCCCACGTTGACTATTGTTGGCTGGCTGTGTGTTGATGTTGTTAGCTGCTCGAGTGGGCAATTTGGCCTGTTGTCGCACACGGTGGGCTTTTGAACGCACGGATCGGTTTGTATGCACGAAACGCTATCGTTGGGACGCTTTTATTGCTGTTCAAGCCGTTCTTTCACCGATACCACGCAAGGCACTTATTCACTCAGTTCTTAGTTCATACACTTCTGGTCTTTCAGATCAGTTACACGATTTGACTTCCACCGAATTCTTGGTTGCACGTCTTACGCTATTCATGTCCCAGAGTAGACTAAAAACCATTTGCTTGAACCAAGCTCTTGTCGCCATCTCGCAACGGTATCCTTTTTTTCCTTTCCGTTGTTCTGCCGCAACGACCAAAACCTTGACATCGGTCGTTCAACCCAACGGTGCTATTCTGCTTCTCCTTCCAATGCACTCTGCTCAAGAATCCAACAACAACCACACATACACACATGTTCAATTTCGTCAGCTGATCGCGGATAACCCGCTGCTCCAGCGTGCGCTGTCAACAGCGTGTAATATCGCTGTTAACTATACTGTTAGTGTGCAGCTGCGGATAGGCCAACAGTATGTTATATCGCTGCTAATAACGCTGTTAGTGTGCGCTACACTTCGCAGCTGCTGATAGGCCATATCGTTGTGAGGGGTGAATTCACTACGGTATTCACCCCTTCACAGTGTTATTGATTTGATTTTTAGTCTTAGTGTTTGGATTGGATGTTCGAGTTGATGTTTGATTGTTCCTGTAATTGTTTTTATATTTTGTTCTATATCGTTTATTATCTCTATTATTTGATTTGGTTTTGTAATATGAAGAATCATCTTGGTGTTGTTAGTTATTTCTGTCATAGAGGTTCCTATTTGTATAAATCCGTCTTTCGGAGTTACCGGGCTGATTTTGATCATTGCCGCTGTTGACGTTATGTTCATCATTATTAGGAGTGTCATGGTAATTGTCTGAAAATTTGTTTGGACGTTTAATCTTGTTAGTATGTATATTTTGTAGTTTTGCTTTTCTTAACTTTGGTTCTTCCTTGTGTCTCAAGTTTTTGTAGTTTTTGATAAACCCTACTGGTCTGTTTTCTGTGTAATGCTCCCTTTTTTGGTTTTCTCTTTCAATTATTCGTTGTTTGGTTTGAACAACTCTGTTGTAAATTGTGTCATGACTGACCATGTGATTTTGTACTTCTAGTGGTGTACATTTTATTGTACTTTGAGAGGTGTCATTATTAATAACTTATAGCTTATAGCTTTGTTCATTTGTGTGATAATGGGTTGTTTTTCCTCAAGGTTGAGTGTCCTTAGTTTTTCCATTAAAGTATAGTGTAGTCTTTCTTTATCACTGATTCCAGTGTGGCTATTAGGTTTTGTCGAATGGTACTCTATACCTTCTTTCTGCAGAAATTCTCTGACGTTTCCAGAATTAAACTCGTTATCGACAACAACCTTTTTGGGCTTTCCTTTTTTTGCTATATACTGTTGTATATTACTGACTATCGTTCGGTTGTTTCTGTCGAATATTGGTAAACAAACTGCATGTTTGGAGAACTTATCTATAAATATTACAAAAGATTGTTTGCTGTTGACATATGTATCGACATGTACCATTTCGTTCGTTGTTTTTGGTGTTTCTGTGATATTGAATATATTTTTATCGGTTTTCTATCATATTTTCCACCACTACATATATCGCAATTGTTTATTACTTTGTAGATATATGTTTTTAAGCTGGGGTTATATATGTGGGATTTTAGTTTTTCATATGTGGCTATGGTGCCACAGTGACCGCTTTCATCTTTATGAAATAGAGAAATTTGGGTTTTTAACTCATCTTCTAGTGGTATATCTCTAGCAAGTTTTGTGCATTTTACAAATTTAAGATCGTTGTTAGAAGAGTACTCGTTTTTTATGAGTTTTTGTAATTCGTAAAACTCATGATCACTTAAATTCGTATATATTCCTACTTTCCCTTTACCGAGTTCTCTACGTAAAATGTTTAGTGCTTGATTGTTAACTAAGTCGTTTTTTTCGATAAATATTCTCTTATTACCAAAAACTGTTGTGACTTGTTGTTGCTTTTTTCTACAAATATAATTTGAGTTTTGAAAATTTTCACTACTGTTTCTAAGATAGGTATTTCATACCCTAAATCTTCTTCTTGTGAATGAACTGTTGTGAGGACGCGAGTTGCAGATGAATTCCCGACTCACAGATTATGAGACTGATTAGCGATGCTGATTAGCGATGTTGAGTAGCAACGTTGATTTGGCAGCAACGATGAGTAGCGAGCAACAACAAACACATTGCATGCGTTCAGGCACTGAGAGACCTAACGGTGCGTGCTTGTGTCGAAAATTACTACAACAAGAATTGTTGTAATATTTGGCGTGATCAAGTCAGCTTGGTTGTTGTTGCATATGCGCCAGATGGCGAAAGTGACGGTGAAAGAAGAATGCCAAAATTACAAATGTGCATGTTGTTGTTGTTATTTTTTGTTTGATGACTACTGAGTTGGTGACTTTTGTCATGTAAATAGCAACAACGTTAACTGGTATTTGGCAGGAACGTCGTCACTGACGCAGGCGACGTTGCGTCAATTCATCGAATCGCCAGTCCAGCACATATGTTGTGTTGTTGCTTTGGCACGGTAGATCTGCATAAATCAAAGTAAGTTTGTGAATTTTGTCATGTAAAAGCAACAACGTTAACAGGTATTTGGCAGGAGCGTCGTCACTGACGCAAGCGACGCCGCGTCTGCATAGATCAAAATAACTCGCTCGCCGGCAAACAACAACAATAAGGACGATTGTCGTAATTGACGCGGGTGTCGGCATAACGTTGCGTCGAAGCGTCAGTTGGGTGCAGGCACTTGCTAATGTTAGCGTTTGATTTGTTCGTCTTTGGGTCAGTGACCTCGTATAAAGAACATCATACTTTTGACGGCAGCAGTGGATGATCAGTTGTTTTGCATAAACAACTGTGCAGTTTTGCCGTTCGCTACATAGCCAATGACGATAGGCAGTGTGATGCGACGACGTCACTGCAGGCCGGTTGCAGTTGGTACAGCGGTGGCGAAAACAATGAAACAATGTATTTGTTATTGTTTCAAGTCGCTGCGCGCTGTTCGACAGTTGGCGTTGCAGCCACGCCAACGGACGGACGCCGGACTGGCAGGTTCAGTGTTTGCGCCAGCAGAAAAGCATTGGCATTCGACTAGACTTGCCAAGTCGTGGCTTACTATGGGGGCTTATTTCTTCGGTCGAAGCGCTTTATACAGCTGCAATCGACACTGACCGACGCGTATTTGTATACAAAACGGGATTTAGTTCCGAAGGAGAACAAAAATAGCCAGTGGCGCATTGATACGCTGACACTGGTAGGAATCCAAGGACCAAGTCCTTGTAGTATTCCGAGCGGCAGCTGGTAAGGATTCCTAGCGCCAGCCAACCCTAGGAGACCCCAACGGGCGACTGGGTGCGACCTGAAGCTACGTGTGTGGCGCTAAGTCGAGGTGAACAGGCCACCCGACTTGCGCAGACGTGAGCGTCAGCGGTTCGCAACAGGCGCGGCCCACTTGGAACCCAGAGGGACGTCTGGTCAGGATCCGAACGAGACGAGGGTGGAGGACGACTCCCCACAAAAGACGGCACAGGAACCCGGGACTGGATTTAAGCAGTACTTGTCAATAACTGATAATTAATAGTTACAATAAAAACACTTGTATTCAAATCTAAATTTTTGTGTGTCATTATTTTTGACAGCGCTCCAGGGTTCGGCAAATACAAATAATTGCAGAGCCGGCTACCTGGTCACGACTAAGTTACCCCAGCCTAATGACGTGGGCGTGAACCGGGAGTCCTTTACATTGGCGCCCGAGCAGGGACCCTGAGCGTTTATACACAAGTAAAGTTTGAATATAGCGTGGTCATTGCGCCCGGAAGGAGCAGCAATGGTAACGACTAGTTGGGTTTATGGCCTCTCACGTGAAGAGCTTACTCAGTACGCGAAAGAGTTTGCCCTGGAGGCCACCGGGAATAAGACGGACCTACGCAGCCGGATGACGAAGTTCATCCAGGCGAGCGGGCATACTACAGAGGAAGAGGCGCGGTTGATACAATTGGAAGAGTATCACCGTGCCGGAACCTCCACAGCAGAGGTGTTGCCCACCTCTAACCAGGCAGGTTTGGAGAAGAAGGTTGCAGATCTAGCTGTACCCCCTTCGAGCTCGGCTCGGGTAGCTGCGGATCTAGCCGTACCCCCTTTGAGCCCGGCTCAGGTGGTTGCTGTACGCGGGCAGGAAAGGTCGGCTCCGGCAGAGGCCGTGAACGGAAGGCGTTTGGAGTCAGCAGCCACGAGAACGGCGCTGGCCCAACACGTATTTGCTAGTCAGGAGCATAGATCTGGGCTGAACGAAAGCCGGTGGGCGTTCCCAAATCCGCATGTCACGGTAGGGCGGGACGTAACGGATACGAAGTAATGCCGGGTCGATGGGTCAAATACCCGAAGAGATGGGTCGTTGACGGCTCAATTGACGCCAGCCGCGATCACGAGTCAAATGATGGACCAAGCCCGAAAATGGCATGTCCAGTTTGATGGCTTCACGGATCCGTTATGTTTCCTTGAGCGGTTCGAGGAACTAGCCGAAGGATATTGTTTCCCCTGCGACGTCTTGCCCCACCTCATGCCAGAGTTCTTACAAGGACGGGCGTTGAGTTGGTATAGGGGTTTGAAGTCAGACTGGCCAACATGGGGTGATTTCAGTCTAGACTTCATGGACTTCTTCGTATCTGCGTGATACGTAGAAAGAATGGAGGAGGCATCCCGGAACCGCCGGCAGTACGATGGGGAACCTTTTAAGGATTTCGTGCTCGCCATCAGGGAACTGATGAGGCATTTGAGCATGACCGAGGACCAGCGGTTAGCATTGATATACCGCAACAGCCGACTCGCGGTGCGAAAATATGGACGATTTCCGCACCCTGCGTGAGTTGATGCGTCGGGTCGAGGACTTGGAAGAGTTGGAGACGGAAGAGAGCTCGAGGTCTCTGCCGCATCACACTCTCCCAAGGCTTTCCAGGAACGGATCCTGGCAAGGTTCGGCGTGCCGAAGGTACTGATCACCGATAACGGGGCTCAGTTTACCAGCCGGGCATTTAAGCGGTTTCTGGACGACTTTGGGGTGAAGCAGCAGTTCACAGCGCCATACACACCGCAAGAGAATCCGACAGAGCGGGCAAATCGAACGGTGAAAACCATGATTGCCCAGTTCGCCGCAGCGAACCAGCGTCGTTGGGTCGAACACCTCCCGGAGTTGTCGCTCGCGGTAAAGTCCAGCGTGGCTGACAGTACGGGGTATTCTCCTGCGTTCTTGGTGCAAGGGCGTGAGCCGCGACTACCCAAGGCACTTTGGGATGAGTGCACCCCTGGATCCTGGGTGGAGGTGGTGAACCCCAAGGAGAGGTCAACTCAGTTGGAAGCGATCTTTGCCTTGGTAAGGCAGGAGATGACGAAGGCTGCTGCCGAGCAAGCCCGTCATTATAATCTGAAGCGACGAGAGTGGCGCCCGGATATTGGTCAGCTGGTGATGGTGCGACAACACCCATTGTCAAAGGCAGTGGAGGGGCTTGCCGCTAAGCTGGCACCTCGGTTTGACGGACCATTTGTGGTGCGAGGTTTTCGCTCCCCCGTAATTGCCGAGGTGCAGGATCGGAAGGGTGGCAAAATACGCACGGCCCACGTTAGTGAGCTGAAGCCTTTCGTTGAGGAAGTGGATGCAGCGCCATCGTCGAAAGACGGGGCGAAGCCGTGATTGCCGGAACCAGCGCAAGGCTAGTGTCAGTAACTTTCGCCTGTTGATTGAGTACGACTAGTCTAGCGGCAGGGGAAGGGGATGCTTTCTCGAGTTGGGTTAGCTCAAGAGGGTAAGGGCGATATTCCGTGTCCGGGGAGCTAGGTGATGGCATAGTTCGCGACTCACAGGTTATGAGACTGATTAGCGATGCTGATTAGCGACGCTGATTAGCGATGTTGAGTAGCGACGTTGATTTGGCAGCAACGCTGAGTAGCGAGCAACAACAAACACATTGCATGCGTTCAGGCACTGAGTGACCTAACGATGCGTGCTTGTGTCGAAAATTACTACAACAAGAGTTGTTGTAATATTTGGCGTGATCAAGTCAGCTTGGTTGTTGTTGCATATGCGCCAGATGGCGAAAGTGACGGTGAAAGAAGAATGCCAAAATTACAAATGTGCATGTTGTTGTTGTTATTTTTTGTTTGATGACTACTGAGTTGGTGACTTTTGTCATGTAAATAGCAACAACGTTAACGCCCACGTTGACTATTGTTGGCTGGCTGTGTGTTGATGTTGTTAGCGGTTGTGGGTTGTCGTTCTTGCGATGGCAATGGAGGCGCCGTGGGTGATACTATATGTGATTTTGCGCCGTTTCTCGTGTCGTAGGGTTTTGGTCACAATCGGCTTTCTTTGCGCACACGCGTACGCTATGCGAGACATGCTTTCGCTGCTCGAGTGGGCAATTTGGCCTGTTGCCGCACACGGTGGGCTTTTGAACGCACGGATCGGTTTGTATGCACGAAACGCTATCGTTGGGACGCTTTTATTGCTGTTCAAGCCGTTCTTTCACCGATACCACGCAAGGCACTTATTCACTCAGTTCTTAGTTCATACACTTCTGGTCTTTCAGATCAGTTACACGATTTGACTTCCACCGAATTCTTGGTTGCACGTCTTACGCTATTCATGTCCCAGAGTAGACTAAAAACCATTTGCTTGAACCAAGCTCTTGTCGCCATCTCGCAACGGTATCCTTTTCCTTTCCGTTGTTCTGCCGCAACGACCAAAACCTTGACATCGGTCGTTCAACCCAACGGTGCTATTCTGCTTCTCCTTCCAATGCACTCTGCTCAAGAATCCAACAACAACCACACATACACACATGTTCAATTTCGTCAGCTGATCGCGGATAACCCGCTGCTCCAGCGTGCGCTGTCAACAGCGTGTTATATCGCTGTTAACTATACTGTTAGTGTGCAGCTGCGGATAGGCCAACAGTATGTTATATCGCTGCTAATAACGCTGTTAGTGTGCGCTACACTTCGCAGCTGCTGATAGGCCATATCGTTGTGAGGGGTGAATTCACTACGGTATTCACCCCTTCACAGTGTTATTGATTTGATTTTTAGTCTTAGTGTTTGGATTGGATGTTCGAGTTGATGTTTGATTGTTCCTGTAATTGTTTTTATATTTTGTTCTATATCGTTTATTATCTCTATTATTTGATTTGGTTTTGTAATATGAAGAATCATCTTGGTGTTGTTAGTTATTTCTGTCATAGAGGTTCCTATTTGTATAAATCCGTCTTTCGGAGTTACCGGGCTGATTTTGATCATTGCCGCTGTTGACGTTATGTTCATCATTATTAGGAGTGTCATGGTAATTGTCTGAAAATTTGTTTGGACGTTTAATCTTGGTAGTATGTATATTTTGTAGTTTTGCTTTTCTTAACTTTGGTTCTTCCTTGTGTCTCAAGTTTTTGTAGTTTTTGATAAACCCTACTGGTCTGTTTTCTGTGTAATGCTCCCTTTTTTGGTTTTCTCTTTCAATTATTCGTTGTTTGGTTTGAACAACTCTGTTGTAAATTGTGTCATGACTGACCATGTGATTTTGTACTTCTAGTGGTGTACATTTTATTGTACTTTGAGAGGTGTCATTATTAATAACTTATAACTTATAGCTTTGTTCATTTGTGTGATAATGGGTTGTTTTTCCTCAAGGTTGAGTGTCCTTAGTTTTTCCATTAAAGTATAGTGTAGTCTTTCTTTATCACTGATTCCAGTGTGGCTATTAGGTTTTGTCGAATGGTACTCTATACCTTCTTTCTGCAGAAATTCTCTGACGTTTCCAGAATTAAACTCGTTATCGACAACAACCTTTTTGGGCTTTCCTTTTTTTGCTATATACTGTTGTATATTACTGACTATAGTTCGGTTGTTTCTGTCGAATATTGGTAAACAAACTGCATGTTTGGAGAACTTATCTATAAATATTACAAAAGATTGTTTGCTGTTGACATATGTATCGACATGTACTATTTCGTTCGTTGTTTTTGGTGTTTCTGTGATATTGAATTTATTTTTATCGGTTTTCTATCATATTTTCCACCACTACATATATCGCAATTGTTTATTACTTTGTAGATATATGTTTTTAAGCTGGGGTTATATATGTGGGATTTTAGTTTTTCATATGTGGCTATGGTGCCACAGTGACCGCTTTCATCTTTATGAAATAGAGAAATTTGGGTTTTTAACTCATCTTCTAGTGGTATATCTCTAGCAAGTTTTGTGCATTTTACAAATTTAAGATCGTTGTTAGAAGAGTACTCGTTTTTTATGAGTTTTTGTAATTCGTAAAACTCATGATCACTTAAATTCGTATATATTCCTACTTTCCCTTTACCGAGTTCTCTACGTAAAATGTTTAGTGCTTGATTGTTAACTAAGTCGTTTTTTTTCGATAAATATTCTCTTATTACCAAAAACTGTTGTGACTTGTTGTTGCTTTTTTCTACAAATATAATTTGAGTTTTGAAAATTTTCACTACTGTTTCTAAGATAGGTATTTCATACCCTAAATCTTCTTCTTGTGAATGAACTGTTGTGAGGACGCGAGTTGCAGATGAATTCCCGACTCACAGATTATGAGACTGATTAGCGATGCTGATTAGCGATGTTGAGTAGCAACGTTGATTTGGCAGCAACGATGAGTAGCGAGCAACAACAAACACATTGCATGCGTTCAGGCACTGAGAGACCTAACGGTGCGTGCTTGTGTCGAAAATTACTACAACAAGAATTGTTGTAATATTTGGCGTGATCAAGTCAGCTTGGTTGTTGTTGCATATGCGCCAGATGGCGAAAGTGACGGTGAAAGAAGAATGCCAAAATTACAAATGTGCATGTTGTTGTTGTTATTTTTTGTTTGATGACTACTGAGTTGGTGACTTTTGTCATGTAAATAGCAACAACGTTAACTGGTATTTGGCAGGAACGTCGTCACTGACGCAGGCGACGTTGCGTCAATTCATCGAATCGCCAGTCCAGCACATATGTTGTGTTGTTGCTTTGGCACGGTAGATCTGCATAAATCAAAGTAAGTTTGTGAATTTTGTCATGTAAAAGCAACAACGTTAACAGGTATTTGGCAGGAGCGTCGTCACTGACGCAAGCGACGCCGCGTCTGCATAGATCAAAATAACTCGCTCGCCGGCAAACAACAACAATAAGGACGATTGTCGTAATTGACGCGGGTGTCGGCATAACGTTGCGTCGAAGCGTCAGTTGGGTGCAGGCACTTGCTAATGTTAGCGTTTGATTTGTTCGTCTTTGGGTCAGTGACCTCGTATAAAGAACATCATACTTTTGACGGCAGCAGTGGATGATCAGTTGTTTTGCATAAACAACTGTGCAGTTTTGCCGTTCGCTACATAGCCAATGACGATAGGCAGTGTGATGCGACGACGTCACTGCAGGCCGGTTGCAGTTGGTACAGCGGTGGCGAAAACAATGAAACAATGTATTTGTTATTGTTTCAAGTCGCTGCGCGCTGTTCGACAGTTGGCGTTGCAGCCACGCCAACGGACGGACGCCGGACTGGCAGGTTCAGTGTTTGCGCCAGCAGAAAAGCATTGGCATTCGACTAGACTTGCCAAGTCGTGGCTTACTATGGGGGCTTATTTCTTCGGTCGAAGCGCTTTATACAGCTGCAATCGACACTGACCGACGCGTATTTGTATACAAAACGGGATTTAGTTCCGAAGGAGAACAAAAATAGCCAGTGGCGCATTGATACGCTGACACTGGTAGGAATCCAAGGATCAAGTCCTTGTAGTATTCCGAGCGGCAGCTGGTAAGGATTCCTAGCGCCAGCCAACCCTAGGAGACCCCAACGGGCGACTGGGTGCGACCTGAAGCTACGTGTGTGGCGCTAAGTCGAGGTGAACAGGCCACCCGACTTGCGCAGACGTGAGCGTCAGCGGTTCGCAACAGGCGCGGCCCACTTGGAACCCAGAGGGACGTCTGGTCAGGATCCGAACGAGACGAGGGTGGAGGACGACTCCCCACAAAAGACGGCACAGGAACCCGGGACTGGATTTAAGCAGTACTTGTCAATAACTGATAATTAATAGTTACAATAAAAACACTTGTATTCAAATCTAAATTTTTGTGTGTCATTATTTTTGACAGCGCTCTAGGGTTCGGCAAATACAAATAATTGTAGAGCCGGCTACCTGGTCACGACTAAGTTACCCCAGCCTAATGACGTGGGCGTGAACCGGGAGACCTTTACATTGGCGCCCGAGCAGGGACCCTGAGCGTTTATACACAAGTAAAGTTTGAATATAGTGTGGTCATTGCGCCCGGAAGGAGCAGCAATGGTAACGACTAGTTGGGTTTATGGCCTCTCACGTGAAGAGCTTACTCAGTACGCGAAAGAGTTTGCCCTGGAGGCCACCGGGAATAAGACGGACCTACGCAGCCGGATGACGAAGTTCATCCAGGCGAGCGGGCATACTACAGAGGAAGAGGCGCGGTTGATACAATTGGAAGAGTATCACCGTGCCGGAACCTCCACAGCAGAGGTGTTGCCCACCTCTAACCAGGCAGGTTTGGAGAAGAAGGTTGCAGATCTAGCTGTACCCCCTTCGAGCTCGGCTCGGGTAGCTGCGGATCTAGCCGTACCCCCTTTGAGCCCGGCTCAGGTGGTTGCTGTACGCGGGCAGGAAAGGTCGGCTCCGGCAGAGGCCGTGAACGGAAGGCGTTTGGAGTCGCTGGCGCTGGCCCAACACGTATTTGCTAGTCAGGAGCATAGATCTGGGCTGGACGAAAGCCGGTGGGCGTTCCCAAATCCGCATGTCACGGTAGGGCGGGACGTAACGGAAACGAAGGAATGCCGGGTCGATGGGTCAAATACCCGAAGAGATGGGTCGTTGACGGCTCAATTGACGCCAGCCGCGATCACGAGTCAAATGATGGACCAAGCCCGAAAATGGCATGTCCAGTTTGATGGCTTCACGGATCCGTTATGTTTCCTTGAGCGGTTAGAGGAACTAGCCGAAGGATATTGTTACCCCTGCGACGTCTTGCCCCACCTCATGCCAGAGTTCTTACAAGGACGGGCGTTGAGTTGGTATAGGGGTTTGAAGTCAGACTGGCCAACATGGGGTGATTTCAGTCTAGACTTCATGGACTTCTTCGTATCTGCGCGATACGTAGAAAGAATGGAGGAGGCATCCCGGAACCGCCGGCAGTACGATGGGGAACCTTTTAAGGATTTCGTGCTCGCCATCAGGGAACTGATGAGGCATTTGAGCATGACCGAGGACCAGCGGTTAGCATTGATATACCGCAACAGCCGACTCGCGGTGCGAAAATATGGACGATTTCCGCACCCTGCGTGAGTTGATGCGTCGGGTCGAGGACTTGGAAGAGTTGGAGACGGAAGAGAGCTCGAGGTCTCTGCCGCATCACACTCTCCCAAGGCTTTCCAGGAACGGATCCTGGCAAGGTTCGGCGTGCCGAAGGTACTGATCACCGATAACGGGGCTCAGTTTACCAGCCGGGCATTTAAGCGGTTTCTGGACGACTTTGGGGTGAAGCAGCAGTTCACAGCGCCATACACACCGCAAGAGAATCCGACAGAGCGGGCAAATCGAACGGTGAAAACCATGATTGCCCAGTTCGCCGCAGCGAACCAGCGTCGTTGGGTCGAACACCTCCCGGAGTTGTCGCTCGCGGTAAAGTCCAGCGTGGCTGACAGTACGGGGTATTCTCCTGCGTTCTTGGTGCAAGGGCGTGAGCCGCGACTACCCAAGGCACTTTGGGATGAGTGCACCCCTGGATCCTGGGTGGAGGTGGTGAACCCCAAGGAGAGGTCAACTCAGTTGGAAGCGATCTTTGCCTTGGTAAGGCAGGAGATGACGAAGGCTGCTGCCGAGCAAGCCCGTCATTATAATCTGAAGCGACGAGAGTGGCGCCCGGATATTGGTCAGCTGGTGATGGTGCGACAACACCCATTGTCAAAGGCAGTGGAGGGGCTTGCCGCTAAGCTGGCACCTCGGTTTGACGGACCATTTGTGGTGCGAGGTTTTCGCTCCCCCGTAATTGCCGAGGTGCAGGATCGGAAGGGTGGCAAAATACGCACGGCCCACGTTAGTGAGCTGAAGCCTTTCGTTGAGGAAGTGGATGCAGCGCCATCGTCGAAAGACGGGGCGAAGCCGTGATTGCCGGAACCAGCGCAAGGCTAGTGTCAGTAACTTTCGCCTGTTGATTGAGTACGACTAGTCTAGCGGCAGGGGAAGGGGATGCTTTCTCGAGTTGGGTTAGCTCAAGAGGGTAAGGGCGATATTCCGTATCCGGGGAGCTAGGTGATGGCATAGTTCGCGACTCACAGGTTATGAGACTGATTAGCGATGCTGATTAGCGACGCTGATTAGCGATGTTGAGTAGCGACGTTGATTTGGCAGCAACGCTGAGTAGCGAGCAACAACAAACACATTGCATGCGTTCAGGCACTGAGTGACCTAACGATGCGTGCTTGTGTCGAAAATTACTACAACAAGAGTTGTTGTAATATTTGGCGTGATCAAGTCAGCTTGGTTGTTGTTGCATATGCGCCAGATGGCGAAAGTGACGGTGAAAGAAGAATGCCAAAATTACAAATGTGCATGTTGTTGTTGTTATTTTTTGTTTGATGACTACTGAGCTGGTGACTTTTGTCATGTAAATAGCAACAACGTTAACAGGTATTTGGCAGGAACGTCGTCACTGACGCAGGCGACGTTGCGTCAATTCATCGAATCGCCAGTCCAGCACATATGTTGTGTTGTTGCTTTGGCACGGTAGATCTGCATAAATCAAAGTAAGTTTGTGAATTTTGTCATGTGAAAGCAACAACGTTAACAGGTATTTGGCAGGAGCGTCGTCACTGACGCAAGCGACGCCGCGTCAATTAATCGAAACGTCAGTCAATCACATGTATTGTGTTGCTGCTTTGGCGCGATAGATCTGCATAGATCAAAATAACTCGCTCGCCGGCAAACAACAACAATAAGGACGATTGTCGCAATTGACGCGGGTGACGGCATAACGTTGCGTCGAAGCGTCAGTTGGGTGCAGGCATTTGCTAATGTTAGCGTTTGATTTGTTCGTCTTTGGGTCAGTGACCTCGTGTAAAGAACATCATACTTTTGACGGCAGCAGTGGATGATCAGTTTTTTTGCATAAACAACTGTGCAGTTTTGCCGTTCGCCACATAGCCAATGACGATAGGCAGTGTGATGCGACGACGTCACTGCAGGCCGGTTGCAGTTGGTACAGTGGTGGCGAAAACAATGAAACAATGTATTTGTTATTGTTTCAAGTCGCTGCGCGCTTTTTGACGCCGCCTACTGATGGTAAGTCGACAGTTGGCGTTGCAGCCAACGGACGGACGCCAGCAGAATAGCATTGGCATTCGACTAGACTTGCCAAGTCGTGGCTTACTATGGGGGCTTATTTCTTCGGTCGAAGCGCTTTATACAGCTGCAATCGACACTGAAGGAGAACAAAAATAGCCAGTGGCGCGTTGATGCGCTGACACTGGTAGGAATCCAAGGACCAAGTCCTTGTAGTATTCCGAGCGGCAGCTGGTGAGGATTCCCAGCGCCAGCCAACCCTAGGAGACCCCAACGGGCGACTGGGTGCGACCTGAAGCTACGTGTGTGGCGCTAAGTCGAGGTGAACAGGCCACCCGACTCGCGCAGACGTGAGCGTCAGCGGTTCGCAACAGGAGCGGCCCACTTTTTTTTTTTTTTTTAACTACAGGCGCAAGACGTTGAGGTAGCGCACTACCCTCAAGTGGACTTGCGACACCAGGTCAGCCTGTTCCGCGACTACAGACAAGTCAACAGTCGCTTTACTACTTACACTACACACAATAAAAAATACTAATAAACTAATTTTTAAACAATTCCTTAAAACTACTACGTTAATTAATTAACATAAACTTCATAAACAAAATTTTCATTTATTTAAATACGTTAGAATACTACGTTTTATAAGGTTAGTAGAGGAGCAGTTCTCAATTAAACTAAAATATCTGTTATAATACCTACATAAAACACGAAACGAGTCATGCTCTAAATATGTCGATCTGCAGGTATTAGACAGATCGGACTAAAATTTCTAGTTACTCTAGCGGGGACACTGAACTGTATATACGCCAACAATGTAGAAAAATCTGAAGCAAAATACACGATTAGGTTTGGAACCAGTAGGATTTTGACGAGGATGTGTTAGTAAGTTTGATGTAATTGTAAGCTCCAACGTTGGGTGGTAAGAGTCTTCAGGTTGTGAAATTGGAGGGGATCTGCAAAGTGATGCACCCTCAATGTTATTTATGAAAACAAGATCTAGAATACGATTCTTAGAATTTTGTATGCTGTTTATTTGGTTAAACGATGATTCAAGTAAAGAATCAATAAATTCGTTACTAGACAAGGGAGTTACTATATTTGAATTGTCAGATGCAATCCAAGAAATATGAGGGAGGTTGAAGTCTCCACAGACCAGCATCATATCTGAGTCCTTAACCAAGTCTCGAATAGATTGAATAGCGTTTATATGCGCTGAATACACTGATGCTTCTGAATGTGGTGGAATGTAGGAGCACGTAATGAAAACGCGAGTCTTTGCAAGAGTTATTTTAACGCATATCAGCTCAATATCGTCAGTACCTATCACACAAATTTGTTCCGATGTGTGTTGAACAGCGACAGAGATTAAGACTCCACCACCAATTTTGCCAAGACGATCTTTACGAAAAGTAATAAAGCTGCCAGAAAGTAGTTCCGAATTTAAAACCTCAGGGCGAAGCCAAGTTTCGACAAAGACAATGATATCAGAAGATAATGAAAAACTTTTCAAATAAAGCGAAGTTAGTTTTGAGTTTAACCCTCTGACATTTTGAAAATTTACCGTCAGAACTGAAGGGGTTCTAGAAGAATTAATTAGTTTTTTGACCCCGAAGGCTTGACCGTGTTTACCGAATTAGAACGGTCTTTAAATTTGAACTCGTGCACAACGCAACCATCAGGCCAGAAATTTGAGTCAACTAAAACGTTGAAAAAGGATTCTGGCACTGAAATTTTTAAAGATGAAATTGATCGCGTTGTGTTAAATTTAAATTTGGAGATTGTTAAATTTGTGACAGATTTCATCTTGGAGCTGATAAAGTGGTTTACATCACTTTCCGAAGTATCAGCTGCTAAGCGTGAAAGAAAAATGAATTTCTTATGGGGCGCATGTGGTACAACAACAAGTTTTTTTGGCTCTTGATCACCACGTGGGAGATTACTTCCAGAAGCAGTATGAATAACTTCGGAAGGAACCGCATTGTTGTTATTGGCAACGGAAGCATATGAACCTTCTGACGCTGTGACAACAATCGGAACATTAGGTGACGGAAGAGGCGAAAAGAAATTCGTGGTCTCATCCGGAAGACTTAAGGTTGTCGGAATAGAAATCTTGAGCGGCGGATGAGGTATTTTTCGCTTATGGGAAGGTTCAACTGACTTAAAGCTGGAGAGAGACTTATCAAACGACTTAAATTTTTCGTTAAGTCGCTCGAAATCTTTCGAAATATCCTTATATGCGTTATGCATAAGATTGAGCCACTTGCGTAACTCAATCTCTGATGAACAACAATTTGGACAGCACCAGTGAAGGCCGATGTTCTTCTCCAAAATGTCAGCAATGCGGCCATTTAATTCGGCACATTTTACATGAGCAGTGGACTCGCAGATCCAACATGCCACCAATGCTTCCTTGTCACCCTTTATTGGGCATTTAGGCAAACAGCAAGGCATTGTGATTTATTTTTTATAAAACAAAAAAAACCAGTAAGGACGCTATCTTCAGCAAGGCTGAAGCTATAATACTTTTCACTTTGTGTCACTATAAAAAAAACTCAATGAATAGTTTTCATGCCTCCCTAACAACATAACTGTAATGTTTCAAGTCAATTCGTTAAAAAACAAAAAATTTTTCCATACAACGGTTCAAGTTTTGCGATAAGTGGGCGTAGCCATGCCCACATTTGGTCAAAATAGTTTTTATTCCTCCCTAAGAACATAACTGTAAAGTTTCAAGTCAATTGGTTAAAAAACAAAAAAGTTTTCCATACAACGGGTCAATTTTCGCTATAAAAGGGCGTGACCACGCCTACTTTTGATCAAAATAGTTTTCATTCCTCCCTAAGAGCATAACTGCAAAGTTTCAAGTCAATTGGTTAAAAAACAAAAAAGTTTTCCATACAACGGGTCAATTTTTGCTATAAGTAGGCGTGGCTACGCCCACTTTTGGTCAAAATAGTTTTCATTCCTCCCTAAGAGCATAACTGCAAAGTTTCAAGTCAATTGGTTAAAAAACAAAAAAGTTTTCCATACAACGGGTCAATTTTCGCTATAAAAGGGCGTGACCACGCCTACTTTTGATCAAAATAGTTTTCATTCCTCCCTAAGAGCATAACTGCAAAGTTTCAAGTCAATTGGTTAAAAAACAAAAAAGTTTTCCATACAACGGGTCAATTTTCGCTATAAGTAGGCGTGGCTACGCCCACTTTTGGTTAAAATAGTTTTCATTCCTCCCTAAGAACATAACTGTAAAGTTTCAAGTCAATTGGTTAAAAAACAAAAAAGTTTTCCATACAAAGGGTCAAGTTAAGCTATAAGTGGGCGTGGCCACGCCCACTTTTGATCAAAATAGTTTTCATTCCTCCCTAAGAGCATAACTGCAAAGTTTCAAGTCAATTGGTTAAGAAACAAAAAAGTTTTCCATACAACGGGTCAATTTTCGCTATAAGTGGGCGTGGCTACGCCCACTTTTGGTCAAAATAGTTTTCATTCCTCCCTAAGAGCATAACTGCAAAGTTTCAAGTCAATTGGTTAAAAAACAAAAAAGTTTTCCATGCAACGGGTCAATTTTCGCTATAAGTAGGCGTGGCTACGCCCACTTTTGGTTAAAATAGTTTTCATTCCTCCCTAAGAACATTACTGTAAAGTTTCAAGTCAATTGGTTAAAAAACAAAAAAATTTTCCATACAAAGGGTCAAGTTAAGCTACAAGTGGGCGTGGCCACGCCCACTTTTGATCAAAATAGTTTTCATTCCACCCTAAGAGCATAACTGCAAAGTTTCAAGTCAATTGGTTAAAAAACAAAAAAGTTTTCCATACAACGGGTAAATTTTCGCTATAAGTGGGCGTGGCTATGCGTGGTTACGCCCACATTTGGTCAAAATAGATTTCATTCCTCCCTAAGAACATAACTTTAAAATTTCAAGTCAATTGGTTAAGAAACAAAAAAGTTTTCCATACAACAACGTGAATATGGCTTCTCTTCCTCTTCTTCATTTTGTATGGGAGCTACCAGTTCCAGATGTCCAATCTCAATGAAACTTTCAGGCATGTAGTCGGACCATGTAAAACTACTATGTTTAAAATTTCAGCACTCTATTGTAGAAAACAAAAAAGTTTTCCATACAACGATTCAAGTTTTGTTCACTTTTCTTCTTCTTTTCGTATGGGAGCTACCTGTTCCAATAATCCGATCATGCTGGTTCCGACGAATGATTCATCGTAATAAATTCTAAGACTCTGTGCAAAGTTTCAGCTCGATAGCTTCAAAACTGAGGGACTAGTTTGCATACATACATACAGACAGACAGACAGACAGACAGACCGACAGACAGACAGACAGACGGACAGACGGACAGACGGACATGGCTAAATCAACTCGTCTTGTCGTCCTGATCAAGAATATATATACTTTATATAGTCGGAAATTAATATTTCGATCTGTTACAAACTCCGTGACAAAGTTAATATACTATTTCACATAAGTGAAAAGTATAAAAAGAAGTTATAAAAAACGAAAAAGAAATCACTTAAAAATTTTTGTTTTCAAAGGAACCCGTTTGTCACTAAA
This sequence comes from Phortica okadai, assembly GCA_034638295.1. Lineage (NCBI taxonomy): Eukaryota > Metazoa > Arthropoda > Insecta > Diptera > Drosophilidae > Phortica > Phortica okadai. Next base: position 19,070,466 of record CM067852.1, read on the forward strand.
GGGTTAAAGTACGAAACTCTCTTTTAAATAAATGAAATAATCAAAGCTCTTGAAAGAGTAAAATTATATAGCGCCAAGCAAAATGAGAGAGACGATGTAATGGAATACACGCAAGAAAAACTCTCACCAGATGTTTTGCCAGCAACAAATTACACGTGACAAGTAAACAACAAATGTGAAATTACAATAACAAAATTACTTGTAATTATTTAAAACTTGCAAAACTTACTTATTTTTGTTTGAAAAATAATACAAATTGTAAGTATACACAGGCAGAACAATATTAATACGTTAGTACACTTTTTTTCTTAGTTTCAAACAAAAACCACTGAGGAATTAATTTAATAGCACGGGACAAATTTTCATGCGACCGACCACACTGAACACTTGACAAAACTGGGTCCCTGGAACCCAGAGGGATGACTGGTCAGGATCCGAACGAGACGAGGGTGGAGGACGACTCCCCACAAAAGACGGCACAGGAACCCGGGACTGGATTTAAGCAGTACTTGTCAATAACTGATAATTAATAGTTACAATAAAAACACTTGTATTCAAATCTAAATTTTTGTGTGTCATTATTTTTGACAGCGCTCCAGGGCCCGGCAAATACAAATAATTGTAGAGCCGGCTACCTGGTCACGACTAAGTTACCCCAGCCTAAAGACCAGGGCGTGAACCGGGAGTCCTTTACACTGTTTGGACTTTTAGTGAATTTTCAGTATCTTGGTTGGCATTTTCTAGTGCCTGATACTCCATTGCTTTTTTAGTGACTAAATCATCCTCCCAGTGGTTTATTTCGTCTTCTTTTATACGACTTAGGAAATCAGCAATGTTATTATTTTTTCCTTTTATATAGGTTAGGTTAGGTTCGTCCGGTCGGCCTGTTGAGGTCACACATAGACCTAATGGTCCTAAGTGGTACCGGGTATGTTGGAGATGGTGGACTTGTTCTCATTGTGGTTGCTCGACGTCTAGCAAGATCTTCGCTCTTTTCACAAATGCCAGTAAATCCTTGAGGGGCTTGGCAGCTGCGTCCTCTAGAGACGCTAGTAGGTGGGCGCCTAGATGTACATTTCTAATGTTGTTGATGGCTGGACATTCGCAGATGAGGTGTTCCAAAGTCTCTATGACATTTGGTTCCTTACACTTCCTGCATGTATGGTCATCAGTGAGGCGTAGTTTGCATGCGTGGGAGGCCGTTAGACAGTGGGTGGTGCTGGATGGGCGGGAAGGAGTGGGCGTAGCACAAAACCGTTCAAACTTGATCTGCTGCCGAAATTTAAAGTCTCAAGCAATTATAGTTTCTGAGAACCATTGGTGAATACGAACGGACGGACAGACGGACGGACAGTGCTTAATCAATTTCTCTTGACGTCCTGATCAAGAATATATATACTTTATAGGGTCCCCCTGCCCTCCTTCTGTGCGTTACATACATTTCGCTCAAACAAACACAATATACCCCGATACAAAAATGGGCATGGCTACGCCCACTTATCGCAAAACTTGAACCGTTGCATGGAAAACTTTTTTGTTTTTTAACCAATTGACTTGAAACCTTACAGTTATGTTGTTAGGGAGGCATGAAAACTATTCATTTAGTTTTTTAGTGACACAACGTGAAAAGTATAATAGCTTCAGCCTTGCTGAAGATAGCGTCCTTACTAGTTTACAATTTTTATACTTTTCACGTATGTGAAACAGTATAATAACTTTGTGCTGAAGTTTGTAACACACAGAAATATTCACTTGCGACTATATAAAGTATATATATTCTTGATCAGGACGACAAGACGAGTTGATTTAGCCATGTCCGTCTGTCCGTCTGTCTGTATATATACAATCTCCTCCCACAGTTTTGAAGATATCGAGCTGAAATTTTGCACAGAGACTTCTTATTCGTGCAGTCAAATCATTGGTCGGAACCGGCCATATCGGACCACTGGAACTGGTAGCCCCCATACGAAAAGAAGAAGAAAAATGAACAAAACTTGAATCGTTGTATGGAAAACTTTTTTGTTTTGTATGATAGAGTGCTGAAATTTTAAACATAGTAGTTCTACATAGTCCGACTACATACCTGAAAGTTTCATTGAGATCGGGAAACTGGAACTGGTAGCCCCCATACAAAATGAAGAAGAGGAAGAGAAGCAATATTCACGTCGTTGTATGGAGAACTTTTTTGTTTTTTAACCAATTGACTAGAAACTTTACAGTTATGTTCTTAGGGAGGAATGAAAACTATTTTGACCAAAAATGGGCGTAGCCACGCGTAGCCACGCCCACTTATAGCTAAACTTGACCCGTTGTATGGAAAACTTTTTTGTTTTTTAACCAATTGACTTGAAACTTTACAGTTATGTTCTTAGGGAGGAATGAAAACTATTTTGACCAAAAGTGGGCGTAGCCACGCCCACTTATAGCGAAATTTGACCCTTTGTATGGAGAACTTTTTTGTTTTTAAACCAATTGACTTGAAACTTTACAGTTATGTTCTTAGGGAGGAATGAAAACTATTTTGACCAAAAGAGGGCGTAGCCACGCCCACTTATAGCTAAACTTGACTTATAACTTTTTTGTTTTTTAACCAATTGACTTGAAACTTTACATTTATGTTCTTAGGGAGGAATGAAAACTATTTTGATCAAAAGTGGGCGTAGCCACGCCCACTTATAGCGAAACTTGACCCGTTGTATGGAAAACTTTTTTGTTTTTTAACCCATTGACTTGAAACTTTACAGTTATGTTCTTAGGAAGGAATGAAAACTATTTTGACCAAAAGTGGGCGTAGCCACGCCCACTTATAGCTAAACTTGACCCGTTGTATGGAAAACTTTTTTGTTTTTTAACCAATTGACTTGAAACTTTACAGTTATGTTCTTAGGGAGGAATGAAAACTATTTTGACCAAAAGTGGGCGTAGCCACGCCCACTTATAGCGAAACTTGACCCTTTGTATGGAGAACTTTTTTGTTTTTTAACCAATTGACTTGAAACTTTACAGTTATGTTCTTAGGGAGGAATGAAAACTATTTTGACCAAAAGAGGGCGTAGCCACGCCCACTTATAGCTAAACTTGACCCGTTGTATGGAAAACTTTTTTGTTTTTTAACCAATTGACTTGAAACTTTACATTTATGTTCTTAGGGAGGAATGAAAACTATTTTGACCAAAAGCCACGTAGCCACGCCCACTTATAGCGAAACTTGACCCGTTGTATGGAAAACTTTTTTGTTTTTTAACCAATTGACTTGAAACTTTACAGTTATGTTCTTAGGAAGGAATGAAAACTATTTTGACCAAAAGTGGGCGTAGCCACGCCCACTAATAGCTAAACTTGACCCGTTGTATGCAAAACTTTTTTGTTTTTTAACCAATTGACTTGAAACTTTACAGTTATATTCTTAGGGAGGAATGAAAACTATTTTGACCAAAAGTGGGCATGGCCACGCCCACTTATAGCGAAACTTGACCCGTTGTATGGAAAACTTTTTTGGTTTTTAACCAATTGACTTGAAACTTTACATTTATGTTCTTAGGGAGGAATGAAAACTATTTTGACCAAAAGTGGGCGTAGCCACGCCCACTTATAGCGAAACTTGACCCGTTGTATGGAAAACTTTTTTTTTTTTTTAACCAATTGACTTGAAACTTTACAGTTATGCTCTTAGGGAGGAATGAAAACTATTTTGATCAAAAAAGGGCGTGGCCACGCCCACTTATAGCTTAACTTGACCCTTTGTATGGAAAACTTTTTTGTTTTTTAACCAATTGACTTGAAACTTTACAGTTATATTCTTAGGGAGGAATGAAAACTATTTTGACCAAAAGTGGGCATGGCCACGCCCACTTATAGCGAAACTTGACCCGTTGTATGGAAAACTTTTTTGTTTTTTAACCAATTGACTTGAAACTTTACAGTTGTGTTGTTAGAGAGGCATGAAAACTATTCATTTCAGTTTTTTTTATAGTGACACAACGTGAAAAGTATTATAGCTCCAGCCTTGCTGAAGCTAGCGTCCTTACTGGTTTTTTTTTGTCTTATTATTTCATCAGAACGATTTATGCCGACTTTGCGGTTCCCAGCATAAATCGATCTTGTTTACAATTCTTTCTTTTTTCTTAATATTTCGTCTTGTTTATAAATACTTCTGTATTATAACGTTGACATTGGGGTTCGTTGTTGAACACGTAACTCCTCCGCCCTTTGTCATCGGATTCTCCTGGATCCGAGTATTCCTTTTACATTTAATTGTTATCGTTATTATTATTACAAGTAACAATGATATTATTATTGCATTTGAGAATTTATTATAAATTTTAATTTATTTTATTTCTTCTAAGTTCTTTACTTGTTCTATTATTATTTCTTTAAATGTTGTCTTATTTTTTAAATTATACATTTGTATTGTTTCTTCTTTTTGGAATTCTTCTACAAAAATATCTTTTTCGTTTGAATAATTTAGTTTTTCTATTTCAATTGTACAGTTTGAAAATTCCGTTATTGCTTTATTTGTTATGGTTTCATTAACTTCTTCATTATTACAATTGTGGTTAATTATCACTTGCTTGGCATTTTGGATTATAATAGTGCCTTGGTTTATTATTTGTATTTTCTCTTTATCGTCATATATCAGTTCACAGTTATTTTTTGTTATGCAGCTTTTGCTCAGTTTAAGTTCTTTAATTGTCTTGTCTGTTTCGTAAACGTAAGAATTTTAGTTTAATAATTTGGTCATGGTAGAGTACTTGGTCGTTCATGTTGCTGTTGTATTTGTGTATACTGTCAAAGGTTTCTGTTATGATTTTTCTGTCATTGGTAATTGATTCTTTAAGGGTGTCAATGGATTTTTGAATGTTGCTATTGTTGATTTGTTTATTTATGGCTTCTATAGCTTGATGGTTATTCTCGTAGTTGTTAACGAGATGGTCGAGTATTTGTTGTCTGTTTGTATCGTCCATAACGCCAAATAGCCATTTTTGTGCTGATCCTATTACGTTAATCAGTCCACGTTTTCCTCTAATTTGGACGTTTGGTGTTATTGATTTGATTTTTAGTCTTAGTGTTTGGATTTCGTGTTCGAGTTGATGTTTGATTGTTCCTGTAATTGTTTTTATATTTTGTTCTATATCGTTTGTTATCTCTATTATTATACCCTGTACACACACTGTGTATCAGGGTATATTAAGTTTGTTTGAGACGGTTTGTATGTAACGCATAGAAGGAGGGGAGGGGGACCCTATAAAGTATATATATTCTTGATCAGGATGACAAGACGAATTGATATAGCCCTGTCTGTCCGTCCGTCCGTCCGTCCGTCCGTCCTCACCAATGGTTCCCGAAAACTATAAGAGCTAGAGACTTGAAATTTGGTGGATACACTCGTGAGGTCAAACGCTAGATCAAGTTTGAAGGATTTTTTGCCACGCCCACTCCTTCCCGCCCATCGAGCACCACCCATTTTTTCAAAAGGCTGTAGCTCGAAAACCTGATGAGTTAGAAACATGAAAATGAGTATGTAGACTCAGTATGTATAGCTCTACAAAACTGCATACCACATTTTTTCCCCCTCCCCTTCGTTTCCCCTCAAAAAGTTGTTTTCTTAAAATTGCTGTATCTCCTAAACTATAATAGATACAATGCTGAAATTTTGTATGCAAACTCAGTAAACATACCTTTTTAAAACTGCATACCACAAACTTTCATTTTTAACGCAGTGTGACAACGCAAAGACAAACAAGTTGAAATTTGGCATAAATTGCGCTTTCAACACTGCTTTATCCTATTTGTAACACAAACCGTACTCAACACTGCGAAAACTATTAAGGCTAGAGACTTGAAATTTGGAAGATAGACTCGTGTGGTCGAACACTAGATCAAGTTCGAAGGAATTTTTGCCACGCCCATTCCTTCCCGCCCATCGAGCACAACAAAAGGTCATTTTTTTCTTAAAATTGCTGTATCTCCTAAAGTATAAAGAATACAATGCTGAAATTTTGTATGCAAACTCAGATAACATACCTTTTTAAAACTGCATACAACAAACTACCACTTTCCCCGCAAAGACCAACACACTAAAATTTTGCAGCAATGCTTTGTAACAAAATCCGTACTAAAGCGCCATCTATTGGCAACATTGCACTGTGAGCCCTGCCTCACTATTAGCAAATACTCAAACCATATCGTGGTACACTGCTTTTGCTGTCGGCGAATGTTTAACGTGTTATCAACATAGGTGTGTGTACAGGGTATTATATAGTTGAGAATACTCAACTATACCGCCCTTAATGGTTATACCCTGCACATACAGTGTGTCAGGGTATATTAAGTTTGTTTGAACGAAATGTATGTAACGCACAGAAGGAAGGGAGGGGGACCCCATAAAGTATATATATTCTTGATCAGGATGACAAGAGAAGTCGATTGAGCCCTGTCCGTCTGTCCGTCCGTCTGTATTCACCAATGGTTCTCGGAAACTGTAAAAGCTAGAGACTTGAAATTTGGAGGGTAGACTCGTGATGCTTGGCACTACATCAAGTTTAAACGGTTTTGTGCCACGCCCACTCCTTCCTGCCCATCCAGCACAGCCCACTTTTTTAAAACGTTGTAACTCGAACACCCGAAGAGATAGAAACATGAAAGTCGGTATGTAGACTCAGCATGAAGAGCTCTACAAAACTGCATACCACAAATTTTCCCCCTCCCCTTGATTTCCCCTCCCCGAGTTGTTTTCTCTAAAAAGCAATATCTCCAAAACTAATAAAGATATGAACATGAAATTTTGTATACAAGCTCAGTAAATATATATCTTTATGACTGCATACCACAAAATTCCCCTCTGTTCGAAAGTTACCCCTCAATGACCAACAAACTCAAATTTTTCGTAAATTCCACTTTTTTTGACCAATTTACTTGATATTTTGAACACTATTCGATCGGGCGATGTCAAATCAACATTTTTTTGAAGATTTAGGGTGTTGCACCACCCACTGTGCGTGCAGGGTATTATATTGTCGAGTATACTCGACTATAGCGTCCTTACTGGTTTTATTTGGTTTTATAATATGAAGAATCATCTTGGTGTTGTTAGTTATTTCTGTCATAGAGGTTCCTATTTGTATAAATCCGTCTTTCGGAGTTACCGGGCTGATTTTGATCATTGCCGCTGTTGACGTTATGTTCATCATTATTAGGAGTGTCATGGTAATTGTCTGAAAATTTGTTTGGACGTTTAATGTTGGTAGTATGTATAATTTGCAGTTTTGCTTTTCTAAACTTTGGTTCTTCCTTGTGTCTCAAGTTTTTGTAGTTTTTGATGAACCCTACTCGTCTGTTTTCTGTGTAATGCTCCCTTTTTTGGTTTTCTCTTTCAATTATTCGTTGTTTGGTTTGAACAACTCTGTTGTAAATTGTGTCATGACTGACCATGTGATTTTGTACTTCTAGTGGTGTACATTTTATTGTACTTTGATAGGTGTCGTTATAATAACTTATAGCTTTGTTCATTTGTGTGATAATGGGTTGTTTTTCCTCAAGGTTGAGTGTCCTTATTTTTTCCGTTAAAGTATTGTTTAGTCTTTCTTTATCACTGTTTCCAGTGTGGCTATTAGGTTTTGTCGAATGGTACTCATTACTTTCTTTCTGCAGAAATTCTCTGACGTTTCCTGAATTAAACTTGTTATTGTATATTACTGACTATCGTTCGGTTGTTTCTTTCGAATATTGGTAAACAAACTGCATGTTTGGAGAACTTATCTATAAATATTATAAAAGATTGTTTGCTGTTGACATATGTATCGACATGTACCATTTCGTTCGTTGTTTTTGGTGTTTCTATGATATAGAATTTATTTTTATCGGTTTTCTATCATACTTTCCACCACTACATATATCGCCATTGTTTATTACTTTGTAGATATATGTTTTTAAGCTGGGGTTATATATGTGGGATTTGGCTGTGACTATGGCGCCACAGTGACCGCTTTCATCTTTATGAAATAGAGAAATTTGGGTTTTTAACTCATCTTCTAGTGGTATATCTCTAGCAAGTTTTGTGCATTTTACAAATTTAAGATCGTTGTTAGAAGAGTACTCGTTTTTTATGAGTTTTTGTAATTCGTAAAACTCATGATCACTTAAATTCGTATATATTCCTACTTTCCCTTTACCGAGTTCTCTACGTAAAATGTTTAGTGCTTGATTGTTAACTAAGTCGTTTTTTTTTTCGATAAATATTCTCTTATTACCAAAAACTGTTGTGACTTGTTGTTGATTTTTTCTACAAATATAATTTGAGTTTTGAACATGTTCACTACTGTTTCTAAGATAGGTATTTCATACCCTAAATCTTCTTCTTGTGAACTGTTTGGACTTTTAGTGAATTTTCAGTATCTTGGTTGGCATTTTCTAGTGCCTGATACTCCATTGCTTCCTTAGTGACTAAATCATCCTCCCAGTGGTTTATTTCGTCTTCTTTTATACGACTTAGGAAATCAGCAATGTTATTATTTTTTCCTTTTATATAGGTTAGGTTAGGTTCGTCCGGTCGACCTGTTGAGGTCACACATAGACCTAGTGGTCCTAAGTGGTACCGGGTATGTTGGAGATGGCGGACTTGTTCTCATTGTGGTTGCTCGAGGTCTAGCAAGATCTTCGCTCTTTTCACAAATGCCAGTAAATCCTTGAGTGGTTTGGCAGCTGCGTCCTCTAGAGACGCTAGTAGGTGGGCGCCTAGATGTGCATTTCTAATGTTGTTGATGGCTGGACATTTGCAGATGAGGTGTTCCAAAGTCTCTACGACATTTGGTTCCTTACACTGCCTGCATGTATGGTCATCAGTGAGGCGTAGTTTGCATGCGTGGGAGGCCGTTAGACAGTGCCACGTGAGCATCCCCACCATTAGTCTACAGTCTCTCCTTTGTAGCTTTAGTAGGAATGGCGCCAGTTTTTTTGTGTCATGTTTTCTACACATATTTCTCGTGGTTCTGCAGTCTGCTGCCGTCTGCCTCCTTGTTTTGTTCTCAAGCATGGCTGCGTCTAACACTCTGCCGTATAGGGCTTGTAATGATATATTGACAGCCTCTACTCTGTCGTTAGATAGTTTAGTGCCAGATTTGGCAAGACAGTCTGCCCCGGTGGCTTGGAATCCAGTAGATGCGCACCTGTTTTGAGGCACAAAGAACATCTAATGCTACCCTGCTTGCCAGGACATTTTGGGATCTGATAATGAGAGTCTGCATGGCTTTAATGGCCGCTTGGCTATCTACGAATATGTTGATCAGTTCTGTTGTAGAGCTGATTGCTTGGGCTTCTTCCGCAGCTTTCCTAATGGCGAACACCTCCGCTTGGAAGATGCTGCAGAAGTCTGGCAGTTTGAATGCCTTCTCTATACTCGGTGTTGTGCAGAAGACCGCGGCACCCACCCCTGATTGCATCTTTGAGCCATCTGTATAAATGTTTATCGCATTCTGTGCTATACCCTCTCGCCAGTCGTCCGTGTCTAGTTTGACTGGTACTTGGCCCATGTGCATATGTCCCATGAGTATTTTGCTATGCCCAAAGGAACGGGCTTTTAACAGGCCTGCAGCAGAGAGACGGTACGCAGTCTTCCGTGCTTGTAGGCGTGCCTGTATGTCCAATGGGAAGAATCCTGTTAGTCTTTCCATTGCTTTGGAGGGAGTGGATCTTAGTGCTCCCGACACGCACAGAAGTACCTGTCGTTGTGTGCGCTCTAGCTTCGATAGGTATGTGGATTTGGTGGTTGCTTGCCACCAGACCAATATGCCGTAGAGAAGTATTGGACGCACGACTGAGATGTATATCCAATGCATTAGTCTGGGTGACAGGCCCCAAGTGCGTCCCAGCATCTTCCGGGATGCATAGAGCGCATTTGTTGCCTTTACAACCCTTTCCTCTACATTGAGCCTCCAGCTCAGCTTGCTATCCAATACCACTCCGAGATACTTGACCTTGCTTTTTGGCTCGAGGCTTATATCTCCTATTCTGGGGGGTGTCCAATTCGAAACCTTGTATCTCTTGGTGAAGAGAATGAGGTCTGTTTTGTCTGCATTGATACTGAGTCCGACCCCCTCTGCCCATCTCAGTATTCTTTTTAGTGTGACGTCCATGATTGAGCTGATAGTTGATGACATTTCCCTGTGATAATGACGCTTATGTCATCCGCATAGGCGGTTATCTTGGGAGCTTCGTTCTTAAATTGTTTGAGCATTTCATCCACCACTAGGTTCCATAGTAGTGGTGAGAGGACACCTCCCTGCGGTGTTCCCCTGTGTGCTGCCTTAGTTATACGGGATATGCCCCATTCGGCGCAAACTCTTCTGCAGTTCAGTAATCTGCTAATCCACGAATTTATCGCTATGTGGGTGCTGTTGGCACCTAAACATCTTATTATCGCGGATGTTGCCACGTTGTTGAATGCCCCGGATATATCAAGAAAGGCGCCTAGCTCGTATTCCTTGTGTTGTAGTGCACTTTCTATGTTGATAACCAGACTGTGGAGTGCAGTTTCAACTGATTTACTCTCAATGTAAGCATGTTGATTCATTTCCATATTAAGATCTGAACTCTCTTTGATATGGAGGTCTAGCAGCTTCTCGAGCGTCTTTAGCAGGAAAGAGGTGAGGCTGATGGGCCTGAAATCCTTGGGCAGCACCTCAGGCATGCTTCGTACACTAATTTCAGCCATGGGATTGTTTTCTGTTTGGTCTTTTGCAGCATTGCTGGGAAGATGCCATCTGGTACGGGGGACTTATAACCCTTGAAGAAATCAATAGCCCATTTGATTTTATCCACCGTTATCATGTCAGTGGGAATCGTATTTTCTTGCGTAGGATTTTCTAGTGGAGACTGTTCGTCGACATCGGTGCAGCCTGGGAAGTGAGCATCCAAAAGTGTGTTCGTCGCTTCCCTGCTGCTTTCCGCCCGCCTTCCATCTTCTTTTTTAATTTGGCTTTGAATGGCTGGTTGACTTGCAAGCAGTTTCCTGAGCCTAGCGGTTTCGGTTATCTTCTCCAACCCTTCACAAAAGGTCTTCCAAAATTCTCGCTTTGATTTACGTACTTCTTTTTTGAAGTTACGCAACCTGATTTTGTATTCATCCCAGGCCATGTCATTTTTATTTATTTATTTATTTAATTTAGTAACAAATTTCTGTTATTTAGGTTATAGTAAAAATAAAAAAAAGTTATAAAAAACAAAAATAATAAAATAATACAATAATATATAGGTACGTATAACAAATAATATATAGGTACGTATAAAAAATACAAAATAATGTAAATTGAAAAAAAAACTTCATTAATAGAGAAGAGAAAAAAATAATAATAATAATACAAAATAAGTGATAGAGAAAAAAAAAACAAAAAAAAAAACTTCATTTATAAGAAGGTAAAAAAAAAATGCAAAATGATAAATTAATTCTAAGAAGTCTCTGACCCGGTGGGGGAAATTGATTTGCATAATGCAAGCTGTGCCCCTGCTCACAGCCATTTGTGGTCAGAGACTTACGTTGAAAAGAGCGCCATCATTCCATTGAGAAACCGAAGTTGCTGCTCCCTTCCAGACTCCCGTAGGTGGCGAAGAACAGTAGAGTTTAGTGTCGTAAGAGAGATTTCAGGTGAGAGGACGGTGTATAGATTATTGTAATTCATACATAGTACGCGAAACGGATCATGAAGGGCGTAGTTAGTTGTGCATCTTTGCAAAACTAAAGGAACAAAGTTTCTTGTAGTGCGACGTGGGACGCTGAAGCTTATCTGACTGAGAAGGTCTGAAGAATCAATTAAACCTAGAATCAATTTATGAAGAAAAACAGCCCCTAAAGCAATCCTGCGATGAGCTAGAGATGGAAGGTCAATGAGAAGGAGCCTGTCATGGTACGACGGTAACCTGGTATTAGGATTCCAGTTGAGGCCACGAAGCGCAAAGAGAAGAAATTGCTTCTGAACTGACTCGATTCGATCTTGATGTTTTTTGTATTGTGGAGACCAAACGCAACAACAATACTCGAGAAGAGGACGTACAAGCGAAGTAAAAAGAAGTTTGGTGATAAAAGGGTCATTGAATTCTTTAGACCAGCGTTTAATGAATCCAAAAACACCTTTCGCCTTATTAACGACAGTTGAGACTTGTTGTATGAAGCAGAGTTTAGGATCAAAGAGGACACCTAGGTCGTTAAAAATAGAGACACGTTCTAGTTGGACGTTATCAATCGAGTAAGTAAACAAGTGAGGTTTACTACGATGATAAGTCATAAACTTACACTTAGAACAGTTGAGCAAAAGCAAATTTAGTGAACACCAAGAATGCAAAGAGTTAAGATCAGCCTGCAGTAGGCCATGAGTATCAGGTTCCTTGAAAGAAAGACACAATTTAACATCATCGGCATACATGAGTACCCGAGAGTATGATATAGATAGGGGGAGATCGTTAATGAAAAGATTAAACAAGAGGGGACCAATATGACTGCCTTGGGGGACACCAGAAGTAACTTGAAGAAGGTCGGACTCGGTAGCTCTAAACAACACCTTTTGAGTTCTATTTGTTAAATAGGACCTAATCCAAATTAGAAGATTCGGCGGGAAACCCAATAGGTTCAATTTGAGTAAAAGCAAATCATGGTTAACCGAGTCAAAGGCTTTACTGAAGTCTGTATATATGACATCGGTTTGGAAGTGGTTGACAAAACCATGGTTTACCAATCCAGTAAATTCAAGAAGGTTAGTACAAGCTGACCTCATTTTTAAAAACCCATGCTGAGAAGGTGACATGACCGATTTGCAGAAATGTTGCATGCTTGGAATAATGATTTTCTCAAAAAGCTTAGGAATCGCCGATAATTTAGATATGCCCCTATAATTGGTGACATCTGATTTATTTCCTTTTTTATGGAGAGGAATAATGAAAGATTCCTTCCAAATAGGGGGAAACGAAGAATTGAGCAGCGATAACTTAAACATTTTCAGTAAAGGCTTACATAGAGATTTTGCACACCCTTTAAGCACACAACTAGGGACATTGTCAGGGCCAGGAGAAAAAGAATTTTTTATGGTTAGCAAATTTTTTAAGACAGATTCTTCATCCAATACGAGGGAACCACAGCCGTTGATAGGATTTATCGGATACGGATATGAGGTTCCCGAAAATATTGTAGAAGAATAAGTCGTTTTGAAGAACCTAGCAAACAAATTTGCAATTCCCGAGTCATCACTAGCCTCATTTACATCAAGAAAAAATGACGAAGGGTATAAAGCCGTCCTGCGCTTTGAATTAACAAATTTGTAAAACGTTTTAGGATCCCGCGAGAATTGAATTTTACATCTATTAAGGTAACTATTGTAACAAATAGTATTAAGCGAAAAAAATTTAGATCGAGCAACTGAGTATTTAGAAAAGTCAGACAGCAAACCAGACGTTTTGAATTTTTTATAGAGTCTGGACTTAACATTTTTTAGATTTGCCAACTGACGGGAAAACCATGGTGGCTTTAGAGACAACTTTAGTAAATTACTTTTTGGGACACACGAGTTGAAAATTCCATATAGTGTATCATAAAAAAAGTTAGTAGCATGTAATATGTCATCACAACGATAAAGGACGGACCAGTCAGTCTGGTCAAGTAAACGATTCATTAAAACGAAATTAGTTTTCCGAAAACAAAGTCGACGCTGAGTAGAGGTATTTGGCGAGATGGGGGAAGGAAAAGATAGAACAAGGCTAATTTCCAACGTAGGATGAAAACAGTCTTCCGGCAAGGATAAAGGGTCACATCTAGAAACAACTATGCTATTAGAATCGTTAGTCATTACATCATCATTCACCTCTTTAGCCAGCTTAAAGACCTCTTTGAGATATAATCTTTGCGTTTTCAGCTTTGGATTCCACCACGGTGGGGTGGCACTCTGCCTCGGTTTCGTCGGTCTCCAGGACCTTCGGTACGCATCATTTAGGTTTCCCATTAGAATCTCAAGGGATCGTTCGATGTCTCCCGTCGATTCTAAATTAGTGGGAGCAGTTATTTTACTATCGACTACTTTAGTGAACTTTTCCTAGTTTGTATTCCGGGGGTTTCTATAAATGCAATCAGGGATTTTATGGCTGAAGTTAATATTAAAACTCAAGTATTTATGATCTGAGAAGGAGGGTCTGCTGAGAACTCTCCAATCTTCTGCTCTACTTTCGTAGCTATTTAGCAAAGTAAGGTCAAGGACGTTAGCCGAAGTGGGTCCAACATACGTTGGCTCTTCACCTCTGTTCGCTATATCTATGTTATTTTGTAGAATAAATTGTAATAAAGACTCACCCCTATCATTGATGTCTTTAATGGCCCACACTGTATGGTGTGCGTTGGCGTCAGTGCCTGTGATGAGCGGTTGGCCTTTGCCGCCTGTTTCAGCCACCAGCCTTCTCCACTTATTTGGCGGTGCCTCTACTTCGTGTGCCATATAACAGGATGCTAGAATTAGTTTCTCGTCCTTGCTGTCCTCGATGGCAACAACTGTGAGGTCATCGGTGCTGTAATTGGACATTAAGTAAGAGCTACGTCGGCGGGCCCTTCCTCCAGGGTTAGAAGGAGCTCCGCCGACGCCAGTTTGCTTTTATGTAAATTTAGCTGGAGGACCCTAGCATCGTCAGTTGGCCGCTCCCTCTCTAGCGGCTCGAGTTTCTTGTCGCCCTCTTCATCATCTTCCATTTGGATGGACAGACCCCTGGCGGCTTCGGACACGGCTTCTAGGCCGAGGTCTCGTTCCTCTTCCCCTGTTTGGAGTGTGTTTTCATTATTGTCGTCTGGGTGTTTTTTTCAGGCGCAGGAATACGTTTTCTACCCCCCATGCCATTTTCCCCCGCCTTTCATATAGCATGTCTTCTGCCCCTTTGTTCAGCTGTAGAATCATGCACTGTCCCTTGTCTTCCGGCTTGAAGACACGCAGGACCTTCCAGCTGTCGGTTGGCACGTCTGGGTTTTGCCATCTGAGCAGCTTCAGCGCTTGCTCTTGTGGAACGACCCTTGGGAAGAGGGCGTTGGCCTTCGGCACGGCCGGAATACAAGTTCTGTTCACTACCTCCAGCTTGGCTCCCTCCCAAAGGCCGCCCATACTCGCCACCACCTGAGAGACCCACTTCAGGGTGTGTTCGTCCCTGCAGTTGAGGATCTTCACCCCATAAAACCAACCTGCACCATCGAAGGTGATTGGTTGGGCGTTGGGCTCCTCCATACGCTTGAACAGCTCGTCCAGCAGCTTCATCTCCACAGCTTTCCACTGCTCTGACGATATTCTGCCAAACTGCTCGCTTTTGTCAATGATCGCTACGGTCAGGTGACTTCTTGCCACATCACTGACCCTAGCGCCTTCCGGTTGGCGTGGCCGTTTACTCACGGGCATCTCCGCCTTCGCACTCTCTTTCGAGCGATGGCGTTTTTCGGCCAGCTGCTCCTCAAGTTTGCTCGCGTACTTCTCGTTCGACGCACGCATGTTCTTATTTTGCGCAAAGAATTGGCGACCTTCTTCAATTCGCCGATCGGCCCACTGCAGCTTACTCATTTCCTCATTGGAAATATTGCCGCTTTTTCCGAGCCAAGCTTTGATTTTTAAAGCCATTTTGTACTGGGCTTTCGCTTTAATACCCTCCTTCGACCGCTACCGACACGCATAGAGGATTTCTCCTCTCCGTGCCCGCCAGTGGTAGCAGTCACGCATTCCACCGACGTTTGAACTGACATCCCAGTCCCTGTTTGACCGTCCTTTATCTCCATTTTGAATTATTCATTCGGGAATTCACCCTATAGCGTTTTATGCCTACCGCAAGGCCGGTTTACAGAGTACCTTCTCCGCCCGACTACCATTAGCCAGCACTCCATAACAGCCTGTTACCAGCCACCCCCACGAGGAAAGTATAGTCGTACTTTCAACAGTGTATTCTCCTAGGTTTATTAACCATCTTTGAAGCCTTGGACTTATGTCCTTTCCTGTGTGTTTGATCATTAACCACTTTAAAGGTTGGTGATCACTTTCTAGGTTGAACTGTCGGCCAAAAGTACTTGACTGCCCAGACTATTGCTAATAGCTCTTTTTCAATAGTGGCATAGTTGGTCTCATGATTATTTAGAGTTCGTGATGCATATGCAATTGGGTGTCCATCTTGGGATAGAACTCCTCCGATTGCGAAATCGAAAATTTGGATATCTAAGTATTGGAGAATTGGTAACTAAGTCTTTGAGTTTGTTAAATGCTGATATGTAACTTGGGTCACATAGATTAATTTTTCTATTTATTTTCAGGCATGATGTCATTGGGTATGCTATTTTAGCATAATCTTTTATAAATTTTCTATAGAATCCAGACATCCCTAGAAACGATTTAATTTTCTTCTGAGTGCTTGGTCATTTGAGGTTCCGTATAATCGCAATCTTACTATGATCAGGTTTTATTCCTTTATTGGTGAGTACATGTCCTAGGAATTGTGTTTCATTCTTAAGAAAGTTACATTTGTCAATTTGTATTTTTAATTTGGCTTTTCTAAGGTCTTTGCATATGGACCTGAGATTGTCGTTATGTTCCTCTAATGATGTACCAAATACTAGTAAATCGTCCATATAGACGACACATGTTTTATTGATATGTTTCTTTAGTACCTTATTCATTAGTCTTTGGAAAGTTGACGGGGCGTTTTTAAGCCCAAATGGCATTCTTGTGAACTCATAATGACCGGATGGTGTTGAGAAAGCTGTTTTCGGTTGGTCTTCTTCTTTAACTGATATCTGTGAAAGCCTTTCTCTAAGTCAAGTGTAGTGAACACTGTGCATCGACGTAGCTTGTCTAGTAAGTTATTTAAATTAGGAATTGGGAATTTGTCATCGACTGTGACTTCGTTAAGTCGACGGTAGTCTATGACGATCCTGTATTTTTTTTTCTCCTGAATTGTCTAATTTTTTTTCTACTACCCAGAGAGGTGAGTTGTATGGCGAGTTGCTTTCTTTAATTATGTTTTGCTTTAGCATCTGACTTATTTGTTTTTCTATCTCTTGTTCGTATATTTGGGGGTACATATATATTTTTGAATAAACTTGCTTTCTCTGTTCTTGTTATTATTTCGTGTTGTATTTCACTTGTTGCTGACAAGATATCGCCTTCTTTTGAAAAAAAGGTCTTCGAAGTCATGAAGAAATTTTAGTGTTGTTTCTTTTTCTTCATTATTTACCGCCCTATTTTAGGAAATGTCTTAAAAATGTCTTCGTTGATACAAATGTATCAGTGAAGACATTTCTAGAGGAGATTTTAAGCATTTCCGTATTTTAGGCAACAATCTCTTAAATCGAAAGCTCTTTTTAACTCGAAAGCTGTTTTTGAGATAACAGTATGAAAAATTTATGTTAAGCGTATGTTAAGTTCGGCATGGAATATTGAAATTGCTTATGTTTTCGCGTATCTCAAATGAACATGAGTGTAGCTAGCACTTTTATTCCGTCTCGTCTTCTTCTTCCATTTTGAGACACAAGTGCGCCACTTTTAACACTGATTCACTGACACAATTGACACAGCAATCGGTTAGCTGACACAATCGCATATGTGCCGTGTATCGTCATGGAACATAGGCCTACCTAATGTTCATTCATGTTTACAATTGCTTTTGTTTTTCTGGTTTGAAAAATACAAAACTGCAATAATATAAACAAATAAATAATCAAATGCAATTATAGAGTTTTCATGATTATGTGGCTTCAATTGCTGTATTATTTTTTTAAAACAAAATGTTTGCAAAATGAGTAAAAGTGAATATAATTATTCAAAATAGTAATGTAATAAGAAAATTATTATTTATTTAATTATTAATATTGAAAAAAAGTAATACTTTTCCAATTTATATTAATTTCGCAAACATTTGCGTTTAAAATCTTTGTTAAGACGTCCTCGCGAGCAGGTATTGTAAATTTTTTTTTTTTTTCAATTTTAATAATTAAATACATAATAATTCTCTTATTACATTACTATTTTGGCACGGTTTTAGTATCCGGGGCGCCAAGATTTGAGGCCATTTTAATGTTAATTGGCCAGAAATAAACACTTTTTATAGAATAAAAAAAATTGATATCTCGCACCGTTTACGAGATATCGGACGTTGAAGATATCCCAGCAGTTTTTTAGGCAGGGCAGCCAAAAACATGACATGAAACCATCATTGAAATTAAGCGCACAAACCATGCCTGCCGTTTACAATTAGAGTGCATGCGATGGGAATGACAATTGTCGACGTCAAAAACACGACGCCGAAAAAGCAGCGACGCAAGTTTTTGTTGTTGAGAAAGGGTAACGGGGGAAATGTTAGTAACGACGCGTCGCGATGGCAGCGAAACAGTAACAGAAAAACGAAAGTTCGAATGTTAATCAAGATGTTGCGCGAGGGTGAGTTTATGCACACGCAAAATGTTTTGTTGATGAAGGGGTAGGCGGAGGTTAGTTGTCGACGCAGGCCAGAACAGTGACAGACAAACGGGCCGTTTCGCCGACGGACGAAATGTCACTTCTCTGCAATGATCGACATATTCACAATTTAGCGTGTTGCTTGTGCGAGTCTCTGTGGCTCATTGCGTTGAGCGGCGGCTTACAATTCGAAGAGCCAGCCTGGGTTCAATGCTCGGTAAGGAAAACAATAAATTGAGCGTATTGCAAGTAATTGAAGTACCCAGCTTAGGTCATTCTCCGCTCAATGGTTTTGGCTGTGTATTTGTGTCTTTTTTCCATGCCAAACCCATGCCCTGTTCAATGGTAAAAGAATGCAACGAGCATGATAGTCCCATGGCATGTTCGGTGCAAACAGCAGCGAGTAACCAGGGGACTCTCATGCACACTCGCTGACAAAAGGATGGCCCGTGGAGTGGGCAGCGCTAAATGAAGACGTCGCGACGCGGCGTCTGTTATTGTACAGGCTATGTTGTTGTGCAGACTTTGAATGTTATTTGTAATTTGAATTTTGTGTTTGCTTGCGTTTTGCTTGAAACTAGAGATGTCGGGTTCTGTTCTCAGGCATGCCGATACAAATTATTTTCTTTTTACTTTTAATAAAACAGATCCTTTGCAATATAAAATAAATAAACAATATGTTAAAATAATAAAAAAAAAAAATTAACTACTTATTTAATTTTAAGTTTTATTATCATTTTTTTCTGCCTACATTATTATATATTTTTTTCGGTTGCTTCCATATCAGTTTTGGTTTTTATACTTTTGACCACGGTTGCCAACTTCGGGGTTTTCCCCCTAAATTTAAGGGTTTTTTGAGTCAAATGGGGGTTTTTAGGGGTGTAATATTTTTAAGGTTTTTTGACTATGTTTTCAAGTAGAGTAATTGTCCATAGAGAGGAAAATGAACTCTTCGCTTTTTGCGTGTCATCCTCAGTTACGGTCCGCACCAGAGAGCTGCAACGAATCACAAATTTTCGATCACACTCGTACATCGATTCGAATTCGTTGTGATTTTTTACTTTGGTTGCATGAACATGGTCGATCGAAACAACATGTGAACAAACGAACATGCAGTTTCGAATCAAATAATAAAAGAATCGTACATGAGCGTTTGCGTTGGCACGTATTTATTCAGATCATGTAATGCTCAAACAAAAAAGTGTTCATGCCAAAGAGTATTAAAATATAGCAAGAGTCCGAAGGCCTCTCACGCTAAGCTTTCGGGTTTTTGAGATCCCGAATAGATAACTGGCGGAAAACTGTGCGACAGAGACGGAATGATTAAATGTGTATTTCTTTCTCACTCGGCTGGGAATTGTTGCTAGTTTTCCTATTTTGTTTACTTTTGAGATGTTGCCATGTTTCAATTGCTTGTGCGGCGTGGATTTTTGTCTTGATTTTGATTTTTATATTTTGCCAGTCCAGGACGGATATTTTATATTCAATTATTTCAGCAATTTTTATAACAAAGTCAGCATAAATCGTTCTGATAAACAAAAGTCGGCGAAGTTATGATAAACAAACGTCGGCGACATGCCTACGTAGATATAAGACAAAAGCACTTATAAGTGTCATATAGAATAAGTTAACTATAAGTTTTTAGTTTTAAAACCGGAGTCAAACAGAACAGTTCAACTCTCTCTAATAAAGTTTATTTAATAAAAAATACAAAAGATTTATTTATTAACTCATAATTGGCGCAGTCGTAGCAGCTAATATCAAAAGATATTAGCAAAAGAACAAACCAAGTGAAAATATCAAAAGATATTTAAACTGTAAAACCAAGTGAAAATATCAAAAGATATTTAACCCGTAAAACCAAGTGAAAAAAGATATTTAAACTGAAAAACGAAGTGAAAATATCAAAAGATATTTAAACGAAAGAACCAAGTGAAAATATCAAAAGATATTTAAACGAAAGAACCAAGTGAAAATATCAAAAGATATTTAAACTGAAAAACGAAGTGAAAATATCAAAAGATATTTAAACGGAAAAATAAAAGTGAAAATATCAAAAGATATTAGATTGAAAACTTTATGAAAAGACAAGACATTTTTTTTTTTAAATGGAGTAATACTCATGGAGGACCGGCAAATAAAGGACAAATGGAAACAGTCATCCTTCGACAAGAAGAGATGATCACCAATCTTCAACAACAACTACAACAGCTACAACAACAACAGCTACAACATTAACAGTGACAACAACAACAGCCACAACCCTGGCTAACAAAGAAAGATGTTCTTCAATAATTTAGACAACTTCGTCCTCTAGACGATCAACATGATGTCCTATCATTTATAAGTTCAGTGGAAACATTGATTGGACTCTGCAAAGGAGATGTACAGTTAATCAGCCTAGGAGTCAAAATCATAAGGAACGAGAAGATATCAGCGTCTGCCATAGGATTCATCAAACAACTGGATACAAAAGCAAACTGGACCAACATTAAGAAGAAACTAACGGACCAATTGAAATCGAGGACAACATACGAAGATGTTTTCGATAAACGCAGATTTATAAAAGTAAGTAATTTAAGAGAACTCTTTAACATATTTGAAAAAGCAAAAAACGAAATAAACGAAATATATTTGTTCGACGAAGACAAACCAGAAATATAAACACCCGATAGGGTAGACAAAGACCTTTTAAACATACTGATTAACAAAATAGATACTCCATATAGGGTACATATAGACCAGGACATTACCATAAATGACCTGTTCAAATAAATCAGAATAACATATATAATGACAGTAAACAACAAAACCAAAACTCTTCGAACTATCGAAAGGATAAGACTCGGGACAAAATCGAAATTCACATATGAGAGTAGACACATATAATACTAAACAGACTTGCATACCAATGGAAATTGAAACCATTGAAAAATACCAAAACACCTCAGACGAGGAAGTAAATTTTTTAGTACCATGCCCAAATCAACACTTCCCATAATAATAATAACAATCGGAAAACAAAAAATCAAATGTTTGATCAACACCGGGTCGACAACTAGTATAAAAAAAGAAAATATAATATATTAAAAGAATATTACCCACAAATCAAACTGATAAAACCATGCTTTTTCAAAACGCATAATGGAACAAATGAAGTAAAGTACACTGTGGTTACTCCATTTCCAGAAGAATTTCCCTATAAAGGCACTCTTCAGTGGAAAATCATAGGGTCTCATGCATAAAAATGAGCTCGGTCTCGCGAGTTGAGATTAGGAAGCTCAAGCTCACAAGTTAAGATTGAGCTTTCTCCTCAAGCTCTGTCTAATTTTCGTATGCATAAAAATTAGATCAGACAATTGCATTGATCTCGATCGAACAGAGGTCGAACAATTGCCGCATTAGCAATTATGAGTTAAAAGTTTGAAGAAGAGAGAAAAGAAAGACAATTTCAAAAAAAATTTTCAACACATAATTGCAGATTGCTAAAATTGTTGCATTTTTTTGTAAAATTTAAAGGTATTTATTTATATTTATTTTGTGATTTGAAGTTAAATTTGTTTATTTTTAGTTTGGATTTGAAATATATTAATGGTATTCAGTAGTTCTCGCATCATGCAAGGCTGATATCTGGTTAGACCAGACCATAACACATAACTTTCGTTTTCAATTGTGTTTTCTTTTGAATATTATGTGTTATTTACACACAAATTATTGAAAGCCTACATAGTTCAAATATCTAAGATAATGAGTTTGCGACAGTTTTTTGTTCAGAAGAGCGTTCACTAGTTTTCGTTTGCTAGACCTGCAATTTGCTAAAGATGCGAGAATACCCTTATTTAATTTGATAACAAATTTGTTATTGCCTGTCTCTTTCTTTTTCCTACTTCAGTTGTTCTTGTATGCTCTAAGTTTTCTAATGCCAATGGCCAGCCCGTCGTTTTCGAACACGTGTTCGACTTGCAAAAATTCCGTAATATTATGCAAACCAATACAGCTGCCAATAACGTATGTTGCTATTTCGGTTGTAAACGCGAAAATCTTTGCTTTAATTGACCAAAACATTATTCGATTCGTTTTCCTGTTACCATATATTTTGCTTCTTCTTGATAACTTCGATTGAAAATGAGAATTTTATCCAATTAAGTTCTTTTCCATATACTATTTGAGCCATTTAATAAAGTGTTAGAGACGCTGTTGTGCTTCTTCTTTTTGTCCCAAAAAATAGTTTGTCATCCATGCTATAATCTCACTTTTAAACCTCAATAACATTTTATTATTATAATATTTGGTAATTTTTGTTTTTTAGATCACACAAACCGAAATAATTTTTTGTCATCTCTCAATGAAGTACATTTCCGCAATTTATAATATTTGCATTTTTTTAAAAGTAAATTCATAGCATGATAAGTATTGAAATGTAATTTTTTTACACGTAAAAATTCAAAGTCACTTGTCAATGTGAAGATTATGAGAAAAGTGAGCCAGCCTAAGGGCAGGTTCAACAAATCACGAGGTTGATCTCATGAAAGCGAGCAATCTCATCTTATTATGCATACCGATTTGAGTTCACACTCTCAAACTGTGTGAAATCAAACTCAGCTGTTGAGATCGAGCATGAAACATGAGTCTGAGCTCGGGAGTTACACAATTTTTATGCATACAAAAAGCATAACTCAAAAAATCGAGTCTAAGCTCGATCTCGCGTTTTATGCATGAGACCCAGAAACTTCGAAAATAAAAATTTTTCGGCTATAATTGGCCAAAATTTCCTCAAAGCGTTCAAAGCAAAAATTGATACAGTGGAAAGATTTGTCAACATATTAGAAAAAAACTGTACTTTGTAGATTATGAATACCCAGAAACAATGTACAATATTTCCACACTTCAACCTATTGAAGAAAAAGATTGGAAACAGAGGATCAACTTAGATAATTTAACCGCCCTATTTTAGGAAATGTCTTAAGCAAGTTAAGACACTGTTAAGCCGTAACATTTTCTTAAATGCCAGTTGATAACTTTTTAAGGAAATTCGTATTTTAGGAACAGAAAAAAAAGCTCTTATCGTCTTAACGAGGACATTTCTAATACCTGCTCGCGAGGACGTCTTAACAAAGATTTTAAACGCAAATGTTTGCGAAATTAATATAAATTGGAAAAGTATTACTTTTTTTCAATATTAATAATTTAATAAATATTAATTTTCTTATTACATTACTATTTTGAATAATTATATTCACTTTTACTTATTTTGCAAACATTTTGTTTTCAAAAAATAATATAGCAATTGAAGCCACATAATCATGAAAACTCTATAATTGCATTTGATTATTTATTTGTTTATATTATTGCAGTTTTGTATTTTTCAAACCAGAAAAACAAAAGCAATTGTAAACATGAATGAACATTAGGTAGGCCTATGTTCCATGACGATACACGGCACATATGCGATTGTGTCAGCTAACCGATTGCTGTGTCAATTGTGTCAGTGAATCAGTGTCAAAAGTGGCGCACTTGTGTCTCAAAATGGAAGAAGAAGACGAGACGGAATAAAAGTGCTAGCTACACTCATGTTCATTTGAGATACGCCAAAACATAAGCAATTTTAATATTCCATGCCGAACTTAACATACGCTTAACATAAATTTTTCGTACTGTTCTGTTAAAAACAGCTTTCGGGTCAAGAAGAGCTTTCGACTTAAGAGATTGTTGCCTAAAATACGAAAAATCTTAATATCGTCTTTAGAAATATCTTCGCTGATACATTTGTATCAACGAAGACATTTTTAAGACATTTCCTAAAATACGGCGGTTTAAGCATTTCCGTATTTTAGGCAACCATCTCTTAAATCGAAAGCTCTTTTTAACTCGAAAGCTGTTTTTGAGATAACAGTATGAAAAATTTATGTTAAGCGTATGTTAAGTTCGGCATGGAATATTGAAATTGCTTATGTTTTCGCGTATCTCAAATGAACATGAGTGTAGCTAGCACTTTTATTCCGTCTCGTCTTCTTCTTCCATTTTGAGACACAAGTGCGCCACTTTTGACACTGATTCACTGACACAATTGACATAGCAATCGGTCAGCTGGCACAATTGCATATGTGCTGTTTATCGTGTTGCAACATAAGCGTACCTAATATTCATACATGTTTAAAATTGCTTTCGTATTTCTGGTTTGAAAAATATAAAACTGCAATATTATCAACAAATAATTAGTCAAATGCAATTATTGAGTTCGCATGATCATATGGGTTCACTGCTATATTATTTTTTGAAAACAAAATGTTTGCAAAATGTGTAAAAGTGAATATAATTATTCGAAAAAGTAATGTAATAAGAAAATTATTATGTATTTAATTATTAATGTTACAAAAAGTCATATTTTTCAAGTTGTATTAATTTCGCACACATTTGCAACAAAATCTTTGTTAAGACGTCCTCACGAGCAGGTCTCAAAAAAAGTCTTCGTTAAGACGAAAAGAGCTTTTTTTCTGTTCCTAAAATACCAATTTCCTTAAAAAGTTATCAACTGGCATTTAAGAGAATGTTACAGCTTAACAGTGTCTTAAATTGCTTAAGACATTTCCTAAAACAGGGCGATTAATATCTTCTTTACAAATATCGTCGCTTATACATTTGTATCAACGAAGACATTTTTAAAACATTTCCTAAAACACGGCGGTTAAAATGTCCTTTAGAAATATCTTTACTGATACATTAGTATCAACGAAGACATTTCCTAAAATACGGCGGTTAATCAATGTCGTGTCACAAAAAGACTTACGGGAGAATACGAATTTTCTCTCTCTGGACAAATTCCCAGCAAATGCATAGCGACATGCACTGAGCCAATACTGCAGTATCGTTTCATGAGACAACATTGCTGAGAAGTCGCCGTACAGCGTAAATGTTAATAATATTTTACATATTTTTACGGTTTTTTCCGTGTATTTTTATTTGGTAATATTTTTAGTGAGGTTCTTTTCAGCTCTTCTGTCTGATACAATATTATTTATTTAGGGAGATTTTAGGGGTTTTTGGTCGAAGTTTAGGGTGAACAATTTTTGAGAGTTGGTAGCACTGTCAATATTACAGAAGCCCCACGAATGCAACGCTGGGTCAAAAATGTAAGCAAACTGCTTCCTCTTCTGGTCTAATTGACTCTGCATATGAGCATTGTTTTGGCGTACGACGCGGTACATTCCATGCGGATATTTCCTTACCCTCCATTTCTTTTTCTTGTGGTCGTGGACGCTTTTGAGGCAATTTGTCACTTTTGAGCAAATTTGGGCTCGTTTTCGTTTCGTTGTAATATGTAATTTTTACGACTATTGAATTACTCAATATCCGTACTATTTCATGCGAACATGTTTCAATTCGACATTTTCATTATTTTTTTTTTAATATTTATATTATACGTCATAATTCAAATAATTTTCGATGGCATCGGTGACGGGTGTTTTCGTTCGTCGCGGTTAGATTTAAAATACGCTAAGTTTAAAGTTAATAAATAATTTAGAGCTAAGAGGATCATTGTGAAAAAATCAGAATTATTGAATTATAGTTTAAAATAAACCGATCGTGTGTGGTTTTGTATGTACGGGTGTGTGAATTCATTCTTTGTGTGCGCATACTTGAGAAATTCTTATAGTTACAAAGTGATCGCAAATCATATTTCCAAACAAAGGTGTGTGTGTGATCTATTTTACATTTGCGTGCCACCGCGACAATGTCTGCGGAGAGTAAAATGACCTTGTCACCAAACTCTAATAATTGCACGCTGCTGATGGACAATGCCACCGCCTCAGTTCAGCAATTTCAAGAACAAGAACAACTGCTTCATCAGCAACAGCAGCAACAACAACAAGATTACAGTCGCAACGAAGCAACGTCAGATCATCAACAGCTGCACCAAACAACTCAATCGTTGTTAATGGCTAGCTCCATGCTCTTCATGGATGACAGCATGAGCAATGCTACTTCTGGTAGCGTCATGCAGCCGATGAGGATCACTGTAGAGGATTTGTTGCGTGAAAATCACGCTCTACTTGAGAAGCTCAGGGAGGTGACAATTGACCGTGATCGCTTGCTTTGCGAAGTTTCGAACCTGCGACTGGAATTGGATATGGCTGAACTGAAACGATTGCCCGAAACTGCCACCACGGACGAATGGTAAGTCTTTGAATCATTTCATTTTTCGATTTATAATGTTATTATTATTGCCTGCACTTCCACTTCCTTTTACAAACACTTTTTTGGGGGTACTTTTAAGTATCACCGCTGAGTCACGTTCGTACTTGGTGTGGCATGGTGTCACGACATTAAGCTAGAAAGGTGAGAGGTGGGGTGTACACCGGACGGGTTTGTTTTTCCTTATTCGCCTGCTTCAGCTGAGGGCAACTTACTCGTGTTCATTGTTGTTAGCTACTTCCGCTGCCACTGCGCTGCTGCACTCGACTGGCTGCCCTTGCGGCTATAGAAAATAAGACTTGTTTTTGCAACCCTTGAATGCGCTTTGTCTCAGCCAGGTTTTTACTTACTTCTTTTTTTTACAACAATTCGTAAAGTCCAATGTGAGTCCTGCATTGTCGCCTGCATTGCTTGCATTATTGTAACTTGCACAGTGGCGGACAAAAACTTAGCCCAAACTGGAACGTTCCAATTAAGTCGAAAAACGCCGATATCTGTTCACTTCAGCGGTACTAAAACGAAAAAAAAAATAAACAGAAAATAATGCCCACCATTACACTTGCACCTGAATTAATAGATCAACTTAATTTCGGACCGTTTGGCATGAGTCAGTCGAAGGCGTTAATGCTTTTATTATGTTTTTTACAAGCCAATTCTGTTCTGTTATGTTCTGGTGTGTTCTGTGTTTCCTTCACTCGGTGCCTGCTTATCGATCCCCACACTATGTCTGTTCGCTGTTTGCTTTTCCAACGATGTGTGTGTGCCTTGTACAATATTTTATCTATCACTGTGTATGAGTTCATTTCTGCTTTTGTTCTGATAAGTTTTTTTTTCCCTCTTTTATAATGATAATGCTAAACTTCAACGAAAATTCCAATGGCAATTTTCTTCTTCTTCGTGTCATTTTTTGTTTGTTATTGTTTTTTTTTTTTTTTTTTGTATTTAGTGTTTTTTTATTTTTTATTTATTGTTTTTTTTATGTACGCACGAATATGTAAATTATTGTTGGTGCTGCTGATTTGCATTCTGCGTATCAACAGATAGAAGCCTAAAACAAATCTTGTGTCATTATTTTAGAAATAAGTAAAGAAAATAAGATATGAGTTTATCGTATTGGCTAGAAAAG
This sequence comes from Phortica okadai, assembly GCA_034638295.1. Lineage (NCBI taxonomy): Eukaryota > Metazoa > Arthropoda > Insecta > Diptera > Drosophilidae > Phortica > Phortica okadai. Next base: position 19,098,225 of record CM067852.1, read on the forward strand.
AGCAAACGAAAAAAAAGTATGCCAAGAATTGTAGATTTCGGCTCAGTCGTGCTTTAATTTATCATTACAACAACTCATATTTGTACACGTTTTCGTTCACCTGAAGCCATTTCAGCGAACTTGATTAGTTTTTGCCAAAACAGTTGGCGGAACAAGACAAAACAAAACAAATAAAAACTGAAATGAATGAAAATCAAAAATTGCGCGGGCTGTTGGAGGAAATCGCGTTGGCCTGACCAGCATAAGCGTAGATTACACTAGACTAGAAGCGAGTTGCGGGGCGCAATGGGCCACGATGTTGTTGTTGTTGATTAAGTCCAACCGCACAGCGAGTGTATTCATTAGACAGTTATAAACCAATAACAGAAACAAAGCGCTGCTAACGTTGGCTTTAGCAAAGAACAACAAATAATTAAAGAGCATGGCTTTTGCTCATTTTAGTTGCTGTAATTAAGCGTGTCTATTAATTTTATGCGCCTTTTTAAGTCAGTTGACCAGTGAATGAGACAACGCTCGGAACAGTTAATGTGCGAAAGAGTACGAATGCGTCTGAGGAGTTACGTTACGTTGGATTTGTCTTTGAGGGGGTGTCGGGCACAACTTGGCTGACTGAATAAGCTGTGTCATATACACGTAAGTCTTCAACGCGTTTGAAGTGGTTAACCGTTTGATTTGATGGCGGCTTGATTAGATTTGTGTTTTAGAGAGCACACACCCTACACTGCTTATTTTATGCATATCGATTTAATCACAGCATTGGCTTAAGCAAATAATTAAGATATTCGTAATACATTCTTACACGAATTTTAATTGTCGTGTAGTTATCTCGGAAGTGTTGCCATTTTGTGCGACAACTTCATTTATCAAATCGTTGCCACTCCAAAAAGGCACAATTCGTGCGCGACGTGCTGTGCTTTAAACGTGCCTAATTATGCATTTACGTTTTTAAACAATCAATCATCTGGACAATCAGACTGCCTTGTAATGCCTACCTTAACGGCAAATATGTAATTCTTCGGTAACCTTTTACTTTGCGTGTTGTTGTTGTAATTATTTGTAAACTAAGACATGTTTTAATCGCAACACACTTCCCCTTGCCGTTACTACTGTCGTTTGCCACCATAAGATCTTATCAGGCTTGTCTAGCATTAATATCTGTTTACACTGTATTTAAACAGCTGAGTCCGCAAATGTAATCTATTGGCGGGGCACATAACGAAAAAACTGGTTACAGAGTTAACAGTTTTTCGACTTCTTTGTGGCTGTGTGGCCTATAAAGGTTTTGCATTAAACATTATTTACGCAAATAACTCAAACGCAGTTGTGTCTTATAAACATTTAGTAAAATAATAGCTCATATTGTGATTGAGCAATGCTGACTGGTGATCTCATATACATGTTCCGAGACGCGACGAGTCGAGACTCGCTTCAATTCAAGTACTGATGGCGTACAACCGTTTTACAGTCTGATGTGACTGTCGGTCGGTCTGTCACTCTGTCCAATTGTCGTTGTCTCTTTGCATATGTGTGTGCAAATGTACACGTTTATTGAATTCATGCTTTACTCGCTTTCAACTGCTTACTTAAGTGTTTTTTTTCGGGGGTGTGTGGGTGATTATTCATTTATTAATTTTAAAATTTATGATTCTTCTTGTATTCAATTCATTTGCCTTGGTCAACGCTTGGCGCTTAGCTACTTCCGCAGTTGCTCTGGATTAAAGTCGCTACAGCGAGCAACCACACACACACACACTGTTGTCTATCAATCAATTGACACTTACGTTAAACCGCAAAAAAATAAATTACTAAAGAATTCTTATACGCAATTAATATTCATCATTTCCCATAATCTTTCATGCTGTTTGTAATTGCTGTCAGTCGAAATTCTTCGAAGTTCCGGCGGTGCCAGAAAAGACGCAATCACTTCTTGCCGTCTACTTCTGTTTCTCACTACTCACGCAATGTTGTTTGCACAATGAAATATCGGACGGACTGTCGAAATGACGGGCAGTGATGAGTAGGGGAAAACCTATACCCGAAGGCCCACTGTACTTAAAATGGTGCTCCATACGACTGGCAGTCTATTCTTTTTCGTTACTGCAAATGAATTGATAAATATTTTTTTAGTGATAAACACTTTGCACCGAAGCAGCAACAAAAACAACAAAATGTTTAGTGCCGTACTTGGCAATAGAAATATAAGAAAAAACTTCACGCCGCCGAGCCTGTCCGACTCTTACCGCCCCTCGATGTGTTTCAGTTCTGGCCTGATCTACTTATTTCTGCATACGCATACATTCTTAATGCTCTTATATGCATGTGTATGATTGTGTTTGTATGCGTGTTTTTGTGTGTGTAATTGTGCATTGGCCCCGATTGCATAAGTCCCGCACGCAGCAGCAACAACACGTTCTTTCGCCCATCGCTGCTTCCCATGTAACTCATGCGCGGCTCAGGGTTGTAGTTGTGGGCGTGTGAATCTGTATTGTATGTATGTAAGCTTGCATGTGTGTGTTCCCATTTGTTTTAGTTTTCGTTTTGTCGAGGGGAAGAAAATGCGTCGTTGCTTAATTTCTTTATCGTTGCTCCGTTTTCACCACTGTCATCGTCACCGCCGCCGCCTCTTCTGCCCCTTTTTCATATATTTACCAAATTAATTTTTGAAAATAAAATTCGCATAAATTCGTCAGAAGCAAAAGCTACGACGCTGATGGCAACGATGGCAGTGGCACGCCTTTATCTGGCAGGGGCAAACGTCATTGCAATTCATATACAGTGGCGAAAAATAAAATAGCACTACTATGATATTTCATCTTTCTGACCAAAAAACAAGATAAGTTTGTATTGTGATTTTTTCAAGTGATATTTAGGTATTGGTTAGTATTCCCCCTATACGAAAAAAGTAATACTTCTGTTGAAATGATTACAATAATGAATTTTTAAATTTTTTTTTAAAAGTGCTAGAACATGGCAAAAAAAATAATATCGAATGACCAGAAAAAGTATCGATATTTTTAAATATAACAACAAGCCAAACTACAGTCAACCAAACAATTAAGGGAACAAAAAAAAAATCGAATTTTGGACCTATTTTTGAAGGGTGTTACTTTGTAGGTATTGGTCGTATCGACAAACTTTATAAGAAGATTTTGTAACTTATGACTTCTAGTTTTTGAAGCCCGGTTTTGAAGTAATTGAATAAAAATGGAAAAAAGTAATTACAAATTTGATTTTAGCGACCAGATTGCCTGTTTATCCAGTGTGAATTTGCATTTTTCCGATCGTTGCTACGATTTTTGTTCGCGGAGATATCCGAGATTGAACCAAAAAAGGTCTTGTTGACCTATTCCCCTCTCGTTACGCCTTTGGATCAGCGTAGTGCTATTGGCTTGTTTTTCTTAATACGTTGTAGGTCCACTACATTGACTTAAACCCATAGTGGACAAACATGTTAGCATCAATATTTTTGATACATTGATGCTTTCTAAAACACAATATGAAATACCACTAGTATGGGTCCTCCAACAAGACAATGATTCCAAGAACGCCATCAATAAAGCAAATGAAAGTCGGTGACCACTTTGGTGTGGCCCAATTATGAAAAATAGAAAAATCTTGGCATTAATAGATAATTATCTTTCTGAAATTCAGTTAGTTATATTTATCAAGTTGTTATAATTTAAAGTGCATTTTTGAAAAGTGGTGTTTTTATTTTTTAAGCTATATTTTAGCACTTTTTCCAAAAAAGTTAAAAAAATTCAAAAACTGTAATCATTTCAACAGAAGTATTACTCATTTCGTATAGGGGGAATACTAACCAATAATTAAATATCATTAACTATTTATAAAAATCACAACCAAATTGATCTTTTTTTAGTCAAAAAGATTATACATCATAGTGGTGCTGTTTTATTTTACACAGTTGTACAAATTTTTTTGTTTTAATTGTATTCGAATATTCTCGAACATTTTTGTATGATTTTTCGTATTTTATATTTGTCAACAACGCATCGCAGGCATCCACTCAGCTATTGTCCATGCATTGTTTTTGACCTTAACACGAGTTCGACTGCTGCTGATGTTGTTGTTGTTACTGATAGTGCTGTCGGTCGCAATCGTACAACGATTGCAGCTTAGCACAGCTCGCCGGCGACTTCAACGCTAAAATCGCCACACGGCGCCATTCAATATAATAAATACGCCCACGAATCTGTTTATTTTTATACCCTGTACACACTGTATACCAGGGTGTATTGTGTTTGTTTGAACGAAGTGTATGTAACGCAAAGAAGAAGGGGAGGGGGACCCTATAAAGTATATATATTCTTGATCAGGACGACAAGAGAAATTGATTAAGCCATGTCCGTCCGCCCGACTGTGCATCCGTCCGTATTCACCAATGATTCTCGGAAATTATACAAGCTACAGACTTAAAATTCGGGGAGTAGACTCGTGATGCTCGGCAGCAGATCAAGTTTGAACGGTTTTGTGCCACGCCCAGACCTTGCCGCCCATCCAGCACCACCCACTTTTTTAAAACACTATAACTATATACGATTTTTTTTTCTGCTCCCTTAATTTTTTTGCTAAGTGTATAATCGAACATCCAAAGAGATAGAAACATGAAAGTCGGTAGGTTGACACAGTATGAGTAGCTCTACAAAACTGTATACCACAATTTTTCCCCTCCCCTTAATTTCCCCTTCCCTAAATTGTTTTCTGTTTTCAATGACCAGCAAACTCAAATTTTTTGACCGATTGACTTGATATTTTGAACCCTATTTGATCGGGCGATGTCAAATCCAAATTTTTTTTGTAGATTTAGGGTGTGTGTGCAGGGTATTATATTGTCAAGTATACTCGACTATAGCGTCCTTATTGGTTTATTTCACTTTAAACTTTGATGTTTATTTTTTCTTACACTTTGTTTAATAACCACAAAATATAACCAAAAACAACAACAACATGCAAATTGAAAGCAAAACTCATTTTTGCCTTTGGCCAAGAAGAGCGAAACTGACATAAAAAAAGAATAATAAAAAAAAAAAAACTGACAAACTCGTTGGGGAAAAAAACTCGATTTAACCATTTATTTTGAGAGCGGTAATGACAGAGCCAAATTTAAAATGCTTTATCATTAAGCATTGTCGATGGTCGCGAAACAAAAAAAAAGAAAATGAACAAATAAAACATCAAATTGGTGACAATTCATGTCCAGTGAGGCTAACAGTCAAGGAAAGATGATAATGATAATGCCGCTATGATGAATCCATGAGTCAGTGTGGTTCAAACGAAGATGGCGATGACGTTGATGATTATGATGACGATGGCGATAGCATGATTGACCTCAGTTCAAACGAATTTCAATAACTCAAATGCAACAATTTGGTTTATTGTCAATATTAAAGCGTGTCGCGACAGCTAATTGATAGCACACTGTTGTGTATAGTGTGCATATGAACTGCAGCATGAACTTGTTTTTTTGGGGCGTTTTACTGAACGACGACGAACGCGTGTTCGTCTTATTAACATGCATCAACAAAAACAACATTTATTTTTTAAATTATACAATATTTTTTTGGACTTTGTAACTTGATGTTTTCTTAGATTGCATGTAACGTGTTTAGCAAACAACTGAAAACGAAAAACCAAAACACCCACACACATACAAGTAACATACACACACATACATGGACGCATATGCATACATACAGTTAGATAGATAGAGATGATACCAGCAGCATCGGCAAACAAATTTTGATGTCTAAAGTATGCATACGCTCATAAATACACACATATGTATGTATCACACAGATACACATTCACAGCATTCCCGCGCAGCCTCTCGCTTTGTGATTATCGTACATGTGTGTGTTAGTGCATTTGACATGCCTAAAAATAAAGTTTAACAAACTCAAAAGTGCGCTATTCACCACACACAAAGACAGATGAGTCCGACGATGATGTTGACGATGACGGTGGCGGTGACGTTGGTGATGATGATGACGTTGAAATCAGCGGCAACAGCGAGTAGGAGACATTTGCAGTGTTGTTGCTCACATGTTTTGTTGCTGTCCTTGTTGTCGTTGTCGTGGTACTTAAAATTTCAACACACTTTTACTCTGCATACGTAAAATTTATGTCGAGCACGAAAAATCTTTCCAGTTGGAAATTGTTAACTGAATTCCTTTATGCCTCATAACACCACCCACCAACTCCTCCAGCATTATGGTAGAACTGGCGTTGTTGAACTCCTGAGCATTACTTTACTGCAATTGTTCACCCTATATATGTTGCCTAGCTGACTGACTGCCTGCCTGCGTGCCCATGTTGTCGTCTGCTGTTGCAAAGTGTATGCACTTTGAAGTGCACTTCAACAATTGCTGCTGCATTCAAAATGCTTTGCGATTTTCAGAGGCATAACGGCAGAACAGAGTTTAGCTTAGCACAAACTCATACATTGTCTATTGCCTATTGCAAACAAGCGAGTCTCATTTGCAGTGTTCCAATTTGTCAAACAAATAGAGAAACAGACCATACAAGACCAGACCAACAAACGTCCAAACAGATGCAACTAAGAAGCAACGAGCGAAAACAGCCTCATCAAAAACACTTCTCAAAACGAAATCATCTTGTTGTCTGTTTTGTTGTTGTTGTTTGGATGATGTTCTTGTGTGGGTTCAACGACATTTTTTTATTCTTCTTCTTGATTTTTATTTTACTAAGTATTGTGGAGCGCGTTTGCTTTTGTCGCTGACATATCTGTCAAACATAATTCTGTATGACTTTCGTTCTAGAGCCTGAAGCTTGGGCGCTCTACACATGCAGTGTAGTGTTGTTTGATAATTTTTCTTTCCTTTTTCTTATATCCACCCTCTTCAACGATTCACTGTTTCTCCCACTACTACATACAACTGTACATGTAAAAATAAAGTACGATGAAACGATACAATAATTTTCGCAAACACTTTTCATATCCCTTGGCGCGTGTTTCTGGCATTCATGTTTTTAATCACTCTCGGGCAGCACACACACACTCAGTCATTTGTTTTTGGAGAGTTAATATTGTACTACATTTGCATAGCATCACAAAGGACGGTACCAACGAATGAGTCCCAAATGCTGCCCAGCACTGCTTTGAGTAGGCATCATCATAGAGTGCATCATGCACAATACAAATGTTGTATTGTAGTTTATGAGTCGCTTTGTGTTTGAACTGCTTTTGTCAGTTGGTTTGTTTGTTTCTTTCCATAGTCGACTATCGACTATGGCATTTGTTGTGATGATATGCAGATGAGAAATCGGACAGGGGGTGCATATCTAGTTCATATTCCATTTGCTTAAAATAACTCTTGAGTATTGTTTGTGTGCATTGGCGATCTAAGTTAATCGGCAAGTGTTTCGTTTTCAGTTCTATACAATTTTGTCTGCAACAAAATAAGAAAAAGCAGAGGAGCGTCGTTATAAAAAATTCATTTGGTATATTTTTATCTGATCATCATTAATCGAATAAATCAACCGCATTTGACCATTTTACAAAAAAAAAAAAAAAATAGATACTGAAAATTTCAAAGACAACGCTTCCTTGCACTCTCAACCGATTGTGTGGCCATTTGGCGCTCTCTAAGAGCTAATTAAATGCTACTTGCAGATTAAAGCGCAGATACTATAAACCTAGAAAAGTGATAGCTACAATTTCAACATACTTTCTATTCTCAACACATTTGTTCATTATCTTGTACAATGCTTGTGTACTTATCATTGTGCTTCGTTTGAATTAATATTTAATATATCAACACAATAATAATGCGAACAAAGGGAGTTGCTTGACTGCCTGACAGCCAAGCTGTCTTGTTGTCGTTGTTGTTGTTGTTAGTAATTGCAAATTGCAATTGGGCATGTCGTGGCGTGGCATTGTATGACATGCCTTGCCATGGCTTAACTTGACTACGCGATTCGACTTGACTGCATGTTCGTGCATTTTATTGTGTGAAAAATTGAAAATTCTCACTCATTACAAAAGAAAAGCTTATTCCGCGGAGACTTCGACCCGATAGACTACAAGTAACTACAAGTACTACTTGTACGTACAACATGCCATGGTGGAAAGTACTCGTGCTCGAGGAGTTGTTGAATTGTTGGGCGGATAAATAGGTCAAATAAATTGTGGTAGAACTAACTGCACGCAAAGCGTCAGCTATTGTGCCCAGACATTGCTCACACACACACACATATACACACACAGCATTTGCTTGCTCACACGGAGTGTTGACTTTTTTAAAGTTTCTACTATTTTATATGAATTTGTATCTATGTACATCTATACATATAACTAACATATTTATTTACGTATTCTGACCATAATATTTAGACAGATGCTAAGTTAAATATGTTAAATCGCTACTGTCGAACTTTAATATAGTCAGCCAAATTGCTTAAAATGATTACGTTACCCGCCCAGCCATCCAACAGCCCATAGACAATTGACAGCTCTGTGTCATTTTGTCAATATGCTTGAAATTATGTGTGGCTTACACAACACAACAACAATACGATTTTTTGCACAGTGTACCAAAGAGCTACCTAAATATCTTCGATATGCCAATGCCATCTTTCAGCGCCTTCGTTCGCTCTCTTGCGCTCTTTGTCCCCGGCATAAAAATAATACCAAAACAAGGGATGGAAATTCAAGTTTATCAGGAAAATAAAATACTAAAAGTTACTGCAAAAATAACGTTTGGTGTGCAAAATATTTGTTATTTGCTCTTTTTTTTGTCGAATGATTGTATTCAATTTTTTATCTTAAATAGTTAAGGGTCGTTAATAACATTTCTTGATGCTCTCTTTAGCAACCCTAAAGAGCGTTGCGCGCTCTTCAACATTCCTGCTCATTTCTCTTCCAACATTAACTCTGCTCTCACAAGCCGACAGCGTTTAATGTCAACGGTCGTCAATCGGAAATTGGTCTTCATGGCACATTTAAATAATTATCATGCCATTTGAATTATGTGCATTCAAGTTAATCTTTGTTAAACAGTATGTTTATTAAATTACAAATTAACAAGTTGTGAGTGCTGTGTAAAAATAATGCCATTGAAAGGCAAATAACTGCGGCAGAAAGTTAGTAATGAAACTTTTCTAAACCAAAAAGCAAAATTTCAACCCTTACTCATCCATCAAAAATTCAATACGAAAACACCCTCTGTGCCGCACGTTATCGCTCTCTACCGCTCTTGTTATCTCTCTGGTTTCCGAAAACTCAATTCCGTACCGTTCAAAAAGGCGACACTAAAGAGAATAACTTTCGACCAACTGCCAAACCGCCAACATTGACGACGCCTTTTGCTAACGAAGAAGCATTTGGTGTATTTTTTTTTTCTCCTTTTTTTTGGCTGAGGCAGAGTCAGAGCAAAGTCAGAATCAGTCGGCGTTAGTTTTTCACAGAGCGTACCTCTCTCGACGTCAGAACAGTGAACGCTTTTCCGTTTTTTGCCATTTGTATAATGAAAGAACTTATTCAAATGTTATGTGCTGTGAACATACATTACATAATTAGTTGAATTCTTAAAATTCATAAAAGTAACAAATTAAATGTGAAAAAGTTTTGAATGAATATTCGAAAAATTGTCTAAAAAGAGTAAGGAAAAAAATGCAGTGACTGCGGTGACGAAGACAACAACAACTACATAGACGGCAAAGTTGCAACTTAAAAAAAAGGAACTATAAAAAAAAGAAAAGCACCAAAATTTTTCCGACTTGCTGTCTGGCTAGACGTCGCAGACTCATTTCGTGTATGTATTACACTGTCTGTCTATCGGACTGGCAGGCTGGCTGGTTTCCTAGTTATTTGTCGCTACTATTTCCTACCCCGCAGCGCCCCTGCGACGACGCACTGGAGCTTGATTGCTGTTTTGCCGCAAAGGGTGGCGTGCGTCTGACTGTGGTGAATTATAAAAATTATCGTGATTAATATGTGCGAAAATTCTCCATGCTAAAAATAAACCACTACTGCACTGCAAAAGTTAATATTGATTTTTCCAAGCCAAAATTTACTTGTACGGAAAACAAATTTCATGTAAATGTAACCAAACTGAAAGAAAGTTCAGTGAATAATCTGTGTTTATTCATGTATCTTAACCGTCCACATAAAAAACATCCTAATTCGATCGATTCCGTTGCCGTGTCTATTTACTTGAATGTGTGAGTGTATGTGTTTAGATGTGAGTAAGCTTGTGTGTATTAAAGCTGCCTGAAACGAAATAAATTTGGAAAACAAAAAACACAGCAAAAGCAACATCAAATAGCACATTAGATACTAAATATTTTTTTGTCATTATTACGTTAGTTTATAAATATTCATTAGAGTGCTATCCTCGCCATCATCGTCATCTCCAAAATTAAAGTCAATGAGCGTGAACACGACTGCGACATACTATAAAACCACCAATATGATTACCTCCAACGATGTATACTGGTAAGTATTGAAAAGCTTAGCTAATCCATCATTTCTATTCCACCATTCAACAATTCGTTCATATCCCATAGCTGTTATTCTCACTCGATTGAACTCATTCCATTTGTCAGGCTGCCGCCCGCTTTTCCCCGCATAAATATAGTTAAGCCTTAGGCATGCACTTTCTCACATGTGCTGCCAGTAAATTTTTGGCATTTGTGCGGAAAATTTGTAGACTTAAATTTGGCATTTGAACGGTTTCTGAGCTGATCCGCCCACTTCGCATCAATGTCTATGGTTTCTCTCTGCTCAGGCTGTTATATGTACTTTGTGTGGCTTTCAAAAAAAAAGTTCAAGGTCCGTTGAAATGCTGTGACGTAAGAGAACCAAGCGCATTTTTACACAACAGCATCCCATCAGCATCGTCATCTTCAACTCATTGCTACTCTCAAATCAATGATTCTCATGTGGGTGTCTACGAGTGACTATTGGTGTTTATGTGTGTGTTAATTTTTGCGTGGGTGTTTTTTATGCGACATCAATAAACAACTCTGTTAGGCTTAAATTTTTTAATATATTTATGCATACGTATGTTTCACTCTTGTGGATTTTTCCAAAAATCCTTTTGCCTTTAATGAATTTTAAGCTCCGCAAAATAAAAAGTTTTTTTTTTTTTTTTTTTTTTTTTCTTTATTATTCCTAAGACTTATGAGGTTGTTAGTGTTCCTCTTTATAATCTTCTTATCTGTTCATTCAGCCCAAAAGGGCGCGCCGGCTAGCAGATAGGCTAGCTTTATCTTTTACAAACATAAAACAATTAACAACAAACAATAAATAATTAACAACAACAATAACAATATCACAAATAACAATCACAGTTAATAACATCAAGACCTTCGAGTCCCTGGACGTCGCGTCATCAGCTCTCTCGGCTGCCGCCTTTTTAGTCTCATTGGAGGGGCTTCTCTTGCCAGAACCCTCGCCAGTCAATTTATGTGACTCACAAGCCTGTCATTGTACCGGCTCGAGTGCTTGTTTATCTCGTCGAAGACTGTTGCCATCTTCAAATCTTTGTGCAACATTGTGTTCCGAATAAACCATTCGCAACCGGTAATCATTCGCATAATTCGGTTTTGTGCCACCTGAACTCTCTTGATCTGGCTGTCACAAGTGAGTCCCCAGATTTGGCACCCATACCTCCAGATCGGCGCGATAATTTGTTTGTAAATTGTCACTTTGTTGGCTAGTGACAATTTGCTTCTGGAGTTGAGTAGCCAAAAGTTTTTAGCCGTCGCAGCTCGTACGCGTATTCTAATTGCCGTAACGTGCTTGGAGAAAGTAAGCCTGCGATCCAAAATGACGCCGAGATATTTAGCCGAGTCGGCCTGAAGCACGGGGTTGCCCTCTATTGAAATGGCAGGCGGAGTTCTCCTTCTCAAGGTGAAGCACACATTAGCCGACTTGTCGCTGTTAATGCCAATGTTCCTGCTCTTCGCCCATTGCGCGAACATAGTGGCGAACTCCGTCGGCAGCAGTGAATTCACAACTTGATCTGTGAGTGACACAGACGTCGTCTGCAAAAGTTGCCAACATCGTTGTCAAGCTATCGTCTGGCTGCGGCATATCGCTACTGAACAGGCAGTACAGAAGAGGGCCCAGAACACTTCCCTGTGGGACACCAGCTTTTACGTCGTATTTGGCAGAGACGGCCGAATGAAAGCGAACCGCAAACTGCAAAATAAAAAGTTTGTTTCCAATTTTTTGGCGGTTGTCTGCGCAAAATTGATATACCGTATGTATATTGTTCCACCTTAAAACTTACACTATTTCAATATTTTTTTCCTCTTTCCATTATTCGAAGTTGACACATATTTGACGTACATGTTACTACAGTACATGGGTACATACGTCAATATGCTACTTCGACGAAACAATTTCAAACTAACTATAAAGCAAAACTATTGCATACTTCTGTGCTCCACAAGTATAATCTAAAAGTATGCTCCCATCTTTGTTACTTCGTAAGTCAAGACATCCCAACGGTTCGTCGATCTAGTACAGAACCCTGCTTTCAGCCACTGTTGCCAACTTAGGGGTTTCCCCCCTAATCTTAGGGATTTTTTGAGTCGAATGGGTTTTTTTTAGGAGTGCTATATTTTTAGAGGTACTTTAAACTTTGTAATTATTATAATAAAGGTGTTCACGCCCAACTCAGTGACGGGCCATTCATTAATTTACGGTAAGACAATTTTTTATACTCTTGCAAGAGTATATTAACTTTGTCGTGAAGTTTGCAACGCAGAGAAGGAGACATCTTCGACTATATAAAGTATATATATTCTTGATCAGCACGACGAGACAAGTTCATATAGCCATGTCCGTCTGTCTGTTTCAATGCGAACTCCTCCCACAGTTTTGAAGAAAAAGTTTAAACGCAGAAAATTTTCTTTTCCTTGCAGCCAGTTTATATGTAGAATCCAGCCTGATCGGAATATTATAGCATATAGCTGCCATAGAAACGATCGGTTAAAAATGAGGTTTTTGCTTAATAAACTCTTTGATTTTAAAGCTATCGCCTATTTTTTGCACAAGAACATCTTGGACGTAAATTAAGGCACATTGCAAAATTGGTGAAGATCGGATAAATACAGCATATAGCTCCCATAGGAACAATCGATCAAAAATTCGGTTTTTGTTAGAAAAACTTTTTTGTTCTCAACTATAAACAGATGAAACCTTGCAGTTACGCGTTTTTAAGAATCCTTGACCATATGACAAAGTTTCATAAGAATCGGACATAAGGGCGTGGCACCGCCCATATAGAGAAAAACTTAAAAATGTGATTTATCTATAAGCAGACGAGATAGAAAATCGTAAAATGAAGTGTAGAATGATGGCATTGTATTCTTTAAAAAAAATAGAAAATGGGCAGGGTTACGCCCCTTTATCTTTATAAACTTATAAGATTCTGATTGGCAAAACTATAAAACGTATTTTCCAAATGCTTGCAAGAGTATATAAGTTTCAGCAAAGCTGAAAATAGCTCCCTTACTGGTTTTATTTTATTGATGTTTAGACGAAACGAACTTAGCAAAATTAAATTTAAAAATGTAATTCGAAGTGGAAATAGACTCGGCGTAAGCATGGTTTTAATGTGTAAAACTACAACGCACCATTTTCAAATTTGGAACACTGGCTTTCAACAAGCTATATCGCTGTCATGCTCTCCAGTCATTACGTAGTCGTTATCTGTGCGAATCCGACAGTTGGCTACTAGTTTACTAATATAAGAATATAAGTATTCTATATAATTTGATACTGTCTAAATTCAGTCCTAAATTCGATATTTGAGAAATAGTTTAGACTATCGGAAAAGGGACAATTGATACAATGAGAACTGTTGGGGAGCAACAGAATTTTAACAGGGCCAAAGAAAAAAAAGGGAGTCCGTGGTACGTTAACATGTACTAACAGAGTGTTAGTACATGTTAACGTACCGTATATTCGCACAGTGGTCCCGCCCGTAGGCCAAAAATAAAAAAATCAAAGTCAAAATTTTTACTGTAAATGTATCAATTCTTATTTATAATTGGTCTAGCTATTTGAATTTATTCATCTTTTTGTTTTGCTCTATCTGTCCTCTTCAATAATAGCATCGAAAGAGAGAACATGATATTCATTAAGTATTGAAGCGTAAGCAACGTGCAAGGGAAGCTCTCCTTAAAAAATTTATTTTACTTATATAAAACAAGTTTTTGTGCAATGGAAGTGATTAATATTATAAATAAAGGTATTAACTTTCTTTTTACAACAAAAAGTATATGTAGTAAGTGTTTTGTTTTGTGTAAATCATTATAGTATTAGTACATAATTGTGAACGTTCTTGGTTTGTCTTTTCTGTGTTTGGTTAGAGTTTTAGTTGTGAAGGGGTTCTTGGGGTTGAACAAATATTTTTGTATAATATTCTTAAGCATTTTAAGAATATAAGAAAGTTTAATTCAAGTGCCGTAAGGTGCCGTGCGGCTTGCAATATAAGAAAAGGTAACCTAACCTCAATTTTAAAATAAGCACGTGCAAAACTTCTTATCATTAAATATCCGTGGTACTACTTTCCTGCATCGGTCCATAAAGTTTTATTGCATGGTCCTGCCATTATAAAAAATTGTTTAGTCTCAATTGGAGAGCTTTCTGAGGAAGTTACAGAGGCAAAAAATAAAGACATTAAATTATTTAGGCTAAACCAAACGCGGAAAATTTCAAGGGGTTTTCCGGCAATAACTCGCAGCTATAACCTATAGTATCCAGATAAAATGAAAAACAAAAGTTTTTCATATAAAAACTGAATATCAGACCGATTGTTCATATGGCAGCTATATGATATAGTTGTCCGATCTGTCTGATTTTTACATATTATTTTAGGATAAATATAAAAAAATTTTGTGCCAAGTTTCAAGTCCCTACCTCAACTAGAAGTATTTTTGGCCGCTCTCCCCATACAAGCCGGACCACTGTGATTCGGTTCAAATTTAGAATGCCATGGATCGGTTATATTCAATTATGCCCAAAAGCATGCTAACTTATAATGTGTTCGGCCGGAGTGTCATGTCCCAGCAGTTCCCGTTGTGTGAATTGTCCCCTTTTCGATAGTTTAGACTATGAGGGGTGTGCTGGAAAACAACTGCCAGAAAACTCCCAGATTTTGTGATTTCGAACATTATTCTTCGGAAAAGGCAGAGTTGCATAAACCAAAAAAAAAACTTTGAGTATTTAGATAACTCCGCGAATTTTATTATTCTTGTCAAAATATAAAACAATAGTGCACCTACACTTACAAATATGAATAACTTGAATGTAATTTAGGTATTCATTATAAATTTAGACACAAACGTTTTTAAATTGCGCAGCGCGCTAAATTATACAAATGTTATGACAACCATAATCTTTCCTATAATGTGTGATTGGGAAATATATAACGTGACCAGACGTCCTGTTTTGAACGGGACTGTCCCTTTTTATAATTACGAGTCCCGGTGTCCCCATAATGAACTCTGGGTCGCAAAATTGTCCCGTTTTGGGAAACCGCGCAAAAATTTGAGTAGGTAGTCGAGGCGGCGGACGGTTTTATATTTTTCAAACGAGGTATACGAAAGCAATTACATGAATGAACATTAGGTACGCCTATATTTCATAGCAGTACACAAAAGGGTTTGGGCTTGCTGAGCTCTTGCTGTGTCAATTAACTCAGTGAACCAGTGTTGAAAGTGGCGCACTTGCGTCTCAAAAGGAAATAAGAAGTCGTGGCGGATGAAAAATGTTAACTGCACTTAGGTTCATTTGAGACACGCTAGAACATAAGCAATTTCAATGTTTCATGTCGAAATTAACATACGCCTAACATAATTTTTGCGCACTGTTGTCTTAAAAACAGCTTTGCAGTAAAGCCGAGCTTTCGATTTAAGAAATTGTTGTTTGAAATTCGGCGGTTAAACTTCTTTTGTTTTGGATTCAAGCCTCAAACATGCGCGCGTACGAAATCAGAAGCTATTATAATAAAGGTTTTGAGGCTTGCAGCGCTGAAAGAATTAAAAGACGATCTTGAGAAGTTCAATTGTATTACAATACTAAACAACGCTTCAAAACACGGTAGCAAGAAAATATATTTATTGACCTAAATAATCAATGTCCCGTTTTGAATAAAAAAATAAATGGTCACGTACAAATATATGACAATTGTTAACAAATAATTTACTACCGAATTGTAAATTGGAAAAGAGCTAAGAAAATAGGAAGGAATGTAACGATACAAAAACATGACTCTTGCATTGATTATTGCCCTGAAAATGGAAAGGATACGACTATTATCATTGGAAAAGACTGAGCGTAGTCGCCTTAGATAATTATCGTATCCTCTGTAGCAATCAATGCAAAACTATTTCTTAAATTTGTTTATAGTTGGTGAGCCGACAATGTTAAAATATGATTTTCTCCTGCGTCATTGGAAATCGTTGGGTTTTGAAGATTAGATACGAGGTACGTTCAAAAAGTAAGATGACTTTACAGTTATGTTCTTAGGGAGGAATGAAAACTATTTAGACCAAAATTGGGCATGGCTACGCCCACTTATCGCAAAACTTGAACCGTTGTATGGAAAACTTTTTCGTTTTTTAACCAATTGACTTGAAACCTTACAGTTATGTTGTTAGGGAGGCATGAAAACTATTCATTTAGTTTTTTTATAGTGACACAACGTGAAAAGTATTATAGCTTCAGCCTTGCTGAAGATAGCGTTCTTACTGTTTTTTTTTTTTTTTTGTATATCTCAAACTGGTCCGGCATGGAGGTATAAGAGAAACGCAAAATAAGTTCATTTTCCACTCTATATGAATATTACTTTATGGCGACAACTAAAGCGCATTAACTCAATGCTCTTTAACTTAAAACGCAGCGCTTATGCGAGATGCTTAAAGCGCTTTAAGGGGTTATTCTAGAGTAGAAACTCTAACTTTAGTCGTTTTTCATCGCACGATAAAAAAAAAAAAATAAAAACATTTCGAGTATACAGTTTTTTACAAAATATTTATTGAAATTTAATTAAAAAAAAAATTATCACAAAAAGAAAAAAAGGTCAATTCATCGCGAAGTGGTGGCCAAAAAAAAAAAGTGGTGTCATGGTTGACAAAAAAGAAAACGCAGTTATTCTCAGGAAAGACTTCTCTATCGCCCCTACCTCGGGTAAAAAACTAAAAAAAAATTTCACAAAATAGCGACGACCCAAAAATGAAAAAAGGGTTTTTTACCCGTTTTTTTCACCTTCATGAAATTTTTAAAAATAGTAAAACTAATTATATTTCAATATTCGAGGTAGGAACGATGTATTAAGAAGGTTCCTGAAAAATTTGGAGTCAATCGGATGATTAGAACAGGACGAAAAAAGTAGTTTCGAGAAAATCGAGTTAAAAGTTTTGTTCAGCGTAAAGCGACACTAGTACCTTACATCACAAAAACGCTTATAACTCCGAAAATATTTCGAATTTTTAAAAACCATTTTAGGCACATATTCTTAAGGGTTTGGTTTGGAGAATACGCCCTTAAGTCAATGCGTTTTAAGAGCTGTCATGAAGATCAGCTGATCGCAACGAACTTTTCAGTTGTTTTGATTCATTCTTTCGATATAAATGAAAAATTCGGTTAAATATAGGAACATTAGAGTCCCCACCATTTCAGACACTTATTTTTCTTTCCAAAAACTCCCTTTGTTCATTTTTGGGTAATTTCATTTTTCTATTGTTTTTCACAAAATTATGCATGTGCTTCTTCTTATTCGTTTGCTTTATACATTGCAGTGTTCCCATATGTACATATATAATTTTATATTGCTTCTCAAAAAGATCACGTTATGTTTTGAAAGCACATTTGTGATATTAAATATGAATGCATAACGCCAATCTTGGCTTTCAATGGTTTTCTCTGAACAAAATAAGCAAAACAGCTCTTAAATTAAGCTAAACCATTACAGTAATCAGAATAATTCTTCCATGTGGGATCACAGACCACTGGTACACATTCGGTACCACCTGATTTTCAATGCGCATTAACGAATGTCGCTCTTAAAGCGGTTTTACTCTGCTACTTCGCTTTTAAAAAGCTCTCTACGTTAATGCGCATTAAATCGTTTATACATGAGTTTTGAGTTAGAGCGCATTGAGTTAAATCGCTTTAAGGCTCTCGCATAAACAAAGTAATAGTTTAGCAAGTGTCGTTAGTCAGTTCAACAGAAAATTTGTAATTTCAGAGCTAGCAGAGGTACTTATTTCAGATTTTAGAAAATCGCTTTTAAAGCGCAGTCAAGATAAAAATCTTTTCTGAGTCGGTTTTGTTGCAGCATGCGTTGAATTTTAGCTTAGCAAAATTAAATTTAACCAGTAAGGACGCTATAGTCGAGTATACTCGACAATATAATACCCTGTACTCACAGATGGTGGTGCAACACCCTAAATCTACAAAAAAATGTTGATTTGACATCGCCCGATCAAATAGTGTTCAAAATATCAAGTAAATTGGTCAAAAAAAAGTGACATTTACGAAAAATTTGAGTTTGTTGGTCCCTGAGGGGTAACTCTCGAACAGAGGGGAATTTTGTTGTATGCAGTTTTAAAGATCTATATATTTACTGAGCTTGTATACAAAATTTCATGTTCATACCTTCATTAGTTTTGGAGATATTGCTTTTTAGAGAAAACAACTCGGGGAGGGGAAATCAAGGGGAGGGGAAAAAATTGTGGTATGCAGTTTTGTAGAGCTCTTAATTCTGAGTCTACATACCGACTTTCATGTTTCTATCTTTTCGGGTGTTCGAGTTACAACGTTTTAAAAAAGTGGGCGGTGCTGGTTGGGCGAGAAGGAGTGGGTGTGGCACAAAACCGTTCAAACTTGATGCAGTGCCAAGCATCACGAGTCTACCCTCCAAATTTCAAGTCTTTAGCTTTTACAGTTTCCGAGAACCATTGGTGAATACAGACGGACGGACGGACAGACTGACAGGGCTCAATCGATTTCTCTTGTCGTCCTGATCAAGAATATATATACTTTATAAACTCGGCGTAAACATGGTATTGTTGTGTAAAACTACAACGCACCATTTTCAAATTGGGAACATTTGCTTTCAACAAGCTGTACATGCTGTGCGAATTCCATAGTTGGCTACTAGTTTGCTAAGTGAAGTATTCTATATAATTTGATACAGTCTAAATTCTGTCCCAAATTCGATAGTTGAGAAATAGTCTAGGCTATTGAAAAGGGGAAAATTGACTCAACGGGAACTGCTGGGTATTTTTAAAAACGTATGATTAAATCAGATGTATTCAGTAAATTTTTGGTCTCTTACCATTCTGTAAAAAATTCGTATCGTCAAAGCAGTAGTACATGAAGAAAGCAATGTAATACTGTTATACTGTTGATAAGTTTTGCTCGTAATGATTGTTTAAAACTTAAAAACAACATGTGTTGTTAATCTAAACTTTCAAATTCTTTGCAAATTCATTAATGAACACATTACTTTTACAGTTCTGATACGGCAGCCACTCTACGGCGATATCAAAGTACTGAATGTGCTCCAAACACCAAAATGCAATCGCGCAGCTGCACAGTATAGAATAATGATATTTACGAATTGGCCAAACAGTTTAACTGCTATCGGTTAGCCGTAATGAGAAACTAAGCACGACCAAGGCTACGATAATTTGCCAGAAGTAAAATCATTTCCGCAGTTTCACTCAGACCATTAAACCGATGCGACTAGACAAATGTTGCTTATCAAACCGAACGGTCATGTGGACAGACCATTACGTTGCCGGCAAGTCCACCTGAATCCCCGAGTCAAGTTGCAATGACAGTAACAACTTTGAATAATTTATGTCGCCGTTTGCCATTGCTTTTATCTCACTTTTTGGTGTCAGTTTCTAACATGTAACATAAACATTTGAGCATCGCCGTTTGTCGAAACTAAAGCAAGGCAGATAGCCGGCAGCCGACTGCCGACAGCCCCCGCAAAGCGGCAATGACAACCAAAAACAAAATGAAAATTACTTTGTCAGAAGGTGGCCAAGCGCCTTCTTCAGTTCGATTGTTGTTATCGTTGGTGTTATTAGTGTTGTTGGTCGCGAACACGCTGTAAGACTTACATACGTTGAAATAGTGCACGTATTCGTTGAAATTCCGAGTTGAAATTTTTAACGTGACTCTAATTTGCGTCTACTTGTTTATTGGCTTTGCAATTAACGCGTGTTATATAAGCTTCGCGCACTTCGTGTTGAGTGGTGACAACAATTTGTTTTTTACTGATTCGAGTCGACGCGAGTTAAGTCTCTAGGTTCATAAGTTTTAGTTTTGACTTGAACTGAGCACGTATTTCCCAATTGTTGAGGCTCACACCCTTTTTGGGGGTCTGTAAGGGCAACTTGTTTCATTGCTAGCGCCAAGGCTAATCATGTCAATGACAAATTGCCAAAAACCTGCAAAATTGCACCAGTATTTTTCGGAAAGATGATCGTCGACATCTCGCTGGCAGTTGTAGTAACAGACAGTCAGCAACAGCGATATGAGACTCAAGTCAGACCATAACCGTCGGAGCCGCGTGATATTCATTCTTCTCAGATCTGATTGACACAACATGAAACGCATCTGTGTATCTGAATTGTAGTATGGGAGCGTTATTGCAGTGGCATCGACAAGCTCAATTTGCATTTTATTAAAAGCGGTGATTCAGAGGTACAGAATTGAATTCAAATTACTACTTGAAAGACGAAAATTTTTAAATCGCACTTTGTTCATCAGTATGCATAAATGTATGTGCGTGTGTGTGTATGTTTGTATATAAGTACTGAGAAGCGAATACAACAGTACCGCCACAACAATAACAAATAAAACCGAAAAAGCAACGCAATACCCGTTTTTGTTTCCGAATTAGGCAACAACACGGCAACGGCAAAAAAAGAACCAGTAACGATTGGAGTCGACAGTTCTCGTCTTCGACATACCCTGTACCTTCAATTTGTAACGGCTGTAATAGGGCGTTGCCTCGCCCACTTTTTAATCAAAACAGATTTTATTTCCATTCAATGCCATACATACCAATTTTGGTTTTTCTAGATCAATTGTTTTCAGAAATATAATGATTTTGGCTGTATATAGTCGTGGTCAAGCCCGTTTATATTTGAATCTTAACATACTCCATCCCAATAGCATATATGCAAAGTTTCGTTTTAGTAGGTTTTATGGTTCCAGAGATATAAGCGTTTTAAATTTGTACTATATGTGGGCGAGGCCACGCCCATTTTTCTTTACTATCTTCAGTCAGCTAAATACACTCACAATTTCTTGTTCCAGACAACCGAGAAATACGACTTTTGTAAATGATTTACCCGAGGTTGCTCCAATCATTTGCCCCTCACTCCTAAACTAAGTAAAAAAGGGGAAAAACCAAAAATCTTGATCTGCTAAGGTATGACAGAATCGACCGGCGAAGGAGTTTTGGTTCTATCTATTATAGTTTCCGAAATCTAGGCGTTCATACAGACGGACGGACGGACAGACGGACGTGGCTAAATCAATGTTTCTTTCGATACTGATCAAGACTATATATACTTTCTATAGTCGGAGATGTCTCCTTCTGGGTGTTACATACATTTTCGAAGCTAACAAAACTAATATACCCTTGAATCATAAAAACAACAAAAAGTAAACGAGTTACTTTGCATACTAGTAAGTTACTCAGTACTAACAGACTGACTGTCTGTCTGTCTTACTGTACAACTGGCTAGCGCACTAGCCAACTTACTGTCTTACTAGCTGACAGCGCTAATTTAGCCAGGCTAGGCTACCCGGCTTTGATTGGTCGCTCGCTCACTCACTCACTTGCTTCAAAGCTTTAAGTGTGAGAAATCTCGAATTTAGAAAACTAGGACTAAATATCAAACTGGTTGGTCGTGAAGAATGAATGCAAACGAGCTAACGAAATGTTGCCGTTAAGAAACGTACTAAGACTTCTTACAATATTGTTGGTTGAATTGAAGTTGTTGGTGACATTGGCGGGCGGCGCATGTATAAATGAAGTGGCAACATAAAATTTGTTCGCTTTTAGCCGCACACACACTCACAGAGTGATGTATTTTGACACCGCACTTTGACAACCATTCGTACGCGACTACATGTCATTTCAAATGTAAGTGTGTGACGTCAGTTAGCTCCTCTTACAATTAACAATTTACATGCTAAGTCAGTCACACAAATCAAACAACGAGTTTTTTCCCAAATTTAATCTGCTTTTTCAGCTTCTTCTTCTTCTACTACTTCAGCTTTGCACTGCGCCCACTTTATTTTCAGTTTTCAATTTTAGAAATTCTTACATTTTTTGTGCGTAGGCCTACAAACCCAAAAGCCTACTAAGACATACATACATATGCATGCAAAACTAGTTTCTTTCTGATCAGAGCCAAGCAACAGGAAGGCAACAACATCAGCGCCAACGACGTCTCTCTTATCGCCACCTTTCTTTTCATTAATGGAATATCTTTCTTGTTTTGCAATACTTTTAACATAAATTAATACATATGTATGTTTAACGCTCATTTACATCGTTCTGCCGCTGTGGTAAACCGAATAAACCGCTTCGATATTGACTCTTCGGACATATGTATATTTTTTTTTCTTCTAATGAGCAACAAAAAATTGCGGCATAATTAAACGAGAACAAAAAAAAAATAGTTTACTGTAATTTAATTGAAATTAATTGAAACGCTGACTTCTTGGGTCAAAATTAATGCACAAAAAGTTGTACAAAGTACAGAAATAAGCTGAACCTCAAAAGCGTTCCAACTCAAGTCAAAGTCTTCATACGCTCGCCATTGTGCGATGCCGACGACGACGACGTTTAGTACATTTTAACTTTTACCTTTATTTAATTGAATTTCAAAAATGTTTTTATTGCCGTCAACAATTTATCAACAAAATTGTATCAGCTAAATCGGCTTGCGCGAATAGTACAATAATAATGTAAGTGTGAACTTCCACTGATAAAATGTCTAAATGATTAGGTATCGATTCGATATGATGTTGTATACATTTTGGTTTCTTATAAATATGTTCAATGATCGAAAGACAAGCAATTCTTAACTTTTCTTTACCCAAATCGCCCCCACCTACATTGCGTCCAAATTTTTGAGATACATACATACATATCTCAAAGCAAATAAGTGAAAGTGAAGCACTCATCCGATTGTTATAGGTTGGTACTTTAAATGTGCAAAGATTTAAAGAAAAACTCACGAAAAAAAAACAGAAAAAGAAGATATGAACTAAAGCGCAAACCACAAAAATTTTCCCACTAACATAATTTAATGAGTAAAAAGTAAAAACAATTTAAAAAAAAAATTACCATTCAACGTGTACGCCAGTGGCAATAATAACGCTAACGCTGGCCAGCATACATGACCCTCGCTCACTCACTCTCTCGCTGTCTCTCTTTGTCTTACGTTCATAGATCACTCACATTGTCGAGGCTGTTACTGATGATGCTGATCTTGATGAAGCTGCTGTGCGACACTGATGACTGTCTGACTGTGCGAGTGAGTGAGCGAATAAGTGAAAGAGATATGTTGATGATCTTGATCATCATCATCAACATGAAATTTTCGACGTCTGTCAGCATAACAATACATAAAAAGTATATTGTTTAATTAAAAATGTGACAACTAAGTGAGAGTGATATAATGCAGCTCGGCGCCAATAGCACACCAGTCCCAGCGGCAGCAGACTCTGCCTTTGCTTCGACGTCGCCGTACCTTTCGCTCTTTTTATGTGCAACTGTTTTGTTTTCTTCTTTTTGTTTTTCGCACGTCGTCTTCACTGTCATTTTTAATAATTTTTTTCTGTTATAGTTGTTTTTGCTAGTTTTGCTGGTGTTGTTTGTGTTGTGAAACAATAGCAATATTTGCACAACAACAGTTCGAAAGCAACAAAACCAACTAAAAATAAACATAACAAAGTCAATAATCGTTATTTTCATCATCATCGTCATTATCAGCACAACATTGTTGTTATTGATGTTGTTGTCATTTGTACCAGAGTTAAACATTCATCGATTTTGCTTTTTCTTATGACGTTCCATTCATTGGTTTTTTCTTTTTTGTATTTTTTTTCTTCTTTTTTTGTTTTTTGTTTGTTGTTGTTGCTTCTTTTTCGCTGTCGTAAACAATGCGCACCAACGACGAAAAAAAATAACATTGCTTAAAGTCGTAGATAAAATACAATCTTTGCAACCGTCAAACGCGATTGCGAGCGCTCACTTTCTAATATTCATTAAAAAATTAACCATGACCGTGGTTAAAAACATCAGCACAACAATAACAACAACATAAGCAAAGGCAACGCTGCTGTCACCAGCACCGTTACACTTTGCGCATAATTCACCACAATGCAATAATACAACATAGCCAAACACACCACACGCACCTGATGAGGTCGACTGTTGTTGTCAATGGTTTTATCGGTCGGTGGGCGGCGGAACGCTACTGTAGTCGTTTGGGGTTTAATGAAGGCAACGACGAACAACAAACAAAAACCAGTAAGGACGCTATAGTCGAGTGTAGTCGACAATATAATACCCTACACACACGTTAGGCGGTGCGGTGAAAGAGAGGGGAATTTTGCGTTATGCAATTTTAAACGTACATATGTATGTATATACTTAGCTTGTATACAAAGTTTCAGGTTCGTACATTTAATAGTTTTGGAGATACAGCCATTTAACGAGAAAACAATACTACTAACACTGAGTCTACATACCGACTTTCATGTTTCTGTCTCTTCGGGTGTTCAACTTAAAGCGTTTTAAAAAGTAGGAGGTGCTGATTGGGCGGGAAAGAGTGGGCGTGGCACAAAAAAAAAATAAACTTGATCTGCTACCAAGCATCACGAATCTAAACTCCAAATTTCAAGTCTCTAGCTCTTACAGTTTCCGAGAACCATTGGTGAATACAGACGGACGGAGGATCGGACATGGCTCAATCAATTTCTCTTATTTCGTTCAAACAAACTTAATATACCCCGATACACAGAATATGGTACAGGGTATAACTACAACAATAATTTATTCACTGTATGTATTTTTGCACTTTTCGTTGTTGTTCTGTTGCTTTTGTTTTATTGTGAGTATCTTTTCATACAAAACAGAAATATATATTTTTGACGAAGTTCATGTGCGAAAAATTTCACAGTGCAGATCGTTTAAGCTTGAGAATGGAATATTTTTCGCGCAAAAGTAATATTTGAATAAATGAGATTTAGATAATACACCCGCTGAGATCTGTTTGTATAGTCTGCGCTCGTGATCAAGTGTGAGAATAAGACAGCAAATTGCTGGAAAAATACAATATTTATATGTATACATAAAACACAAATATACAATCGTATATGTTTATTTTCAAAATGTTCTGTGCTGTTTGCAATCATATTTTCATATTTGGCTTGATTGAGCGTTAGCGATTACGCTTAATGAATCATGTAAAAATTATGAAACTCGCAAATTAATGAGCACACAATGAAATCCGATTGAGGTATAAAGAAATGCAAGTTCAACGCCTCTCCAAATGCATGATCACTTCAAATAACCTTTGAAAATGAAATTTGCTGCTTCCACTGTGTTTCATAACTGTACAAATAGGTTCGTGTACCTTGTAACGAAATCGTTAGTGCACACAACACATGCTCAAAATCGACGACGACCGACGAACGACGACCATATTAAAAACATTGTGTATGAATTTTTTCTGGCTTTTGTATTTTAAACTTTGCTGCTTTTCGTAAAAAAAATCAAAAATCAAAAAAAAAGTTTCAATGAAAAACTATAAACAAACCGCCCCAGGCCGGATATGTTCGCGGTGTAAGCGCAGATACTGAACCTTAAAGTACCCGCTGTCAGTTAGTTTGTCTGTCTGTCAGTCAGTCGGTCTGTCTGTCAGTCGTTAATAGATGTGCACGTGAGTGTGTTTGTCACGTCAACACATACAATATGTTAATATGTATGTATGTACATACGCGTGTTCGCTGCTGCATGACTATAAGCCAGAGCCGAGTCTCTGATAGTAAGTCAGGCATAAAGCGCACTTCATCACAAAAAAAACAACCAGTAAAGTCGAGTATACGCGACAATATAATACCCTGCACACACAGTAGGTGGTGCCACACCCCAAATTTATAAGAAATTGATCTGACGTCGCCTATTCATATAAAGTTCAAAATATCAAGAAAAATGTTCAGAAAATGTGGAATTTTCGAAAAAAATTTAGTTTATTGGTCTTTGAGGGGTGACCATGAAAGAGAGAGATTTTTGTGAAGCTACGAAAACTGAGTCCATATACCGACTTTCATTTCTCTATCTCTTCGGGTGTTCGAGTTATAGCGTTCGTGGGTGGTGCTGGTTGGGCGGGAAGGAGTGGGTGTGGAACAAAAAAAAATAACCTTGATCTGCTGCCAAGCATCACGAGTCTACCCTCCAAATTTCAAGTCTCTAGCTCTTACAGTTTCCGAGAACCATTGGTGAATACAGACGGACGGAGGGACGGACATGGCTCAATCAATTTCTCTTGTCGTCCTGATCAAGAATGTATATACTTTCTGTGCGTTACATACATTTCGTTTAAACAAACTTAATATACCCCGATGCACATTATGTGTGCAGGGTATAAAAATATAATGAAAAATCCACTTACTATTTACAACTCTCCGTATTCACTCTCGCTTTGTTTTGCATCCCCGTTTCGTTGCACAATCCTTTGTGGCGCTCATACCCAACATTACACACACACACTCACTTGCTTGTACGCTCATACACATATGGCATGTATGCACTTCGGTAAGGTAAAAGCAACAACAACCATAAACCAGTAAGGAGACGCTGTAGTCGAGTATACTCGACAATATAATACACTGAACACACCCCAAATCTAGAAAAAATGTTGAAATGACGTCGCCTATTCAAATATGGTTCAAAATATCAAGAATAACGGTCAAAAAATGTGGAATTTACAAAAAAATTTTATTTGTTGGTCTTTAAGGGGCAACCATCAAAGAGAGGGGAATTTTGTGGCATGCAGCTTTGAAGGTATGCACTTACTTAGTTTGTATACAAATTTTCAGGTTTGTACCATTTATAGTTTTGGCGAAACAGCAATTTTAAGATAACAACTGGGGGAGGGGGAGAAGGTACGAAGTTTTGTAGCGCTACTAATACTGAGTCTACATACCGACTTCGGGTGTTCGAGTTATAGTGTTTTAAAAAAGTGGGTAGTGCTGGTTGGGCGGGAAGGAGTGGGTGTGTCACAAAAAAAGAATAAACTTGATCTGCGGCCGAGCATCACGAGTCCACTTTCCAAATTTCAAGTCTCTAGCTCTTATAGTTTCCGAGAACCATTGGTGAGGACGGACGGACAGACAGACGAAAATGGCTCAATCAATTTCTCTTGTGGTCCTGATCAAGAATATATATACTTTTTGGTGTTTCCCTCCCCTCCTTATGTGCGTTACATACATTTCATCCAAACAAACTGAATATAATTCCGTTACACAGTATGTGTACAGGGTATAAAAAACAACAGCAGCAGTTGAGATGTTGGCTGATGATGACGGTAAAAAGAACAACAAAAACAACATCTGTAATAATGGCGCGTGAGTCACCTGAGCGTAACATCATAACTTAAGCGCAGCTTTTATTAGCCTTCGTAAATTATGACTGGTTCTCATTCTCACTTCACATATGTATGTATTTAGCTAGTTTTAAACGCGCTACTCTCTCACCTCTCTATCACAGACTATTTCTCATTTTCAGCACGTTACAGCTCTGCGTGGCAATGCGCAATGATTAAAATTGCAATAATAAAAGTCATTAAGTTTAGTCATTATACGCTTGTAGTTGCGATTTGTGTAAAATATACTTTTCAACTCGGATTTATCTTAAATATATAAATATCTTTTTTTAATATTTTTTATTATTAATGCTTTTTTTTTTGTTGCAATTACCTAATGTGTCAGTGTTCCCCAATCACAAACAATACATGCGCAACTACGGTCGCACTGACCAGGTGTCTTTGAGAGTTGCTGAGCACAGTGTAACACACGCAAACATGAAAATAATATTTTGTTTGTGAGTGTGTGTGTTGTGTGGAATAACAACAAAAAGCTCTCACGAAGTTGGTGCGCTCGCTTCAAGCCAAACCGAGCCGAACCAGCTGAGTGACAGAGTGAATGTTGGCCAAAAATTCATTCATTCAATCTCTCTCAAACTTTCGTGTTGTACGCTCGAGCTGCATTTATTTAGCGCGATCCGTCGGATGGTTGTTTGGTCGGTTTTCCGTCGTCTGCCGAAGTTTTTGGACACTGGTTGAAGAAGTTGTTAAGTTGATTCGTGATTTGGCAGATTTACTGTTGTTTTTTGCTTTAGCCAAAAAGAGTCTACAATAATAACAAAACGAATGCAAAAGTGCAAATGAATTAAATGCTGTCAAGTAATGCAAACACACAACAAAAAAATAAATTTAAAAATTCGTGATTATATTGATTTTATATTCTTTAAAAAAGTTATTCACATGAGTTATTTTTTGTAAAACAATACAAAAAGTGTAATGTTTTTAAAATAAAACACAACTAAGTCCCTTTGTCGTGATATGGCCAATTAATTATTGGTAGCGTAAGTTATGGGGGTGTACCGCCTCCGTCCGTAATGCTTGAATAAACAGTTAGTTGAAAGAAATGCAAAACAACGCCCCTGTTCGTGTTAAATTCGGTTTCAACTTTTCAACGTAAACAAAAAAATTATAATAAATACAGTATTAAAAAACAATATTGTTGATCAAGCTACACCACACCAACCTATACAACCCCAACCCACCGAACGTCAGTGTTACCAACTTTCGAAACTGGTTCACCGTAAACTCCAACCAAAAACCCCTAAATAAATATTATTGTAAACAGACAGAAGAGGTGAAAAGAAGCTCATTAAAACTTTTTCCAAAAAAAATACGCGGAAAAATCGTAAAAATACGTAAAACAATGCAGAATTTACGCTGAACGGTGATTTGACAGTTCTGCGTCGTGAGAGCACAGAGAGAATTCTTACTCTCCCGTGTCTTTTTTTTGTGACACGACATTGGAGTATTGATTAAGCGCATGTTGCGCTACCTCCGTTGGCGATTTTATCCATACTTAAAATCCGATGTCATTTCAAAACCAGGTTTTTTTTCTTCATCTTCCACTTCTGCCGACACTTTTGTGTCAATTTGGCCCGTTATCGTTTCCCGCCCTATGGTAATGTAATGTTAATTCAAATTATCAATTATCATTTTTGCTAACGTACGATTTCAATCACAGGCAACCTTGCCTGTTTCTGATCAAAGGTATCCAATTAACTCCACTCAATTGCTACCTTGTCATCATGTATCGTCATGCCAAACTAAATTTCAAGTGATCATGCGGCTCTTTATTTTCCATGATCGGTTTTAACAGCACTGTTACTGCACTGTTACAGCACTGTTATCAATCAGGGTCCCTCAATTTCTCTCTTTAGCCCTGATGAAATTGTGTTACTCTCCGAGTCGTGAACTCACCATCGCGACTCGCCCCCATGTGGTGAATGGATGTGGTGAATAATACAGCTCCGGATTGTGTGTGTGTGTGTATAAATCGCTGTTGGGCCTTTGTTGTTGTCATTTTCGTAATCTAGTTTGAATTGAGTGTTGAAATATTGTTTAAATAAAGTAAAACTTAAAAGATAAATATTTATGTACATCTAAACGAATATCAATTGCGTCAGTCAGTGCGAAATTTCGGCAAGCACCATAGAAATTCAAACTTTGTCATGGTGTGTGTTGTGTGTGTTATTTGAAAAAGTCACATTCACAATCGGACAAGCGCAATAAAGTACAAAAAAGCAACAGACAAAAAACAAAAAAATACAATAAAACCTACAAACACATAATGTGTCGTCAAATGCTTGTGTAACCAACTTGTTGTCTTTGTTTTAGTTTTGTTGTTGTCGACAGTGTCTCCATTACCTGACTTGTTGTATTAGTATTATATTTCAAACTTCCTCTTCCGCTCAGGGACGCTCAAGCGCTTTTACTTGCTTGCTTTTTTCTCTGCTATTCATCAGCGTAGTGAACAAACATTTCAAGGGGTCATAACCCTCGGAAATTGTCTTTAATTTAATTACCATTACGAAATTGAAAAATGAATGGTATTTGGTTTGTAAATTTCTTTTCAATGTTTTCTATACAAAAACATCCCATGGAACGCCTCTGCTTTTCTTTACACTCTTGCTCGACCTCTCTCTTTCTCTTTGTCACACAGTCGCTCTCTCTCGATTTCTTCCAATCTGACAACAATGCAAAACGAAGTGAGTAGTAAATACTTTGCGGATAATATAAAAATAAAAACTAATTGGAAATTCAACTGTATGTGTGTGTGTGTATGAGTGTATAACCGTTTTACATAGCAGATTATAAAAAAATAACTACTTGGAAAAAATACAACTTAAATAATTACACAAGCAAAAATGCATTTCGCTTCGTTTGGTTGATCGTACAGCAGAGAACACCTGTAAAACAAATCAAAGCAGCCGCAACAACAGCAACAATAATTCGATTCAGCCTCAGCACACTCCAATAAGAATAGTGAGCAGCAGCACTAACAGTAACAACAATAACAACAACAGAGCATTTCAAACAAACAAAACCAGCGAAGTCACAATTAGTAAACAGAAAATAAAAGGGGAATTAGTAAAACTGTTTTTGAAACCACCTCGCAACAAGTTTAGTCGTTTTTAAGGTGGCATTTATAAAACGACAACAACAACAACAAATTGTATGCATAAACAATAATATTTTTTTTTGTTCTATACGCCATTTTTCTTTTTTGTTTTTTTCTTTTATTTGTATTAACTAATCACGTCTGCAACGAATAACATAGCAACAACACAATCAACATTTTTGTCGTGATCGGCAACAACAAGTGGGTTTCGGCTTTAACTTGTGACTCTTGGCAAAACGCGCGCTCAAATTCTTATTCGATTTTTCCAAAGCAAAGCAAAAGTCGCACACAAGTTTTTGCCAAAGTTTGTAGGCGACTTGTTTGATTTGTTTTTACATTTTTGTATCAAGGTTGTTTTCGACAAAGTTAAATGAAGCTGACGCTGAAGCAAAACTGTTCTGTGCGTTCTTGCGTTCGGCCTGAGAACATAGTCGAATTCTATCCAGATTTTGTTGTATTAAAATGATGGAGCAAGCGTTTGTGGTCGCGGCTTGCGGCTCCCAACTGTCACGATTGGCCATTTGCGGCGCGCTTTTTGGCTTATAAAGTTATAAACGATTAATTTCAACTTCAACTTGACATTTCTGTAGAGAGGCAAACCAAAAGCAAAGTGACGTGCCTCGTAAAATGTTTCGATAGCGAGGTACATGAACTCAATGCACAGGTGGTTTGTTTAATGTACCTTGTTGTGATTATTAGTGATGAGCGAAGAGAAAAAAAGAAAGTACAAATATGGTAACTTGTTGCGAACAACTAAATAAAGCCAAAGCCTATTCTAATTAGCCGTATTTCGTTTGTTTGTCTGTCTTTCCGTCTGTCTGTGTGTCTGTTTGTTTGTTGATTTACTGAGCACATTAAATAGTATCTCACTACAGCCTAATGATTGTGTATTCAATTAGTGAGCACTTTCTCAGATTAACATGATTAATGACAGTTTCAACATGAGGCTAGCCTGCTCCATTTTCCTGGCAGCCAACTGCCAGTCAGTCATGTCAGCCTTTTCACTTTCCCTTGCAAATTTGGTCAGCTTAAGAAGAAGAAGAAGAAGAAGAAAACGCCTGCCACAGTTGTAGCGCCCACAATTGATTTTCGCAGCGTACAATCAATTGACATAAACAATATTGATATGCTTAATTGGTATGTAGGTCCATGTTCATTGAAACGCACTGTTCGTCGCTGTCTGTCAGTATGTCTGTCTGTCTGACTCGGTTCGCATAGATACTTTTCCACGGTTGTTATTGTGGCGTCGCGACGCGTCGCTTGTTGTTGCCTTCATTACGACTGAATGACAATAACGACAGCGAATACACTGACCTAAATGCGAAAAAGAACAAAAAAACCACAACAAACACAACCAACAACACTAAGCTAAAATGAAATTCATATTTCGTACGCAAGTTTTAATTCTTTAAAAAAAAACACATTTGATTCCGTATTCAAAACAGTGTCTGCTGTGTGATAGTTTGAGCTCGATTGATCATGTGTGTTTTTGCGCTCTCCTGTGTGTGTATTCTCTCTTTTATGAGCTCACTCTCTCTTTCGGTATGTTTTGGTGTCACAAATGCAGTCAGAATAACACGACATACAAACAACAACATCAGTAACAACAACGAAACCGTTCGTCATTGAATGGGGTCCGGTTTGGTTCGATTAGACGACGACGGCTGACGTTCGTGCTAAATAGAAATTGTACAAAGTATTTGAGGCCCTTTTAATTTTCAATTTCCGATACGAATTTACGGTTATTTGACCATAGTTACGCGTTTCCTCTTCTTCTCTTAGTACATGCTGCTATCTTTGTTATTAATACCAAAGCGAAGGTTGTGGCATTGCACATGAAAGATTTTACAAATACACATGAGTTTGTACATATGTATGTACATATATTTATATAAAACAGAAATGATTCACACACGTTGAAAATTTGATTAAAACCGCCAAATGTTCTAGCAAAGTCGACCTTTGAAGAGGACAGCACATATTAAAATGCAATGTACACGAATGCGACAGCAACTAAAACAACACCAGCAACAACAACAACATAATAAAACGAACAATAAAAAAATGAACGAAACGTCGAGAAGCAAACGCGATAAAGTGTAACAAAAGTGTGAGCTTAAACGAATTACTGAAAAGTAACAAAAAGAAAAAAGTAAATAAACAAAATATATTAAGACAAACCGAAACCAAAGAAAAAATGCAAAGAGAAGACAGACAAAAATTAATATATTAACTTGCAAATGCATAAACAAAAGCGCAAAAGAAAGAAGAAATCTAAAACAAAAGTACATATAGAGCAATGAAACTGTTTTTGTACTAGAAAAAGAATTTTTGTTTATGTAGAAGATTATTTAATTTTTACTTGTGTTGTTTGTGAACGCTGTTCACATGTAAATATAACGGTTTTTGTTTTTGTGACTATTATGTCGGAAACCGATTTGTGCGACAAGAAAAAACACAAAACTCAAACAAACATCAGCAGAGACGGCGGCGGCGAGTCCTTCCTGCGTTACGATAGTGAGAAACCGCCGCCCATCGTTGTTGTTGTCGGTGACGGTCGTAGCCGTGTTCGTCGGGTGGTCCGCACTGCCACTCGGCATGTGACCGTTGTCAGTCTCTCGACGAGGCACAAAGCGACACAAACGCACACGTCGCATCATGTGACTGCAGTCAGGTAAGCATTGCTGCCCACATTGTGGTTTTGGTGGCGGGGGCCTTCAAAATGACTGACAAATTGCAATCAATGGCAATTAAATCGAAATATATTGTCCTCAATTACGTTTTATATAATCGCATTATATTTATTGGCAGAACGAAAGACACATTTTCATTTTCTAGTCGTGTTATTTTCACTTTGAGTTACAATACAGTGAACAATGCTTAAGTGGAATACATATGTACATCGTAAATTTCAATAAAAATTTGTGTTAGTTTTTCGGTCAAATTAGGGGAGATTTTAGTTCTTGGGGCGCCAAGATTTGAGGCCATTTTTATGTTAATAAATTTTAAAAAAATAAACACTTTTTTGAGGATTAAAAAAAATGATATCTCGCACCGTTTACGAGATATCGGGCGTTGAAGATGTGTGTTGACACACAGTAAATTAATAAACAAACCCGGTACGCAAATTTAGCTTAAATCCACTGTATTAATAAGAATGTTGTATTTTGTTCCAATTGGAATTGAATAAATCTACACCTGTATGTCTATTTGTGCTCTTCACTCTTTTTGAGATATTGAGGACGGAGCACTTCACATTTTTGTTATAAGTGAAAGCGAGACAAACCTAAGGGTTTTTTTTTTTTAAGTTTATAAAACGGTGTAGCATACTTTTATGCGTTGTTTTAAATATTTTTTTTTTTTTGGATATCTTGTAATGTGGCATACAAAATCGAAGCGGTTGAAACTTATGACTAATCAATCTAAAATTTAGTTCCTTGGTAATTATTTGGATTAAGCTCCTTAAATGCTATGCTTTGTGTCTCATTCTAACTTTTCCACAAAACATGTTTTTAAATGCAAATGACTCTTAAAAAAATATAATCGGAAATCTCTTACAAGTGATTTGATGCCAAAAACCACCAAAATGGAAATTTTGATACCGTTAAATAATCTAAAAATTATAATTAATATACTGTTGCATTTGAACGTTTAAGCAAACTCGTAAAAATAGTAAATTTACTTAAAATAGGTACCGACAGTGTTGTTGGAGCAAATTGGCATGTGAACATTTTTGAATGAACAAATGCGAAGAAGAAGAGTTGATTCAAAAGTGCGTGTCTCCCGTAGAACAGAAACTAGTTAGTTAGCAGTGCTGCAGTCTGAAACAATCTCCTTAACTTTATTTATTCGTTTGCACATATAATTGATTACTATATTTCACCTTTTGAGTATTTTGAATTTGTAACATATTTGATTACATTTGGCAATCACAGGAAAGGAAAGAATAGGATTGTCAAAACAATTGTCATTCTAATTTTGTATATAATTAAATGTACATACATACACAATTGTTTAAATTTAATGAGAAAAACAATGAAAAAAGCATAAATTAATTACAACATTCTTATTTTGAATGTATGCAACTCTGCCGCGTCATGCCGAATATTCGAAGACAAATGCTCGAAAAACAATATCCCAGACATTTTCCGTGACACCAAAAAGAAAAATTGAAAAATTCGTCTTTGAAAAACCGAGATTTCGAAGACGGATTTCTGTGTCACCCCCGAATCTGTTTAAAAAACAAATCATCAATTTATGCGTTATTTCGAAATTACTTTTAAAATCGGCAACTCAAGTCTGAAAGTTTGTGTCATTCATGCCATGATTTCATAATTGCCGCATTAGCAATTAGAGTTTGAACACATAATTGCAGATTGCTAAAATTGTTGCATTTTTTTTTTTTTTTGTAAAATTTATAAGAAACTGTATTTACCTTTATTTTGTGATTTAAAGTTAATTTCACTTATTTGTAGTTTACATTTGAAATATATTTAATTTATTAACAAATTGCCTGTATTTTTCTTTTTCCTGTTTCAGTTGTTCTTGTATGCTCTGAATCTTCTAATGCCTATTTTTCTTTCTATTTCCTAGTGGTTTTCGAACACGTATTCGTCTTTTAAAAATAATTATATTAAATATTATGCAAAACAATGCAGCTTTCAATAACGTATGTTGCAATTTCGGTTGCTACACTAATTTTATATTTTGTAAGCAAAAATCATTGCTTTATTTGGCCCAAAAATTATTCGATTCGTTTTCCTGTTGCCATATATTTTGCTTCTTCTTTATATCTTTAATTGAAGATGAGAATTTTATCTAATCAAGTGCTTTTCCACATACGAGCCATTTAAGAAATTGTTTCTTTTTTTCTCCCAAAAAATAGTTGTCATCCATGCTATACAGGGGTGTGCTGAAAAACTCCAAGATCCGATTTCGCCCTGAAAACAACCCTTTTTAAAATGTAGGTTTGCCAGAAAATGTCTTTCTTCTCTTTTGGGGTTTCGTTAATTTTAGTCTAATCTAAAGTTGTTATACAGGGGTGTGCTGGAAAACAACTGTTGTTTTCGAAGTGAATTGTTTTGAAATCAATCGTTGGAGTGCTAGAAAACTGACAGATTTTGTGATTTCGAACATTAGTCTTCGAAAAAGGTAGAGCTGCAAACAGAAAAAACAACTTTGAGTATTTAGATAACTACGCGAATTTGATTATTCTCCTCAAAATATAAAACAATAATGCACCTACACTTACAAATATGGATAACTTAAATGTAATTTAGGTATTAATTTTAAATTTAGACACAAATGATTTTAAATTGTGCTGCGCGCCAAATTATACAAATGTTATAACAAACCTTTCCTATGATTTGTGATTGGCACACAAATGACGATTGTCAACAAATAATTTACTACCGAATTGGAAATTGGAAAAGAGCAAAGAAAATAGCAATGTGACGATACAAAAACATGCCCTTGCATCGATAATTGTCCTGGAAACGGAGAGGATACGACTATTATCATTAGAAACGACTGCGCAAAGGCGCCTTAGATAATTATTGTATCCTCTTCCGCAATCAATGCAAGAGTATTTTTTAAATTTTCTGCGTCATTTAAAATCGTTGCATTTTGAAGATTAGATATAATAAAGATAAAGACCGTCGTAACTAAATTTTTTGTTTACAAATTTTATACCCTTTCATTCCCTTACGTCTCACTCAAAATGGCTGATAATCGAAATGAAGACTTATAAGCATATTACGAACCCATCTTATTTTAATCTGCTACGCAGGGGTTAATGACCAACTTTAACAAAATCAATGGTCTGTCCTACACGCGGGCACTTTATAGAAATCTTATATCTAGGGAATCTACTCAAAAGGGTATTAGCTATCCCCATATACTAATTTGCCACAGAGTAGTAACAATGATAATCCCTCCTTCGGCTGCCATACTATTACATAATCCAATCCAAGTTCAAGACAAATTGAGAATTTGAACTTAATTTTTTTTGACAGTTTACTCTTCTTTACATAGAGGACGACCATATATTACGTGAGATAAAATTAGGGGAAGTGGGGGGGATGGGGTTCAGCAAAATCTTACCTTTGGGGAGGGTTAATCGGACTTCTCATGTGATTTTTGAGTTCACTAGTTTACCATTTTTTTTTCAAAAACTTAAGAAAAAAAAAAAAAATTTTGCGTCTAGAAAAAAACCTTACGTAATTTATGGACGTCGCCATCTATGTATTCACAACGAACATTAAAAAATGTTCAAATGCCAACTTGCACTTCTCAAAATCTCATCTTTGGGGAGGGTTCATGGGACCTCTCATGTGATTTTTTAGTTCACTAGTTTACCATTTTTTTTCAAAAACTTAAGCAAAAAAAAACCAGTAAGGACGCTATCTTCAGCAAGGCTGAAGCTATAATACTTTTCACTTTGTGTCACTATAAAAAAAACTAAATGAATAGTTTTCATGCCTCCCTAACAACATATCTGTAATGTTTCAAGTCAATTCGTTAAAAAACAAAAAATTTTTCCATACAACGGTTCAAGTTTTGCGATAAGTGGGCGTAGCCATGCCCACATTTGGTCAAAATAGTTTTTATTCCTCCCTAAGAACATAACTGTAAAGTTTCAAGTCAATTGGTTAAAAAACAAAAAAGTTTTCCATACAACGGGTAAATTTTCGCTATAAAAGGGCGTGGCCACGCCCACTTTTGATCAAAATAGTTTTTATTCCTCCCTAAAAGCATAACTGCAAAGTTTCAAGTCAATTGGTTAAAAAACAAAAAAGTTTTCCATGCAACGGGTCAATTTTCGCTATAAGTGGGCGTGGCTACGCCCACTTTTGGTCAAAACAGTTTTCATTCCTCTCTAAGAACATAACTGTAAAGTTTCAAGTCAATTGGTTAAAAAACAAAAAAGTTTTCATACAACGGGTAAATTTTCGCTATAAAAGGGCGTGGCCACGCCCACTTTTGATCAAAATAGTTTTCATTCCTCCCTAAGAGCATAACTGCAAAGTTTCAAGTCAATTGGTTAAAAAAACAAAAAAGTTTTCCATACAACGGGTTAATTTTCGCTATAAGTGGGCGTGGCTACGCCCACTTTTGGTCAAAATAGTTTTCATTCCTCCCTAAGAACATAACTTTAAAATTTCAAGTCAATTGGTTAAGAAACAAAAAAGTTTTCCATACAACGACGAGAATATTCCTTCTCTTCCTCTTCTTCATTTTGTATGGGAGCTACCAGTTCCAGATGTCCAATCTCAATGAAACTTTCAGGCATGTAGTCGGACTATGTAAAACTACTATGTTTAAAATTTCAGCACTCTATTGTACAAAACCTGTGCAAAGTTTCAGCTCGATAGCTTCAAAACTGAGGGACTAGTTTGCATACATACATACAGACAGACCGACAGACGGACATGGCTAAATCAACTCGTCTTGTCGTCCTGATCAAGAATATATATACTTTATATAGTCGGAAATTAATATTTCGATCTGTTACAAACTCCGTGACAAAGTTAATATACTATTTCACATAAGTGAAAAGTATAAAAAACAAATTTGATTTTTTTTTATCAAATTTTTGGCAAAATCATATGTGAGATTCAGAGGGAGCGGTTCGTCAAAATCTCACTAAATCTCATCAAGAGGGGGGAGGCATCTAGAAAAAAACCTTACGTAATTTATGGACGTCGCCATCTATGTATTCACAACGAACATTAAAAAATGTTCAAATGCCAACTTGCACTTCTCAAAATCTCATCTTTGGGGAGGGTTCATCGGACCTCTCATGTGATTTTTTAGTTCACTAGTTTACCATTTTTTTTCAAAAACTTAAGCAAAAAAAAAAAAAAACAAATTTAATTTTTTTTTCAAATTTTTAGCAAAATCTTATGTGAGATTCAGAGGGAGGGGTTCGTCAAAATCTCACTAAATCTCATCAAGAAGGGGGAGGCGTCTAGAAAAAAACCTTACGTAATTTATGGACGTCGCCATCTATGTATTCACAACGAACATTAAAAAATATTCAAATGCCAACTTGCACTTTCTAATCATTCAACTAATAAAATCCAAACCTGCTTTTTAAATCTTCGAAAATATTTGCAAGCAGGTTGGCATAGTTGGTATGAGAAAACAATAGGTGTTTTGCCTGGATGGCCGATTTTACTTCAAATGCAATTTTATTAATGGGAACATTAAAATTGTTAAATTCTTTAAATGCACATTGCTTTGGCGCATTAAAAACTTTAATGATTGACTCATATTTATCTAAAACAACTTCAGATAAGGCTAAAATCAACCAAATACCAAAAGAGGAGAAAGACAATTTATGGCAGACCTACATTTTAAAAAGGGTTGTTTTCAGGGCTAGGAGTTTTTAGCACACCCCTGTATTTTTATACCCTGTACACATACTGTGTATCAGGGTATATTGTGTTTGTTTGAGAGAAATGTATGTAACGCACAGAAGGTGGGAATATATAAAGTATATATATTCTTGATCAGGACTTCAAGAGAAATTGATTAAGCTATGTCCGTCCGTCTGTCCGTCCGTCCGTATTCACCAATGGTTCTCAGTAACTATAATAGCTAGAGACTTGAAATTTGGAGGGTAGACTCGTGATGCTCGGCAGCAGATCAAGTTTGAACGGTTTTGTGCCACGCCCACTCCTTCCCGCCCATCCAGCACCACCCACTTTTTTAAAACGCTATAACTCGAACATCAAAAGAGATAGAAACATGAAAGTCGGTATGTAGACTCAGTATTAGTAGCTTTACAAAACTGCGTACTACAATTTTCCCCCCTCCCCTTCATTTCCCCTCCCGCGGCTGTTTTCTTAAATTTGCTGTATCTTCAAAACTATTAAAGATACGAATCTGAAATTTTGTAGACAAGCTTAGTAAATATTTATCTTTAAAACTGCATACCACAAAATTCCCCTTTTTTTGATGGTTACCCCTCAATGACCTACAAACTCAAATTTTTCGTGAATTCCACATTTTTTGACCGATTTGCTTGATATTTTGAACACTATTTGAATATGCGACGTCAGATCAATATGTTTTTGTAGATTGAGGGTGTGGCACCGCCTACCATGTGTGCAGGGTATTATATTGTCGAGTATACTCGACTATAGCGTCCTTACTGATTTGTCATTACTCAATGTAGTACATTTCCGAAATTTATAGTATTTGGGTTTTTTTAATTGTAAATTCTTAAAAATTCAAAGACACATGCTCATGCGAATGTTATTAGCAAAGTGAGCCAGCCTAAAGGTAGGTTCAACAAATCACAAGGCTGATCTCATGAAAGTAAACAATCGCATCTTATTATGCATACTGATTTGAGTTCACACTCTCCAACATTCGGCTGTGTGAAAACAACTCAGCTGTTAAGATCGAGCATGAAACATGAGTCTGAGCTCGGGAGTTAAAGAATTTGTATGCATATGTATGCTCGATCTCGCGATTTATGCATGAGACTCGATATCTTTGTTTTATTGGTGGATTTTCATCAGTTAAAACTTTACCTCAAAACTTTACCGAGTTGGCCGTGAAAATTGTCATGGTCGTCATTATTAGAATTAATAATGCTATTGTTGCTTTCGGTTTGGATATTACTTGCAATGACATACAGTGACTGTCAGCTTAATTGATGCACGCAATAATTATTGAATAAAAGTGCCGTAACTTCTAATCCAAGGTAGATATCGAAAAATGGGAGATGTCATTCAAAAGAGTGTAGTTTATTCATTTAAATTAGATATTCATACATTTCATATTTTATTATTTGACCTCAAATTACATAAAAAAGCAAATTAACAGACTTTTCAAAGTGAGCAGCTTATTTGATGCAATACAATTTTCATAACAAAACATCTTTTTCTTTTGGTTTAATAACAATATTAGTATTTAGTATGGTAGCCACCTTGAGCTATAACATCCTTAAGGCGATTTTGCATTGAATTAACCAGTTTTTGAGTAGTTTCTGGCTTTATTTTACTCCACTCTTCTTGTAACGCTTTTTTCAAAGATTCTTTAGACGAAATATTGTGGTTTCTTATATTAATTTCCAATAACGCCCATAAATTTTCTATGACATTTAAGTCGGGAGACTGCGCCGGTGGTTCCATGAGATGAGGACAGTTCCATATAAGCCAGGTCTGTACCACTCCCGACTTATGTTTGGGGTCATTATCCTGGTAAAAACGAAAGTTTCGGCGCAGACCCAGTTTCTCGGCACTTTGTATCAAATTTTCTTTCAATATTCTAAGGTACATGTTTTTGTCCATATTCCCTTCTATAAAAGCTAAGTTACCGACTCCAGTCGCTGCCATGCAAGCCCAAACCATGACACTACCGCCACCATGTTTTACAGTCGCACGCAAATTTTTTAATTGCAACTGTGTATTAGGCTTCCGCCATCTTCCATCCGAGCCAAAGATGTTGATTTTGGATTCATCAGCAAAAATTACAGTATTCCAGAAATCCGAATCCTTGGAAATATAGTTTTTGGCAAAGGTTAACCGACTTTTCTTGTTTTTTTGATTGATGAATGGTTTCTTAAGTGGTACTCGACCATGAAAGTCATGTAATCGCAATATACGGCGAATTGTCGAAGCACTGCAAGCTTTGCCAAGGTATTTGTGCACGTCATCAGCCAATTTTTGTGCAGACAATCTTGGGTTTTCTTTTATTTTGCGAATGATCCACCTTTCGTTGCTCGGGGTAAAAATTTTATTTGGCGCTTTTCTACCTTTGTCTTTCAACCTATTCTCTTTTAAAAATCGTTCAATGATATGTTGAACTGTAGATGACGATATATTAACAGATTCAGCTATTGAGCGCTGGCTTTTCTCATTTTTGAAATGGTGAATTATTAATTCTCTTTGCTCAATAGATGTGCGTCTGCCCATTATTAAAAATTGGTACTTCTTCACTCTAAGACTTGCTCGATTACACTAAAACTGCATAAAATTTTGTCAAATAGTCTTGCGAACAGACAGCAAAGCAACTATCATATTATTTGGCGTCGTAACGGTATCAGCTCCCGTTAAACTGTCTGCATCAAATAAGCTGCTCACTTTGAAAAGTCTGTTAATTTGCTTTTTTATGTAATTTGAGGTCAAATAATAAAATATGAAATGTATGAATAACTAATTTAAAAGAATAAACTACACTCTTTTGAATGACATCTCCCATTTTTCGATATCTACCTTGGATTAGAAGTTACGACACTTTTATTCAATGTTTTTTGCGTGCATCAATTAAGCTGACAGTCACTGTATGTTCAAAACGACAGACATCCGTTTTCGTAACTCTTTTATTGTCCATATTACTAATTTTGTACAATCCAAATTATAACTGATTTATGTTTAGCAACTAAATTTAAATGCATCATACGATCAAACAGAATGTAATTTATCACGCATGTATTCATGACGGAAAAGTGTCCATCAGCTTACGCTTCCGATCAAGAACATTGGAAAGCACACGCCCATCAACATTCAACTACGATTTGGCTTTAGGCAAATATTATAAAGACAAATTAACACAAATTCAAATCTAATTACATATTTATCTGCATATCGATCACGGCACACGGCAATGCAGAGAAGCAACATTATGTTAACGCAAAACAAAAACAAACATGCTGATAAGGCACGTAAAGCGCTGCAAAGCCGGCCTCGGGCCACCGATTGTCGGCGACACATGGTGAGGCAGGCACACACTTCGGCACACTTGTTGCATATTAAATAGACTGTGGCAGTTTGACCGCCGTCGCTTTGCGTCCGTTTACCGTTGAGCACGTCAACAGTGTCTTCAGAGCCACTTAGGAAGTGAATGCGACGCACGTAGCAACTCTAAAAAACAACAACAACATTGACGCTGCAAACTATTGAATCAACAGGGACACACAAATGCATCCAAGTGGCAGCAGCGAAGCAGCGCCAAACCAACAGCCGAAAATGTAGCAGATGTTTTTCAAAGTTGTTGTATTTTTATGTATTTTTTGTATTTGTCATCACATTGTTGTTTTTTTCTGCTTTATTTAAGGCGATACTTTCGGGCACGAAAAGGACATGCGCAGCTTCAAATCATTTTTATACCCTGTACCTTATGGTACAAGGATATATTAGTTTTATGCACGTCGACAATCTATGTAACACCCAGAAGGAGACATCTCCGACTATACAAAGTATATATATTCTTGATTAGTATCGAAAGATAAATTGATTTAGCCATGTCCGTCTGTTTGTATGAACGCGTCGATCTCGGGAACTTGGTTTAGGAGTGAGGGACAAATAACTGAAGCTACCTCGGATAAAAAAATTACAAAAGTCGTATTTTCTCGATTGTCTTTGGAAATAGGAACATTAAATTTGGAGTGAATATAGCTCAAAAAAAAAGGTCAGAACTTGCGCGTGGCCACAATAATATAATACAAATTTAAAATGCTTATATCTCACGAACCATATAACTTACAGGAATAACA
Source organism: Phortica okadai (assembly GCA_034638295.1). Classification (NCBI taxonomy): domain Eukaryota; kingdom Metazoa; phylum Arthropoda; class Insecta; order Diptera; family Drosophilidae; genus Phortica; species Phortica okadai. The sequence continues at coordinate 19,141,541 of CM067852.1, forward strand.
TTAAGTGTGTTTGGTGGGTATGGTGTGTATGATAGAGTGTTACAAGATTCAATCATAAAATGGGCGTGGCCACGCCCACATATTGCCAGAATAGGAAAACTTTGTATTTTTGGAACCAATTGGACTAGAAGAGTAAAAATTGGTATCTCTGAAATTAAATGGAAATGGTATCGGTTTTGATTTAAAAGAGGGCGGGGAAACGCCCTATTACAGTCGTTACAAATTGAAGGTATAGGGTATGTCAAAGTCGAGTACTGTCGACTCCAATCCATACTGGTATTTTTTCTTGTTTTGACTGAATGTGTGAGAGAGACGCCCAGAAGGAAATTTTTGAACTCCTTGCCGAAGAAGGCTTTCCATAGTGCCTTCCCAGAGAGAAAATGGGAATACCGTGACGAAGAAGGCTTTCTATAAAGCCTTTTTTTAAAGCAAAGGTGAACCGTTTGCCCTGGAAGGTGACTTGAAACAAGCTTGGAAGGATTTTGACGTCATCAAGTTTTACCTAAATTGAACCAAACCCTTCTCAAACACCTATTTTAATGACGAACTATCAGCACCTTCCCTTCAGCTTTTTTAGCAGCGAGATTGGAAGGGCAGCCTGATTTTGGAAGGTTTTAGAAGCGAGATGAGAAGGAGTCTCCGAAGACTGAAAGACACGAAGTTAGACTCGGTATTCGGAAAATATTGTTGAAAACCTGTCCATTCCCTACGGCTATTTTAGAAGCTAGAAGGGAAGGGCCACCTGATTTTGGAAGGTTTGAGAAGCGAGATGAGAAGAAGTAGCCGATGACTGAAAGACACGAAGTTAGACTCGATATTCGGAATTTTTATTTACAACCAAAACATTCCACAACCCTTCATTTAGAAGCGAGAAGGAAGGGCCACCTGATTTTGGAAGGTTTGAGAAGCGAGATGGGAAGGAGTAGCCGATGATGTAAAACACAAAGTAACTTTGATTTTCGGCTTAAGTTTTTAGGAAACTAAAATATTATTTTCTAGCAAAATAAAAAAAGTTTAGTTTATATAATATTGAATTTAAAAAGCTTCAATGATACCTATAGTCAAGTTGGATGAGTGCCGGCTTTCAATCCAACGACGCTAGGTTCGAATCCCACTAAGGCCGGTGTATATTTCATAAAATTAATTTGTAGTTTTAAATTTAAAAGTAAAAAAACAAAGAGTTAGATGAAGACAGAATAGAATTAATATTGCAAGGGTACTGAAAATGACTCAGGAATATTCCGCTGGCTCTCCCTCCGCACATCCTTCTTTTTTGACTATTTGTTATTTTTGTATTTTTCCTCGAGTGGGATTTGAACCCTCGACGTCTGGCTGATAACAAAGCACGCTGTTAGTTAACATATTAACAGAATTTTATTTAAAGAATAGTACAGATTTCGAACAGTACACCATGTATGAAAAAACTAAAATGTTCGTTCGCACTTCGTGTTACAACAAAGACCTTCCCAACAACATTTTCGGGAAACGAAGCTAGCATGCTTTAGGCCTTCAAAAAGCGGCCACCCCTGTGTAAAAGGAAATTAGACAGGTAAAATTTGGGCAAGCCCTGAAACATTCCAAAAAAGTCTTAAAGAACGCGTTGTGAAGCGGTTCAATTTTCTTCTGGGCGGCTAAATTGATATTTTGTGTGTGTGTATAGCTTTGTATACATATATGTGTGTTTGTGTACAGAACAAAGGCAAACTACCTGCTATTGTTGCTTTTGTTGTAATGCCAGGTGCATTTATTGCAACGCAACAGGACACTAACCAAATGCCGTAGCCGAATAAAAACTGAATAAGAAAATGTTAAAGGAGTTTTTACGTGTTCATATGATTATAGCCTGATTCCGAAACAAGTTTGGTGTGCTGTATCCTGTCTGAAGAAGAATAGGCTTTGTAAATTGCAGCTGCTTATTGCATTAAAAATTGTTCTGTAGGCGCTTTACTGCCGCGTCAGAGTGAAGACAAAAAGTTCGCTTCAACGCTGTCAGTGTTCAATTATGGAGCATGAAGATTTTAATGCTTCTAGAAACGACTACCTGTTAGTCTAGTATAGTAATTACAGCATGTCTAAAATAATGTTACATCAGTACCACCGAAAACCATTTGATATCATTAGCTACCCTTTGCACACGTGTCAATGGATTTCTTATATTTTTAAATTTTAAAGATTTCCCCCAAATGCACTTATTGAAATTCAACAGTACGTGAATATCACCGCGCTTCAAATAATCTAAGCGCAACTTCACTAACTGAATAAAATCATCAAAAGACGCCAGTTTCTATTATAGATACAGATTCTGTACCCATCCCCTTTTGTGTCGAATGACATTTCTCGAACTAATCACTTTTTCACAACAGATCCGAGCAGACCATATGGCCAATAGTTGGAACCTTATGCATTTCTTTTGCCCTTTTTTTTTCATTATATCTTATATTGTCCGCTTAAGGGTGGAAATCCTGTAAAAAAAAGGTAGTATTAATACGGATACACATGTATACAAACACACAGATACACAAGAGTACACAAAAGAGGACTATAATAATGGTGATCGCTATGCGAAACACGTTTCGAAAGAAACAAATCAACGACGCAGCTACGCAGGCGCACTGCCGACGTAGAAGCAGGCAAGCTCAAGTGTGGAAAACTGATGGCTCGGTTTAGTAGAAACTCTAACGTCAAGCTGGCATGAACTGCAGCGGCAGTAGCAAGAAATTAAGAAACTACAAGGCAATTTAAAAGAAAGTAAAACAGAAAACAGAACGCTTGTGATACTTTGTGATTAAAAATGATTTAATCAGTGAAACTAAAAAATAAACGTGTAACTATAAAAAAGTTTCTTTTAAAGACAACAAAAATGATAATTTGCATTTCGGGTTTTATCATTGGCGAAAGGTGTGCGAATTTATAATAAAAAAACTTACCAATTCTTTTACTGAAAACTATTCGGAACATTTGAATATTTTTACGACGCAAATTTAAATGAAATAATCTAATGTGTTGAACGTATTTGTCTCCTTGCAGCTTTCCGACTAAAAGCATTGATCGCAGCGGCTCAACACAATATGACCTCGCTATAGCGCCGCCCGGTTCCGTCACATCCACGGACAGTGGAGGAGTCGGTGGCGGTGGCGGTTACGTATACCTGCAGAATCACTATACGCCCTCCACGAATACATCGACAGCAATTAATTATCCAATAGTTGGACCTCAACCTCACATGATCTACCAAATCCCTCCACAACAGCAACAGCAATATCCGACGTGCCATCAACAGCAACAACATCAACAGCTGATCCATCAATCCGGCATTGCTGGTCATTATATACAAGCGTCTGCGCATCCACACGCACATCATCATCACCTGCTGCATGGTCATCATCATCACCATGGCGGCGCGGTGGTCATCGCTGGTAGTGGCGTTGGCACGGGCATGGGCGGCGTGACCTCGCCGGCGGGTGCCGGAGCAGGAGTTGTTGTACAACAAAATTTGCACAAGAAAAACTCCATACGGAACGGTAGCGATGTTCTTAAGCGCTCAAGGGCACAGTCAGCGTAAGTAATTTATTCAACATTTTTACACGCAAGAAAAAAAATACAAAAAATCGATAAGAAAACGAGTTGATTTTCCAAGTCGATCATGTTCAAAGTCCAATAGGTGACTATTTATGAATGATATGATATGACGATCGTTAATCGACCCACTTGCTAATTAGACAGAAGCAATGCAACTCAATGCGTGTGAACGACGTGTGTTCACAGCTCAGCTCATCTTATCGTTATTATTATTATTATTATTGACTTCAAGAAGTGCAAATTAATATTTCTGATCATTTATAAAAAGCCAAATTGAGTTTTTAAGCGTCACGTCGTCTTAGCCGCTGACAGACAAAGCAGAACCCATTTAATCAGTTCAACAGCCTGTGTGATATCTTTTCAAATGTTTTGTATTCAAAAGATACGAGAGCATTATCTTATCTTAGATTGGAAGAACAATTTTAGTTATGAGCAGAATGTCGAATGTAGAATGGAAGACGAAAACAGCACGTAAAAGTGGCAAACAATGATTATTCGCAAATTTTAAATATTTTACGATTTCGTTGAAACGAGCTTGGCATGAATGCCGTACAATCAGAAGAAAGCCACTTTGCAAAAAGAAAAAAAAAATCAACAAAAAACAATAAATTGAGAAATTATTTAAATTTTTTTTTAGGTACGAGCTCTCACAAGATCTGCTTGAGAAACAAATAGAGCTGCTGGAACGCAAATACGGAGGCGTGAGAGCGCGAAATGCGGCAGTGACCATACAGCGAGCCTTCCGTCATTATATGATGGTGAAAAAGTTTGCCTCGATTACAGCAATGGCCAAAGCAGAGAAACGTCTTAGCAGGCGTATGGTAATTACAACCTCGACAGCGGGTGGTGAGGAGGGCGCCTCGCTGTCATCAGCATATGGCAGTGCGACCGAATCTCAATTGGATGCGCAACAGCATCACCACCAACAACAACAGCAGCTGCAGCAATCGCAACAACAACAACCACGAGTCACAATTATGGCTGGGCCACCACCGGGTGGTTCAAGTGTCTCGCCAGGCATTGCGCGCACACCACCGACGCGTTCTTTGTCGATGCGCGAACGACGTCAAATGGACTGTAGTCCCATACCTCGCAGTCAGTCAGGTGAGTTATTTAAAATCGTATGATTAAAAACACATGAGGTTTAATAAAAACGTTTCTTCCTTTAAGGCGCTTCGCCAGTCTCGGTGGCAAGTTGCTCATCGGCAACATCATTGAGCACACTCAGCTCTCATCCACACGTCAATTTGCTGCACGCCGCTGAGCCGCACTACTTCAATACGCAGTCAATGCTCAATGCACAGCAACATTCTGGAGCGACAGCTGCCTACCATGTCGGATATCAGGCATCGCCTCACGACATCAGCTACGCCAGCTCGGTGAGCAGCACACATCTGGATTCGTCATTGAACGCGTCGTGGGTCAATACAAGCGGCACTTCACCACACTCGCCCTACTACTCGGCTTCACAGATTTACATGCGACCCAAGGGCACTGTAGTTGTTGGCCCCAATTCGGGTGCCTTGACACCGGTCGATCGCAAGAAGGTGCCACCAGAAGTTCCAAAACGCACCTCATCGATTACAGCACAACAACAGCAACATCATCTGATGATGCAACGTCAAACGCCACCTCCTCCATCAATGCTGCGAACGAATGGTCTGTGCAAGACGGCCGAGAATGGCAGCCTGACTTCTGTGCAAAGTTCTGGCAGCGATTCGAGCGCCACATCAATGGAACGCAACATCAACAGTGATTTAGGCTCGGATCGTTCAAATTCACCGCACACATGGAAACGTGGCACGAATTTGAACAGCTCTCAACAGTTCTCCACACATTCCTCGGATTCAGCCGGCTACGCTCACATGCAAGTCGCAGTTGCTGCGGTCACTGCTCCCGGTGGTGTTGCGCCATCTGATGATCATGCTGTGTCATCGCACACCAGCGCCGCGCAATACGAACAGCACGAACAACAACAGCAAGAACACCAACTAAACACGGTCAGTGCCCAAAATTATAAAGTGTCGGAGACAATACGCAAACGTCAGTACCGCGTTGGCCTCAACCTTTTCAACAAGAAGCCGGAGAAGGGCATTTCGTACTTGATACGCCGTGGTTTTCTCGAGAACACGCCTCAGGGTGTTGCACGTTTTTTGATCACACGCAAAGGCCTTTCCCGACAAATGATTGGTGAATACTTGGGTAATCTGCAGAATCCGTTCAACATGGCTGTACTTAGTTGCTTCGCGTTAGAGCTAGACCTCTCCGGACGGCAAGTTGACGTTGCACTGCGCAAGTTTCAGGCTTATTTCCGCATGCCCGGCGAAGCACAAAAGATTGAACGACTTATGGAAATATTTTCACAACGATTTTGTCAATGTAATTCTGATATTGTTAGCCGTTTAAGATCATCAGATACGGTATGTATTATTCACCTTTTATTTTGTATCCTTGTTGCTTCTATTGTACATATGTTTCAAATTTTTTCTTGTCTTTTCGCATAGGTCTTTGTATTAGCTTTTGCCATCATTATGCTGAATACTGATTTGCACACGCCCAATCTCAAGCCCGAACGTCGCATGCGCGTTGAAGATTTCATAAAGAATCTGCGCGGCATCGATGACTGCCACGATATTGATAAGGATATGCTGACTGGCATTTATGATCGCGTCAAATCTGATGAATTTAAGCCGGGCAGCGATCATGTCACTCAAGTCATGAAAGTACAGGCCACAATTGTTGGCAAGAAACCAAATTTGGCATTGCCTCACCGCCGTCTAGTCTGTTATTGCCGCCTGTACGAAATACCGGATATCAATAAGAAGGAACGTCCCGGCGTACATCAGCGCGAAGTGTTTCTGTTCAACGATCTGCTCGTCATAACCAAAATCTTTAGCAAGAAGAAATCCTCTGTCACCTACACGTTCCGTAATAGTTTTCCACTTTGCGGCATGGTTGTCTCACTGCTGGATCTGCCGAATTATCCTTTCTGTATACAATTGTCACAAAAGGTTGACGGCAAAATATTGATCACGTTCAACGCACGTAATGAGCACGATCGCTGTAAATTTGCCGAGGATCTTAAGGAGTCCATCAGCGAAATGGACGAGATGGAATCATTGCGTATTGAGGCCGAGTTGGAACGTCAAAAATCGGCACGTAATCGTGCAACCGGCGGTGCTGAGAACCGTGATAGCGGCGTAGCCGATGTCGAAGTATGCCCATGCCCGTTTCAAGCAACCCAATCCGGCGAGCAGGCACAGAGCGCGGCAGATGCTGCACAGCAGCTAAAGCGTAGTGCGCTAAGCAATAGTTTACTGGATATGCATGAGCAATGTAAGTTTAGCGATTGCACCCTACCCCGTCGAAGGCACTAACTTCTGCTTCTTCATATTCCAGTTGGCAATGAGAAACCTCAGCGTCGCGGCAGTGTCGGCTCGCTGGATAGCGGTATGTCCGTCTCGTTTCAGTCAACCACAACAAGTAGCGCCTCACGGGACAATGCCGCATCAGCAGCAGCTGCGGCCAAAATGCGCTTTACGTCAACAGCAACAAGCACAACCGGCATGCCCGCTGCCGTCTATGCTGCGCCTGGTATGCAAGCCTACCACGCACATGCGGCTTATATGCTCCAACAGCAACAAGTACAGCAACAGCAACTTCAACAACAGCAACATTTCCAGCAGCAGCAACAACAGCAAATTCAGCAACAACAGCAGCAGCAACCACCGCTAATTGGACGAATTCCGGGTCGTGAGCGTAAACATTCGCGTTCCGATGACAACGCGCGCTCCACCGAAGTGTAAAAGTGTTCTACAGAGAACTAAATAAATGATAAATACGAGCAGCTCTAGCATTATTGTAATATATGTATGTTAACCTCTCTTCTTCACTCTAGTTTCTATCCTTTTTTTTTTTTAATCTAGCAAATATATTCAAGCAATGTTTGATTTGTTTCTTTATATGCAAATTAACAAACAAGAAAAGATAAACAAGTATATAACTATTCATAAAATGGAAGATAAACGAATGAAACAGATTAGGCAGCCATGTTTTTCATAAGTCAAAATCACAAATTTGCTTAAATGTTCCTTTAATCAGATAACATTTGTCTATGTTTGATATGGCGCAGATTTTTACAAACTTGGATTAGTGAAACTTTTCAATTATTTGTGTAAGTTCACTACTTGAAATTTTGCTTCGATAACAATGCATTATTGATCCTCTTCCCTATGTAGTAATGGTCTACACCTTTATAGAATTGTATATGTAAATATTTTCACAATATTTTATATCTCTAATCGAAAAATTTGTTTACTCGGCTAAACAAATACTTAAAGAACATTTCTATTCCTCTCAGCATTATTTACTATCGAAGAAAACACAAATTGATACATACTAACACACGCGAGCGATTTAGTTTTTAGAATCAATAATAATTGATAAATATATATTTGTATTTGTTTATTCAAATAATCGATTATATATATATATTGAAATTAAATATAACTGAATATCAAATTAATTTAAGTTTTCGTATTTATGAAACCTAACCCCAAAAACACAAAAAATAATAAATAAACCCATGTGTATGAAGAAAGACTTAAGAATTTAATAAAAATTAAACAAAACAACAAAAAAATAGGCTTTATTTGTCTTTTTTTTCGAGATTGCTTTATTGAACAACTTAGTTAATATATCAATAATAAATGTTAACAAAAACAAAATAATAAAATTGTATATAATTAAACTACTAAATGTTTCAGCACATACGTAATTGAATGCTTGCCTTTTTTAAGTGGTTTAAAGAATGTTCACTTTAGATTCAGATAAAATGCTGAGATTCCTTTGAACGGAAATCCGTTTTCAACAAATGCATGGTTGAATAAAAAAAATAACACCATTCGAAAACTTATTTGGGCACCATGACACGCGCAATGCCCGGTAGTACTTCAGCCTGCAACGTACCGAACTCAACGCGTTCGCCATCCACCGTCAGTATTCCTCTATCATCGTATGGCTCGAGGCGAAATGCTGTACATCTAATGCACTTGATATATTCGCCGTTTGTTTCAGGCAAATGTGTGCCAGAACTCATGTTAACTAAAAAGTTGAATAACTGGTGGCGACTGATGCCACCACGTATAATTATCAAATAGATTACGCCATCATTGAGCTGTGCGTCCGGCACAAAGAAGCAATCAGTACCCAAATGTGTTTGATAGGCGGCGTGCATCATTATGAATTCGCCTTCTTCCACGCACCAATCTTCTTCCGGCAGTGGTTCATTTATTGCGGCCGGAATAGCTGACTTCGGGCCGAAATTTTTACTAAATTCGTTCTTTTGTTGAGTTCCTTCGTCACTCGAGATGCTCTCATCTGCAATGCTGTGATAGACACTCTCCGAAATTGAGTAATAAAAACTACGTCTGGAACCATTCGAGAGCCAGCTATCGCATCGTGAACGAAATGATTGGTCGAATGATGTTTCTAGCGAAATAACATCTTCAAATTCGTTGTTTGGTATGTATTCAGTTGATTGGAAGCAATTATCATAGTCTGTTTTATCGATATGAGTTGTGCAGCTACGACTGTGTCTTAATTTCGTCTTCTGTAGGATATTGAAGGGTGTCACTGGACACGAGACGTTGACATCGTCGCGCTTAGGAAGATAGGTAACTTTACCCCGATAGGTACGTAAGCTGACTAAACGATGCAGAGTCCAGAGTGTGAAGCGTTGATAGCCCAAGATACGCAAACGCTCGCTCTCAATGTCTATGTCAGAGATCAGACCCCAACCAATTGAAAGAAACGAGTATATTGTGCGATCTTGAAGTTCAACGCGCACAACATCCATGGGGGCCGTCTGGCCACTGATAGCTGTCAGTACGGAACCCAGTATGGGCTTTGAATTGTAGGGCTCCCTTGAAATGTAAAAATAAATACTCTATTAAATTTTATCAAATATTTTTAGCACTCAAATTGGCTTACTTATAACCATGTGCAATTGACCGTGCCAGTCCATTGCCAGAACCGCAGGGAACAATTCCCTTCAAGAGAAAATTGAAGACATAACTTTCTTAAATACATTAATCAATATTTACCAACGCTGTTTCTTGCAACACTTCTTGCCAATCCTTACGTTGCAACAAACCATTTAGAACTTCGTGAAACAGCCCGTCGCCACCTACTGCAATAATGCAGCTCCAAACATTCAGATTTCGTAAACGCACAAATTCACTTGCATAATTGGAATGTTTTGTAACGTAAAGATCATAGGGTACTTCCGCTTCGTTTAGCACGGTACACATTTGCAGATTGAACATTTCGCGTGCTTTTCCTGACCCAGACTTTGGATTCAACAAGACAAGTACACGCCGGCGACGCTCATCTTCTGGTGAATAAAAAATTTCCTCAAGGGTCTGGTTGACATGCCAACGTAGTGCTCTGTACCAGCGATCAGCCTCACGCATATTGTCTTCAAAAGTATCAAAGGAACGGAAGCGCAAAGTCAACACAGTTCTTTCACGATGCACATGGCTTCGCAGATTATTCTTCTTTTTAAGAACATAGGCAAATACGTAGAGATATGCGCTGATATCACTACTATCACCATCATCTTTTGGATTGCTATAATTGCTGCCTTTAGGCGTTCTATTGCTTACGTTCGAGGTGGACGACGATGTACAAGCACAAGCACTGGCCAATCGGCGAGTCTTTTTCAACCGCATGCATCTACCACCTACAATATCAGAGATTTTCACAGTCTGCTCTTTAGTGCCATTTGACGATTCTTGTTGCAGAGTAAAACCACTCCCGCTGAGGCTCACACGGAAAACGTGACTCTTCTTCTTACTTGTGTAAAATGTATCACTCAATTCATTACTGTCTTTCGTACTGGAGCTGAGGCACTCTACTGATATGCGTCGGATCACAGTCTCATCATTCTTAGAGACGATATTATTCATTTTAACGAGATTCTTCTTTCTAGCCTCATTTTACAATTCGCCTAAAGCAATAAAAGGCCCCATAGTAACCCATAGTATCTTAATGCCCAGTTTTGCCACTTTTGCTCTTTGCGGAACAAGTCTGTCCTCTTTTGAATATGACGACCGAAAAATTTAACAAAAAACACTAGATTCCCGGCCAAAGTTCAACTGTCAACTAGTGGTTAGTAATGGGAAAGATATTAAGGGTTTTCACGTAAAACTCGGTAACGCGACAAAGTGATAATTGATGAAAGTCCAACAACAAAATACTTTGTCAAAGTTTCATCAGCTTTCATCAACCCCGACCCATGACATTCGTTAACCCGACAAAGTTATAAAGTAAGGGCCAACTTGCTTCAAAAAACAAAAGGCTATTTTTAGTTATTTTCAAAGAAAAAGTGGCTGTACTTCAACCGATTTTTATTATTAAAATAGCATATGTTATGTGAAAGTTTTTTCCAACATAAGCCATTACAATAGAAAATTAATTTCCATATTGTCCCGTTTGCAGCGACTAGTCGTGTGTTACAAGCAATAACAAAACTCATAAAACTATTGCATCAAAATGCATATTTTTGGTCTTTGATTTCGTCCTCTCGCCAACCAATGTTAGCCAATAATGTCGTCAACAAAGACATCCACTTGTTCCTCAATCTCCCCATTCCGATCCGTATCTGTGCACCATTTAAACACAAATAGTTAATTATTTGCAAATTCATGCATTATTAAACATATTTACCTTCAGGAAAATCAATTGCTTGCATACCTTGATTCATTTTATATTCCCTTGATTGATTTTTTACGCTATTTCTCGGAATTTTAATTTTATTTGATTTATTTCGCACAATTGAAACAAATTCACTTATTCGTTTGTTTATATAAGAAGAAGAAAAATTACCGAGTTTACGCAAACCTGCTTATTTGAGTGGTCACGTAGACTTTCATCAATTATCACTTTGTCGCGTTACCGAGTTTTACGTGAAAACCCTTATTATAAATTTATTAAATTATGACTAATTTTTACCATTAGCCGATTGTTAATTACAAATTAACGAACTAACTAACTAACTAAAAATTTGTTTTTCTAAAAGTGGTTTTGTTTTGCAAATTAAGAAAACAAATTTTTTTCAAAAAATTAATTTTTTGTTTTTTTTCTCTTTAATTGATATCTTTGATTAATTAAATTTCCCTTTATTGCTAAAAAAAAAAATTTGGTGTTGAACAAATGCATAAAAATTCAAAAATTGTACATTAGTGTGATTTCTTCAAAAATTGACAGTTTTGGTGACGTTCCGCGGAAACGCTAAGTTTGAGCCTTCGTGACACTAAGAAAATAAAACTTTTGGGCTTCGGCAATGATTGGGTTGTTTTCAGTGTATCTTAAGGTAAAAAACTTATAGTCTGGCTCCTTTCATTATGGACTATATCCAAAGATACACCAAATTATCCAAAAATAGCCAATTTTGACAAATTTAAACATTTTTTCAGCCATAATTTTCAAATTGAAAAAAATTTTTCCATTAAATCTCACTAAATTCACTTTGTAGCAAATGGTTTGGAGTTCGTAAAAAGCTACTGTCATTTTTTGTGGCATCAATAGTTTTTGAGATATCGATTAGCAAAGTCAACAATGGCTTTTTTGCTTTGAGCGACGATAACTCCGCGGAAAATTATGCTACAGAGCTCCACAGTAACTCAAATTAAAGGTAATGAAATTTCCTATAAGGTCCTTATGGCGGTACAATCATCTTGAACCCACATCTGTAGAAATATTGTTTCAAAAAAAGAAGAAAAAAATGGCAATTTTTTTTTTTTGCCATTCTTACGATGAATCTTAAACGTCTCATCATAAAAAACAACCGTGATTAGATTCAAAAACTAGAGGCTAAGAGCTACAATTTCTTTTTTTTAACTTTTGTTGTACCACCAATACTTTCCAAGTTATTCGTCGTCAAAAAAGACTCCAAAATAAAATTTTTTTTTTATATCCTTTAATATTTCTTTCTAGTGTATGATTATACTGAAAATAGCCATTTTGCTTCTGAAAAATTGGCAGCACTGTTAGTGCTGAGAAGAAGAAGAGGTTGCACTTTATCAATGTTGTTCCTGGCTCTCTCACAGCCCAGCTGACTTGATTGATATTTTTATACTTTTCACGTATGTGAAATAGTATATTAACTTTGTGCTGAAGTTTGTAACAGATCGAAATATTCATTTCCGACTATATAAAGTATATATATTCTTGATCAGGACGACAAGACGAGTTGATTTAGCCATGTCCGTCTGTCCGTCTGTCTGTCTGTATACATACAATCTCCTCCCACAGTTTTGAAGCTATCGAGCTGAAATTTTGCACAGAGACTTCTTATATGTGCGATCAACTCATTTGTCGGATCCAGCTATATCGGACCACTGGAACAGGTAGCCCCCATACGAAAAGAAGAAGAAAAGTGAACAAAACTTGAATCGTTGTATGGAAAATTTTTTTGTTTTGTATGATAGAGTGCTGAAATTTTAAACATAGTAATTATACATAGTCCGACTACATACCTGAAAGTTTCATTAAGATTGGGCAACTGAAACTGGTAGCTCCCATACAATATGAAGAAGAGGAAGAGAAGCAATATTTACGTCATTGTATGGAAAACTTTTTTGTTTTTTAACCAATTGACTTGAAATTTTACAGATATGTTCTTAGGGAGGAATGAAAACTATTTTGACCAAAAGTGGGCATGGCCACGCCCATTTATAGCTAAACTTGATCCGTTGTATGGAAAACTTTTTGTTTTTTACCAATTGACTTGAAACTTTACAGTTATGTTCTTAGGGAAGAATGAAAACTATTTTGACCAAAATAGGGTATGGCCACGCCCACTTATACCGAAACTTGAACCGTTGTATGGAAAACTTTTTTTTAACCAATTGACTTGAAACATTACAGTTAGGTTCTTAGGGAGGAATGAAAACTATTTTGATCAAAAATGGGCATGGCTACGCCCACTTATCGCAAAACTTGATCTGTTGTATGGAAAACTTTTTTGTTTTTTAACCAATTGACTTGAAACCTTACAGTTGTGTTGTTAGGGAGGCATGAAAACTATTCATTTACTTTTTTTTTATAGTGACACAACGTGAAAAGTATTATAGCTTCAGCCTTGCTGAAGATAGCGTCCTTACTGTTTTTTTTTTTTTTTTTTGCTTTGAAAAACTGCGAGTCGCAGTCGATTGGCAAGCTGGTAGCTTATATTGCCAGGTTATCGGAATGCGCCTAGTGGTGCGCGAGGCTACCCTAGTGTTGCCACTAAAACTACGTTGCCGTTGCCAGAACAGCCCGATTTGATGAGACAGCTGGTAGGTAGAGAGCTCCTTTCTGATCAAGCTACTTTAACGTAAAGTTTTATTTAAATTGACTTGAGTTTTAATTTTTTTTAAACATACAAAAATTTTTTTTTTTTTTTTTAACGAACACCTTTACAGGTTAATGTTTGCTTGATGACAAAATCTGATAAGTTCTTTGTATAACTGCAATTTTCTGTCAGCGAAAAATTCCTTTAATGAATTATATTTGTTAAATATATTTGGAAAGGTAAGTCTTAGATCGCTATGTCTTTGGCAAAAAAATATTTGATGCTCTGCCGAGTCTGCAACGTCGCATGTTGCACATAAACTTGATGGTACCATGCCTGCTCTGAACAAGAAGGGAGGGTCATACGTGTGTCCAGTGATAAGTCTGTTGATAAGTTTAGTGTCATATGGAGCTAGCTCCGTACGAAGAAACCATTTTTTGGTTGGCAGATTTGGGTATGCTGCAGCAAAAGATTTCCCTTTTGATAGAGATATCTGTTTATATTCTTCGTTCCATGATGTTTTTATAACGTTGTTTATGTTTCTCAGTGCTTCTGACGTGTTGTACTCAAAAAATACGTTTTTTCATAGTCTATGCATTGGCTGCAGCATCTGCTTGCTCATTGAAATTTATTCCTACATGTGCCGGTGTCCAGATTAATTTGCATTTGCTTAACTCTGGCCAGCTCAGGTTTTCTCTAATTTGGTTTACAAGGTACATTGTTTTTTTTTTTTTTGCTGTTCAAAAGTTTCAAAAGTTTTACTGATAGCCTGTAAATATCACAACTTTCTGGCATTTAGCCTTTTTGGCATCGTCAGTTGCTAATTTTAGCGCTGCTAGCTCAGCGAACAGGGAAGAGAAGTCTGTGTTTTGTCTATACATATCTATTTTTTTGCAACTTATGTTGTAAATGCCTAGGCCCACTCTATTGGTCATAACAGATGCATCTCTGTCTTTGGGGGGCAGTTCACCTGATAATGCAAACAGAACATGATTGGGAGTTTTTGGGGGTAGTCCTAGACATCTCCTCAGAGGTTCAGTGTGGAAGGTTGTAATTTTCCTGGCCGTGCCGATTTTGAAATTACTAAAGGTTGTAGACGCATACTCTATTTTGGATCTGATGAAGCTTTTGTAGATGTTTAAGCTGACATGGGGCTGTAATCCACTTTTAATGTTGGTAGCCATTTTAAGCAGCGATTTGCGGGATAAAATGTTCTTGCCAATTTTATTGAGGTGTATATGGATTGTGCTGTTTGCAGCCAGAGTTCTGCCCAGAAAACCGAGATCATTGACTTGTTGAATGGGAGCGCCATCGATTTTCAAACAAAACTTTCTATTTTTAGAGGCTGACATGGCCATTGTCTTACATTTGCAACTGTTGATGCTGAGCCCTAGGTCTTTGACCAACAGATTGAAATTATGTACACTGTTCTGGGCGTTTTCTACCGTTTTTTTTTTATTTCTGCCAAAGGAGATTATAGCAAAATCGTCTGCGAATTGAAACACAATTGTGTTGTCATCATTGACACTGTGGAGTCTCTTCGTGTACAGATTAAACAAGGTGGGTGATAGACAACTCCCTTGAGGGAGCCCTCCTTTGACTATTACTTCCTCACTGCCTAGTTTTAGTGTTCTTTGTTTGAAAAATTCATAAACCCAGTTTGCTATGCCTGCAGGGATGGTTTCATGTATGATAAGTTTGTGTAGAAGATTTAGGTTAACGCTATTGTAAGCGTTGGAGATGTCGATGAAGGTACAGATTACTGTGAATTTTTTCATTTTGAGCTCATTTATACAGAATAGAATTTCAATAATACAGCGGGTCGCAGATCTGCCCTGCCTGTAGGCGTAGGACTTGATTGGAAGAATGTTGTTGTCTTCTATGATTTCAGTCATTTTAGTCTTAACCATACCATTTAGGGTCTTGGCTAATACAGGAATGAGGGAGATAGGTCTGAAGTTTAGAGGGTCGTTTAGATCTTTGTTTTCTTTTGGAATAGGTATGATTTTAATAGCTCGCCAGTTTTCAGGGACAGCGCAGGTGGCAAAGATATTATTAAAGGCATGAAGAAGTGAGCTGACTGTTTCAGTCGAAAGTTCTTTTAACATGTTGTATTTAATGCCGTCATGACCGGCTGCAGTAGGGCGTTTGTTGGCAAGAGTATTTTGAAGGTCTATAGCTGTAAAAGAAATTGGGTGAAACTGTTCGATAGTTATCCTGGGTACGCTTAGCTGCATGTGTGACGTGGTCACCTGCGCTTTCATATCTTCCAGGAAGAATCTATCATTGTTGTGATTCCAGCTTTGCAAGGGCTGTGAATCGATGCCTTTTAAGTTATTGAGAAATCGCCACTCTGCTTTAGTGTTGGGTTGTGTATTTATCTTTTTTAACATTTCTTCATATGATTCTTTTTTGGCCCGCTTTACAGCTAATTGCCATTCGCTCTTAAGCATTTCGGCGTTTCTAATGTTATCACTGCTAGGCCATCGCAAGGCTTTAGCCATCGCAGCAGATTTTAGCCTGAACTTGGGCTTCCTCCCTCTTTAACGAGGTACGTTCCCCCTTTTATTGCGCTTTGCATGTTGGAGGTGAGATTGTCTAGATTCAAACTGGGAGCGATATTCCTAATATTGCTTCTGAGCACGTTAGTCGCTAGAAACCATCTTCTGCCCGGAGTGATGCAGTTTGCTGTGATTGTGATGGGGAAGTGGTGACTGCCACCGAACCACTATTTTCAACATTCCAAGCTAGATTTATATTACTGTTGGTGAAAGTTAGATCGAGAACCGATCCTCTTGCGTTGATCATATTTCTCCTAAAGGTAGGTTCACCGTTGTTGAGAATTCTGAAGTTGCTATATCTTGTCAAGCTTGCTAGTTGTGTGCCTTTGTTGTTATTAGGATAATCCCCCCAAATTTCTCGCATTAAAATCTCCTGCGATTATCACGTTGTCATAACTTTCTGAAACCAAATAAATCATTCATTTCATTAACGAATGAGACGGTGCTTACTGTTGGATCAAAATAGGTTGAGCAGAAAACAAAGTTGTTCCTAAGACTTAGGGTTTTTGCTATTACAATGTCATGTTGAGATCTAAAATATATTTTTTGTGTCTTAATGTTGCGATTGACTGCAATGGCAACACCACCATAACCATCGGGACGAGTTTTGATGTGGATATCGAACTGGGCTATTTTATGATTGGGTGTGTCGTTGCCATGTGAAAACACTTCAGATAGCAGTGCTACATCATACTGATAGTTGTTAAGGAGAAATTCTAGATTGTTTTTGTATCGGCTAAGGGACTGCACGTTATATTGGAGGATCTTCATTATCCTTCGTGCAATTTGGAGACTCTAAATGAGACTTTCTTGAATGAAGGAAGAGTTTCTAAAATTGGCTCTGCCAATAACACTTTCTAATTTTTTCCGCAGTTGTTGAAAGTTGCTAGCGTTGTTGTCGCTGCTGCTGGGCTTGAACATGTTGGAGCATAATTGAATTAAATCTGCCAAATCTTCATCGGGCTTCCTGCGTGGAAGTCTGAACGATAGATCTGATTGATCCCACCTCTCAGGTGTGGCAGGGGGCGGCTTTTTACGGAAGGGGTTGGTTGCTGTTTTTGCATCTGAATTGTATTTTGTTTTGTTTAACCCAATGGACAAAAAAACGATAAATTTTTGAACGTCCACAAAACGTCCGAAAACGAGCTCGAAAACGAATGTTTTACGGATAAAAATCGGACATCAGAAAATGTCCTCAAAATGATCGCAATCGGACTTACAAACGAAGCTAAAACGGATAATATTCGGCTGAAAAAATATTTGAAAAACACTCGCAAATTGTTCGTAAACGGATTACAAACGAAAGTTTTGCGGATAAAAAACGATCATTCACAAAACAATCGGAAAATGTTCGTAAGCGGATTACGAACGAAAGTTTTTCGGTTAAAAAACGAGCATTCTCAAAATATTCGCTAAATGTTCGTAAAATAACTCAAAAACGAATATTTTGCGGAGAAGAAGCGAGCATTCGCAAAATTCTCACAAAATGTTCGGAATCAGATTCAGAAACGAACGTATTGCGGACAAGAGACGAGTTTGAACAAAAATGTTTCAAATAAATAAAATTTATCAAATATCAAATGTTTCTATGTCGCCTGCTGTAGCTCTGAGTTTAGTGTGTTGGACTATGAAACCGAAGGTATGAGGTTCAAACCCCAGCGGCACCAGAATTTAAAAGTTTATTATATTAATGTTTATGAATTTAATTGTTGTTAATAATAAAAAATAAAGATATTAAATAAGCAAAATTATAAAAAAAAAGTTAACGGCATTGGTAAACAACAATATATTCTGTTCCTTAAGATTGTTTCTATTTTTGAATTTTAAAATTTTTTACTGGGGGAATAAACTGGGATTGAAACGAAAAAAACTGTTTATAAATCAACCCGAAAAAGGTTCGTAAACGAGTCCACAACAGGCTCTCAAAAGATTCTCAAAAGGTTCGCAAAAGACTCCCAAACAATACTAAAACGATTTCGGAAACGCTACGAAGACGAGTCCTAAAACGATACGAAAACGATTCCCAATTGTCCGTATACGACTATCGTAAACGAAACTTTCGTGCACACAAACTGAACGACTGATGATTAATTTTCGTATCGTTTTCGGATCCATTTACGATAGTTTTGTCCGGTTAAGTTTCGCAAAACGTTCGTTTACGATATCGTTAACGAGAATTTTGTCCACTGGGAAGATTTGATTTACTTCTACGTCTTTATTTTGGGTTTTTCGTGTGTTTGAGGCAAGAGGCGGAAAATTTTGGTCGTATTTGTCCAGTATATTGAATTTGGGTTTGACATTATACATGTCGGTTACTTCACGTCGAGAGATTTTTTTAATTGTCATTATTTTGATAATTTCAGTTTCTTGGGACCATTTCGGACAGACTTTGTTATTTCAGGATTTGTGCCCAACCTGGTGGCATAAAATACATTTATTTATATTACATTCATCGGTACATTGACCTTCTTTTCCCCACTTTAAGCACCTCTTCTTTCCTGTGCAACCATTCTTGGAGTGACCAAGACGTCCGCAGTTATGGCATTGCCTTACCCGTGGAAAAAAATGGCTAACTTTCCGCCGAAAAGAAAAGGGTCACATTGTCAGGGATTTCATTCCCTTTGAAGCCAAGCTTCACTGCTAAAGTTGGCACCAGAGATTTGGTTTCTCTGTCCATACTCTTGATTCTATCAACGCTAACAAGTTCGACTTCAGAAAACAGATTTTTTTTGATTGTATCGTCGCTGTACCCTACAGGGATGTTGCGTATTACCGCGTATGTTTCAACAAAGTTTTTGGGGATGAAGGGAAAAATGTTTTTTTCGCGCACTTGCTCATTTTTTACAAAGCTGTTGGCACTTTGCCAGTCTACAAACATTACTTTATATAACGTGACGCCAATGGCGATTAATGCCTTTGATTTCTAAGTCACCTAATTTTTCCATTAAATATAGGCCATTTTTTACTTTGACGTTTTTAACGTTTTCTGCTTTCGATGTGTCTACCAAAACAGTGGCAGCACCTACTTGGGCTTCGTCATACAAAATTTGTTCCCTAACTTTATTTGTTGTGTTCTCTTTCGAGATGGCAACGCTTTTTGTTTGATTGTTGGTGGCCATATTGTCGGCACACTTAGGTGTTGATTCTTTATTGCTGTTGTTTTTGCGTACAACAGAATTACAGTTCAATACGCTCTCTATTATCGTTTTGCGCGGGCTTTTATTCTTGCTCACACACATACTACTGCGCGAACCGTTAGTTTTCGTTTCTTCTTTTTGTGCTGATCTTTCTACTGTCGTGTTTGTCATAGTGTCGGGGAGGGGTGCTGTACTTTTATTTACCGTTTTGGCGCCGTTTTGTACGCGACTTCTGGGCGATGGAGACTTTTCATAACTCGAATTGGAGTTTGCCGACGACCAACTTTCATTGTTCTCATTATTCTGAGTGGCTTTTGGTTTCTATGGCCTCAGCCATTTGGGCGCTATAGTAATTTAAATAAAGTTTGCCAAAGACTTACCGTCATTTTACGCGCAGTCAGGTCTTCAAAAAATCAGAAATCTTCAATTAGGTAGCAGCAACCCGTAGGTTCCGCATGTAAAATTTTTCACAACCTAGCGCACTAGGCGAGGTTTAAAATGTATATATATATATATATATATTTTTTTTTGGTTTAGTACACTGTGTATTTTAATTTCTTTGACAAGATATACACTACCAGCCGCCTCGGTGGTTTGCTCGGGAGTGGACTTCATCGATATAATCAAAGGATTTCATTTGGATATATGGATAAATTTTTCAAGTTTTATTGACAAATTGTGCAGATTTCAAAATGGCGTCTTAACGGTTTTGATTTGCAGTGACACAATAGGCGCAAAAGTGTCAAAATGCCGCATAAGTGTCAAAATTTGCGTAAAAGCGTCCATGACCAGAAGAAGAAGATAGACGGAAGAATGAAGGAACAAGACACGTCACAAGGAAACATAGTGCGTCATATGCCAAACCAATACTACACTTGTGGTTCATAATGAATTTTAAAATGACTCCCAACTCAAAAACTTAGTAAGTTAAGAAAAACTGCAATGATTACTGAAGACCGATATTTATTTTTGTGAGAATTTGACAAAAATTAAAAATATGATTTGAAGCATTCTATTTTAAATATAATATTTTGTGGATATTTTGCGTGTAAAAGTTACGTTTTAAGCTGCTTTATCCAAATCTTTGCTTTTTGTCGCGAGGTAAAGGTTTTGAAACGCAAACGAGCCCATATTTACTCAAAAGCGACAAATTGCATCAAAAGTATCCACGACCACAAGAGGAAGAAATCGCGAAAAGGGTAATTTAAAACTTCCGCGAAATGGAGGGTAAGGAAATCCCCATGGAGTGCACTGCGACATAGGCTAAACCAATGTATGTTATGCAGTTTCATAACAGAGTCAATTGGTTGCATTCGAAAATTGTGCTTCCAAAAAAAACCCTAAAATTTCCCTTTATAGTTACTTCTACATTAATTTTTGGCATGATTTTACATTTAAAACATTAACCAACATTAACCAACCATAAATAATAATAGCCTGTTGATTTTTAACATTATTCATAAAGTTATATTGGGGACGTCCATAAATTACTTTTGATAAAATTAGGGGGAGGGAGGTGGGTTCAACAAAATCTCACCAAATCTCACTCAGGGGGAGGGGGGTTCATCGGACATCTCATTTGAGTTTTTTAGTTCACTTGTTTACCATTTTTTTTTTTTCAAAAATTTAAGCAAAAAAAAAGAAAAAATTTAATTTTTTATCAAATTTGTAGCAAAATCTCATGTGAGATTCAGAGGGAGGGGTTCGTCAAAATCTCACTAAATCTTACCAAGAGGGGGAGATGGGTCTAAATTTCTTGAAAAAAACCTCACGTAATTTATGGACGTCCCCATTGACAAATTCGTATATTTAGTACATTTTGTTAGTACATTTAAAAAAACTAGTTAGCAAACACTTATAAAAGCGGGAACGATACTATCGATAGTGGCTCTGAGAGGTAAATATTCGATACCTCGATAGTGCCATCGATTGTTTCCCAGCTCGGTTGCACGCGTTCTTCAATTAATCCACTTATTAAATTTGCAATAAAAATTTTAGCTTATTATTAATAAAATGACAAACGCGGAGGCGGTGACTGTGGAGTGTGGTCACTTAAAAGTAGTTAGAAGAAAAATCGAGTGCGTTGGCCAAGCCTACTTTAATGCACGGCGAAACATCACGCACTCTGAGCAAGTTGTTCGCAGCGATTCTGAAGAAAAATTGCTTGGTGTCGAACATGCGGTCGATATAGATTACCTCAAGTCGCTAGATCCCAAAGAATGGAAAGACCAGGACCATTATAAAGTACTAGGACTTGGTAAACTGAGGTAAGTTGTAACAACAATAAAAAGATGTAGCTGCTTTCTTAACATCCGACATCATTTAGATTTGATGCCAGTGATGAAGTTATTAAGCGCGCGTATAGACGGATGGTTCTGCAACACCACCCAGATAAGCGAAAAGCAAAGGGAGAAGAAGTAGTGACAGACGATGATTACTTTACGTGTATTACAAAAGCGTATGAGATTTTAGGTGAGTTTTACACGTTGACTTAAAATATTCACTTTATAATTGCAATTTTTTGTTAGGAACCCCAAAATTACGTCGCGCTTATGATTCCGTGGACCCCGAATTTGATGACAATTTCCCATCACAATCTGAAATCGAACACAAGTTTTACGAATCTTTCAACAAGTATTTTAATTTAAATGCACGTTGGAGTGAAAAAAAGAATGTTCCAACGTTTGGTGATGATGATTCAAAACGTGAGGATGTCGAGAGGTTCTATAATTTTTGGTATGACTTTAAGTCCTGGCGCGAATTTAGCTACTTGGACGAAGAAGACAAGGAAAAAGGTCAGGATCGTGACGAAAGACGTTGGATTGAAAAAGAGAATAAAGCTGCACGCATTAAACGTAAGAAAGAAGAAATGTCACGTATTCGAGCATTGGTCGATTTGGCATACAACAACGACAAACGTATACAAAGATTTAAAAACGAAGAAAAGGAACGTAAAGCGGCTGCCAAACGAGCTAAAATGGACGCAGCTCAGGCTCAAAAGGCTGAACAAGACCGTGCGATACGCGAGGCGCAACTGGCCAAAGAACGCGCTGAGAAGGCAGAACAAAAGCGCATTGAGCTAATACGCATTGAGAAAGAACAGCAAAAGAAAATAGTCAAAAAGGAACGAAAGACCCTGCGTGACAAAGCGAAAGAATGTAAATATTATGCCAAAAACGACAAGGACACACTTAAGAATATGGAAGGCGTTGAGAAGATATGCGAAACCTTTAGCCTTACTGAATTACAGGAGTTAAATAAGAATATCGAGCAAAGAGGAAGGGATGCATTTTTTGAAGCGCTGAAAAAGGCCGATCAGAAAATAGCCGCTGAACTTGAGGAGCTAAATCAGGCGCACCAGAAGAAAAACACGAAGTCTGATGTGAAAGAGGTCAAAAAGAGTGAACTCTGGTCAAACGAAAATGTTCAGTTGCTAATTAAAGCCGTTAACCTATTTCCGGCGGGCACAGCGCAAAGATGGGATGTGATTGCTACATTCATCAACCAACACTCGTCAAATGGGGCAAATGTCACTGCACGTGATGTGCTTAACAAGGCTAAGGCTCTACAAAATAGTGACTTTTCAAAGAACTCGCTTAAAACGCAGGCAAACGACGCTGCGTTTGAAAGTTTCGAAAAGTCAAAAAAAGATGTTCAAACCACTGATGATATTACTGTAAACAATACAATCAACGATAACTTATCTAGTGATAGCAAAGAAAATGTCAAGGAGAATGGTGACAATGCCAAACCAAAGGCACCTAAACAAAATGGAACGGCCGTAGCGCCAACGCCCAAGACCTGGACAAAAGATGAACAAGCACTATTAGAGCAAGCAATTAAATCGTATCCGATAACCACTCCCGATCGCTGGGATCGTATTGCTGAGTGCATACCAAACCGGACAAAAAAGGATTGCTTGCGTCGTGTAAAAGAGCTTGTCGAACTGGTCAACTCGAAAAAGGAGGCACAACAGGCCGTTAAATGATGCTCACTGTCTGCACTATCGTTACTTGGCTACACATGCCGTCGCCGCTTTGCTTTGTCCATTATAAATTTTATTTCAATAAAGATTTGAACGTTTAGTAAAATTACATCGTACAATATGCATGTATATCTGGTTCGGTTTGTCACGCGTCGTTATTGTAAGCTCATCGCACAGCGCAGAAAGTTTTATGTTTCCTGAGCATTGCTGCGGCCTCCATTAAGCTTTAAGTCGAAAGCATCTGGATTGGCTAATGGATCGAGATCAGCAAACAGATCCATCCATGGGTTATTTGATTTTATTGTTTTTCCCTGTTGATTGTTGAGGCCGTTAGTCTTGTTCGAAGATGGCTCCGTCTTCTGGGCAATGAGACCAACAGACGATTCTCGTTGAGAATGTTGTTGACCGCCAAACATTTTTAACCAGAAATTGTTCGTGTCGTTGGTATTCGTCGGAATTTTGCGTTCATCATTGATCAATGAGCACGCAACATCCTCGACTTGTTTTGTGAGTTCAATCAGCAAGTCTTCGTTTTCATCTTGACTTGGTGCTTCCGATTCTTCAACCAAAGACTTCTCTTTGGATACAGCATCCGTCACTGGCTTGTCTTTATAATCACTCTAAAATGTCATGTCGTGAATACTAACTAATATAAAATACATTTTTAAACATACTGCGAAAAAGAGTGATTGATCTTCATCAACTGTTTCAATGGGTTTGATTTCTGTATCCTGATTAGTCCCCTCATTCTGTGTCAGCTCCTTCAACACACAAAAATCATATTTAGGCTTCATAATCAACGACTTGGAGATTGTATCGAACGTCGATGCGGCTTTTTGTGCAAATTGCTTCAGCTCGGAAACATAAGAAACCAACGCATGAGAATACATGTTGCATCTGGCGGCGGCCAATAAATCGATCTGTAAGAAAAGCTGTTCACTGCAAAAATTTTAATTGAGAACATCAGACATACCTTTTGTATAGAGTCCATAGAATAACTGTCAAAGTTTTGCTTTGCCGTGCGAACATGACTTTGGGCAATGCGAAACTTCTCTAATCCCTTGCCAGTGTCCGGATCCAAATCGGTTGAGCTAGCCGACTTCATCCAACCAAGTGCTGCTCTATAGTCGGTACGCTCTCTTTCCATTACTTGTAGAGTGCCCTCGGTATCCTTGACCGCGCGAACACGAAATACATCCACTTCATGCTGAAGGCGTAATAATGGCACACGCACACACATTCGCTGTTGTCCAGCATATGACATCGCCTTACCCGTGTTCGTAATACTCTGCCCTGTCGTCTTGCTCCGCTTACCAACTTCCTTGAGGAATCGCCCGAACACACATTCCTCCTGCGACAATATGCAAATCCGTTCCTGATACTGGTCAATTATCTTACTTAACTCAGCGCTGGTTTCAGCAATCGATTTGAAAACTTCGATTTTTGCATCAAGTTCAGCGTCAGATGAGATTATATGTTTGTCCTCTTTAGTGCCCAACTTACGTTGGACGACCTTCTTTGTAATCCAAAATTGATGTTGCACTTCAGATTTCAGCATGTTTAGTATTTTCCTGACTGCTTGGATGAACAATAGAGTGCTGCTGGAACAAACTCTTATCAGCAGCAGAAAAGGCAAAAATTATATTGAAATTATCAATAGCTGCAAATTAAAAATATTTATTTATTCTTTAAGATTAACTGCTGTTATACTAAAAGTATACTAAGCTTTTTTTCATTGTAACAGATTCTGTTAACTGTAACATAGGGTATTTTTGTCATTAACAGTCCCACTATTAATCGAATTGAGTGTTGATGCTTTTTATGCGCAAATTTTACCTAAGGGTCTCCTGAAGAGTCAAATGGAAATGCAAGTAGCAAAAAAAGAATTTAATTTGGAAAAAGTTAGTACGTTAAGAATTTTCATTAGTTTTTGGTTAAGAGATTGTCCGGAAAAATATTAAAGTGGTAGCTCTGCCAAAAACTTTGATCAGAATATAAAGACAATCATGAAATTATTAATTCAATTTAACTTATGCTTTAAATTATCCCAAGCAAACATACGCCATTCTAAATCGGAACAATATTGTAACCAGGGCGTATTAAAATATACAAAATCGCGAAGCCACGCATAGTTGCTGTTAAGCATGATTGTCGTTCAAGTAAGCGAGAGAAAAGAACTGTATACCATCTTTTCTCTCGCTTACTCTTCATCTACAGTATTAGCCTAATAATGTTACTGATGTGTACGTCAATCATGCTTAACAGCAAAAATAAAGGACGGGGGGAAAATAACACTAGTTCCGAACAAGATTGGCAGCATTCTATTTCCCCTCAGAGCAAATATCGTAAAAAATCGTATTTATTTTAACAGACTTTGTTACTCTCTTTTTTTCTTTTATACCCTGTACCTTATGATACAAGGATATATTAGTTTTGTGCACGTCGAAAATGTGATGAATATCAAATTCATTGCGCAGATCAAGTTTATTTTGTTTTTCTCCTTTTTGACTTAGTTTAAGGATGAGGGGCATATAACTAAAGCTACCTTAGGTATTATTTGTATTACAAAAGTCGTATTTTCTGGGTTGCCTTTTGAGATAGGAACACTAAATTTGGAGTGTACATAGCTGACTTGACGCCCACATATATGTAGTTCAAATTTAAAATATTTATATAACTTAAAGGAATGAAATTTGGTGTGTATGATATTGGGGTATAGTGTAACAACATCCAATCATAATATAAGCGTGGCCACGCCCACATATTACTAAATTAGGAAAACGTTAAATCTTTGGAACCAATTGGTCTAGAATACTATAAATTGGTATTTATCACATTAAATGGAAATGAGATCGGTTTCGATTGAAAAGTGGGCGTGGCAAAGCCCTAATAGGGCCGTTACTAATTGAAGGTACAGGGAATGTCGACATCGGGTACTATCGATTCCAATTCTTACTGTTTTTTCTTTTTTTTTTAAGAGTAAGACGTTTGCTGTGACCACTCTCATATAAAAACCGCTTGATGGGTTTGAATGATATTGGCACTGCGATTTTAAAATACAAAAATCTAGTACTTAATCGAAGTATCTTATTTATTTTGTGTTTGTTTGAGAAATACATTTGTTTGAGAAATGTATGTAACGCACAGAAGGAGGGGAGGAGGACCCCATAAAGTATATATATTCTGGATCAGGATGACAAGAAAAACTGATTGATCCATGTCCATCCGTCCGTCCTCACCAACGGTAGACTCGTGATGCTCGGCAGCAGATCAAGTTTATTTTTATTTTGTGCCACGCCCACTCCTTCCCGCCCATCCAGCCCTACCCACTTTTTTAAATCGTTATAACTCAAACATCCAAAGAGATAGAAACATCAAAGTCGGTATGTAGACTCAGTATGTATAGTCTTACAAAACTGCATACCAAGAAATCCCCCCTCCTTTTCATTTCCCCTCCCCCAGTTATTTTCTGTAAATTGCTATATCTCCAAAATTAACAAAGGTACGACCCTGAAAATTCGTATACAAGCCCAGTAATAATACATCTTTAAAACTGCATACCACAAATTTCCCCCCTTTCCTTTATATTTTGAACACTATTTGAATAAGCGACGTCAGATCAATTTGTTTTTGTAGATGGAGGGTGTGGCACCGCCTACCATGTGTGCAGGGTATTATATTGTCGAGTATACTCATTTTTTTTAATTCGATTTTTTTATAAACAATTTACTGCTTTTTTGTCTAAAAATCGAAAAATCGATTTTCTAAGGACGCCATTTTATGAATTTTTAAAATAAATCAAAATCCTTCGATTAAGTACTAGATTTACTATTTAACTACTTATATTTATACTTTTCACGTATGTGAATAGTATATTAACTTTGTCAGGGAGTTTGTAATAGATCGTCTTGATCAGGACGACAAGACGAGTTGATTTAGCCATGTCCGTGTGTCCGTCTGTCTGTCTGTAGGTATGTATGGAAACTAGTCCCTAAGTTTTGAAGCTTTCGAGCTGAAATTTTGCACAGAGTTTTAGAATTTATTGCGATGAATCATTGGTCAGAACCAGCCATATCGGATGACTGGAATTGGTAGCTCCCATACGAAGTGAAGACAAACAAATTTGAGTCGTTGTATGGAAATGTTTTCGAAGATAGACGGCTCAGTTTAGCATAGTCCGACACAATGCCTGAAAGTTTCATTGAGATCGGGCAACTAGAACTGGCACCTGCCATACAAAATTAAGAAAAGGAAGAGAAATCAAGATTCACGTCGTTGTATGGAAAACTTTTTTTGTTTCTTAATCAAACTTCACATTTATATTCTTGGGGAGGCATTAAAACCACTTTGATAAAAATGGGCATAGTTACGCCCACTTTTAACCCAAATCAATAATTTGCATATCTCCGGTACCCCATGAGCAAAAAGAATAAAAATGTGTATATAAGCTAATTAGATGAGGAGAAAATATATTCAGTAATAAAAATGGGTGTTCAGAATTGAACATGTGATTAGAGGTAAACCAAGTAGTGGAACTAAAATTAATATAAAAATCTATCATCGCGGACCAGCTACTGATAGATCGATTGTCACATGCGGCGATATTTTGTTTACACCGAGGGTCACATAGATTAACGACGGCGAGCGATAAAACTATTTTTAAGACTGCGCTGAGTCTTAAAAACTCAGCGCTAGCAGAACTAGATTTAAGAACAACGCGGAGTTTTACAAAGTCAGCGATAGATAATATTATAAATAGAATTAAGATAACGCTGCGCTTTACGACCGCAGCATAGTATTAAGTGTCAAAATCTATAATATAAAAATGAATCGCAAAATGTGTTGGTAAGCGCATAACTCAACAACGCCTGGACCAATTTGGCCAATTCTTTTTTTTAAATGTTCGTTAAAGTTCAAAGATGGTTTTTACGGCGAGAAAAATTCAAATAATTGCCGGAAAAACCCTAAAAACAGACCTTTTCTTTTTCCCATACAAACTTGCGACGTCGCAAGCATTAAACGTAACATGCTATGCTTCTTCTTATACGTCAGTAATGTTATGTGTTTGTTGATTGAAAGAGAACAAGAAAACTTTGAGAGAACGTACAAGCCAGAGAGTATTAAAATTAATTAATACTCTTTGCAAATTACACGCACTAATGTGTAAACAATGCAGGTATGTACGGCTTGAAGGATTTGACTCCAAGTCATGTCAAATTAAAAAAAAGTTGAAACAACAACAAACTGTCAATGTCAGTGTTGTTTTTCTTGGATTTTCACTACTGAGTTTGCTTTTATCAACTGATACACGAAAGAAACCGTAGCTATGTATATCGTGTTTAGTGCAGTGTTTAGTTACCTATGATCACTTATTATTGAATGTGAGACAATAATCTATAGTATAATAAAAATGAATCGAAAAATATGTTAATAAGCGCATAACTCAAAAACAGCTTCCGATTCAATGAAATTTTCAGTTAATCTTTAGATGGACCTCCTGAAGGTTGTTATAATGTTTTGGTATCAATCCGACCATTTTAACTGGTAGCCTCCATACGGAAAGAAGAAGAAAAATAAACAATATTAAGATTTTGTGGACGCAAGCACGTACCATTCTTTGCTTCTTCTTACACTTTTGTATTGGTATGAGTGTGTTGTTTGCAAAGTGAACAAGAGAACGGTGAGAAAACGGAGGAGCATTACTTTCGAAATTGTGCTTCACTTCTTCTTCATCTTTTACATACAGCCACATATGTACACATATTAGTGTTTTTATACTCTTCACGTATGTAAATATTATTATGACTTTGTCACGGAGTTTGTAACCCCCAGAAGGAGAAATCTCCGACTATTGACCTGAAATTTTACAGCTTTACCACCATAAATCATTTGTCGGAACTGCAATGATCAGACCATTAGAACTGGTAGCACCCATACAGAATGAAGAAGAAAAATGAACAGAACTTAAATCGTTGAATGGAAAACTTTTTCGTTTTGGAAGATAGAGGGATGAAAAAAACATAAACAAACATAGTAACTTTACGTACGCAGACTAAATTTCTGGAATTGTCATTAAGATCGGACCACTGAAACTGGTACTTATCATACAAAGTGATGAAGAGGAAAAGACAGAAAATTTACGGCGTTGAAAGGAAAACTTTTTTTTTCTTAATTAATTGACTTACAACTTCACAAGCTAATTTCAATAAATTGCAAGTTTCCATATTAGCTTAAACAATGAAAATTGGTATATAGGCTATTAAAGTAAAGAGAAAGCAGATTCAATCCAAAAAATTGGCGTGGCATAAAAAGAGCGTGAAAAGTAAATAGTCTTCAGCAAGGCTGAATAGCGTTTTTTATACTCCTGCAAAAATAATATATATTTGCGATCCCATGAAGTTCGCTACGCAGAGAAGGAGATATCGCCGACCACATAAAGCATATATTATCTTCACAAGACGAGTTAACACAGTCATGTCCATATGTCTGCTTCAATACCAACTGCGAGCTCAGTTTTAACGATTTCAAAAAAAATAAAACGCAGAAAATTATCTTATCCTTTCAGGCAGTTTGTATGTAAAAAATCTGCATGATTGGATTGCTATTACATTTAGCTGCCGGTTAAAAATTAGGTTTTTTAAAACTACCACCTTAGTTTTTTGTACAAAAACGTTTAAGACGTCAAAAAAGGCACTTTGCGAAAGAAACAATCGGTCAAAACAAGATTTTTGTTAGAAAAATGTTTTATTAATTTTTAACTATTTTCCAAAATTTTATTAGAATCGAACATAAAGGCGTGGCCCCGACCATATAGAGAAACATCTTCAAAATAACATTTTGCTGTAAGCATAATCGCCAGAAGACTGTAAAGTGGAGTGGTATTTTTCATTTTGCTAAAATGGAACAAAGGAACAATTAGTCAAATATATGGTTTTGTTGTTCTTAAATATAAACAGATGGAATTTTGCAATCACATGTTTGTAAAGGTAATTATATATCACTGCAAAGTAAGAAATTTGCCATAATTACAAGGCATTAAGAATTCTGAAACGCATTAACGGTAATTAGAGTTTCAAAACGCTGGAATATTTTTTTTTTTAAATTTAATTAAACTACGAAAACAAAATCTGGAAATAATATTGATGACTTCGAACCCAACAAGAATTGATAAATGAACGTGGCTGCTGCAACATATAATAAAAATTAAAAACGCCTATGTACCTGTATCTATA
Organism: Phortica okadai; assembly: GCA_034638295.1. Lineage (NCBI taxonomy): Eukaryota > Metazoa > Arthropoda > Insecta > Diptera > Drosophilidae > Phortica > Phortica okadai. The sequence goes on from CM067852.1 coordinate 19,172,371, forward strand.
GGTCTGACAAGAAGAAAATTTAAGAACTAATTGTGATAGAGTGTTAAAAGATTCAATCCTGGGATATATGCAACAGTTCATCATACTTTGAGGGCGTAGCAAAGCGCGCCGGGTCAGCTAGTAATTGAATAAAAAGAGGCAGCTCGCAAGAGCCGCATGTCATAACAACTTACATCACTAAAGTGTACGCACGTATTAATGTGTATACAATGGGCGTGGCAAAAGAAAGTGAGTGAAAAGTATATAAGCTTCAGTCTTGCTGAAGATAGCGTCCTTACTGTTTTAAATTTGAATGATTTCAGATGAATGGTTGAAAAGTTATGATGGTCACCGCAAAGGAGTATTTTTGGAAAGGGGCCGATATAGACACCTGTAACTTTTTATTTTATGAATAATTTTTCTCAAATTTTCGTTGAAATAAACTTTATTTAATATGCAATTAAGTTTACTTTTGTTAAATAAATAAAATTTGCATTTACAAAAAAAAAAAAAAAAAATCAAAAATACTCGGTTTTTCGTGACTCTAAGGAGACGTAACCCCTTAAACAACGAACAACATTGAGTTCGCATTACTTTGCGGATGCCCTCCAGTATCACAACCTCAAGACTCTTACCATCCAACGTTGGAGCTTACAATTACACTAAACTCACTAACAAATCCTCGACAAAATCCTCTAGATGCCAAACGTAACCTTGTTTTTTGTTTTAGAAAAACCGATTTTGAACGACTTGGTCTTTTGCTTTCTAACACTGATTGGTCGTACATTCATAACACGCCCAACATTGAACAGGCAGTAAAGTTTTTTAACGCAATTTTGTATAAACTGTTTAAATTGTGCGTACTAAGAGTTAAGATGATATCACACGTAAATAAACCGCCGTGGTTTTCAAAAGAATTATCTCGTCTAAAGAACTTAAAAAATAGATTATTTAAAAAATAAAAGAGAACCGGATCTTTTGTTGATTATGTAAACTATGCAAAAGCTCGTTATAAATTCACTTTATGTAACAAACGAGATTACGATTTTTACCTAATTAAATTAAAATCCAATATACATCGCGAACCTAAAAATTTTTTTAATATAATTAAATACAAGTCTAACTCTAACTCATTTCCATCATGTATGAAATTCAATGGTGTGGAAGGAAATGATGATGCAACGATGATCCAACCTCTTTGCTGAATTTTTCCAAAGCACCTATAATAACTATTCATACCAAAACGTAACTTATTCATACTTCATTAATGATAGGACTCATGTCAATGTGCCAGTTATTGAAAATGAAATAGTTCTTAGACACTTGAAATTAATTAAGTCATCTTTTACTGCTGGTCCAGATAATATTCCTAGTTGCGTTTTAAAGCACTGCGCTGAAATGTTGTTTTATCCATTATGTACGCTTTTCAACATGTCGCTTAAAAACTCTATTGTCCCCACCATTTGGAAAGAGTCTTACATTATACTAGAGCATTGACGATACATCGATGTTTTACCGATGTATCGATGTTTTCACTTCAAAACATCGGAAACATCGATGCTGGCAAACATCGATGTTTGAAAACTTCGATGTTTGCAAAGCTCTACATTATACCCCTTTACAAAAAAGGCAGTAAGGTTGACGTTTCTAATTACAGAGGCATTGCTAAACTGTGTGCTATTCCAAAACTATTTGAACAGATCATTATGGAACAGCTACAGCACTTTGTGCCATCACTTCTAAATTTGTCTCAGCATGGCTTTCTCAAAAAACGGTCGACGGTAACTAACTTATTGGAATTCACTTCAATTGTCAATCGAAATTTTTCCTTCGGCTTCCAAGCCGATGTTGTGTACACAAATTTCAGTAAAGCATTTGATTGTGTTTGTCACTGTCTGCTTTTAGCAAAACTCGAAACTTATGGTTTTCCACCATCATTAGTCCGTTGGCTGCCGTCCTATCTTGAATCTCGAACTCAATGTGTTCTTTTTAAAACATCGGTTTCGAGACGAATTTTTGTTACTTCTGGGGTTCCGCAAGGTAGTCACCTTGGCCCCTTATTGTTTAATATATTTATAAATGACTTGCCTACTGTGATCAAACACTGTCATGTTTTAATGTATGCTGATGACGAGAAATTATGTCTAACCGTTAATTCTATAGATCAGCAGAATCTGCTCCAGTCTGATCTTGACTCTCTCTCACAATGGTGTGCTGTAAACAATTTATTGTTAAACAGTGAGAAATGCAAGTTAATGTCTTTTTATAAAAAAAAAAAATAATTGTTTACACGTACAAGTTAAATAATCTGTACCTGGAGCGTATCTCTCAGTTTAATGACCTTGGTGTTTTGATGGATCCAAAACTTCATTTCGCTTCACATTTCGCTGTCTGTTAATAAGGCTAAAGGCGTACTGGGTTTCATCAAAAGATGGTCCAAAGAATTTAATGACCCGTACACAACTAAATTGCTTTACACTTCTTTAGTACGGCCCATTTTGGAATATGCATCGTGTGTTTGGGATCCTCAGTGTGAAAAGTATAAGAACCAAATTGAGTCTGTTCAGAAACAGTTCCTTCTGTTTGCTCTTAGGAATCTACACTGGGACCCCTGTGTTCACCTTCCTCCCTATAGTAGTCGGTTGAAGCTTATTAATTTGCCATCATTGTCTAGTCGTAGAACTATGCTTGGTACTTTGTTTTTGCATAACCTAATAAATGGCATGATATTCTCTCCTACATTGTTGGCGTATATACAGTTCAATGTCCCCGCTAGAGTAACCAGAAATTTTAGTCCGATCTGTCTCAGTACCTGCAGATCGACATATTTAGAGCATGACTCGTTTCGTGTTTTATGTATGTATTATAACAGATATTTTAGTTTAATAGAAAACTGCTCCTCTAATAACCTTATGAAATGTACTATTCTAACGTATTTAAATAAGTAAAAATTGTGTTTATCAATTGCAGTATGTAAAATATTATGTTAGTTGCTTAACTTAATAGTTTTAAGGGAATTGTTTATAAATTAGATATTAGTATTTTTAATTGTGTGTAGAGTATGTAGTAAAGCGACTGTTGACTTTGTCTGTAGTCGCGGAACAGGCTGACCTGGTATCGCAAGTCCACTTGAGGGTAGTGCGCTACCACAACGTCTTGCGCCTGTAGTTGGTTAAAAAAAAAAAAAATAAAAAAATTTAAAAAAGAAACATATTAAAATTGAAAATTATTCAGCCTTGCTGAATATTATATAGTCTTCACGCCTCTGTTTTGAGCCACGCACACTTTTTCGATTGAATCTTATTTCTATTTATCTTACATACCAATTTTCATTGTTTTAGCTCATTGGGTACCGGAGATATACAAATGATTGATTTTGGCTATAAGTGGGCGTAGCCATGACCATTTTTTGATCAAGAACGTTTTCATGCCCTCATGCCTATAGCATATAGCTGTCATAGGATCGATCGGTTAAAAATTATATTTTTGCTTAAAATACTTATGCTTTGATTTTAGAGCATAGGCGGGCAAAACCTCATTTTCCTATACTCGCGAGTATAGGATGCAAAATTCTGACGCTGCGCAGTCGACTCACGAATAGTGTAAGCAAATTCGCGAACCGGCCGAACATGATACTTCGGGTCACGTGTCGCTCACGATTGTGCTTCGTCGGCGTGTTTGCGCTCTTGCTTAGAGATCTTTTGAGCGAAAAAATGAAATCAGTCGCTGTTCAGAACTCAATGAAGCAGGGCTATTTTGCGAATGACTGCAAAAATACACTTAACGAAAGTGTTTTAAGGAATATGAGAGCATGTATTATTTTTTCATTGAAAATGTGTGTGGCCCGTTTTGTGAGCGCGCTGTTGCTCGCAATTTTTCACAGTGCATAGGCAATCAACTTCGTTTTTTGCTGTTTACTCACACACATGATACAATTATAATTGTATAATTGTATCATGCTCACACAACGAAACGTTTGATTGGATATGTTTTGCCCGCCTCTGTTTTAGAGCTATCACCTCAATTTTTTGCATAATAACATTTTGGACGTCAAAAAAGACACACTGCCAATTTGGTGAAGATCGGACAACTATATCATATAGCCCCGATAGAAACAATCAGACAAAAATTCGAGTTTTGTTACATAAACTTTTCTGTTTTTAGTTACTGTTAGTTCAGTAAGGAAGTAGTTTTACTTGGAAAGTTTTGCGGGAGTGTCGCAAATTGGCATCTATATGGAGTTTGGGCTGCTCTTTCCGAATTTCTACTTTGTGACCTTCTACGACCGCCGCTTGAGCCGCCATTTTGAAAAAAATGGCGTCCAAAATCACTTTTTTGACCATATCTCAGTTTTGGCTCATTTTACGGCAAAAACATCTCTATACTAAATTAAACTAGAGGAAATTTCCAACAAATTATGTTCTAACCTTTTTTTTTCGTAGGACTAATAGTTTAGGCGTACGAGCGACGCAAAGTGTTCAACTTTGGTACTATGGTTTTCATACATTTTGTATGGGATTTTGATTAATCCAAATTTTGAAAATTTGCTTAATTTGTTGTGTTTGATGCTTATATTTAATATTGTACTTGTCTTATATTCAAGTAAACACAACGTTCCCAACCCGTCAACAGACTTACAGGCCCAGAACCATGCAAGTGTTACTTGCCTCTTTCATAAGCAAACGCCAATTTTTGATGAAAAAACGGTTGGTTTGGATTTGTAAATTTGCACTTGAATTTGGAACGTTTTTATTATAATTGACGATTAATATAACATTAAATCTCAACACCAAATACAATAAAAGTTAGTGAAATCTAAATCACTTGGACTGAGAGTAAGATTATCATTCAAAACAATACCAAATTCCATACAAAATGTATGAAAACCATAGTACCAAAGTTGTACACTTTGCGGCGCTCGTACGCCTAAACTGTTAGTCTAACGAAAAAAAAGGTTAGAACATAATTTGTTGGAAATTTCCTCCTGTTTAATTTAGTATAGAAATGTTTTTGCCGTAAAATGAGCCAAAATGGAGATATGGTCGAAAAAGTGATTTTGGACGCCATTTTTTCAAAATGGCGGCTCGAGCGGCGGTCGTAGAAGGTCGCAAAGTGGAAATTCGGAAAGAGCAACCCAAAATCCATATGGATGCCAATTTTCAAAACTCCCGCAAAACTCTCCAGGTAACCCCCTTTTTTACGACTTCCTTACTGTACTACAAATGAAACTTTGCAATTATACGTTTTTGTACAGCCTTGATATTTTCCAAAGTTTCATAAGAATCGGACATAAGGGCGTGGCACTGACAAGATAGAAGATCGCCAAATGAAGTGCAGTATGATTGCATCGTATTCTTAAAAAAAAAATTACAAAATGGGCGGGGCTTTATCTTTTTAAACTTATGTGATTGTTATTGGAAAAACTATAAGACGAATTTTCCAATAAGCATAATTGGGAAAATGCTTACAAGAGTTTATAAATTTCGGCTGACCCTTGACACCAAGCAATCAATCACAAGGCCATCTTTCGATCAAAATCTGAACTTGTATTATCATTGCATTCTTACAATACTCAAGTATGTTTTCGGCAATGCATGAATATAAAAAGATATTGAAATGGATTGGTGGTCAAGCAAAAGATCGCTGATGAGGGAGTGTGGCGACTCCCGACACAGCTGTACGATCTGCCTGCTGCTTGCTAAACAGAGAGCAAGTTCTTCTAACATTGGTTGTGTGTCAAAAACTAAATTTAATTGTTATTTCCCAATCAAATGTAACTTATATAGCCTGCATTATTATTATGAAATTTTAACTTTCACAATATTTTTTTTGCAAGTTAGAGGGCTAAAATTTAACAACTAGTAGTTTTACATACCCCGACTAAATGTCTGAAAGTTTCATTGAGATCGGACAACTGGAATTGGTACCTCCCATTTGAGTTCGTTAGTCTCTGAGGGGTAACCATCAAAAAGAGGGAAAATTTGTGGTATGCATTTTTAGGCCCAGTTTCACAGTCAAATTTAACCCAGGCTTAGCTCCGAGTAACAATTTTTCAGTTTCACACTTAGAAGTTAACATTTATTACCTCGTTTATGCGAGAGCCTTAAGGGGGGGGTAAGGTATTAAATTTTTTTTTTTTGGATTTTTTCAAAATTTGTGGGATGACAGTAGAATGTTTCGAGAATATCGTGTAAAAATTTCAGCTTGATCCGATAAAAACTGACGAAGATAGAGCGTTTTCAGTTTCAGTCTTCCTATGCGGCTTATAGCGCAGAGCAAAAGTTTCATTTGATTTTCCCACAACTTGCTTTTGCAAAGTCGGTGACCACTCTCACTCGAAAACTAACAAACCGATTCTTTTGAAATTTTACAGGCATTTTCTAGACATAATTAGCCGTGTCCTGACGTCGAGGTTTTTTTTTTTTTTTAGTTTTAAGTATTTTTTTCAGCAGCTTGAAGGCTGATTTTTTTTTGTCAAAAATCGATATTTTGACTTCAAGATGCTAAAAAAAAATTAAAAATTTTTTTTTTTAAAAAACCTCGACGTCAGGACACTGGAAATTTCATCAGCTAAAATCATTTATTTTGTCTTGAGTTTGCGATGATTCAGTAGTTTGTAATCGTGGTCACCGCAAGACACCTTTTTTCAATGGCATCAATTTAAAACTGCTGCCATCGTCTCAAACTTTTTTTAATTTTAATGAAATTTTCAGCAAATATGCTTAAGATATTACTTATTAACTTCCCATTCAAATAACTGAAAAAATGCTTATCGTTTACCTTAATAAAAATCACAAAAATGTGTTTTTTTTTCAACGAATTAACCTTACCCCCCCCTTAAAGCGCTCAATGCGCACTAACTAAAAACGCATGCATAAACGCCTTAATGCGCATTAGCGTAGAGCGATTTTTAAAAGCGACTTAACAGAGTTAAACCGCTTTAAGAGTATCGCATAAACGCGACATTCGTTAATGCGCATTAAAAATCAGCTGGTACCGAATGTGTACCAGTGGTCAGTGATGCCATATTGATGAATTAATATAATTATTTTTATTGTAAAATTGTTTTTTAGCTCTGTTCTTCTATTATATTTGGAAAAAAATTGTTTAAACATTTCTAAAAACTAATATTGGGATTATCAATTCATATTTTATTCAATATATGTGATTTTTACATATAAAGTTATTCTTGTAAAAAAACATTATTCAATTGTATTCTTATGGCAACACTGTTTTGTTTTGTTTTGATCAGCTGTTCATCATGACAGCTCCTAAAGCGCATTAAGCTAATGCGCCTTAAAGTTCTCGCATAAACACTGCGTTTTTAGTTAGTGCGCATTGAGTTAAAGAGCTTTAGCTGTCGCATAAACGAGGTATATGTTACCCTGAGTTAACCCTACTACATTCTAGGGTTAACCCCGAGTTAACTACTCTGTTTTAACTTTTTCTATTTATGTTTTTTAATGTCAAAACAGAACTAAATTTGTCTGTCAAAAAAATAAACATTAAATATGTCGCAATCAATAGAAATGAATTTGATAAATGAGCTTGTATAGTAGCAGTCCACCAGGTAGTCTCACATCATATGGAATTACTGACATCGGAAGTCGTTTACTTTTCATTGGGAGAATATATGCATCATTTATAAAAAGTTTCCTTGTGTGATTGCTATGTGTATTGCACCCATGTTGTGTTTTACAATAAACTAACATAACTACGTACTATTGTACCGTTTGAAGAGTGCGGTTTACTTACGGTTGTGCAGAGTAACTGCCCGCCCCTTTGTAATGGTAAACTATACAATTAGACATAACCGAATCAATATTTCACCGCTTGTTATATTGGATTCTCTTCACCTATCCATTACCAATTGAAGGTGATTTTTAAAATAACTGAAAAAATAAATAGTGTTTGGTAAGTAGATGATCAATGTTGTAAAACATTATTCTCAAAAAATAGTATGTTGCCATACTTATATAACTAGAGTTAACCCGTCACTGTGGAACTGAAAGTCAGAGTTAACTCCGGGTAAGGGTTAAATTCGAGTTAACTTTACTCTGGGTTAACCCTAGACTGTGAAACTGGGCCTCGATCCATTGAGCGGTTTTTCCATCCCATGTGTTTCGAGCTGAAGGATACAAATTAAACGATCAAAATTGCCACTTTTAATAATATTCTTCAATTCGGAGTTGAGTTACTTGGTTGATTGGTATTAGGAGGTGTAATAATGTCCTCATCGTACCGATTAGTGCTTGCTAAGATGCAGCCAAATAACGAAAAAAAGCGAAAAGGGTACTTTTTTGTAATTTTTTCCACTTGAAATTAAAAATGTAAATGAATGACATTCACCAAATGTGTTGACTGGTTCTTTTAGGAAACTGTCTTCACCATTCCGGTAGGTTAAAGTCAAAAGAACCTTTTTTGGTTCAATCATGGATATCTTTGCGAACAAAAATTGAGCACAGATCGGAGAAATACAAATTAACGCTGAATCAACAGGCTATCTGGTCGATATAATCGTTTATCTAAAAGAAAATTACTTTAATAATGCTCCATAAAGACAACAAATTTTTAAATTTATTTTGTCTCGCTTTTTTTAGGATTACATCAAAGATTCAAAAACTAGAAGTTACAAGCTACAACATTTTCTTACAAAGTTTGTCGATATGACCAATACCTACAGACCGTAAAAAATAGGTCCAAAATTCGATTTTTTTTTTTTGTTCCCTTAATTGTTTGGTTAAGTGTAGTTTGGTTTGTTCTTACTTTGAAAAATTTCGATACTCTTTCTGGTCATTCAATATGGGGTCCCCCTTCGTGAAAACCTGGCTACGCCCTTGTCCTTACTGGTAAGGAAAGTAAAGGTTTCTCTTTCTTAATTTTGTGAGAGGGAGTCTTTATAGTTCGCTACTGTTCGTTGCCTCACGTTACGAGCCGTTCATTAATTACGTAAGGTGTTTTAGGAGGGGAGGTGGTTCGAGCATGACTTATTTTTTCTTACATAGAGGGGGGAAGGTGTCTTGATACATCTTACATAAGATCATAAAAATGCGCTCATAGGAAGAATTTTTGTAGTTTGATGTCTTGACAATCGTCAATAACAACATAGAAACGACATCTATTATCAGAGATGTTCCATTGGACTTATGACAAAGAATAATTTTTAAATATAGTAAGAGTAGATTATCACTTAAAAGGAAACTTTGTAGGTATAAATAAACGTTCCTAAAATTGTTCCTTTGACAAATAAAAATTAAAGCATCAACAGCATCAACAAGCATAAATATCAAACAAGGGGTACGAGTCACCATGATCTTGTTTTATCTTACATGTAGGGGAGAGGGGGTCAAAAACAGGCAAAAATCGCCTTACGTTATTAATGAACGGCAATCGACAATCGAGTTTCAAAAAAAGACTTCAAAAACGTAAAAAAGGATGATTTGGCAGCACTGGTCTCAACTATCTCGGCGAGTGGGCCAACAATAAGTTGGGCGTAACATATGGGGGATTTTAGTCGACTTGATAAATACAATGGGTGAAATCGTACGTTAAAAAAATATCCGAAAAAAATTGCAATTGATAATTTGAAAACACATAACCATTGGGCGAGAAACGCAAACGGGCCAAATTGACACAGGAGTGTCGGCAGAAGTAGAAATAGAAGAAAAAACCCCGTTCTGAATTACCTAAAAACGAAGGAACAGGAAAAATCGCAGGCGGATGCAGCGCGACATGCACTAAACCAATACTGCAGTATCGTTTCATGAAACAACAGTGCTGACAAGTCGCCGTACAGCGTAAATGTAAACCATGTTTTACGCATTTTTACGGTTTTTTCCGCGTATTCTTATTTGGACATATTTTTAGTGAGTTTCGTTTCAGCTCTTCTCTCTGTTTGCAATAATATTTATTTAGGGGGTTTTTGTTTGGAGGTTAGGGAGAACAATTTTTGAACGTTGGTAGCACTGCTGTAACGTATTTTCAGTTTCCGAAAAATCTTTTGTGGCGAAGGTTGTGTAAGCGCATAGCGAAAAAGTGTTTTCACTTGACAAATAGTTTGCACGAACTTTACGGCCTGAAATCAAACTCGTGGGGTTGGCTGGACGATTTTTTGCCGGTTGATTTATTGTTGTGACAAAACAAATGCGTGCTTCGGCGTGAGAAAAGTTATCGAATGTTTAAATGGGAAAACAGTAGTGTGTTGTTAATAAAACTAATTACATTTAATACTTGACGCACAATAACTTGTATGAATTAAGTAAACGTGTTAAATGCGTACCAGATACCCTGTAAATAAAGAGAATTTATATGTGTTTTGATTGTTGACAAAAGAAAAAAAATTAAATATGGAAAAGTTTATTTCGATACCTCAACGTTACACTTAACTTGCATCATAAATTCAACAAAACAGGTACCACTTTAAATTTTTTGCAAATAAAAAATATTTGCTTAATTTAATAAAAACTAATAATTTTTACATTTGAACTGGTCACTGTCGCTGATTGTTGACTGTCGACCGACGACCAGTTGCAGCATTAAACGCTATAACGATTTGAAGAAAAAAATTAAAATGTAAAAATTAAAAAAAAAAAGAAGAAAGACATTAAAACAAAACCAGAAGCAAAAGCAAAAGAAGTCGTAGACGTAGAAGGAGAAGAAGAAAGTGAAGAAGTTGTAATGGCGACTGGTTTGTGCTTAACTCACTATTCCATTACTGCCACTCCTGCCTCCTCCTACCTCCCTCCCTTCCATTTCTCACAAACACAAACACAAACACACGCATGCTGACTCTTCTTGACAAGAAGATGTGCAGAACATGTGCTTGCACTACCACTATTAATTGTATTGGGTTGGTCTGGTCTGGTCTGGTGTGCTGTACATATGTTGGATTGGGGTATAGTAGAGTGAGGCACGAGACAGTTGTTTCAACAAGAAACTGGCTGAATGTGTGATTGGTTTTTTTGGGCCGCATACCGCTGTTGAATTTGTAGTTTTTTTTTGCAGTTGTCATAGTCATCTTCGCGCTTTGTGACCAAATGCGTCATGTGCTCAGCTGAGTTGTTTCAATGTTAAAAAGAAAATTGGTATTTCAAAGAGTCAATAACAGCAACACTTCTGTTTTCCATAAGTTGTACCACCATAGCGTTTACATATCTCAAAGCCATCATGCTTTCATCATGTGTGTATTTCCCAATTAAATGAAAAGAAAAAACAAGAAACAACCAACAACAACAACAAGACAAGAAACACTTGTTGGTTTGTTTACGTTGACGGCGTGCCTGGCCTAGAGCGCACCTGTTTACGTCAGTTCCGAGGCGTGACTTTAACAAAGTAAACTTGGCCAAAGGAAAACGAAAATAAAGTCTGAAGTACGCACTTGGCAATTGCGCTTGAAGCTCCGTCGGTTCCTCGTCGTGCTCTGTGCATGAGCCAGTGAGTAAAAAGGTCATGGGCAGCACTCGAATCTGCTTGTCTTGCAGCGTTTCGATACGTTCGTTCGGTATCGAGCTAATGAGCACGCCGTGCGGTTCGTTAGCACATGGTCCGCATTCGCGCCTTCTGAAAATCAACCTTTTGCTTTTATTTATTTATTTACTTTATTGCAGCTTTGACGACCACAAAGTACCAGTTGCGGCGGCGGCGGTAGCCTCAGTTTCTGATGATTGTTTTTCTTTGTTTTTTTTGTTTTGTCTCTTGAAATCACGCACGCGTGCGTAATTTTCATTAAAGCGATTTCTCTGCGTGATTTTCTTCTTTTTCCCGCCTTTGTGTCAATTCATGTTCGACTTAAAACTTTGTTAAGTGTTATAAGACGCACTTCTCTTCTTCTTCACTCCAAAGAGCGTTCGACAAGTGCACACACACACTCACACATACATGCACGTGTGAATAACGCCAAACAAATGCAACACTTTTGATGCTTTCAATTGCATTTTTGCTGTCTCAGCATTTAATTAACAATAACAATTCATGAAAGTTCGACCAACGAAATGTCGAACACTTCACATTTCACAGAATCGCAATGCCAAATAGTAAAATAACAAGAGATATTACAACAAAAGTGTTTGAGGTCATTTTAATTTGTAGTAAAACATGTACTAATTTTAATACAGTAGTATGGCGGCTTCTAATCTCTATTTTATGAACATGTAAAAAGCATTTAAAGTATTTTGCAAATACATCAAAAAGTAAGCTTTGCTTATTGCAAAATCACAGAAAGCGATTAAAAGACAAAATCGCATATGAGAGAATATTATTCTTAAGCTGAGCTGTGCGCAATTGCAGTACATCGATACAAGATACTTTTGCCAACTTTACGAAAGAAGCATGCAAAAACTGGTTTTGTTCTTTTTTTCGAAATATATTTATTATGTTTGCATTAAAGTTATTTTCTTAAAAAAAAAAAAAATAGAAAGAGCGCCATGAGGAGACCTTTTGTGTGTTTTCTCACAGCCGCAGAGTGACAAAAAAAACGACAAAAAAATGTTGCATAAAATGACTGCACACACACACTGTTCGTGTGCATGTGAGCGTGTGTGTACGAGTGTAGCAATGGATGCAGAAATATATACAAATATCTTTTTTCTCAAATATCGAGTTACTTTGCACTCATTTGCATTATTATTTTTGCTTTATTTCTTTGCAAAATATTTTGCATGCGGCTTTGTTGATATTGCTGTTGTTGTCGTTGTTGCTTTCGTTATTGCCATTTTTGTTATTGTAAATTAAATTGGCCTTAATTGGCAGTTTTTTTATTGTCTTACCTGTTATCGATGCACAGACGCGGTAGTTGTCATTTAAAATCTCTGTACATGTGTGTGTGTGTGAAGTCACTTTCAACTTTGCCTGTGCCAATTTATTTTATAATTAAAAATTGTTTTTTGTAAACTTATTTTGATAAAACCTTGTAGGCTTGTGAATTGTCTGTTTTGTTTTTTTTTTCTACTTTGTATCTTGTGTCTGAAAATATGTAAACTGTGGGAAAAACTTCTTGCATTGTTTTCTTTTATTTTTGCGTTTTGTTGTTGTTTTTCTTGTAAGGCAATAAATAAACTGAGTGGACAAGGAAAACAATTTTATTTGGGAAATAAATTTAAAAATAATAACCACTTATCTAATTTATGTGTTTCTGTTCTATTCCGCAAGTATTGGCCAACATTTGATGTTGTTGTTGTTGATATTGTTGCTTTTGTTGTGCTAGAATTTATTACGTCTGCTGCTGGCAAAACTTGCGCAATATACACAAATACACACACATACAACAGCGCACGCCCAAAAGACGGCAACTGACATTCTCATGTCTCTGCATACATTCTCATTCTCAGCACTTTGCTAATGCAAATGTTTGCCGCCGTGGTCTAAATTATTCAGAGCATGTCAAAACGTTTCAATTCCCACTGGCCGATTGTATGTCTGTTTGTCCCACTGCCAGTCGCATGCAAATATTACATTTCATTATAAATCACACCAAGTCAGACAAGCACAAACACACACACATACATGCACAGTTACATATGTATGTAGATCCAGATACATGAGTACACCACTCGTAATTACCTCAAACTAAATGCATTTAGTTTACCGTTAGCAAGGTTATCGAGTGCACATACAATTTACTTTTGCTTTGCCTCTTTATGCCACTTGCCACTTACAGTTTGCCACTTGTATTGTGTGTCAAGTGGCTGCTTTAATGTTAATGTTGTTGTCGCTGTCATCTGTCGACCGTCGTCGTTGCCATTGTCTTAGCTCGGCTCGTCTCAACTCGACTTTTGCACCTACTCAATGCTGACACTTGCACGCTTGCATTGCCTAATCTCTCAATCAATTGAGCCTCAATCAATCGCGCCAGTCATTGAGTCAGTACGACCGTCTGTCAGTCAGCGAATCAGTCAGTCAGTGCCACAACGCTGGCAGTCAATAACTCAGCGAACGTCAACGACAGCGACACTAACAACATCGATGTCATAATAGGTGAACTTACGCCCACGTATTGCGCTGCCAGCTAAGCTAAGCTGAGCGTCAGTGGAGCTCTAATGACTGAGTTTGGTTTTATTAAGCAAAGTATAAATATTCTTGATCAGCACGACAAGAGAAGCTGATTAAGCCATATCCGTCCGTCCGTCCGTCCACCCGTCCGTATTCACCAATGTTCTCAGAAACTAGAATAGCTAGAGACTTGAAATTTGGAGGGTAGACTCTTGATACTCGGCAGCAGATCAAGTTTGAACGGTTTTGTGCCAAGGGTACGGACCTGAAATTTTGAATACAAACTTAGTATATACTTTGAAAACTGCATATCACAAAATTCCTCTCTCTTTGATGGTTGCCCCTCAAAGATCTACAAACTCAAATTTTTCGTAAATTGCAAATTTTTTTGTCCGATTTCCTTGAAATTTTGAACCCAATATGAATGGGCGACGTTAGATCAATATTTTTTTCTAGATTTGGGGTGTGGCACCGCCTGCCGTATGTGTAGGGTATTATTTAGTCGAGTATACTCGACTATAGCGTCCTTATTGGTTTTCTTACTTTGTTTGCTGAGTTTGGCCTACGCCTCGGCTGCTCTTGCTGCTGCTGCAATTTGGCAGTCAACGGAAGTGGTAATGAGGTAATGAGCTTCTTTTGCATTTATGCCGTCAAGAAGCGCTAATTAAACAGAGTTTTTTTTTGCATTACCAACTTTTCAATGTTTTCATTTGTCTTCTCTTTAAAGTGACCTAAAAAAAGACAAACAAGCGAACGCACTTATGAGTGAAATGAAGCCATTTAACAAGACTTGCTTATCGTTTATTGGCGTTGAAAGCTCAAATGATTAAATTTATTGAGTTACGAGTTGAACGAGTAAAGCTCAAACGTTTGCTACTGCGTCTAATTTTACTGCAATTGCTGTTTAATCAGCGTGGGGTGATGTGTGGGGTGTGGTGTGCTGCGCTGCGCTGTGGTGCGTCAGACCGATAGACGAAGCTTTCTCCAGTCAGAGAGTCGCATAGAGTTTGGGTTGTGGACTGTTGGCAATACGATTTGCTCGCGCGATTTGCTTATGCGGAAGATGCAATTGTGCTGCAATTTAAATAGCTGCCGTCTGTCTGCCTGTTTGTCTGACCGACCGACTTGCCAGATAGAAAGATACGTGCAACTGCAGACGATCAAGATGACGTTGGCGACGGCGACAACAACATCGACAATAGTTAAAGTGAAAAGCATGTCGACGCAGCAATCACAACAAATACTTGTAAAGTTAAATATAAATAAAGAAATAAGTTGACGTTGAGATGAATTGAAGACGTTCGAGGCATGCTTTCAAAAGGTATCTCACGGATGCTGCGGTTTTTGTGGTTGACTGCTGCTTGTTGCTGCAAATGCCAATTGGCGTGCAACACAGCGCAGGGGTGACGATTGTCAGAGACGCCTTGTGGCACGTCGGAGCATAGAGGTTTGTTGCTATTGAAGAAATCAATGAATATGTCAATTTATGAACATGAATTTACATATCTTGATGTGTGTATATGTGGGCTTGTGTGTGTGTGTGTGCAAATGAAGACGTCGTTAAAAGTGCGTGTCGAACTGACCAATTGGCAGCTCTTTAATTAACTTGCCGCAATCGTTTATCCTGAACGTGTGTTGGTGTAACTTGCTGTCTGTCTGTCTCTATGTGTGTTTGTATGTGTCTATTTTAATAGTACACCAGTGACTTTCACTTTAGATGAAGATTCCTCATTATTTTTTTTTTCTTTCAACTCGTTTTCATTACAAGTCTCATTAGATGACACGACGACGACTAAGACGGCGACGATGGCTTGGACGCCAAAGTCGAAGTTGATGTCGTTAGCAACTTCAATGTGCAGCATGAAACGTTTGCATTCATGTTGCCTTCTTGCTCAGTTTGTGGCATCAACGCCACGTTGACGACGTCGACATGCATGCCACCACAGCCGTCGCAGTTGCATGCCATGCCAGCTCTTTGACTGCATAAATAAGGACCGTGGCAGAAATATGTATGTTTTTCGTAATTTATTTCTTTATTGTTTAAGAGATCCAAACTAGCAGTAACAACAACAACATCAGCAGCAGCAACAACAACTTCACCCACTTCAGTTTATTCAGCTTCCAAAAGACGTGCTGATTCGCGCATATTTTACACTTGCTGCTCCAGCTTTTCATTTTTTTCATTTCATTTTTGTTTGCTTGTCTCTCCCATCGTCCGTCCGTCCGCCTGTCTGTCCGCCCTAACAGCCAACCATGCATCTAACCATCCATCTATTTGTCTGTCTGTCCGTCCGTCGCTTGGCTGATTTAGTTTGGTTTTTCCGCTTTTTCTTTGCATTTCACTCAACTCAAGGAAGTTGGCAATTTTCTTACCCTCTACCAATATTTAACTAAAAATTAAAATGGAAATCAAGTTGAAGTTGAAGGCGAAGGCGGACACAAGTAAGAGCCGATCATTTAGCATGTGAACTTATTTGTCGTTTACTTAAACCTTATTTCCGTTTCTCATACAATATTTAAAGAAAAAAATTCAAAAATACACTTCAAAACAATAAAAGAAGAAAAAGAAACACCCAAAGCGCATATTTCTTGTTGATTAGCTGTGTTAATTGCACAAAATTAGAATGTATCTTGTTTGCCTTCCACACCTTATCTCATTTTAGCGCTCAGCAGCCGACACTCCTTATCGTACTACACTTGCTCATTAAAGTCATATGCATTTTGTACTGTTTAACTGCATGACGTGAGCTAAGCCAACCACAACAACGACAATAACATTCTCATCTGTCTTCGCTGTTTGCCTCAACTCAAAACTAAAGTAACTTCAATTGCCAACATACTGTTTACCTGTTTGACTTTTGCCTCTAATCTGTTCAGCTTTGTTTTGTTTTGTTTGCTTCTGTTATGTTCTGTTTGGTTTGATTTCGAATACACTTTGATTTGCTATCATTCGAAGCTGTTTCAATTACTGTTTGAAACATAAAAATCGATTTTGAATTGCACACGATTGAACACCTAAATGAAATCAAAGTGTACAGAGACCAGCTGAGTTGTGCTATGCTGGTAAAGTGAGCAAATCCGTTGCCACATACAATTCACAGACATTCAACACACACACACACACACACACACAGACACACACATACACACACACAGGTATACAAATAGTCAGTGAATGTTGATTGCATGCGAATAAAGCAGAACGTTGTATTTCCAGGAAATAACGCTTCCTCTGGCTCAAATACACATACACAGATCCACACATACATACGGTCAGACAGGCTTAAATCATATAAAAGCCAATGTGCTGTAAGCTGAGTCATTTTGTTAGCGTTGCATACAAGCTCAGATGCTCAAACTGGTATTCTTTCTGTGCCTTGCCGTAGTTTCATTTGATTCGGATTGACTGCTTTTTGTTGCTGCTTTGTTTTGCTATTATTGTTGTTGTTTTTGTTGTTTTTTTTTGCAGTTCTTTTTTTTTAAGAATCTGCAAACTTTTCTCACATTATTAAGCCTGATGACTTTAGTCAGTTGTACTTTTAGTTGTCGTTCTCGCTTGCCCTCCTGCGTTTGCTATCTCGCTTGCACATTGATGTTCGATTGCATTTCAACTTTTGCCTATTTTTAGCGCTTGTTGCAGGAGTCTGAATCTGGACTTTGACTCCCAGCACACATTTGATATTCTTCGTTACAAATACGAGTTCTTTGTTGCTGCTGCTGCTGTTGTTGTTCTTGTATTGCTGCGATTCTTTGTGCTATACCCTACTCACAACCTATGCAGGCTTGATGCCCAGATATAAATCGTATTTTATTAGACGAGATGCTGCTCATTGATATGAAGGTTGACAAGGCCAATTCTTTTGAAACTGACTCAGCTTGGATTGCAAAAAATTAAACGAAAAAGAAGCAAAAAAAAAAATTCATATAAATAAGTATAAGCAGCAATGGCAGCGGCCAACACAGCTAGAGACTCTCAACGAGATTACAAAATGACACTTAGCCAACATTCATACTTACGTACATACATACATACACACATTCATGCATTCATAGATACAAATATACATAGATACATAAATAAATAAATAAGTAAAGTAGCTGAAGTATCATCACTCAAGCTCATATATTCATGCTTGTTGCTTCATAGCGCAACGCAACGCAGAGCTGTGCTAAGTATGAGCTTTCAAGGTACGCCCACGCCAATCGTGATGACTTCTTTAAAACTCATTTGCTTTTTATGCTTTTTGTTTATATAAAAATGCAACTGCTCATTTTTACTGTGTCAAGTTAATTTTATAAAGATACTTACAGTTGTTTTTTTCTATTTATATTTATTATTATTATT
Source organism: Phortica okadai (assembly GCA_034638295.1). NCBI lineage: Eukaryota > Metazoa > Arthropoda > Insecta > Diptera > Drosophilidae > Phortica > Phortica okadai. The sequence goes on from CM067852.1 coordinate 19,190,681, forward strand.
GTTGTTAATCTTGAAGAGGCAATGTTAAAAAACTTGGCTTTGTTGTCAATTTGCTGCAAAAATAAAAACGAAATACAAAACTAATGAGAGACAAAATATAGTGCATAATAAAAAGACAGATAAAAAAACAAAAAAAAAAAATGTATTTTGCAAATTTTGCAACTATTGGCAAACAAAGACTTTGTTTTATATCTGTCTGTCCGGCTGCCGTGTCTTGCAGACAGAACTACAGTTGTGACTTTATGATTTTCTTATTAGAATGAGATACAATCGCAAGAGCTTAAAATTTTTAATTGAAAATTGTAAACCATTTCATTGCCTCAGCAATGTTATTCAATTAAGTCATGGGCCAGGCTGGCAGAGCTTCTTATTCGTTTGTCTATGCTGCGACCTCATTTATGTGTATCTGCATACATTTGTATCTCTTTGTATCTTGCAACTGTGCTAAATACTTGACAATGGCTACTCTGGCGTCTTCGAATCGCATTTGCCTTGTTTGCCAGTTAGTTGAATAATGAGTCAATTGAGCACAGCAGCTAAGCAGCACTGATTAGACGGTCAACGTTGGCTTCCGGGATTCTTTGCTTCAATTAGTGATTGAAGTGTTTTTTGTTTTTGTGTCTTTCTTATTTTATGTTGATTGTTTGTCTGCCTGTTTGATAAGCAATGCAAATAAGCAAAGCGTCTAATTGAATGTAATGTCCATAAATTGATAACAAAACACTTAAGATAAAGGAAGGCACTTTGAAATGATTTCCCCTCTTGCCGTCTGAGCAACAATAGTGGACGAGTTTGCATTACTCATACACCCTGTCAGCCCCCAGCCAACGCTTGCCATCATGCATGTGCAGGGCGTGGGCGTGACACATTAACCACGCCCATTGTCTGAACCCTTTGTCTTGGCACATGAAATTTCAAGTTCACAGCACGGTGTGCGCCAATTTCGTATGAGCCAACAACGACTTTTCGCCGACAAGCCATGCCGCTTTTAGTCATAAACACACCCAACAAATTTCAAGTGCATTTGAAGTAAAATGTATGTAAAATTATTTGAAAACAATTAAAGTTTTTGAGTTACTTTAAGTGGTGATTGAAAGTATCTGTGCGATTTCATATACAAACACATGTCTGCAAGTTACGCCAGTGGGTGCACTTTCTAACTTGACAGTTGCTGCAACACTGCTGTCGTTTAGTGCGACTTAACCTATGACCCACGAAATGATTACAAGCTCTGTGTTTGCCGCCTTTCGCTCTTCCAGTGATTTAATGTCTTTCGCCGTTTCATTTCATTGGCTGCAATTTTCAAATGCGATCTGTCTAGACAACGCGAACAACAACGAACTTCGGCGAGCCGTGTGGCAAACCGTGTCGTGCTGCAGAAGGTTTTGTCTTCTGTTGGCTAAGGACTGTCGGTTGGTTCCCAGCGGACACTTTCGCATAAATCAACGGCATTAAAAGGACTTTACCGCCGTTTTGCATGCACCCATTGTTCTTCTGCCCTGTTCTGACACTCGCACACCAACTTGTTAAAATACAATTCAACACAAACAAGAAATACAATAACACACACAATGAAACCAAAAGTTGACATTATGCAACCACAAAATTTCAAGGGTCAAGAGTGCAGACCAGTCATTGATGATGGCGTTGGTGGTGTGGTCAATGGCACCGAGGGACTTTGCTCGCTTTTATTGTCTTCTCTTGAAGTTTGTTTCTTATACGCACACAAAAAGAGTACATTAACTTTGTCACGCAGTTTGCAACGCAGAGAAGGAGACATCTCCGACTATATAAAGTATTGATCAGCACGCGGAAATGAGTAGATATAGCTATGCCCTTCTGTTTGTCTATCTGCTCAGTAAAAACTCCTCCCATAGTTTTAATAAAACAAAAAAATGGAAACGTATAATTTGTTGAGGCAGTAGGAACGATTGATCCAAAAAAAGGTTTTTGTAAGAACAATTTATTAGTTCTTGAATATAAACAGATGAATCTTTGACTTGATTAATTGTTGATTATATTCCAAAGTTTCGAAAGAATCGTACATAAGGGTGTGGCACCGCCTCTATAGAAAAATGGGATTTCTGTATAAGCAGACGAGATAGAAGTTGGCAGAATGTAGACTGCATTGCCTATTTCAAGACAAATTACCTTTAAAAACTTGAAATCTAAGTATTTTCAAACAAGAGTAATTCAGCAAATGCTTGCAAGAGTATGTAAGTTTCGGCAAAGCCGAAAATAGCTGCGTTTCTGTTTGTTTTCGGCGGTCGTGTTCTTTGCGTGTTTCTTGCTTTGTTCATTTCGATTGCATTTGGCATGCGAAGTTTCAAGCAAAGCGAAAAATTAACAAGTGATAAAATTTTAATTTGATTATGAACCGTTACCGTTTGACTTTTGTTGGATATTAGCTTGTTCGCTGGTTCGTTCGGTCGGTCATTCGTTCTGCTTTTGTGAGAAGTTCATTGCACGCGTTCGAGTCATAAGCATTTCATAAGAAATTTTCGTGTTTTGCGTTTTCTTTCAATGCTTGTTGATTATTTTTTGTTGTGCGGAAGAGATTTTCAAAAGCGATACATCATACATCAGGTCTAAGCTCAAGAAACATAAATGAGATTAGGTTTTTAGCCAACAGGCAACAATAGCGCTTTAAGTGACACATAGGATTTCCATGGCTCTTGAAAGTCATTGTGCGCACTCAGCCAACGCAAGCGACCCGGAATTCTTGCATAAAACGACTTTTTTTCTTTGTCTTTTTTTTTGTTTTCTTTGCTGAATTACATTTGCATCGTCATTGCGACATGGATTCTGCACAATAAATACGAGAAAGAGTGAGAGAGAGGGGAGGAGGGAGAGCGTGAAAACCCAAAAGTAAAAAGTTGTAAACCATTCACTTTTTATTTATTATATTCAACGCATTTGCGTGACAATTCATAATTAAAGTGCCGCAGGATAATTTTTTATGTTTTCTTTGCTTGTCTTGACTTTTCTTGCGTTTTAAGCTCTTTAATAATTTAAGCTCTTTTTATATACATATGTACATGCATATATATTTTTTTTAAATAATGAACGAACGCACAACTTGTTAAACGCACTTTGTTTCTTTTTTCGAATTTATCTTCTATTTGCGACGGCATATAAAAAAGTATCTGCGTACAATTAAGCGACGTGAATTGACAAGAAACCTATAAATAAGACAGCATGCAATTCAAGATGCTTGTTGTTTTTTTTTTTTTTGGGTTTGTTGTATTTTTTATTATTGTATTTTGGCGTAATAGTTTTGATTTCACATTTGATTATGTGTGTTTGTGTGTGTGTTGCCTTTAAAGCGGACCTTTGTTATTATATTTGCTTGCTATTGTCTTTCGGCTTATGCGAAAGCGGTCAACAACAGCAACATCAATAGCAACAACAACAACAAATCTGTTACCATTACAATATCAAAGCAAAGCAACATGATTACTGTTTATTTTTGGGGACAAATTAAGGTCAATGGCTGACCTGCTTTGGTCGTTAATTGCGAACCTTGTTAAAAGATTTCGCCAATTGCATTAAATGAAGCAATCATTGTCTATTTAAGGTGGCGGCGCAGTCGCATTCGAAAGGCTTGTTATTGTTTTAACTTGTTTTGCGCGCTTATTGATAACGGAAACCAAATAATTTGCCGCAAAGCGCAACGAAATGAAGAAAGACAAAAACTCTCAAAAGTCGTTTAATTACGTTAGCAGCGACTTGTGTCTGTGTGTGTGTGGCGTCGTTGGCAACGTCAGCGGTCGAGCGACAAGCCCTTTTCGTTGACCTGCGCTGCTAACTTGGCCTTAACGCGCACTTAGAAAGAGCAAACTTAGGCAGACTCGTTCGACTGGCTTGAAATTTTAGTGAAACCAAACGAGTGAACAAGTAAAGGAAACGATTTGGTTTTTTTTATTCGTTATTTTTTTATTAGGTTTTTTTTTGTTTTGTTTTTACCGCATAACAATTGAAATTTGCAATTCGTCGTCAACAAAACGAAACGAAAACTCTCAAGTTAAACGAGTGCAAAGCCAAAAACAACAGCAGCAACAACAATAAAAGAGGGGAAAAACAAGACCGACTTCGACTCCGACTCCGAATCCGACTTCATTTGTTTCGCTCGAGTTCATGTTGCGCGGTCATAAATTTTGCTGATTTTTCTGCCGCCGCCTTCGCTGCTGCCGCTGCCGCTGCCGTTGTTTTTGTAGTTCTTGTTGATGTTGTTGTTGCCGCTGGTGCTGCGACCCGAAAAACAACAACAACAAAAATACAACGCTTAATGGCACATCGGCGGGCGAAACGCGCCGCAGAAGGTGAAACAGCGCAGAAAACGCACCATGCTGAGAAAATAATTCGATGCGATATCGCTCAGAAATCGCGAAACAATGAAAAATGAGCCAAGCGCGCAGTCGCGCAAGTCAGGCCAAAATACAGCAAAACACAACAACAAAAAACTTACGCGGGATGGCGCAATGCCCCCGTCACCAACCCCCCAACCATCAACCTACGCGTTCGTGATATGCTCAATGCTCGTGAGATAGCTTTGGTATTTGCGCGCTGCCCTACACAAATTTCGGCTTTGCCTCACTTTGTTTGCTTGTCATTCAGTTTATCAGCTCCCTCTACTCCCTTCGCTTTGTCAGACAGATCAAAATGTACATTGATGACTCAAAGGGCCAATATCTTATTATAAAATGAAATTTATGCAATTTCAACTTTGCACACAAAGTTCTTCAAACGCACATTATCTTTTTTTCAGAAAGTTAAATCAAAGGTCAAACAAGAGTGCAACAAGGGAGGAAAAACACAAATAATACAAATCAAACTTTGCATAACGGCTGAAATTCCTTTTACTAATAAATAAAAATAAATATATATACATATACATATGTATATGTATATATAAATGAATGTAAATACATAAAATTTAAGAAAAATTATTTATGTCAACCATTTGAACTACAACTCAAATAAAAAGCTACATAAAACTCGTCGCAGGTCGCTTAGATACTTTCGCTAGCAGCAGAGTCAACATCTTCGCCATGCCGAACAGATCAATAAGGCCACAACGAGTTATAAATATAATAAAATAATAAAACAACGCTAAAACGTTGAACACAGAAACATATGTATATACATACATTTGAATATTGTTGCTGTTGCTATTGGTGAAGTATCTGCAGCTAAGCAGATCACAGATATCTGTCTGTGATGCCAAACTATGGTCTTGCTGTGGTGGCCAGCCAACCAGGTACACGCGCCCACGCAACACGCAAAACGCTCAAAGCGTAGTTAGTACCTGTGTCGCTTTCGCCCCGCCGCCCCTTGCTCTCATCGCATTGACGGTGAAGTATGAATATCGACAAATACACACACACAGACACACAAACATACACACAGCGATCCATGTGCACATCGCAACCAACAAGTGCCCCAACGATGTGGGTGGCTCGCCATGCCCAGCCAGGCCAGTTCAATTTCAGCTCGGACGCGATGAGACGCGACAATACAAGACAAGACTAGACCAGAGCACAGCAGAGCAGAGCATTGCTGGTCATGTATCTGCATCTGCAATTGCCGTTGAAGTTGCCTTAGCCGTTGCCGTTGCCATTTCGTGCATACGTTCGCTCTCTTGGGTCTGATCGGGTCCGGTCCGATCTGGTCTGGTCAGGCGGCAGTGATTTCTAAAAATTTGCATTTAATTGGGCGTCACACGCTTGCTGCTGCTGCCGCTAACGCCGACGTTGACGCTGTTGTTGTTGCCGCCGTCGGTGCCTTCCTCGTTGTCGTTGTGGCCATCACCGTCAAACGCTGTGACAAATGCCGTTTGTTCTACTTTGACGCGCAAGCATTTCAAAGTTGTTGGTAGCTGCTGTTGTTTTTGTTTTTGTTTTTGTTTTTGTTGCTGTGGCTGTTGCTGGTGGTCGCAGCCGGGCATGTCGCGCCAGTGGATCAATCAACGAGACGCTGACATCCAAGACGATGTCGCTTGTTTGTCGTTTGTTTTCCTCCGTGTACATGACGATGACGTTTTTGAAGATTGAAGGAGCGATGAGTGAAAGTGAAGTTTTGTTTTTTCTGTTTTGTTAACTTTGGTTTAACTTGCCTTGGTTTTTATTTTGGTTTTTGTTTTGTTTTTGCTTTCGTTTTCATACATGTATATCTGTGATTATTGACAGCGTCATCGTCATCATTGCCGCTTGTCACCCAAACGCTCGACAATTGAGTTTTCATTAGTCAGCGAGTCATTGCGGACAGTAATCGAAATCGAAATCAATGAGGTTTCTTATGTGGATCAGCAATCAGCAATATTCATTTATCTACGCGCTTTGCTCCAATTGTAGTTGATGTTGGTCTCGCTGTCGTTGTCGATGCATGTATCTTTGGTTACATGAATTTCACTTTTTCGTTCAGAGGTTTTTCTTTACTTGAATTTTTATTTTCCTATCTTCCTTTATTGTTGTTACTTTTAAACCAAAAATGGGTAAAAAAAGTGCAATTTCTTTTATTTTATTCTTATTTGCGCTTGGCTTTATTCTGACTTCCGTGGCACGTGCTGCACGCGTTCTTCACTTTTTTCTGTCTCTAGCTTCCACTTTGGCCATATTGGAATTGGTGTCACAGCCAAACATATTTTTTCTATTTTGCTTTTTCTTTCGAAATGCTTCATTTTCACACTATGGCAAACAAGAAGAAGAATCGACGAAGCGACGAACAAAAAGCGGAAGTTCTGCTATTGCCAAATTTGTCTCGATTCGCTTCGCTTTGCATACAAACACAACAAACACATGTGCTTTAACATTTTCGCATCGCATTGCAAAATTCAAGAAGATTTTTCAGTTAGACGCCATAAAATTAAGTTTTTTATTTGATGTTTGTTTGTGTTGTTTGTTTATTGCCACTCAGCTCATAATTAGTGTTGCAACGTTTAAGAAATGTATATTTTTCTAAAATGCCTTTTAAAGACGCCAACCAACGCCAACAATCTCTTTTCTATTTCCATCTTCATCGCCATCTTTCACTTCCACTTCATCATACACCCGCTCGCACGCTTTCTCGTGTACTTTACACGCTGAATTTTAAGAAATTTTTCAATAATATGGAAATTGTGTGCGCACTCAACTCAATTCACTTAAAAATTCATTTATGCATTGTGCCAATCGACATCAGCACACGTCAAGATATCGGCGGAGCGTCAAGTGACCACACTGCACACTCAAACACACAGACACATGCACATTGAAAGTTTCTTGGTCAAGTTGTTGTTTGTTGATTTAAAGTTGTCTTTTTTCTTGCTTTTTGTTTTTTTTTACTACACCAACAATCAACACTCACACTCGGACATCGTTTCATTCACTGTCATTTGAACTTTGACCTAATTTTTTGTTATTTTTTTTATACAACATTTACTTACACTGATTTAGTGACATACTAAGTTGTCTGCTCCAATTTCAATAACATTATTTAACCCGAAAACAAGCCAAAGTGTCCTTCAAAGCAAAAATTGTAATGTATCTTTTTTCATGTTTCATGTACACAGCGCTCATTGCCATAGTCTAAAACAATAGTAAAGACATGACCAGATACAACGGTAAGCACTTTAAATTAGCTGCGCGTGTGAGTGTATGTCTGTGTACTATTTAAGCTGAGGAAGCGACTAATTGCGATGACAGCAAAAGTTGCTCCAAAAATTTTATTACTTTGTAATTTAGAAAAAATAAAGTCAAAAACTTCGAAACGACAAAAGCTTTTATAACTTGTCTCTAATTGCAACCACAAAAAATCTAAAAAAAACAAAAACAAAAAATAAACAAAAATAAAGAAAGTATCTAGGTCAAGTCAAGTTGTAATAACCTAAAGAAGAAACTCTTGAAGAAGAACTTGCACGCAAAAACGCCCTAAAAAAACAGAAAACGAATATAACAAAAAACATGCAAGAATATTAAAGATTGTATCTTTTTTACTCACATCTGCTGTTGTTGTTGTTGCTGTGGTTGCTTTTCCACTTTGACGCTAGAACAAAGAGTCATTAAGCTAAGCGCGAGAGCGCAACTTACACACGCTTCAAATGACTTCAGATTTGTCTTTGCAGCAAACCCGTGTCTGAGGCTGAGTGTGAGGCAGTCGCTTCTTACGCTCGCCAGCCGCCAGCTGCCTGACATCGACTGGCACGCACACACACATTGATTATGTTCACAGCATAATTAAAGTATCAAATTAAAAAACCATCAAATTTTACAACAAGCGCCATCGTCACTTGTAAGATTTGTAATTTTGGTAGCTCTTTTTTTTTAATTTTATTTGTATATTTTTTTACTTTTTTTTTGACTGGTTCGTGTGTGAATCTGAATGTTTTAATCTGCGTCGTCTGTATGTGAACCTGACGCTGAGACAAAAAGTCTTCGACTCTGTGATGTTTTTTGAGTTCAAACTTGAAGTTGGCTTTGTCTGCTTTCAAGTTTCCGCCTTTTGTGCATTCATTTTCATTCATGTTTATTATCGAACATCGCTCTAAGATGCATGAATTGTTGTTGTTGATGGTGCGGTTGTTGTTGTTGTCTTCCATTGTTGAACTCGTGTATTCTTGAAGCTTTTGTTATTCAAATGTCATTTATCTTGGGTGTTTTTTTTATGTTTTCAATTTTCTATATGAAATGTCAGCATATTCAACTTATGACTATTAATTTTTTAATAATTTTTGGTTTTTTTTTTAAATTGTATGCTTCTACTTATTCTTTTTGGCACTTTTGCGTTTGAAAGTTGCTCAACCCAAAACCAAAAGACAACACATACAGTCAACGTATCATTGTTCTTGGTCGACTTGTCTACTTTGCATTTCACTTTTTCGCGGCTCAACACATTAATCTGACCTAAGAATAATCAACGGCCATTCTCGCATGTAGTCGATCTTCTGATCTTGAGTGAACACGCAGCGTCGATGGCAATGGCAAAGGCATCCCAGCTTTGCTGGAAGTCAAAGTGGTCGTCGTCAAGCAATGAAAGATCTCCCGAAGAGTGAAAGTTTTCTACAATGTGTAATTCGTTGAGCGATGACTACAACGACGACTACGACTGCGACTGCGACTACAAAGACTATCATTAGTTTGGTTTTATACTTCATTATTTTCGACCACAAGCAAACACACACACACACTCACACTGATACATTGAGAAAACAGCGGCGATCAGCAAACAAGCCCAACCTAGGGCAATATCGTGTTGCGATTGTTTTCGATCGATAAAGCTTAAAACTTCAACGCTTCAAATCGTTCGTAGTCAAAGCGAACAAAAATTATCTCTCCGCGGCATTTGAATTCAATTGCATTGAAGTTGTCTTACATTGAGTTGAGCTGAACTGAGCTGAGCTGAATTGCGCCCGCGCTAATTGACATTGCATATTGAAACTGCGAGCGCGTTCGAATTAGTTGAACTCCAATTGGAAATTGATATTTTCGCACATTCACACAATGGCAATTAACGGCGCCATTTCCCAAGCATTCACCAACTTGAAAAAAATCGTTTGTTTGTTTTCATTTTTCAAATATGTAATTTGCCATGTGAAATTCGTGATTGTTGTTTGTATTTGCTGCTATTGTTGTTGTTATTTGTATATTGCCTTTTATTGCACATTTGTGAATTTTTCATGTGCATTTAATTAGTTTAAATATGGTTGAAAGATGCAGAAGTACAGAAAAAAAAAATAGCGAAACAAATAAAACAAATCGAAAGCAATGACAGATTTGAAAAATTAAAAATTGTTGCCATTTTATGCGACAACTTTCGGATTCGGATTTGAGTTGTTTGTTTGTTTCATGCCACAAACGACACTAAAAAAGTCAACAAAGTTCGCCATCGCATCTCAGCACCTTTCGAATGCGATGTAAGATGAGAGTTTGTTAAATAATCCATTTATGAAATGCACACACACACACAACACAACAAACAAAACTGAATTAATTGCAACTTCATAAAAAAAGAAAAAAATTGAAAGTTGTTGTCATTGTTGCTTTTGTTGTTGTTGTTTATTAAAACATATACGCAACATGATTTACGTTCAGCAACAACAAGTTTCACAAACTTTCTGTGAATGCGCCAACAACAAAAACAGCAACATTTATATTGCACAAAATTTACAACTTTTGTTAATATTCCTTCTTCTTGCATAGCAAATTGAAAATAGTGCGAATTTATTTTTTTCTTCGTCGAGGCACTTCATAAATAATTTGATTGGCGGCGCCCAATTAAATCCTATTGAACATGCCACTTACTTAATTTCACATTTGTTTCACGTTATGACTTCAACTTAATTGTCAAAAATTTATTACAGATTTGCGTTATTGCCATTTGATAATTGCAAGCTGCAGCGTTTTAAGTGCGTTGCAATAAATGTGGTAGTAAAAATCAACAGCAACAACACAAATATGTGTTTTTATTCGAAGAAAACTTTCGCAAATGAGTCGTGAGGGTGTTGAACATTTCGTTGTAACAAGTTGTCATTGTTGTCGCTGTTTAATGTTGATGGCGTGTGCCTGTCTAATTAAACGAATAAAACAAAACAACCCGCAAACGTTTCAATTATGTAATGATGATGAGGATGACGTTGAAAATTATTCAAGCGATATTCATTGAATCTGAAGAGATTATATTGCCAACAACAACAATGGAAAGTACGAAGTAAAACAGTAAAATATTCGAAATGCGTTTCTTGCATGCAAAAATGGAGGCATTAAACGGCCTACGCTCGATCGCTTTCAGCCTTTGGGTGCAACACTTGAATATTGCGGCAATCATTCAATCATTCCCTCACTCACTCACTTGGTCAGTCATTCAATTTGTTCAGTCATTCATTCTTTGAATCAATCACTTGTGCAACGGCGCACTGCACTTGAAGTGAACCTCAGTCAGTAAGTAAGCAAAAGTGGTCTTAAATAATGTCGGCCACAAAAAAACAAAGCCAAATGAATGGAGTAATAAATATTATAAGTATTACAAAGTTACGCAATGCAATAGTTGAAGGAGCATGAGCATGATGATCATCATGTTGATGATGATGTTGATGTTGATGATGAAAATGAAGTGGAAAATTAAGTTGAACGCTAAGCGAATAAGTTGCCGCCGCTGCCGTAGCTAATGACAATTATGCTCATGGACTATAATAATAATGATGCTGATGATCATGATAATGATGATGATGGCGTTGGCATACCGTTGGACTTCATTGATGAAGTTGACGTTGCACTTGAGCCTTCAAAGTCACTTTCCTTTTTGTCTGAGATTTCATTGCTGCTTTGAGTGCCTTTGAGTGTCTTTGAGTGTCGGTTGGCAAATTGGCAGGTGTCAACTAAGTAATTTTAACTCTCACTTGAAACAAGTCGAAAATGCCAACAAAAAAGCCAACCCTATAAAAAATAACTTGTTCGACATTTTATTGTGGAAAACACTCGACAACAACAACAAGTTTCACGATGAAAATCAATCCTTGTTGATTGAAGCAATTCGATTTAATTCAGTTGTGCTCGCAACTAAAAATTAAGTTAGTAAATAAGGAGAAGAAACTGTAAAAAAAGAAGAAGAGGAGCAAATTAACTCATCGACAAAATAAAATGCGTTGAAAATCAAAAGTTTTTATATATTACACATGTGTGTGTGTGTTTTTGTTAGTTTCGCTCTGCACACACACACAATCACATACAACTTTTGAGCAATTAACCGGCAATTACATAAAAACCTACTGATTTTAAATTAAATGATTACAGAAGCGGCGCCTACAAAAGCATAACAAATGCACGCACACACACACATACACACACACCTAGAGAAATACTTATATGCACGTAAAAAGTATCTGAAGCGTAAGCTGCAACAATAACAACAATAACAAAAACAAGTGTATTAAGTCTTGCAGTTTTTACTAATTTTAACTATGTTGTAGTCAACTGATTACAACAAAAAAAAAAATTAAATAATTAATAACAATTAAAAAGCGCCAAGAAACCGAAAAATTAATTAAAACCAAAAAAAATATTTCACAAATAATTAAAGCCAACAACATAAGCAGGACAAATGCAAAAACAACAACAAACAATAACCATAAAAAACATAATCATTATTGCACAATGTTGGTGCATGTTTCTTTTGAGGTTTTTTCTTTCTTTACATATTTTCCGTTTGAGACGCTGAATTTTCTCTCGTGCTTCTATTTTTTAATGCTCTGCCACATTTTCCCACTGATTTATGTGTCAACATGAAAATGCGCTAAAGTTCGATTTTGTTGTTATGCGCTCTGCGCGCCTTTCAACGCATTTTCCGTGCTTAACAACACAAACCAAAAAAGCGAACACTCAATTAGTGACACAAAAAACGCAAAAATAACAACAACAAAAAGGTGGAAAAACTAAATTTAGTATGCGAGCAAATAGAATGAAGCCTGAGGCATTTTCATTATTGATAAACGATGCTTTGCCTCGACACGGTTCGCTTCGGTTCGGTTCGGTTCGGTTCAGCACGTCGCCATTGCAAGTGACATGTCACGCATTGTCGTTGCTGTTGTCGCTCATTGTGACGTCTTTATTTATGAGGCATGCTACTCATTAGACTGGGTCATTTCGACATTTTGTGTGGGCGAGTCTGGCATCTGCAATTTATTGCTGTTGTTGTGTTTGTCTTTTTGTGGTTAACCGCAAACGAAGCTTGCCACACTTGACATTTGTTCTCACTTCGGCGCCTTCGTAGATGTATTTCGGCGCCAAGTTGCAGCCAAGTTACAGTTGGCACAATCTGTTGCTGCCAGGCGGCTGCAAGTGCAATAAATCAGGCATATACATATCATGGCAATCTACGCCGTTAGGCATATCGAAAGTGATACCCTACATTGTACATGACAATTATCCCGTTGCGACGAACATGCGCATGCGCTCTGACAACGCCAATGATGAAGACGACGGCAGCGGGCTGCACGGCGGGGTCGGCGACGGTTCGGTTTTTTTTTTGGTGAAAATTTTGCGTAGCACAGTGAAAGTGCATTTTAATAGAGCTGCTTTTGACATAATACGAAGAAAGTCAAACAAACATTTTCGTCTTCTATTTTTATTATTATTACAATATTTTTTTTTGGTTGTAGTTTTTCCTTTGAAGAACTTTATTAACTGTAAAAAATCGAAAATTTTTATTAACTTATTAATTGACATTTAGGAAAATACCAAAGCCGAAAACAAAAACAAAACCAAAAACAAAAGGTATGCAATTTCGTTGAGTCGTCCTAAGCTGTCAGCAATTGTTGAAGCACGTTGAGGCCTTGGCGCGCTTGAAGCTTTCTTTCCATCTGTCCAACTGCCTGTCTGGCTTGCTTTCTATCGTTCGTTCGTTGGTTCATTCATTTATGAGTTTTGCATGGTTTGTCAAGGAAAAAAAACTTTCCACATCTTCTCAGTTGTCTCAGTTGACATGGCAAGTCAAATCCGCCCCGCAGCACGCGCCCCCGCCTTGGCTTTGGCTTTGGCAAGCAACTCCTTTTACATTGCTTGCATATCATTTTTGCTTATCTGCGATGGCGATTGAATGCTGCACGTTGCCTTCGGGTTAACTTAACTTCGAATTCGTGTTGAAAATTTTTATAACCATTTTCAGTCTTTTCAACTCTGGCAGAGTTGTAATTTTTCTGTGTTTTTCGTCTTTTATTTTCGTTTTTGTATTTATTTTTTAATATGCTATTTTATTTTGTAGTCGTTACTTGTTAGCTTGTTGTTTTTGCTGTTGCTGTTGTTGTTGTTGTTGTTGTCGAAAATTTGCTTATAAATGTACGTGATTTTTATGGCGTTTGAATTTTGACATATTTTTTGCTCAAAAGTGTTTTGCGAACATTTCGAAACATGCAATTTTCATGCTCATATCTTCAGTTGCCTTTGATAAGAATTCGTTTGGTTTGGTTTGATTTTGCCCTTGTACTGTTGATATTTTAAAGTTATTATTGCAAAACACTAAAAACGCTTTGAGCTTTTGTTGTTGCCTGCTAACAACAACAACAACAAATATGAGGAAAACAAATCATAAATCATTTTGGTTTATGCGTCCAAGTGCTGAGCACGCTGCTATCTAGATTTGTCAGCCATCCAGTCAGGCAGACAGACGGACGGACGATCGGATCGACAAACTTGCAACCTTTGTTTTTTTTCTTGCTTTTTGTTCCTTACAGGCTTTAAATTAAGAAAAAGCGTAAAAGAAAAATACTTATGTTATTTTCACAAAGTTTTTAAATTCTGTTTAAGCAGCACAACAACAAGAACAACAAAATCGAGAAAACGAAAACAAAAATTGAACTCGCTTGGGCACGTTTTTGCCAAAGGCAACAAAGTCGGCATTGCTTTGCCACAATGAAGGGCTTTATAGTCTACAATGCATTAATTGAGCTTATGGCTTTGCGAGATTTTCATTAAAATACTAACAAATTTGCAATTCTCTACATTGGTTTAAGTCATCAATATTAACAACAACAACAGTGCATGCATATGCATGTATATGTGTATATATACCATATATATGTGTGTGTGTGTGTGTGGCACATAAATGTTGCAAAGTGCAAACTATTATTGTAGTCTCGTCTTTATGTTATTGTTGCTGGCGTGTTTATTATGCTGTTGTTGTTGTTGCTATTGTTGTTGAGTGTTCGCATCTTTTATGAACTGCCACGTTGGCCAGAGTTCGTTTTTAGTTGACTGCTTTTAGCGCTAACTGGCAATTAGTAACGCTGATAGATCTTTTTGTTAGTTAACAAAATAAAAATGTTAAAAAGTCCGACGTGTTCGTTCATCTGTTTGACGTTGTGTCTATGTTATGCCCATGTGTGTGTCTGTGTTTCTGTGTGCATTTGCATTTTACATATTTGCCTTGTTTTTGCACTTATTGGCAAAGTTGACTTGACTCATTTGACTTTTGTCCGCAATCGAAAACTGAAATTTAAAAATTGTTTTTGTCGAAAAGGAAAATAATCACTACAACGCTAACAATTAAAAGGCCAATGGGCTGTGTTCGTTTGTATGTGTGTGTGTTGCATTGAATTTGTCGGATCAACAAATTAATCATACGTCGTGTTGGCCAACCAACAAGCAAAGTTGCTGTTTCTCTTATTCTACAACTTCTCTTTAATTTTTATTTTTCTATTTTTTTTTTTTTTTTTTGCTTGTTTTATGTTGTTTTGAACACATTGCAAGTCTCAGCCAAATTGGCATTTCCTTTTACAACATACTCACTCACATCAAACGAGATGTAGAAATAACTGAAAACTATAAATCAGCAACAAAGATCAGCGGCAACAACAACAACAACCATAACAACAACACTTAAAACAGCAACAATGCCAACATTTGTGTTTGTCACGCTTGAAGGACTTTCGCATGTAACATAAAACAAAATACAAATAAAAAACCAACAACTTAAACTGCAACAACAACAACAACAGTAAATAGCAACAAAAATCATATTAAAAGCAACAACAAATGCAGTAGGCAAAGTTGTTGCAGCATTTTTTCCACTTTTGTTTCAGCGTTTTGTTTTTGTTGTTGTTTTATTTATTTCTTTTTTTTATTTGTGTTTTCCGAACTTTTTTTTTGAAGTAGGTTACTATGTTTGTTGAGTAATTGAGTTTAGTTTTTCAACTTGTATTTCGTGAATGTGTGTGTGTGTTTGTGATATTTCTTGTAGGAAGCTGCACATGCAACTGCAACGGCAACAAACAACTGCTTACAATGCAACACCAATTGCGGCGCGCAACTCAGCGGCCTCTGCGCCCAGCCAACCAGTGAGCCAGTCAGCCTGCGAGGCATGTTCCTATTGACCGTATATGAATTTTGACACCTAAACTGCAATGACAACACTGCAGGGCTACACTGCAACAAACTGTGGCACGAAATATGGCTTCTAATTAATTTTTTGTCGTAAGTTGTTGTCAATTTTCAAGCATTATGCATTGATGGCGCTTCTCCGACCAAACGACAGACAACTTAATCGAAAAATTTACACATTTGCTTTGCAGTTAAGCTGAATAAACAACAACTTATTGTAATATATGAATGTAGTATATGCGAACATTTATGCAAATATGTACTTTCCGTACACTCTTTCACTCTCCTACCCCCTGGCCGTGGCACAATCAGTCAGTCAGTATGTCTCCAGACGCATCATTGTGGTCTACCTTAATTCTTTAGTCGCTTTTTTTGTCACTTTTAGTCACTTAGTGTTCCGCTTGCAGTGCGACTGTCGCTGCCAGACTGCTCGTATGAACGAACGGTCGTCTTGTCACACGAACAAACCTCAATGCGATGCATTTGCGTATTGCAGCAGTTGAGTTGCTCGCATTCAAGTCAACCTGAGCCTGTTTGCTTTGCTTTATTTGCCGTGTTTTTTCTGTTTTCTGTTTTCTTGCTGATGTTTTGTGCATTTTGTAAATCGTGCACTAATTTGACTTTGGTGCGACGACGAGTGGCAATCGCAACCGCAGTCTCAACTCAAGTCAACTTAGTTTTTAGTCACAGTTACGGTCTTTTCATCTCAGCACCCCGCCGCACCGCACCGCAGCGCCCGCCTTGCCTCGTCTTGCAACGCTTGGCCCGACTACTTAGGCCATGACGTTCGATGTTGCTTTTTTTGCTAAATTGTTATTTTAAAGTTATTATGACATCACTTGAAATTTCGTTATTATTGTTGCTGTTGTTGGTGTTGTTGCGATACATTAAAATTGACAGCGATAAACTTTAATTATTATTGTTCACTTAGCGCAGTTGCCAATAATTTATTTATTATAATCTATTTTATTGTTGTTGTTGTTGTACGACCTTTGCGTGAGTTTTGTGAGTTCAATGCTAAATGCATTCGATTGAATATTGATCAACTAATAAGTATTACGCTCGAAATTTGACTCATCATCAACATCGATTGAGATTTGTTTTTGTTTTTAGTTTTGCAGTTCGATTTTAGTTTGAAGATGTTGTCCTTTTTTTGTTGGTTTCATGATTAAATGCAATGCCGTGACTCGCTTGCAGATGCTTACACATGCACAAACGACTCTCGAACGTCGCTTTTGCGCATTCATACATACTTCCGTCGCAAAGATACAAAAAAAAGAGTCAAAGAGATACTCTGCTTGCCACAAATGACTTTAGGCACTTGCATAAGCCCGAGATCGCAGCACATCCCACAAACGCCATCATGGTCGACTACGTGAGGTTTGCATTCGAGGTCACGTGGGAAAAGCGGCAAATAACGACAGTCTTTAATATTTAATATTAAACGATCAATGCAGTTGAGTACGTGTTGTGCGAAAACACTTAATTCGTTTTGGTTACAATTTTTTTTTTTTTTTTTTTTTTTTTGAATTTTTGTGGGTTGTTTTTTTTTTGTTTTTTGTTTTGTTTTTTAATGTAGGAAATGAAAAACAAGTTCAGCGAAACATACAATGAAATGTGCAAAAGAAGGAAAGCCAACGGCAAAATGCTGTCTGAGTATGTTCGTTTCATATGCAGAAAATTACATCACATTAAAATTGTCATAACGACCCAGTCACTCATTCACTCACTCGCTCATTTGCTATCTCGCTCACACACTCAAAAAATCACACGTAGTTCACTTATTTGAACATTTTATGTATGAGTAAGATGTGTGTTTATGTATGTGTATGTCTGTCAGGACAACGAATCCAACAATCAGACAAATGGACAGACAGACAGTCAAGCAAACGTCGAAAAATCTTGTTAATTTCCATTTTTTTATGCAAATTTTACTTCCTCGAGAAAAGCGAATTTGTCATGTATGCGTGCGACAAAGAAGGCAACATTCAAGAGCGAGGTGCGGAAAATCTTGAATGTATGCCATAATACTACAGCAACAATAAAAAAAACAGCAATAGCAACAACCATAACAGAAAAGACGGCAACCATTGCCACATGACATACAATATAAAAATGCAATTCCAACAACAACAACAGCAGCAACAATAGGAGATACTTTAACGCAACGCAATGCTATAACAACACCAACAACAACAACAGCAACGAAATACTGCCAAATGTCTGACAAACGGGACAAGGAACAAAAACATAAACATAACAAAAGAAAATAAAACCAGTAAGGGCGGTATAGCCGAGTTTACCCGACAATATGATACCCTACCACACCCCAAATCTACAAAAACAAATCAATCTGACATCGGCCGTTCAAATACTGCTGAAAATATTAAGTAAATCTGTCAAAAAATGAGCATTTTACGAAAAATTTCAGTTTGATGGTCTCTGAGGGGTAACCATCAAAGAGAGGGGAAATTTGTTGTATGCAGTTTTAAAGATGTATATTTACTGAGCTTGTGTACAAAATCGGTGCTGGTTGGGCGGGACGGTGTGGGCGTGGCACAAAAAAAATAAACTTGATTTACTACTGCCAAGCATCACGAGTCCACCGTCCAAATTTCAAGTCTCTAGCTCTTACAATTTCCGAGAACCATTGGTGAGTTCAGACGGACGGAGGGTCGGACATGGCTTACTCAATTTCTCAATGGGTTCCCCCTCCCCTCCTTCTGTGTGTTACATACATTTCGTTCAAGCCAACTTAATATACCCCGATTCACAATATGTGTACAGGGTATAAAAAAGAAAATAAAAGAAATGTTGCAATCGTGTAAGCGGACATGGCAACTGGCATGCCTTGTTGGTTGCTCGGAAGGCGTACATTTGTGTGCGGGTGAGGGCGCGGTTGGTGCCATATGTTGATCGTTTGTGCATTATGTTTGCAACAATTGATAGAAATAGTGCAACAATAGAGCGACAACAGCAACAAAAGACATGCAACAAAATAAGCAAACAGCAAACAATAAAGTGCTGATAAAAACTTCCCGACAACAAGTTCAAAATAATAAATTAAATTCATTCTTTGCGTTGACATTAAAAAATGCCAAGCTTTCTTTGAATTTTTGCAAATTTTTTTTTTAAATATTTCTAAGTTTTTTCTCTTTTACAAAAGTTTCTTTTAAACGAATTCGAAATGGAATCGTTCACCCCCCGCGGCTGCGCACATGCACAAATTGTTGATTAGAACCCGTTATTCATTTACATAAGCAAACATTTCACTTTTTTGGCACCATTGTCAAATAAAGAAGAAAATTTAACACAAAAAACAGAAAAAAAAATAACAAAAACAAAAACATAGCAAAACAAAAAATAGAAAAAGATATTAACAGTTAACAACATTTTATTGCTGACACGTTTTATGATCAGTTTGCGGACCGATAACACTCGAATTGTAATCAGTTGGAGTTGGAGTAACGTGATTACTTTCGATTTAGCTGAACTTCACTTGTGCTTGTTGTTGCGTCGTTGTTATTGCTGTTGTTGGCCACTCACTTGTCGCGTTTGCAATTAATATGCGTATTTTCATTAAAGTTCGTTTTTTTGCTATCATAAATTGAAAGTTTCCACTTGAATTGAACGGAATGTGCTTTGCTACAACAATTCGCGATCCATCATCGTCATCATTACCAGCGGCACATGCAAGTTGCGAGTTGCTCAGCTCATTATTGTTGAAAAACACGCTGTCAAAATTGAATAGCAGCTGAGTTGCAACAACAACAACAGAAGCGGCAACAACAGTAACTTTATTCCATTAAAAATTCGCTATATTGGCGCTATCGACATCGCCACCCCCTGCCACCCGCTAAATATCAAAGTCTTGTACAATGAAAGAAAAATTTAAATTTTTGATACAATTCGGAATAAGTTTTTCGCTTATCGACAAACGTCGACGGCAGCGACTTCGGCACGGCGTTGTTAGCCATTACAAAGAAAACAATTCATCATTTGAGCGAGTCGCGCACAGACAGACGGCAACCCTGGTAATACCGTGTAAGAAGAAGAAGTAGAAGAAGCAGTCACAGCAACAGCAACAGTTGATGAGAGGAGTTGGATGGAAAATAAAAAATGCAACAGTATTCAAAAGGCAAAAACCAAAACAGTTCAGTTTGTATTGGATTTCATGCAGCGCCGACGCAGTTGCTAACGATTGATGGTAACATAAATTTATGCGCTAACGTTAGCAACAGTAACAACGAAAACAACAAGAGAAAAATGTCAGTTATACGTGTGCGGGTGGCGTGCGGCTGGCTGGCGGTCTGTGTCGCTGCGGATGCAACTGAACCACTTGACGACGTCCATTTGGCCGTTCGGTCCAGCATTATTACAGCTTAGTCGGCGCTTGAAGCTTCATTAAGCTATTTCATTCATACGAAATTCAAGTCATACTTAAGAGCGCCATGGTCTTAAATTTTCGCTAACTAGATGTCGCAATTGAGCGTCGGTCGGTTGTCAATGCATTTTTGCCGGCGTTACGAGCAAGCGTTGGAGCAGGCATCCACAACCGCTGCCACCACCGCCGCCGCAACTGTTGGCGCCCAATATCAAATGTTGATTGATGTCAATGGTGCAGGAAAATGTCGGCTTATTTCGTTTTTGTTTTCGCCATTTTGGCTCATTAAAATTAACACTGCAAAAAAAAGAGAGTACAAGTCTTTAGCAGTGTTGCCAGATCGGGAACATGATAATGAACATTCATACGTTACATAAGGGGCCTGTTTTTGACCCCCTCCTCCCTACATGTAAGATAAAATAAGATCATGGTACCTCCTACCCCTTGTTTGGTATTTATTACGTAAGAAATTAAAGGAAAAATTAATATTGATGTTTGAATTTTTATTTGTCAAAGGAACATTTTTAGGAAGGTTTATTTATACCTACAAAGTTTCCTTTTAAGTGATAATCTACTCTTACTATATTTAAAAATTGTTTGTGTCAAGGACTCAAAATCCACTCGGAAAGTCGATCTGCCAATGGAACATATCTGATAATAGGTGTCGTTTCTATGTTATTAACGATTGTAAAGTCATTAAACTACAAAAATTCTTCCTATGAGCGCATTTTTATGATCTTATGTAAGATGTAGCAAGATACCTTCCCCCTCTATGTAAGAAAAAATAAGTCATGCTCGAACCCCCTCCCCCCCCTAAAATGCCTTACGTAATTAATGAACGGCCCCTAAGCAAAAAAAATCACTTTGCAAAAATAAATATTTAATCAATACAAAATGTCATTTGTATAGAATGACAGCGAGAGACCTCAACGCTTGGAGCGACAATTTCGCTTCGATGTCTACCGAAAAACCCCATTGTTAATAAGTGCTCTTATGCCCAGCTATGCATATGCGCACCCTACAAAAGCATAAGGTACATAAGCATAGATGGAAATATCGGAGACTTTTGGGAATTTTAAGAGTTCTTAGTGAGCGTCGTCATCACTATAGCAATTTTCAATTCATTACGTTCTTTAGTTTCGGAGTTCACATGATGATTTTGCTTAGATAAATAGAAAGACAAATATCAAGCAGTTTGGCATCTCCGATCATGACATAGCGTATTATATTATCACATAAACCTAACGACGACAATTTTACTCATTTTTTGCACCTTTTGCTGGTTTGACCAACTCACTTTCGGGCATTATTTATAAGACCAACAAGTAAAGAAAACAAAAAAACAAGCAAACAATCAGTGAGACAAAGAAGAAGCTTAGCTAAGTAAAGCCGCTGGCCAAATTCTTCGTCGTCTTACGGGCTCAGCTTAAAAGTCAGCGTTTTTTTTATTTTGTTTACAAGACTAGAACGTCAAACAATAACACAAACGAAGCCAAAGTGAAACGACATATTATCTGGTCAACATGCGAAGAAAAACGCAAGCTTTAAAACTCAAAACGCGCGCTGAGAAAAATGTGGGCGATGAGATCATGATATAAAATTGGCCACGTCGTGCTTGGAAACTTCACCAGTGGCGTGCGTATTGACCAAAAGCGGCATTGGCATGGGCTGGCGCTGGCGCTGGGGCGATCGGACAAGTTTAAAACGAACGGTATTTCGGCAGCTGAAGTGGTTAGAATTTAATTGAGTGACTTTTAATTGATGGTCTGTCCGTATGTAAGGTGTCATTATTAGTTAATTCATGCTCAGACATTTCACATTTGTACTTCCTATTTGTGTGTGTGTGTGTGCGTGTATGTCATTTCACTTTACTTTAAAGTTCATGTTATTGTCTCTCACATACATTCATACTTGTTTATATAGTTTCGCGTCAATCAGATGCAACTGACGTCGCTCTGACTTGATAATCATTTGCATATGCGGCACACATCATACATCATACGCAAGTCACACAGTCAGTCAGTCATGTAAATTTTGTACGCCTTACTTGTGCACATCGACCACGACGATCACATCGGTTTTGATCGACATTGTCGATGTTGTTGTTGTCTCGCTCGCACGATCGCAAATATGGCGTTGATATTTGCACAAAAGTTAATGCGGCGCGTTTCCGCAGTTGTCAAATGTTAATTACACGAAAGCCAATTGTTAACCAAATTAGTTAGAACATTGCGCTCAAATCTGTTCTGTTTGAATGTCAGCAAGCCAAGTTGTTAATATGCTGCGCAATAAGCCACGACTTCAAAGATTTTGTCGATCCGATCAAACATTTCATGATATTTAATTAAGTTTCTCTAAATAATTGGTTATTTTTTTTTTTATTTAAACAAAAAAGACAAAAATTAAGTAATTTCTGAACGTAACATAACAGTTTCAACGTTATGAAATCAAAAAACATACATACATATATCAAAGTCGGTTTTTAGCACAAGCTTCGTTAGATTTTTATATTGCTAATTTAATATTTCTACATATGAAAAGGAATGATAAAACAAAAGAATTTCGTTACCAAAAAAAAAAAAAAAAACAACAAATATTTAAGCCATTAAGTCAGCCTATGCCAATCGATGAAGGTAAAATCAAATAACTTTGAGCATTTCATTTCTGGCTTGAACTGGTACTATGATCATTAAGCTTGAAATATGATTTATCTAATGACTTCATATGACCTTAAAGAAATATGAAGTTATTGAAATAAACGATTCTTTTGTATATTTAATCATTTAACGGAATTGAAATTAACTTTACCCTTAGAAGTATCAAAAGAAATTAGCCAAAAACAAAAATTAAACTTAATTTGATTCTTATTCTTTTGTTCCAGAGCTGCAAGCCGCTAAGTCTCCAAATTAGAGAGTCAATGGTGAAGAAGATTAAAAGGTCTCCAATTTGAACGCGAACTTTTCGAAGACAGGCACGAACGAGTCGACTAAAACAATAACAAAGAAAAGACGAAGACGACGACGACGACAACTATGTACATCGAAGAAGACTTTTAACTTCGCTTTCGTCTGATTTTGATGCAAAAGCGAAGAAAAACGAAAATAGCAAGTAGAAACAGAAGTGGCAACGGCAGCAACATCATAACACCGCAACAACAACCGCAACAACAACAAATGGCAATATTGCTGCCGGCATCATCAGCAGCCAGCCTCAATAACAACAACAGAAACAAACGATACCGAAATCACAGCCGAAGTTTCATCGGCTGTTGTTAACTTGGTCTGCCGATGACAGAAACGACGATGACGACGTCGTTGCCGTCGTTGCCGCCGTTGCTGTTGGTGTAGAATCGCATTCGTTACAGCTTCGCTCGCACTTTGCGAACATCGCTCGGCTCAATCTGATTTTCACCGCGTTGTTTGCCTTATGTTTTCATACAGAGCCCCGTCACTTGAACGATTATGAGAGTGAGTGAGTGTGTGAGTATCTGTGTGTGAAGAACTGGCAAAGTAAACTGACAAAAAATTTAAAAAGATTTTTACCGTTGGTTTGACTGGTCGTGTGTCGTTCCGTAGCTCCCGCGGATAGTTCGTTTTTTACGTAAAAATCTCACGACGCATCGCTCGGCGTGTGATGTTGTCGCGACTGCAATTGGTGGTAGTTGAGTTGTGTGTGTTGTGAAATTGCAATAAAAGTGCTTTGATTGCTGCTGCTTAGTTTTTAATACGCTTGCGCGACTTGACATTTGTGCGTTTTTGTGCCGTATTCGCATTTGTGTGTGTATCACCTGTATATGTGTTTTATGACGCAGTCACAAGCGATGAGTTCACCGCAGCCAAAGTGATATAAGAAAGAAAGAAATAAATAAATAAAAGAAATAATAATAATCGAATCAAGTAAAGTGTGGCCAAGAAAAATGTGAATTCTTTGGAAAGCAGCGGTCTTACGTTGTCTTTTGCCGCTTAATGCTAACGATGCTACGCAAATACAAACATAAAAATAAAAAAAACACACAAACTCAGACTCAAGACGGCCACAATAGAGTACAATACACAATATAGTGTCTTATTTTATACGCTTTTAATCGCAACGCCTTTGAAAGCCGTTAAGCCAAGCCACAAGCGCAGATACAAACACACAATCGCCAATCGAGCATTGGCCAGCGCAGACAAACAAACGCGCAAAAGCGTATATTTTTAGAACAAGTACACACTCATACATACAGACAGACAAAGGGCAGCAGCAGCCTCCTCAGCCCCTGCACGCTCTCTACGCCGCTGTCGTCGACGCCGTCGGCATTAACTACAGCATGAGCACCAAGTCACCCGGTGGTCCACAGCGTTGCAGATTGATTCTGCAGCGCTGCCTGGCCATACAACTTAGCAAGCCGGGCCACACGCCCGAGGACTTTTGGATGTACGATTCAGGATATATGATTTTTCAGGTAAGTCTTCGTTCTTCTACACTTTTTATTTCTTTCTTTTTTTTGCATTTTCTGCTTGCTTAGTTTTGATTTCGTATCTCAAGAACAGACAGAACGGAAAACGAAGAAACTAGTTTTGCACATTTTTGCACGGCGACAGGTTCAAAAGTCGCGCATTACTTGACTCGACTCAACTCGAATCAACTTGACTTGACTCTTCAATGTCACTTGCATGTTGCAACGTACGTTGTTGTGCCAAAGGCTCGGCTAAATGTTGATTAATTGAAATTCAGTTGCAGATCGCTGAAAATGCTATGCGATGACATAATAAAGGCAAATTGTGTGTGTAGCAATTTGAAAGTTTTGACTTGGCAACTTTTTCGAAATGAAATTTATAAGACTTTTGCTATTTATTAGACACTTCCGACAAATGACTTCACAAGTTCAGCAAGACACATGGTTGGACGCATAGACAGACGGGCGGACAGACAGACAGACAGACGAGTATGGCAATAGGTTGCAACTCTATTTGCGACTAACTGTTTCGGCTGCATTGCAATGACGATGATGACGACGACGACTACTAGTAAGGCAAAGCAACATCAAGGCAAGCCACGGTGTGGCAAGGAAGGCAAGGCAAGG
This sequence comes from Phortica okadai, assembly GCA_034638295.1. NCBI lineage: Eukaryota > Metazoa > Arthropoda > Insecta > Diptera > Drosophilidae > Phortica > Phortica okadai. The sequence continues at coordinate 19,215,975 of CM067852.1, forward strand.
CAGGCAATGCAAACCGCACGGAGGCAAGCAAACAAGTAGCAGTCGAAAAAATTTATAAGCACGCTGGCGTCATAAAGACTAGACGAACGGCAACTTTTTGCTATTTGGCTTGTTGTTGCGCGCGTTGTGCGGCAAGCGTGGCATTTGCCACCGCTTGCTTGCTGGCTGCCTTGCTGCGGTTTTCTTTCACCCACTGCAGCAAGACGACTGCATTGCATTGGGCTTTGTTTGGCTCCTCCGGTGGCAGTGATGGCGATACCGACGGTGACGGTAATGGCGGCAGCAGCGTTGAAATGCATTCAAGTTCTGTTATTATCTCTGCACTTTTTGGACGTTTATTGATGAGTTTGAAAAGTTATTGCGCGCTACGCCAAAACTGCATTAAGCTTCGCAATGCCAATTTGCCGTTAGCGACTTCATGCTACCATTTTTGCCCTTTGTTTGTGCGCTTTGCTGTGCCAGAGAGGCAAAACGAGGAAGCAGATAAGCGAAATAGTACAAGAACAAAAATAGCAACCACAACAGCAAGAACATCAAGAGTCTAAAAAACTCGTTGTATTGAAGCCACCATGTGCCATGTGTTGGTATTCGGTGTGGGGTTTGGAGGACGGGCGTTGTCATTCTCATTCAACTGATAGCTAAAAGCTTACAAATTTAAATTTTTAATTTTCCACTTCGTTTTTCTGTTTTCGTTTTCTGTTTTTCGTTTCTCGCGCTTTCAAGTTCGTCAAGTTCAACTGAGTATGTTTGCTTTGCGAACGCAAACGGAAGAAAAATATTTTGTACGAAACGCAAACGCAAAAAAGTACAACAACAACAACGACAAAAAATGCGTCATGAAAGGAAGCCGCCAAAAACGTGCATTTACATGCTTAAATAATATTTGTTTTCAATTAAAATAAAAAGCAATTCGCTTCGGCTTCGATGCGAAATTAACATCAACGAAATGTTGTTAATTAATAATACGTGCCTTTTTGAAGCCAACCGAGCAAGCCGAAAGTGTTTGTCGCGATCGTGTCTTGCATGCAAATGCGATGAAATTCGCAGCGGCTTGAAACGTATCGCATTTTGAACTAGTTCACGCAACTTGCCAAGCTTGCACACAAGCAAGCGGATAAGAAATCCGTAAAAAAGAACCGCTAAGCAAAATCAACACACACACACAAAGCGGTCAACGTCGCTGAGATGATGATGATGGCGCGTTGCTGTTGATTTAAGCCAAGTTGGCAATATTCTTTTTGCTAGCCAAGCAGAAGCCACTGAAGCACAACTGTTAACTTTGCTAAGACAACGCAGACAGACATTGCCTTCTGCAAAGTGTTACGCAATCGACTTCTTCTTCATTCAATTGACGACAATTGAGTTTGTTAAGGTTTGGAGCACAACATGACCTTGGCTTCATAAAACCAACACTTTTGTCTATGCGAAACAATGACTTTGAACTTTAAATAAATAAAGTTTGCAATAAAATCGCACAAACAATACAATAAAATACACGCATCAAATAAAAAAAGGGGGAAAAAACATTTGCTATTGAAAAGCGTACTTGAAGCTTCAAACTTCAGATTGAAGTGTTTTTGTTGTTGTTCGCTTTCAACTCAGCGCACGCATTCGAAAGTCACCCAAAGTGATTTATTTTCGACTTGTCATTCTGTTCGACCATTAAAAATTTGTTTTATTGTGCAAATTAAATTAACAACAACGAGCAAGCACATGAAAAACCAGAAAATGAGAAAAAACGAGTAAAAATTAACACGAAAGATTGCGTCATACCTGTTGAGAACCGAACGCCAATTTAAATGCGAAATTGTATGTGAAAAAAAATATGCTGTAAAGTTCAAGCGTTCATAAAAAAAGCAACAACAACAATGAACTGTTGAGATTTTAATGCAGTTGTATTTGTATTAGTGCAGTTGATGTTTGATATTTTGTGTCTGTCTGTCGGTCTATCTGTCTGTACGACCGTCCGTCTCTCAGTCAGTCGGAACGTCAGTGCGTCTATCGAAACCACTACGTTGTTGTCAGCAATCAATGAGACATCGAGTGAATGACTGCCATGTTATGTGCACAGATACTTTTATTTTAACCATAAAAGGCCTTCTCACTTTACGCGTTGCCATAAAGCTCTCACCGCTCTAGACGTGCTTCAGGCCGATCACCAACACCAACCGCCGCCCACCCGCACATCGCAACCGCTGCACAATCAATTTGAGACAATTTGATAAAAAGAAAAGAAAGCAAAATAAATAAAAAATAAATTCAATTGATTTATCGCCACAGCAAATGAAGCTGCGCTGCAATGCCGCTATCGCTGTCACTGTCACCGCTGAGAAAGAGTTTATTTCGCTTTTATTATTTTTATGTACAATATTATTCAATGATTGATTTTAATTAAATTGACTGTGGCAAAAGATTTGAACGCTTTGTTTGTTCGCGTTTGCTTGCCGACTTTTTATATGTGTTTTCTTTTATGTTCAGTCTTTCTTTTGTTCGCTTCATTAAGTTTACTTTGCTTTCATTGATCGAAGTTAATCGATTTATTGCTATTTGTATTTAATTATTATTGTTATTATTATTGACTTTGACACGAGCTTTGAAATGCATTTGGTCATACATATTTGGGCGCCTTTGCTATCTTCATTCGTGCATGAATTTCATTGCGCAACACATGTTTCAATTACTCACTTTATTTACGTGTATTTTAGTAATAATTATTATACGAAAGTCGTTTATTGTCCGGCTTAAGTCATAAACTTGTTTTGGACACGTGCAAAGTACGAATTTGTTGTAACATTCTGTTTTGTCAGCCGTTAGTAAACCAGCCTAAAAGCCAACAAAAAAATATACTTAATAAGTTTTAAAAGCCTCAACATGAAATTAAAGCAAAAACAAAAAAAAGCAAAAAAAATAAAATTGTTTTCTGAGACGTTTTAAGTAAAAAATGTCGCCTTTCATTGTTGTTGTTATTGCTTTGAGTTGTAGACCACAACTAAGACAGCTTTGAAGTTGACGGTTAGTCACAAATATAAGTCAGGTTTTAAGCGTTTAATGCTAGTTTCATATTTGTTGTTGTTTTCAATAATGTTGTTATTGCTAACAGTTCCAGCCTACGTTTGTCGCTTGCTCGTTTGCATGTTTCGCCAAAATGACAGTTTCGCGTTGCGTGCTAATGTCGAAAAATTAATATCGCTCCTTCTCACTCACTCACTCAGTTGGGCCGTCCGTCCCCGTCCCATCATTCGAATTCGGTTATTTCAGCAAGTGTCAGAGGCGTCATCAAAATCAGACAAAGGCATCACAACCGCAAGCTGCCTTTGTTCCCACAATATACGAGCATACAAGCAGATACGTAGATACATGCATATATCAGCAGCACATTTGGTCTGTCGTAAGCGCGTTTTAAACAATTATAATTCTACTTTTCGATACTAACGATGACGACCTTACAAGCTGTCAAGTTTAGGCGCTTCTGTCGTTTGTTGTCTATTTGTTTTTTTGTTTTGTTTTGTTGTCCGTTTTATTAGCGTTATATTTTTGTAGCCTTTTTTTCAACATTTTTAATTTAAACTTTTCAACAGATAAACAATCAAATCAAGTTGCCGCAGCAACGAACCGTAACGTTTACTAATGTTGGCACTAAGCGGGCTGATTTGTCTTACTGCCGCCCAAACCCCCCTTTAAGGCCGTGCCATGCAACTCATGTAGGTAATAGTCAAGCACAGGTGCATGTCATCGTCGTTGTTATTCTTGTTGTTGTTTTTATAGTACTGCAGAAGCAATGCCAAATTTTTTCATCAAAGCCAACGCCAAAATATCAAAATTATGTTTTTATCAAGCTGCCAATGCAATTTTCATAAGAGCTTCTCTGCCAAAAAATGAGCAAAATAACAGCACTTTTATACTCTTGCAAGAGTATATTAAGTTTGTCATGAAGTTTGCAACGCAGAGAAGGAGACATTTCCGACTATACAAAGTATATACATATGTTCTTGATCAGCACGACGAGACGAGTTCATATAGCCATGACCGTCTGTCTGTTTCAATGCGAACTCCTCCAGTTATCAAAAATTCGGTTTTTTTTAGAAAAACTTTTTTGTTCTTAAGTATAAACAGATGAAACTTTACAGTTACGCGTTTTTATACATCCTTGACCATATTCCATAAGAATCGGACATAAGGGCGTGGCACCGTCCATATAGACAAAATATTAAAAAAGTATGTAAAAAAAATTAAGATCGCAAAATGAAGTGTAGAATGATTGCATTGTATTCTTTAAAAAAAAATATAAAATAGGCGGGGTTGAGAAAATGCTTCCAAGAGTATATAAGTTTCAGCAAAGCTGAAAATAGCTCCCCTCCCTTTTTTTCATTCATTCTTTTCAAGCACTTCTGCTTTGTGTGTACTTGTGTGCGTGCTTTTTTTTTTTTTTGTTGCAACTCCATTTGCCAATGCTTTTATCAATGTGGCACATACATGTACGAGCTCATATCCTTGCTTACAGCTGACGATGTAATTTATTTTATTAGACAAACAAGATTTCTACTTATGTGCCACTTCGTCTGCCAAAGTCATTTTAGCTTCAATGTTGAATGCTTTGGTCATAAAAACGAATTTCGTTGAATTTGTTTTAGTTCGTTCGGCTTAAGGGTCAATAAACTGTGTTCCCCCAACCCCTATTACACCCACACATCCCTTTGGCCAAGAGCAAAGTGGTTGCAATAAACGCATTTCCTTCATATCTTGCACATAATCAAACATGACGACTGCAAATCTAATGCTCGCCTGCCCGACTCACCTCCGCCCTCTTCCAAATTGCTTTTCACAGATTAATCATACTTCAATTGAACGACCATTTTTTCCTTTTCCTCAGTTCCAAAATCCCTTAAGCAGCACAAAGTGTTCACTTCTCCTCACCCCACGGCGCTACCCATATTTCATGAGTGTATGTACATATATGAGTGTCCACCCTCTGTTTAGTGGCATTGATTTAATTTGTTTCCAAATCTCATGGTCAATCTCACGCTTTGCTTACGAAAAGCAAATAACAATAAATTCATATGAGTAAATCATTTTCAATGGAACAACTTCGAGTTTAATTAGTTCAGCTCATTATGTTTATTTATCATACGAGTATATTACGCTTATATCAAACGCAAGAAAAGAAAAACAATATTGGCAACAGTAAGTGATAAATTATGGCCAACTGAGAAACATGCCCACATAATTTGAGCGCAGCCCAGAGCCATCACTCTTTGCGACTAAGGTCAAGGATCAACAACAACAGCAGCAACAGCAACAACAATGACAGCAAGGCCAACTTAAGTAGATAATTTCAAAATTAAAACAGTAACAACAATAAAAACAAAAACGATTGCTTAATCTGCTGTCCGAATTGAATGCGCAGTTTGCGCTCATTGGCAGCAATGCGATATGATGATGCAGCACATTCATGCCCCAACTCTACAGAGGCGGCACAGTCAAATGGTAGACACACCTCCTGAACTCACAGACTACAAGATGACTTGGTTCAAAAACAAAAAAAAAAAACAAGAAGCAAATGAAAAAGAAAAAACCAAACAAAAACACAACGTGTGTCATTCATCATTTTTATATACGAAACGTTTATCGCAGATACAAGTTTGATAAAAACTACTTAGGAAATACTTTGTGCAGAAACTTGGCGCCAGTGAACTTCGCCAATTTGCGCAAACTTCTTGACAAAAAGATACTTAGAAAATATGCTCTTTAAGTTGCAAAAAAAATAAAAAAGAAAGGAAATTTTGTATGTTTTTCCAATAATTATAAATTTATTAAGTTAAAAACTCTGTGGTCATCAACAAAGTCGTTGCAGATGTTTTTCTTTTTTCTTACGGAAGCAAACAAATACGAGGGCTGCTATTTAAGTTTCTGCCCTAGGTCACTTATAGCCATATTAGGAGAAATGAGTGATTTGCAAAAAAAGTTTGGATTTTTATGGTTAAACCTCCATATAACTTTTTCACATCTAAGGAAATGGTCGCCTGTTTTTTTGGTAATGTGTCTAACATACACTGGCATTAGAGAAACGTAAAACAGTTAATTCTGATTGATAACAACCATTTGTTTGCCACAAGTTTTCGGTGAAATTCGAAAAAAAGAACAAAACGAGACGAATCATCCTTCACCATGACAATGCGAGCTCTCACACATCGACACAGACAAAGGCATTTTTGATCGACCAAAACGTCGAACTGATGGGCCAACCGCCGTACAGTCCTGACTGACATCAAGCAAAAACTACGCGGACAACGGTTTTCGACGCCAGAAGAAGCGGTTGATGCTGGGTGTGTCTCATTCGAACTGGAAAAAATAATAAGAAAATTGGTTTAATCGAATGCAAAAGTGTATTAATCATCAAGGAGAATATTAAGTTTTGTTTTTCATTGTTAGGACAGAAACTCAAATATCAGCCCTCGTAATGCAAAAATAAACTACTTGCTTGTTTAATTGACGCACGCTGCGTGTCATGTCTGAGACAGTTGGGTTCAAGTAACACAAAAAAAATTTTTAAATACGAGTAGTTGTTGCATAAATGATTTGTTGTCATGACATGGCTTATGTAACTTCTTTGCCGAACTCGATGTATCTCATTAGCGTTTGCCATTGCTCGCTGCTCTCGGTTCGTTGCTCGTTGCTCGCTGTTCGCTCAACCCAGTTTCCCACAGTTCCACAGTTCCGATCCTTAGCAACATACCCATGATGAAAAGGTCACGCTGTCAGCGCAGCATTGCTCGCCCATGTAGCGGCCACGATGGCATGGATCTGGCAAACACGCTCAGTGTCCCTTTCATGCCCATTGAGCTGTCCAAATATTTGCACTCATGCTCCACTCGACTCAGCTCAACTTGGATTGCCTCGGCTCGGCTCGACTTGGCTTGGCTCTTTCAGTCTGTTCATTAGCTTTCAAAAGCGTGAAACTCCAACGGCAAATATTCGTTGTTTTTTTGTTTTTTCCAGGCGCAGTAAAATTTTCGCTTTTTGTGTTGTTTTTTTTTTTGGGTGCTTCGTGTTTAGTTTGAGGTTTGTTTTTGTTTGCTTGTTTGTCAGGCACTCTCGTAAAAAGGCCAACGAAGTTGAAGTGTTCGAGCTGTTCTGCAGGCAGGCAGTCCCATCCCGACCCGTCCCGGCCATCGATAATAGTTCATGTTGCATTTTGGCAAAAGCAAATTGGCTAATAATTTTCGCCATTTTTGGTAGAAGACAGACACATCCACAGTCATATACACCTACATATGTATATGTGTAAAAAGAAGAAAAGTTCAGCGATGTCAAATATGCCAACTATTCTAGCCATTAAATTTCTCAACAATCAACGCCACCAATGAGCCATGTTGCAAGCGCAACGCCTTATATACCATAAGTGTTAAATTTAATGTTCGCCATTTAATGTTTTGTGTTGTTGTTGTTGTTGTACGCTTAATGTTCGTCATATTGCTTGTCAATAATTAAGCGTTGCATTAATAATTTAACGCCAATAACGAGCTGCCACAGACGCAGCGACAGTGGCAGCGGCAGTCATGTTGCATGATGCAGCAGCAAATATGCGGTCACTAACACCACGGCTACTATGGCCACCACCGGCATTCAGTCTGCTATGAAACGCGTTCACCGCACAGACAGACGGACGATTGAGTCGACGACTGCAATGAACTGAAAACTGTTTAAGTTGAAATTGTTTTGTGCTTTGGGATTAGACTGTTTTGCTTTCATGGATGCTTACAAACAAAAAGCAAAAACGAGAGCCAACAGTAACAACAACAAACGACCAAAGAGCCAACGTGTCAGCATAATTAAGCCACTTGGACTGATGACTTCTAATTGGCGGTGTTTACTGGCAGCTCATTTGATTGCCGGTGTTGAATAATTAGCACACGCCCCGCTGTTTCGTTTATTATAATTAACCAATTAGCTGCCAGACTGATTTGACGTGACTTGATCTAACTGCGACTGCGACTGCCCGACTCACTTGATTGACTGATTGACTGACGTGTCTGCCACTTTACTTACATAGCATATTCCATTAATCGAATGCCTTGGGTAAACATGCTGAACCGAATGATTTTTCATTGAATTTTTTCTTCAATTGCAGAACTTCCTCGCCGCCAACGCTCAGTGTTGGTGGAATGGCCCGCTGACGGCAGCGACACGCGCACTCAAATATGCCGGGCATGTCGCGCCGGGCATGCTGCTGGTCACCGCCGAGCCGTGTGCCCTCGAAGTGCTGCGTGGTGCCTTCGCACGCAGCGTGCTCAAGCCGCCGGCCACGTACATTATCAGTTCCGTGGGTAAGTTGAGCACAATTTTACTTAACTTTGATATTCTTATCAGCAAACAGATTCAAAATTTCTATCGTTCATCTTACAAAATCTTGGTGTAATCTGTTAGTAAAAAAAAATTTCATTGAATACAAAAAGTAGAAAATACAAGTCCTAACGAACATGACACCCGATACGAGTTATCTTGAGCCAAACTTTTACAAACCGAAAGACAAGTTTGCCCATAAATCGCATTTTGAACATTCAAGTAATGCGAAAAGTGAGAAACCCTCGACTGAATCGGACAAAGATAGAAGCATCAAATTGCGAAATCTGCTTTACATGTCCCGCCGTCTCGGCATGTCACCCGCTGAGGTGCAATCGCTGCCGTACCCCGTGCTGCGTTGCAAGCTCCGATCCGTGGAGAAGCACGACAGCAATACGGACAACCGAAAGTCGCTTTTCGAGCGTTGGAAGAAGCTCAATGAACTGCGCTGGCGCATGTACGAAGAGCAATGCGAGTATGACGAGAAGACCGGCGATGGCCGCGAGTCCATTTGGCACATTCTATCGGTGTCAGTAAATGCGATCGAGGATGCGTTGTGCTTGGATGCAATACGTGGTGAATGCAAGCGTTTCCCATCGCCCATGAATTTTCTAGATGAACGCGTCTGTGGCGGCGCACAACAGCAACAAAGTTCGTATTATCACCTTACGGGTCTGCGTTCAATACTCAAGCGCAGCTCGAGAGTCGATTTCAATCAGAGCGCTGAGCGAAGACGCGCCAAAGCACGGTCAAGACACATTGGTTTCTTACCGCATCAACCGGAAAGTAGAAGACATATTGGCACTCAGACAACTTATACCATAGGCACTTTAGGCGCTGCAGTTGCGGCGATGGTTGACACAACTCAGCACCTTGAGAGCACTTACACAGAGCGTGATCGAAAGTTAATGGAGCTATCCAAAGTGCCAACAAAGAAGGCAGACGACATGACGCCGCGTATGCGTTCTCCTGCGGGCAACTTTGATGTGAAAATGAACTTGGAAATGCTAAAGCAGAAATCTGCGCTAAATGACAAAGAGAAGGAGGAAGAGGAAACTGAATGCGAACTTGATACGAGCAAAACAGAGCCAACCAAGTCAGAGTCGTCAGGCCTGAAGATTTCAATAAAGAGAGAAGGATTAAGTGCAAACAGCTCGTCAAGTTCCACGGCCTACCACAGTTGCTCCAGCAAAGAAAGTGTTCCGAAGGACGGAAAGTACTACGTGCTACGCAGCATGGATAGTCCGCTGACGGTGGATTACAGCTACAATTTGATCTTGTGAAGTGTTCTTTGTTGTTTTTTTTGCTTGTTAAAGTTGTTGAAATCAGACAAAAAGCTAAGAGATTTCTTTCCTTGCATCGCTCAAGCTTCGTTGCATCTATTCATCGTTTTTTCACACGGTGTATTGAAAATCTAGCCTGGGCGTAATTAGAAAAACAAATGTGCGTGTGTGTTTGTGTGAAAACTCGGGGGAAATTGAATTGGGCGTACGGGCGCAGCGAACGGATGTATCTGCATGTGCGGTTTGTTAGCGTAAATCATAAAGGCAAAGATAAGCGTGTTTGTCCGTCTGTTTGCTTGTTTGTTTACGAAAAAGTCGCCAAAAAACCAACAACAACAAATCAGCGACTTGCAAAATGAAATTTCACCTGAAAATAAATTGAAAGGAAATCTGCTTTCGCTGCTTGATTCGATCGGGCATCGTCGTCCGTCGTCGTCGTCGTCGTCGGCATTTCATCGACTTTTGGCTGCCGTTTCTGAGTGCCAAAGCGGGCGACAACAAACTGACAGCTGTAAAAGTGATTAAAATCAAATTTAACTTTTTATGTCGTTTGTTAGTTAGTTAGACTTGTTTATTTATTTATGTGCTTGCATGCTGTCCGTCTGTCTCTCCGTCTGTTTCTCTATTATGTGATAGTTTTGGACCACCTAAAAGACGCGCACTACAAAAGGGCACAAATGCGCAATACAAACACACAAGTAAACAAACAAACCAACACCAACACCAACAACAACGATGACTTTGCTGGCTGCCTCACTTGGTTAGCAGCAGCAACAGCAACACGCTGATGTATGTTGCATGTATCTGCTGTCACTGTCGGTGTTGTTCTGTTACAGAATGCATACTGGTTTGTTAATTTGCGCTGGCAATGGTGCAGAAACCATTAACAGCAAATTACCATAAACATGACAATTCCATTTAAGCGTTCGAAAATGCACGAGACACGGCCAACTGACGCAAACAACTGAGCAAATTCGCAAATTTGCAAATTTGCAAAATAGCCAACAACATTAGCTGACAAACTATTTCAACTTCAACGAAATGTTTTAACAAAAATAATAAAACAGCAATAAATTAAATGAATACAAAAATAAATATTAAAACAAAGCAATAATAATTGATGGCAAATGTGTAAAGTTGTCGAAAATATAATATAAATAAAAACAAATTGCATGCAACAACAGCAATAACAATAACAACAAGAAACGCTTTAAGTACAATCAATCAGCCACAATTTCTCGCTCAATTAGACTTCAACAAACAGCAACAAAAAAGCAACAACTTCAACAACAACAACAGCAACATCAACAGCTATAAACAAGAAGAAAAGTTATACGATTTTCGTGCGCTTACGTGAGACAAAATGTTGCAGCAACAAATCGAAAACGGCTTTAGGCAAATTGGCATCACAGCCGAACCGAAGATAAATGCAAAATAGCAACAATAACAGCAACAACGACAATGAGAAAACGTGCAAATTTTCTTTCTTCTTTCTTTCGCTCGCTCGCTCGCTCGCTTGCTTCAAATTGATTTGAAATGGCATATCCAAATGGCGTGTTGAGTTCCGAAGTGCTGAGCGGCCCAGACAGAAATGTTAGTGTCAAATTACATGAGGGAATTGAACACACAAACATGTCAAAATGGCAACCAAAATGCCAATAATAAAATCTCAACTGAAATTTAATCTTTTGCTTAATAATGAATGAAAACGCATTAAAAAACACACACATATTTACATATGTATGTAAGTTAGCGCAAACTTGAGCCTTTCTTTCTCCTTCCACACCAATAATTTTCACTAATATGTAATAATAAATTTAAAAATCATTCAACAACACTTTTGTGTAATGAATGCAAAAAAGATAAATAAGAAAAAAACTAAAACCAAAAAGAGAAAATCAAAGAAATGCTTTTGTTATTTGTATTTCTTGTTTTGGTTTTCGTTTACCGCAATTAAACTTTTTGTACTCTCTAATGTCATAATGGCATTTAATTTACTTAACCGTTACACAAGCAGCAAGCAAGGTGAGACGGCAATGGTGGAAAAATGTAGAAGCTTGATGGATGAAGAGCGGAAGAAAAGAAACGCACCCACCAAGAGTGATTTTCCTTATTTCTGATTGCTCATTGCTACTTAAACAGATTTCCGCTACCCGCAATTATTGTTGAGACATTTCTGAAAAGGTTATCAACCTGAAACTACAACGATCAAAGCATGAGAGCGGAAGCAAGAATCACATAAACAAACCGATTGTAAGAAGGCAAATAGGGTGGGAGAGAGAGAGAGAGAAAAGTTCAGCATGAGTTTGTACTTCTGACAGTAGTTTGCAAGATTCTTGTTTCTCAACTGTTGCAAGTTCATCATGCTTGGTTGAGTCAAGTCGCCGTCGTCCTCAACGTCCCTGCTGACATGCTTTTGTGGCCAAATATTGTTGGCGGCGTTGCGCTTTTTAACCACAAGCGAGCGATTGTTGTAATTTAAATTTACTTGTTCTTATTAACGTACATAAGATCAAAAGAAAAACGTTCACATTATTTTGCTGTGCTTTAACTTAAAACATTCTGGCACTCATGACTGACTGGCTTGACTGACTGCTCACGCCAAATGAGGTCAATTTTTGTTTTTGTACAAATTAAGTTGTTTACACTTGGCTTCATGTGACTTCTTGTCTTATGCCTAATGGCTTAAGCATAGAATCGAAATTTATTGTTGTTTCTGTTGTTGTTGTTGGTTTTTTATAACTTATCGTAAAAATCAAACGCATGCAAAATGCAGCAAAGCAATAAAATTTTATCTGCCAAAGTCGACAACAATTTTCGCAAAAGAATTGACTAAAAGGAGTTTCATGTTCAATGCAAGCCCATTTTCAAGTGGCGCCCATTAAAGGCGAAAATAAAATCGAGCCCGAAACTGAAACCGAAACCATGAGGCAGCAAGCCAAACAACAACTAAAAATGCGAAAAAAAAGGGGTAAGAGGGAACAATTTTTTTTCGTTTGAGTCTTGCACGATTTTCGTTTACGTTTGCGCTTATGACAGACAATTTTTCTCGTTGTTGTTATTGTTGTGTTAGTTTTTAGATAATAATGCGGATTTTCTGTTTAACAACAACAAAAGCAATGCCACAAACAACAATAACAACAATACAAGAGAAACGCATTCACATTTAAAAAAAAAATCGCACGGATTTTCAATAAAATCGCACAATATTTGTTTGTTAAGGTTCCTTACAATGCGAACATGTTTGTGCTGACAAAGGGATGAGTATGAACTAAAGTCCACAGGCAGACAGACAGACTGACGTCTACAGCAACGGAGTCGACCGAAGTCAGGATGCCAAAAATGGCCTAACAAAATTACTTCGTTGCGTTTTTCCGCGAGTTTTGTATTTTAAGCGTGAAAAGTGCTGACTCTGTCTATCCGTCGTCCGTCGTGGAGTCTGAATTTGAGTTTGAGTCGAAGTTAAAGTTGTCGAAGTCGTCGTCGACGCCATCAAAAACCAAAAACATTCCCATTGAACTTTAACACTGGCAAAGTGTCGCCATCGTCGCTGGAGCATGTTTTGGCCATATTTGCAATTGCGTCTGTTTGCGGCCGTTTTCATATCACCAACAACAACAACGACAACGACAACAACAACAACAGCAAAAACATCGACAACGTAAATGTCAATTTGCATTTTCGTAGTCTGAAAAAAATGGAAAGAAACAAAAAAAAAGTTAGAGTTAAGCAAAATGCAAAGCGTTGCATAAACCACAAGGCAGGCGGGGAGCAGGTGGGTGGGCAAGGTAAAAGCCGCAGGCCTGCCTATGCCGTTGGCGTATGCGCCGCTAGCCTAAAATATTTTTATTAACAGTTGCAAACAATTAGCAGAGCAACAAATATGTCCGAAGCGTGAATATCTTTGAGCCGGAAAAGGCGCACAAACTCGATGTGAATCGTGATGAGGTCGAACATTTCAGCGATCGCGAATTGCATTTCGCCGCTTATGTAAATTGTGGCTAACGACAATTTTAAGTCGTTTCTTTATATTTTTTTTTTTTATGCAAAATATTTCTTCTTGTTGTTTGTTGTTTTTTTTTTTCTTCTCTCTCGTTAATAGTTTTAATGCGACAAACTGTCCATGAGTTTGGCGCAGAGGCGATTGCGTAAACTCAAACAGTGATTTGCTGTTAATGACTTAGAAGTCTGACCAAATGTAAGCTCATGGCTCACTTGCCGCCCGCCGAGCTATTTGCCATCTTTCGCTGACTCTTGTTATATTTGTTTTTTTCTTTGCCTTCATGCAAACGTCATTTCTAAGCCAGATAAATGTGCTTAAAGTCTATAAAATGCTGTAACCCTAATCAATTTTGGCTTGAACACGAGCAGAAGTCAAGTCCCTAAATCTGTGAAATAATTTTTCAAGTCATTTTTCTTCAATGCGATTATCGGAGCCTTTCAAGCTTGCTTTTGCCAATTTGTTTACCGCAATGCAATGAAAAAAAAAAAAAAAACAAAAAAAAAATATAATAAAAAAAATTAATAAACGAAGAAATACGCGTTAAAATTTCATTTTTTTTCTGGCCATTTTTGGTCATTGGTTGACTTCCTTTTTACTGCTGAGGCGGCGGCGGTGGCGACGGCTTAAGTTGATTTGCTTGTTGTTGTTGCTATTGTTGTTGTGGCGCCCACAATAAAAGTGTTCATTATCAATTACAATGGCGATTTTAATGGTTGCGTTTTTGCAGTTGCTCGGTTGCTGTTGTTTTTGTTGCTATTACAAATGCTGCCGCCGCTGCTGTTAGTTGTGTGCAGTTGTCGCAGCAAAGCCGTATTTTTTTTTGCACTGTTTTTGTTGTTCGTTGGCAGTTAATGATGCTCGAACAACTCGCAAGTTTGGTTGCGGTTCATTTGTGCGTTTTCTTTATCGTTTAAGGAAGTGTTAATTTATTTACTCTTTTTTTTTTCATTTGCCCCTAACCAAGTTGGTAGCTACTTACCGCCAGAGGGCGGGTGTAGGACAATAATGAATTTTAAGAAAATGCCAAAAATAATAAAAAATAATAATAAATTAAATGCGGTAGTTGAAATTATCTATTTTTGTCTTATGTTTGTCGTTTTTGTATAATTTTCGTTGTTGTTATTTTGCTTATTGTCGTTGCTTTTGTTGTTGTTATCAAGTGGCGAGTTTAAACAATAAGAAAAAATTGTTGCAAGCAAAAGTTTAAACACATTTTCCAAAGTATATGAAAAGCCTTCAAAAATCATACATCAAGATTGTTACTTGTGGCAATTGCATCACATCATGGCAAACATTTTTCATTTGCATAAAAATGCACTACATCAACATCAACAACAACAATGATCACTCACTTGCTTGGTTGCCTGTTTGCTGCAGCATTGCTTGCTTGCTGGCTAACAACAACAACACACGGCCACAACGGCAGCAATAATTTAAAAGCCGCGAAGCACTTGACTCCAACGCCAAAATGTTTGTTGTCGTTGTTGCCGTGTGTTGTTGTTGCCTCACTTTGATTTTGATTGAACAAGGATATGTGTCCGATGGCAACAGCAACCAACAACACAAACAACAAATGCTGTCAGCATTTACAAAAACAACATCACCAACAACAACAACAACAGATGTTTTTCATACAAACATTTTCAGCAACACTTTCACTCTAGTTATAATCTGGAAAGTCGGCAACGGTAGCAGCAACACCAACAACAACAACAGAAGTGGCAGTGGCAGCAACAAAAGCAATCGTTGAAAATACCGCGTTGGTGGGAAATTTTTCTGAAAAGTTTAATAATGCATTTTTGCACTCAACAACAACAACAACACTATCAGCAACATTAACATCAATAGCGCTTCTCTGCTGTCGCGTCTGTTACATTTTCTTAGTTGAAGTGTGTTTGATATTGTTGCAGTTGTGCTCATTTATTGCCAATTTTTGTTGTTGTTGTTGATGCATGGTTACATCATTCCTCAAGGAAAATATACACCAACATTTTATTAGTTTTTTTTCGGCTGTTTTACGATCCTTGACAAATACTTTGGCCATTTTGTGCTTATGCAATTTACGATCGTTTCAACAATTGACCAATAATATTAAAATAAAGAAAAAAAAATAAAACGCAGTCAAAGTGGTAAAAACTGAGTTCTCTCTCACCCACAGTCACACTCTCTCTCCCTCGCTCTGTTTGATTCTTTGGGACCTTTTGGCACAGAAATGTTTGCTGTTTCTGCTCGATGAGTTTTCTTTCGCATCATTAAAATGCTAATTTACAATTCATAAATAAATTTAAAGTTAGCCGAAAGCATTTCAGCGCTGGAAAATTAGAAATCGTGGGAGTTTTACAATGAATTTGATTTGAAATGCACACTCTTTAGACACGATGGCGAAAAGACGTGAGTCTACACACACACACATTCCACTCACACAAACTTGGCTTTACGGCTTTGCTCAAAAGTGAGGTTAAGGTCAGACGCTCACAGTGAATTTCGCTAAAGGCAAACGAATGGCAAAAGTGCAAAATGATCAGAATGGAAAAGTTTGGGGGGCAGTGAGATGACAATGATGATGTCGGTGATGATGATGATGATGATCGGGATGATGTGATGGCGCGTGCATGGGGAATGGGAAAAACATGAAAGAAAAGTTGGTCAAACCTTTTTATGAAGTTCAGTTAAAATTACAAATTTTAATGACGGCCAAAACGTAAAAAAAGTCGCAAGCACCAGAAGACATTGCCACAAATGTTTTTTTGTTGTTGGTGGTGTCGTGTTGACGCAGCTTGGAAACTCAGCGGTGGCAAATTAAAATGTTTTCAGCATTCCAAGTCCAAAAACATAACGAATATAACCAGTAAGGACGCTATCTTCAGCAATGCTGCAGATTGTATACTTTTCACGCCCTTTTTTTGTGCCACGCCCACTTTTTTTGATTGCATCTTATTTCTCTTTATCTTAAAGATTGAATTTTGATTGTTTTTGCTCAATGGGTACCGGAGATAATCAAATTACTGATTTTGGCTATAAGTGGGCGTAGCCATGCCCATTTTTTGGTCAAAATAGTTTTCATGCCTCTCCAAGAACATAAGTGTGAAGTTTCAAGTCACTTGATTAAGAAACAAAAAAGTTTTCCATACAACAACGTGAAGCTTGTTTCTCTTCCGCTTCTTCATTTTATATGGCAGGTACCAGTTCCAGTTGTACGATCTCAATGAATTTAGTCGGACTACGTTTACCTACTATGTTTGAAATTTGAGCCCTCTATCTTCCAAAACAAAAAAGTTTTCCATACAACGATTGAAGTCTTGTTCATTTTTCTTTTTCCAATGATCCGATGATACCGGATCCGACGAATGATTCATCGTAATAAATTCGAAGACTATGTGCAAAATTTCAGCTCGATGGCTTCAAATCTGAGGGTTTGCATACGTACAGATAGACAGACGGACATGATTAAATCAACTCGTCATCCTGATCAAGAATATACATATGTATGTATATACATATGTACTTTGTATTGTCGGAAATGAATATTTCGATCTGTTACAAACTCCGTGTCAAAGTTATACTACTATTCACATACGTGAAGAGTATAAAAAGAGTATTTTGTGCCGGAATTTTTGTTGCTGTTGCGGTGGTGGTTGTTGTTGTAATGGCACCTGTGATAGGCAACGACAATTAGCTGTTAAAGATGCTGTTTCAATAATCATTATTGCCTATGGTATTGTTATGGTTGTTGTTATTCACAACTAAATATAATGTGCTGGCAATATTTTTAATTAACAAAACAATAACAAAGACTTAAGTAACAACAGCAACAATCGCAGTCGCAGACACAAAGGCAGCAGACAAATCCACACACACACACACACACACACGCACACTCACATCCAATAAAAGTAAAAGTTGGCAACGCAATTTGAATAGCAAAATCATAAAAAGAAGACCCCGACAGACACGTTCAAAGAGCGCGGAAAGTTAATGACACGTTCAGTGAGATATTTTCAATTAGATTTGTTAGCGACAACTCAAATTTTTTCACCACTTAAAATAACAACAACTTTAAGACAACTTGCAATTAAATTAGACGCAGCAGTAAACTGAACGCAACAACAGCACATTCACCTTCAGTCAAAACGAATTCCAATTAGTCTAATATGGCCGGAATACCAACGTCCAAAAATCACTAGCAACGAACACCCAAAAAGTAGTACCAGATTTTTTCTCAATACAAACGGAGAAACAAACAGTCGAATGAATAAGCCAACAATTAAAACAAAAGCCAAATCCGCACTGTGGTCAACTTCATTACAATTGGCAATAGCCACAATTAGCCATATTTGTCGGAAAACAGGCTCACGGCTCAACGGCAACTGACATAATCATAGCGACAGTGGCAATGACGAAGCCAACGTCGACATCGAATACATTTGCGAATAATAATTTGAAATCGCATTCGCCAACTTGTTTTTACCAATTTCAGGTGATATTGACGACTGCATTGTGACGCCAACAGTTCAAGGACAGTTTACCCCGCTGCCCGAAGCGCTCTGCGATGTCATTATGGACCTGACGGCGGAGGGCCACTCGGCGACAATCGAGAACATTCGCTCCAAATTGGGCATACGATTTCAGCACATGACACCACCCGCAACGGAAGTCATCTATGATACGTTGGCGCAACTAATGCAGGAACAGAAGATTTATCAAACCTCCAAGGGTTATTTCATCTTCACGCCTGAGTGAGTACAATTTATAGTAGCAGCAGCTGTTCTATAAATGATTCCTAACGCTTTACAATTTTTAGACGGCGACGAAGTCGTTCACGGCCACGTAATCATCACTTTAATAGCAACAACAATGGCGTCACCTATCAGGAGGAAGAGGGCGACGGAATACCTCATGAGTCACGCACAATGCTGATGACCAACGCCGAGGCTTTACACTCGCTTTACGGCGAGATATCAACGGAGCGCGATGGCGACCTCACACACCAGTGCATCCAAACGAATCTAGCCGATGTCATTTGCGGCGGTAAGTAGCCGGAGAACCTTCCACTTTAGTCCAACTAATTAGTCATTGTAATTTTTGTTACTTAGGTAATCCGAATGACAAGATACTTTACCCGCGTGCCGCTAAGCGGCGAAGCGCCTCCTTTCCGACACCACGCAGTTTGGAACGCAGGCACAGTTTACGTCTGTTTGGCTCATCGAAACGCCTACAGCGCTGCGCCTCAACCAGAAGTCTTTCAAAGACTTATGCGCAAACATTGACTACGGATAGCAGCAGCTCGGAATATCAAAGCACAGATTCGTCATCACCGAGTGAGTGTCTTACATACTGACTTATAATACTGACATTAAACAAATGACTTTCCGCTTAATAGAAAAAGGATCTTTGCTCTCACGCCTGTTCCGACGCAGCGGCCGCGCTAAGCAACGCCAGATTGAGACTTACTCTGGCCAATTTCCACCCGCCGAGTGGTTTAATACGCGGGCTGTACATTTGCATAGTGTGGGTACACAAACAGCCGATCACGTAAGTTTTGGCCTAAACCGATGTAAATACCAGCTAAGTCTTCTTTTACCCGAATCTTTCAAACAGGACATGCCAGTTGCACATACGCTTTCAAATTCAACCTTTTATGACGGTTCAGAGCTGAGTCAACGTTCGTCGACGCTACCACGTCGCCATCGTCGTCACATGTCCAGCGAATCGACCTTTCTGATATCTTCACGGGATTGCTCGCCGATACGACGGCGCTCGCCTGTATACTGCAGCAGCTCCCTACCTCGTTCAACGCAGTCGATACCCGCAACAGCGGTCACCAATAGTGGCAATGGCAATGGTGCCGATGTTGGCGCCGGTGTCAAACACAAAATGAACCATTCTTTAGCAACATTGTCTCGTCTCAGCACTCCAACGCCGACGTCAATGTCGCCGGCTAACGGCAGTGCACAACAGAAGAGCGCCCAGAAGAGTGTTATTGGCAAACACATATTCGAGTCGTCGCCGTCGCGTTCGAGTACACTAAAAGTTACGCCGGTTAAACGTCAAACCGATGGCATTGTGATTAATAGCTGCACAGACAACAAGACCAGCTATCGCAGTATACAGAGCAGCGGCCCATCGAGCATTGAATCGGGAAAGACGTCTATAATCACGTCCGGACCATCGAGCTTTGACAGCGGCAAAATTTCGTTCAGCAAAACAAGCGGACATTCTAGTCTAGATTCACAGTGCTCCACAGGAACTGCGGTCGTCCAACCAAATGCAGCACGCTCCATTATTGTGCTTAACGGTTCGCCACGTGGCACGCCTCGACATCAGGCTATGCGAGCACGCGCTGCCGAGCAAGTGCACCGCAACCGCGCATCAACGCCATCTCGTATTTTAGAAGAGATCACAAACCACCAACAGCAGAACGGCATACCCAACTCCAGTTCAAACAACTCGATAACGCTTCAGGTGACAACGTCAAATACTGGCCAGAGCAATATACCGAGTACGAAGATATTCGTGCAAAATTCGCCTGTTCGCAGCGTAATTACTTTAGAGAATGGTAGAATGCTAGAGAACTCAAATGTGTTCATCATCAACAACGAAACGACGACGAACGAGAAAGGCGAAGTCATTAAGAAAACGCTTTCAAAACAGCAAAGCACACCGCTTAAGTCGACACATCAGCAACAGCAGCAATCGCCAACGCATACAAGCAAACATAGCAACCAAAAGGAGAGCACACACAGCGAACAGGACACCAACTCAGAGACATGTGATTCAATATCCTTCATCAGTGAGACGTCACCGGACAATACCGTCAGTCACGATACCCAAAGCTCAATAGAGCTGTTTGACAACGGCAAATATGCTAAGAATACCAACAACGACGCAACTATGAACAACAGCCGAAAACTGTGCCTCCAGTTGGCTCAACACGGCTCCAGTAACTTGGTCTATAAGAACAACGTACTTAAGAATGAGTCACAGCCAAATTCACCAATCACCGAAAAACCACTAAAAATGGCGTCTTTAGCCAAGCAGGATTTCGAAATCGCGGGTTCAGTTGGTGATTTACAATTTTATGAAAAAAAATCGAAGGATACGCAAGCAAAACTAATGAATTCCAATTGTGATTTGAAAAATTTGTGCTTTGAATCTGTCTGCAATTTACAAAAGACCGGCAACTTGTTGAATTCTAATCCAACAATAAACGACGACCTTGCACATCTGTTGCAGAAGTCGATGGGTAGTGAGCCGAATCTGGCGCTTAAAGACAATAACTGCACCACGGCAGATAAGTCCATAGAAAAGGAGGCTATCGACAGACGTCTAAGTCTCTCCAAGGAGAGCGCCGAACATGTCAGAGGCACAGAAGAGCTCTACAACTTTCCCAGTCTAACCGATTTGTCGTTTAATTTCACCTCTCTGGCTGCACAGAAAATCCTGCAGGGCGTGAGTCTGAATAGTATTGACACGCTAGTCGAGTTGAATATGGCAGCTGCTGCGGCAGCGGCTGCAGCCAATGGCACCAACGCACAAGAGAAACAACAAAATAACCAGGCGCAACCGGCGCCAGCGTCGGTCTGCACAGACTACGGAATGGTGTAGAAAAGTGTGACCGCCAAGTATCCCCAACCGCAATAGAGAAACTATAACTTAAATATCGAAACTAAAAATTTTGTCAAACATGAAAATTGTAGACTGTAAACGAGCTTATTTTGGAATATTCGAAATGAAATTTATTTAAATTATATTAGAACACTTTCAGAAAAAATCTTGTGGAACAAAAAGGTTCTTAACTTAGTATTAAATTGGATTTGACATTTTTAAAATTTTGGGCAGCATATTTTACTAACAATGCAATCTTATTTAGGTACACGATTAATTATTTTATTCTTAAACAATTTTTATTTGCAGTGCCAAAATATTTTTAGTTCAAGTAGCTTTTATTTTCACTGAAACAGTTTGAAAAATTGTTCTGAAACCATGCTTCCATAGCAAAAAAACAAAAAACACAAATGCAATTTAATTTTTTTGTTTGTTTTAATCTAAGTTTATTATACATTTGCACACAGCTACACACAAACACACACGCTCACACATGATACAAGAAGCAATACAATTTTTAAGTAAAATATTATATATAACATTATTTTTACTAGTTTAATTGAAAACCAACAAAAACTTGTTATAAGACAGCAAAGTTTTTGTAAACAACACAATAATTTTATGAAATATTTAAACAGAAAATACGAAAATACAATAAAACATTTATACATGTATATTATTTCAGGAATGAAATAAATCTAAACCACAATCTTTTTATATCGAAGTGAGAATCGAGAATGTGAATCCAACACTTATTCAAAATGTAACTGCCGTAAGATAGTGGAACAGATGAAATGAAACACCGTTCAAATTAATCCGTTTGTCAGTGCTGCCAGATTCGTAAGATACGTTAAATAGATGTTATTAACCGTTTCAATGTCTCCATAGAAACAATTGAAATTTACCGCCGTATTTTGGGAAATGTCTTAAGGGGACGTCCATGAATTACGTGAGATAAAATTGGTGGAGGGGGGTTCAGCAAAAACTCACCAAATTTTACCTATGGGGAGGGGGGTTCATCGGACATCTCATGCGATTTTTTTAGTTCACTAGTTTACCATTTTTTTTTTAAATTTAATGAGCAAAAAAAAAAAAAATTTAATTTTATTATCAAATTTTTTAGCAAAATCTCTAGATTGTTCCTATGGGAGCCATGTGCTATAGTTATCCGATCTTTTGTGCAAAAAATTGAGGCGATAGCATAAAACTCAAAAAGTTTATTGAGCAAAAACCTAATTTTTAACCGATCGTTCCTATGGCAGCTATATGCTATAGTTATCCGATCATGCTGGATTTTACATACAAGCTGCGTGCAAGGAAAATAAAATTTTTTGAATTTACATTTTTTTTATATCTTTAAAACTCTAGGAGTTCGCGACAGACAGACGGACGGACGGACAGACGGACATGGCTATATGAACTCGTCTCGTCGAGCTGATCAAGAATATATATACTTTATATAGTCGGAAATGTCTCCTTCTCTGCGTTGCAAACTTCACGACAAAGTTAATATACTCTTGCAAGAGTATAAAAACGTCACGTAATTTATGGACGTCCCCTTGAGACATTGTTGCCTAAAATACCAAAAGTCTTGAAATCTCCTTTATAAATATTTTCACTGATACGTTTGTAACAATGAAGACATTTCCTAAAATACGGCGGTTCAAATTCGGCAGTATCCAATTGAAACATATCGCTTGCTTACTGCAAGACCGGCATAACTCAAAATTTGCCGTTTCGAGAAAAACGCGTTTAAAGTTTTCAAGTTGCACTTACTTCCTTAAAGAATGCAAAACTAAAAATTGCATAACTCAGAAACTATTAACAATAGAAACATGAAACTTTGACACAATATAGAGCTTTAGTTAATCTTCATTCCTGCATAATTAACTCAAAAATCGCATTTTTCGAGTTGTGACAGTCTTGCAGAAAGCAAGCGATATGTATTTACCGAGTGCGGTTGACGCCAGTGCTGCCAACTTTTCAATTTAACTCGCCAAATTCAATATATGTATCTTGAAAATTGATGAACACTAAATAGCAGTAAGTGGTGAGTATCGCAACACAACTTAGGCATATCTAATATTAGAAATACTGATATTGGCTGAGTAAATTGACGCAGAACATACTCAGATGCAAATTTTATTGTTTTGTACTGCTGAGCGCTTTATTTGTCACAATTTTTTGTAAAACCGTGTCCCTAAAGACTTAGTTGGCCAAGTCGAGTGGCTGGCCGAAACACCGAATCAACTTGGCATGATGACAAATTAACTATTCATATCGTCCATGAATAGAATTGGTTTAAAACAAGGAATCTTTATTGATAATACAAGCGCAAACGCGTAAATAGGAGTTCTTAGTAGCTGTTTTTAAAACTTAGATCACTAACAATGAATCAATTCTTAAATTTAAATGCTTGTTGAGATGAATTGGACAATGCGATGTGAATATGATGTCTCTACGATGAGTTGTGCGTTTTGTGTTTTAAGTCTTCTTCTCCTCTCGCTGGCGTTGCAGGTTCTCGACTACTTTCCGGTTTCCATTTTCTCAGCAGAACCATTTTCGTTGCCCTCAGCGTTGCTGCCCTCTGGTGCTTTCACACTCAAGTGAGCAGGACCGGTTTGTTGAATCTGCACGATACGCTCCTTTTGAGCCAAGGCCTTGTTCGGTGGAGGCGGTGCCTTCAGTGTCAGCACGCCGTCCGAAGAGATAGTCGAAATTACATCATTAGGATCGTAATCCTTCGGCAGTGTGTACCTGCGCACAAAGTGGCGTTGAATCAAACCATGGTCATCCTCTCGCTCCTCGTGACGTCCTTCAACGACAATAGTTTTGTCCACCACTTTGACATTTAGTTCGTTTGGCTTGAACTGCGACACGTCCATACAGACTTGGAAGCCATCCTTACCAATGGTGGGCAACAAAGCAGACGGTCCCGAATGTTCACCGCGAGCACGACCAGCGCGCTTGGGCAACAACTGATGCTGAGTAATTTGGCTCCGTTCGTATGGCAAGTAACGACGTTTCGGATGGTGGTGGATTATCATTGAGCGCGGTCGATGAAACACATCCATTGGATGAAGACCAAAACCGAAATCGTCGTCCAGAAAATGGTCAAATTGATGATAATCGCTCTCCAGTTCACGAGCTAAAGTTGACAGGAGTGGTACCAACGACATAATGTGTTCCTTTATTTTTCCTGTTCTCCAAATTAGCGCTTGTTCACTCAATTTTTTTTTTTTTTTTTTTTTTTTTTTTTTTGTTTTTTGTTTTACTTTAAACGCTTTTACAAAAAAGAGTTCGTCTTTTTTAATGCGATACTTGCGTTGTAGATTTGTAAATGCCGGTCGATGGCTGGCAGTTGCAGTGCTTTATATACCAACGCCACGAACGCTTTGCGCACACTCATACTGATGAACATGTGTGAAGAACTCTCTCGCACTTTCGTGTCGTTTCACGAATACCAACACACTTGAGAGCATACAGGCAAAGTTTCGAGAGCGCATCGAACTTTCTGGACAAGTGTTAGTGAGCGTTTTCGAAATTGCTTATGTTTGTTGTGTGTAAATGATGATTTTCCTCATTCTCGTTGTTTTGCGAATACTCTTTTAGCTGTTTCTTTTTTATTTGTGCATTTTGTGTTTGTTCTTCATTTAAACACCGTTTTTTCTACATGAAATACACATTTTACATGCATAAAGCTGTATATAAAGGTCTAAATATACTCGAGTGTTCTTTTTGCTTAAAGTTTGCAACTTCTTATCACTTGCAGATACATACATATATTCAATTGTTTAAAGTTCATTAGCGTGGACGAATACACATAAAGTTGCTGCTTACTTGAGGCCATTGCACTTTAATTTGCCACAAATGCAAACATATTTATACATATGTATGTACATATGTATATGTATGTATATGCATATATACATATGTTATGTTGTATATACAATTGTAAATTTGCACATAGTATATACAGATTATTCACTTGATGAACAAAAGATTACTCAGAATTGTTTTAAACACAATTCCAGCTAACGCTAGTTTGACCATTACCTACCCCAACCAACATTCTAATTCGAAATAATTTTGCACACCCACACAATTGCATGGGCAGCAAGTATATTATATACATGTATTTACACTTTTTTCGCTCTCAAAACAATCTCTGCCGGCAACTTTAAGTAAGGGATGCCGTCTTTTGTCACCAAAACCCAAACATTTTAAAAATTGCGACGCAATTTTTACGTTTGTTGTTTGTGAAATATGAAAAATGAAAACATTAAGGGAGGCAAACTTCTTGAATTGCAGAAATGTGTACAAATGACGCAATTGGTTTAATATATAATTTCAGATAATTTTGTTCTAGAAAAGAGTAAAAAAAAAAGAAAACAAATCACAAAACAAACTCAAAAAAGGTTTATGTCCGTGAACGCTAAAACATGAACAAATTGACGATATGTCACAGCAAGAAAAACCGTTGCAATTATTTTATATGTATATGAATGTATGTGTATTGAAGTTTTTTTTTTATTATAAAGAAATACACAATTCAATTTTATTTTGTTCAACTTTATTGAGATACAGTTGCAACCAAAACTTAAACTACGAAATTATAAATTTATAACAGACTTTTTGCTCTTTGACCATTAATATAACATCAGTGACGATATATGGCTTATAATTTTGAATACTATGAACATAAGTGTCTACTGCATTCTGTTGAGTGTTGAGCCGGAATCTTTAAGCGTTGCCATTGTCTTGCTCGCCTTCTTTGGGATTCTCCTTGACGTTCAAGTGAGCCGGACCAACCTGTTGGATCTGAACGACACGCTCATTCGCCTTATCCTCAATGGCAGGCGGTTTGGGTACGCTAACGGTCAGCACGCCATCCGAAGATAAAGTGGAGGCCACTTTGTCTGCTTCGTAGCCTTTGGGCAATGCATAACGACGAACGAAATGACGTGTGATATAACCATGTTCGTCTTCGCGCTCTTCGTGTTTGCCCTCTACGATGACTGAATCCTCGACGACTTTTACGTTCAATTCACTCGGTTTGAAATGCGACACATCCATGCACACTTGGAAACCATCTTTGCCGATTGTGGGCACGGGTCCCAACTGGCTGCCAACCTGTTTCTCCAGGCTGCGCAACTGTTTGTCAATGGGCCCGGCAACGGCCAAGTATGGATTACGCTGGCGATAGAAGTAGGCCGGATCGCCGGGGTAAAACGGAGACATCGACAAACGGTTCAAATCGTCAGACAAGCTCAACAATAATGGTAAAGTTGCCATTCTTACAATTTACTTATTTTCTTGGATAATAAGACTGATAATTTAAATACTTTGAGATATTTTTGTTGCTCTCACTTTGTGTGAATGCTTTCACTTTTCAAGTTTAACTGACGCAGCTACGATAGCGGCAGCTATTTATATACGCCGGCCGGCTTCGATAGACTCGCTCGGCGCTGCTTGGGTGGATGGTTGCTCGATTGCTGCGCGGCACTCGGCGATAAGCGGCGATTGTCAAAATTGTTTGTCTGTTGCGTATATCTATATGTATGAGTATATGCGACGCCAGTGTACAGAACTAAATGCAGAGTCTACCGAACTCCAGAACCTTCGGGATTATTCTAGAGGCTGTGCTTGCGTGTACTGTTTGTCTTATCTGTTGAAAAAAGGGAGATTGTAGACACATAAATAACAATACATTCATATGATGTGAGTGTATCATTTTTATATGCTTGTAGAAGATAGATTGCAAGTTTCAAGAAGTCTCGATTGAAAATTTATTTCTGCTAGCTTGCACAAGATGAAAACAATAAGACTTCAAAAAGCCCAACATTCTTACTCCCTTATTGAGAAAACCTGCTTGCAGAATGTATGTACATATATATATGTATATAAATATTTGTATATATGTATGTGCATGTATTTTCATAGCCTCAGTATTTTTACTTGGCTTACACACGTCTGGTTGATTCGCTTACGCCTCCTTTGTCTGCCACACCATTGCAGTGTAGAATTAATGTACGAATTTGTGAAATTTATGTATACATGAATGTACATACATATGTACAAATGTACGTCCATATACAGGTTAGGTACATATTCCAGACAGTCGTCGTACATGATAGAATGTACGCCCGCTGCACTCCATTATCATGCATTGCTTTTGCAACTCATTCATTCAACACCATTGCGCGAATGTTGCACTCTCATGCGCGTTCTGTACAGCAACTCTACCGAGTCATCGTCGTGGTCGTCAGCCGATTCCAATATTAGCAACCAGCGCGCTCCACACAACCAAAAACGACAAAAGCACGAAACCAGCTGTTGTTGTTTTGTTTTTGTCGCTGCTGTGGCCGCTTTGCCTGGACTGGTTTTTTGCCGGCATCTCAGCTGTTCCAGCAGCATACATACATACATACATGCACGATTTATTGCTGGCTTTTTTATCTCTCTCTCTCTCGCTCCCATTTGCTTTAGCGTCCCTCAGCCCAGCTGTAACTGAAGAGTGAGCCGGTTTTTCGCCGGTAGTGGTTGCAACTGTGTGTGCAGCACATTGCAAGCTCCTTCTTCCATGAAATGGTTCTTCTTTGTTCATGCAAATTGGATTTTTTGTTTTAATTTAATTCATATTTTTTTAAAGCAAGTCGTCACCCCTTGAACTTGAATCTACAATATTTAGCTGCAAACATTTGCAAGTTATGTAGAAAAGCAACTAACATTCATAATCGCAGATATGAAAATTGTGAAATCCTCTGGCTTGTCTTGCGATATGTCCATGAATGTTTGTACGACAGTTTATTTTTTGCTTAAATTGCAAATTTTTTATTTCAATTTGTATACACAAAATCGGCATATGACGCGTTGATGGTGCCAAGCCTGCCGTTACGATGCCATCGATTTTTGCAACATCAACATGTAAAGTAACAAGCAGTGGGGAGCTTATGTACAATAATTTAAATAGGTACAAAAAAAGACAAGTGAAGTGTATGTATAAGCCCAGCCTCGGCAATGGTGCCAGACATATGCCCAAGAGCTCGCACAGCAACCAACTCGTCGTTCCCTGCTGCCCGGATACAGCTCCACAAACGAAGTCGGCTGTCGTTCCAATTCATATGATTGTGTGCGCGTTTTCCATTCAGCGCTGCAAAGGCGTTTAAAAGTCGCAATATTCAGCAATAAGACTTCAATTGTAAACCAGTTAGGAAACGAAACAGAACGTAAGTCGCTCGTTGACTAGTCACTGGTGACAACGACGTCGCTCGGGAACGCAACGCAACGCAGCGCTGAGTGCAACGGACTCCCGAAAAAAAGAAATTTTCATTAAAAAAGAAAAAAGTTACAGGAATTAATTAATTTTTTGAAATGACATTGATACCGTTTATACTCGACCTGGCCGATGAGCTGAACGAGTTTAATCGCAGCCTGGCTACGGCAACGGGCATGGATGTCGATGACTTTGGCTTTGGTATATATCCAAACGAGCAGCATCATTATTCGTCGTCAACGCTGCAGACGCCGCAAATCTCGTCGTTGTCTCCACCGCGTCGTACGCGCATAGCCGCACCCCTCTACTGGGTACCCGGCAACCTCCGGCAGCGACATCATCCCTATCAGCGTGGCGTTACTAAAACGGCTTGCTGCAATAAATCAGTGCTGGAATTAGAAAAGGAGTTGGCGGAAAAAGAGTCAGCACCCGCTTCAAGCGGCGCCGGCACGTCTGGTGTTAATGCTGCCAAGTCGGCATACTCAGTGGTCAACAAGAACGGCTTCCAGGTGAGCATGAATGTGAAGCAGTTCGCATCCGATGAGCTCACTGTTAAGACAATCGATAACTGCATTGTGGTTGAGGGTCAACATGACGAAAAAGAGGATGGACACGGCGTCATTTCGCGTCATTTTATACGAAAATATATGCTGCCAAAAGGCTATGATCCCAATCAGGTTCTTTCTACTCTTTCATCTGATGGTATACTAACGGTTAAGGCACCACCACCGCCACCACCAGCGGTAAAAGCAACCGAAGAGCGTTTAGAACGTCTTGTGGATATACAGCAAACGGGTGGACCAGCCCAATTGCCGCTTGCAAAAGATGCGCAGACTCCGCCGAAGGAGCAGCAGCAGTCGTCCAAGTCAACGACAGTAACTACAACAAATACTGCTATGGCAGCAGCGGTTGCGGCAGCACCAGCAGTAGTACCAACAATCGTAGTTGAAAAAGACCAACAACCAAAAGCAGCCTCCGTCGCCGCCGTCGCAGTCGCTGCTTTGTCATCGACTGTTGATGCTGTGCAGCAAAAGAGCGCAGAAGAGCGCAATACTGATGGCGCCATCGTTCCTGCAGAAATTGCGACTATTGCCGAAGACTCGCTATCAAAAGCATTGGAAACTTCCAATAACATAACTGCAGCTGCCACACAACAAGAGCAGCCTGAGCCCATGCTCTTGGAAGTCTCTGCAAGCGATGGGGCTGCATTAGCAGCTGCAGCCATTGCAAAAGCCGAAGACACTCTAACAGCATCAGCAACAGCCGTCACTGTTAATGCATCAATCGAACCAGCAGTTGAAGCTGTCGAATCTACTAAAACTCTGGCTACACATGCAGCAGCTAGCAACGATGACAAAAACGCTAATGTTAAAAACGGCTCAACTGCTTCCGGAACTGCTAAAGAGGTGCTGTCAGCTACTGAAGATATTGAAATGTCTGGGTCAGACACTACTACTAATACACCGAGCATCGGACTTGTGGACGAAGAGCAGGATTTGGTACCTGCCTCAGCTGCGGTTAGTCCTAAACCGAAAACCGGGGAGCTCTTGGCAGCCGCTGATGCGGCCATTCTCTTGGCCAAGGCTCAGTGCGAGAATGGTGATAGCGTGAAGAGCATCCCCGCAACCGCTACCACCGAAGAAATTGCCAATTAATGAAGTCTGGCCGTGTGGATACAACGACTTTGATTCTGACTGCGAGCTCCTATCTACCTAATGGGGAAATGAGAAAGGGAGTTCGATAAATAAGCTATTTTTTAATCGAGTTTGCACTTTGTTTTTAATATTAACTGTATGAGAAAATGCGCTGCTGGGTTGATTTGTGAACATTACTGGCCACATCGTTCACCATGACTTGATAGAAATACTGAATGGTATTGTCAAAATTAAAATTCAATAATTATAATTTGCAGACATAATTTTCCTAATTGTGAGAAATCACAATGATAAACATACACTCTTACTTTAATATATAATGTACTTACTATGTACGATGATACATAATGGATTTACAATAAAAATAATGCATTCCATTCCGTATAAAAAAATATTTCTATGAATTGTTTTTTTTTTGTTGTTTGTTGCTTTTCTATTTTTTTTTTCAAACATTTTTTTTTCTTCGGCAATAATACAGTAATTACAGTTTTCTCGAACAACAAAAACAACAGCCGGCATTTCTCGCCACGCAACGCTCTCCAATGTGTGTATAAATTTTCGAACTCGAATATTCTCGCTCTTTCCGACACCCATTTACCTGAATATATTTTTGCTTATGTGATTCACATCATACGCACACACCCCAACTCACGACACTCTCGCACTCACACAACGAACATACTCGAAATGAAATACATATTCTCGTAATTTCTAAAACTCTGCTCTTTCTGGTATATAAAGAGCAGCATTGGCTCTCAGAATTCAAACAAAGTTTGTCTGCCATCGAGTGAACAAGTGAAAAAGCGCAAACAAAATTCTTTAACTCTAGTCGTTTGACATTAAAAGAAGTAAAAAAAAAAAAATCTAGAACGAAAAAAATATCTAAAAGAAGAGTTCCTAAAATAGAAGTAAAACTTGAACGCTAGGAAAAGTAAAAGCAGAAAAATGTCATTGTTATTGAACATTCTGGAAGACTTGGAATCTCGCAGCCCAGGGTACGATTTTGGATTTGGCTTGCATCCGCACTACCTACAAAGTGTTGCAGTCCCAGTACGTCGCCAATACGATCCTTTAGTGGCGCTCATTGACCATCTCGGCGACCGTCAAATGGCTCCTCGTCAAAGTAATCGTAATTCTTGTGCCGAAAAGTATCCTATTGCCAACGTTGGCAAAGATGGTTTCCAGGTCTGCATGAACGTAGCACATTTCAAGCCGAGTGAACTCAACGTGAAAGTAGTCGATAATTCGGTTCTTATCGAAGGCAAACATGAAGAACGCGAGGACGAACATGGCTACATAATGCGCCATTTTACACGCCGCTACGCTCTTCCACCAGGCTACGAAGCAGAGAAAGTCGCCTCGACTTTGTCATCGGATGGTGTACTTACCATAAGCATTCCAAAGCCAGCTCCAATTGAGGATAAGTCCAAAGAGCGTATCGTCCAGATTCAACAAGTCGGTCCGGCTCACTTGAATGTAAAGTCGAACACTAATGATACCGAGAGTATGGCAAACGGCAAGTCGACTAATGGCGCTGGCGAGGGGGACGCCGAAAACAAGAAGTAATCACAGCACCCGCAAAAAAGAGAGATTCACAAAGGCTGCCATAACATGGCTTTAAAAATAGTCCTAACTTAAATTTAGTTCACCTCATCCAACAAAGTATTCCATTTTTATTATTTTATAACCTCTTCTTATTTCCAATAAATTATTTTCATTCACAATGTATTTTTATTCACTATTTTTCAACTGTTGGTGTGGCACAGTGCCCACGTTTTTATGAATCATGCCCGGTTGTTTGTTGCCAATATTTGGTCCCAGTCGATTGACAACTTTGGAGGACGGTGACGCCTTAGGTGCACTATTATTTCACAGCGCTAAATGCTTACCAATTTTGCGCATTTATTAAATTATTAGCCATTTAATTGAGTTAATTTAAAATGCGCCACAAATGCGGCGTAAATGACAACGCTCTCGCCCAAAATAGTTGGCCTTGAGGCCGCACACTTGCACTTTTCGAGAGCCCCTTTGTTTGGGAATGACTGAAAGGCACACGAGCTATTTTTGTACTAAAGTTCATTTTATATTTCATTGACTTGATTACAGATTTAAAACTCGGGAAAAATAGAGACTGCATTGGCTGGCTTTACTTCCAGGGTAACGCCAGTTTGCCAGTCTCATGCACTCGGACTAAGCGCTCATTTGGACTGTAGTACTTTGTGGGTGGCGGCGGTGGTGCTTTTATGGTTAAGAATCCATCCGACGACAAATCCGAGATTACCTCGTTTGCATTAAATCCACGCGGCAGCAAATACTTACGCACAAAGTGACGTTCGACCAGACCATTTGGGCCTTCACTTCGCTTCTCGTGATTGCCCTGCACAATTACATAATCATCGGTTGTCTTGACGACAATCTCGTGTGGTTTGAATTGCCGCACGTCAATGTCGATGCGAAAACCTTTCTCGTCGACATGCACTCGCTCGCCCGCATAGTAGTTGTCCCAGCGCATCGGGTAGGCCCAGTCGTGCGACGACGATTGTATCAATTGATTCCGTACACGACGAGTAACCAGATCGTCCATGGGGCGACGCAACATATCAGTTGCTGGCCAAAGCATACGCGGATCATCCCATAGATATGGATAGAGTTGAAAGTCATATGGGGGATAGTAACGCGGGCGGTCGAGTTCTCTCGAGAGGTCGCGGTAAGTCGTCGGCACCAGAGTCATAATATAAGTGTATATTATATGTATGTATATAAAATATAAAATAATCCGTGTGGTTTTGAAATGTACAACGCGCCTGCAAGTGTTAAACTAAAATTTTAATGCTATGTGGCGACGTCTTATATAGAATAAGTAGCGTAGATTTTCATAGTTTATAATTTATCTCATTCATTTTGTTTCATGTATTCATGGGCGTCCCCAGGTGTCTACCGATTTTTTTTCAAATGGGGGCCTCTTATAAATTATATAATATGTAAACATTAGTTTGAAAAAAATATTCAGCAAATTCTAAAGACGATAGGAACACTCGTAGCATCCTGCCCCTCCTGGGGACACCCTTGATAATGGGTACAAAAAATCGATTAGACTTGAAGTATTGGATGAATCACATTTTTGGCCACAATTTGCGCTGTTTGCGGAAATGCAACCAAGTAAAAGCGCAACAAGTGCAATAAGGCACAACTGTTTCTACCAACGATGACTGAAAAAGAGAGAAAGAGAGAGAGAGGAGCTGCGTATAAACAAATTTGCTGCCAAATTGACACGTCGTCGACGACAGTGACGTCACCAAAGAAAGTGATTGCGCAAATAGGTAAAATATTGCAAAATAATCTCGAGTAAAAATTCGTTATTTAATTTAAATTTTATTTTGCTTTCATTATCTAAAACTAATGATAAACTTAAACAATTTCAGTCAATTTATTTTAACAATTTGGAAAAAATTACACTTCCAGTTGCCGAATCTCTTTATTTTTGTTTTTCCTCAGCCTTGACGGGTTCTTTCGGCTCCTTTACAGCGGGATTTTCTTTGATATTCAAGTGTGCCGGCCCGGTGTGCTGTATGGGTACATTTCGCTCATTGGCCTCTTCCGCATTGCCGGCTGAATTGGGTACACTGATGGTAAGTACGCCATCTGACGAAAGTGTCGACATAGCCTTCTCCGGTTCATAGCCCTGCGGTAGCGTAAAACGACGCACAAAGTGGCGAGAGCTGAAGCCACCTTGTGGATCCTCCTGATTTTCGGATTTACCCTCGATGACAACGCTATTGTCCACCGTCTTGACCGTTAGTTCGCTGGGCTTATATTCGCTTACGTCAAGCGATACTTGGTAGCCGTTCTTGCCCACATGCACGGGTTTCCACTCGCCCTTTTGCCAGCGGGCGGCCACTGTTGGAAAGGCAACCCAGCTCGGTTCATTAAAGAACGAACTGAAGATCGGTGAAGAGAACGGCGTAACACGCGGCATACGGGTCATCTCCTCAGCCAAGCGCAACAGCATTGGTAAGGAACGCATCTTCAAAGTTATCAGATCTTCTTACTCAATTTTGTTTCAAATGATGAAATTACACTGACTGCCACTGTAGAAGCTTGCTTGGTTTTGTAGATAGTTGGTATGCGTTATAGCTTCAGATGTCGAGGTATTTACGGTAGCGATTTCAGACAAACACTGTGACGGTTCGCTCAGTCGCACTCGTATTTATACTTGGCTGTCATGTATAGAAAAATCTCGAACTATGCTCGAATTTTCTAGAACGTCCAGATCGTAACGATACTGTAAGATACTTCATTTTTAAAGGAGTTTTCTGTAGCAGTTTGGAAGAGTTTCATTGATATTTTTAAAGCAAATTTACGAATAAAATACAAAATTAAATGGATACAACGGGAATTTGTTCGTAAACAAAAAAAAACTGTTGCTTGTTTGGGGTAGGTCAGTATAGAAGCTTTTCGTTTCACTCTCTGTCAATTCTGCTCTTTATATGTATGTCTGTAAATACATATAATGCGAAACTTATTTTCGAAAGCGTGCTCTCTGGTATTAGTGTATCTAAGAAAGCTTACCCACTTCCACTATGAAATCTGCTCAAAGATTGCGCAATTCCAGAGCACCTGAATTTCAATTAAGAAACGGAAATTATTATTTTTTTCTTTCTAAGCTACTTTAATAATTTATTGTTCAAATAAATGCGCATATACATTATAAACTTTAGAACTACCAAAATTATTTCTACTGAAAACTAATCGTAGAATGGAAGATTTTACATTCGGCTTGGATGGGGTCTAATTAGCGACTTCAGTAGTTGCTGGCAAACCTTCCTTCTCGGCCCATTCCAACCAGGAGCCGGCATATACTTTGGTGCTGTAGTTTAAAGAAAAAACTGAATGAACGAACAACAGTATTGACTTAAAATTGTTATGCTTACTTAGTCCAGCCCAAGTTCTTGAGCGTCTCCTCAGCGGTAACAGCACGTCTGCCAGAGCGACAAGTCAATATAATGAGTGACTCTTTGTCAGGTAAGTCTCGGCCATTAACCTCCTTGAAGGCGTCGTTCGATTGTTGCAATGCTGTCTCCAAGTCGGCCACTACAAAATGTGGACATATTTTTTTATTACAAATTTAAACACATGTGTCGTAAGTATGTATGAATATTCTTGATTACGTGGTATATTGATGCTTGTTGGTATGGCGCCGCTGCTTTCAATCTCCTCCGGACTACGCACGTCTATCAAAGTAATCTCAGGATGATTGGGTAAGTCTTTAACTTCTTCGTAGCTGGCCATTCTAATAACGATCTCTGTAAAACTTTTCACAAAAAGTTTAACAAGTACTGATATGTTAAACGTTGTATCCGCTCAAATGTTTGCACTCAACTAAACTAGACTCTGTTTAATCCCAACGATTTATATATTTATTTATTCGTCGTATTATGCCGTTTTGTTAATAGTAGCCGAGTATACAAAAAGTTTTGATGGTTTTCGTTGTGGCTACGAACCGCTTGAAGTCACTACTTAACGCTGTTGACTTGTTTTCTGAAGGGCCTAAGCAGTAAGTGACCGCAGTTAGAGGCGTAGGGTGATCGTTTTGCCAGCACTTGTTTATTGAATAAACCGCACCAGACGACGAGCGTGCGAGAACTTAATATGAGATCTTTTGTGGTCTAGTTTTCGTAAATGTCGTCGCCAACTTTTCGCGGTAACGCCGGTTGCGGCAACGATATAACTACGACTCTGTGAAGACCACAGCTGCCTTATCCATTTTCAAATCGCTGTGCACCTTAACCGCTCGCCCAATGTCAAGAGTATTTCGAGCGACTCATGATTCTCATTAAGGAATTAATCAAACTTCATAATTGATACTATTCGACATTCGTTTGGCTGAGTGCCTTAAAACTGAGGCCTAGCCATGACCAGCGTTTTTGTGGAATTGCTTCAATCAATTTGGCTCTAGTCTTACGGTAGAATAGTTTTTGTTTTGTTTGATATTGAGGCGCAAAAAGAGAGCCTCAAACTATTTATTATCGCAACGTTTACATATCAAATTCAAATCTGCTGCGGTTGGCATATCAATCATTCTGCTTCTTAGTTGTACGGAAGGCGTCAGCTGGAAAAATGAAACGCATAAAGTGCGACAGAAGCAGAATTGAGTTATCTTACCTTCAACTTAGTTTCAAATCTAACGGTCATGGACACTCTTATATTTTCCGATTTGCCGCATGCGCATTACGATTTTTGCCCCAGCTTCCAGTATCTGTTTATTCCTGCTCTCGCCTGGTTGCGATAAAAAAGCTCTTGTACCTTCGAGATATTTGGAATCAGGACACAACCAGAGGGTATATAAGACATAGTAATTTTGCTCGGTGCTGTATTTGTTGAGTGAAAATTGATTGAAAATCATTGTGTCTCCAGTTAGTCGGATTTTATCAACGCCTTGTTAGGTTAGGTCAGGTCAGTAAACTTGGCTTGCAGTGTAATAACCACTTGGAAAATTCTTAAGGAACTAACTGCAAATATGGCCGAAGTACCGTTTGTTTTGAGCCTCGATAGTCCAACCTACTATGGCCACGACATATTTCCAAATCGCATCTATCGCCGTATGCATGCACGTCATCATGATCCGCTTGACATGCACACGTTGGGCATGATTGCACGGTTGGGTGCTCATGCCCACCACCTAGCGGCCAGCAAACGTAACGGCGACATCTTGGCATTAAACGGTATTAAGAAGGATGCTTCAACCGATTTCGAGGTTAATTTAGATGTAGGTCTCTTTCAACCTGAAGAATTGACTGTGAAACTGTTGAACGATTCTATTACAATCGAGGGCAAACATGAAGAGCGTGAAGATGAACACGGTCATGTCTCGCGTCACTTTGTGCGTCGCTATATCTTGCCTAAAGGCTTTGATGCAGATGCTATTGAATCTACACTGTCTACGGATGGCGTACTTAAGGTTCGCGTGCCAAAGCCAGTTGAACAGGGTCAGGATCCGGAGCGTTTAATTCCAATAAAACAAGTTGGTCCGTCCGACTTGTTTTTGAAACAAAACAACAATGAAGAGAACGACGTTGAACAAAAGGATGCCAAGTAAATGCAGCAATGCAGACGAAAGACTTAACGTATTTGCACATCAATTTTAATAATTGCTATAAATTTCAATTTTATTAAATACTTAAATGCGTATCTTATTCAAAATTTTATTATACCTACTTTTATTATAAATAAATACAAATGTATCAGTGTCATTATTTAATTCTTTTCCGTTCCTGTTCCTGTTTTTTTCGTTCACGATCAGCCATTTTTTGCTTTTGGACTGCAATTAAACGTTGACGCATCTCGACATAATCGTCTTTACGCTTCTGTATGGCTGGCACTGACTTACTAGCCTTGGAAATAGTTTTTATCTCAACAGAAGTAGGCTCAACTTCATCTATATCAACAAATTGTTGTTGGAGACTGGTCACCGCAGCATTGATAGACTTTACTTCACTAGCTTCTTGCAATCCAGTGCTTATATATGCCGATTCACCTGTAGAATCAACGTTTTCCTCAACAACTGTTCTGGATTCAGCTAAAGACTCATTGGCGAAGCCAATTTTCAGCACACCCATCAACTCACGATGGCGTCGCTCACTGTTGCGCTCCTTTATCTGTGCGATCTCCAGCATCGTGCGGCGAACAGTATTCGCGATGTTATGATACTCATTTATGCCATCCATTTGTTGCAACAGCAAGTCGAACTGATCCAAACACTCATCATCGCCTTCGCTTGAACTATCGGCGTTGCTCGCAGCATCCTCAATCCTGCGGCGCTTTCCTTGTTGTTGTGACATCTCTAAGTTATAACGACTCCTCAAAGGATCAGAATGAGTTTATGTATTAAATTACGACGATATAAGTAAACTCTGAGCCCATCCACTGCCGATTTTTGGATTGACGAAATATTCGTCGTTGGTGGTAGAGTTTGTTCCAAATTTTTGTGTTTTGTTCGAGACAAATATGAATTATTCTACCTTGGCTGTGTTTGATACGAATATACTCACCGACGATGAATGGCAAAATGTAATTTTGTTCGACGAATCGTTTGCAAAACAAAATCGACCTGCTTGAATCAAACAAAAATAATTTTTTAGAAAAAATAATTTTTTTTGACGAATTTTGTTGGTGCTCTGTTGCTAACATGTCAACAATCACCATGTTATGTTAAAGCACTGTTAGCACCAGCAAAGACAAGGACGGCCGTATGAAAATGAGACACAACATATCATGTTGGGGGGGTCTAACCGCCCTATTTTAGGAAATGTCTTAAGCAAATTAAGACACTGTTAAGCCGTAACATTTTCTTAAATGCCAGTTGATAACTTTTTAAGGAAATTCGTATTTTAGGAACAGAAAAAACAGCTCTTATCGTCTTAACGAGGACATTTCTAATACCTGCTCGCGAGGACGTCTTAACAAGGATTTTAAACGCAAATGTTTGCGAAATTAATATAAATTGGAAAAGTATTACTTTTTTTCAATATTAATAATTTAATAAATATTAATTTTCTTATTACATTACTATTTTGAATAATTATATTCACTTTTACTTATTTTGCAAACATTTTGTTTTCAAAAAATAATATAGCAATTGAAGCCACATAATCATGAAAACTCTATAATTGCATTTGATTATTTATTTGTTTATATTATTGCAGTTTTGTATTTTTCAAACCAGAAAAACAAAAGCAATTGTAAACATGAATGAACATTAGGTAGGCCTATGTTCCATGACGATACACGGCACATATGCGATTGTGTCAGCTAACCGATTGCTGTGTCAATTGTGTCAGTGAATCAGTGTCAAAAGTGGCGCACTTGTGTCTCAAAATGGAAGAAGAAGACGAGACGGAATAAAAGTGCTAGCTACACTCATGTTCATTTGAGATACGCGAAAACATAAGCAATTTCAATATTCCATGCCGAACTTAACATACGCTTAACATAAATTTTTCATACTGTTATCTCAAAAACAGCTTTCGAGTTAAAAAGAGCTTTCGATTTAAGAGATTGTTGCCTAAAATACGGAAATGCTTAAAATCTCCTTTAGAAATGTCTTCACTGATACATTTGTATCAACGAAGACATTTTTAAGACATTTCCTAAAATAGGGCGGTAAATTCGGCACCCGATTTGGTGCTAACAGCATGTTAAGTTAAAATTTTGCTAGTGGTCTGTTGCTAACATGTCAACAATCGACGACGACATAATATGTTGTGTTAAAGCACTGTTAGCACCAGGACAGTTGCCATTTCAAATATCAAAAAATAGTAACTTGCGGTGTTCACGCATTAACTTATAACGTGTGAAAAGTTAAATTGCCAACAACAAAATGCAGAGGCCAAATTTTCATAGAGATTCATAGACCCCGAGGCATATTGTTAGTTAACGTATGGAAGTATAAAAATATGAAAAAGGTTAGTTATTTTCTATGAAAAAGTGGCTGTACTTTCGGAAGAGTTTAATTTTAAAATGACGTACGTTATTCTGTCGCCTTACTCAACATAGACCATTACATTGCCAATTTCCATACAGCTACCTTTGTAAAGAATACGCTTATGTTAAAAACAATCACACAACACATACAACTTTTGCATCAAAATGCAGATTTTGGCTCTTCGACTTCGTCACTGGATGGCACAATTGTATGTCAACATTGTCGTCCATAAATTCATCCAATGTTTACTCAATTTCTCCCTCAAGACCTAGACCTGTGCACAATTTTACTACAATTAGTTAATTAATTCTATATTCATGCATAAATAAAAATATTTCCCTCCAAGAAAGGGGACGTCTTTAATTTACGAGAGGGATTTTTCTAGAAATTTAGACCCCTCCCCCCCTCTTGGTGAGATTTTGACGAACCACTCCCTCTGAATCTCACATGAGATTCTGCTACAAATTTGATAAAAAAAAGGATTTTTTTTTGCTTAAATTTTTGAAAAAAAAATGGTAAGCAAGTGAACTTAAAAACTCACATGAGATGTCCGATGAACCCCCCTCCACTTAGGTGAGATTTGGTCAGATTATCCTAAACCAACCAATTCTGAAATTCAAAAAATGTACAGGGATTCCGAATGGTCCCGCAATTCATTCTCGGTAATCTGGCAATAAAGCGTAATACTTCGTTTTCCATCCTCGTCATTTGGTCAGTCAGTACCAAATTGCTAATACGAATGCATATAATCAAATTATTAATGGAGCTTCTAGTTCGTTGGAAGTGTCGGCACTAGACAAATCTATATGAACCAATTTTATGTATAATCTCTGAACAAATATTATTCATTTCCGGATGTAAAAAAAAAAACACATATTTATTTATTTACGATCTTGTCCATTATTTAAAAGGGGTTTTTAGATCTTGACGTAAATATGGCGGGGGCAGCTCTGAATGTAACAAATATGTGAGTGTGCTGGTGTTTGAGCCATGATGCATGGTTACACATTGTAAGTAGTGTACCATTTGCCACTGCCCTAGTACCAGCGTTATTGACCAGATTGGCTGTTGAGGCAGTAGTGGCAGGCACATCGGCTTGAATGATAATTTTAAGAGTAATGGATAGAGGCAATCGGGCGGGTCTACAATGATTATATGTTTAGTGTGGTTGCATTTCTTGAAAGTGATGGTACATGTATCGTATGGACCTTGGTAACTGTCGGTTCCAAGCGACAGCTTCCAAAATAACTTCGAAATCATCTTCATCGTATGCTTAGGCTTGAAACCCAATTGAACCATTTGGATTAAATTATGTTTTGCTAGCAAATGAATTTGAATCGACGACAAAAAGTAAATTTTTATTTTTGTCGAATTTCTAACGTCAGCTGTCAAGTAGCGGCATTTTTCGTTGCGGCAAGTAGTGTAAATACATTTTCGCCGTAGTCATGATACAATTATACAAGGTAGTCTCGTCTGTTTTTCCTAAATGTTGTCCAACAAGATGATGCCATCTGCACGGGAAGATTTGATGTTAGTTGCCGTTTTATTTTCTAAAAATGGAAATGTTTCCTCTTGTTGGGGGGGTGTTGCCTGTTTCCATGGATGTATTACTGCTTGATCAGCGCTTGTCCGTAAAATTTAATGATGATATAGCCCTCATTGTCTTTTGATGTCCGAAGTTGTTAGTCCAACAAATGAAAAGTGTCTAAAATTGAACGTTTGATTTAGTGCAAAGGACTAAATCAGGCACATGTATTCTGCTGCAAGTGTTTAACGTGGTAGTGCAAATTTGTTAATTGTCGGCCGTCTTTATAAACATACCGCAATAAATACAAATGCTTATTCGCTTGTGTTTTTGTAGTGATCCCACACTACCGATGTCTCCCGCTTTCGCTTTGGAGTTGCCTCGTTTTCAGTCCCCAATCCTGTCCCTACAAATAATTAATGAAATGTTATTTCGCGCCAAAAATGGGTAAATATGTGTTGGAAGTGTAGTCACAACTGCCGCCCATATTGATATAAAAGCTTATGCTTCTATTTGCATTAATACTTACTTTTTGGGTATTTCTCCACAATTCCTTAGTTGTCTGCGGTTTCAGCCAACACCACCAAATAAAAACCCTAAATATTAACTAAGTATTATTTATTTATAAGAAATATAATACAGATTTGTACTTACAATTCCTCTTCTTGAATAATCAGAAATGTGTTTGAAAATCATCGATGTTGCCCTCTCCAACATCAATAATAGCGATGTTTTGGAAACATCGATTACATCGATGTTAGCATCGATGTTTCTCCACCTCTAGCTCCGATGTAAGATAGGTATAACAGAGCTGCTAAGCTGAAAATGTCAGAGATGTGTTGAAAAATCATCGTCGATTCTCCGATTTGGCGATAACAGCATATTAAGGCCATGTGTTAAACCGAAAAACTTCGTCGCAAGGTATCAGCACTGAGCCACAGCTGTTTTTTATTTTGCTTCTTCTTCTGTTTCATAACCTCCAACTTGAAAATGATATGTTTATTTTTGCGGCAAACGCGAACTTGCTATAAATTGATGAAGCCAAGTTTGAACAAACTTTCCGCGCTTAATTCTCCGCAACAAGTTTCATCCCTGCATACAACAAACTGTAAGTCAATTTGAACAGTACGAATCGTACTATTTACCCGTTGTGAAATATTTCTTCCAGGCTTGCTTCACGGCGAATATGAATGGCAAGATCCAAAGTCACCGGACGAAATGTAAATAGACATATCTAAGTGAGAGGCACTTAATTTTTATCCATAAAATTCCGTAGAGTAAACGTCGTGTTCATCGACAAAGACGGAAAACGTATTAAGGTACAAGGCAAAGTGGGCGATAACCTTCTATATCTGGCGCATCGGCATGGTGTTGAGATGGAGGGCGCATGTGAGGCGTCACTAGCATGTACGACGTGCCATGTTTACGTACATCATAATTATCTAGATAAACTCTCCGAACCTGATGAAAAAGAAGACGACTTGCTTGACATGGCGCCATTCTTGCGGGAGAACTCCCGCCTTGGTTGTCAGATCAAATTGGAAAAGTCTATGGAGGGCATTGAACTGGAGCTACCGAAAGCGACGAGAAACTTTTATGTGGACGGTCACAAGCCAAAACCACACTGATGATCTTGTTTAACAAATGTAAAATGGTACTAATGTAAAACTTCCAAGGTTTTTTACATTCGCTTTATTTGTCTAAAACAATTATGTATATATGCTTTTTGTTGTGACATGTATTAAACTAAAAGAAAATTAGAAGGGAGCTCGAAAAAATGTACACGCATGGAGTACGAAAATTAAAAAATGAAATTACAAATAACTAAAACCAAATCGTTTAACAAAGTAAAAACGGTACGAGCTACCATTACAATAAGCCGTATGGAGAAGCTTTCAACTTAAAATAAAGCACATAATTAAAGTTCACATAAATTAATTGAAAATAACGTTGAATGGAATTTTTTTCGTTGAGTCTGTGCGTGCGGCGGGCGTACATGCTTCGATGGTCTGCTTAATTCGAAGACGGACTGCTGGAACCCGAGCGCAAGCTTTCCTTCTCGTCACGTTCATCATCTCGATCACGACTCTTCGACTCCTCCTTATCGAGCTGTTCTTCTTTTTCCGGCTTTTCGCGCGGACTTCTTGATTCCGACGCTTCCTCCTTTGGTGAAACATTTTCAGGTTTTAAAAGCAGTTCCTTTCCCATTTTTATTATGTTGTTATTGCTTGTGGCAGTCTTTTTGGTCGCCTTTTTCAAGCCGGCAATTTCTTTGAGCAGGCTGGTAATCTTACGATTTAAATTCTCCACTTTCATGTCGTTTAAACGTTCCATCTCCTTTAACTTGTTACGCATATCATTTTCCCTCTCGAAATTTTTACCTTTAAGTTCGGTCAACTACAAAGTGAAAAGGATCGATAAAGATTTTTAAATTCAACAATTTTAATTTGTACTTTACCAGCTTGTCTTTCTCTAAAAGTTCTTTGTCCTTCATCTGAAGCCTTTTTTCCAGACTGGCAATGCGTTCTTTAAGATTTGTTATTGCTACTACATGGTCCGTTGAATTAGGGTCTATGCTAATGACTGCGGGTGCAGAAATTGTGCCGTTGCCGCCGTTACCACTTGTGCGTGAAATCTTCTCAGGAAGATCTAGGCCTGCGCCACTGACAGCAGAAACGCCACCACCGCCACTTTTTGTGACATCATTGCGAGTCGGCTTTTTCGCAGACGCGCTTTCTCTGTGTGTTGAGGTCTTCTCGTGTGGTCTCTTTTTAGACGATGATATGCGACCATCCTGCTGTGCCTTTAGCACAGCACGCTTGTAAGCGCAGGTACAAAGCCAGCAAAGCAGTTTACCATTGACCTGTTTTAAGTGGAAATGGAAGTGTTTAGTTATAAGGTGTTTTTTTTTCTTTTAAGTCAGCAAAAGACTTGACATAAAAATGAGAATGTATGTGTGTTGATACGCCAAAGAACGCAAACACGTTTCTTCTTCTTAAATTTAGATTTTTTTTAAACACAATTCGCTGATGCCACGTTACAACAACATTTTCACGTTATCGTCAGCGACTACAACGACTTAAGTGCTGGTAACAGCAAACGGTTGTCGTTACTTAAATCCTTGCAAAGGAAGTATGTATGTGTATGTATTTCTATTGTTTTGCTGACCTTTTTGTTCTCGTCGCGCCTGTCAAAGGCAGACCGTAGTTTGCATTCGTCACATTGTACTGGTGGACCGTATTTAGCCTCGTAGCTGCTGCATCTACATATTTTGAATTTATTTATTTGTATATGTTTTATTTTTTATTATTCATTGTGTCATCGTGGAGCAGAAAAGAGAAGAAGAAAAATGTTTGCGTTCATAAGACGTGATTTCTTGGTTGGATTTATGTATAATAATTATGGTATTGAAAAAGCTAATTTC
This sequence comes from Phortica okadai, assembly GCA_034638295.1. NCBI lineage: Eukaryota > Metazoa > Arthropoda > Insecta > Diptera > Drosophilidae > Phortica > Phortica okadai. The sequence continues at coordinate 19,260,567 of CM067852.1, forward strand.
CAAATTTCTACTGTGGTTGTGAATAGAGTATGTATATACTGTAGTATTTTGAAGGCACAATCAGGTATTGAAGGGTTGTTTGGGTCACGCATATCAATTAAATAAACATCAATATATCTGTAACAAGAACAATCCTCATATTTCCTAACAATGTACCACATCAAAGCCACATTGTGCATTCAAATTAACTAAGAATTAGCTAATCTACAACAAAAGAAATTGTATATGCTTTACCTCATGCATTTTGAACTTCCAAATGCCGCGACAATCTTGCAGCATTCACATGCGTTTGGCTTCCCATATTTGCTTCGGCCATACTCACATTTTTTACAGGCACTCTGAGACTTGCTGGTGACGGCGTTGGAAGAGATCGTAATTAAGAAATTAGTTACAAATTTTAGGTAGCGCCGGTTGCCTTTAGACTTACGTTGAAGGCAGAAATTCCGAACGGCAGTAAGTACATTTAACGATTGAGGTAGAACCGCGGCAGCTCTGGAAAAATTATTCAAATTAGTAGGTTTTTAGCGCTCCACCATTGGGGTACAATTGTTTAATATTTCATTTCACATTATTTCAACTGCGCATAAAGTTATTTTTATTTTTAATGGTAAAAGTGTGACGCGTCATTTGTTTGGTATGTTTGATTCGGACGCCCTTGTTGCACAAAGCCACAAACTTTTTTTCTTTGTCGCACTGTGCTTCTTCATTCACCTTGCAAAGTTGCTGACCAGACGACAATTCCTCAAACGGATGTCGCGAAAAACATTTGGAACATGCAAACAGCACTTTTCCACTCATTTTGAACAGTATTTTTCCAAATTCTATAAATCACTTGCTAGCAAAAATTTAATAAATATTGACAACAACTACTTCAAACAATGTTTGCGTTTAGAAGACGCAAATCGCGAACTTCATTAAATCAAAATGGCTGCGCAACGTCAAAATTAAGTGTTGTCAAGAGTTCATTTAAAGCAGTCCAACCATTGTCGAATTTATTTGACAAAATGTTCGTCGAACAAAAACACATTTTGCCACTAACGACGAATATATTCGTAGCGAATATCATTTGCTTAAAAATTTTGAACTGTCAACATCAGAGGATTGTAGGAAAAAGAAAAATTATCATGCATTATTTGTTATGTTTTTGTTCTTCGCTTTTCATTTGTACATAAGTCTACTTGTAAAACAAAAATTTAGCTGTTATAAAAAATATTTTGACATTTTCGTGTATTTAGTATTGATGATTGGGCGAACATTGCCGTTCATAGTCAAATTTGTTCGACAAACACAGCCAAGATAGAATCATTTCTATTTTTCTCGAACAAAACGACAAACATAAAATTTGAACACCACCAACGACGAATATTTCGTCAAACCAAACAAATTCGAAAGTGTATGGCCTGCTTAAGTTCGTATAACGGATTTACCCAACACTAAATTCTGGTGAAAAATTATTCATTTCTGTCACTCTTATATACATACAAAGCAGAACGAGCGAGATCGCAATTGTACTCGCCACCAGTGCTGACAAAGACAATGAATGCTTGACCACTAAATTCAAACCAAACAACTGAAACTGACGTCAAGACGAGGCTGCTGTACAATTTGTATTTGTAAAACTCGTTCGAAAACTGATCCATGATCGATATTTTTATGTGAATTGTCAAAGGAAAAAGGAAATATATACATAATGTCGACAGAACAGACTAATATTAAAGTGGTTGTTCGAGTACGACCATACAATAAGCGGGAACTTGAACAAAATCAAAGAAGCATCATTAAGGTGGTGGACTCGAGAACGCTTCTGTTTGACCCGGAACAAGAGGACGATGAGTTTTTCTTTCAAGGGTCAAAGCAGAACTATCGTGATATCACAAAACGTGTAAATAAGAAACTGCCTATGGATTTTGATCGTGTGTTTGACATAGACAACGTAAACAAAGACATCTTTGAAGAATGTACAATGCCATTAGTGGACGCGGTTCTAAATGGGTAAGTAATTGGAAAGCATAAAGTTGATTTACTATTGATTTAATTCGAATTTTTTGTATAGATACAATTGCTCAGTGTTTGTTTACGGTGCAACAGGCGCTGGAAAAACATTTACAATGCTTGGTAGCGAGGCTTGTCCTGGTTTGACATTCCTAACGATGCGCGATCTATTTGAGAAAATAGAATCACAACAGGATATTCGCAAATTCGATGTGGGAGTAAGCTATTTGGAAGTATATAACGAACAAGTGATGAATTTATTGACAAAAACTGGTCCGTTAAAATTACGTGAAGATTCAAGTGGAGTTGTAGTCAGTGGTCTAGTGTTAAAGCCTATATACAGTGCTGAAGAACTGCTACGGATGCTCGTTCTTGGAAATGCGAATCGAACCCAGCATCCAACAGATGCCAATGCAGAGAGCTCCCGATCACATGCTGTTTTCCAGGTGCATATACGCATGACTGAACGTAAGACGGGCACAAAGCGAACAGTTAAGTTGTCCATGATTGATCTAGCGGGAAGTGAACGTGCCGCCAGTACAAAAGGTGTCGGTGTGCGGTTTAAGGAAGGAGCCAGTATCAATAAAAGCCTACTCGCACTCGGCAATTGTATTAATAAACTCGCAGACGGACTTAAGCATATTCCCTATCGTGATTCTAATCTTACGCGTTTGTTAAAGGATTCACTTGGTGGCAACTGTCGTACACTTATGGTTGCTAATGTTTCCATGAGCTCACTCACCTATGAAGACACTTACAATACGTTGAAGTACGCCAGCCGTGCCAAAAAAATCCGTACAACGTTGCGCCAGAATGTTATGAAATCCAATATGCCTAAGGAGTTCTATGTGCGCAAAGTAAACGATCTAACAGCAGAGAATGAACGATTGATAGAACGAAATAAAATATTGGAGTTAAAGATAGCACAATTAGAGAAGAGCTCTACGCGCAGTTGTTACGATGAGGCCGAACTTATGCCATGGTACACTAAAATTGATACTGTGTACTCATCGTTGTTGAAAACCATGGTGTATGTGGATACTATACGCAGCAAAATCAAGACTTTGATATATCGTCAAACTCTAAAGACCGATTTCGAAAATTTCAGAAAAATATTAGCGATTAATCAACGGGCATTTCACGAGGTATGTGATGTTTATTTTAATAAGATTTTGAATAATGCATGGATTCAGTCTTTAAGAGTCACCCAAGAGTTCCTTTTGTTTGGTGGACAGCAATTTATCTGCTTCGGCAATGTATTTGTCAGCAATGGCACCAATTTGCGTCTGTGCAGCAAAAACGTCGTCCTTTGCAACATCAGTTTGTTTCTTCAACTTCTTAATCTGATTGTTTTGAACATCTTTAATCGAATCCCGGTACTTTATATAAATCGCTTTTGCGTTTTTCGATAAGTTTTCACGATGCTCTTTGGTTACTTTTGGTATGGGTATAAAGAGAGTAGTACCATCTTGTTGTGGATTCAGATTCATGCCGCTTTTTTCAATGGCCTTCAGTACGTCTGGTATTGTTTGTGGAAAGGCAATCATATTGACGACGATAGTTTTAGGATTTTTGCGCGAGATTTGAGCCAACTCTTGCAGTTCATGTTCTGAGCCCTCGACGTTAATTCGAAGCGTGTCAATGGCGCCGCTGGTAGAACGCAGAGAAAGATGTTTGATGAAGTCTTCCTTCATTTGCTGCACATACTTCTGCATTTGTGTGTTGAGCGCATCCAAATTGATTATTTCACGCAATTGATTCTCGTTGATCTCAATTTTTGAAGGCTTTTTGCCTTTTTCCTTCTTTTTGTCTTTGCCTTTTGCATAACAACGTATTTGAGTTTGCTGAAAGTTGCCGGCAGTGGTATTTGCAATGAAAACCGTTTTCTGTCTAATTGATTGAAATTGTCGTATTTCACGGAGTAAAATGTTTCCGGTTAAATGCATTAATCTGCTTCCGAACATTTCTGCTTATTAATAATTTTAATCAAAGCAAAGAAGTTTGTAATAAACGACCTCAAAGCTTTCAAGCTTGTGTCAGCTGCACGTACAGCTGTTTTCTGTGTATATAACCTCAATTATAAAAAATGGCGGTTATAACCGCGAAGTTTGAAAATTCCAATAACTAAATACATTTTTATTTTAGGATTTTGCTTGTTTTTCTACCTATATTTCGAATCTGAAAAATCAATGCGAAACACAGGAGCAGGAATTGCCGCGTTGGCGCAATAAGCTACAAGACGCTTACCGTGATCTAGGAAAACTAAAAAGAGAAGTCAAGGAATCCAAACAAGCGCAAATTTTACAAACATACATGAATTGTAAGGACCTAGAAGTAAAAAATTCGAAACAGAACAACAATAACAACTTCTTGAGGAGCATAAATTCAGAGCTGTTTGAAAACACTGATAATTTGGCTCGAAGTTTTGAGAATGCTTGCGAAGTACTGAAGCAGTTATATGATAATCTTGAGTCAACACAGAAATTAACGCCAGATATACACAAGTTTTACGAAAAACTATTACGACACATGAGCTTCCAGAGTAATGAAGATGTGAGCCGTAATGAAAATGATATCGAAGTACTAGATGCTGACCGCCCACTTAATTCCAGTGAAGACGACGATGATGCAGTGTCAGCTTCAGCGTCATCACTATCAAAAACTATCACAATCGCAAATGATAATAAAAAGCGTCAGCGGCCAATGTGGACATCACATCGTAACTTTGATTTTGAATTAGAAGCTGACTCAATGGACGACGAATCCGATTCGACTTGTGTAACTGAAAAGCAAGTCTTCAAGAAACCGCGAAAGCTTAACGATACACATGTAGTTTCGTGCGCCGACGATGAGTATAGTAGCGGATTTGAGACGAGTACCAGTGTAGCGTCACGTAAACCATCAGCACATATGCAGACATCAGCGCTACAACCCTGCAAATCTCGAACAGTTATCAGCAGACGTTTCGTAGCGGATGTACTTTCCGATCAGAATGTGCGATCTACAGCAAATCGTGAGAAGATCAAACAGGGTGAGTTATATTGGTCATTCCCGCTAATACAAAATGCTAATGTTGACTTCATTTCTTTAGCACTACTAAAGTCAAACAGTTTCAACCAACATGAACTGCAGCGTACAATGGCAGTAGCAGTTCAGAAAGAAAATCTAAAGATGAATTCAAATTGTGTGCGTAAAAGTCCGCGTGCCCTTATTGCTAAAGGTGAGCAATGAATCGATGTTTTTCTCAAAGCCAGTCTTCTAATATGGTTTTTTTTCAATAATTTTTAGCTCATTCAGGAACCACAACACTTGCACGCAAGCAAGTCACAAGCAGACTTGCAGGTATCGTGGGCGGCAGCAAAGATGCACCTCAAGTTCGCATTAATCGAGCAGCTTCATTTAGGGTCAAAAAATAAATACAAATAAGAATAGACTGTCGACAGTAGTTTCTATTTTTTATTATATTTATTATATTTGAATTACGTAAACTTTGAGTTAGTATGGTAATCATCCTTGACAGGAAAACATTTTGTATGTGTAATTTTTACAAGTTTCTTCAGTTTTTTGGTTCCAGTTTAAAATAATGACATGTGCATACGAGTTCTCAAAATATTTTATTATATATCATATCAGCGATAATATTTTTACCAACATTAATGTACAGATTAAAATAAGTTTTAAATTAATCTATCTTTTTACGTTTGGCTTGCCAGTCAGAACTGGATAGATTCGGATTCTTTATTGGCTAATGGAAAATTAGGCCCACTCATTTTATAAAAATCACCCAATGGTGGTGCTCCTCCTCCAGTTGGCAAGTAAAATATGCGTTGTGCAAGTCCCAATACGCTAAGCAACAGCGAGCCTGCAAGGCATACATTAAGAAACAACGTCAAAAGTGAAGGCAAAGCCAGGATTAGCTGCAGAAGATTATGTGATGATGATGGCCAACCGTTGGGTGATAGATAACTGGCGTAGTTGTGTGCCACACGTCGCCATGGTTGAAGGTCAACTTCCGTAGAGAAGTCCTCTTTGATCAGGGAACCTAGATTAACGTTTCCGCTTTCTGCCAGCAGCGTATATCTTTTTGAATCCTTATCTTCAACTGTAGGTGTGTTCTTTTGTAATACAAAAGGTAAATATTTACCGTCCAAGGTATTGTCTGAGTTTTTTAACTGTGTTTCTGCCAAGGCAGTAGTTAAGATACAGAGCCATATAGTAACCCACATGATGGAGAAGACACTTTGTTTGCTTTATGTGTTGCACCGCAACTTTATATGCTATGTACTCAATGAAATAGATAATAACCGAGAGACGTTTGATTGATAGACAAGAACACTTGAAGGCTGTCGTTTGCAAGTTCAGTGATTTTCAAAAAAGGTCATGCAAACATAGCGTAACAAATTTTTAATATTTTATAGTATTGTATTGTCTGACACAACATAAAGGTATAATAAACAACATTCTATATAAGATAACCATGTGCAAATAAAAAAAAAACAATTAAACTTATTGGACTTGATTGGCTTTTAAGATCACGTTGGGATTTTCGATGTCGGATTTAGATTGTATAAGCTTCATTTCATAGTCGTTTGCTTTAAGGTCGCCTTTTTTCAGCTTGGTCACGTCACTTGGTATGCATTGAAGAGTCCTTTTGATGACAGCCTGAAGCGTTGCGATTGTTTTTTCAAATGCGTTGCCTAAGTCGGGATTATCATGACTGTGGGCAAGAAAGAGGGAAGCAAAGAGATCACCAGTGCCAACAAATGATATTTCTCCCCCTTGCCGTGGTATGTTAATAGAATAACGTGCTCCATTTTTTTGGCTTAGGAATGCACGAAGCGTGCCAGACTGGCCAAGCTCACTGCTAGAAAGTGCAACAATTTTCACTCCACGCTCATGAAACCATTCCACTGCCTTCCACACATCATCCTCTGTCTTTATTTTTTGTTTGGTTAGAAGCTCAACTTCAAATTGATTTGGCGTTAGAATATCGGCTAGTGGCACAATTTCTTCACCGTAAATTGGCAGTAACTCTTCTGGAACGTACATAGCGCCACCATCTCCCATAACAGGATCGCACACATAGACAAGTTTAGGATTGACTTCACGAAGCTTTTTCACAATTTTAGCCACTTGACGCAAGAAATTGGCATTGCCAATGTAACCAGTTAGAAGATGGGTATACTGTGAAATCAAATTATTTTCTTCAAGACCTTCGAAAAGTTGATCTGTAAATAAAAATACACATTTAAAATATTCAAAAAAAAAAAAAAAAATTGATTGTGTCAGTTGTTCACCTATGTCCTTCTCTGTTAGCACTTGACCCTTGACCGAGCCATAACCAGTGTGATTGGAAAACTGAACAGAATTTATGGCGTCAACATCAAAACCAAGTACCTGTAAATATAAATTTCTTAGAATGAGGAACGAAAGACAATCGAGTGGGAATAGTGAACACACTTGAAGTGGAAATGTTGCGGACTTGTTGCCAACATAACCATAGACAACATGACTTTGGATGGAGAGCACACGGCGATTGGAACTCATGACTTTGTGGCAGCTTTCGGTCAACTGATGCCTTAACGCAAAAAACGCTGGAAATCGACTGAAGCTAAATTTTATGTATGTATATCAAACATGTTATCATTGGAAGAGTACAATAAACCCAAAGTGCTGATAAGCTGCCAACATTCAGATTTGTGTTTACAAGCAGATTTATTTTACTGTAGATTTAAATTGAATAGATTAATAAAGTGTCCCATTGCTGAGGAGGGATAAACTATTTAGCGGACTTAATTAGCTAAGTAAAAACAATCTTTTGGCTTTGCCCTGTGGTGATAATGCTCGAGGAACTATTGCAGCCGCAGTGAATCAAATTTAAAAGTTGGTCGCTTAAAGTTAATTAAATCCAACGTGACTGTTAATATATACATGTTACTACCTCCCGATTTTATGCGCTTTTTGCGCCAAAATTAAATAATAAACTGATGAAAATGCAACAAGTCGATCGAGTTTATTATTATTAAATACCTTGCGAGAAAATACAACCAGTCGCTTTGTGATTTGCTCGCGAATGACACTCGGGTTCACTCGGTATTGTTCGGATGGCGTTTAAGTGTCACCATCATTACAAAAGTGTCAATTTGGCGCATGAGTATCGAGAGAAAAAATTCCGCGAAGTGGAGGAACGAAGCACATTACCAGGGAATACACCGTGACATACGATAATACAATACTGCACTTGCGATTCATGACAGAGTCATCAGAAGTTTGAGTCATCCAAAATACGCAAAACCGACCTCAAAAGTGTCACATTGGCGCAAAAGCGTCCTCGATCAGAAGAAGAAGATAGACGGAAACTTTCCGTGAATGGAGGAGCAAGAGACGTCACAAACCAATACTGCACTTGTGGTTCATAATGAATTTTAAAATTACTTATATCCGTACTAATTCAAGCGAAAATAACGCATTACTCAAAAAACTAAATTAATTAAATTGATTAGGAAAACTGCAACGAATAATAAAGACATATTTGTTTTTGTGACAATTTCACACAAAAAACTTTAAAAAAACCAGTAAGGGAGCTATTTTCAGCTTTGCTGAAACTTATATACTCTTGCAAGCATTTGGAAAATCCGTTTTATAGTTTTTCTAATAAGAATCTTATAAGTTTATAAAGATAAAGGGGCATGGCCCCGCCCATTTTCTAACTTGTTTTCAAGAGTACAATGCAATCATTCTACACTTCATTTTACGATTTTCTATCCCGTCTGCTTATAGATAAATCACATTTTTAAGTTTTTCTCTATATGGGCGGTGCCACGCCCTTATGTCCGATTCTTATGAAACTTTGTAATATGGTCAAGGATTCCTAAAAACGCGCAACTGCAAGGTTTCATTTGTTTATAGTTGAAAACAAAAAAGTTTTTCTAACAAAAACCGAATTTTTGACCGATTGTTCCTATGGGAGCTATATGCTATATTTATCCGATCTTCACCAATTTTGCAGTGTGCCTTAATTTACGCCCAAGATGTTCTTGTGCAAAAAATCGAGGCGATAGCTTTAAAATCAAAGAGTTTATTGAGCAAAAACCTCATTTTTGACCGATCTTTCCTATGGCTATAGTATTCCGATCAGGCTGGTTTCTAGATATAAACTACCTGCAAGGAAAAGAAAATTTTCTGCGTTTAAATTGTTTTGCTAACTTCAAAACTCTGGGAGGAGTTCGCATTGAAACAGACAGACGGACAGACGGACATGGCTATTTGAACTCGTCTCGTCGTGCTGATCAAGAATATATATACTTTATATAGTCGGAGATGTCTCCTTCTCTGCGTTGCAAACTTCACGACAAAGTTAATATACTCTTGCAAGAGTATAATAATTACAAAATTTGAGTTGAATGTTACTTTTTGAATGTCACAACTGCTTTACAATAAATTATCAATAGTGCTGTTCAGTATGTGAGACAAAAATGTAATTATACCCTGTACACATACTGTGTATCAGGGTATATTGTGTTTGTGCAAAAGCCAAATGTATGTAACGCAGTAAAGGAGGGGAGGGGGACCCCATAAAGTATATATATTCTTGATCGGGACGACAATAGAAATTGATTAAGCCATGTCCGTCCGTCCGTCCGTCCTCACCAATGGTTCTCGGAAACTATAATAGCTAGAAACTTGAAATTTGGTGGGTAGACTCGTGATGCTCGGCAGCTGATCAAGTTTGAATGGTTTTGTGCCACGCCCACTCCTTCCCGCCCATCCAGCCCCACCTACTTTTTGAGAACGCTATAACTCGAACATCCAAAGAGATAGGAACATGAAAATCGGTATGTAGACTCAGTATGAGTAACTCTACAAAACTGCATACCACAATTTTACCCCCTCCCCTTAATTTATTATTTTAGTATTTTTCTAACAACAAACTTAAATTTTTCGTAAAATCCACATTTTTTGACCGATTTTCTTGATATTTTGAACACTATTTGAATAGGCGACGTCAGTGTATTATATTGTCGAGTATACTCGACTATACCGCCCTTTCTGGTTTTACTTTTGTGTAAAGCAAATAACAACGAAATACTGAGAACAAAAATTACACAACTTACTCTATCCCGACCCTTGGTTAAAAAAATCAGTGTAATTTTTCACTAACAGTAGCGGTCTTCACGCCCAACTCGTTAACGTCACCATTTTAACAATGGCGGTGTTCACGCATTTGTCGTTAACCGTCGTTTGTATGGAAATATGAACGTTAACTACGAAAACGTTTGAACACTTTTTTTTGACCGTCTCGTTAAAGTTGTGAGTTCTCTTCTTCTTATATAAGCAAACGAAAAATTTAATTGCGCCAATTGAGCGAAATAATTGAAATAAATTTAAAATTACACGAAAAAACCTTACAAATCATTTGACTGAATATTAAATAAATCAGTTTATGTGCGTAATTTAGTTTCTTGGAGGAAAATATTTTTATTTATGCATGAATATAGAATTAATTAACTAATTGTAGTAAAATTGTGCACAGGTCTAGGTCTTGAGGGAGAAATTGAGTAAACATTGGATGAATTTATGGACGACAATGTTGACATACAATTGTGCCATCCAAGGACGAAGTCGAAGAGCCAAAATCTGCATTTTGATGCAAAAGTTGTATGTGTTGTGTGATTGTTTCTAACATAAGAGTATTCTTTACAAAGGTAGTTATATGGGGTGAAATTGGCAATGTAATGCTTTATGTTAAGTAAGGTGACAGAATAACATACGTCATTTTAAAATTAAATTCTTCCGAAAGTACAGCCACTTTTTCATAGAAAATAACTAAAAATTGCCATTTTCATATTTTCATACTTCCATAAGTTAACTAACAACATGCCTTGGGGTCTATGAAACTCTATGAAAATTTGGCCAGTGTATTTTGTTGTTGGCCATTTAACTTTTCATAGACTTATAGGTTAACGACAATTGCGTGAACACCGCAAATTTTAATTTTAACGAGTGTCGGGCGTGAATACCGAAATATGCAGGTTTGCGTAAATTCTTCTTCTTCTAAATAAACAAACGAAAAATTGAATTTACCTTAATTGCGCGAAATAAACCAAATAAAATTTAAATTCTGCAAAATAACGTAAAAAAATCAATTAATGGATAATAAAATTAATCTAGTTATGCGAGAAATTGAGTTTCTGGAAGGTAAATATTTTTATTATGTCATTAAATCTCATCAAGAGGGGGGGAGGGGTTTAAATTTCTAGAAAAAAAAACTCACGTAATTTACGGACGTCCCCTAAGGTAAAATTTAAAGAAAAAGTCAATTGATGAAAGAAAATCGTTTTTTCCGTTTTTTTTTTATACCCTGTACACATACTGTGTATCGGGGTATATTGTGTTTCGTTGAGCGAAGTGTATGTAACGCACAGAAGGAGGACAGGGGGGGACTCCATAAAGTATATATATTCTTGATCAGGACGACAAGAGAAATTGATTGAGCCATGTCCGTCCGTCTGTCCGTCCGTCCTCACCAATGGTTCTCAGAAACTGTAAAAGCTAGAGACTTGAAATTTGGAGGTTAGTCTCGTGATGCTCGGCAGGAGATCAAGTTTGAACGGTTTTGTGCTACGCCCACAACTTCCCGCCCATCCACCACCGCCCTTTTTTTCAAAACTTTATGACTCGAACATCCAAAGAGATAGAAATATGAAAGTTGGTACGTAGACTCAGTATGAGTAACCCTACGAAACTGTATACCTCAATTTTCCCCCCTCCCCCAGTTGTTTTCTATAGATTGCTCTATCTCCAAAATTATTAAAGGTATGAACTTCAAATTTTATAAACGAACTCAGTAAAAATATATCCTTAAAACTGAAAACCACAAAATTCCCCACTACTTGTCAGTTACCTTTCAAAGACCTACAAACTCAAATTTTTCATAAGTTCCACATTTTTTGACGAATTTCAGTGATATTTTTAACCCAATTTGACTAGGCGACGTCAGATCAATATTTTTTCTAGATTTGGGGTGTGGCACCGCCTACCGCATGTGCAGGGTATTATATTGTAGAGTATACTCGACTATAGCGTCCTTACTGGTTTAATTATTGAAATGAAATTGATAAATTAGATATAATTATTTACAAGAGGCTTGACCTGTTTAGTTAATTTTTTTTTCGCTTGTTTTTTGTAATAATATTCCTGAGTATCTCTTCTCAAGTTCCAGCAGTGGTCAGCTAACATTGCCGCATTCCATCGGCCCTAGCCTAGCTGTTGATATTTTTGTAGGAGATTGTTCACATGTTCAACATAATTTTCACTTCTCTCTCTCTCTTAAAGAACCATTAACTTCGGCCCTAAAAGTCTCCCATATCTCTTTTTCAAAGCCTTGCAAAACTGAAGAATTCATTAATTTTGTTCATTTTTCTTCAAATTTTTGTATGAGGGCTAGTGGTCCGATCGATACCAAACTTGACAAAAACACACTCTCTGTTTATCTGAAGATTGCTTGTATATTTCATTAAAATTGGTTTAGCCGTTCGTTAGTTTTGCGCTTATTTATTTAATAAAATTGCAAAAAAATCGATGAAGAAACCGTTTTATTATCAAAAATAGTACACCAATTTTTTTTTTGTATTAACAATTGGTTGCCGATTAGTGAGCTCGGAACACAAGGAAGTGCATAGCAGTGCAGACAAGCAACGCACACAAAATTTAAATTAAATTAAATTTTCCTGCATTGGTATACCATGAAAACAACAATTTTTGGATCATACGCTTTTCGTTTGTCTTTTGGTGAGGTCACCGGCACCATTGGAGGCACAACGCCGGAACGCGTTGTGTCACGCTCGGCAACAATGTTGGCCTTATTCGGTATTGCGCAGTCCTCCTTCAGCCTGAAACAACTGTTGGCCAAGAGCAACAATAAGGCTAGTAAAGCTGTAAAGCAACTTCTATTTAGCAAAAAATCTACAAGCGCAACCCCACAAACTATAAAACAACAAATAACAGCAACAATAACATAAGTTAAATGTCGCACATAGGGGCCTTAGATACATTCAGCTTGCAAAAACCAAAAATTTCATGAACGCTTTCGATAAAACAAATATATGTGTCTGACAGAGAATTTTCCAGAGATTAAGGAAATATTAACATTAAAGAAATTGGAATTATAGTTTGGAAGATATGCGCACACAAAGTTGACCTTTTTCTCAACTATCAATAACACACTACATTTTTTGAGAATTTGGCATCTTTGAGTTCAAATAACAGCGCAATTATATCATGAATCATTATCAAATTGATTTCTATTCTTAGATAGCTATATTATTGTGTTATATTATAAATATCAAGACTTTAACATTTGTAGTTTTGTGGTGGCAGTTGTTCTTCGAACTACTTATTTTTTGGATATTTTTCAACTTTGGTCGACAATAAAAAAAAAAGACCCAATAGGACCTGTCTCTAATTTTCAAAATATCTTATTTATATAATCCTTAACTTAAGTTTAAAATTTTACAACCTACTTCGTCCATGTTTGGTTTTTATAGCAATAAATCGGTCGCAGCCTCGCACAAAAACTAAGCGAAAAAGGCGCTGCCGCAGGTATAAGGAGAAGAACAGTAGATAGATTCGCTGTTCCAGCTTTAATATGTTAATAAAATGAACATATTTTGTTACAGGAAACAACTATTTATATTATGCAAAGCAGGTGGTTGTAAAATGGATCAGGGGCGGTACAAAGGGAGGTAAAATGGCTTTATTTTCTTCATTTTGTATGGCAGGTGGCAGTTTCAGTGGTCCGATCTCAATGATACTAATGTGCATATTACTTGGGTACGTAAAAAGATTACATTTAAAATTTCAGCCTTCTATGTTGAGAAAGAAAGAAATTTTTCATACAATGACTTAAATTTGCTTCTCATCTTCTTCTTCATTTCGTATGGCAGGTACCAGTTCCAGTAGTTCGATCGAAGGAAAGAAATTTTTCATACAACGACTTAAATTTGCTTCTCCTCCTCTTCTTCATTTCGTATGGCAGGTACCAGTTCCAGTAGTTCGATCTCAATGAAACTTTCAGACATTTGGTCTGGGTACCTTAAACTTCTAGTTGTAGAATTTCAGCCCTCTATCTTAAAAAATAAGAAAGTTTTCCATACAACAAATCAAGTTTTGTTCATTTTTCTTCATCTTTTCGTATGGGGGCTACCAGTTCCAATAGTCTGATCATGCCGATTCCGACATATGAGTTGATCGCACAGAAAAGAAAACTCTGTGCAATGGTCGATAACTTCAAAATTGTGGGAGATATTGTATAAATACTGATAGACAATCAGACGGACGGACGGACATGGCTATATCAACTCGTCTTGTCATACTGATCACGATTATATATACTGTGTACAGTCGCAAATTTCTTAGTTTATAAAAAATGGAAAACTAGATATTTTCTGACGCTAACAGTGCACCGGAAACAAATTCTAACTTTGACAACCTACTATGCCGCTCCCAGATATCGTAGCGTATTGAGCTTTTAAAGCTTAAGGAATTCCCTTTCAAACAAAACTTTTTTCATGCAATTATCTTTATTCGTTCAGAAGATGTGATTTTTGCAACGGAAAAACTCAGAAGGCCCCACTGTGCGTCGCAGCTAAAGTCGTGTGAGATGTTCCCAATTAAATCTTCAGCAACCTGCACAACCAGCGAAGCAACTACAATGAACATTGTGGACATGAGAGCGAATTTAGCAGTTAATTTTTTACTTGGCCAGCATTATTGTCAGTTAAATATATTTTTTAACTACCCTTTAAACATAATTTATTATAAGCTTGTGTCATCCAACTACATTTGCAATTCTAAGTTCGCTCTCAGAACTTTATGCACCCGAAAATGAAGAAGTCCCAAATATTGAGTATATTTAAAACAGCAAAAAAAATGAAATTTTCTTAACTTTAAAAAAATTTCGGTTTTCAAATATACTTTGCCGTCTGAAAGATAATTGAATATTTGAGATAATCGTGTATGTATGCATGAGAAGCGTAGAACATTAATAAAATGATAAAAAATCGCAAAAAATTAATATACATATATTAATACAGTAAGGAAGTCGCAAAAAAAGGGGTTACCTGGAAAGTTTTGCGGGAGTTTTGAAAATTGTCATCTATATGGATTTTGGGCTGCTCTTTCCGAATTTCCACTTTGCGACCTTCTACGACCGCCGCTCGTACCGCCATTTTAAAAAAATGGCGTCCAAAATCACTTTTTTGACCATATCTCCATTTTGGCTCATTTTACGGCGAAAACATCTCTATACTAAATTAAACTAGAGCAAATTTCCAACAAATTATGTGCTAACCTCTTTTTTCGTTAGACTAAGAGTTTAGGCGTACGAGCGCCGCAAAGTGTACAACTTTCGTGCTATGGTTTTCATACATTTTGTATGGCTTAAAATTCCCTTTGGTTTTTTTACCGAGTTAACGAGTTACCGAACAACACGTTATATCGCTGAACATAATTTGCTTTTTTAACCAGTTTTTAATTTATAAAACGAGTTTGATTTTCTTTTTTTATAATTTCAGTGAGTACACATAACCATGCAAAGCTAAAAAAAGCCAGACCATAACACATACCTTTCATTTTCAATTGTATTTTTTTTTGAATATTATTTATTATTTAGACACAAATTATTCAAAGCATACTTAGCTAAAATATCTGAGTTGCGACAGTTTTTTGTTCAGAAGGGCGTTCACTAGCTTTCGTTTGCTAGACCTGCTATCTGCTACAGATGCGAGAACTACTGAATACCCTTATTATAATTTTCATATTATATTACTATTTTTAATAATTTTATTCACTTTTACTCATTTTGCAAAAATGCTGTTTTCAAAAAATGATATAGCAATTGAACCCACATGATCATGAAAATTCTATAATTGCATTTGATTATTTATTAGATTATTTTATTGCTATTAATGTCTTCAGTTATATATTGGCTGTAATATTCGCGATTATTGTCCTGTATAATAATAATTGTAATTCAAATGTTCTACATTACGCAAATTGATAAACTCACTATATAATTGAAAGTCATGTTTCCCTTCGGTCCCGTACATCTGTAATGAGATTACTCTAAATAAGCACGCACCATCTCCCGCTACAGTTTTAATCTCATAGCCAAGTGCTTCCATGAGAATTTTTCCATGAGAATGAATTTTTTCCAATGTAAATGCTCGTCATCGCTGTTGTAACCCGTCACATTTTTACGCTTCAAAACATCATCAGCTTTTGTCTGTGACTTTGCGTTTGCCTGGCAGTCGTCCTCATGGAGCAAGAGTTCTGGTGATCCATTACGACGCCACTACCTATAACAACAGCTGGATAATTGTACATAATGTTTATTAATTTTTAATTTATAACTTACAACCTTCAATGATAAATGTTTCGACATTTAGAATGTCCATCGATTTAACATCATCGTCTTTATATTTGTCTTCAACGTTTTCAAAAAATTATTTGGAATTTTGTAGTTGAAGCAATAAGCGTTGAGTCGTTTTAGACTATGTCTGCAAGAAAAAGAAATTCAAATATGAATTTGGGCATGTTGCATTTTTACTTACTTAATGTGCATTAGGGCGTTGACGATGTAATTTTTCAATTTACTCCTCCTCTTTGTTTTAATGCAGTTCATGATATTGAACGCTCCCTCTATATTATGATTTGATAGTCGTTAAAAGGGTTCATTCCTTTCACACTTCCGATCATAATTCACAGCTGTCGCCTGCATGTGCCCATTGTATGGATCTAATATTATTATGTTGATGCGTCATCAATTTTCTTTGCGTCTCTTCCACTATAAAAACTTGCATTGCATCATCAATTTTTTTTTTAATGGGATAATGCTCAACCATGAGCTGACCACTTGACACTTCACCTGACTGAAGTAAATTATACTTACACCTGCAATAAACATGAAATATATTAATAAAATAATATTTGAGTAGGTACCAATAAGACTTACCATGTACTTTCTGCTGTTATGCTGTTGCCAATATCTTTCCTCAAGTCTTCTCTGAAGTGTTTAGCTAATACATCTATTGTTGCCTTTCTTGTTTTGGCCGGGTACAATTTGAAGTTTGTGCCAAATTGTTCATTACACAAACGTCCGATGAAGCATCTAATGATTTGTTGTGTACGGCCATGAACATATTAACAGTAGCTTCCTGCTCTTGTTGTTTAAGTTCGCTAGTCTAGTGGGTGTTACACCACGGCAAGTTGGGCAGGGTTGAAGCTCTCCCTTGTATATATGTTTCATGGACGAGGCATGCTTCAACAAGTCATGGTTGTTTCTTGGATTTAATGCCACGTTGGACATGTTACAAGTAATTATATCCGTCGTTGGATCTCTCACTACCCAATCGAATGTAATAATGTTTGACATGGTAATTTTTTTAAATTTTTGCGCACAAAATCCAAATAACGGAAAACTGACAGAAACGCAGAAAATGTCGAAGAAGTGGCATATTGACGCTGAAGTGTCACGCTCAAGCCTGGCAGAAGAAGAAAAAGCACCTAAATGGTAGTATCTCCCTTGTCAAGAGCGAACATACCTCGACTTAGGCCACACCAATGCAAGGCCAGTCGTTTCAACAAGAAAGCGAAACAAGCCACAAGAATTGGGTGCGCACTTGTCAGCAACGAATACATTGAGACACTCTCGCGTCAATTTAGCCGGAATAGTAACCGGCATTTTCGAAAACATGTTCGAAAAAAGTTAAGTAATGAAATATCTCTAGTGCCATGTGATTCTACGCAGATATAGTACATACGTTTGGTTATGTTGGCAGTCACTATAAAAGTAAAATACTTGGTGTGCCATTCAAAGTAAAGTGAAATTCTTGCATTCAAATCAGCTGGTTGTGGGTGTCGCGTTTTGGTGGGTTTTTTTTTTCACTTGCGAGTTTTATTAGTCTTAGAATATTGAATAAAACTCAACTGCGAAGTTAAAGCGAAAAGTTCAATTATAATCCATTGTTATTTTAGAATTGGAATCTATAAAATGGCGTCTCTAACTCGTCTACTGGAACGGAATTTACGTAATTCCGGTGCAACTCCAATCCGCCTGCTAAGTAATCAACAACAACATGATGCTGTCGATGATGAAGGTACCTTCAGAGCTTTGTAGTAGGTCACACCTAATTTATATTAAAATACTTCGCAGAGTTCCGTGTACTGAACTTGCGAGCTGTTAAGCAACAAAGAGCTAAACGACGTGAGTTTAAAAGGGATGAGGTGATGCCTCCACGAACCTCTCGGATGTCTGTTGATCAGGATTGGGGTGCAGTCTGGCCTGGACCAAGATCATTTCACCCCGCGTCCGTTCCTCTACCATTGCGACAGGGGTACACAGAACGCGATGCGCCGGCACCATCAAAATATGCAAATGCCGAACTAATGAAAATACCAAATTTCCTTCATTTAACGCCGCCAGCAATACGACAGCAGTGCGAAGCTTTGAAAAAGTTTTGCACTCCATGGCCAAAGGGTCTTGAATCAGAGCAAAAATGGAAACGGCATTTTCCGATCGATGTTGTTACAACAGATTATTGTCACAGTTTGCCCACTGTACGCCATCCAGATGCACGTCGTGTGACGGTTTCACTTAAGCTGTCTGACTTAGTTTTCGATGCACATGCGAAGGACAAATTCTTACGTCTGGTTGGTGAGCGATACGATTCTAAAACAGACATTGTAACCATAGTAGCCGATCGCTGTCCAATGCGAAAACAGAATTACGACTATGCCATGTACTTGTTGACAGCTTGTTACCATGAGTCTTTTGTAACTGAACCCTGGGAAGCTTCAAAATCGGATGCTGATATGGAAGTCTACCATTTCGACCGTAACGCATCGAAGGTATCAGCCGAAGCTATAATAAACTGGGGGCGGTCGGAGAACGAGCCAAAGTTAGAGGTCAGTGAGAGCTTTGCCCAGAGCGTCGAAAAATTAATGAACGATGGTGAGAATGAGTACAACTTGGCAAGGTACAAAGAAGAGGTGCTGAAACTCCTTAAAATAGGCGAAAAATAATTTTGTAAAATCCGTTAATAAAGAAATGAGTGGTTGGAAAATGGCTATTTCATTCGTTGTGACTGCCAAGTTTGGTAGAAGAAGTGATAAGACTGAATCGACAAAATTTTTGTTCTCAAATTTAAATTGAAATTAATAAAGTAAGAACGGTATGGTTTTAAGTTTAAAAATTATATACAGGTGTAGCTAATACCATTTAGCCAGCAACACAGTAATTCAAAAAGCCAACAGTGAGTAAACTAAACATATGTGCAAATTGTGTGTTTTTGACAAATAGCGGCATTTCGTTTATTTGTTGATCATTTGAGTTTTTGTTGACATTATGACGGCATTGAAGCCGACATATTACAAATTTCGGGAGAAATTAGACCGCAGTTATGTCGATCCTTCAACAGGATGTTTTCTTAGTATTGCTAAAAGAAGAATTAGTTGACGTAGCTTTTTGAGTTTGTTTGTTTTTGTTCGTTGAAAAGGCTGTCTGCAGCGCCTACATTGGTCATTAAATTAGCATTATAGAGCGGTATAATAAAATAAATTAACATGTTAATTGGGACGGCTGCCGAATGGAGTCGTTGACATGACATTCTTACAGATATTCTTTAGTTCGTCGTCAGTACCGTCTTAAGAATTTGAAACTTGAGTTTGCGTTTAGCACATTATCTTCATTACTTTCTTTCTTTCAAACATGGTACATTTTTTATCTTTGCCTCGACAGTTAATTGCTCGAAATGTGTTTCCGTCAAGTTTCTTATCAAGCTGAGCGATGTGTGCGTGTGTGTATTTGTATATATGCTTTTATTTGATTTTTGGTACACACATTTTAGATACTCGTCATCGCATAAAGAAACAGCACGGCAAGCAGACACAAAATTGACACGCAGCACAGAAATTGCTGAGTTAGTTTAACTGCAGACGTTGCATGCAGTCAACCGCAGTTGTTTAAGTGTTTTCATCACAAAATGAGGCGTCCAAATGTAAAATGGATGGTAAAGTCTGCGGGTCTGCTGCTGATTTCGGGCACACTATTTTTACTAATCACCAGTTGGATATCAGCAAGTCCCTACACAAACAAGCCCATTCATCACGGTGCGCCGGTACCGGGCGCCCCGCAAGTTGTACACCAAAAACTAGAACGCATTCAGCGAGAGGATAATGGAGCGCTGCAACATCCGGCACCACCAAAAAATTCGCTTAACTCAATAGAAGATGATGACACTGACAGCGAGAATATTATACCTCAACAAAAAGAAAAAGATGAAGATTCGCCAGCTCATCAATTAGAACAGTTAGCGCCGCCAAATTCAGAAAAGAAAGACTGGCACGATTACACCGCCATGGAACATGACGCACAACGCGTAGGAATAGGTGAGCAAGGCAAGGCCGCAAAGTTGGACGAGTCTCAGAAAGAGTTGGAGCGTAAGATGTCGTTAGAGAACGGCTTCAATGCGCTGCTCTCTGATTCGATATCAGTAAATCGTTCTTTGCCCGACATACGACATAAGGAGTAAGTGAAATCGCTTTTATTTTATTTAATTTTCGTGTTTGTTTTTTACATTTATTTTCCATTTATTTTGTTTGATTACAGTTGTCGCAAACAGTTGTATCTGTCAAAACTGCCAACCGTCAGCGTTGTCATTATCTACTACAACGAGTACTTCAGTGTACTCATGCGTTCTGTACACAGTCTGATAAATCGTTCGCCGCCAGAATTGCTTAAGGAAATCATTCTGGTTGACGATCACAGTGATCGCAAATATCTTTTTGAGCAATTAGACAAGTATGTTGCGGAAACCTTTCCGAAGGTGAAGATTGTGCGTTTGGCGCAACGCACGGGATTGATAGGAGCACGAGCAGCAGGTGCTCGGGCAGCCACTGCCGAAGTGCTTATATTTTTAGACTCTCACGTCGAAGCGAACTATAACTGGTTACCACCACTGCTGGAGCCCATTGCATTAAACAAGCGCACTGCCGTTTGTCCATTTATCGATGTCATCGATCACAGTAACTTCAACTATCGTGCTCAAGACGAGGGCGCCCGCGGCGCTTTCGATTGGGAATTCTATTATAAACGTCTTCCGCTCTTGCCAGATGACTTGAAACACCCAGCAAGGCCTTTCAAAAGTCCGGTCATGGCGGGCGGTCTCTTTGCGATCTCTTCGGAGTTCTTTTGGGAACTTGGTGGGTATGATGAGGGTCTCGACATCTGGGGTGGAGAGCAATATGAATTGAGTTTTAAAATCTGGATGTGCGGTGGGGAGATGTACGATGCGCCATGCTCACGTGTGGGTCACATCTACCGTGGACCAAGAAATCATGTACCGAGTCCGCGCAAAGGCGACTATCTGCACAAGGTAGGATTTTTTAAATCAAATTCTAGATTGAAAATGTTCATAATTTATTTTTTACATATTTCATTCAATACAGAATTACAAACGTGTTGCCGAAGTCTGGATGGACGAGTATAAACATTACTTGTATGACCACGCCGATGGCATTTATGACAATGTTGATGCCGGCGATTTAACCGAAATGAAAGCAATACGTGAAAAGCTTCATTGCAAGTCTTTCAAGTGGTTTATGGAGGAGGTAGCCTTTGACTTGGTGAAAGTTTATCCACCTGTGGAGCCACCAGACTTTGCAATCGGTGCAATACAAAACGTTGGAATCCCACATCTTTGCTTGGACACATTGAATCATCAGAGGCATTCGAAAATAGGTCTGTACAGTTGTGCGGAGAACTTGCGGCGGCCGCAAAAAAATCAATTCTGGAGTCTCAGTTGGCATCGCGATTTGCGCTTACGTCATAAAAAAGACTGTCTCGATGTGCAGCAATGGGAGGCGAACGCGCCAGTCTGGCTCTGGGACTGTCACGGCCAAGGTGGCAATCAATATTGGTATTATAATTACACAACAAAACAACTGAGGCACGGCAAGGAGCAAAATCGCTGTTTGGATGTCTTGCCCGTAACAAATGAACTGGTAGTCAACAAGTGCGTTGCTGATAATAAGTACATGATGTGGAACTTTGGTGTTGTCAACAAGACGGCGCTAGACGGATTCTTCAATGAGCGATAAGTTGTGATCAGTGCCACTGAATAGAGTTGCTTTATCCTTGCCATCAAAGTACTTAAATAATTTATATGTGTTAAAGTTGTGAACACTTTTGTACAATACGCTTAGGACATTTTGTACATATTTTTGTATAGATTAAGTTCTTGAGGCCAGTAATGGCAAGTCTTAGGTTTAAGATTTTCTAACATAAAATGTCATCATTCCAGGTGAGAGCAATAAACGGAGTTCTCATTGATTCACATTGATTCAGATTTTCAAATTAAAGATACATATGTATGTATTTTTTTGTTTTGTAATCTTTATTATTTAATATTAATATCTTTTGCATCAAATACGCGTACGTTAAATAAATATAATTTATGTATGCACGTAAGCAATATTATTTTTTCTTTTTATTATAATGTTCACATATTTTCATTTGCATGTTAGCGAACAATGATTGAAGTTCTCATGTTCCTTGCTTGCATACATGCTGATCGTACTTTTTGTTTGTTTTGTTATTACTTTACGTTTTTGTGTACTTGTAGTGTATTGTGTGCCGATTTTTCATTGTTTTTCATCCTCCTTTCTCTTTTTTTGTTTTATTTTTTTTTTACTGTATATCGATATTTAGTATATATTTTCAATATATATTTAATACGTATGCTTAGTTCTTTAAACTAATTATTATTTGATTTGTGTTTTTATTTCCGTTTCCTTTGCTTTTGCTTGTTATATCTTAACGAAAATAGAACGCAACTTTTATTTTATCCTTGCATAAAAATACATATTTAGTAATAATGGCATTTTGTGTTTTCTTTTCTTGTTTATACTTTTTTCCCACTTTTGTCGTCCCTTGCATAAATTATAAAAACATTTACAAACTAGTTTGTTTTAATCCGTAATTAAGAATATGTATTTATAAATAGTTTTATTAAATTTTAATGCTCACAAGTCTTCGCTTCGTTCAATAAAAATAAGAATATTATATTTCAGCGCCAAACGATTTTCTTTTTGTTTTTTTGTTTCAATTAAAAATACCTTTTAATATTCTTTTTTATTTTTATTTTAAATATATATAAAAACTTATATATGTAACTGCAAAATTATTAAGTTTTAGAAAAATAATAAAAATGATTATTTTATGACAATTTTGCGATTATTATAATAATTATTGTTTTTCTTTTCTTTTCATTATTTTTTTTTTATTTGGGATTTTCGCTACATTCAAAACTCAAAAACACACAAATCAACATTGCGCAAAAATTGTTTACAGTAAGACTTAATTAAGTGTTAATGCATTAATTAATTGTGTATAATAAAGTATGTTAGTCATCCTTCATACACTTGTCCTTTCATTAACGTCTGTTTAATTATTCAACTATTTTGATTTGAATTAAGCATAAAAACATTCTGTCTTTTCAACTTACGAAACAAGATTATCTCATCGTGTTCAATAGTATTATTGGATGGATGCAAATTAGTTGTAAATTCTGCCATATTTTCGTTTTGTTAATTTTTGTTTTCTTAATCTTGTTTTTATATTGAAGTAAAATAAGAAATGAGTTACAATTTCGCATTTAATGAGTGTTATTTTAAAAACAAATCTTTTCATTTTTCTCCTTTGTATACTTAATACTTGCTTGGTTTCGAGTCTTTCTTTTAAATATTTATATATTTGTATATAAATTTTTATTTGTTGTTTTTGTTTTATTTATTTTTTGTTTAAATTTAATTTTATTAACATTTACAGCACGGCTTGCTTTCCCATCTGTGCGTCTGTCTGTCTATCGGTCTGCCTGACTGATTCTTTGCGTCACACTCTGCTTTACATAAACTTGTTTGCTGCCTTTAAGAATTTGCATTGAAATAAAACATAATTTTCCGGCATAAATTTTCACATCGTCTCATGGTTTTGTCGAATTTCGTCTTAACATAAACAACTAAGATTTATTTCAAATTTATCCGCATTTCCTTTTTTTTTCTTTTATTTTTATGTTTTTTCTTTTTCGCATTGTTCGCTACTCATTTTGTTTTCACGTATTTTATTTATTATTTTATATATATATATATAAGTATATAGCTTAAACCTACAAAATGTCTCTCCTCCTTTTCTCTACCAGCGCTTGATTGCTGCTTGCATTTTCAGACTAACTGCGTACACCATTTCCTTTACTCATTGTACTCCAAAATATGCTGCGCCTTTGTATTTGCTCTTTCTTTACCGTTAGTTAACCCATCTATCTTTACTGCTTTGCTTAATAAAAAATTAAATAGAGTATTTATTTTTTTGTTTAAGTGCTTTTTCCAGGCAAAAGTTTGTTAATTTTGCATACACTATATTATATTGCAAAATCAAACAAACTTTTCAGTTTGATTGCTGATTTCTGATTTTTGGTGTTGGAGCAAGAAGTGTGGAAAGATTCAACCTTTTGTTACATAATAAGTATAAACTGAAAACTTTGTGAAACTTGAATGAGTAAAAAAAAAAAAAAAATTGTCAGGCTTTGTTAATGACTGTTTTTAGGAGCGATCAGCAAAGTCTAAGAATTTTTGTGCCCTTTGAAAAAAGTTTCAAATTTTGACAGCAAAATTAATGTTAAAGAAAATTAAACATTTTACAACTGAAAATTGAAATAAATATTATATTATTTATGACTTTTTGTTGCTGTTCCAGTTGGGCATTTGTTTTGATTTTTTTTTGTGGCATTTATGGTTTTGTTTGTTTAATTTAAGTAAAAATTTTTACCAACTATGTTCAAGTAGTGAAAAATGTTTAGTTATTTCTTTGATTTAAAAAACAGTTTCATTTGTACTTTTGGCAATGTTCTTTCAACAGTATGTATTTGTTTTGTGTTTTTTTGTTTGTTTCTTTGCTTTGTTTAAATTTACTTGGGTTTCTATTTTCAGCTCATCAGCTTTGTGTTCATTTATCTCTTCTTTTGTATTTGTTTAATCAACTGAATAGGTTTTTGTTCGTTCAGTTTATGCAATTGTCAAATCGTTTGTTTTTTTTCTGTTCTAGCTTTGCTTCGAT
Organism: Phortica okadai; assembly: GCA_034638295.1. NCBI lineage: Eukaryota > Metazoa > Arthropoda > Insecta > Diptera > Drosophilidae > Phortica > Phortica okadai. The sequence continues at coordinate 19,285,729 of CM067852.1, forward strand.
TTGTTGTAGCAGAAGGAAGGAAAATTAGCGTTTAAGTAATTAGTTTAACACGAATTCTCAACAGTTTGGTTTGTTCTAACCAAAATCTAATGGTAAACTAAAGACTAAAAGTTTTTGTTGTAGTATACTTGTGTTTGTTTGTGTGTGTATGTGTTTGTTGCAACTTTATTCAACTAACATCAATTTGACTGAAACTTGTTATCTTTACTAAATAATAATAATAATAATAAAACAGTAGAGTAGGATAAGTTCATAGTAGAAATCTCAGACCGAAGCGACGGCGTCATAACGGTACACTGTGCTCAACAAAAATGGCGACATGCAGGCATCATCCTCCATCAACAAAATATGGCACGCAAATTTGATTTATTCTTAATTTGTTTTTTCAGTTTATGTCTTTAGTAATCTCAGTCGCAAATTATCTTAAAGTTAAGTTTAACGCGTGAATTAATAAAACGGAAAATTGTTAAGCGAAAATAACACACACACACTCTTGAGTGTATGTGTGTGAGTGTTTGTCTGTGCTGAGCTGTTTTCCTTCACCAAGGACGACGAAGCGCATAGTAGGGTAGCGGTAACGACAGCGACAGCGGCAATGGCAGAGGCAGCGAAGTAGACGAAAACGGAAGTGCATTTATGACTGCATCGGATGTGTATGCTGAGGCTGTGGCTGAGGCTGGGAATGCGGATGCGGATGCGGCGGCAGCTGCTGCTGCTGTTGCTGTTGTTGCGGCTGCGCTGCTTGTGGTTGGCCAGCGGTGTTGGTGCCGCCATTCGTCGACGTTGGACTGCTATTGCCCTCCTGATAGGGCCCCGTAACCACACATGGATGCATAGGAAACAGGGTCGTCCACGACGTTGTTGTTAGTGTAGGTGCGTGGAGGGCAACTTTCTCGTTTTTTGGCTGCTCGCTGCTGTTGTTATTGTTGTTATTATTATTGGCATTCGAAGAATTGGAGTTTTTTTTTGCCGACTCTTTTTTCTTCTTGCTATTACTGCCGTTGGCATTCGTGCCGGCGGCAGCGTTACCACCACCGTTTTTTGTCTGTTGATTGCCATTGGCGTTGCTTTCCTTTTTGCCATTCGCCGCGGCCATTGGTGTGCCGACAGTAGCTGATTCGTCATCCATATCCTCGTCTTCATTGTCTTCCGCCGCTGCCTTCTTCAACAGTCTTTCGCGCTCCTCTTTGGCTTTGTTGTCGAGGTCAGTGTTGATTTTCTTGACGCGCATCTTCTCCTCCCATTCGTCGATGCCGTGCCGTGAGCGATTGAGATTGCGATGCTGGTAGAAGATGAGTGTCATGCGAGTCGGATGGTGTCGGTCGGGCCGACGCAGCGCTGTGCTTGCATGCATCTCATGCTTGGCACATTCGATGAGAACACTGCCGTGGTTAAGCGCAATAGCAACGCCACCCATTTGCGGATCCTGGAACGCCTCGATGTTCTCATTGATTTCCGCAACTTCTCCAATCGGTTCAATTTTATTGGAATTGGTGGTCGCTGCAGCGACTGTCGTCGTTTCGCTGCTCGTTTCAGACCCTGTGCCGGTAGCGTTGGCTGTGTCGCCTGCGGGGCCACTCACTGATGCGTTGTTGTTGGTCGCAACATTTCCAGTTGCCACTGCCACCGGTTCTGGCGTGAGCGCGATCGTGTTGCTTGGCGGCGTTGGCGTTGAGGTATTGCCAACCACAAGCGCCGCGGTGTTGTTGAGATCGGGCAAGACGGTCTGTGGCAATGCAGTTGGCGTGGCTACCGTTTGCTGTATACTCTGTTGCTGCTGCTGTTGTTGTTGTTGCTGATGTTGCGCTATTGGCGTCAGACTCGGAACATTGTTTAATGGCTGTGGTGTGACGGCAGGTGCTATCGGTTTGAGCGCGCCACCGTTCGGCGTTGATGGTGGTGCCGCCGAGTGCGGAGCTATAAGCGATGACCCGGTTCCACTCGGTGGCAAAGCTGTGGGCGTGTAAGCTGTTGAGCTTTGGTGATGTCCATACATATTCCAGTTCGGCGAAGGCGGTGGCGGTGTGGGCGGTGGAGTCTGCTGCGGGTACATGCTGTACGGAGAATAGGCTTGGTGATGGTAGCCGTAGTTGTAGTTCATGTTTTGGTAGGCATCATATGCGGAGTACGCAGAGTGCGGCGGCGGATACATTTGATAGTTGTTTGGATACTGCGTGTACTGATAGTCGCTCGGTGGTTTCGGCTTTATGAATCCCTCTTGATTTTGTTGATGCGGATGGTGGAGTTGTTGTTGGTGGTGATGATGATGATTGAGTTGAGTTAGATTAGTCATGGGTGTCAAAGTAGTCAATGCTGTTAACTTACTTTCTGCTAAGTTGTGATTGACTAACGTTGTCGAGTCGGGGTTCTCTTCGCTGCCCCGGCTCTTTACCTCACCGCGCACGTCATGCACCTGAGTTAACTGCTGACTGCCAGCAGTTGGTGGAAGATTGTTGTAGTTCGTCGCGTAGCCATTATTCGTATCGTGATGCATTGTTTGTGCAGGCGGATGTTGCGGGGCCGTGACTGTTGGCGCTGGCGTCGTCGTATGTTGGATTTGTTGTGCGGTCGGTGTTGTTGGTGTCATGACTGGACCTGCTGCAGCAGCGGCAGCGGCCGTTGGTGCCGGTGCCGGTGCACCCATGCTCATAGCATGAGGTGGCCAATTGCCGTAGTAGTTACGCGAGTCAATATAGGAACCGGTTTGGTAGTCATACGAATAGGGCGAATCTAAGACCGTGCTTGAGATCTGATTCGATTGTAATTGCGCATCTGTAAAGGTATCGATCATAGTCGCCATATTCATAAGACTCGAATTGGACGACATGAGCTGATTGGGATTACCGCCGGGCGCTGTTGGCGCTGCGCTCGTCGCCGTCGTCGTATTTGAGTGATTGTTGACGGGTGGCGTCGAGAAGGCGCTACCCGCTGGGCTGGGATTGTTCGTGACTGGCGTTTGGCAACGTGGCGAAGGTGTAGATGGCGGCGCAGATCCAGGCGTAGACGCAGAGTTTGAATTATTCGATTGACTCGACTTTGACTTTGATTTCAATTTGCTTCCATTGCTGCCGTTCGTATTCGTACCATTGGTATTTTCCTTTTTCACATTCGCCGCATTGGGGGCGAGGGTAGCCGCTGAAGAATTTTGCCCCGCGGCACCCGCTTGCTGATTGACCTGAGTGCTGGCGTTCGTATTGGCGACGGTGGTGGCGGCGGCGTCGTTGTTTTCGGCTTCCGGCGCTGCCACCTCGTCTTCTTTGCGTTTCTTACCATGTCGTCGGCAAGGTATAAGTGGCGTGGAACGTACACGTACTTCGCAGGGGTATCTATCGTTGGAGGGAATGAACAAGAGAAGAAAATATCATTTCATTAATAATTGTGTTCTGCATTGTAATAATGTCGGGCGTGTGATTAAAACTCAACACTACACTCACTTGTCCAGCACTTGAACGGCACCAGTGCGATGCTTATCACGTTGGCCCTCGATACTCTCAAACTCGTCTGACCCGTCCATTGTATAGAGCGGCAGAACGTGAAATTGTTCATCGTCAGGTGGTCGGCCGTCACGATTGATGGGCTTCAGTAGCGCCACATGCACAGTACAGCCATCCTGCATATTGTGCAAATCGCGATGTGAGTGTGCGCAAAAGTCCAGACAAGCAGACACTCCAGAAAAAGGTTTACCATCCTCCAGGCCAAGACGACAGTCGGAAGCTTCCTTCTCATACTTTGTTTGATTGTCATAGGAACGCGGGCAGACTTGCTTGAACACCGGTGCTAGCAACGTGGCTATTAGATTCATATGCTCTTCGATGGCGGCCTCCTCACTTTTGACGGAGAGACGGAATTTGCGCACAGTCTTCGATCGCGCATATTTGCAGCCATTATAGTACATCGACCATGAGCAGCCGAAGCTATACGAGCAACCAGAAGTTTCCGGATCGAGGCCTATATATTTAAAAATTATGAGATTTTGGTAGACATTAATAGAGAGTCACTCACCTTGACAGGCGCAGGTGCGATTCTCATTCGTTGCGCAGCGTCGCGTTGTCGGCAGACCATACTTGTTCAGCTTCGGTATGAGGTTTTTGTAAGCGTTATCTGCTTCCTCGCGTGGCACTCCGTCCCAAGCCACCATGCAGACGACAATGAAGGCTGCCAAGCATCTGTGAACGAACGATTTATTTAGATTTATCGAAGTATACATTGGAAGAGATGATTGTATTCACCTATGCCCGGGACGCTTTTTGACAACAACCAGTATCTTCTCCTCGGGATCGGCTCGTCGAATTACCCACTTTGCAACAGGGCAGCCTTGTGTTGTTTTACCTTCTTTTCCTGTGTATACGATTTTCTCTATGCGCAGCTGCCGACCAGATATCTGACAGCGATCTTCAAACTCTCTACGTAATTCAGCAAGTGTCGATGCGGTGCCTTTTTTCGGATGAAGGCAAATATAATTAGAGGAAGAGGAAAATGATAAAATTACGTTGTTACTCACCGAGGTGCGTATAGTATGTGCCCGGCTCGGGTGGATTTTTGTCTGACTGAAAGCATTCACATTCCGGTATTTCCGTTTTATTGCCCTTTTCTAGTCTGTCGGAGGTGTCGAACAACGGATTGATTTTCTCATGTTTCACCACGATTTCGTCGATCTCTTCCAGCTTTGTAGCTTTCTTAGCCTTTGGTTTAGCGCCATTGTTTGTCTCAGCTGCCACTTCGTCGTCGATAATCTCCTCCTTGGGCACGATGCCCAGGCCTAGGCAAGTACCGTCCTTGAGATGCTCTGCAGTTGGTGCTCGCGTCCCGCCTTGTCGACAGCATGAAAAACCATTGTTGGCGATTTTCATGCCTGTCGTATTATTCTCACCGAGGTAGGGATAGTTGCTACCGTGGCCAAGCATGCCGATATCCTCAATCTTTGGCTCTAGCATGCCGTGACCTAGATGTGGTGGCGGCCCGTGTCCCAATGGATAACGGTGAGGTGGTATTGGATAGGCATGTGCCGGTATGTCTTTTTCGTAGTTTGTCGGCAACGGTATGATGCTATTTGTGTCCGGCTTTCGATCAACTTCCAGCATGCTATTGCTATGATGGTGCATACCACCGGCATTTCCAGCCGCCTTTTGAGTAACCGGTCCATTTGCACTTTTCGAAGATGGTGGATGCATTCCATGTGCACTGCCATAGGCCGATGAAGAGTGCTGGTAACTCGGCACAAAATTCTGCTGGAAGTTCTGTTGAAAACTGCCTGCGCTACCATAATATGCCGAGTTGTGATGGTAGTTGGCATAATCCTGTTGGCTCTGATGGTGCATTTGTTGTTGGTGCGATGGTACGCCACCTTGCGCTTGTGCATCGTTTTGACAAAAGTCAGCGTATTGTATGAAATTTTGATAGTTGCGCTCGTAGCCTTCCATCTTGTTATGTTGAGGCGGCATCGGCGGTGGTAAAAGTCCCGGTTCCGTCTTTATGTATTGATTATGATAATCAGGCCCAGAGAGCTGCGGTGGCGGATAGAGCGAAGATGGCGGGTAACCTGATTTATCCATTGGCTTAAGGTGCCCACCACCTCCACCTCCTGGATCATTACTATTTCGATCCAGTTCGGCTGCTTCAGCAGCTGCTGCTGCTGCGGCGGCTGCAGCTGCAGCGGCACGACTGCTTTTGCTGCGGCTTCGTGACTTCTTCGGCTCGGGTGCTGGGGCCGGTGTGGTGCTGTGATTGGTGGTTGTGTGCTGTGGTGGTTGTTGTTGCATGTGTGTTGGGTCAGTGCTTTGGAAGCCGCTGGCCACGACTGGTTTCTTAAAGGAGTTGGCGTGGTGTGGCTTCCAAATGTGGTCGCCACCACCTCCGATTGGTTCCGGCGTTAGTCCGACGGCATTGCCCACTGTCGATGGCAGAATGGGCTGCTGTTGCTGCTGTTGTTGCTGCTGAGGCTGTGCGAGACTAGCGCCATTCGAACCACTGGCATTCATTGCTGAATCGCCTCGGAGATGGTGGCTATACGATAAAAAATGACCGGTCTGTTGTTGTTGCTGCTGTTGTTGAGCAGCATTCGCATTTGTGGCGCTCTGCATATGCAGATCGGGTGGCGCATTGACGACACTGCCGACCATCGCATCCTTGGGATCGTTCTTGCGCAATATCATCGACTTGATCCGCGTATTGATACTATTGCGCTCACCTTGCTGTTGGTAGGGATCACTTGCGAGCGGAGTCTGTTGTTGATTGCTCCAGGACCAATCTTGCATCGGCTGCTGGTTGTGCTGTTGCTGCTGCTGCTGTTGTGGCGGCGAGGAGATGTGATTCTGCGTTGGCTGCATTGAGTTGTGACTGGGCGAGGGTGGTATGCCGCTGCTGCCGTAAATCTGCTGCGGCGTCGCCTGCATGCCGTTGCCGTTTGGCGACTGAGGCACCTGACTAACGGGCGACTGGGATACGTGACGTGGCTGTTGTTGCTGCTGTTGTTGTTGTTGTTGCAGCAAGCCGCGCGTGGGTGATTGTGGCACTGTTTGAGAGTTTGGTGGCAGCATCGGTGAGGCAGCTGGTTGTGCCACCGATGATTGATTAGAAGCCACCACAGAGTTACCGCCATTGGCATTTGTGGCTGCTGCTGAGGCGAGTGCCGCGGCTGCTGAGCCTCCCGGTGTGCTATTGTTTGTTGATGCGCCAACGGCCGATGTTGTTGTTGATTGTTGTTGCTGTTGTTGTTGTGAACCGCTGTAATCGCCTGAATACCCGTTACAGTTGAGTGAGCGCGGCGGCACGCTGCTCACCCGCGGATATCCAGGCGTGTCGTTTCCCGACATCGCTGACGCCGACGTCTTATTCAAGTCCGCCGAAACGCCCAAGTGATGTTGTTGCTGCTGTTGCAAGCCAACGGCAGGCGGCGCTGGAGCGGTCGACACTTGACCGGCATATGTGACAGCGCCAGGCGCAAAGCCGGCAACGCTCTGTAGACCAACCTGATTGATGGCCGCACTTGAAAGCTGTTGGCTCTGGAAGTCGTAGCGTTGCACGGGCGCACCATACGGGGAACGGCCGTAATTCGGATCAAATCCTAAACCGGTTTGCACGTAGCCATTTGATGGGTACGCGTATGATTGCGTCTGATAGTCCAATGAGTTGAGTGATGTTATGGCCGGCGTATTCTGTGGTATCTGCTGGATGAATTGATTCTGCCAGCCTTGTGATGGATCCGCTTGCCATGTGGGATAAAAGGCCATGGGTGCCTGCCATGAGACAGAGAGAGAAAAAATGAGTGAAATGCTTTTGATTTTAAATTTCTACGCACGAGATTTACGTCGGAGACTCTAAATATTATTACATAACTCGCACATATGCAACATAAATTGTATTTTTAATCTTTTAAACACGTTCCGAATATGCTAATAACCCTCTGCCATTTGTTGTTTTTCGTAGGTATGCTTTACAATCCACTATGTTGAATTTGACCCGTTTCCGTGGCCAAAATTAAAATTTTTAAAATTAACAAGATTTTTCACTGCAGGTTTCTTGTATAATGATGGTTATGACTATAGGAAGGTATTTAAGAAAAGTGGGCGTGTCAACGCCCCCCTCCGCCCACAGAAATCGGACAAAAAACGAACATTTAAAGCAAATATAAAGTTAGAGACCCCAATTTTGGAACACAGGATGAGTGTTCTATTTCAAATGTGTCCTGCAAATGTGGTCCAGATTGCATAATAAATATTGAAGTTATTCAATAAGTAAAAATGTTTTCATTTAATTTCATTTAATTCCATTCATTTTCAACTTCAACACTGTCATCAATTTCATTATTATTATAAAAAAAATATGTATCGTCGTCTTCCCTTGCGTCGATATCATTTGAAGACTCCTCTGCAGATTCAACTTCACAAGCCAACAGCTGGGTGACTTCTACTGGCAAAGCAAGTCTCTGCATTGCTGATTAAGATGTTGCTTCCTAATAAATCACATAGCGCAAAAAGGCGCAAAAAGCGCACAATGTGCTTATTAGTTCTGAATTCAGAATTGACAACTCTACAACATGTATATAGACACTCACTGAAATAATTTGAAATTTGTTTTTAAACTCTCTGGAAAGTTCAACTTTCTTTCCAAAAGTGACAAGGGGACACCGCTTGCTAAATACACAAATTGTTAGAAAAATACGAACGAAACACGCAACATATTAGTATCAACACATAGTACTAACCTGAAGAATTAATATTCATTTTGAATTTGATTACTTAATGATTTTTTGTCGGAGATATGCCAATTTGAAATTGCAACGCAAAGTTAACATTAAAGACAGCACGTGTTGTTAGCTTGCAACAGCTAACTTTAACAGCTGTTATTTTAACACTAAACTGTTAAGTTAACATTTTAGGTATGTAACATAGCATTTTGATCATTTCTTAACATGGTAATATTGAAAAAACGGAAATTTGCATACTCGCGAAAAATGAGTTTTGGCCACAGAAACGGGTCAAATTCAACATAGTGCAATCCATTTAGAATTGTCTTGAGTCAGCAGCGTCGAAAAATTTCAACATCTGCACGCGCAGATTGGGGTGTTTTTTTCATGTTGTTCTTTAACTTCTTCATAAATCATGATCTATGTTGGCATGAAGACATGTCTACACACACACACACACATACACACGCACACGTACACATGCTGAAATCTGCGTGCGCGTGTTTATGCAAACGTGCCGCGGATTTTCGATTTGTTTATGGCTCTCTTTATTTTTTTGTTTGATTGTTGTTGCTGTGGTTGTTGTCTGCTATGGAGCACTTAACTTGCCAAATGTAACTAATTAGAAACACGCTCAAGAATAACTAAAAGCACATTAAAGCGGCATGTTGTCGTGACATTAATGTGCGCCTGAAATTATGCTACATTTTTATGTTGTAAATATACACCGACCTTCCAACACACACATAAATGAAAACCAGTAAGGGCGGTATAGTCGAGTATTCTCGACTATATAATGCGCTGCACACATGGTAGGCGGTGCCACACCCTCAATCTACAAAAACATATTGATCTGACGTCGCCTATTCAAATAGTGTTCAAATGAGGATTTTACGAAAAATTTAAGTTTGTCGGCCTCTGAAGGGGGGAAGTTTGTGGTATGCAGTTTTTAAGATGTATTATCACTGAGGTTGTATACTCATTGTACTTGTATATTTTCAGGGTCGTACTTTTGTTAATTTTGGAGATATAGCAATTTACAGAAAATAACTGGGGGAGGGGAAATGAAAATGAGGGGGGACAGACAGACAGACGGGCGGACATGGCTCAATCAATTTCTCTTGTCGTCCTGATCAAGAATATATATACTTTATAGGGTCCCCTTCCCCTCCTTCTGTGCGTTACATACATTTCGCTCAAACAAACACAATATACCCTGATACACAGTATGTGAACAGGGTATAAAAAGCAAACAAAAAGTGAATGCACGCCAAAAAGAAAAGCAAACAAGAATATTAAATTCGCTTTCATTTGCATTTTTATGACGATTTAAACGTGATGGCTTAAATGAAAACTAGTTTTCGTTGTGGTTGCCAATCAACCAACAACAACGACAGCAATTACAATAATAAAATAAAAACATTTTGAAAGCGAAACTGTTCATGAAAGGCCACAAATTTGCTGCCAACTTTGACCACCCACGGGTCTCTTTTTTTTCCTTGTTTTGGGCCCATCTCAAAGTCATTTGAAATTCACGGCAACTAAAATAAAACATGAATAAAATAAAAATAGAGATACTTTTGTTGGCGGCATTATTTGTTGTATTTATTATTGTAATTGTTGTTGTTGCATATGTCTAGGCTGACAAAATGTGCGCAAAAAATATTTATTATTTATATTATTTGATATAAATTTTTGTTTTATTTATTTTGTCTGCAGATTTTCAATTGTTTTTGTTCGTTTCTGTTGAAAGCTTTTCATTTCCGCAATCATTGAAAAAAATAAAAATACGAATCGATATTTTATGAATGAAACTGTTGTTGTTTGGCTCTGTGTAAATTTTTTTTCGGTATATTTCCGTGTGTGCGTGTGCGGACAGGTGTTTTATGAATTGCGTATACGTCAAGTTGTACTATGAAATACTACGTCATGCGTTTTGATTCTGTTTCTGTTTCTGTTTGTGCTTTTGTTTTTGTTTGGCTTGTTTGACTTTCATGCCGGCTTCATGAAAATGTCATGTACACAGACAAAACTTTTCATTTGACAGCACATGAAACCATTGACTGCGGCACTTTTTTGTGGTGCGGCATATGAGTTAATAAAATGTAAACGTTGTTTTTCTTTTTTTTTTGTAAATAACATATGTTGTCTTTATACATACCATTGGTTGTTGCGGTTGATCTTTCATGGTTTGTATTTGAGCGGTTACTTGATGTTGTTGTAAATGTTGTTGCTGTTGCTGCTGCTGTTGTTGTTGCTGTTGATGATGTTGTTGTTGCTGCTGTTGTTGCGTTTGCAACTGTTGCTGCTGTTGTTGTTGCTGCTGCTGCTGTTGATGTGCCAAATGTTGCGGCTGCTGTTGATGATGATGGTGATGTTGCTGATATTGTGACTGTTGTTGTGTTGTCAACAATTGTTGTTGCTGTTGTTGTTGATTATGCTGTTGATGCTGTTGTTGTAAATGCTGTTGATGTTGTTGTTGTTGTTGCTGCTGCTGTTGTTGTTGTTGCTGATGCAACGGATTCAACTGTTGCTGCAATGTCTGCCCAACAACTCCTGCCGCTGCCGCTGTTGCTCCTGTTGCTCCTGTTGCTGCCACCACTGTTGTCGTATTCGGCGATGGATGCGGCAAATGTGGCGCAGCCGTGGGACTTATTGCCGACTGTGTCGCTTGGCGAGGCGATGTTGCTGCGGCTGCTGTTGCCGCTGCATTCAGTTTAGCTGCTTTGGCGGAGGGTTTGCGACCGCGTGACTGCAACGAAAAACATTTTTGTAATTGGTAATTTTTGTTATATTCAATGCAGAAAAACGGTAAATTGTTTAATGATGATTGTTTGACAAATAGAATTTCATTTGTTGTAATTAACATTTTATGTAAGAGAGCATTTAATAAAAGTTAATTCGTTTTCTTGATTATCGCACAATTTACGATGTCATCGTTTTTTTATACATTCTGAATTGTTTTTGTGTTTGTTTGTTTGTGTTTTATTTGCGTATTCTTTTCGTGTATCTTTGTTTGCTGATAAATTACATGAAATTAATTTATTATATTTGTCGTTTGCTTTGTTATAGTTTGTGTGTTGTTGATGTCTGAGCTGTTTGAATGTGGGCGTTAAATGCGCTTCGTTGACCTTCACTGTGCGCTTTATTAAACAACGGAACCAGTGTACTAGAACAACAACAACAACAACAGCAACAACAACGACAACAATAACAAAACCAACAACGATGACTGCAATCAAGTCAATATGTAATTTAATATTTCATTTGCACTTCTTTGTTGCGGTAATCAAATTACTTTGCTCACTAATTGTGCATTATTGTAATATAAAACTATTATTTCAGCTCCACAGCAAATTTATGCATTTGCATTTTGTTAAATAAACGTTTATAAACATGACTAAAAGGCAACTATTTTTTTGTTTTCATGCCGTCGGATTGAAAATAAGTGTTGCCGCAACATCTAAATTTATGTTGTTACAATTTATGTTTGCAATTTACGCAAAAAGGTGAAAAATGATTCATGAAAAAATAAAATTGATTGCAAAAAATAGCAACAAAATAAAAATGGCAAACAGCTGTGCACGGCGCTTGGCGTTGGTGTTGTTTTTCGTGCCGTGCTTTTGGTGGCAACACGCTGCTAACTTGCGATTAAAGGATTTCACAATTTATGGAAATAAATGGCAAAAAAAGTAAAATTTTTCCTGCTCATTTTTATTATTAGTATTTTTTTTGCTTGCATTGCCTCCTATTTTCATCCATTTTTTTTTTTGTTGTTGCTATGCATACTTCTTCTTCTTGCGCAAAAGTTTAAAAATAGTTTGTTGTTGTGCTTGGAAGTTAATCGATAATGATATTATCTCCTTTTTGCCTTAATTTTTGGCTTGCGTAGAAGTTCAAAGTTGATGAGAAAAAATGCCACACATTTTTTCACATCTTCAACTTGTTTGGTTATTTCTTGCAATTTCATTAAATATTTAAATTGCTTACTCGAATGAAATGTTTGAGATGCTGTTATTGTCCTTGTTGTTGTTGTTGTTGTTGTTGCTGGACGACATTATTGAAAATCTTTTGTACAAATTTTATGTTTGATTTATTGCGCAATACTTGTTTGCTCAGCTCAGCTCAGCTTGATTGGCCTCTCTCTCTGTTTCGATCTCTATCGCACTCTCAGTCTCGCTTGGTCTCTGCATTTGGGCAACATGTTCGTAATGCTATGCAAATAAACGCTTACAGGAATGTAAATTATTGCTCAGGTGTGCCAAAGGACTTCAAATAACTTAAATCAACATTTGTATAAATTTTGCCAGCAAACGATGCGGGCGACTGGGCATGGCCGCTTTGTTAAGTGTATTGTGTAATATGTACATGTATTTTTTGTTGTAATTTTTCTTTGCTTCTTGTGTCGTTATTTATTTTATTTCATTTTAGTATTTTCTTTTCCTCATCGAGCAAAGAATGCAAATTAAAGTAAATTTGCACAAATTGGCGCACAGAAATTGTGCAAATTTTTCCGGATTAGAATTTGTTTGCTCTGAATTGCTAATTAGAAACGCCTCTCATTTCATCTTTAACTTCGTTTTCAATTGCTTTTGCTGCTGCTTCCCTTGCTTATAGTTCAATTTTCGAGTCTGCAAACATTTGCATTGCATTTTTATCTTTACTTAATAATAATTGTGTTAATAGCAGCAATTTGTTTTTGTAAAAACAACAACAACAGCAGCAGCAACAACATTATAAAGACTGAAATATAAAACGTGCACAAGCAAAATGTGCATAAATAACGAAAATTATATAATTTCAACACTATGATTACAGTTTGTTGTTGCTGCTTTTGTTTTTCTGTATCTTATTTGTGTGACTTGGCTTGGTGTATTTGCATTCTACTATTTGCCAAGTTCATAAAAGTTAATTAAATGTTTATAACTTTGTTGTTTGCACTTCGTTGTAAAATAAATAAAAATCAAATATAATAAAATGTTAAAGAAAACCAAATGAAAGCAGTCGGGCACAAAACAGAGCAGAGCAGTAAGAAGAAGAGATAGAAGAGACGTGCAAGTTGTTTTTGCCGAGCGAGTGAGAGAGACAGTAAGGCGCGCGGGCGCGGTCGCACGTGAAGACGAAGGCGCATTTGTGATTTCATAAGTTTATCATTGCAGGATTTAAAGACAGGAATCGTACGAGAATCAAGCATCGCAAAACGGTCACGAAGCAGCTAAGAAAATACTTTGGTTTAACCTTTTGCGCGCTTTGATGCTATTTGTGTAAGTGCACTGGTCGTCTTCTGCTGCTGCTTCTTCCTCTTTTTATTACGCTTCACATCACTTGTGTAACATGTGCATATATAGTTGTCTTGCTCTTGCATTTAGTTATAGTCTTTAGTACTTTTTCAATTATTTGCTAAGAAAAAAGCGTTGAAAAGAAAATTGCGTTGAAAAAACAGCAATTAGCGGCGTGCGTGCGTGTGCGTGCTTATTTGTGTGCGTGTGTTTACTCATTCGTTTGCTTGTTGCTATTGCTTTTGCTGATAACTCGCGTCATAAAATAGAAGAAAATAGTAACAAATTAAATAAAGGCGCAATGACGCTGCGTCGCTGTCGTCGCTGCTATCATTGGCGTCGCCTGACGCCTGACAGTTGGCTTGCAACGACTCCTAAATACGCTACACTTGACATGTTGTCGTCCTTTTGTTTTGTGTGGAAATTTGCAATTTTTCTTTTCTACTGTGCTGTTTTTACTTAAATATTTAACTTTGCTTTTGCATGTATGCTAATTTATGCATTTTGAATTGTTTTCTTTGTTTGCATTCGTCTTATTTGTTTATTTCTTTTCTTACTTTATTTTTTTTGCTTTTTGCTTTTCATGCTTGTTAGAATTGCAAATGATGTACGCACATAAACACACACACTCACACAAACTCACAGACACTCATTCATGTACATACACGTAATAGTCGACAACGTATGAGTGACAGAGAGAGACAGAAGAGCAGGCAAAGGAAAGGGAAATAACGTCGACTGATTTTTCAGTCATGTTTGTGCTTAAATTTTGCTACTTGGCTGTTGTTGTTGCCGTTGTTGTTGTCCAGTGGTTTTAAGCTTTGCCACATTGCCAGTTTACAGTGTCTTTTTCTCGCTCTTTTGCACACATTTTTGCCGCACACACACACCCACCTCTGCTCATGTTTGTCCCCCCTTATATAATTGTACGTGTCGAGTGCGCCGTGCAGTATGCTATATTTTGTTTGTATGTAGCATGCTGTATGCTTTCTATAACTAAATGTGTGTGAATGTGTTTCACTCAATTTAGCTTTCAATTAGGCTTCAATTGTTCGTTCGTTCATTCGTTGGCATCTCGGTTTGCATGCAAAAGTAGCAGCAACCTAACACTTTTCGTGCTTCTTTGCACGTCTCTGCTACACTTACCCCCTTCCCCCTGCCGCTCTTCGTCATACTTACATTCAATTTGCAAATGTTCTACAATGAAATGCTAACACTGAAAAGCATTTTAGCCAAAAATTTGCATTAACAACATTTCAAAAGCATCTTCTTCTACTCACGCATACGTTTCGTTCATCAGCCGCCATTTTGTTTGTACTCAACCATTTGCCATGCATGAAATTATGTACTGCGGGCTCAGTGTCCGTCCGTCCGACCACCCGTCTGTCTGTCTCTCCGTCCGTCCGTACGCTCCTGTCTTCTGGCATTGGCAAATAGTTGAATGCATAAAATGATTGAAACGTAATCAATAAAACAAATATTTGCTCAAAAAATGAATTTGTTACGTTTGAATTTCACATCACGCACTGTCAGCCGCCATGTTGTTGCTGTTGTTGTTGGATTGCACTGCTGATGACGCTGCCAGGCAATAATTCAATATGGCGGGCATATATGCGAGTATGGTTAAGGCTAATGCAGGCAGGCAAGCAAGCAAGAAGCCCATTAACAAAACTTCATGACAGACTTTGATTTGTGTTTGGCCAACATATTTTATTTTATTCTATTTTATTTTTTTGCCGTGACGGTGATTTGTTTTCAAATTTTATATTCCTCTCGTATAACATTTTTCGCGACACATACTCAGCTCAGCTCAGCTCCGCTCCGCTCATACCATTCACAAGCTTGCTCAAAGCTGTTGTGTTCGTTCTACATGTTGCAAGCAGCAAGTTGTATGAAAAACTTGTTCTATGGATTTGCAACAAATTTTCGTTTATCAGCAGTGAGAAGACTGAACAAGGGAATTCTGCACGGTCGGACGGGCGGTTGGACGGACCGCCGTTTGGACAGTTGAACGCGCAACGAAGCGAAGCGCAAACGAAGCAAAGCGAATGTGCGTGTGAGCGAGATGGCAATAGAGTGAACGAATGAGCGTTCTTTGTTGTTTAATTATTGTCAGGCATGCCATTAATTTCGGCATGTCAAGTCGTTAACGAATTCTCCTCTTATATATAGTATGTTGTTGTTGTTGTATTCTTTTATATTTTTTTTTACTTAACTCTTTAATGTTGCTCGAGTTGTTCGTGTTGTTGTTATTTTTTGTTATTGTTCTTTTATATGTTTGCCATTTTTGTTGCTGTTATTGCTGTTGCTGTTGTTGTTGGGCACATTTATTTATAGTTTGATACTTTATTTAATGTACGTTTGTGTTTTTTCTGCTTAACTTCTTTTCTCATTTTATGCTTTCGTGACTGTCTTGATTATTGCAAAATATTGTTCTGCTTCTTCTTCTACTTCTACTTCTTAATTGAAGTCGCATTGTTGGCAACTTTTGTGCGCATAAATTATGAGAACAACAAAAAAAAAATCGAGCATATTTATTGTTTGCTATTTATTTATTATATTTTAATATACAGAGAACCCACACATATACAAATACACACACAGAGGGACAACGTGAGCATGAACTCGACTTCAAAGTGCCGCAGAAAATGTAATTTGTCAACTTCTGTGTTGGTATTATGTACAATTAACCGAAAAACACAAGAGACACTACAACGCAACAACAACAAAAAACTCAAAAATGATATTATAATGAAATCAACGTTGTAATATATTTGTTTAAAAGCGTTGATTATCGCTCGCTTTTCATGAAAAAGCACATTACAAATGCAATTATGTATGTGCGCGCACACACACACACACAGATGAGCGTTGGCATTATGTCAAGGTAATTTTAGTTGACGCCATGTTCTATTCCATTAGCACGCGCGCAACGACCTTTGTCAGCTGCGTGTGTGTGTGTGTGTGTGTTGGAGCGTGCGTATCATTTGATATATGAAAAAATACACTCTTCCACACTCACACACATATATGTATGTATGTACATGCATATAAGCATAATTAATGACTCGCTAATTGTACATAAATAAAGTGATTACGAAAATAATTAAAGAGCTTTAAATTAAATAAACTAAAAAGGCATGAATCAAATTTTAAATTGTAGACAACAAAATCAAACAAACTTTATTTTAATATATGTGCGCACATATTACAAAACGGCGAAGCGATAAATGAGGAAAAAATAAACAAATCAAATAAAAAAAAAAAAAATGGTGGAAAAAAACGTGACAAAAGTTAATTACAATGTTGCAACATCAACGAAATACAACATATAAACGTGAAACGGCAGAAGAGGAAGCAAACAACAACAACAGCACATCGGATAAAGCTGACAGACACGATTTGAGCAAAATTTGCAGATTTTTTCATTTTGTATTTTTGCTTTTTCTTCTCTTTTTTGAATTAATTTTTTTTCCTTTGCGTCTTTTGTTTTTGTCTTATGGCAGCTGAACTGAGCTGAAAGATGACGGTAAAAGTCGTTGAACGAGCAGCGCAGCCAACAACAAGAACGCAACAAAGCAGGATGTCAAATGAGAGAGAGGCAGAAGAAGAGTGCGAAAGAGCGCGTGTTCGTGTGAATGAGTGTGAGTCCAAAGAGCTTAGAGCTTGTTTAAGTCACTTAATAAAACTTTTTTTTGCTTCGACATGAAAATCTTCAAAGTCGTTTTAGACAATTTAATCGTTGAAAGGAAAAAGAGTGTGAATGAAAGAGTGAAGAGCAAAGCAAATAAAGTTGAAGTAATATTTTTACATAAACAAATTAATCAAAATGAATATTTGTTTATTGTTTGCAATTTATAATTTATGCAACTTCTTTTGCTTGAATTAGCAGACTCGTTTACAATTATTTCATACACCCACACAAGTACACACACATGTACATACAGCTATGAATACACAAAGGAAATCATAAAATTTACGAGCATACAATTAAAATGAAATGTTGTAAGTTTCAATGCAGCACAACAATAACAGCAACGATAACAAATACGATGGCAACAATAACAACAGCTTCACTGTAAATTATTCTGCCCCAAGTCATATACCGAACAACACTTGATCGTATTGTTGTTGTTGTTAGCATGTCTGTCTTATTTGCATGCAAATTGCAATGAAGAAGGCGGCGAAGCAGCAACTTGGCTTAATTGCAATTCTGTTTGCATTGCCAACAATTTGCAATTTGTTGCAACATCAATTATTAAATTATTTATTGTTTCTGCCGAAAAATATATTCATACATATTTCCATCATACATAATTAAAATTTGTAATTAAATGCAGTTTCATTTATGTATCTTTTTCATTTTTATTCTTCTTCTTTTTCGTCAATTACTTCTTCTTCTTCTTCTCCGCAAGTCTGCTCTGAAACATTATCAATTGTTGCTGAGCAGACTTGTTGTTGTTGCATGCGATGATTTAAACCATTTTTGTGGCACTTCATTTAAAAGCGTTGCAGTAAAAAACAAAAAAAAAAATATTAAAATTATTATGGAACGACAGCAAAGCAGATAAAACTGACAGTCGAAAAACAACAACAACTACATACAACAATAAGCACATATGCAAGTAACTACAACAGCAACATAATTACAACAAAATAATAAAAATATTAAGAACCAGTAAGGGCGGTATAGTCGAGTATACTCGAAAATAAAATACCCTGCACACACAGTAGGCGGTGCCACACCCCAAATCTACAAAAAAATTTTGATTTGACATCGCCCGATCAAATAGTGTTCAAAATATCAAGTAAATTAGTCAAAAAAAGTTGAATTTACGAAAAATTTTAGTTTGTAGGTCATTGAGGGGTAACTATAAAAAGAGGGGAATTTTGTGGTATGCTGTTTTAAAGATACATATCAGGTTCATACCTCTATTAGTTTTGGAGATATAGAGTTATATAGAAAACAAGTGTGGGAGGGGAAATAAAGGGGTAGGGGAAAAATTGTGGTATGCAGCAACTCATACTGAGTCTACATACCGACTTTCACATTTCTATCTCTTTGGTTGTTCGAGTTATAGCTTTTAAAAAAATGTCCGGTGCGGGTTGGGCGGGAAGGAGTGGGTGTGGCTCAAAACCGTTCACACTTGATCTGCTGCCGAGCATCACGAGTCTACCATCCAAATTTCAAGTCTCTAGCTCTTATAGTTTCCGAGAACCATTGGTGAGGACGGACGGACAGAACGATGGATTTGGCTTAATCAATTTCTCTTGTCGTCCCGATCAAGAATATACATACATATATACTTTATGGGGTCCCCCTCCTCTCCTTCTGTGCGTTACATACATTTGGCTTTTGCACAAACGCAATATACCCTGATACAAAGTATGTGTACCGTATGTGAAAAAGAAAACAACAAAAAACTTGTCTTAAATTGCCATAAATTCAAAAACGTCAGAAAGAACCAACAACAATAACAGCAACATAAGCAACAACAATGGCAATAACCAAATTGCAGTGTTTTTTTTTCTTACATGTTGGCATTTTTTAGTGCCATTTTTCTTGCTTTTTCTTTATTTTGCCTTTTTTTGCTTTGTTGATTTCGTATTTGTTGTTATTACTGTTTTTAATATTTGCTCCAAATTGTTGCCATTATTGTTATTATTGCACTTTGTTGTTGTTGTTGGTGCTGCTGAGTTAAAATTGCATAAAATGAGAAATTATTTGCATTTTTTTGTTCTTTTTCATTATTTCTTTTTTCAAACAATTGTTTTTTATCTTTGCCGTTCTTTAGTCTTATTTGACTTCATTTAACAAAAGCTTACAATTATTTTTATTCGCAATTTGTTGCTGTTGTTTCATATATTTGTATTTTTTATAATATGTCTAAAGGCACGCAATTAGTTGAGTGCGATTAAATTGAAGAACGTACTAAAAAAAAAACACTTAAAAAAAAAATAAATAAAAAACTTTTTTAATTATAGTCATTGAATTCTAGTTGTTGTTGCGAGTTATCAAAGTCGTTGGAAAAGTATCATATATGATTTTCGCATCAAAAATTCACACCGGAAGTGAACGTTCACAAATTTGCTTATCTATCTAATTATTTAAACAAATTGACGTGTTATGAAAATAAACATACGAAAAAAGAAAAAAATAATCAAAAAAATACATGTAAATAACAAAAATAGCAACAATAAAACAAGTGTGAATGACTCATTGCGGTTGAACTCGTTTGTGGAATTCATTAAAATTTTGTTGCCGCATCGCGTAAGCGAATTTGTAAGCAAATCAACTGCAACACACAAACACACATGCACATACACATACACACATATATATGCACACATGTGCTTCTTTTTTATTATAGTATTTTATGTTCACACTTTGTAAAAAAAAAAAAAATACAAACCAAAAAAAAATTTAACCAAAGCGAAATAAATAATGTCGAACACCTGTGAGCAGTCGGCAGGCCAAAGCGTGTTTCACGTTGTTGTTGGTGGTGCTGCTGTTTTTGTCAGCATTGCAAAAATGGTTTAAAAAAATAAAATGAATTGTTATGACACAATTTTGTGCGCAAATGAGAAAACAAATATCTTTCTGCCATAATTATTTTTATCATTTGCAAATAAATAAAAACAACGTAGGCGTGAAATTTAATGAGATGAGTGAAAATGCCTGTAAGTACCGTGAGATCTTTTAAGATAAATATTGGCCAAAAAACACACTCAATGAAAGTTGTTTTAAATGGAGGAATATGTTTTTATATCCTTATCGTATAAATTGCATAGAGAGGAAGCTCGAATCATGGGATATCTCTCATTGTCAGATGAATTTTTTAGTACCACCAAATCTTTCATTGCAATTTTTATACCCTGTACACATACTGTGCATCGGGGTATATTAAGTTTGTTTGAGACGGTTTGTATATATGTATGTAACGCATAGAAGGAGGGGAGGGGGACATATATTCTTGATGAGGATGACAAGTCGAATTGATATAGCCCTGACTGTCCGTCCGTCAGTTCTCACCGATGGTTCTCGGAAACTATAATTAGCTCTTATAGACTTGATTTTGGAAAATATACTAGTGTGGTCAATCGCTAGATAAAGTTTGAAGGAATAAGAAAGTAACTCATCAAACATCGCAGATAACCTTTAAGACCTCTTGTTTTAATTGAGCGTTGTATTGGAAAAATTAAGATATTTGTTTTTACTGTTTTATTTGGGAAATCTTTGAGATCTGCCTTTTTGACTTCAACACTTCATGCAAATAAGTCCCTTAAAACTTAAAAGTTAATTTTGACCTTTTCAACTTAAAAAGACTAAAAGGGTATTATTAAACCCCTGCTTTCGACTATTGTGATCCGAACTGTTTGTTGTTGAAAGCGACGTGACTGAATATCTTTAATGCCGTTCAGACTTTATGACAGACATCGCGATTTCCTCGGGCATATCAAGCTGCGGCCAGTGCTGCCAACTGCCGCAACAAATCACACAAATGACGCGATCGAATTGTTTAATAATGACTTTACTTGTTTTGTCTTTTTAACAGAAAAAAAATAAAATAAAAAATCAGAAATAATATTATTGCTTGATTACGTCGACGTCATCACAAATTTTGACATTTACTGATGTTGTTTTCGCTGTCACTGAATGAATATTGTTTTAATCGATGTTATTGTTGTTGCTGTCGCGTGCTGACATATGTATACGTACATACATACATATGTATATTGTTATTGATGTTGAGTTTTGTTGTTGTTGTCAAGTGTAAAAAGTTGTCTTTGATATTTGCGTTTATTGAACTCGGCCGAGCATTGTTGTTGTTGTTGCCATTGTTGTTGGTTAATTGACCTCGTGCTTAATGTAAAAATAAATTAAAAATTGTTGTTTTATTGTTGATTTAAATAAATATTTTTTTAAAAATCACGTAATTAGTTTTATTCGACTGTCATAAATTCACTCAATCGTTCATTCATTTCTTCGAGTCGTTGTTTCGACTCTTTATTCAATCAGTCGATCGATCGTTCGATCGTTTATTTATTGACTTATTAATTGTTTGTGATGCTCAGCATTGAAATGGCTTCGCTTAGATTCGCTTTGATTTGCATATTCAACAAACGGTGCAACAACAACAACAAGAACGAACACAAAATCAAATCACATAATATGCAAATGTCTTCATTACCAAATGTGTGTGACTGAAAAGACAACAACAATAAGAACAAGATAAAAAAAAAAAAATAATAATAATTAAAATAACAAAAACAACAAATTCAAAAGCAAAGGCACATAAAATACACAAACACACATTCACATATATTTTATATTTATGATGTGCGCGCTAAAAAATCTCAGCTCAGCTCAGCCCAACTTGATTGTGGCTTCAACTTCAGCTTCGGCTTCGGTTTGGTTCACCTGCCTCGGCCACACCTTCGAAAGTTAATTTGAAAAAAAAGGCATAAACTTTTTATATTTGCTTGTTACTTGAATATAACAGCATTGTTGTTGCTGCTGTTGTATGTTGTTGCTATGCGTGTGTTGTTTGTTTTAAGCTTAAATAAATTTTCTACACATAATTATAAAATAATGTTGCCTACTTTTGGTTCATTGAACTGTAATTCTTGCTTATTAACATTCATTATTTCTTCCATGCGAAATTCTATTAACAACTTTTGAAATAACAAAGCTCAAAACGTATTGAATTTGTTTATCAAGTGTGATGTTTTTTTTCTTTTAATACATTTTAATTACTTTTAATATTTGATTTTTACAGCTGTAAGCCAAACAAATTCCATTTAAGCACATTTTTTATGTGCTTTCATTAAGTCTTTTATTTAATAAATATTTATAGTTTTTTTATTATTATAATTCGCTTGATAACTAATTTGAAATCATTTAAAATGCAAAACACGAAACTCGACTTTTTTCTTCATTTCCATCATGCTACATGAATTCGTTCATTCATAAACAAAGCGAGGGGCTGGGGGGTTTAAGAAACTCATATCGTCGACGAATTCAGCGAAATAAAATGAACTAAAAGCTTCTTTCAACATTGTTGCTAGGAAATCGTATAATCTTTCATATCATGTTTTGGCGATAATGTGCCAATTAAATAATAATTTATGGCCTGCTTTGACGGTTAAAGAAGAAGAACGAGCACGAAGTGCGCAAATGAAATGCAAGCAAAGAAATAAAATTAAACAACAAATAAGGCAATGATGTTGGGCTTTGCCGAAACTCATATACTCTTGCAAGCATTCTGTTTTCATTTCAACAATTCTGCGATTCATATGATTTTCACCTACAAATTGCTTGCAGATATACGAATTATTTCGCTAGCTTTTAAAATAAAAGTGCAGTTCACATTAAAACAAATAGGAAGATATATAGATTGATAGACGGACAGACATTCGGTCTTGGCTATATAGACACGTATCGTTAAGTTGAGCAACAATACATGTATGGTACATATGTATATAAGTTGCATAATCGGAGATGTCACATTCTGTGGGTTGCAAACTTCATGTAAAAATTGATATGCTTTTGCAAGCACATAAAAAACAACTTAAAAATAAACACTATTTTTGGAATCATTTGTGTTGTTTAGTTGATTTCACATTAAAATATAAAAATGCGCATTTTTCGCTGTTATTTTGATATGATTTATTGTGCAATCAAATGGCATTTGTTTGCTCAAAGTTTTACTTATGTAAGTGCAAACAAACGAAAGCAAAGACAATTTTGAGGTTTTTGCTTTTGCATTCTGTTTGCACTTGGCTTGCAAACTGTTTGCGCAAGTGTGATGTGCAAGTGAAGTGCGAGCGAAATGCAAATAGTTTTTAATTAACTGCAATTATTTGAGATGATCAGAGGGTTGTTTTTTTGCAGAGCTGCCAACTGCGCTTAAAGTGCGCGACTAATTAAACAAAGTGTGCGAAGGCAAAGCATTTCATAAAAAAACAAAAACAAAAAAAAAATCAAGTGCAATGAACCACAAAGCAAGAGCATACGAGAGATTAAATGAGTGAGAAGAAAATTTATACTTGTGAGAAAAGTATACATACTTCTGTATTGTAAAAATAATTTATTTTAGTTGTTAAAGTTCATTATGCGTAAATATTTAGCATGTGTTTTAAACACGTTTTTAATGAAGGTGAAGCAGCTTAAGTGGCGAAAAAACAACACTACAGCAGCAACAACATACTGCAAATCATTTTATTCGGTTTTAGCGAAGCACATGTGCGCTACACAGGCTGCCGAGGTTGACCTTAATTAAATTGAATTACTTTAAATACTCCTAGCTGAGCAGGGGCATTGACTGATCGAAGCTTGAGTTGCTCGGCATGGCTCGCAGTGTGCTTTGACGCCTTTTGGCGTGTTTTATAGGGTACAATAAAAACTAATGAGCTGCATTGGTATCCCACGCCATTAAGTTACTTAATCATGGCATTTAATTTCCTACATTTGCTTTTTTTTTTGCTGTTTGGTTTAATGGTTGCTTTAAACGCTTTTTTGTGGTTATTTTTTAATTTTATTTATAAAAAAACAACAAAAATGGCGTGAAGCTCAGCAGGAGGCGAAACAAAGTTTAGTAGCGTGAATCATTGCAAGCTTTGTACATTTTTCTGTTGAATTTTTTTTCTTAATTTTTTTATCATTAATTTCCTCAGTTTTGTTATACTCCTGCAAGGGTATATAAACTTTGTCATGAAGTTTGCAACGCAGAGAAGGAGTCATCTCCGACTATATAAAGTATATATAATCTTGATCGGCACGACGAGACGAGTTGATGTAGTCAAGACCTTCTGTCTGTCTGTCTGTTTCAATGCGAACTCCTCCCAGAGTTGTGAAGTTAGCAAAAAAATTTTAACGCAGAAAGTTTCTTTTTATTTGCAGGCAGTTTATGTGTAGAAACCAGCTTGATCGGAATACTATAGCATGTAGCTGCCATAGGAACGATCGGTTAAAAATGAGGTTGCTTAAGAAACGCTGTGATTTTAGAGCTGTCACCTCAGTAACATTTTGGACGTTAATAAAGACACACTGCAAATTTGGTGAAGATCGGACAACTATATCATATAGCTCTCATAGGAGCAATCGGTCAAAAATTCGGTTTTTGTTAGAAAACCTTTTTTGTTCTTGAGTATAAACAGATGAAACTTTGCAGTTACGCGTTTTTATACATCCTTGATCATATTCCAAAGTTTCATAAGAATCGGACATACATAAGGGCGTGTCACCGTTCATATAGGGAAAATCTTAAAAATGGGATTTCTCTGTAAGCCGACGAGTTAGAAGATCGCAAAATGAAGTGTAGAATGATTGCATTGTATTCTTTACACATTATCTTTATAAACTTATATCATTTTTTCCAATAAGAATAATTGAGAAAAGACTTGCAAGAGTATATAAGTTTCGGCAAAGCTGAAAATAGCTCCCTTACTGGTTGTTGTTACTGTTGTCGTCGTTGTTGCTGTTGTTGTTTGGCGGAAATGTTTTCGTTGAAATTTTAATTTCTCGTTTCTTTCTTTCGCTTATTCGAAGACGCTCCGCGGGCCAAGGAGACAAAACGTGTTTGGCTAATTGGCCTAAATGACGTTTTGCCATGGAACGTTTAAAGACGACAATCTTTATAAAAAAAACATGCCTAAACAAAAACAAAGTTGCAATAAAAGCTTAAAAAATGCAATGCGCTTTTTTCTTTTTTTTTCTTTTTGTTGTTTTAAACTTTTTAATTTGATTATGACTTCGATTGAGTTGTAAGCCGTTGGCTTGTTTGTGATCAAGCCAACCGGAAGCTGTAACCAATCGAAGATTGTTTTAATGCGCTTACCAAAACATTGAGACTCACCTGCAACGAGAAGAAGAAGATACAAATAATGTTATTACTGTTTGCTGTTATTCTTTTTTTGTGTTTTATGAAGCAATAAAAAATCAAATTGTTACAATCATAAAAGATGCGTTAATTAAGCGCGCCGTGTATGCTTTATGGAGCCTAATAGACTAATTCGATTGGACAAAAAGCGATTGGCGTCTTGTTGTTTTCAAAAAGTAAGAAAAAGAAAAGAAAGAATAAAAACACTTTGTTGCCATTTATTGTCGACTGAGCTGAGTTACTGAGTGGCGCAGAGCTTCTCGACGCAATTTCCAGCAATAAGCGCCGCTCTGCCATAATTATTTCAATTGATTGCAATTTGCAGCAAAATCTTAAGCAACATGGAAACCAACGAGCGCAAGCAGGCTGGCAAGCAAGCAGGGAAGCGAGTAAACGAATGAGCACAGCACGAAACAAAAGCGTGGCTGTGCAAAAACAAAAAGCAATGACGAAGAATAAGAGTGATGACCGTGGATGAGAAGAGCAAGACGTGCGGGCGAACGAACCAACGGACGAACGTAGGAACGAACGAGTAAGCGAACAAAACAGCCCAAGGAAGCTGATATCCTTGAAATAGTACAATGCCTGTTAGTGAACCGAAAGGTAAACACTTAAAATAAGCGATAAAACGCAGGGCTAAAAATTGATAAAAAACGAAAACGAAAACAAAGCAATTTACGCAAGACTGTCGACGGATGTTGATGCAAAAGTGGAAGGCGACGCAGAGCAGATGAGAAGAAGAAAAATAAAAAACAGGACAGGCAAAGATAAACTACTTTAGTTGTTGAGGCCAGGCTCGAAAAAGCAGGCAAGCGAACATAAAACAAAAAAAAAAAGGAAAAGAAGAAGAATCAACGTATAAATAAATAAGAGAGAGAAATAAACCAGACAACTGAGGAGTGAAGAGCAGAAAATGTTGTTGCGCAGGAGGCTGAAGTTGAGCACCAGCACCAGCACCAACAACAACAACAGGGGCAATCGCAGCGCAGAGAGGCAGAATGAAAGAAAGAGAGAGAGAATTTAAGTTACACAACGGAAGAGTGTGTGAGAGAGTAAGAACGATGGCAGACAACAAGAAAGTGTACAAGTAAGCCAAGTTGATAGTTAGCCATGGTTGATATTGTTGTTGCTTTTGTTGCTCTTGGTACAACGCCAAACAGATGGAATGCAAAGCAACAATAACAACTAAAACAAAAACAACATCGAAACTCGATTAACTCGACATTAATTTTAATTCGACAGCCACAATGCCATGTTTTTTTCTGTTTCTCATTTTTTCATTTCGTTTATGCTTCTCTTGTTCTTGATTATTTTTCATTCTTTTGTTTTTTTTTTTTAACCCTATTATTGCCTTTTTTAATGTTTCCTTTGTTCTTAACTCTTGCGCGATGCCTTTGCTTTAAATTACTTTGGTTTTCTTTCATTTTTTTGTTATTTCGTTTATTTGCTTTTCTGTAATTTTGTTTGTTGCCTTTTTAAGTAATTAAACGAACACTTCTTTTGGACTTTTATTGTCTTTTCTTGGTATTCTTGTGCGCGTTGATCTTAAACTGTGTCGATTTTCAGCGAAATTTACCTGTCTCAAACTAACTCAAACGCACACACACACGCAAACAGCCACATGTGCATACATTTAAACAAAACCAAACCAAAATATAAGAACAAAAAAGTCGTTGTAATTAATTAAAGTCGCCGTTGGCGCAGAACATAAATGTTTTCCCATGCAGAAAAGTGCACTCGAAGTCGAAATGTTTCGAGTCGAAACTAAAAACAAAAACGAAGCGTCTAAAAAGAAGAGAGAGCTAGGAAGATAAAGAGAAAGAGCGAGAGAGAGAGAGAGAAAACATACAACTTTGCAAAAGAAACTTAAATCAATATACATAATCCTCTTGACTTAAATGAGTTCTCAGCTGCGCGCATAATTAGCCGCAACAACAACAACTATGACGACGACTCACTTTTACGACTTGCAACAAAAACCATTAAAAGTATATGTGTTAAAAATGCATATTGAAATATTATTGCATATTTGATTTTTAAAGTGCAACATATGTTGAGAGCTAGC
This sequence comes from Phortica okadai, assembly GCA_034638295.1. NCBI lineage: Eukaryota > Metazoa > Arthropoda > Insecta > Diptera > Drosophilidae > Phortica > Phortica okadai. The sequence continues at coordinate 19,313,140 of CM067852.1, forward strand.
GCAATCACACAATCACACTCACACACACATGCACACTTTTCCTTTCGAAACAAAGTTCTTGACTTGAATTTTCGATGCTTCTGCTTGACCATAAAGTGAACCTGGCTAATCGAAAGTGGCGCTCGTAAAACATGCTCCGAAACATGGAACATGGAAAAAACTTCAATGGTAAATTTTCTTCAACTATTTTCCAACGTAGATACATGTGTATATGTGTTTGCCTAAAGAAGTTGTAAACGTAAATCAGCTTGTTTTTTAGTTTTGAAAATGGGGTTTCTTTCTAGACACTTTATGGCAAGAAGTGACGACGTTTTCATAATAAAACGAAATAAATTTTCTAAAAACCGCTTTGCTTGAAAGGAACGGCAATAATAACAATAACAAAAACAACATCAATATAAAAAAAATTCCAATCGGCAAAGCGACGAAACGCAAAGCGCGAAAAAGATATTCAAGCTTTTATTGCTATAAATAACGATAATGCCTATAATTGCCGACAATTCATTATTATGGTAAGATAATTTTATATAAATGGAGTTTACGTGACCCCAACACGATAATGAGCATGTCGTGGATGGGCTAAAGGATGGTCTGCTCTGTTCGTTTGACTGCTACGATAATGACGATAACGATGATGATAATGATGACGAGGATGGCGATGATGACGCGCAAGATGGCAATGGCGTCGACTATGATAATGTTGACGCACAAGATGTTGCGAAAGATGTTGAGACGCGTGCGTGTGTGTATGTGCAAATGTTGCCGAAGTGGCATGATGATGCATGTTGCGCAGCAATGTTGACGGCAAAGAGTTGAGTGCACGGGTGCGACGAATATGGCGGACCATTTTTGTTGTAGAAAATGTTTAATATGATGCTGGGTTGACTGGGTTGAGTCGGGTTGAGGTTATGGAGGATGTTGAGTGTCAAGGCGTATGTTGCCATAGGCTAAAATGTTGCTGATCATGTTCTGGGCGATGCTAATGGTGTTGCCGTCGACTGAAGAGTGGAGCGATGGCACATTGGCTAAGCGAGATAATGAAGCTGCTGCTGATGGTGATGATGATGACGCTTATGCTGAGGCACGACAATTGGAATAAATTGCGTAGAGCATCTTCCATGCCATTGGCAATTTTCAACGTTAAGCGTGCAGAAGAAGAATAATGTGCTTATCAGCACAGCAACAGCACCACCAACAACAACACTGCCGCGCCCACATCTTATGTATGTATACGTGTATGTGTGACTGTATTGTACAAAGCTTTTTGGCTTCATTGCTGTTTATACATGAAATAATAACAAAAATTGCTTTACTGCAATTTCGAGCACTCAATTTTAATTTACAATTATCACGAAAAACGTTTTTTAATAATTCAATCAATAAAGCAAAAAGTTGTAATAATAACAATTAAACTCAAATTCAAGTTAGACAAGCAAAAAGTCAATTGCAGCACAGCTGCAATAATAAACACGACAACATCAGCAAAAGCAACAACAACAACAACAATTGCCATTATTGCCCACGGCATGCATCGCTAATAAATCACAATAACTGTGAAATACCTGAATAATTCTTAAGTAATTTTCCGTTTTCCATTTTACTATGTTATAAAAACAAAAGCCGAGTGAGACACGTTGGCGACGTATGAGCGTCGATTAAAGCCATGCAAATCATGTGTGTGTTTGTGTGTGTGAATTATTGGCATTTAAGTTCTTTCGACTTGAAAATTTAACTTTGAAATAAAATGAGCAATTAAATGATTGCATTAAAATGCAAATTCATACTTCATTTACAAGAATCTTTGCTTTTGATTGCTTTGTTGATACACAAGATTGAACACACACACGCAGAGATAATGATGAATGCTTAAGTATCTTTAATTAAAGTTTTTGGTTTTATATTTCTCATTTCCTGTCGCCAACATGAATTTCTTTGTATTTGTTCGTTGGTTGTTTCATTCATTCATTCGTTCGTTCATTGAATCAAATCAAATCAAATTAGATCGTTTTCGGTTCATTTGCTTGAGCTTTGAGGGAACTTTGATTGCTGTTGCTGTTGTCGTTGTTGTTATTGTTATTGTTAATTAGATAATTAAGCCAACAGCTGTCCGGATATAAATATTAATCAACAGAAAGCAGCTCACGTCATGTTTATTTATTAAAATTACTATTTTTCGTTCGCTTGTTACTTTTTGTTGCTTGCTGTTGTTATTGTTGCACGAGTGTTAGTTTCAGTTTTGCGTATTTGTAAATTGCCTCAACATTTAATTTGAGTCTTTATTTGTATCTTTGCACCTCGTTAAGAAAACTGTGTCAGTTCATTTTTGTGTGTTTCAAGTGCGTCGCTGTTTGTATCTTTTAAATTAGTTGGTTGTTTTGGCATTTTTGTGATCATGTGTGTGTGTGTGTGTGTCTGAGTTTGTTGGTGTTTAACGGTATCTTTCATTGCACGGCAGTCGCACACGCAATGTGCTAACAAAAAAATGCCAAAGGCGACACTTTTTTCTTCTAATTGGCTTAATTTCCAATTCAAATGCAATCGAAAGCAACATTCTTTTTTGTTTCTTTTGTTTTGTGTTTTCTTTGCATTAACTTTTGCCTTTTTGCTCGTTTGCTCTTTGCGAAGTGTCAGTTTTGTTGTTGTTTTTGTATTTTATTTATTTTTTTTTTATTTAATTAAAATAAATACAAACCATAAAGATTTAACTTTATTTTTATTATTATTAGATTTTATATTGTTGTTGTCAATTGCAGTTGTGTCAAGCAGGCAGGCAATATCTTCTATCTAAGTGTGGATTTCTATATGTAAGTCTGTATACACGTGTGTGTGTCTGTGTGTGTATGAATGTATCTATGCATCTATGCAGAGACGTGTGCGCTTATAGCTGCGCTGCACATGTCATTTTGGTCTCTTGTTGGCATTAAATTAAATTTATTTTGCTTTTAAAATTGTTTGCTGTCGCTTTGTTATTGTTGTTGTTCATGTTATTTTTATAGTTTTTTGCGCGTTGCTGTTGTTGTTATGGTTGTTGTTGTTGTCTTATCTCAAGAGTTTTTGCAAGTGGAAATTGTTTACATGACTAGAAAATAAAAAAATACGATAAAAAAAAAAAAATGAAGAGTGAACAAAAAATTGCACAAGTATTTTGTTCATTTGTACGTTTGTTCGTTTGTTTGCTTGCCTGTTTGCTTGTATCTTTGCTTGAGAAACACTCAAAGGCAACAACGAACTAACAACAACAACAACTAGCAACAATTATTTATTGGTTGTTTGTAAATATTTTACTTTCAAATTTAATTGCAACAAAAGCGAAATGTGTCAATTAAATTTGAAACTTGACAGTTCGCGTCACCCGTTGGCAGCAACGTCAGCAGCGCTGCTGCGGCGGAAGTGGCCTGGCGAGAAAAAAAAACTTGCATAAAAGTAAACGGAAATTGCTTTGATCACGGCATGAAAGCAACGAATATAAAAAGTAATGTTTTTTATTTTGAAATATATTTTTATTATCAACGCGAGAAAATATTTCTGAAGTTTCACAACTTTTTATGTCGCCCCGTTTTATTTGTCGAATTTCTTTTTAGTTTATTTTCCTTCCTTTATTTGCTCGTGTAATTTGTATTTGCTTTTCGTGACGTTTCTGTTTGTCTCTAATTTGTTTGAAATATTTATGTGAAAATAGAATTAAACTGCAGATTAAACAAAGCAAAAATTAAAAACAAATATTAGCGCACAAGCAGGCACACACACACTCACGCACACGCATACACACTTCGTAAGATACTCGTAGTACATATGCAAACATAGCATAAAATTTTTACTTGAACTTCTGCCGACAGCGATGTCTCTGCCGACGTCGACATCGACGTCAACTCGAATCGCTTGAAGTCTTTTGCTGTCGCCGTTGTTGCTGCTTTTCTTCGACTTCGTACTGCGCTCTCTGCAGGAATTTTAATAAACGAAAGTCAATATTTGCCTAACAAAAAGAAACACACTGTGTGTGTGTGTGTGTGTCTGTGACAGAGTACAACGGCGAGAGAGAGAACAAAGGCAATGGTAATGCCAAAGACAAAGGAGCGAACGGTGCAAGAAATCACCAAAGTGAAATAAAAGAAATTTATGAAAATGGCACGTCGACTTGTGCAAAGAAGTTTTTTAGCCTTTGGAAATCGACATTTTCCTCGGAAATGAAATGACATTTTTTTTCTCTTCATTCTATTTTTATAAGTCGGATTTTTGCAATTATTTTATGTTGTTTTTTTTCATTTTCGATTAAAAAATATGCAGGGACCTAATCAACGGCGAGTGTTGATGATAACCTGTGTAGCGCCTTGCGATCGCATGCAGCTGCAAAAAACACAAAAACAAACGACAAGGAGAAAACAAAAGTCAACGTCGGCATTTTGCAGATAAGCAAAATTGAATTTTATTTAAAGTCAAAATAGAAAAAAAAAAAAAAAGCGATGCAATGCGGCTGAGGAGTGAAGCACAAAAAGCACTGATAAAAAACGCATAGTCTAAAAACGTGGTGGCAACATTGTTGAGCAGTTGATGTGCGAGCGAGAGATTGCATTCATTTCATGCGCAACTAACATAAAAGGGTAAATTTTCAAAATGAGATTCATTAAAATCACATATAATTTACATTACGCTGTCAACTAACACAACACTAAGGCAAAGTGTTTGGCCACGTCAGCCGTCGATTATGTGCTGTTGCAACACTTAGTCGCTTGCACCAACTTGCAACGCCAAGATCACTTAACAATCATTTTCTCTTTTTGCCTTTTTTTTCTTCTTTTTTTTCTCTGCTTAATGCTCCTGGTAACTCTTGTTTTTGTTTTTGTTGTTGTCGTTGTTATTGTTGCTTTATCAATTTGACATATTGACGTAAAGCGAAAAAGTGCATTAAAGTAGCTGAACTGAACAGCGCATGAAGGGGGCACAGCACAGCACACACACAGAGAGTCACTGTCAGCCCACAAGGTGGCGTGTGTTGGCAGAGGCGAGCAGAGGGCGCTTTTGTGCTGTGCTGGCAATTTAAACACCTGGCATCGAATTGAACGAGGGAAAGAAAGAAAGAGTGAGAGAGAAAGCAAGAATGCAGAAGAGAGTATCCAACTAGTGTGTGAATGTGTATTCGTGCTGCCGTGTAAAATGTGTGTGAGTGTGGTTGTGGGGGACAAAGGCGTGTGGGCGATTTGGCAGGCTGGCAGGAAACACACATGAGTGATTGCGTGAAAAGTGCTTTTTAGAAAGAGAGAAAATAACACAGCAAAGAAGCAAAAAAAAAAAACAAAACAAAAAAACAAAATGGGGTACTTAATATTCAATTTTTTGTGGGCCTTGTCTACTGCAAAAATTATTTCAATAAATTTTTTTGCTTTCGGTGTAATTTCATTTCGCCATTTTTATTTTCGCGTGTTTTCTTGCTTTCTTTCTTGATTATTTATTCCTTTTTTTGTTGTTGCTTTAGTCTTGTTAGCGTTGCAATGAGTATTTGTTATTTTTGTTGTTGTTGTTTTTGGTTTTCGCTTGAGCGTTTTATTTAAATTTGCATAAAAATATGTGTGTGTGTGTGGTTGAGAAAATTTAGCAAAGTCATTGGATTTTTTATGAGGCGTCAAGAAAAGAAGAAGAAGTGCAAGAAAAGAGGAACAGCAACAACAATCCCAGACTAACTCCATAGACTGAAACTCGCTGAAAATGCCATGTCAGAGACTTCGCCGTCGTGCTCCACTAGATTGACAGAGGGACGCACAAGTGGTTAGACTGACTGACAGACAGACAGACAGGATATGAAAAAGTGTTGAGAAAATAGCGTGAAAATAAATACCACAACAACAACAGCACCGTCAAAAGCAAGAAAAACAACAACAATGTGCAAAGAACAACTTAAATTGCACTTAAACTTTGTTGAACTTTTGTTTTGCAGTGTCAAAAGTGAGAAAGAGAAAAAGAAAAAAAAAATGGCACGAAAAGCATAAAAGAGGAAATGAGTTCTAATCTTTTTCGCCATTTTTGCTTTTTTTCATGTTGAAGCGAAATTCTGTGCAACGACGTTCAAGTGAGACTTTGTTTTTTTTCCCCATGGCATGAAAAAATTGTTTTAAATTAAGTTTTGCTCACCAAAAATTCGGAATGAATAATTGTAATGTTAGAATTTGTTAATTGTAATCAAGTGTTTAGCATAGTGGAATGCCTTTAATGATCATTTCGTAAGCTTGGCATTTCTTGCTTTTCTTTGGAAGGTAAAAAAAGCATGATTTATCTTGCTTGATAATATAAATTTGCACGCCCCTTCGCCCACCACTGTCACCTCGCCAAGAGCGCGCACATTCTCCACCACCACCGTCATGTATGTATGTACAACACACTCTCTCTTTTGGCGACACAGATATACAAATACACACACACAGAACGCCGCATTGAAAATTTTCGCATAATATCCTTGAGTGTAATAAATTTCAAATAATTACCTATTATGGCTTAACTTGTAAGTCGACGACGACGCTTAATGCATGTATGGAAGTATATAAGTGTGTATGTGTGTGTACCCAAACTTGTATAAAACTAAGCATGGTAGAATGAATGGTGGCAGAAGACGAAGCAGAAGCAGAAAAAGAAGCAGAAGAGACAAGGCAAGTTGTGCAAAAGAAACAAGAATAAAAATGGAAAACGGCGCACAAAATTGCGGCAATTTATTATTATGTCCTAGATTACATTAAAATTGTTTTATTTCGATTATAGTCACTACATGCCGACGCCGACGTCGTCATCGTCATAGTTGTTGTTGCTGTCGTTTTTTGTTTCATTTTAAAATATAATTTTGTTTGCAGTTTACCAGTCCACATTACATGTACAGTTGTGGCCAAAAAAATAGTACAGCTACTTATAATAATGATGTATAAATAATCATCATGTTTACCCGAATGTCTTTCGTTATTTAAATTTTCAAAAATTTTTTCTGAATGTTGATTGAGGATCTAATTTATGTTTTGTACGCCCAATAAAAGTACTCGTGAAGAGCATCATTCGGAAGTTCAACTAATATTGTACATAGGGTTAAGGATGTCATGAACTAGAGAAACAATCCTGGGTCGCTTTATAGCCCCGAAAATGGTGAGGATGTACTTGGCTAATCTCAGATTTTTTTGTGGAACTACATCAACAAACTGATTTAGTTTGCATTCCGCAATCCATTGTGCCTTGAGAATGTCCTTTACAAACAGATAGTGAGCCAAGGGAACAAATCTCGACCCTGATTGACATTAAAGGAAAATTTACAGGTGGAAATTGATAATATTCCTCCAACCAGTATAGAGTTTGAATGAGTGTTTTCAGCTGGATGTACCTATTATAGTACCAATATAATATGCAAAAGTTCATTCATTTAAAATAAATAATTTAATGCCGGGATTCCGTATCAAAAGTCCGGTAAGCTCGGAGCCCGACTATTTTGTTGACCGCAGCTGTATATGTGTGTCGTACCTCAGATACATTGTGCCTGTATACGACGGCAACTCTGGCCACGCGCAAAAGCACTTAGACGCTGTTTTTTGGCCTTATAGTTTTCGTTCTGCACAACATAAATTTCAATTGCGAGGTAAATTAATTCAGCTAAAATTACTTTTAACATTTAATGCATGAAATTATAAACTAAAATATTTAATGTGTATGCAATAAATACAAGAAAAAGATAAATTGAGCACATTTGCTGCTTTTATGCTTCTTGTGAGAAACAAAAAAAAAACAAATTATAAAATAAAAAAAAAAATTCAAAAATATCTAAGCACAAATATTTGAGTTGGCAGCGACTTTATTAGAAAACTGGTTACGACAACTTTCTACACACACTTACACACACACACTCACACACACACACACACACACTCACATGCTCGAATATTTTCGCTTCCTTGTGCATGAATCACAAAAAAGAAAAAGATTCGCATAAAATTGCATGAAAAATAAAATAATTTTTTCATGTTGTTATTGTTGTTGTTGTTCGTTCGGTTGCTTTATTGTTGTGCGCAAAAATGGAAATAAAACTTGAAAGAAAATAATATAAATAAAGGAAAAAAAAACACAATCATGTTGTTAAAGAAAACAAAAACAAAAATTGATATGAAATAATGTCAACCTAGATACTTGTATCGCTTGCGCAAAGCTTTCGAATACGTATCAACGCAGCGCACTGATATATTTCTTTTTGTTTTATTCCATTTTGTTTTGTTTGCTTTTCGATTCTTTTTTTTTTTGTTTTATTCTATTTTAACATTTTGATATTGCTTAAATTTAGTTAGAATATTATTTATGTCCGCGATAAGTCGTCGAAGACTTTGTCACTGAGCATTGCAACTTGAACTGATTTTGGGTTTTTTTACTCCATTTTTTTTTTGCCTTTAAGTGAAATGTTTTTTATGAGCGGCTTTCATGTACGCCGATAAGACGACCAACTAATAGATCATATTTCATATGAATATGCATGTGTGTGCGTGTGTGCAACTATCTTAACGTAAGCCACCTACACGCACGTGAGCCCGTAAGGCCAACCGTAGATACATTATATGAATGTATGTATGTATGTAAAAGCAGTCATTAGAATGATTTACTTTGCCCTGCTTTCGACGTGAGGCGAATTGTGAAAGTTGTTTGCTTTTGTTGAGTAACTTAACATAAAAGTGCTTGCAAGAATGATAATAAACTTAGTATAAATTAAAAACTATAAAATAACCACATTCGGAAAAAAAATTTCCATTAAGAACAAATTTGCACATCCACGTCGTATGTAGCATGCGTCCTCTTGTAACATATGCCTATGTATTACTGAACTGAAATAACCTTTGAGCAAAGACTCTTTTACACACGATTTTTGCACTGAGCTGCCGTATGTGACAACTGCCACTTTCTAACATACGTTTAATCACTATTGAACTGAGTTTTTCTGGAAACATTATTTACATTCGATTAGACAACTTTACAAATATGAAAAATCATACATAAACCAATTTTGGTAGGTAACTGTTAAATTGTTGCAAACAAGCAAACAAAATGGCGGGGTTGACGGTCAAAATGCATTAAGCGGAAATGCACAATAAAAAAAGAAGAAATAAAAACAAAGTGTGTAAAATTAGCCGCGCTCTAAAAACTTAAAACGAAACTAATGAGAAAAGAAAGCACAAAAGCGCATAAAATTTGCAACGAAGAAAAGCGGCAAAATGTTGCAAGACGATGACGTCGACGCCATCGCCATCGTCATCGTCATCTCCTTTGCATTCGCCATTGCAGACGATACAACAACAACAACAACGATGACGATGACGACGTGGGGTGGCATGCATCGATAATGGGAACGGAGGGTTTGTGGTGTCGTTTTTGTAGCAAAGACGATGGGAAAAGTTAAGAAAATAAATATTTACATGGTAAATTAATGTTAATGCAAAATTGTATGCGACAACAGCAAAGCAAAGCAAAGTGTCGTGTGACACAAGAAACGACCAACTGCACCGCAGAGGGGGGAGGGGGAGTTTTGTGGGTCTGCTTGGCGAACGCGGCGAATGCAAATATTTCAAATTGAATTTTTATTTAGAACGTAACTAAGTGAAAATTACATTTATTTTTTTTTTTGCTTTTTTAGCTTTTTTTTCGTTTTAGACAACTTTTCTGTGCAGACAACGCAACATTTTTTCTGAGGCACAGACAAGCTCCGTGCAGCGGGGGGAGGTGCGATGTGGCAGTGCGGCATTTCTTAATTGTGTCGTTGGTTGGTTGTTGTTGGTGCTATAATAAAGCAATAGAATTGAAGAAGAGGAAGGAAAAGGTTGCGAAATTTTGCTTTTTCGCTTGTGATGATTCAGGCTCTTCTTCTTCATCTTTTTGTTTTATTATTTTATTTTATTTTTATTTCGTGTTTATCAAACAGCAAAAAAACCCACCATTTTGAGGCTAATTGTAAAAATGCATGCGAAAACAATTCATGTTCACTCCTCACGCCTGCTGCCCGTCAGATGGCGCTTTGTTATGAAGGTGCACAGGTGAATGTAGCGACGGCAACAAAGACTGTTATTAGTGGCATAGAAACCGTTGTTGTTATCGTTGTTGTTGCTGCTGCTGCTGTGGCATGCAACAACATTAAAACCAATAAGGCAAACAACATACTTTGTACGTCGCCAACAACAGCAACAAAGCAAAGCTTAGCACAGCTGCAACAACATCTTGCAGCCATGCGGCAATGCTTGGCAAAATGGCAATAACAACAACAACAACTTTCAAATTTTTTGCCGAAAAAAGTGATACACAATATACATACATATATATATGTAAATATATATATATGTATGTACAGTAATACCCCGAACTTATGCGATAGGTGGGAACGAGCGATTTTCGCGTAAGTCGGGGCTCAACTTTGCATATAAATACATATAAAGTATGTTTAGTCGGGACCGGGACCAGAGTTTAAAGAAAATAAAAATTCGGAAGAAAAATTTTTAATAATGTTCAAGATAAGAAATTAATTTACATTGTTCTGAACAATGTATAGGTTACCGAAGTTATTTGATGTCGAATGCATCATATATTCTACTTCTACTTCAGGATCTGAAACTGATTCTCCTTGGGTTTCAGTGTTGAATTCGAATTCGCGTAAGACGAGGTAGCATAAGTTGGGGTATTACTGTATATACATACATATATGTATATATTTTTAATAATCTGCACGAAGTAAACTTTAATTTATGTATAAATTTAATTTAATACCGGAAAATGCATAAATTTTATAGCGCAAAATCGACGTTGCAACTCAAAACTCGAAACTTGATTTTCGTAACAATTTCGCTATTAAATAACAACGCCAACAACAACAACAACATCAACAACAAGTAATGCAAAAATGGCAAATACAAAAAAGAAAGAAAGAAATAAAATTGAAATAAATTTTTTGTTCGTTGAACATTTGCAAATGTCAACAATTTATTTTTCGTGCACTTTCTTCGTAAATAAAATAATTTTTATTTTTTTCATGTATTTTGTTGTTTTTGTTTTATTTCAACAGATTCACGCTTAAAATGAAAGTTTTTTTCTTTCTTTTTTCGCAAAGATTTTGCAATTTGCTTTTAGTTTCGATGCGAAATTTTTGCACATTTGTGCGCTCACCTTCTCCTCTCGCCCTCACTCACTCATTCTCTCTCTCTCACACACGACCGCACACTGTTGTCTAACTGATAGTCTGTCTGACTGTCTCACTCTCGCACGTTAGCATGAAATTCAATTACGTTTTTTTTCGTTTGCGCATTACGAAATTTTATTGCGCTTACGTAAGCCGTAAGAAAATGTGTAGGAATTATCTTGTATTTATTGTTGTTGTTATTGTTATTGTATATTGAAATGTGCATAATTAATTAAATTACTTTCGCCCTTGCCTCACCTAACCGCACCGCCACAGTCTTACAACAGTTTTAGTTGTTCACTGAATTAATGCATAAATTTAATTAACAATCGTGTGTTGTTAATTAATGCAAGAAGTTGTGAATTTTCCGTAGAAAATAAATATTATGCAAACCATAAAAGAAATTTTATGATGACTTGATGGGCGGCCGCCGAAAAGAAGAAGGAAGGCGAAGAGACATGCAAGCTGTAAAAACAAATCATTGCAAACGCTTTAAGTAATCTGAGATTGCCGCAAATCCTCACACAGCACAAACCTAAGATCTTCTATGCTGTTGAATGTTGAATGGTTAAAGAAGAATTGATTGATATAAATAATGAAAGCCGAAGCAACGGCAAAAAATATAAGATCAAAATGAAGAAAAGACAGAAATAAGAACGCTAAGACAAATGAGCTGAGCGTGAGATAAAAGATATTTAAAATAGGCGGCGCAGCTGTGCGATTGCACACATGTGCGTCAGCGACGGTGGCGGCGGCGGGTAGGGCCAAGGGCCAAGGGCCAAGGGCATGGCAGCGTCAACGTCAGCTTCAGCGCCGGCCGAGGGCTTAAGCGGCGCGGTGGTTGAATGAATACATGTACGAATGAATACATGTACGAAAGGGTTGTTGAAGCACAAAAACGATGCACAAGAAGAAGCAGCAGTACCAGAAGATGAAATGGCAGCGTTTAATCAAAAGGAAGAATACGCAAGCAGCATGTGAAGAAGGCACGAGTTTGAGCCCTTTGGTATTTTTTATTGTTGTTGTTGTTTTTGGTATGTTTTTCGTTATTTTTTTATAGGCGAGTTATAAATTCTTGTGAAATATTTGTGCAGAAATTGCAAGAAATGCGACATAAGAAAAACGTGTGTAAAATTGAATATGTTAAACGGAGAATAGCAAAGCAGACAGTCGGACAGACAAACATGTGCAAAAAGTTATTATGAGTTATTGTAGTTGTTGTTGGTGTTATTGTTATTGTTATTGTTGAGCATGTTAGTTTTGTTGTTTAGCTTTTTTGTTATAAAGAACAAACTTTAATTTATATGCAAAAGTTTTTCATAAATTTATTATGCAAACTTTTTTGAGCAAAGAGCGAATTTCTGCTACCGCTTCTTCCTCCTCTTCTCTTGCTGCTGTTGCTGCTTTGGTGCTTTTCAAATGAACAAGAGCAATGCAAAATATCTAACATGCAATTGGACACGCCCAACGCCCAAAAAGTCCAATTGAAGGCCCTTTTGCATAGCTTATAAAACAGTAAGCGAAAGAGAGGCAGAGAGGGAGAAAAATAGGCGGAGAGCGTTTGGTAAAAAAAAAAGTTTTATGCAACATAAAAAATTTATGACAGTTTTGCAAAAGTTGACAAAAAAAAACTAACAAAAAAAGAAAAGAAATTACATTTTTTCATATCTTTCGGTTTCCTTTTGAATCTTGTAAGAAAAATGAGCGTGGAAAAAGAAGTGCAAAGTAAATGGAATGAGCAGAAGAAGAAACAGCAAAATAAATTGGAGCTACGCCGAGGCAGCACACACACATTCACACACACATGTACACATCCTTGTCACAAATGAAATATTGAGAAATTCTGAGAAAAGCGCAGCAAAGAAACAACAAAAACAAGAATAATTTTATAAATTGAGTTGCATAAATCATGCAAAAACAACAACATTTGCGCCTCTCAAATGACTCACACACATAGTGAGTGTGAGGAATCTCTATGTGTGTGTGCTCAGTATGAAAATGATCTTCCGCTGAGCGTTGAGTAAAACGATGAGAGAGCTTACAAATGCTCAAAATTATTTAAAAAAATTGCCAATTTTTCGCTCTTCTTTTTTCAAATCTTGTTTCCGAAACTTTAAATCTATTTTGTATTATTTTTTTTTGGTATTCCTATGGTTTTGTTTCAATTATGTTTGCTCGCATTGAATGCGTGTTGTGTTTTTAGGCAAAATATATATTTACGCTGAGTCTTCTTTGCGCCCTTAAGCAGTCCCTTATATGCACGAGTGTGTGTTCGTGTACGTGTCTATATCGCGTATACTTGATATGGTAATTTATTTAGCTTTTATTGCTTTTTGTTGCGGATTTCATTTTTTGTGTTCTGTTCTTGGTCATTAATCTTTGTTATTGTTTCTGCACACACATACACACACACACACACACAGTTACATTTGTTGTTGTTGTAAGGCAAGGCAGACATGGCAAGCCAAGTTGTGCTTAACCATTATCCTTTGCCTTTGTCGATTTTGGTAAGGTGAGAAGTTGTGCTGAAATATCATTTTTGCACGTTTTACTGTTGTCGGTTTTGCTGTTGTTGCTGTTATTGTGGTTATTATTAAAAAATTGCGCTGCGCATGAAGAACATTTATCTATGTTGATAAGTTTTTGTTTGCGTTTGCGTTGCATGAAGCACATGTATTTAATTGTTAAGATAAAATGCACAACGCTTCTTCTTTTTGTACCACCGATGCTGCTGCAGCAATGCTATTGTTGTTGTCTTTGTTGTTGTTGCTGTTCTGCTTGCGGTTGGTTTTGGTAACGCGACAAACAAATATGCATTTCTTTGTATGTGTGTGTGTGTAAATTAATATTTATGGTCTCATAAATGTAATTTTAAGCTATTTTTTTATTCATTGGTGTTTTTTTTTGGCTTTTGTTGGCTTTGTTTGTGCGAAGCCTGCAGGGAGAGCAATGCCTTTCAAAGTAATGCTTATAATATTGAAAATTATGACCGAAATGCGCTCATATTTCTTGGCTCATTGCCAGCGCGGCGGCCAACAACAAAAGCGCGACGGAAGTTGAAAGGATTTTGAGGCAACAAATGCTAATTTTAACAGACGAAATTAAATACATAGTTTGTTTGCTCGCATGATGCATTTCAGCGCTTTCAGACGGCCAAAAGTATCTCATGTGTGCCAAAATGCAATACAAGATTATTTTCAATTCAATGAATCGAAACATTATATGAACTTAGCAAATGCATCGGTGTTAGTTTGCGAATGAATGAATTGAATTTAGATGTTCAAAGCGCGTTGCAAGTCAGAGATACTTTTCCCCATTTGCTCTGTTTCGGTTTCAGCTTTTTTTCATTTCTGTTCAGTTCAATTTCAGTATAGTTTGCAGCAAAACGCTCCTCAGCTGCTCAAGAACGAAAACTTTATGCGCTGTTTTCCTCTTCCTCTTCTCTAACCCTGCTCGTTCTTCAACGTCTTCAGCGACGTTTTTGTGAATTCTATATATTTTATCTGCGTGCTTTTGCCTGTGTGTGTGTGTGTGTGTGTGTGTGCGCTTTGCTCTTCATTTCATTTTACGAATTTCGCAACAAAGCATAATAAAACTAATTGTCTGCGCTTCGCTCTCGCACACACACACACACACATGCAAATATTTAGCACACGCATACATGACGAGAACGTGCAATTTTCTACAACTAATACAACAACAGTAACAACAACAACGACAATAATATTAATAAAAATAACAAGAGAAAAGAACTTAAACAACAACGCGTTGCCAACTACTATTTTTATACGCGTTGCCGACGTCTTTTCTTTCTTTTATTCAGTTTTGTTTTTTTTTAAGCATCTTGTTTTTGTTCTTGTGCTTATTTTGTTGTTATTTTTTGTCTTATTATTTTTTCTTTCTGCAAATTTTGCAAAATTCGCAAATTGCGTCGACTCTGTCGCTGCGACTGCGCTGCTTTTGACTCAGTCCCTTTTTGTGTTGTTTGATGTGTTGTTGTTAATGTTGTTGTTGGTTCTTCGTTCTGTTCATTCTTTTTAATTTATATTTTTTTTCGCGTTTCTCGCTCGAGCGGCGAAAATTTATGCGCGGCATTTTCATGCTGTGTGCTTTAGTTGGCAACATTGTTGCTAATTTATGGATTCTTTGAACACGAGGCGAGAAGAGGAAGCAGCAGCAGCAGCAGTACACACAATGAAAAGACACACAGGAAGAGCAAATGAACGAAAGAAAGAGTTTAATGTTACTTTGTTACAATTATGTATTTGCAGCTGCTTAAAAAATGCCAACGGCAAAATAACTTAAATTGTTGCAACAACAACACTACTAACACTAACAACAACAAGAACAACAAACGAACACACAGAACTCGAACTCGTTCCGTAAAGTCAAGTATCTTCGATGCCGTTGGCAACTCAACAAATTCGACAGCAAATACACATGTGCACATACATACCTACATACATGTGTACATGCTCAAGCCATGCAGGTAATAAAAATTATAATACAATAAAACAACAACAATAGGAACAAAAAGAAGTTTTGATAAAATACCAACAACAACAACAACAACAACACAAATAACACGAGTGAGCGAACGAAGCATAAAATGAAGCGCAAAGAAATCCAAGAAAATCATTTCGAGAACAGTTTGTCTTATTCGGAATTCTTTCTAATTAATTTCTGCGTTTTCTTCTTCTTTCTCTTCAGCATCACCAACATCGTCGTCGTCGTCGTCATCGTTAAGTTCTGCTTTGCGTGTTCGCTTCGCTCTTGTTTTTGTTTTTTAGCCGCTTTGGTAATTTTTATTTTATTTGATGTTGTTGTTGTCTTTTATTCAAATGAGTAAAAGAGTTCTGCCACTAAAACAGTGTTTTGTTGTAAGAAACACAAATTTTGTAATTATTTTTTCCAACTTGTATTTCGTGGCATTTTCGGATTGCTTTAAAAGATAAAATTGTATCTAATAACAAATATGGAGTTACAGTGTACAAAAAGCGCCGTCGCTTTTAGCAAAGCAAACTTTTTGGGGCACTTTTTGTACTTGTACATTAATTTGGCAACACAAACCGGAAGTTTGTTTGCCTTCTCAGTCAACTCTTTCTCACTTAAATTGCAAACAGAAAAGTTTCATTATTGTATGCTCTTTTTATAGTTTAATTTCCATAAATATTCATTAAAGAAGAAACAACAACACCAATAACTACGACAAGAACGAAATTAGCAAATTGAATTATTAATGAAAATGTTTTTGTATTTATCGCTGCTGCTGTTGTTGTTTAATGTACTTAAAGGTGCTTATGCATTTCAAAAGGTACTCCCGGATGTCATGATGTGTGTTCGTCTGTCAGTCTGTTTTTTTGTACTTTGCAAGTGAAATCAATGCCGTTCATCGTCGTTCGATTGCTTTCAATTTAATTCGATTGAATTCTTTTCGTTTCATTCGTTTTTGCGATTCGCTTCGAATTGTTTCAGATTTGAATTGATTCTTGTTCTTTACTCGTTCTTCTGTTTTCTACTCTGCTCTGCTCTGCACGGCACTTTGGCAATGTTAATCAAAAGCTTATTGATTATCTGCACGAAAAATATCACGAAATGCCATGAGAAATTGAAATCCTATTCAAGACAATACCAAAAAAACCAACATTTTGTGCAATTCACACACACACATACATATATATTCAATCAAATTGTACAAATGTTTCGTTAAGTAAATGAGATTGACGCAAGATTGGCTTCGGATACGAATGTAAGTATATTCAGGTTCAGATTCAAATACAGATTCGACTTCGACTTCGGCTTTGAGCTTTGATTTTGGGTTTTGATATTGTTTGTTCTTCAAAGCAAACCAAATCGTCTGTCACGACCTTTGGGTTCATGTGAAAATATGCCAAAAGAAGTGTTTGCCCAAATTGGAAACACTTTCGAAGGTATTGTTTTTGCTCTTCTAATGGGATAACAGTAGGGGTGCGGTCGGGGGTGTTGGTCAAAAGCAAAGCTTAGAAAATGTTTCAATGTCAATGAAGCGCTCAAATTGTTATGAATGTCAGCACATTTGAGACTTACTTTTGTTTAAAGCTTCCGTTTTTAGTTTCTCACTCTCAGTTCGATGCTTTGCCAGTTTCGGTTTCGGTTTGCGATTTGCGTTTTGCGATTTGCGATTTCGGCGTTTGCAGTTGTTTTTATTGGCCTTAATTTCTAATTGGTATTTTTTTTTTAGATTTATTGCGGACGTTTTTTTTGTTTTTTTTTTTCAAAACGACTTTTGTGTTTCTTTCTTTGAATTTATTGCGTTATTGATAATTTTGAATTATGTTTGTTTGTTGTTGTTTGTTTGTTGAGTTTTGTTTGACACTCTTATTTTATAAATAAATTGCACATGTATTTGAATTATTTGTATTTGTTTTGATTTTATTATGGTTTTGTTTAACTTTTTGTTGTTGTATTCAATATTACAAATGTTGAGTTGATTTCTTTTTGTTTTTTTTTGCCACAAAACTTTTAACAATTTTATTGTTAATTACAGCTTAGCATTTTTTTATGCAATTACATTTATTTACTATTATTTACATTTCTCTTCACTCTATTTTGTTGTTGTTTTTGCTTAATTATTCAATTAATTGTTGGTATTGTCAAGCACGTTGTATGATTTATTATAAATTTTTGTTGTTGCATTTTTTCATTCAATTGTTGTACAATTGTTTTTGCAGACTTATTTGCGCACTTTTGTTTCCTTTTTTGTTTTTGTGATGGTACTTTTTATGCTTTTTTGTTAATAAAAACGTTCGAGCAGTTATCGTTGCCGCTGCTGTTGTTGTTATTGTAGCGCGAAATTTTTAGCGCGAAAGTTTTTGCTGTCAGCGATTTTGGTTGAAGTTATTTTTTTGTAGCTTTTTTTGTCTCACTTATTTGAGGCTTTGATAACAGAAATCTTTTTGCTCATCTTTTGTTGTTGTTATTGTTGTTATTGTTCTTTTGTATTTTGTATTTCAATTGGCAACTGGCGCCGTTGTTGTTGCTATATTTTTTTTTTATCTATGTGCGTGATTGTGACTCACAATTGCTGTTGTTGTTGTTATTGTTGTTCTGTTTGGTGGGCCACCACACTCTTTCTTTTTGCTATGTTGTTAATTTGCGACGGAAATAAACAATCAATTTTAGTTAAAAACTAAAAAAAATAGCACGCACATGCATATATGAACACACACACATACTCTCACAAATTGCACGCACACACACACGCACACATTCACAAAGTGATGAATTTAACACGCGATTTATTTTTATGCGAATTATTTTGTTCGTTTTAATTTTTGTTGCTTTTGTTTTTATTGTTGATTTAAATCAAATGATTTCCTCTTACGTCTGCTGATGCTTTGATCTTGTTTTGTTGTTGTTGTTATAGTTGTCGCCGTCTTGTGTCTCTTCTCCTTCGTACACACATATACAAATGTTGATTTATTATTGCTGCTGTTGAAATTTTACTTCAGCTGCTCTGTCACAGCTCCTGCTTCTTCTTCTTCTGCTGCTTGTTCTTTGTCTACTTTTCCTTAACAAACTATTTATCTGATTAGAGAGTAGCAGGCAAAAAACTACTACTACTACGAGACGCTGCTAAAGCGCGCTGTCCGACGTTTTACGTTACGTCCTCGAGGAATCGCGTTTACAGAATGAATCTGAACGTGAAGTGTAAGCGTAAAAAAGTACAAAGACAACGACGACAACGGCAACGACATCGACAACGGCGACGAACGTCGTTGAAGCAGCAGCGCACAAACACATATAAACAAACAGAAACACACACACATACATTCTTACAACCCATAGAAAGCAGGCAAAAGCAACGCGCCGCCAACAACGAAACCAAACCAAATCGAAAAAAGAGAGAGAGCGCAAGCAAACTAACGCGAGAGAGTGCGAGTTAAGATGTCAGTGAGCGACCGTTCGTACGAAAGAGCTTAAAAGGCAACATTAAAAAAACGTGCTTGCCGCCATGTTCATTGCTACTGGTGTGCTGTTGCTGGAGTCGACGATGGCTCTTGGCATGCATATGTGTACCTGTGTGTGTGTGTGTGATAAGCAAGCAAGCGAGCAATCTAGCCAAGCCAAGTGTGCTCTCAACAAATTACTTCAGTGCTCTCTTCTTATCAAAATTCTCTCTGTCGCTTTTTCGCTCACTGTCGTCCTCTCTCGCTCTTTCGCATAACGTTTGAAGAATGTGTTGGTGTGAGAGCGTTCAAGTCTCGTGAGCGCCAAACAAAGACCGCGAGCGGCATTTTCGTGTTTGGTGTTGTTGTTGGTGGTGCTTGCCTCTCGCGCTCTTGCATCTGTGTGAGGCTGCCTCATTCACACACACACATACACAAAGAAGACAAAAAGGAAAAAGTAGTAAAAAATAACTGCGGTAAACCGAAAAAGGCACAAAAAATATTAATGAAATTGTAGTAGAAACGACAGCGCCGACAAAAACAGCAACACACACACACACAGAAGCAACATACGCAACGGCAACCCAAATGACAATGCAAGAAAATTCTTCTTTCTTAGTGTTGGCACTTCTTTTCATTTTGTTTTTGTTGGGTTTGCTTGTTGTTGTTGGCCACTCATTCTTTCTTTGTTTTTTGCAAAACTATTTTCGTATTTCTTTGTGTTTTTAAGTTAAGAACTGGTTTTTGCTCATTGCCGAAAATATGTTGCACACTTTCAGGCTACTTACGGCTATATTGTAAGGTTTTGTTGCATGCATGAAGCTTACCTGTAAATGAAAAAAAGCGAGAAGAAGGTTTTTAATTAGTTTTGCATTCAAATCGAAATAAAAGATTCAAACTAAAAGCAATTACGATTATTACTAAATCGAAAACTTTCGAAAAGTAAGACTTCAATGAATTGTAGCACTCGAGGAACTTCAGTGTAGTTTTGTTTGCTCTTTTTTTGGGAAGCTTAGAACAGTTCACGTTGTGTTCAAAATATGTGGAGAAAAAGCAAAAATTATTTGCCTTTAATTCGTTTGTTGCTTTAAAACTTTAAATGCATTTAAAATTTTTATTCTTTCCAATATGTGTTTTCTTGTTTCTCGAACACCCTTCATACACTTTTCTGGGCACTCTTTTTTCTCTGTCACCACCCTCACCCTCAGCCATACCAGTGCCGTTGTTGTTGTTGTTGTTTCCACCACCCCCGCCAACATCAACAAAGTAGCTTCATTACAAATTTCAATTTTGTTTTATTATTATTATTTTTGTACGCTTTTTGCGCTCTGCAATTTTATTATTATTTTCTGCTTCTGCTTCTTCTTCGTCGACATTTTCTTTTGTTTCATTTTGCTATTTCCTTTTTTATAACAGCAGCAGAAACATCAACAACATCAGCAGCAACAAAAACAAAAACAACGGCAATCGGCAACAACACATTTGCGTTGAATGTTGCTGCTGTTGTTTTTGTTGTTGTTGCTGGCGTTTCTCGCTTTTATAATTTGCACACACACACTCATACAAACTCACGCACACATACAAAGTCTCATATCGCTCGTTGGCGCAGCTGTTGTCTTATTATTTATTTTGCCTTCTTTTTTATTCATTTATTTATTTTTTTCTTATTGCTGTTGTTGTTGTTATTTCGTATCGTTCATTTGTGTTGCTTTTTTTTTGAGCTCATTTCCTTTTTTTTGCCATTTTGTTTATTTTCGTTTTTCGCCATTTATTTTTCCGAAGCCATCATAAGTATAATTTTTGCAGTTTCCATTTTAGTTGTGAACTTCTAGTAACCTCAGCGTCTCCATTGCCGCCACTCCCCTTACCCACCCAGCACGTCACTTCGCCTCATCACATCTCATCTAACAACAACAACAGCACACCACACATTACACCAGCATGCTTGGCAGCCCCGCAACACAACACACCTCACCTCCCGCTTCCTGCAATGCAAACCGAGCGAATCCAGCCCAACGACACCCACCATCATCGACCTCTTTTCTCGCATGAGAATTGTTCATGTGCCGGCTTCTTGCGCACCAATACACACACACTCATATGTGTGTGCGCGTACGAAAAGGCATAGAGAGGAAAATAGCAGTCAATAATAACAGCAGCAACAACGTAAACAACGGCAACAACAATGAGCCTTGGGGTCATTATTCTCTTGGAGGCGCTGCTGCGCGTTGCTGCTGCAGCGACTGCGACTGCGGCTGCGGCCGATGATGACGACAACGTTGTCAGTGCGCGCGCGGTATGCAAGCAATGCTTGGCGTTGGCATTGGCAGCGTCGGTGTCGGCGTTGGTGGTGTTGGTGTTGTTTGCTCCCGCGCTCACACACATACGACGGCAGGAGAGCATATTGTACATCTGTGTTGGGGAGATGTTCGGTGGCTCAGTTTGTCTCTCTGTGTTGCTGTTAGTGTTGCGTGTGTTGTGATGCTCCAACATTGCTGACGTTGTAGTTGTTGTTAATGCTATTGTAGGTGACCGCGCGACGTCGTCGTCGTCGTTGTCATCGTTATTGTTGTTGTCGTTGTTGTCGACTAAAGCGCAGTTTGTTTGTTTATGTGTGTGTGTATGTGTATGTGTCTGTGTGTTTGTAATGCTCTCTACAAACAATGTAATAAAATTCAATTATTCTCGTATGCGTCTTGCACTTTGTTTCGTCTTTTGTTCGCGAATATACCAATGCCAATATAAGAAACAAAAGCAACAACAACAACAATAACGACAACAACAAATGAGAAGCATTCTCTGTGTAGAGACAACAGATTTGCCTTGCACTTTCTTGGCCCCATGCTTTGATGCCTTCGCTGTTGGCATTGTTGCAGTTGCATTTTGGCTTTGACCCCTCATTGTAGCTTAAGTAAGCGAGTAGCAGACGAGCTCTTCTTCTTTTGCAAGAACATATTTAAATTTCCACTCTACCAACAACACATTTCTCATAATTACGCAAAATGCTATAAAGTTTCATTATCAGTTGTTGTTTTTTCCTCTTTATGTTTTATTATTTGTTTTCATTTTTGTTATTTTTCTTCTTCTTCTTCTTCTACAACTGCTCAGACAACACCTTACAACATTATCTGCAATCGCAGAGCGGCAATGCGCGCCTTTGGCAGTGTGAGAGCGACATGCAATGTGTTCGCCTCGCTCACCACGCCACTCGACTGACGGCATGCCATCTCGCTTACACAATCGAATCACAATGTCGCACTCTCTCGCTCGCTTGCGCTCTCTGTCGTATATAAACATGTCGAAAAGGCAAAAAGGAAATGCACGAAGAAGGAAAGCAAAGTTGCAATGCGAGAGAGAAGCCTCAAGAAAAAGTTTGGAGTTGTCTGTTTCTTCAGTGTGGGTGTGTGTGAGTGTTTACTGAAGAGCGTCAGCGTGAGCGCCAGAAAGGGAGAGAGAGCGAGAGTGAGAGCGTAGTGCGTCATTGACGTGTGAGCGCATCCTTGATGAGAGCGTAAGAAAATTGCTTGCATTGTGTTTGTTGTTGCTGATGTTGTTGTCGTTTTGTGCGGCGTTTTAAGAATTTTCGTCGTTCGAAGGCGTTGAGCGTACAAAGCGAATTGTTCATGTTGTTTTAGTTGTTTTATTGTTGTAATTACAAGTTGTTGTTGTTGTTGTTGTTGTTGCTGCTGGTTTCAAGTTGAAGGAGTTTGGCTTGTTCAAGTGCCAATTGAAGAAGTCTTCTTTGTTTTATTCATTCTCTTTTTTTGTTTTTGGTAACTTACAAGTTTTTTAAACGAAATTCAAAATTTAAATTGCATTGAATAAAATCAAACACTTGTCAAGAATTAATTGATTTCTCCTTCTTTCGTTTTTTTTCCTTTGAGTCGCTTTTGGTGCCCTTAACCTGATGTCGACGTAAAAGCCTCTCAAGTCTTCTGCTAATGAAGCATCAATCGATGCTGCCAAAACCAAAAAAACGAAGTTTCCTCGCCACAATTGCTGAACTTTCAAGTGAGAAAAGGCAACAATAAAACCAACTTTATCTACAACAACAATAACACTAACCAACACAGCTATGAATAATATTGTCGTATTTGCGAAACATTATGTTGTTGTGTGTGTGAACGTGTGTGTGGGAAATGGGCGTGTGTGGGCGTGGGCTGCTTGGGCGTCTGTCAGTCAGCTTGTGACTAATGGCGTTGTCGCTTTGAGTTATTTGCGGCGTTTTGCTTGATCAAAGTCATTATTTTACTTATCAGTGCTGTGTTGTTGTTGTTGTTGCTGTAGTTGTTGTTATTTGAGGCAACAAACGAAAGTTGAACCAACAAAAATTCTTAAGTTTTACAAAAATGCGTGAAATACAACATCAAAACGACAACAAAAATTCAGTAGTAGAAAAACAAAAATTTTGTCTGTGTTGTTGTTGCCTTTATTGTTGTTGCATTTGTTGTGCTGTGCTGGCAATTTTTTTGACGTTGAATGTTACTTATTGTTGTTGCTTTGGTGGCTGTTGTTGTTGTTGTTGGACGTTACCTAAAGCGTATTTTGTAAATTACATTTCCGGCAATAAATTTGCATACCTCTGGCATCTTTCTAAATTGCTATCGTTTGTAAGGCACACACACACACACTCACGCACATGGCATGAAAAAGCGTTGCTACCAAAATTTCCAACACAAATACAAAGAGAAACACAATTTTACCTCAACGAATTCAACGAACACCCATCACCCCTCACCCACCACCAGCAGGGGCACTATTAGACCACCACCACCACCGCCAACACCACCACCCAATTGTGTGTGTGTGTGTGTGCCAACGCCAAGCCAACCCCGCACCGACTTGGTCTCTTTGACCGCCTCACCGCCCATCATCGAAGCCGAAGTCAGTTGGCAACACCTTTCGAGCCGCACCTTCTATGTAAAATGTCGTGCTTGTGTGTGTGTGCGTGCGTGTGTGTGTGCGTGTTTTTGGTATACGTGTAGAACACCGTCTTGTGCGCCCTTCGCCCTTTTCGTTGGTTAGTCAAACCCTCAGCGTTTCTCATGGCTTTGCTTTAAAGCTGCGCCACAAAGGCAAAAATTATTAACGTATTCGATACGAAAATAGAACAGTGCCTTTTTGCTTGCGTCCCTAATAAAGCGCCTTCAAAGTTTGCTTTTTTGTTCGTTTCTTACGTAATACTTTATTGAGTAGGTTGAAACTTTCTTAATCAGAGCTGAAATTTTATTCGAATTGTATTTCAATTATGTTATCCTCCTTTCTTTCCCACTTTATCAATGCTGACCAAGTTGCGGCTTAGCAAGTCACTAGTGGCAACAACTCACGCTCGCATTCCAGCTTAACTCCATTTGTCATTCTTAGTTTGTTGTTGTTGTGTTTTTTAAGCGCCTTTCTCATTCACCTTTTGTCGCCTTTGAAAGTTTCTTAGCCAAAGAATAAGTGCCAAAGTAAGTCAACAACACACAAGACGAACTCGAACTCGACGTCGAAGTCGAAGTGAAGTTTAGTTAAGTTGAATTCGTGCGAGAATACGAAAAGGAGACGAATTCGAGACAAGTTCGGCAAATTCACAATGCAAAACTGTATCAAAAGTTTTTATTGTATTTGTTGTTGCTGTTGTTGTTGTTGTTGTTGTTGTTACTACGATGACTGCTTTGTGTTGTGGGATTTTTTGAATCTCCAATCGGAATGGCAGCGACGATGCCGGTGATGATGACGATGATGATGACGATAAAGAGCATCAACAGGTTGTTGCATTTTACTACGTGACGGTGAAAATAGTTTTGTTGTTGTTGTTGTTGCTGTTGGCGCTAAAACACGAATCAGAAGTCAGCTTACAAACAAACATGCAAAACGTCCGACAGACGGACGGACGGACGGACAGACAGACAGTCATGCGAACAAATGAAAATATAGGTCGGCAAACTTTTATGTTAGCTTTGCTGCTTCTTCTTCTTCTTCTGCTGCTGTTGCTTTTTTTCGCAGTCATTCGTACGTTTTTGCTATTATTGTTGTTGTTGTTGCAGTGTTTTCACACCAAGCATAAAAATTCAAATTGCAACATCGCAAAAAAATTGTGGTGGCAAAAAAAAGCATAAAGACCAACAAAAAAAACTGCAAAAAGGATGTTTGCCTTTGACAGCCGCCGTGCCGTGAGCATGTGCCATGTGTGTGTGCGTGAGTGTGTGTGTTGGGGGTGGCATGCATGTATGCGTGTGTGAGTGTGTGTGTTGCTATGCTGGCGTGTGATTGCAACAGTGCAACAACTGAAAACAAAAGTGTTTCAATGTTTGCCTTTGCCTTTTTTGCCAAAAACAAAAACAAACACAAAAAAATACAATAAAAAGTTGACAAAAAAATTCACATGAAAAATCCTAAAACGTAGAAAAGAAGCAAGCAAGCGCGCGTGGGCGTTTTAGAGGCACAAGTGGGCGTGCCCGTGCATTTGTCGCCCGAATTATTGTTCGGTCAACGGCGACGCAAACGTGTTGCATTCGATGTGAAGGGTTTTTTTGCTGTGTGGGCTTCGGTTTTTTGTTCGACGTATGAGTAATGCGATTGATTGCATATGCAGACAGCAACAGCAACAACAACAATAAGAGCAACAACAATGACAATAACAGACATCATGCTATCGATGCATGTGATTCCTGCTCAGTCAGGTGTCCATCAGGCATGCAGGCAGACATTCGGACAGACAGACAGAGAGACAGACAGGCTGGTTGGCTCGACAGGAAGGCTCGCAATGGCGCCGCCATTTTGTACGCGTTTATTGATAGTTGACCTCAATTTTTGGCGTACGCGATTTGTGTTGATTTTCGTTTTGGTTTTTTGTTGTTTTTGTTTTTGCTTTTATGTTATTGTTGTTGTAGTTTTTCAATTGGAATTGATTGCTTCGTGTGTAATTGATGACATTGGCGGCGTGCGTGAATGTTAGTTGTGGCAACAACAACAACAACAACCACTGCAACAACAACAACAACTGCCATTGAGATTAAATCGAATGACCGGAAATAAAAAGCGGCGTCGGTTGTGTTGGCAACGCGACCGGCTTTGTTGTTATTGTTGTTGTTGAGAAACTATGCAAGCAACAATTACAATAACAATAACAACAACAACGACAAGTGCCACTATAGTATACTTCTCAAAGGCACAGCCACGATGACAACAACAACAACAACAACAACAACAACAACAACAACAACAACAACAACAACAACAATGCCAACAAACATGACATTTACCGTGTGTTGTTGAACTTGTTTCGCCGACTTTTGTCCCAGTGGGCGGGTCTGTCGCGTCATCGTCATTGGGCTCCACCTCCCCCTTTCGCCCAAATGCTTTACGTGCTTTTAGCTATGTATTTTGGTTGTTCTTGCATGTAGCATAGTCATGGTGCAAACAAAAACACCAACAACAACAAATAATAATAAAAAGCGAAAATAGTACAAGAGTTGGTTGATCTCGAAGGAGGCAGA
Organism: Phortica okadai; assembly: GCA_034638295.1. Classification (NCBI taxonomy): domain Eukaryota; kingdom Metazoa; phylum Arthropoda; class Insecta; order Diptera; family Drosophilidae; genus Phortica; species Phortica okadai. The sequence goes on from CM067852.1 coordinate 19,339,713, forward strand.
AGACGTCAAAGACGACGGCGACGGTGGCGGGGAAGCCATTTCATTCATTCATAAAAAAACAAAGAAGAAATTTGTCCGCATTCCTCCCGCCCTTGAGACGAACCGAGTTCAGTTCAGTTGAGTTGAGTTGACTCAGCGACTCAGTCAGTGGCAACAGTCGCAAACAGCGAGTTTTCAAGTTCATAATGTCAACCGTCGCAAAAAAAAAAGAAAAAAAAGTATAACAGAAAGAAAAAAGAGCTGAAAAAAGAAAGGCGAAAGGCGCCCCGCGCTGTCTTTGCGATTGCAGTAAGCGTGCTGCCAGACAGCATGAACAGTCAGCCAGCCAGCCAGCCGAGCAGTTGGAGTGAGCCGACAAACAGTCTGGAATCGAAGCGAGTCACCGGCACTGGCACTGGCAGTGGCAATGGCTGAACATGGCATGGCATGCAAGGACGCCGACAGTCAGATTTTTAGCTACAGTGCGGAAAATTCCTTTGTGCTTCACGCAGATGCTTTTCTTTGGCCTCACACACATATATATTCAGCAAAAATAGCAACGACAGCAACAAGAGCTTAAGCAATGAACATGATGACGCTGAAGGCATCCCAAAGTAAAAGTTTCATGCCCGCAACATGCTCGTCCTCGTCCTCTTCAACGTCCTCAACGTCCTTGCCTCCTCTTCGTCTTCGTCTTCGCCTTTGACGTCGCCTTCGTTGTCGTCTCGTCTCGTCTCGTCGTCATCGTCATCGCCGTCGTCCTCGTCATCGTCTGAAGTGGCTTAACTTTTTTCCTCCTGACGCTGAAACTTTTGCTATTTTCAGCAATTCTGCTCTGATTGTTTTTCTTTTTTCTTTCTTTCTTATTCATCCTCAGCTTCTCTGCTGAGCTTGGCAAATGTTTTCACCTTTTTTCTTTCCTTTGCCTCCGTTTTTTGTTGTTTTCTTTCGTATTACGCAATTCTTTGCTTGCCTTCTTTTTTTGTCGCACTGTGAGTGAAGCGGATTTGATGTTGCGTCTGCTAGCAACAACAACAACAACAAAGTGCCAAAGCGGAAGTATTTGTCGGCTTTGGGGCGTAGACGGGCGCGGGTGCCGGGCACAAAGCAAAGCCATGTCTGGGCTGCTTGCCAAAGCCGGAAGTGCTTTGAATTTAAGACGGAAATTCCCACTTAAGTCGAAAGAAAAATACAAAAAAAAAGAAGTGTAAAAAGCGAAATGCAAACAAAAAGAAACGAGCAAAAAGAGGAAGAAAGAATATCTTTAATTGTTACTTTGTGGGCGTTTAAGCTTTGAGTGTTGTTGCATTTAAAAACCGAAAACAAAAAACGGTAAATTACTCATGGACTTAAAACGGTTAAGGCTAAAAATCAGAAGTTTTTCGCTCAATAAGCTAAGTTAATATTTGCTCCAAAAATACGTAAATTTTTGGCCAAAATTAGCCAATGTCAGCCAAAAATAGTCGTCAGCGAAAAGTGCGCAATTTGTGGCAAAGCACACCAACCGACAGAACGACCGAGGAACGGACAGACCGACGGACCAAGCCAAGCAATCAGCCAACCAACCAACCAACCAACGCCTGAACGGCATGTGCGAGTGGGTGGTTGTGTATGTGTGAGTTGCCTCCCAGCCACCCATCAAAACAGAGGCATGCCGCACACAAAAACCAGAAAATCAATATTTCTCAGACGTGCTGCCTGCGAGCATCAAGGGTAGAAATTTTGCAACGACTCAACTCAACTCGACACGATTCGAGCGCCTCGAACGCAACTCTGTTGTCGACTCTTTCGGCTTGGACGGGCTCCAATAACAACAGCAACAACGACGACGACTCCATTCGTGTGGCTGCCAGAGGGCGGCTGGATCAGTTTGTCCTTACTTTTCAAGTTCGTGTGTATGTGCATGTATGCGTGCGTGTGTGCGTGTGTGCGTGTGAGTGTCGCCAGTGTCTGTCAGTTTTATCGTTGTATACGTTTTGTGTCGCTTTTTCCATTTGTGCTTCCGCTTTTGCATTTTGTTCTCATGCATTTCGCACTCTCTTTGCTTTCGCTTACTTACTCACACTCACGCACACACACATACATGTACATAGTTTGGCTAACATATGCAGAGGAACTCAATCTTCAACGTCTTCATGGACGCGCGTTGCTTTTCGCTCACTTTTCGCTATTTTCATTTCGTGTTGTTGCTTCTGTTTGAACTTCTTCTTCCGCCTCTGCTTCTGCTTGTTCTTCTTCGTCATCATCTTGTTCCTCTTTGGCGTGCTCTGCTTTTGCGCTTTTGTTTCGCCATTTTAAGTTGCGGCGTCATCGTCATCGCCATCGCCATCGGCTTCCACATCCTCTTCGTCAGCCACGACGACAATGCCATCGTTGCCCATCTTTGGTTCGTTGGCGTCGTTCGTTGTATCGTTTCTTGATTACTCCGTGTGCGCGTCTTCCGCTTGGCATCGCCTGCCCACCACCTCGTATCCTCGCAGCCTCAGTTCGCTACCTCAGTTTTGGAATTTTGCAAATTTTTCTACTTTCTCTTGCTTCCTGAACTTGCCTCTGCTCTGCTCGTCGACGTCGTCGTTTGCGCTTTGTTTCAAATCATTGTTGCTGTTGTTGTTGTGGTTGTTGTTGCGTTTTTTGTGTTGCTTCGTTTTGCTTCCGCTTTCGGTCGCTTTCGCCGACCCGCGGCAGCTTTTGTCTTGTGCGTTGCCGCCATTGATTTTCATGGCGTATAATAATTATTATTCGCTGCCGCTTCCAGCCCCTCTCCCCTGCACTGCTGTTTCTCCCCCAGTCGCTATTCGTGTGCTTCGCACGTTTTTCTTTATTATTTATTTTCGTTGTTTGCAATTTTTGTTTTTATCAGCTTTTTTTCGCTTCTTACTCCATCTCGCTTCCGGCCTTCTCACTCTGTCCCTTTCTCTCTCGCTCACTCGCTCGCTGCCTTGCTCTCTTTCTCTCTCTCTCTTTCACTTACATGTTCGCACGCTCTCTTCGTCTGTTACTTCATTCTCTGTCTTTCGTGTTGTCTGATTCCGAAATTCTTGCGGCTTAAATTGCTTTCATTGTATTTTTTTTTGCCTCATTTTGTTAATACATTTGTTGTTGTTGTTGGCACTTCGCTGTAATAACAAGGGTGGGTCTTGTGTCCATGTACGCTCATTCGCCCGCTTCGTCCGTCCGCCCATCAGTGTGTTTGTCTGTCTGTCTGTCTGATGGTCAGTCGGTTCATCTGTCTTTTTGTTCGACGTTTGCTGTTGGCGAATGCGGCGTATACGTTATTTTATTACATCAAAATGTTTTGCAGGCGTTGCTCTTCTTCGACTTCCTTCGCTCAAACCCACCACATCACACACTCTCTCTCTCTCTCAGCAATACTCCTTAACAGCTTTAACTTCACCTTCTGCTCTTGTCCTGCCTTTGTTATTTGTGTGTTGTTTTTGTTATTCCTTCTTTCTTCCTCTTCCTCGATGTCTTTTGCTTTTGCTGCTTCTTCTGCACATGCTCCTTACAATGTTGTTGCTTTTGTTGCCGTTTTCATTGCCTCTGCTTTTGCTGCCGCTGCTGCGGCCGGCACCGCTGCCGCTGCCACAGTCGCTGCTTCAACTTCTCCCGATGTCGCTGGTTGTTCTTGTTGCCGTTGTTGTTCGTTGTCGTTGCCTTTTCTGCTGCTTCTTCTTCCTGTTCTTAATTGAAATTTGCGGCTGCATCAATATTTACTTTTTTCTTGTATTTTCCACGTTATTAAAAAACCTTGCAAAACTTTACATCGTTATTTTTCTTCCCTGTCTCACTCACTCACTTAGTCACTCATGCTCTTTTCGTCTCGTTTTTGCTGCTTGTTATCTGTCTCATTCTTTTTATTTAAAGTTTCATTGTAGTTTTTTTGTTGTTGTTCTTTTTTATTCTTTCGTTGGCATGTTTTTGTTTTTTGTTTTGTTTTTAATTTCTCTTAATTGCGTAATTTATTTTTATGCATTTTTTATGTTAAAATTTTTAAACGTTTAAAGTTGCAAAGTCTTTACAGCAAATTGTTCCACAACGAAGTTTTATTCTCGTTACTTTGGTTTTGTTGTTTTTGTTTATGTTTTCTACAAACTATAAAAACATGTGTGCATTTTTATTGGATTTGCCATAAACATTTTCTAAAAGGTGAAAGTGTTAAATTTATAGTTTGTAATAAAATTTTCTGAATAAAAATTAATTCGTTTCAATTATGCATTTTAATCTATTCGGATGTTTTGTAAGCTGATCGAATCAACTGCTTGTATAATACCGAGTTGGCCGTGAAAACCTTTAATAAACAGTCATCTGTTACACAAGGTAGCATGGCACATTCGGCAACCTAGCACGCACCTAGCCTCATCAATAGTTTGCGCACGTTAGTTTGCTGTATGTGACGGGTGTCACTATGTTACTTAGGTGAACTTAAACGTAAATGAACTCAAATATATATTTCGACTTTTTCGTGCTTTGAAGTGACATGCAAATTGTCGAAAATTTGCATACATTTGACAGGAAGAAGGCGTGGCATGTGGCGTGTTGTTGATGCTTGGAATGCAAAATATTTACATAATAATAATGATGATGGTACTAATTTTGTATGTGATCTATCGAGACGACACTTTTGCTGCGGGCGAATTATGCTTTTATTGAAAATGCATATTTAAACAGACAAAGTTGTTGTCAACTGACAGCAACAACAATGGTTGATGTTCATGATGATGATGACTTTGTTGTTGTCGTTGTTGTTGTTGTTGTTGTTGTTGTTGGTGAGTCGTTGTCAAGCAACGTCGATGCCATTATCATCAACAATATCATCATTGTCATTGCCAATACCAACAACAACTTCAAAAGACAGCATCAGCAGGAGCAGCAACAGCAACAATAACTCCACTACGTTGCCTTTGAGCGTTGGGGAACGATGACGTCTGTGTTGTTATTGTTGTTGTTGTCTTTGTTTTCAATTCATTTATGAGCTTGTTGTTTTTGTCTGCTGTTTTTCTTTCTCTCTCTCTCTCATTTTGCTCTTCGTTTTCGTCTTCTGCTACTGCTTCTTCTTTTTCTGCTGGTGCTGCGTCAACTGCTGTCGTAGTTTTTGTTGTTGTTGCTGCTGCACAAACGCATTTGCAACAGAAATGCATTAATCAATCATTCATTAAATCAATCAATCAATCAATTTGGATTTTTTTCTATATGCGAATATTTGTTTAAGTCAATTTTTTTTTTTCAATCTGCCGTCTGCCACCACCCCGAGCCCTTCTCATACGCTTAGCAATGCTTGATTGATTGCTTTTAATAACTCATTTCAAAGTTCATAATTTGTTTGGTCTCTTTTGGCGCTTAGCGACGTCACAAGAAAGGGTTGCTTGGCTCGCTCCAGAGGAGGAGTAGTGTAGTAGTAGTGTATGAGTCCGTCTGTGTGTGTGTATGTGGGTTGATGAATTGGGCGTGGCAGTGCATGTCATCAGCGGACCGAAGTTTCAATTTCTTTTGAGAAATTTGCCTTTATTGAGAGACCAGTGGCGATTTTACTCTTGCAAAAAGGGTATATTAACTATGACATGAAGTTTGCAACGGAGAGAAGGAGACAACTCCAACTACACAGAGCTCTATGAAGTTATCCGAAACTTTAAACTTGCAGGCTGCTTGTAAACACATACTTAATTGGATCACTATAGTAATATCTCCTGGAAAAGGTGGGTCCAAAATATAGTTGTTTTTTTTTAAACATTTCTTTTTTTGAATATAAATAGACGAAATATGCAATTGCGTGTTCTTATTAATCCCGGACACTATTCCAAAGTATTTTAGAGATCAGATATAAGGGCATGTGTCCGCCCATATAAAGGAAAACATAGAAATAATATTTCTCTGTAGGGGAACGATCCCAAATTACGTGACTGATTTATGAGGGGCACGGTCATAGGAGCGGGCAGGGGCAAAGTGTTTTGTCCCGTGGTCAATATCTTGTTGGGAATTATCTCATTTTTTCGAGATATATTCAAAAATGGAAAGCAGGTTTTAACGCTTTTGAAGCTCTCAGTTTTGCAAAAAATGATTTAAAACCATACTTGTAAGGTACTTCGTAAAAAGTATTGGGAGAGGAAGACGGTCGTGGCTTGTACTACGGATGATCACCAAGGGGGTTAAAGAAGCATCAAGAATGGGTACGATTTCTAAGCAGATGAGATGGAAGATTCCGTTGAAAAAAATTCAAATGTTTCTTATTTTAATAACTAAAAGAAAGATTTTCCAAAACGAAAAATTGGGAATATGCTTACAAGAGCGTAAAACTTTCGGCAAAGCCCAAAAGAGTTCCTTTTCTTTTTTTATTTGCTTACTCAGCTTTTCGGTAAAATCTGATTTTTAAGAATTCAAATTTCATTTGCAACTTACCTGCAAAGGAAAGGAAAAATATTTTAATTAATTAAATAATTCATAAAAATGCAGAGCAAGAATTTAATAAAAAATACATGTATTCATTAAAAAAAAAGTGTTGTTGTTGTTGTTGTTGCTGTTGTTGGTGCAACGCCACTGTTATTGCCGACAGGTAGTTTAATTTATATGATGATGAAGCTTATTTTTAGCGTGCATCCTTCTACGTCAGCTTTTTTCTGCTTCTGCTTCTTCTTCATCTTCTTCTGTTTCATTTTATTTTTGTCGCTGTTGTTGTTGTTGCCTGCATATGCGTCGCACTCGTTTTTCACCACTACTTTACTCCTGTGCGAGTGTGTGTGTCTCTTTTTGTTGCATTTTATTGTTGTTGCCATTATGCTGCGTCGTTTTAATGGCTACAACAACAATAGCAACAACTTTTACAGTCCGAACGTATACAACAAACAACAACAACAACAACAAAATAAATAAAAATTATGCTTGGCAACATTGAAACTGCATCAGCAAAAACAACAACAACAGCAACAACAATAGCAATCAAGTGAAACGAAATACGCAACAAAGCACAAAACAAAAACACAACAAAAAATGGATAAAATAAGAACATAAATAAATAAAACGAAATGATGGCAACAAAAGCAAAAAAATGAATAGAATTGTCTGTTTTACATGTATGTATGTGTGTGTTTAAACAAATCGCGCACAAAAAGGCCAAGAATTACTGCCTAAAAAATGTTTTCTCTGCTGCGCTGAAATAAACTTCGAAAAATGCTTGTGTAGAAGGGTAGGAGGCCGAAGCCGAAGCACAAGCAGCAGCAGCGGCAGTAGAAGCAGAAGCAGAAGCAGAAGAAGCAGCAGAAGGTAAGCAGGCATTCTGGCATTCAGTCAGGCACATTGGCAGAAGAGAAGAATGAGCCAAGTCGAATTGCCATAAAACGTGACCGAACATTTTTCAATGTCAGACGAAAAATGTTTATACACATTTGTTTATTGTTGTTGTTGTTTTTTGCTGTTTTGTTGCTTTGCTTATACATACATACATATGTATATTATGTATGTATTTGTTCGTTCGTTCATTCGTTAGTTCTTTTGGTTTTTGCATTGTTTTAAGCATGATTTTTGTTTTTGTTATTTTGTTTGTTTGCTATGCTATGATATTTCGCTATGTGGTCTTGCTCACTAATATGTTGTTGTTGTTGTTGTTGATGTTGCTTTTGCAATGCTCTTCAAAGTAAAGTCTTTTTTATGAAATATGTTTCGACTTTGTCAGCAAAAGTTTCAATAAAAAAGATATTTTATATAAAAACAGCAAAAATACGAAAAACAAAAAAAAAGAAACGATAATACATAATAATAATAAAAATAACAACAACAAAGACAACAAAAGGTATAAAACGTAAAGCATTTTCCGACCGTCAGATGGACGGAGGGACGGACAGAGAGGCAGGCGGGCATGTATAATAAAGTGTTTACGCGCCATAAAATTTAATAACAATTTCAGTTTTTATTGCATACTTTCAGGCGTTCACGTGTTCGTGTGTGTGTGTGTGTGTGTGTGTGTGTGTTTGGTTTTGTCTTTTCTCATGCGTGAAATAAAGAATGATGCACACGTATATCAAATTTAAATAGCGAACAAGTAAAAAGAAGAGTTGCTCTTGCAGTCAGTGCTGCCACTTGTTTAATTTTTGCTTCTACGTATTTTATTTAAAATTTACTTATTTGCGTGTCTTTTTTTGTGCCTTTTTTGCACATGTTTAATAATATTTCATTAATGGCATTGGCGGCGAAAATTACATTACGCTCAAGTTGACTCATTTTAATTGAATTTTAACTTCAGTTCGAAATTGAATTACGTGCGCTGAACGCAAGCAAACGAGCCAGCGTGTCTGTGTGAGTTAAAGAAGCCATGCCAGTCAGAAGGTGCTGGCGTTGCCGCCACTGCTGTCACTCTGCTTCTCACTCACTTCCTCTCTCTCTCTGTAGGTGTGTGTGTGTGCGTTTTGGGTTATCGCTTTCGACCATGTTCGAATGAACGCGCAAATTGCAACTGCAAGCAATGAAATTCATGTTGTTGGACATTTGGGAAAATTGCATTAAGTCAGCAAGCAAAATGAATGCTCGAATGAATGGAGGAGCAAATGGAAGAGCGAAAATGGAGCGCACACAAGAAGAACACACAATGCAAGCATACTTTTGGCGCTTTAAACAGGCAAACGAGACAAATTTCACTTAAAGTATTTTTTTTCGCTTCGAGCACATGTCATTCGTTGTGTTCATGTGTGTGTGTGCGCGCAACAATTACACAAATTTCAATGTCAAAAGCATAAACTAAAAAATTCTTGCCTCAAATTCACTTTCATTTTATGACTCTGACAACAAAAACAACAACAAAAAACCAACTAAACTCGCAGCTGCTGTCTGTCCGTCTGTCCAGCTGTCTGTTTGGACCACCGTCGGCTCGGCTGTGACATAAAAATTGATATTGCCACATGCAACGCGAGCCATGGCAACGCAACACAGCGCAGCGCAGCGCGAAGCGACATGCAAAATTCATTATTTCGCACTTAATTAAAAATATGCAACGCAAAAAAGCGTTGAAAAAAAGAAAGGTTCGCTCAGTGAGTGAGAGGAAGAGGGCAAGAGCAGAGCCAACATAAAATCAACAGAGTGTAAAAAAAGCACGAGTAAAAGAACGTGTAATAAAAGTGAGTGCAAATAATTGACTTTGGTCGCCCTTTTTTTTGATCGGCTTATGTGTGCTGTGTTTGTCTGTCTGCTTGTCTGCGCGTCTGGCTGACTATGCAACAGCCGACCACCCGACCTGCCGCCGTCACTGCACCCAAACAAGAATCGCCGCAGCGTCAGGTACGTGGTCAACTGGAAAAAGATGCCAAACATCAACGCCGCCAACGCCCCCTCGCAGGCAACAAACACATGCAACAACATGAGCATCAAAAAAAGGCACAAAGTTGGCGTCGACGGTGACGGTGGCGTTGGCACGCAGCATCGCAAACTTACTTTTTATTTTAGATTTTTGCTATTTTGTTCATTCGTTTTTGTTATTGTTGCTGTTGTTGTTGCCCATGACGCCAATTGCAGCGCGTTTTTTGCTGTTGTTGTTGTTGTTGTTGTTGCTGTTGTTGGGCTGCCGCGGTGGCAGCGCGTTTTGACCAACAGTGTGGATTGTCGGCCAAATCCTTTCGCTTTCATGCATAAAATGTGTTTTGCTGCTTGTCTGACTAACAGCAACTACAACAACAACTATAATGAGTAAAAAAAACTGTGTGCATTTTATTGAGCTGTTGTTCGCGTTCGCTGTTGGCCAAAAGCAACAACAACAGCAACAACAACAAGACTTTAAAGGTTTTCCCGCCATGTTTGGCCATGGCATGAGGACGTAAACGCGCCAAATTGGCCAGACTGGAAAAAGATACTAAAAAAAAAAAGAGAGACGAGCCAGAAAACAAGCCATGAGTCGTCCACAAATATGAGCGGCAAAGCGGCTTAGAGACTTTTGCTAACGCGTTTGACAAATAAACGAATTGCGGCGTTGAAAATTTTTGCTGAAATCGCCGCTTTTTGTCATCTGATGTGCTTTTCTGATGTGCATGAAATTTGAAAATTCAAATTGCAAAAACGAAAAAGCAAAAGCAAAAAGAGTTTTTGTTGTTTATTTGTGCTTTTTTGTTTGTCGGACAGTGAAAAGACATTTTGGTTTTGGTTTCAGACGAAAAATTAAATGAGAATTTTTTGTGTTATGCAAAAGCGGCAAAGTGAAGAAACAAAACCCAACAAAATTCGAGTCCGGCGGCGAGGCCGATCGAAAGACAAGCCTTTTATTTATATCCTTCAAAAATGCGCCATAAACTACAAATCATGCTCGAAGAGACAACGACAAGACAAGAGTCTGAAGCGAACCGCACCGACGGACCGAACAGCAACTAAAATAAAAATACGTAATAAAAAATCGTCTCTAAAAATTCAACATAAACTCTTTCAATGATTTATTGCGACTGCAAATGTTAAAAAAACAAAAATAAAAAAAACAACAACAAACAAATAAAAAACCAGTAAGGATTTGAGTCGACAGTACTCGACTCCGACATACCCTGTACCTTCAATTAGTAACGTCTGTTGTAGGGCGTTGCCCCGCCCACTTTTTAATCGAAACAGATTTCCTTTCCATTCAATATCATACATACTAATTTTTGCTCTTCTAGACCAATTCTTTACAGAGATATAACGGTTTCCAATTTTGGCTATATGTGGGCGGGGTTACGCCCATTTTATATTTGAATCTAACTATACTCCATCCCAATAGCATACATGCAAAGTTTCATTCTTGTAGGTTGTATGGTTCTCGAGATATGAGCGTTTGAAATTTTTACTATATAGGGGCGTGGTCACGCCCATTTTTTTGTATTTTCTTCTTGAGGTTTGAGTGAGCTATATACACACCAAATTTGGTGTTCCTATCACAAAAGACAACGCAGAAAATACGAATTTTGTATGTTTTTTCCCGAGGTAGCTTCAGTTATTTGCCCCTCACCCCTAAACTAACTCAAAAAGGGGGAAGACAAAATAAACTTGATCTGCGTAATGAATCACAGAATCGAACTGCGAAGAGCTTTTGGGCCTATCTATTATAGTTTCCGAGATCGACGCGTTCATACAGACAGACGGACAGACGGACAGACGGACGGACGGACAGACGGACAGACGGACATGGCTAAATCGACTTCTCTTTCGATACTGATCAAGAATATATATACTTTGTATAGTCGGAGATGTCTCCTTTAAGGTGTTACATACATTGTCGACGTGCACAAAACTAATATACCCTTGTACCATAAGGTACAGGGTATAAAAAGGTAAGAAGGAGGTTTGAAGAAGGCAAAGTTGAAGTCGAAGAGGAGCCAACAGCACCAACCGCCACTAAAGAAGAAGGCAACATCAGCAGAAGACCATCATTGCTCCACAAACAAAAAAGAGCACAAAAAATCAAAAATGAGCGAGTGGCGCAGGCCGAGAGAAAAAGAGATGGTGTTGCAAAAAAGCAGCAAACAGCATATGCACAAAAAGTCAGAAGCAGAAGATGAAGAACCTTCAAAAAACAAAAACGAAACCAACGAGTGAGCGCAGTAAAAGGAAGAATTCGTCGTCGTCGTCGTTGCAGTTGTTGTTTTTGTTTTTGTTGCTGTTGGCGACTTTAGTATTTCGTATAGATGGCTATACATGTGTGCGTGGCTAACTGGTTATGTGTGCATGTGTTGTGTGTGGATCACACGAATGAGTAAAGACCGGCCGCATGAACCAGTCTAGAAGGGCTCCAGCAAACAAACCAACAGACAGACGGATGGACGGACGGACGGACGGAAGAAAACAGGAGTTTGGCGAGTTTCGTTGCTGTTGTTTCTCTTCTGCGACAAGGGTTTGTGTGGGAGGGAGCGGGGAGGTGATGAAGTGGGAGACGGTCTTTGCAATGTAGCGCAGACTCCGCGTTTGGTCTTGTTTCTTTTTGATTTTTGACCACTTCGAACTCATTGCTATCAACGTCGTCGTCGACGTCATCATCGTCATGAGCATCATCATTATTATTATCATTATCATCAGAATCATCATTATTATTGTTGTCTTTGTCGATTTGTCGTTGTTGTTATTGTTTTTTTATACTGTCTGCTGTCTTAAGTGCATTTCACAACAACAATAACAACAAGAACAACATCAGCCAATAATAATAAAGCTATAAAAGGGCACATACCAACTAAAAAACAACAACAAATAAAGGCATGCCAGTCTCGCGTGCGAAAATTAATAATTAAAAAAGAAAAAAAATGGCATAGAAAAAGAAGAAGAAGCAAAAGAGAATTTAGAATTGTTCGCCTGCAGACATGTCTTAATGACTTTACTTGCTGCGGGCACCAAAAATGATTTTCACTTTTACGCCCCCTTTGGCACCCCATTCCCCCACTCCTCCACTGGTTTATGGCTGCCTTTTTTCCTCTTCTTCTTTGGGTTTTGTTTGTGTTTTTTAATGCAATTATTTTTTAGTGGCTTCTTTTTTCTTTTTGCTTTAAAGCGTCGCTTTTGCTAATAGAATTGAGCGCTTCTAAAATGTTTAAATGGTTTTTCTGGCTGTAAATTATGCATGCTAATGAAATGCAAACAAAATGCACAATTTCATAAAATAAGATGGAAACAAAACAAAAAAGAATAAAAATCAGAAATATATGCAAGAATTTATAAATATGCACATGCGAATGCAGGCGAGCTGAGCTGAGTTGAGCTGGTGGAAGCGAGGGGACGCGGCGGGGCAGAAATATTTGAACTACGCCATTATCAGCAAAGACGACGCTGACGCCGACGTCAACGTCAACGCTGGCGGCGCTGCAAATGCAAACAATGCAAAAAACTCGTTTTTCTGTTTAATGATTTGCCATACCCCCTGGCCCCTCTGCACTGTTCCCTATTCCCCTATTCGCGTTGCGTTTCTTATTTAATTCTCGTGCAGCAACATTTTTTTTCCTTTCTTTATCGTTTTTGCAGATTGTTTTCGACTTCTTCTTCTGCTCCTTCCTCTTTTTTTTGTGTGCTTTAAGTCAGCGAAGCGCGCGGATCGCACGAAACATGAAGGTTGCAGCGTTGCGCTTTGGCCGTGACCTTTTTCACTTTTTTTATTTTTTCCTAAGAGGTTTTTTTCAATAATGAATTGAATAAATATTAAGTGCGATTAAGAGGCGTGGCTCATAGATAGGAATTTCAAGCTTTATTAATATTCTCTCTCTTTTTTTCTTCATTTCGTTTTTGTTACAAAATTGCAAATTACTTTTCTGTCTTCGTTTGTTTGCCAACTAAAAAGCAAATATAAAATTTAACATAATAACTTTAAATTTTAACAAAGCCAAAAAAAAAGAACAAAAAATTAAATGCCATAAAAACGTGCAGGCCAAACATGCGCCTAATTGTATGCCACACAAAAAGCAATTTGCAAAATGTAATGACTTCTTAAATTTAGACGATATTACTTTGCATTCGAGCTGAGCATTGGCGCACAAGCCCAATGAACACACACCGCCATGGCACGGCACACGGACACGCCCATAGTTTAAACATAGATACACACACACACACACACAAACAAAGGCACAGAGTACAAGTCAGAGGGTCTCAGTCAGGTATGCCTGCGCTTTGTTATTGTTGTTGTTGGCAGTTAAATTTGTGCACCCAAAAAGCAGGCGGTAAGTTGGCCCACAGCGCACAGTGGGGCTTGAGGAGTGAGCGGCTAACTGCGAACAGCACAAGGATGAAACATAAAAATTGTTCATAATAAAATTAAAAATGTTTATCTTATAAGAAAAATCTACACAAAAGCAAAATGTTGGGCAAAATAAAAAAAAATAAAACAAAAAAAATTCATCAGCTCCACGATGACGATGTGTGTGTGTGTGTGTTAGTCAGTGTGTATGTATATGTACATGCCTGTTGGCAGCACTGGGCCCTCTGTCTCACCCTCTCTCACTCACTCTTGGCCACTCTTGTAGTCTTTATGTCAGCGTTGCTTCGCTCGCTCGACTGGCTTGGCTTGCCTTCACTTGGCGCGAATTCTCTGCGCGCTCCAAAAACGGCAAATTGAATTTTCCCCGAGTGAAATTAAATTTTCCAAGGAAATTGAATTTTTTGATTAGTTTGCTTTTTGCATTTACACACAGCAAATGATTTAAAAGTAAAACGAAATTAAAAGCAAGGCAAAACACACGAAAGACAAAAAATGATAATAATAAAAAATATAAGAAACAAAAATTATATATGTATATAATTTATGTAACATTTTTCATTTTGTTTGTAGACAAAAATTTTCAACATTTTTGTGTTTAATGAAAATTTCTGAATTGCTTTAAGCAAACATTTTTATGTATGTACATATGTATGTATGTACGAAAAATGCTACGCTTGTTGAAACAACTTTTCGTCAAAGCCTTCAAAGTTGTGAGGACACTCGCAGTCAAGTCCGATCTTCTTCGTCTTCTTATTCTTCTCGTTTAAAATATTTACATAACTTTTCGTGCTCTGTTGATTTTACGAGCCGTTTTCTATTTGTCTAACGGCGCTGTTCTCACAACTATCACCAAGCATCGTAATGTTAAATGCACTGCTGACACTTTAGTCCAACAAATGCCACCGTTTTGAATATTAGGTACCCCTATGTTATATAGCACCAAGACATGACATAGCGCAGTTATTGTGAACGTTTAGTGGAATGTGGAGCGCTGCTATGCTGCAATGACTTTTAGTGTCAGTAGCGATATTAGAACAGGAATTATTAGTCAAGTCTGTTGCTTTTTGTTGCATTTTTATACCCTGTACCTTATGGTACAATCGACAATGTATGTAACACCTTAAAGGAGACATTTCCGACTATACAAAGTATATATATTCTGGATCAGTATCGAAAGAGAAGTCGATTTAGCCATGTCCGTCTGTCCGTACGTCCATCCGTCTGTCCGTCCGTCCGTCCGTCCGTCCATCTGTATGAACGCCTAGATCTCGGAAACTATAACAGATAGAACCAAAAGCTCTTCACAGTTCGATTCTGTGATTCATTACGCAGATCAAGTTTATTTTGTTTTCCCCCTTTTTAACTTCGTTTAGGGGTGAGGGGCAAATGACTGGAGCAACCTCGGGAAAAAAAATTTACAAAAGTCGTATTATCTCGGTTGTCTTTTGTGATAGGATCACCAAATAGCTGAAACGAGTCCTAAGAAGATAGATAAAAAAAATGGGTGCAGCCACGCCCCTTGATAATACAAATTTAAAACGCTTATATCTCTAGTAACATAAAACCTACACAGAGAAAAAAAGTCCGGTCTGAGAACAGCACAGATTGTACTTGAATCAACAACAGACCAAATTAAGTTGTAATTGGTCTAAATGTTCTCGAAATAAGTAAGATTTGTACTTAACATCAAAGTCGACACCAAAATGGATTTGAATCAACTACAAAATGTCAATTCATACACGTTTTATACTTGAAAACAAAACAAGAACACAAAAATTTGAACCGAAACCAAATAAACTTGAAATGACAACGCTTTCTTCTTATACTTTCTTTCTCTCTTACTCCTTTGAACAAAAATGTTAAAACAATTCCAATTTATCAAATATCATATGTTTCTATGTAGCTTGCTGTAGCTCAGAGTTTAGTGTGTTTAACTATGATACCAAAGATATGAGGTTCAATCCCCAGCAAGAACAGAGTTTTTTTTGTTTTTTGTTCTCTTGGAACAAAAATGTTTTCAATAAATAAAATTTATGAAATACCATGTGTTCCTATGTCGCTTCCTGTGGCTCAGAGCTTAGTGTGTTGTTCTACGAAACGGAAGGTAACAGGTTCAAATCCCCTGGTACACCAAAGTCTTACTGTTTATTATATAAATAATCACCAATTACCATTTAATTATAATATTTATATGTTGTTTATATGTTTATTAAATTAACTGTTACAATTACTTATATTAAATAAAATCAATCAAATTGAGATAATAACCGGAATAGTTTGCAAAACTACTGGGCCTTGATTCAAGAATAATGTAAACTTGAACGAAAAAGTGGTCGTGGTCTCGCAAAAATTTTTTTTAGTTATAATTTAATTTTAGTCGGTTCTTGATTCCAGTACAATATTCACTTGTTTTAAGAACAAAAAGGTCTCGGTGTAAGTTTTTTTTTGTTACAGTTTAAGTATGGTTGGTTCTTGATTCAAGTAAAATGTAAACTTATTTCTAAAACAACATTGACTCGGATTAAGTTTTGTTGGTATCATATTAAGCTTAAACTGTTCTTGAAAATGTAACAAAATTTACTCAATTCAAGATTTTTTGTACTTAAAAATAGTGCTTGAATTGAGAACATTTTACTTGATTTGACAACATTCGTGCTTGACGGACTTTCAACACCGAATTGTGTCAATTTAAGTACAATGTACTTGAATTTTTTTCTCTGTGTACAAGAATGAAATTTTGCATGTATGCTATTGAGATTGAATATAACATGATTCAACTACAAAATGGGCGGTGCCACGCCCACATATACAAAAATGTTGTATCTCTGGAACCAATTGGTCTAAAGGTGTAAAAAAAGGTATGTGTGATATATAATGGAAATAAAATCTATTTTGATGAAAAAGTGGGCGGGGCCACGCCTTCAAAAATTCGTTACTAATTGAAGGTACAGGGTATGTCGGAGTCGATTACTGTCGACTCCAATCCTTACTGGTTGTCTTCAGTTTTTGTTTGGAACAACTACAACAACAACTGCAACCACATGTGCCACAATGTTAGCTAATTAAAAGCACGGCAATACACATGTGCATGCATGAATATGCGAATTAATTAGTCTGATTTTGTCTGATTTCGTATTTGGCATGGCGGCGAACAAGCGATCTGTAAATTGAGATCTAAACATAAGGATTGCGTGTCATTAGGAATTTGTTTGTGATCCTCAGACAGACAAACACGAACATTCTTACAATGTACATAATTCATTAAAATATGCTAATTAAAGCAACCAAAATGAAAACAAGAATAAAAAAAATAGAAAACGAATTAAAATAAAAATGAAAAATAAAGTAATATGAAAAACCTTAATTAACTTTTAAAAATTCATAAACGAAACGTTGGCAAGCAACCCAAGTAGAAAAACAACAGCAACAACAACAGAACTAAAAAAAGTTGTGAACCTCAGCGAATTTCGCGCACTTTGCCTACATCGTTGTCGTTGTCGTTGTTGTTGTCGTCATGCGTTTTGTTGTGGTTGTTGTTGTTGTCTTTGGCCAAGATGCCAATTCTTAATCGAGTTACGCCTTCTTCCTTGCCAAGTTTTGTTTGCGGCTACGCTTTTGGCGCGCTTTGCTATGCTTTTTGTTGTTGTTGCTGTTTTCTACAAAGATTTTTGTAGATATATTTTGCTTGCCGCAGCCGCCTTCTTTTTGCTGAGATTTTGCAGTTTGAACTTTTAATTTTATTTCGATTTTATTTTTTTTTCTTTTTTGTTTCTTTTTTCAGTATTTTTAGTCTTCCTCCTTTTTGCGGTTCGAAGTATTTTTAATTTTCTGCCATTGCAGCTTTTATTGTTTTTGTTTTTACATTGAAAATGGGCGCGAACGGCAAAGAAATCAAACAAGAAAATAAAATCAAATGAAATGAACAGCAAGTCGCAGAAGACGAAGAAGAAGAAGAAGGAGAGGCAACAACAAATGTTTCAAGCAGCAAAGAAGAAGTTTAGGCAATAAAAATTGAAACCAAAGAACGTAAATGAAAACGTGTACGAAATTTTGCGATTTTAATTAAATGATATGAAAATGATTACAGCAACAAAAAAAACAACAACGACAACAAAACAGAGAACAAAAAGCAACAACAACAGCGCCCAAGTGGTGGAAGGATGAGTGGCATCGGCTGGAGCGGTGTGGCGAGATGTTGGGAAGGGAGGGGAGGGAAAGGCGGTGGGTGCAGTTTGTAAGCAACGTGGGCGTTGAATGTTGCTCAGTTCTGTTGTCTGTGTGTGTGTGTGTGTGTGTGTTGCTTTAAACTTTTATGCATTGTGTTTGTTGTTGCTGTTGTTATTGACTTGCCACACGAAAAAAGGCAATTATCATTTTTGTATTATTTATGAGCGCGACACGTCACGAACTAAAGAAAAGTTTACCGAAGACAACCAAAATTTCCTTTTAATTTTCTTTTTCCTTTTACATTTTTCTTGGCCAATTGACTTTTGAACTGCGAAGAGAAACACTACTGCTTCGAGTTGAGCTGATCTGAGTTGAGCTGAGGTGAGGTAGGAAGTGGGAGAATTGCGAAGTTTGTATGAAATGCGGAAATGAAAAAGAAAATCAAAGAAATACTAAAAATGTAAATAGAATTCAACGCTTTTACTTTAATAAGAATTGCAACAGTTGCGTCTGCAAAATCTGTCAATACTTTGTACTTTGTAGAGAAGATAGTGCGTGTGTGAAAGAGCGAGGGAGAGAGAGAGTGAGAGAAATGTGCAGTTGGCGGTTGAATTATGAGTTGTGCACATATTGAAAGCCATAAAAATGAAAATGGCGCAAGAAAAATAATGTTGATAAAACAGCAACAGCAACAACAACAACGCAGAAAAAAGCCAAACGAAAGGAAGTCAGTAAAAAGAAAAAGAAGAAGAAGAAGAATAAAACAGAAAGGAAGAAAAACGAAAATTATATAAAATGGCGAACATTATGTTTGGCTGGCAGAGAAAAGTAGTAATTTTGTTTGGTAATATTTTTCATTCTTCTTCTTCTTTTTTTGCGTTTATGACTTTAGTTTACGGCACTCACACAAACACACTCACAGACACGTATACAAGCACATTGTTACGCCCCAAAACGCCCACTGGGCAACGTCGTTGACGGCAAAAACAACAACACGATGCGATTCGATTCGTCTTAACTCGACTCGAGTTGAGTTGAGTCAACTTTTATCCTTTTATATTTTTAATGGCGCATTAAAAGCGCGGCGTGAGTTAATATTCTTCTTCTTCGTATTCTTCGTATTCTTCATGATCTTCTCTTTCTTCTTTGACTGCTTATGCTATACAGCTGTCGGTTGTTATTGTTATTGTTGTTTTTGTCGTTATTGTTGGCTATTAAAGCCACCCACCCACACAGACAGACGAACAGACGCACAGACAGACACGTTGGCACGCCTTCGAACTTGAACACGATTTTTAAATTAAAAGCGAAAACTATTAAAAATATAAAAACAAAAACAGAAACAAAAACAAAGCGTAAAACTTTAACTTAAATTGTCTTTTTTGGTTTTCGGTTTGGCGAACTTTGAATTTGACACACACACATGCATGCATACAGACAACCAAGCATTGTCACACAAACACACTTGCTTCCGCTTCCGCTTCCATTTCCGACTTCCGCTTTTACACAAATATTTGTGTTGTATCTGTAATATTTTCGCATCTTCTCTCTCTCTTCTCTATCTCTCTTCACTTTCATGTGATTTTCTCGCACCAAAAAGCAGAAAAGTGCAACAAAAACTAATTTTATTTGCTGTTGTTGTCCCCATTGTTCTTGTTGTTGTCGTTATTGCTATCATCATAGAAAAAATGTTACATGTTGTGTGTTTCCTGATTTTGCTCATCTTTATATGCTTCTTCTTCTACATTTTCAACATCTTCTTCTTCATCGTCATCACCATCATCATGATGTGTTCAGTAAGGTTGTTGCTGTTACTGTTGTTGTAGTTGCTGTGCACAACATTATTGTCCTTGTTGTTGTTATAAAGTTTTTGCATTAATTTTACATTTTGTGCATGTGCCATGCTGAAAATACTTCAGTCCTTTATCCCCCACAGAGTCGGGGTTCTGGACAGGTCATCCGACTAGCGAGAATTTTATGCATTAACTGAAACTGCCACACACATAAAATTTACGACCAAAAGAGCCAACAAAAACCCATACCAACAAGAAACGAATTCCAAAAAAAAAGGAAAAACTCTAAAGGAAAAAGGAAATTTTTGTATTTCGAATGCTGTAAAGTTATGTAATTATCAGCAAAGTTTTTTTTTATGTGTTGCAGTTGGTCATAATTTTGTGTGCTGACAGTTTTCGTTGTTGTTGTTGCTGTGTTTTTGGTTTACAATAAATTTTAAAACATTTTTATTAGACCTTACTTATAAGCGGTGAAAGAAGCAGAGGAAGAAGCAGAAATTGTGCGTGCTCATTGGGTGTACCTTGAGCTTATGTGTGCCAAAAACAACATTCGACAAACAAACAACTTTCAACAGTTAAACAAAAGTGACATTGCACTTTTATAATATGTTAATTTTTGAAATTTCAAAAAAAACACACACACATACACACATATGCTAATTAATATTAACGAGCTGAGCAGAGCTGAGCGGCGAAAATTTCAAACACGCTCGAACAAAAACCAAACATTTTATGTAATTATGCAAAGTTCTCTCTTAATGAGCGACAAAAAGAAAAGGCCAAACGACCACTACAACAACACCAACAAAAAAATTATAAATAATTATAATAAAGTGTAAAAAAAAACAAAATGCACAAAAAAGAAGCCGGAAATGTTACGCTTTACAAGGCATGTGTGAGTGTGTGTGTGCTTATTTATCTCCGTCGCGTTGTGTTTGGCCAACCATATGCGTGTGTGAGTGTGTGTGTGTGTGTGTGTGTATCTGTGTTAGCAACATTAAAAAAATGTCGTCGTCGCTTTTATGTTCAATTTGATTCTACTTAAACTTATTTAATTTGCTTTTAGGTCAGTTCATTAAAGTTTTTATATATGTATGCACAAAATAACTGAATTCATTAACAGTTTGGCATTTATTAATTGTGCAAATGCTAAGTAACGAAAGCACAAATGAAAAGACTTAAAGAACGATTGAATGACGGACAGACTGAACGACTGAAGGACTGAAAATGCATGCAGCAAACGAACGAATTGAAATATGTTCCTAAATGTTTTGCAATCCAATTCAAGAAATTCAAATGAGAATTTATCGCGCGTAATTAACAAAACTTAGTAAATACAAATGGCATTGATGGCGGGGGTGGAGGGGCAGTGGGCGTGGGCGTGTTCATGCCGCTGCATTTCACACTCTTTGCAGTAACGCATTGTCTTCTGTCTGTCTGCCTGCCTGCCTGACTGACTGACGCATCGACTGTCGCTCTGAGCTTAGTGAGCGCTCAAGTCGCACTCCTAACCCTCCCAATTGTCGGCTATGTGTCCATTTGTTGTTGGCATTGCTTCGCCGTCTGTTCGTTGGTCTCAATTTGAGTCTTACTACGATTCGACTCAATTCTGACGTTATAAATAAATATGCTTCATTTGCATAAAATTCTAATTTAACTGTCGCCGTCTTTGCCGCGCACTGCCAACGGCTCCATCTTCCCCTTTTTGACGGCTCACACACACACACATTTTCCGCAACGATTTTCGCGCAGTTCACCTATGCCCACAATTCCCATCATTCCATTCCGTTCCATTCCATTTAACCTCAATCGCTCACTTCGTCGGCCCATGTTCATGCTCATGCCGGCATTGCCGACAAATCGGTTCGATCGTTTCTTCTTCATCTTCTGCGACTTTAGTTTTTGTTGGTGCTGCCGCTGTTTCTGCTGCTTCTTCTTCCCCTTGCAACATTCCACGCCATTACAACAAGAGTCGTCGCTGCCGTTTCTTCTTCTTCTTTTTTTCTTCTGCTTGTTCTTACTGTTTTTCTTCCATGTCTTTTTACTTTATGATGCAATTTATTTTATTTTCATTCGGATTTTTTTTGTTCTCTGTTTTTGTTATTTTTCTTGAATGTTGTTTTTGCTTTGCCGTGTATGCGTATTTTTTTTTTACTTGATTTTTCCATTTCAAATCGCACAAACATTTTCCATTATTTATTTTATTTTTATACCCTTAACCTTATGGTACAAGGGTACATTAGTTTTGTGCACGTCGACAATGTATGTAACACCCAGAAGGAGCCATCTCCGACTATACTATATTCTTGATCAGTATTGAAGGATAAATCGATCTAGCCATGCCATCTGTCTGCCCGTCAGTCTGTATGAACGCGTCGATTTCGGAAATTATAACAGATAGAACCAAAATTCATTCGCAAGTCGATTCTGTTATCGTAGATCAAGTTTATTTTGTTTTTCCCAACCGAGACTTAGTTTAGGGGTGAGGGGCAAATAACTGAAGGTACCTCGGGTAAAATATTATAAAAGTCGGATTTTCTCGGTTGACTTTTGAGATAGGAACATCAAATTTGGAGTGTGTATAGTTGACTTGAAGTCCAAAAAGATAGTATAGAAAATGGACGAAGCCGCGCCCACATATAGTACAAATTTAAGATGGGCGTGGCCACGCCCACATATTGCTAAAATAGGACACCGTAAAATCTTTAGAACCAATTGGTCTAGAAGATTAAAAATTTGAATGTATGACATTAAATGGAAATGAGATCGGTTTTGATTGAAAAGTGGGCGTTGTAACGCCCTATAATAACCGTTACTAATTGAAGGTACAGGGTATGTCGAAGTCGAGAACTGTCGACTCCAATCCTTAGTGGTTTTATTTTCATTTCGCTGTTATTTTTTTTATTATTATTATATTTTTTTTTTGTGTTTTCTTTTGCTAGCTTGGCTTGAAATCTTCGATTATGTTTTTTTCTTCTTTTCTCTGCCTTGCGTTGTTGTTGTTTTTGTATCTGTGGCAACACATTATTTATATTTATATGTTTATTTTATAGTTTATTCATGCAAATTGCAATAAAAATTGCCTTTATTTTACATTTGTTATGTGACTGGCTTCTGTCTCTTTCTAGCGCGCGCGCAAGAATTTTCAACCAAGAGGGCGAATGGCGAAGGGCAAACAAAGCAACAAAAGCAACAAAAGTAATGGCAGTGCAGAAAATCAATAAAGCTTTTTAATTTCTGCGGCGATGATAAACGCACATGAATTATTTATAAGTAATATTAAAACATTTTTATGTTGCTAAGCTTTGTTTTTTTATTTTGTTTAATAAAATGACAAAAACAAAGCTTAGCAACATAAAAATAAAATAAAATAAAGAAGAAGAAAAACGAAATTTTGTTTGGTTTTTGTTGTTATTCTCGACATTTTTACGCAAATATTTGCGTATGTGCTAAAAAACAAGAATTCATGGTCCAAAAAGACAACCAAAAAAAATTATATTTTAAAAAAATAAAAAAGGAGAAAAGATGCAAAAATTTTGTTGATTTTGAAATGTGTTAAACCAAATATTTCTAATTACATGAAGTGTGAGAATTTTGCTTGGATCGCTGAAGCTCTCAAGTCGAACTTACCAAGCTAAATTGCCAAGCGAAGCGAAGGAAAGGACGAAGCATTAAATATTTAAAACGTACAAAATTCATTTAAAATACAATCACACACACACGCATACACATAAGTTGCAAAGAAACTATAGAGCCGTGTAGGTGTGTGAGAGCAAGCGGGAGGGTAGAAGAGCGGAGGAGAAGGCGGAAGAGGGGTAGAGCATGTGCAGAGCAGCTCAATTTAAAATTAATTGCCAGACACAAAAGAGCGAAGAGTTGCGCAGAGTTATTGAGTAAAAGGCAAAAGGTTCGTTGAGTGGAAAGGCCCTCTTCGAGGGGGCGGCAGAGTTGTATAGTGCGGCAACGAAGTGCGAAGCATGTGTATGTACACAGAGAGAAAAAATGCAAGAACATTCTACTCAAATCAACACAATTCGGTTTTGAAAGGGGAGTCCTTAAATTAATTTGGACGCCACCCTCCACCCATTGCATCCCGCATGATATTTTGCTTAAAATTATGAAAAAAAGGAGCGAATTAATGATCTAAAAAATTCACATGAGATTTTTGATGAACAACATAACACCGTGACACCAAGAAAACTTCAAACGAGGCCATTATGTTCTTGAAATATTCTTCTTTTTTTGTATATTACAGCAGCAGACTCCACAAAGGAGAGTTTGATAGAAAAAAGGAATAAAAAGAGATCGTTTTCAGTTCAAGTTTGTTTGGTTTCGATTTAAATTTCTGTTTACTCTAAGTGAATATGTAATGATATTTTGTTGTTTATTGAACTGTGTTATGCAACTTTATTACAATTTTATTTGGTCTGTTGTTGATTGAAGTGCAATCTGTGATCTACTCAGACCGACATTTTTCTCTCAGTGTAGTAAAAAGGCTATTTGTAGGTGCTAAAGGCAATCGGTGCATGTGTGTGTGCGTTGAAGTATGCATGCAGAAAATTAAAATTAATAATTAATATTAACACTCCCGCACACACACACACACACACACACACTCAGCAGTAAGCACGAATGTGTGTTAGAGCAAGACAGCGCAGGCGGAGAAGGAAGACGTGCGTGAGTGTGCGTGCGAGCGTGCGTGTATGTGCCCATGTGCGAAAAATTCATTAAATGAAAAATCCTTTATTTGACACAAACAAGTTAAGGATACCAAAAACAAACAAAACGAAATGAAACGCAAAAACAAAAAAAAAGAGGTAACAAAAACAAAATAAATTACAGAAAAAAAAAATTAAATAAACGCCTGAAAAATAACAGCAAAGGACACTTTTTGTTAGCGACGAACAAAAAGAAAATAAAAAAAGCGCAAAAAAAATGATTTTAATTTAAAATTTGAGCAAAAAACAAGAAAAGAAGTGAAAAAAGCTGTTGCAACAAAAACATTTCATTACTTGTCGTTCAATAAATTCATAATTATGGCGACATGGCTTGGTTGATTGCTGGCTTGATTGCTTGATTGATTGACTGAGGGGGTATGCGCATAAATTTCAATTTCAATTTCAATGAGAAAAAGGATGACTGCGCTTGATGGCACTTTATTGTACTTGTCTGTTGTTGTAGTTGTTGCATGCTGCGCATAAAAGTTAAGAAACTTTAAAGATTTCTTTTTGTTTTATTTTTTTTATTTTTTTTTTTTGCCTTTATTCGAGTCAAGCGAAGGTAATCAAAGTTGTTATTATTGTTTTTGTTGTTGTTGTTGTGCTTTGTAACCAAGACAATTTCCACAAGTTTTGCTTGAAGTTTTGCACACAGAAAATGTTTAACGAATGCAATTTTGTTGTTGTTGTTTTTTTGTTTGTTTTTGTTCTGCAAAGCCTTTTTTGTTTCTTCTTCTTGGTCTTCGTCAACTTCTTCTTGGTTATTGCTGTGATTGTTGTTGTTGTTGTTGTTGTTGTTGCTGTTGTTGTTGTTGCTTGTAGCCCAACCCAACGTCGGCAATAACAATAATAATAATCAAGACAACAACAACAGCAAAAACAACAACGATATTGCAACGAAGGAACGAACGAACGTCGAACTTTAATTGCATAATTATGCACAGTTTGTAATTTATCATTTTCCTTCATTTATTTATTTTTTTTTTTTTTTGTTTTTCAGTTCAGTTTTTGTTTATATTTCATTTTGTGTTTTTTGTTCTTTCTTTTGCTTTTATTTCTCATTTGTCGACTCATAATTTATGTGCAAAACGCATATTTTCTTTATTTGAATGACTTTCGAAAAGCGAAGGACAAAAAAGTCGGCCGCGCCTCTTTGTGGTGATTGTTGTTGTTGCTGTATATCCTTCTTCGAGTTGCGCTTTTTCAATTATGAACATTATGTTGTTGCTATTTTTGTCAGTTAAAGCATTTTTGTTGCTTAAAGACTTGGCAAAAGCGTTGGCGTCGTCGAAAATTGAATTATGACTAAGCATTACTCAAAAAGCAAACTAAAGTGCACAAAGAGCGAGTGCGAGTGCGAGTGAGAGAGAGAGAGAAGGTCTGGCGGCACATTTTGTCAATTTGCTTTGAAGTTAAATTAGACAAAATTTGTCGAAACTCCAAATAAACCATACGCACACACACACACACATACTCAGACACAGACAGAGAGACATGTTGAAGTTCAAAGGCTTGTCGAGGTTGGCTACTCTACTCTGCCGCTCCTCTCATCTCGCCAACAACTCATAGACGAAGGACATACGTTAGCAAACGAGTTACGTTCGCTTAACTTCCGTTTCCGTTTTGTTGCGCCCTTGTCGGCCATCTTAGCAACCGCCATTGCTGTCTGACAGACAGACAGACAGCAGCGTGAGTGTGTGTGTGTGTGGTAGGAGTCGCGACGCTTGCATGGTTGCATTTCGAGCGAAAAATCTTTGCCAACTCAACTAAACACAACTTTGGCTCTCAGCAACAACAACAATAATGTTGACTACGACGAAGAATGACGATGACGAAGAACAACGATGACGACGGCGACGACGACGACGATGGAGAGTTTCTAGTTTAGTACCAATGAAGTTGTGTGTTCTTGTTGTTGTTGCTTTAGCGAGCGCAGGCACACAGACAGGAAGGCAGACAGACACAAGAAGAAGAAGAACAACAAAAAGAAAGTCGACAACGCTTGAAAAACTAAGCAGACGCACAGACATGGCAAAAGTAGAAAGCGTGATAAAGAATCATGTAGTAAAAAAGGCAAAAAACAAAGGGAAATTAGTTGCTAACAAGCACACACACACATACAGACATACACAGCCATATAAGCACATACAAATATGCTGAGGCACGCTCGACGACTTTGCACACATGTCGTATGCGCAATTTTCAACGTTAAGGGTTGCAAACTTTTAATATATGCGCGTGCAATAACAACAACAACAATAAGAACAAGAAAACAAAACACAACCACAACAACGACAACGACAACGACAACAAATAAAACAATAGCAAAGACAACAGACGCAAAAATAGTAAGAAAAACAAAGCGACAAGAAGAAGAAGATCAAAGAATAATAAATTGCCATGAAGAAGGAAAATTTTTTGGTTTTGTTTTTTGTTATTTTTGTAAAAATCTCATTTTTTCAATATTTTGGAATATGCCGGCAAAACAAAACAACAACAATAACAAAACAAAAATTATGTAAAGACAATGAACTCCAATTGAAGCGGCAAAGCAAACTGTATGTCTTTTTTGGTTAAAACAAAAATAAAAGAGGAAGAGAGAAACAAAAATAAAAAAATGATATGTAAAAATAAATAATCAAATAAAAATAGCGAACAAAATGAAATGAACGAACGAACGAACGAACGAATGAGCCAAGTGTGCTATGAGGTGAACAGGGGTGAGGCGGCGTTCACGGTGGAGGAGGGTAGGGGGAGTAGGCGAGTGGAAACAACCCCCTTGAGTGCTTTTAATGTACGCCAAAATTAAAGCGACCCAGCAAAACTTTTATGCTTATCAAATGCCCATTTGACGAGCATTTTCAGGGTATAGGATTCACATGAATCTAACTCCATTTCTATACGAAAACACATATGGGGCGCCGATTTTTTCATCGTTTTTGTTGTTAAAACAAACACGTTGAACGTTCGATTTGTTCGGATATATGTTCGACTGTTAATGTTTGACTGTTACTGTTTGACTGTTATTACACGGCTGTTACTATTCTGTTATTTGCAGTACTTTTAGCTCTGCTGTTGCTGTACAGTTCGAATTTAAAATCAATTAAAAAAATTTTCATATCTTCAAATTAATTTTATTTGAATAATTATAACAGAATAATAATTCATAAATGAAGTAGTATTATTATTTGGTCATCAACTCCCTATCGGGAGTCTGAACCACAAATTCCTCCACGCGTCTATGTTTTGGGCTCGTCTTCGCCAGGTGATAACACCAATTGTAGACTGGGCTTCCATCACCTAGTCTTGCCAACACATCCTAGCTCGTCCTCTCCTCCCCTTCCCGATAATCTCCGCATCAAATACCTCACGAGCCGGAGTGACTTCTTCCATACGTGCGATGTGACCCAGCCAGCAAAGTCTATGAAGTTCCATTCTACTACGTCAGCATCATTTAATAATTTATTTTTTATTTGAAATGACATCTAACGCTTTGGTTGTTATTATTATTCCTAATATTCAAATTAAAGCAAAGTAGAAATATTTTGTCCGTCCATTTTTGCTTTTCTGTTATATCAAATACGAAGCCTTGAAGTTGGTTGCTCCGACTTTGTGTGTTTTTCGTTTTTACACAAAAGCATTCAATCAGCCTTCAGACTAGCATTCAGTTCATGTCTAAGTTGGAAACAAAATTTGTAGTTTTTCATTTTTACACAAAAGCATTCAATCAGCCTTCAGACTAGCATTCAGTTCATGCCTAAGTTGGGAACAAAATTTGTTGTTTTTCGTTTACACACAATAGCATTCAATCTGCCTTCAGACAAGCATCCAGTTCATGTCGATGTTTCTAACATAATATGTTGTTTTTTGATAAACATCCAGTTCAAATGCCGAGGCGCATTCAGTGTAGGCCATGAATGTGTAACATCCATTGATGCTGAATCGAAGTTGTGAATTTGTCACCATGATCCCAAAAATTTTGCTGGGGAGTCTACATTCAGGCGCACAAACAGCAAACGAACAAACTCTCACACACACATGCGTGTATACACACAACGATGAATGATAGACAAACGTTGTTGGTTTTGTTGTTTTTTCGTTGTTATTATTGCCGTTGTTGCTGTTGTTGTTGTTCGGGGGTGGCAATTGAAAAAGCTTTACTTCCACTTTTTCAATATATAGCAAAGTACTTTGCAATATAAACGCGAATACACTCAAGCACACACATACACACACACGCACATACACATGTACATTCATACATATATGTAATGACGCTTTATGTGCGCACGTGTAGCGAAGGGGGCGGCGAAGGGCCATGGGTTTGGCTTGTGGGCGTCGGGTGGGTGTTTTGGTTGGGCGCTTTGAGTCAGCTGTGGCAGAGGCGGCCGAGGCGAAGGCAGCGTCAGTAAATAAAGAGTATACAAGAAATTAACGAGCAAACGATTTTTATGGCAGCATTTTTGCCTTAAAGCGCGTTAAGACTCTTTTCATTGTTTATAATGTACATGTGTCTGTGTCTGTGTGAGAGTGTTTGTTAGTATATAACTTAACTGTGCGTGTGTGTGTGAGTGAGTGTGCATGTCTGCGTTGAAAAATGTTTTAAAAATGACATGCTTCGAAAGTTTTAAGCAATTTATGTTCATTTTAAATTGAATTTTAAATTTATTGCTGCAATTTTGTAAGCGAAGCGAAGTAAATAAATGCCAGAGAGAGGCCGACAGAGCGGGAAGGTGCGGCGGTGGAGAGAAGAAGAAGCAGCAGCAGAAGCAGAAGGAGAAAGAACGAGCAGCAGCAGAAGAGAAAGAAGAAGAACGTACAAGTTGAAAATCACCAGCAGGAAACGGAAGTGCTTTGCTTGTGTATGTATAATGTGTGCGTGCGTGTGTGTGAACGTACACTTCACAGTGTCAGTGAATGCGTTTCCAAGAAGAAAATTAATTACGAAAAAATGCAAACGACGAAGAGGAGACAGCAAAAAAGAAGAAGTAGAAGAAGAAGAAATCAAGAGAATATCCTTGTTGAACATTTTACAGAACGTTTGAAAATTTAATAAATTACACAAATAAAGCGACGAATTTAATTTGCTTGAATATGCATGAGCAAAGACAAAGCGAAGCGGAGGAGTGGTGGGCGGCTGGGTGTGTGCGTGGGCGATAGAAAACGAACAAGTCACTGAATTAAATTCAAGCAACGTTGAAGAGAATGAGCAAGAAGAAGAAGCAGCAGAAAAAAGGGTCAATCAACTAAGACACGAAAGCTGAAAAAAGAATTGCCTCGAAATTTGATATCAATGAACGAGCAAAGGACATAAAAGGAGCGCCCGAACACAAAAGGCAACAAAACAGACGCAAAGCAGACTTGTCTGCCAAAAAGCGGAAAAAACTGAGCCACAAAAAAAAAATCGTAAGCCGTCAGGAAGCCACAAGTCATGAAAGAAAAAGCGAAAAAAGCGGAATAGATACAAAAAAAAATTTCCAGGAAGAAATTTAGGCTTTCAGCAACTTCTAAAAAAGACATGCAAATCTCTTGTTGTTGTTATTGCGTGCCGACGTCACAACCTAAGGCAGCAACATGGAATCAACAGTTGTGTGTGTGTCGAGCAAGGTTATAGCAGAAACAAGTTGTTATTAAAGGTCGTCAGGCTAAGAAGGCTCAGTGACTTTGCAGGATTTGTTCTTAGAAGAAAAAATGCGACAGACATGAGCGCACTTTTCATGCTGCAAGATGGCCCTGAAGATGATAATGACGCAGCAAACGACCGAAGGACTAGAGGACGCCGACCGAAAGGATTTGCTACCCTTTTTTATTATTGTGTTATTCCTTATTTTTATTTGTTTTTTTGCTATACAATTTTCATTTGTGCTTTTCACGCTTTTCTTTTTTGTTGCTTTCTCTTTTAGCTCAAAGGGGCACAAACGGGGAAGGGTCCAATAAAGAAGGGTTAATCAGTGGGCGGGCGGACATGTCCTTTTTTTATTGTACTTTTTATTTGTGTCCTCAAACAGTTTGTAGCGATTTTGATAATGAAGTAAGCTTGTTATACAATTGGCGCAACCTTGACCCAAAGACTGAGGGCGTCGAAGGATGAATGAGTGAGTGAGTGACAAAGGCAAAGGAAAGTTGAAAGGCCTTGAACTTGCAAACGAAGAAGGCACAAAGCACGCAAAAGGACCTTGACATCGACAT
Organism: Phortica okadai; assembly: GCA_034638295.1. Classification (NCBI taxonomy): domain Eukaryota; kingdom Metazoa; phylum Arthropoda; class Insecta; order Diptera; family Drosophilidae; genus Phortica; species Phortica okadai. The sequence goes on from CM067852.1 coordinate 19,370,228, forward strand.
CGACATTGAACTTATATTTGTTTTTTTTTTTTTGTATTTATATTTGTAGGCAAACGAGGACAACATTGTTGACCGTCACTGTCAAAAGTTGCGTCACTTTGCTGATGCTTTTTGTTGATACTTTTATTTTTTTGCATGGCTTGGCAGCTGTTTTGGCTTTTGTCGTCGTTGTTATTTGTGTCGCTGCTTTGGGGTTTTATTTGTTGGTGATGCGTGGTCATGTTTCACACAAAATGAAAAGAAGCCGAAATGCCGACGGCGCTCACGCAACAACAACAACAACAACGCAGCAGCAACAGAGGCAAAGAGCAAGCAATGCCAAACAAACTCTCAGAGGTGCACGGCCAATTGCTCGCTTGGTAGGTCGGAGGGTCGCTGAGGGGATAAGTGAGTGAATGAGTGACATTTTCTCGCACTCGTTGTCGCCTGTGTCAAGCACGGAACGCACATAAAGTGCAAGCAAACCGAATCGAAGTGAAGTGAATTGGATTGAAGTCAAAGCTATAAAACGTCGGCGGGCATGTTATCCACACATGACAAGCCGAGCCAAGTAGGGGCAAGCCACATCAAGTTAAGCCAAGACAAGCCGAGTCAAATTGAGTCGGTCGAGTTGAATTGAATTGCAGCCAAGTCGTCAGACGTCTGCCGTCGCTCGACAGGGCACAGACACAAAAATCGATTCATGAATGAATGAAGAAAAACAAAAACGAATAAAAATTGAGCACCTGAGCGCTTTGAATGGCCAACACGACGGCTGTGTATGTGTGTGTGTGTGATGTGTGTGATGTCTGTGCATGTCGCTTTGGTACACTCATTCATACTATGTTCGAGGAGCCGACCATGTTCATTGGCTTTATTTTTCGACCGCAAAACGCATTCAAAGCCCTCACGCCGATCACGTGCTGAGGCAAAAGTCTCAATTTCATTTCATTTTGTTTGACTTTGAGACGTAACGCACACACTCACACACACACACACACACATGGACACATACGCACAACAGCAGCGGCAGCGGTGGCGGTGGCGACGACGACAAATTGTCTGCTTTTAGCGTTCGGCAGCGTCGTCAAAGTCGAAGCCAAACCGAAGCTTACGAGAGCCCAAGCGAGAGCCACAGGCAGTCGCTGTGGGTCCGTGGGTCTTTCAATTTAATGCCTGTTGCTTGACTGCCTTAATGCTTGAGTGCTTGATTTTTAATGGCGGGGCAGCGGCGTTGCTTTGCCACAATCGCAACAAAGTCATCGCGCGCACGTAGGAGTCACGCTTGCCAACGTAACGAACAAGGCACTGAACGAGAGGACGGACAAACGGACAGACGGACGGACGGAGCGTCCAAGCTACCTCAGTAGCTGAAAGCATGCCAGCAGACGCGTGTGTGGCGCCTCTCGTCTGTCGCTCGACAATTGCCGCTGTCCATGCTCTCGACCGTTGCCATGGCCATGTGGTTGTTGTCGTTGTCGTTGCCTCCGTTGCCTCCGTTGCCTCCTTTGCTTTTCGTTGGCTCTCGTCTTTGTTTGTTAGCTATGTCGTTTTGACTGATTGCTGAGGTGTGGCAACAGTTGCTTGCCACAGCTTTGATACAAGCTTGATGTGGTCTTGCTTTAAACACACACAGCACACACACACAGGCAGGCAGTGAGAGAGTGAGTGAGGGACAGAGGGGTCACCTGTCGCCACGGCAGCCGTCAAGTTTATTTAGCACAATTATGTTGCACTTTGTAGCGGCTAATTAGACGTTTGTCCGTCCGTCCGGCCGGCCGTCTGTCTGTCAAGTCAAGTGACTCCCGTCGGCGCAATTGCCAACTATCATTGTTGTTGTTATAATTGTCGGTGTTGTTGCTGCAACTTTGTTTTGCTTTACATGATTAAATGTTATTTGCTTGGCTAATTGGATTTTCCTAACTGAAGGCAAACAGAATCAAGTTAAGTGAAATGAATTGAAGTAATTGAAGCAACAAAGGCTTCAAATGCCTTCAATTTGGCATCGCATGCAACAATAAGTGCCACCATGGTTGCAGCGAGCGACGGGACGGGACGGGACGGGGGAAGGGAGACCAAAGCGAATGCCAAACAATGCAAATCAAAGTCCAAAAAAAAGCAAACCAACAACAACAGCGACAACAACCACAACAACAAGGGCTCACAACACAAACGGCAAACCAAATAAGCGCAACAAGTTGCATGTTGAATGTTGCAACAATGAGTCTGCCACATGCAGCGCGCCTCTGTTGTTGACTGCCAAAAATAGCGCTGGCATTGGTAGCGGCGGAGCTGAGGGGACAGCGGTGTCGTTGGCTGCCAAAAATCCGCAAAAAGCGCGTTGGCTGCTGGGCAGGGGTGTGGGGTGGTGGGCGTTGCAATGACAGAGTGAAAGCGGCCTTGCCGAAACGACCAAGCGTACTGACAAATGAAATGAAATGAAGTGTTGAACCTCTGAGCTCTCCCCGCCTCTGCTCTACTCTCCTCTCCACTCCTCTCCAATGCTCTGACTGAGCTCTCTGTGACGCCGCCCCTTTAGCTCTTGCCTTTGCCTTCTGTGTGCTGAGTGCCATGTTAACTTTGTTGTCGTTGTCGTTTTTGTTGTTGGTTTTGCTTTCACGGTACGTGTGAGTTAGCGGCATATCGATAGTGCACTTTGTTTTTGTTGTGGTTGTTTTAGTTGTTGCTGTCGTTCATTTTTATAGCACAGCACAGTTTGAACGCGTGAAAGGTCAAGTGCATCAGCAGCAACACCAACAGCAACAGCAACAACAACAACATGAGCAACGAAAGCAAAGCAGAGAATTTCGTTCGCGGCTCAGTCATGAATGCAATGGATTTCAATTCAGCCACGCTGTTGCATGAATGAATGTGCAGGCGGCACGTTATGTGCAACAACAACAACAACAACATCAACGAGAACAAAAACATTGACATCGACATCGACAAAAGTGGCACGCAGCATGTCTGTTTCGAAGAGAAAACTGTTAAAAAACAGTGCTGCCACAGGAGTGACAGACGACGGCGACGGCGAGGCGGGACCAGGGGCCGTGAGTGGGTGACTGTGCCACAAGCGCTTTCCGAATGTAGACCAAAAATCGTAACAAAACCAAAGCAAAGCAACTTCTGGGCACAAATTCACTTTCACACCGCAAGCGCGAAACATGAAAAAAATGGCGAAAAAAGCCAAAGAAAAGAAAAACATAAACAAACGACGAGCAGAGAAGCAAAACGACGGAAATGCCTTTGGCAGACAAACTTTTGCCACATTTATGTCATGTTCATGAACAGAGCGAAGGAACGAATGAACGAGTGAGCGCACGAAGAAGAGGAGAGGAGTCAAAGCCAACAACATCTTCAACGTGTTGCATGTTGCATAGTAAAACTTACACCGCCAAAGGCACCACAAACAATTCGGCGCGAATACGGAAGAAGAAGGAGCATGAATCAAAGTCAGACAAGAAGTCTCAATTGCGACTTCGACGAAGGAGGTGTCTTCGAATGTAATGCAAACTTCCTGATTCCTTTGGCTGCTCTCCTCATGGCCGTGCAACTTTATGTCTCTCTGCCTGTCTGTCTGATGGTGACACCGAATTGTTGCGTATCCCACACCTGCTAGACAAGCCGCTGCCAATAGGTGGCGCCTCTTGTTCTTCGCCAACCAACAGTTTTGTATCTTTTTTGCATTTGAATTAGCATAGAACAAAAGTTGAAGCAAGTTCATCGCGTGGGCGACCGCGTTGCCAACGATGGTTGTTGTTGTTGTTGTGCCGCAAGTTTATTCAACTTTATTTGTAACCTTCAACGCAAACGTTTTCCTATTGTCAGCAAACAAGCGTATTTCACGTTGAGCTGTCCTTGAAAACTCGCCGTCTCCCTCGCCCCCTATTGACTGGATGGTTGTTGAAATTCAAGTAGTTCGACAATTGACAAGCAAAGCAAAGCAATGCGCGTCTGTGACATCATCATCAGCGTTGGCAACGAAGGGCATTAAATGTGAAGCGGAAGCAGCCAAGACTCAAACAAGGTCAAATTCGTAGTGAACGAACAACAATAGTGAAGGATGCAGCAAAGGGGGGCAGTGGCGGGGTCGGGGCAGAGCAAGAAGTTCGCGTCGTCAATGTTGTCGTTGCCATGAGTAGCAAGTGTAACGACAAAACGCCATGACGAGATGAGCGTAGAAAAAAGTCGAAGCAATGCAAAGGAAAGAGGAAGGGAAGAGAAGTCGGGTAGCGTGCAAAAGCCGGCAATACAAAGTCACACACTGCACTGCTCATCACGTGCTGCTGCTGTTGTTGTTGCTATTGTTGCTGCTAACCGAGTTTTGAACATTTACGACATCGCAGACGACGCACAAGTTCCTTGGCAGCGAAAAAAATGCGCGTTGCTCAGAGGGTTTGGAATCGCTTTGCTTTGGTTTGGCTTGGCTTGGATTACAAACAGCGAAAACACACAAAGACACATACAGAGTGAGCCAAAGTCGTCAGTGTCAGACACAACGGACGGACGAAAAGACGGAGAGATGAACGAAAAGCGTTCAAGTGCTCCACGTTTGTTTTCGAAAGCGCTTCTGGCTTTCTTTGCCTCTTTCGCTCTTTCGCTTTGCCTGTATGACTGCCAAGGGCAACAACAATACACATAAGTAGCTCAGATGACAACAACAACGACGATGGTGTAGCAGACAACGTCATTGCCATTGCCATTGCCATTGTCGACGTCCTTGTTGCCTTCGCCTTCGCCTTCTCCTCCGCCTTTGGTCGCTTCTTGTTGCTCGTTGCCACTTGCGGCGCTTAGCGGCATTTGGCTAAGTGGCTTTGTGGCAACTTTGTCTTTGAGTCCGCCACGTTCCTACGTGCGCCAATGTCGCCTTTAACACGCTCTCGCCTTCGTGCACGAACATTCATTTGCTTCTCCCTCCTCCCAGCCAACTGTTCAGGCATCATCCAAACGACAAGAAGGTGAAGAAAAAAGTTGTGCTATGAAACGGTTTGACTTTTATCGTCATCATTGCTACTGTGGCATTACAACAACAATAGCAACCATGCTGAAGTGCTGAGGCGATTACGCGTTGAGGTGTTGAGGAGATCAGCGGGTGTGCAATTGCCGTTTAAAAGTAACCTTCACTTTATGTCTTTTACTACTGCCATGTCTTGACTAACAAAAGAGAGCGCCGTCATCGTCGTCGGTGAGCTCAACTGAACTGAGCTAAGCTGAGCTGATGATGATGACGATGATGACGACGACGAAAAGGCAACGCAACGCATCGCAGACACGCTGTCTGGCACGCTTACACGTAACTGCCGCTCTGTCTGTCCATCGGTCTGTCTGTCTGTCTCTGTGTCTCTTGTTAAGCAAACGCAATGCCAACTTATTCGATTCATTCATTCATTCAGTCAGTCAGTCAGTTAGTCGGTCGTTTGCTTTGCTTACTTGTCTGCGCATTCGCTCGCCAACTGAGGCCATAAAGCTCACCCGGCGGTGTGACGACGACAACAACAACAACATCACAGCCTCTCCCTCTTGCAGTGGCTTTACACGACGACTGTGACGACGACGTTGATGATGACGGCGCCCCCAGAGGCGTTAACGTGAAAAAAAAGCGCCGGCAGCGCACATAAAAAACAGCAGACAGGCGGACGAATGGACGGACAGATATACCGGCTGGTTGGCTGCTTGTCTCGCTGGCTTGTTGGCCGGCCGGCAAACCTCGACGAGAAAGAAAGAAACCTGTGCGCTTAGAGTATTATTAGACAACAACAACAGCAACGACGACAAGCAACAACATAAAAACAAACCAAATCCATGCGAGCAAACTGAGGGAATACCAAATCTCAAATAGCTGCAACAACAACAACAACATGGCTTCAATGCACGCGATGCTTGTTTTTGCTTTAGTTTAGTATATTTTTTGTTGCCGTCTTTGTTGTTGTGGTTGTTGTTGGTGAGTCTTTATGAATAGAGTAGCGAGAATTCCGTTGCCACCGTCGACGACATCGTTTGCTATCATTGCTGTTGCTGTTGTTGTTGTTGTTGGCTAAGTTGCGCGCTTTTTTTGGGCATTAACCGACAACTGTGAATGAAGACGATGATGACGACTGTTGTCGTTGGCGGTGTGTGTGGTTTGTCGTGCGGGTGCGGTGTGTGTCTGTCTGTCCGTCTGTCTGTCTGTGTCTGCTGTGTGTTTGATAATGACGTATTGTTCGTTATCATTGTTGTTGTCGTTGATGTTGCTGCTTTTGGTAGACGAACGGCAGACATTTTAAGCTCAACCATTGTTGAGACATGGCGGCCATGGCGGGGTGAGGGCGCCACTGAGGTTGAATCATTTGCTTTCAACGCGTGAACAGAAAAAATTTGGTTGAGTTTACGGTTGCTTAATGACGTCATTGTGAAGGCAGAGCCAGAGCCAGAGGCAGACAAGTCGACAAGTCGTCAAGACAAGCCCGCCAGTTATGTGAGCCGTCGACATTTGTAGGCCGTTTCGCCTCGTCTTCTCTTCTCTTGTGGCATTTTGTGTGCGCCTTCTGTGAAATTCGAACTGTCAGAGTTGTTATTCTATTATTGTAATTGTTGTTGTTGTTGTTGTTGTCGTCGTGTTTGTGTGGTCGTGGCTGCTTTATTACTGTGACAAATGTGACAAATTTCAATGGCAAAGTCAAAGCGTTAATAAGCCAATAAAACGGACGGAAAAACAACTTGTCGATTGACAACAACCAGCACAACAACAATGTCAGTGTCAACTGCGGAATGGGTTGCGTGTTGGGTGGTTGGGCGGCGGTGAGGGGCATGTAATTAAAGCTGAATTTTCATGTTTGTTAGGCATTCGGGCACTTACCCCTGTTGTTGGCGTTCCATTGCCAGTGGCGGGCGCAGTGTTGGCATTCTTGCCTTTGCCACGCCCACGTTTCGAATCCGGGCGCACGGGTTGGCCATCGGCGCCGTAGACGATCTGCAAGAGAAGATTAAAAAGACAATGCATTAATTATTTATTAAACTGAATATAATTACACTTAATTTTAAAAAATATTGAAAGAAATTGATCGAACAAAATGAGAGCGTCTATTGAAGTACAGAAGAAACTCGATTATACGGATCTCGATTATACGGATCTTCGATTATTCGGACTCATTCCCTGCATGAATTTTAGCCGCGGTTTTTATATGTATGCATAAATTGTAAATTGTGGGAAAATTTGTTGAAATTGTTTATTTTTTGTTGGCAAATTACGTAAAACGTGGCATTTGCATGGATGGACGAAATCCGTCGACAGCCGTGCACAAAACCTTTTACAACGATAATCGCTGGATTACTGATGACAAAATGAAATCGCTTCAAGTTTCGCGTTGCAAGACGCAAAACTCGAAGCAAAAATCCCAGACATGCGGCAACATAATTTTGGGTGTGGGTTTAACTCTTAAGAAGCTTTAAGGAATATCGTAAGATTTAAGGGAGTTTTAGCGAAAATGTTAAAAAAAAACTCTCTTATTTTTTACGATACTCACTGGAATTCCAATTTGAATAAATATGTTTTATTGCAATATTATGATTAAAATCAGTAAGGACGCTATAGTCGAGTATACTCGACAATATAATACCCTGCACACACAGTCGGCGGTGCAACTACCCAAATCTACCAAAAAATGTTGATTTGACATCGCCCGAACAAGTAGTGTTCAAAATATCAAGTAAATCGGTCAAAAAATGTGAAATTTACGAAAAATTTGAGTTTGTAGGTCATTGAGGGGTAACTTTCAAAAAGAGGGGAATTTTGTGGTATGCAGTTTTAAAGATGCATATTTACTGAGCTTGTCTACAAAATTTCAGGTTCGTACCTATAATAGTTTTGAAGATACAGCAATTTCAAAAAAACAACCGGGTCTACATACATGTTTCTATCTCTTTGGATGTTCGAGTTATAGCGTGTTAAAAAAGTGGGTGGTGCTGGATGGGTGGGAAGGAGTGGGCGTGGCACAAAACCGTTCAAACTTGATCTGCTGCCGAGCATCACGAGTCTACCCACCAAATTTCAAGTCTCTAGCTTTTACAGTTTCTGAGAACCATTGGTGAATACGGACGGACAGACGGACGGACATGGCTCAATCAATTTCTCTTGTCGTCCTGATAAAGAATATATATTCTTTATAGGGTTCCCTTCTCCTCCTTCTGTGCGTTACATACATTTCGCTCAAACAAACACAATATACCCTGATACACAGTATGTGTACAGGGTATAAATAATCACTAAAATGTTGATGAGAAGCGAAATTTCTTAAGTTTTCCGACTTTTTCAAACATTAACAGTGTCTGTTTTCAGAAATGGGACAACACTGGTCGGATAGCAGAAAGAGAAAACGACTGTTAAATCGAACAAATTCTGTTAAATGCTCTGTTAAAAAGAGAGTTTGTAGTTTGTTAACATACACCAACAGAGTTTTAACTGCCAGCTTACATAATTCTGTAACCTGGCTGAATTCTAAAAAGGCGTGGCAGCGCACTTCGATCGCGGCAGTCAGCCTCTGTTTGCTGGTGAATTCATATAAGCGCGTAGCGTTTGGAGTTTTTGGCAATTTGCCCAAAAAGCTCGCCAGTGCAATTTGTATAATATTTTTGTTTAACTCCCATGGAATTGTTTTTGATTCATGTTTGATTCTAGTAGTTAAGACAAACATTTTTGTAAATATTGACATGTAAGCGATGATGTGCTTGCATATTTATTAAAAATTAAAGAAACCAAAAAAAAATTAAATAGCATCAAGAACGAGTAAAGCAGTGAGTCATAGAAAGAAAGGAATAGACAAAGCAAAAACAAAGTTTCGTTTGGTTTGTTTTCTAGGTTGGTTGCGCGTCGTTCGCGGCGCCGAATTTTCGTCGGAATTTTTTTCGTTTGTTGTTTTGCTTCGTGTTTTTTGAAGATTACACGAACTTATGCTTTGAGCAGAAATGTTGCCAAACCAATTGTTTTATTGTTCATGTTTTTTTATTAGCATTTTCCCTAACTTTCGTTGAGATCCTTAGAGAAAATGAACACTTTTCGCGTTGTGTGATTTCTATTAAAAATCAGAATTAATTTTCCACTCTATGTAATAATTACTCTAAGTTCAAACATTTCAAATTGTAATATTTATAAACATGAACGGTGGTTTGTGTTTTTTTTTTTTGGGATTGTACTGCCCTAAGTCGACACTGAATGCAGGACGACATCCACAGGCTCGAAAAGTTCTCGATTTTGTTTTTTTTTTTTTAAAAGTGAGCTGAAAATGCCAAAGTGAGCAGAATTAAGCACTGATCACGCTAGCTAGGTGCGCGAGGCATTTTGCGTTCGTTTTGTTTGTTTTATTTATATGAGGGAAATACAGGAGAAATCAGAGCGCAACAGACGAGTGGATATTATGTTAACTGTCATTTCTCCAATTATTTACGTTCGAAAGGTACTTTTTGACCAGGTTTTTTTATATTTAATTTCGGCAGAAGCATAATTATTTCGTATTAAATTGAAAATAACAAAACAGAAAATATATGTCAAGTGTGAAAAAAGACACAATACCGAAAAAATTTGTGATTTAGGTGCAATGTGTTCGAAAAAGGACACAAATCTGACAAAACGAAATTGTGGTGCAGTACTGGCACGCTCATTTGAAAATGATCAGTATTAAAGTGTCTTATGTGCTGTGTCGAGCTGCGTAAAATAGGCGATCTTGCGCCGACAAATAAACGGAAAGCGCAGGAATTGACCGTTTTGCGTAGGCTACCCTAAAATTTTGAAAATTTGCTACATTTCCACAGTAAATTTTTCATTCACTTCGCCAAAATATCTATGGGCCCCCGCTTTAAAAGCTGATATATTTTTGTCAGCACTAAAGTGTCGTATGTGCTGTGGGCAAGTGTCTAACATATGCGATCTTAGCAATTAAAACGTCGTCCAATAACGAGCTGGTGGTGGTTTTTCGATAGTTAGTTATGTCACTAATTGACGACACGCTTTCAGTTTTCTTCTTTTGTGCTTTGAATAAAATTTGACTATGAAACCGATTATCCGGATTTTCGATTATACGGAATACCCCTGGTTTTAATTGATCCGGATAATCGAGTTTCTACTGTACGTTTTTTGACAAACACGAATTTGCAGCAGAAAAACGATAGCTTAACGAATGCGAAGCAGTTTAAGTTGTACAGTTTAAGAGGCGTTGAGTTTATTGTAACTGTTGGGAAGTCACTGGTGTGGAATGCGAGAAGAATTTTATGATTTTAACACATGACTGTTTTTAGTTAAAAAGAGTTTCCATTATGTGTGGCTGAAATGGCGACACCTGACGGCCACTTAACAAATAATAGTAGCGTTTAAGAGAGTGTCGCGCCATCTGCTCGTCAAAATGTTTATGTGAAAATGTCTCCGTCGGAAATAACAAGCCCTTGCTGTTGGTCATGTACTCGTGATAATGGTACATAGTCATGTCTTCAAAGCAAATAACGTCCCGGGTAATTCTAAGGGAAATTGAAATAGGGAAATTTACGTTTTAGCGCACTTGCGCCTTCTATGCGTGAATTTTTGAGTTTGAATTATAATAAAACGGTGTATAAAAGCGTATAACAGCAATCGACAAAAAGTATCGAAAATATTAAAAACAACAAAAATGCAAACTCGATTTTATTATTGCGGTTTTCACGCATTTCTCGTTAACATTTTTACGTATGAAAAGTTAAATTGCCAATAACAAAATGCACAGGCCAAATTTTAACGAGATTCATAGACCCCGAGGCATGTTGTTAGTTAACGTACTGAAGTTTGGAAAAATGAAAATGGCAATCTTTAATTTTTTTTCTATGAAGAAGTGGCTGTACTTTGGCAATAGTTTCATATTAAAATGACGTACGACATTCGGTCACCTTACTTAACATAGGCCATTGCATTGCCAATTTCACTCCATATTACTACCTTTGTAACGTTTACTCGTGTGTTGAAGACCATCACACAACACATACAACTTTTGCATCAAAATGTAGATTTTTGGTCTTCGACTTCGTCACTGGATGGCACAATTGTATGTCAACATTGTCTTCCATAAATTCATCCAACTTTTACTCCATTTCTCCCTCAAGATATACATATGTGCACAATTGTACTACCATTAGTTAATTTTTTCTATATTCAAGCATAAATAAACATATTTCCCTCCTAGAAACTAAATAACGCACATAAATTGATGCAATATTCAATTAAATGATTTTTAAGGTTTTTTTTTCGTGTCATTTGAAAATTATTTCCTTTATTTCGCTCAATTGGTACACAAATTCTTCGTTTATTTATATAAGAAGAAGAGAAATCACAACATTAACCAGCAACTTTAGCAAGACGCATTTGCGTCGTTAACGTTCATATTTTCATACGTTTATACGTTAACGAGAAATGCGCATATGTATTTTTGCGAAATTCTAATCTAAATTATCGTAAATGCAAACTAAAGCGCAGCAAAAAAAGGAACGTGTTTATAAAGGTAAAATTTGCAAGCTTTGATTGTATTACGATTTGTGCATAATTTGGGCAAACTTCAATTGTGAATTAGCTCTTTGTTTGTTTCACTGCAAGTTCGAGCAAACTGTGCGAGTAAGCTGACAAACGTTTTTGGAATTGGAATTTTGTCAGTAGAGCAGTCAGGGAGTTATTGGGTTCACAATTTGTTGCAAAGATAATTAAAAATACCAGTAAGGACGCTATAGTCAAGTATACTCGACAATAAAATAGCCTGCACACACCCTAAATCTACAAGAAAATATATTTATGTGTATTACATTGCCTATTCAAATAGTGTTCAAAATATAAAGAATATCGGTTTAAAAAAAAACATAGTTTACAAAAAACTTGAGTTTGTAGATCTTTGAAGGGTATCAATCAAAGATAGGGGAATTTTGTGGTATGCAGTTGTATATTTACTCATTTTAGGCTAGTACCTTTAATAGTGGAGGTATAGAAATTTAAAGCACAACTGGGGGAAGGTTGGCAAAGTATCGCTAGTTTAGTTACGAGTTCCTTGCTGAGATACATTTGTTGTTTAGGTCGGGAACTGCATTTAATTTTTCCGCTGATCTCGCTAACCTAATTTTTAAGAACCCAAAGCTCTTTCGTGAGCAAGGTTATTCCTCTTGTTAATTTTAATACATCTTGTGATTTGTCGAATGAGTTTTGAGAAGCCCGTGCAAACATAAGGAAACCTAACCTCATTTTGTCACCCTCGTTTATAAATTAGCCGTACTAAAATTTAGATAATAAATAAAGAAAACTATTCAAAACTCAAGAGGTTTTTAAATCTGAAAACATAACTATTTGAAAAAACTACTCAAGCTGTCTAAAGGATGAAAAAAAATGAGGCGGACTTTGATAGATCACAGCTTGCATGTGGAACTGAAGCAAACGTATTGACTATTTTCTTTTTCTGTTTATACCCTGTACATATACTGTGTATCAGGGTATATTGTGTTTGTTTGAGCGAAATGTATGTAACGCACAGAAGGAGGGCAGGGGGACCCTATAAAGTATATATATTCTTGATCAGGACGACAAGAGAAATTGATTAAGCCATGTCCGTCCGTCTGTCCGTCCGTCCGTCCGTCTGTCTGTCTGTCCGTCCGTATTCACCAATGGTTCTCAGAAACTATAATAGCTAGAGACTTGAAATTTGGTGGGTAGACTCGTGATGCTCGGCAGCAGATCAAGTTTGAACGGTTTTGTGCCACGCCCACTCCTTCCCGCCCATCCAGCACCACCCACTTTTTTAAAATGCTATAACTCGAACATTCAAAGAGATAGAAAAATGAAAGTCGGTATGTAGTCTCAGTATAAGTAGCTCTACAAAACTGCATACCACAATTTTTCCCCCTCCTCTTCATTTCCCCTCCCCCAGTTCTTTTCTTAAATTTGCTGTATCTCCAAAACTAACAAAGGTATGAACCTGAAATTTTGTATACAAGCTCAGTGATAATACATCTTAAAAACTGCATACCACAAATTTCCCCTCTCTTTAATGGCTACCCCTCAGAGGCCTACAAACTTAAATTTTTCGTAAAATCCACATTTTTTGACCGATTTTCTTGATATTTTGAACACTATTTGAATAGGCGACGTCAGATCAATATGTTTTTGTAGATTGAGGGTGTGGCAACGCCTACCATGTGTGCAGGGTATTATATTGTCGAGTATACTCGACTATACCGCCCTTACTGGTTTTGTCATTATTTGATGTGAGAAAAAAACGAAATGGCTCCACTTGAGCCATATCGGACATCATTTGGGGAATGCAATGACTTTTGGATGGAAATGGTTGTCAATTTGAAACCGGAAAAATTAAACAACCGAAAACTGATCCCACGAGTAGAAACTTCACAACAGTTTCATTTAAGACAAATGATTTTCAAAGATCGAACAGATGTTTCACTTTCCGTGCTCAAGAAGACATGCAACATTGATAAATTCTAATAAGCGTGGAAAATGGGAAAAAAAAAACATGTTGTGAAAAATTTGGAAAATCATGTGCGGCAATGACAGAGAGGCAGAAGCAATCGACGGCTTGCATGATAAATTTTAAGATACAATTTCCGGGGAAATGCGTAAGAAAATAATAAACACGACTTGAGCAGAGAGGCACTTAGGCAACTGTGACGAAAATAACAAAACAACAACGACGACAATGACAAAAATTCAAATCGAAGAAGATTTGAGCAGCAGCAGCCGCAGCAGCAGGAAGGAGCACGCATAACGGGACATGTGTGTGAGGAGCGCCTGCGCGCAGCCAACGAGGGCCGAAGATGCCGTGATAAAAATAGGATGCGACATCTGCGCGCTGGCGACGAACAGAACTTGGGCGCTGGCAAGCATTGTTCTATAAATAACGCCGCTTTGGTCTTTGCTCGACAAAGAGGGGGGACGGCGAGTGGGCAAAGGGCGCGAAAGCGTCGCATAGTTACAGTTACTTTGTTCGCAGGAGTGCCAAAGGAATGCGAACGTCGACTGACGAGTGTCGACTGACGAGTGTCGACTGACGAGTGTCGACTGACGAGCGAAGGAACGTGAACGTGGCTTTGTGTGCGTGTGTGTGTGTGAGCGTTTCTTCTTCTTTGTTGGGGCGTTGCAGCTTGAGTGACGTTGCGCGCGGCAATTAAACGCGACAGCAGGCGTCGTCGTCGTCATCATCATCGGTGGCGGCAGCGGCAGCGGCAGCGGCGGCAAATGTCGTCTTCGAAGAATTATTGCAGTTGGCACGCGCAGGCGCGCAAGCACATGTGGTGCAGTTGACATTCGGAAGCAATTATTTTGATGCTCCAGCAATGGCTCCGACCCCGGCTTGGCAACGCCAACGACAACGACAACGAACGAGGCATACATACTCGAATTCCTGTGCGCCCTCAATTGCGCAGACGTGCACAAGTCACTTGGGGCTCTCGTCGGAGCTCATGCCTCATCGAGTATGTTACTAATTTTACGCATTTCTAAGTTGACGCTGAGGCGGACTTGCAGTTTATTTTTGTTACATGTTGAAAACACGGACGGACACATCGACAGACGTAGAGTCGGTACAGTTGTGCACAAGGCGCAAAATTACATGTTCATGCGGCACGTGATGTCTGTCAAAGTCAAAGTCAAAGAACAAGAAGAAGAATAAGGAGCCAAAACAAATCTGTTGAATTAAACAAAGTCAATGTCTTCTTGTTGTCGATATCGTTGTTGTTGTTGAGATTGTGTCCTTGTGCAGCGACACAGAAACCCAAACAAAAAGGTACACAAACGCCCACAAAGAGGACATTGACATTGTCCTAGTGAACGAGGATAACGAAGGCGACTGCGAAATGAAGACAACAACAAACAAAATGGCGAGCACACACACACACACATATATATGTATTTATATACGTATAAGCCAGAAATAGACAACGTGCCTCATGGCGGCAACTAAAAATGGCGGCAGTCATGGCACCGACAAAAGCAACAGCAACAAAATGGCAGCGCCCTCACCCACACACACACACACACACACACACACACACAGAGCCAACGACAAGGTCGAAGAAGCAGAAGCAGAAGAATGTACGAAAGTAAACCGGAAATATTTTGCACGCCTTCGAGCAATCAATGGCGACGATAATAATGACGTCATAGCCGTCGTAATCATCGTCATCATCGTCGCCGGCATCGTCGCCGGCATCGTCATCGTCATCGTTGTCATTATTGTTTTTGCTGTTTGCTGTTGTTGTGGTGCTTGTTGTCATTGTCAACATATAAATTTAAATCAAATATTGATTTCACGTAATGGCGGAAAAAGCCGTACAACACCCACACACACACACACACACACAGAGCCAACGACAAGTTATCGTTCTAGACTTGTATTCTTCTTCGTGCCCCTTCGTTGCTTACGAGCCATGCACGAGGACATTTGCCAATGAAACGAGGCCGACGACCCAAATTCGGCTGACACGACCATCCACAAAAATAGGCCAAGCCAGGCCAGGCAAGGAGATGGGCGGCGGGAGGCAACGAAGAAGCCAATCGAATCCAATGGCATACACACACACATACAACATGAGTTGTTGAGGACTTCATAACTTTGCTGACAAATTATGACATGAGCAATTTTCAATTCAATTAAATTTCTGAATGACGACAGTTATGTAAATTATGTAAACAAGCAGAAGACGGCAACAAGACACCTGTCGCACCTGTCGTTGTGGCATGACACGCACGCACGCACTCACGTACACACACGCACACGCACACACACAAAACAAAAGCTCAAAGGCAGACGCAAATAATGACAACTAATTTCGAGCTATAAACAAGCTCAAGTTGAGCGTCGACGGCAGCGTCGGTTTTTTGTGGCCCTCCGAAATGCCTTTGGGGCTCAAAAGTATTGCCGGCAATCGGTTAAGAGGCGACGCCGCCAAGTGCCAACAAGCAACACGGCAAGCGCGCCATTGGAGGCGACACACACACACGCACACTCTCAATGCTCAGCCGTCAGTCAGTCAGTCAGTCAGTTAATTAGTCAGGCAAGCTGTTCTGTCCTATTAAGTTAACCGCAAAAGTCTCACGCACGCACACAAAGTCTACTTTAACTCTCACTTGGCTAACAACAGCAATACAGCAACATAAATAACAACAACAACAATGGTGACAGCAGAATAGCCTCAAGAGTGAATCAAAGAAAGCAACCTGACCTATGTCAATGGGATTTTTGGTAGGCGCGTCTCAGCCAAAAAGCGACGGGGGGCCCCGCAACCAAATTTCAGTGTCGAAATGTCTGCTTACGCACACACACACACATACTCACATGTACATAAACGCATTCGGTTACGTTTTTATGACACATTAGGGCGCACAGCAGCAACAACAACAGCAGTATAATAAGCATCAACAATAATGAGGAGCAATAAGCGAGAAGCCGAGGCAACAACAACAACAACAGTAATAACAATAAAGTCGTCTTGAGGCAAAAGCTCATAAGATTTGCCACAAGCTCCTCACCGTACCACCCCGCACCGCCCTCCGTCCACAACACTGGCCTACGCAATATAAACACACAAATGCTCACATGCGTGCCGCTCCACTCCCTCTGCTGGTGCTCTCTCTCGCTCTCCTTCACTCTGTTGGTGTTTCTGTTTCGGTTTTTGCTTTTGCTTTTGCCTTCTTCGCTTTGCTTTTGTTTGTTTGCGTTTGCAAAGTGTGAGAACCCTTCTTCGTTTTGTCTCGGCTTGGCTTTGCGGCCGTCCTGTTGCTTTTATTGGTCCCTCTTGGTCGATCTCCCCTAATTTTAGGTACACACTGCTCTCGGTCAGCCACAACCGCGCCGGCAGTCAACGACGTCGCCTCGTCGCTCTGCCATTTTTCGTCAAACAGCGTCGACGTCACTATTCTTCTTCTTTTCCTGTTTTTTTGTCTTATTTTATTCATGTTCTTTTTGCAGCTTTTTTTATGTTGAATCCTTTTTTAGGCGGGTTACTCCCGCTTTGTGCTTCTCTCCCCTCATTCATTCGTGCACTCCTTTCAGTGTGGCCAGCAACCTGTTTTATACGCCTCTTGCTGTCTCTTTTTATTCTTCTTCGGCGAGTGCGACGGCCGTCTTTTCAAGAGGGGTCATTCATCTTCGATTTAATTTACATTGTGTCGCACAAAATTGTGCCACAAATTCTCTTTTGCGCACACAATTTGTGTAAATTTATTTCTGTGTGTGATATGAAAATAAATCCTGACCTCCATCAACAAATGCTCGAACACAACCAGAAACCCGCAATGAAATCTCCTTAGTTGCTTTCGAATGAATGATTTCATGTTTGTCGTTTTTAATTTGTCTCTCAAGTTGTTTGCCCAAAATGTCTAACCCTTTTCCATTGTTGTTGTTATTAGTGTTGCTGTTGTTGGTGTCAGCCCAACATCTGTTTGTAGAAAACCCCTCCAAAGCGTGAGTAAAATTGATTTTCATCGCAAAGCGGAAAAGCTTTGCCACAAAATTTTCAAGGTTAAGCACCTTCACGCCGCCTCAGCCCTCTCATCTGGTCGCCAGCTCATCGTCACACCGCCTCATTGCCGTCATCGGCATCGGCATCGGCATCAGCACTTTGATAAGGCAAACGCAGTTTATTTTGATTAACACGGCAACCCCAAAAGATACACAGGGATGAAACCCCAAGGCGCAATGCGTTAAGCTCGCGGTGAAGTGTTTCATGTTTGTCCCGGTGTGTGTGTGTGTGATGATTTTCATTAGCAATTGTCCTTGAAATGCAGAGGAAATTTTTGGCATATTACCGTGACTGAATGAGCAACTGACTGACTGAGTGAGTAAATGAGTGAATGGGCGACTGAGGGGGGCGGATGGGTGAGTCAACTGAATGGTTGGTCAGATGATTAAGATTGTCTGCTTTGCTGTCTTCGTTGTCTGCTCGTTCCCTCTCTCTTTCTCTCACTTCCTCCCTCTACTTTGCAATCGTGCTAATGTTTGCCGTCTTCAAATCACTTCAAGGTGTCGTCGCACTTGCCTACCAAAATAGCAACAAAGAAAACAAAGCCAAATGACTCACAGGATAATCGTGCTGGTGAGTCATACTCATACTCTCTGCTGACCGTCCGTCTGACTGTCTATCTGTCTGTCTCCTTTGTGCCAACATGGCTGCCGCGGCACCCGCAGCATTTTATCGTAAAATTTTTTGGCATTCTCAGTTGTTGTTTTTATTGTTGTTGCTTGTTGGTTTATCCCATTTTTGTTTGTGGCTCTGCTACTCGATTTTTGTGTCTGTCTATGTCTGTGTGTCTGTGTGTGTGTGTGCTTTGTGTTTTTCATTGAATTTCGGGGTTGACATTATGCGTAACACATTTCCCTTTGCTTGGGGGTGAGTTTTGATATTTTAGGGTATTTTTTGCACACCCCCCGCATTTTGCAAACCTTTGCCACTTCTTCTTTTTCCATGTCCTTTCTGAGCGAAAAATGCGTCATTTGTAAATATGTCACAAGTCATTTTATATTTCAATGTCATTGCGGGAGGTGTCCCAGCAAGGGAGAACCTTCGCCCTTCGCCCTTCGTCCTTTTCCTTCCCCCTCGAGTACACCCCAACACACCTTGGTGCTGTCCCTGTCCTTTAGTTAAGCTGTAAAAATTGCTGATGTGTCCTCGTCGTCGCCGTTCGAAAGCTCTTCACATCAAACAATGCATTTCGAAATATCAAGGTCAAGTTCAGTGCGGTGCGGTGCGGTGCGGTGAGCGAAGCTTAAGCAATCTGGCAAAGGGGTTTGTGCCGCCCCTCTCACGCCTTGCATGTATCGCAATGCCGTGCTGAAGAAGATTTGCGGTTAAGGAAGTGTTAATTGTTATGCGATTTTGTGGCAGATTCAATCAAAAGCTCATGTTGCATGCTTCTCCCATCTCTTCTCCGCCCCCCATTCCGACTGCTATTAGTGCAATTGCGACGTGCTTTTGTCGCTATTCCTGGGATGTCCTTGCACGTCCTTTGCAATTGTTGGCATCTGTTGAATTTTTTGCTGTTTGCTTAGAATTTTGTTTGCCTTAATTAGTTTAACAAAAATAGTCAATTATAGTTTGTCTGCAAGCGCGGCCATCTTTTATTATCTCTTTCTTGGGCTTTGCTAATAATAATGATGCTGACCAAAAAAGCTAGAAAACTCGAAGCCAGAAGGTTCATTGCTTCTGCCAATCGCTTGGAAGAATGTCCATGGTTGGCTATAAGTCAAGTGTTAGTCGAAGCAAAGCGAAAAAAAGAAAAAGAATTTAATTTGAAATTCCATTTCGTAGATTTAATTGAGTTGAAATCAAATTAAAAGCAATTTATTTTCAACCCTCATTGCGAATTTTTTCTGTTCCGTTCGTTTCTGTTCCTTTCCTTTGCTTTGCTTTGCTTTGCTTTCCTTTCCGGCCGTTTCGGCTTGGTTCAAATTGCCGCCTTACAGTCAATCACATTCTCGACTGCGGATTTTTCTACAACAACACTAACAACAACATCAACGTCGACAGACGCAACGCAAAAAGTGCGTAGCTTACACGCACACACATACACACATGCATTTGAAACGTATTAAACATAACGAAACAACAACAGAAAGGAAGAAAGAAAGAATAATTTGAGGGTTGCAAAAAGATATGCTTGCATTTTTTTTAACTCGAAGACCAAACGAACGAACAACCGTCCGTCCGTCCTTTCGCCTGTCACTCTATCCGTCCGATCGTTTGTCGCTGCGTTATAAAATCGATAAAAGCAAAAGCAGAAAAATCGAGAAGGATGCACGCACACACACATACGCACGCACGCTCAACACATCCTGGCACACATGCAACGGGCGCCATTTTAAGCTGCCATTAGATGCGTGCTGCCGCATTAATTTCATTTTTGATTTTCGGATTTATTTTCTTCCTCTTTTTTCGTTTTTCTGTTTTCTATTTTATTGCGTTTCCTTTCATTCTTCTTCTTCTTTTTTCAATTTGATTGCGTGAAATGCGTTAGGAACATGATTTATGGCATATTTTTGAGCATTCAATTGAAATCAGAAATAGTTTTGTTGTTTGTATTGTCGTTGTTGTTGTTGCTGCTTTTGCGTCGCTGCAATTAATTTGCGAAATGTTTTTATTTTCATAATTTCAACAAAGTTTTGCTCCAAAAAAATATGCGCAAAATGCATTTCCATCAAACAGCAACAACAAAAACAATTAAAGCAAAAAACAAAACCAAAAAAAAGATCAGAGAAATTACAAAAATGAAATGCATAAAAAGAATAGAAAACCAGTAAGGATTGGAGTCGACAGTACTCGTCTTCGACATACTCTGTACCTTGAATTATTAACGTCTGTAATAGGGCGTTTCCCCGCCCACTTTTCAATCGAAACCGATCTCATTTCCATTTAATGACATACATGTCAATTTTTACTCTTGTAGACCAATTTGTTCCAAAGGATTAAGGTTTTTATATTTTGGCAATATATAGGCGTGGCCACGCCCGTATTATGATTGAATCTTGTTACACTATATCCGAATATCATAGACACCAAATTAAATTCCTGTAAGTTATATGGTTCACGAGATATATTATTCTATCTTTTTGGGCTTCAAGTCGGCTATATACACTCCAATATTGGTGTTCCTATCTCAAAAGACAACCCAGAAAATACGACTTTTGTAATATTTTACCCGAGGTAGCTTCAGTTATTGGCCCCTCACCCCTAAACTAAGTCAAAAAGGGGGAGCTTGATCTGCGCAATGAATCACTGAATCGAATTTTGGTTCTATTTATTATAGTTTCCGAGATCGACGCGTTCGTACAGACGGACAGACGGTCGTATATGGCTAAATCGATTTCGCTTTTGGTACTGATCAAGAATATACATACTTTGTGTAGTCGGATATGTCTCCTTTAAGGTGTTACATGCATTGTCGACGTGCACAAAACTGATATACCCTTGTACCATAAGGTACAGGGTATAAACATGAGAAGCGAAAATATTTTGGTTGCAAAACTAAAACTTTTCAAATAAAAGCGTGGGCGTCGGCAAAGGACATGGTCGATGCGGGTGGGGCGGGGTGATGAGGGGTATGTGGCAAATGGCGAAAGCGCTGCCAAGCGTTCAAGTCGTTCATTCGTCGCTCGTTCGCTGATGCAATTTAAATGCCATATTTTTTGGCAGAAAAGTACTTCAATTCCACTTGCCACGTTTTTTGCTCTTTCGCTCTCATTCGTCCATTTTATCCTCGCTTCTCTTCTTCTTTTCTATTTGCTTTGCTGCTGTTTTGGACATGTAATTCGCTTCGTTGCAGCGAACGTTGAAGTTGCACTTTGGCACTGCACAGCAATTTTTGTTTAACTTAATGCGGCAAAGAACACAAAAACAACAAGAACGAAATGCCAAAAAATTACAACAACAAAAAAAAAGCACAACAAAAGTGTAAAAGAGAAAACGAATTCGAATGCGAAATTGCCAACGAACTATAAACAAATGCGCGCTGCAAATAATGTGGCACAGTTGTAAAGAGTAAAGCGGGAGGGGTGTGGAGAGGGAGGATGCAGCTGCAGGAATACAAGCAAAAGGACATGAGAAAATGCATGCAGCAACAGCGTAAAAAGCATGTTGCAAGACGAAGAAGAAGCAACAACAACAAACAGAATGACAGATGAAGAAGCCAAAACAGAAGCAGAGGAGGAGGCAAGCAACCAAAGGAGCCAAGCACGGAAAGCCGAGCCAAGAGAACAGAGAGCTGAGCAGAATTAAGGTGAGGTGAGGAGCGGTGAGGAGAGGAGTGCAATGCAATGTAGGGTAGCTGTGACAACAAGAGCGGAGTTGGCGGATGATTGTGAAGCTATAAGAAAGACAAAGAGGGTGACGGAAGCGGACTGTATGTGTGAGTGTGTGTGTGTGGCAAAGCAGCGCAGAAAAGTTTGTGTTTGTTGCAATAAAAGTGGCTTTTGTACGTGCAATGACCTACCAACACATAAAAAAGGACGACAACAACAATACCAACAACAACAGCAACAACGACAATGTGCAAGAACGCCAGAAAGAAGGAAAAAAGTATAAAACAAATAACATGAAGAAGACAAAAAGCACACAAAAGAAGCCACGAGGCAAAACTTTGCGCTGCCTTCTTGCTTGTGTGTGTGTGTGTGTCTATGAGAAAATCTTTTAGTGGTTGCAGCAGCAGAATCAGGAGTCGCACAGACTGAAATATGCAAAGAAGGCAATTCAGAATGCACGAAAGGCTGCCAAGGATCATCGCTCGTTGCGACGCTCGAACGAAGAAGTTGTGCGGCATTAAATTAAAAGAAAAATTCGCCTTAATCGAATTTCAGCGAACAAAGTGAATTGAGGACTGCACGAGACAGAAAATGGGGGGCAGGGAAGCGGAAGGACAAGCATTGAAAAAGAATAGTTTCGAATTTGACTACTTTTTTCTGTCTCAATTAAGCTGAGTTGGCCCTCTGCTCCGTCCCTCAGCCGCGGCTGACGTCGACTGCGTCGTTGTCTTATTTGACGGACGCATGCCTTGACGGACGGACGCATGCCATGACGGACGGACGGACGCATGCAAGCGAGCGATTTTTATTGCGTTTCTCACACGCTCTTAAGTGCGAAACGTGTTCGCAGCTTCGTTGTTGTTGTTGTTGTTGCTCTTGTCACTTTTCATTCGAGAAAATCATTTTGCTTTCTTACTCAATTTTGTTTCTGCACTTTTTGCTTTGGCATTTTTATTTGCTCGCATCTTATGCTAACATTTCTTCTCCCTTTTTTATTTTTTATTTACTTTCAAACTTCGACTTTAGCTGCTGTTGTTCTTGTTTTTGCTGTTGTTGTTGCTTCTGCTTCGTCTTCGCCATTTTCTTTTTCCGCTACTTGGAAATATTTGCACTTATTCGCTCGCTTCCTTGGCAACGCACACAACTCACGCCTCTCGTCAACGCCAACGCCAACGTCAACTTCTGCTGCTGCTTCTTCTTCTAGTCAAACCGCCTTCACTCTTCAACCTCCTCAACCGTTCATTCATTCATTCATGTCGTTATGTCTTTCATTCTTGCTTGCTTGCTTTCCTGCGCTTGTTTTCTTCAACTTTTTTTGTGTTTTGTTTAAATTTTGCATTTACCCTTGGCAAGGACTTTTTCGTAGTTGCTCACAAAACTTATGCTTTGAAAGTAAATCCAAAGAAAACGAACAAGAAACAAACAACAAGAAATAAAAAAAAAAATAAGAATAAAAAAAGAATCGCAAAAAAAAAAAAAAAAATTGAAAGAAAGTTTTGTTTGCACATTTCTTTGCTTTCCTCATTTTTGTTGTTGTTGTTGATCCTTTTAAACTTATTCTTTTTTTCTTCATTTCTACAAAACAAAATGAAGTGAAATGTTCGCTTGCAATTTGTTCAGCAAAAATGTATCGTTGTGTATGAGCATGTATCATGAGTACATAAGCACTTGCAAGTGACGATGCGGGGGGCAGTGGTGGGAAGTGCGGGTCGGTTGAAAGCTTGAAGCATATTTGAAGCAAAAGAAGAACCACTCGCACTCGCACTCTCACTCTCAGTTAAGTTCAAATGCTTACACTTGTAGTTGGTAGTTGTTGTAAATAAAATGTATCAACTAGAAAATAATTTCGAAATTGAGTTGTAGAAATGCAACTCTGCGCTTTGGCTTCGCCTTCGCTTCTGTTAATTAATTTTTGTAGTGGAAATTTTTGTGGGGCGCACATTTCAAGTCAACGAGAGTCATTAACAAATTGGGGCTCCAAACAACTTTTCCTTCCCCCTCTCTCTTTCGGCAAACAACTTAGCAGCCATGAGCGAGACGAGAGATATGTGGCAGCATATTGCAAGGATCGGATAGTTGTTGTTGTAGGCCACTGACGTGCTAGTCAAGCGTGCAGAAAGCAACTTTTGCATAAAGTCAGCGACAACAACAACAACGACAACAAGATGAAGCAAATAAGACAAGAAATTTGCTGCAATGACAGGTTGGCTAAGTTTGCTAAAATGGGTACGAGGGGTAAACGGGGGGCTGTCGCGCTTTTAGGGTGCAAAAATTCCCTGCGGCAATTGCGCTCATACACACACACAACACAGAGTCGACGACGACGCCGAAGTACTCAAATGGAAACTACTTATTTGCAAGCAAAGCAGCCAAGCAGGCGAAAAGACGGACAGACGAGAACGGACGGAGAGACGAGAGAACTGACAGCAAGTGACCAAGCAAAGGGAAAGATGGGCGGTGAGTGCATTTCTTTGCATACGCAATGCAAATATTTGCAGTAAACTACTTAACAAAGAAGAAGAAGCAGAAGAGGGAGAAGAAGAAGAAGAGGAAGGGGAGGAAGGGGAGGGCGGCACAAGCAACTGAGTGACGGGCACAGGTGACGGCGGTAGCAGAGCAGCACAATGTCGAATGCGCTGCGACAGCTCAGCAGAAGAAGAAGAAGCAGAAGAGAAAGAAGAAGAATACATGACAATGGCAGCTGCAAAGCAGTTACGCATATTTGCGCGCTTTTTGCAAACTAAAAACGGGAAAAATATCTAAAGTTTTTCACAAAAGTTGCACGCAAGAAAAGCTAAAGAAATAAAGGACGAGAAAACGTTGGAAAAAAAGAAGACGAAGAATAATGTAATATAAAATGCGTCATGCACAGTGAACAAACCGAAGGCAACGCAAGGAAGCCAGCAAGCAAGGAAGGTGACTGTCGAGGGAGGAAAGGGGGGTAGCGGCAGGCGGTCGAACGACGGAAAGCAAAAGAAACATGGCAGTAGAAATATGAGTTGAAAGAGTCGTAAATAAAGCGGTAAAAAGGAGTCGACAACAATGTAAGCAACAGCAGCAAAAGAAGAGAAAGAGGAAGAAGGAGCAGCAGCAAAAGTCAAAGCGGCATAGAAAACTTTGCACGAAACGGAAACAGTCTAACAAGACTTAAAGAGGAACAGCAAGAGAGAGTCAGAGAGAGGGTGGGAGAGGAAAGGGAGGGAGTTGACAGAAGCCAAGCTGGAAAATGTTAGAAGCTGAACAAAACAAACTAACGGAACAAAAGTTGTTGGCCAAAGCAGCAAATAAAGAAATCGAAGCAGTCATCTTAAGGACTAAGCGGGAGAGGAAGTAGAAGAGGGGGAGGAGGTTGTGGTGGCGGCGGCGCAGGCGTTGAAGAAGGCCAAGATTTAAAAGAAATTGTCGAGGACGGAAATGTATTCTAACGCATTTCTGCACGGCTGCAGCATTGCTCAGGTGGCAGGAGCGAAGAGTCCTCTATTCATGTCTGTGTGTGTGCGTGTGTGTGGGCTTGTTTGTTTGCTTACTCGTTCCTGCCAAACAATCTTTCTTTACGCAAAGCAATGGAAAAAGTGTCCTTCGTTGCGTCTAAGCATATTCTGCAATATGTGTGTGGCGACGACAATGTCCTTCGGCCTGCGTCCCCATGGTGCGTGTGCAAACACTTCTTGGTGCATTTACTTGCTCGGCTTCCTTTTCGATTTGCATTTATGTCGCTCAGCGCTCAGCGTGATGCGTAAGCCGAATCGAAATGCGTCAGGTTAGGGCGAAGCGAAAGCAATGCACGCTCAAGGACCGCCGGGGGTCCTTTGGTCTTCGAGTCCGACTTCGACTAATAAGGTGCGTAAAGTTGCTCCGCATGCTTGTGTAGGATGTGCGTGCGTGTGTGTGTGTATGTGTGAGATGAGTGCATATGCCACTTGAGGTTGCAAGTTGCTACGCTCGTTTGCAAGTTATTAATTATTATTTATTTTTTTCATATTTTCCCCTCTTTTGTTTTTTCGCTTTGTTTTTGCTTAAAGTGTTGTGAAAAGAGATGTTTTTCAATTTGTGCCGAGACGACTTTTCAAGATTTTTCTGCTTTCCTATTTTGCAAGCGTTTTTACTTCGCCAACAACAACAGCAACAAAACTATGTACATTTTTATATAAAATTTCTTCTTCCTTCTTGTTTTTTTTTTTTTTTTTGATTTTGTTGAAAACGTTTATTTTTCACTTTTCGTTTTTTGCTTTAATTTGCTCTGTTATTCTACTTATTTTTTTCGTTGTAATTTTTTTTCAAAATGATATTGTTGTTGTTGCTGTTTCGCAGCACATTTGGCAAACCACCCTCGCCCAGTTTGAACTTTCGCAATCAACTTAGGGGATGACGAGGACGACGATGATGACGGCAAAGACGAGAAGAGGACATTGAGGACGTGCAAAGGATGTTGTCGTGTTTTACGCCAAAGCAGTCCAATTGCTGCTGCCTCAGCTTCTCGGTGAGGGGGTGTTCAAGTGCTTTGCCGTGTATGTGTGTGTGTGTGTGTGTGTACGTGTGCATGTGCGTTGCCAATGACTCGACTTGTTTAGAAAGAAGCAAAAATACAACAAAACCAGTAAGGACGCTATAGTCGAGTATACTCGACAATATAATACCCTGCACACACAGTAGGTGGTGCAACACCCTAAATCTACAAAAAAATGATGATTTGACATCGCCCGATCAAATAGTGATCAAAATATCAAGTAAATTGGTCAAAAAAAGTGGAATTTTCGAAAAATTTGAGTTTGTTGGTCATTGAGGGGTAACTTTCGAACAGGGGGGAATTTTGTGGTATGCAGTTTTAAAGATATATATTTACTGAGCTTGTATACAAAATCTCATGTTCATATCTTTATTAGTTTTGGAGATATTGCTTTTTAGAGAAAACAACTCGGAGAGGGGAAATCAAGGGGAGGGGGAAAAATTGTGGTATGCAGTTTTGTAGAACTCTTCATGCTGAGTCTACATACCGACTTTCATGTTTCTATCTCTTCGGGTGTTCGAGTTAGAACGTTTTAAAAAAGTGGGCGGTGCTGGATGGGCGGGAAGAAGTGGGCGTGGCACAAAACCGTTTAAACTTGATGTAGTGCCAAGCATCACGAGTCTACCCTCCAAATTTCAAGTCTCTAGCTTTTACAGTTTCCGAGAACCATTGGTGAATACAGACGGACGGACGGACAGACGGACAGGGCTTAATCGATTTCTCTTGTCATCCTGATCAAGAATATATATACTTTATGTGGTCCCCCTCCCCTCCTTCTGTGCGTTACATACATTTCGTTCAAACAAACTTAATATACCCTGACACACTGTATGTGCAGGGTATAAAAAAAGAAAGAAGTTCGCTCGAAAAAATAACTTTTAGTTTCTTTTGCTGGCAATTCTTTTCGCTCTTCATTTCGTTTCCTTTACATTTTTTTTGTCTTTTTTTATAAAATTAAATTGATTTTTGTGCGCTTCGCCAAAGTTTTTCCTTCATTCATTTTCTGTTATTTTTTTGTCTTTAAATAAATTTACTTATCTGTTTTGCTGTTTAGGCCGAAAAATGGGCAAATAAGCGAAGTCAAATGTATTGGAAGACTGTGGCCAAGGTATGATCTGAGTTGAAGGGATTTGCTCCGAAATTGGCATTACAATTGCCACAGAGCGCAAATAATTTTTGCCATCAAATAAAACAAAACAAAAGCAAATACATTTACTTATTTATTGCGGTTGAGCGTTTTCGTTTGCTTATGCAGATTGCGCTTCATTGCTACGCTCGGATTTGTTGAAACTCTTTCGTTCTTATCGCATGCTCATGTGTGTGCGTGTGTGTGTGTGTGTGTGCAAGAAAAAATTTATCGATTCAATTATATTTTCAATTTGCGCGGCAAAACATTGTCGTATGTCGCATCGCATCGAATAAGACAAAGCAAAAGCAAATCAAATAAATAAATATGAAATTTCGTTGTTAAAAATAAAAGCAAAGCAGTGCAATACAAACAAACGAATAAAAAACAAGAAAAAAGAAAATAAGAAAAAAAAAAATACAAAAAATAAGAAACAACAAAGCAAAAAAAGCGTCGCAGAGCGGAAGCAGTCAAAGTCCTTTATCTGCGAGATACAAGATACACTGCTACTTGCCTTTGCCTGTGCCTGCTTTTTCTTATAATTTTGTATTTTTTTTGTTTATTTACTTTGTTTTTTTTTTCTCATTCTTTCTTCTGTTTTACTCGCGCTGAGTTATATTTTTGATAGCTTTTCGAATTGAATTTTCGGCAAGAAACTTTACTTTGTATTGAAAGTAAATAAAATGAAGCATAAATCGAGGCGCGTGCGACGAATTTCGCTCAAATAATATTTAAGAAAATAAATTCAATTTTCGTAGCGAACGAAACATGAAATGTTGAAGCAAAAATATAAGTAAAACAAAGCGGGGTTAAAATACGAAAGCAGCAACAACCAAAAAAAAAGAAAAACGAAAGATGATTTAAAGTGTTTGTCTTTTGTTATCGTTGCCAGCGTCGTTATTGTTGTTGTTGGCGCTTTGCTCTTGTCATAAATGCAATCAAATGACACAAGCAAATAAAAGAGGACAAGTGAACAAAGTTGGAAAATATTGCCAGCTTACAAACAAAGCATTTTCAATTCGAAGCCCATGCCACTTCTGCCACGTCCCACGCCCCACGCCCCCACTCCATCGACAACATCATCACTCCTGCGGCAATCACGGTACACGGTTGTCAACAACAATAAAACATAAACCAGTAAGGACGCTATCTTCAGCAAGGCTGAAGCTATAATACTTTTCACTTTGTGTCACTATAAAAAAACTAAATGAATAGTTTTCATGCATCCCTAACAACATATCTGTAATGTTTCAAGTCAATTCGTTAAAAAACAAAAAATTTTTCCATACAACGGTTCAAGTTTTGCGATAAGTGGGCGTAGCCATGCCCACATTTGGTCAAAATAGTTTTTATTCCTCCCTAAGAGCACAACTGCAAAGTTTCAAGTCAATTGGTTAAAAAACAAAAAAGTTTTCCATACAACGGATAAATTTTCGCTATAAGTGGGCGTGGCTACGCCCACTTTTGGTCAAAATAGTTTTCATTCCTCTCTAAGAACATAACTGTAAAGTTTCAAGTCAATTGGTTAAAAAACAAAAAAGTTTTCCATACAAAGTGTCAATTTTCGCTATAAGTGGGCGTGGCTACGCCCACTTTTAGTCAAAATAGTTTTCATTCCTCCCTAAGAACATAACTGTAAAGTTTCAAGTCAATTGGTTAAAAAACAAGAAAGTTTTCCATACAAAGGGTCAATTTAAGCTATAAGTGGGCGTGGTCACGCCCACTTTTGATCAAAATAGTTTTCATTCCTCCCTAAGAGCATAACTGCAAAGTTTCAAGTCAATTGGTTACAAAACAAAAAAGTTTTCCATACAACGGGTAAATTTTCGCTATAAGTGGGCGTGGCTACGCCCACTTTTGCTCAAAATAGTTTTCATTCCTCTCTAAGAACATAACTGTAAAGTTTCAAGTCAATTGGTTAAAAAACAAAAAAGTTTTCCATACAAAGGGTCAATTTTCGCTATAAGTGGGCGTGGCTACGCGTGGTTACGCCCACTTTTGGTCAAAATAGTTTTCATTCCTCCCTAAGAACATAACTGTAAAGTTTCAAGTCAATTGGTTAAAAAACAAGAAAGTTTTCCATACAAAGGGTCAAGTTAAGCTATAAGTGGGCGTGGCCACGCCCACTTTTGATCAAAATAGTTTTCATTCCTCCCTAAGAGCATAACTGCAAAGTTTCAAGTCAATTGGTTAAAAAACAAAAAAGTTTTCCATACAACGGGTAAATTTTCGCTATAAGTGGGCGTGGCTACGCGTGGTTACGCCCACTTTTGGTCAAAATAGTTTTCATTCCTCCCTAAGAACATAACTTTAAAATTTCAAGTCAATTGGTTAAGAAACAAAAAAGTTTTCCATACAACGACGTGAATATGGCTTCTCTTCCTCTTCTTCATTTTGTATGGGAGCTACCAGTTCCAGATGTCCAATCTCAATGAAACTTTCAGGCATGTAGTCGGACCATGTAAAACAACTATGTTTAAAATTTCAGCACTCTATTATACAAAACAAAAAAGTTTTCCATACAACGATTCAAGTTTTGTACACTTTTCTTCTTCTTTTCGTATGGGAGCTACCTGTTCCAATAATCCGATCATGCTGGTTCCGACGAATGATTCATCGTAATAAATTCTAAGACTCTGTGCAAAGTTTCAGCTCGATAGCTTCAAAACTGAGGGACTAGTTTGCATACATACAGACAGACAGACAGACAGACAGACAGACAGACAGACAGACAGACAGACAGACAGACAGACAGACAGACAGACAGACGGACAGACGGACAGACGGACATGGCTAAATCAACTCGTCTTGTCGTCCTGATCAAGAATATATATACTTTATATAGTCGGAAATTAATATTTCGATCTGTTACAAACTCCGTGACAAAGTTAATATACTATTTCACATAAGTGAAAAGTATAAAAATCGACAACAACGACAACAAAATTGACAAAGCTTTTCGAAGCCAATGCCATTTTCCGCAAACAAATTGAAAATGTGTGCAATCGCATGCAAATTTCTTTGATGATTGTTTCCCGAGAAGAAGCAGCAGCAACAGAGAGGAAGGCGAAAAAGAAGTGTTCGCGACTCCGATTTGCTGATAACCCAGAAAGGTTTTCCGCACTCCTTTGACGACCTCGTTCAGCACAGCGCTGCGCAGCGGCGTGCCGCAAGGTGTGTCGAATTGTGCAGCAATTAATGTGCTAAAAATCGGTGGGCGCTAACCTGCTGACCCTCTGAGATACTTTCGCTGGCATTCAATGTTGCTTTGGCAGCAAGGCTGGGGGGCAACGAAATTGTTTGGAAAACTCAAGCAGAAAAACGTTGCAAATTGCAGCTTGCATGCCTGTGTGAGTGTATGTGTGCGTGTACGTGCACCTGTGCCGGTTGCATGTTGCTCGTTGCAACTGAGGTCGGCGCCGATGCATTTGACGCTGCCGGCGACTGAGGTGACTAACGTTGCGGCAAAGCGCAGCAAAAAATAACATGAGCGTCTGTTTATATACACGTATGTGTGTGCAAGCGTGTATGCGTGTGTGTGTTGGGGAACAAGTGCAGTCGAAAATAGATACGACGAAATGCTAAAAGGGGTTAAATGTTTCAGATACTTGAAAAAACTTGTATCCTTGATAAGCGCGCCCTCCTGCCTGCTTGTCTTGCTTTGTGAGGGTTGCAGCCTCTGAAGTGCAATGAAAATGTCAAAATGAAATGCAGCAGAAGAAACAACAACAACAACAACAACAACAACAACAACAACAATGACAGTGAAGTACATTCAAATGGAAAACTCTTTCCGTTCGTGTTGCTAAGCAATTAGCAACAATTTCAGTTGTTGTTTATTAATAAATAACAAATTCCGCCAACAACAACAACAACCGCGCACACAAAGCAAATATTTAATTGTGCATAAACAAATTCATTTGTGGCACTCAGAGTTCGGCTGCGGCAGCGACGTCGGCAGCGGCAGAGGCAGCGGCGAACGCAAAGCGATGAAGCGTTCATTTTGGCATAAATTTCTCGTTTTCATGAAGTTCCTCTTTTGCGCAGGTGCAGCAGGCGTTGCAACCCTTGCTCTTTGACCAACACTGTGCGCGTTTTGCACAAGGGCGGCGCGGCGGTTGAGGCGATTGCAGCGAGCAGAAGGGCTGCGATGTGTTCGCAGTTTCCATTTGCTTCGCACTTGTGTGTTTTTGCACTTGTGTTGCATCATTAAAATGGAAATGAAGCAAAAAAAAAAGTAAAGTGAAAAACGCAAAAAAAAAAAAATATAGAGAACATGCAAAATGCAAAACTGTTCTATAAAAATATTTGCTGTGAAATTATTATTAGTGGCAAAATGTGAGGGCAAAGTTAACGCTCACTGACTGACTGGCTTGGTTGGCGATGATGGGGTGAGGGGGTGAGGGGTGAGTCACACAGTCAGTCAGTTAGTCAGCTAGTCAGTCGCTCGTGACTGGCAGTCATTGAAGGGTGCTTATCATCATACTATTGTAAGTATATAAAAAGAAAATGCGAAAAGAGTGCACAGGGTTGTCAATGCTTCGTTGCAAATATCGCTTCCCCCTCGGCCGAGCTCGCTTGTCAACGTCTTCGGTTTGACTGTGTCAAGTGCGTTCTTTTTGCACGTAGCAACACTTTTTCCTCTTCCTCGGCTTCTCCTTTCGCTTTCCGCTTTGTTTGTTGCTCTGCCATGTTCACCCCAAGTGTGCTTTGCAGCGCTTGTTCGTTCGTTAGAGTTTCGCAACGAGGTTGGCAACTCGGTTGGCGATCCATGACAGAAGCGACGTCGATACGTCGGAATGCAGTACTTTTGTCCTTTAAACTAGTCACAAGGATATCTGCATTATGTTGCAAAAAGGGCAGGGGGGTGTGAAAATGTGCAAATGTATCGCAAACTATATTATTGAACATTCACGCACAGCGCGAACTTTGCTTGCGTTGCCTTGTGTTATATAATATTAAAATAAATTATCAGTAATGCACACACTCTCACACACACTTGCCTTCTGTATTTTTCGAAGCCGACACTTGACAACATGCAAATTATTTTGATTTCCCGCGTTATGTTTTATTTCACTTCATTTGCTTTCTGTTTTTGTTGAAGCATTTTTTCTTTTTTTTTTTTTCTTTTTTTTTTTTGTATTTTTTTTATTATTTTATTTGTATTTTTGTATGCATGCATAACGAAACGAAACGTAAAATTTTCAATCAAAAGTTAACAAGGATGTGAAAATTTTATGTTTAAATTTTAACAACGCATTATAATCAGCGCAGATTTGTTGAAGCGTTTGTACGCTTTTATTGTTGTACGCTCGCAATCGCAGCAGTCACAGTCACATACACAAATACAGATACATTAAGTGTGTGTGTGTGTGATTGTGTGTCTGTGGGTGAGTAACTGTTTGACTAGTTGAGCAGCAAAACCGCTGCAAAATAATCAACGTCATTGTCACTGAAACAAACTAACAAGCGAGAAGGAAAAGCGTGGCAGAGGGAGATGGACAGATGAGGATAAAGCAGATACGCCATCCGCAACAGCAGCAACGATGCTTCAGCCAACAACAACAATGATCATTTTAATAAATACAACAACAACAGCAACAACAACAGCAACTGCAGCACAAAACTGTATTGTTGATATTCAATTGCGCAGACACAAGAGATTTATTATTTAATTTATGCGCGACATACACGAAAAACACAAACACAAACAACAACAACAACAACAAAAAGACAAAATGGAAACGAGGCAAAAAAAATAAAAAAAGATGCTGGTTAAAAAATCCATGATGACAAAAAGCAGATACAAATACACATGTATCTTTTTATGTATGCATGCATGTTTGTGTATCTGTAAAAGTTTTTGATGTGAAAACGAAAACAACAGTTTAGCATTTGCTTATTTTTGGCTTATTTTCAAAAGTCTTTTAACATTTGATAAATAACGAAAAACGTTCTCAACGAAATTTAATATATTTTAGAATGAAGTCGTTTAGAAATGTTAATTAAACGAAGACAGTTGAAGTACAGTGAAGCCTGCGCAAATGTGCCCACTGTCAGCACAAGCCGGCCTTCAATTGCTATGTGAACTCAGTTTTAGATACATGCCGCGTGTGCTACTTTACTTCAATAAATCTGACAAATATATTCATAAATTGCTTTTCTGTTTTTTGTTGCGTTCAATTTTTCATTCCTCAAATTGATTACTCAGACAAGTGAAGCGTGCGTGTGTATTTTCGGGTGGGTTGGGCCGGCGACTATTAGAGACGACTGTGTGTGTGTGTGTGTGTTTTCAAGAAATTAGAAAATACTAAAATCAAATAAATAATTCAAAATGAAAGTAAAATAAATAATACATACTTGTTTCGCTTTTGGTTCCTGGAAAATGGAGAGAGAAAGCAGGAAAAAAATTATATTAATTAAAATTGAAAGAAAATATTTTTGATTTGAAACAAAATATGTATTTAAAAGAGATAAAAATAGCAGTAATGAAAATGATAAAATTACTATGGCAAAAATACATGAAAATTATACAAAAAAATGTTCATAATTGCGCTTAAATGAGAATAAGAAAAGCGATAATCAGATTAAAATGCGTTAGAGAAGACCAACGATTACTTTTTCGTACATTTTGTGCATACATAAAATATGATGGATGAACGGCATTCAAAATAAAATGCACAAAACTGTTCGATGAATCATGTAAAGTAAATCCTAGAGCAGCGAGTCTGAGCAGATTGTAGATACAAAACGAGCAGATGTGCACAAACACAAATACTCACACACACACACACATATACACATACACAACAGATGTAAAACTCAATGTGCGTGTGTGCCTGACAGATGAATATGCATTTAGGATAAAGACAAAAGCGGAAAACAAACGTTCAAGAAATGAATAAAAAAAAAACAACAACAGATGAAGAAGAAGCGCTTTGAGCGACTCTCAATCGGATTTATAGCGACTGCAGTTGTTGTTGTTGCTGTTGTTATTTCATTTCTTTTTCTTCATCTCTTCTTTTGTTGTTATTGTTGGTACGTTGAACTTGCCTCAAGGAATTTGATGACTTAATGAAAATGAAATGAAATAAAACGAAACGAAATGCAAACCAAAGCATGAAACATTTGCCTTTAGCATGTCATCTGTGTCTCTGTGTGTGTATATGTGTGTGTGCGCTTGTGTGCATTTTGAATGCACCTGGAGGATATGCTGATAGTAAAAAGTAAGTGTGTCTGAAAAAAAATTAAGTGATTTTTTCCAAGTTACGTTTTTCATTAGCAGCTTCATTTTGTTTTTGCTGTTGCTGTTGTTGTTGTCGTTGCTGAAATGCCTTAAATAATGCAACACAAACAAGCTGAATAGCATAAGTGAAGTTCAAAGAGAAAGGAGTGTTGCATCAACAACAGTAAATGAGAAATTAAGGCAAGCGGTTAGTAGCAAAAATGGAAGCATGTCATTCGTTGCACACAATCCAGTTGCAACAACAACAACTGCAACTCGATATGAGAGGCATGTGAGCTGTTGCAATGTCGTCATCTCTTGCACAATGCACATAAGCCATCCACACAACCCTCATACATACACACACACACGCACAGATACGAACTTATTCCAAATACATTTGAAGAGAATCGTACAAATACACTTTACTGCTGCTGATGCTGCCTTCCTGCCTGCCTGTGCTCCATTACCGTCACCGTCAGCGTCACCGCCAGCAGTCAGTAGTCTCGGCTGGCACAGCAGCAGCAACAGCAACAACAGCAGCAGCAATGAGATATCAGATTGCAAGCGGTAAGCAGCAAAATTCCTCATAACGTTGTATGCTTCATGATAATGATGTTGCATACAATGCCGGCACGTTTGTACACACAAATATACACACACTGACACGGATACACGGATGCCTGCTAACACAGGACTTGTACGTGGCTGCATCGTGCATGTGTGCTGAGTAGTAAATGCGCTCGTATGGCATTATCCTGTTTGCCGTGCTACGTGTTTATATAATAGCTATATTTTTCCTACTTTTTGAAAGCACTACTGCTCGTATAGGTGCTTGAGTGAGTGTGTGCGCGTGTGCTTGAGTATCCATGTGAGTGTGTGTATGTGTATGTGTGTGCGGAGCAGCGGCAATGCCTGAAGTAGCTCAAGTGATTTAAGTGCCCAACGTGCGCTGTTGATGCTGCTGCTGATGCTGCCACCGGAGTGGAGTATGTCACGAACAAAACGCAAAGGCAAATGTTCTAGCCAGAGCATTGTACTTTCCTACATGAGTTCGCTTTTGTTCATGCCTGCTTCTATGTGTGTGTGTGTTTCTATGGGCGCTGCTACATGTGACAGGCACCATAATAATTTCGTATTCATACACTTTAAGCCGACTGTGAAGCGACGAACTTCATGCATGCAAACATCATGAATACTCTCGCCCAAATGATTTCAAATAATGAAAAAGGACATGAAGAAGAATAAGAGAAGCAGAAGCAGAAGCAGAAGAACAAGTTTAGTTTCGGCAAATGCTTTTCATCTTGAGAAAATTTTGAAAGTTTGCTTTGTATTAAATACTTCTGCACAGGTGTGAGAGAATTGCTGCTGCAGGTAAGCAAATAATTGAAATCACCAAGTCCACTTTAGTACAAAAAGTAAAGAAAACAATGAAGAAGAGTAAGAAAAAAACAAATTAAAAGAAAGAAAATGATTGTATCCTAAGGACAATGGCACCCAAAATGAAGTCAATCACTCAAACCTACAGATTTATGCTTGTACCGAGAAGTCAGCAAAGACGCTATTATAGATTCACTTTTCATTTTTTTTTGTGTACTCATTTTTTTACGCGCGCGAGCATGACTCCTTGAAAGGATCTTTATAAACTTCAAGTTGTTGTTTTTCGTTCTGCTGTCAGCGAAGGTATTCTCAGAAGGGCGCTTGAGCGGGGCGGGGCAACGCGTCACTTGACAGAGAAGACACTTTTAATATTTGCTGAAATACAATTTTTCTTTTTACTTTCTTTCGTTTTTTTCTTTTTCATTATTTTTTTCTTGCGCTCAAATAGAAAAAAGGCATTGTACGAGAAGAGAAGACACACCAGAAGATGCCAAAGTGAAAAAAACAACAAAAATAAAACGTTTTAATGAGAAAATTCTTAAGGTTGCTGCATATTTAAAAAGGAAAAAGCGAAAGCAAAAGGAAATGGAAAATAATACAAGGAAGAGTATCGCAACAACGTTCAACAGCAATTGCAGGTTATTTAGTTTGGCTTTGCCTTTGCCACAAAAAAGAAACAAAAACAGAATAAGCAAAGAGAAATAGTCAAGTTAATGACTTACGCCTTAGGGCGGTAGATACAAAAGGAAGATACAAACGCCAGATACAATAATGAAATTGCAACAGCAGCCGCAGCACAAGCGCGGAGCTATCGAAGTTATGAGCGTGCATAAAACTTAAGCTTGTTTCATTGAACCGACGAATTGTCCAACAAAAATCAAGGAGCACGAATAAATTGCCGAAAAAGCGTATTAAATTATAAGAAATTGACAGCGCTACAAGATGAGTCAAAGCGTAGTTGTGGGAAAGGGGCGAAGAAATCAAAAAATTACAAAAATACCGCAAAATAAGTCAGCGTTCATTGATCCGCATTCGATTACAGATACACCAACAACGACAACAACAAGTAAGAACAAAACGAAATAATGAAAATAAAGAAAGAAAGAAAAAATAAAAATCATCGCAATGCCACAAATAAAGTTGCAAGCAGAGCCTGAGAGGCGCGGGTGAGTGCTTCAATTTGAGGTCGGCCAACTTCCGTGCGTATCAACACATTTTGTTGTTGTTGTTGTCGTTTTATATATTATTGTGTTGTTGTCGTTGATGATGTTGCACTTCTTGTTATTTCAACGACATGTGCACGCAAATGTCCAGCGAATGCGGCGAGTCAGTTCAGGCTGTGCATAAAAGGCGACTTGCCACAGGAGCGGCGGAAGCGGCCAAGGCAAAAAATGAAACAAAAAAAAAAAAAACAACACACAACACACAAAAAACAATACACCGAAGTCGTTGAATGAAACAAGAAGCGCGCACAAAGGAAGTTTTTACCAGCTGTGCCATACATCATCATAATTGTATGAGAAAAAAGACCGCGCAAAGCGATGAAACTCACAAAAACACACACATTGATTATCGCATGCGACAAGTATGCCAAAAAATCGCATGCGATATATTACCATTCGCATTTGTTTAGCAGTTGCTTTAATACTTGTGTATTTATTTATGACTTTATCTAAGTAGCAGCAGCAGCAGCACAACGTATGGCAGTGTGTGGGCAACGGGGAAGTTGCTGAGGTATCTGTGCTCAGTTGTGTTGCTTGTGTGCGTGTGTGTGTGTGTGCGCAGCCGTGCCATTTTCTTGTTTGACAACCTTTCGTTCGTACTACGTTAATTTCGCTCATCAGGCTGAAGCGTTCATTTCGTCTTTTGTCCGTCCTTCGGTACTTGGTCTGTCAATTTGTCCGCTTTGTTGTCCATTGCCAAACCATTTGATGTTGTATTTTGTGAATCGCGCGCAGCCGTCGTCGCTCTGTTATTAGTACAACTACAACAACAACTAGCACAACCATGACTTCTATCTTATATCTTGTATGCAGCGTCGCAGTCGACGTTGTCTCATCGTTGTTGTCATTGTTTGTGCGCTTGTGTATTTGTATCTCTGAGCTCTATGTACGTGTATGTGTGTGTGTGTAGATGGTTGTGCGATCGTAACTTGTGAACATCTGCTCAGTTGGCTCGCCGGCTCGTTTCCTTTTCATTGTCATCATCGTCGTTTCAGTCGCTGTTGCTATTGCCGTTGTTGTTGCTGTCGTTGTTGTTACTGAATTGTTGTTTTCTCTCCATTATTTTTATCGTTTTCATTGTTTGTTCAATTCAAATACGCTAAATGAAAATGCGAAAAGGAAACAAGCAAGGCAGCAAGCAAGCAAGCAACCAAGGCTGATTGCGACAAGCAGCCGGCCTAGGCCCATGATGAGTCGAGTCTAATGCAATCCACATGAGATTAGTACGAAGAACAGCTGAATTGATTTTTACTTTATTTTTTATTATGCGTTAATTTGCTTAAAGGCTCTTCAATTTATCACCGAACTTAAGAATTTAAGTACACACTTGCAACTTGATTCGTTCGTTCGTTCACTACTCCGGCTCAAAGGATGTGCGCATGTAGTGCAATCGACAAAACTCGTTTCTCGCACTCTCAAGTGGATGCGCAGCACAAGCAGAAGCATCAACGACAACAACAACAACATTCACAAGCACTGCTAAGTGAGGGAGGTGCAAGAGAGAAGTTGACGACAACTCAAACAACTTAAGATGCTGCAGAAAACGCTTATAGGTTACTAGTGATGGCAAAAACTGGATTCGTTTGGCTGCCGATGCGAACATCTGTTGCGCTGACATAAATCTTGAGTGACTGACCGATGGACCGAAAGCCCGACAAAGCGACAACAGCACTGCTGATGATGCTGCTGCTGATGGTGATGTGTAAATGGGTAGGAAGGAAACAGGAACGAGACGGTACAACAAACCGGTGGACGAATTCAATGAATGAATCAATGGACAAGCAAAGCGAATGAATGAAATTCGTAAAATTTATTTTTGCTCACTGACCAAATGACTATCTGACTGTCTGTCTGTCTCACTATCTGTCTGAATGGACTGTCGAGGGGCGCTGCGTGGCTGCGGAGCCAACTGAATGTCCGACAGTTTCGACTTGACTAGTTGATATTCTTTATCTCTGTGTATGCGAATGGTTGACTTACCTTCTTCTCGGTGAGCTTCTCACAGCGTCGCTGCTTGCAGATCTGATGGCTTTTGTCGTTGCGGCAGGGCGCGCATTCGCCGCAGTTGTCCTTGCGCTGGCAGCCGATGCATTCGCCACAACGTTTGCGCTTCTTTTTCGACTGAAAGAGGGAAGAGTTGGCATTGGAATTGGTTGAGTTGGATGATGAGTAGGTCGAGGCATTTGCGGTTGCGGTTGGATTGACATTAACGGGCATCATGTGTTGATTTTGCAAAAAGGATTGATCAGGGACATGAGTATGGGTGAGGGTGTGGGTGTGGGCATGCGTGTGGGCGTGGTCATGGATGTGGGTGTTAATCGTCTATTAATTTGCAGCGTAATTTGCATTGCGCTCTCTAGAGCTGGCGCACAGCTGAACTTACCTGCTTATCGCCATTAGCCGTGTCATTGCTGTCGCCCATGCCGAGTGCGCTCATTGGACTCTTGAAGTTGGCGGTGCTCGAGACGGCGTCCACTTGACCGGGGTTGCCGGGATCGACGTCCATGGCGCAGGCTTCGCTATCGGCGATCGACTCATGAGAATTGTTTCGATTTTTCCGTCGTTCTTTTTTTCTCGCATCCACACGCGCGATCGGCGACTGGAGCAGCTTCTCTACTTTGATGGGCGTCGTTGTCGAGGGTGTCGGTGTGGGCGTGTGCGGTTGCGTGGTGTGCGGCGTGTGTGGCCCGGGGTTGGCGGTTCCAGGGCCACCAGTGTGCGTCGAATGTGGCGTGTGATAGCCACCGCCGCCACTGTCGTACGCTACTGACGCTGCCGTTGGCGTGTGCATGCCCATGGGCGTGGCAGATGCCACCGGCAGTGCGCCAGTTGTATTTGGTGTCGTTGTCGCAAGGCCGTTGTTGAGATCAAAGTTGCTGGCGTGCTCTTTGCTCTTCACAATGCTGAGCATGTCGTAGTCGCCAACTGGCGTTTCTTTCTTTATGAGGCCGGGCAGCAAACCGCCGCCGTGCGCTGTGACGCCCAGCATGTCGTAGTCATTGCTGGACGGCTCTTTTTTCGTAAGACCCGCAAGAAGACCGCCGCCATGAGTGACGCCGAGCATGTCGTAGTCACTGCTCGAATCCTTCTTGAGTAGACCGCTGGTGGTGCCGCTGAGCGGCGCATAACTCGGCGTCAGCGGCTGATAGAGTTGCAAGTGATCGGTGGCGCCGTAAGCCGCACTGGCCGCGGGCAGTGTGGGCGCTGGCACTAGTGGGTGTGGATAGCCGGTGCCAGCCGCCGCAGCACGATGATGTGCATGTGGATTGACGGCTGCACCCAATGGATGATGGTGAAATGCATTCGGCGGCGGCGGTGGTGCACCAAGCGGTGCGAAACTGCCCGAGGGAGGCGTGATGCTCGTCTGCATACCCGGCAGCTGTGTGAGCGGCGAGCCGACGCTCATCATGCCGGGCGAACTGACCGATATGCTGGCCGGTGACATGGCCACTGTTTGCAGCGAAGTCATGCCCGGCGGCAGAGCGCTGGCGGCAATGGGTGTGCCATCGGGCATGAGCTGATCATTGTAGCCATGAAATTGACTCTGGAACGAGGGCAGCTTGGAGAACGGCTCGAAGCCGCTCTTCGCAATCGGCAGCGCCTGGCCGATAGATGGCGGGGCGCTGCTGCCACTGCCGCTGTTGCTGTTGTCCTTGGTCTCCATTTCCCAGGGACGTGTATAGCTGCCGTTGCCGTTCGTCTGTGAACTTACAACTGAGGCAGCCGACGATGAGTCGTTCGGGTGTGAGACAGTGTTGCCATTGTTGCCATTGTTGTTGGTATTCGAATTGGTATTGTTGTTGTTAGAGTTGGTGCTGTTAGGTCGATTGTTGTTGTTGTTGTTGCTGTTGTTAGTTGTATTGTTGCTGTTAGCGCCGCTGGCGGTGGCCGTTGACGGTGTTTGACTGGTTGGCGTTTCTTGTTGTTGCTGTTGCTGTTGCTGTTGTTGCTGCTGCTGCTGTTGTTGCTGTTGCTGCTGGCGCGCATAGTAATCCCAGTGTTGCTGATGCTGTTGCTGTTGGTGGTGGTGCTGCTGCTGGTAGTGTTGCTGCACGTGCTGTTGCTGCTGCTGTTGCTGTAGCTGCTGTGCTGCTGTCGGCTGCTGTTGCTGATAGTAATGACCGTGGGGCGCGATGTAATGTTGACTCAAACTGCTCAAATGATTGAGATGCGTATTGTGCAGATTCGCTGTGTGTGTTGACGCTGCTGCCGCCGCCGCTGCTGCTGCTGCCGCCGCTGCTGCTGGTGATGTGGCGTGTTGGGCGTGTGTTGCTGACGTGTCTACTGTACCGCCGCTGCTCTGTGCAATTATTGAAGACGCCATTTAAGTGCGCACACTTGCATGGCTGACTTTGTACGCTTGCAAGCTTCCAAGTGTATGTGTGTATTTGAGTGTATCTATCGATGTGGTTAACAAGGTCTAAGTACGTCGTCGTACGTTGTTGGGCAGTATTTATTTATGTATCGCGTATCGCAGAGATACACCTTTGATTCGTTCTAATAACTTTGTGTATCCTTTATGCAATTTTCGAGTCTATTTTTTCGTTAATGGTTTTCAATATTTTGTACACTTGACTTTGTGCTTTGAAAGTTTGGTTTTTCTCTTCTTTATTTTTACTTTTTGTACACTTGGTAATTCACTTTTGAGGTAGTTTATCTTTTTGTTTCAACAAATTTTGTTTGGTTTTTCGCTTCGCTTCGTGTTTCTTTTTCTCGATTCATTTAGATTTGTTACAAATATTTTTCGTTAATTGTTTGAACTCACTGGCATTTTGTTGATGTTGTTGTCTTTATTGAATATTATAATTATTAATTACGATAATTATTTGCTAATTAATTAATAATTGTCTTATGCAGTTTTGCATTTAAAATTGTAGCGAAGTGTTCGATTACAAGTATCTATAACTACATATTATTATTACTTTTTGTATCGTTTGTATTTTTTTTTTTTTATTACTATTGTTGATTAATTGTGTTGAGTGCTGTTTATATATATTTGCTTTTCGATTGTTTTTATTTTGTATATAATTGTTAAAATTTGTAAATTGTTTTAATATTCGTTTAAAAATTTGAATTTTGTACTTTTAATTTGTGTTAAAGATATTTGTTGTTGTTGTAATAAGTTTAAAATTTGTATTTTCGTTCACTTGTAAAAACGGCAACGTTAAATATTTATTTATTTTATAATAATTATTATTATTTTTAAATTTGTGTTTGGTTTTTGGTTAAATATTTTCAGACTTGGTTTTTTTTGTGTTTTTTTTTCTTGCAATTTTTATATAAAATTTTGTAAAATTGTGTTTTGTATTAATATATTTCGTTAAAAATTTGTGAAAATTGTTGTTAAACTATTTTGAATTTTTTGAATTTTGTACTTTTTGTTATTTTTGCTTAAACTCGTTTGCGGGTTTTGTTTGTTTGTTTGTTTAATATTTATAAAAATAGTGGTTTGAAAGAAGTTTTGCAGTAATTTGTTTTTGCTTTTGTTGGGGATTAGTTAAATTAATTTTACTTAGATTTACGCTTAGTTTAGTTAATCTTTGTCTTCCGCTGGTTTGTTTGTTTTGCTTAAGTTTATTTATTACTACATTACTTTATATTATTTGTATTTTAATTAACGAACTTATTCATTTAATGAATTTATTTAAATTTGTTTGTATTTATTTTTGTTTTGTTTTGTTGGTTTTTGGTTTCAATTTAAAAAATAAGTTATTATTTAATTTTGATTATTGGCCGAAAGAGAAAAATAAATTTGGTTCCGAAATGTTCAAATCCTTTGGTTTTGTTTTATTGTAGCATTATAATTTTTGTTATCTGGAAAGAACATAAAAAAAAGAGAACAGTTTAAAAACATCTCCAAGAGAAAGTGTAAAATTTAATGCAATTTGAAAATTGGAAAAAAGTGTAAAACAAAGGTAAAAGAAAACGTTCAGCGAGTCCTTGCAAGCGTCTCATTTCGCAATGGCGCACGGAGCGCTGAAAGACACAAGTTGAAGTTGTCTTCATTTTTTTCTACAGAACTTAATTTTTACAGCAAGTCTTGTTTTTTACCATTTTTGCTGCTTTTGCCTTCACGAATAATCTTAAAAACTTCAACACATAATTATGGTCTTTGACTATATAATGAGAAGCAGTGGAGCGTAGCGAAGCGGCAGCAGGAAGAGCACGAACGAAGCAAGGAATCAACGACAAACAAAAAGAAGTCATAAACAGAAGAGGAGACATAAAGGACACTCACTTGGTTGCCCGTTCAGTTGCACGCCCCTCCCTGCTGTTGTAAGTTGTCGCTTTATATGTATATGTATAAAGAGTGAGACAGAGAAACACATACAAAAGCGCTTACACACACACACAACATGCTTGCTTATGAAAACAAGGCGACAACGGTGTTGAGCTGTCGTTTCTGAAATACTTTCTGCCATTTTATATATTTTTTTCTTGTACTTTTTTTGTTGCCTCATATTTTTTAATGCCTTGTAAAAACGGCACAGCACAGGTGTACTTTTTTGTGTGCGTCCTTTCCCGTTGGTGTTGATGTTGTTGCTGTTCCCTTGGCCAGTTTATAGTATCTTGTATCTGCACTTCGTATGCGCTGATTTCATTTCACTTGTCTGTATGCCGTGACTCGCTGCGACTAACATTGCCGTATTTTGAAGTGAATTGGTCAGTTGTGTCCAAGTGC
The DNA here is from genome assembly GCA_034638295.1 of Phortica okadai. Taxonomy (NCBI): domain Eukaryota; kingdom Metazoa; phylum Arthropoda; class Insecta; order Diptera; family Drosophilidae; genus Phortica; species Phortica okadai. The sequence continues at coordinate 19,414,123 of CM067852.1, forward strand.
CGCAAATGAGCTTGCAACATTTTGCAGCTGCAACAATTTGCGGTACTTTATGTTTTTTCTGTTCTCTGTCTTCTGTTTCATTGTTGTTGTTCGCATTCGTTTCGATATTGTTCTTCATGCTGTTCCTTTGACGTGCTTTGAGTGAGTAATAATAACGCTGTCGCGATAAAGATCCCGAGACGCGAAATTGGGCCAATGCTCATGTGTGCGTGAGTTTCTGCAATTGCCGTGCGTGTGCAACATGTGCACAATTAGCGTTTCCTTTCTGCCTCCTTCGCTTGCATTTAACGCAGCTGAGAAATATTTATAAAAACAAAAACAAAATGCAAGAAAAAAAACAACAAAACAACAAAAAAAAAAAAATGCGCTAAGTAAGTAAGGAAGGAAGGAAGGAGGTGGAAACATAACAAAAATGGTTATAAATCAGCGAGCATGTCTGTCAGGAGTCATCGTTCGGTTCGGTCACTTGCAAAAGTGAACAGTGACAGCAACAGCAACAACAACAACAACAACAACAACAACAATGGAAGCAAGCATAAAAGGCAAGTTCTTCATTGAACACACGTTGCACACACCGACCGACCGACCGATCGACCAACCAACCGACATTACCGACGCTGAGAAAGTCAACAGTTTGCGAGGCGATAAGCGTGACATTTAAATTGAGAAGTACTTCAACATTTAACTATTTTCATATTTCCGCTTTAAACAAAAACAATCCATGTCACTCGTCGCTGCATGTATGTATATGTCTGTCGGTCTGACTGTCTGTCTGCATTACTTTTGTTGCTTTTTGAGCATTTGTTATCTTATCTAAACCAGGCTAAGCTCTTCTAATGAAAGCTTTCAAAACGTTTTTGCTTCGCAATTGAATTACTTTTGAACATCAAACGAAGCCTTTTATTAATAAAATTTATTTACACAAATTTCGTTAAAGAACATGAGCGCCTCTGCACTGAGCGAAAAGCAAGCATTGAAAGTGAAATCCTTTGCTAAAGAAGCTTCAAATTTGTGTGGCAAGAAGCAGCTGAGCTAAGATTTTAATCGGTGTACATGTTTTTACTTGTTCTTGTCTTTTTTATGTTTTATTTTTATGATTTTTTGTTTGTTAGCAAAAACGGTTTTACTATCGCATGAACAATGCGAACTATTCAGATACAATTTGGCATATTAACAACAACAGCGTAAAACGGCAAATTAAACACAAACACATACATGTGTGTGCATGAGGAGTGAAGAAGAAGAAGACGAAAAAAACAGAAAAGTCAAATACATGCAACATTGAATGTTATACGAGTATATAAGCGAATGAAGCTCTTATCTACTGCAAGTGAACATGAAAGCCTCGCAGATACATAGACACAAACACAAACACGCACACGTACACATACACATACAAAGCTACATGCATATCAACGTACATAGATACAAAAGGCATGAATACAATGCAAAAAACAAATAAAAGAGAGGAATAAAAACGAAAAACAACAAAAAATAAATAAAAGCATAAAAAAGTAAGGCGAAAAACAAGAGCAAAATATGTAGGTGACTAACTGTGCACAGACAGAGAGAGAGCGGGAGCGAGACAGAAAGAGAGGGAGATAGACAGCTTGATAGATGTATAGAAAGAGCATGGCGAATGTTTGTAATGCACAAGGGAGGCAAGTGCGCTGATCTGAGCTGAGCGTAATGCATAAGTAGGGTACTCTCACACACACACACACACACACACACACACACACACGTACATGCAAAAACACAGTCAAACATGCCAAAATTGCAACGCAAAGCAAAGCAACAACGAATGAAGGTAAATAGAATTAATGAATGAGTGCACACGCACACACACACACGCACAAATTGAACGGCTCGTGCAGCGCGTCGGGCGGCGATGACGGTGGGCGGCGACGAGGCAGAAAAGGCAACTGAATCGCGGCAAAGGATAAAAGTTTTTAAGCAGGTATGCGAACAGCATGCATCTCTATCTGTATCTGTATCTGTATTTGTATCTAAGCTTGTGTTGGTCTGCGCTGCGATGTGCACGTATCTATGCATGATTTTGTACAAACTTCACTGACTTTATTTCGATGTAGCTGCTGTGCATGTGTGTGTGTGTCTGTCTGTATGTTGTTTTCCCTAAAGTAAGCAAAGCTACAAAAAATTGGCAACAACAACTCGAAGGAGAATAAACGAAACGAGTTGAAACAATTGCACAGCTCAGAGGCACAGGATGATGTGTGGCAGCAACAGCAGCAGCAGCCCGAGTTGTTGCTGTTGCTCTGGTTGATGTTGTTGCTGACGCTGTTGCTGTTGCTGTTGTTGCCGCTGGTGCGTTGCAGTCTGACATTCAAAGCGCATCGCATCGCAACGCCATGGAATGAAATGAAATTTTTGATTTTCTTTTTTTTTCGTTCGCGTTCGTTGTCAGTTTGCGCAAAATAGCGACGTAATAAAGAGGAAGATTGCAAGCCCGCGAATGTGTTTGATGAAGGGTGGTGGGGCTGCGGATGCAGGATGTGAGGCATGCGAGACATGCACGACAGGAGCGACAGCACCGAAAGGCAAGGATGCGCCTTTTGACGCTTTTTCGAATGCGTTTGTCGTCGCAAATGTGCCACAACGCTATGCAGTTGAAATTGCAGACAGACAAGATACTTTTTTGGCGTTTGATGTTGCGAGATTGAGCGCGAGCTCCCCAGCTCAGTTGCAAAGCAAAGCAGTGGGCGGCACACCGGGCGCATTGCGCATACGGCATGTGTGCGCCGCCGTGTGCTTGCGTCAGTTAGTGTGTTGTTGCTGTTGTTGCTCCTGTCAAGTGCATATGTGTGACGTGACAGTCTGACTTTTGTTACAATCAAAATACGGAACAAACTGAATTTTCGCCAAACTAATGCAATTCATGTTTCTCTTTAACAAACTTAATCTGAAAGAAAAAAAGAGAACGAAATAAAAAACGAGGAGGAAGAAGAAGGCAAAAAATTACTTTATATTATTACAAAAGTTGCTGCACTTCAAGTCGTGACTCATTGCGTGGCATGTACGAACATGTTAATGAGTTGAAAAAGTTTTTGCGCTAAAGTTTGCCGCAAGTGGCAAATGGCAAGAGGCAAGTGACTGCGTTGCATTGCTGCATATCCTGGCCGGCATGTGCAGCGCCGTGCAGTGCAGCCATAAGCAGGAGAAGGGTTTCAAATTGCAGTTCACTCATGTACCTCAGCAACGCAAAAAACAAAGAAATACACAAAAAAATGTTATATAAATAAAGTTTGCTGACTTAATGAAAAACGCAGTTTGGCTTCCTTGCCGAAGGGTGAATCCTTACAAGGCATCATTGCGAAAAATTAAGCATGCAAACCTATTAAAAATGCACAAAGCATGCCAAAAGGCGAGCAATATTACATTAGTAAAAAGTGCCCGTCCTATATAAAGAATATGAGGGTGGATGGGCGCTGGGGCGCATGGCTGGCAGCGACATTGCAATGTCCTTATTAACAAAATGTATGCGAAAATGGACAATTACAACAACAACAACAAAACAAAAACAAGCCACGTGCAACGATGTCAGTCGGCCCTCCATTGCAATATGTGCGAACGCCCCTCAGATTCAAAGGTTTAATGATTGTCATAGAAACTCATTTTCAAAGTCACGCACGCACATGAGCACGGCGGCACGGAGGCACGGAGGCACGGCAGTCTGTCGTCACAACTCAACGCATGGCCAAGCAAAAGTCTCTGTGTGTATGCGTGTGTAGGTCAAAAGCTTCTTTTGCCAGCTTACAACGCGCGATATTTTTATGAATGAACATTTCTGCGTGCAAAATGTTTACGTGTGCTTGTGGCATGTCTTCTAAGCAATCGAACGAAATCAATTGCTTTTTTCCGACGTTTAATGCGCCATACGGCTAAGCCGATTGTAAAGTACGCTTCATGTAAGATATTAATAAATATCAAATGCTAAAAAGCAAACGGTAAATGTTTTGTTTGTTGCATGAAACCGTTGAAGATGTTCGTTGCATGCCGCACGTACCAAACGTTTATTCATTGGGGGTAACACACACACACACACATGACTTGGCGACGCACAAAAATAGACCTTCAGATGCAATCGTAAAGTACAACAACATGTGCCACCGATTGGGCAACATGTGTGCAACAAAAAAAAAAAAATGAGCCGCCGCCGCTATCTTCTCATATGAATCAGTGAGGAGCGATGCGAAAATTAAGTAAAAGCCTAAGAAAACGAAGCAAATAAGAAACACGGCGTCAGATACTTTTATTGTATGCTTGTGTGTGTGTGTGTGTGTGTGTATGTGTGCATGTATCTACACACATTGGTGCTGTCTCAAACGGTAGTCGGCAACGTCGTCAACATTTGTTGTTATTGTTGTTGCTGCCACCGAACTTTATTGCCGGCTTCCTTCTGCGAATGTTGAACTTGAACTTCTTTTCTGATTTTATTTTTATTACGCCGACTTGCGAGTAGTGCCGTTTTGTTGTTGTTGTTGTTCTTATTGTTGACGATGATGATGATGTTGTTGTTTGTGTGCCGCGGTCTCCATCGCAGCCCATCGTCTTCATCATCATCAGCACAGTGCGGCCCAGTCAAGTTAGTCAGTCAGCCCATTTTATGGCTGTGTCAAGGCGCTTCTGACGAGCCTAAATAATGTGCCGCTACATTCATGTGTGTGCCTGTGTGTGTGTGGTGTATCTTGGCTGCCGTTTTGGTACTCCATTGGGGGGCTTCGCAGATACTTTTTGTTTTCTTTATTTCCTTTCTTTTGGTCGCTTATTTTTTGCTGCTTGAGTTGATTTTTTCTGTTTTTGCTCCTCTCTTCTTTATTTTTTGCGTTGTTGATTTTATTTTTGGCGCTTCTGTTTGAGCGACGATGTCTTTAAGATTGCCCATGTGAGGGTGTATGTGTGTGTGTGTTTGTTGTCATGCTCTGTTGCTGTTCTTGTTGTTGTTATTGTTGTTGTTATTTTTCTTCTTCTTCTCGTTCTGTTTCTTACTGCTGTTGCTCTCACAATAATGCCGCAATCTTCTACGAGCTTCAACAAATGCGCGCGCCTTCAGCTTTTGCTTTTCAATGTGTATGTCTTCTTTGTTGTTGTTGTTGTTGTTGTTTTTGATTTTGTTATGTTTTGTTGTTGATACTACTTGTCTTATTTTATTGTTGTTGCTTTGCTCTTATTTTTGTACTTCGCGTTTTATGCATGTTTCTTTGAGCATGTTGTTTGGCGTGCAATCACCGCCCAACCGTCCTTACGTCACCACAACAACACAGGCTTAGCACGGGCACAGGCACAGGCACGGGCTCGAGCACGAGCACGAGGAGTATCTGTTAGTACGTACGCAAGTTACTGTTAGTTACGAGCATTTGCTGTTGGCTCATTCTTAGCTTTTGTTGTGTGCACGTTCGACGCACGTTTCGCTTGTCTTCTGATGCTGATGTTGATGCCGTCTTCCTCACATGCGCACTTCGCCCGGTTCAACTATGGTTTGTCTACGTCAAAGCTTCTTTTCTTAATTTAACTTTTGTGCTTCGGTTCGTTTGTGCGATGTATGCGTGCATATGCGTTGCGTTCAGATACAATTGTATCTCAACAGCTCAGTCAGCAACAGCAACGACAGCAACAACAACAGCAACAGCAACAACTCCAACATCACAAGCAAGGCTTGCAATTGACGTTTGAAGTTTTCGTTCTTGTTGGTTTTTCTGGTGTTGTTGCTATTGTTGTCGTTGTCGTTTATAGTCCCTGAAGCAACAACGACAACATAAATATTCCACGCACAAACACAAAAATATAAGGAAAGCAAAAAAAAAAACGTACAAAGAATGAAAAAGCTGAGCGCGAAAAAGGAGAATCGAAAAAAGAACGACACAGTAGCAAATTACTTTGAGTATCTCTTTAAGTTGATCATAAACAAATTAAAAACAACAAATTAATTGTTGTTGCTGCTGTTCCTTGTCATTGTTTGTATTTATTTGTTATTGTTTTTTTATCTTCTTCATTACTTTGCTTTTCAATGTTTTTCTTGCGTCTTCATGTGTCAATTATTATTATTGTTGTTGCGTATTTAAAGAAATCATTTGCCGCTGGCGTCATTTTGAGTCTAATTCCGCTTGTTTTTGGAACGTCATAAGTGAAAATTAAGCACAATTACAACAATTCATTAACGCTAGCACAAAAGCAATGAATCATGGCCGCTTCCATGTGCACAACTCAGCACTTTCCGCTGACAATTTCAGCATTTTACTATAAATGCGAATTGTCGAACTTCCGATTGTCGAAACGCGCACAACATTTGTCCGGCCAACTGCCTAAGTGGGTCAGATTGGTTGTCTGTCCAACTGGATGCAGTTTCGATAAATAAGAATTGAAATTATACAAACCGTTGTTATCCATTTTAGTTGCTGTGACTTGCAGAAACCGGAATTAATCCAATTGTGAAAATATCTCAAAATGCAATTTGTTAAAACATAAAAAACCGAAATTGAAAAAGACGCGATTAGAAAAACTAACGAACGAACGACCGAACGGACCGAAAACGAAAATGTTTTGAAACGCAAAACGCGTGAAAAACACAAAACGCACGAAAATATTAACGAATTTTGCGCACTCTCGATAAATGTTGAAACGAAATCTTTGTTTTTGGAAATAAACAGTTACACAAAATGAAAAATTTTTTGCAGTCCAAGCTGCTGCATTTGGCTTTCTGCTGGTTTCTCGCTCACGGCGCACTTTCACAGCATTTCCGCATTATTATATTTTGGGCGCGCACTTTGCACTTGACTTCCGTTTTGTTTTTCAATTTTTTATTTATTTATTTATTTTTTTTATTTAATAAATTAACTAAATGATTTAATTGTTAACATATAAGCGAAGAACGCAATTAAGAGGAGAAAAGCACAGAGAAAAAACTTTTGAAATGTAACGACGGCGCTCGCAGTTCGCGTAGAAATTTAGTTCGAATGCATTCAAAATTGAATACAATACAAAACAACGGCGGACCGCTCGCTTCATTCGGCGGTGCGAAAGTCGGAAAAAACGTTTCACCCTTCGAAGGATACACAGCAACTGAAATTTGTGATTTGAAATTTAACAAGGGCGGTGTGTGTCTAAATATCGACAGAGAAACGGTCACTTTTTATCTGCGTTGCCAGATTTTTTTTTTGTCAAGTCGGGATTTTGAAACGTTTCAAGTGAGTTATTCAAAAAACATATGTAACGAAAAGTTTTTTTATCTTTTTATTTGAGTTTAAATTACGTTGAAGTGACAAAAGATTGCAAATATATATATTTCTGTTATCTTTTAACATGTTTTAAAGTTGCCTTTTTCTCCTTAATAATAATCAAGAGCTTTTCAGAGAATAGTTGTAGATTAAACTGGTCACATTCGACACTGGTTTACTGACAAAATTGACGAAGCCATCGATCAACAGGCGCAAACCATTATATGCTGTGTATCGTAATACCACATGGGCGTTCCTTCATGTTCACAATTGGTTTTCGTGGTTCTGTTTTGAACAATATAAGACTAAAATAAAATTCAAAAGCAATGATTTAGTTTTCATAATCGAGTTATCTCCGAAAAGCGGGACAGAGCCTGTCAAGCGCGCGACTTTTAATATTGATTTAAAAACCGGGAAGTCTGGCAACGCTACTCTGCATGCGCAACACAAATGGCAAGAAACAAGCAACGCATTGCTTTATGTTGAAGCAAAGTTGCGCGTCACTTTTACTGTTTGATTATAAAAATGCGCCAACGAATGAAAATCAAGCAGATTGGTGTTTCACTTGTCAAACGTTTCATGCTTAACGCAACGTAAAACTGCGAGGAGGGAGAGAACATTATTTAGTGTTTGTGTTAGAACAATTTCAAAATAAAATAAAGAGTTTTATTTTCTTAAATTGTTTAATAAGCAATGTTTGATTTTAAGAAAAAACTGTTGTCAAAGCCGAATGTCGAAACTCCGTGGTACTCTGGGTGTAGGGTGCATTCACTGTACAGTTGGTCCAATTAAAAATGTTTCCCTAGTTTCGCGCGCGCACATTCAACCTCCTTTTTGCCTTTCTGTGTCTCACATCATTCGTTCGTTGTTTTTTTTTTTTTTTTGCTTTTACAACTTTTTTACATTTCATCCTTTTGACGCTTGTTTTTCAGTTTTTCTGTTTTTGTCCTTTTTGCAAGAAGAAGAAGCTTTGGTACATTTTGCATCGAATGCATTTTGTTGATTTTATACTTTGCCAGCGTTGCTCAATGCGGCTGCGAGCGCACCTTCTGCCCCTTCGACCGCTTGTGCTTTGCGTCGAGCATGTCAGTTTATTTTTTTGTTCATTGTTTTGTTGTTTTAGGATTTGCTTTTTTTAGTTTTTGCTTTCGAATTTGCGCTTTTATCGGAAATTTTTTATTGTTGCTCTCACTCAAATTCATGTCCTGCAAGGCAAAAATGAAATGGGGCCACCAATGAAACTGTTTCTGGTCTTTGATTGTTGCCAAATGCAGAGTGGACTTAGAAGGCAGTTAGAAATGGCAAACAATATTATTCGAGTCTGGCTGGGCTCTGAGCTAAGTTACTCAAAAGTGATTTCTTTGATTTTTGATTTCATATTGCGCAATCTGTTTCCATTCCTTGTCTCAACCCTGACCTGTCCTAAAAGTCAATTCATAAGCTGAAAGAAAATAAAAACACGCACGCATGCATGCACTCATTCACTCACGCACATGCAAGCAAAGCAAAATTACATCTGCACAAACAAGGATAAGGGGATTTAGGAAAGACACACGGACTCATAACATGTACATATATGTATGTATGTATACAAGTATATATGAATAGATATTTATGATGAGATACTTTCCGATCTAGCGCTGACATGTGCATGCATATTTTTATGACATTAAACCACAAAAGAAACGAAAAGCAAAAAAGAAAAGTAATAATAATAATGACAATGCATGCCAAAGTTGCTAATAAGACTACAAAGAGAACATTTTTTGTTGAAAAGTTCAGCGAAATAAAAAAAGGAAGAATAAAAATAAATGAATTCGTAATAAAGTATCTGCTTAAAGTTGCTATGGAAACTTAAAACTCTGTTCAGCGCTGCTCGCGGCGAAAAGGACATTCACATTACGCGCCAAAGACGCGGCAAAGCGGAAAATAACAGCAAAGGATACAACAACAACAGCAAAAATAATAGTTGCAAAGCGACTGTTTGAAAAATGAACTGAGAGCGCAAAGAACTCAAAGTAAAAGGAAAAAAGACGAACAAGCAGAAGAGACACTATAAAAAAAAACGACGAAGTATCTGCGATTCAGGCGACAAGAACGACGACGAACACAACAACAATAAGAACATCACAAATGCAAGTTGAATGCACGCCGTTGTTCAGTCAACCATCCAAAAGGAACTTAAGGAACTCTCATTGCAATCTCACTCTCTCCTTCGCTCTATCTCTCTCTTGTTCATTTGTTCTTTCTTACTCAGGTTTCTATGTGCATTCGCTTATAAAATGCGGTTGTGCTGCTCTCTCGCTCGCACAGAACAAGCAGACACACTCATGCATACTCAAGCCAGAGTAATGATCGCTCAAACGTATAAAACTGCAACTACTCAACAACAAAATCAACAACTCGAGTAACAACAACAACAACGGCTGCAACAATTACAACAACAGGCGAACGTATTATTTTTTTCTTCTTTTTTTTTTGTCTTGCTTTGCGTTTGAGTTCGAAAGTTTTTCCGAAATCATGAAAGGAGCAGATGTTAAATTTTGTTGTTGTTGTTGGTGTTGCCTTTGCCTGCTTCTTTGCTTATTTGCTGCGTTATTATTATTTTTGTTGCTTCCTTTCGGTTCGGACTCACCGCTGCCTCCTTCTCCTCCTTGCTTCATGTTTCACGACTCGTCAGGCGCTCATGCAGGGCGTTGAAGATGAGAATACAATTAACTATTATCGAATGAATGCATTTATTTATTACCATCTTTGTTCTTGTTGGCATCCAGATGATGTTATTACAGTTTAGAAAATGTTGTTCAGTTGGAGAAAATGTATATTTTGAATATGTTCTGAAAAATCAATCAAAATGCAATTTCAAAAATTTCAATTATATTCTACTATATTTATGTATTTGTTTGTATGTATATCTGAGTGTGCGTTTAGTTTTCATCAAAAAAGGAATGCTTAAAAATGGCAAACATTAAATGTCAATCATTCAACATTCGATCACTGTCAACCGTAGCAGTCTGAAAAATAAATAAACAGAACTGAAATATTTCTAATTGTAACAATTTCTCACACATGCACAAACACACAGATTCAACACTTTTACCTGGCCTGCTCATGCAATGCCAAAAGAGAAAAAGGACGCAAGGACACAACGGTTGCAGAAAAGATACAATAACTGAATGCAAATTTCAACAATACTCCTAGTTTTTAGGTCGAGATACTAATAACGAATCTGTTATTGTTGTTTTCTACTGTGCTGTGCTGCACATACACATACACTCACACACTCTGATGCATCAAATTAAATCTCTCAGCATCATACAATCACACACACACGCACAGTGGGTGTCTGAGGCGCCCACTGTGCTAAAACATGTGTAGTCGAGCTGAACACTGTAATTTCCACAACAGGTAAGTGCCATAAGTTTCACAATTGCATTTAATAGTAAAACAAACGCACAAATACAATTAAACAGCTTTCACTACCCCAGCCCTTCTTCTTCCACACACAGGCAGCCGAGTTCAACGGAATTATGCGTCCTTTCGACTTTGTGACATCTGACAATGAAAAAATGTGTGAATTTTTCTGTTTTTCGCATCGATGGCAACGAATAAATACAAAAATGAAAATAAAAAAAGAAATTGTAGACATAATTAATGAAAATAAATAAAATTAATTATGAGACCACGTAATGCGCTATTTTTATTTGTTTCCATTGAATTTTCAATTTGTTGCGATTCGCTTTTAAATCGATTCAATTCTTTTTCGTGTTTTTTTGCTTGTTTTTTTTTTATGGTTATTTAAATTAATTTTACATACTTCGAATTTAAATGAGTTTACCAATTTACTTTAAAATATAGCTTCGCTCAATGTAGAAATGATGCCGTCTTCGCCTTCGTTCACGTCTTCGTCCTTGGCCACGTCTTCGCTCACGCTTCGCTAGTTGGCGGCAATCGTGCAGACACAGCAACTGGGGAACCAGAATGAATCCGTGTAAAGATTTTGACCGTTGCCTTGCAGGGCAATTAAACGTTTTTGCACGAACTTCTGCTCGCACCTGGAATTGTAGCCATTGGGCAGCTCACAGAGATTCGAACAGGTGTTTGAGCTGAAAGAGCGCAAAAGAGCGAGAAAACGAGAAGACAAATAAAATGCGAAGTAAAAAATAATGCAAAAACAAGTTGATAGCGAAATAATATATAAAAAAGTAAACAACAAAATGCAAGTCAAAGTGAACGAAATTTAGGTGTAGGATGTCCTCATAAATAACTGGAATACGCGAATCTTGTTGGCTACGAACTGCGAACGGAACGAGGACTTCATTCGCACAAAGTTGAAAGTTTAACGAACTCGTTAAAACGGGAATTTGCTGTTGTTAGTTGGCAAACGTAACGGCATTTGAATGTTGGCAACAGGCAGGCTGAAAGTCAGCCAGTCATCAAGTAAGTTAAGTAGGCAGGACATAATGTTTGCCTTGTGTGGAGTTGCATAAACTACATTTGTGCCCTTTCGATTTTAGCCCTGATCTGTAACATGTTTAATTTGTGAGCAAACATGTTTTCGTTGAGACTCTTGACTATTCTGCTCTCAGCACGTCATTAATACCTCACTTTGGCCCCCTTTATTAATATCTTTCGTTTGACACACGCACTGCAAACACATTGGCCTCGGACGCACGGCGAAGTCCTCCGCCTGCCACACGCATTTTGTTCTTGAGTGTTGAAAGCAAAATGCGCAACGCAACGCAAAGTAATGCAGGGACAACTCGTCGCTCGACTTCTTAGGCATTTTTCGGCTGTTGGTTTTTCGGGGTGTTGTAATGCTTTTAACCGCAATTATGACAAAATATTGCAGCGTGAGCGGCGAATCCACGAATCGCGCGTATTCAGATTCCCCCTCAGTTAAGTTGCGTGTAAAATGAAAAAAAGAGGAAAACCCCGTGTCTTGCAATGAGGGTAAGTTTTTGTTGTTGTTGCGTTAATTTTTTTTATTTTTTAAATTTCTAACAAGCATGAAATGAATGAAGGGGGAAGTGCAAAGTCCACTGAAGTCCTGCTGGCTGCTCTTGTTTGACACCTCAGCGCTCAGTGCAGGCAGGAGAGCTGCTCATTACGTAACAAGTGCAACAAAAGGTTAATTGAATGTGATTGATTGGTCTATTTGCTGGTTGAAATAAGGGGGGTGCACGCAATAATGGCCTTGCTCTCGAAGTAAATAAATCAGCATGAATCTGAGAGAGTATTAAAATATGAGATAGTAAACGTGTTCGCAACAAAATGCTTACTAGTGAACTTTTTGCTGCGATTTAAATAGTGTCGCCATATGTCTGAAAACTATATACATAAGTACAGTAGAAACTCGATTAACCGAACCGTGATTATACAGACCATAGAGAGTACAATTCTTGACTTTTTAAAAAATTCTGCATCAAAAAATATTAAAAAGTGTACTAGTTATCGTGTCTTGTGTTTTTCTGCAGTAGTTCTGGTAAATATGAGGTAAAATAATTTTTGTTTTAAACCTTAAATGCCAATAAACAATGTGTAATATTCGCTTTTATCTCCTTTCATTTTAGACTACAAAAAAAAAATAAAAAATGATTTCTATTATCGAAATTTTTCAGTCAAGCTAGACGTAAGTACCCCCCTTAAGAGATATCTTAATTAATAATAGTAATTATTATTCTATGGTCTCAAACTCCACTTTAAGCGAAAAAATTCTACCAAACTCGAGGAGTTATTTTTTTCCACATTGAAGTGCCCTAAGTCCCCAGGCGATACATGACGATATACGTAGCGTAACAAATGTGCGCAATCCTTTTTCAGCGACTAAGTAGCGTATGTTGTTAGGTATTGTATGTATACATAAGAGTTCGTTACAAATTCCGTGGGTTTTTTGGTTTTTCTATGGAAATTAGCCCATTTTTTTGTTATACCTTCTTGGGGTTCGAGTCAGCTATTTACACTCCAAATTAAATTATTATCTCCTATCTAAAAAGATAGCCGAGATAATACGACTTTTGTACATTTTTTACCGGAGGTTGCTCATTTGTCATTTGTCTCTCACCACTAAACTAAGTCAAAAAGGGGAAAAACAAAATAAACTCAATCTGCTTAATGAATGACAGAATCGACATGCAAAGGAATTTCAGACAGACGGACAGTCGGACTTGGCTAAATCGACTTCTCTTTCGATACTGATCAAGAATATAGAGTAAACGTCCCAGTCATGGATCAGCTAAGGAAAAATTTTATTTCAATTCGTCAGTTTATCCTGAAAAACCATACATTAAAAATTTTTGTTTTTTTATTTGAACATTTGCCCTTTTAAGATCAAGATACGATTATTAATAATTCATGACTCTTTGTCCCAGTGATTGATCACTTGCCCCAGTAATGAGTTGTCTTGACCTAGTAATGGATCAGGTTGGATAAGGTTATTATTGCTTGATTATCAATTTAAGTTGATATTTAATGATTAAATATTAAAAAGTGAGCTAAGAAGACGATACTCATTGAAAAACTTTATGAAAAACAATAATCGAAATGTTTTTCTTCTATTAATTTAAATCAAACTCCGCAGTGAAACAAATTATAACAAAATGACACATGTGTCAAAAAGATCCCATTTGTGAAAGCATATGAAACTTGTTATTGTTCGATGTACTGATTCATAACTGGGACATGGTTCATTACTGGGACGATTACCTCATATACTTTGTATATTCGTAAATGTCTCCTTCTGGGTGTTACATACATTGTTGATGCGCACAAAAATAATATACCCTTGTATCATCAGGTACAGTGTATAAAATGTTTAAGAATGCAAATAAAAAGAGAAGTGCTCATGACGCAATTTTCAATTATTTGGTTCCGGTTCCTTGTTTAGAATAATTTACAGCTCGCAAGTTGTTTCCCTTTTCCGCTATGCTACAGCGCTACCTGTTGGAAATCGAAATCAACAAAAACAACCCGACACGCGTCGCTCACACACAGTGTTGCCAAGCTGAACATTTTTTGAAAATTTTTAGATCGACAGCCAATACAAATGGCTTGCAGCCCTACAGCAGGAATGGCAACGCCCACTTATAGCAAAAATCCATAAATCGGGTACCCTAGCTCATTGGGTATGAAAATTGGTAATAGGCTATTACGACAAAGAGAAATAACATTCAATTGAAGAAATGGCTGACGTGTATTTTAATGATTTCCCGATAGTGCAGTAAGTCTTTGGTGTATGTTAAGTTCCATAGGCGATGTGAATAGATAAATTGGCATCAATAATCTTTTATACGGCGGGTCTAATAAAGTATTAACGTATAATCAGTAAGGATTGGAGTCGACAGTACTCGACTTCGACATACCCTGTACCTTGAATTATTAACGGCTGTAATAGGGCGTTGCCCCGCCCACTTTTCAATCGAAACCGATCTCATTTGCATTTAATGACATACATGTCAATTTTTACTCTTGTAGACCAATTTATTCCAAAGTTTCAAGGTTTTTCTATTTTGGCAATATATAGGCGTGGCCACGCCCGTATTATGATTGAATCTTGTTACACTATATCCGAATATCATAGACACCAAATTACATTCCTGTAAGTTATATGGTTCACGAGATATAAGCATTTCAGCTATATACACTCCAAATTTGGTGTTCCTGTCCTTTCTACAACCCAGAAAATACGGCTTTTGTAATTTTTTTACCCGAGATAGCTTCAGTTATTTGCCCTTCACCACTAAACTCAGTCAAAAAGGGGAAACTTGATCTGCATATTGAATAACAGAATCGAACTGCGAAAATATTTTGGTTCTATCTATTATAGATTCCGAGATCGACGCGTTCATACAGTTGGACGGACCAAAAATATTCATACTTTGTATAGTCGGAGATGTCTCCTTTAAGGTGTTACATACATTGTCGACGTGCACAAAACTAATATACCATTGTACCATAAGGTACAGGGTATAATGACGTAAGTAATTTCGAAAACTTTCTTAATATCCATTGCATTGACAATTTATCTCCCATGTAACAAGCAATCAAATAACACATACAACTTTTGCATAAAAATGCAGATTTGGGAACGCCAAAATCAGCATTAAATAATATTAAGTACGCTTAAATGTCAATGTCATGGGATGTCGATTTTTGGAGATTTACCAATCCCGGGATTTTCGGGATTGCAAACTGAAATCCCGGGATCCCGGGATTAGTCCCGGGACTAGTTAAGACATAGTAAATAATTTATAAATTTACAGTTTATTGCTTTTTATTATTAAAACGAACAAAATACAAAGCAACAAACAAAAATAGACTGAAGAAAGAGTTTCTGAAGACAGTAACCATAACAAAAAACCAGTAAGGGCGGTATAGTCGAGTATTCTCGACTATATAATACCCTGTACACATGAAAGTTGGTGCCGCACCCTCAATCTACAAAAACATATTTATCTGACGTCGCCTATTCAAATAGTGTTCAAAATATCAAGAAAATCGGTCAAAAAATGTGTATTTTACGAAAAATTTAAGTTTGTAGGCCTCTGAGGGGAAGCCATCAAAAAGGGGGGAAAATTGTAGTATGCAGATTTTAAGATGTATATTCACTGAGCTTGTATACAAATTTTCAGGGTCGTAACTTTGTTAATTTTGGAGATATAGCAATTTATAGAAATATTTATATTTATAGGGGGAGGGGTAATGAAAAGAAGGGGGGATTTTGTGGTATGCAGTTTTGTAGGGCTGTACCTACTTAGTCTACATACCGACTTTAATGTTTCTATCTCTTTGATATAATGAAATTTGTCGTATACGCTTTCTAATTTATTGATCAATACAAATAATTCACATCAGAATAAAAAAATCGAAGTCCCGAATATCCCGGTATTGTGCAAGTTAAATCCCGGGATTTTCGGGACTTCAAAAACACTGATATCCCGGGATTTCGGGATCCAATTTAAGGTTTAACAAGATTACATCAAAGAGTCTTATGTGTTGTGTGCAAGCTGAATAACATATGCGATCCTAATACTAGAATGAATTTGGTGAGTTATATTGGCATCAGTTCTTGAGTGAAATCGATAATATAATACATAATATGATAGTTTAGTTAAGGAGATAATTCAATGTTAAAACTGCTTGACGATGTTTTTTGGTTGCTCTGCAGTTTTCTAGTGGCTAGCATTTTCCATTAATATGGGTTATGATTCGATGATATAAAAAAGACATGTTGTAATTATACTCACGCGCACAACTCGGCCTTGACCATTTGACGCGCCGTGTTTTCCTCATTCACGACGAACATCCAATTGCCACGACTGTTCAAAGCGGCTTGGGGAGTGATGAACTGCGACGTTGTTTGGCAAAGCGTCGAGCGTCCGGGGCTCTGGCGTTTTGTGCGCGTTTTCTTAGTGTTTTCGCTGTCGGGCGCCACGCCCACAATGTCCAAGAGATCCATGTTGATTGAGACATCGCGCGTTGAGCGCTCGAGCGTTTCATCTTTGACTGCCTTTTCAGCCTCTCCACCTTCGACGTTGTTGTCGGGTTTTGTAGGTGCGTTTTTTTGACTTAAGTCGCGCGCGATTCTTTTTAGCCAAAGTGTTGCATTGTAAGGCGTGCTTTTGTTGCTGTAGTAAAGATGACCGCCGCCACTTGCAGCTGTTGGCGGTTTGTTGTAGTTCAAACGCTGACCAGCCGACGTGTAAAGCAGATAACTGAGAAAGTCACAATAAGAAGCGATTTTTGCAAGGAAATGCGCGATTTTACTCACGTGGGCGGCGACTCTGTTGCTTGCAGCGGCTTTGAGATAAAGAGCGAATTCCCAGCAACGCTGCTGGCGGTACTATCGACCGTGCCACCGGCGCTATTACCGTAGGGCGGTGTGTTGTAGTTGTAGCCGCCAAAGTCGTTGCCATCACCATGAAAATCGCGCGATGGAAAGATAGACTTAGGATCATAGAAAACAGGCGTCTCATGCCACGCAACCGCTGCAAAATCCTCCCACGTTTCGTCGACAATCAGATTACGCGCTTCGTAACCCCATTTCTGTATAAGATGTTTGATGAGATATCTGTAAATTAGAGTCGACATAAAAATCTTTTTTTTTTTTTTGGTCTTTATGAGCAACTTTCATCGTTGAAGTGCAGAACGTAATGAATGAAACGTGAGAGTAAGTGAGGTGTGTTAAGTAAGGTTAGGTGTGCGTGTAGTTATGCAAGCGAATTGAATAGATGACGATATTGTGAAGTGTAGGAGTGATATTAATCAACTCTCGTGTGTTACTTTGAGGTTAAGTAACGCCGAGGCGAATGAACTCGTCGTTGTCGTTCGGAGAGATCACTTTCGAAAGAGTCGAGCGCTTATAATGACACCCATTAATAAGCTCTCTGTTGAATTTATGCGCATTTGCAACAAAAAACTTAAAAAATCCACCGGAATTAATTATGTATTTTGTATGACAACGCGCGCGTTATCAGCGACAGGGAATCGCATTCGAGTCACGTGCCACGCGTTGCCGCCGCTGCTGTCGGTGCATTGGAGCGGGCGTTGGCGTCCGGCGAGGAGCCGCGAGTGACAGCGAATTCAGCCGGCAGTCAAACGCGATCGCAACTCAGCGCAATTTCGGCTTAAAGTGAAAATTTGGTGTTTTAATGCTTTGGTTTTTCTTGTCTTTTATGTTATACACAATGAAATTCCCAAATTGTTTTAGGCTCAGCCAAAACCGAATTGATAACTATGACTTTTTAGGGCCAGCATGCCGCCAATTGTGAGCCAAGTAAGTAATGCGCTTATCAGCAAACGAAACGAAACGAAATACAACAAAATGAAACGACGAAAGCTAAAAATAGCAAAAGCGAATTCGAAAACAAAGAGACACAAAGAAAATATGTAGAAAATCCACATTAATTATTATTATTAGACAAGCCAAAACGAGACAAGTCGAGTCGAGTCGCGTTGAGACGCGTTGAGTTGAGTTGCGTTGAGCAGCCCCAAAAATGTCTCTTGAACTGTCATTTCAAGTTTATTGGGTCAAGGAATTTGCCGAGATGCGGCACTCAGCATCTTCTGAGTTTAACTAAGCTCAACGACATAACTAAAAACAAAGCTCAGTTTTAGCTCAGAGCGAAGATGTACGCAGATGAGCTGTCTTGTCTTGACTTGTCACGTCACGTCGCATCGCATCGCAATGTCGCGTCTCGCATTGTGTTGGGCATGTGCGCGTTTTTGGCTTAGAAGCTGCGGAAGAAGCACGAAGTCAGCATTTTTATGGAAATCAATTGGCTTTGGGCGCAAAACTTGTTTCGTCGTCGATTAAAAAATATCACAAAACAAAAATAAAAACAATAAATACAAAAGCAATAGCAAAAGGAACAAAACAGATAAAAGCAAATTCGGCTCGTGGCCAAACATTTGTTTGAAATGCATTATAAATAATTCGAATGACTGAGCAAATGAGCTGGCAAGCAAGCCATCAAGAGAGCGAGCGAGCGAGCACGCGTTCAAATGAACGGTTGAACTCTTCGAACGAACTCTTGTGCGCGCTACGAATATGAAGCGAAAAAGATGTATTTTATTTATGATTTTAGTCGTTCGTAGTTCGCTTTTGTTACTTACGTGGGATAGTTGTCAATATGCTCACAGTAGGTTTTGCCGGGTCGCGCGCACGTGGGCGTCTGACCGGGTGGCGCTGGCAGGAACTGGCATGGTGGCGCGCCATACAAGCCGCACGCCGGCGGACGTGAACCGTGTATGGATGAAGTACAAGCTAGTATCTGCAATGAAGTGTGTTTAGCTCATTCACTCATTGCTGTTGCTGCTGTTGTTACTTACCACATAAATAAAGATAATGCCATTACAACTACAACTGAGACGACGGCGACTGTTCCTGTTCATGTTTCATATGTGTCGTTGAGCTGCAATGCGCATTTGTTTGTTGTATTGTTGTTGTTGTTGTTGTTGTTGTTGTTGGTACCGTTGTTTGCCCTTCCTGGTTCGTGTTTCGTGGCTCGTTCGTTGTTTGCTCACCTGTTGAAATGTTAAAATGTTTAATTTATTGTTTGTCTGCAAGAAGTGAACGCAATGCAGCTTTCAATGCTTTTGTGGTTTAGTTGCTGATTTTGCAATGCAAATAATACATATTGTTGTTAAAAACGAACAAATGCAAAGACACTAACAATACTAATGATGACAACAACAGCAACAACAACGGCACAGTTGACAAAAACACATAACGAAAAGTAAATCAATAAAAGTGAAAGCTTTGTTGTTCACACTTCACACTGCGAAAATACAAAAAACAAATTAAGCTCTGCCAAAAGACAAAAGATGCCGCCGGATTGCCATTAACATCGACATCGAGATACATTTCAGCAAGTGCAAATACTTGCAGGGCCAGCCTGCGTAATTATCAGTTATCAAATCAGCTGCTAAGTAGCTAACTACGCCCACCACGGCATCGCCCACCAATTATAATAACAATAATAATAATAGCGACATTAATGTACGAACTTAAGCCAAGTTAGTTGCATCGTCGTGTTCATTTCGTCTTGCCCGCCGTCTGAGCAGTCAACTGTCAGTCTGTCCGTCTGTCCGTCTGTCTATCTGTCTATCTGTTCGTCTGCCGTTCAGTCTGAGCATGCCAATTGTTGTCGTAGTCATTGTTGTTGTTGTTGTTGTTGCCGTTGCTGTTAATAAAATTATTTACTTTGCGGTGTTGAAGCGATTAAATGATAACGTCAAGAAATAATTTAGTGTCGACACTTCTGTTTTGCCGTTGCCGTTGCCGCCGCCGCGTTCGATTGAAGGTGTCGAAATGACAATTTTTCACACTGCGCTTGAGTTATTAAGCCAACGGTTTTTATTATACTTTGTGCAGTAAAAGTGGAACGAATCGTTGGCGTTTCTTTTAAATGAATTTGGTTAAAAAATCACAGTTGGTGAAACTTTCCCAAAATGCTTCACAAAAACAATTAGTGTTTAAAGTTTTGCACGCAAAATATTTGAAAACAAAACAAATTAATTGTTTTGAAAATAAAACTAATTAAATTCTTAGATAACAATAGTTTTTTATTGAGAGCGTAAAAAAATGTCGCTTAGTAATTAAATCGCACGAAAGAACATACAAACAGGAGCTCGAAACCGGATTTATTGTCGATCGACGCGACGATTGCAAATGTTACAATTTCGAACAGAAAAATTGAAATCATAATATAAGATTAATTGCAAATGAAACATGCGCAGCGGGCGCGGAGGCGGTTCGTCAAAACAATAACAACAACTCATGCAGATCGCTTGTCAAAGCAACAGAATGCGGATAAATTCTTGTGTTCAGCATGTGTGTGATTTATAAAAAGCGAAACCATTATGCTAACTCATTGGCTCGCCCTCAATCTGTCAGTCCGTCCGTCCATACGTCCACCTGTTTGCCAATGTTTAACAACTTATTTCGTACAATAATTATTTCCGGGATTACTTGAAATCGGCCAACAACGACAGTCATGTTCAGTCGTGACTCAAGCTCAATTGACTGTGACGGCGGCATAGCTCCAGATACATAAATTAACGCATAAATCAATCAAGAAAAGATACAATATAATAGCTACAAATGAACTTGACAAGTCACTTAATTGAGCAAATGCCTTTTGTGATTATTTTTTGTTGTTTTTCTCGTTTGATTGTGCTTCGATTATGTTCGAATTCGTGCGCTTCGGGCTCACCCCCAATGACTCCACCCACGTCGCGTAAATCTCGCAATTGATCATAAATCAAAAATCGGTTACAAAAGAAGTTGTCAAATCACAAAAAATAAAAAACCTGTTGTTGTTTTTACTTTTGTTGTTATTGTTTTGGTTGGGTTTGAAGTTACCAACAGTTTTTAGTTTGTTTGACAACTTTGCACGCCATAAAACACAACCTCAAATCACAAAGCCAAAAGAAAAAAAAGATCACACTCAAAGAACTGAAATTGATAGAAATATTTTCATTGTATGGCCTGTTTGTGCGTGTGTGTGTTAGTGTGTGCTGTTATGGCCATGAATCAAATCACATACTAAGATATTTGTATATGTTTTTTTCTTCTTTCTTGGTTTTTCTCAGGGTCGCTGATTTAGCTTTGGAAAAGTTTGCCGCATAAAAAGCAATTAGCAACGCCTCCTCCTTCATAATTGGCGCTGTTTATGTAGGCAGGTACTTTGACTAAATGCGGAAGCCCTCCAGCCGCAGCAGGCATGTAGATTGAGACTGAGTTTGAGACCGAGAGAAAAGCGTTACGTGCAAGCGAGTTCATTGCTTCGATTCAGGGCCATCTGCAGAGGTGCAGCGCAGCAACGACGCACGCACTGAACTCGCAGCGAAATCGATTAATACAAATCTTAATTTGTTAATTAAACATTTGGTAAATTAATAATTCTCGCGCAGACATGTAGTTGAGAAATTAAGCACGACTTTTCAAGGTTGCACCAATAAAGTTTAAGCGTTTTCACCCAGTGATTTTTTTTCAAGTTTTTTTCATAAAAATAAAACTTTAAAAAATATTAAAGGGAAAAAGTGTGAGTGAGAGAGAGTGAGATTGAACGAGCGGCCGAGAGGGCAGGTTGCCATTGTATAATAAATCACTGTTTTCTTATTTTGGTTTTATTTCTCTTTAATTTATTAATTTATTTAATTTGTCAAAATGTTGTCGTTGATGCTTTCATTGCTGTTGTTGATGCTGTTGTTGTTTTTGTTGTTGAAGCAAGCTTTGCTTTACCAAATTCGTCTTTAAATAATTCGTAAGTTGGGTTGACTTCGCGCACCCACAAAAACAAAAAAGTATAAAAGAAAAAAAAAAACCCATTGGTTTTTTATTCGCGAATAAGAAAAAGGGGGTAAAAAAAACTACTCACTTTTGCTTAAATGAAGTTTTAAAAAAGTGCTGAGGTTTATTAAAAAAACTTAACTTTTTATATGCCATAAAAATTGGCTCATAATCTAATTTTAATATTTACACTTGATGTTTTCAACACTTCATCAAAATCACGGCTTCGATTCGCTCAACTCGAACTCATTTCATTCGTTTCATTCACGATTTTCACTGCTTATTTTGCTTTTGATTATTTTCTTTTTTATATCTTTGTGAGTTTTTTTTTTCGTTTTTGTTGTTTTGTGATTTGAACAAATGCTTTTCGTATTCAGTGATAAAGGTGATTCTAGCAACTTTAACAATTCGAACACGTTCCAATAGCGAACACATTAAAAAAACGCTTCGAAACGAGCGAATGCACAAACACAAACATACACACGAACACCGATCAGGAGTATCGAAATAAGCCAAAGGCGACGCGATCCGAATGAACTGAGTAAATTGTATGATCCGATCGACCGTGATGGTTGGCTTGTCTTTTTCTTGTTTTGTCTTAACTCGAATCGTCTCGAC
This sequence comes from Phortica okadai, assembly GCA_034638295.1. Taxonomy (NCBI): domain Eukaryota; kingdom Metazoa; phylum Arthropoda; class Insecta; order Diptera; family Drosophilidae; genus Phortica; species Phortica okadai. Next base: position 19,436,770 of record CM067852.1, read on the forward strand.
TCGTGTATCTTTCTGTTCACTGGGATGGCAGCGCTTTAACAATGCTTTCGGCTGCAGTACTGAAATCAAACTGAGCGCTTAGCGTTTTTGAGCGGCCTCAAGTTTAAATTTGGCTTTCAGCGAGACGCGACTCTGCTGAAAACGATCAAGTCAAGCGAGTCAACTTCAAGCACGCTCTATAAGCCAATAGAGCTGTTCAAATGTTGCCATAGCTGAGCGAGAGTACATGTGAGTGCTTGTGTGTGTTAGCGTGTGAGTGTTAGACGTCATTTTCAAAATGCCGGCATGGCATCAGAACAAGCTTAATCAGCTGTTCGTTTGATTGTTCGCTGCTGCTTTTTTTTTGTTTTTTGTTTTTTTTTTTTTGCTTTTGGCCAAAGCAAGACTGGTTTTTGGTATTGGGCGCTTGGCTCATTGCTCAACGATGAGCTCGCTGTTTTCAACAATTAGTTGGCGCTTCTTTATGCATTAATCACTCAGCACTCTGATAAGATTTAAATGTTGATTTTCATTAAGCTGAAGTGGCAGGAGATGAGAAATCTAAGATCTGCCAATGAATATTCATCGATTCAATGAATCACATCGCATTGCTGAATGATGGAAACGTGTGTGTAACTGTGTGTGTATGTGACGCAACAAAGTAAAAGAAGCCGCGATATTCGAATGTAGCGTACATGAACAAACACCGGAAGTCCAAATACTCTGCATGACAAAGGAACTTTATTGTTTATCGGTCATTTTATTATTTGTTTTACATTTTGGTCAATATTCGAACTGTAATAAAGTGAGTTGATTTAAATTGTAAATTATTGTTTGCTTTTGTGCTTTCCATTGTTGTTGTTGGCATTGTTGCTTTTGTTATTGTTGCTGACGACTGTCGTCGTTGAATTTTTATAGCCAATGAAGGTCGTTTTGTTGGAGGTTTTATCTCAATTATGTGTATCTTTTCGCATATATCTTTTTCAACAAAATTATACAAAAAAAAAAAAAAAAATTAAATAATGAAAATCATAATGCGTATGTTGGAGCAAACCGCAAATATGGTCTTATATATAACTTGAGCAGAGTGAATAGTGCATAAGACGCGCAAGAGTTTCATTAAGACTTCTATGGACTTCTGATCACATTGGTCGGCTTTTCGAAGGTGTGTGTGTGATTGCTTCGTCATTTTTTGGTTACTCAAATGTTTCACAAATACTAAAATAAGTCAACTAAGGTGCTAAGCAATAAAAGTGCCACAACACTCTTAAGCATTTGAACAAATGGGCAAATAAAAAAAAATTATAAAATAAATTATCACTGTATGTTTTCATTTTGGCACAACTTTCACAAATTGGTTTAACTTACATGCAAAATAAAAAATAAAATAAGAAACGGCAAATTGTATAGAAAAGATGGGAAAACCCAATATAGTGTGTTTCTCTTGGCCCGTTTTAGGCTTTTTGTTTCAGCTCCAATATGGCAAAGTAGAAATGTGTTTTAATGCGTTTCCAAGTCAAATTAGTGACTTCATCTTTTGTGTGCGAGCAATCAAACGGTAAGCTTATTCAGCTGCCTGCTGCCTTATGATGCGGCTGCTGGGGTCAGCACCTATTTGGGCCCAGTATCGTTTAAGCGGCTCATTAATCAAACGTCCGATCATTCGAAACGTGTGCACACACGCCTCAATTTTGGATCGGCTCATTCAATTAAGGTTTGACGTGAGTGAAAACCAACCGCGTTGCGCAAACAAACTGACAAATTTGAAGATAGCGCGCCGATTCCGCTTGGCCTCATGTTAGATAATGGTCTCATTGAACAATCTGTGTTGGCTCCGAATGCGCTTCAAGTATCGAACAATTACGTAAAACGAACACAAAATTTTTGGAGTTTTTATGAGATTTGTGAAATTTGTTCATAAAAAGCCACACTGCAACGCACGAGCAACATTAATGTGCTGCGCTGTCAATTTTTGTTTCTCTCATACTTTGAAATTTTTTGTTAATACAAATTTTGGCATTGGAATGTCGCAAGTGAAAGCTGGTTTTTCTAAGACATACGGCAATTCATGTAGAAGATGTCTACAATGTATTGTTTGAAATTGTAATGTAATTCTGTTATAATTTAATTATAAACTTGAAAATTAACCAACAATTTTTTAAAGAAGTGCTGCAACTTGCTGATCTGTTTCCTGATGTTTTCCGGCAGAAGAGCTTTTCGAGCGATTAAATTGTACCATTTTTTGTTTCAGTGTACTCATGGGTTGTTTTGGTTTGTGTATAAGATACGAAAGCTTTGTTGCGCTTGTATAAATATAAACGGAATTTCAATGTTTTTGCCTCATAGTGATTTGTGTTTAGTATTGATGTCCCTTTTTTGTATAGCAAATCTCATATATCAAGTGAAAAAATGTGAAAATAATGTAAGGTGCTCTATGAGCTTTGATTTTATTTCAAGCCGTAGCTACTTTTCTTTTTTTTTTTGTATTCTGCTTAATTATACTAATTAAACCCGTTATCACTTGCAAGAATTCTAATTAAGGTAAAATAAATAACCACAAATACGACAAAAAAGCAAACAACAAGAACAAACGGCAGCAGCAGCATAGCCTGATAACATAAATGGAAGTCTGAAACAATGGAGTGAAAAGAAACATGCGAAAATGTACAAGTTCCGCTATTTAATCACAACAAATAAACTAGACACGAAAACCAACGACAACAATGCCAACTACAATGGCAACAACAACAACAAAGGGTGCTTGAAAAGTTAGGACAGAAGGAAATATGTGTGGGAATATTTGTGAGAATACATGATAAGAAAAAGCTCAACATTTGCGCTCATGCACACTCCCTGAATGTTCTACTCGCTCTGTCTCTCTAATTGTGCCCAAAAATACATAGAGTGAAGAGAGCAAGAGAGTGAGCGAGCATATTTTGACACGCGCTTGTGTGTGCGTGGGAAATTCACTTGCATTAAGTTTCCGATTGGAAAAGTTTTCACTTTTCACGAGCAGCGCTGAGCGAAATTCGTCGCCGTGCTCAGTGGAGTAACGGCCACAGCTGAAAACGGACGTCCTCAGAGTGCTTTAGTTGCGTGCGGGCGTGCGACTCGTGTTCTATACAAGAAGCGGACCAGCAAACAAAACAGTCAAACAACAAGCCAACAAACAAGCCAACGAACAAACAAACACACACACATTCATTCAATCAGTCACTGTTAAGATACTTTGGCTTTTCCTTTTGGGAAAAACGTGAAAACGCGTGCGTTTCGTTGTGCGTGTGGCGACGTGTGCGTGTGCGTCTGTGTGTGTGCGCGCGTTGCTGTTTCAAAAAGGGTACCCAACAAGAACACCAACAAACGGAGAAAAAAGTATCTATAAAAATAATAAAACGAAAGGAAGTTTGTGGAAGAAAACGGTAAATGAATACCTTTTACGTTTACCTTGAAAAACGAGTTTGACTCTAAAAAATCGTCTTGAAAATAGAGCAAAAAAGAAAAGAAAAGTTAAAATATTTGATTGCAAATCAAAGTGAGGTCTGCGCCAACAAAAAAAAAAAAAAAGAGAAATAGAAAAGTGAAATATCTGCGTGAAATTAAGCGAAAAAAAAGCGCAAAAGAAAGTTTTGGTGCGGAAGAGAAAAGAAAAATAAAAGAAAAGTTTTGTGTCGAAAAGAAAGAAAACGAAAATTTGAAAAAGAATAAATAAATTATTGTCGACGCTCGGCGCGAGGCTGCTCGATGCGAAAGCAAGACAAGGCGAGGCGGGGCGACGAGTCGGACGCAAGCAAAACCAAAAGTGCAGAAAATGTTGCGGAAAAGCGTCCAACATTTTCAATCAATTGATTTTTTTTGTTTTGTTTCGTTTGGTTTATTTATTTTATACACTTATGTTTGTGCATGTATTTTAGCCCCAAGTCAATTTTATTTGTCAAATTGGATGTTGTCAGTCGGTCTGTCTGTCTGTCCGTCCGTCTGTGTATCTTGTCAGGCTTGTCTGCTTGTTTGTGTGAAAATGCCTAACGTCAGCAGGCGGCGAGTTGCGGCAACGAAATGAAGTCGTAATCAATAGCAGCGCATTAATAATTCTCCCACTTTCAAGATACAACAACAACAATAATAATAATAATATCGACAACAGTAACAACAATAACAACAGAAATAACGGTGGCAGCAACAACAACCAAACAGTAGCAATTTTCGTGCTGCGTTTCCCATTGTGTGTAAACATGGTTTGAAAAAATACCAAAAACTAACGGGGAAAAAAATAAATAAATAAAAGGGAAAAAAGGGAAAAACAACAACAGAGCGAATAGAATTGAATGGAATCCTATTTCGAGTCTGGCAAAAATATATGGGTTTCCACCCTCGAAAACTGGTGCCTCAAAGTTGGGCTTAAACAATTAACGAGTGGCAATATTGCTCGCAATACAGCCGAAACTGGAGCACTAAAGTGACAAAAGGCGTGGCGTCGTCGATACTTGGCATTTGACGGGGCCGGGGGATGGGGGTTAATAAGGCGGGCCAGATTAGCAGCGACGAGGATAACAGTTGAGACCGAGACGGTGACAGCGGCGGAAAGGGAGAAGCGGCGTCGCCATGATCATAAAAGAAATAAAACGAAAAGAAAAAAAAAACCAGTAAGGGAGCTATTTTCAGCTTTGCTGAAACTTATATACTCTTGCAAGCATTTTCTCAAGTGTTCTTATTGGAAAATATGTCTTATAGTTCTTCCAATAAGAATCATATACTTTTATAAAGAAAAAGGGGCGTAGCCCCGCCCATTTTCTAATTTTTTTTAACAAATACATTGCAATCAATGTACACTTTATTTTGCGATCTTATATCTCATCGGCTTACAGAGAAATCACATTTTTAAGTTTTTTTCTATATGGGCGGTGCCACGCCCTTATGTCCGATTTTAACGAAACTTTGGAATATGGTCAAGGATTCATAAAAACGCGTAACTGCAAAGTTTTATCTGTTTATATTTAAGAACAAAAAAGTTTTTCTAACAAAAACCGAATTTTTTACCGATTGTTCCTATGGGAGCTTTATCTTATATTTATCCGATCTCCACCAAATTTACTGTGTGTCTTAACTGACGTCCAAGATGTTCTTGTGCAAAAAATTGAGGCGATATCTTGAAAACCAAAGAGTTTATTGAGCAAAAACCTCATTTTTGACCGATCGTTCCTATGGCAGCTATATGCTATAGTTATTCGATCATGCTGGATTTTACATACAAACTGCGTGCAAGGAAAAGAAAATTTTCTGCGTTTAAATTTTTTCGATATCTTTAAAACTCTAGGAGGAGTTCGCATCGCAACAGACAGACAGACAGACGGACAGACGGACATGGCTATATGAACTCGTCTCGTCGAGCTGATCAAGAATATATATACTTTATATAGTCGGAAATGTCTCCTTCTCTGCGTTGCAAACTTCATGACAAAGTTAATATACTCTTGCAAGAGTATAAAAATACATGGCATAATTTATGTCGTGTTTAACTCACACTCATATAAACACATAACCATGCATTCTGAAACAGACACACACATAAAACTGACATACAAACAGAAAGATAGACAAAGTGTCTGTAAGAGAGAGGAAAGAAGAGTCAGGATGAGCTGGTAATGAAAAGGCCAGGAGCTGTTAAGGCAACATTTTTGTCAGTCAGGCGTTGGTTTGGGTAATTGGGCAACTAATTTTTGCGGTACACTCTCAAACACACACACACACACACACACACAGAGGCAAACAGACAGACAGGCTCATGTAAAAGTAACACACCGCGCGTGAAGAAGCCTCGCGTTGTATACTAAATAATGCAGCAAAGGATAATGAGCGCCACTCTGGCTGCCAACCTTAAAGAACAAAAAGCGAAACGTATGAAAGACACTCGTCTGCCATGCTCAACCTTAGACTAATGCCAAACCTACTCGCGCTCCTCTGCCATGCCATGCCATGCTATGTCACACAATGGCGGCACATATTTTGTAAATATTTCAACAGACACTAAACTAAATACCACAAAAAGACACCGTCAGGGCAAATTAGATGCTTAAAAGTATTCTTAATTTGGCCATGCAAATCACTTGATTTTTTCACTCTTCTTTTTTTCACTTTTTTGTCATTTCATTTATTTTCTTAATTTTGCTTTCAACCCTGCAAAAGAGGGGCCAAAGAAATACAATTTTGAATCCATTTCAAGTTTAATATTCATGTCGACTTCGCCTTCAGCGAAATGTCCGAGAATTATTGTCACGTTTTCTTGTCTAAGGTCATAAGTTCCTCCGGGCATCCGTCGTTGTTGCTGTTGTTGTCATCGATGTCGATGCGTGAAACGCACTCCGTTGGCATCTTGCTACTTTTATGTTCATTCGTTGCTCGGTCGTTAATTCGTTCGCTCATTCATTTTCGCCATCTTTGTGACATAATGGCCAACTGACAGAGTGACTCAGTGACTGCATGAATGGCTGGCTGAATGACTGACTGATAGAGAGATCGAGTCCGCTTCGGTAGTCGCGTCCATCAACAACATAGTCAGCGTCATCATCATTATCATCATCATCCGCAACATCATTATGAGCATTAGCAACGTCAACGAAAATGGTTTGTGAACTTGATGCGTTCACATTCGCGTTTTTCATCGTAGCTTTTGTTGTTGTTGTTGTCGTTGTTTTGATGCTGTTTTTGTTTGTTTTTTTCTCGAGGCTCTTTGGGGGCTATTTTTATGCGCGCCAAGTCGATAAATTTTCGTTATTTTGGATGCTATTTTTGAATGAAACGAAATTTTGTCCGTTGTCGTTGACTTTAATGAGCGTTGTAATACATAATTATTATTTTTGAAAGATTTTCTCTTCTTTTCTTTCTGCGTTCACGCTGTCAGAGCAATTATTGTTGTACTTGTACTTGTTGTTGTTGTTGTGCTCAGTATGACATAAAAACAAAAAAAAAACTGTTTTGAATGTTAAGGAGAAGTTCAAGTTAAAAACAAGAAAGCAAAAGCAAAAGAATGCTAATAATAATAAAAATAATAAACAAAAGTCAGACACGCTTAAATGCTTCACTTAATGAAGGTGAACGAAAAAAAAAGAAACAAGAACATGAAATAAGCAAAAGACTTCTTTGCAATGAAGTAAATGTACTTTGACAACTATTTCGGCAGAGCTTTCGCACCGAGTCACGAGTTGGCTAAGTGCTGAAGTTGGTCAATTTACAAAGCAAAATAAACTTGAAAACTCATTTGAAACGAAAGTGGTTGTGGGCAGTCAGAGGACGAGCTTTGACCAATTTTCAATGAGCACGCACGTCAACGGGGCGTATGAGTAACAAGCACGTCTAAGCTAGTATAGTCTAAACAATTGCAGCGCGAGTGAGAACGAAGGGAAAGAGCATGAAATGTTTTGCAAGGAAAAAGAAAACAAAAAAAAAATGCACGCAGTCACGCATCAAAGGACATCGTGCACTGTTTTATGCTACCAAATTGAATTAGTTGATAAAAGCAAGCAAGCAAGCGACTGAAAAGGAGTTTACCAACAGCGCACACATACACAGATACAATAATACACAATCACACATACACACAGAAGAAGAAACAGCCAAAATGGAAAACACACGCAGGTACGCAAAGGAAAATGCGTTGGGAGCGTGTGTGAGCATGTGTGATTGTAGCTCCACAAAGGAGGAGGAGAGCTGAATGTAAAGAGTGTGCTAGAGAAAAAGAGCGTGTGTGGCTGAGGAGCGTAAAAAGAAGTTTCAAAAAGCACAGTGCATAAAGACACATAGATCCTTTGCTCTCCAACGCTCACTTTCAATCTCTCTACCGCTCTCTCTCTCTCTCTCTGTCGCTTTTGCTCATCTGCTCTTTTCCAAGTGACATTTCCAAAAACAAAACAAAAAAATAAGCACTCATTGGCCTAAGGATGAAGAAGCATTACCAGCGTGTCTTGCTCTTCTACGCCCATGAATGTGTCTGTGTGTGTGTGTGTGAATTCCTCTGGAAGTCGCGTTGGCTGCTTTCGGGCTCAGTTCGTAGTTAGACTTCATTGCGTTGAGTTCGCGACAACAGTGAAAGCGGACAAAAAACTTTATTATTGTATTGTAGTTAAAGTTAACAAAGTGTTTTCTGAAAGTGAAGTACAAAAGCAACAACAACAACAAAATGCCTAATATGACTGAGAATTGTATAAGCAGGATTTTCAAAAGAATTAACGAAATTTTGGCAGTAAAAGTTTGAAGAGGTTCCAGACAAAAGCACTCAAAAAAAAAACAAAAAAAAAAGAAGAAGACAAACAAACAAACAAAGAGACAAAAGAAAGGAAAACTATAAAAAAGGGAAAACCATTCAATTCTGTGGTCGAGTTGTCGTATAAAATTTCCATAAAGTAAATCCTTTACTTTCGCCCATCATTTTGCTTGTTTTTGCGTATTTAAATTTTGATTTGCATTATTGTTATCCTTATTGTGTTACTTTTCTTTCGTTTCCGATGTCATTTTTGTTGTTTTGTCTATCTGTTTGTGGAACGCTTTTTGTGCATTTTTTTCTTTTTGCAATTTTTGGCACTTTTTTTAGGGTTTGGTTGGTGACCACAAATATGGAAAATTGAAACGAACGAACCGTGAAATTTGAAACCGCGTTCATGCCTCATTTGCATTTTGTGCGTATGAAGAAAAGTTATTTAAGCATATTTGCGCATTTTTTGTTTCTTTTGTATCTTTTTACAAAGCAAGGCACAGCATACGAAATCACATTTAAGTAAATCGAAAAATACTAAAGTGTTAAATCGTTTAGCGTTCTTCGTGTTGTGCAAATAGTGTGTGAAAAAGTGATTAAGGGAATATGTTGCCGTTCAGTGTCGTGTAAATAATCTGCTAGACACGTGCTGTGTCGAACTTCATTCTGTATGCAATACAACTTCGACCACTCCAACTCTATTTCGACAACGGACGTCGCTTACGACTCGGTAAGTTCATTTATTCTGCTCTTGATACTCACGCTGATTCATGTTGTTTTGTGCGCGGGCCGACATGGCGTATTAGTAATTTTCGTTATTAGCACACGAAATAGCAATGAAATTATGCTAATAACAACAAACGATATTTGTATGGAAATGCCCAACAAAAGTGCACACAAAGTTAACAACGTTTTATTTTTTTATTTTTTTTTGGTTTTTTGCATCCCGCCCCTAATTTACGCTAACGTCGTCTAATTGGCTGACCAATTGGCATGCGATGTCAGAGAAATTGAACTTTTTTGTGAACATTTCCTTTTGCCATGTGTGTTGAGAGTCTGACCTCAATACTCCTGTTACTATAATGCGCACAGCAGCATTAAATTTTTATAGAATTTCTAAAATGGCAAAGCCAAACTGTTCAATTTTATGCCACCTTTCGTTTTCATACTCGTTTTTCCCCTTTACTTTTTTTTCGATTTAAGTTTCAATTTCACGTAAGCGCATTAAATGAAAGCATTGCTCGTCGATACTTCAAAAATGACTGCCATTTTAAGCCGCCAATAAAACATGGGCAAAAATGAGAAGTTGTCATTATATTGTTATAGATGTCATAAAAGCACACAACACAAAAGAAAAGAAAGGTAAGGAAAAAAAGAACAAAGACGCCATATTGTTGCCTCCTACATATGGAGGAACGTTATGTGCTGTTTATACCCTGTACCTTATGGTACAAGGGTATATTAGTTTTGTGCACGTCGACAATGTATGTAACACCTTAAAGGAGACATCTCCGACTATACAAAGTATATATATTCTTGATCAGTATCGAAAGAGAAGTCGATTTAGCCATGTCCGTCTGTCCGTCTGTCCGTCCGTCCGTCCGTCCGTCTGTCTGTATGAACGCGTCGATCTCGGAAACTATAATATATAGGACCAAAAGCTCTTCGCAGTTCGATTTTGTGATTCATTACGCAGATCAAGTTTATTTTGGCTTCCCCTTTTTTGAGTTAGTTTAGGGGTGAGGGGCAAATAACTGAAGCTACCTCGGGTAAAATAGTACAAAAGTCGTATTTTCTGCGTTGTCTTTTGTGATAGGAACACCAAATTTGGTGTGTATATAGCTGACTCAAACCTTAAGAAAAAAAAAAAAAAAATGGGCGTGACCACGCCCCTATATAGTAAAAATTTCAAACGCTCATATCTCAAGAACCATACAACCTACAAGAATGAAACTTTGCATGTATGCTTTTGGGGTGGAGTATAGTAAGATTCAAATATAAAATGGGCGTAACCACGCCCACATATAGCCAAAATAGAAAACCGTTATATCTCTGTAACGAATTGGTCTAGAAGAGCAAAAATTAGTATGTATGATATTGAATGGAAAAGAAATCTGTTTCGATCAAAAAGTGGGCGGGGCAACGCCCTACAACAGACGTTACTAATTGAAGGTACAGGGTATGTCGAAGTCGAGTACTGTCGACTCCAATCCTTACTGGTTTTTTTATAAACAATATGAATCATTGACAATGAAGGCTTCGTGGCACACATAACGATCAACTCATAACATTTTTCGGTGTATTACTTGAATGAGTTGTACAGAAAGTAGCAACAATAGCAATAAAAAAACGAAAATGGCATCAACGTGCGCTTACGTGCGTGCATGCATACGTGCGTGCAGGGGACCGTGAGTATCACATCGTCGATTCAAGTGTTGTGGGTGTGCTTTGTTTGTTTGTGTGTCTGTTTGCTTAGCAAAATGATAAATAATAATAGATTTGTTCGCAATATGAGTTGACATGCTTATCAGCAAAATTCAATCGAAAAGTGCTTTTTAATTTCGACAACGCCACTCAAAAGAACTTTTCCTCTCCTCCCAGCGCCCTCAGCCTTGCTAAGCATATTAATTTGCTTGCATATGTGTGTGTGAGTGTGTGTGTGTCTCGTTTGTCGCTGTGAGGTGCGCCGCGAATGTTGTACGAGTCATTTAACTGCACTTATGTCAAGCAAGCACGAAGCGCATGCCAAAGGGAAGGCGCAGCTCAGGCTGACTCAAGTGCATTAGATTCCCCCGGTTGTGTGTCAATTGTGCCAAAGTGCCGCTGCCGCCGCTGCTGCTGCTGATGACGATGATCATGATGATGATAGTGATGATGATGAAGATGACGTTCGTATTGCCGCCGCCAATGTCCATAGCGCTTGCCTGCAGAGTCAGTGAAGCGCGCTTCCATTCATGTCACAAGTTAGAATCAATATTTGGCAAACAGCCGAGTTGAGCAAGATACACGCTGACAAACAACAAAGCAACAACATAAACAACAACAACGGAGGCGCTCGTATGTGATTTTTGCCGAAAAATGTGCACATTTGATGATGACGATGATTTACGAAGCAAAAAATGTAAGAAAAACTACTGACGTCGTTGTCGTTGTTGTTCTTATTGTTGTTGCTTCGTTTTGCCTATGCAACCAACCAAAAGTCTGCAAGTTCAGTTTTGGTTGCCTCCCATTTTTTTTGTCGTTTTTGGACACACGCAAACGCGATAAAAATCAATGGCGGTAATCAACGACTCCCAAAGAGGCAGCGCAACTCTTGGCACTGCATGTCGAGGCGAATGGCAAAGGAAGTTGCAGCTATCAGTTTGGCTTAACTTGACTCAACGCGACGCGACTTGAGTTGACTTTGGGCAAAGCGCCTGTGTTGCTGACGTGAACAGCAAAGTGCATTTGCAGTTGACGTGCAAACAACAACGTTGACGCCCCCGGCTCGCGTCTCGTGGCCCGTTTCCCGCTTGCTAGTTTGCTCTTTTGTATCGACTCGTCAAGCAAAAAAGCGCAGAACTTTGCATCGTTTTGTTGCTTAAGAAACGTGGGCGGACATGAGCACATAACACAACATACGAAACTCAAAGCTCAGACAGCAAAATTAGGTTTTTGTAAATATTTATATCAATGTTTGTGCATGTGCTTTGTGTGTGTGAGTTTGATTCTGGCAAAGTTGTTACAGAGTTTTGCTATTTTGCAGGCCTTTTCCTTCTGTTTTTGTGCTTTGTTGTTTGTTGTTTTGTGTGCCATGCTGAAGTCACGAAAAGGCTGCCAGCCAAAACTGCCACGGGCAACGAGCAAAAGAACTTGGCTTCATTTTATTTACGTTGTGCATGTCACAGACTTTCGGAGCCGCCTCTCGTACAGCATTCGGTACAAATTGTCTGCTAAAGCGAAACCATATTAAATACTTCATGCACTTTGTCGTATCTGCTACGTGATACACTTCTACTCTATTATGCGCCTTGAAGCGCAGAGTGCTTAAGCAATAATCATATGAGAAACTGTGCTTGTTTTCTGCTTAAACATCATTGTTATTGCAGATAAGGCTTGAGTGGCGCTTACGCATTTCGATTAATCTTTGCTAAAAAAGAAACTCATTAGTTTAAGCAATACAAATGTCGAAAGAAAGCAGAGTGGGCGTGGCGGGTTGCGTTGCGTTGCGATAAATCAGAAAAGGGCAAGCAAGAAACTTCTCATCAAAACAAGCCTTGTCAGCGTCCAAAAACTTCGAAGATTAATTATCTTAATGCTCGCTCGGAAATTACAGCATTAGAGCATTAATGCATAGTGGCGAACGGTTAGGCGACTCTTTGAGTGATAGTTAGGCGGTTGAGGCGAAGGGACAGAGAGGCAGAAGAATAATTTCCTTAGGGATTTGTGTTGTTTGCGCCTAAAACGTTTACATGTTCATTTACAATACTTTGTTAGCTATAAAGCTTAATTAAGATATTTGCAAACGAAATGTGAAATAAATGCCACAACACTTATTGAAGTACCTGCAGCGCTCAAAGCGCTCAGGCTAAACGACTAAACGACTAAACGAGAATTGCGCGCCACTAGAGGCGTTTAAATAAACAAGTTAAAATACCAAACAAACAAAGCGTCATAGTCACATGCGAAGCACAATTGACACTTGCAACACCTTCCACTCAAGCAACGTAAGCAACGCAAGCGACCCAAGCGAGACGACCGACACGAGCAGTGTTGGAAATGTGTTCAAATGAGATTGTTTGCGGTTAAGCGTCGCACACGAGTGTCCAACGTGCGGCGGTTGTGGTGTCATGCACTTGGCACTGTTGCGCCGTGGATTGCGTTCAAGTGTTGCCTCTTGCCGGTTATAATTTTATTTACGCGCCAACGCACAAACGCGAAACGGAAACGGCTTGCAAATGTTTTCAACTCTGTGTTGGCTCGGCTTGGCTTATGTTTGGCCTGTAATTGCATCAGCGCAGTGACGGTGGCAGTGGCAGTTGCGTCATCATTAGCGTCATCATAATAACGTTAATAAACGTCATCATTGTCGCCATCAGCAGCAGAAGCAGGAACAGGAGCAGCAGCAATCGTCAGCCAAGAGGACCGCATACATGATTGTTCTGACAGCTGACATATATAAATGAGTCATGGGTTGCACCGTGGCTGTTTGTAAGTTTACTTGTGTCATGTGCAGGCCGCACGTTTATACACTGAAACTTAGTCAAATACACACACTCGCACACATATACACACACAGTCGCACAGTTCTTCTAATTGCGTAGAGAATTCAATTAACCGTAACCCTTTTTTGTCATTAGCCCAAATTGAATATACTTCATAAAGTGGCTTGACAATGGCTTCGTTTGGCATGCGGGCATGCAAAACGGGGAGCGGTGTGGGAAGGCGTGCAAGCGTGTAAAAAATAACTTAATGAAATTAAAAGCATTGGCGCTTTGAAACACTTCTGAAACTCACAAACACACACACACACGCTCACACGCACATACACACCCCCCACACACACACACACAGAGATACTTTGACAAACAGGCAAACAGAAAGATAAAGTTTACGCTTCCTGACAGCTTTCGGCATAATTTTATTATTTTCTTTCGTTGGTTCAAGATTTCAATCTTGGAAAAGTTGCATTTGTTGTTGTTAAATGTGAGGAAATAACTTTGAGAACTTGCGGAAAAGTGGAAATGCGTTTTTCTTGTTTAATTAAGGAAATTAAAAATGGCAGCAATCACAGAGAAACCCACTCAAAAGCAAAAACAAAAGTAAAACTACAGTCAAAGGTACTTTGTTATAACATACATACTGTATACAGATAGATGGATACAAGATACTTACTGACTGACTCGTGCAGATACTAGCGCTGATATTGGCCATCCAGCAGCGCTAAATTGTGCAAAATTGCACATCCTGTGACCTTTAACTTTCCTTCACTGTGTGTGTGTAAACTTAGAATTATTGCTTTACAAAGTGCTGCATTAGTGGTTACTATAATTAGATACTTTTTCCACAGCTCTCCATTGAGCTCTTGGTTCTTGCCCCATTGTATAGCCAAAGGCGTCAACGTTTGGTGCATTTAGCAAGCAGTGCGGTCCTCCTTAAGTCAAGTCGTGTATACAAGCTTGTATTTTTATAGCGTAAACGAGCTTTTGGCCTTTGGCGTTTGGAATGAGCCACGACCGCTCGGTACCCACTCAAAAAACCATAGCACCAAAAATTAAACAAAAACACAAACATACACAAGGTCTTGTAGCAACAATGAAGCGCATATGTCGTTTAAACGTTTGTACAAGTATACATGAGATACATGGCTGCCGAGCGCAAACGATCGAGCGCAGCAAAGTGAAGGCAATTCTGAGCAGGTGCGCTCGCAAAACGACGAATAATTAATTCGCCTTGAATGCCACAAAATGCGTTACTAACACAACTGCCAACTCAACTCGACTTGAATTGGCTTCGTTCTCCAACTCACACACAAAAACACACATGCGCACACACATATTGCAATCGCTTTGTTTTCTGTGCCAAGTTGTGTAGACTGTTTGTTTAGACAACATCGTTTCCGTTTGCCTTTCATTTATTTGTATATCCTTTTACTATTTAATGAGCACACGACCAACGACCAACGACAAGCTAACAACAAACAACGACAACGACGTTCAAGGCGATACTCCACAAAAAGTCCAATGACAAGAACAAAGACAACAACCACAATGCTACCAAGAGGCATAAAAGTAAGTCGTTTAAATAAAGGATTACTTTGCTTAACAACCAACTAGCCAGGCAAATTAATATTGCCTATTTTTAGGCGCGACCCACACAACAACGCTAAATAGTCTTTAAATTCACAGCTCAAATTCAGTGCAATTTTGACAATCGAGTTTATAAATGTCAAACGCCATAAATAAGACACACACACACGAAAAAATTAATTTTCCATTTATTTTTATTTTTTGTGTGTTATTATACTCTTCACGCAAGTGAATAGTATTATAACTGTGTCCTGAAGTTTGTAACATCATGAAGGTGGGGGAGAGAGACCCCATAAAGTATATGAATTCTTGATCAGCTCGACAAGACGAGTTGATATAGCCATGTCCGTCTGTCCGTCTGTCTGTGGTCAAATCATTGGTCGGGACCGACAACATCGGACCACTGGAACTGGTAGTCCACATACAAAAAGAACAAGAAAAATGAACAAAACTTGAATCGTTGTATGGAAAACTTTTTTGTTTTGGAAGAAGGGCTGAAATTTCAAACATATTAGTTTTACGTAGTCAGATTAAATGCCTGAAAGTTTCATTGAGATCGGACAACTGGAACTGGTAACTGACAAAGTGAAGAAGAGGAAGAGAAGCACGCGTTGCTAAAGATAGCGTCCTTACTGGTTTTTTTTTTTTTAACTATAAATTTTAATTTGAAACCAGAAACGCAATAGAAAAGACAGACTGGGTGGAGCCGCACATAATTTACTCGTTTACCGATAATAAATTATCACAGCAACTGAAACAAGAGCAGAGGAAATTGGACAGTCGGCCAAACGCAGGGACACCGATGAGGCTTAGCAGTGTGGAATGGAAGTGAGGCGACTGAAGCGGAACAAACCGGAAGTCAAAGATGTCGAGTCTAATTGAAATGAAAATCTTGGCTCGAGAGCACGTCAGCACTTTCGCTTCTTCTGCTGCTGCTTCTTCCTTCCTTCACTTCCTCATCGCCATTTTCTTTATATTCTCAATGCGCCTTTGTCTTGGCTTTGTTCAATTTTGCTGTTGCGTTCTTTTGCTTGCTTTGGTTGCTTGGACATCAAAATGTGTGTGTGTGTCTTTGTGCTTAAAATGGCGCGCCAGCAAAGTATTTTGCGATACTAAAAGTGAATTATGAGAAGTAAAGAGAAAAAGAGCGGAAAAAAAGTATATAAAAATTCTTTTCTACGCTGTGTTAGAGCAAATATTACTTTGGCGCCGTGCAACGACGACATGAGCTGAGGCGCAAAACTGCAAACGTGATGGCATTAATTTTGACGAATTTTCCGCTTGTACGCCGCGCGCGCATTTCGGAGCTAAAGACAGCTTAACTTGACTAGCCTTGGTTCAGCTGCGCAGCGACCATAAATTATATGACAAGTTGACAAATGTCAAGCGTGACCATTGACATCAAAGGAATTGATAAGGAATGCGGCGAAGAATGTTTGAGTTTTGAGCCTTTGTTATCACTAAAAATAATGACTTCAAGTTTATATGAACTCATCGTGGCTATTTTGGGTTATATTGTTGGGCGCTTATTAATAAAGTGATATTCAAAATGTGTGGAAAGTTGTCTAAAAGTTTTTGAATGAAAGAAAAACAAGACAACATCTTTCAATAGAAATCATGAACATGATTTCATTCAATGCCAAAATTTTGCTTTTGTACGGAAATACAAAGAAGACAAACAAATTTTGTTTTCAACAGCTGGCGGCGTATAGGACGTACACTTGATGTCATAAATTTTGTAAAATTATTATTCGATTAAATGTGAAATATTTATACAATAAGAATCGGGCGCGAAAATATTTTGCCAACGAGTGTTTTTCAATTAAAAACTTCCGCTTCGATTGATGATTTGTTTGCTTTTATACAAAATGAGCAATCATAAAAATTTGATGGTTTTACATTAACGAAAACATCAACATGAACAAGCATAACAACCACAATCAAGAAATCTTTTAAAAATATGAAAATAAGTCATGACTTTGTGCTCGTTTGATAGAAAAAGTAAATAAATAAAAAACCAGTAAGGACGCTAACTTCAGCAATGCTGAAACTTAGATACTCTTCACGCCCTTTTTTGTGCCACGCCCATTTTTATACCCTGCACATACAGTGTGTCAGGGTATATTAAGTTTGTTTGAACGAAATGTATGTAACGCATAGAAGGAGGGGAGGGGGACCCCATAAAGTATATATATTCTTGATCAAGATGACAAGAGAAATCGATTGAGCCCTGTCCGTCTGTCCGTCTGTCCGTCCGTCCGTCCGTCTGTATTCACCAATGGTTCTCGGAAACTGTAAAAGCTAGAGACTTGAAATTTGGAGGGTAGACTCGTAATGCTTGGCACTCCATCAAGTTTGAATGGTTTAGTGCCACGCCCACTCCTTCCCGCCCAACCAGCACCGCCCACTTTTTGAAAACGTTATAACTCGAACACCCGAAGAGATAGAAACATGAAAGTCGGTATGTAGACTCAGCATGAAGAGTTCTACAAAACTGCATACCACAATTTTTCCCCCTCCCCTTGATTTCCCCTCCCCCAGTTGTTTTCTATAAAAAGCAATATCTCCAAAACTAATAAAGGTATGAACATGAAATTTTGTATACAAGCTCAGTAAATATATATCTTTAAAACTGCATACCACAAAACTCCCCCCTGTTCGAAAGTTACCCCTCAATGACCTACAAACTCAAATTTTTCGTAAATTCCACTTTTTTTGACCAATTTACTTGATATTTTGAACAATATTCGATCGGGCGATGTCAAATCAACATTTTTTTGTAGATTTAGGGTGTTGCACCACCTACTGTGTATGCAGGGTATTATATTGTCGATTATACTCGACTATAGCGTCCTTACTGGTTTTGACTGAATATGTTTTCTCTTCATCTTAATAGCCTATATACCAATTTTCATTGTTTTTGTTCATTGGGTACCGCAGATATGGAAATTATAGAATTTTGATATAAGTGGGCGTAACCATGCCCATTATTTGGTCAAAATAGTTTTCATGCCTTCCTAAGAATATATGTGAGGAGTTAAGTCAATTGGTTAAGAAACAAAAACGTTTTCATTTTGTAAGGCGGGTACCAGTTCCAGTTGTCCAATCCCAATAAAATTTTCAGGCATTTTGTCGGACCATGTAAAACTACTATGTTTTATGTTTTTCTTCTTCATTTCGTATGGGAGCTACCAGTTCCAGTAATCCGATATGGCCGGTTCCGATGAATGATTCATCGTAATAAATTCTAAGACTCTGTGCAAAATTTCAGCTCGATAGCTTTAAAATTGGGGGACTAGTTTGCATACATACAGGCAGTCAGGCCGACAGACAGACGGACCGACGGACATGGCTAAATCAACTCGTCTTGTCGTCCTGATCAAGAATTTATATACTTTATATAGTCGGAAATGAATATTTCGATCAGTTACAAACTCCGTGACAAAGTAATAATACGTGAAGAGTATAAAAGTCGCCATTAAATTAAGTTACATCCTAATCAGTCCAAACTGGTTCAAATTGGCGTCATCTTGACTGTACGAAAACTAAACTCTATTACTCGATTATCTCTAAACTGGTTTTGGGTCATTATATTTTTATTATAACTAACTATAATTGTACTGAAAGTGTTCAACAAACATTTGCATAAATGCTTTTGGGATTTACAAAAATATTTTAAGCGCTTACGAAATAAATACGTTTTGAATACACTCGGATGGAAGAGCAGAACACATGAGTACATAAGCCGAACTTAATCGGCCTACTCTGGCACACTATCATCAACATCATCATTATCATCATCATAGTGTTCATCTTCATTATTAGCATCAACATGTGGGCTGGGTGATTGCCGTCATCAACTGTGTCTTAGACGCACACTAAAGCACACACACACACACTCACAAACACACAAAGCATCATTCGTTCAAAGTGGCACTCTTGAGAGATTATCTAAAATTGTTTGCTCAGCTCGGTTGCAACCACTCCACTGAATTGTTGTTGCCACCCTAGCAATAGCATGAACACTGGTGATAGGTTTTTTGCATAATCAGTGTCACTCATACACACACACACATACACACACACTCAGCTGAACGCATTTTGGAAGGCAGATGCTGCGACTGCTTGTGGCGCCTCAAGTGTTACCACTGACAGGACGCGCTGAGGTAAGCTGATTGGCCTGGCATAATTTCTACGCAATTGATTGACAATTGCGGCATTTGTGGCATTTTATAAGCGTATTTCAACATCAGTGGTGCGAACACAATTGGAGTGGCATGCACAAATGAACAGAGAGTCCCAGCCAGACAGACAGACTTAGAGGGATCCGAGTTGTAAGGCCAATGGGGTATCGATTTGAATAGTTGCTACCGCATTGAAAGCAACGTTGACAATCTGCTGAGCTCTGTTGGCACTGTCGTCAACGTCGTCATCATCATCATCATCGTCATCTTCATTATCGCCATCGTCATAAACATCATTATCACGCTTATTGTTGTCTGTTGGGAGTCGCCACAATGTCTCTGGCTTAATTGAAGTGTAACGTGCGTCGCCATTTCCCACTTGCCATTTTCAAAAACACACAGACAGACAGACACTCAATGAGGTTTCTAAGGACACACGTATACACACTTTTTAATAGTGCGTGTGTAGTTTTATGACAACACAGCGGGAAACGTCAGCGTTTTGCATAGCAATTTGTCCGTCGTTAATTGCTACAAATTATTATTTTCGTAGCTTTGAGGCAACGAAAACGAAGACGACGACGACGACGATGTCAATCATGCTCAGCTTAGGGCTATCAACTAATATGGCGCAACGCAACGTTTGTCGTCTTGTGTGTAATTAATGAGTTGCTCTACACTCTTAATAATCTAAATTTCTGTCAGGCGTTCCCTTCATTCAATTACAATCCACTCGTGCCTTCCTCAGTATTCATCCCACATGCCTATAGTCTTTTCCAAGCGCGCCTTTGTATTTCATTGAAAAAGCATCTTTTGCTTTTGTTAGTGCAACAACATATTTTCGCTCCCTCTCAGTCTGTCTGTTTGCATCAATGCACAAAAATAATGCAAAATATGCTCGGAACAGCAACTTGAAACATTCAAATGGATAATCTGCCGTTTATGGTACAACGGCAGTATGTTGTTGTTGTTGCGCTGAATGGGGGGAAAATGGAAAATTGCAGAGTGAAACGGAAGCGCACGAACGAATGATTCCGAAACATGAACGAGACAATTACGACACATGCAACACAACGGCATACGTTGCATGTATGCACTCATGCATGCAACGGGCAAAGCAGTTGCAAGAATACATTTGTGTACGGCAACAGGATCATTTGTTTCATAGAAAGAATGGTCCGTTGAATGCACGACTGCCATACTCATGGCCTGAACATGCAATCACAGCAATGGAAAGTTGCAAAAAAATCTCATCAAACGGCAACATGAAGTGGAGGCGCGTAACGTTGCAAGGATCAAAACAAATTGGATTTTCTAAGGATTTGCCTGGCGATTAAGCATGCAGCAAAATATAGCATAGTAGAATAGGTGCGGGCGGGTGAAGGAGGTCGGAGGAAAGGTAAGCAATTCACGAACACATTGAAGCGATTGCGACGCACGTGTTTGAATGCGTTCGTAGGCACACACACACGCATGTGCCGCCATTTTGTGGGCGTTTTATTTGCTTTTGCACACAAAAACGTTTGAAAATAGCATTAAAGAATAATGCAATCAACATAAAAGGCACAATTTGCCGCTCAAAATAAAATCCGCACACAATTCGAAAATGGGAAATCAAGGAGTCTGTTTTGTTTTTTTGCTGTTTAACATGTTGTTCAACATGATAAACAAATTTAATGCTGATTGTTTTTTACTCAACGTACACACACACAA
Source organism: Phortica okadai (assembly GCA_034638295.1). Taxonomy (NCBI): domain Eukaryota; kingdom Metazoa; phylum Arthropoda; class Insecta; order Diptera; family Drosophilidae; genus Phortica; species Phortica okadai. The sequence goes on from CM067852.1 coordinate 19,457,676, forward strand.
ACTCACAGCCATGCAGAGAATCAAAAATATTACGTTTGCCACACTTGCTGTGCAACTTTCAAATGTTTACATTTGTGGCAAGAAAAATTCTTTGGCACAACAACAACAACAACACCAATAGCGACAACAGCAACAAGCGCAATAACAGCGCCAACAATAAATTGCACATATTTCACCTGCTGTGTTGCGGCAAAAGAGCGCAAGAGCGGTTTACTTGCAGTAGCAGCTGTGGTCATTTGAGGTTGAGGTAGGCAGACTGATGGGTAGGGTGGCGTTGGAGCGCAAAGTGCAAATGTTATCTGCCAACAAACCGACGGCCGTCGACCGCAAATGTGCTAAATAAGCCTCAAAGTTTGGTTTATGTTTGTTGTGTGAGAGTTTTACGCTTTCCGAAAAAGGCGTTAATAAGAAATAATGTGGCATGCATTTAGCGCCATTTTCGTGTGTGTGTGTGTGTGTGGAGCATCGGAAGCGAGGGAGTCATCACGGGCATGATTCTGTGCGGTACACTTTAGTTGGCCACAACGGCACGTAAAAGGGCTTTAAATGTTTTATTGTTTGCTACGCGTTTTCACAAATCAACAACAACAAGAATTATAAAGCACAAATTTGTTCCAAATGAATTTCCAATTTATCAGGTGGTTTTTCCTCAGGCAACGAAAATAGATTTTGTTTTCATTGGCAGCGCAGCCAGCGGATGAGCGGATCGACACGAAAATAAAAACAACAAAAACAGAAAACACAAAATGAGAAAAAAAATTATGAAATGAAATAAAAACAAAAACAAGAAGAAGCAAACGCTTTCAGCTGCTTTTGTCGAATTTATTTTTATGCATTGCGTTGTTGCTCACACTCGCTCCTCGTACGCTTTTGATTCGCTCTCATATGCGCATGAAACGTTTTGAATTTGGGACAAATGCGTTGCGCTGCATTGCCGGCGGCAGAGGCGCTCACTATTGAGCGATAGAGGCTGCAATGTGCGTGCAGTGAATTCGCATAGCAGACGCAGTTATGTATGTGCGTTATGCGTCCGTGCGTGTGTGTGTGTATGAGTGTATTGTTCAATTTTAATTTAGCAAAAATTTCCTAAAAATATCAACTTAGTCATTGAAATGCGTGAGTGTGTTCCGTCGTCGCATCGGCTGATATGAAAAAAATCCATTTCTGTTTGTCATTTCGCCTTGCACGTTGAGTGCTCAAACAAACACGGTACATGCGTAATTATACGCTTTTTGAAGTCATCGAAACATGCATGCGAACAAACCGAAAAATGAGCAAAAAAAAAAAAAAAGAATTAAACAAATACAAAAATAAATGAAATTAAAATTGTTTATTAAAAACACATGTTTGGCGCTTGCAGCTGCAGTTGATCATCCTATTGCGGTTTATTTTTGTAATATTTTCTCACGCGTTAATTTCTTCCTCTTCTTCTCATTGCAGTTTCATATAATATTTCAAGCGCTGTAGTCAAATAGGTAAGTGCTCTTTTTTGTCTCGTGGTGCATCGACAAGCCGCGTGACGCACGCACACATTCGCATTTCAATCAAGCTCATGCATCATGCATCAAACGGTAATTTGATGCATTCAAGTGTTTTTACAAACAGAATTTATGTTCTTGTTATTGTTTTTTGGTTTTTGCTTATAACGTTGTCAACAGCTGCAGTTTTTCCTTTCGAACCTTCGAATAAAATTCATACATTTTCAAGAGTATAAGTCTCTTGCGAAAAGAGTATATTAACTTTGTCACGAAGTTTGCAACGCAGAGAAGGACACATCTCCGATTAAATTAAATATATATGTAGAAATATATTTGATCAGAGCGGCGAGCCTGTCTGTCCATTTGTCTGTGATATTGATGAAATTGAATTTGGAAATTCTTTGTTTATGTTCAGGTGTAGTATATTTCCAAGGTATTTTGATCGGACCATTACATGTGTAGCTCCTATAGCTCAAATGTTTATTCTTGAAATAGTTAAGTTTTCGAAGTTACTAAAAAAGTTACTTCAAAGTAGGTAGTGTAGAATATAAGTAAAGATCGGGCGACTATAGACTATACCTTCCGTAGGAACGATAGGTCAAAATTGTTTTTGTTCTTGAGTATAAACAGACGAAACTTTGCAAATACATGTTTTTATTGATGCTTCACTATAATTCAAAGCTATATCGGGATCGGACCATGGCGTGGCACCGCTCATAAAGAGGAAATCTTAAATATGGTATTTCTCTATAGACAGGACAGTATAATTTCATTGTTTTCTTTAAGACAAATTAGAAAATGCACGTGGCTACGATCCTTCATCTTTAAAACCATGTGTTCTTTATTGGGAAAACTATTAGAAGAACTTCCTCATAAAAATTATTGGAAGAATCCCTGCAAGAGTATATACGTTTCGGCATAGCCGAAAATAGCTCCCTTTCTGGTTTTGTTGTTGTCTGTTGTGGGTGGCAAAGAACATGTATAAATTTGATGAGCGCAAGAAGGTCATTGTATTTATTTAATATTTATTTTTATAGAACGTGGGCGCACGCCCGACCAGCATGCGTGCATCTGTGGCAGAGTCTTTTCCATGGCTTCGTGCTCACGCAGCATGCAAGGCGACACATCAAAAACAACAGCGACAACAACACTAACAAAGACTGCAGCAGCTGCCATTGCAATGCATAATTCCGGTCTCAATAAGCACAAACAAAATTATTTTTCTGCATATTTTGCATGGTTGACTCTTTTCTAACCTCTTCTCTCTTCTTCTCCTCTTATCGTTTCTATCACAAAGAGTTTTGCGCTTAAAATAATTTCGCAAATAACAATTTTTATTTCCGTTTATTTTGTGTCATTCTTGTATATTTAGCAAAGACACGTACACTTTGCGGCAATTACAATACTTTTCCTCCCCCGCGTCCACAAGCCGCCCGCCATTATGCCATCATGCCACTTTGCCACGTCAGTCATGGCGTATGCGCAATTTTACTTCTGTTTGCCGTTTGTTGTTGCTTGTTTTTGCTACGACTGCGAAATTTTGCATTTAAAAATAGTCTCGAGCATTATTTCATTTTTATCTGTTGTTTTTATTCCACAACATTGCAAATTTTCGCTTTTGGCCAAACAATTGTTTTTGTATTTTGCTGAGCTGAAAGAAAAACGTCGGGTGGACGGTTATAAAATGATTGTGCAAACATATTTTCACAATAAATAACGTTTATGGGTGCGCGTCGGTCGTAAATAATCCGTCTTCCGGCTTTGCAGTGATTGCAATTCCGGTTTGTCTGCAAACGCAACCAAATCTCCCTTCGGGCGCTTTAAAGCACACGCGCAGGTGACTTCGTGCACTGCCCCATGCAGTATGCAATACATTTGTGTTGGTGGCAAGCCACGAGCAGGTGTCAATTTCGGCGCTGTGACAAAACGGCTGCAATTCTCTGATTTTGCTCAAAGCATTGAACAATGACAGAACGCTTTGTCTTGCCTATTTGCCTCTTGGCTTGTTGGCTTGCCGGGCTTCATAAATCAATGTGACCGCTCGTGTTTCGGCGACCAATGTCAACTTGTCGAGTCAACGATCGTGCGTTTCAAGTGCATGGATTATGTCGATTTTGTATTGCCATCATTAAAAAAACGTGCAATTAAAAAAGCAATTAATGCGAAGAGATAAAAATTCAAAATAAGATCAACGAAGGCAAAAATTTAAATTAAATCTCGCTTGCACACTTGAAGCTCAAGTGCGTTGCAATATGATTGAATGCGCTCGGAAGTGCTCTGGTGTGTGGCACGGAGCTGTGAAGCAGCGAGGTCAGTTTGTAATTTATTGAAATCGCAACTACAAACAGTCGTTAAATCACGAACACATTGACAATGTCGACTTCGACAATCGTGATGATGATAATAATGACTATGATGATGAAAAACAATTGCATTTCGTTGCGTTGCCAATGAGTTTTCATTAGAGTCACTTTGTGCTTTGCGCTCAAAATGGCCTTCAAATTCACAGCATGAGAAAGGGGTGGTGGCAGGGAGAGAGTAATGAAATCACTGCCGTTCTTTGTAAATAAATTAAAAATTCTCGTGGCCCGCAAGTGTTACAAGCAAATTGAATATGAAGTGCCGACGATAATGCCAAAGGGTCTGAAGGCACCTGCGCTCGAATATATTGAAACGCTTCTATTTGAATTTGTTGTTGTTTTCTGCTGAAGATGTCGTGCTGCTTGTCGTGATGCTTTGATTGTTTGCTCGTTTTTTATGCAATTACACGCTCGTCTAAACTAGTTTAGCAACAATCAAGCGCTGCAGTCAAGCATCGCTGCAACTTGCCACATGGCGAAGCCCTTTTTTGCTGCCTCTCTGTGTGTGTCTGTGTAAGCCACTTTTTGTGGGCTTTGTAAGCAAGGCAAGCTGAGCTTATATAAGTATAATAATATGTACATATGTACTTTAGATATGTGTGTCGCATAAAAGAAACGAACAAAAAAGTGCTCTTGGTTTGGTTAACCTTTTATAGACAAGCACATATGTATGTACGCTTCATTGTGTGCGTGTGTGATGTTCTCTAGTGTGTCTGTGTGTGTGTTTTAGCGTTCATGTGTAAGTGTGTTTCCTTGTCAATTACACGCTCGATGTCACATTTAAAGCAGAAGCGAAAAAACAACACGCGAAAAAAGAACCAAAAACACGAAAAACGAACAAAAAACAGTGTAGTGATGAGGAGAGGAGAAGTGAAGGCGCAAATGTTGCAAAAGCGTGTGGCAAAAAGTGCACACAAAAACGCGTTCGCACATAAAAGCTTAATTATGTGTCAATAATTTTTTGCATGTTCGCTTACATTTTCTGTTTATTTTGTGTTCGGCGGTCGGACGGCAGGACAGGAGGTCGGGTGGCTTGTTCGTGTGAAATGCGGGCCATGGCATCGACGCACAGTGGGGCCTTCTGAGTTTTTGCATTGCAAAAATCATATCTTCTGAACGAATAAAGATAATTGCATGAAATAAGTTTTGTTTAAAAGTGAATTCCTTAAGCTTTAAAACAAGCCATCGTTCAATACGCTACGATATCTGGGAGCGGCATAGTAGGTTGCCAAAGTCAGAATTTGTTTCCGGTGCAGCTTTAGCGTCAGAAAATGGCTACTTTTTCATTTTTTATAAACTTAGGAATTTGTGACTGTACACAGTATATATATTCCTGATCAGTATGACAAGACGAGTTGATATAGACATGTCCGTCTGTCCATTTGTATGTTTATCAGTATTTATACAATATCTCCCACAATTTTGAAGTTATCGACCTGAAACTTTGCACAGAGTCTTCTTTTCTGTGCGATCAACTCATATGTCGGAATCGGCATGATCGGACTATTGGAACTGGTAGTCTCCATACGAAAAGAAGAAGAAAAATGAACAAAACTTGATTTGTTGTATGAAAAACTTTTTTATTTTTGAAAATAGAGGGCTGAAATTTCACAACTAGAAGTTTAAGGTACCCAGACCAAATGTCTGAAAGTTTCATTGAGATTGGACAACTGGAACTGGTACCTGCCATACGATATGAAGAAGAGGAAGAGAAGCAGATTTAAATCGTTGTATGGAAAACTTTTTTAATTTTCAACATAGAGGGCTTAAATTTAAAAGGTAGTCTTCCTACGTACTCAGGCCAATTGCCTATAAGAATCATTGAGATCGAACCATTGGAACTGGCACCTGTCATACAAAATGTATGAAATTTAGACATTTTACCCCCCGTTACACCGTCTACGATCAATTTTACCCACCAGCAGCATTGCAAAATACAACAGGTTGCTTCCATTAACAAAATTTGTTCACTTTATTGACATATTAAAGCTGTAACACCGAATCTATCTACTAAGCATTCTTCTTCTTATACCCGTGGCAGCGCCTTTTTTGTTGATTTTTGTGCGAGGTTGCGACAGTTTTTTTACTAAAGAAACCGAATCCGGACGAAGTAGGATATGAAATTTTGAACATAGGTAAAGGAATATATAATAAAGATATTTTGAAAATTTGGGAGAGGTATTTTTGGGTATATTTTTTTAAAAATAGATAGTTTGAAAAACAACTCCCACTAAAAAACTCCACATGCAAAAGAGTTGATGTTTATGATTTAACACTATAATATGCCTACCTAACAATATAAATTAATTCGATAATGATTCCTGTTATATAGTATAGTTGCGTTGCTATTTTAACTCAAAAATGCCGAATTTGCAAAAAATGTAGTATGTTATTAAAAGTTGGAAAAAAGGTCAACTTTGACTGGCGATATCTTCCAAACTATAATTTAGATTTCTTTAAGGTTAATATTTTCTTAATCTCTGGAAAATTCTCTATCAGACACATATATTTGTTTTATCAAAAGCGTACATGCATTTTTTGATTTTTGCAAGCTGAATGTATCTAAGGCCCCTCTGTGCGACGCTAAGCAACAAAAGCAAATAGATTTTGCGCTTTAAAAATGCAACAACAACAACAACAGCAACAAATAAGTTAGAGAAATGCTAATTTCGAAAACAAACAACACTGAAATGAAATAATGAGCGCGCTGTCAATAAATATAAAAATTAATGAAAGTCGTTTGGGGAATCATTTTTGAAAAATTACACATAATTAATTTTTCTCTTATTTTTTTGGATATTTATACTCTTCACGCAAGTGAATAGTATTATAACTTTGTCCTGAAGTTTGTAACAGCAAGAAGGAGGGGAGGGGGACCCCATAAAGTATATATATTCTTGATCAGCTCGACAAGACGAGTTGATATAGCCATGTCCGTCTGTCCGTCCGTCCGTCCGTCCGTCCGTCCGTCCGTCTGTCTGTGTATATGCTATCTCCTCCTACAGTTTTGAAGATATCGAGCTGAAATTTTGCAGGGAGACTTCTCTAATGTGTGGTCAAATCATTGGTCGGAACCGGCCATATCGGATTATTGGAACTGGTAGCCCCCATACGAAATGAAGAAGAAAAACAAATTTGAATCGTTATATGGAAAACTTCTTTGTTTTGGAAAATAGAGGGCTGAAATTTCAAACATAGTAGTTTTACATAGTCCGACATAATGCCTGAAAGTTTCATTGAGTTCGGGCAACTGGAACTTGTAGCTGCCATACAAAATGAAGAAGAGGAAGAGAAATTAAGATTTAACGTCGTTGTATAGAAAACATTTTTGTTTTGTATGATAGAGAGCTGAAATTTTAAACATAGCCGTTTTAGATGGTTCGATTAAATGCCTGAAAGTTTTATTGAAATCGGGCAACTGGAACTGGTACCTGCCATACAAAATGAAGAAGAAGAAGAGAATCAATATTCATGTCGTTGTATGGAAAACTTTTTTGTTTCTTAACCAATTGACATGAAACTTCACAGTTATGTTCTTGGGGAGGCATTAAAACTATTTTGACAAAAAATGGGCATGGTTACGCCCACTTTTACCAAAAATCAATAATTTGCATATCTCCGGTACCTAATGAGCAAAAACAATGATAATTTGTATATAGGCTAATTAGATGAAGAGAAAATATATTCAGTCAAAAAAATAGGCGTGGCACAAGAAATAAGTGTGAAGAGTATTTGAGCTTCAGCCTTGCTGAAGTTAGCGTCCTTACTGGTTTTTTTTTGTTTTGGTTAACAGCACTCAACGATTGACTGCACGACAAGCTGCGTCACATTCATGAAAATAAGAACCAAATAATTTTCACATATTTTTCTGCCCACAATCATCATTAATTAAAATCATGCGCCAAAATGCACTCCCCATCAAATTCAAGGGATCAAAATGTTCGTTGTTTTCATTTGCGTTTGTCATAATTGTTGTTGTTGTTGTTTTTGCAAAACGCTGAGTGTTTTGTCGGCAGGCAATCCATAAACTTGAGCTGAGCGTTCGCTCATATAACACAAGCGAGCGTTCAAGCGTGCGAGCGAGACGTGACGATATGCAGTGTGATGAGACGCTGCAGAAATGAGCTTAGAAGTCGATCGCAGCATGAGCGCAAAAACAATTTTCTAGCAAATGAACTTGAGAAAGAAATATGAGAGTTGAAAAACATAAAGAAAGCGAGAAAGAAAAATAAGAATTTAAAGCGTAAAGAAAGCGGTGTAAAGAAGAAATCAGTTCATTACTGAGCGAGCGAGAACCTTGACGTTGAATGGCGTTGAATGACGTTGGTCGCTTTGGCGTTTTGTCGCTTTAGCGCATTTGGTTGCATGCTTTATGATGTTGTTGTTCTTGTTGTTGTTTAGTGCGCTTGAACTCGCGCTGTTCTTGCCAATTAGCAAAAGCAACAACAAATAGAACAACAACAGCTATAAGAACAAGAGCAGCACTGCACTGAGAAGTGTGTGAAGGGTGTTTTGAAGGTTGCATATGGCTGCGCGCGAGACACAACAAATGAGCGGGGGCGGCGACATTGGCGGACGGCGCGCATACTTCAACCTATTTTTAGTTGGCGCAAAAAACATTAAACGCCGAATATCAATCAAGTGCGCTGACAGCTTGAGAGCAACATTTTCGGGTCTCTAACAACTAAGACGGCAGCAACAAAAACAACAACAGAAATAAACGGAAGGAAAACAAGCAACAACAAATGCTGACACTGAAAGGGCAAAGCAGCCTGACACCGTTCACCCGCGCATCACACACCCAAGCACACACACACAAGCACACACACTCAACCAACTTGAAATGACAATAAGTACTTTTACAAATACAAAATTTTAGTTTGGATTTTAGCATATCGAACGAAAAGTATTTATTCTTAAACAAACAAACGAAAACAACAAAAAAGAGAGAGAAAAAAGAAAAAATAAAACAAACGATAAATAAATATAAAATGACGGTATTAACTTATATTGCTGAGCTTTGCGCCTGTCAGTCAGCTGCATTGGCTACAATAACAATAATAGCAACAACAATAACAACAAGCAGAGAGAGAACACAAAAACAAATAATTTTCACAAATTCTTGTTTTAATTTTTGTTTACTTTGTCTGCCACCTCATGTTAGATGCACACATACATTCACACACACAAACACGCATATAGAAACACATGGGAACACGTGCACACACGCATATTTTTATTTTTTTTTTTTGAAGTACCAAACCAGTGGCGACCTTGAATTGGGTTCGAGTTCCATAGACAATCGTATGTAAAACAAAACTCAAATAGAAAAAACACAAACAACAACAAGACTAACAACAAAAAGAGCAAGAGCAGTAATAATAACAACAAAATGTTCTTTTATTGTTGTTTATTTATGCTTAATTTATTTGAAAAACAATCAATAAACGTTTCACCTTTCATTAGCTTCTTCTTCTTCATAATTTTTATGCGCTGAGCGGAAATTTTAGACATACTCATAAATTTCGATTTTATTTTCCCGTACGCATCATCAACGGGAAACATATATAAATTAAAATAGAACCAGTAATTACGCTATAGTCGAGTATACTCGACAATATAATACCCTGTACACACTGTAGGCGATGCCACACCCCAAACATACAACAAATATTGATTTGACGTCGCCCGTTCAAAAAGTGTTCAAAATATCAAGAAAATCGGTGAAAAAATTTGGTTCTTACGAAAAATTCAGTTTGTACGTCTCTGAGGGGTAACCAGAGGTGAAATTTGTGGTATGCAATTTTAAAGATTACTATTTTGAAGAAAACAAAGGGGGGGGGATGTGGGCGAAATGAAAAGGGGAGAGAAAATGTGGTATTGGTATTGTATTTTTGTAGAGCTACTAATACTGAGTCTATATACCGACTTTCATGTTTCTATATCTTCGGGCGTTCGAGTTAAAGCGTTTGAAAAAAGGGGGCGGTGCTGGTTGGAAGGAAGGAAAGGAAGGAGTGAGCGTGGCACTTGATCTGCTCCCAAGCATCACGAGTCTACCCTCCAAATTGCAAGAGTCTATCTCTTACAGTTTCCGAGAATTTCCGAGAAAATAATTTTGTGGATCTTAATCACTTTGTTCTCAATTTAATTTCCAGAATATTTCAAAGTCATAAATCAAATACAATTTATTAAAATTAAAAAAATTTTTTTTTCATCTTTGCAAACGCAATTCTTTGTCGGTCAACGTAAATTTTACACAATTCAAAGGAATTTTTGACTAAGCATTTTAGGGCTTCTGTTTAAGCGTAAAGTTTTGATGGATTAACAGGGAAAATATGCCTTGCTCTCAAACCGAAAAAGCGTGAATCATTTCGCATTCAGGAAATTCAAACGATTTCAAAATAATTTGTTATTGTTTTCTTATGGCAAACGCAATCATTTGTGTTTCAAAAATGCTTTGCGTCAACTAAGTGCCAAGTGAAATTTTGTTGTTGTTGTGGTTTTTCTGACTTTTTATTTGACAACGTACATAATTGGAAAATGTATTTCTTGTGGGAAAACAGAAATTACTTCATCTGTCAAAACCGAATCGTTTGACAAATGAAATGCTCAGCAATTAACACAAATAGCGCAATACAACTAAGAATCAGTGAAACAAGTCAGTTAATTAGTTTGTAATTTGCACATTTTAAAATTATATTAGTTTTGTAATTAAAATTACACATACGTCATGTGCACGCAATGGCAACAGCAAGTGCAAAAAATACATACATACATATACATATGTACGAAGACTACAACAAACAAGAAAATAATTAAATTTGTACTTTTGGCAAATGGAAATTTTCACAAAGTCGTTAAAAGTGTGAAAATATTTGCCAACACTAAAAACCAATTTAGAGACTGCCGAGAGTCCCGGCGGGCATTCGACGACGAGCAGACGACAACGACAACGACAACGTCGACGATGATGACCAAAAATCAATTAAATAACTTTTGGTTTGGAAAAAAGAAGCAAAAACAAACGTGTTAAATCATCAAATAGCAAACAAAAACAAAACAAAAAAACGAAAACAAAAAAAATCCAATAAGAAAATGACCTTTTATATAAATTTCTTTGGTGTTGTGGTTACCATTGTTGTTGTAGCTGTAGTAGTTGTTGTTTTCAGATACCAAACCCGATTGGAGTCAGTCGGCTTAATGCCAAAAATAGAAAAGTATTAAATTCGCTGAGCGCCACCGCAGCGAAACCGGAAATGAGAATTCAATGCAATAAAAATTTCATCGAGTAGACAAACGGATGCGCGGAAATAAAGTGGAAGGGGTAGGGGGGGCATGGTGATGAGGGTGAATAGCAAACCATCGCACAAAACCGATGACAAAAGAGTCCTGGCCGTTTTTTGTTGTCTTCATTAATGTTGTTTCTGTTTTTGTTGTTATTTTTATTTGATGTTGTTGTTGTTATCATTCGGAAGTTAATAATGTTGGTGCTGACAATAATGACTGGCGACTTGGCGTCAGACAAATAAAACCAAACGCAAATAAAGCGTAGCAAATCAATGTAATCTTATGCATAAGTCAGAGGGTGAATAAGAAAGAGACATAGTGAGAAAGTGAGACTGTGATGGAGACGGAGAGAGTGAGACGGATTTTTGGCATACAACAATAATAGTCAAAGCAACTAATAAAGGCAAATGAATTATGAAAAGTCATGAGTAGCAACATATTTAATTAAAGAAGAAGCAGATGGATAAGAGAAGCGACGAACAGAAGCAGGCTAAATGTGATTGCGTCAAAGTAAGAAATTGAAATATGAGTATTGTCAGCGCACGAAAAGGCGAAACATGGGCAAAAAATGAGCATTTGATTTTTCTGTATTTGGTCTACAAGCTACGTCACTCTGTCCCATACGCCCCAACGGCAGCTAGGAGTACGGTAACTCATTCGTGGTCGCCTGCTTACCAAATAAAGAATGATTTAACAGTGCGAAAAGCGAAAGCCAACAACAGCAATCAAAGTAATGCACACACGCGATCGCAAGAAAGGTCGTAACTTACACACACACACTCACTACTCTATGTACAAGTAGCACACGCACACTACGACAAATAGCATAAAAATGAAGTGTGCGGGCAACTAATTTGAAATTATATGCGGACTGATGTAAGCTGAGTTAGACAAAGCAAAAAATTAGTACTGACTACGTCGACAGCAAGTGCCAAAAACATGGCTAAAAGTGCTGCCAAGACAAATGTACGAAATCCAAAAGCATACACATAACACCACACACTAACACACACACACATGCACGGACCCACCACAAACAAATAAATAAGCAAGCCAAAGCCGCACTGAAGCGAAACGAAATGAATCGACGGAAATGACGTCTGAGTCGAAGCCAACGTCAACGTCGCAGTCAATGTTGCCGACATGCAAGGTAAGAAGGTAAATTTGAAGAAAAGCTTCACCATAAATAGAAACGATAACAACGTGATGAACAGAAACAAAAATGAAGGACGATGCGATGCTGTACGCCTATTTACAACGCCCCGCTCGACCCTGCGCATACTTAAGCCTCGTCCTGTATCCTTCTGCAGCCGACGGCACGCAGCAAAACGAGAAGACAATGAGACAACAAGACAACGTGGCTACTTTTCATGACACTAAGAACTCAAAGTTACGCAGAGTTTACGCTCACTTTGCGGCACACATTCTCCACCAACACCCTCTCTCAATGTCGTTGTCATAGTTGTGTAGTCGTTGTCGACCTCGTCGTCGTTGACATCGTCAATGTGCGCTTTTACCTGTCGAAAAACGCGCTCAAGCGGCAGCAACTACACGTCTAAGCGCAATGCCGTGTGAAGAGATCCGACATTTTCCGGGGGTCGGGCGCGTAGGGGCGGTGGTGTCAAAGATGCTTGATGGCAAAGCATGAAAACACTAAGGGGCATTAAACAATCCAGAGCAAAACGAAATAAACAAATTGCCTTACAAACTAACACAGCCTCATGTTGTTGGTCACACGCGAAGAATAATAGAAGCAGCTACAACAACTAGAGTGACAACAAGAACAAGAACAAGAGTGAAAAGCAGTATATCCTGTTTCCAATTTTCATTCAGTATCCAACTTCCATGGCCAGACGCCCTCGTGCGCGGCGTGTTCGTGAGCACTCGGCAGCAGCTTAGACGACGTCGACGTCGACAACAGAGAACAGAGGAGCGGCATCTGACAGAGGACGTAAAGTAGGTCGTCGTACAACTTTATACAACCTCATTACGTAGATGGCGCATGGCTTACGATGTCAACGATGACGTCATTGATTGTCCAGTACGCTTTGCATGTTCTTTCACACAAAACACTCACTTTGATATCACCTAAAAAGGGCGAGAAAGAGTGAATGAATGGAAAATGTTTATGTGTGTGTGAGTGTGTGTGTGTGTTTGTGCGCTTTTCGATGTGAATACTTTTCATTATAAAATAACATAATTTTTTCTATATCTGAAGTATGGCTTAGCCGCAAAGTATGCTTTACATATTTTATATATTAATAAATAATTCTCGCAAAAGCGAAACACTTCAAGCGAAAGCGAACGCATTGAGCGCGAATTAAGCATAGCAAAGGCTGAACCAAACAGTGCAAAGCAAGACAAGAAGTTGAGCGTATTTTCCAGAGGCTCTAAAAGTGAGCAAAGGACATGCGCAGTTGCCCCAAATAACTTAGTTTGATTGCGCTCTTTGGGAAGTTTGCTGAGCACAACTTCAGCGTTACAACAACTAAAACAACAACAATAACGATTACAACGACAAAGACGACGGGAATGACGACGACGAAGTGACATCAAAACACAAAATATACAAGAACTTTTTCAGTGTCAGTGTATTTGTTCATGATAATAAAAACAATCGAATACAAATATACAAACACACTCACAAAAGCCAATAAATAAAAAAGGACTAAAGGACTCAAATATTTATTCACCAATGAGCCATTGGAACCTTAATTTTTCTTTTTTTAAGTAAAAGATTTTTGTTCCTATTTTGTGTTTTATATGAAAGCGCGCACAATAACACAAATGGTTTTAGATACTCACACATACAAGTACAAGCATGATTGCTTCCAAAAAAGAATAACAGAAATCATTACTAATCGTGTTTGTATTTGACATTGCAACACTTGAAATGGATTTATTTTTATTCTTGTTCTTCTTCTTGCCTCATCAACGTTTTGTTTTATTTTTTTTAATAACAAAGTATCTGAGTATCTCAAGTGGTGCGGGTCACTACAGACAACAACAACAACAACATTAAGAGCAACAACAACAATGACATGCAAATACGAATTATACCAATTTGCATGCAAATTAAACGCGCACACATATTCAGTTGTTTTTATTCGCACGGCGGCAGTAAATATAAAAGAAGCTGAAGAAGAAGAGGAAGCCAAACTTCCTTAAGCCCGTAATTCATATCAAAAATGTATTCGTGAATGATTTACGGCTAAAATGTGCTTAGCCAAAAAACGACTGCCGAAGTCACAGAAAGCATTTTCATGTTTCAAATTTTGTTTCTGTTTTGTCTTTGTTGTTTTTTTTTTTTGCAAAGTAAAAGCAAAAAAGTCGAAGAAGCAGAAAAAAAGTAGCAGGAAATTTAATAGGATTAAAAGTGTTCTTTTACAGAATGCGCAGTTTCTCAACTTTGACGGCGGCGCTTTGCCATGAATGATTCAGTTCACGGTCGTTCAATGCTCAAAAAAATACAAATACATAAAAACGGGAACTAAAGGCAAAGCAATACAAGCATAATAAATGGCACATGGGCATCGGCACACGCATCGCAGCGCCTGAGTCACGTGGGCGTATACGTGATTTTCGAAAATTTCATTCCACTGCGGGTTTTAATTTCCTGTTTTGTGTAAAATAATTTCGTCAAGTCAAAATTTAAATGCTTCTTTAATAAATATGAAAAGATGCTCAGCCAATTTTGTGAAATGAAGGCAAATTAACAATTTGGAATAATATCTTTTTATTTTTGTTCTTTTTTTGGTAAAAATTTTACTTTAGTTGGCTTACAACATGTTTACACGACACGACACGACAAGTATCCTTGAGTCCTTACAATTTTTTCCGCTAGTTTAACGATGTCCTTGTGCATTGCAGCTCTTCTTTTTTATGTCTTTTGTAACTGTGCGCACCACAGGACTTTCTTTAAGCATGTCGTTCTTTACATGTCCGTTCGTCTGTGGTTTTATGGCTTTGTATATCTCTTTGTGAGGGTATGTGTGTGTAATTGCGTACTCATGTCTGCGTTTGTATGCGGCATGGCATAGCTTTGTCTGATAATGACGCCTGCAGCGTTGGGAATGCTTCGACGCAGCATTCTTTACATTTGAGGCGAGACAACACACACACACACACACATATACGCACACAGGCGAAACTCTTTCAGTTTTCCAGATAAGTGCGCAGTAAACTGTGAAATAATTCATGCCGCGCCTGCGATACAAAAAGGATAACCAAGAGAAGACAAGTCAAGCCCAGCAACAATATAAAGCAAAGAAAGCGCATCATAAGACAAAGCGAATAATGCGGGCGCATGAAAGTGCGCTAAATGAGCAAAAAATTATGCCTATGAAAGTGCATTAAGTGTGAGCGCAGAGGGAGGGCGCCGCTAAGCAAACTGAAACTGAAAGAATGACACTCTTTTTTTGTCGTCGAGTGATGAGCACTTGATAATCATAATTTTCGCAGCAGGATGCGAGAGACGAAAGTCAAGAAAACGTCGGGTTGGCCACGTATGCGTATAACACACACACACATACGTGGAGACAGAGCAGCGTTGATTTCTGCCATTGGCCGACAGCCAAAAACATCTCGCCGCAAATCTCAAAAATAAGCCCAAAAAAAACATAAAAAAAAATACAATAAATAAAATCACGTAATTTCAAAGTCAACTGTAGCGATAAATAAAAACGAAATGAACAAACAAACTAACAAAAAAATCTTATCATTTCGATGAATACAAGCAGCCATGACGTCACAAATTGATCGCAACCTCAATCGAAGACGTATGCAAATCGCATTTAAAACGCGCGATAAATAAAACAAAACAAAACAAATCAAACAGAAAATTTGTGCGCTCATCGATATTGATGAGCTCAAAGACATTCACTTCTGTTTGCTTTGCTTTGCCAGCTGCAAAATTGTTTATAAAAGATTTCGTGAAATTTCAAAATTAAACAGCCGAAAAAAAGTTGCACGCGTTAAATATTCAAAATTAATGGCGCAATTCATTTTCGAGCGAACATTGTTGAAAGTTGCCGCCATATAATACTTCCCATGTTTGCATGAACAACAATGAACGGCGAATGAAATGCCACGGTTTGCACATCAAATGTTTGAGCGCTGACAAACTGCCAGAAGTCGTTTTCCATAGAATACGAATGATTTTTTTTATGGCGAATCGCACAAGTCAAGCGCAAAAAATCACTCACTTTTGCTATCGAGAAAATGGAAAAAAGAAAGAAAAATCTTCCATTGATTGAATTCTGGACGTGAAAAACTCGTTGAGTGCAAAAAAATGTGCATAACTCTCGGCGCCAACTCACCATTTGCCGTTGACGCCGCGCCACAACGCGCCGCCTCTCGCCGACCAACGCCTTTTCATTCAAAGCTCATTTAGCCTTTTTATTACCGCTCGAATCTCATTCATTGATGCCAATGAATTTATGCGCGCAGCACGTCAGCAAATGTTGGCAATAATTCTTTGCGGCCCAAATTTGAATCAAGAACAAGAGAAACGAGCGTCAAAAGGAGAACAGTTCAGTTTCAGCTTCGGTTTTGGCGTTGACAAAAGTGTTTCCTACATGAGCGGAATTCGCCACACGCGTTTTCCGTTGCCATGCTTGCGGCCTCGACTGTGCTGAGTCAATGACAGGTGAGTGGTATACGTCAATGGGGGCGTGGCAGGCGTTGGCGCTCAACGGTCGATCGGACGATTGGTTTGAACAATATTTTCGTTGTTCTTTGTAGTCGTCATTGTTTTTATAGTTTGGGTTGGATTTTTATTTTGTTTGTCTTATTGCTGTTATTTGTGTAGATGTTGTTGTTCTTGTTGCTGGCACGTGCTGCTAAAACAAGGCAAACAAGTTGAAATTCGCACAAGTCGCTTGGTCGCTTCTCTTATTGCGTTTGAGCATCAACAGAAAAAAATTGTGCGTTTATAATCCGTCGACACGCAATCGCAAATTTTATTCGTATGTGTGTGTGTGTGTGTGTCAGCTCTATTCACGCACTATTTTTAGCTCAGCATTGTTTTATTATAAGCATTTTTGCTGTGCGCGGCAAATGTTTCTCTATTGGGAATTTTAAGTGCTTTTTAATGTATTGCAGTAAAAAAATACATACTATATAATATTATGATATTTAATTTTTTATTACAAAGACCAATCAATTTTGTTTGAAAATTAATAAATTGATTTTAATTTGAGCTTGAAAAACCGCTGAGTAACTCAATTTTTGAATTTGTTTGTGTTGTCGATATCATTTAAAAGCGCTTCGGAACACATTGCTTACAAAGCCTTTAATGGAAGCAACAACAACAACAACATCAATAATAACAACAACAAAACTCGCCCTAAATACGTTTCAATTGAACAAAATCGAATTGACGAGCACATTAATATTGAATTCATGTCATGTCTGCATTATTAATGACCAGCGACACATGAATGACTATGATTGAGCAAAAAGGTTCGAACAACGGACGGACGGTCCGACAGATACGGTAAGAACGCTTACCGGCAGGAAAGCCAGACACGCACATGGCGGAAAACTTGGCTAACAGGTTGCTCTACGGCCATGTTGATTTCTTGGTAAAGCAGACCGACGTTTCGGGCAATAATGACAATAACTGTGCCGGCCATAATCGAAAATCGATAGAATATTTGATGAAAACAAGATTAACAACACAACGCATAATAAATATTTAATAACCAAAAAAAAAAAGACAAGTGAATGAGTGAATTTGGCTTGGCGTATGTAGTTGTATGCGTTGGCGTAGCTCACATACACACACACTCTCAAAAAAAAAAAACACACACAAATGCTAATTGCTGCATGTGTGCGTTGCGGGCATTCATGAAAATTCATGAATTCATGAGAAAGTCACTGACACATCCGTTGGCGACGTCGTGTGGCAACCATCATTCGCAAAGTGTTGAAAACGAGAATGCAAACCCATGAGTTGAATGAACCTTGTCGTTTGCTCATTTGCGTTTTGTTGTTTTCGTTGCTTTTGCTGTACTTGTTGTTTCTTTCAGCGAATGCTTTGAATATTCGTTGACATGTTTGTCGCGCTTAACATTTTTTGCCTTTTTAATTTTTTAATTAGCTTAAAGTGCGCTTTGGCAATTCTTTGGTCTTTTGTTTGTTTTCCGCCATAAACTATTGAAATGTTAAGTATGCCATTCCATGACCTCAATTGATGAGCTTGGCAAGGTAAAATTTACTCTTGAAAAGCGCACAATGAAAATTAAAGTATGCAATAAGTAAAAGCAACATTCGTGTTGTAAAATTACTCACCAAGGCCACAATAAAATGTTTGAAAACTGTAAAGAACATATACAGTCATGTGAAAAATAATAGGGACACTTGCTCGTAAACGAAAAAAATCTAAATCAAAACAACGACTTCAATAAGTTTTGGAAACAATTTTTTTTTTTAAGTAAACTTATATTCGAAGTCTACGAAAAAATAATAAAACATAATAAATTCATTAAACAAAAAAAAAAAATTCAACAAATTGAAAGCTTCGTCCAAATTTGCCTGTGAAAAAAAATAGGGACACTTTTACAATAGTCCAATTTTTAAGAGTTCTACTCGTTTTTTTTTTAAGATTTTAGTTTTTAACAATGTTAACTATCTAATACTTGGTTGCTAAACCTTTGTTCTTAAGAACTGACAAACATCTGCGCGGCATGGAATCCACCAACTTTTCGCACGTGGTCTTAGGGATTGAATACCAAGCATCCTCCACCAGGGTCCACAGGGCATTTTTGTTAGCGGCTCTTTTGCCCCTCAGGGATACCTTGACCACGTGCCATAAGTTTTCAATAGGGTTTAAGTCGGGTGATTGTGCAGGCCAGCTTAGAACATGAACATTATTGTCGGAAAACCATTTTTGCGCAAGCTTCGATGTGTGTTTCGGATCGTTGTCTTGCTGAAACAGCCATCTCAGCGGCATATTATCTTCAGCATAAGGTAACATAGTACCACTAAGCACGTTACAGTAAGACACTGCTGTCATAGTCTCCTCAATACGATGTATTGGACCGACACCGAGATAGGAGAAGCATCCCCATTCCATAATCGATCCTCCTCCGTGTTTCACCGTCTTTATGGTAAATTGCGGCTTGAATGCAGTGTTTTGAGGTCTACGGACATGTTGGGTTCCACTATCAGGATGAAACAAATTACATTTGGTCTCATCTGACCAAAGAATATTGCGCCATTTCTCCACAGGCCAATCTGCATGCTCCTTTGCGAATTGCAACCGTTTTGTGACATTTCGTTTGGAAAGGAATGGGACTTGCCTTGGCCTTTTTGCTTTTAAATTGTTCTTAATCAGTCTCTTCCGAATAGTGGAAGTGTTGACATCCAAAGAAAACTCATTTTTAATGTCCTGCGACGATGCAAACGGATTCTTCTTTGTAAATCTTATTATACATCTTTCCATATTTGGCGTTATTTTAACTTTGCGTCCTCGCGTTTCCTTTTGGGGAGTGTATTTTAAAGCGTTTTCTACCATTCTCTTAGAGCAACTTAATGTTTCGGCTATTTTCCGGTACGAAAGTCCCTGTTCATGAAGCCTTTTTATTACTTCACGACGTTCGATTGTACAATGAGCTGCTCTCCCCATTTTAACTAAGTAAACTATTACAAATGGCCAGGTTTTCAATTATTTTACTTATATTAGATCTTGTACATTAAATACTAACCATTCACAAGTCTTCAAAAGGTAAAATATTTTAAATACAATAATTAAACATGAAGTGTCCCTATTATTTCGCATTTTACGAAATGACAAAAACGAGAAAGGCGTCGAAAAATTACGATTAAGAGATAACTGTTCTTTACTTGTTGACATCCCAGTTGCCAATTTAAAGTGAAATTTCTAACCATTTTATTCAAATTGTATCCCAAGAGCATTCTGAAAGTGTTTTATGCTAGTGTCCCTATTATTTTTCACAGCAGTGTACATTAGGGTGTCCCTTACATGGCCGATTTTTTTTTTTCCTTTTTGAAAACGCATACTCGCTATTTATGTTTATTATCCTTTTTTAACCTAAATATACAATTTCGGCTTCCTATGTTAATTTTAGGTTTTTTTTTTTAGATACAAGACAAATTTTCGTATTGTGTTTTATTACTAAAAAGATAAACTTTTCAAGGTTTCTTTTTTACAATTTGATTTGAGTTTTAACTCATTTAATTTCACTTCGCGGATATTAAATAATAAAACTGCGAGAACTTGGCGGATAGATGGTAACTTAACACCCTTTATTTGGTGATTTATCTCACCAATCAAAAATATAGTTTTTGTATTGCTTTTAAGTTCCACAGACATTGTGCTTATTGTTTGTCCAACAAATTCGAAACGAAATGACAACAAAACCAGAAAGGACGCTAACTTCAGCAACGCTGAAGCTTAAAAACTCTTCACGCTTATTTCTTGTGCCACGCCTATTTTTTTGACTGAATATGTTTTCTCTTCATCTTATTAGCCTATATACAAATTTTCATTGTTTTTGCTCATTGGGTACCGGAGAAATGCTAATTATTGATTTTTGGTAAAAGTGGGCGTAACCATGCCCATTTTTGTCAAAATAGTTGTAATGCCTCTCCAAGAACATAACTGTGAAGTTTCATGTCAATTGGTTAAGAAACATAAAAGTTTTCCACACAACGACGTGAATATCGCTTCTCTTCCTCTTCTTCATTTTGTATGGCAGCTACCAGTTCTACTTGCCCGATCTCAATGAATCTTTCAGACATTATGTCGAACTAAGTTAAACTAATATGTTTGAAATTTCAGCCCTCTATCTTACAAAACAAAAAAGTTTTCCATACAACGATTCAAATTTGTTTTTCTTCTTCATTTCGTTTGGGGGCTACCAGTTCCAATAATCCGATCACGCCGGTTCCGACCAATGATTTGACCACACATTCGATAAGACTCCCTGCAAAATTTCAGCTCGATATCTTCAAAACTGTGGGAGGAGATAGCATATTCACAGACAGACGGACAGACGGACATGGCTATATCAACTCGGCCCCCCTCCCCTCCTTCTTGCTGTTACAAACTTCAGGACAAAGTTATAATACTATTCACTTGCGTGAAGAGTATAATGAAGTACTCATATGTTACACCATAGGTTCCGGTGTAACTTGCTTGAGAAAGTGTTCCAATGCTACGTTAAAGACGCAGGTGTAACTTACAAGTCGGCACGTGTCCCTGTGCTCCAAAAAAAAAAAAATAAATCATGGGAGTGTTTTAGAGTAGACTGAACAAAACTTGCCCATATGCGTTAAAAAATAAGAACATTGCAAAATAAGGGACACCCCAATATACATACATACATATGTATATGAAACAAACAAACAAACGCCAAAAGAAGTTAAAAAGAGTTGTTGGAAGTAACAGTTTTCATGCAACTGGACAATTACACAATCCCACACACATACATACATACATGCATGCACGCGCACTCCAACACTTTTCGAAGACTGAAGAAAGAAAAAGTATTATCCACTTAACCACTTAAAATGCTTTCTTCGGCCTTGCTGGAGATTAAATCCTCTTCAAGCACTATTATTTAAACGTTAATTTTTACTTTGGAATCTTACTTATCTTGATCTTAATAGGCTATATACCAATTGTCGTTTCTGTAACTCATTGGGTTCAAGAGATATGAATGTTCTTGACTCTTGATATAAGTGGGTGGTATCACGCCCATTTTTTTATCATAATAGTTCTCACGCCTCACATAGAACTTAAATGTCAAGTTTCCAGTCAATTCCTAATGAAATAGAAAAGGTTTAGGTGATGGATTTTGATGGTACTTACATATATGTACATTAATATTAAGTCTATGTATCCTAGAAGTCTACCTTTTTTATTTGACTACACGAATGGTCATGTCTATAACAACTCGATTCATCGAGCTGATCAAGAATATATTACTTTCTATGGTGGGAAATGTCTCCTTATGAGTGTTACCAACTTCAGGGCAAAGTTATAATTCTGCGTGAAGAGTAGAAAAGTATATGCGTGAAATGGAATACAAATGGCGAAAGTGAGCTTAAAGCAACGCAGTAAAAGTAACAACGCGAAACTGCGTGTTGCTGAGCGTTGAAGTTTCGTTTGCATGGCAGCGTGAGTGTTTGTGTGTTATTCGAATTATTATTGTTGCTGTTCGCATCGAGGTTTGAAGTGCACCAGGTCAGCAGCATTGACGACCGCGAAGTCAGAGGCTTCTGCGACGGTCAAAATGGCAGCAATAAAGTGCGGAAAATGTAGTGCAAGCAAGTGGCAGGAAAGTGTGCGTGGGTGTGAGTGTGTGTCTTAATGTGCATGTGTACGCAATGTGACTGGCAAAGTCTTCTTTATACTTATTAGTATTATTGTGAGCCAAGCGGAGTTTGAGGTTACAAATGACGCACATAAACTCAAAAGTCTAAGCAAAAGTCAAATGAATTTGGCGTCTTAAAAAAAGTAGTACACAAAAAACAAAAAATAGGAAATGAAAGCCAAACCAAAATTGAAACGGAATGAAATGTTTCCGTTCGAAAAAGAAAAAAAATATGCCTAAGTGGTGGAATGCCAACAAAAAAATTTCAATGTTTGCGCGTTGTACGCGTCGCCACTATGCAAATCCTGTTCTCTGTTTTTGTTCTTTTTTTTGCCTCACGATGCGCGCCATGCCACACGTTGCCCCCCGACACTCTTTGCACGGAAACGGCAAATACTTTCGTGGTTTGCCGTTTCAGTTGTTGTTGTTGCTGGGGATATTGTTGGTGTTGTTAAGCGCGTTTGGGTTATGCGCCAAAAATTCTTGACATTTTTTTTATTTCTTCTTTCCTTTCTGTTTGTCGAAAGCTCTTTTAGAACGAGTTAAGCACCATTTTGACATTTCTTGTGTTATTGTATTTGCATTTGTTATTTTTATGTGAAATAAGTGCAAATGCGAATTTCATGACAAGGTAAAAGCTTTTGTTTTATTTTTCTAACAACTTTTCAATATATTTGCTTTCTCCTATTGGTATAAACACTCACGAATGAAAAAAAAAAAAAAAAAAAACTGTATGGTCTTTTACTTCATTACGGGCAAATCGTTTGCCTTTACTTTAATTCAAGCGCGCTAAATAATCATAAATCACGTCATAAATATTTGCCCAGTCATGTAATGATCGAAACAAGTTCGTTCATTTGTTGTTCTTCAGTGTGTTCGCCGTCTTGTTCGACCATGTCAGCCATTAAGATGTCTAAATTGTCTCTAAATATTCGCAATATTATGTGTGTGGGCATGACAAGATTAAAGATTATTCAATTAGTTGTAATATGAGCCGAAAAACTCACACGCACACATACACTCACACAATGGGAGTGATTGAGGTAGAAAGAGATAACTACTAAAGACAATATCGGTCTAATTTCATGCGACAACATTAAACATTCATGTGTCTCCGGCAATATAATTAATGAAGCTGCCTTGCTACATGCCACATACCACATGCGTGCCTCAAGCTGGAAACAGAGCCCAGCGCGCAAGCGGCCAACAAAGGCTTTTAATGAAAGTAAATTTTAATTTAATCTATTTAACGACTTTCAAAATAACTTTAAACGGGCAAAGCTTTTGTCATAAAGCAAGTAATGAGCGTTGCGCAACAGGTCCGACCGACGACTGTAATGCGAGTGCATTTTCTACATGTAATTAATTAGCAAAGTTCCATTGAAATGAGTGCGACACATTGCCAACAGTCATGCCGTCATTCGCACACAAGCACAAAGAACTATTCAAACTTACATACATTTATACATGTGTTGTGTGGCTGAAACTGAGAGTTTGAGTCTGTCTAGAAAATAATTGTATAAGTTTGAGTCGCACGCGATCAACTTCGAAATCTGAAACCTTCAAGCGCAACAATGCCAAACATTTTCACTTCGGCTCGTTTTGTTTTAAGCCAATTTACGAAATAATAAATAACTTTTTAAATACTTGAAAACTATAAGCAAACAGAACACATTTAATACGCTTGCATGCCACGCACACACACTCACTCACATACAGACACAGAGACATGGACTGAAGGGGAATGTTGAAAGTGACAGCGACAGCGACAGCGACACGAAATGGTTGCAAGCGCGCGCAACATGTAATAATAATAATAACTCTGAGCCATTCACGTGTGCAAAATGAGCAGAAATGTTGGGCACTTTACGGCTTATATGGCGCATACGGCGTGTTTTGAGCCGTGCCCAGACGACCGATGAGAATACACGTCACTTTGTCAGCGCTGCACTTGAAGCCTTTTGTTTTTCTCCCTTTTTTTATTATGTTTATGCAACAAAAGGGCGCAGCATGGCACATTTTATTACAAGAAAAAAAAAAAAAAATTGAATATTGCATAAAGCAAAGCAGGTTTGCAGGTGGCAGGTGGAGTAGACGATGGCAGGTGTGCCAGGCAGTTGAAAATAGGACGAGGTCAGGTCAGCATTTACTTAAGAACAAACCACTCGAACGCGCCACGAGTGCAAGAGCCAAGTGCAAGGCACGTCAATGGACAATGTAATTTATGTTGTGGTCTTTGGTACTTTGCATAACGAAAATAGAACAATAGAAGCTACAAGAAGACAACAAAACAAACACATTTTATGAACAGACATTGAAATATTGAAGTGCACTCGTTGGCAGGTGGCAAGACAATGGCACAGGAGTGTTCTGCTGTGTTGTTGGTGTGATAAAGTGTTTCGATAACGAAAGAAACAACATTTTCGGCTTTCGTTTCACTTTTAACGGTGTTACAAGAAAAGCAGTAAGCAACAACAACAATCCAACAACAAATCAGGTCAATAACAACAAGCATGTTCTAAACGTTTATTGTGCACAACTAAAATGCATGTAACGCATACGACACGTGTGCCGATCATCACACGAAAATGGGCGAAAATCTTGAAAGGCCACACAAACCATAAGCATGGAACTAATTGAAAAACATTATGACTTCGCATTTCCTAATGGCATTAAAATTCAAATTTTATTACAATGCGGCAATATTCGGAATTTGCCATTTTCGTGGCTTAGCACGGCAAAGCGAAATCACCGAAACAACGGTAAAGGCCCTGCAAATGATTGAGCTAATGTTAAAAATAAAACATGCACTCCGGCGACTATTTGCCTAATCGCACTCATATGATTTGTTAAGTCCGTATATTCGACCCTCCGTATATTCGACCCTCCGTCCGCCCGTCCGTACGCCCGAATACTCTGAGACATTTAAATGCAAACGAACAAACGGCATTGCAACCTTGCTGTGTTGCAAATTAACCACAATAAATAAGCCCCACCGAATCGAAGCAAGTGTCGAGCCGAGACGCGACGGCGCAAGTCAGGCAAAGAGCGAAAGTAAAGCTTGTGTCGGTTTCTTAAATACGACCAACTGTATGACCTCATTGAAAAGTGCAGTTGACTGACAAAGTGTCGCGTGTCGTCGCATTGGGCGTGACATACGGTGTCCGATGTGTTGAACATTCGGTTGGTTGGCCAATCGGTTGGTTAGGCGATTGGTCTGTTGGCCGTTTGGTCAGGTGAAAGTGCTCACGGCATGCCAACGCGTCTAACTTACGGTCGCTGTCAACTCAACTAATGTTTATCTTATCAACTAACCTTCAGACACAAACATTCACACACACTCAAACATACCCACCAATACAGGCACATACAAGCGCACATACATATTAGTTATAAATTAAAGTGTAATAAATGGATTACACGGCCAGATCGAAATGGAAGACAATATTGACATTGTTTGTTGCGCAATAATCGTAAATTGTTGTTGCTTATCGTCGCATTGTGTCGACTATCAACTAATTACAAAGGTGCACACAAACCGTTGGTGAAGCGGGCGGAGGAACATTTGAAGCTTGTTAAATGTTGCAATGTGCATAGAATTTTAAACGTTAACTTAATTAAATGTTTTATCCCGCTTTGCTCTCTTTGCAGCTAACAACAAGAACAACAACAACGACGTCGAATAATCTAAGAAATTATGCTGCCAAAAATTCGAATGTGATAGAGGGGAAACGCTTGTAAGAACGAACAACAGAAAGCTAAAGGCAGTAAGCACATGTAATCATAGCAACTACAACAACTGCAGATGTAGCAGTGGGATTAAAAACAGAGAGAACAAGAAGAAGAAAAAATCAAACCAACTGTGATCATAGACTAAAAACCAAAGCGATACAAGAACAACAACAACAGAAAACTTATAATAAAGAACAACTACAAAAGGCATGAACACAAGCTGCACAAAAATTGAACAATGGCAATAGCAGCAGCAGCATCAGCATAACAAGCAACAACAAAAGCAGACAACAGCACAACGACAACATTATCCGAAGCAACAGCAGCAGCAGCAGAAGGAGAAGTCGACGGCAACAGCTTGCAAGAGCATCAACACAATTCGGCAACAGTAAAGGCAAAGAGAGAGGGAGAGAAAACAATCGAATTTCTTTTTGTCTTTATTTCGTTCAAAGGAGCAAGACATTGAAAGGAAGATAAACAGCAAAGAGTGCTGCGGCTTCGACTTAATTGACAGCAAATTGTTGTTGTTGTTTAGCGCGACTTTTGGATTGATTGTGGCACCATTGAAGCGTCTAGAGAGGCTGTAATGACTACCATTGATGCGATGTAGCGGTAAGTAATCGATTTGTTTACCACAGATTATCTACGGACAAGTGTGAATCTGTAAAATAATTTATATTTTTACGCAAACACACATATATACATATATATAAATATACAAATATATGTAGCGGACTTATGGTCGGCGAACGCGACAGGGACCGTGAAGCGGTACGCTGGGAAACGGGTGAATCAACACCGCTTCAAAACAATAATGGAGTATTACAAATGGTTGGACAATTGCATGGTGGACAGGTTGCTAGCCAACAACAACAGCAACAACAGCAACAGCAACAAAGCCAACGAGACTTTCAGCAGCAGCAGCAGCAGCAACAAAAGCAACAACAGCTACAAGCAAAGCAACTGCAATTACAACAAGATTTATATTATCAGCAGCATCAACAACAACAACAGCACCAGCAACAACAACAACAAAGAGTCGGTGTCGGTCTCGGCGTTGGCGTTGGGTTCGGAGGCGGCTCAGCTTGGCTTGAACACGAAGCAATTGCGCGAAGCCTCAACATTTCGGGCACAGCCGACGGCGGCGATAATCAACCGTACTACGATACAAGCGGTAATGTCGATTGGGACCGGGCGATGGGAACCGGTGGAGCTAGTTCATATGGTTGCGGCGGCGGATCTGTCTCTACAGCTGGCAGCGTTTCTTATAACGTTGGCCCAGGTGCTGCCGGCGGCCCTCTTGTCCTCCACAATCGCAACATGGATTATGCTGACGGCGGCAGCCCTGCTGGCCCATCCGCCACAACAACAACAGCGCACACAACATCTACTGCAATCGGTTTGGGAGTTGGCATTGTTACTGGTGTTGCCACAGCGTCAACAGCAACAGCAACAACAACAACGGCAACGGGCACGGGCCTATCAACTGCGACTGGGACTGGGACCGGTGCCATTGGCAAAGAAGTTCGTTACGCTCCATTCCCAGTTACATCACCAACGCATTCAAATCCCACAACTTCCCAGCAAACTATACAGCAACAACAACAACAACAGCAACAACAACAATTGCTGCAACAACAACAACAGTTACAACAATCGTTGGCCCTCAGTGGTGGTAGCGGAGCCGGCGGCGGCGTTGGTGGTGGCAGCATTAGCGGCGTCGGCAGTATTGGAACCATTGGCATTGGTCAAGTCCAAATGCCGCCGCTTGGCGCTGGCAGTGGCATCGGTGGCATTGGCGGCACCGTGCCGCCAAATGCCGCCATCCTCGCTACTGGCGCTCTACAGCGGACACATTCCAGATCCATGTCCTCCATACCGCCGCCGGAGCCGTTTATGATAGCACAGTCGAAACAAATGAACAGTCGCGTCTCGATCAATGTCGGCGGCGTTAAGCACGAAGTGCTCTGGCGCACGCTCGAGCGTCTGCCGCACACACGGCTCGGTCGCTTACGCGAGTGCACCACCCATGAGGCCATCATCGAACTGTGCGACGATTATTCTCTCGTCGACAACGAGTACTTCTTCGATCGTCATCCAAAGAGCTTCAGCTCAATATTGAATTTCTATCGTACCGGGAAATTGCACATTGTGGATGAAATGTGTGTGCTTGCGTTTAGTGATGATCTGGAGTATTGGGGCGTTGACGAACTTTATCTGGAGTCCTGTTGTCAGCACAAGTATCATCAGCGCAAGGAGAACGTGCACGAGGAGATGCGCAAGGAGGCCGAATCATTGCGTCAACGCGACGAAGAGGAGTTCGGCGAAGGTAAATGCTCCGAATACCAAAAGTATCTGTGGGAGCTGCTTGAGAAGCCCAATACGAGTTTTGCGGCGCGGGTAAGTTCATTCTGTTGCCATTTACTAAACGAATTTCAACTATCCTTTTACTCCTATGGTTTACAACAAACCGAAATTTTTCTTCTTTTTGATTTATTGATTTCATATACAATCTTTTGGTATTCTGTTCGATTTCAGTTTAGTAACTCATGATTTCAAAACTTTTCTTTGATTTTTTTCTTTACTATTCAAGTTTAAAACGAATGTTTTTACACTATCAAATGCAATAAAGAAGCAAACAATATGTGATTTATTAGAAAATATTAAACGAATCAAGTTTTAAGAAAAAAGTATCTGCAAAATGGCTTATCCTATTATTGAAAAACACATTAATTCAAATTTCGCGCACTTTGTAAAATAAAACACGAGTATTATCACATATAGTGTAAAGATACGAAAACTTATCAAATTTGAAATTCAATTTTCAATATGCTCTGTAAATAAATGCCTTAGACACCCAAATACAAACATATATATACATTTATGTATATATATCGTTATACATATATATGTAATATATACAGATAAACATTTTATACAAATTATTATAAAAATAATCTTTAATTGCCGCTTCGCGTTAAAATCTTTCATATAAGACATGCTCGCCGCGCTTGGATTTCAGTCGAAGCTCAGTCATATTCAACTGAAGTGCGTGTAAAACTGCGAGTAAGGCGAGTCTTTTTACTGCCAGACAAATTAATACAAAAACAAAAAACTTCTTTGTCGTGATGTTCTGTCAGCTTTATTGTGTTTTCTTTGTGCTTTTTTCATTTTTAAATATATTTTGTATAACCAACAAACTTAAGCTTTAAAACTTTGATATCTTAACGTGTTTAACTGAAATGCGCCTCAAGTGCTAACTAAGCCAACTAAGCAGCCGCTGTAAATAGCCAAGCTGTGTTTGTATGCGCGCTCATTTCTCGCTGCTTTGCGAAGTATTCTAAACGCATTTTATTCGCCATACGAGAACCTCTCTCAATGTTGTGACTACATATGCCGTCGCAGTGTTGCCACCGCTCTTTTGTATTTATTGTACTTATGTATATAACTGTGTACTGGCATACTTCATACACTCACACACGCACATCGCTCGACGCTCGATGCTTTTGTGTTGTACAAAACTGCATAAGGCGCAGACCAACGAGCGCAACTGATTTACAAATCTCCCTTCGAGTGTTGCGGTTCGGTTTAGGTTACTTACACACACCCACACACACGAAAGCACAACTGGTTCTCTTTGGAGATGTGGCGCCAAAATTTCAGCAGAATTTGGTCACCAAGCATAGACAGCAACATAGCAATAAGATCGTTTTCACGAGATACGTCAAACGAACTTCAAAAGGTTGAAGACGTCGAACTTGGCTGTTTTGATTTTCGTGCATTTTATGTTTGAGTTACTTTTGCGATGTTGAACGCTTTTAAGTTATATACATTTTTTTTTTTGTTTTGTCTTTTTACTTTAAATTTATTCAATGAATTGTTGTTTTTTCTTTACCTGAAATCAAAAAATTTAACGCAAAAGTTTTAACATTCTCCACTCTAGCCTAAGTTTAATGCAAAAGAGTTTTTAAATTCATTGTGAATGCGCGTCAAAAATCCAGCAACCGAAAAATCAACAACATTAAACAAAAGCAAATGCAAATTGCAATTCAACGACGACAAATTGCAAAATTTAATTTTACTAATCAATCAATCAAATTTTTTAAACTAACCTTAACTTTCTTCAATCACACACAGTATGTTCGATTGTTTGTTATATTCACAACGAGATGATGATGATGAAGATGATGATGATTATGATGAGATGAAGATGCAGAACTGCGATATCATTTACTAATAAAAATGTTTCGTAATTCTCTATTTTATATAATAATATCTCTCCATATCTCTCTCTCTCTCTTTTTCTCTCCCGTGAATAACAACAATGTTTGGGAATGGGCAAAAGCGATATGACCAGGCGGCAGGTGTGCTGTAGAAATCCTCGAAATAATTGATGATACGAGAACTCTGGGGAGAAGTGGCCAAATTCGTGTTGTAATACATTTCCATTTTCCAATGAGGAAAAGTTACTAATACCAATTTATGTATTTACATATAAATATAGCAAATATAGCAAAGCGCTTCAGCTACCATCATATTTAATGATGGCAACTCCACGCAACGGTTGCCCACACACTTTCGCAGCGCTCAGCTGTCTGTTGTGGTAACTGTTATGCGTCACCCCCGCTATGCGCCCCTTTGTACATAATACCCCATTTAAGCGCTTACTTACACAACTATTCGGCTTCTTGGCTTCATAAAATCTGAAATAACACCAAAAAATCAGCGCTATATATTTTTTTTTGATTTGCCCTTGTTAGTTTTATTAGCATAGCTTTCTCGATAATGTCCGAAAATGGAAATAATTACAACATATTTGGGGACATCTCCAATAATTTTTCATGCGTTTTTTTAGTTTCAAACTTTTATGTTACTTTTTCGCTTTCTTTCTCGAAATTCGTTAATAAACGAAAAGATTTCTTTTTTCGTAAATATTTATTAGACTAGCGCTTCATATATTACTTCAAATATGAAACGGAAAATTGCACAACATTTTTACGAAATATTTCTTGTAAATATATCATTATCGTATTACAACAAAAATTGCTGTCATAGACAAGATTTAGTTAGCAAACTAAAATTCTCTTAGCAAATCTCTACAAAATTGTGCAACAAGTTATTTGCGCTTGCGTTACACGCCGCAGCCTCTCAAGCAGAACTTATTTTCTTTGCTCATAACTCCGTCACGTAATCATACAAGCCACACGCAAATGCATTGCCCCGTAAAGTTGGCTCCTGAGGCCTTTGTGTGCAATACACTATCGGCGGGTTTCCATGCATTGCGCAATGCTGTAAAACAAAATTTTAATTTCGTAATTTATAAAACAGCAATGAAAAATTTCCAGAGCTCTTTGCCAGTTGTACTTATAACATTTTTATTTTTTTTTTTACTTACTTAACGTGAAAAACGATTTTCACTTTTCCTTTAAGTTTATTTTCTAATTTTTTTTTTAATATACCGCCTAAACACATCCTTTTTTCAAAGACGATGTATAAGATAAATATGAGAACCGAAAAATCTAAAAAATGTCACTCTGTCACCCCGACCCTCGAAAGTAAAAAGTATTTCTAAAGGAATAAAACAACAGCAGAAAATTTAACTCGAAAACCACAAAAAGATACAGAAACAAATTATTAGTAAAAGAAAACTTTAACCAAAACTCAACTCACCACCACCTCCAAAAAAAAAAAAAATATAAAAAAAAACCAACAAACGAGAAATTGCCAAAATACAAATTATACCATTTTTATGTTAATTTTAAAAAAACCAGTAACAAAACCAAAACAAACAACTACAACTACAACAACAATAATCAAAAAATCAATCGATGTTTCTTTAATTATTTTCCGTTGTTTTTATGTGTTTCGATTTGACCGTTGTTCGTTGTGCCTTGATTGTACTTATTATGATTATCATTATGACTGTCATAATGACATGTATCAAATAAATTAAATATTATATCTGCGTAACTATATTTTGTTATCATCATGTGTTATCTATCAATATTTTTTTTCTTTTGTTGTTGTAAATTGTACCATTGGCTTACCTATACTTTGCATACCTCTTTCATATTCAATATAAATAATAACAATAATCCTCAGTGTCTTCGGTGTTTTTCAATGTCTTTCTGTGTTGTAAGCGCCTTCTTATATGTATTAACTAAACGCTAACTAGTAGAAATATTTATTGGCCCAACAACTGAAATAACAACAACAATAAAACCAACAACAACAAGGACAATTCTGAAGACAATTGCTTACAATAAGAAATCCATACTAGAACAACTATCAGTACAACAAAAGTTATAAACATTTGACTTTCTTTTGCTAATTTTTTTAAATTTCTTAACATTTCTCTTTTGTATTAATGTACACAACAAGGACATTTACCAAAACCTAGACACTACATAAACAAAATAATTAATCCACCACCAGAAGACAAGAAAACAATAAAATAAACCATAAAATATTTAAAATATTAAAAATTCACACAAATTCAAGTTTTACAATAGAATTTTGTAGTAGAATTGAATTGAATTCGAATTTTGTTTGTTAGTGTATCGAAAAAAGTATGCGAACCAACTCATGCACCCCATATCCTCATAGCAACCTACCACTCCCCACTATACTTACCGTACAACCAAAACTCCTCCAACCAACAAACAATCCACGAGGCAAATTACGTTCAATAATCAGTGTAGCAGTGGCCTGCCCCTTAACAATTTCCGTCTTTCGTTTTATGTTCACCATCACCACCACCTACAACAATATGTTCTCTCCTTCTCTCTTCAACCTCAATCAATAACGCAATGAATGTCGTGAAAGTAGTTGATATGATATATAATTATTTACTTTTTTTGAAGCATATTGAACAACTCTTGTAATATATTATTAATATTAATAACAATGATGAACGAGTGTATGTATTTATTTATGTAGTTTATAGTTTTTTTTTATATATTATTGCATATTCAAATTATTATTTACTTATTATCATTACTGTTTTCTTTCGAATTGCACGTAATTTAGCTTGTACTCTATTCTTATGCATTTTTATGTGCAACCTCTCCACCAGCATGTGTATGTCTGTCTCACTCACTGTACTTTTCTATTACTTAGCTAAGAGAAAAATATATTTTGTAATTCAAATGGAATAATCGCCCATTAATTGCTTAAGTTAAACTATCGAATACAAGTTCCGGGAAGTTAATTGAATTTTATTACTTCATGTTTTATATTCATAAATTATTCTTTATTTTGAAAAAAAAAAATAATAATAATAAGCTTAATGAAAGTAAATGTTGCTTTCGACTAAAATTACGAAAGCTCATTGACTCATAGACGACTCAGTTAAAAGCAAAAAACAAAAACAAAAAAGTATCATCTTTCACTGTTATCAATCGAGCTTTGTTTGTAGATCTGTAGTAGGTCCCACACACCCTTTCATGACTGAGCAGCAGTGGTAGCGGTTCCAAAATTCAACATTTAACCCCGTTTATTATTTAAACGTTTATTCGTTTGTTTAAATTGTAAAATGGGATTGCACACACATACAAACTTAATTTTATTTTACCCAACACTCAACCTCTTCCTACCTCTATTGCGATCATTCGACTTGTATGACGCACGCTCTAACTTACTCTGTCTCTCTCTCTATCTCTCCTTTACTTTCGCTCATACGAAATCTCTCTTCAGTATTTTACTCAACACCTTTTGTAGTTCTCGCTCAGCTCCTCCTCTGCTCTCCTCCCTTTCTCTGTATTCGATTAACTTTCCCGAAATTTAACAATGCCGTACATTTCATGTCAACTAGCCGCAAACTACATCAGCGTATTGCAATTGAATTACATTTGTACATACAAAAACAAAAAATCCCAACTATTGTCATTTTCTACGAAGAGCTTCTGAGCTTATTAAAGCACAAAAAAAATGAACAAAATTTAACAGATTATTTTTAATATAATTTTATTTGTATAATTTATGTTTATGTCGATTCATAATTATGTTACACATTTTTCTATAATAATTGTTTTTACTTTTCTTTTTCATAAATAATTTTTAATAATATTTTAGAAACTTCTTATCCTAACTTTAGTATGCAACAACTAATAATTGATTTTTTAGATAGAATGTAAAAGTAATTTTTGTGAACAAATTTCTATTTAATTGAGTTCATTTCCTAACGACAAAATCCAAGTCCACTTGAACCAAACATTAAACAACAAATTAAAAAAAGAAAAACCAAAAACAAGCAACAAAGAAAAACAAAAAAATTTTAGCAGACAAAAAAATAAACTTGATACAGAAACCAAAACCTCAGAAGAAACAAAACGAAACTGAAAATCAAATTAAATGTTTCAAACAAACAACAAATTTTGCGTGGTTGCGTACAGTGGCCTCCATGGTAGATCTGGACACTTCTCGAGAATACACACATTTACGTACACACCCACTCACACAAACACATACACACCCACACAAAGACGAATTATGAGTAGCAACCCATGGCAAGAGCATTGAATTATTTAAACAATAAACAGACAAATTGCAATTTTGTCAATTGTTCAATGAGAATTTCTCTTCTTCTGCACTTTGGGTGCAACTTGCTCTCATTCAAATCATTTGGCCTTGTGAGTGTCAATTAACTTGACAGCTTCACACACACAGACACACGCACACACATACATATATTTTAGCACACAAGCAAGACACACAAAAGAATGCAAATTATTTATCCAGTGCATAATTTCTTAACTTTCTAAACTAATTATTCATTTTCGTTCAATTTATGTTCGAAATATTCCTTTGATATTTTCTCAAAGCATAATTGCTGTCATGTTGAAAATGTCAGTCGCCCATTGGGAGCGAATTTGACCGTTCGTTTACGGTACAACAATTATCTTTGCTTGAACTGCGACACACGTTTCAATGTATTGGAAATGTTTAGATAATCGTTAGTTCGTTTTACTATTACTTAAAATTGGCCTTGGTAATGCATTGAACATTTCTTTTAATCTGTAAATTGTTTTTTTTTATACATTATTATTTTTAACACTTTAAACACACTCATACACTTACAATACAGACTTAATGCGAACACATACACACACACACACACACACAAGTAAAAATTAGCCAAAATGGCGTTCCCGAGTAAAACAATTAAAAAAAATTCGACTGCAGACCCGATTGTAGCAAACATTCATACCACAATCCTTAGCTTGTTTGATTTTTAGAAGACTCAAAACAACAAAAAATATGATACAACAAAATTTTATGCTTCTTTGCACGAATTCCAAACGAATTTGCAACTCAAGTGACTAAAATTTTATTGGAAATTGTAATTAAGAAGCACGAAATTTTAAGCAAAAACCAACTCGTTGAGCATTCTCAACAAAACTCGTCCGCCCGTGTGTATGTTCTCAAGTGTGTATTTCGTACTTTTCTGACACTAAACGTAGTGATTTGTTTTTGAACTAGACGAGCATTAGTTCCGTTTTTACTATACTTTCATTTGTGTTTTGACTTTGATTGACATATTGTCAGTTATGTTCTCTTCATATATTTTTTTGTCATTATTGTTTTTATTATTGGTTTGTTCCATATACTTTTACGTAAATGTGTTACGTTGTCATGTTATGTATAACGTCCAAGTCTACTAAGTATTCTTAGTGAAAGTGAATTTCTGTATTCAATAAACATAAAAGTTTTATAATACGCTCACACACACACAATGACAGAGAGAAATGCTAAACAAAAACCACGTCAACCACCTTCCCACTCCAACACACACATGTACAACACGCGCGATGTATCGCCACTCACTTACTCCACACTGGACACAACTCAACACCAACTTGCTCTTTCTTCCTATCTCTCTTTCTCTCTTTTACTCTCACACGTACTCTTACACATGCTCTCGTTAGTTCTACCAAACACAAATAACACGTCCCAGTAGTACTATATCGTCAATACTTGACCCTGCCTTTTGCTAACTAACCCCAATTATTAAGAACTTTAAAAACTTTTTAAATTCTGTTTAAGTTATATTATTTTAAGTTCATTTTTATTTTAATAAACTTTAAGTTAGTCGTTATTTAGTATGAAAAGTGAGGGACTATGTAAAAAATATACTTCACATAATACAAGCCTTTGTTTGTGACAAAGATATATTGAAGCCACCCCCGATTCCCCTTTGCTCCAAAAACCCCATTAGTATGAACTTTGAACTTCAGAAAAGTATAGTGAATAGAAACGAAACACAAAAATCCCAAAATGCAACGAATTGCAACAAAGTGACCAACAACAATCTTCAGCGCCATTTGTCAGTCTTAGTCTTTTGTTCGACTCTGACTCGCTTTTCCATCGCTCACTCACTGATGCCTAAAACCCTGTGGCTAGGCGCCGAAGTAAACAAAAAAAGTATCAGCAGGGTTTGAAATATGTATATCATAGCTCAGCTGGATTAAAGATACACCCCCTTCATTTGAGTAATCAACCGAGAATCAAGAATCAAGACCCAATTTACGGTTACCGCTAACCGATTACCAATTACTGTTGTACAATATGTATATGTACTACTGTTGTTGTATATGTATGTACACCATTGTATTCTATTATTTCTCGACTCGATTCTTCCCGTTCACAGGTTATCGCAGTGATATCCATACTATTCATAGTCCTGTCTACCATAGCCCTGACGTTGAACACCCTACCACAACTACAACACATTGACAATGGTACACCACAGGATAATCCGCAATTGGCAATGGTAGAGGCCGTTTGTATATCGTGGTTTACCTTAGAATATATACTTAGGTTTAGTGCCTCGCCGGACAAATGGAAATTCTTTAAGGGCGGCCTTAACATAATCGATCTATTGGCAATACTCCCATACTTTGTTTCGTTGTTTTTATTGGAAACGAATAAGAATGCAACGGACCAGTTCCAGGATGTGCGCCGGGTGGTGCAAGTATTCCGCATCATGCGCATCCTGCGAATCCTTAAGCTGGCCCGTCACTCAACGGGCCTGCAGTCGTTAGGCTTTACGCTACGTAACTCATATAAGGAACTCGGTCTACTAATGCTGTTCCTGGCCATGGGCGTTCTCATATTTTCTTCGCTGGCATATTTTGCCGAAAAGGATGAAAAGGATACAAAATTCGTTTCAATTCCGGAAACATTTTGGTGGGCGGGTATTACAATGACAACTGTTGGCTACGGGGACATCTATCCCACTACTGCACTGGGAAAGGTTATTGGTACTGTGTGTTGCATATGCGGTGTTCTGGTAATCGCTTTGCCTATTCCCATCATCGTTAACAATTTTGCTGAGTTTTATAAGAATCAGATGCGACGCGAGAAGGCGCTCAAGCGGCGTGAGGCGCTCGATCGCGCCAAGCGCGAGGGCAGCATAGTCTCATTTCACCATATCAATCTGAAAGATGCGTTCGCCAAGTCAATGGATCTCATCGATGTGATTGTCGACACAGGTAAGCAAATTATGTTTATCTATCGCCTTGTTATTGTTTATCAACATAATTAGTGACCACTTATAAATATATATAACTGTAACTGTACATGTTAACAAGTGCCTCTTTTGCGCCTCTTAACACTTTTTGTTGCTTGTTAAAAACAAAAAACGGTGCCAAAACACACTGCATGACTCTCTGCTAAGTTGGCTTCCATTAAAAAATTTTATTTTGCCATTTTTTTGTTGGTTTTTACTTTTGTTCATGAAATTATAAATTAATTTAATAATCTGCTACAAGTAATTGATAAACCGTGTAAATATGAAAAAAAATCGACGATGATAGAAATTTCCGAGCAATTTGCAGCTTACAATCAATTAATTCAATTATTATCAATTATTTTTTACTTACGAACTCTTATTGAACCACTTAAGTAGGAGAAGCAAATCTGACGACTTCAGTCGTTTTCTATTGTACATACTTATAATAAATAATGCGCTTAGCTTGAATACCTTGAAATCATTTCACAAGTTGTGAAATCCGATTAATGCAATTACACCGTAAACGACAACATAAACCACAACAACAGATACAGATACAGCAACAAACACAACAAAAGCAATTAGTAATGCAAAGAATCAAGTAAAGCATTTGGCAAACGGCCAATTGAACAAATGCTTAAGTATTTAGCGGTTTACAATGGATTAGCCTCGTATTTTGAATAGAGCGACATAAGTGAGCTTTTGTTCAACTAAATTGAATCACACACACACCGCTAAGTAAAGCACACAAACATACTTTAATACACAACAAATAAACAACAAACCAACCAATAAAATACAATAGCAAAGTAGGCAATTATTTTCGCCTTACACTTAAGCTAAGAGTCTCGAGTAGTTGAGCGTATCAAGCCAAACAACGATTATAATAATGAAAATGACAATAAAACAAATATGTGAACATATTTCATTGCATAATTCTAGGCAAACAAACAAACGTTGTTCATCCGAAAGGTAAACGACAAAGTACGCCAAATCTAGGCAGACAAACGCTTGATGTGCAAAGCGCTCCAGGTGAATAACGATCAATTCGATCAAATTTGCTACCTTATTTGATTTGATAAATGCTTCTCTACTATCGGCTATTAGACACCCGCTCCTGACACAACACACTATCAACAAAACCACCAATTCTCACCAAGTATATATAAATCATATGTACTTAGTCTTATTCCCACTCTAGGCATCTTTTAATTCGTACTTTGCGATTATCAGTTAGTGAGCTTAATGACACGCCAAGCGCATTTAAATACATAATTAGCTTCTTCAAATGTTACTCAAAAGAATATTTCCAATAAACCGAAAAGAGTGTATATAATGTTGACTTTCGAAATGGAATTGTAAATAAGGAAGGGAGCAAGGACTAAATAACGAATTTCCAACTTTGTTTAGATAACCTTTAGCAAATGAGTTTATATTTTGTGCTTTGTGCCATTTTCGTTTTAAATTGTCTTTTCATTTTCAGCAATTAAATTTAGTTTGCTCTAAAAATAGTTGATACCTTTTCATTTCTGCATTTTTAAAGTTTTTGACCAAATGCTTTATTATAATGATTTATTTTTAATTGAGGCTGAAATTCACATTATTATAAAAAAAAATGCGACTTTGTTGATAATACAAAAAAAAAAAAAAATCAATTTTGTATGTTATTAGATTTACTTACATTTATAAATAATAAACCAGTAAGGGCGGTATAGTTGAGTATTCTCAACTATATAATACCCTGTACACACACCTATGTTGATAACACGTTAAACATTCGCCGACAGCAAAAGCAGTGTACCACGATATGGTTTGTGTATTTGCTAATAGTGAGGCAGGGCTCACAGTGCAATGTTGCCATTAGATGGCGCTTTAGTACGGGTTTTGTTACAAAGCATTGCTGCAAAATTTTAGTGTGTTGGTCTTTGCGGGGAAAGTGGTAGTTTGTTGTATGCAGTTTTAAAAAGGTATGTTATCTGAGTTTGCATACAAAATTTCAGCATTGTATTCTTTATACTTTAGGAGATACAGCAATTTTAAGAAAAAAATGACCTTTTGTTGTGCTCGATGGGCGGGAAGGAATGGGCGTGGCCAAAATTCCTTCAAACTTCATCTAGTGTTCGACCACACGAGACTATCTTCCAAATTTCAAGTCTCTAGCTGTAATAGTTTTCGCAGTGTTAAGTACGGTTTTTGTTACAAATAGGATAAAGGAGTGTTCAAAGCGCAATTTATGCCAAATTTCAACTTGTTTGTCTTTGCGTTGTCACACAGCGTTAAAAATGAAAGTTTGTGGTATGCAGTTTTAAAAAGGTATGTTTACTGAGTTTGCATACAAAATTTCAGCATTGTATCTATTATAGTTTAGGAGATACAGCAATTTTAAGAAAACAACTTTTTGAGGGGAAACGAAGGGGAGGGGGAAAAATGTGGTATGCAGTTTTGTAGAGCTATACATACTGAGTCTACATACTCATTTTCATGTTTCTAACTCATCAGGTTTTCGAGCTACAGCCTTTTGAAAAAATGGGTGGTGCTCGATGGGCGGGAAGGAGTGGGCGTGGCAAAAAATCCTTCAAACTTGATCTAGCGTTTGACCTCACGAGTCTATCCACCAAATTTCAAGTCTCTAGCTCTTATAGTTTTCGAGAACCATTGGTGAGGACGGACGGACGGACGGACGGACGGACGGACAGACAGGGCTATATCACTTCGACTTGTCATCCTGATCAAGAATATGTATACTTTATAGGGTCCCCCTCCCCTCCTTCTATGCGTTACATACAAACCGTCTCAAACAAACTTAATATACCCTGATACACAGTGTGTGTACAGGGTATAAAAAAAAAAACCATACAAATCATTTAATATCAAAGTTCAGTTTAAAGTTTAAGTAGAGTATTTTCAAGTGCTGATTATATATTCAATCTTAATCAAAATTGTAGTTTATTGTTTTAACTTCCAAATAAAATAAAAAAAAGAGAAATTCAAAGCGCAGGATAGAGTTATTTACGCGAAAGAACACATTTAACCGACAGCCGTGTATGAAAGCATGAGAAATTGTAAACTTTTTTGATTAGTTTAATTTGTTTTTTTTAATTAGCTTAGAAAATCTTCAATATGGAAATCAAAAACAACTCAAATCATATAAGATCACAACATGACAACAACAAACATGTACAACAATCGTTTTGTTAATAATTCTATCCTCAGGGCTTAAAACAATGGTATTGGTATAAAGATGAATATCCACTTTATTTCTTGAGAAAATTTTTTTGCGAAGAAATCTTCAAATTGATTTCTTTCCTTAAGAAAACTTCAAGCTTAACAGTACTTGAACTTGTTTTTCCTCTTTTCTCTTTCTATTTTTTCACGAAAATACACGCATCAATATATGCTCAACAAAAACGATCACACACACATACATACGTTTCACATTGCATCAATCACAATGGACATACTCACAATAACAATAACAACAACCACAAACTCAAATGATGACAACAATCACGAAATCATCAATTGTCAATCATCAATCTTCACTTTCCAACATCAACACCCTCACCAACCGAACACGAAACACAAAAATAATGACGTATCGAAACTAATTGAACCTCTTTAACCCAACACTGCGCGAGTAGGCGAAAAGAACACGCTTATTGAACCGCCACCGCCACCCTCCTTTGGCACACCACGTCGACGTGCGCTCTCGGCACGCATACAGGAGCTCAATCGCAGTCTGCTGGAAGAGCGCGATGCCCAGAATCAGAACAGCTCCAGCGACAACGAAGATAGTCGATAAAAAAAGAAGAATAAAAAACAAAAAAACGAAAAAGCATGAAAACAGCAAAAACACACAAAAGTTAAGCAATAAAAAGACAAAAAATCAAAAAAGCGCAAAAAATCAATTATATTAATAATTGTACAGAGCAAGAGCCAAAAAGGACTAAAGTAGCACTTCGCCCAGACACAACGAAACGTACACTTACACACAC
This sequence comes from Phortica okadai, assembly GCA_034638295.1. Lineage (NCBI taxonomy): Eukaryota > Metazoa > Arthropoda > Insecta > Diptera > Drosophilidae > Phortica > Phortica okadai. Next base: position 19,499,382 of record CM067852.1, read on the forward strand.
ACACAAAGCCACACCTATACTCAATCACAATGACACATACACACATATTGCACACGATGGCCGAAATGTCATTTGCGTGTGTGAAACAAGCGACATTTCTATTTAAATTTAGTATAAAAAAAGAATAATGAAAATGTTTGTTAAATATTTGTTGTTTGTGCGTATCGAAATGCGATCAAAAATAATAGTCATAATTCAATGTGTATCAGAAGGTCAACATTTCACAACCGCTTTAGTTATTATATTAACTATATGATATAATATAGGCAAAGTAATCTCGTGTTAATGCGTACGTGTAATAGCATAGGGTCTTGAATTTAGTTAACAGAGCTTCGTAATGAGCTTCCAGAGCAAACCAAAAACAAAAACCCAAAATAAATAATTTCTTCACAAAATTTTAGTTTTTAGTCTTCCAAATGTAAATCAAAGACAAGAAAACATTATAAGAACACCCACTCACTTACACATATACATACAAGCACACGAATTCGTTTTAGCCAATAAGATTTTTAACGAAATATGCGCGCTCGCTGCCTTAAATTTTAAGTAAATTTTTCATTTTTCGGTTGAATGGCAATTATTTTGTTGAAAGTTTTGCATCATAAACGCTTGCGTGGCATTGAAAGTCGTCATTATTTTTACCGTTTTTCTTTTTTTTAGTTAAATATTATCAGCACTTGAAAATATAACTCTGATTTTGACATGATCTTGCCAAAAGAATGGCAACTCATTATTGAAAAAAGAAGAAGAAATGGGTATTTGTAAAATTCAAAGGCAAAAATCAAATTGATTTTGGCAATGATGAAAATGTTTTGTGTGGCTTTTTGTTAAACAAATGCGATTTTAACTAAGTTTTTTGTTGGCCTCATTTATGTTTTTTTTGCAATTGAATTTATTATTTTTTATTATTATGGCTGAGCAACGTTTTGCAAAACTTTCAACAAATCTAGATGTTTGATTTTAAGCGTTGAACAGTTTCATCAATATACTCTTCACGTATGTGGAACTGGTACCTGCCATACAAAATTAAGAAGAGGAAGATAAGCAAGTTTCATGTCGTTGTATGGAAAACTTTTTTGTTTCTTAATCAATTGACTTGAAATTTCACACTTATGTTATTAGGGAGACATGAAAACTGTTTTGACCAAAAAATGGGCATGGCTACGCCCACCTTTAGCAAAAATCAATAATTTGCATATCTCCGATACACATTGGGCAAAAACAATGAAAACTGGTATGTGGGCTATTAAGGCAACGAGAAATAATATTCAATCAAAAAAGTGGGCGTGGCACAAAATAGGGCGTGAAGAGTATACAATCTCCTATCTTGTTGAAGATAGCTGTTTTTTTTTTAAATCTTTTCGCCTTTTAAATGTGCTTTTCATGTTAGACGTTCCAAAGCTGTTATACAAGATATATTTAGGTTAATGATTTTAACAAAAAACTGAAAAATTTCAGGAAAAAAAACTATCTGTTAAATATACACAGACCTGTTTCAAGTAGTCAGGCAACGCAAGTTTTAGTTGTTGCATCTTAAGAATAAGAACACTTAAGAAATGTCAGACATTCCAGCCGAAAAACAAACTTAACAGGTCTGAACATAAGTAAGCTTTATTTGCTGTGTAAGTTAATGTGAGTCCCTCCAAATTTTTGAAGGTTTAGAATTATGCAAAAGTGATCCGTTTCATTCAAGCTAAGCAATGTGAAGTGAAACGAATTAAAAAACAAATAATATTAAAAATAATAGTCACAATGTCAGCCTTATTTAAGAAATTAGTTTGTTTAGCATTTTTAATTAGCCTAGTTTAGATTTTGGAGCTGGGCAACTACATAGAAACTTACATACATATATGCAGAAACGTTCCTAAAAAGCACAAATACAGCTATAGAATATAACCAAGAACAACAACAAGAACAAGAATCACAAACCAAAAAAAATAAAACAAAACAAAAATTGCCTTATTTATGCGATATCGTATTTAGTTTGCAAAATGAATAATGCATTAAAAATTTATGAAATTAAAAAAGTAACAACGACAAAAATGTATTTAGCCGAAGAAACATTTAGTTTAGTTTATTAAGCCTGGCGAAGTAATAAATGCGTTTTGTAATGAACACAAAACATTGTTATTTGTTATTGTAAAAATGGAAATAAAAAAGAAACAAATTTGCGACAGCGTAAAAAAAATATATATAACAAAAAAATGTTTAAACATAGAAAAGTAAAAAAAAAAAAAAAACTAGAAAAAACCCAAAAAAAAAAACGTGTTATTTCATTTGACAATTTGTATTTTTTTTTAATCTCTTTTATGTTGTTTGTGTATATTTGAGAAAACTGTATGGAACTCAGTTGCATAAAATTGTAATTTGTTCGCCAAATTTCTATCATTGTGCGCCGATAACGATTTTTATGACCTCTAATGAGCACGTGGCGCAACGACCATTCGACAAATTACCACGTTTTCTTTATTTATTTGTTAATGTATTCTTCATTTCAAATATCTCTTTTGTTTTTACGCATTGATTACGACTGGAATACATTGCGTAACAACTCTTGTCAGACCTGATTTGAAGCGGACTCTTGGACATGTTTGGTCAAGGCAACCAAACAATCAACTTATGCATGCACTAAATACCTTCACACTTCTCTGAATTCTTGCGATTGTATTCAATTGTAATCAATTATTTACATAACAATATTTTTCGCTCTTTTTTAATCGTAACTACATTTGTATCTGTGTCTGTATCAGTGAACTAATAACTAATCGAATATATATAATATATTTCGTTGTAAAAGTGTTTAAGTGTCTTTGTGTATCTTCTTTTATGTTTTTAAAATTTATTTTTTGGTTTTGTGTCAAACGAAGTTTGATGGCTCACGTTAAAAATGTGTGGTCAAGCTTTGTTAGATACTTAATTGGTATTTTACAAATAATTAGCTTAAGAAATTTTGTGCAAAATTATTCAAAAAATTTCAAAGCAGACGTTATTAACAAGAGGACAAAAGTGGGTCGAAACATTTACGCAATACTCTTGAATGTTAATATTTGAAAAAGTCAAATCTTTGCAGCTTTCAATAATTGCAATTTGTTAATCGTTGCGTAACCTTAACAAATTACACAAAATGGCTTTTCATATGTATCACTCAATCAGAACTCAATCAACAACTCATCCTATTTGTAATCATTAATTGAACAAATGCTTTAATTTACATAATAAAGATAAAACACGCTAAAATCAACACTAGCAATGTGTCGATACTTGTGATATTGCCTGTGCTACAATACATAAATTTGATATCAAAAGCCACATTAATATGCAAAAGAAACATAAGCAACACAAACGGGTATCGATTCATCACTACAATTTCGTCAAACGCGCTTAATTTCCATGAGCTGTCAATATTCATTTCAAACATTTGTTATGCCGTGTCGTTTTGAACACCCAAAAAACAATATACTTCAATAATCATCTTTAAACATTTAAAAGGCGACTCATGATTTTCATTTTTTTTTTTCATAAGCTTTTGACTTCAGCTTTAAGCCATTTTACAGTCTTCTATAAGACATTCAGTTTCGGTTTGGGAGTCAGACTGTTTACATAACGACCGATCAATTGATGGACAGTCTAATTGGCTACCAAATACTTGTGCATAATTTTTATAGACTTACAACTCGAATTGTACTAATTGTTCTATTAGTTATTAATAATTGCTGTAGCATTAGCTTTTGAGTCAACAATTCTTCCCGTCTTGGACCTTAGAATCCAAACATATTTCAATCTTTAAAACCTGAGTTATATTTCAAGTCCTTTACTACCATTTTTATGTTGTACAATAAAGTTGAATACTTATTTGTTAATCATTGGTTTTACTTAACATAAAATGTTCTAATCTAACTATCGATAACCATCTATGTATAGCTTTGTATCTTTCTATATATAAACATATTTTTTTACTTATACAATCGTACATACTTATTTGTTCAATGTCGTGACTCACAACTAACTAATAAAAACAAAATGTTGCCTAATCCAAATATTTGCGTATTCGTGTGTGTACTTTAAATGGTTCACCAACAGCAATTAAATTACGTATTACTACTTTATACTTATACATACATAATTATTAATAGCCAACAATAAACACAAAAACAAATTTTTATAACTTTGTCCCGTAAGGCCATAATAGTCATTACAATAACCAATTGTTGTTTCAACTGTTGTAAAGGGTGTTGTGTTCAATGAATGGCTTCATATTGTTTGCGAAAGTTGAAAGGCAGATATCATTCATGGCATTTTTTTTTTTTTTTTCTTTTCTCAAACCCGTTTTTATCTTTGAATGTTTCTGTTTCTAATTCATCTGCGCGCAAAACAACATATAATTTTTACACTAAAAACTACAACAACAACACCACCATCACCAATACCATCAACAACAACTACAACTCTAAACGGCAACTAACGACTACAAAACGGCTAAACAAATGCAAACAAATACAAAAAAAAAATTAATTTTATTAAAAAAAATATTTAAAAATCAACAAAAATAAAAAATTATAACGGCGACTGCATTCATGGCTAATTGCGTGCTGCAACAAAAACAACATCAACAACGACTATCACCTTTAAATAATTACGAACACCACAAACAATGTGTTAATTGCTCGGCAAATAACTCACACACAACTACACATACACCAAACATGCTGACACGCTAATAAAATAAAACCGACAAAAACGCATTCGAAACACTTAAAAAAATTTAATTTTACCAAAAATACACTCACCTATTTACACTCATACATTCTCAAACATACATACAAACACACACACATAGAAAAGCGTGAAAGTCGCAATAGATCACTTAAAAATTGGCATCGTTTAACACACGCGCTACGCCGATCGCCCACAGGCCACAATCTCTCACAAACGGATGGGAATAGCACCGAGGGCGAATCAACCAGCGGCCGCAATCCGGCGACGACAGGCACGGGCTGCTACAAGAACTACGACCACGTTGCCAATCTCCGCCATTCGAGCGTACAGCATGTAAGTATGCTACCAGCGGCGGCCAAATAAGGATAAGTAAGCCATTCGAACCGAACTGACTGACTTACAGACTCCCGTTTTAATATCTTCAATATACTATTGTAAAATAATATAAATCATACGCAGTGTATAACTTATTTTGATTATATGTATATTCACCTACATACACGAACAAACAGCGACGCACATCGTCGGGAGATCAGGATCCTGTCCCGCCATACTCCTTTGACAATCCAAATGCGCGTCAGACCTCCATGATGGCCATGGAAAGCTATAAACGCGAACAGCAAGCATTGCTTTTGCAGAAGCAACAACAACAGCAGCAGCAGCAGCAGCTACAACAACAACCATCAGTAATTCAGGCCAACAATCTTGCAGTCGCGTTGCCAACAACTTCGACAGCAGTCGCCATTGCTGCAGGCACGTGCGCAGCCACAGGCGCTGAGGTCGCTGCAGTTGCTGCTGTGACAGGCACAACCGATGATGCAGCCGCTGCCGACGCAAGCGCAGTCGATGGCGATGCCTTGACGCTGGCCTCGAACGGGAAGCAATTGCAAGTGCAGATGATGATCACACCCGGGGTAAGTACATGCAGTGCTCCTGACCTGGCAGCACAAGTTAAGTCTTTGAGCAAACGTAGGTGTCGTTATTCACCGTATTGATCTAACGATCTGTAACAAACTTAAGACACCCTTATCTATAAACCAATACAACAATTAAAATATAAACGTTGTAATTTTGTTTTCATTGTTACACCCTTTTTGAATCAATTCGATCAAAGTCTCAAGCCGTAAATCGTAATTGCTTCTGACTTATGTTATTGTAATACCCTTTAGTTCAATTTGTTTGATGTCGTTAATTTTTGTTTTTATTGAGACAACAAAAGTGTTTAACTTTTTAAACACACCTAAAAGACATTCTAAATGCTCTGATTGAAAATGTTGTAAACAATTGGGAATAGACATTGCAATGTGGCACTATTATTCATAACTGACTAAATTTACTTGGAACAATGCTAAGAATATGGTCTATTAAGTCACCACTAAAAACACATTATATGTGAATCCGTTTATCCGTTTGAGAACTACGCTGCCACATACTGATACATGGATACATAAAACTCAATCCTACCCGTCAATTTACGTTTCAAACGTTTAGAATGCCTTTTAGCCCTTAATTTCGTTTTATTATTTTATTTTCGTCTGTGTAGTTTACTTTTATATATAAATTATATATCGTAAAGTATATTATATATTATCAGCTTTCAAATACTATCACAAGATGCTCGATCAATAACGAACACATTTCAACTTTTAGATTTTACGGGGACGCAGTAAGGAGGTACAAACAAGTATATAAAAACAATACTTAAACTACTTGAATGAGCAAATCAATAAATTAATAATAAATAATTGCAACTGTTTAATCATTCCTTTTGACTTGATTGACTATTAAATGATTGATTGACTGAATGATTGATTGATTTAAGCAAGCGCGGCTGAACGAAAAACAGCTTTGCCTCACTTCGCATTCGACCAATTCAAAGAAAATGAAAATTTGCATAAATTCCAGTTCCAGTTTCAGTTCCAAGGACTGGCCACGAATTGGTTGAAATTTTTCGCTTTACTTTTCTATTCCATCTATATACTTATATTTATATATAAATATCAATAATTTATAAGTCAAATCTTTCTACTAAAACTACATAGAAAAAAGTTGCATGCAACAATGTGTTCAATAGTTAACTGAATGATCGATCAAATCTTTCGGAGCGAAACGCGCTGAAATTTCAAAAAGAGTTCTTTAGTTCAAGAAAATAAAATTGTTTTAAAAATATAGCGAAATAGAATAGATTAGAAAATATGTGTAGATGAGAAGGTCAACCGAAGATCTGATGGATAATATTGTTTTGATTATTGTTGTTGCTCTCCTGATTATTCTCATTTATGCCCTCTCCGCCATCGTTGGGCCCACTGTTCTCACCACCTCCGCCGCCACCGGTCGGATATTCAAAATTATTTTCCAATGCTGGCTTCTTGAATTGTGGAGGCAGCGTCACAATCGTTGGCACGGGTGTCGGTTTGTCATAGCTTGCCAGCGGCTGGCGCAACTTGTTGAGCAACGCATTTAGATCGACAGACATCTTCGGCTGAACAATGCCCTCTGCCGCCTGCAGACCCACCATCTGTGACGAGAGCGCGTCGACGTCTTGACGTGCCGCGAAGAGCAGCTGATCATGCGCGGCCAACTGAAGCTGCGCGATCTGTGCGCGTATTGCCGCCGCGGCGACCTCTTGCTGTGCATTCTGCAACGTAGCGGTTATTGTGCGCACCTGATTCGATGCTTCCTCGAGCTGCTGTTGCGCTGTATTGGCCACCGCCTGTGCCTTCCGTATCTCGGACGCTTCTAACTGAACGCGTGCCTGTGCAACATACAAGTGCTGTACGAGCACGCGCAGTTCATTCGCTTTCTGGTCGACCTCAATTTGCGGTATGACGGCACCATCGCCACCACCAGCAGGTGAAGATGGAATAGATGCTGATTGCGATGGTGATGATGGAGGTGCCGCTGGATCATAATGCGTTGGTTCGCAAGTGGTCGTTTCAGAAGGCGGAGTTGCTGCTTGCGTAATGCACTCAGTTTTCGTTGGCGGTCCGGTTTGATGTTTGGGCGGGTGTTCTGGTATAGGCTCTGTACAATGTACACATTTGACAATGTGTGAGCAACATCGACGCAAAATTAAAAAAACTTACCACAGCCTTCAACTTCTCCGACCGCCATCAAGTCTGATAGGGAGCGGGTAAGGGGCGATTCGCCACGATCTTTCAGCTCACTACCATCGGTGGCAGGGTCCACGTAACTATAATCGCTTTCGTAACCTTCAATTGGAAATTCAAATTGCATTGTTTTTGAGACTTGGAATAACACAGGCATCAATACAACTGCAATGAACGTGCAAGTTTTAGAAACGTACAAAGTTTTGAATGTCTTGACTAACCAATCCAAATGTTACTTGTCAATCGCATTGAAAGCACCTTTGGGCATTTATAGTAATTAGTTTTTTCTACTTCTCACATACTTGACGTAAATTTCCAAACAGACATTTTACTTTCGGGCAGTTTTTGGGTTCACAAACAAAACACAGACATGCGCACCTGCTGCCGCTGTAGTCAATGTTTCTTGGTTATGTTATAAGTTTTATCATCTTTCAACTTAGAAATTGTTTGCATGTTTCTGTCATTAGCTTACAATTATACGCTTTTTAACATTATTTTCACTATAAACTGTAGCAGTTCGAAGCATGTGCATTTGCTGCTTTTTCTTAGAGCTTTCGTTTTGTAAACTTAAATTTTATAAATTTATTTAAAACTAATTATAGGAAGTTGCTGAGCTACGTCGCCAGGTGGCTCTTGAGAATCTGCAGAACCAGCGCATGGATAACTTCGATCAGGACGTGCCCGTGGAATTCGAATGTTGCTTCTGCACAACGAAGGTATTGTTTCGGCATTTTAAGTTCCTATAACCAGACTCAGTTGCATGGCTTTAGTCTCCAGTCTCAACAATTCTTGTTACGTGTCTGCTTTAAATTTGTATATATGTTTTTTTTTAGTTTGCATTCAACGCTTTATATAATGGAATAATATTTTTACTTTTCTTAATACACTGAGTAGCGTTTGCTTGCACATGTAGTTGTTATCATATAACTTGTCTTCGTGTCACATTTGTTAGTTTGGACTTGTCATCATCTCATCAGAGTGTTAGAGCGTTTTCAACGAGCTCAAAACGAGCTCTAACTTAGATTACATATCCAAACCTTCCCCGCCGTGCCGAGAGCGTAACTTCCTACAAAGTACCCATGTAGCACCAAAAACAAAAAGGACAACTAATTTATGGCGTAAATCTTTGTAAATATGCAAACATTACAGGATCGGATTTGTGTATTCCACGGACGTGAATACAGCATGCGACGACTTGTGCGTCCGCCACCCTCACCAAAGAATTATCTGGCACTCATGAGCATGATCGAAGCGGGCACCGCTGACCTCTACTATCTCTAAACAATTTTGTTTCTACATAATGTGTGTATGCCAAGTCGTTTAGAGTCGCATCGCCCATAAGTAAAAAAAACTTATGACCAAAATATATGGCGAAACTGACTCATTTCCGACTTACAACTTTTAACTGTTCTTTACTTAGATTGTGCTCAAACACACATACATACACATACACACACACAGACACTGTTTCGCTTCTTATGTTTATGTTAATGTACAAAAAAGAATCAACAAATCGTACACAATTTATATGTTATGTTTTTTCCGCATGGTAAATATTTTTTCAATTTTATTTTACTTTGTTTCTTTTTCGTTTCTTTTTAAAGGGTTATCGAAGATGTCAAGGCGAATGTATTCCATTACGAGCGAATAGCGTTTAGTCTAATCCGTTTTATTAAATTAGTGATTGATTCTAGATCATTCATACACACATTCAGTTTGTGTCAATGTCAGATTTACTGAGTGTTTCTTGCATTCGAGCATTCACTAAGACAAACTCAGATTAAAAAAAAAAACGAATATATTAAATTAACAAAAAAATCAACACAAAGAAACCCAAATAATAATAATGATGATGAATATTATTGTTAAATATACTTAATTAGTTAAATTTCCCTCAATTATTATTTATTTTTTATTTCGTCGAATTTAAAGTCGTAAAGAAGCTAAAAGACATAGAAGATTCTAAGAATTTTTAATTTCCAAAAAAAAAAATGTTTTATGCTTTACGAAACAAAGAATGTGTTATTATTAAAATTTAATATTATTTAAATATACGTAAAATATAATAAATCTAAGGCCTTGAAAACTTTAGAAAAGGTTATTTTTATAAGCAATTAATTGTAATTACAAGTAGAAAATTGTATGCATACTACTATAATTAGCGAAAGCACGAAGAAGATTGGAAGCCATTGAAGTATAAAACGATTATTTAATTTGTATTTCAATCAACCTGTCACCCTCTATTCTATCGAAAACCACAACAACAAAACAAGCAACAAATAAAATGTTATTAGCAAATCTTGCACCAATTTATGCGATTTATTTTATTAAAAAAACATAACAAAAAACTGATCGCCGATTTCGTAGTAAGTTTCATACTTATTTTTGCTACGGATACAAAAACAAACAAACTGTGAGATACAACGCATGCACACGTTTAAAATTACATAATGAGTCTTAAAATCGAACACATATTACAAAAGCACTGAAGGATGGACGCAGGTAAGACAGTCTTTTAACGCTCACAACACATTTCTTTCCTCAAGAGACCTTAATACAATTCTCCGAATGAATAAATCTGCACGTTTTTTTTAGCTGAAATTAATTTGCATGTTTGGTTGTGTACTACAATACTTTTAATAAGTTTCATTCAAGTTTTCTGTCACTCTGTAATTATTTTTGCTACACGGCACGCACAATATAAAAACCAAAACCAAAAAAAAATATAAACTTCAGTCGACTTACCATGCAAATGTATAAATTTTGCAGGATTTTGGTAAAAGAAGACTTTTTCTTGAGTTGAAATTTGTTTATTTCATGAAAATTGTATGTTTTATTTTTTTACTTGCTTTGTATTGAATAAGCCAACAGGTGAGACTTGCAATGTTGCTCTTAGAAGCAAAACTCATACAGACAGAGTTATTTAAGCCGAAAATGTTTTGGGGAACATCACAGACAAACACCCACGCACATACATATGAGTCGGGTGCAACATATGCTACTAATGCATTCTCGTGTCACTCTACATTTGCAGGACTTCAAGGAGTATACGGATGCGGAGGGTGTCATATCACTTCCCACTTCGGACTTCCACAAACCGATTTGCCTCGAAATGCGCATGGCTGCCAATCAGACCGATCGCGAACTGCAAGCGAATCAATTTGGATTACTGCCACCGCCGCCCAGACGTCTCGCTGCCGGTATGCGAAGCATACAAGGCGTCGGTGCGGACGCTGAGGTTGTTTACGCGATCGGTGCCAGCGGCGGTGCTGCTGCTGTGGTCTTGCCGAGCTCCTCAATAGCACCGATCATTTCACAGTCGTCGTCGACGTCATCATCGTATGGCACGACGACTTCTACGACGATTGCACTGCCACTGGAGACGCCAATGCGTTATGCGCCTCCCTACATGAGTAGTGCCAGCGCCATAGCGAGTGCCAGCAACAATAACTTCAATCACAATTACAACAACAACTTCAATACGACCACTTTGGGCTCAAGTGGCCTAGCAAATGGTGGTGCCGGCGGTGGCGGCATGATCTCATTTAACAACAATTTCAGCAGCAGCAACAACAACAACGCCGATTTGGCCAGCGTCGATAGCTCAGACACGTACGCCAGCTGTCAGACGCATCCGTTCCTGTCGCAAGGCGATCTCACGGCCGATCTGGGCGACGAGGCGTGCGCGCTGGATATCGATATGGACAATTTATATATAAATCCGCTGGAAAAGGACACTTTGACAGGTGCCACCACATTGACAACGACAACCGCGATTAGCAGCTCCACAGGCTATATAGTTGGACTGCCACCGACGCCATCGTCTTCGTCGGTTACCGGCTTGGGACTCGGCGGTGGCATGAGCGTCTTACGTTCACAGGTCAAGAAGAGCGCTTCCGGCGACACGGCACTGCGTAATCTCGCCGCTGGCGGCCTGAGCCCATTGGACGACGTCTTTCAGAACTTTGATGTGCAGGAGCGCGGCAGCCGTGTCAGTCTGGATGAGAATTCAGTGCCAAAACATCGTAAGACACGCTTCCAGCAAAGCTTCACAGCGATACGACCCAGCATGAGTGGCAGTTCGCCATCGACATCAGCGGCGGCCACTGTGAAGCCACGTGCACGCTTCGAGGACACAAAGCTCTCGCCAGAGAATCTACGACTCGACAGCAGCCCAGCAGCGAGTGGCAGCAGCGGTCAACAGAAGAAGAAGCGCTCATCGTTCATGCCAGGCAAAAGCTTAGCCACTGCCACCAAACTGATCAACCAACATTTGTTTGGCATACAAAATGTAGGAACCAAAGGTGAGTCAAAGCCTCAAATACTTTTGAATCAAACAATAAATGAAATAAATATGTATTTGTTAGCCAAATTCGAGAGCAAACATTCCTCATCCATTGACTCAATCGACGCATCACCGAATCTCGAACATCACCGGCGTTCCAAGTCGATATTGAAAAACAAGTCTGATATCTCGCGCGTCCTTTCCGACCCAGAGAGTGAGCGACTGTTGGCGGATAATATGTCGGGTTCGGGTGTATCTGATAATGGCACTGTTATGGTAAACACTCTTCAATTACAATGACTTCATTAGTTGATGTGAATTTTTTATTAACGCATGACATCTTTTCGCAGGGCGAATCCGGCAGCGACTACTCACCGAATAAATTACCTCATTCAGTTTTAGCTAAGTCTGTATCCCCACCACCCCTTAGGCATCGTACCCTAATACAACAACGCTCAGGACCAGCGACCTTGCAATCGAAACCAACAAAATTCCAAATGCCTCGCTACCCAGAGGAGCAAGCCTTGCGTCAAGTGAATCCCGTCTTAGCGCGCACATCGGCCGTAACGCACATCTCTGGTAGCAGTGACAGTCGTCGCTACGACGCCAACAACAGAGACAGCAGTCTAGGTAAGCAATACAGCCTGCAAGCGCCTTGCGAACTCTAAAACGCTCTTACTCAGCTATTCATTGAATTATTCAGACATTTGGCTATGAACAAATCAAACCAAATCGAATCTCTTCTCTATCTCTCCTCTCCTCCACTCTGCTATGCTATGCTCTGCTCAACTCCACACCATGACACCATGACACGTCATGTCACGTATAGTCATCTTCGATGCTGCATTCTGATATGTTTTAGCCAACATTTGCGGTGGACATTTGCCTCTTAAATTTGTTAGTACTCTGGGGAATGAGCTAAGGCATCAGTGCTATCAAATTGCACATTGCCAAAAGCTTTCCATTATTACAAAAAAAAAAAAAAATAATAACAAGTTGTTTGTGAAAATGTTACTATAGAAAGCTTGTACAATTAACACACACCAATTTAAAGCTCACACTGTGAGCTTCATTTGCTTCTTTCACAATCTGATAATTTGTGGTTAAGCTTCTTAAATCCGCTATACAGCCAAATTGAAGTTGAACTACGATAGAACATAGTATTATTTAGGTTGCTTTTTTCCAACACTGCAGTCAATGTATCACACATGTATAAACAAGTTCTAAATTATGAGGCACATTTTTTTACACATTTCAACACCTTTATTTTATTGTATATAAGAATTCTGATTATTGTTGGCAGGAAACAAAAATCAAATAAAACAGATTTTGATTATTTAATTAAATATTTTCGTTTTCTGTTTGTATTTGTCGACATATTACTAAACAACTCTTCTTTTGGACCAAGTAGATTCTGAAACGACATTCACATCTAATGTGAATATACGCGATGAGCATGAGGAGGATGCTGACGCTGGCGCAGATGATAATGGCGATGTTGATGGTGATGCTTGCGGTGGTCCAAACGAGGAGCAACGATCATTACTGCAACCAGAAAGTAGCAGTAGCGGCAGCAATGCAAAGAAGGACACCGGTGGGGAACCAACGTAGCAATTAACATTTGTAAAGAAGCACAAACCAAATAACGAATGAAAAACTCCCCTAAGTGATAGCAAAGTTAGCAAGCAAATTTGGAATGTGAATTAAAAAAGCAATGAACAGTATCCTAGTCTAAAATAAAACTCACTCATACACACATACAAAAAAAAAACACAAAACAAAATTTAACAAATTTAAAAAAAAAAAAAATAAATAAAGTATAATATAACAAAAAAATAATAAAAAAAAAAGAATAATATTTTTACAACCATAAAAACACAACATAAATCATCGCTATTTAAATGTATATGTATGTAAAATGTAAAAAAAAGTAAGCATTCAAGAACAACCAAAAAAAAAAATTTAAAAAAAACTATTTACAGCTTCACGTAAACTTTAATCACCAAAAAAGCCTACAAAATAAAAAAAAAACAAAAAGTTATTAAATATAAAATTACAAATAGCCCAAATATACAAGAAGAATATTTACAAATTGCAACGACTTGCGCTTTTTTACACAATTATCGAAGACAAAAAACAAAAATAAAAAAAAAACATAACAAAATTAAATCGAAAACTAAACAAAAATTAAATCGCATATTTATACACTTGATAAGTAGTTGATATCGATTGATCTCTCGAACGTTAAAACACTTTTTAGAAACGCCAGAAATTCTATCTTGATTTTGCTTTGAGCGCGCCGATTATCCCCTTTTTACGGTTGCCAAAAAAAAAAAAAACAAAAAAGAATAATGCGTTTTGTTAATTTCAGCATATACGTAATTGTGTACGAATTTGTTTCAGTGTAGTAGTCTCTAAATGTTGAAAATGTTGTTGTTAAAAGTTTCAAAATGAAAAATATGCAAGAATAAGAAAATTTAGATGCTTTTCGATGTCGTTTGCTGAAAAGTTCAAATAAATTCGATTAACTGTTTAACTTGGAAAGATTTGTTGGTGAGAAGTGTTTTTTTTTTTATATACATATGTATATACGATATACATATATAGTGATATTAAGGCAAACGTTCGTTGCAGGCTAAGTGTGTATTAAATAGTCAGGCGGCCGGCCGGACAGACGGACAGTCGGTCGGTCAGTCAGTTAATGTAAAAGTGTGTGTTGTAAGTTTTGTACTTGTAAGTTAGCGTTAAATCGAATCAACTTGAGCATTGAATCATTTCATTGAGTCAAAAATTTCTGAGATTTTTACACAAATATGTACTCATAATTCGGCAAGCAATAATTTATGCATATGAAGGTATTTGATGACAGCGATGATTTTTGGCAAAGCCTTCCATACAGTTATCAAGGGTTAACGAATGAAAATATGTAATGAGTAATTTGATTATTCGTTTCAGATATTCAGTGATTTCTTTGTTATTTTTTCTGTTTATTTCTATTCAACTATTTGTCAATTATTTTCACTGATTTTGATTGAAAAGCATTAAACATTCCACATTTGGTTAGATATCGTTTTGGATATTTATACTCTTCACGCAGCGAATAGTATTATAAGTTTGTACTGAAGTTTATAACACATAGAAATATTCGTTTCCGTCTGTATAAAGTATATAATATATTATATTCTTGATCAGAATTACAACACGAGTTGATTGAGCCATATCCGTCTGTCTGTCTGTATATACACAATATCCTCCCACAGTTTTAAAATTATCGAGCTGAAATTTTGCACTGAGAATTATTTTTTGTGCGATCAACTCATTTGTCGGAACAGGCAATATCGGACCACTAGAACTGGTAGCCCCATACGAAAAGAAGAAGAAAAATGAACAACATTTTAATCGTTGTATGAAAAACTTTTTTGTTTTGGAAGATAGAGAAATTTCGTACATATGTATTTAGTAGTTTTACGTAGTCCGACTAAATGCCCGAAAGTTTCATTGAGATCGGAAAACTGGTACCTGCCATACAAAATAAAGATGAGGAAGAGAAGTAAGATTCACGTCGTTGTATGGCGAACTTTTTTGTTTCTTACTCAATTGACTTAAAACGTCACACTTATGTTCTTAGGGAGGTATGAAAACTATTTTGACCAAAAAATGGGCATGGTTACGCCCACTTATAGCAAAAATCAACAATTTCCATATCTGCGGTACCCAATGAGCAAAAACAATGAAAATTGGTGTATAGGCTAATAAGACGAATAGAAAATAGATTCAGTTAGAGAAATGGACGTGTCATAAGAAAGAGCGTGAAGAGTATATAAGCTTCAACCTTGCTTCAACTGTTTTTATTTTGTCATGAGATTTCATTAATGTTAAAAGAGTGAATAGAATATAGTTATATACATTTCTTATAAAAAAATTTCATAAAAAGCTTACAGCGATAAAATTTATATATATAATTAATAATATTAATGCAATTAATAACAGAAAAATAAATTATTATAAAAACTCCCGTCGGTGTATTCCAGCAGTACCTTGAGATGCGTTTATATGACTATATATAGACAAGTATGCCTAAAGTGCGACAAGTCGAGCACGTTTTTAAGCTTATTTACAAACCCAATACAAAAATTCAAATCAAATTTACAAAGCATTAGCATTAAATAATTGAAAACAAAATACAAAAAATAAACTATGTGCAAAAATATTTTTATGCTAAATCTATCTTACAAAAGTAAATCTAATAAGACACGCATTTAAAGATACAAAAAAAAATATACATATATATACTAAATACAAAAAAGAGACAAAGTCGTAATAAAAAAAACAGCAAAATACTGTCAAAATTTTTTTCTTTTTAAAAGATTTCATTTTTTTTTGTAAAATTGTGAATGCCATTAAATAAACAATAAAAAATAATGACAAATTAAAAAGTATGTATGCATAATTCAGATTTATTGTGGACGTAAACGAGAAACAAAAACAATTATTTAAAAAAAATTATTAAAAATTATTGCAAATTAGCCTCTTAGAAACATATCAGAGAAGAAGAAGACAAACATTGCATACAACATTTACAACAAACGTACACAAGCACTCAAACGCATATGTACATACACACACACACACTCACACATAGATACACTCAGCAATTCACAATTCTTTCGTGTAATATTAGCGACTTTAAAATCTTATGTATAAAAAAAAATGAATATTTAAAACAATATTAAAACGTCCGCTTATACAAGTTAAAAGCTCCGCATTTAAATATTTTGCCATTCATTTCGTTATTTTTGTCTCTCACATTTGCTGCGCACTGAAAGCCGCCACATCTCAAAGTTATTCGCAAATTTCAAAGGCATTCAATTGTAAAATAGCAGATCGAGTAAGTTATGGCACTTCATTACATTTTCAAATTCTTAAAACAAAAACAAAGGAACAGAAAAATACTTTTGTAAATACATAAATTCTTTACGCTAATTTAAACAGCAAAATGCAAGGCACGCGTATGAAGAACAAAATAAATAAGTATAGCAACCCAAAAATGTGTAGATATATTTTTGAAAGAAACGATTTTATGCAAACATTTTTACAGTGTTTTTTTTTAGGTTATTGTTGGTTTTTTGTATGTGAGTTTAAAGCATTTTTTTGAGTTTTGGATTTAGATTTAGTCTAAAACACGAAATTCGTACAAGCTGAAAATGATTAAAAAATTTAAAAAAAAATTAACTTTTATTTACGATTTGTCATATTTTTAATCAAAAACCAAAGAAAAAACAAGGATATTAAAAAAACGTTATTATTGCATATATAATATTAATAAAAAAGAGGAAATCAAATAGAATTAATTATTTACTGAAGTGTTTAAGTAAAATTTATTGTAGCTCGTCAATGAATAATGAAAAAAAAAACAAAACAAAACAACAAATAAAAAACCATAAACAAAATTTATTAAAATGTAAAAAGTTATTTGAGCGAAAATGTCGTGCGATATTATAAAAGAATTGAAAAACCTTAAGATGTCTATTATTTAATTTTGATTCCGGAAGTTGCTGTCTTAAAATTAATTGGGAAGACAATCTAACGTTAAATAGGATAGGAGATTCCTTTTTATTGTTTTTATACTCTTATAGTATGTGAATAGTATTATAACTTTGTCACGGAGTTTGTAACAGATCGAAATATTAATTTCCGACTATACAAAGTGTGAGGACGCGAATTGCAGATGGATTCGCTGCTCACATATTATTGTAACATACAACGTACTGGTGAGTTAATCACAATGCGAGCAGGTGAGGGGAGAGTCGAGGGCACGGGCACGCAACTGGCATTCCGGCTCTATCTCGTCGGCAATGTCGTGGGTTAAGGATGGAGGACCGTGAAGACTTATTGCTCTTAGCGTTACGCACATAACTATTTTAAGTTTGCGTGCGAGGTAAGGAAATTTGAGGATGAGGGAAGGTATACAGGAGAAAGGGAAAAAGGAGCGGCCCAGTCGTACGTCATAGCACAAATAAAGTTGATGTTCTTTTGTTTTGCTAGAATTGGTTGATGGATGCACCTAGATTTTGTGGGCCATCGAATAAGCCCACACTACCATGATCGTCGAGACCAAAAAAAAAGTAAATTGCGACAATCCGTTATATATGTCTAAACCACTAATGTATCATGCTGCAGA
Source organism: Phortica okadai (assembly GCA_034638295.1). Classification (NCBI taxonomy): domain Eukaryota; kingdom Metazoa; phylum Arthropoda; class Insecta; order Diptera; family Drosophilidae; genus Phortica; species Phortica okadai. The sequence goes on from CM067852.1 coordinate 19,517,674, forward strand.
TCGGCATTGGATCAGGAACAAAAATAAGGCTTAATGCATTGTCAGAGATTTCAATTCATAAACGCAAATTTTATTATATTCAAACATTATATAGGCAGCTTAAGAATATAACATAAGAGCAAAAAAAAAAAAATAAAAAAAATATATAAGGGAACAAAGTAAAAGTAAAAAAAAAAAAAATGAAGGCTTTAAAATATTCATATGGAAAGTACAATGTAATTTGAATACAACTAATATATTAAATACGTGAAAATATGTTGTGCGGAGAAAAAGATAAATTATCTCGAATTGCTAGCAGAAATAAGATTCATAAAAGATCGCAAAAAACAACTTACAGCTTTGATCCCACGACGAAAGATCTTTCGGCGATGATGGACGGCTGAAGGGAAGAGATTTACAATTTCAGTACGCAATGTGCAGGTACCGATGTTCAGGGCACTCTTGCATCACACGTTTTTTTCTTTTTCTTTGTGTTTTTTTTTTTTCTTCTTTAAATAATTAATGTTGTGCTTTTATATTAGGTTAGCGAGGTTAGGTCATTTTTTTTTTTTTTTGTGGTTGTGCGGGTTTTTTTTTTTTTTCTTTTTGATTCTATTGGCGAACTCGGTTTTGCTATTTTCCTTCTCTAACCTTTATGCATTTTTATTTTTATACCCTGTGCACATACTGTGTATCAGGGTTTATTATGTTTGTGCAAAAGCCAAATGTATGTAACGCAGTGAAGGAGGGAGGGGGACCCCATAAAGTATATATTTTCTTGATCGGGACGACAAGAGAAATTGATTAAGCCATGTCCGTCCGTCCGTCCGTCCGTCCTCACCAATGGTTCTCGGAAACTATAGGAGCTAGAGACTTGAAATTTGGTGGGTAGACTCGTGATGCTCGGCAGCAGATCAAGTTTGAATGGTTTTGTGCCACGCCCACTCCTTCCCGCCCATCCAGCACCACCCACTTTTTGAAAACGCTATAACTTTAACATCCAAAGAGATAGAAACATGAAAATCGGTATGTAGACTCAGTATGAGTAACTCTACAAAACTGCAATTTTACCCCCTCCCCTAGTATTTTTCTAAAAAAAGCTATATCTCCAAAACTAACAAAGGTATGAACTTGAAATTTCGTATACAAGCTCAGTGATATTACATCTTAAAAACTGCATACCACAAATTTCCCCTCTCTTTGATGACTACCCCGCAGAGGCCAACAAACTTAAATTTTTCTTAAAATCCAAATTTTTTGACCGATTTTCTTGATATTTTGAACACTATTTGAATAGGCGACGTCAGATCAATATGTTTTTGTAGATTGAGGGTGTGGCACCGCCTACCATGTGTGCAGGGTATTATATTGTCGAGTATACTCGACTATACAGCCCTTACTGGTTTTCTTCTAACAACTTAGAAGAAAGCACGTCTGTTCTACTTGGCGACCACGACCCGAAAAGACCGATTTTGTCGACAGTCGGAAGTAGCCAGCTGCCATAGGTCGGTTGCTTGCCAAATGACGTGGCACTGCTTTGTATTTTTTCTTATCAACGATATAACAGCAGAGAACGCACTTAACAGCCATATCTTCCAAACATTTTTTTTTTCAGATTTTCCACTGTCACCTTTAATTAAACAGCTCCACTAACTCATCCTATTTTACGTTTCTGCTGCTATTCACCCGGTCATAGATAATAACCTACTCCTTTTTTCATCCATCCACTCCTAAAAACACAACAGCTACTACCAAAACCAAAAGCTTTTGAATATAAAATTCCACTGCCTACTTCCAGGCATAGGCAAATTTACAATCACACTTCAAATGTAAACGACAAGCGGCCTTACATTATGAAGCTGATTAGCGGCATTAGGTAGCGACGTCGAGAAGTGATGTTGATTTTCTGGCAGCAACGCTAAGTAGCGAGCAACAACAAACACAGTGCATGCGTTCAGACATTGAGTGACCTAACAGTGCGTGCTTGTGCCGAAAATTATAAGAACAAGAGTTGGCGTAAGCAAGTCAGGTTAGTTGTTGTTGCATATGCGCCAGACGGCGAAAGGACGACAAGTCGAGTTGATTTGGTCATGCCTGTCGGTCTGTCACTATTCCATCAGTCTTGAAGCTATCGAGCTGAAACTTTGCACAGAGTCTTGAATTTTATTACGATTAATCATTTGTCGGAACCGGCATGATCGGGCTACTGGAACTTGTAGCCTCCATACAAAAAGAAGAAGAACCAGTAAGGACGCTATCTTCAGCAAGGCTGATGCTTAGATACTCTTCACCCCCTTTGTTGTGCGACGTCCATTCTTTTGACTGAGTCTATTTTCCATTCATCTTATTAGCCTATATACCAATTTTCATTTTAGGGAGGCATGAAAACTATTTTGACCAAAAAATGGGCATGGCTACGCCCACTTATAGCAAAAATCAACAATTTCCATATCTCCGGTACCCATTGAGCAAAAACAATAAAAATTGGTATATAGGCTATTAAGATAAATAAGATTCAATAAAAAAAAATGGGCGTGGCACCAAAAAAGAGCGTGAAGATTATACAATATTCAGTAAGGCTGAAGATAGCGTCATTACTGGTTTTCTTTTTTGTGGTTCGAATATTTACTATTTGCGCACGAACATTGGTAAGCAAATGAAATTTAATTTTGAATGTAATTAACATAAATAACGTATGTTACTTCTGTCACTTACAAACATAATGCTATTACATTTTAAAATTATTGGGTGCTCTTTGTCTGTGCAAAGTTCCAATTTTTTTAAATTGCAGAGGTGAAAGCTATGAAAAGCACAAATGAGGTACTTGCTTTTGAAACCACAAAAACTTGTGATATTAGTGAAAGTTCGAGCCCTTCTAACTTAAAAGCTCTAAACGCAAAGCTTTCCCGGTAATGAAGTTGCCACATTTATCTAATTTCAAACGACAAATTGAATGCAAGTTTTCAGCGCATCTCTTATATTTGTATATTGGCACGTGTTATTTTCAATGCCAATTTTTTTTTTTAATTTTTGTTTACTAAGGTTGCTTCAAACCTTTAATTGCTTTACATATGTAAATGCAAATCTTACTATGTTTTACACATACCCCCATTTTCGATTGCTTGAAAACATGCTTACACCTTTCTATGCTACCATTTGACCATCGCTAATGAGCCTTGAACTGTGCAATTAACACGTAATGGGGCGTAAACTTTTTCTAAATATGGTATTATGTGAATATTAAAAGTGAAAGTGCCACGTCTAATTTTCGTGTCGCTTTTTAAAATGATATAAAGGCAGAATGTCTACCGCCATTACTGTCGCTATCACCTACATAATTAATAAAATTACATACACACACACACACACACACAGACACAGTGACAACCAATCAGACGTTCGCATAGTAGCAACCGTTTAATTTGGTTAATAACTTTATAAATAGTTGATTAGCACAATTAAGCGTTAATTGTCGAAATGTTGTCGCCGGAAGAAGTCGAGGCCACGAAACGTCGCAACTACCACAGCATCAGAGAGCTCATCCGTGTCGCTTACACTTTGGGCATGAATCTAATGAGGCCAAATCGTTGCGGGTATGCGCTCAATATGTACGTAACCGTTAACCATTAAGTTGAAACGAAGTCAATGTCACCGTTGTCAACGGTGGCTGCGACAGTCTCTCGGCTATTAACACACCGTTTTGTGCCTTCTTTTTTTTTCATTACTTGGAACATTTGCAGTATCACAGTCGTGATGGTTGTAAGCAGCACTTTGTCGCTTTATGCCCACTGGTCGCTCATCGAGCGCTACATGCATGAGATACCGCTTATTGTTGAGGTGTGTCGAACGACATCAATTTGCTGCATGTTGTCATACTATGTATTTGCCTTTGCAGACCATTTGCACCACATTCCAAGCGTTGATGTCTGTCGTCAAATTGACTTACTACCTTTTCAAGCAACGGCGTTTCTACCAAATGCTGAAAATGGCGCGCACACATGCGTTGCTGCAACAATGCGAGATATTTCAACATGGTGTGTGTTCCTTGCACGATTATGGTATTGTTCAGCATTTCAGACTCAAAAGAGGGATATTTTTTGCAGGTTTTCCGATACACAATCAATTGAAAGATGAAGTGGACAACATCATGCTGAGCTACTGGCGCAGCACAAGACGCCAATTGTTGTTTTATCTTTTCTGTTGCATTGCAATTGTATCGAATTATTATATCAACTCGTATCTTGTCAACTTGTATAATTATTTTCGCCAAACGCCAGATTATAAACCGGTCTTGCGTAAGTTGTTGTTAATTTCTTTCGCTTTGCTTCATGCTATCGAATAATCCTGCAAAACAATATTTGTTGTAGCTTTCCCATCGGTATACCCCGAATGGGAGGACAAAGGCATGACTTTTCCCTACTATGCCATGGAGATGTTTCCTGGCACGTGCGCCGTTTGGATTGCCGGCATGGGTAAGTGGCATGCAAGCAGGCATGTGTGTGTACACATAAGCACAAAAACAAAGAAAAGGCCATCGTTGCCATCAACTAATTGCATTTTCCGCAGGCGCCGTGAGCTTTGATTGCCTCTTCATCGTGCTCTGTCTGCACAGCGTGGCACTGATGAAAGCACTGATGGCTATGGTACGCAGCTCAACATCTGAGCTTGTGCCAAAATCACGTCGTGTCGAATATTTGCGTTACTGTATCTACCAATATCAACGGACCAGTGCGTGAGTCACAACCCAATTGCATGACTTTCATTTTAGCTTATCGTTGGCATATTGAATTTACTTTGTATCTCGCACACACGTGTTGCCTATTTAGCTATGCGCTGACACTGCACGACATCTATCAACATGCCATGCTGCCGCAATTCCTCATGAGTCTGCTTGTCTGGGGTCTCGTGATCTTTCAATTGGCCTTCAGCATTGTAATGCAAAATATTTTGATTTGTGTATTTTCAACGTGCGGAATTCCAATAATTTTTTTTCCTGTGCTTACCATTTTCCGGCCATCTCTCGGTCACGGCACTCAGGATACCAGCAAAACGTTGCTGCTACGCATGGTGATGTACATTATGGCCGCCGGCTATCAAATTGTCATTTACTGCTACAATGGACAGCTCTTCACGTCGGCGGTGCGTTTATATGTTTTCCATTTTTTTCTTCAGTTTTAAATTTGCGTTTTTTTGCTCATGCCATTAGAGTGAAGAAATTCCGAACGCTTTTTACAACTGCGATTGGTACATGGAATGCCGAGAATTTCGTCAACTCATCCAAATGATGATAATGCGCACAAATAGTTGCCAGTTTTTGGACATATCCTGGTTCACAACAATGTCCTTACCAACGCTCATGGCTGTGCGTTACACACAAAACATTAAATCAACCCATTTTATTTTACTTGGACATTCATTTCAGATGGTTCGCTCTAGTGGCTCATATTTTTTGCTTCTACGAAACATCACCGAAAAATGAAAAATTTAAAACAAAAAAACTCATATTTATAGCTAAAAGTTTCTAGCACTATTCGCACTAAGCTGCAAATAACAGTTCGCCGTAATCGCATCAAATTACATTTGTTGGTGGCAACATAATTTTAAGCTTCTGGGTTTCTGCTGGAATCTGTGTTGTCTTGAATTCATTAATCTACCATTGCCATAGAAGGGTTTAATGCGAAAAGCGGCTTATGAATGGTCGTCGAAATAAGACATATTCAATTAAACGAATTGCACATCACACAGACATAGCAGTCAATTTCTAAATTTCGGTACGCTTTTATTTTAATTTAAACTTTGGCGAACAACTTTTGTATTGACAATGATCAAACCACCAACACCGCCAATGATGCTGCAGCGCCTTTTTAACAGCAACGCTCCCAACCAGCTGACAATCAATCGTCTTGCGGATTTTTCAAGCGATTTTCTTTAATTATGTCCTTTAAATGCTTTTACGGCTTTAATTATACCCTGTACATATAGTGTAACACATATTACATACATATATAGTGTAATATATCCTAAATTGTGTTTGATGGATGAAATGTATGGAACGCACAGAATGAGCGTTCATAAAGTAAATATATTCTTAATCAGGACGACAAAAGAAATTGATTGAGCCATGTACGTTCATCCGTCCTACCGTCTGTCCGCCGACTTTGCTCTAACTCGAACACCCGAAGAGATAGAAACATGGAGGTCGGTATGTAGACTCAGTAGGTGTAGCCCTACAAAACTGCATGCCACAAAATTCCCCTCTCTTTGGCAGTGACCAACAAACTCAAATTGTTCGGAAATTTTACATTTTTTGATCGATTTACTTGGTATTTTGAACGCTTTTTGGACGGGCGATGTCAGAACAACATTTTTTTGTAGATTTGGGGTGTGGCACCGGCTACCGTGTGTGCAGGGTATTATATTGTCGAGTATACACGACTATAGCGTCCCTACTGGTTTTTCATTTGGCCTTAAGCCTTTTACGTTAGAGGAAATTTACTTCGATACGAGTTGTTCACTGCTTCACTGTCAGCTTCTATGTGAATTGACTTTTTGCAACTGACTATAAATTCATTACTTATGTGGATCATAAAAACAAAAAAAAAACAAAAAATGATATGGACCTAAAACAAAAACCTCAACAATATACGAAAAGTACACTGAATGCAATAGCAGAAGCCAACAACAAAGTAATTTCGCATTTGGCGCCATTTTGTGTCGGTGAGTGCGTGCGAGTATGTATGGGTGTGCTATCCATTTGCCATTTATATCCGCTTCCGGCGTGTCTGTGTTGAATTATGAGCAAATATTTTGGACCAGGCAACAATAACTGCCGACAACGAGGACGTTGAGGACGACAAGGACAAAATGACAACATATGAGACACAATAAAAGCACAGAACCATTTTGTACGTGACCGTTTAACGATTCGCTTCAACACAGTTGTTTTTGTTTATGTTTATGCTTTGTTTTGGTTTTTTTTTTTTTTTTGTAACTTTTGATTTCTCAGCTGTTTTTGAGTGCTTTACTTAAACTCTGGCTATCACTTTTACTCAGTTGGTCGGTTTTTCTATTAACGGTCGCCCACGTCAACCAATTACAATAACAGAGCCAGTTCTGTTCTGTGTTTTGTGAACAAAATGTCAACGTGCAAACAATTCGCCATTGTTGAAGTGCAAACACGCCCTAAATCTGTGAACTCTCTCCCGAGCACTCTCTCACTAAAATTTTCAGAAAAAAACTTGACTACAACCTTTCAGCGCACATGCAAGTTGCCACAACAATTTGTGAGGTGTTTTTTGTTTATTGCTGCCAAAGCGACGCGACTGTGTGGCGCCTGGAGATGCATCCAAAGTTTCTCCGTCTTTTTTTAATTTCTTATTGAGCACCACACAAAAAACAACTCTAGCGCTGATGCCGCAACAACAAGGCGACATTGCCAACTAAGCTCGTGACAATCTTGACTCAGCACACTCAACGACGTCACATTTTGTCATGGCAGTGCTCACAAGTCTAAGTCCTTTAGCCTTTTTTGTTTTTGGGGTGCGTGTGTGTGAGTGACAAGTCTTGAAAATGAATTGCGCTTTGCTTTGTGTTAAACTGCAGCTGCTGCTTTTCGCAATTACGACGCCGAAAAGCACTAACAACAACAAAACACATCACTTTTACATTTTGCTTTTGTTTTTTAAAGACGATAGAAATTGGATAAAATATGTTACTTGTTTAAAAAAGTGAATGGGTAGGCAAATAGGAAACACAAACTTGCTAATATAAATTTCACCACCGACTTTATGCCGTGCAGATGTCAGACAACGTGTTGTATCTTTTTAATATTGTTGCGTCTTTGGCATCGAAAACAAGAAAATATATCCGCATTGAGCTGACTATCGTAAATTCGATAAAGGAAATTAGTAGGGCGGCGAGGGCCGCACAAAACGAGCAGAAACATGTACGCGAAGGAAAGAAAATGAAAAGGAAACCAAACTGAATTGACAGGAATGACAGACAAATGCCTTCCACTGAAAAAGTGCCGCCTGCGAATTGAAAGTGTCTATTTATTCACGCGCCTCTCATTTTGAATACATATAATTATATATGTGTGTCAATGTGTACATACTTATGTGTATGTGTGTGTGTTAGGAATTTAATACAGCCATGAAAAAACGAACTTTACACACTCGAACCCCTGAACACAGATAGTACTCAAAAAGCCATGAAATGCTCGTCTTTGTGTGCGTGCGTTAGTGCGTATGCTTATGCGTTGCTTTGAAACATCGATACATTTAGATACGTTTTGTTGTTGCTATTGTTGTTGCTATTGTTGTTGCTATTGTTGTTGCTGTTCTTGCTGGTTTTGTGCGTTTGCTTTCAGCTGGAAAAGGCATTGAAAGTTGTCAGTCGTGCGTAATCTTGAAAATTTTGCATTTTTTCAGGAATTTATTTATTCATTTCGATTAACATATGCTAATTTCTTGTTGTTGTTCCTTAAGTTAAGTTTGTGTAGAGCAGGTTTCTTTATGTTTCTATTTCTGTCACAAATTACAATTTATTTTCTGTTATCTTAAAGATTTATTTCTGTTGAAAAATTAAGTTAATTTATAATAAACAAGCTTACCTTTACCTAAGATTATACGTTTAGCATGTGGCATGTGTTGCCTTGTTTCTTTTGGGACCCAAAACCCTTTTACATTTTTAATTTATGTCAAAGTGTACAGAAAATTGAGCATGCTATAAATATTTGCTTCAGTCCGTCATAAGTCGTGGCAGCAAAGCACATTAGTTAATATGAAACTACCTAAGCAAAAGATATAAATCTTTTGAATTAAATGTGTCTGCACTTCAATCATAAAGATAAGTTTCTGGCTTTCATGTTGTCATACCGCACAAGTCCCACAAAAAAAAATTCAGCTATGAGTAAACAGTCACGTACTTCATAAATAAATCAGGCGCCGGTGATGACTTTACTCTTCAATGATGTTGATGACAAAGATGATGTTGATGTCAAAGGTGATTATAGGAATTTAATAATGTAGCACAGTCGGCATTTAATGTAATGCGCAAGCAAACTTCAACTTTAGAATTCAAAACAATACAATACGACAATTAGTCTAGACAGCATCTGTGCTCAAAAGTCACATGCAAATTCTTGACAAGTCACTGTAATGTTCGTTCTCAAATCAAATAATAGCATTCGCTGATATTGCAAAACATTTTCAACTAAAATTTCTTGTAAAGTAAGCCACAAAATATTGTTTTAAAGTATCTCGATATAAACTTTTTCACAAATATTTAATTAAGCTGATATCAATCGTAAGCAATTAAAAATCTGTCAAGTCAAAGTTAAAATCTCTCAAAATAACCGAAAGGGGAAATAAATGAAGAGTAATATGACAAAAAGAAAAAATCATGTCATGGCCAACTATGCGCGCAACAATCTGAAATTATGATCTTCAAAAAGTCCGCCTGGCATTCGCTGATAAATTATGATTTTTTAACAAAGCAACATAAAAAACATTACAAAAAAGTTAAAAGTTGAAAAAAATGTATGTACATTTTATTTGAGAAACCAAAGACACTAAAATAGAATATAAAATGAATTGCCGTACGGTACGAAAAAGCTCCATATATTATATACTTATTCATTATTTAACAAATTTTCCCGAAACAAATAAAGATGGGTTCATACGTTTGGAATATTTTATTACCACATCCAGATACGGCCATAAAACTTATCCATCATAGAATATATCCGTTTTTTGCATTCAGTCTTAACAAGACGAGAAAATAATCATACTAAATAATTCATTTCAAATTGTGATACCAAAGGAAACAAAACCGTAAACCTGCAGAAAACTTTTTAAGAAGTAAAATTGCAAACGATTGCAAAAGTAGAAGTATCGCACTTGACTGCATTCTATGATTTAAACTATATATACGTCATTTGTTGGAACTCAAAATTACTCACGTCTTAGACACATCGAAAACGATGACGTCAGTCTACTAAAGTTCGTGACGACAGCTGTCAGCAATAGGCCACAAACTTAATAATTTTGGCCCAAATAAGCCAACCAACCATAAACGTTTCGCAAAAATATGTTAATCTCATAAGCCAACGTGTCTTGCTTTTCAAACCAACTCGCTGAGGTTTTTACTTGACATCAAATTTTTACTGCCGCTGTTTTTGTCTTCTTAAGTGTTTTATGCAACAGAGCAGTCAAGTCACTTCATCATCCCATGGACAAAGGAAAACCATGATTTTCGTAAGATTTTTTTTTCCTCTTTGTTTTTTAATTTTTATCCAAAGCTTGGCACGTGATTTACATCGAAATTGGCTTGTTTGGCTTGTCTTAGCACAATGGAAACCTTATGAACTCAAACGAAATGAACTAAACTGAACTGAAAAAAGTTTTTTTACATTTTAGTAGATTTATTTTTGACAACACTGTTTGGCTTTTATTTCTGTTTAATCTACTTGCCAAGCGATTTAGCTAAGTACGCGTTCAAGGCCAGTGTCAACAGCAATGAGCCAACAACAATGCCAACACTTCCGCCTGTCATGATCTGGCATATCCGGACACACCAAAGTCAATTTTTGCTCATTTCCTGCATTGGTTCACTGTGCGCATGAAGTCGTAAACATTCGCCTGTAAGTCAGTTGACAAATTGACGGCGCGTGTTTGTGCTTAGGAAATTTTCTTGAGAAAGTAATTAATTGCAAATATTAATTATGTCATTGTAAGCTCAACTTTTACATCAATAAATGTTATTTGTGGTCGAGCTGTGTTGATTGAGCTAATGCGACTTTAACAGTATTTGAACAAAGCGAAAGCCAACGACTTAAGTCGACTTTATAAGAGCTTACAAGGGCTTCATAAGGCCACACTGAATGCAACATGAACAATGTAAAAACTCCCCGTGTTCTAAGTGTTGCTGAAACATTACCCCCACAACATTAAGTATACGCAACGTAATCGCCTTCACCCACATCATCTAATTTCGCGTGCGCAGCAACTTTCATAAATAAAATTACAGAAATATGACAAACATTATTTAATTTTATCAACTGAGCACACATTTTACCAAAACTATAGTGTTAAACGACAAAATTATTGATTTTCTGCGTGCTCAAAATCTTTAAATCTCATCCAAGCACAACAAAGTGAAGCATCGCATGGCGACGTATCTGCGTATCTCAGGCCTCATCGCAGCCACAAAGGCATTCAATGATGTCAAAAATGTTCGCACATAAAAATGTTCAAAATGTATGAAAACACATAAAAATAATAAAGTAATTGCATCTGAATCAGAAAGACAAAAATCTTACTGCTTCCTCCTTCGCCCACTTAAAAGACGCTGTAAGCTTCTGTCTTGTTGAGATTTGTTGGTCTGTATTAAACGTGAAACGCACACAAAAAATTATGTTGAAATGTAAAACACGAAACATGTTGGTAATAAATCAGACAATGCCAAGCAATGTTTGGAGCGCTCAATTTAATAAAAATTTTCCAAGAATTTTTTCACAACTCTTGATGTTTCCAAGACAACGACAAGAGCTTGCACGCTGATAGAGTCAATATCATTGATTAGCAGCGAATGCATTTGCAAAATGCACGCGGAGGCAAGCATGCAGTGCGAAAAGCAAATTTCTTGAGCAGACAATTTTCGAGATTACTTATTTATCTGTTTTGCGAATTCGTTTGCGACTCACTCATAAGAAATTATTCAAATATTTACCGGTTTCTATATAAATATTTTAAGCCTCTAAGTAAGAGAACCCCATGCGAAATCCTTTTTCAAGTCGTACTTCTTTAAACTGAATAAAGATAAAAGAATATGCACGGGTAGCAGCACCTTTTTTCAACATTTTTACTTTTATTTATTGCTTGTTCACTCGCTTGCTTGCAACTCTCTTGGGCTTTGCGCAATCTTTTTAAATTTTATTTTTTTTTCTAACTGAGTGGGCTTTTATTGACACGGGTCGCTTTGCCGCATAAACAAGAAAATTATTTGTAATTATTATTGGCATTTTTCGCACAGAATCGCATTGAAGCTGCCAAAAGTTTCAACTTAAACATGACTTTGGCAAAATACTGGCAAAGTTTCTTTACGGCTAAGCATTCAACTTCACACTTGATTTGTGCTGTGCCCAGGGCTATCTCCGATTGTCAAGCATCTTGGTGCTAACACGCCACAAAGTGGCCACTTCCCGTAAGAGCATTTGTGAGAGAAATAAATTTACTGACATGAGTAACTTTGAGTAACTAAGTAACTCTTTTTGTTATTCATCTGTAAGACACATACATGAAAACGCCAACGGCTTTCATTAACTTAATGTCAAAGTTTGTATTTTTCGCCTTTGGCATTTTGGCAAACAAATAAGTCGATAAGTCTTAAATGAGCAGCGCAAAAAATAAAAAAATCATGATATCAAGTCTCGCATTTAATTTTATGAAAATAAAAACAATTTTTCTTGTCTCGTAGACATTCTTCTAGCACCCTGCTCAAGGACTCTGCAGACACACGCCCATACACAAAAACACTAACGCGCTGACAGTTAAAGTCTCGCTGAGATAAAGACACGGCATGCGACTAACTTTTCATTTGTGCGCATTTACACAGCGTGTTGTTGATTAAATGAAATTCTTGCACTTTAAATGCAAATACTTAGATTCATTCATTCACTCGTTTTCGCATTCGTATTCTCACTCATTTATTCATTTACAAAGTTTGTGTAATAAAAATTTTAAATGTCTTTGCCGGCATGCAAATAAAAGATTTAAGTGATTGCATTTTTAATAAATCATGCTTGATATCTGATAAAAGTTGAATTTAAAATATTTTGTCCTAAACTATGCCTATCATATCGTTGGCCTGTACTGTATTGGCTATTTGATCCAGTCGTTCTGTATTTTCTAAAGAGGAAGTTGCGTATTTGATCATTACGACTTTGCGATCATCAATGGTAGAAAAGTTTATTAATTACGCGCTTCACGCGCCATCCGTGCACTGTAGCTGGGTATCATTCCGACAAACTGTTGGATAGTCAAGCACGATTTTGCTGTTTGATCGGTCGGCCACTTGTAGCTGCTCAAAGACTTTGGAAAAATGTATTCATTTGGAATTTGTTGAATTTGTCAAAGGATAGCTGTATCTCCTAAACTATAAAAGGTTGAAAACTTCGCCTGCAAGCTCAGTAAATGTATCTCTTTGAATTTTCATACCCCAAAACTTCCTCTTCTCACCGAAATGTTACCAAAAATTTAACATGTTTCATAATTTTGCATTTGGGCTCTGCTTCGGGTATTTATATTGTCGAGTATGGTATATTCGACTATACAGTTCTTACTGGTTATACCCTATCGGGGTATATTAAGTTTGTTTGAACAAAATGTATGTAACGCACAGGAGGAGGGGAGGAGGACCCCTTACAGTACATATGTACATTCTTGATCAGGACGACAAGAGAACTTGGTTGAGCCATGTCCGTCCGTCCGTCTGTATTCACCAATGGCTCTCGAAATTATAAGAGTTAAAGACTCGAAATTTGGATCAAGCTTGTTTTCTTTTTGTACTACGCCCACTACTTCCCGCCCAACTAGCACCACCCACTTTTTTAAAACGCTATAACTCGAACACCCGAAGAGATAGAAAGATGAAAGTCGGTATATAGACTCAATATTAGTAGCCCTATAAAACTGTTTACCACAATTTCTTTCCCTCCCCTTAACTTCCTCTCTCCCAGTTGTTTTCTTAAAATTGCTCTATCTCCAAAAATTTTGTATACAAGCTACAACTGCATTCCCCTCTCTTGATGGTTACAAACTCAAATTTTTCGTAAATTCCTCATTTTGTGTCCGATTTTCTTGATATTTTGATCCCTATTTGAATAGGCGACATTAGATCAAAATTTTTTTATAGACTCAGGGTGTGGCACCGTCTACCGTGTGTGCAGGGTATTATATTGTCGAGTATACTCGACTATAGCGTCCTTACTGGTTTTTATTTAAATTTTTTTTTTTTTATTTTATACTTTATTTCAGTTATTTGGATATGTTAATTTCCTATGCCATTTCAACTTCAAGCGCGCCAGTAAAATTTTAACTGGTTTGTTACCAAATTTATACTCTTCACGTATGTGAATAGTATTATAACTTTGTCACGGAGTTTGTAACATATCGAAATATTCATTTCGGACTAAACAAGGTATATATATTCTTGATGAGGACGACAAGACGAGTTGATTTAGCCATGCCCATCTGTCTGTCTGTCTGTATGTAGCCCGACGAAGTGCCTGAAAGTCTTATTGAGAGCTGAAAACTGTAACTGCTACATTTTTTAAAAAGTTCACATGAGATTATCCCCCTTTGTAAGTTTTGGTGAGATTTTGCTGGGCCAACACTAATCTTATCTCACGTAATTTAAGGTCGTCCCATTTGTAACGAAGAGCAACGAAAGCATTCCATTTTTAATTGATACATTCACATTAGCGAACTTACATATGTGGAAAAACTTGCGACACGATCGGACTGCCCCATTTGGGGAGCCCGACTTCGCTGGTTTTGGGCCAGCACAAAAATGCCAACGATGACGTACAAGGTGATGCTTCTTGATTAGAACTTTTATGTTGAGCAAGTTTCCTATCGGCACTTAAAGCCTTTGAACGTGAACTTCAGAATATGCAGTGTACCCAACTTCCTCAATTTTCTTTTGTATGTACGCACCGAAAGCGCGAATGCGCGAGACAGATTGTTGACTTGAGCCTTAAAATTTAGAATAAAACTGATAGATCGATTCTCAGTTTCACTCGTTTTCTAAAATATTCTGAACCATGATACAATTATACAAGATATTCTCGTCGGTAAAATTTGGTACCTCTACAATCAATAAAACAACATCAACATCAAGAAACGAACACGCACTGACCAAAAGCCGAACGTTTCGACAGCCGACGAAACTACCTTGTATAATTGTATCATGTTCTGAACATTCTCTTAAAATTTAGCGTCAAAATTAATATACTGGCATGCTCTGGTTTTCACTTTCGCAATTTAATTTAGTAAAAGTAGCCGCTGCGATATTCGTAAAACTTAATTTTTGTGTGCATGAAGCCGGCCATCCACAGTCGAAGTTGTCTGACGAACTGTTCGTCGAAGAAAAATACGATTTACCACTAAGGACGAATATATTCGTAACGAACATCAATTTCTTAAAAAATTTGAACTCTGAAGATCAAACAGTTGTTGCGAAAATAAGACTTATCATGCATTATTTCTTATGTTATAGTTTTTACATTCATCGCTTTTCGTTTGCCACAACGCACTGACATTGTGGCGATCTGCCATCACATAGCATAAATAGACTATTAGCAAAAATACCAGAGAACATAATTTTAAGCATTGTTCAACACTAATAAGAAGAAGACTAAATTTGAAATAAATCTAGACGCATGCGGACAAAACTTGTGCTTTAGATATTGTTTATTTTAAATATAGCAAACCCAGATTCCTCCACAGGACCAGCAGCTACAACATTATCGTTTATTTAGACTTGATTACTACAACGATGATAACTCTCTGAATATTATTTTCAATTGATGTTCGTGCGAACTTTGCCATCCACAGTCGAATTTGTTCGATCGAACACAACCAAGATAGAATAATTTATATTTTTCTCGAACAAAACGTCCAACACGAAATTTGGACACAACCCAATCACCGACGACGAATATTTCGTCAAACTTGAAAGGTTCGTCAAACAAGTTCTACCCTCCAAATTTCAAATCTCTAGCTCTTATAGTTTCCGAAAACCTTTGAGGAATACCGTCGGACAAACAGATGGACGGGCAGGGCTCAATCGATTTCTCTTGTCGACTGATCGAGAACATATATACTTTGTGGGTTCTCCCTCCCCTCCTTTTTTTGTTCAAATAAACACAATTTACCTTGGTACAAGGGCTTACATGGTATAATGAGAGTAGGGCCAAAAATACGCTTTTTGCAATAGTGTAAAAACATGGTGTTGACTCACAAATGTGTCAAGTTTATTTGAAATAACGTTTGCAATATTTAAATAAACAAATGTTATTTTTTGAATAACATATTTTTCGTGTAGTATAATACAGTAAATATTTTTATAGCATACATGACCAGTCATGTGAAACACGATTAAAAAATGTATTTTTAATTATTGTCAGATTATTTAAAAAAAGGATTTCAAAATACAAGCAATATGAAAAAAATAAAAATGTGTTTTAAAAAAAAGTTAACTTCGGCTATATAACTATATAACTTCGACGGTATTTTGATACTCTCCACGCTTGTGATTCATTTCAAAAGTTTTAAATGGGATAACAACAACTTCAACACAAGATTTTAAAATTCTTAATAATCTGCACTACTTGGTGTCCATGATTTACTACCGATTTACAGCCTGCAAATATAAAAGACTTAAAAGAGTCTATCTTTGTTATCAACTAAGCAATGTAACGAAATTCATTGCATTAAAAATTTAACGAACAAATTCCAACGGAAGAATACCAAAAAATATTTGTTTACCTTCATTGCTTTTTCATGTGTCCAATATTAACATTTCTTTGTTATTAAAACTCGTCAGAAATGAAATAACAAAATATTGTTGCTTATACATGTATAACGAATGTGTTGTTTCACCTTCTTTTCGATATTACATTTCGTTGAATTAATTAAAACTTTTACAAAAATGTATCTACAAAATTGCGGAAATGGCTCAATGAACAAAATAAGCATACCGAAGTAACAGTAAGTTTGCAGTGTTGAAAAATATGCAAATATAACTTGGCATTATTTTGTCTTCTTGATTTGTTTGGAAATTTTTGACGCATTGAAGACATAATTATTTCCAAACGAAATTGTATCATAAAAATTTTGTTGATTTTGCAGCGATTGCGACCATGTCAGATGTTGAGCACATAAGCAAGGAGAGTCAAGAAGATAGTCCAACACCATCATTCTTAGCGCAACTTGGCTTGCGACGCCTGTCTGAAGCAGCATCAAGCGAAAATACACTGTTCAAGAAAACTGGTGAGGACAACAACGCAAATCGTGAGTTTCTCGAGGAAGTGATGGGCGACAAGTTCGAGCAAATGGATATTTCAGCAGAGGAAAGCGCCAGCATGACAGACTCTTGCGATGAATTCGACCGTATAAAAATGGCTAGCAATGTTGCGACAGTGCCAACTAAGACGAAAGCAAGGTCTACGTTGGTGGCAGCGAGGGTTCGCAGCAGTAAAGGCGACGTTGACAAACTTGCCGCAAAGAGCGATGTTGAACTCAATGACGTAGGCAAGCGTCTGCACAATCTACTTAAGTTGCCCTTGGCACATCGCTGGCTTGTCTGCGAATTTCTATACTCCGACATAGACCGAGCCATATTCGAGTCACAGAGCACGCAGAGTCTGAGGTCAGAAACGCTAGACCGTCGCAAATGGCGTCTGATGCGAAGCAACATCGGTCGGCCGCGACGCCTATCGCCGACGTTTCTATTACGCGAACGCATCGAATTGGAGCGCAAAAGACGAATTATGCGCTTTCTGCAACAGCGCAAATACGAAGCCATCAAAAACACCGACATACTCAACGAGGTGCCATCTGAAGTGCCCTTCACGTTGCCGGCCGATACAAAAGTCTGTGTGCGTTTGGATTTGCCCGACTGTGGCATTCTATTTGGCATTATAGCGGGCTATGAGGTGAAGAATGGCATCTATTTTGTTAATATGATGAATAGGGAACTTGGCATGCGCCGCGTTCCCGACTATAGGGTTTACAATTTGCAACCAGCCAAAGTGTTTACAGTAAATTGCATTGTGCATCAGATCAGTAACGGTGGCATTAGCGAACGGATTAACATCATCGACAATGGCAGCCAAGTAGGCGTGCAGCCACAGGTGAACAACTGCCCAGAGGAGACGCAAAAAGCGCTCGTTCGCCTTGAGACTTTTACACGCATCAAACGTGAAAAGGTCTTACGTCTCACCCAAATGAATGATACTTTCGAGCAGCAACAAACGCACGAGCTGCGTCATCCGACCAGTCAAGAGCGCGAACTATTTCAGCGACGTTATGTATCATTAATGGTGACTCTGCATCGTCTGAATAACGACATATTGGAGCCGCTGAATGCCATGCACGACTACGTGAATGCACGCAATCGTGAGGGCAAAGACGAGGAGTACTTCTCTAGCATAGAGCTGCTGAAGAAGAGTCGGTCCACCACTGAGTTTGCCTTTGAACATGAATTGCGCATGGCACACATTAACAGTACGGCCAATCATGGACTCATTAAGAACTTGCATACAATGCTCATCTTAGGCACACATCTGAATGGCGAGAATACATCGTTGGTGTTTGCTGCCATCGATAATCTGTTTACGGAATTAAGTGTGAACATATCGACCGATATGAAAATCCAATTGCAGAATATGATCACTATATATTTGAAGCCGTTGGCAGAGCAAACATTACGTAAGGTTGAGAAATTGCCAACCGAGAAGAAAGACTTCGATATACAGACGCAGTACGCGGGCGATGGGAGTTCCAACGTCAATTCGGTCACTGCTATCAGCGCTGACTAGGGCTGAGCTTTGGTTGCATGGTCATCATGCTGTACGACAACAAGGCATGTGCAGATTTCTTATGCTGTGTACTCATCATTATTAACTTTGTTGTGAAATAAACACACTAGTGTGTCTCCTAACACCACAAATTCAATTCTATTTGATTAGCCGGACAAACGCTTTTGCTGTGCGGCTTAATTTAACAACAGGCCAAAGCGAAGTTCAAAGGTCATTCTAATGCGTTGGATTACTCGGGTTAAAGTCCATCGTACAAGACATTACAGTACAGAAAACATAAAAGAAGCATAACAAAATAAATATAACCAGTGACAGATTGTCTTGTAGACACGCAGTGACGGACACATGCGTACGCACTCACATACACAAACATAAACACATCTGAACACATGCAGCCGAGTAATTTACTTAGTTCAACGAGTACTGCGCAATAATAACACCAAATTGAAGCAAATACTTTGTGCCGAAATGATTGCACATAAATCAGAATTTACGGACGACTTTTATATTTTTTAATTACAAGATAAATGAGCAACAAGAGAAATTATGAGAAGTGCTCAAGTTTGCACTAACTATAAATCGTGTCTAAGGCACACCGACACTCAAACGGACGCCAACGCCAATGCCGATGCCGACGCCTCGACGTGCCGCGTCGATAGTTGTGTAAGTAAACGGACAAAAGCGCGATTTATGGGAAACAGTTAAGCGCATGAAAATGCCGTCTTTTCCGGCTGCCACACGTTGTCGTCGCATTGCGTTACGTTGCGCTGCGTTGTGTGTGTAGTTTTTGTGTACACATTATATTTGCTTTTTATACCCTGTACACACACTGTGTATCAGGGTATATTAAGTTTGTTTGAGACGGTTTGTATGTAACGCATAGAAGGAGGGGAGGGGGACCCTATAAAGTATATATATTCTTGATCAGGATGACAAGACGAATTGATATAGCCCTGTCTGTCCGTCCGTCCGTCCGTCCGTCCGTCCTCACCAATGGTTCTCGAAAACTATAAGAGCTAGAGACTTGAAATTTGGTGGATAGACTCGTGAGGTCAAACGCTAGATCAAGTTTGAAGGATTTTTTGCCACGCCCACTCCTTCCCGCCCATCGAGCACCACCCATTTTTTCAAAAGGCTGTAGCTCGAAAACCTGATGAGTTAGAAACATGAAAATGAGTATGTAGACTCAGTATGTATAGCTCTACAAAACTGCATACCACATTTTTTCCCCCTCCTCTTCGTTTCCCATCAAGAAGTTGTTTTCTTAAAATTGCTGTATCTCCTAAACTATAATAGATACAATGCTGAAATTTTGTATGCAAACTCAGTAAACATACCTTTTTAAAACTGCATACCACAAACTTTCACTTTTAACGCTGTGTGACAACGCAAAGACAAACAAGTTAAAATTTGGCATAAATTGCGCTTTGAACACTGCTTTATCCTATTTGTAACAAAAACCGTACTTAACACTGCGAAAACTATTAAAGCTAGAGACTTGAAATTTGGAAGATAGTCTCGTGTGGTCGAACACTAGATGAAGTTTGAAGGAATTTTTGCCACGCCCATTCCTTCCCGCCCATCGAGCACAACAAAACGTCATTTTTTTCTTAAAACTGCTGTATCTCCTAAAGTATAAAGAATACAATGCTGAAATTTT
Organism: Phortica okadai; assembly: GCA_034638295.1. Lineage (NCBI taxonomy): Eukaryota > Metazoa > Arthropoda > Insecta > Diptera > Drosophilidae > Phortica > Phortica okadai. The sequence continues at coordinate 19,537,917 of CM067852.1, forward strand.
GTATGCAAACTCAGATAACATACCTTTTTAAAACTGCATACAACAAACTACCACTTACCCCGCAAAGACCAACACACTAAAATTTTGCAGCAATGCTTTGTAACAAAACCCGTAGTAAAGCGCCATCTAATGGCAACATTGCACTGTGAGCCCTGCCTCACTATTAGCAAATACACAAACCATATCGTGGTACACTGCTTTTGCTGTCGGCGAATGTTTAACGTGTTATCAACATAGGTGTGTGTACAGGGTATTATATAGTTGAGAATACTCAACTATACCGCCCTTACTGGTTTCCACTTGTTTTTGTTGCTCATAAACATTAAGACGTCATTAATATTCCTCGCTGCCAGTAAGAAAAACACTTACGACCAAACGCTCTACAAAAACAACGACAATAACAAGAACAGTAACAACCACAACGTTGAGCATAGAAACGCGGGAATGTCATGCAACAGCAGCTTAGATAAAAGGAGTGCACATGTTGTGCCGGGAGTGTCAAAGGAATGGCATCTGTAAATAAAGCCTGTCGTGCACTTAGTCATTTTGGTCTATGCGTAGCGATTTTTCCCACAGGGCTGAGTAGCTCTCAACCTAGTAAAGCTTGATTCTTTATCTTTGTGCCAAGGCTCGCTCGTAAATAGTTTAAGCAACTCTGAGTTAGACAAGCAGACTTACAATGAATTAAGTGCTTCATGCCGTCGCACAACTCTTAGCCTTTTCGTTGTAATTTCGCTTCGTGAATAACGGCTTAAGTTGCGTGTTGGTTGCAATTTCCACATTGCAGCGCAATCAGATTGTTTACGCTTGATTTCAGTACAAGAAAATCTTAAAATGTTGTGGGTTTTTACTAAGAATGGAAACATGGTTGGCATTAAATGGCATTACTGTTTGTCATTTAAATGAAATTAATTGCCCGAATTAGTTGCAGAATTTTGAAAGGAAAGCAAAGAAAAGGTATTACATACTTTTCGGATTATTTATCAGCATTATTACATAAACATTTTTCGTCTGATTGGCTTGATTACAAAAACAAATGTTCACTTAAAAGATAAAAGATGAATCATTGAAATACTGCCCATGTTACATGCCCTTAAGGCTGTTTGGCTCAGTTCTGCTAATCAGGCTTAATTGACTACTGATACATGTAAACGAAGCTATGAAGGCAAACATTAAACAAGACATTTTGTTTTTCTGTCGTTTTTTTTTTTTTTGACTTAATACAACTGCTGTGCTGAACAGTACATACCAAAACCAAGAGCACTGACTGTCCACGGCCAGTGCCAATGGCAACGGATACTTGAATGTAGCCATATCCTGTATCCTTGATATTCGCGCACAGGAGAACGGGCTATAAAACATGGCATATGTTTGCACAAAAACATTAGCACGCGACAGTAAGAGCGCAACAAAATAAATAAAAATCCTATTTAAGGCTTTTGCCTTCCGCATAAATAAAATATTCTTCGTTTGTCTCTTATTATTTTTTGTTTTTTCATGTTATTTTGCAGACGCTACAATTTCAGAGAGCGAAACCGAAGCGTGTAAATCAATATGTGTTACCACGTAAATGATTTATGGAAAACAACAGATTGCTGTGCCTCATAGACGGCGTTGAGCATTTACCGGAAACGGAAACAGCTGTTTACGTCAGTTTTTCACATTTCCACATTGACCGCACACGCCGATTACAAGCAGACAAAAGGCTTCGCCGTATTGCCCATAAATTGTGTACATGATTGACGGCCACAAACTGTGATTTCCGCAATTTCAGCAAAACGCTTTTATGTCTTTTAAATAAGTTTATCAAAGTAATTAACATCGCTTAAATGCGCGATGCGAACAAAGCGAACATTTTTTTAAACCTTACAACAAGCGCTAAAGGCCAAAACGAATTATGTACTTTCAAACGCCCAACTCGTTAAAATGTAATTAAAAACTTACCTAATAATGTTGTCATAATCTGTGACATAATTGCGCAATTATGTAACATAAAAGCGCTGTCCTTTATATCCTTTTCGACCAATGGTAATTTGGTCTAAAGTTTTGGCGTGTTGACTGCAAATGCTAAGACTTCTCGACGTGTTGTCAACGCTCTTGATTAATGCAGTTGAGGTTTAGATAATTCAATTTGCGAACGCAATTTGTTTTTGCCCTTCAGCAAAGCCAGTATCATCGTCATCATCGTCATCATAATCATCATTGTCATTGCCATTGCGTTGATCAGCAAAACTTCTGCTTGGCATTGTCATCATTGAAGTTGTTTGTGATGCTTTTCCTGCTGCAATCAACGAGTCGTACACGTTTCTATTGTGTTTACGCTTTTTTGCATATTGTATACAAATTGGTTTTATTCTTATGCAGTTTCCTGCTTCGTTGAAGACACTCATCGATTTCCATTGAAATTGTTGTCAACAAGCAATTTAAAAGCTGTTTATATCCCCTCATGACATTACTTGCTTGCTTGCAACGCCGTGGGTGAAACGAAATCCTTTCGCAATACAAATAATTATTAGTGATATATCAAAAATCAGAATAATTTGTTCACATAATGTTTTAAAAATTTCTTTCAAAGGAGCTATAAAACTTACAACGTCGTCATTTATTGTTGGTCGTCTCATTTAGCGCGCGATAGACGATTCAAATTAAAAATGTGAGAACAAATAATTTGCATATAATAAAATTGTTGGCAAATATATACATATATATATATTTTTTTGTGTGTGTCTTTTTTTAACTACTTTGACAGCAAGGACGAAATGAAGTCATGATAACTGCCAACAAGAAATTCCAATTTGTGCATGACTGCTCTTGCCGAAAAATTACATAAATCATTCGCTGAAAAAAATAACCAAAACTTAAATGAAAATTTGTCTTATTTTACGCCTAACTTTTTTGCTTTATTAATTAGAAACAACAACGAGAAGCACAAGAAAACAAAGTACTCCACAAGAAAAAATTAACTTTGTACGAAAAATCCAATAAAAAAGTTTCGCTCACATACTTTCAATGTGAGAAATAAGCAAGAAGAAAATAAATAAGGCCAACACAACAACAATCAAGAAGTGAAAATTAAAAATGAAAAGGCAAATAAACTTTGCATTGAAAATAAAACACAAATTTCAAACTGAAATTCGCTCTCTAAATTGTCTTTATTTTCACAAATAGCATTAACTGCCCTTTGTTGTTTTTGGAATAAGCTTTTTGCTTAGCTACGACATTTGTTGAAATTTTCGTATAAGCAAATATTGCAAATTTGCTTAAATTGTTAAATTTTTAAGTGTTACACAAACACACGCACACACTCACACACACACATACTAAGTGAGGCAAATCCACCGCAATTCGCTTAAATGTATTTAAAACGCCAATCACCGCAAAAATGACTGCACAGAGATTATACACAATTTGTGAGAGCAAACGACCGACTGTACCATCTGATGCAGACTTAATTGACGTTTCAAAGTTTTCTTCTTTTTATTATTTTTATATTTGTTGGGATTTGCTTTAAGGCTTAAAAAATTACGTCTGCCAAATAAAAGCAACTCAAAAGGCGCATAATAAGTACAAATAAGCACAAATTCATGTACATATACAAATATTCATACACACACATACACACTTTAAAGGATTTTGCAAAGTTATTATTATTTTTTTTTTTTTTAACAAACGTTTAAAACTTCAATTGACGCATTTCGTAAGTAATTTTCAAGAAATTCCGTTGAATTGGAGACCACAAAATTGAGGTTTATTTTTAAACTCAGCGCCGCTGGCCAAACGACAGCTTAAAATGTTTCTTAAAAAAAAACCAGGATATAAAAAAATCAAAACTAAATCTTGTTGCGTACGTAATCAAATTAACACAGGTGATGTTTTCCTCTGTACGTTTCTCAGTATTATTTGCGCTTAGCATTGTATCAAGTTGATCATTAGAAATGTTGTTGTCAACTTTTGCTTGCTCAAATTAAGTACAATTTAATTGGCAGCAATTTAAAAAAAATAACGCAAGCCATTGACTTCTTGTCTTCCGTTTAGACGAGTTTAGCTAAGTTAAATTGCTTTACTTAACGACATTGGTATTTTTTGCCCTCTTAAGCAAGTGTCGGCATGTACAAGCACGGCACAAAGCGCAGCCGATAGCCATGACAACCTTTGCGAATGCCGAGTTTCGTTTACTCTTTGCTCATTCATTCATCTCGCAAAGCTTTGCACTGTCATTGGCAGCTGAATTAGCGTCAAGAGTGCTATAAAAAAGCAGAAGGGCAAAACATGATGTCAGATAAAGCCGCCATTCTTACTGATTTCTCATTCGTTTAGCTGTTTTTCTTTATTCATTCACTCATTTATTTATTTACTTATTTCTTTTTTTTTTTATGCACCCCAAGGTGACTTCATAAAAAAAGACATATTTCTTTTCGTTTGATTTGAGTGTTGTTGTTGCCTACGCTACTTACCACCTCTTTTGTATCCCTTGCAAAAATGCCTCTCTTGTAATTACAAAACTTGCCGCGATTTTTTTTTTTTTCATCGTCACTTAATTTACTGAGCATCATTATTATTCTTCTTATTTGATAGTTGTTTAGCCTTTAGCACATTTTTTATAACCTTTTTTTTTTCTTTAAAAAATATGTTCTTAATTGTTTTTGGTTCGTAATTTTCAAATAAAAGGAATTGAAATAACGGAAAATTGAAAAAACTTTTGGAGAATTTAATGAACTGTATTACAACAACCGCCAGCGGCAATTTGGCTCGGCGATTTTGTTGCATTGGCAAATGACTTGTAATTATAAATGAAGGTGATGAATACGAAAGTTTGCCTTTGTTCATTCATTAATTGGACTACACACACAGCAGGCGATTCAATTTCATTACATTAACTTACCTGTCAATTGAAAAGCAATTTTGCTTTCTTTAATCTGTTGCTGCGTAAATTAGGCAGATTTTCTTATTCACACACAAATGAGACAATGAGCGGCTTATTTCTGCACACCATGTACAAGCAGACTTGTGCGAATCTACTGGCGCTGCCGAAGCAACGTGTGCGCCAGTGGATTAACACATTCGATGCTGCGCTCTTCGATGTGGATGGTAAGTCCAGCTCAATAAGCTCAGCTAATGTTCATACAACAAATATTATTCCATCTTGGCAAAGGGGTACTTTGGGTCTTGCAAAAGCCGCTTGAGGGCGTGTCCGAGGTCCTGAACACACTGAAAGCGATGGGTAAACGTGTCTTTATCGTTTCCAACAACACGGTCGTTTCGCGCCAACACATGACGCAGGTGGCCAACGATGTCGGCATACTGATAACGCGCGATGAGATCATTACGTCGGCCACGGCGACTATCAGCTACTTGAGACACCTCAACTTCAAGAAGAAAGTGTATCTGATCGGTGAGGGAGGCATCGCCGGCGAATTGGATGAGGCCGGCATCAAGTACACACCCATCGGTCCAGATGTCGTTGAATCGCCAATTAAAGAATATGCTAACAAGTTTAAATATGATGAAGAAATTGGCGCCGTGATTGTTGCACAGGATCAACATTTCAGCATTGCCAAACTGTTTAAGGCGGCTAGCTACCTTTTGGATCCAAAGTGTCTTTTTTTGGCAACAAATCGCGATCCGGCCTTTCCCATAAACGAGCGCATGGTTCTGCCGGGTGCAGGACCCGTTGTGGCAGCAGTGAAGGCGGTTTCCCGTCGAAAGCCGCTCACATTGGGCAAACCGAATCCATTTCTCGTTGGCGAGTTGCTTAAATGCGGCGTTATCAAGCCGGAGACGACGCTTATGGTGGGCGATACGTATGTACAATGACTGTCATGATAGTATCTTACTCAGCATTAAGCTATTGCCATATTGCAGCCTACAAACCGACATACTCTTGGGCTTCAATTGCGGTTTTCAAACCATGCTCGTTGGCACTGGCCTCAGCACGCTCGATGATGTGCGTCGCGCGCAGGAGTCGGATGATCCAAAGAAATGCAAACTGGTGCCGGATGTCTACCTACCCAAGCTGTCCGATCTCCAACAGTTTTTGCCAGCCAAGGCCTGTCACACATAATTGAAATGTTGTATTTATATTTTGCGAAAAAAACAATGTTTTTCTATGCATATCAATTGATGGTCGTTCGGCCTAAATAACCTTTGCGATTGCCAAAAGTGAAGAAAAAATTTTAAAAACCCACAAAATCAATAGTTTTATTGTAAAATATTGAGGCTTAATTCGTTGCCATTGTTATTCTAAGCCGGAGCAAACAAATGGCAAAGTTTTCAGTTCGACGTGTGCTGCCCACCTTTTGTTCTTGTTTATTGTTTGTCCTTGTCAAAATGTCGAAAGCGATGTCAAGGCACTTTCAGTTGAAAGCTTTGTTTGTCTCAGGCTTTGTTACCTGTCGGCAGGTGCTGAAAAATAAACCAGGCAATTTTAAAGTTCGGTAATCACAATACATATATAAATATATTTGTATGTACCTACGTATCTCCCTACAACAAAAGTCGTACATCTAAGCGTCACTTTAAGCGCGCCACGTGCGACGGTTTTACACAATTGTGCGCCGATAACGGTCTACGCAATTACACGCTCAAATTGTTTGCGAAACGCCTTTTAGCGGTCAGATTTTAATTAAATGCGAGTGCTTACTTAAAAACATGGAAATTCAATCTGTCAAACCTTTGTCGCTTGTAACTCCATTAGCTGTGATTTCCGTTGCCAAGACAAATAAACTGTTTGCCAAAAAGGTATAATTACTTCCTGTCCTGTCCAACACAAATCCAATTAGAGGAAATTAGACGAAGACAAGTTGAACGAAATCCGTACTCAAAGACAAACTTACTAATCGGAAAAACAATACACTTAAGCGAAAGTCGAATATACGTTGACAACTACTTATGAAAGCGCTGATCTAAGACAAGTCACGATTGGGCGACGTTACACTGCGAAAGCACACTGCTTAGTAACTCTTATCATAATGCGTTGCCAGCCCGGACACATACACGCACGCACACACAGTTAAACGCACACACAGTTAAACGCACACGTACAAAAGGAAAACCGAAACAAACATAAGCTATCAATGTGTAAGCCATATCGAGAAATTTTCTAGTTATGTGGCATTAATCAATGACTGGCCCCGTAGGCAACTTAATACGGCATTTCAACAATCGAGACAAGTAGAGTAGCGCTGAGCAGCTGCTGCTGTTTGCGGGTGCTGTCACTTAAAGATATAGTAGAGCCTGGGGACTTAAGCAGAGCGTAGCGCGAGCAGCAAGTAAAGTTTTAATTCAGTTTGGTTTTGGTTTTCGTTTCATTTTAGATTTAAGTCACAATCGCCACTGTAGACATTTTGCCTTTTTCCTTTCCTTTTTTTTTTTTGATTAAGATTGCTATTACAACCAAGTAAAATATACCAACACTGACAACAAAAGCGGTGGAATTGAACAGCAAAAAAAATCGCGTGCAACAGAGTACACGTGTATGAAGTGAAACTTTCTTTAAAAGAAACAAAAAACCAGTATGGACGCTATCTTCGGTCTTGCCATGCCCATTTTCTGGATTGAATTTCTCTTTATCTTAATATTCTATATACTAATTTTCATTGTTTTATCTCATTGCAATTTTTGCTATAAGTAGGCGTAGCAATGCTCAATTTTTGATCAAAATAGATTTTATGTCTCTGTAAGATAAAAAGTGTGAAGTTTCAAGTCAATTGATTAAAAAACAAAAAACGTTTTACATACAATGACGTAAATTTGCTTTTTTCCTCTAATCAATGATTTATGGTAATAAAATTGAAAGATCTTTGCAACATTTCAGGTCGATGATTTCAAAACAATAACAAGGAAAATTTGAGTGTCTGAGATATATATTACCAACCAAATTTTTTGAGCTGGAAAACAATCAATCTGCTTGCATCTATTTTCAAAGATTGAAAAGTAAATACACTCGAATTAAATTGTTGAAATAATCTTCAAATTATAATTAATGTGAAGTTGCATTTAAAATGGTTAAAAAAACTCGTAAAAATTGTAATTTTTATGAAAATATGTATGTGTCACCATGTTATTTGGGCAAGTTGGAATGCGTACGTTTTTGAATGCATAAATGCGAAGAAGAAGATTTAATTTTGTCTCCCGAAGAACAGAGTCAAGTTAACTACCAATGCTCCAATGTGTGGAATCTACTTGACTTTATTTATTGCATATATAATTTATTATAAATGTTCACATTTGGAATATTTTGAATTTGTAAATTAATTGTTTTCATTTCCTAATCACAGCAATGGAAAGGGTATTATTGTCAATTGCAAATTGGACGGCCTTCAACATAATTGGGAGGACGTGAATTGCAGATGAATTCACGGCTCATATATTATGAAGCTGATTAGCGACGCTAAGTAGCGGCCAACAACAAACACAATGCATACGCTTAGACAAATTCATAGGTAGCAACAACAACACTGTCCGTTTTAAAAGTGCTTGTTTACGCCGAAAATAACAACAACAAGAGTTTTTATAATATTTGGAGTAAACATGCCAGGTAAGTTGTTGTTGCATATGCGCCAGATGGCGAAAGTGATGGTTGAAGAGGAATGCCAAAATTACAACTAAGCATGTTGTTGTTGTTAATTTTTTTATGACTTCTCAGTTTATGAATACAGACTGTCATTCTATATTCTATTTCATTCTCCCGCAGGCTAAATCATATAAATGTATAGTCTGTCTCTTTTTCATGTCGTTTCATCGAGTTTCAAATCGCACCCATGCTAAAGAAGTTTCACTTCAAAAAAACGAAAAAATAAAAGAGAAACAAAAATGAACATGAACTTAGTTTCTCGAACTTTGCGAATTTTATATACTCTTCCCACAAACATAAAAACCTAACAAAATCGACTCGCCTAGTTGAGTTGATTAATTATACATCAAGCATCGTTATAGCTTTGGGATCGATAACCAATATTAAACGAAAATCTGCCGTACATCCTTTGTAATATTGTTAATTATAACAAACTTTAAAAACTTTCATATGTCACCCTTTTAAATCTTTACCACATACATACACAAAACGCAGAATTGAAATCTTTGGTAAATCGTACTTTAAAGTTTAAAGTTTAAACACTCGATTAAGTACTTATATAAATGTTACAATCTTCCTTACAAAGTCGTAATACCTTTCTCAGCATGTGGAGAATATGAACGATAAAAATCTGGGCTTGGCAGACAACAACAGCCGTAGACTGTTTCCTTATGAAGAGATTGCCGTTAGCCGCAATAATCCTGCTACTTTTCGTTTGTAACATATCTTTTACGCATAAAAAGCACAATTTTTGAAAATACTTTCAATGCGTGACAAGGAAACTCGATACGATTTCAGTTTTAGCTCAGTTTCGCATAGTTGGTCGGTGCTTTGTGCAGCATGTTGTCAAAATTGTGGCAACATAATTAATTAACTAATAACATGTCAAGTTGAATGTCGCGTCACGAGCAGCCAACAAAGAGAGCTCATTATTTTTCAAAATAGAAAAATACAAAAATTGTTAGCATATCCAACGATAACAAAAAATATGCTTACATGAGCGTTGGCAGATTTTCGCACACAGACATAAGCACACACACATGCACAGAAAATAATGACACTCGAGCAGAAGAGACTAGAAATGCTTGCAACGTTAAAAACGCATCATCTGCTGCCGCGTCAATGCTGACAGCGAACAAAGGCTTGCCATGCTGCCGTTCATTGGGTTAAGCACAATAAAACAACAAACAGAATGTGAACAAAAGAGAAAAGAAAACTTATCAAAATATCGTTGGCACTAAAATAATTTTACCATAAACTTTGTCATTGCGGTTATGCTTTGGCTTTTTCTTTGTGGCCTTTGTATGTGTACGTGCGAATAAATGTGCATGTGTCTACATTGGCATTATCCGTTGATTTATCGTTAATCTAACCGACACTCGAATATGAGAATGCCATAAAATGTGCTGCTTTGTTTGTAACAATATAAAGAATTACAACAAAGCGTTGAACTCATTTTCAACGCTCCTTTGCGTGTGTCGCATGCTTGAATATGTTTACGCTTATTATGTTGCATACACACAGGCGCTGCTTGTCGTGAGACAATAAAATTTTGAGTTTAATTATTTCAACAAATTTTTTGTTTGTTTATTTTCTTTGCATTAAGTCGGTGAAAATATTTAAATGCCACGCACAACGGTAGCTATTTCTGGCGTCCTTGTAAGTTCTCATAGGCTTATCAACACAGATTTTTATTGTATTTTCAACACAGACTGAAAGGGATTTAAAAATACAAAAAACAAAGGTTGACAGATGTAAGGCAAAGACATTTTCGCGTCGCAATATATTTCACCGTCTCTCCCTCCCTCTCACACTGTCACTCTGTCTTTCTCGCGCTCTGTTTAACTGCCAAATTTGTACTCTTTACTCATGCGTGCGTGTGTACGCATCATTTGCTACTTAGAAAACGCAAAACCGTTGTCAAAGCCAAAGCCGCCGCACACACAATAAAAAAAATCCAAGCAATTCAATTTCATATACGACGAAATGTGCTACCAGGCAGCTTGACTGTGTTATCTCCTGATCTCTGTGTGCTTCTGTAAGTGTGTGAGAGAGAGAGTGCGTGTACTTGGCGGATTATGATGATCATTTTTATTATTAAAATGCTTTGTATGAATGCAAATTAGAACGATTTCAATGGCAAGTATGACACAGCTTTGAACATTACGCATACGACGTGTTGTGCATAACTTACATAAATTGGAGTCAGGCAACAATGAACACACACACACACACATTTTCCGACAAAACTTTTCAATTCACTCGCTATAAACGAAAACAACAAAAACTTGTATATTTTAACTTTTTCGTGCATTACTTTTTCGTGCAGTCCAACAACAAACGGAAAAGCATTAATGTTAAATTTTTTCATGTGTGTTTTTGTTTTGTTGTCTAAATTTCAAAGCCATTGAGGCGATTCTATTTACTGCTCTAAGTGGCTTTAAGTGACTTTAAGTTGCTCAGTATTGTTTCACTCTCGACGTTCGGTTTTTTGCAAAACGGTCATACGATACTTCCACGCCAGAAATTGCCCCCGTCGAATTTCCAACATTAAATTGAAGTGGCCTGAATAAAAATAAACTAATTCACGCCGCTCGTTAGCTCTTTGCAAAGTGGCAGTGTTCAGTTTTACTACTTTTTCTACAGCCACCACGCTTGGTTATCGCCACCAAACACAAATTATTTTGCCATTATTCAAATTAGAAACGCTTTTGATACAAAACCTTTTTATGCCCAAATGATGATTTGCATTTGATTTCATTCTTTATTCAGTTTGATTTTCATTTCAATAAATTCCTTAATTTATGTACAATGGAGTCTATGGTTTGAGCTTAGCTAAATTATTTATTCTTATATTATACAATTCTTAAAATATTTAACTTTAATAACTATTTACAAAGATATTTGCACAAACAATTATTATTATTTTTTTTTTACTATCTTGTATTACATACGTTTTATTGACTTTTTGCACTAGAGAACATTTGTAGTAAACAATAAAAAGAGTAGGAAATTCTTGTATTTTATTTATTTTCTATTTTTGTATTTAAACTTTTTCAAGTGGGACACTTCATCTTTTGACATGTTGACATTTTCAAGGACCAAAGCCGTTTTACGAATTAGATAAAAATCGAATCGCGTTTATTGAATAAAATCGACTGGATACATTTTGAGTTATTTATCAAATTATACGCAAAAAACGAGCGCAAATATTTAATTAAAGTAACAACAGCAAATACAAAGAAAAAAGCAACAAAAACGGAAGCGAAAAACAAGGAAATGAAAATGAAAATAAAAAAATGAAACTTTACGTTGATAAATAAAAGTTTGCGTGCAAAAAGGGGCATCAAATTGCTGACAGCCAAGTATTTTGTTACAGAACTTTATTTATTTATTTTTTTTATAAATAAGGGCCAGCTTTAATGTGCGGCAAAATTCATTGGTTAAATTGGTTGCTTAGTGGTGTGTTTGGATGGATGGATGGCTGAAAGGATTAAAGAGCTAAGAAGTCACTTTAAAGTCGAAAGTTCGCTAATATTACTTATCACAAGACATCCGAACGTCAAAGCCAAAAGGACAAGCTGTCAGTTCGACTATAACGAGTCAATAATTAACCTATAAAGCTTGCGCAGAGTGCGCTCGATTTAACTACACAAAAATTACAAGCAAATATGAATATTAAAATTTTAATTTAGTTAAATAAATTGTGTGTTTAGACTAGAACGACACAATCACACACGCAGTCAGTTATTTACAGCAATACGTTAAACGGCACTAATCGCCCCCGACGCCACCTGTGCATGTCGTTCCCTAATCAGAAGCCCGACGTTATGTGATTGTTCTTCTTGTTCGCTTTGCCACACTCCAGCGTCATGGATGTCGCCTTGTTGGGCTGCGTCGCTGTCGTCGTCGTCCAATCGTAGCCCAACGCCGTATTGTTGTTTGACAGCAAGGCGGGCGCCGTCGTTGATGCTGAACGTTGCATTTCGCGTGCCGGATAGTAGACGATCGGACCGGGTGAGGGCGCGCGGTTCCGTTTGATTTTGACCACGCCAGTTGCGCCGCCCATTTGTGTGAGTCGCACGTTGTTCAGCGCGCCGCAACCGTTGCCAGCGCCGGTGGCGACCAGATACGTTGTCGTCGTGCTGCGCTGCGTGCCATGTCGTGAGAAGCGGCCCGACGATCGATGATTGATCGTGCCATCGCCGTTGTTCGATATTGAGCTCTCGTAATGTATGAGATCCGGTTGGTCACGACTCAGGCGGCGCTTGAAAAAAATCAGTAGGAAAATGCGCTTGAATTTCTCACCAAAGATTATGTAAATCAGAAAGTTCACGCTGCTATTGATCGTCACCAGCAGATTGGAGACTTTTGTCAACTTGTCATCGATGTAGTTGTAGAAAGCCTCATTGATGTTGAGCACCAATGCCAGCAGATTGTTTATAAAAAATACGATCACAACACAGATTAGCATCGTCGCTAAGCCAATTTCACGCTTTTCAGAGCGCGAGAGCCGTTGGCGCTCGCGATTGGCGCGCTTTACCTGCCGATAAATGAGACAGTTGAGTATGGCGAGCGTCGAAAATGGTATGATGTAGTTGACAATCAGATAGCACCAGTGTATGTAGATGTTGATGTACGCCGGATTGCGACGCAGCGGCGATGGCCGTACACAGTGCAAAATCACTTGACTGCCCGGCGGTTGATAGCTGACCAACAACACTTCCCAGAAGCGCGGCAGATTGTACAGCAGCGAGAAGACCGTGCAGACAATGAAATATATCTTTGCGCGGCCATACGTGCAAAGTGCTCGTGCACGCAGCGGATGACAAACGGCGACATAACGCTCTAGGGTCACCGTGAAAGTCATATATATGCTTGCAGTCTGCGTAATCATAGCAATCGGAAAAACAATGGGCGAAATGAATGGATAAACGTAGTTGTAGTACGCAAACAAGTGACCCGAGTAGGGATATACGGAGGGTATGCCGAATAGCAGCATGGACGTGATGATGAGCAAAGTGTCCCAGCGCGCCAGGCCGATGAGCAGATAATTGATGCTGGAGCGCATCTGTGGACGAGAGAGTATGATCATCGAGACAACATTGCCGAGTATGCCAAGCACACCGACAATATTCAACATGACCCCACAGACCCAGAACTCCAGCTGATTGCTCTCCAGCTCGGGATTATAGACTTCTATGCAGGTGCGCGTCCAATTGTCATTATCGACGGCAGGCTCAAGCGGCACAGCTGCAGCATCATAGGGTGGATAATGCAGATGCGGCTGCGATGTGTTGTCAAACAGATTGTAGAATGTATAGTTTGGCAGCTGTTCAACACCCATGAGCGATGGCGTCTGCAGTGTGCTAGTGACCAAGTCCCAAGCATTTGACGATGCCGGCGCATAATCAACAAGCACGGCAGCCGCATCTCTCGCACCGGCACTGACTTCTTCACTGCCCGCAGCGCTGGCCAGAAACTGCTCAAGGTCAATGGGTGCGATGTCAAATTCATTGGCGACATATTCTGCTGCCGGCAACTCCAACTCGGTCGCTGAACGCAAACGCCTCAACAAGTGTGTGGTGGCGTATTCAAACATGTTTTTGCTGCTATTTAATGTCATTTGTATAAATTATTTTGTTTATTTCGCTTTATTAACAAAGCTTACTGTCCTTTAGTTGAGTCTTTTTGCCAAAGCGTCATGTGCATCACTTTGCTTACGTATTTTATTTCACTGCTTTGCTTTGCTCTAATCTGCATTACAATAATTACGTTTCGTTACATAACATTCCATGTACAATATCACAATAGCAGCAATTTTATAGAATATTGTCTCTCTCTCTATGTCTCCCTGCCTCATTTTCACTGTAGAAAGCAATTTGTGCGCCACTGTGTGCTTCTCATTTCCTTTCCGTGTGCGTGGCTGCTCATCTTGCACATTGTTACAGTGCCTGAAACTTTCGGTTTGTAATGTTTAAATATTTACTTCTAAACTTTTGCACTAACATCAATTAAACATGCCGCTAATGGCGAAATGCATCGCTCGTCGATGTGTTGCTGTTATTGCCGTTTTTTGGCGTTGGCGTGCTGGTCGATATCTATGCACGTTTGGCCTTTTGAGTTTGTCGCTGAAGTCAAACGGCAGCGGAAATGTACGCGTGTGTTACAACTACCAACATGTGTGTGTGTGTGTGAAAAGTGTTGCTGATAATGTTTCTACTTCTTTTTCTTCTTCGTTTCCAGTTTCATGCTGACATTGAATTGTTAGTTATAAGTTGCTCCAGTTGGCGTTGCAGTCCACGTCGTCGTGTCGTGCGTTCTAGCATGCGTGCGTGACACAGATTCCTACCTAGTAAGCTCAGCTGGTGAGACACTCGACAAACAACTGATCCAATTGCTGTTTATTGTTGTAATCCTCAACGTGCTTCTTGTTGTAGTTGTGTTCAAGTCTTAAGCAGCATCATTTTTCACTGCATTTTGTGAAAGTTGCCTCGTTGCATCCTGAAAGTAGGCAACAAGAAAATGATACTGGTAAATTTCTTAGTCAAAAACTTAATTGTTGCACTCAAACTCAGTCTTCGAGTGTAATATTAGACTACCGAATGTGATGTATTACATAATTTAAATTAAGAATAAGTAATATTGTTTTCCAATTTTAGCACAAACTCTTTAAAGCATTTTGTATGACGGCGAACTCATGTCATTTAGGACACCCGTTATATGCAACGCACTTAAAGCATGCCAGCTTGCCAAAATCTTGAATAACAGAACACAATACATTCACTTTACACCTTTACTCATCAATCAAGTTCAAGTAACATGACAGATTCGGTGAGCGTCGAGACGACCAAATCAATTGAATGGCATTAAAAATTCCTCAGCATGATTTATTGCTTGGCAGAAAGAAAAAGTTGTTTTATCCAAAGTGGAAATAATTAAATTCGCTAACAATGAACTCAACTCAATTCAACAATGACGGCAATCGGCCCACGTGGCGCGTCAAATCATTTTGCTAATGGCGATTTCGGATGCATGCTCTCACTTGTATTCACTTGAACCTGTTAAGCCGCAAACATTGTTTGAATGGATTATTAATCGAACGCCAGGCATCGATTAGAGACGAATTAGCAGCCGACATGGTGTCGACACCGGCGCCAACTGCGACTGCGTTGGGCTGCTCAAATTTGCGGTCAGTAAACCGTGAATATCATCATGTGTATTTGTGTGTGTTCTGTATGTTGGGGAGTAATGACGACAATATTACTATGGTGTATAAGTATAAAACAACTAACCAACTCATTACCACTTAGCCACAAATTCAGATTGTGTTGCTGTTGTTGTTTTTGTTACAATTACTATTAGTTTTGTTGTTATTGTCGTTTGTGAATGCGACGAAACATCATTAAACCATGGCACAGCGCATGTTGTACGATTACTATAATTTGTACATTGCCAACACAAACTTAAGGTATCCAACGATGGCTAACAGAAGCCAACAACAACTGCAACAAAATGAACATTGTAATATTTGAAAACTCAAAAGCGACTAATGCGCGTCTTTTGGTCTGCAGCAGCTGCATTTCAATGGCATTTTGTGCTCGCCTTGCCAAGCAATTATGACAACAATAAGTTTTAATGCGGCCGCCCCTTCTACATCGCCTGGCCACAAGTTGCCATTTAACTGTGAATTTTGCCTAAGGACACATGTTTTTTATGAATTTCAATATTCATTCTTCCTTGGCATTGAGCGTGATTATAAAGCATTATATTCAGCGCTCACTTTTCCCATTTTTTCGTTACTTTGTTCATGTCATAATAAGATGTTTTTTTTTGCTTATAAATGATTGCTTGTTTCCAACATTTCATTCATGCATTTCGTAGAAGAACTTCATAAGCACTCAGCTTATATTTACTTTTAAATTGGCAGCGAATGACGAACAAATAAACATGGTGAATGAAAGCTGGCAACTTTTCAACGATTTCCGGTGAACTCCGCGTCCGAAAATTTTCAGCTTAGCTGACACAATTTACAAGGATTATATAATTTTTGTTAAGCAAAAGCATTAAGCTTCAAAATTAATGAGTATACAGATGGAATGTCATTGAATTCAATAAGCAAAACTAATTATTTTATCTATTAAATTACATTATCAATTGATTTAAAGGTAACAGACAAGTGGAAAATTATGTATGAAATTTCAATGTTTATGCAAATGAAGCATTACAAATTAAAACGGCTCTAAACGTCAGAGTAATCGGATTTTTAATAATAATTAAAACTTAAACAAGCACAGACACATATACAAGAACGGAAGCACAGACACAACCACGCACAAATAACAAGCAACAAACGAGACACTCACATGTGTTTGTATGAACGACAAAGATAAGCATCGAAATAATGAATAAGTTTTTAAATATTAACTAGGAGTCAGTGCTGTGCACAATAGCTTTGATTATCCAATATTTTGAATGTTCATTATGCCATTACGCATAATTAGAAACTGCTTTGGTGTCAGCAAATGGACAAGTCATTATTCATACGCAGAATTACTTGAATGTGTTACAATAAACAAGATATGTTTGTGCATTACGAGATATAATTGAATGCCGCTGAACAATAGAATTTAATTGAAAATAGTTTGTGTTGAAGTGAGCGGTGCTCAAACAATGTTCTGAAAAGATTTCGCACAAAAATTGAACAAACAACATAATTTTGTGGCTGACAAGCCATCTTACATGAGTGTTCAATGAAAGCCTCTCAATCATCCAAGCATCAACTTCGAGCAAGGACTACCCACGAGAACATTTGACCTGAAACTATAAAATTTTTTCAGCCCCAAGCTACGTTCACTGCAGCTGTTCACGACTAAAACTTTCACCGTATATGAATACATAAATACATCTCATAAAAGTAATTTCAAAACATATGTATTTGCCCCAAACATATTCAAATAGTTATTGCTTTTTTGTTGGCAATTATAGCTTTAATACTGTCATATCAGCTCGAAACGAGATAATCTTTTATTTTTAGTCAAGCCATAAAAGTTCGAATGAAATCTATAATTGCACAATAAAATATAACAGGCTGAGGTCATAAATTATGTTTGCTTCGCAATGAACGCATTAAAATAGTTTAGGATTTGTGATTTCACATCTTACTCGCAATCAAAACGAAACAAACGAAAGAAAAATACCAAACAAAAAAAAAAACAGAATAGAAGACAAGAAAAATTGGGAATTTTGCTCTTGCTCTGCTCATGGTTTCTTATTAAATTTAATATGCGAGCAAGTTAACTTATTATTTTCATAGTTGTATGTGTTCTGTTGTGCTCTGGCATTTGATTGCAGTGAGTGTGTGTGTGTGCGACACACGTAAACATTAATCTCACTTCGAGTGTTCGAAATGTTGACATTTCTCACACATTGTTAATATTTAAACAGTTTCAATAATGCTGCATATATTTATGACAAATATGTACTTACATACATACATACATATGTACATAATACATAAAAGAAAAGCAAAGAATAAAGATTGAAACGATATAAAACCAAATAAAATTTTCACGTTGAAAAAAAGCATGAGCAACAACAAAAACCATAAAACAAGCCAATAATGACAAAAACAAAAGCGTAGGAAAATTAAAAATAATAATGCTGTTGATGATGCTGATGAGATATGAGGCACACACGCCGCACACACACACAAGCACACACAAACACGTAGAGACATATTTATGTACATACATATGTATGAATCTTGGACGACGATGGCAACTCTTTGATTTTTATTTTTAGTTGACAGTTTCAAGGCTTTTTTCTTCTTCGTTTCTCAAACACGACAACATCAGCCAACATAAGAGCTGAGAATTCATTGTCGTCGCCGTCGCCGTCAGCGCTGCTGTCGACGCTGTCGTTGCCATTGTTGTTGTCTTCGTAGTCGATGTCGATGTCGACACCGAAATGCCGTCTGGTTACGTTTTCGATTGAAGTGTGCACGCATTTCATTTTGATAGAGGCAATTTTTTGGTTATTTTTTTGCGTTTTGTTTTTGTCTAATTGAAATGGAAACGCGCACGCCTGTCTGCCAGTCTGCCTGCCAAAGACAAATGGTGGCAACACACAAGTATATTTTATTTTTGTGCATTTGAAATGTTTATGCCTGCTTTACGCATTTTAATTGCTGCTGCTTTTGTTGCTTTTTTTGCTCTTGTTGCCGACAATGCGAACATAAATGACGCCAACAACGCTCGAGTGGCGCAGGTGAGCGCGCGCGTTCAACACAGACACGGCGGTTGCCCCCACCGCCACCGCAACCACCTTCAACTAAGTCATAAAGCCGAAAATTTATTGTGCAACGGGAATATTATTATCCTTTATTATCCTATATTTGCATTTCGCACTCAGTGCTGGGAATAAATGCCACGGCGGACGCGTTTCATTGAACGTACAAATTTCGAAAGGTATAAAATTGTATGGAAATGGAAATGTTTCGAATGCTTTCAAATAACAAAATCTAATGACGTCGAAAAGGCGTACAGGCGCTTGTTTATTTATTTAATGGTCTTTTTTCAATTTTTATTGGCACTTCTAGTGCTTTGTGTTGAAGCACATTATTTATTTTTTTTTATTGCCGTTGCGAACAAAGGCGACTTGCATGAAATGCAACTTTGACCTCACGGCTTGTGAACGAACACTTGCAAAACACGGTCGCGAAGGTCGCCATTTATCAACATCATCATTATGAATGACAATCGTTGTCATTATCAACACGTTGAATATTCCCAGGAGTTTTTTCGCTTTCACTATGATTTCATTTTACTTTACATATTCGAAGTCATATGAATGAACTCAGTTCGAATTAAAGGTTGCGTGTTGTTACAAAGAAAAATAACCGGTAATTTATAAGCGACATCAAGATTTCACATTATTTTCACACAAATTTT
This sequence comes from Phortica okadai, assembly GCA_034638295.1. Taxonomy (NCBI): domain Eukaryota; kingdom Metazoa; phylum Arthropoda; class Insecta; order Diptera; family Drosophilidae; genus Phortica; species Phortica okadai. The sequence goes on from CM067852.1 coordinate 19,557,441, forward strand.
TACCTTGTATGCCACAATTTGCTTTCTTTATTCGGGTTCTTCTTCACCGTCTTCTTTCTGCTGTTTATTTCCGCTTGCAATACTTTTTAATATCCGTTAGCTTTTGTTGTTCTTTAGTGTGTGAGTGTGTATGTTCCCCTCCTTGCTCTTTCGTTTTTAATTATGCATGAACGCTCGACGTTCATCTCAGCGGCACATCACACCGAAGCGCGGTGTGCAAAGGTAAATGCCGTTCAAAGGCAAAGGATAGCGTCAATTAAACAGAAACAATGCGAAGACGATGAAAAAACACGCTTGTTTGAACATGAATGCAAAAGACGAAAGTCTTTGATTTGTTGTTGATTTGATTTGATTTGATTTCGTTTTTGTTGTGCAATTTTTTTTTTTTTTTTTTATACAATTAACTTTTTTAAATAGTTTAACTTTTTTTATTTTTAATTTCGTTTCGTTTACAGTTACTTTTGCCACCATCGACCAAACAACAATTCATAGTTCATTTTTTATACAAATTTTTTTTTTTGCGATTATTTACTGCAACGCTTTGTATACAAATTTATATATACATTTGCTTTTTCACTCCCGATTTATTTTATTATTATTTTTTTTATTATTATTTATTTATAATTTTATTTTTTTTTTTAAATTTAATTTCGGTTCCTTATGACAAAATTTATTACGATTTGTATTTCTGTTTTTCAAATATATGCAAAATAAACTAATTTGTTTGCTCTTCTTTTTGTTGGCTTTTCTTTATATGTATATTTTTAATTTTTCAACATTTGCTCTTTAACAATTTGTATTTGTTGCTTTGTCGACAACAAGACACATTTAGAACGGCTTTCAGCACATTTTTTTCCTACACAAACATATGTATATATACAATTTTACATATATTTAGAAAATAAATTAATTTCACTAAAACACTTTACACTTTACAATTAAGTTGCGTTAAACCAAATTGTTTGTACATATAAAATACTTGCAAGTAAATAAATATTGATCTGCATGTCTCTTAATTGCACTTTTCACTTTCGTTTTGCATAAACAAATAAATTTTGTATATTTTGTTGTATTTCGCAATTAAACACATCAACAATTTACGCTTGTCTGCTTATTTTTGAAAATAATATAATAAGTGGGCCGCGCGCGTCGCTTTTGCTCAGCCAAATACACTCAAATGAGTCTTCCATACGATACGATTACGATTTCTTTTGATTTGAGTCTGCATGAATATTTATGTGTGTGTGTTTGTATGGGTGAGAACGTGTGTGTGTTTTTATTCACTTGTTTTCCTCGTATACTTTGATAAAAAACGCACGAACACGTTGAAAGATGGCGGCCAACTGACGCTTCTTGCTTTGGTCGCTTGGCTGCTTTCGAAACGTCGCCTAACGAAATGTTTGCTCGACTGCTGGCAACATGTTGCCGACAACATGTGCCAAGTACATGCGCGTTTGGGTCTTTCAAAACAGCTGTTTTAGGTGCTTTCATTCATGAAATTGTTTTTTGGCGCCATTTCTGAATGCACAATGCAATGTTGCGAGCAACTTGTCTGACGCAACTTACTTATAAGCTTTTGTTGCAATTACTTTAAAACTATTTTCGAAACTTTGTGGGAAACTTTAACATTTCACAACGTTTCTATATTAAATGACTTAAGAAAAGCAGCGTGTTTATGAGTGTGTGTATGTGTGTGTGTGCATTAACATGGACTTGTGGGTGCGCGCCAAAGTAAAACTTTGTCTTATACGTTTCATTGTGTACGCTGTCTTGTCAAGTCTGGCAAACGGAAGTAAGAAATTAATTTAATTTATGGTACGTCGCCACACACATGCATTTTTTGCGTATTTAATGATTATAACTTACTCAGGAGCTAGTTTTATTTGTGTATAAAAGAAAAAAGGAAACGAAACTTTATGATTACTTTTATGAGTTCTTCGACGTCAGCAGTTTTCAATCAAGTCTACCACACACTGAAAGCATTTTGCCCCGCAATGACTCCATTTCTAGTTCATTTATACTTTACTAGCAAAAAGTCGATGGCTAAATTGCCATAATACTTGTAGTTAGTCGACAGAGAAAACGAAGAAAATCATTTTCATGGCTGACAACGTCACATGTTCACAGTTAATCGATTCTGTTGCTGGCAATGCTTTTATACACATGTCTTTCGAGCAGAAGTTCTTCTCGCATTTAATGTTGATATTTGTTAGTTCTTTTTTTTTTTTGTTTTTTCTTTTTGCTATCATTTGTGCATTCAACATACGAAACGCACAAATAGCAGCAGAATGAGAGTCCAAAGAAATTCAATTATGTTATTTTAAGTTCAACAGACTGTGAGATTATGAGTCATCTTAGTATTTGTGTGGGTTGTGTTGTAGTGCCTGAATTCTGTTGTGTACTTAGTCTATTTTCGGTTGGCAAACAGCATAGACCACCACTTGCCCAGTCCTTTGCCCATGACAAGCGCTATTGTATTAAAATTATATTTATCCTGCCATATGAAGAGTATAAGTATTTTGATTGACAGCATTGCGCGTTCTTCTAACATTGCCTTAAGACACCAACGCGCGCTTAATCCATTAGCGATTGTATTTATTTTCGCGGCAACTTTTCACTTTTAAAAAGTCGACTGTCAATCTTAATGATGACGTTGCTAGTTATATTTCAGACACGCGCTGTCATATACTTACCTTAAACAGCATATGTGTATTACAGACTTGTTAAGTAACTGTAAAATAAAACCGTGGGTGGAATACCTTTGGGACATGATTTATAAGAAAGTGCGTCATGCACGTGCAATGAAGCGGAATTTGTAGGCAACGATGCCTTTGGTTATCTAGCACCAGCGGAAGAGCATTCTTTAAAATAACTGCAAATGTACACAGACGGCTTAAGAAAAAGTATCTCTGATGCAGCACTTCATGGCATTTGAATGTCATTCAGTTTGGTTGGCACAACGTTGGATGTTCCCAAGTGAAAATTGTCGGCTTCCATTGAGTGAAAATCTGTGCTAAGCTGCCGTGCAGCATGTGTCAGTAAAAAAAATGAATAAAATGGCCTTCCACAGAAAATTGGCTCTCAACAACAAGTGAACTGTGCAAGGCAGCAAGCGAAAGCATGACTTGAAGACAGCCAACGAAGTCTCAGCAGAAATTTCATTCAGCAAATTTAATATGAATTGTTGCTTTTGTTTCTCTTAACTCTTATTCTCTGCTTCTGTCTTATCTTTGATCTCAATTTCAATCTTTTCGTTTGCATAAAATTGCAGATAAATTGCACACATACACGATAAACAAAAGCAGAAAAAACAGAGAAGCAAATATGCGAAAAAATAAAATTCTCCACAGACATCGAGCTATGAATAGTAAACAGAAAATATTCAAGTAAATAACAGAGATTGCAATACATAATTTTTATACCCCGTACACATAGTGTATCAGTGTAAATTGTGTTTGTGCAAGACGAAATGTATGTAACGCCCAGAAGAAAGGGGGGAGGACCCAACAAAGTATGTCTTGATCAGGACGACAAGAGAAATTAATTGAGTCTTGTCCGTCCGTCGTCAGAAATGGTTCTCGGAAACTATAAGAGCTAGAAACTTGAAATTTGGAGGGTAGACTTGTGATGCTCTGCAGCAGATCAAGTTTTAACGATTTTGTGCCACACTGACTCCTTCCCGCCCAACCAGCACCATCCAATTTTTTAAAATGCTATAACTCGAACACCCGAAGAGAAAGAAACATAAATGTTGGTATGTAGACTCAGTATGTGTAGTCCTATAAAAATGCACAATACCATAATATTCCTCCATCACCTTCATATCTTCTTCCCCAGTTGTTTTTTTTTAATTGCTATATCTTCAAAACTAATAAAGGTACGAACCTGAAAAAAAAATATATATATATGTATGTACAAGCTCAGTAAATATACATCATTAAAACTGCATACCCCTCAAAGAGCTACAAACTCAAATTTTACGTAAAGTACACGCTTTTGACCGATTGTCTTGATATTTTAAACACTGTTTGAACGGGCGATGACAGATAAATATTTATTTTGTACATTTTGGGTGTGGCACTACTTACCATGTATGCAGGGTATTATGTTGTCGAGTATACTCGACTATAGCGTCCTCCCTGGTTTTTGTTTTTTTTTTTTTCTCGAAAGAAAACAAAAAGTGAACGAAGCGAGAGTAACTAAAGAGCTTGTCGGAAGGGCACGTCGAGCTGAGCAATTTCAATACAATATTTGACTTGGAACCGAATAAAGAGCGTTTTATTTTGGCTTGTCAGGTGTGCTGAACTTTAAATAATATGCAGACCAATAAACCATTTTATATGTTATGTTATGCATGTTTTTTTAAACTTACGTCCAGACAGACGTATGTATGTACATATATACCAAAGTAAAGTACACGGACATTTGGCACGAGTCAACCTTTTCATAAGGCACCGTATAGCAATAAATCTTTGAAATGATTTTATGTGCATGTAAATTACGCTAATTTACATAAGTTCAGTAGAAAAGCGCAGTGCAGAGCGAAGAAGAGCAACGAAGGTCAACAGTAGACAACATGGCGTATGCGCAATTTTTCCACTGCACATCTTCTAGCCTCCGCGGCCGGTGCTAAAACTTTTACAACTGAATGATTTTGTAGTTTATTAGCGACCTACTTGCCTGTGCGTTGCCGACCGCTTTTCAAAGCCATTAGTACAAATATGAATAAATATTACACTTTTATTATTATTACACTTTTGTGCAAATGCTTTGAATTATGTAAATGAGTATCATGTTGAGCAAACTGGTCGCCGACGTCTGTGAAATATTAAAACGAGACAGTCGCACTCTTGGACGACTCTTGACCCCACAATTTCTTACCAAAATTGCTACTCTAAAGTGTTGAATGTTTAAATAAAGCGAAACGAAAAATGTCTGTCGCCCGGCGACAAGAAGCAGCCAACAGAAAGAGGCGCACAACCGCCACTTGATGGCGAAAGTCAAAATTAATTGTGCATGTACAATGCGTTGTATGAGTTATTTGCAGCTATTTTTTACGCCATCAGTCGTTAATGTGAAGAAACAAGTTCCTGATTTGTGCATTTGAAACGGCAAAAGCAACAACAACACATGCGCCTTGGCATCTCCACACAAACGACTATTTTATGATCTTGCTAATGATTTGTTTACGCCCACTTGCACGCCCACTGCCTGCCCGATGAAGCCTAACGTAACATAACCCGAAAATTTTGTCAAACCCATGCACGAGCTTATCTGCCGCACGCGTTCTTGACCTTTTTGTTGGGTCGCTCCTTTCGATTTGTTGCGCTAAATGAAGAACACTTTAGCCGCGTCAGCTACACAAGTGCTGTCAAGCGATGAAACCATTTCTCCTTAGTTTGCAGCACTCAAAACGCATTTGTGGAGTTAAGCTTCAAACAAGCGAACAAGAAAAAACTGAAAGCATCAAATTTCAACCACAAATAAATACATAAGCTCACAGACAAGTAGCAATGAAGCCAAGCCAGAAAATCCAACGCATCATGCAGCAGCAGCTTTTCGCCAACAAACGACGACGTCAGATGAGACAGTCTTGTATGCTGCGACATGAAGCGTAGCGAAATCGCAACGGAAACGGAAACACGCAAAACTTCTCAGTTTACTTGGCAAACAAGTCGGTCGTTTCGGCAAATGTTGATGTTGCTGTTGTTGGTGGCACTGGCGCTGTGTTGATTTCCCACTCGCTTGGTCGCGCTGCCGCTGAGTTGCTTACTTTGGTCGAAGCTCTGTATGTGTGTGTGTGTGTATGAGTATTTGACTTTCTGCCGTTCGCCGCCGTTGGCAGTCGCTTGATACATAAATCATAAAGTTATGTCAACATAAAATTGTGTGCCACCAGCAACGACAACAACAACAATTCTGGGAACAACAATAGCAACATTTTTCTTTCCTTTTCATTTCGTTCGTGTTAAATGGCAACAACTTTTTGTTTGCTCATTTTGAACAATTTTTTCTAGCATTCTATCACTTTAAGTAGCAACAACAACAGAAACAACTTAAAGCCTCCTATTTTCTGCGCACACCAAAAGAGCAGGCGAGCAGGTAGTAGACAAAATGGCGACGCGTCGGGTGTTTGCACCAAATTGCCCTCAAGTTGTTTACCTTTGTCTGGACAATTGATTTAGGAAAGCAAAAGAAACAATAACAATAACAGCATATGAAAAAATTTTCACGTCAAGCAATCAACACAAAAAAAAAAAAAAAAACAACAGCAATTGCAAAATCCACACGCACACACATACATATGCTCACTTAAACATGCCGGTCACAGGACATATAGAATTCTCCTGCGTGCGTCTTCATTTTTAGCACATATTATTATACCCTGTACACATACTGTGTATCAGGGTATATTGTGTTTGTTTGAGCGAAATGTATGTAACGCACAGAAGGAGGGCAGGGGACCCTATAAAGTATATATATTCTTGATCAGGACGTCAAGAGAAATTGATTAAGCTATGTCCGTCCGTCCGTCCGTATTCACCAATGGTTCTCAGAAACTATAATAGCTAGAGACTTGAAATTTGGAGGGTAGACTCGTGATGCTCGGCAGCAGATCAAGTTTGAACGGTTTTGTGCCACGCCCACTCCTTCCCGCCCATCCAGCAGCGCCCACTTTTTTAAAACGCTATAACTCGAACATCAAAAGAGATAGAAACATGAAAGTCGGTATGTAGACTCAGTATTAGTAGCTTTACAAAACTGCGTACCACAATTTTTCGTGAATTCCACATTTTTTGACCGATTTGCTTGATATTTTGAACACTATTTGAATATGCGACGTCAGATCAATATGTTTTTGTAGATTGAGGGTGTGGCACCGCCTACCATGTGTGCAGGGTATTATATTGTCGAGTATACTCGACTATAGCGTCCTTACTGGTTTTTATTTTTTTTTTTATTGTAAATTTTTTTTTTTGTCATTTTATTATTTTAATCTAACACACAAGTTGATGTGAGTTGTGTACAAAGGCCCAAAACACTTGATTTCTCTAAACAACAATCATCATCGCAAATATGTTTCGTTGAGGAAATTCCAAAAAAAACAAATGGCAAAACAAACAAAGTTCAATTTTGAAGTGTCAAATTTTAAGGTGTTTTTGAAAATTGTTTGAAATTCAGGACGATAATTGAGCAACTGCAATTCTGTTGATTGCCAAGTGTGATAGCGCACAGCACGGCGTCTACACAATTAATCAAAAGACATCAAATTACAAAAGTCACAAGCACATATACACCTACTTGGCACCCACAACACATACACACGCACGCACACGCATGCACTCATACACAGACATGTTTTTTCGACGCAACGCAACGCATATAATCACAATAAACAGCTCATGAATAAATGAAGAAGCAATCAGTGATGACTTGAACGAACTCAATTCATCGTAGAGCAACAACACAACTTTACGCAACTTCACAGCCAAGTCATATACGACAACGACCACGACACAACGACGCAAGGCGACACAAGCAAGTCAAGTTTGCTTTCTAGCTGTGCCGTGCCGTACTGTGTGTGCGTGTGCGTGTGTGCACTCAACTCACAACTCTGCTTGCTGCGCACAAAATTAAATAAACAGCACGTTAACGCACGCACACAAACAGACGCACACTACATACGCGTGCAGGTTTAACTTGATTTCTTTTAGTAGCATAAGGCAAACGACATTCCGTCTGTCGCGCCCGTTGCTTCTTCACTTGCTTAAAGACATAATGTCATACATTAGAATAATTTTTTCGATTACATAATGTTTGCCCGCATGTTTTTGAATTCAAACTGTGCGCCTTTACTGCTAACAACATAATTTATTTATTTTATTTCGTGTTGCTGTTGTTGTTGTTGTTATTATTGTTGGTGTTGATTCACTTTCATTTGCTGTTGCTTCCTCTCACACAACTTGCACAAAACTGTTTCATCTTGTTGCGTTGATGAGTTGTTTGCACGGTGAGCGGTGGTGGCGGCGCCTGCAGCCGATAAGCAGCTTAATAACAGCCAGGGAATAAGGCGACTGTTGCATAAACAAGCATTTCCGTAAGTTTAATTTAATCCTTTTGCTACACGGAAGCACAAATTTATAAGTTTCGCATGCTGTGTTTTGGCCTATTGTGTGGTTACCTGCTGAGACTTTCACTGAACGAAAACTATGAATAATTCTCTTCGCTAAAATAACTAATAGTGCGTTTCCATGCCAATTGGTATATTTATTTACGTAAGAAAAGCTCAATTGTTGGGTTCAACAGAAGTACGGTGAACGCTCCTATATGCTCACACACACAGTTGCAGTAGTATTGTGGAGGGACAAGGTACTGGCGTGGAAATTAAGAACTTGTACTGCCACAAGAAATGTCCGTCAATGCAAGCTGTTGGCACTAAGAACTTTCACTGTACTCGTACTGCGTATATGTATGTAGCTCTTATAAAATTCACGTTGCTTAGTTTGTGCTTCTTTAACCTCTAGCTTCTCACCAACATTATTGACTGAAGTCGACCTTGTGCATTTCCAGTGGGAATATGAACTCATTTTCCGCTTTTAATATTTGGCATTGCTTTAAAATTGTTTTGCTGTTCCGTGAGTTGACTCTTCAACTCCTTCAGATTCAATAACAGGTCTTGATGTATCTCATCAATCGGTTTGACCTGACATATGAGCACTTGATCATCGCGGCCGTGATAGAGCATATCGCCATTGAAGTCAATAAATTTTTGCCTAAGAGAGCGCAACAAACTGCTGATAAGTCCGAATTAAAAAGACAATGATTTGTGGTCAGGCGACTACGTCGTCGAGCGCCAAGAACGATAAGGATTTATTAAGAATATTTGAAGTTACATTTTGGGAGCGCTTCTAATGCGCTCTGGTCAAGCGATCGTGGGATTCGCTGACCAAGCAGAAAAGCGTTGCCTGTGCATAACATTGTATAGAGGCGAGATCTAATTACATCCTCGCTTAGCGGTCGCGCATGTATATGCGCAACCTACTACAATGTTGAGTAATGCTTGTGTTAGCATAAAGTGCGCTACGCTGGAATATGTGAAGCATATTCCACAATGTATTGCATTGATTTTATACAATGAATTTACATTTGTGAATTTATTCTAATTATTTATTTTAGTATGTGTAAAGTAATTATGTATTACAAATTTTTGTGTTTTATTATGTTTTTTTTTTTTTTTTATATGTATTTTTATATATACTTTTTTTTGATTTTGTAAATGTATGAAAAAGGAATGCAAATTTTTTTTTTTTTTTGTGTTTTGATTATTTTTTATAAAGTCGTATTCTGTCCAAGTGTATTGTCATGGCCTTGTCATTGTCGTCTGTAACTGTGCAGTTGTTTCTATTATCTACACTTATAACTGTAAAAGGACCTTTATAGAGACTATATAGCTTATGTCCTACTTGTTTGACTAATACTAGGTCTCCTATTGCTACTTCTGTTGGATTCTTATTTCTATCATATAGAATCTTATCTTGTATTTTCTAACAATTTTTTCGCTCTTTGTTGAGCTGTTTGTAACCTGAATTTAACTTCTTTCTCGTAGGCCTCAATATTATATATTGGGTCGATCACTGATGTTAACAGAAAATCGAATGATGTAGGGGCTTTGCCAAACACTACTTCGAATGGACAATAGTCATGAGCCAATGAAGGGGTCGTGTTGTAGCAATACGTAAAGTATTTAAGCCATTCATCCCAATCCGTTTTGTCTGTTGCTATGTACGATCTTACGTACTCATTAAACGTTCGGTGGCTTCTTTCAACCGTTCCGAGTGTTTGATGATGGTAAGCTGTAGACGTAACGTGCTCTACGTTGAGAAGTTTTGATAGGTTTTCTATTAGTTGATTCTTATACTCGGTGCCCATTTCGGATATTATTTTTTTCATAGGCCCTTACACGAGTATAACGTTATCTACTAATGCTCTCGCAATTGTATTTGCGGATTTGTCTACGACCGGAATTGATATTAGGTATTTGGTAAGATCGCATATTACAGTGACTGCATACACATTGCCATTTTTCGACATTGGTAATGGTCCAATGCTATCTATTTGCACTAGGGATGTCAATCCCGGGATCCCGAAATCCCGGGATTTCTGTGTTTTTGAAGTACCGAAAATCGGGATATTCGGGATTTAGATTTTTTTATTCTGATGTGAATTATTTCTATTGATCAATAAGTTAGAAAGCGTATACGACAAATTTCATTGTTTCGTAACCAAGAACGTAGCCAGCTTGTCACAAAGGGCGGCGAAAATAGTCTTTTTGCTTTTTACAAAAACCAAAGTTATATCAAGAATTAAAAGGTTCGATATTCTGATGTAGGGGGACTGCAAAATGATGGTCAATATTTGAAAAAAAAAAAAGTTGCCCAAAATTTGTTAATGCAATTTACAAAAATCTTTGCGAAGAGAGTAGTACGGCTTTTCTGAGTCCTTCTCTAAAACCATATTTTTTTGTAATGGTTACTGTTTTCAGGAACTCTTTAATTCTATTCTAACCGTCCAACCAACAAATTTTGAAGGTGAAAGGTATTTTTCGTCAGCAGGTTTGGAGAATACAACATTAAAAGCTTTACTGCTTTTCAGGTTATATATCTGTAAAACGCTTTAACTAAAATAATATGTTAAACGTTTAGGCTTAAACAATTTTTGGTAACTCATTTGTAAGACTGAATGAAATAGTCTATTTTTGTTTGTCGCTTCGTATTTCGTTTTTTTAAATAATAAAAAGGAATAAAAGAAAATTTATAAAATATTTACTACGTCTTAACTAGTCCCGGGACTAATCCCGGGATCCCGGGATTTCAATTTGCAATCCCGAAAATCCCGGGATTGGCAAATCTCCAAAAATGGGCATCGCTAATTTGCACTACATCAAATGCACTTGCTGGTGTCTCTGTAACGATCATTTCCTGTTTTATGCTACGCTGGGTTTTGTTTTTTTGACACTGGTCACAATGTCGGATATATTCGCTAATATCTCTTGTCATGTTCTTCCAAGTGTAGTTTCTTCTAATCTTTTTCAATGTACGATTGATTCCTGGGTGGCCACTCCATATTGGATCATCGCGACATTTTTCTATTATTCTGGCTTTGTCTTCTTTTGTTTCTACTTTTATTACTTTGGGTGTCAGTGCTATTGTAAGGTACTCTAGAGTTTTATTACCTATTTCTTTATATTTTGTGATCCGGATCTTTTCAAATATATCGTCATTTAACGGTTGCTGCAGCTTTTTGATATTATAATCACCTGCTAATTTTTCAAGCATTGGAAATAATTGATTTAAATCAATTTTTCCATTAATGATATATTTGTGAATATTTGGACTCAATAATGTATTTTTTAAATACTCGAATGCTTTATCACATTCTGAAGTCCATTCAAATTTGACGTTCTTCTTACAGAGTCTCGTTAAGAGACGAGAATGTTCAGCGAAATTTCTAACAAAACGTCTATAGTAGTTGCAGAATGAAACGAATCGTTTGGTCTCATCGGCATTTTTGGGTATAGGATAGTTTTGAATTGTTGAGAATTTACTATCGTCTGGAAGAATGCCTTTGTCTGTACATTTATGCCCGAGATAAGTCACTTCGTGACCGAAAAATGAGCATTTGTCGGGATGTAACTTAAGGTTATATTTTCGACATATCTCAAAAACATCTGTTAGATTTTGTAACATATGTTTCTCAGATTTGGCTAATACAACTAAGTCATCCATGTATACAAAAGCTTGTGCTGGTGCTAGTCCAGCAAATGCTAAAGTCATCATTCGTTGGAATGAATTTGGGGCTACCTTGAGACCATATGGTAGTCTTTTAAAACTATAAGATCCTTTTGTTGTTGAAAAGGATGTTATGTCCCTAGAACTTTCTTCTAGCTCAATTTGTGTGAAATCCGGACGTTAAGTCCAAGCAAGAGAAATATTTTGCTCTGCCAAGTTGATCAAGAATGTCATCTATTCATGGCAACGGAAATTTGTCTGCAATTAGTCGTTTATTCACTGCCCTATAATCTAATACGAGTCTCCATCTTTTCTTAGTTTTACCTGGTAGAGACTTTTTGGGTACCAATAGCACTGGTCTATTGTACTCAGAAGCTGATGGTTCAATGATGTCGTCATTAATTAGCTTATCGACATGTCTATTTATTTCTTCTTTGTGTGTGTGTGGGGTTCTATAGTTTTTGATATATGTAGGATCTTCTGTTTTCAAGCGTAATTTTTGCTTGTAGAAGTTATTGACAGTTATTTTATCAGTTTCTAGTGCAAATATGTCGATATATTTTGTGCATAGTGCTTCTAATTTTGACTTTATGAAGCTTGGGAAATTTTTAGACAACTTTTGGAGCTTAATATCGTTGGACTTTTTGTTGTCGTCCCATGATATTACTTCGTAGTCGTTAAGACTTTCGGTTTTTACGTGCACATCGTGCAGAGTTATGTTGTCATCAGTGGTATTGACAATTCTTACGAATGTTTGCGTGCTGGTAGCAATTGTATTTGCTATGAATATGAAGTGTTTGATTTGGAATAAGCACCGCATTTTCTTGACTTTTTATTTTAATTAATCTGATTACTTCAGATCTTGCAGACGGAGAGTGTCTGATTGGTATTGCAATATCCTCAGGGAAGACATCCGGCCTTAGAATAAGCCAGTCTTGATCTCTTTGATAGTCAAGAATACAATTGTATTTCTTGACTAAATCAAGTCCTAAAATACCGTGTGATGGGATTGGAAAATCATCCGAAACAACATGGAAATCATGTCTTATTAATAGATTTTCAACCATCAAATCGGCTGTGATTTTCCCTAAAGTAGTTGTCATACCCTGTCCTATGCCGTGTAGGCTTGTTGTCGTGCACTTATCGATTTCTTTTTCTATTTGCCCTATTTTTATAACTGATATGTCAGCTTCTGTGTCTATTAGAAATGATGAAATTTTACCGTTAAGGTCTGTTTTCTTTGAAACGAAAGTTGTGAGGTTTAAATTTATATGGAAGACTTTACTGTTTACTTGTGAATTATCTATTGAGTACTTGGGGTTTGCGTGTTTTCCGCAGTTTCCTGCGTAACGCGAATATTTCTACCTTGCTGAGTGTACCTATTGCCCTGTCTCTGGTTATAGTTGGATTGGTAACCTCGATAATTCGAGTGACCGCGACCACGTCCACCTCCTCGGTTACCATTGTTGTATTGTCACCACCTTGCCGTTTGCCATAGAATAGAATAGCATTTTGTTGGCCGGTTGCGTCAGTACAACTGTCTATGAATTTGGAGACGGCATCGTTGAGGTCATTGAACTGACCGGCCTCCATTATCCATCTAACCTTTTCTAGGGTACAGTTCTTGGTCATAGCCTTTATCGCGCTGTCGGTGGCGTATTTGTTTGCCACCTCAGTCGGTAGACCGTCCGATATATAGGCACCTTTTAAGCTTTTAGTTAACTCTTCTATCTCTTTGGTATATGTGTTGGCAGTCTTGCTGCTCTGTTAGAGATTCATCAATTTGGCTGTTAATACAGCAACTGATTCACCGTTTAGTGATGATTTCAGTTTACTGATAACCTCACCAATGTTTGTCTCGTTGACTGTTATTAGGGTGCGGGCTGTCCCTTTCAATTTCGATTTAATTAGGTTGACCGCTATTGCGTCGTGGCCTGTTTTGACCGAATCAACCAAGGCAATTGCGTCCGTGAACGCCTGGAGATTATTTGGCTGGCCATCAAAGTCGGGTATCAACCTTAAGGCGAAGTTTAAAAAGTCTATAGGCGTATTCGCCATTGTTGGGGCTCTATCTTGTTCTTTTGTGTCCTATGTTGACATATAATCTAATAGTGGTTTTAACGAACTCACTATTTAGTGTGGCACTTGCAGGTCTATTTTGTGCTTATCTGAGATTTTTAATAATTTATCTCTTAGGCTCCAAAATAGTTCCTTACAAAACGTTTTGTGCTCTTTACTAAGCTTCTCGTATCTTGCGTTTATTAACTCCCTAATTTTTTCTAAGGCCCAGTTTCACAGTCAAAGTTAACCCAAGGTTAACTCCGAGTAACAATTTTTCAGTTTCACACTTAGTAGTTAACCCCTGAGTTAACCCTACTATGTTCTAGGGTTAACCCCGAGTTAACTACTCTGTTTTAACTTTTTCTATTTATGTTTTTTAATGTCAAAACAGAACAAAATTTGTCTGCCAAAAAAATAAAAATTAAATATGTCCCAATCAATAGAAATGAATTTGATAAATGAGCTTGTATAGCAGCATTCAACCAGGTAGTCTCACATCATATGGAATTACTGACATCGGAAGTCGTTTACTTTTCATTGGGAGAAGATATGCATCATTTATACAAAGTTTCCTTGTGTGATTGCTATGTGTATTGCACCCATGTTGTGTTTTACACAAAACTAAAATAACTACGTACTATTGTACCATTTAAAGAGTACAGTTTACTTTCGTTGTGCACAGTAACTGCCCGCCCCTTTGTAATGGTAAAATATACAATTAGTCATAATCGAGTCAACATTTCACCGCTTTTTATATTGGATTCTCTTCTCCTATCCATTACTAATTGAAGGTGATTTTTAAAATAACTGAAAAAATAAACAGTGTTTAGTAAGTAGATGTTCAATGTTGTAAAACATTATTCTCAAAAAATAGAATGTTGCCATACTTATATAACTAGAGTTAACTCGTCACTGTGGAACTGAAAGTCAGAGTTAACTCCGGGTAAGGGTTAAATTCGAGTTAACTTTACTCTGGGTTAACCCTAGACTGTGAAACTGGGCCTAAGACTGTTATTTGATTTACTAAATGTTTTTTAACGGTTTCTTTTTTTATTTCCACCGTCTTATTTAGTAATTTGTAGAATCTCTGGAATTCTTCTGATTCCTCCTGCAATGTCTTATTAATTAGTTCCCATTGATCCATTGATCAAGGGAGAAGCCTATATATACTTGGATACCGGAGGATACCTATCACGGAATCGTGATATTCTCCGGTTAGTATTACACCCTGAATTGTTGATAGAAATTGTAGGGTCTCTTCGATGTTATACGTAAATAACGCACCTCCAAAAGATGGCGTATATATTTCTAACAAGTCTTCTAAGGGTAGTGCCCAGTCTGCGCTGAACGCGCTATTTTCTTCTACTATATTGAGGATTCTGACTACTATCTCTGGGTCTGTTTCTAAAACTGCCCTAGATACTCTTCTCCTCATTCGCTGAATGTACTGATCTGTCATCTATGCGTGGTGTTTTTTTTTCAATGTCGTGTGTGTTTATTATTTTTTTTTTTTTTAAGAAATTGTACATTCTATCTTCTGACTAAGAATTATATGGTAGAAAGAAAAAAAAAAATTTACATTTGAAGTGTTCCTTCGGCGAAGTCGCCGTTTGTGGAATAGGAAGTTGCTAGCTCGTATAGGCTGCAATCTTCCATTTACATTGGTTGTTTTTTACAATAATTTTTAATTTTAACATCAGTTTTGTTTTGTTTTTATTTATTGCTCATCAAAGTAGCAAGTACAATTTTTATTTTTATTTTTTTTTAAACTAATTCTACGTTGTTGGTGTTGCGACTAAGCTGTTGCTTCTCAGCTCGTCGGCGCTTCTGGTCCCGGTTGTGCTGCTCACGTTCTTCCTTCAGTTGGTCGTACTCCTGTTGTAGTCGTTGGGCCACGTCCCACGGTGGAAGTGGATTGGCGTTTAGTGCACAGCGTATCGCCGCCAGGCGTTTCCTCAGGCGCACTAAACGTCGACCCCTTTGCTTCGGTGGGCGCACTACTGGGATCGCAGTACGCCTTTCTTCTTCTTCACGTGCTCGCCTTGCTGCTGGTTGCCAGGCCCTGTATTCTTCTATCGTCAGAGGTTGGGGACCCGGTCGACCAGTTTGCATCGCCGTAGTCTGTTAGGTTTATAAAATGGAATTATTATTTGTATTTATTTTTATTTAGTTCATGTATTTGTTGTCTTTCTTCATTTTAATTTTTGTTTCGTTTATGTTTATTTTTATTGTTTCTTTTTTTTTTTTGTTTGTTGTTTTTTTTTTTTTTTATTGTTTAATGGCACATTTTTAACAACACTGCCTTAAGTTGTTTCCACAACTTTTTCACTACTACTCGGACACAATTTGTAAGCTTATGTGCCCGTTTGTTTATACGCGCGTATTTTATATGCACTTTTCTTTGTTTTTTGATTTGCATTTTTATTGTTTTTTTTTTCTCTTATAAACGCGCGGATTTAGATTGGTTCGCGGCTAGCGACTCTCGTAATTTGCCGTTTAATATTACCGCGGTACATACCGTGGACCTTTAGCGCGAAATTGAGCACTAATATTACCGTGATTATTAAGAGATAGATGTCGGTATTATTGTACATTGTCTCTACCGTTACCTCGTTAATCACGTTGGCTTTTGGGTTCTTTATTTTTTTCGGGGTGGATCCCATCGCCTTTCTTTATGTTCATTAATATTAAAATAAAAAGATAGTTTTTTTTTTTTTTTAAATCGCGCACCAGGTCATTTATTTATTTTCATTGGGTTACTTCACTTGTTATTATTTTTTTTTTAGTTTTGACAGTATATTTTTTGTCCACCTTATTAGTTTTTCACTTATGAAATTAATTTTTTTTCATTGTCTCACTGGGTCACTTTAGTTATTTCTCGTTAAGTTTTGAAAGTATTTTATTTTCTTTTTTTTATTTATTTGCAAAACACCTCGAGCTGGTTGCTTTTTCACTTTTTATTATATTATTTTTTTTTCATAGCACCTCGATATGGTTGCTTTTTGTTGTTGTTATGTTCGAATTTAATAAATTTGGTTTCGCGACGCGAAAACTGGCAGGATCGCCATGGTAAGTCCGAATTAAAAAGACAGTGATTTATGGTCAGGCGACTACGTCGTCGAGCGCCAAGAACGATAATGATTTATTAAGAATATTTGAAGTTACATTTTGGGAGCGCTTCTAATGCGCTCTGGTCAAGCGATCGTGGGATTCGCTGACCAAGCAGAAAAGCGTTGCCTGTGCATAACATTGTATAGAGCCGAGATCTAATTACATCCTCGCTTAGCGGTCGCGCATGTATATGCGCAACCTACTACAATGTTGAGTAATGCTTGTGTTAGCATAAAGTGCGCTACGCTGGAATATGTGAAGCATATTCCACAATGTATTGCATTGATGTTATACACATACAACACTGCAAACAATCCTATCCGAGATATAACTGTAAATGTAAATGAAAATTGTTTAGGTAGGTTGGATTAACAAAACAGAAACAGCAAAACAACGCACCTCAAAGAGATTGCCAAATGTCATCTCATTCATCTTCTTTTTAAAATCATAGTTTGATTGATTTTCATGCAACAATGGGCAGAGTTGAAGTTGTTCATTTGTATTTTGGCTTCCAAGGCAAGACATGCTGAACGACTGCCGGGTAGCGACTTGGCATACTCGTCTTTATTAAAGCGACACTTGACTATCTAACGTACATTCATGTAAGTAAACGGATTTGACTTTTTCATTATACCCTGAACCTTATGGCACAAGGGTATATTAGTTTTGAGCACGTCGACAATGTATGTAACACCTTAAAGGAGACATCTCCGACTATACAAAGTATATATCGCACATGTTTAACTAAACTGTCACAACTCAAAATTTGTCATTTTCGAGTTTTCATGTAAAAGCTGTTTATCGTATGCATTTCTATCACCACAAAAGAGGTGGTGTAATTATCTGGTTTAGAAACAGAGTTATGCATCTTTTAAATATTGCATTTCCATAAGGTTGTCATTGTCACTAAAGCAGTTTTTTGCGTTTCCTGAAAATTCAATTTTTTTGAGTTGTTGAACATGTGCGATATGTGTGTGTATGAGTTACTCAGAATTTTTCCAACCGTATTTCTGCATTTATTGTATTCATTAACAAGAATTTTAAAGAATTTAAATTGCAAATCTTTGACATCTCCTTCGACTAAATTGAAAACTAATTAAAGTGAAACACAAGCTAAAAGTTTATTTCCGAAAAAATGTACATCCGAAAATTTAAAGGTAGTTAAAGTTCGAGTTGCACATTATATGCTTAAGGTTTTATTTAAAACCGCTTTTGCCGCAGTCTTAAACACGCTCCAATTGCATTCAGATTCAAACCCGTCAAAAACCGCTTGCTTGTGAATGAAAAATCAAAGTCAATTAAAGTCAGTAAATTACAATTTTTGTTGTTGCTCTGCTGGTCAGCATTTAACCATTCATGCATGTAGGAGCTCATTTGACAGAAAGGCAGACAGACAGATAGATGGACAGACAGTCATGTGCATTCATTAGTCGATGTGTCTAATTGGCAATGTTTGTTTGGCCAGTAAATTTGCTTTACTTTAGCAAATTCGTGTTTCTTGTTCATGATGATTAATTTACTCCAATAAAATTGTAATTGAACAACTTATCTTTATACTCTTCACGCAAGTGAATAGTATTATAACTTTGTCCTGAAGTTTGTAACAGCAAGAAGGAGGGGAGGGGGACCCCATAAAGTATATATATTCTTGATCAGCTCGACAAGACGAGTTGATATAGCCATGTCCGTCTGTCCGTCTGTCTGTGAATATGCTATCTCCTCCCACAGTTTTGAAGATATCGAGCTGAAATTTTGCAGGGAGTCTTCTCTAATGTGTGGTCAAATCATTGGTCGGAACCGGCCATATCGGATTATTGGAACTGGTAGCCCCCATACGAAATGAAGAAGAAAAACAAATTTTAATCGTTATATGGAAAACTTTTTTGTTTTGAAAGATAGAGAGCTGAAATTTCAAACATAGCAGTTTAACATAGTCCGACATAATGCCTGAAAGTTTCATTGAGATTGGGCAACTAGAACTGGTAGCTGCCATACAAAATGAAGAAGAGGAAGAGAAATTAACATTTAACGTCGTTGTATGGAAAACTTTTTTGTTTTGTATGACAGAGGGCTGAAATTTAAAACTTAGTAGTTTTACATGGTTCGATTAAATGGCTGAAAGTTTCATTGAGATCGGGCAACTGGAACTGGTACCTGCCATACAAAATGAAGAAGAGGAAGAGAAGCAATATTCACGTTGTTGTATGGAAAACTTTTTTGTTTCTTAACCAAATGACATGAAACTTCACAGTTATGTTCTTGGGGAGGCATTAAAACTATTTTGACAAAAATGGGCATGGTTACGCCCACTTTTACCAAAAATCAATAATTTGCATATCTCCGGCACCCAATGGGCAAAAACAATGAAAATTTGTATATAGACTAATTAGATGAAGAAAAAATATATTCAGTAAAAAAAATAGGCGTGGCACAAGAAATAAGCGTGAAGAGTATTTAAGCTTCAGCCCTGCTGAAGTTAGCGTCCTTACTGGTTTTTTTTTTTTTTTTTGCGCAAGACGTTGTGGTAGCGCACTACCCTCAAGTGGTCTTGCGACACCAGGTCAGCCTGTTCCGCGACTACAAACAAAGTCAACAGTCGCTTTACTATTTACTCTACACACAATAAGAATACTAATAAACCAATTTTTAAACAATTTCTTTAATACTACTAAGTTACGCAATTAGTTATGTTATGTAGTTTTAATAAACAAAATTTTACTTATTTAAATATGTTAGGATACTATGTTTTATAAGGTTAGTAGAGGAGCAGTCCTCCATTAAACTAAAATATTTGTTATAATACCTAATGATCTAAATATGTCGATCTGCAGGTACTGAGACAGATCGGACTAAAATTTCTGGTTACTCTAGCGGGAACATTGAACTCTATATACGCCAACAATGTAGGAGAGAGTATCATGCCATTTATTAGGTTACGCAAAAACAAAGTACCAAGCATAGTTCTACAACTAGATAATGATGGTAAATTAATAAGCTTCAACCGATTACTATAGGGAGGAAGGTGAACACAGGGGTCCCAGTGTAGATTCCTAAGTGCAAACAGAAGGAACTGTTTCTGAACAGACTCAATTTGGTTCTTATACTTTTCGCACTGAGGATCCCAAACACACGATGCATATTCCAAAATGGGCCGTACTAAATAAGTGTAAAGCAATTTAGTTGTGTACGGGTCATTAAATTCTTTGGACCATCTTTTGATGAAACCCAGTACGCCTTTAGCCTTATTAACAGACGTGAAGTGAAGTTTTGGGTCCATCAAAACACCAAGGTCATTGAATTGAGAGATACGTTCAAGGTACAAATTATTTAACTTCTTCGAGCAAACAATTAGTTTTTTTCTATAAAATGACATTAGCTTGCATTTATCACTGTTTAACAATAAATTGTTTACAGCACACAATTGTGAGAGAGAGTCAAGATCAGACTGAAGCAGATTCTGCTGATCTATAGAATTAACGGTTAGACATAATTTCACGTCATCAGCATACATTAAAACATGGCAGTGTTTGATCACAGTAGGCAAGTCATTAATAAATATATTAAACAATAAGGGGCCAAGGTGACTACCTTGAGGAACCCCTGAAGTAACAAAAATTCGTCTCGAAACTGATGTTTTAAAAAGAACACTTTGTGTTCGAGATTCAAGATACGACGACAGCCAACGGACTAACGATGGTGGAAAACCATAGGCTTCGAGTTTTATTAAAAGCAGAGAGTGACAAACACAATCAAATGCTTTACTGAAATCAGTGTACACAACATCGGTTTGGCAGCCGGACGAGAAATTTCGATTGACAATCGAAGTGAATTCTAATAAGTCAGTTACCGTTGACCGTTTCTTGAGAAAGCCATGCTGAGACAAATTTAGAAGTGATGGCACAAAGTGCTGTAGCTGTTCCGTAATGATCTATTCAAACAGTTTTAGAATAGCACATAGCTTTGCAATGCCTCTGTAATTCGAGATGTCTACCTTACTGCCTTTTTTATAAAGGGGTATAATGTAAGACTCTTTCCAAATTTTGGGTACAATAGAAGAATTTAACGACATGTTAAAAAGCTTACATAATGGAATAAACAACATCTCGGCACAATGCAATGATGTCATTTGATGCCGGAAGTGAGCTATCAATTCCACACAGCTTTAAAGCCAAAATATGCTAAAGAAAACAAATATAAATGAATGACTTAACAGGGAAAAATCTTTCATTTGATTCACAAAAAACATGGCAGTTAGTTTAAACGCCGAATTGGGCATGTGGCCCTTTACAACAACATCCATAATTAAGAGCACTGTTCGTTAAGGAGCTATGATGCCACAAACGGCTATAGAGATTCACAAACACACAGATACAAAGTGTCAACAATCCTCTTATTTCGTGGGGCATTAAGAAAGGAAAAGATAATTGAAACTAAAATGGTGCAGTCGAGCATTTTTGACAAAACCATTACCCAAATTTTAATTAATTTTAATTTGGTCAAAATAGTTTTCAAGCCTTCCTAGGAACATAAGTGTGAAGTTTCAAGTCAATTGATTAAGAAACAAAAAAGATTTCCATACAACGACGTGAATCTTGCTTCTCTTCCTCTTCTTATTTTTGGTATGGCAGGTACCAGTTCCAGTTTTCCGATCTCAATGAAACTTTCAATCATTTAGTCGGACTACGTGTATGTTTCAGCCCTCGTTCTTCCAAAACAAAAAAGTTTTCCATACAACGACAAAAATTTTGTTCATTTGTCTTCTTCTTTTCGTAAAGGGGCTTCCAGTTCCAGTGGTCTGATATTGCCGGTTCCGTCAAATGAGACGATCGCACAAAAAAGAAGTATCTGTGAAAATTTCAGCTCGATAACTTCAAAACTGTGGGAGGATATTGTATATATACAGACGGACGGACAGACGGACATGACTCAATCAACTTGTGTTGTCGTCCTGATCAAGAATGTATGTATACTTTATATAATACAACATTTATAGAAATGTCGTTTCTTTTATTAATTTACATATATGAAACAAATTTTAGCAAAATGTGTTAAAAAGATCACGTTTATGAAAGAATATGAAAATTGTTATTTTTTGATGTACTGATCCATAACTGGGACATGATTCATTACGGAGACGTTCACCTTACTGCTCTATGAGTGGCAACAGGGAGAATGGTACATTGTGGAATGAAGTTTTTTGCGAGTATGTTAACTCAACCTACCATACGAGATTCAAAATTCATATCTCTTACAGTTTACCAGATGTAGCATTTTTTCAATAAGGGATTTAGCAGTAAAAAGGGGGAGGTTCTAGGTTTGCTGAAAGTTCCATTGAACGGACAAATATATCTTAATCGCTTTCACACGGGTCAATCGTATGTACGCTTTGTGGGTTTGAAACAAACTTAATCTTCCCGAACTAGGGAGGGTATAAAAGCATGGTATTAATTCAATTAAACAAAATGCTCATCAATCTGTAAATGTTTTTGTTAAGCTGTTATATCCAAAAACTAGTCCACCCTCAATCCTCAAGGCATGGGAAAGGACTTCCCATAAAACAAAAAAAGTGAAAAAAGTATTATTTTTTTTTCTTTAATGCGTGTCGCGCTTAAAAAATATAAACTTCTAAGACTGCAGTAAATTAATAAAAACAAACCAACCGCAGACAAAAGCAGTAATAGTGTGCACCCTTGCAAAGTTCATTACAATGGCTGCCAACGGCGACCATGGCGTGCAATTTCCTGTCGCTATGCGCACGTATTATCGTTCCTGTTGGTGTTGTTGTGCTGCCGTTTAATTTTTTCACGCCAGAAACCCGTCAAATGAAGCAATAAACATTAATGCGCATTTAATTTCTTGTGAAAGTCGGTTGAAAAACGAAAAACCACTTAGACAGATTAGAGAGCGAGAAAGAAGCTTTGCTGGCAAAAGAACAAAATAATAATGAATAGAAAAAGAAGAAAAAATTGGCTTCTCTTATGCTCAATAAATATAAATCAATGAAGTATTCTTATACATACATACATATATATTAGATAACAACAGAGTAAGTAAAGCAAAGCTTGGCACGGAGCATATTTGCTTGGACGTGTTATCAGCACAGACAAACCGAAGCACTTACGCAACCACACACATTTTTATAAGTATATGTATACAAAAGAAAGTAATAAGCTGCTTTGCTCGGTCGCTATTGCCATATGCTGCCACAGCCAGTGCATATGGCCGCACAACATGCGTATTACTTACCATTTTTTGTCAGCATGTCACGCTTTGATGTCTGCTCTCAAGAGACACACTTTTGTGCGTGTAGCTCGGTCAATTTCGGCTTTCTGTGAATTTCCTGAATGATATTAAAAGCCTTCACCATCATCAACATGAACAAGAAAAAACTTTCCACAAAAGACATACTCGCTTCTTATCCTCCATCCCCTGCAACAGATTATTGTTTGCTGACTTCGTTTGTATAATATGAAATTTAAATGAGTTGCGCACATGGCAAACGTATTTTAATTGCTTAAATAAGTGTTGAACTTAACGATTTACCAAATGGTGACACTTAAAGTTATTTTCGCCCACCATTCGGCAAGCAACACACACACCGAATGCGTGGGTGAACGAGTAGAAAATGTCATGTGAAATGCAAAAAATGTCATGCAGCATGACGCACATTGTTGCCAATTACTACTTTCATATTTTTATACTCTTCACGTTTGTATGTGAGCAGTATAACTTTGTCACGGAGTTTGTCACACTCAAAAGGAGACATCTCCGACTATACAAAGTATATTCATATATTATTGATCAGGACGACGAGACGAGATGATATAGCCATGTCCGTCTGTCTGTCGGACTGTCTGAATGTATGCAAAGGAACAAAAAAGTTCCAGTTGTCCGATCTCAATGAAACTTCCAGGCATTTAGTAGGACTACGTAAAACTACTATGCTATACGAAATTTCAGCCCTCTATCTTCCAAAACAAAAAAGTTTTCCATACAACGATTAAAGTCTTGTTCATTTTTCTTCTTCTTTTCGTATGGGAGCTACCACTTCCAATGATCCGATTATGGTGGTTCTGACAAATGATTGTTCGTAATAAATTTCAAGACTCTATGCAAAATTTCAGCTCGATATCTTCAAAACTGAGGGACTAGTATGCATACATACAGACGGACAGACAGACAGATGGACAGACGGATATGGCTAAATCAACTCGACTTGTCGTCCTGATCAAGAATATATATACTTTGTATAGTCGGAAATAATTATTGCGGTATGTTACAAACTCCCTAACAAAGTTATAATACTATTCACATACATAAGTGAAAGGATAACCAGTAAGGGCAGTATAGTCGAGTATACTCGACAATATAATACCCTGCACACATGGTAGGCGGTGCCACACCCTCAATCTACAAAAACATATTGATCTGACGTCGCCTATTCAAATAGTGTTCAAAATATCAAGAAAATCGGTCAAAAAATTTGGATTTTACGAAAAATTTAAGTTTGTTGGCCTCTGCGGGGTAGTCATCAAAGAGAGGGGAAATTTGTGGTATGCAGTTTTGAAGATGTATTATCACTGAGCTTGTTCATACTTTTGTTAGTTTTGGAGATATAGCTTTTTTTAGAAAAATACTAGGGAAGGGGAAATTAAGGGGAGGGGGTAAAATTGCAGTTTTGTAGAGTTACTCATACTGAGTCTACATACCGATTTTCATGTTTCTATCTCTTTGGATGTTTAAGTTATAGCGTTTTCAAAAAGTGGGTGGTGCTGGATGGGCGGGAAGGAGTGGGCGTGGCACAAAACCATTCAAACTTGATCTGCTGCCGAGCATCACGAGTCTACCCACCAAATTTCAAGTCTCTAGCTCCTATAGTTTCCGAGAACCATTGGTGAGGACGGACGGACGGACGGACATGGCTTAATCAAATTCTCTTGTCGTCCCGATCAAGAATATATATACTTTATGGGATCCTCCGACCCTCCTTCTGTGCGTTACATATATTTGGCTTTTGCACAAACACAATATACCCTGATACACAGTATGTGTACAGGGTATAAAAATGTTGGAAACTTAAATTGTCTGGAAAACTTTTTTGTTTTGGAAGATAGAGGACTGAAATTTTAAAATTAGTAATTTTACGTCCCCAGACTGAATGTTTCATCGAAATCGGATCACTGGTACTGGTACCTGCCATTCAAAATAAAGAAGAGGAAGAGAAACAAGATTCACGTCGTTGTATGCAAAACTTTTTTGTTTCTTAATCAGTTAACTTGAAACTTATGGTCTTTGGGATGCATGAAATCTACTTTGCAAAACCAATGAAGATTGGTATATAGGCTATTACTTAAGATAAAGAGACATAATATTCAATCAAAAAATAGGCGTGGCACAAAAAAGGTCGTGAAGAGTATATAATCTTCAGCAAGGCTGAATATAGCGTCCTTACTTGTTTTTGTTGATGTTGTGGATGTTGTTGCTGCTGTTGTAGTTTAAGCTGCTTACTCACAACACATTACTTTCATTTCGTTTAATGGCAACTGCAAAATGGTGTCCCCTACTGCGACTTACATGAAAAGCATAATATTACGCATACGCCATGATTCATTTATAAATATTGACTATATTATATTGTTTCGCATAAATATTGTTTTTTTTTAAATTACCATAAAAAAATTGAGCTGGCAATTTTTCATACAATAATATTTATTTTCTTTTATTTCCTTTTGTTTTTATTGTTTTAAAATTTTCAGTTGCAAAAAGTATCGTTATTTTGGTAGCGTTCGAAAATCTTATAGAAAATTTTACATAAATTAAACTAGAACAGAAAGTTAAATGCTGACAGCCTAAAAATGACTACCGAAGTCATTCTCATGCTTAATGCTTTCAAGTGCAATGTCAACTTTTGCAAAGTTTTCGTCCATGTTGCTTTTAACTTTGGCAAATTCATTGCTTCAAATTGGTTTGTACACTTAAATTTTACGTTTGAAATTAAATTTACTCTTAGTTGAGTGTAAAACAAACAAAGTGTCTATGCACACATGAGCTCATGAGTATGAAGTGTAGAATACTTTCGTGAGTGTTCATGTTCGTATTGAATTGTGCTGAGCTGATTTGGCAAGCAACGCACGCTTGCTAATAAATTTTTGCACATTGCTCGAACAAATTGATCCCTAATCCTGTTGAACACTTCACGCAGACAACAGTCAACGTCGCCGTCAGCGTCAGCACGTCAACAGCAAGTGAAACATTTGAACATTTTAACGCCTCAGTAGAGCGAAGCGACAAAACGCAAACAAACTCAGTCGAGCCGCAACGAAAAACAAAACCAATGACTTTGAGGTTAAAGAACTTTATCGATGTGCGGCAACTCTGCGGCCACAAAATGCTAGAAACCAAAAATAAAAACAAAAACAAAAGCAAACAAAAAAAAACAATATAAAGGTAAAACCAGAAAGCGAAATGGTGAAGGAAAAAAATTGTAGTCTGCTTTTGGCACTTTTCTTTTATTGGTTGTTGGCTCCAACCGCGTCCATTACAAGCACCTGCAAATGTTGGAATTTAAATTCGATTTTTCGTGTTATTATTGCTGTCATATTATTGCTGTTGTTGTTGCTTTCGATGATATTATGCTCAAATTAATGCTTATTGACCTTTGTCGCTGCGAAAAAGTCATTTCGCATAGTGTCTGTTTTTTTTAAGGTTTATAATTTTCTTTATTGTCACCAATCATTTATTCTCATAGCGACAATTTATTTTCGTATGTCATCGTCTGGCATATGAACTTGATAAATGACACAAATTCACAGATAATCTGCGGGGATCGATTTCGTCGTCGTCGTGAGTGCCAAACGACTCCGGCTTCATAATAAGTTAGTGAACCAATCAAAGCACCGTTAACACCGAAAAAATGCAGTTGTTATCTCGATGCCAGATGTCGTTGTCGATTCAACTTCGGATAACGGCAACAAAAAAGAACAAATCATAAATCAACTGCAAAGCTGCTAAACAAATGCAACTTGAGCCAACTTGAGCCAGCGCACGTACATTCGTGAACATCAACATCAAAATGTGCACTGAAACGTCACTAAATCAAATCAGAAATTTTTTGCCATGACAATAGGCAGACAGCAAACACACAAGAAAACAAAAAAACACTCAATGCGTTGTGAGAGAGTGAGTGAGTGAGTGATGGGCCAACTTTCGTTTGGTTGGCAACCCAAATAAATATTTATGAGCGAAAATCAAAAAATTTACCGAAATTTTCGACATTTGCTAGTTGACATTTTTGACATTTGAACGTTGTCAGAGCCGTTGTCAACTGGTTCTGTTGGCCAATGTTGCCGTTATCAGTGACAGCAACAACAACAACGTTGACAATGACATCAATGGACCGTGTATAAATTTATTTAAGCCAAATCAAAGGAACGCAAGGGTTCCCTTTATTTATTTCATTTTTGGCTTTATTTATTTATTTTTTTTTTTTTTGGGTTTTTTTTTTTGTCTCGCTTATTGTTTATGCGTGCAATTGATTTGATTGACAGTTTTGTATGCGAATTTTGGAAGTTATAGGCGAACCAACAAACAACAACAAGCAAAGTGTAATGAACGCTGAACAAAGCAAAAGTTTTAACAAAAAAAATTACCACAAACATTTTAGACAACATTTATTTGTCTAATGAACTACACTTAGAAGTACACGGCATGCTGACTTCTTCAACACGTTTGCAACATATCATTAACTGATGTTGTCGACATATAAGCCCATCTCTTTTCTTTTCTTTTGTTACATTTTGTTAATTTGTGTGTAATTATGCATTGAAATGTTTTAATGAACAAAGTTTCAATGCCTGATGAGCGTCATAACGACAGCAACTGCCAAGTCTATGAAAAACAAAATGGCCGACGGTGTTGTCAACGTTCGCTTTGTTGAAATTTGAAAATATTTTCAAATGTTTCTAATTAAATTCAATGGTCGAGTGGTCTGTTCGTTTGAAGCGAGAGATAGAAGGATTTTGTACAATGACTGCAATTAAATTTGATTGTGGTGTGTCACCAAGGCAGCCATTTTTCTACTAATTTTTCTTTTTTTTTCATTTTTTTTCATTTTTTTTCATTTTGTTGTTTGTGTTGTCGTTGTTGCTGTTGTTGTAGTTCTGAGTTTAGCAAATGACTTACACTGAGAGTGCGTGACTATGGCAATCATTTGAAAATAATAATAATGCCAAGGGAATCCTTGCCTGGCCTTTGTTCAAGCATATCTGCCCGTAAATCTACAACATGCTTGAACGACCGTTCCTTTGACTTTGTCTTGATTTGTTGTTTTTTTCACATTTCGAGTGTGAGCGCTAACAAAACGCTTCAAAGCCAGAAGCTTGAAATTAATCAAATGTGCTTTATATTTATTTCGTTGTTCAGCATTTCCGCTCATTCTTTTTATTCGGTCACTTGCCGTGCACGCACAAACAACAACACGCGCACTTACACTCACACACACACACACACTAACACTGACACAGAGGCGCAGGTTCGCATGAATGAGGCCGACTTCATTGAGGTCCTCTCAACATAATCCTTTTGTGTGAAATGATGGCTTAAATTTCGTTCATGAATGAATATTGCCTGTTGCGAAAGTCATTGTGTGCTTTGTTGTTGTTAACGAACGCGTCTTGAGAGCGTCGACGGCGTAGGCAAAAAAACAGAAAGTAAGCAATTTTCGGCGGTGCCGAAACTTACATACTCTTGCCAGCATTTTCCTAATTATTCTTATTGGAGAATCCTTCTTATAATTTTTACAATAAGTATCATTTTACCACGCCCTTTTTCTTATTTGTTTTAAAGAAAGAAAAACAATCATAGTACAGTAAGTTTTGTAATCTTCCATCTCGTCGGCTTGCAGAGAAATCGCATTTTCAAGATTTTCTCTATATGGGCGTAGCCACGCACTTGTGTCCGATTCTAATAAAACTTTGGAATAAGTCAAGGATTAATAACAACAATTGATTGCAAAATTTTGTCTATTTTTGAAAACTCTGGGTAGAGCTTCCATTGAATCAGACAGACAGACGGTCATGTCTATATCAAGTCGTTTCGGCGTACTGATTGAGAATATAGGTATGTATGTACTTTACATATTTGGCGATGTCTCCTTCTCAGAGTTGCAAACTTCATGACAAAGCTAATATACACTTTTTGCAAGAGTATAAATTACTCCTCCCAATTGTTTCACTAGCCACATTCAAATAATTTTGCGCGCATTTGTTGGCCAGGCCAAGCAAAAGCTTATTTTGGCTGACCAACCATGGCGCCGCGACGCATTACAACTCCATTTGTTCACCGTGGTTTCCGTCTGTCGGCCTGGCCTGCTGGCCTGCCATTGTCATGGCGACCACACAAATTGCTCGCAACCCAGTTAATTGGCAATTTCGATAGCAAAATACGTTGAGAGCAAAATGGGCGCAATGATTTTTATTAGGTTTTTTGAATTGCCTGTTTGACTGTGCATGATTATGAATTATATTGTATAAACAAATGGCATTAAGTACAAAATGTCAAGCAAACAACGGTTCTACGAATTGAGCAAATGATACAAAAATTTGGCCAACGGCTTTGCAATGAGGTTACGCCACGGGTTGCGAAGAATATTTTGTAAATTGGCGAATTCCGTGCAATATTTCAGACTGACAAAGAAAACAAAAAACAATAACGACACGAATTCGAACAAATATTTATAAGCGAAGCACAAACAGAGCGTAACAACAAGATCACCAACAAAGGCAGCAACTGAGCAAACAAAATGGCGTTGATATGCAACACATCAATAGAGCATTTGGGCAGAACAGCGAAAATGAAACCAAAATGAGGCGATTACGAGATTCTTAAATTCCCAAACATAACAATGCGAATTTCAACAATGGATATTGACTTTTTTTTTATTCTATATACTTTACACATGCCTGCATTGCCTGCGCTGTCAGTTATGTGAAAAATGACGGAAGTGCGAAGCACGCCATTTTCTTCCTATTGTTAACATTATCGTTGTTGTCGTTGTTGTTATTTGTGTTATTTCTGTCGCTGCTGCTGTGTGATTTTATAGAATTTCGCTGCTATTCGCGCTTAATTTACGAGGCTGTTATTGATTTATTATGTCTTCCATTACTGCGCAACGCAATCAGTTTAAATATATTCTTTCTTTGCCTTCAACGACTCAGCTCAGCTCCGCCTTTGCCATCGCCTCAGTGTGACAGTCGCACAGCCTCCTCCAAAATCATCATTGTTGACTCATAATGAAATGCCGCAATAACTTTTAACGAACACTGAATACAAATGCCAGAATTGTGTGGACCTTCTTCGACACTCTCACTCTGTCTGATACTCTTCAATACGATTACTTCATTCGCTTTTTATGCAAATTGTATAATTTTTCGTGGCGAATTTTATTTGTGCAACGTCGCCTTTATCATTGTTATCATCATCACCGTCATCGTCACCATCATCATCATCGCCATCACTGTTGTCGTTACCCTTGACGGTTAACTGGCAAATGCTGAATTGTGAAAGGGCTTTAATCGCAAAGGCAAACAATTGAATGAAGCTTCTTCAGAAAAATGTCATTTAATTCGTGCACATAAATTAAATCAAACGTTTGATTAAGACATTTTCAGTGTCAATGTTAAACCGTTTAGGCACAAGAAATGACTTTTACGCGACTGCCACTCAACTGTCGACGAAGTTTGTTAACTTGTCCCAAAGTCAATTTGGTCGCTGACACAGTAAATGTTGTTTAATTTTTATAAGAAAGTTTGCTTCATTAAAAAGCAAAGTTTATGAAAGAAATTGCTTTACTTGACTCGTCATCGTCCTTAAAATGCTTTGTTCTCCACCTGCGCGTATTTGTTGCATTTCATACATATATTAAAATTTCAAACACGTGGCGTATACGCAACGAGTGCTTTATTTTTGTATATGCGTGTTGAAGCAAATCCCAAAATGTACTTATTTCCGATGACAACTTTCTATTTTATTGCCTCCATACACACACACATACTCGTATATACATTGACAAACATTGAAGCGTTTCACTTGGTAAACTTTAACAACAAAAGCAGCTCCTGAACAAGTGAGCGACCCAATCGAAATAAATAGTTTGCTGACAATGACGTACATTATTGCCTCTGGTTGACGTAAGTCCTTGAAGTTTTGTGGTGTCACACATAATAGCCGGTCAGTCTGATTGGGTGTGTGAGTGTGTGTGTGCGGTCGAAACGACAAGGTTGAAGTCGGGGTTTAATATTTTATAGCGATAACTTGTTAATTTTGTTGTCCTTTCAGCGTTTCTTTTGCAAATAAATTCCAAGATATTCAAGTCATTCAAGCATGAAAACATTATCATAAAATTCTTAGAAATAAATATGATTACATCAGCTTAAAGGCCAAAAGATTCGAGTTACAATGCCAAGTTCAAGCAGCACTGCAATTATACTTTCAATACAAAACAATCGCTTAAAGTGTTATACAATTACAAGAGGATTTGCATTTCGAATGTTAACCAAACAATATTAACAATAACGAAATACGAGACACTTGACCGACTTTGCTTTGTTTGTCTGTGCCAAAACATTAAAGCTCAGACAATTTAAACAACAGGACGTGAAACGCAACGAATCGAAAGAATGAATTGTGAGAAAACCCGGCGCCAAAATGAAACCTAACGCGTTGCTTTGACATTACTTTTCATGAAAGAATCAACGTTACAACATAGTCTGTGTGTGTGATGTGTACTGTGGTGAGAGGAAAGGGCGAGGTGCAAATGAGAGGTCGCAACATTTGTGACAATTACTTCCGCACGTTTTACTGACAAAAGAGTCTGCCTTTACACTTTAATATTTTTCTAATAAAAGCATAAATGTATAAAAAAAGAAAATGGCGAATATTTTACCGTGGAAAGAGACATCGAAAACAAAATAAGAAGGAGAAATAACGAAGAAACTTATTGCAAAGCTTGCAATATTATGACATTCACACACATGATGTAGACAATGAAAGGGGTCAATGTTTGTTACGTACATTCTTGTTTGTAGTTACTACGCTGAGCAGACGCCTAAGTGCCAAGTAAAGGACTCTTTGCCAAGCCTGTAGAACAAATAACAACTGTGAGCTCACAAATACTACTACTAACACACACACATATATACATGCAAAAGTGCTGCTTAAAGCATTTTATGTGCGACTACTTTTCTAAAACCAACCATTCGAGACGACGTCATGAATAAGCTGACGACGTAGCCGACAAAGACGACAACTTTATCCTAAGTTATGCATACATGCATATAGAATATCGTATATCACATCACATGTACAATATATGAATTTATGTGCACACGCTTACTACCGCCGCCCTTTAGTCGCTCAACCATCGAAGGGTCACCACCACCAAGTGAAGCCTTAATGCAATGTTTAGTAGGCACCGGCCAACGGCGACAAAATAACACTTTTTATTGTGCCTCAAGCTTGAAGAGAAGCAAACGAAACCAAAACAAGCTGCGTAGGAAGATTCAGCATCGGTAGACGAGCAAGTCATAAGTTCTGCGCCAAATGGCGTCTGTATGAAGAATGAGTGAAAATAACCCACAAGCGACGGAGGAGCTGAGAGATGAGCGATGTGAAGTGAGTTGTAACCACAAAGAAATTCCTGTGAAAGCAGAAAAATGCAAGAGCAGATAAATCAAGTTTTATTATTTATGCTGCTGCTGTGCTCCTTTTTTTCATTTGGCATTCGATGCGGTCGTCATAAATACGCCCCATGCCAAACAAGCACGGCTAGCGGGCGTGGCTGTGAAGTATCATCTCAATGTATAAAACTATATTTTTCATTTAGTGTCGGATTTGTTTTCACTTTGTGTTTTTTTCTGTTTTGTTGTCTTTCTGTAAATAATGAACAATGAATTTTTTTATTGCGTTACTATAAAATGAAATATGAATTCCATAAAACTTGCAATCAAATTTGTCCGCCTTTTGGCATCAGTTTTATTTGATTTGCCTTTCAAGTGCTACCCTACTCTGTGCGCATGACATGGCAAAACTTTTTGGCGCCATTTATCAACTTCCTCTTTTGTACAACACTTCGACACTTCGGTCTTTCGATATTAGTCGGTCGTCAAATGTCAAAGTGAAGTTTTATGTTATAAGTACGCTTGTCGAACACATATAACAATTTGAATGTTATAAAAAAAAAATGAGAATGTCAATAATCGTACACAAATTTAACGTTCAATTGAACAATTTGTGCACGCTTTATGACATTGCCAGTTTCGCTGGCAAAAGTCAAATAATAAACACAACGCGCCTTTATTTGCCCAATGATGTGAAAAATTACAGCTGCAAAAATACCGAAAACCATCGTAAAATGTTCTTGTCGCAGTTTGTTCGGTTGACAATTTAAATATTTAATTTCCAACAATTTAACAAACCAATAAAGCCAAAAATATGCAAAGTAAATATTTGACACATGTTTAACTTGATATATTGTAAAAATAACCTTTGCACACACCGTGCCACTCTTGACTCATATGCGACTCGGATAAGTGCCCAAAAGCGTGCAAATCGCAGCGTGTAGCGACAATTTTATTGCATTCACGCTCAGACTTTCTACAAAGTAACTACTCAAAGGATTTGTGTTGTCATTTTTCCTCCTTTTTTTGGCGGCTTATGTTGAAATCTATTTTTACTTGCGAATCCTTTTAAACGCACATGAGTCATGAAACAAGCAAACCAAAAGAAACATAGAAAATTACGTCATTGACGACTTTGACGCAATTTTCGCTGTTTTGTTGCCAAAAAAACATACACACACACGAACTCGCACGCAAATGTACATACACAAAATATGCAAAAAGAGTAAAGTTCGCTCTGTAGTCAACGGCAAATTAAATTAATCTACTATTTCCGCCATATATGAAATAAGGAAAGGAGAGCAGTTCATTGGTGCTGCTGCTGTTTTCTTACACACAGCCAAGCAGACAGACAAATCTTCTTATACACACATAGACAAAGATACACTTAGCATTGCGTTTTTTCCGACTGTGGCTTTGATTCAAGCTCCAACTGTCTGTCTTTTTATTACACTCTTTCTTAGTGTATGTATGTCTGTTCGGCTCCACTCATAGCTGCTGCTCAACTGTCATTTCGTGCACTTCCGCTTGTCTCACATTTGGCATTTGGTATTAGTTTATATTGCTGAGCGCAAGTAGAGCACGAAATTATAATAAAATCCAGCACATTCAAATAACTCACTGCCTCACTGATTCAATTGCTTAGCGCTATGCATATGTCGAAATGCCAGTGTTAAACATGTATAAATGTTAGTGTCTTTGTTGACATGTATGTATATACGTGTGTGTCTGTTATATGTTTGCCAAGTATATAATGTACATAATTAAGCAAGTTAAGTTAATTGGCCTTTGTCTGTAATCGTGCATAAGTTGCCCGACTTACAACACACAAATCAAGATTACTCTCGGCGTTTGTTTTTTTTCTTGTTGAATGGTGGTATGCGTAGATTTGTCTGCTATGACTTTATTTTTATATTATTTAATATTACGTATACGTCAAAGCACAAACCATTCGAATGCATATGAATGAATCATAATAATCAAACTGAATTGTTCGGCAATCGAAAACACAACAAGTGTCTTTGCAACATGTTGCCATCGTCACAGCAACATCGAATTTCGAACTTGGCCGTTTGCGCATCTCACTGCTCACTCACACCATTGTATGAGCAACGTGTGCCGTTATGTCTGGTGACGCAAAGTGTAAAATAAAAATTTTGCGCTTGCTGTGAGACAAAACTCATTTTAATTTTTTTGCCACAATGTGTGTAAAGGTGCCCGTATATGTAAGTGATAAATGGCACAACATTGACTTGTTTTTGCTTTTGTCTTTGCCATATTGCAAGTTTTTGTTTGTTTAATTTCCGGTTTATTAGCATTGCACTTAATTTTAAACAATTAAATTTAGCACAAATATTCACTTTGCTTTGCAACTTCATGTTAAATTTTTGTTTACACATTCCGTTTTTATGTTTGGCATTAATGTTCAATAATTGGGTACGCCGCAAAAATCGATTAAATAATATATAATATACACAAATACAATTGAATCGATTGATTTATTTACGATTTTGTTTTATTTATTATTTATTTATTTATTTATTTTTTTGTTAATGATACTTTAATAAACATTATGAATTACACATATAATTCGTCAAGTTATATCTGCGTGCTAATTACATAGTAGCGCTTTTGTTTGGTCTCAGTGGTGACAGTTAAGTGTTCCCAAAAGATTTATTGACTAATTTGACAATTTATTTGGTGGACAATGATAATTAGGTTGCACTGAAAAAAAAATCTCATAAATCCTAAAAGTTCAGGGATTTTAAAAATAAAACAATATAATACAATATAATAATAACAATATATACAATATTATACAATCTTATTTCACGAATGACCCTAGAGCACATACGACATTCTAACAGTTGAACTTCGCCTACGAGTTTAATTTTAGACTATTTAGAATAAAGTGCGATTCGGTAATGTGAGTAAAAAACATTTAATTATATTTATAATGTTACAATAATAAAGTAGCGACATTTAAATTAATTTTAAATTACTTTAAAAAAAACGAAATGTCAAATTATGGTACAAGGGTATATTAATAAAATATAATTTTCGCTGTTGACATATAATAGATTTGAAGTGTTACAAGATAGAATAAAAAAATGAAAAAAAAATGGAATGATGTATGCTTTTGGGTCTGTAAGAATTACATTTAATCACATATAGCCAAATCGAAAAATATTATATCTTGGGATCCATTTGGTCTAAAAGAGTAAAAAATGTTATATATGATATTGAATGGAGATGAAAACAATTTCGATGGTGAAAAGTGTGTGGGACAACGCCCTATAACAGATATGATGGTACAGGGTATTTCGATGTAGAACACTCTCGACTTCAATTCCTTACTGGTTTAATATGTGTTTGTTGAATTTTTAGTATGATTTGAAAAGGCATTAACGCCGACGAAAAACGCCATTAAGTTTTCAATTAATTGTACCAACACAGGAAGCAAGTGTTCAACAAAAATGATTGTCACATTGATTGTTTTTTTATCCTTTATTGAATTTAATTACTCACATAACAGTAAATAAGCGTAACTGACGAAACGACAAAACACTCGCGCACCTCCTTCCCCATTTCTGCACACGCACACGCTCAACACTTACGTTGAATTGCTTTAAAATGAAGCTGCTGGGACGTGCTGTGGCATTGCATGGCAAAGTAATTCGAGTGCCTGTCACTCTATGGCCTATAAATTTAATGGTAATTGTGCAAAAAAACAAGTCCCAGCGGCATGAGTCGAGGTAGTCAACGGCACAGACAACTTTAAGTGTTAAAACGTTTTAAGAGTTGCTTACTGAAAGCGACGACAAAGCAACAATAAGACAAAGCGACAATAAGACACACAGCGAGATAAAAATCTTTGTATTTTTATAAGATTTGTATAAGCGCAATGGTATCGTAGATTTGAAGGATGAGCGTGTTTAATAAATGTTCAGAGCCACAATGCGACAACACCATCAGGCGAAAATAAACAGTGATGAGCTTTGGAATTTATAAATGCTTAAGGTCTTTGCTCATTAATATTTGCATAATTTATGGCATAAAAAACGATCGACCAATGCTAACCAAGAAAAACACAACATCCCAGCAGTTCTCGTTGTGTCAGCTGTCCCCATTTTCGAAAGTCTAGACTATCGAACTTGTATCGCTGATGAAGGAGTGTGTCTACTCCCGAAACGGCCGTACGATCTGCCTGTAAGCTTGTGTTGTTAGTTGTTGGTTTAAGATTATTCCACTCAATTATTAACAGACATAGTTGAGTTGTACATGACCTAGAGCTTGCTAAACTCATACACCCTACATGAATAGGTTGAGGTAACTAAAGCATACATAAATGAAATTTATCAAATATGAAATATTTTTATATCGCCTGCTGTAGCTCTGAGTTTAGAGTGTTGGATTGTGAAACCGAAGGTATGAGGTTCAAACCCAAGGGTCACCGGAATTTAACTGTTTATTATATTAATGTTTATCAATTTAATTGTTATTTGAATTAACAATTATAATTAATAGTAAAAAAAACAATTTCTCAGTCACTTAAGATGGCCTCATTTTCTATTTTTCGTATGCCCCAAACTGGTACGGCAGGACTAGTTCGGTAACTAGACGGAAGTGGTTAAATTGAGACAATTGACCTCTGCCTATGACATCCCCTAGTAAAACTCACCTGTTGAAAGCAGGGGATAGTAGATTGAGCTGGAACTAGTACGTAGTGTTTACATTCGAACTAGTTCCAACCTTAGTTCTGTACTAGATCATAGAACCGCTGGGATGTTGGGCTGTTTACTAATTTGTTAACTGAGCTAGTTTGCTGAAGAAAAAACTGATTCTCATATTAATAAAACTTAGCTTACTTGCGGTGGCATCTTTAACTTCACTTTGCTAATCTTTTCGCTTTAAGAAACACACAGCATAGTCTTATACTGAAAGGTTCCGCAAAATGCCAAAAGTCACACATTTTTCCAATTCGCAGTTCAAATTGCACACAAGGACAAGCGCTGAAGTCTTCACTTTGGCAACCGTTTTTGTTTGTGGTTCAAGCACGTTTCTTTTCTTTAACATGAAAGAAGACAGCAAAACAAAAATTATGCTTTAATTTCGTTTTAAAGATGTATGAAGGCAGCAACAAAGTAAAACACATTTAGTTACTGCAAAATGGTGTTGAGTTCAAGTTAAGGACTTAACACAAAGTTGACTTAAAGCTGCATGCCGAAAGCTTAGCAACAATGAACTTACATTTGCTTACTTTCTCCTGTCTTTAGCTCATTATAAATGCGTCTGGCCATGCTTTCAACACTTTCAACACAAAATGAGCTACAAAACAAACTGCAACGTTTAACTCTATAATTTCATGCTGAGCTTACCTACAATACCTTCTCGGACGATTTAACTTGTTACAAATAGGTTAGATTATGTCTGACATGCACACACCTATTAATCAAATACACCTACAAACACAATACAACAGACAAAAAACAAAGAAAAGCAAAAGCCTGAAATGAAATTCTGCGCGCAAGACCGCAAAATTGACACAAGCTAAGTTTGTTATTTTTGTCCCACTCTGATTTTCCAACACATGATGGCAACGATGGAAAACGCATACACTCAGCGTGGGCGTATAGGTTGATCTGTTTCTGTGTGAATTTGTATGTGTGTATGTGTGTGCAATGGCATTCATTAAACAGTCCGGACTTCTTACTTTGCTGCGTTTAGATGTTTTATGTGCGGCTTGCGGCTTTGTTGGCTCTTCTGCCAACAAGCAATCGAATTGGATTTACTATTTGCACGGTTTTCACATTCAAGCACTTTGCGGCTGAAATTGTTTGAACAAGTATGCATTAGCCATTGATAGCATTTGCGTATTGGGTTTCACTTGAATTCAATACGGATATGTCTTTTTTTTCTGTTTTTCTATTCTTAAATTTCCAACCGCCGTCAGCAATTTGCATGGCAATCGTTGCTGCACGTTTAAGTTAAGCTTGAAGCTTTGGCAGAGGGCAAAAAGCTCTGCTTCAATTTGAAACCATTGATTTATCTTTTAAATATCCATACCAACAATTTAAACCACAAATTTCTTTTACTCAAAAAAAAATATATATGCACACCAAAAGTAGGCACACATTTTTTCATGTGAACCCACACAGTCACGCACACATTTTTTTGAGAATTTTTCGAAATGTACAACATGTCGTATGTGTAATATCTTAAAATTTTATAACTTTGCCATATGCCCCTAAGCCTTTTTTTTCAAAGGCGCCACAAATGTTGCGCTTCCTCGCACCCTCCTTCTCTCTCTCTTTTTCTCTTTGAGCACGCATTCTTTATATAATATCAAACATTCACCGCTTAGTGTGCTAAAAATATGTTGTGGCATTTTAATACGAACGAGTTTTTAATTTCGGCAACTGAATGACTTATACATCCTTCTGTTTATCATCCAGTGCCACATTAATGGCTTTTTCAATGACCCACAAGAGCCACCAAGTGACGCCAGCAAACTTTGTTGAATGATGGCATTTATTTTGTTTTTATTTTTTGTCATATCATTTTTATTACATTCAACTCGCGTTTTTCTCTACAGTTCCAACTTTAAACGTGCTGCAATAAAGCCAACGTAGTAAATTAAAAAGAAATGAAACTTAATGAAAACGATTTTGCAAAACATGTTCGCCATTTTAAGTAAACTAATTAATTT
This sequence comes from Phortica okadai, assembly GCA_034638295.1. NCBI lineage: Eukaryota > Metazoa > Arthropoda > Insecta > Diptera > Drosophilidae > Phortica > Phortica okadai. Next base: position 19,596,785 of record CM067852.1, read on the forward strand.
AGCGTGCCTTTTTGGCTTCCAATTGCGTGATTCTAATGAAAATTTATTGAAATGCATTGTGGAAGTTCTTTTGCATTTGAGCTCGCTGAGCAAAAAGGTCATATTCGACGCATGATCATAACTCGTGTATATCAACCTTCGCTTGTTCATGTTAACGCGGTACTTCATCTACGATAAATCAAATGATAATGTCGACACATTTAGAGCATGACGGTGCGGCTGCCACTGCCACAGCCACCACCTTCACCACAATTGCTAGCGTTGACGCCGCTGAATTACGAGCGGCAAAACTTTATGGTTAAAATATTTCAGCGCGACAATGTCAGCGACATTTCGATAAACTTTTTGTTTCAAACATTGCAAGTTGTTCCTTTTATTATTTAAGTTAAAGCCAGAAAATTGCGGTACATGCTTTTATTATAATCGCTGAAATCTGCCAAGGCCTTCTGTAAACAAGAGGAGCAGCAAAGCAACGAAAAACTTTTTCTGTTGCTGTGTGTTCTTTATCGCGTGAAAGCTTCGTTGTTTATTTTTTGCGTGGCAACGAAAAACCACAACTGTTATGGTATAAAACGAATTTGGCTTAAATTATATAAAAATCCGAGAATAATCAAATCAAATGTGAAATCTTCCTTTTTTTTTTCATAAGGAGAAACTTTTTACTTGTAAAGATAAAAGTAAAATTATACAAAATTGTGAGTTAATCTTAAAGAATACTCGAAAACATTTCCTAAGACACGATACTAAGACTTGCTGCTTTTTTCAATAATGTTACGAATCTTATCTAAGGCGAGTTCCAAACTATTGACAAAGTCCTTTCCATGTCTGTGCTGTCTATAGGATGATACAATAGCACCACAAAAGTCATTTTGTATTGAGTAACTATTATGGAAAGATAATTGGTAAATAATGCCAAATTAAATTAAGAGAAACTTCTTGCTACTCACCCAATGCCTAGACCATCTTTCACCACCGGTCCAAATGAACCTGCAAGCAAAGCATCTGAACCCAAGGTCGATGTACTTATGATGTTGTAGTTAACCCGTTTGTAAGCTTCAGTCTCATAGAGTTTGGGCACTGACAGCTCGTTGACCAACGCCGTGTGTCGAAGAGCAAAAAGATGCCTATCAAAGCCCTGTCCCATTGCTGCCTCTTTAGTCAATTGGCCGTGTACACTGGAACATTTATCAATCATTGCACGCAGGTCTTTAGCACTTGTCGACTTCTGCTGCACCGACTCGCAGAAATCCTTTGTCGCGGTCGTGCACGGACGCATTGTTTCCGTGCGGCCATGGCGGAATGCAGCAGTGCTGCAGGATTCATACGTGCCGACATATTCGTCGAATGCTTGGCGGTAGGCTAACTGAAATGACAACTGCATTATCGAGTCTGGACTCAGACCGAATCTCTTGCAAGCGACCTTATTGATGTGCGGATAGCGCAATATGTGCAAATCCAAGCTGTCAACAATACGTGCATTTTGGTCGTAAGCAGCGGCTACATCGGCGCGTATTTTATCATCGTATACAAAATCGATGAAGCGCACATTGTTGACATCACTACCGACGGGCGTAGGCACTGTTGATGTATCGACAAAAGGCTGCTCTAGCGTGTCCTTATAGATTTCGTTAAAATAACGCAGTACTGCCACACCGTCACCCCAAGAGTGCTCAAAATTTACAGCCGCTGTGCCATCGGCGCCGATCAATAGCGAAATAGACTTATCAAACCAACTATGTATAAAAACTCAAATTAAAGTTTGGGCATTTCTATCGTTAATAAACAAATACTAACCGATTTTTTGCTTTGCCTGCCAACATATGTTTTAAAGTTGGCACTGGATTTTGTTCATCATATATGCCATCCTCCGAACTATCCAGACACACACAAAACAACGCCGCATCGACTTGGTCCTGCAACAAATCCGCATTTACTTGGTTGGCTACCAAGTGCTCACGAGTTCGCGCCCAATCATCGCGTTGGCCAGCAGTCAACACGCCCAACGGCACTGCTGCCGCTTCACGCTTTTTGTCTTGTTGCAAAACCGCTTGTAATCGACCTAACAAAATGCTCGGTCGCTCAATGGCGCCGTTGGCATCGAGCACATTTACAGCATACATATTACCACGACGCAACACAAGTATGTGTCTTGAATCTGGTGTTTGGACTAACTCATCTTTGCCTAGCATGGGTATGCGGGCAGTGCCAAACAACCGACTGTATTGGCTCATATCCAATGGAAACGCTTTGAAAGCATATGAAGCGTAGGTTGCAAAAGCAGTTGGCGTAATTGCCATCCATCGTCTGTATTTTTCCGTATCGCTTTTCTTGGCATTCATGTGGTACACTTCGGGCTCGAGCAGCTCAGTTTGCAGAGAGCGCCAAAAACGCAATGAACTAATGATGAGATTGGTTGCACGCACCACTTGTTCCTGGTATTGTGGTCGGGTATCGCTCTTCATGACCAACAGTGGATTATAGTTGAGCGGCAAAGGTGCGCGATCGCTCAAATACATGTCAAACCTTTTGATCATGACAGTGAAATCACAGTGAATCATGAAATTTGAACTTATTTACCAAGGTTTCGATATGTAGCTTGTGTGTTTGTTTGCAGCATCGCTCGTGCGTAACTTGGCTTGAAGATCCATACCGATGCCCGTCTGAAATTCTTTAACTATCGCCACCGTCTCCGCATATTCGTTATGCGTTGTTATAGGCTTAACGGAGGCCAAGAAACGCTCACAAGTCTTTTCTAGCAGTGGTATCGGCAAACGTGGCAATGACCGCTGAAAGTACATTGTTGGCAATCTTAACGCTACATTAGCATATGCACTTTGTTTTAACGCCGTGCACTCACTTTGAACTCTGTAAATATTGATAACTTTGTTGTTCATATTGTGTCTTTGTGTTTGGTGCCGTCGCCAAACTGCGTCCACCATGAACAAAGGCACCACCTCGTAATCTTAACTTCAACATGCTGCCACTTTTAAGGTAAACTATTCGAATAAAGCGAGCCAAACAAAAAAAAAAACAAAACGGCGAAAGTTTAACAAAAACAACCTGAGCAAAGTCCAAGCGAACCGAAACATTCTCAAAATATCGCTAAACTGCAGTGTTACCAACTGTCAAAAATTTTTATTTTTGATTTAAATAAAATATACATGATTATTGACTTATGTTCTTGTTACTTTTTACGAGGGATCAAAAAAATGAGCAAAGTTAAGATTAGACTCTTTATTAAAAAACGCGAATTATTTAATTTTTCTAAGTTCGATTAGTCTAAACAATTTAAAAATCGATAAACAAAAAAAGTTGACGCGTGTTACAAATCAAAGCCATAAAATACCGGCCCTCCGGCTTTTGAGCCGACTAAATTGTTATCAACTTTCAAAAGTGGTTCCCCCTAAACTCTAACCAGAAACCCCTAAGGGGACGTCCATAAATTACGTGTGATAAAATTAGGGGAGGGGGGGTTCAGCAAAATCTCACCAAATCTCACTTAGGGGGAGGGGGGTTCATCGGTCATCTCTTGTGAGTTTTTTAGTTCACTAGTTTACCATTTTTTTCTTTTTAATTTAAGCAAAAAAAAAAAAAAATTTATTGTTTTATCAAATTTTTAGCAAAATCTCATGTGAGATTCAGAGGGAGGGGTTCGTCAAAATCTCACTAAATCTCACCAAGAGGGGGGGAGGGGTCTAAATTTCTAAAAAAAAACCTCACGTAATTTATGGACGTCCCCTAAATACATATTATTGTAAACAGACAGAAGAGCTGAAGAAATGCTCGCTAAAAAATAAAAATACACGGAAAAAGCCGTACAAATTCGCAAAAAAACCTCTGAGAATTTACCGAGTCGGTGATTTGACAACAATGCGTCGTGAGAGCAGAGAGAGAGAATTCTTACTCTCTCATGACTCTATCATTAAACGACACCGCAGTATTGGCTTAGCGTATGTCGCGCTGTATTCCCTGGGAATTTGTCTTGTTCCTTCATATTAAGTTTTGCGACGTTTTTACGTCAATTTGTTCCGTTTGCGATTCTCACATAGCAACACTGAAATATCGAACTAACAACACTACACAAATAACGATCACCTTATGCTCATTAGACATCGTTTATTTTAAAATGAAAAAAACAAAAATATTCAAGCGCCTGAAAATTTACGAATATATAATAGCATTTTGACCTATTAAAGCGTTCCTTCACCTGCCGAAAATTCACTAAACATGTCAGTAACCTAAAAAATGTGTGTTCACTCAAGTGTAACTGCTGACTGACTGGTATTCGTTGACTTTTCTGGCATTAGTTCTTGTAGCATGAGGACAGCAACACCAACGACCAAACTTAATTTACATTTCTGTAAAGACCAAACGAAAACTTCACATAAAAATTGTGCATATTTTTATATTTGCTGTAAAAATTCAACGAGGGACTTTTGGCTTATTGATTTCCATTTACACATTTTATAACTGAGTTCATAAAGACATGAACATGTGAATAGTCAACCTTCGCGCCAAGGCAGCGAAAGGTTTGTATGCGGCGTTTGTGGGGTCACATTGGCAGTTAAGCGTCTTTGCTCAAATTAAGCAAAGTGCGCACATCCTGTTGTACGACTTGTCTCAAAAGGAGGGTGCCAAGCAGAGGAAAATATAAATTTGCATAAGACGAAAGCAAGAACAAATTAACAGCTAACGCCAAGGATGTAGATTTCTTATAATTGGCTAAAGTGAAATTGCGTTAATATTTAATAACCCCTGAGTGTGTGTGTGCGCGATTTACCTTATTCGAAAATGGAAAATTATGCGTAAAATCAACTAAGGTTGCGTGAAAATATCTCACAAGTGTATCGAGTAAATCAAACGGGAAATTTGTTTTTGCTAATAATGAGCTAATTTGTTTTTAGCTACGTGGGTTCCGAGGAAATCTCTACGTGGGAATCTCTAATGAAGCACGTATAAAAAATTCATTAAAATTTGATATTTATACCTTGGCTAAGAAAGCCGCGAAAATAAACAAAAACTTATACTCATCAACTTAAACAAATTGAATATGGCTTTTAATTAAATCGCAACAAAAGGCATTTTAATATAACCTTGTTGCCAATTTATGTTCAATTTCCGTTATGGCGACAGAGCGGAATGGCGGTTGGAAGTGCAAACACACATTAACATCGACAATTTTTGTTGTCATTACGACATGAAATTAAAAGTGAAATATTTAATTCATTTATTAAACTTAATGGTTAATAAAAATCATTTTTTATAAATGAATTTAAAATTATTTGATTAATGTTACCAATACGTCATTAAAAACCTATTAAATTAATGATTTTAAGATAAAAAAGTGCACAAATGATGCATTTGAATGTTTAAAATACATGCAAAGAATTTTGCATTTCTAATGAGCAAGAAGCTCGTTCAACTCAGAATTCATTAACGAATCCGAATTGGTCACTCAACTTTACCAAAAGTTGAAGCCAAATTTGCCAAAATACAAAAACTTTACCAACTTTTCTTTTCTTCTGCGCGCGGTCGTCTTCAACTGTTTTTATTTGCTTACAAATATTTAAACGCCAACGCACCGCAAGAATCTTTCTTTGTTCAGCATTGCTTTGCTTTGCTTCGGACGAGAAAAGGTCAAAAGAAGTTTAACGTGTTGGTATTTTTAGATGAAATCATTGGAAATACTAAACGTTGCTGGCTGACAATCGGCATTAACGCTTCTGGGCCGGACCAAAAAACATAAGCCAATTTAGCTTGCCAAGCGTTCTTTTTTTCCGGCTTACCTTGTCTAGCTCTTTGAGCTAAAGCGAAAACCAAGCAACAAATTACTCTAAAAATATTCAAACAAGAATTTTCCATTTATTTTATTCGCCTTTTTTCTTAGTAATTTTCCTTATTTCAATGCGCAAAAGAACAAATTGTTCGGAATTTCAGTCGAAAATCGAGCGTCAGCCTAAATGGTGCTTTAAAGAATTCGTCATTAACCCAAGCAAAAACGAGCAAAGCGAATAATGTTAAACTGCCAAAGGGACGAGGAACGCCGATAAGCGACCAACCAAAGTCAGGCCAAGCTAACAATGGCGATGTCAGCATCAACAACAACCTCAGCCGCAGTCTCAACAACCAAATCGGCATCATCATTATCAACATCATCGTTTTCCTTCGTCTTCTTTCGACATTGTTTCATACTTGACTTCATTATGTTTTAGCTGCCAGCCCAAAGCGTAACAAGATTAAAAAGTGAAACAAGCCAAGTGTTGTTGAAACAAAAGAAAATATGCCTAAAAAAGGTTGCTGTGCGCAAAGACGTAACGCTCCCGCGGCTTCCAGTGGGCGCGTATATTATGTTTTGGTTTGGTTTTTCCTTACGCAAATGAACAGGTTGAAATGCAATGAATATTGAAACGAAAAAAATACGCATACACCGCATAAACACGCGAATTCTAACGAAATACAAACAATTTGCATGCAAACAGTTTTTAATTTTTTGTTGTTTTTGTATTTAGTTGCTGTTGTTTCTGTTGACAACTTAACCAAAACAAAAGCCGCTAACCAAAGGACGAATGACGGCAATGTCTGCCAACGCGCAGCATTTTGTAATTAGTTTTGTATGCTAATTTCGGCATTTTTGTGAGTGCTTGTGTAGGCATTATTATAATTATGACTGCAATAATTTCATAGTCGACAACCACGCGCCGACAATGTCACAATAAACATGATACGTTGACTTTGCTCTTGATCTTATTGTAAAACATGCAAAATATTTTAAATTTCAATATGTTCCATTAAACAAAAAAAACAAATAAAATAAAAACAGACAACGAATTTATGTAATTGGACAGAATATAAGATTCGACGCCCACATGGTCGGCAACAATTTACTTTCCAATCTAAAAATAGGCACGAGTAACGTTAACAGAACGTTAATATTTTATGATATTTCGTATTTCTTTCGTCGTTTCCTGCCCACAAACGGAAATGGCGCCATTTTCTTACATATACAACAGTCATCAAGTTAAAATTGAGTTGTGAGTGTGTGTGTGTGGGTTTTGTGTGTTGTTTTTCTACATGATTATGTTTTATTTCGCTGCTTGGCAAATTAATTGTAATTATTTGTGGCGCATTTGCGTGTTCAACGAAATTTAGAAGATTTTATTGTCAACAATTAACAAGTTAAGTGCGCTTCACCAGCGCGGCCCAAACCGAACTGTGCGCCTTCAATTAGTGTGTCCGCAAAGTTGGCGTGCTTAGACGCATTAAACGCGTTGCTTGCCACATAATCTCGCCACTTAAGAAATAATTTAACACAACTGAGCGCCTCAGTGGATGCGAGTCCGTGGGAAAGCCGCGCATCTTTGCGACCCGCATTAAGCACCATTTTCTTTTTTTTATGGTTTAAATGGCTGAAATTCGCGTTTGAACAGTGCAAATTTATAAATTATGTCAGAAATTCGCAAAATAGAAACCATAAATAAAATGATTTCGCTAATTTGGCGCCATTAAGTGCTCATTGCTTGTTGGTAATTTTGAAAAAGCAAAAAATTAATTGTTTTTTGGAATTGTTGTTGTTTTTCTGACTCATGGTAAGTTAAAATAATTCGACAAAAACGCACAAATGCATTTTGTTTTCTCCCTTTTTCTGACAGTTGTACATGGCAGATTAATTAATTTTTATTTTTACGGAAATGGTTTTAAAACAACAAGAGTCGACAACTATGCTACAACTTGACGTCATAGAGCATGTGAGTGTGTGTGTATGATTTTGTTTGTGTGGTTGTCTGCTTGTGCGTGACTTGCATATACATATTTGTGTGTGTTTCTCAAGGACCCCAAACGTTTTTACCAAATAACTTGAGTGCTAAATGGATTTCACTCATTCGCTCTGTTTAACAGTCCGCATACGTAATGGATTCGAAATCATTTCATCAGATTTCAGTCATTTCAAATACTAAAATTTATTTATTTTCCATCAATAAACTAAGCACAAACAAATCGTGTTGTGTAAACAATTTTAGTTTTGTTTAACAGCAATTTATATCAAATAAATATTTTGCATTCTGCAAAAATTCAGAGAACATGCAAAGCATGCCGAAAAACGAGTTTGTGTGAGTGAGCCAACAGACGTGCACCGAAATGAAAATACACAATGCACGAGAGGCGATTCAAGGAAATTGGTAACATTTCATTTATTTTATTTTACTTGCAAAGTAATTTCCGTAAACAGAAAATGCATTATTCCAATAGCTTACATTCATGTCCTTCTCCTCTACGCATTGAACACAAATAAAAGAAGAAGAAGATGCAAAAGGAAAAACCAGATTGTTGTTTTCATTTTACAACAATTTCAATATTTACCTTCGCATTTATTTGCTATTCATGTAAGCCAAGCAGACTGCGACTTAACGAATGGCGATGTGCCATCGAAATGGTCTGATTTTAAGAGCATTTTGGTATGCAAATTGACTGGAAAGACATTTTAACATCGGCTTGAGCGCTTGTCATTTAAATGCCGCACGAAAATGTCAAGCAAGATATGTCAAGGACTAAGAAGCACATTTCAATTGTAAAATGCATTCAAGTGCATGTTGAGCAATTGACTTGAAACTTTATCGCTGTAGTGCAGGCACAAACTTTATGCTTAAACATGCTCATCCTCAAAAGTACGCCTGCGTCGCTTTGAACATTCTACGTGATCATTACTGGAACCAACGAAGCGACATTGATTTCATTAGCATACACACGAAGTTCATTGAAAAAGTTTTTCAACAACTTTGAATTATTGGGAGGTTATTTAGCACAGACGACTTAATTTGAAAGAAAAAAAAAACGGCGTTGAACTGTTGTGCATAATGAGCAGCGTATTTGTCAAAAGGCGTTCAATAAATCATTATCTCTGTGACACATTCAAGTGTCTCGGTACATGCAAAAAAAAAAACAATAAAAATTCTAACAAGTGCTACCAAACAAGCACAGAGCTTAGCGTGATTGATGAGCATTCCACAAAAAAAAATTACTAAAAGTACGGAATGACAAAAAGTTTCACACACTCACTAGCAAATGTGTCGTCGAATTATGAAAAAAGGACAATGTCAATTTCAAGTGCCTTGCGCGAAAGTCCCAAGCAACTTACACTTCCGTAGTACATGTAAGCGCTGCAAACAATGAATAATTGAAATAACTTGTAATACTCTTTCGCAAATAGTTGAAGACTGACAGACAGACAGACAGAAAGACAAGCAGACAGACAGATGGACAGACGGACTTCATCTACTTAACCACTGCCTTCAACACTTCCGAGAAACGCAAAAATGTTGAAATAACTTTATTTCCTCGCCGGTTTTATTACCCGCGGCGGCAACATAGCAAAAATGGCAAGATGAAGAAAATGGCAATTGGCATTCACACAGTGAGAGAGAAACTTGTGCCGCATACATTTATGTATGTCAGCGGCAACACAATGCAAGCTATCTTAGGCTATGCTGTACGAACATTTGCACTTTGTCGACCGTGTGTGTGTGAGTGTGCGAATGCTGCGACTTGTCATAGAGTGAAGTGAAGTCAAGACAACGTTGCCTGTTTGAATGAAAAATATATACAAGTAAGAGGAAATACTTTGCTGGCACATTTGGTTATATCCGTCTGTCGCGCTTAGCGGTAATTCCCTTGAAACTTAAACGGATGTAAGGGTATAACTAATGGGAGCAAATGCAATTTCGCATGAATAAGTTTTGCCAAATTAAAAAGAAAAACGAAAACGAAAAACGAAACTGTTTGAAATGAAATTGTGTGCCGTGCGTTTGGCAACCCGACTTTAAATTTAAACTTTAAGCACCGACAGCTTTTTTTAAAAGCGTTTATCTTTTTTTATGAGCATTCATATCGGCAAATGCAGCCTTGATATAGCAACGGTTTTGTTTCCGGTTTCGTTTGTGGCTTATTGACCGCCATTGTTCGCCGTGCGTGTATAACGAGTGCATTCACACAATACCCGGAAGAGTATCGTAATCCAGGATGGGCATATTTCTCGCTATAGTTTCAAAAGCGCACGCAATGCTCGTCAAAATCCAATAATTTACCGAGCATGAGCAAAGACTCCCACAACTTTTGACCTTTTTCAGCCAAAAGAATTACACATTTTTTGCCTGGCAAAATGGCATGTTTTTTGTTAGCCTTTTGAACGCCACTTTGTCATGCGCCGACACTGCTTAAGCCGCCAATATAAAGCTGGAAAACTATGAATGACTTCACATGCGTATATTTTGCTTAAGGTTTTCACACATTTTCACACATATTAACTTGTTTTTAAGTTTCAAGTTAATATGTTGAATCTCGCTCAATTACAGGTTTCGCAAACGTTTACTGTCGGTCCAGTTGTGAGTTCAATAAATGTAAATATTATTTATTCAACGCAAATATTTTCTCATGAAAAAATCATATTTGATTTCATGTAAAATGTCACGTAATATTTTTTATGTCGTAAACATGTGATAATCAAATATTTTATTTTTAACACAAAATATCACTGAAAAAAAATGTGTGTCAATTAGAATTTGATCATACCAAATGTAAAAAAACTGAAGGTTAAAAGGAAATGCCCAAAATCATATTTACAAAGAAAAAACCATTTCACACTATTTTTCTAGCAATAAAGCAATTTCAACTCCGCTGGGACTAAATCAGCATGATTTGTTAACAATTTTACGACAAAAAAAACGGAACTTTTACATTTCCCAAAGCTAATCTTATAAATAGAAAAATATATAAATGAAGACGGCAGCGAAGCAGTCAAAACGTTCATGCCAAAACGTGGCGTATGAGTAATGTTTGTATTGAGATTGATTGCATACGCACGCAAGAAAATACGATACACTAATATTCAAATAAAACAGAACAAAACACACAAAAAATGTCGAGAATGTGTGACAGTTGAAACAGATCAATAACTTGGCCGTTGTTAGTAGACAGCAGACGTGCTAAAGGCTGAGTAAATATAACGGTAAATCTTTATGTAAATAAATCATTTTATTATATGATTTGATTCGATTTGGCTTGTTTTGGTTTGGTTTGATTAACTTTTATTTGCTCACAAATTACTTTATGTTTGCGCAGACTTAGTCAAGGCGCAACTTTAAGAAATTTGTTTGCCACTTTGTCTTTGCCATGTTAGCAACTCACATAGTTTGAGTGTGTTTGTAGTGAGTTGTGTGGTAAAATAAGAAATTACTCATACGCCATGTGTTACGGTTACCCACGCAGCATTGCTAAATATATAACGCTAAATCTGGAGAATTTATCACCATTAGAAAATGTCGCGATTCACGTAGAAATACATATTTCAATGAGCTGCAGCACCGCCCCACCGTCCTTTAACAGACGCTAAATCAAGTCTCACACACATGTGCACTCAAGTGTGTGTGAATTTATCATGCTACCGTTTGATGAATTTTACGCTAATTTAAACGCGTTTTTCGTTGAAGACAAAAAATCACGGCAAATTTTACTTGCTTTATGTGAAATCAGGAAACAGCAACGCATTCCAGTTGGTAAACTCAATTATCGAATCAATTAAACATTAAGGCAACACAGTCCTTGAACTGAGTTGATCACCTTTCAAAGGTTACGCCATCAAGTGAACGTAAAGAATTGAATTGAATTTAATTCCATTCAATTTAATTTATTGAAGACATATTCTAACGACTATGTCAAGTATGTCTGATAACAACACACACACATACGCACAGACACACACTTCCCGTGTACGCCTGCAACAGTTTTAATCGACACGTGTCGTCTACGAGTGAACAAACACACGGAATCCAGGTCCGTTTCGTCTTTCTTTCTTTTTTTACGTTTTTATCAATCTTGTAGTTTTTAAACAGAAATTGCGGGAAAAGTGACAAGTGCAAAGGAAAGGCACACAAACAATGGGTGAAAATAAATTGACCATTAAGGAAAATGTGCAGTCATCACATACATGCATATACATTTTAAAGAGCGGCGATTCGGTCAAAAATTCCAAATGAGAAACAAATGAAAAATTAAAAGAAAAACAACATGACTTACATAATGCTATTTGTATAACATCAGAGCCATTTAAAGACAATTAAACGTAACGTGTAACCTAATCCTTGTGTAATTTAAGATAATCTCAACTAGTGCAACTATGGCAAACAGCGTCCCTACACCCCGCCTCATGGCTACCGTAGCTTCCATTAGTGCTGTCGTACAATTTTCTTTGCTTGTGCTAAATTGATTTGAAATTTTAGAGTTTTTGCTGATGAAATATTTATTCACTTGTTTATTTATTGTCATTTATTGTAACAGCGAAGAATAGCAAGCCAAAGGGTATGCAAACATCAAATAAGCTTTCACGAGCCATGTAAATATTTGATTTTCATAATTATGCTGTACTGTGTGTGTCTTTTACGTTAATGTCGTCGACTCCTGGTGTATGTTTTCTTTTATGTACGCTATAAAAAATAGTTTTGCGTTACAATCTTGCCTAAAGCCCTGAAAGGTATACACAGCGTTATGTGTAAGTGTGTGTGGTTGTAGTTGTGTTTTTGTGTGTTCGTTATTTTGTTGTTCATCCCTCAAATAGGGCATTTATTGAACGTCGAATGATGTTCGTTGTGCAATATTCACCGCCTTTGTCTCATTTCGAGCTATCGTAAAACGAATTGTCGCCATTTATTTTTCTGATAATATCCCGATAAAACACACCACAATGTCTCACGTATTTCATGCTTCAAACTGACGCTGTGGCAACGTATTAAATGTGCGCAATCTTTCGTGTAATTACTTTTCCTATAAAATTTTATAGCCATGCAAGTAGCTGTGAGACTTTACGCCTACTAGCGACATTTTTGACAAATTTCAAATAAAATTCTAACAACTCAAGCCAACTAAGAACTTCATTGCTAAATAATGCTTAACTTGCACAAAAAACGTGCACCGAACATAGTTTCTCTCAATCCGATGTAGCTTAATTTCAGTTCAATAAAAACAAATACTTCTCGAACCGTTCAGATTTGAAAAGTATGTTGCAAATTATGTTTAAGTCTATAGTTTCCAAATTTCTACTATGCTCATTTGAATATTTAAAATAACTGCCGATGAATTACAACAAAAAAGCTTTTTGTAAGCACAAAAAACTAGCTTTGGCCACACTGCACGATAATTTTACAAACACCGTAAATCGAACCGATAACACGAAAATGAAATGAGCTTGAGAAAAAATTTTAACAATCTTTTAGCCAATTTGGTCGCAATATCACACCCAGAATTTTACTAAGGGTTTTCACGGCCAACTCAGTAACATGATAAAGTGATAATTGATGAAAATCGGCGTGAGCACTCAAATATGCAGGTTTGCGTAAACTCGGTAATTTTTCATCTTCTTATATAAACAAACGAAAAAGTGAATTTATCTGAACAGTGCAAAATAAATCAAATAAAAAAAAATTCTGCGAAATAACGTTAAAAATCAATTAATGGAATATAAAATTAATCAAGTTATGCAAAATATTAAGTTTCTGGAAGGTAAATATGTTTATTAATGCATGAAAATATAAATAATTAACTAATTGTGTTAAAATGGTGCACAGATCGGGATGAAGAAATTGAGAAAGCATTGTATGACTTTGTGGACGACATTAACGGCATACATCGGTTGACCAGAACACGAAATCAAAGTCCCAATATCAAGAATTTTATGCAATAGTTGCATGTGTTGTGTTACTGCTTGTAACATATGAGCAGTCGTTGCAAACGGGAACTTATGGGAGTTAATTTACCATTGTATTGGCCTATGTTAAAAAAGACTAACATATAACATATGTCATTTTAATAATAAAATTATGTGAAAGTACTGCGACTTTTTCTTTGAAAATAACTAAAAATTCCCTATTGTTTTTTGAAGCAAGTTGGCCCTATCTTTATAATTTTATCACGTTACCGAATGTCATGGATCGGGGTTGATGAAAACCCGGTAAACTTTGACAATGTATTTTGTTGTTGGATTTCCATTAATTATCGCTTCATCACGTTGACGGCCATTAAAATCCTTAATATGTTTTTTAAAAATTGATGAAAAGATTCTTAAAAATGGCAAAAATGTTGGCTGTCGGCTGTGAGATATGGCCAATTTGGCAACACTGACAGTAATATTCTTTAACAAGAATACTTTTTTTCGAAGAAGAAGAAAAGTTCTTTAACTTGGACGGACGAGAAAATTTTGATAAATTTTTTTTAACAATTGCATTTAAACATTTTTTTTTTTTTCAAACGAACGAAAATAAATAAAAAAAAAACAATATTTGCTCAATTTGTTTATTAACGATTATACGTACGTTCGGAGCAATAAAAATCAAAATAAAAATACGACAATTGTGCGAGTGCTGCTGCGTATGCGAACGCGGGTGTGTGTGTGTGTCCGTATAATTCTGCCTGTGTTTGTGCCTGTGCGTGAGTGTTTTTGACTTTTGTAGCGCACAACGTCTTTGTGTTTTCGAGAACACAGAGGCCGCGTAATTAATTAATAAAAAACTGGAGTGTGCTCGACGAATCGCAATTGAAACAAATTTAAGCATTATTGATGAGAATTTTGTCTATAATGTTGTTTGTGACATTGAAGTATTTCTAAAACGGCGGCCAAGCAACGGGTAAGTTTTGCTGTTCTGTTCTGTTCTGACCTCCAACGTGTGTGTAAATATACTCCATATATAAACGAGCGCCCGTAAATACTGGTTATGGGCATGTGTACAACAACGTTTATGTTGATAAATCGGTGGCAAAGGCGAAAGAATTGATTGCAAAACCGGGAAGTGCATTCCTGAATCGCATTTACAACGTAACTCGATGCAACAGTTAACTCAAGTTCCAATTGATTGCGTCACGATAACTTTTCCACGATACCACCCCACACCACAACAATGAATTTAGTCCAGTTGGTGGTACTGCTGTTGCAACAGGAAATGCCACAATGCAATGCAACAACCACAACAAGACATTTTTTTTTTTTGTGTTACCGGTTTACAACAAATATTAAGTCTCTCATACAACAAGTTTTCCCAAGCGAAAATATTTTCCGCGATCCAACACTGAGCTGGGCGCACTCTCAGACTCTTCGTTACCTTACCCAATAAACAAAGTGCGAAGAGACGTCATTCTGCTAACACCGTTTCTTGTCTTATGATTGTGTTTTTATTAGTTACATGGTAAAAATAAATAAATAAATACTTCGTGCTTGTGCACTTAAATCAATTCGCGCTCAAAAAATTATGCTTATCGTATTAATTGCGTGTGGAAAATTATACAAACATATGTATGTATGTATGTACTTTCATACATATATAAACATATTAATTATTATTGCGAGCCGAAATCAAACGGTTTTTGCGCTAATTTTATCGTGTATTGCATAATTTCGCGCTATGAGACTGCGAATGCCCATTGTTTGGTTTTTGTTTTGTTGCCTTCTTTCTTAACTGTTTTGCACAGTGAACTGTGCCTAGCCGAATCCCACGTTATACAGTTTTAGCACTTTATTCAAACCAACAACGAATCACACTACACTGTGCAAGCATTTCTTTCGCATATGTTCGTGAATGGCGCTCCTAGATTTGAAACTATGCGTCTAAAAACATAAACTAAACCATCAAGAAATTTTTGATGGTCACTCTTACTAAGAGAGTTTGACATTTACTCACATTGTCATTCTACTTTTTTCAGTGTTCTACTCTTCCCGCCAGTGAACAACTTTCGCCGTTATCTCATACACCAAACATGTGACGAGTTTCGCAAGCAATACGATCTGCTGACATTCTCAGTGGGACAAGGATCACAGCGCCGCACGGTTGTCTGCTTTCGCAATCAGCTGCTTGACCCGCAATCCTTCGAAGCGTAAGTAAACATATCGCTTGCTTACTGCAATATCGGCATAACTCAAAATTTGCTGTTTCGAGAAAAATGCGTTTAAAGTTTTCAAGTTTCACTCACTTCCTTAAAGAATAAAAAACTTAAAATTGCTTCACTCAGAAACTATTAGGAATATAAACATAAAACTTTGATAACATAAAAATATAAAGCTTTAGTTAATAATCATTCCTGCATAATTAACTCAAAAATCGCATTTTATAAATTATGACAGTCTTGCAATAAGCAAGCAATATGCAAATAAAAACAACAACAAACAATAAAAATGAATTTGTTTGCAGCTCGAAACAACAGCAAAAAGAGACCCCTGTAAAGAGCTGGCGCAGCAGCGGCGGCATAAGCAAAGTACGAAAATACGAGCCAGTGGCAAAAAACGGCGATTGCAAACGTTCGACACACAACAGTGAAGCTAAAATGGGCGTGGAGAAACATTTGAACGATGCACGTTGTAAGTACATCTTGCAGAAACCTCTCCGATCCACTGCCCCAGTGCATGAGAGACGCTAATGAAAATATCATGCAACAAGCCAAGATTATGCCATCGTCAAGCAGCGATTGTAATTTGAGTCGAACTGCTTCTCTTCCTGCTGAAATCATTTACTCAAAGTGTATACGGTTACAAAAACAAATGCAACATGGCTTGTTTAAATGGGTCATATGCACGCTCCTTTTTCCTCTTGTAGTTGTGTAAATAGCATGCTTGCATCCAACGCAGCTGCGTTCGTATTACTCCGGTACCTTCTTTTTGAACATGCTTTAAAGCAATAATACTTTTGGTTGAAAATCATCTTTCATTTAAATATCTTTATCAGATAAAAATAATCAAAACAAACTTGTTGAGTCATTTATCGGATTAATACCTTAACAAATGAAAAGAAAAATTAACTTAAAATATTTAAATTCATCAAAAAAAAAAACGGCCAAAAACAACAATATACATACGCTTGAAGCCAAAAGTCAATCATCGTTTGTTGGGAAGCGTTTTCAAGGTCGCCCTCTTTTTAACGTTTTCAATTTATTCGGGCCTCGCGAGCTCACCTTTTGTTTTTGATACTCACGCACACACACATATTCGCCCGCCAGTGAGCATATTGCAACATTTATCATTCAACGATCGAGTTCGCTGCGAACGAGTTGTATATTTTTTTACCTGCGAATCTCTCTCACTCTCATTTGTAACTTTTATATCTAGTTTTTTGTATTGTCGTTGTTTTTTTGTATTGCCAATATAATGAATGCTCCGTTGATGGCAAAAAAAAAAGTGCTGCAATTTGGGTCAACTTTGCTAATTTTTTGTTAATTTACATTGGTTTGTTTCGTATTTTGGGTGCATTTCAACATAAATTTTTTGGCTTGGAACATTATTGCATATTAGAGACTTAAGTAAGCGTCGGGTGCAACTGCATTTGCCTTGACCTAATAACAAGGTGTGACTGTATTTATCTATTTCTCGACTCGTTGCAGTGAGTAAATCAAACTCAGTGGATCTGTATAGACCACCAGCATTAAGAAACAACAGTGTCGACGACGCAATGCGCCCGCTCGAATTGGTCAACAGTGTTACAACCAACGAACACGAACCGAATATAGTAAGTGCTAATGGTCAACCGCAGAATGCAGTCACTGCCGCATCGCCGTCAACGCCAACTTCGGCAGTGACCTCGACCAATAATGCAGACAAACAAACTCAACAAAAGTAAGGCAACATAAATTTGGTTTTACGAAATTCTTACAACATGCTCTCTTTGTTTCGCTCTTTATCTCTTGTGCTCACCTGCTCATTCACTTGCTTCTTCAACGGTTTTTTCGTAATTTGTTTTGCTCATCTGCTTCGGGGCACGTTCGCGATCCGCGCTACCTGTTATACACGCACATGCACAAACGTACATAGAAAAGAGACAGCTACGCGTCGCGAACGCCGTCCAGATCGCGCTGTGTATGTGCCAAGGGCACGACGTAGTCAAACAACTCCACCAACGGCAACAACAATAACTGCTTCGGTTTTACCAACACCAACAACAACTGAAACGACTGCGGCATACAATCAGCAACAATTGGCAACTACCTCAGTGGATCAAACGGCTTTAGTAGCAAACGCAACGTTGACCAAAACAGACGTTAATTCAACGATCACAACTTTGAGTAAAGCGAAAAAAGTAAAGACCAACAACGGAAACAAAGAACGCAAAGAACGTGCTAAGAAGCCGGCTACGAGTGTCACCACCGAAGTTAGTGCATCTGAAACGATAAATAATCATAATCAAACAAGTGAACCAACTGAAATTATTATTGCTGAAACGAAAAATTCCAAATCATCATCAACGACGTCTACGTCGACGAGTACAACAAGCATAGCTCTCCCAACCATCATCAACTGTGATAACGGCCACAGCGACAACGTTCTGCTAAACCCAATTGAGGTAGCCTTTTTTAAGAGATCAAAATGTTTAAATACTAAACTCAACTGATTACAGCCTAGCCAGGAAGCGGGCACCATTTATCCCGAACTAACGGAACATATCAACAACGATAACATGGGCAAAAAAGGACATAATTCAAAATCGACAAAAACCGCTGCTGTGAATGCGAACACTTTGCGCATCGAAGATGTCGCAAGTAGTGAGCCGAAATGTGATAACGATGAACGTGAACTGCAACGCGCCTCAAAGGTTAGTTCTTTCTTAAAATCATTAAATTGCAATTAAAAATTGCCAATTTTCTTATATTTTTAGGAAATAAATCGCAGCAATCGTCGTATCATGAAGCAGACCTTCGTTTCGGATGTTTTAGAGATACCTGATAAAATCATTGTTAACGCAACGACCGAAAATGGAAGTAAACTAAGCACACCTACCACTCGCTCATTGCCACGCCCAATGCCAGATAGCACAACAGAAGAGGAAGAAGAAGACGAAGATGATTGGGAGAACATGTACGATGAGACTGGCGAATGTTTGGATCCAAAGATCATGGAAGAACTGACTGCCTCGGTTGGCAAAGTTAAAATCGAGTTGCCTAAGATGGATTACACTGTATGTTTAATATCAAATTACCAAATTTAACTTACATGTTTCACGAATTGTCTTTACCACAGGCCTATCTCAGCAAACAAGCTATACTCAATGATGAAGAATTCCCACATGTGCTGGAAGTATCTAATTTTCCAACGGAATTTAAAACGCCAGATTTGCTGATGGTCTTTTCACAATACAAAGAGTCTGGTTTTGATATAAAATGGGTGGACGATACTCACGCCTTAGCTGTGTTCAGTAGCTCAAGTATCGGTTAGTAAAAATCATTGGAAAACATTAGAACTTTTCTTGACTTAACATATCCAATTTGCTTGTAGCTGCTGAAGTGCTAACTATGGGTCATCCGTTTGTAGTACTGAAACCACTGGCTGAGGCAACTGTTGAATCTCGACAAAAGGCAAAAAAATGCGCCACTTCCCTGCAACCGTACAAACCACGACCCGAGACATGTGCAGCACTCGCACGTCGTATGGTAACCAGTGCTCTGGGTGTTCGCCATAAGGCCTCAGCGGCGGAACGAGAAAACGAGAGACGCGTGCTACGTGAAGCCAAAGGTAAATATTAAACTGAATCCTACGAATACAAATTATTTTTTTTTTTTTTCTGATTTCAGAACGCAAACTTTTAGCTGCCAAACAGCGCGATGAGGCCTGGGAGAGCTAAACCATCCGATCTCGCCCTAGCGAGCAGTCGTTGTCCATTGCAAGCATTTCCTGGCATTTTGTGCAATGTCAATAAATACAAGTTTAACGTGAAAAGCTTTGATAGAAAATAGGTATAAGTTCTTAAGATTATTTTAGTTATATAAAAATGTCTATTTAAATTTTTCTCTTCCGCTTTCCATGCGATTCTTGCTCAACTATGAAAAAGAGTTTAAAATTGTCACAATGTTCTGAGATTTCTAAAATATTTATTACTTGTAGATTTATCGATTGTTTATTGTTTTAACAAATATAAAAATAGTTTGAAATTACAGTTTTAAGTGATGCTTCCAGAGCAGATAATAAATATAAATATTTTAATAAAAATATTATATTGTGCAGCATGCAATCAATTCATTTTAATTTCAAAATAATTTAAATTGTTAATTTACATTTCGTGTTCTAGTAAGTAGACCTTCTTCAAATGAAATATCAAGACTGTGATTTTTATTCTTCAGTCAACTGATTAAAAAAGGTGGTAACAGCCATGGGCTTCTTTTGAAAACGGACCGAAATAGTTAATATACCCTACAAAAAGGCTTTGGATTCAGATGTAGTCCTCAATTGACAAACCTTGGAAATATTTTAAGGCAACATTCGGCAACTGATTAATAGACGAGTTCAAACCGTGCTTCAGGAGGGATGCAACAAACCCGGCTAGAAGCTACTGCCGATTCTGCGTGAAGTCCCTCAGTGACAAGATGAGCACTCTACGAAAACATTCCACAACCGTTAAACACATCATAAATGGACTCGACGTCGAGTGCATTGATGCGACCGCAGAACTTTCAATAGACACAGAAGCTCTACCTCTGAAAACGCCACGTCATGAAGCAAGGTTGGACCTCTTTTTAATCAATCACGGAACTTTCTGCACTGCAAATCATCTCACAAATCTCTGCCAGACAGAATTTCAAGTGCCATTGCACCTAAACTACCTGAAGCTATAAGCCCTTTTGCACGATGCACTAGCACCCCAATTCGAACAAGAACTAAGATCAGATATAGAAAATTCAAAATATTCACACCGATTGGATACCTTAACAGGCATTTATCTCTAAAAAATACTCGGTATGTACAATTAAACTATTAGTAGTAGGTAGTAGTAATTTGTAATCATATTATTTGCATATCATATTTAAATATATATTTGCATGGTAGTAATCTACTTTAGTAGAAGTAAACAAAAAATTGTCTCAACAATGTTGAGCTTGATAAAAATTGAAAGAGATGCCTCCACAACTGAGAAAGCTTATACAGCACAGCTCTCAATTTAGCATCTAGAAAACACCGTGGCGTTTACAAATTGCTAAAAGATAAGGTCCCTAGTAGTGATGCACAAATCGTCAATTTTTTGTATCCGGATCTTTCGAATCCGAATCCAAACGAATTCGAGTACTTAACGACGAATCCGAATCCGTCAGAGCAAAAAAAAAAAAAAAAAGCGCTGTCTTCAGCATGGCTGAAGCTTATGTATATACTTTTATCGCACTTTCGTATGCCATGCCAATTTTTTGGACTGAATATATTTTCTCTTCATCTTAGCCTATAAACCAATTTTCATTGTTTTTGCTCATCGGGTACCGGAGACATGCAAATTATTGATTTTGACTAAAACTGGGCGTAACCATGCCCATTTTTGTCAAAATAGTTTTAATGCCTCCCCAAGAACATAAGTGTGAAGTCAAGTCAATTGATTAAGAAACAGTAATCCGATATGGCTGGTTCCGACCAATGATTCGTCGTAATAAATTCTAAGACTCTTTGCAAAATTTCAGCTCGATAGCTTCAAAACTGTCACTGTTTATGCATGTTCTTCTTTGCTTTTGGTTCTTTGACTTTTTGCTTGTCTGCATATCCACAGACAGCTATGGACACAGAAATATCAAACTCTCCAAAAATGACAAAAAGTGTTAATTGAATTCCCAAACAAATTAATAAGATTCGTATTTTATTTGATTTGATTTTTTTTATAATAAATAATAAAAAGGAAAATAAGTTGTAAACTCAGCTTCACCGCTTTTATATACATTTGGGTGTCCCTTATATGATCAATTTTTTTTTTTTTCATTGTTGAAAACGCATACCCGCTATTTTTGTTTATTATCCTTTACTTAACCTAAATATAAAATTTCAGCTTCCTATGATAATTTTAACAGTCAGTCGGCACTGAGCCCTTAAGTTTTACCAAAGAAGATTTTAGATGTTTTTTTAAATACATCTGGGGGACAGAAAATAATTAAATTTTAATTGAATATTATTGAAAAGACAAATTTAAGTATTTCGTTTTATTACCAAAAAGATAAACTTTATATAATACGAATCAGGATACTTCCTTTTCAAGGTTTCTTTTTTACAATTTATATTGAAAAATAAAACTGCGAGAACTTGGCAGATAGATGGTAACTTAAAACCCGTTATTTAGTGATTTATGTCACCAATCAAAAATATAGTTTTTGTATTGCTTTTAAGTTCCACAGACATTGTGCGTATTGTTTGTCCAACAAATTCGAAACGAAATGACAACAAAATGAAGTACTCTTATGTTACACCATAGGTGCCGATGTAACTTGCTTGAGAATGTGTTCCAATGTTACATTAAAGACGCAGGTGTAACTTGCATATTTTGAACGCAAGTCGGCACGTGTTCCTGTGCTCAAAACAAAAAAAAAAAAAAAAAATCACGGGAGTGTTTTAGAGTAGGCTAAACAAAACTAGCACATATGCGTTAAAAAATAAGAACCTTGCAAAAAAAGGGATACCCTAATATGCATGTATTGATTATGTCAAAATGTTAAGGGAACGTACCCAAATTACGTGACCGATTTAGGGGGGGGAGGGAGTTCTTAAAAACACCACTCTTGGTTACTGGGCGGGGGAGGGTCTTAGAGCTCTATCACGTGGTCCAGCATCTATTGAATTTGTTGAATTTGAATTTTTAAATGTTTTGAACTATGTTCAAATATAGTGCTTTTTATACTTTTCACGTATGTGAAATAGTATATTAACTTTGTGCTGAAGTTTGTAACACACAGAAATATTCACTTGCGACTATATAAAGTATATATATTCTTGATCAGGACGACCAAACGAGTTGATTTAGCCATGTCCGTCTGTCTGTATATATACAATCTCCTCTCACAGTTTTGAAGATATCGAGCTGAAATTTTGCACAGAGACTTCTTATTCGTGCAGTTTTACATAGTCCGACTACATGGCTGAAAGTTTCATTGAGATTGGACATCTGGAACTGGTAGCTCCCATACAAAATGAAGAAGAGGAAGAGAAGCAATATTCACGTCGTTGTATGGAGAACTTTTTTGTTTTTAAGCCAATTGACTTGAAACTTTACAGTTATGTTCTTAGGGAGGAACGAAAACTATTTTGACCAAAAGTGGGCGTAGCCACGCCCACTTATAGCGAAACTTTACCCGTTGTATGAAAAACTTTTTTGTTTTTTAACCAATTGACTTGAAACCTTACAGTTATGTTTATAGGGAGGCATGAAAACTATTCATTTAGTTTTTTTATAGTGACACAACGTGAAAAGTATTATAGCTTCAGCCTTGCTGAAGATAGCGTCCTTACTGGTTTAACTCTCTGTTTGCAAAGAATTACTTAAACGATATTTATAAACCAGTAAGGGCGGTATACTCGTGTATACTCGACAATAAAGGCGGTGCCACACCCTCAATCTACAAAAACATATTGATCTGACGTCGCCTATTCAAATAGTGTTCAAAATATCAAGAAATCGGTCAAAAAATGTGCGTTACATACATTTCGCTCAAACAAACACAATAGACCCTGATACACAGTATGTGTACAGGGTATAACTACTACGTGAAAAGTAGTAGGGAGGGAGGGGGTCTTGGCATATACTACGGATGGTCACCGATGGGGGGGAGGGGGTTAAAAAAGTGCCAAAAATGGGTCACGTAATTTGGGTACGTTCCCTAAGTTGAATATTGTGATTTTCTTCACAATACGTGTACACACTTACTGTTTGTAACATTTATATGTTGGTATCTTACTGGTATTTCTGTGCGCCTAGTTAAAAATACAAATTTGTTAAAGTAGGGTGGATGCATGCATCAAAATCGATTTCAGAAAAATAAGGTAGGATTTCGGATTCGAACTCGGATTCGTACATTGGATACGATTCCAAGGAATCGTGCATCACTAATCTCTCGTTGATGTCCAATGTTGCTGTCATGCCCTCAACAATGCAATAAACCAGAGCAGAGTACATGTTTTCACGGTAGAAGTGGACTTCAATATACATGAAACTACCGAATGGTTCCATACATCAGAGTACACTCAACTCTACAAGATGCGCTGCGCAATGACGATAAGGTAGTTGCTGTTTTTTTTTTTTAACAGTAGAATAGAAAGTAGTTTAAAGGTACCACTGAAATTTCCTGTTGCTTTAAAAATCAGGTGGCTGTCAATATCAGCGGCAGTCAATCGTATTTTGAGAATGAAGAATGCTTTACTTCAAGTTCACTGAGTATTGTATACTCAAATTATGTTAATAAATTATACTTAATATACGCAAGACCCATTGTAAATTGTATGCGAAATTTAAAAATAGTTTTCGAAAAAAGGGATAAGAGAAAAGTAATGGAAGCATTCCTTTATTTGCAAAACAAGATTGTTTCACCGACGCACAGTGGGGCCTTCTGAGTTTTTCCATTGCAAAAATCATATCTTCTGAACGAATAAAGATAATTGCATGAAATGAGTTTTGTTTGAAAGGGAATTCCTTAAGCTTTAAAACAAGCCATCGTTCAATGCGCTACGATATCTGGGAGCGGCATAGTAGGTTGTCAAAGTCAGAATTTGTTTCCGGTGCAGCTTTAGCGTCAGAAAATGGCTAGTTTTCCATTGTTTATAAACTTAGAAATTTGCGACTGTACACAGTATATATAATCTTGATCAGTATGACAAGACGAGTTGATATAGCCATTTCCGTCCGTCCGTATGTACGTCTATCAGTATTTATACAATATCTCCCACAATTTTGAAGTTATCGACCTGAAATTTTGCACAGAGTCTTCTTTTCTGTGCGATCAACTCATAAGTCGGAATCGGCATGATCGGGCTATTAGAACTGGTAGTCCCCATACGAAAAGAAGAAGAAAAATGAACAAAACTTGATTCGTTGTATAGAAAACTTTTTTGTTTTTGAAGATAGAGGGATGAAACTTCAAACATAGTACTTTCACATAGTTTGACACAATGCCTGAAAGTTTCATTGAGATAGGGCAACTGGAACTGGTACCTGCCATATGAAATGAAGAAGAGGAAGAGAAGCATATTTAAGTCGTTGTATGGAAAACTTTTTTGATTTTCAACATAGAGAGCTGAAATTTAAAATGTAGTCTTCCTACGTACTCAGGCCAATTGCCTATAAGTATCATTATGATCGAACCACTGGAACTGGCACATGCCATACAAAATGTAGGAAATTAAGACATTTTACCTCCTTTACACCGTCTACGATCAATTTTACGCACCAGCAGCATTGCAAAATACAACAGGTTGCTTCCTATGACAACATTGGTTCACTTTATAAACATTTTAAAGCTGTTACAGAGAAACTTTTTACTTTGCATTCTTCCTCTTATAGCTACGGCAGCGACTTTTTTGCATATTTTTGTGCGAGGTTGCGACCGTTTTCTAATAAAAATCAGCCTTAAATGGATCCAAAGGGGTATAACCTTTTTTGAATTAGGTAAAGGAATATCTAAATAACATATGTTTAAAATTTGGAAGGTGAAATAAAATGAGGTTTTTTTTAATTGTCCACCAAAGTTCAAAAATACCCAAAAAATAGATAGTTCGAAAAACAGCTCCCTTAAAAAAACTACAACTGCCAAAGGCTTCATATTTATGTTATAACACTATAATACAGCTACCTAAGAATATAAATTAATTCGATAATGATTTCTGTTATAATTGCGTTGCTATTCCAACTCAAAGATGGCGAATTTAAAAAAAATATAGTATGTTAGTAAAAGTTGAAAAAAGGGTCAACTTTGACTGGCGAAAGCTTTCAAACTGTAATTTCGATTTCTTTAAGGTTAATATTTCCTTAATCTCTGGAAAATTCTCTATCAGGCACATATATTTGTTTTATCAAAAGCGTTCATGAAATTTTTGATTTTTGCCAGCTGAATGTATCTAAGGCCCCTCTGTGCGACGTCCCAAGTCAACTTTATTATCTTAGATGATTTCGAACTGTTGGTTGACCACAATTTGCCACAGGACAATGATTTTGAATAATATCAAATTCAGAATGAGAGCGATGCCAACGAAATAAATACCCACTTTCAAAAAGGTTCAAAATATGCAGTGTATTATACAGTGGTCGATACAGAAAAATTTGAGCCGAAGTTGCTGAGTATAAAGCTTCGATGGGAAGTAACCCCTTTGAGTTACTGTCAAAATTTGTAAAATCAATGTTTTGACGCGTGCCTTCCTACGCCGAACGCGACTGTTGAAAGTCTCTTCAGCGACGTTAATGTGGTAAAGACAAAAGCCAAAACTAGTGTGCACGTAGAAACAATGGAAGCAATATTGCACATGTAATTTATAAAAACAATCATATTTAGTATACTAATTAAATCTTTTTCCCCCAGACACGGTTTACGTCGCTAAGGTAAATGTTGTGATGACATCGAATTTCCGCAACAACTCATAGAGAAGATTGCCAAATTGCTACATTATACGAAAGAAACAGAAAACGTTGAATAGTTTATTAATCTGTTCGATAACTCCCATGCTTTGTTTAATAAAATTCTTGAGGAAATTATCATAACATAATTGTGAATTTCTAACGATAACATCACAATTTTTTATACTCTTTCAGATTTTGTAGTTTTTAAACAATCAATTTGTCCTCTGTCCGTCTTAGCACCAGAGCCAATGCCAATCTAATATTGATAAATAATCGCCTTCAAACTTCAGCAGCCGTTCAAAGATTTATTTATTTGTTACAGATTGATTCGCAGCCTGCCATTTTTAAAGTGAAACTTCTTTAGCATGGGTGTGATTTGAAACTTGATGAAACGACATGAAAACCAGTAAGGACGCTATAGTCGAGTATACTCGACAATATAATACCCTGCACACACAGTATTCGCCCGATCGAATAGTGTTCAACATATCAAGTAAATTGGTCAAAAAAAGTGTAATTTACGAAAAATTTGAGTTTGTTGGTCATAGAGGGGAAATTTCGTGGTATGCAGTTTTAAAGACATATATTTACTGAGTTTGTATACAAAATTTCATGTTCACACCTTTATTAGTTTTGGAGATATTGCTTTTTAAAGAAAACAACTGGGGGAGTTGTTGCACCTATGACACTGTCTGAGCGTATGCATTGGGTTTGTTGTTGGCCGCTACTTAACATTGCTAATCAACGTCGCTTATTAACTTTGTATTTAATTTAATAATTTCCAGAAAAAAGGGAATATTCATCGGGCCGGGCCGGTCCGGGTCTTTTTGAAAATATACCTGGCCGGGCCCGGTAGGCCCGCGCCCATCTCTAATTGAAGCCCGTTCAATTTTGCAATTGACAATCATATCCTTTCCTTTATTGTGAAACCCAAAATAATAAATAATAATAAATTATATACATTGATGGAAAAATAATCTTTTTGCTGACTGATATTGGATTAAAGGGAAAATGTGCTCTGCTGACTACGTTAACATATTTAACAGTATATTGCTGTCATATTCCTGCAGATAAATGCCATTAAAATGGAAGTTCATCCAAGATAATGACCGTAAACAGTCCTCACTACTTGGAAAAAAATGGTTTTCGGACAAAAAAGTGTCTTTGATGGAATGGCCTCCACAATCTCCTAACCTAAATCCTATTGAACACTTATGGGGAGTATTAGAAACAAGAATTAATGTTTGTAAGTGGAAAAACAAGGACGATTTATGAAAAAAAAGTGCAGGCTGAGTGGTACACTACTGATCCTCCAATTTGTAGGAAACTAATGGATTCCATGGGTCGTAGTTGCGCCGAAGTTTTGAAAAATCATCGTGGCATAACAAAATATTAAAATATAGTCTGTTTTTGGCTTTCAAATTAATAGTTTGCAGAGATAAACTTGTGGTTCTTAGTTTTCAGTGTCTCGTTTCTATTTTTTTTTCCAAAGCCAATAAATTCAATTAATTTTTTTGTTAAACGAATTTTTAGAAATGCAATTGTTTTTGTTGTTATTACAAGTATCATCCAATAAATATTAAATAAAAATTATAACATTAAACCACGAACTAATTTCTTAGAAAAAAACTTGAATGTTTCAGACAAAAAAGGTCGTTTCTATTATTTTTTCCATCAGTGTATGTTATTATGCAACAAATAAAGTCAAGTAGATTCATCACATAGGAGCATTGGTAGTTAACTTGACTCTGTTCTACGGGAGACACTCTGCCCATTTAAATAAATTCTTCTTCTTCGCATTTGTGCATTAAAAAATGAACACCTTCCAACTTGCCAAATAACATGGTTGGTACATGCATATTTTCATAAAATTTACGATTTTTAATTATAATTTTAAAATTATTTTAACAATTTAATTCGAATGTACTTCTCAATCTTCGAAACTAAATACAAGCAGATTAGCGAGGCATTACTCTGATTGTTTTCCAGCTCAAATAATTGGTTGATTTCGGAAGGGTTTTTTAAACGCAGATTTATTAATAAAAGCATGTAAAATATTGAATTGTTTTAATGCAAATTAATGGGGAAACCATAAAGTTAATTTTTTGGTGCATAATTATTTAAAACAACTCAAAATAATGCCGAATTTAATAAAAATCTTTGAGATATTGCAACGGTGCGAAAATATCTAAAATAGATTTCTCAGACACCTAAACATTGAAAATGAGAATATAGGATATTAAGATAAAGAGAAATACAATCCAGAAATGGCAAGGCCGATAGGTAGCTATGTTATAGTGTTATATTATAAATATCAAGTCCTTTCCATTTGTAGTTTCCTGGTGGGAGACGTTTTTCGAACTATCCATTTTATGGGTATTTTTCATTTTTGGGGGACAATAAAAAAAACGGTAAAATATGGGTACCGCCAAATTATCAAAATATGTTTATTAGGGTGTCCCCTATCTTGCAAGGTTCTTATTTTTTAACGCATATGTGCTAGTTTTGTTTAGTCTACTCTAAAACACTCCCATGATTTTTTTTTTTTTGAGCACACGTGCCGACTTGCGTTCAAAACATGCAAGTTACACTTGCGTCTTTAATGTAACATTGGAACACATTCTCAAGCAGGTTACATCGGAACCTATGATGTAACATAAGAGTACTTCATTTTGTTGTCATTTCGTTTCGAATTTGTTGGACAAACAATACGCACAATGTCTGTGGAACTTAAAAGCAATACAAAAACTATATTTTTGATTGGTGACATAAATCACTAAATAACGGGTTTTAAGTTACCATATATCCGCAAAGTTCTCGCAGTTTTATTATTTAATATCCGCGAAGTGAAATTAAATGAGTTCAAGCTCAAATGAAATTGTAAAAAAGAAACCTTGATCATTATATACAAATCACGATAGTTTATATAATATAAAGTTTATCTTTTTGGTAATAAAACGCAATACTTAAATTTTTGGAAAGGCAAATTTAAGTATTGCGTTTTATATTCAATTAAAATTTAATTATTTGGCGTCCCCAGTTGTATTTAAAAAAAAAACATCTAAAATCTTCTTTCATAAGAGTAAAGGATAATAAACAGAAATAGCGGTTATGCGTTTTCATAAATGCAAAAACAAATTTTTTTTGACTTATTAATTTCTACAACATATCAAGAATATTATCCTAAATTTTCAAGTCGATCCGTATAATAGTTTCGGAGATACAGCCTTTGGAAGGTGTGCGCTCCAAGTCACTTTTATTGTTACTCAAAACTTTATACGCGTTTTTCTCGGAACTGTGTTTTCAAAGTCGGTTGTCAAAATTTCTCGAAAACTACTCAACCGATCTTGATGAAATTTTACACAGGTATTCGACACACAACTTACTCGTGCTTGAACGAAAGATTTTTTTTTTCAATTATAACTATTTAAAAAAAATTTCAAGCAAATTTGACCGTAATTCTCATTTTTTTTGGAAAATGGTCTGCCAAAATTACATTTTTACTTTTTTTTGCAAATAAACAAATGAAAAATTTTATTGTGTCATGCATGAATTTAAAAACTAAAATTCGATGAATTTATGGACGACATTATTTACATACAATTATGTCATCGAGTGGCGATGTCGAAGATCCAAAATCTGAATTTTGATGCAAAAGTTACGAGTAATCGTTACAAAGTTATATGGAGTGAAATTGGCAATGTAATAGTCTATGTTATGTAAGGTGACGGAATAATAGTAGGGGAGCGGTACCCCCCTCCCCCGCCACAACGTTACGTAACAACCAAGTCACCATTTCTACCTAAAAAAACACAATTATGTTGCGCAAAGTACCGAAAGGTCGCTAAATTATAATAAAAACCAGTAAGGGCGGTATAGTCGAGTATACTTGACAATATAATACCCTGCACTCTCAGTAGGCGGTGTATTAGTTTTGGAGATATAGCGTTTTATAGAATCAACTGGGGGAAGGGAAATAAAGGGAAGGGGGAAAAATGCAGTATGCAGTTTTGTAGAGTTACTCACACTGATTCTACATACCGACTTTCATGTTTCTATCTCATCCGGTGTTTGAGTTATAACGTTTTAAAAAAATGGGCAGTTTCGGAGAACCATTGGTGAATACAGACTTACGCGGGGGTGTCACAGAAATCGCTTACTAGAGATTTGATGCCAAAAACAACCAAAAGGGAAATTTTGGTGTCACAGAAAATCTCTATCAGGGAAATTTTTTCTCTAGCAAAATCTCTGACTATACCCTCAGGGATTTGCTTAAATTCAGCCTTATTTTAAGTTCTTATAAAAAGTTATGAATGAAGAAATAAACTTTATGGTTTTCCTCATAAATCTGCATTCAAACAATTCGCTATTTTACATGTTTTCATTGAAAAATTGGCATTTTAAAAAAAGCTTCCTCAAATCAACCAATTTTTTTTGAGCAGCAAAAACAATCAGTTTCATGCCTCGCCAATCTGCTTGCATTCATTTTCGAAAATTGAAAAGTATATTCGAATTGAACTAAACAAACTGTTAAAATAATCTAAAAATCATAATTAATATGCTGTTGCATTTGAAATGTTTAAGCAAACTCGTAAAAATAGCAAATTTAATTAAAATAGGTACCGACAGTGTTGTTCGGACAAGTTGGCATGTGAACATTTTTGAATGAACAAATGCGAAGAAGAAGAGTTAATTCAAAAGTGCAGCGTATCTCCCGTAGAACAGAAACAAGTTAGTTAGCAAATCTAACGTGTGAAACAATCTCCGTACCTTTATTTATCAGTTTGCACACATAATTGATTATTACATTTCACCTTTGGAGTATTTTGAATTTGTAACGTATTTGATTACATTTGGCAATCACCGGAAAAGAAAGATTAGGATTGTCAAAACAATTGTAAAATTTGGCGAGCTGCATTATAATTGTGCTTAAATTTGCAATTAATACTTTTATAGCATTCTAATTTTGTATATTATTAGATGTAAATAACAATTGTTTCAATTTGATGAGAAAAACAATGAAATAAGCATAAATAAATTACATTATTTTTATTTTGAATGTATACAACTCTGCCGCGGGATGCCGAATTTTCGAAGACAAATGTTCGAAAAACAATATCCCAGAGATTTTCTGTGACACCAAATAGAGAAATTGAAAAAACCGTCTTCGAAAAAACAAAATTTCGAAGACGGATTTCTGTGACACACCCGACGGACAGGGCTCCATCGATTTCTCTTGTCATCCTGATCAAGAACATATATACAATCCTTACTAAAATAACTTATTTTAATCAAAAATAAAACATTATTCTTAAAAATTTAAATATACAGCGATAATTAATGTTACTGTTCATCTGTCCATAGGGTTGCACACTTGGAAAAGAAAAATAAAAATTACGTACAATGCAAACGAGGGTCTGCCATTGAAACGTAAACGAAAAGTGCTGACAACTTCGGAGATTTTAATTTCGTAGTTTTTTTATTCAACCAAAGAAAATAATGCTACGTAACGTGTTGTTCGACACCCCCTCCCCTCCATGTAACGCATCGTAACGTTTTATAAGACCCCCCTCCCCCCAAATTGCGTTACGTAATACTTGAACGGCCCCTAATCAGCCATTTTGAGTAAGACGTAAGGCAATGGGAGGGTTTCAAACTTGCAAACTAAAACCGTCAAATTTAGTTAGTTCTGTGTGTCAGTTTTTCATATAGGTGGCTCAGCATGACCTCCTAGTCGTACTATTTCATAATCTAACAGTTATATGGAGGAAAATTCTTTATTCTGCGGTATACAATATAAAATGCCTTATGGCGGTCGAACCCACCGCTAAATGAAAAAAATTTATAGAATCTTTTCCACTTTAAATTATTTAATCTTCAAAATGCAACCACTCCCAACGCCGCAGGAGTAAATCACGTTTTAGCATCGTTGGCTCCCCGACTATAACGTAAGTCATTTTAATATTAAATTCTTCCGAAAGTATAGCCAGTTTTTCACAGAAAATAACTTAAAGTTGACATTTTCTACCTTTTCTACTTCCATACATTCAGCAACAACATGCTTACGAGTCTATGAATCTCGTTAAAATTTGGCATGTGTGTTTTGTTGTTGGCAACTTTGCATACATTTATACGATAACGAGAAATGCGTGAATACCGCAACTAGCAGTCTTCACACCCAACTCGGTAACGTGTAAACGTTGTAACTGATGAAAATCCAAAAACAAATACAAGTCAATACAAAGAAAAATTAACTTCCATGTTTTCCCGTATGCAACAACTACTCGTATGTTACAAGTAATAACACAAGCCATAAAACTATTGTATCAAAATGAATATTTTGGGTTCTTGATCAAAGTATGCCAATAATGTCGTCCACAAAGTCATACAATGCCACCTCAATTTCTCCAACCCGACCCATACCTGTGCACCATTTTAACACAATTAGTTAATTATTTGTATATTCATGCAATGTTAATCAAATTTACCTTTCAGAAACTCAATTTCTCGCATAACTTGATTAATTTTCCATTAATTATTCCATTACTATTTTTATTTTCTATTCATCAATTATCCCCCAGTCACCAATTGAATTTTAATTTCAAGATGGGGGCAAGACTGACAGAGTCAAAGAAGTGGCATATTGTCGCGTAGTCATGACAGAAGAAGAAATTGGCGCAAAAGTGCCCACAAACCAATACACTTGCGGTAAAAAGAATTCGCTATGAGCCGGCGCACAGTGGGGCCTTCTGAGTTTTTCCATTGCAAAAATCATATCTTCTGAACGAATAAAGATAATTGCATGAAATGAGTTTTGTTTGAAAGGGAATTCCTTAAGCTTTAAAACAAGCCATCGTTCAATGCGCTACGATATCTGGGAGCGGCATAGTAGGTTGTCAAAGTCAGAATTTGTTTCCGGTGCAGCTTTAGCGTCAGAAAATGGCTAGTTTTCCATTGTTTATAAACTTAGAAATTTGCGACTGTACACAGTATATATAATCTTGATCAGTATGACAAGACGAGTTGATATAGCCATTTCCGTCCGTCCGTATGTACGTCTATCAGTATTTATACAATATCTCCCACAATTTTGAAGTTATCGACCTGAAATTTTGCACAGAGTCTTCTTTTCTGTGCGATCAACTCATAAGTCGGAATCGGCATGATCGGGCTATTAGAACTGGTAGTCCCCATACGAAAAGAAGAAGAAAAATGAACAAAACTTGATTCGTTGTATAGAAAACTTTTTTGTTTTTGAAGATAGAGGGATGAAACTTCAAACATAGTACTTTCACATAGTTTGACACAATGCCTGAAAGTTTCATTGAGATAGGGCAACTGGAACTGGTACCTGCCATATGAAATGAAGAAGAGGAAGAGAAGCATATTTAAGTCGTTGTATGGAAAACTTTTTTGATTTTCAACATAGAGAGCTGAAATTTAAAATGTAGTCTTCCTACGTACTCAGGCCAATTGCCTATAAGTATCATTATGATCGAACCACTGGAACTGGCACATGCCATACAAAATGTAGGAAATTAAGACATTTTACCTCCTTTACACCGTCTACGATCAATTTTACGCACCAGCAGCATTGCAAAATACAACAGGTTGCTTCCTATGACAACATTGGTTCACTTTATAAACATTTTAAAGCTGTTACAGAGAAACTTTTTACTTTGCATTCTTCCTCTTATAGCTACGGCAGCGACTTTTTTGCATATTTTTGTGCGAGGTTGCGACCGTTTTCTAATAAAAATCAGCCTTAAATGGATCCAAAGGGGTATAACCTTTTTTGAATTAGGTAAAGGAATATCTAAATAACATATGTTTAAAATTTGGAAGGTGAAATAAAATGAGGTTTTTTTTAATTGTCCACCAAAGTTCAAAAATACCCAAAAAATAGATAGTTCGAAAAACAGCTCCCTTAAAAAAACTACAACTGCCAAAGGCTTCATATTTATGTTATAACACTATAATACAGCTACCTAAGAATATAAATTAATTCGATAATGATTTCTGTTATAATTGCGTTGCTATTCCAACTCAAAGATGGCGAATTTAAAAAAAATATAGTATGTTAGTAAAAGTTGAAAAAAGGGTCAACTTTGACTGGCGAAAGCGTTCAAACTATAATTTCGATTTCTTTAAGGTTAATATTTTCTTAATCTCTGGAAAATTCTCTATCAGACACATATATTTGTTTTATCAAAAGCGTTCATGAAATTTTTGATTTTTGCCAGCTGAATGTATCTAAGGCCCCTCTGTGCGGCGTCGAGACACAATTATTATTGTCACTTGCTCGACCAAGCGAAATATAAAGTGAGTATTAGCAAAAGCAACTGCTTGACATCTTCTTAAACAGATTATCAGCGTGTTGCGGGTTGATTTCATTATTTAATTAACGAAATTTGAATTTCGGCGCAAAACTGTTGAAACTAGAGCCTTGACGATACATCGATGTTTGGAAAAAAATACCCAACATCGATGTATAATTTTCAACATCGATGTTTTTTGTTCAACATCGATGTTTTTTATGAAATTTTCCGCATCAAATTTTCACATTCTGAAACGTGTAAGTACTTAGAATTATGTTTTAATTATTTCACATTAAATAGTTTATAGTCGTCGGATAACTGGTGTTGATTTGTGGTGGTGTTGGGAGCGACATTGAAGCATAACAATGGACAAATTTCTAAAAGGTAAGTTTTGATGAGTGCAACGAGCTTATTCGTATCACAATCAAATCACATTTATTACGTTTGCACATTACATTATTTCGTTTACTAAATACTTTTTCTTTTATAGTTGTGACATATGAAAATGACGAGTCAAAAGGAAAGGAAGAGGAATCAAAAGAGAATATCGAGGAAACGCAAAACCAAATGGGTAAGCGACGTAGGGAAGTTTCATTTGTGTGGGATCAAAAAGTGTGCAGGCGGCCAAGAGGCAATATATCCTGAAGGAAAATGCCGACGAGGATGTGAATCCTTTACATTTTTGGCAGGTAATGCCCCAATCTATTATTAGTAAATAAACATTAATTATTTGTTTCTTTTTAGTGTACTGACGAACAAATTTTTAAAGACGTGGTTAAAAAACATATGTGCATTCCAGCAACGTCTTGCGAACCGGAATGCATATTCAGCAAGGCTGGACAACTCATCTCAGACCGCAGGTGTTCGCTGAAGCCTGCGGTAGTTGACAAAATTCTTTTCATTAACCGAAATGTTGATCTCATTTTAAATTAATTGTTTCTTTGTAAGAGTCATAATAAAGTTTTGTTATTTTGTTTTAAATTTTTTCGATGTATCGACGATGTATCAATGTTTTCACTTCAAAACATCGGAAACATCGATGCTGGCAAACATCGATGTTGAAAAACATTGTTGAAAAACATCGATGTTTGAAAACTTCGATGTTTTCAAAGCTCTACTACATCTTGAAAAGAACCAAAATGGGAGTATCTCCCTTGTCAAGAGCGAATATACCACGACATAGGACACGCCAGTCGTTTCTGAAACGAATAGCAAGAAACAGAAACCGAAAAACAGGTTAACAGAGCTGTTAAGCTGAACCGAGTCAAGACCACAGAAAAATCAGGCAATGACTCAAGTGTATCAACAAATAGAGTCAAATAGAATTGCCAGGTCCCCTCCCTCAGAATCTCACATGATATTTTGATAAAAAAAATCTAATTTTTTTTTTTTTTTTGCTTAAATTTTTGATAAAAATGGTAAACTAGTGAACTAAAAAAGATGTAGAGATGTCCGATGAACCCCCCTCCCCCCAAGTGAGATTTTGCTGAACCAACCAACAAAATTTAGGTAGACAAATTTTTGAGAGTCGGTAACACTGGCTGCGTTTGTCAAACGAATGCAACGCTGGGTCAAAAATGTAAACAAACTGCTTCTTCTTCTTATAGTACATTCGATTCTGTTATGAAACAGCAAATTCAGATTGGTGTAGCCTATGTCGCATGTGCATCCCATGGTGTGCCATTGCCATTGTGCCATTGCCAGAAAAACTGAAAAGACTGAAAAAGAAGGCAGTTTACCTAATTAATTTGATTTTTTAAATTTTGTTTAATTGCGCGATATAATCGCTTGAAATATGAGTCTTTCTTCTGATGTGTCATGAACAATACAGTATTGGTTTAGCATATGTCGCTCTATGTTTCCTTGTGACGTATCTTGTTCCGCCATTCCGCGGAAATTTTTAGTCTATCTTCTTCTTCTGGTCGTGGACACTTTTGCGCCAATTTTGAAATTTTTGCGCCTATCTTGTCACTTTTCGCGTATTTTGACATTCGCATATCCAAACCAAATTTATTGCGGGGGTTCGCGCGCGATATTTTATAAATCCACCTTTAAAATAAGATATGTGTTTAATGGAATTCCTGGCGTCGTGTGTGCAGCAAACTTAAATCAAACGGAAAAAAGAAAATCAAAGTAGTCCGAAGAGCAGCAACAGCAACAACAACACCATTCCCATAGATACAATCGTACACACACACAACGAAATTTTTCTTTTTCTTCAAAGCCGTCGACAGTTTTGAATTGCCAAGCAAACGCCAAGCGAATAGCGCTTAATATATTTAACCTGCAGTGGTGTGTGCGTGTGTGTGTATGTGCGCACGAGTTGCTTGTGTTTGTGCTTAAAAAAGTGTTTTTTTTTTTAAACATTGGTTTTTGAGGAGCTTGATTGATTTTGTGAATTTAAAAGTGCTAAAATGTGTACCTAGCAAAGTAAATTACTATAATGCAAAGAACGAAGCTTCCTACAAATATTGCCTTAGTCAAAAAGAACAACTGCCGTATTTTTAAAGTGTTTGGACGAAGAAACAGACTTGGCAAAACTCGAGAATGGCCGCCACGGCGACGCCAATGGAAATTGATGAATTCATAAATGGAGCACTTGTCTCATGGGTAAGTCAATAATGGATTTCAGTCATGCGCGGAATGCGTAATTTGTTTGTTTACAAAATGTTGTAATATGATGGCAGCAGTAGCAAATTAAGTTCTATACATCCATAAGAACTATTTGCAAGGCCAACAATACATTCCATTTCTCTCAGTATAATCATGTTTAATTCAATTCCCCCCGTATTACCAGTTTTTTTTTTTGCTCCATAAACAAAAGAAACAAGTTTTGCATAGCTTCTCGGATTCTTGCTTGCCATTTTTTGTTTATTGTTGTAAAAGTTCGTTGAACGTTTAATTAGAGTTAATGCTTGATAGAAATGTTATTCAATACAATTGGTCATTTTTCTTTTGTTACAAACTAAAGCGACATAGAAAGTTATTCTTCTCATTATCTTTCTTCGCAGTTGGAGTCATGTCTACCCCGTGCGGAAATACTGTCTGGCTACGCTTCGCTACTCGACGGGCTTATCATACACAGCGTATGGCTGCAAATAGACCCCGAGCCGCAAAACAATCCCACTGAGATTACCGATCAGAATGGCGGGGCTTTATCTGTTGCACGCGCTAAGAATTTTGAATGCATTGTACGCAATTTAAGGTCACTGTTCGAAGAAGAACTTGGGCAAACGATACTCGTAATGCCGGATGCCTATATTCTAGGATATCATCCTGAAAGCCGGAATGGCTTGGACCACATGAAGGTACTTCTAACGCTCCTTTTGGGTGCAGCCGTTCAATGCCCTAACAAGGAGCTCTTTATTGCGCGAATCAAAGAATTGGATGTTGAAACACAGCATGCTATCGTGGAGCTTATTAAACAAGTAACGGATAGTCATAGTTTGGTGCTGACCGAAGAGTCACTTGAGAGATTAACACCTGAAAAAATGTATAGCCACATATTACGTTTGTCTAAGGAACGCGACCAAATACACATGAAATGGATAGAGGCAATCTGCACAGAACCCGACTTGAACATAAGCAGTTGTGCAGAAAGTGGAGCCACTAACATGCCCCGATCTCCTTCCAGTGGTATGACCGTATCTACACCATCCTCCGCTTCAAACTCCGAAAGCGGTCATCTTGCTGTTGAGCTAGCGGACTTAAAATCCAAGCTGCGTAAACTCCGACAGGAATTGTGAGTTAATAAAAAATCAACAAGAACTAACATAATAAATTCTGTTAATTTTAGAGAAGAAAAATCAGAAACACAGCTAGAATTGCGCGAGGAATTGGAGCATAAGCAATCGCAGTATGATAAGCTCAGACTTGAGGTTAGTAAGATATTAGTGTTCACCAAAAAATATTTTTAATTATTGACATTTTAGAGTCAAGAATGGTATGCTGAAGCTAAGCGCGCTTCCGCTTATCGCGACGAGGTGGACATTTTACGGGAACGTGCTGAACGTGCCGATCGCCTTGAGATCGAGGTACAAAAGTTTAGAGAAAAATTAACGGACTCAGAATTCTATAAAACGCGCGTTGAGGAACTACGGGAGGACAACCGAATGCTACTCGAAACAAAGTTAGTTAAATAAATTGGTATATTGAAATAGGCAATAACTTTTTTTTATTATAGAGAAATGTTGGAAGATCAGTTGCAACGTTCCCGGAAGCGCTCCGAACACGTAATGACACTTGAGTCTGAGATCATAAAATACAAGCAAAAGATCAACGACATGGCATTAGAACGCGATGTAGATCGTTCAAAACTCGAAGAACTACTCGAGGAGAATACCCAACTTCAATTGGTAGCTAAGAATCTGAACACAACCCAAGAAATTGACAAATCTTTCTCTGACAACGATGATGATTGTAATTCGGGCGATAATAGTTTATCCGAACAATTGACAAATAGTGCACAGGTGGGTGAACATTATACCATGACGAACAGACACAATATAATTTAACATTGGTCGTTTTAGACTCGTGCATTAAAACTAGAACTGGAAAACCGACGACTGACTGCAGCACTTGATCAACTTAAGGAATCCTCATTTCATGAATCAAAGAACAAAATATTAGACTTAGAAAAGGATAAAAAGAAACTCTCTCTTAAAATAGAACAAATGCAAGAGAATCTACAGCGAATGACTCAACAGAATGTAGAGTTGGAGAATGTGTTTAAAAATGCCTTGGAAGAAAATAAGAAACTTCAAGATGCTTTGGATAATCGTCAAAAGTCCTATGATCGCCAGAGCCAAGAACGGGATGTAGAACGTAACAAACTAATCGATTTAGAGAAACATGTTGAAACACTTAATAAAGAAAAACAACGGTTACAAACGCTTAACGAAAGTATACAACGTCGTGCTGAGGACTTGGACCGTTTGGTAGACAGCAAAACAAAAGAAATAGAGCAATTCACGGAAAAATCGAAGCAATACGAGCAAACAAAGCACAAATTGTACGATGCTGAATCAAAGATCTCCACAATCGAACGTGAAAATGTCAATCTGACAAAGGAAATAGCCAAGTTGAAAGAAACAAGTGAAGGAAAATCAGTACAGCTCGATGATGCTACGCTGAAATTAGACTCACAAAGAAAGGAATTATTACGATTGTCAGAAACTTTAAAACAAGTTGAGCACGCGCAAGTTAAAATTATTGAGTTGGAAAAACTGAATCAAGATTTAGCATCTCAGCGCAATATTGACCAGGAAACTATTGAGACGCTGCGCAATGATTTGGTGTCCGGCACGCTGGCAACTAACAAAGTGAAGAACAATTTAGAAAAACTTGGTCTTAGTATTGATCAGACTAACGACCACATGGAACTAAGTGTAGAAACTGTCGTTGAAAAACTTGTGCGAAATCCCGAAACCTTTAAAACAGTTCGAGAAATTATGCTTAACGTATCGCGTGAACACCAAGATCAGGATTCAATTAGTTCTAACGAAAATTCAAAGTCAGATATATGCGTGTTATGCCACCGTAAAGAAATCTACACCGTCGAAAAAAATATTGAATTGTCCAGCGAACCTCAACAAATAAGCTTTGAGCACAAAGTGCGATTGAGTCCAGCTCGTGATTCAGCCGAAATGACTCGTCTTTCAGAGACGAATATCCAACTAAATGCTCTAAATACGGCACTTCAATCGAACAATGAACAATTGCAGGCTGAAAATGCACGACTGAGTGTTGACATAGCCACGCTGGGCTCTCAAATAACACCACTCAACACACAACATGTTGCACTGCAGTTGGCTAACTCTCAACTGGCCGCCGAAAAGGATGTGCTACTCAAACAAAACGACGCCCTGAAACAGGCGCAAAAGAATGCATTACAGGATCAAGTAACCTTGCAGTGTTTGCACGATCAGCTGTCTGCTGAATACGAATCGCTGAACAAAGACAAGGAGCAATTGAAAAGCGCTGTGCGAGATTTACGGAATGAGTCTCGAGAACAAAGAGAGCATATTGGGAGCTTAGATAAGCGAATTGAGGAATTGACAGAGCAGAACAGAAGCATGAAATCGTGTGCCGAAGATTTATCCATATTACGTACAGAGCATTCGAAGTTAACAGATGATTTTAGAAATCTGTTTGCTACGAGTGATCGCTTTAAAAATGAGTACAAAAATATACAGGAACAATACAAAATGATACGAATGGAGAACAGTAATCTTAAACTGCAGAATACAGAACTCTCTGGCGAATTAGGAGCAAAGAGTGATCAGTTTAGGCTAATGCAAGTGGAGTACACCAAAGTAGCGCAGCGCTGTGAGGTGGGTGGTTGAATAAGTTGACTTTTCCTTACAATTTTATACGTTTTTCTAGATGCTAGTACAAAATAATGCGGATCTAGACGCTGAACGCAAGGCGCTCATGGAAAACATATCCCAATTGCTCTCACAATACCATGAGTTGTTAGCAATCTCATTGGAGGATAAACAACATTTCCACGAGGAGGAGAAGAGTTACACCGAACGTGTTCATAATTTGATACGCCAAAAAGAGAAACTGGAAGAGAAGATTATGGAGCACTACAAAAAATCAGAGACTACAGTTCAGAAAAAGTAAGTCTAAAGAAAACATTCGATTATTGAAGTATTAAAATTGAACACTCTTCAACACAGAAAACCATTTGCAAGCAGCTTGGTGCGGCGTGTGAAGAAAGCAAGTTCAGATCTTATGAACAAAGTTCCTAGCCGGGTGAGTTTTAATAATGACAAATTGTATTGGTGTAAGTAATCAACTTGTTTGATTTTTAATAGAATCGCCGCTCCTGGGTAGATGAATCTCGCACGTCGCAATTTATGATCGGATCGGAGTCGGGAGGAAATGACTCGGACAACAGTATAGAGGAACCGGTGTCAATCACATCGGACACGCATTTATTGCAGCGTAACATACCACTGCGTCAGAGTTTGCAGCGGTGAGTGTTGGCTTTGTTCGTGGCGTAATGCGGGCGGATTGGGCGTGGTTTTGATTGGTATGAGGGGTTTTTTATTTTATTCTTATTTTTCTTTCTTTCATGAACATACTACCTTTTAACTTGCACATTGCACATCCAACTACACACAAAAACATCTACACATACACATCCAACATCTCAGCGATCTGCTGGACTCGTCACTGGCGCGTGGTGGCACCGTGCGTAGCAGTCTGCAGGCACAAAAACGTACGGATTTGAATAATTCTCGTAGAAATAGCGTGCACGGGTATGCATCAATGTTGTTTTATTAACTGTAACATTTAATACGAACTATTTCCTTCAAATTCTTTATTGAAATCCTGTGGTTTCCCTTCGGCTGGTTGGTTGTATAAAGTAAAAAACTGTTTAGATTTTGGTTGTGCTTGTGAACTTTCTTTCGCTTTTTTAAAACCCTAAGTGATGTCTTGGATTTTAAAATTATTAATAAAGTTATTGCACATGCCCTTTTCTAAGAGGTATGTGAAGAAGCATGTCATAACTAAAAACAAACCAAATTACCCAAGAACGCCGCTATAATCCTTTGGCTTCCTATGCTTTGTAATTAAACTTCGTTGTATTAAACGAAATTAGTAAATATTTAATTTTCTCAGCAGCCTGGAACCACCCGATGTAACCGGTAGCAGCCTTACTTTGGGAACCGCCGGATCGCGTCGTACAGTTTACTTGATTGACGAGAACCAAAAATTGCCCGACTCTGGCAACAATGGAAATGAAACAAATGCCAACTCTAGTGCTGGCAACAATACTGCCCCAACTGTCACCGCCGAGCCGCAAACACCC
The DNA here is from genome assembly GCA_034638295.1 of Phortica okadai. Lineage (NCBI taxonomy): Eukaryota > Metazoa > Arthropoda > Insecta > Diptera > Drosophilidae > Phortica > Phortica okadai. The sequence goes on from CM067852.1 coordinate 19,639,279, forward strand.
ACAAGTCAACATGGGCTGCAGAAAAACGACAGCCCATCAACGTTTTTAATGTACAATCGTATTAATACAACAATTGGCGGTACGACCAATGACGGTAGTATCGAACAGGCAGACAATGGCTCTACAACAGGAACAACAGCGGCGGCAGGCACGCCGGACGAAAAAGCACTGCGAAAGCGCACAGAGGACAAGAGCAACAGCATTTGGTATGAGTACGGATGTGTCTAACGTAAATCGCTGCCCAATGTTGATTTTGTGTATAGGACATTGACGCTCCCAAGCCTAAATGAACTAACATAGTATTTATTTATATTGGCGAATTTATTTGTTTTTTTTTTTAAGGAAGTATATATTATATACTTATATACAAATTAACGTAAAATAGTGCTCAGTGAACAATAACAAATTTATAGTACATACGTAAAGACGCCTTAAGCGGAAAACTGCTTCCCATATTGTTTGCCTTAGCACTATCATTGTGTGCATCGTAATTTGTAAAATTTACATTATTCGAATATTTATACTCTGTACTATTTTGTTAACATATAAAGTATTCTATAGCATTTGAAAACACAAGACTCGACGTTAACTTTAAAATGTTGCAGTACGTCCAAACATACAAAAGCTTCTTCCATATTTAAAGAGCGCAATCATAAAAACGTAATTTTTATTTAAAATCTAATGTATACGTATAATTTTTATTATAATTTTATTAAATATATAAAAGCTGTAAATTAATTGCAGTAATGTGTTTCTTTTTTAGACTATGCTCTTTTCTCTGAAAGAACTGATTTCACTTTTATTGCTTTAATTGTAAAGACATTTGATTATAATTAGTCGAACCAGTTTGGTTAATTAAGTGTTAATAACAACTTGTACTATGGATTTTCTCCAAAAGCTTTCACTAACAATATTCTTATAATTGGGATACAATTAGAACCTTATCTCACTTGTTTTTGACCATGAATCAATGTTTCGGCAATATGATATTAGTTTTTGTTTTACTGTTTATTATCACCAATTAGTACCCCAATAACGATAAACTTTCGAATAAATTTGGAACACGTATGAACGTTAAATAAAAGTCTGCAGACAGTTGACTAGTGACAGCGGACTACGGTGGATATGCTGCAACATAGAGTTTTTGTAAGTTTGAGAAAGTTTTATTAAATGGCAGATTAAAAAAGTCTTGTTTGAATTTTAATGTTTCGTAAAGATAGCAATTGCCTTATTATGCTACGTTGGCTACTGTGTACATTTGGCACAAGCAGCTTGCAACGTTTGCCAGGACAATGGTGCAGCTTGCATAAATGACACTGCTTATTATTTGTGCTTTGGCAGTGAGTGATCCTTGTCGTTTGAAAGTCATCTCCTTCAAATATAAGTGCAATCATAATTTACAGGCTCCCAACCTAACACGAATCAGTTGTTCAACTGCGAGGATGGTTTGGTCTGCACTGATTTACCCACAATATGCTTTCAGCGCAATGAACGGCCTGCCAGTTGCGACGACACTGATAGTTGTGGCTTATGCAATTCAAATCTGGTCTTTGCCTGCACTTCGCGCACAACATTCGCCTTCTGTTTTGGTGCCACGAAGCCAACCAATGTAACGGGATCTTGCCCAACTGGTCGAGTCTGTGATGCGTCTACGCAGGACATTTGCGTAAATGAAATAAAGGTTAGATTATGAATGGTTTCATAAGAGCTCTAAATTAATCTCAAATAAATCTTTCAGTCGGACTCAATTATTTGCAATGAACCATAATATCAGTGGTTCTCTTAAAAATAAGTACTTACTAAAATAAAACTATTTACATGCTGAGGATTAAAAGTTAAAGATTTTCTTCATCGTCATCGATGGGTGAGGTTGAGTTATCAAGCCAATTTCGTGCAACACTCAAACTTGGCATACGAAAACGCCATTCATCGGTAAAGTAATTATAGACGCTTTCTCCAAGTCGTAGAAGATCGACGGTTACTTGTTTCTCATCTGGTTTCCACTCTCGTTCAGGGCTGCCAAACATTTCCATCCGTACAAGAGTCGTCATTGATGAGCACAGGTACCTTTTTATTCCATTGAATAGCTGCGCCTTTGTAAGAGGCTGTTGTGTGGCCTTCGGAACCAATTGTGGGTGGCTGGACTTAGCTTTTAGCTGATTTTCTAGGTCTCGAATCTTTGCTGTCAACTCTGCATGAGCAGCTTGGAGTTTTCTGTGCTCATCAGCAAGTTGGCCGTATTTGCTTTCTGCATTTTTCTTATATTCTTCCATACTATCGATGTCTTCTTTTGATGTGTTAAAAGATTCAGAAATTTTTGAATCTCTTGTGCCTGGTGAATCTACCATTTCAGACTCTTTTTTGTGTACTGATCGATCTAAACGCTTCGTTCCATTAATGATAGTCTGCCTTGTTAAGCGTTGATTTAAAAGTGGTAGCTCTGATTCCCGTTTTGCAAATGCCAATTCATTGTCAGAATCTTCATTATGAGAACATACACAATCGGATGAGGATTTTCTGTCCGACTGATTGAATGTTCTCGATTCAATCAATTTTGGTTTGCAACCGACTTTTATCAAATTTTCATCAGTAAGATCTATCGTTGCCATTTCAGAAGATTCCGAAATTGGTAATTCAGTTGTAAGATTTTTCTTTAAACGTTTGATATTACTTGTTGTCTCTACCATTTTAGGGCGTTTCTTGTAGGTTTTGACACCTGGTTTGGACATCTGTAATCTAATGTTAATGTCATCATCGCCTTCACTTAAATCAAGTGGACATTCAAAACCAGGTGGTGGTATTAGGTGCGTTTGCGTAGGTTTTGTCAGTTGGATTAGTTGTGGTGTGCAGTCATCTTCCTCCAAATTTTCATAGTCCAGGGCAAGAGTCTCACTAATACGAGTTATGGTTGGAACCTGACCTGGGCACAAGCGATCTTTTTTGTAATTCATAAAGGATTCATCTCGGAAATGTCTCCCACAAATAACACGATTATGCTGTTGTGACCGCTTTAAATTTATTATATCGTGTGCACCACTAAACTTTATCCACTTTTCAAAGCGCTTTTTATCTGCTACAGGAAACTTAAAGAAGTGCATTCTGGGATTACGCGTTGTATTTACGAAGCAGTCACGAAAGTTACAACGACACCCACCCATTGAATTGTTAAATAATATTACAACTCGCTGCTTCGAAATGCCAAAATTTAAATAAAATACAATTTTTTTTACCGCGATTTCCGTTCGCGGTTTCGCGTTGAAGTGTTAACCAATTCCGTTTTGGATGTTAGTTAGGCACTGTTTCACACTGTTTTTTAAGGGTATTGGTCAACACTCTATAGCAGTATGATTTAGTATGGCGAAACGTTGCAACAACAACTCATGCCCTGTCGCTTCTTTCGGAATCCAACCATAAGGTAAGAGGAATGCATTCTTTTCCGATTGGATCTTTCATGCAGCCGTAACTCAAAAATAGCCAAAAATGGCCAGCAAATAGATGACTTGGCAACACTGTGGTTATAATTTGTAATATTTTTTCTGCGAAAAAAAAACGAAGAATAAAAATTAAATTAATTGTTAAAAATAGAAAGTGTGTGAATAATTTTAAATGTCATTGGCTAAATGAAGGCGTTACTGTCTGTCGAATTGTATTGTTTTATCTAATTTGAACAAGTGGGTGGTATAAAGAAAGGTTGTTTGATAAAGAAAAACAAAGGCTATTAGTAATACGCATTTAAATGCACTGAGAATATTCAAGAACTAGTAATCACAGCAACATTCCAACGTCGACTTGCGAGCAGCATTGCTAGTTGTTAAAAGTCAGCAAAGTGTCCACATACGAAAGCATGGATTTGCAGCATATGGAAAACGGGGGCGTTGGCGGAGGTGGTGGTGGGGGTCTTAATGAGATTGATTTTCAACGTTTGGCCCAAATCATTGCAACGAGCATACAAAAGATACAACAAAATGGTAAGTTAACAATACCGGAATACAATTACAAGAAATGACCCAATTCTTCCTCAGTGTCCACAATGCAGCGCATGGTCAATCAATTCAATACGCCGCAGGATTCGCCCGACTTGAAGAAGCAATTGTAAGTGCCTAGCAAAATTAATCATTATAAAAGTCATTTATAAAAAGTAAACCTCTGACAGGCATCAAATTATGACGTACACCCATCAGCTAGTCTCGGACACTAACAATCAACTTAAAGAGGTCGATAAATGCAAGGAACGTCACTTGAAAATACAACGCGATCGTTTAGTCGATGAATTTACGGCAGCTCTCACCGCATTTCAGGTAAAACGAACAATAAGTTCCAATTGATAAAGAAAGTAACTTGCCAAAATTACTCATCACATTTCTGTGTTCTTATCTAAATTCCTCTTGAATAATTACATTGTTTTGTCATTATAGGCCGTCCAACGCAAAACCGTTGACATCGAAAAGAACGCCGTTCGCTTGGCTCGTGCCAACAGTTACAACATAGCTAAGCCGCCGGGGTCCTCAGGCAACTCAAACAATAGTGGTGGTGGAGCCAACAATGGCAGTAACAACAGTTCCTTTTTCGAAGACAATTTTTTCAATCGGAAATCGAATCAACAACAACAAACACAGATGCAGGAGGATATCGATTTGCAGGCACTTGAAGAGCAAGAACGTGCCATTCGCGAACTTGAGGACAATATTGTTGGCGTAAATGAAATTTACAAGAAACTCGGTGCCATGGTATATGAGCAAGGTCTAACAGTGGACTCTATAGAATCGCAGGTGGAACAGACCAGCGTCTTCGTCTCACAGGGTGCAGATAACCTACGCAAAGCCAGTTCGTATAAGGTGTGTTATTAAGGGGCTACTCTACCGTCAATGACGTTAAAAGCTATTCATTTTCTTCTTTTCAGAATAAACTTCGCAAGAAAAAACTTATCCTTGTCGGTATTCTAAGCGCCGTCTTATTGGCTGTTATACTGATACTCATACTTGAGTTCAAGAATTAAGCCGAAATCAACACACTCCACACACATACACACAGAAGCTCGCACGCAGACAACATATAAACCTGCAATCATTTGAGTAATTGATGAGAACAAAGTTGTTATCATAATTTATTGAATTTAATTTAATTAGCATGAAGGGATTTTGACCAGACCTTCCAAAAAAAAAAAAAAAGTAACCCAATTGGCATTGCTTTGATTAGTTTTCTCCGCAAACTCTACCAAAAACTTCTTAAACAATTTCTGCAAACGATAATTCGTTGACTGTGTTGGTTCTTCGGTATGTTGTGTAGAAAGTATTCTTTACTCTCCCTTGGTGATTATATACACGTGCATATACAGTTAATAAGTACATATATTTTGTTTAGATGCTAACATGCAATATACTTTATACTTATAATAAAAGCACTTTGTTAATTACTGGAGATTTGATTCGGAATTATCACGAATATGTTAATCTTACTTAATATGATTTGCCTGTGCTTTGTTTAATTTTTAAGATAGCAATACATAGAATCCATAAAATTAATTAAAGAAAGCGTACGACATTAAACGACTGCGTTAAGATAAAGAAAAAGCGTTGTAAATATTAATATTAAATATGGAAATTTATCCTTGCAACAAGTTCATGGTGATGACTTTCATCAGTATTTGGTGGCGCGTTCACTCATTTCATTAGTTTAACAAATGCATGAATGAACCTTCGTTTGATTGAACAATTTGCATTGTCATCGTCGTCATCAGCAATGATCCAAGCTCAGCAGTTTTAACATATTAAGATTGCTGATAGACGCTGATACGCATACTTGATCAGTTTAAGACCCAGTGACAACACATCAACAAATAAATGAGTTCAAGTTGGAGCATACAATCGACCACACGAGCTCACACATTAATGCATTCTCAGACCAGCTTCCACTTGAGTATATTTTTGGAATCTCCTCGAGGTGTGTCAAGTTAAGAAAGGGTTTCCTCGACGATCGCATAGGCTTTGTTTGTGTGTATATACATGCATGTATGTGCATATAAGTGCGAGTGGACCTGACTGCATACAAATTGAGTTAAATTTTTGCCAATTCATTGACATTGATAGTTCGTTTGGCATCATTTGTGGCTTCTTATCCACTTGTTGGCATCGAGTACTTGCTTAAGATCAGTTCATTTCCTCTCTTGCGGTTCGATTTCAGTTACGGATTGATATGTATTTGCTTTTGTTGTTGCTTTTTGTTGATATTTAGGCCTGTTGACGCGACAAAAAGTTGCAAGTCATTTACATCGTCATTATTGTTGCACTCACTCGTAGGTGGGGAGGTCTTCGATCAATATTTACAGCTAAAACGAAAACGAAGAATGAAAAGTGTATAAAAAAGTGGTTATAATCAAAATGCTGCTTGGACAAATCGTTGAAAATCATTAAAATGCACGGCCTAAACCCATCGGTTATCACTACACACATGCCACTCAAAATCTTTGATTGCATACATCGTTTCATCAGCTCGTCTTCATTCATGCCATGGCATTTTTTCTAATCCCATGACAACGTCAACTTCTTCCATTCGTTATTTGTCTATTAACTCTCAACCTAATGCCACCTTCAAATGCGCAGGTCACGTTGTTACATTTCGGTAGAAAATTAATATTTACAGTGCCAACAGTGCGTCGTCGTCAAGCAACGAAGGTGTTGAGAAATTAAGTTATGAATGTGCAATGTGACACACACATACAAACAACTAATGCATCCGTGCAATTATGAGCACGACATATCTACCTGCGTGGCAATCAGTCAGTCTGTCTCTCTGTCCGTCTGTGTGTCTGTCAATAACAACTCAGTACGTTTTGCATTGTCTACGCCGGTATGTTTGCATAGGTTAAATAATAATATTGACACATTGGCTACCATTCGAATCTCATTTGCAAAGTCATTTTGTCTAAATAAATCCTGCCTTTCACGTATTGTGCGCTGATCATGATCACCATGCAAAAGGCATCGAGCATGGCTAAGACATAAACCGCATGTTTTGACTTTAGCAGAGAAATAATAATGTGGAAATTCCATTAAAATGTCTTTTAAGCTTGTACAGGATTGACTTTCAACTTTCCAATTTCTCTCTTGGATTAGCCAAGACAGAGCGAATATTTGCTGTAGTATAAATTTATTTTACTACTGTAAAAAACTGGTTGGAGCGCAGCCTTGATCGCGCATTTTATCCTTATGCCGCCTAATCCAATCTTACTACCAAAAACTAAGCCGTGTGCAACTCAACCGTTTGCTGCGTTCACACATGGGATCAGTCAGATTGTTGGCCAATAACTACAAACGTGTAAAATAGGCAACCAACACCTTGCTCGCTTCCCACTAAGATCAACATCCGGTTACAATTCAATATCCGAAATCAATAAACTTTTTTTTTTCTTTACTTGTTCATTTATTGTGAATTAACTCGCATTCCCATACTTTCTCATTCAAGAATGAAATCCATGCATCATCAAAACAACAACTTTACACTTTTATGAATGGTTTACATACACAGCGCTCCCACACCCGCCTCCTTTAACACACTTCCTAACTCGCTCCGTTTGCCAAGTACTTTTCCGATTATTAGAGAAAATTAAGTGGAAAATGCTTTGAATTTTTATTTAAAACAAATTCATGAAAATTTGTTTTTTTCGAAAGCGTCGTGTGGTGGAGCAAGCCTGTTGGTGACGGCGATGGGGGGCGTGGCACTTACACAAATTGTTTTCAAGGTGAGGTGAGTTGTACGCTGAGGCGAAGGCGATGGTGATGGCACACTTTACAAACACTTCTGGCTGGCATTTTTATTAATGAAATTCGCAGAAATAAAACGTGTACATCTGCGCGGCAAACAAACAGTTTATCTATCACACAGTTACGGACAAAGAGTTTATTGGGGGGCTCGTGTTGTATTTATAAGTAAAAAAGAAAAAAAGCGCGCTTCTAAACAAATTGGGTGTCAAAAAGTGCGCATTTCAAAAGACTTAACCGATTTGCAGAGGCAGCAAGAGCAACAGCAGCGGGGCAGCGATTAATGCTGCCGTTGTTGCGAGTGGCGGCGGTGCCGTGGCGCCTTTTGATCTTGCCGCCAAGCAGATAATTCCTTTGCGCCGCGTGTTCAACTCAATTCATCTCAATTGTTGCTTTGTAAGTGTAGAATTTTATTTATACGATTCAACAGCAGCGCGTGATATTCAAATGCCTTTGCTGCCACTGCCACTTCTTTGATAAGCACACATGTGCGAAAAAAGCGTCAACGCTGCAGAAATAATTATGGGGAAAAGCGCGATTTTCCCTTGCTGGCTTTCATAACTTAACACTCTGCAATCGTCTGCGTATTATCTTCTTGCTACGCACTGCTCCCAAGCAAGATTCAACAACAAATCTGCAACAATATCGTGCGATTTTTGCGCATCCTCGCGTCCCTCAACCGCATTCAATGCAATGGCTCAATATCGCCAGAGGCGCGGCTTAGCCACAGCTCAGCCGCAGACCATAGAAAAAATGTTGCCACGTATAAAAGAAAAGCAGACACTCAGGCCATGCTGCCACCGTGATCGTCTCTCTTTTTAGCAGTGAGATCCCTGCAGATACAACAAATTATTTTTTTAGGTGTCTCTTGTATCTTCTATTTTCTCATTGTGTTTTTTTGTGTGGCATGCCAGTCACTGTTGCACTTTTATTGTTAAGTAATTGTTTGTCTAAGCGCTTTGTTACAATTTGTTGCCAATTTCAGTGCCATCATCATGTGCGTGTGTGAGTGTTTGTATCTACCACACGTACCAAATTAATCGGAAAGCTGAATAAACAAATTATAATTTTTCGGACTCAACAATGTCTGTCAATTTTTTATTTTTATTTTTTTATTGTTGCCTTGCGGCTTCGCCTTTTGCTATATTTTTTAAGTTGCATTTTAATAGCTGCGCCAATGCGACATTTATCAAAGTGGAGTAATTTGTGTTGTCACTTGGCATTAGCGGCGCTGACGTTGAGGCCGTTGCATTGCCTTGTGTCGAGTCGACACGAATGTGTTCTTTAGCGCATCTTTTTTTATTTCGACGCCCTTAGCCTCGCTTGCATGTGCCCCCCTAAAACTTGAACTCATATGTGTGCTGTCGTCGCATTTAGTCATTGAATAAGTCGCGTATTAAGTTCAAAAGATGTGTTGACAGCAATGACAGATACATTCATTAGTCAGAATGATTCATGAGTTGTTGCTTTATATTAAGTCAATGCGACAGTTCAGATTCATGTCTTGACAACTTCAGGCATTAAATCACTAACCAATTATGGATTACCAACGATGTTGCCCCTTACTCCTGCGCCTGCCTCGAATACCTGCGAGTAACATATTTCAATTAACGCAAACATGTTGCATGTTGCCTCAAAACCAAAAACAATCGACCAATCTACACAAGCCAACACAATCTAACCTCCTACGCATGCATGCACATCCTTTTTGAGACGTCTAGGGTGCATACATGTGTATGTATATTTATCATACATAAATATTAATAAATTTCATTTTTTCCTTGTACGTTGTTGTTGTTGTTGTGCATAACACTGCCGCAAGCGTATTTTTGGCCAGGCGTGTTTTTGCTGGACGCGCGACAATGCGAAAAATTGAGCAATCGATCGAAAAAGTTGACGCAACACAATTGGCGATGAACATGACAAGGCTCAAGGCAATCCCAAACGAAGGACAGCTCATGTTCATGTGCCAGCTGGTTGGTTGGGGTAATGTGGGGGGATTTATCTTTAACCCGTTGAGAGCGAAAAAAAAACAAGTATTGATTTTAATAGATTGAATATTTCGCTTCATATTGCTTTTGATTTACTTTTATGCTTTCTAGCGTAGATTGTTGCTATGTGTGTATGTCTGTTTGTGTGTGTGTGTGTAACTCCGTCAGGTGCGCATATTCTCAGCATAGCATGTTCGTTGCCCGTTCATTTAAATTGAAGTTACTTGCAGCATTTCTACAACCAAACGAAATTCAAAATTAGAATTATTAAAGAGAAAACTGCATTGAATTTCATAGAATTTCATTGGAATTTGGAATTCCCTGCGCTGTTGGATGCCAAGTCGTGCGCCGAACTCAAGCGCAGCCCAAACAACAAAACGATCTTCTCAAGTGTATCTGCACTATATAGATAGACAATAGAAACCGAACTGCGCAGACATACAGGCGACAATTTTTATACCCTGTACACATACTGTGTATGAGGGAATATTTAGTTTGTTTGAACGAAATGTATGTAACGCACAGAAGGAGAAGAGGGGGACCCTATAAAGTATACATATTATTGATCAGGACGACAAGAGAAATTGATTGAGCCATCTCCGTCCGTGTGTCCGTCCGTCCTCACCAACGGTTCTTAAAAACTATAAAAGCTAGAGACTTGAAATTTGGAAGATAGACTCGTGATCGCCCAACCAGCACTGCCCACTTTTTTGAAACGCTATAACTCGAACACCCGAAGAGATACACACATGAGAATTGATATGTAGATTCAGTATTCATAGCTCTACAAAACTGCATACCAAAATGTTTCCCCCTCTCCTTCATTTCCCCTCCCCCAGTTGTTTTCTATAAATTTGTATATCTCCGAAACTATTGAAGGTCGAACATGAAATTTTGTATACAAGCTCAGTAAATATACATCTTCCAAACTGCATAAAACGAGTTTCCCCTCTCTTTGATGGATACCCCTCAGAGACCTACAAACTCAAATTTTTCATAAAATCCAAATTTTTTGACCGATTTACTCGATATTTTTAACAGTATTTGAGCGGCCGCCGTCAGATCAATATGTTTTTTTAGATTTGGGATGTGGCACGGCCTACCATGTGTGCAGGGTATCATATTGTCGAGTATACTCGACTATACCGCCCTTGCTGGTTTATATTTACTTTTTTTTGTTATTTAAAATTTACATTGTTCTGTGCTAGCATCATTGTTGTGCTTGTTGTTCTTGTTGTTGTTGCTGGCAACTAAAACCGAAGCTGACTCAGTCGATTTGCTCATATTACGTCAAGTGGAGTTTAAGCATGTGAGCATGAAACGCTTGACAGAACGCCGTATTTTCGGATGTATGTACATTAAACATTTAGGCTGACTTTAAGGCCGTCACACACACACACACACACACACTCACACTCACACAGACACACATACCAATAAACAATTGTTGTCATGCACTGACTTTGCACATTTATTTATGGTTTTCTTAATGAGTTTCATATTTATTACGAGTCTATTGAAACGAGTCTTTAGCCTCACTGCTGATCGGAGCAGAAAGGAAATTCGTGTCAGGTTTCTCGTTAGAGAGGCGCGAGCGTGTGTGTGTGTGTCACTGCATAATAGTAATGCTGTAATACGAAATGGGCACTTGAGGCCAAATAATATTTTTGGGTGTCGCCCGTTCGACACTCGCTGGACAAAATTCCACTTATTCCGGTTTATAGACGGAAATACTTGTGCGTAATTTGAGTAATATCAAGGTTAGGCTTGGACGTAGTCAACCGCAAAGTATGCAACGCACGCCGAAATTCTGTGTGCATGCTGCTCAAAATGATAACATTGTATTGAATCGAGATGATTTGCCATGTTCTCTTCTTTTTTTTCTGCATATAAATGAAGTAATTTACACGCCAAACGTTATTGTCATCGTTGACGCCATTGTTCAAAGCATTAGAGAAGCTCATATCGGCAATGTTGCAGCATCGAACTGCCGCCAGGCTGATTACAATGACGACATTGTCGACTTTCAACAATTGTCGAGTTTGTAATAACTAATTTCCATAAGCCACAAACTCATATACATACACTCACACTCGCACACAAACACGTACACGTACACACGCTGTGTGAGCTTAATGTGCGGTGGTGACTTTCGCTATTGTCATGCAAAATGGATCCCAAAAACTCATCTTAACTCGTCCTTCTTTGCACGTATTCCGTCATCTTCATTTCGCTACGTCTCGTCCCGTAACAGTGAATTGTTGGTTTAAGGTGAAATGCTCGAAGGCGGCTTTCAACTTTCTACGCGGAAAAAGTTCCCACCCAAAGACCACCAACTTTGCTACTTTTTTTGCTCAAAGCAAGTTCTCTGCCACATAAAATGCGTTACAAATTTTTGCAGTTCGCAACAGAGACGTTCTAAATACCGACGCCACCGCCGCCGCCGGCGTTGAAACTTTTGTTTTGTAGCATATTGTAGCGTATTAGCGCAAACTGTTAAGCCACCACCAAAACAAATTGTTTTACAATTAAGCAATTCACAGTTCAGTGCGATGAGCGTTCGCAAGCGTAACGGGAGCGAAACCCTCGAATGAAAAAGAGGATGATGCTAATCTCTTATAGCAGTAGAAAATAAAAAAAGGAAAACAGAGACAGAAATCCACAAAATGCAAACAAAAAGATCAATGTGCATTGTTTGCTGACAGGCGCAACAGCAAATGACGAACGAACGAAAAAACGAAGGAACAACGATGGGAATGAACTGTGAGATTGAATTGTATCTATGTATGTATGTATCTATTCTTATATGCTGCACTCAAACCCATGTAAGCACCTTAATTTGGTGCAAACAAAAAAGGCAAACGTACGGTAAATTCGACTGATCTGAGCCAAGTTGCTGATCGACTCAAGGCCCGTGACGAATAACACAATAAAAAAGTTTCCAAACATTTGCACTTCTCAGCTTATGACTCAATTGACTGTCTGTCTATCTGTCTGCATTTTTGTCCGGCTGCTATTGCCAATATGAAGGAGAATCAATTGCGAGTAAAAAAATTATGTTTGGGAACCGTTGCGAATTACATGCCTTTTACCTTCTTTGGAGTCTTTCACTTGCATTGTGACCGAACTTGAGCCTGAGCCTGTGCAGTCCTGTCAATCAACGTGAGGTGTTTGCCGGCTGTCCGTCTTAACGTTCGTCTATCGGATTGGTATTTGGAAGCTGTCGATTATTACGATTCAGTTCAACAAAAAATTAAAAAACAAAAAAGAAAAGAAGAAGAAAGAAATCTGTGCACTCTGCTTTCACTATAAATTATTCACATCTTGACTACGATCATAGAAACTTTATTTTTATTGCTATACAAATAAAGCTTTTCGCTTGGCAGTGCGGAAGAAAAACGCCTCGGCGCATTGTCGAATCGCGATAATTTATGTGATTTACTCCCCATGGTGCGTGCGCAACTGAAAGATTCCAGCAAATATGGGCAGACAGACAGACATTCATTCAGTTAGACAGACATACAGACAGACGGACGGACAGATAGACAACAGCAAGTGAAGATTCCATGTTATTTGAAATGAAACACACTGCAGCGACTCAATGAGTGACTGAGTGAGTGTGTAAGTGAGCGAGCGAGTGAGTGAGCGACTCTGCTTGAACGCAACCAGTCAAAATAACTAAACGGAACTCACAAAAATGCGCACTTTGACGCCATGACATACCGCAAATGGACTTCATTCGGCAAACAGGCAATCCAAGACATTGACTCTGACACATGTACAATATGCTGCACGCTGCCTAACTGCATTCCACCCGACCCCAAATGCGCATCCGATCATAGACACATGTCATATCATAATGACTTCAATGCTTCACCTCTGCATGGACTTTCTTTCCGCGCTCCTCTCATGTTCATTCAGAACTCAGTTGCACTTCTCACTTTCACAGCATAATAACTTTGCGCCACCGCCCGACTTCAACTGTCAAACTTTGCTGTCTGCTGCCATTGACGACAAAATTCTGTGCTGAGTGTGTGTGTGTGCGTTGGCAGGTTGCGGGCTGGTGACGCGTTGTTTTGAAAACATTTAAAAAATATTTAATGTAATTCGGTAAACTAATTGTGGCTTTTGTTTTGACAATGAGGCATTTGTAGCATTTCAACAGACGCGCGCTTGCAGCAACAAGCTTCAGATATTTGATTGACTGCCTGTCTGTCTGTCTACATGTCTGACTGGAAGACTTGCTTGCTTGTTTGTCTATGGGGTTTTCCGGCAGTGTTTCAAAACACTTTAGTAGCATTATTTAGTTGCTCATATGCATGCAACTGTGAGTGTGTGTGTGTGATTGCATGTAAGATACATGTAATTGATCTCTGTGTGAGCTCATTATTGTTTTGAAATCAAACTGTATTTTCCGCTTTAAGCATTTGCAATCAATGTGCACATGTAGTTTATTTTTCAAAATGTTTTTCAAATTGTTTGTTGTCACAATTGTTTATCTTAAACTTCCGCCGTTGTTATTGTTGTTGTTGTAGGGGAATACTCATAGTTGCATTGCCAAATCAAATCAAATCAAATCAAATCAAATCAACGCCCCCTTAATGCAATCATTAATCAAATGCCACACGTTTTTGTAAGCTGTCCGCCTGTCTGTCTGTCTGTCTGTCTGGTTGTGTGTATAAACTCTCAAAAATTCTATAGAAAACGCATTAAAAAAAGTTTAATGATTTGTGTATACAAATAAAAAAAATGATTTTTTTTTACCGTTTTTTTTTTGGTGTTTTGTTGTAATTAACTAATTTAAGCTGAACACAAGCATTAAATTCAGTTGCAGCAAATAAAATCAATTTAATGCCAGCCAAGCAAGCAGACTGAGGAGTTTTAGACAAATGTCTATATTGCCGTATATCATAGCGCAATGAGCAGCAGCCCACAACAACAACAGCAGGCAGCTCATTACATACATAAATATGTATTAAAATCTTTGCTGGTGTTTTTTTCTCGGAAAATTCTGTCGACGCTCTGTCTGTGGCGCACACATCGTACGTGCCAAGCAACGTCGGCGTCGCCGTCATCGTCACAGTTGCCATCGAAGGCGAAGACGAACGAATGCATGATCGTAAAATGCTTCGATGCAAATGTTAAAGCGTTCGCGCGCGCGGTCTTTACGACTGCACGCTCCAATGCGGCCTGCAAGCGGCATAACCAATCGTAATGACGAACACAATGATCACAACTTGATGATCTTGAAGCATTTGAGGCAAAGTTTTCATGGGCGCGTTTCTAGGCTTAGACTATCAACCGGCAGCCCGACTGCCCGTGGGCAAGGTATGAAAGAAAGCTCAAAACAAGCGCCGTTGGTTATGAGTTACAAATTGGCTTGTTTAAATGTATAATTGTTTTGCAATTGTTTCCTGTTTATGATGCAAATTAACGTCGAATAAAAGAAGTATTCAAGCCGGAAAAAATAGTGAATCAAATGTGCCAAAATGCGCTCTGAAAGAATGAACCGTTATATACATATGTATGCATGTATCTGCCATTACGGCGTACCTGTGAAAAGAAAATGGTGGCCATGCTTTACACGAACCACCCTCGAAGGCGTCGTTGTTGTAGCAACCACCCGAGAGCAGCATTTACATGACGTAAATGCATAGACAAATATTGAGCATTTCGATTGCCGCTCAGGGACGCCCTTGATGCGAATGTGCGTTGAAAGTGTAACAATCACTTTGTCGCTACTGTTGCAAGCTGTTTGCATTAAGTGGCATGATTTACCTTTGGTAGCGCTTTTTATGCTGCCTCGACTGCCACTGCCGCTGCCGCTGCCGCTGTTGTCCCCTTTGTGTTTGTTCAAAGGATCAAGCGTCTGTTTTCGTTGGCCTGCGTTAATTGCCCATAGTGGCAAACATTTAAAGCCGCTGCCCCAGCCGCTGCCATGAGGCCGCAAAGCAAGCAACATGTCAAGCGCCGTTGTCTGTGGGCTGGCAAATGTGTAACAGACGCGATACAAAAAAAAAATCTCTTGTGTTTGAGGCGTTTGTTTTTGGAATGTTAAAAAGATGAAGTTGTGCTGCGCGTGTTTGCCATGTTGTAAAGTTAATTATAAATTAAATATTGATTTTGTGGCGTGTGCGTTGCGCTGCTCGCTTCTTTTATTATTTTTTTTTTGGCTCTTGTTGTTTTTACTTTTTTTCTAGTTGTCTTTTTTTGTGAACTGACAGTTGCGCTCGCTCATCACTTGGCCTCGAAATACGCTTCATGCATGGGCTTAAATTGATTCGATACGTATGATTTATTAGCATAACAAACTCACGCACACACACGCACACTCACGCACACAGAGCAAAAGCACGTACACATAGTTTGTCTTTAATTACGCATACGACGCGTCGACTGAGCTCATTTCAGTTGATCAGTCAAAAAACAGTTGGCAACTGTTCTTTTTTCTCTTCATTTTTTTTGTTTAATTGAACTTCAAATACAGTCGAGCCTGTCTCCGATTTCATTTGCCACGCCATCGACTTGGCTACGAAAGCAGATCCATGATCGAATTCGCACTCTAATCGCCCAATGTCTGACTGACTGCCTGTCCGTCTGTCTGTCTGTATCCAATCTACAAACACTTATCACTGTGTAATCCAATACAATCACAGTGGCGCATTGTCGCTTCTGCTGCCGGTTGTGCAATTTGGTTTTGCATTTGCTTTTGCTGCATCTGCAAAACTATCTTGTAAACAAAATATTTATTTATCATTAAATTACATGCCTTTTTTTTTCGCAGTCGCACCAATGGCCAATTCATGTGCTTACCAAATGCTTCAAAGCGCTTCGGTTTCGTACCCAAATCAATGTGTTCAATGAAACATCGAATGTGTATGTGACACAATGAGTACGTTTATTTGTTAGTTGTTTGTATCTCAGTTATAAATGTGTATCGATTCGTTTGCTTGTCACCTTTTTCTTTTTGTTGTTTTTCTTGTTGTTGGCATTGCGCACCTGTGCTAAAGTTTGTGGTGAATTAAGAACACGTTGAATGAATAGTAAAAACACAACAACTACAAAACCAATAACTAGTATCTCTGCGTGTGTGTGTGTGTATGTGTAAAAGATAGCGCAATGCTTTGGCGTCACCCGACGGCGCTGCTGAGAAAATACGTCGACTCTGTCTAACACGAGATGAGTTTGAAAGCGTATTGCTGACGTTTTGTTGAGGTGGTTATTTTCATAAATTCATGTCTCTCTACACAATCGTGTACTATAGTAATTTTGTTGCTGTATGCGTGAGCAGCGCAAAGTATCTGATAGCTGTTTTCTACTGTCTGAGTGTATCTGTGTGTCTGTTTGTATGCATGTGTGTGTGTGTGTGTGTGTGTGTTGCTCTTTACCTAAAAGTAGGCGGAGCCAAAAATTGTTAGCGAAATTTTGCGCTACACTCATTTAAATGCGTTAAAACTTGTTTGTGGCTGTTTGTTATTGTCGTTGCTGTTGTTGTTACTGTTGTTGTTAATATTGTTGTTGCTGTTGGTTTTGCTGTTGTGGTTGTTGATCGATGTGGCACGCCCCAGTTAGATACACAAATATTTATGCAGATACAAAAACGGCAGCATCAACAACAACAACGAAAGCAACAACTGCGTCGGCGTTAGCATCAACGTTAACGTTAACGTCAACGTCAGCATCAGCATCATCGTCAACGTCAACGTCAGCGTTAGCAACAAA
This sequence comes from Phortica okadai, assembly GCA_034638295.1. Lineage (NCBI taxonomy): Eukaryota > Metazoa > Arthropoda > Insecta > Diptera > Drosophilidae > Phortica > Phortica okadai. The sequence continues at coordinate 19,656,749 of CM067852.1, forward strand.
GCAAAAACAGCAAAGGTGTGAATTTACTCAACGCTCGGCTTTGGGCTTTCAAAGCATTCAATGCTAATTATTATGCGCAGATTATGAGAACTTTGCCTCGTTACGTGTGTTCCCTTCCCACGCTCTCTCTCTCACTCTCTCTCTTGCTCACACCCATACTCTATCTTCACTGGCTTTGCTTCATTATTATGCTTTTTTTGTTTTTGTTCGTTGCTTTCCAAAAAACAATTATCGCAACAATAACAATTTTAAAATGGCGGCGCGCAAAATCAAAAACAAATTTTAATTTTTTGCTTATTTTTCGTTGATTAATTTCTATGCGAGAGTGACTTTTTATTTGTTTTAATTGTGATTTTGATTTTTCACATATCGTTTGTGTTTGACTTGTTTTTGCTTTTTGCTTAGCACATGCCAACCGCCCCCTTTTCAGCACTGCCCAACACTGCTTCGGCGAGTGCCAATAAATTATATTTTTTATTTCATCTTCTTCTTGCGCAAAAAGACAACAAAAGTATTTTTTTTTTTCGTTTTTTCCGTTTTTATTCGTTCAAATCGATTTTAATTTGATTTCTCGATTGTGCTAATTTATTTCATTGCATTATTATGTTATTGTTTTTGTTGTTGTAATTGCTTTTGTTATTGTTGCTGCTGTTGCTGTTGGTGTTGTTGCTTGTGCTTTTATTGTTGTTGCAAATGGATGGCTGACTGGCTGCCTGGCTGCCGTCTGAGCTTCGCTTTGGCTAAATTTATTTGAAATTTTAATTGTAAAAATATTATGCCTTGGATTATGCGATTTATTTGTTATTAAACGGAAGTCATGAACATGAGTTTGTTGTAATTTCATTATTTATTTATTTATTGAAATGTATCCGGCGGTTATTTTATATTTTTAATGGAGCTTAAAAAGCATTTGAATTTGTGATTTCATTTTCTATTTGCATGTTTTTGATTTTTGTGTGCATTTTTCGTATAATTAAAATAATTTTTTTTGTCTTCTTTTTTCTATTTATTTTTTTGTTTTTATAGCAATAAATTGCAATTGAAAAATTGAATAGCTTTGATAAAATTATTTTAATTTATTGAAAATTATTTATGTTGTCATTGATTTCAAACAAAAATCTCTGTGAAAACCGACGCAGTTGGAAAAATTCCGGTTTTGTCAGACATTTTGGACGCATTTGACTGTATTTCTATAAAGATAAATAAACACATAAATCGATTACTGATAATGCATTTAGCTCCTCTTTAAAAGAGCACAGAACCAGAACCAGAACGACAAAGAGAAACCGAAGCCGTAACCGAAACCGTATACGAAATTCAAGCAGTAAAACTAATTAAAACGCGCCTGCGTCTGTCGCAGCAACAGAGGGACAGAAAGACAGACAACTGCGGCGGACGTATGCTGGTGTTGTTGATGGTGGTGGTGGTGGGCCGTGTGGCCGCCATTTATGCTGGCAATTGAAAAAGTGACAAATCCAACCACGACGACAAGCGAGCGATCGTCGCGACGGCAAGGGTAAGGGAAGTGGATGTGTTAGCTATACAGGGACCGGGGGTAAGTGAATAAGGCATAAGTGAAGTGACAATTCAATAAGCCATGACATTCGAATGTTTATTTAGCATATGCGGCGAATGAGCGAACGAACGCTTCGTTTGGCTTGGCTTGACAGAATGGTTGACTGAATGAATGAATGACTGTCAGATAGACAGACAGACAGACAGACTGAGCAAGCGAGCGACCGAATGGTGTATCATGGGTGCAGTAACAGCAGCAGAAGCCACGACATCAGCATATGATACTTACTGTGGATACGGAAGCGCGCAGGACGACAAATGTGACTCGACGACAGTCATTTTTTTTCCTCTTTGTTGGTGTGCGCGGCAATTTCAATTTGCAGTCACTCCCAGCCACTTTTAAACGCTTTAACGCCAAGAATTTTGCTGACGATGACGACAATGCTGATGCTGATGCTGATGATGTTGTTGTTAATGATCATTAGCAGAGACAGCAAATGACGATGAAATGTTTATTTAGGACCGAATGTGAGAGAACGCGCAGGAAATTGCTCATTGCTCTGTGCTCTGCCTGTCTGTATCTGTGTGTGTTTCAGACACGTCTGTGTGTGTGTTTTAATGTCTGCTACCTTGTTAGAAGTCCACTTAGTAAATGAAAGAAGAAGCAGAACAAAATGTAAGCCGCAAGTGACAGCATATAATATGCTGCTGACGTCTGACTGCAACATAAACAATAAGCAACAACAACATCAACAAAATCCATATTTCAATCTTTTCATTTTTCGATTACTTTAAAAATCCATCAAAGCAATTAATACAACTGTGCGTGCATATGTGTGTGTGTGTGTTTGTGTTGCACACGCGCGTTGCAATAACTTTTGCGCTTTACACTCACACAAGATACAATATGAATGTATCTCAATGATGCACTTTATTTGATTTGATTTACGAAAATCGCTTAAGTTAACTTAAACAAACGAAAAATGAACTGAACTGACTTTGTTGGCAATTAAAGTGCTAAGAAAATGAATTTTATTTACGCAATCCAAAAGCCAATAAGCATGACAACAAGTGACTTAAGTAGCTCGTTTGGCAGCTTCTAGCTGAGCAAATGTATCTCCAGACATTTTTGCATGGCTTCTTCCTCACTAAACACCACACCCAACATCATCATCGATGTCTTCGCCTTCGTCATCATCATCATCATCATCAGGGTCGTCATCGTCATAGCGTTGTTGTCTTCGTTGTTTTCCAAATGTAAATATTTAAATATTTTCAAGATAAACATTATTGTGTTGTTTCTGAAAATATGTTGATAAAATATTTTCTCTGTAAACTGGTTAAAAATTACAACAATTTTTCTTAACCTGCGACGTCATCATCGTGATCAATATCATTATTATCATCATCATTTGCATTGCTCAATTTCACATTTGCTGACTTTTGTTGCACGTAAGCAACAGCAACAGCAACAACAACAACAACAATCGTTGAGTGTGTCTTTGTTTTTTATTATTGTTTTCTATTTTTCTGATATGCTTATTTGCACAAATGTAGACCAGATTCATTCTATAATTGTTGTTATTCTCCTGCTTGTTGTTGTTGTTGTTGCTGTTGATTTTGTGTGTGTGGTGTTGCAGACAGCGCGGCACCAAGTGGCATACTTCATCGACATCCTACTTTAAAAACAATAAAACAAAAAGAAAAAACAAAAAACAAAAATTATTGTATGTTTTCAACACGCGTGGAAAAGTCGATGAGGCTCACACACATTTGGTCTTTGATTTGTTTGCTTGGGTCACTTGTGAACACATTCGTTTCGGTTTATCTAATTATACTAAACACACTTCTTCTTCTTCGTTTTTTGTCTTTACTGATATAACAAAAAGTGCAACTATCCTTTCGAAGTGGCAGCCACCGGGCGGCATCCTGTCCAGTAGTGTCCTGTCAAGTGGCTGCTTCCTTGCTCATGTCATTTCGCTTATTTGCCACTCACTTCCGCAACCATACACAGATACAAATATACATAGCACAGTTTAACGCGCTCAATAAGAAACTTGTTCGACAAACGAAAATTTATGAATCAAGTCTCAAAAATTTCAATTCACACATGCCGCAATGGCCGCAGCTGACATTAATTATAGCGCAAACGATCGATTAGTAACGTTTTAAAATTCATTAATAAATTGTTTTCCAAACAACAACAAAACCAAATATTCGGTTGCTATAACAAACGCACAGTGCTCTTAGATACATTTTGTAGCGCGGCAGCGTCAGAAAACCTAATTGGACAGACAGACTGACTGAAAAATGATGAGCTGACGAGTTGTTGGTATTCTGCTGAAGCGCCAATACGACCGGCGGATTGTCGGCTCATTATGGCCAAGTTGATATTGTGGCACGCATGGAAGAGCAACAAATTTCATTATTCGATGCGTTCGTCAATGTGCTTTAACAGCATCTAACACACTCAAAAACAGTTTTACTTTGTGATTTATGCAGACGAACGGAAATCGTAGACTTATAGACGCAGCATGAGTGCAACCGCAGTCCGTCAGTCAGTCAGTTAGAGTAGCATGTATGTATGTACATACATATGTAACTCGCAGATACTTTTGAAGCAATGTTGAAATAATACGCATGCGTTTTTTAGGCATATTTGAAGTGAAATGAAATGAAATTCATGAAATGCAAAATGTCTGCAGTGCGAATTGGCGGCAGCAGAAGTGAAGCAAATGACTCAGAGGCAGCAAAGTGCAGGCGCATGAAGTGAAAGATGCAACGGCGATCGATCTTCGGCTCGCATGAGCTTTGCCTTTCACTAGGAATCGACAGCGGCCGCGGTGGCGTTCGAGTTCTGTTTTTATAATTTGGGTTAAATAAACAAATAGATAAATATTGTGTAGATTAATGTGCGAATGAAGAATGTATCTGTCTCTGTGTGTGTGTGTGTGTGTGTGTGTGCAACTCCTCGTTGCCCCGCATTCATTCAGCTGCATTACATTGTTCCACTCGCGTGCATGCGTGCGTGCGTCGTGTGTGTATGCATGTGTGGGTGCAGCAAGTGAAATTTGTCGATTGGCGATTTATTGTTGTTTATTTTTTTGCAGGCATGCCACGGTAGACAACCTAACGCCAAGTATCTGCCGCAGGCATCTTCGTTACCCCTGCGAAAATCATCACAGCCACTGCTGCTGCTGCTCCCGGTCCCGGTCCCGCTGCCGCTGTTGCCAATGCGGCTGTGGCAAGCATAAATTAACACCTCGCTGGCTTCAGCGCTGAATTCTTGCCATATGGCGAGAGATTTATCTTCCTGCAGATGCATTTTCAATTCGTTTAACGATATAATGCTGGCATAGCGGCAATAACTTTTGTATTTGTTGTGCATACAATTTCGCTTATAATATTTTCAATTCAAGCAAAAATTCATTCTGCTCCTTACACCTCTCACAACGCTGTAATATCGCAATGAGGCTACTCAACGATATCATCATGATCATCATCATTGATATTGAGTGAGTTACAATGATCGGCATTTGTCGAAAATGGAGCGTTGCTCACCTTTGGCCTCATTGAGATTTATACTTCCGCACACTGTGAAGCGTTTGTGCAACACAATGAGCGATCTGAGTGTTTGTTGCTGTTGGTGTTGTGGTTGCTGTTGACCACCAAGAGCGCTCGCTCGCGTTGTACTTGTGAATGATTGAGCTTTGAGTAAACATTTCATACTCAAGCGAAATAAATGAGTAGCAAAAAACTCTTGCTTCCTTCAGTCAGCTAGTCAGTCAGTCAGTCAGCAGCATGTGCTTCGGCTTAGAAGAATTCCCGTGAAACATGTGCAAAGGATTAGAAAGTGTCGAAGGTGTCAACGCACGCAAATTGCCAACAAACGACCACGCCCGCTCAACGCCTCTGTTAACAAATCTGTGCTCTGTCACTGTTCTGCGTGCAACACGCTTCTTCTGTTCTACGAACGCCCGCCCCGGTTGCGTCCAGAGGCCACGTGCCGTAACAAACCACAGCGGGATGTGGCGCTGATCTGGCGCTTTGGGCAGTGCGGATCTGTTTAATAGCTGTCTGGTTGCTCTGCCAGCCGACAACACTTGTTGTTGTTGTTGGTCTTGTAGCAAATGCGTACCACCCTCGTGTGCGATAAATCTGCGGCAACGAAGCTCCTGGTGGGCTGCTAACGCCACAAATGTATGCACTTTGCCCAAATCGTAGGCGTTCCTCTTCTTCCCCACCTTCTCACTCCTCCTCTTCTTCCGCTGCAGCTTCTGTTTCGAATATCGCCTTTGTAGGTGTGAAGTTGTTGCACTCAAAATTGTTTAATGCTGGCGCCAACTCATGCCGAAAATGTTCGCTAAACTTTCATTGAATAAGTTAGTTAGTTATTTGTTAATTGCATTGACAATCGCAGCCACTTGAGCTACTTGAGCGCGTCGACGACTAATGTGCACTTCACCTGTTGGCTAAGCATGCCCAACGCCGCATGATCGTCGCGCCCATGACGCCGGTGCAGACGCCTCGCGTGTGGTGAACACTTCCGTTAGAAAGAAGATAAGGTAAAGTTTCTTAGAACTCTGCAAGACGAAGGGATTTTCATACAAACTTAATTTTTTGACGACTTCATTTAATTTGCGGTTCAATTTTTATGGGCCTCAAGTCTCAAGGCAAGAAAATATCACAAATGCTCCTAGGAAGCTGCTGGAAAGAAGAAGTATCTATAGATCAACTTGAAAATTGCTTAGACCTAGCAAGATTTGGAACCTCCGCCTTAAAATATTTTATTTCGATTGATAAAAACTACTCTTGGTCAATTAGAAATGTGAACCGATTCTCAAGAGAGGAAAATCGCTTTCCACAATGGGCCACAGTCCGAAGTGGGTACTCATATGAGGGCTGCCAGGTTACCACCATCAGATTCCTTCAATTCTTATTTCGCTGTAAGCATGAAGTTACAAACTTCTACCAATTAATTGGCTGGTAATAACTTGTAATGAATACACACATAAACACACATCAACAATTACACAAAGAATTTCATTATTTGAACTGATTTGATTTACGACACTTCTATGGAAATTGTCGACAACATGTCTGGCAACGAGCGTGTGAGCCAACCAAATCGTAACGAATCAACGCACAAAAATTCAACAAAACTTCTAGCCCCCTTATGAAGAGTGAACGCCCCTTCGCCAGCAGTTACCCCTCAACCAAAGAAACGCCTGTGAGTTGCTCAGAACAAAATGATTTAGATGCGTTGTTACGCGATAAAAGTTTTAAATAAACAAAAAAGTCAAGTCGAAAAACACAAATTCGAACATTGAAATGTTGCCACAAGATATTTTTGATTATTTTGTTTGTGCGTTTATTACAAAGGATTCTGCGAAATGCTTAAAAAAAAGCACTGAAATTCACAAATAAAATTCACTACTGATCTGTGTACGATTTCAGATACTTCCTACTGTTGCTTAGCAAAAACAAAAACAACAAAGCAAATTCGCTGATGTCGTTTGATTTGCCTTCGGTAAAACTCGCGTGGTTTTGTTTTTTGTGAATTTTTAGCAGTTTAGCACAATAATTATCGCGAACAAGTATTTATTTTGAAATGTCTCATGATGCTGCAAATTTGGTTTAACCAAAGCGCGCCGCGCATTCAACAACAAATATACAAACATGAATTACGAAAAAAAAAACAGAAAAGAGAAGCAAAAGTAAGATAAGAATTGTTTTTATAAACAATAGACTTGCGTTCAATCAAACGCTGTTGATGATCATGTCAAAACATGCTGCTCCATTGGCTGCTGCAGCACAATCTGATTGTTGATAGACAACAGCAAGCAAGCATTGCAAGTTGGCGTCTTCGACATCGTCTCAGGCGTCATCAGCGTCACATCAAAGCGCCTCAACTATGCACTGATAGCAATAATAAACTAACAAACAACAAAATTTCAATTCGCTTTGATTTGATTGGATTTGATTCTATAATCAAATAATTACTTCATCATATGAGTATGCCAGTTCAAAATTGCCGCATTGATGATCATTAAGAGAGCGCCATCTGGTGGCGTTAAATAAAAAGAATGAAACGAACGAACAAACAAAACGCACGCTGCTGCAACTTCGCCCACACGCCGCAAGCCATTCACACATTGAACGCCAATCGACATGGCTTTTGTTTCTGTTGTTGTTGTTGTTGTTGCTGGCCATGCCAAGCTAATATATTCATTATACAATCTATTGGCTGACGATAATGAGCACGATTATGATCATTAAGACATCTCTCTTGCATTCGCTCTGATCGAAGATCAAAGCATTTCAAGCAAAGCAGTCAATCAAAAATCCTTCTTTGCGAATTTCAAGCATGTCGTTTTTTTCTTCTGCTGTTGTTGTTGTTGTTTTCTGTTGATGCTGTCATAATTTGTTAGCCTTGTTGGCTTGGGGATAATAAATTTGCCAATGCGCTTCATTACGCATTACCAACAGCTCGACATCGACATCGACGTTGACGCCAACGTCAACAGCAGCAGATCAACGTCGCTGCTGTTGATCATCAAGTTTGGCTGCAATTTGGCGGGAAATCGATCATAAATCTGTTGCCATAAAGTTAACGTTGTTTGTACGCCTTTCAGAGCGCCATAATTCTCGTTGTGTCTATAAAGTTCTTAATTTTTTCTTCATTTTTTCTGTGTATTTATAAGTACATAAAACTTCAAAAGTATACGAAAACAATTTCCCCATCGAACTCAAACGACGATGAAGTTGTTGACGTTTCAAGCAGTCGTCAATATGCGGAAGTGTCTCGCATGGAGGAAAATAATAAATGTAATCATCAAATAAAGTCCTAAAATCGATACAAGAATTAGATTGCTTTGCCTGGTTGATTGAACGTTAAGTATCTGTACTGATATATATAATGTTGATGATATATCATTAATCGTGCAACGATCTCAGCTTTTATACGTTACAATCACACATACCTTGTTACATGTCGTGGCATTATTGCAGCGAAATGTCGTTTTAGTTGTCATTATAATGATATGTTTACACAACTGCGGACAGCCGCTCTGCCCGAGTCTGGGTCCGGGTACGTTTGTTTGTGACTATCGCATTGGGCGAACATTTTGGCCAAAATGTGAAAAAAACATACCTCAACAAATTACTTGCATTTAATTAGGCTTACAATAATATTTATGTAAATTGGGCGCTTCGGTGTGCGTCCATATGTAACTGCGTCAATATTTGTCCTTTGCCTGTGTTCTGCACACACAAATACACACACGCACACGCGCATACACATACATGTGCATACAAAGAGTTACGGCAAATGACAGAGACGCAAGAGAAAGCGATAGAATGATTTGATTATAACATTTGTTGTTGTTACTGCTGCTATTGTTATTATCCTGCCACACATTTGGGTGTGTGTGTGTCCTTATCGCTAAGCAAACAATGCAACGTTTTGTTGCTATCGTCATGGCGGCGGTCACCGCCACAGCAACAACCGCTTTTGTTGTTGTTTTTGTAGCCGCGACCACCCGCACTTCAACTCGATTTTTCAATACTTCGCCACTTGGCACACAATACACAACAAATTGCGCATATTTCTTTGTTTTTGCATTTAACTTTGTTGCCTTTAACACCGAATGGAACTCAAACTCCGGCAACCCAAAAAACGCAAGCCTTCAACCAAAAAACAAAAACTATAACCGAAATTTGTGAGTGTGCGCGCTTTATTTATTTTTCTTAGCTTCATTTTGGCAGCCATGATCGAAAAATTAAGCAATTTGAGTCAAGCCTGTCACATTTGGCGCTGTATCTAGATACTGCGCATTCATGGCTGCAATAATGTGATCATGAATTGAGAGCTGATTATAAGACGCATCTTTGACACACTTTGCCACTCAAATACACCCACACACACGCACACACACACATGAAGTGATACGCAAGTTGTTTGACGACACCTGATTACCTTTTGGCCAATATCGCTGTCGTTTCAGACAATAAGACAATAAGTGCCACTCAGTATAAGGTTTTTTTCCTATGAATTTTCGAAGTTATTTTAAGCACGGTGGCGCCAATAAGTGACACACCATGACCACCACACACACAAATGGTGCACAGACAATGAGCAAGCGTCAGTTTTGAAAAGCATCAATTTTGGCAACTAATCAAGCTAAGACGCATTGAATTGACTTGACTTCACTCGACTCGTGTTGTTTAGCAACGCATTCAGCTTGCTTGACTGACACGCCCAACCGTTGTCACTTTCAGCTTTCTTCACTGACCGATAAATCATCAAGTGGCCAAAACAAGTCACCAACACAATTTCTCTACTAATTTTGTACTTTCTACCAATTTAGTGCGTTTGTTTGAGCCTTAAGATTTTCAATTTGTATATCATTGTTGTGCAATTAATAACAACAATTGAGTTAAATGATGTGACAACAGCGATAAGTTGACGACATTTCGGCACACACGTTGAGAGGTGCGTAAATTGGCCCATTTATGCCAATAAGTTTGATTTGTTGTGCCTGAAAAACTTAGAAATTCCAGCCAAGTTTTTGAGCTTGCCCTGGTTCTCCTGAAGATAGAAAAGTCAGTCCATTTGTTGAACATTATCATTTATTATAAGTAATTATTTCTTAATTATTTAATATTATTGCTTAACATAATGCTATAAGTAATTATAATGATGCAATTATTCTTTAGTTATGTCGCAAGTGGCAAACACAACAACCGAACAAGACGTCATCGATCGTCGGCCGACTGCGATTGATGTCGAGCGTTTACTTATTAGCGGCTAAATTAGATACTTACTAATATATAAATACAATATTTTAGGAGATGTCATCACAAATTTCATGTATTAGCTAAACTTACAGATCGATAACAATTTACTTTGCCAATTCAACGCATTAAATATTAAAACTTCTCTTTCTCTCTTTGTAAATCAGTTATTAAATAATATTAATAATAATAATAAAAAATATATAAACATTTGAGATATATTTTGTGACTGTTTGTATGCGTGTATGTGTGTGTGAGTGAATGCGATTGGTTGGTAAGCTATCTTTTTCTTTACTTTCTTGGTTATTTTAAAAGATATTTACAATAATGTACAACAGAACTGTAACGGCGACGCTTGGACGCGTTTAGACGCCGTACTTGATGCCGTACTCCTGATAGTGTCCGACATGGGAGCGATAGTGACTGAGATTGCTTAGATTGCTGAGATTGCCGAGATTCCCGCTCAGCGCATGATGGTGATGGTGATGATGATGATGGCTGCTGATGACCGCGGCGGCTGCGGCAGCTGAGGCCGCGGCAGCGCTGGCCGCAGCGGGTGGGCTCGCGGATTGCAGACTGCCGGTGGGGCTGCCCGTGTCCATTTGGCAGGATTGATTCTGCTCGAAGATCATGTCGCGAAAGCCGAGCGATGTGTGGCCAAGCGCCGATGATTGCGGACTGTGACTGTGACTGGTGACAATCGATGATGAGCTATGATTCGGATTCGAATGCAGATTTGAGCTGCTGCCGCCGCCATTGTTGTTATTATTATTGTTGTTGTTGTTGTTGCTGTTATTGTTGTTGTTATTATTATTATTGTTGTTATTGTTTGTAGGTGTATTGCCGTTGGTGGTGATCGGCTCAGATGGCGGTGTCTCGGGCGTGTACCAACCACCGTGCGCAGGGCCATGCGGCGTTGAGATCGTGGTCGGCGAAGCGCCCGACGAACCCGTTGTGGTGGTTGTGCCGGCGCTGATGCCGCCCAATTGGACGCCAGCATGGCCGCCGGGCGTCAGCGGATGCGAGTGTGAGACATGCGCCGCATGTCGCAATTGTGCATGATGGGCGGCGGCGGCATGATGGGCGTGATGCATCTGGCTGGAGGCAACCGTGAGGTTGTCATCATTCAGATGATACGGATAGGCCGTGTGGTGTATACGCGGATTGTAGACATTCATCAGAGAATCGACAGTGAAGCCGGCGTGCTCAACCGAGCCGGTCAAGTGATTCATTTGCGCCAAACTATCGTGGCACGAGTTCAGCATGGCGGCTGTGCTCAAACCGCCATGGCCATCCTTGCCGCTGAGGCAGCCCAGCTCCATGATCGGTTCCTTCTTGAAGGCATGTGCATGCGCCGCTGCCATGTGCTTGGCATCGAGTATGCCATTCGTCATCAATTTGAGCGGTTTGATCTCAGCGAGCTTTTCATTCATCATCGCCTGCCGCTTCATGGCCTCCTCCTTCTCGCGCATGACGTCCTTCTTCTTGAAGCGACGACGCCGACGCAGAAACGAACCATTATCGAACATGTTGTAAGAGTCCGGATCCAATGTCCAATAGGAGCCTTTGCCCGGCTTCTTGTCGTCGCGTGCCACCTTCACGAAGCACTCATTGAGACTGAGATTGTGTCGGATCGAGTTCTGCCAGCCTTGCTTGTTGTCGCGATAGTATGGAAAGCGTTCCATGATGTACTGATAGATGCCGTTCAGCGTTACCTTCTTGTCGGACGCATTCTGTATGGCCATGGCGATCAGCGCAATGTACGAGTACGGCGGCTTGACGATCTCCTTGTTCTGATGTGGCGCACCCAAGCCGTAGGCGCTGGCCGGATACGAGTAGCGTGAGTACTGATCGGCGTAGGCGTAATGTGCGTGGGCGGCTGCTGCCGCAGAGGCGCTGCTCATGGCGCCAGCGGCTGTGGCGGCGGCGGCGGCACTCGAGTAGCCGGCGGTCTGCGCGTAATGACGCGAAAACGAATTCTGATCGGTGAAGAGCGTGTGCATTTTGATCGTTGATTCCACAACTGTCTGAACTGACTGAACTTCACCTTACTTCGCGCTAACTTTGTTGCTTGTTAAACAGAGTTGAATTTTCCTCAGTCGAGTTCAACACGCATGCTAACAGCGGAAGGAGGCTTTCAATTCAACAAGATATAAATTCGTTTTTGTCCTTTTAATTGAAAACACGAACCACTTTTGTTTTGCGAACACTTTTTTATCTTAATTTGATTTTATTTCGCTTTTCTTTCTTATTTTATTTTCTTTTCTGTTTTTTGGTAGTTAGTCTCTGTCTGTGTTTTTGTTGATTTTACTTCTCCACTTAACGTTTGCTGCTTATTATTTTTTCAAACAATATTTGCTTTTGCAATTTCTTCTGCTTCTCTTCGGATTTGTTTTTTTGTGTTTTTTATTATTCTTTCTTTTTTTGCAGTTAAATTTCCCTTTGCGCCTTCAGAAAACACACTCTTCGGAGCACAGCTTGAGAGAGAGCGCAGAACGCAACCGTTCGGTATAGTCACACGTCAGATACTGAATCTCTAACTGAAATAACATTCACCTCGAGTCACTATGACGAATACATGAAAATCTCGACGCTGCTGCGGCGTTGCTGACGACGACGTTGTCGTACACCCACCCGCACTTGCTCGCATTTGTTCATGTATCTGTGTGTGTCTGTGTGTGTGTTTGTATCTGTTTTTGTGTCTGTGCGCCAACCACCAATGTGCTTCGTCTCGTTATGTTTGTGTGCATTTGTGTTTGTTCGTATCTGCATGTATCTGTGTGGGTCTGTGTGTGTATGTGCTTCGCTTGTTTGTGTATCAGTCAGAAAGTGAAGACCGGCAGCTATCTTTTCCTGTCAATATACAGACATACATACACACACACATACATACACAGACAGGCAGTCAGGCACACACCTTTGCAGTCACACAGAGTTCGTTCCATTGCTGCTGTTGTTGTTTTGTGTTTGTAGTTGTTGCTGTTGTTGTTGCTTCTATCGTTTTCTCTACCGCCGCCATTCATGATTTTTTTTCTCACTAAGCAGCGAACAGTTTTGAATGGTTTGCTTGTGGAAATTCCCGCCTTTCGTTCAGACTTTCTAGTGGTGTGTTCGTTCACTCGTTCGCTAGTCATAGAGTAAATTGGCCATAAGCAACATCAGAAACAACAATGACAACTACATTTGCAAAAATTTAGTTGAAGTTTTTCATTTACATAAATGTTTTTGTTGTTCAATCTAATGCTATAAATGCGTTCCGTTTCCTCAACCAACGCGCCTCCCCCAACTTTTAACGCCCTCAACCGAAAGCACACATCACTCTTGAGGCACCCCCACACTCCTCACCAAGGCACCAACGAATCAAGGCCCAACTTAAAGCAACTTTACTTACTTTCCCAAATACTTCTTTCTCATATTTCATACTTGTTTTTATTGCACTTTTTAAATTGTTTAATTTTTTCATTCACGCTTGTCTTCAATTCGCGTTAATTCGCCATTTTCCGCGCTCAATTAAAGTAGTGCATAATTTGAATACTTTTTGTTTTTATATTTTCTTAACTGAGATAATAAAAAAATCAAAACTAAAAAAACGCTCACGTGCACCATTTTCACTTGTTTCAATTTGTTTTGTTTTTATTGTTTTTCTGTTGTTCTATTTTTTTTGTTGTTTTTGTTTTTGTCTTTCATTTTCGGTTTCATGTTTTTCCCTTGTGTTTTTCCATATTTTTTGCCGGCACTTTTTTGCTTATTGAAATAATATTTTTTTGTAAAACAATATTTATTGACTTTGTCAGCTTTAAAGTAAATTTAAACTGTTTATTCGGCAGACGAATGCGTATCTGTGTGCGTGTGCGTGCTTGCGTGTGTCTGTGTTTGCACTTTAGAACGCTGTCGGGCATCAAACATCCACACACCAACATGCATACATACGCATATTGACATTTCACAGATATTGTCAGTTATTTAAAAGTATAATTAATTTTATTTCGAGCATATAAAAATGCAAAATGCAAGAATTTGAAATTCTCATGTGGCAAAAAGCAATCATCTTCATCATCTCCAACAAACAACATCATCAACATCGTCATGATCATCGCAATCGTCGTCGCCGTTGTTGTTGTCGTTGTTGTCATTGTTGAAAACGATGAAAAATACTATGTAATTGATACAAGAATAATATTTTGCTCTATTAACGCAATCGCATTATTTTGATAAATATTTTTATTGCTTTAACATAATTTTTGTTCCAAATGCGTATTGCGTTCGCTCAACGTTGACCCCACAAATTGGGTGGTGGGGTAGAGGGCTATGCTGTGCGGGCGTCGAATGGCAAACAAGGCAAAAGTTACTTCATGCTGACCATGTCGAAAAGCGTTTTCATTCGACGCTTCTGTGCAGACCTGAGCTGACTTACACGACTTCCTAAAGACATTCTTGTCAGGCAAGGACATACGAGCAAATTGAATATATTTCATTGTTGCCAAAATGCGCATTTGAAATGCGAATTTTGTTTTTTCATGCTTAGCTGACATTTTGACGTTTCAATGGCAGGAAAAGTAAAGAATTTGCAAAATCTTCAAAATAAACGAAAAGTTTGGTCGAAGAGGAAAAGACTTTAAGTAAGATTCAAGCTTTAAAACAAAACCGAATTTCAGGAAGCTTTTGAGAAAATTAAAGTTTTATTTTCAAACAAATCGGTGAACTATAACAGTTGATGACATAATAGTTCCAGAACCAAAAACCGTTTTAAACAATATTTAAATCGAATGACGTTCGTTGACATTTTGCGCTTCGTTGGCGTTACATTGTCGCAAAACGAATTTGAAGTCATTAAACTCATTTTCCTAACTGTCAGCTGGAAAAAGATGAGAGGACAGGTTGCCGCACACACACACACACACACAGTATCGCAAAATTAAAATAAAGTAGAATGAGGAAGGGAACGGCGTTGACAAAAGGGAGCCGTGACATATTAATTCAAGGCACTTTTTGCTGTTAATAAAGAAAACTAAAGAAAATATTTATTTTAAAGACTGTGGCGAGTCTTAATCATGCGAACCCTCAGACATGAACATTTGTGGTGAGCCTTCTGACTGTGCAAGACCAAATACAAACACACACACTCATACACAGACGCACATGCATACTCAAAACACAGCCAGACGCATTCTTAGTTAGATAAAGGCGAAGGATTTAAGCAGCAAAAATAATATTTTAAAAATCTTTTCGTTTTTGATGAGCAACGGAAAAAAATTCTGATAAGGCTCTAAATACACACACATACACACACACATATACACACACACACATAAGCATACATATGTACATACAGACATATACCCTTTGCGAATCCACCACCGAGCGAGCAGGCAGAAGGCAAACGCTGCGCGCTATTCATGAATATGCATAGACTGCGCATACGCTGATACGTACACACAAACGCACACTCACACAGACACATTTGCAGCACTTGTGGGCGTGGCTTTGTCGAAAAAGTGGCACACCCAACAGCAGCACGAATAGCAAGGCATCAACAGCAGAAGCCACCATCTTTTCATATCTCACCTCTCGCTCACACACTGCATTTGTACATGCGGTGCTGCATTGTGAGTGTGATTTCACCACTGATAAGAATGATGGTGAGTTTGTCGAAAGTTCGTTGGTATGAGTGTGTGAGTGTGTGTGTGGGGAGCAATCGTGAATAACTCATTAAAATTTATGATTTGTATATAGTATTTTAAAGAATTTGCCTTATTTAACAGATTAGTTACGACCGTTAGTTGTTGTTCTAACGTACCAATTTGTATGCGTGATTGTGTGAGTATGTGAGTGAGTGTGTGGTTTGTATTATTAACTTCAGCGAACTTGTTAAGCAAGCCAATCATTTAATCAATCAATCAATTAATCAATCAGCGAAATGACTTGCACTTGTACCACTCCAGCAGTTAATCAATGATTACAAATAAATCTGATTTAATGTTGGGAATTTTTCGCTATTAAATTCAAACATTATTAATCGCCAAATGATTAAATCTTCAATCTCAAATCTTCCGGTTTTAATCTAAAGGAAACTTATACACGTCGCTGCGCGGCGCTACTGTGCCGCTACACACACTGCCACCGAATGTTGACCGACCGGATGCTAATCATAATGATTATGATAATGATTACCATTAGGTTGATCTGCGGTTCGACCTAAGCAGGAAGCTGGAAATTTAACGATCTGGGTTGGCATGTTTAGACTTAATGCGCGCCGCGGGAATTCTTAATGAAACTTCAGTATGCAAAATCGACGGAAATTCCCCGTGCGTTGACACACAACGTGCTCGGCATTTCCAGCAAGCAACAACTACAAACATACCTGCGCCGAAATGGCACCAACAACGGATTTGCGTGTCTTGCACGTGTCCTGCGGTCGGCGGGTAAGGTCGCGTTTCCATTTGAATGAAATGAAATGCACAATGAAATAATAATTATTAAAAAAAAAGCGCCAATTGTTTGATTGTTTATTTGTAAAAGTTTTCAGTTCTGATTTCAAATGGAAGAGTTTCAGTTTTGTTTATTTCGTCATTGAATGCCTTCTGCATTCTTCATACAGTCATATCGTGTATAAATATACATATGTACAGGCGTGTGTGTATGTGTGTGTCGAATTGATTAACTGCACATCAGCGAAGTCATGATTGTCATCAACGTCGTCGTCGTTGTTGTTGCTTTGCCATATTTAATTCGACTTCAATTCTCATTACGAAGATTTTCTACTATAAAAACACATGCGCATTTGGCAAATCCTTGCAGGAGTTTTTTTGTGCGTTTCAGCGCATTATTAATTTCGCATAAATTTAAAATAAATAAAACTTGTTAAAAAGTGTTTATTTTAATGGAAAAAGGCGAGTTTTCTTTTTGGCGAAAATTGTCGAAAATGCACGAAATCGTTCGTCGTTTATTTATTTTGCTGCATTTCTGTTTTTTGTTTATTTTTCGTGCTTCGATTTTCGCAAATGCATTGAAAAGGCAAACGGCAATGGCAATTTCCATTATCCTGTCAACGGACGTCGTCGTTGTTGTCCTTATAGTTGTCGTTGTCGTCAACGATTGGCCATTTACAGTCGAGTTGGCTTCCGTGTGTTTACTTGACGCACAAATCCTCTTTCCCTGGCCCAGCCTCTCGTTTTGCTCACAATGACTCGATTGCCGCTTGCAATGTTGTTCTTGTTGTGGCCCATGTCTACATATATGTGTATGTGTGTGTGGGTGTTGGAAGGAATCTTTGCTGCACTTGTGACAATATTTTCATAATTTTTGCACTTTTTTTTCATTGTGTTTTCTCAGCTTTTTGCTGATTTCTTTTCATTTTTCACTACAGCTCATCCTCGTTCTCTTACTTGCCGTCGTCATCATCGTCATCATCGTTATCGACGTCGACGTCGTTGTCGTCGGTAGGTGCGTGTGTAAACATTAACTTTTAAAGGAGATTTAATCCTCTGACTACAAAATGCTTATTCAGTGACCAGCAGCGTACGAATTCAATTGTCGCATTTGGTGTTGTCCTTTGGTTTCTCTGCTTTGCGTCTCATTGTTCACTGCGGTCGCCTTACCTTCGTACCTTTGTGTGTCGCTGATGCGATAATGATGGTTAAGGCGACTTTTTGATGCGATTTCTTACATTTTTGGTTAGTTCGCTCGCTTTCATACACATTCGTTACGACCATTTGACTCTGATGGATTTTCATTTGACGATAAAGGTGAGACAATTAACGAAATAATTGGATTGTTGATCTTTCGAACAATACAGAAAATGGTTGCTTGTTGCTTTTGTTTTATCTTTGTTTGGTTGGTTTGCTTGCTTGTTCTATTCGCCATATTGAATCGGTTGACTGTGTGTGTTACATGATTCAATTTGCTATATATGTACATATCGCACATGTTTAACTAAACTGTCACAACTCAAAATTTGTCATTTCCGAGTTTTCATGTAAAAACTGTTTATCATATGCATATCAAAAGAGGTGGTGTCATTATCTGGTTTTCAAAATTGCATTTCCATAAGGTTGTCATTGGCTCTAAAGCAGTTTTTTGCGTTTCTTGAAAATTCATTTTTTTTGAGTTGTGGCACTTTAGTTAAACATGTGCGATATGTTAAATGTCAATGAACTGTACTAAATTTCAATTCAACATTTTAAATGGTAATTTGTACTTATATAAAGGAAAACCAAAACAAAACTGACAAACATCACTATTGAAAAATTTGCATTTCCATTTTGAAATTAACTGAAAAAATGTCCAAGATTTTTTTTTGTGTTTTACAGCAAGGAGCCTTGTGTCAGAACAATGTCAATAAATAATTTTTGCCCAGCTAATATTATCGACTTGGCTCAAGCGCCATGCAACTCCAGGCGACGTTGAGCTAGCCAGCACTTTCAGTTGGCCCTCGAGCGCGTCATTGCACCGTTTACGTCATTTTTGACACACTTGCCTCTTTTGCCGACTCGGCGCCGAACGAGCGAATGGGCAACGCTGCCGCGAATAACGGCAGTTGCGCGCAAAATTTTTTTAAATGCCAAATTTAAACTGGTTTGAGTTCCTGGATCCCCAGAATCCGGAGTACAACAATGAAGTGTCCTGCAAACAATGCAGCTCTGAAATTCGCTTCACTCACAAGTCATTAAAAGCCCATGCACACATATTCATTTTTATTATGACTTACATATTTGCTTGTTACTTTTTACGTAAGATCTCAAAAATGACCAAAATTAAGATTATACTCTTTTTTAAAAAACGTGAATTATTTAATTTTTATACCCTGTACCTTATGGTACAAGGGTATATTAGTTTTGTGCGCATCGACAATATATGTAACATCTTAAAGGAGACATTTCCGACTATACAAAGCATATATTAGGGTGTCCCTTATATGGTCGACTTTTTTTTTTGTATTTTTGAAAACGCATACCCGCTATTTTTGAAAAAAAATGGTAAACAAGTGAACTTAAAAATTCAAATGAGATGTCCGATGAACCCCCCTCCCCCTAGGTGAGATTTTCCTGAACCCCCCCCCCCTCCCCTAATTTTATCTCACGTAATTTATGGACGTCCCCATAGGGGCCGATGTAACTTGCTTGAGCAATGTAACATTAAAGACGCAGGTGTAACTTGCATGTTTTGAACGCAAGTCGGCACGTGTTCCTGAGCTCCAAGAAAAAAAAAATCATGGGAGTGTTTTAGAGTAGACTGAACAAAACTAGCCCATATGCATTAAAATATAAGAACCTTGCGAAATAAGGGACACCCTAGTATATATATTCTTGATCAGTATCGAAAGAGAAGTCGATTTAGCCATGTCCGTCTGTCCGTCCGTCTGTATGAACGCGTCGATCTCGGAAACTATAATAGATAGGACCAAAAGCTCTTCGCAGTTCGATTCGGTTATTCTTTCAGCAGATCAAGTTTATTTTGTCTCTCCCCTTTTTGACTTAGTTTAGGGGTGAGGGGCAAATGACTGGAGCAACCTCTGGAAAAAACTTACAAAAGTCGTATTTTCTGGGTTGTCTTTTGAGATAGGAACACCAAATTTGGAGTGTATATAGCTGACCCAAGCCCGAAAAAGACACATTAAAAAATGAGCGTGGCCACGCCCATATATAGTAATAATTTGAAAAGCTTATATTTCAAGAACCATAAAACCTACAAGAATGAAACTTTGCATATATGATATTGGAATGGAGTATAACAAGATTCAATTGTGAAATGGGCGTGACCACGCCCACATATAGCCACGGTACAATGCCGGTTTATCTCTTGAACGAATTGGTCTAAAAGAGTAAAAATTGGTATATATAAAATTGAATGAAAATGAAATCTGTTTCGATTAATAATGGGCGGGACAACGCCTTCAAATAGTTGGTACAAATTGAATGTACAGGATATGTCGGAGTCGAATACTGTCGACTCTAATCCTTACTGGTTCTAAGTTAGATTCGCCTAAGCAATTGAATAATGCATAAAATAAAATAACCGACTCGTGTTGCAAAAACTCCAAACCATAAAAGGCCGGCCCTTCGGCCAGTGTTACCAGCTTTCAAAACTGTTTCCCCCTAAACACAAACCAAAAACCATACAATTTCTAGAAAACCATTATTCGAATTATTTAATTTTTCTAAATTGGATTCGTCTAAACAATTGAAAAATTAATTTAAAAAAAAATGTACTCTGAACGGTGATTAGATAGGTTTGCGTCGTGAGATTTTTACGTAAAAAACGAACTATCCGCGGGAGCCACGGAACGACACACGACCAGTCAACCAACGGTAAAATTTAAATAAAACCAGTAAGGGCGGTATAGTTGAGTATTCTCCCTGTACACACACCTATGTTGATAACACGTTAAACATTCGCCGACAGCAAAAGCAGTGTACCACGAAATGGTTTGTGTATTCGCTAAGGTAAGGCAGGGCTCACAGTGCAATGTTGCCATTAGATGGCACTTTAGTACGGATTTTGTTACAAAGCATTGCTGCAAAATTTTACTGTGTTGGTCTTTGCGGGGAAAGTGGTAGTTTGTTGTATGCAGTTTTAAAAAGGTATGTTATCAGAGTTTGCATACAAAATTTCAGCATTGTATTCTTTATACTTTAGGATATACAGGAATTTTAAGAAAAAAATGACCTTTGGTTGTGCTCGATGGGCGGGAAGGAATGGGCCTGGCAAAAATTCCTTCAAACTTGATCTAGCGTTTGACCTCACGAGTCTATCCTCCAAATTTCAAGTCTCTAGCTGTTATAGTTTTCGAGAATCATTGGTGAGGACGGACAGACAGGGCTATATCAATTCGTCTCGTCATCCTGATCAAGAATATATATACTTTATAGGGTCCCCCTCCCCTCCTTCTATGCGTTACATACAAACCGTCTCAAACAAACCTAATATACCCTGATACACAGTGTGTGATCTAGCGTTTGACCTCACGAGTCTATCCTCCAAATTTCAAGTCTCTAGCTCTTATAGTTTTCGAGAACCATTGGTGAGGACGGACGGACAGACGGGCAGACAGGGCTATATCAATTCGTCTCGTCATCCTGATCAAGAATATATATACTTTTTTTTCTTGTTTTTTCTTGTTCTTCCACTTCTGCCGACGTCGGCGACACTTTTGTGTCAAATGGCCCGTTTGCATTTCTCAACTAATTGAAGGTGTGCCACCTCATGCTACCTACAATTTCAAGCGAACATGCGGCACTTGATTTCCATTATCGGTTTAACAGCGCTGTTACCCCCCTCTTACCACACTGTAAATAATCATGGTCTATCAATTCCACTCTTTAGCTCTGTTAAAATTCTGTTGCTCTCGACTGAACTTTGCAACGTTGCCAAATGTTCTTTGCGTTTTTATTAAAAAAATCGCCTTATCGTCAATTAAGTAATGGCTCGTTTCTGAGTTGGTCGTGAACACCTTTATTATAATAATAACAAAGCTTAAAAAAAAAACCCTAAAAATACACCTAAAAACATAGCACCCCCAAAAAAAAGCCATTCAACTCAAAAACCCCCTAAATTTAGGGGGGAAACCCTCAAGTTGGCAACCCTGCTTTTAAAGTTTTAACATTTTTACCGTGCTTTTTATACGATTTTTTTTTTTTTATACAGATTTTAATCTGTAAATACTCTGCTGGCTTTTGAATTTAAGAATTTTCGATTGAATTGTCTCACGACACTTGGCATTTCAAGCGAACTTAGCTATATCTATATGAGCTTCGCACATGCTTACGACCGTATCGTCATGTGCTCGCCAGTTTATCGATTAGATACTAGAGACTTGCAGGTGTACCCCCTCATGTATACCTAAAATTTAAAGCGAACATGCGGCACTTGATTTCCATTAACGCGTATTAACAGCGCTGTTAACACAATGTTACCACTTTTTTAGGATCAGGGTCTCTCAATTTCTCTCTTTAGCCCTGTTAAAATTCTGTTGCTTTCCGAGTGAAATTTGCAACGTTGCCAGATGTTGTCTGCGTTTTTATTACAAAAAAATCGTCTTACCGTAAATCAATGAATGGAACGTCACCGAGTTGAGCGTGAACACCTTTACTATAATAATATAAACCCATTCAACCCAAAAACCCCCTTAATATAGGGGGAAAACTCCTAAGTTGGCAACCATGGAACAATGACATTGTTTGTGTCTGAGGCTAGCAACCTTCAACGCGCACATGACCAACTTTTAGTAAAGACATAAGCCAAGCAATCACTCTTGTTGTCTTCGCTAATATTATTATTGACAAATGCAGCTTGCGCATGCAATACGCGCATACATTTTTCTTTCACTGCAACTTTGCGCAAGCTTTGCCAGTTTTGAATTTATGTATCTGCTACATTTAGAGTACCCGATTATCCGGACCTCGATTATCCAGATCTTCGATTACATGGACTTATTCTTATGTCTACATACAACACCTGACAACATACGTTAATTTAGCTAAAGTCCCCGCGCCTCAAAACCCCTCATGTAAATTGGATACTAGTAATGCGCCATTCATTAATTGAAGGGCGTCTTGATACTTCTAACATATGTAAGATCACAAAAATGCGCAAAATTAAGATTACATTTTATTTTAAAAACGTCAATCTTTATTTAATTTTTCTAAGTTCGTATCGTCTAAACAATTGAAAAATACATAAATCATCAACAAAAATCGCTGCATGATGCAACAGCACCGAATCAGAAAATGTCGGCGATCCGCCGCAGCATCAAGTCAACCTATAATTGACCTAAAGAACTTTAGTTTGAACTGTCTCACGGCTAACTATATCTATTGCATGCCACTTTTTTGAATAAAACCGACTCATGACATCCCACCCAGCGGTTCTTCAATTTAGTACAGAACTAAGTTCGGAACTAGTTTGAATGTAAATACTACTAGTCCCAGCCCAATCTACTCTCAATGCTTTCAACTGGTGAGTTTTACAAGGGGATGTCATAGGCAGGGGTCAATTGTCACAATTCTTACACTTCCGTCCGTCCTTCCGTAGTTACCGAACTAGTCCTGCCGGATCAGTTTAGGGTATGAAAAAAAAAATGGAATAGTTTTTTTTTACTAGTAATTATAAGTGAATATATAAATAACTTCATTTTTCATTGTTAACAACAATTACATTGATAAACATTAATATAACAAACATTTATATTCCGGTTTTATAGTCCAACACACTAAACTCAGAGCTACAGTTGGCGACTTAGAAACATTTAATATTTGATAAATTTTATTTATTTGAAATTGTTTTGAGCGAAGTGGCGGCCAAAAAAAAAAGTGGAGTCATGGTTGGCATAATTCCAATTCTCGTAGTATCCGAAAAAAAAAGAAAACGCAGTTATTCTCAGGAAAGACGTCGCTATCGTCCCTACCTCGGGTAAAAAACTAAAAAAAATGTTCACAAAATGGGGACGACTCAAATATGGAACATGGTTTTTTACCTATTTTTTTTACCTTCATGGATTTTTTAAAAATAGTAAAACTAATAATATTGCAATATCCGAGGTAGGGCCGGTAGAGGGATGTATTAAGAAGGTTCAAGTCAATCGGATGATTAGAACTGGAGATATCATGCCAATCAGTTCGAAAAAAGTAGTTTCGAGAAAATCACGTTTAAATTTTTGTTCAGCGTAAAGCGACACTAGTACCTTGCATCACAAAAACGCTTATTGCTCCGAAAATATCAATAGCGATCAGGACGACAAGTCGAGTTGATTTAGCCATGTCCGTCTGTCCGTCCGTCTGTCTGTATATATACAATCTCCTCCCACAGTTTTAAAGATATCGAGCTGAAATTTTGCACAGAGACTTCTTATTCGTGCAGTCAACTCATTTGTCGGATCCAGCCATATCGGACCACTGGAACTGGTAGCCCTCATACGAAAAGAAGAAGAAAAGTGAACAAAACTTGAATCGTTGTATGGAAATCTTTTTTGTTTTGTATGATAGAGTGCTGAAATTTGAAACATAGTAGTTCTACATAGTCCGACTACATGCCTGAAAGTTTCATTGAGATTGGACAACTGGAACTAGTAGCTCCCAAACAAAATGAAGAAGAGGAAGAGAAGCAATATTCACGTCGTTGTATGGAGAACTTTTTTGTTTTTAAACCAATTGACTTGAAACTTTACAGTTATGTTCTTAGGGAGGAATGAAAACTATTTTGACCAAAAGTGGGCATAGCTACGCCCACTTATACCGAAACTTGAACCGTTGTATGGAAAACATTTTTGTTTTTTAACCAATTTACTCGAAACTTTACAGTTATGTTCTTAGGGAGGAATGAAAACTATTTAGACCAAAAGTAGGCATAGCTACGCCCACTTTTACCGAAACTTGAACCGTTGTATGGAAATCTTTTTGGTTTTTAACCTATTGACTTGAAACTTTACAGTTATGTTCTTAGGGAGGAATGAAAACTATTCATTTAGTTTTTTAGTGACACAACGTGAAAAGTATTATAGCTTTAGCCTTGCTGAAGATAGCGTCCTTACTGGTTTCCGATTGTTTTTAAAATAAAAGTTATTAAGCAATTTTGAATTTGAGTAAGGGTGCGACTAACCTTTTGACCAGCAGTGTATTGTTGTTGCTTCCCTCGTTTTAGTCGAGTTAGTGAATGATATGAATAACGAAAAACAAAATCAA
This sequence comes from Phortica okadai, assembly GCA_034638295.1. Lineage (NCBI taxonomy): Eukaryota > Metazoa > Arthropoda > Insecta > Diptera > Drosophilidae > Phortica > Phortica okadai. Next base: position 19,681,735 of record CM067852.1, read on the forward strand.
ATATTAAACAAACCAAGCGCCGTCTGCTAAATACTGACAATGTCAATAAGGCACTGCGCAGGTTGCTTTGACATGTTGCTCTTTAACTGTTTCTTTGAAACATCTAATGCTTTTGCGCAAGGTCATTTCACTTTATCTTATGAAATATGTATGTAGTAGAGTTAGGGCTAATTCATAAATGCAGTTTGCAACCGCTGTATGCGCCTACAACTTTGCACATACTTTGTGTGTAAACAAGTGTTGCAGTTTTGTATTGATTTATGCATCCTAATATTCACATTATTCACAAGTGTGCTTAAGTTAAGTTAAAATTTAACAGCTGAGCGTGATTTCCTCTCTGGATATTTTAATACTACCTGCTCTTTGTATATACTCTTTGGTTAAAACTCTGTTGCACTGTTGTTTTTCTATGTTTACGCCGATTCTATTTCCACTTTGAATTACATTTTTATACCCTGCACATACAGTGTGTCAGGGTATATTAAACAGTATGTAGACTCAGCATGAAGAGCTCTACAAAACTGCATACAACAATTTTCCCCCTCCCCTTGATTTCCCCTCCCCCAGTTGTTTTCTTTAAAAAGCAATATCTCCAAAACTAATAAAGGTGTGAACATGAAATTGTATATAAGTTCAGTAAATATATATCTTTAAAACTGCATACCTCAAAATTATCCACTGTTCGAAAGTTACCCCCCAATGACCAACAAACTCAAATTTTTCGTAAATTCCACTTTTTTTGACCAATTTACTTGATATTTTGAACACTATTTGATCCGGCGATGTCAAATCAACATATTTTTGCAGATTTAGGGTGTTGCACCACCTACTGTGCACACACAGGTATTATATTGTCGAGTATACTCGACTATAGCGTCCTAACCGGTTTTAAATTTAATTTTGCCAAGTTCGTTTCGTCTAAACATCAAAAAAATTTGGCTCATGCTGCAACAACACCGAGTCTAAAAACGTTTACATCTTGACCGAGCTTTAAAAGCGATTTTCTAAAATCTGTAAAACCTAGCTATCTGTAAAACTTCTTCTAACTCTTAAATTAAAAATTTTCGATTGAACTGACTGATGACTATGTCTACATCTATTCTGCAACGGGAGCACAGGCTGTCTTCGTTGAAACAAATGTAGCATCAGTCTGAAAAAAACGGTTTCAAATAAAGAATATTTATCAAATATTTGTATGTCGCCTGCTGTAGCACTGAGTAGTGTGTTGGACTATGAAACCGAAGGTATGAGGCTCAAACCCCAGCGCAACCGGAATTTAACAATAAAAAATAAAGGTATTTAAATTAACAATTATAATTAATAGTAAATAAAATGAATTAGTAATTAAACAATTATTCAATAAGATGGTCTCATTTCCTTTTTTTCGTATGATCAAAACTGGTACGGCAGGAATAGTTCGGTAACTAGACGGTAGTGGTAGAATTGTGTCAATTGACCCCTGCCTATGACATCCCCTAGTAAAACTTACCAGTTGCGCAACCCAAATTTCCAAGCGAACTTTGATGATATGAAAAATAAAAGCAAGCAGATGGCGAGGCATGAAATTGATTGTTTTTGTTGGTCGAAAAAAATTGGCTACTCTGAAAAGACTTGTAACATTAGGTACAGGGTATATTAAGTTTCTGCGCATCGATAATGCATGTAACACGCAGAAAGAGACTTCTCCAATTTAACCATGTCCGTCTGTCTGTCTGTATGAACTCGTCGATCTCAAAAACTATAATAGATAGAATTCCTTCGCAGGTCGATTCGGCTACTCAATACGCAGATCGGTTTTATTTTGTTTTTTTATGGGCGTGGCCGCGCGCCCATAAAGTAAAAATTTAAAACGGTTATTTCTCGGGAACCATACATCCTACAAGAAGGAAACTTTGCATGTATGCTATTGGGATGAAGTACAATTTGATTTAATCATAAAATGATGTGACCACGTCCACATATAGCGTTACATCTCTCGAACCAATTAAAAAGTGAAAATTCGTAGTTTTAATATTGAATAGAAAGGAAACGCCTTAAACAGTAGTTATTTTTAAATTAAGGTTTCAATGCGCACTCCTCACTGAGTTTTAAATTTATCGAAACAATTTAAACGAACGAATTCTCTTTATCCTTTGTATGTAAAAATCTGCTTGATCGGATTGTTATAGCATATAGCTGCCGTGGGAACGATCGGTCAATAATGAGGTTTTTGCTTAAAAACATTTTTATTTAATTGGCCTTACATGAATTTTTTGCATTACAACATATTGAGCGTCAATAATAACATTGCAAATTTGGTGAAGATTGGACGACTATAGCATATAGCTCGCATAGAAACAATCGGTCAGGTTTGTTAGAAAAACTTTTTTGTTCTTAAATTTAAACAGGTGAAACTTTGCAAATACGTTTTTTTTATTAATCCTTGACTATATTCCACAGTTTCATAAGAATCGGACATAAAGACGTGGCACAGCCAATATGGGAAAAAAAATGCGATTTCTCTGAAGTCGATAGAAAATATAATATCGCAAAATGTAGTGATAATGATTGAATTGCTTTCTTTAAAACAAATTAGAAAATGGCCGCAGCTATGCCCCTTTATCTTTATAAACTTATATAATTCTTAGTGGATAAACTATACGACGGATTTTCCAACAATAATAATAGAGAAAAAGCTTGCAAGAGTATATAAGTTTCGGCAAAGCCGAAAATAGTTTACAGTTCATTTTTCAGTTCATTTTCAGACAACTTTCAGACAAAACAAACAAAATTGAATTTTCAAGTCGGGTGCGTCGATAAAGTAAAAAGTTGATAGATAAATAACACGTTTAATTAACGGTTATCTCGTTTAGTAATCATAATTATAAATTCAAATTTCAGAAATTTAATTTAACGATTTTTTAACGATTCGTAGAAGTAATCCAAAATGCACTCAATACTTATAATGGTGTGCTAAATTTAAGTGATCTATAAAAAAGTAAATTACTCTTTCACACAACAGCCCCATCCGATAAATTTGCCCCAGGCTCTAGATGATCAAAACGTATAGTTACGCCAATGCAGAAGGGGCTTCATTTACAATTCTATTTTTACCCAAAAGTCATTCGGCAATTTTAAATCATTTTTAAAAACTCAAACATTTCAGAACTCATAATAACAATCGCACAATACTAGTATTCGCATGCAGTTCATGATGAAAACAATGTTTTTTTTTCCAACTTAAATAACTTTTTTTATTTATTTTAATAGTCATAGATAATTGGTATTCTTTAAAACTAATGTTGTGCTATCCTTTGAGGTAATAATGACGATACATATTGTATATTTTTGGTTGATTGTGATTAATTATTACTACTGCTTTGTATGTCTGTGCTAAAAATATGATGTCAACTAATTTGAATATTTAATGTGATCATAGTAATGGCCGGCGGTCACACAATCCATGTGCGATGGCGACGACGACGCCATGACACCTGTGCCCGAGGGCGGGGTCAAAGGTGGCAGGTAAACAGGTTTACGATCAATTAGCGACGGGTCTACGATGCTTCCGCTTGACTGCAATGGCGACGTTGAAATGGGCGGCATGAGCGACATTGAGCGCAAACCTGTTTGCAAAGAACAAAAAAATAAATTTAATTTAAATTTTAAATTTAAAGCGTAAAAGTTCACACAATCCGAACAAGCGGCAAGGATAAAAGACCACAATTAAAAACACACACACGCACACACTCATATAACTATCCAGTCTCACTAACGCGCACACGCATGCCAGATGTAAGCGACGTTTGACGAAGACGATCGGATCTCATGTGTTAGCGCCGTCAGCACTGATCATAAACTCGCCTCACTTGAAGCCAGATCAGCTCGCAGTGTAACTCGAGAGCCTATGCTTCACTCACTGGCACACTCTTCTCAAAGTCGACGTCGAAGACGCGCATTTTCTTTGATTGACACGAACACCCAAGCGGTGCGCAATGCGATGCGCGCGGCACACACACTTACTTACCGTTATCGATACTGCTGGTTGTTGTTGTTGCACTTGTTGCATACGGATAACTGGCAGCCACTAATGACGCCGTAGCATAATCTAGGCCGCTTACATTGGAGCCTTGGAGGCCCGGCGATGCGGAATGCGCTAAAGGCGGCGTTGGCGAACCGCTGCCCGTATGTTGATTGTTGTGGCCGCCGTGATGATGATGGTGATGATGATGATGACTGATGATGTGATTGTGATTTCCGTTGCTGCTCGCCACAGCAGCGAATTGCGGCAACGTGGTGCCGGAACTGTGTGCGGCATGCGTATTCCAAGCATCGCCAAAGTTTCCCGAAACATTCGCGGATGTTGGTCCCGGATAATCATAGGAGCTGTAGCCTTGCGGCGCATAGAAGCCGGCATTGTCCTGTAGGACGGAAAAATTGCGTTGAACAAACAAAATTCTAATTTCAATTTATCTTTGGCTTTGCGCACTTACCATGCCTGTGTCGGCGAATCCGTTGCTGGCGTAGTAACCGTTCGGCGTCGGGTATGGTTTCACCTTGATTTTCGAACGATAGCCGCGCGGTCGTCGACGCAAACTGCCCTCATCCTCGAACATGTAAGCTGAATTCTGCTCGATGGTCCAATAGTTACCTTTGCCCGGCTTGCCGACGCCCATGCCCTTGGGCAGTTTCTTAAAGCATTCATTAAGGCTGAGATTATGACGTACCGAGTTCTTCCAACCCACATAAGGCCCGCGAAAGAATTCAAATCTACGAAAGAATAATTATAAGAGATATTGCCGAATTATTATTTATATTTTCTGTCGTTAGTTGAAATGCGATCGGATCGCTTAATTCAAAAGAAACTCAAACAAAGGACTTGAACTGCACGAAATTCGAAGAGGTTCACTTAATTAACATACAATAAAAATAATGAAAAAATTTAATCTTCATACTTTTTTTTGTTTTTTTGCGTAAGAAAACAAACATGGCGCATCGTGCTCATGCCGCCTCCACCGACGCTGCCGCCGATGCCAATTGGAGACGTCACCGAAAACCAAAGAAAAATAACTGCGGAAACTTGAGAAAATTCGAACGCGGCACGAAATTGCACAACTCAGACGAGCCGCTGCTCAATGGTGGCAGCGGGGCATGGCGGTGCGTGAGAGCGGCACGCAACGACGCGTTTTGGCTCGAATTATGCGTCGCCGACGTCGACGTTGCGAACGCTGCCTCCAAACACATCAAAGGGCCAACTGTGCCCTTTATCAATGATCGAAAGCGAACGTAAGCAAAATTTTCAGACACAAGCGTGAGAAAACACTTGCGGTGCTTGCGATAGAATGGCTTGATGGGAACGGTAGGGGGCGTTGTCTTACCTCTTTTGCAAAAAACTGTAAATCTCACTAAGAGTCAATTTTCCGGTGGGCGACTCCTTAATCGCCATGGCTATCATATTGATGTAACTGAGCGCTGGCTTCTCCGGCCGCCGAGCTCCGGACTTTTTTGTCGTGTCAGGTGCGGCATTCTCCTGCGCGTGACCATTGCCGTCCTTCAACTGCTGACTGCCAGCGACACCAACCTCATTATCACTTTGTGGCTTTGTAGGCGAGGAACTATTTGAGTAACTGATCGTTTCATTCATCGCTCCAGATGTTTCGAGGATTCTTTGTGCATTTGATGAGTGGCTGACCTGGGCCTGCGTTGAATTGAGATTGTTGTAGTCCGCGGGTGAGCTGTGTTCGGGCGTGTGTTGCGCCTCTGAGACGTAATCGTTGGCACTGAGAATCATGTTATTCGTGCAATATTTGATTGTCGAAGCGTATTGATGGTTCAGCGTGGTTGCCGTCGATGACGGCGGCGGTGGTGGCGGCAGCAGGTTCAGCGATTTCGTGTCCGTGGCATAGTGCAGTTCATGGTGTTCCGTCGGTGTCGTTTTCACGCTAGAACTTGGAGAGGAGCACGCCGCCACCACAGTCGCCGTCGACGTCGCAGCTGATGATGAGTGTACGGGCACCAGTGGTCCATAGGCGATCGGACTGGTCGAAGCGGGCGGTGTGCTCAAGTTTTGTAGTGTCGGTATTGCATAAGACATTGTGTCGTGTGAAAAATGCATGGGCATCGTTTGTGCGCTGCTGACAGTTGCGATGCCACCGCCAATGCCAACACTAACGCCGCCCATCATTTGCGTGTAGTACTTTCGCTCCTTATAGCTGATATTTGGCTTTTCATCGATGCAATCAGGAGAGTCCTGTTGCATGCGTATGAATTCACCCGAACCGCTGGTCGGACAAACAATTGGCTGAAAATTGCTGCCGCTTAGTATATTCGCAGGCAGCGAACGGTACAAGTTCGCGTGATGCGATAGATGGTGGCCACCATAGGCGGTTGGGCCGCCATTGTTGCTACCGGCAACGCCGATGCCCAACTCGAGATTGACACTATTCAACGAACGCGCATTCAATTCGTGCACATCTTCACTTTTGATCATGTTTTATCGCTTTGTATATAATATCTACGCAACGGCACGGTATACAATATCCCCAACAACTAATCAATTTGCTTTGTTTCAATTATGATTTGATTTAAAGTCGCCTACCGCACGCCTTCGCGATTCTCACTCGACTGATCTCATCGACTAATCCGTTGCTGGCGATCTGCTCTAGTTATGCTTCATTTGCATCACGAACACATTATTGAGCACATTTCTCAATGCGTTTGCAATCTCACTCATTCCATTTCACGTGCTCAAGTGCTCACAAAATCCTTTCGGTGCACATGAGCGTGTGAAGATTCTCCATTCAAGCGAAGCTACTTGAGTTTATTTTTGGGCTGCTCGTATTTATTGTATTTGCACTTAAGTATGTGTGTGTCTGTATCTGTGTCTGTGTGTATTTGAGTTTGTGGCTATGGGGAACACGCTGACTCTTTGAGTGGAATATCTCGTTTACTCAACATTCTCCCTCTCTTATCTCTCGCTCTGAGCTGATTGCTCCTTGGTATGTATTGTACATATATGTATTTATATTCATTTCACGCTCACCTTGCATTCAATGCTAAATGCCTTAATGCGCTTCATTACCTTTATAAATGGCGGCAAATGCACTTTATTGCAATAACTACACGTTTTTCTAGTCGCCAGCGCTGTGAGCTTCGATCCCTTCAGTCAACAGCTTGTGTAGCAATCGGCAATCCTTTTTGGGAAGTCCCCCCACCCTGAAATCAATTGATTGAAATTAGTCAGCAACGTCTTTTATTTCCATCGAATTGAACCTAAAACGCTTAACGAGCTGTTAATTGATTTAGTCGATTCGCTGCCTTTCTGAGTTCCGCCATTGCTGTCAACACGTTTCGTGCAACGATTCGGCGACCTGACGAAGACGACGTCGTCGTTGATAACATCAACAACCATGACGATGACGAAGACGAAGACGACGACGAAGATAAAGAGTGTCGATGTCTCTTTTTTCTTAAAATTATTTTTTGTTGCTCGCACACGTTTGTTGTTTGTTGTTGTTGTTGTCGCATCATCGTCAAGCACGCATTTACTCCGCAACGCTTCTCCTTGTCTCATGACATTTTATATTGGCGACTGAGGAGCAAGCAACATATCAATCTGGCACTTTTCTCAATGCTTGCCGACTATTTTTGAAGGGGCGATCGCACGTATGCCGTGACTCGGACTCGGAGTCGGTGTCGGCGGAGGCGGAGTTTTGTTTACATTTAGCGCGTTCTATTTGTCGAACGCTTCTGCCGATTGGTGGTTTTTTCAAATTGCTGCTCATTTTCTCGCATTTTTGCGCAATTGGTGGCAGCTGCCTACGCAAGCAGGCGACGTGCGATGCTGAGTCGTATGTATGTGCGTGTTTCATGTATGTGCATGTATCTGCTTGCTTGATGCTTGCTTGCAGATGCTTGAAAGATATTTTAATTTCTTTTGCGTGTTTGTGCTTTTTTTTTTTTTTTGCTTTTTTTCCAACATTTTGAGCCAATAAAACCAGACCACTCGCCATTTAGTTTTTCGTAGAATTCGAAACTGATTTCAGCACAACATTTAACAATGAAATGGAAATTTTCGTGGCTTGCTGCGCCAATGAATTATATAAACGCCATTCAAGGTTAAAGTAGAAACATAAATCATAAACAATAATTGATTTGCAAAGAAGTTCGAAAAAATTTCTAACTCCTATGTCGGCCACTCACATTGGCAGCCGCGGTTGCTTATACGACCGGTATTCCAAACAAAACTGACTGGGAATTCCCAAACAAAACTCGCTAATGATGACGTCGTCATCGTCGTTCAAGTTCAACAGATAATCATAAAGATAAGCAACTACACATATGCAAAGTTTGTTTTGTTTTTAATTTAATGTTAATGTTATTAAATGCCAAATTGTTTACTATTATGAACGTTTGTAAACAAATTATGCACAAGAGGAGCGGCGCGGCTCATTGTGTACATCTACAAGCAACTACAGCCATTCATTGATCCAGACAAAAGAATGAAAAAAACATCATTCTTCAGCGAGATAACCATGCTGCGCCGATGATGGCAGCGTCGCCAGCAGCAACGCTTAGTAACTCGTTTATTGTTTAAACTCAACGATCGATCGAACGCCGCTCGCTAGCTCGCTCTCCGTCGCACGCATTGCGCTAATGCGTAGTTTAATAAACATTTAACAATTAAACATTTTGTACTCTTTCATTTTGATTGCTTGCTTGCTCGTTTGCTCGCTTGTTTGTGTCTTACTCTAAACAAATCTAACTTTCTTGTATATACAAGAAGCTGGATAGGCCATTTAGCTTTGATTCGATCGAACGTTATTTGTTTTTGCACACTGACCTACAACAACTGCGCCCCCTGCCGTCGAACCCGATCATGTTCCACAACTCAGTTTTGTACTAGAGAAGTAAGACAACGGTCAACATTGCACTGCCAAACAGTTGTTGTTGTTCCTTTTTCACATGCTTGCTGACTGCTTATAACATTATTTTTTTTTTTTTTGGTTTTCTCACACCAACAATAAATAATCAAATTGGAAAATTCAAAATATTTATACAAAAAGTTGTCCAACACAAAATTCTTTGCCGTTAGACAATTTCTTTTGTTTAAACGTAACATAATTTTCAAGTTTTTGTGCAATTTCTTTATTTAGTCGCGAGCTGTCTGTCTGTCTGCGTTGTTTTAAACAAATGATGATTTTGTGTATAAAATAAATTTGTTATTGCTTCGTTTTTCAATCGGACATACATACAAACGTCACGTGTTGCAGGTCTCGTGTCGTGGCTTTTGATTGTCTAAATATTTATATATGAAGAGTATGATGACTCTTTGATGGGAAAATACCGCAAATTGTTAAACAAATTAAAGTAACTTAAAAAATTAAGTGCGTATCAGTAACATTAAAAAGTTCAAAGTACACTTGCCCTCGCTTAACACGGACTCTTTTAGCACGAACTCGGTCTTACACGGTTACAAAATACGCTGAAAACCTCGTTCTTACACGATTTTGACAGATTTTATTTCAAATTTGATATAAATAATAAATAAAAACATATGATCTTGTTACTTTTCAACATTTTTGAGTTTTTAAAAAGTTTAACCTGTTAATTAATTATATGAAGTAACTTTTTTTATTTAATGCAGACTTTATGATATGAAATATGAATGTTATACATATATTTAAGGCATATACATAGTAACTTTTGGTTAATTTTGAATAAATATATGAAACTTGAATGCTAACAGACCAAATTTGAACAATAAAAAAAATTTTGTTGTTGCCAATTTTGAATTTCAGGAACGTAACCCCTTATTTTATACTGAATCCATGTTTCGCTTCACAGGATTTCGCTCAACATGATGTTTTCTAGGAACCTAACCCCCGTGTTAAGCGAGGGCCAAGAGTACAATTTTCTTTTTTAATTAACCACATTTAATTGGCAACCCAAATTATGCTCTCTTGCATTTCAAAATGGCTGACAAAATGGCTGCCAAGCAATTAATACGAAATAAACAGAAAAAACAACTAAGAACATTTTGACTTTTAACCGCAAAAACAAAAAAAAACTTTAAAAATATATAAAAAAACTAAAAAAAATGATTCAATTCTCTTTCTTCTTGTGCATGTGCCGTTGCCACTTTGGGTTTCTCGCCTTTGTGCCCGCCATTTAAATGTCGAAGTTTCCAATTCATTGGTAATAAAATTCAACGATTTATAGACTATTTTCTGCGCAATAATCGAACAAAAAAAATTAAGAAATGAGAAAAGCAAACAAAAAAAAAAAAAAGACAAGCGAACAAAACACAGAATAAAAGTAAAGGAGCAGCGCACAAAAGCAACGCAATTCTCTTGAGATATTTAATGGCGATACTTAAGCGAAACGCGCTGAGTCAGAAGTGGTGCTTTCTTGACGATTTTTAAGTTTTTCTTTTTTTTTTGTGCTTAAATTCTTTTATTCTTTCATTGTCGAAAAGTACGTGAACGCTGTAATTAATCTTTTAGCAGGAAACCAATGAACAAACACAGACACAGCCGTATCTGTGTGTTTGTGTAGTATGCAATATACGCGGCCAAAGCAATCCATGCCAATGGCGTCTGTTTCATCTCAGTCGCATTGTCGTTATAAAGCAAAAATATCTCAAATTCTATAGAAACAGATATTTTAGCTGCGTTCTCATTTATTGTAGACACTTTTTGGCCGCCATTTTCACGTGTAGCTTTCACTCAATTAAAATTGTCTTTCATATACAAATAACATACATTTTTTTTAATTTGAGTTTTTTTTTTTTATTTTGCGTGTACATGACAGCGCTCCTTGTCAACAGGCACATCATTAACTAACGGCATCGTGTTACGGTTCGTTACTGACTCCGCTGATCATTTGTAGCGATTAGAGCACAAAATCTCAAGTGGCTGATGGCGTGTAACTAAATGTGTCAAAGCGCCACAAACACACGCAAACAAACAACACACACATTTACGCACAGCGTCGCACAGACACAGAGACAAATATTGTGACAGTGCACTTGTTCATAATTCTACTTTACTGCAATCGCTTGCATGTCCTGATGGAAGCTGCTGGCGCCAGTAAACGGTCAATCCACGTGTTTTTTCGGCTATAACTTCTCTTTCTCGCCCGACTCATCCGTCTGCGGCTTAGGCAACACTTGTGCGTTTTTGTTTACGTGTGGTCCACTTGAATAACTGGATCGAAACACACTCCAACAGTAGCCGTTGACAACCTGCGCCGGTCTTGCATAGTTCATGTCTAATTGTTCGGCATTTTTGCGCATAATTTTCCAGCTTGGTTTTTTTTTATTTTTCTTTTTTTTTCGATTTGTATTTTTCCGTGTGAATGTGAAGAAAATGTTCGATGCCTAAATTTAGCGAATTGTTTATACAAGAAAAGTAATAATTACCAATACAAGAAATACGAGGGCAAATAAATTACTCAGTAGTCGTTGTCAGTCGCAAACCCGGCGATCATCATCATCATTATCATGATCAGCATCGAAAAAAAAATCGATGAATTCTGTACATATTTTGCTGCCTGTGTACGCTAAAGTCGCGCGTTTTCTTTTTTGTTTATGTTAAAGGAAAATCCAAATCAAAAAACAAAAAAAAACATAAAAAAATAGATCAGTACAAGGCGGAACGATCGATCGTATAGCTACCGCTGCCACCGCCAACGCCTCCGGAATACCGCCATATGGTTGCAACAGGGCCAAGCCAAAGCGTTTTGAACCTGTCGTGCTGGCGACATGCCTACGTGCGCGCCTATTTCAGTAAGCAAGTGTGTGTGTTTGTATATGTGTGAAATTTTTTGTATGTAAACGTGCAGCAGGAAGCGCGTCAGGTCAATGCAATTGAATTCCTATTAAAGAAAATGTTAACCCCACACCTCTCAAACGATGTGAATGCATGTGGAATTTATGAGTTCCTGCGCTTTTACATCCAAGTTATTTTCATTCGATCGTTCAATTAAGTATATGTACGTACGTTTGTTCACTTCTTAGTTCATTGCTGCGCTCAGCTTGAGTAATAATTGTAATTTTAATTCGAAACAATGCCGTGAGGTGGAGGTGTGCCTGTGTATGCGTGGGTGCGTGCATGTGCGAGTGTGTTAAGCACCTGCGAATGACATGCTGCAGCCGTTTAAACGCTTTTGACTTGTTGGCCTTCGCGCTGTTTTTGCCACCAATTTCACATTGATACACATACCCGTGTTGAATTCGATTGTTATTTTATTAGCTGTTTTAAAAGTACGCGCATGTGTGCCACCACTGTGTGTGCATGTATGTATGAGTGCGATTGGCGTCATCTTTGCTGTATAAAATTCCAAGTAGCAGATTTTATAGTTTACAGACTTGAACTCACACGGTCGCACGTCTTGCTTTGACTCTCCGTATATCATTTTATCTCATGGCTTTATGACTTTATAATGTTGTAGTCGGCAGCATATATTTTATGGTCTTAAGTAAAATACAAAAAAAAAGTCAAAACAGTGGCCGCTGCCGAGGACCAGAATCATTGTTGCAGCATATGTCATGTGTGCCAACCAGCTTCATGTTCTCTTCACTGCTTCCGCCACACTTGATGCAATTTTTCTGACGTACTTCTATTGAAACCTTTCGTAGGTCTCTTGGCTTCGGCATATCCTCTCACTTTTCGCATTCGCATGGTTTTTCAGCAGGCTCCTTTTTTGTCAATTTTATGCACGGATTTTCTTTCTTTTCTTCTTTTTTCTTTTCGCAATTGGGTTTCGTTGATTGAGGATCTTCAAAACGACATTATTTCTTACTAGCCATTTTGTATAAATTTGCACTTTACTCACTTGATTGGCCACATTTGGACTCACTAGCGAGACAACGTCTTGACTTTAAAATTGTCTCACGTCCACATAACAATTGCGTAATTCTGCCAAACTGACTCATTTTTAAACGTTAAATTTCGTAAAAAGAAAGTGCCGAAAATAAAGGTTGAAGTAAAAACAAAAGAATTTTGTTTTATATTCTATAGTAACTTATAGTACGATAAATGCTATGTTGGAAAGTCTATTTGATATCAAAAGCCCTTAGCCTCGCTTCGGCGATCAGTCAAGTAGGCATTTTTTTCAAAGGTGGCGAAAGCCACGCGTCGAAGCGAGCCATCGATCGAAGCATCCATCATGTTTGAGTGACTGACTGACTGCTTGCCTGCGTGCTTCTTGCACCTTTCAACGCTGGAAACTTTTCTGCTTACCAAACATTAAGAAATTGTTCGAAAATCAATCGAAACGTTTGCTTCGGCATCACGTCAAATTTGTTCAAGTTCAGTGCGCATGCATCATTCAACATTATGGCAACACGTGCACCCAACACGTTCTGTTACACATATGGAAATGTGCCCAAGTAGTGTACATCCTAAGTCAACATTACTAGGCAGCTTCACTTTTTCCTAACAACACAGTCACAACCGCATATGTGTACCAAAACACACACACGCAAGCATCCACACATCCATGTTTCAAGGCTAATTTTAATTTGTTCTTGTTTGCTATTGCGGACGATTCGGCATTGTTGTTGTAAGTCGCGAGCAGCGATTGAAGTTTGCCGTCCATCAAATTTGTTAGCATCAGCAATCATCAGATTGTGCTCAAAAAGATCGCGGTTTTGGAGCTGTACTCTGTCAATGTGTATTTGTGTTTGCATTTGTGCTTACAGGGGCTTGCAGACGTCGTTGTTGTCCTCGTTCTGAAAGCCCAAAAGACCACCCAGCACGCTGCTGGTGGTGCTGCTGCTCCATGTCGTCATCTACGCTGTCGTCGACGCCGGCAGCCGTGTCTGTCTTGTGTCAGCCGTTTTAAAACCGCATAAATTTCTTTTATACTCTGTGCTTCTAACTGAAGATGAATTACAACATGTCGACTCCTGGCGTCCCCCACCATTGTGGTCGCAATGCAGTTTTAATGTAAACAAATGTAAATCATTACACGGTGAATCTGCTAATACTGATGACGATGATGGGCAGCAGATATGCGTTTCCCACTACTTCTCTGTGCAGCACAGTTATCAAGGTACATATATGAGTTTTTAAAAAAATAAAATATTCTTATTTCTCAAAACATTAGGCTGTTTCTCTTTACTGAAAGACACTCTCACATATCGTACACATTAATAATTGTCTCAAAAAAAGCCAACAATACAAACTATCAACGGCCTGGGAACTTTTGACTTAAACAAAACTCATTCCGTGCAACCGGCACCACAACCCTCTGCTGCATCCACTGCTGATCATTGCCATTAAAATCGTTCGATTCGGCAATCATTTGTTTATTTATACTTAAACAAACGTATTCTCATGACAAAACAAAACAATATCATAATCAAAGACCCACAGGAAATACGAAATGGCTACATACGGAACATACTGATAAAGTGTGATAGTTAATTTACTAAAATTTTAACTAAAATAAAAAAATAATGAACATCACGAAAGAAATTTCAATATCATTCGTTTTCAAACATTTCAAATTTCCGTTTTGTTCCTCATGTCATTTTTAAGAACACATTTCAGCAATGAGTTGGTAGTAACTGATCGTGCGATTTTGAGAGCGAGACAACCATACTACACATGAGGGCTGAAAACAACCATTTTAATATTGCAGCCACGTAAGTCAACATAGACTGCTGCTTAATACAAGACAATTCAATGACAAAAGTTGCGTCCGCGGCTTCAAAAAGGAATTTATTTTGCCTGCATTTGACCGTGAATCGCTTCAGTCTCGCTGATCGCATTTCAAATTTGGTGTGTTTTTTGTGCTCGACGGCTTGAAAAAAGTGATTCATAAGTTTTTTTTTTATTTGTTGCTAACACATACATACCTATAACAAATAATGCAGAATACGCAGAAAACGTTGTTAGTACAATTATGAAAATAACTCTACCGCCAATTATTGCCAAGAAAAGTGTTTAGTGAAATCGAAGAAACGCTTTAGCGCTCGCGAATATTTGTTGTCTAAAAAAGTGGTAAAAAGTGTACAAGCAAAGTAGCGCAGACGCGAACGCTTGGCGGGCGTGTTTGTAAAACGGAATTACAAAAACAACAAACAAACGAGTGAAAAGAAAATTCATAATATTCTAAAAGAAAAAAAATTAGTGTGCGTCCAGTGTGAACATTAATTAAAAAACATATACGAAAATGGGTTGCGCCGTGAGTACAGCGCGAGATAAAGAAGCTATCGAACGTTCGAAGAACATTGATAGAGCGTTACGAGCGGAGGGTGAACGCGCCGCATCGGAGGTGAAATTGCTGCTTTTGGGTGCGTCGCTTTATTTGTTATTGTTGTTGAACATATTTATTCTCTTGCGATTATTTAATGTGTAACTTCCTGTGGCGTTGTAAATTTGTAGTCTATATTTTTTTTATTTAAATTTGGATTCTGTGTAGATTTCACTTTCCGTGTTTTTCCTGTTGTGGTGAACAACTTATTTTCTTCTTTCGATTACTCACCACACAGGCTACCTGAGCAAATTCAACAGACCAGAACAAAGATCCTGCACTTCGATGGTATCGAAAAATGCTGAAATACAAATGGTGGGAACTTAAAAGTACATGCGCGTACAATTGCATAACTCCAAACAAAAAATTGTCTGATAAGTTCTTCTTGAAACCGTCTTTCCAGCACACTCAATCAAGTGGAGTGGTCTGTGAATTGTTTGAATTTGGTGTGTTGCAATGCTGAGTGTATGTGTGTTTGTGAGTGGGGAGACGCATAGGATTGAGATCTTGTTTTAATCAGCTATATTTCATAGCGATACTCGTAAAACACAAAGAAAGTATAGCAATGCGGCTGAATCGTCGTTAAAAAAAACCTTCTGAAAAAAAAAATTAAAATTTAAAGCAACAAAGAAATACTTTTCATTTTCATTGCCATTAAAGCACACACAAAAAAACAATGAAACTTTTTTTTTCCTGTAGTTGGTTTGTTGCCTTCTCCATTACTATTTTCGTTGCGTTTTTTGCAACAACCTATTTCATGCCGACGACTTGGCTGTACTCGGTACTAAGGCTTTTTAACTTTTTTTTTGCCTGATCTTCACAGAGTATTATAAACAATGCTTTATTTTCCGTTTGAGGTCGGTAAGTGGGGTTTTCGTGGAAACACCTTGCGTACTTCATTTGTTTGTAGTTGTTGCTATGCTCATTAAACAGCAACATCCAGCGTTTGCTTGTCTCTCATACGCTCTCTCCCGTTTAATTCGCCGATCAACACTGAAATTTATAGTGGGGTGAATGATATTAGCAATGAGACGACAACAATTGTTACTTGTCGGTTGTAATAGATTTAATAAATATCTGCTATTGTGCACAATTTTGTATATAATACATACATACAAAACCAAAGCGCTGCTGCTGAGTCAGTTGCAATATCCACATTGATTGGGGTGCGTTCGTCCGTTGCCGTTGGGGCAAATTAACAACCCTCCTCTTCGCCTTCCGTTGCGACAACATATGAACGATCGTGTTAATCGTCTGTTGACTGATACGTTGTTGATTCCAGTATGGCAACAAATACATTTTGTTTTAATTTATTTTTGCTTTTTTTTTTTTATTTTGTAAGTGTGTGAAATACTCACTTTCATGCCATAAGAATTTCAGAGTACGGCATCATTCAATCCGTCTCGTTTTTCAACTCAATTATATGAGTAATCGATGTAGTGCGGGAAACGGCGCCATCGTCGCCGAAGTTGTCGTCTTCAAGTTTGATAAACTGTAAAAATGTAAACACATGATTGCATACTCATATAAAAAAATTTCAGTTGCTCACCAAAGCACACACAGCACATGAATTTGATTTGTATTTGAACGAGGCATTATCTTCTGTTGTATAAATTCACTGAAATTCACTCTTATCAGCATTCAATATGTGACCTTAACGGCAATTTTCATAATAAATTATAATGTTATAGATAATGCTAAATTGCGCTTTGAAAACCAAAATGAACTTTTAATAATAAAAAAAAATTGTGTACTTTCTGCTTTAAATGCGATTGCCAACACCGCATGAGCCAGAACAATGACTTTCATTTTAAAAAGATTCCCCAATCTAAATCCCTAAAAAGCAATGAGTCCCATATGCCCTTTTTTCAGACTCTCTCAACAAGCATAAACCGTGTCAACGAGTTTAAACGGTCAATCTTGTTTTGTTTTTGCTCTTCTTTTTCTTTCGGTTTGGAATATTATGGCACGACTAACGGTGCATTGATAAATCTCTTAATTTATATATACACTCACATATTTTACTATTATTAAATAGATCTTTATTAGTGACTTATCGCCCTCTCACTCACGCTTTAGGTCTGTCTTTTCATCGCCATGAACAGTCATAACTCTTTATTCATATTCAGATTAGCTCCTCTTCGTTTTCAAATGTGCGGCATGTGCGACTTATGCTCATTATGCTTTGATTGGCCGCGACTTCAGCTCATTAGCGTGATATTTTTTCACAATAATGACTTTGTTTTATTGCAAAATTAGTTTTTTTTTTGCGTTTTCTTTTAACCCTAAATATGTTTTTCATTTTTCGCGTACAAGTTTTTAACTCATTTGCGTGACTTGGAGAGAGGCAAAGAAAGTCAACAACTTCGCTCATTGCAGTTTAAATGTTAAAAAAACAGTGAAAGTACTTGCAATTATCTAACTAAAAATCAACATTATAAAAAATGAGTCCCATTGTTCAGCTAATTCGTGTATTGCCGCTGCAAGTGCGAGTTGATTCGATTCTAGAAAATTGCAAATGAGTGTCGTGAACTTTTTCACGAACGCGTTGCAATTTGGCATGACTTGTGGCGCGACATCATTGTAAGCTGATTCTTTGCTGACAATTATATCATGTTGGCCTTTGAACTCGCTGCCAATTGAACAATTTATTTACAACTCATTCAGAAATTTAGTGCTTTAGTTCATTCATACACACTTATAAACAAATAACATGATCTGCTTTATTTCTTTTTTTAATCTTTCTTTGTTTCAACGCCCACCAATATATAAATTCTTTGTATTTTGCGGTTTAAAATATATGTTATAAACTCTTACTCACACAGGCGCGGGCGAATCGGGCAAATCGACAATCGTTAAACAAATGAAAATCATACACGAAACCGGTTACTCCCAGGAGGAATGTGAAGAATATCGTCGCGTCGTTTACAGTAATACAATTCAGAGCCTAATGGTCATTATACGCGCCATGGGTCGGCTGAAGATCGATTTTGGAGATCCCTCAAAGACAGAGATTGCACGACAATTCTTTACGTATGCTTCGGCCGCCGATGAGGGTATCTTGTTACCTGAAATTGTGCTGCTAATGAAGAAACTTTGGTCAGACACTGGTGTCCAGCAGTCTTTCAGTCGATCACGTGAATACCAGCTCAACGATTCTGCGGGCTACTATTTGAACTCGCTCGATCGTATCGCGCAACCGAACTACATACCGACACAGCAGGATGTGTTGCGTACACGCGTTAAAACGACCGGCATCATTGAGACACATTTTACGTGCAAGAATTTACACTTTAAGTGAGTTTAGTTAAAAAATATTACTAATGCTACTGATTAATCTTTGATCCATATTCATAAAGACTCTTCGATGTCGGTGGCCAACGGTCCGAGCGTAAAAAGTGGATCCATTGTTTTGAGGGAGTCACCGCGATTATATTTTGCGTAGCGTTGTCAGGTAAGTTAAAAGACTAGAATTACAAAAAATAGTCTTCTAATACCGCTTTTTTTTTTAATAATTTACAGGCTACGACTTAGTACTAGCTGAAGATGAAGAAATGAATCGAATGATTGAATCCCTTAAACTCTTTGACTCCATTTGCAATTCAAAATGGTTTGTTGAAACATCGATAATACTCTTTTTGAACAAAAAGGATTTGTTTGAAGAGAAAATCAAAAGATCTCCATTGACGATATGTTTTCCGGAGTACACAGGTACTGAAACAATAAATTATTTCAATTTTGCATTTTTAACTAAGAAATTGTTTTGGTTTTCGTATTTCACAGGTTCCAATAACTTTGACGAAGCCGCTAACTATATCCGTATGAAATTTGAAAATCTCAACAAACGAAAAGACCAAAAGGAGATCTATACGCATCTAACCTGCGCTACAGATACGAACAATGTGAAATTTGTTTTTGATGCCGTCACTGACGTCATTATCAAGAACAATCTAAAACAGATTGGTCTTTTTTAATATATCTGGTGCCGCACACAATTCATTCATTCACGCATTTAGGACATAACATTTGTATTAACGAAATTAACAAGCATTCCCATTTAAAAAACTATATGTTTACTACATATTGATGTATTCGACCGATGCTTATACGAGTGAAATTAATTAATCATTAATACATACATTTTTTTATATACGATTTTTTGTTGCCAGTAAGTCAAGCCGCAGCAGTTGGCGTCGAATCCGCGCACTTGTCAAATTTAGCTGCAATTTAGATTATTTAACACAATAACTACAACTATTTTTATATATGTATATGCATTAACTAATTTAATTAAATAACTTAAAGTCTAAGCTTGCGCGCACATTCTTTAGGTTTAATTAATATGAGTTGTTGACATTGTAAGCCTAATTGCACTACTGGAAAACAGTTTATAATCGAAAGGACCGTCAATTACAGTTGTAGAAAAATAACTGCAATTTGCTGTCCGTTGAGCCGCCATTAAAACATTTTAGATTTTATGTAATGCAGCTTATTTAAAATGCCCAATTGAAAACTTTTTGCAATGATCTGAACGTAGTCGAATATGAATATTTGTATTCTTTTATCAAGTGATCATCGCTTGAAGTTTTCTCTTTTTCAACCAATAAAAATATAATTTTCAACAAATTCTAAAGTTTCATTACTGCTAATGGCGAAGTTATAGTTATAGTTACATATAATTAAATGTACTTTAGTAAAAAATAAAATAAAAATTCAAAAACAATACAAAGTATTATGTTTCAACTGACCAACGCAACGAAACGTGCACAAAATTTACAGTAGGCAATTATTTCGTGTAAATGAAACATATTAGGCAGCCTAAAAATTTCACAACTTTAAAAAAATACATTGCTTATTTAAAATTACAAGTGGACCTAGTTGGCAGCACCTTTCGGGCACCCGCGCACAGAGAGCTGAAAGCGGAGCTGAAATTTTTCATACAAAAGCAGGCTGATGATTCAGCTCTGATCAGAAAAATCAGCTTGCTTTTGCATGGAAAATTTCGGCTCTCTGTGTGCGAGTGCCCTAACCCAGAAGTACATTTTTGAACTCCTTGATGAAAAAGGGTTTCCATAGTGCCTTCCCAGAGAGAAAAGGGGAATACCTTGACGAATAAGGCTTTCTACAACGCCTTGTTTTAAAGCATAGATGAACCTTCTGGGGTAGGTGGCTTGAAACAAGCATGGAAGGATTTTCACGTCATCAAGATTTACCCAAATTGAACCAAACCCTTCTCAAACACCTAGTTTAATAACGAACTTTCAGCACCTTCCCCTCAGTTTTTTTAGAAGCGAGAAGGGAAAGGCAGCCTGTTTTTGGAAGGTTTTAGAAGCGAGATGGGAAGCAGTCGCCGATGGCTGAAAAACTCGAAGTTGTACTCGGTCTTCGGAAAATATTGTTTAAAACCAGTTCATTCCCTACGGCTTTTTTAGAAGCTAGAAGAGAAGGGCCACCTGATTTTGGAAGATTTGAGAAGCGAGATGGGCAGGAGTAGCCGGTGATGTAAAAAACAAAGTAACTTTGTTTTTCGGCTTCAGTTTTTACGAAACTAAAATATTATTTTGTAGCAAAATTAAAAAATGTTAGTTTTTATAATATTGAATTTACAAAGCTTCAATGATACCTATAGTCAAGTTGATTGAGTCCCGGCTCTCAATCCAACGACGCTAAGACCTCTAAGGCCAGTGTATGTCGTATAAAATTAATTTGTAGTTTTAAATTTAAAAGTAAAATAAAAAAGAGTTACATGAAGTCAGAATATCATTAATATCGCTATGGTACTGGAAATGACTCAAGAATATTTCGCTGGTTTTCCCTCCTCCGCACATCCTTTTTTTTTTTTTTGACTATTTTTTATTTTTGTATTTTTCCTTGAGTGAGATTTGAACCCACGACGTCTGGCTGATAACAAAGCCCGCTGTTAGTTAACATATTAACGGAATTTTATTTAAAGAATAGTACAGATTTTGAGCAGTACATCATGTATGAAAAAACTAAAATGTTCGTTCGCACTTCGTGTTACAACAAAGACCTTCCCAACAACATTTTTGGGAAACGAAGCTCGCATGCTTTAGGTCTTCAAAAAGCGGCCTCCCCTGTGTAAAAGGAAATTAGACAGGTAAGGTTTGAGCAAGGTCTGAAACATTCCAAAAAAGTCTTACAGAACGCCTAGTGAAGCGATACAATTTTCTTCTCGGAAGGGACGAATTCTTGTGAATTTTACGACGGATGGTTTTGGTATGTTCTTATTCATAAATGTGTAGGATGCAGAAACCAAAATAATGGTCGAATCGAATTTGCGTATCAATAATATTTGATATGCAAATGCATAAATTTCGTGAACTAGGTTTATGCATCGTTCTGTTCCGACATATGTACATATAATTTGCAACTATGTGTAGTAAACATAGTCAGTAGATGCCAGCACTATTCTGTCTTCAGTGTTCTGTAATCTCGAAACTGCAATTGTGGAAATTGGAGCTGACTAGATAAGTCTTGGTTGAATGCGACGTGAAAGTTTTGGTTAGATGCAATCATATTAAAACAACAAATCCCATTATACGTGCTTGCTCGCTTTAAGGCTTTAAGGAAAGCCTTTAATGAAGTTTTCTCGCGTGGAGTTTATTAATTTCATTAAAAATATCTGTTGAACTGCTTTTGGTGGAGTTACCAGAATAGAGGGTAAAGTAGTTGTAGTATTGTATTTGTAAGCTATCTAAATTAAAATTATTTTGATGCATTTTATGTGTAGTGTATGTAGTAAAGCGACTGTTAACTTTTGTTTGTAGTCCTGGGTGGTGCGCTACCACAACGTGTTGCCCCGTTGTTGTAGTTAGTTATATTTTTGTTTTCTTACCATTTGTGCTGTTTCAAAATGAACTAAAGCTTGCTGAACTAAAATTATTAACCAATAATCTGATTGTTATTAACATAAAATTGGAATCGTTCTTGTTAACATTTCCAATTTAATAGGGCCTCACGAGTTTACCTTTTGTTTCTAATACTCAGGTACACACACACATTCTCACGACAGTGTCCATATTGCAACATTTATCATTTAACGACCGAGTTCGCTGCGACCGAGTTGTCATTTTTTTACCATCGGACATTGAAAATTTGTGACATTAAAAGAAAAAAACTTTTAAAAGGCCATTTTGATTTTCGATTTTGTCAACTGTTTCGTGAGACTTGAGTTTTTACAATGTTGCGTATAACTATTTCTAAACTTTGCTACCGCAAGTTCAACATGAAGTTAATGCACTCCAACATGGATATTGTTGAATCGCCAGTCCATTTCACCAGCATTAAAAGTAAGTGGGAAAAAATTAATATACTTTATAATAATATTTCGATGCCGCAGTGCACACTTTTGCTTCCCGGCCGTTATTGTGCACTCAATCTTTGCTAGAAGGTGCACCACCGTTACCTCGACTTAATGCGGCAGAGTTCTGCAACATTGGTGACTCCGATAAGCAACGACCGACATCTGAGGTATTAACAAGCGGATCACCGAAAACTAACCCACCCCAACCGAAGTGCTGTAACGAGACACCAACTGTAACCAAAATCGAGGACAAACCCGAAATGAAAAAAGGATTTGGAGAAGAAAAGACAGGTATAAAGTCACGAAATACAGTCGCCGATCACCAAGTAAACTTACCAGATAAAGAGCAAGTTGAAAAGTACTTTTTTCGGGTCGTTGCATTTATTTATGATCTGACCTATTTAACGTTGGCCTGGACCGCTAAGAATGTAGACCAACACATTGTACAGAATGAAATGGTTCAGTTGTACTGGAAGAAATTCCATGAGAAGATGGAAAAAGCCAAAAGAGATTAGATTGCCGTTGCCTTGAAGTGCAGTCATTACGAAAAAAAAAATTTTTCAAATTGAGATTCAGTAAAATGTAATAATACCCTCGTGAAATACTACGATTCATTAAATACATCTACTCATTTCATTGTTGCCTTTATTTTTCATATATTTCTTATATTTAAAGTTTTCTTTGGATATTTTTCATACAATGTTTTTTACGTCAACTTCGGCAGATTGAAGCCGTTAAGCAGCTTGGCAAGATGATTAACAATCTTGTTACGGGCCTCAACTAATTGCGGAGGATCGGTCTTAAGCGGCTCATACATGTTAGCGCAATGCGCAGTACCTGAACAAAAATAGAATAAATTACTTATTTAAAAAAAAAAGTGGGCTCATGCTTTACCATCAATATAAATTGTCGGAGTTTTCGAATTCTTCGACCTGGTTAGACCCAATGCATGCCAAGGATCAATTGAACCATGTACATAAAGAACATTAGTGGTACTTGGCTTTAATGCGCCATAATTTTTGTTGGTTTGATCAACAACTCCTTGCAAGTACTTGGCATCCATACTAGCAATCAATAAAATTGTATTATAGACCATTAAACAAACTTAGACAAACATTTACCTTTCCAAATATATGTCCATACATTGACGAATAAAAAAATCAATACCAAAACGGTCACCAAAAACGTCGGTCTTATTCTCAGATGTTTGATAAAAGCCGAACTCGTTACACGTTTGATAAGTCCACTGACGCATACCATTGGCAGCCTCAGATTGCCACGAAACTTCTCTCATGTCGGAAACCATTTTGTCGTACTTGTAGTCGAGACATTTTTCCTTTGATTGTTCCAAGAGCATACTATTTACAATTCCCAGCCGAGTAACTGGAGGACCAACTGTTGTGTTCATCATAACATCGCAAATCTACATTAAATTTATAAAGGTTTCATAAGAGACCTTCATTGGTAAAGTACTTCATTACCTCGTCAATGGTTATGGTTGCATGGGGGCTGTTGTCTTTATTGTACTGTACAACACCCGCAAAATTGCTGGCCAAGTTTTCAAAAAAGTTAGCCAAGTCCAGTTTATTCTCAATAGAATCTTTAATGGGTGTACACGTCCTGAAATCATTATGTTTTAGCATATACAGGTAGTCAAATATGAATTATACGAACATACTTGAATTTTTCATCAATTCCCCTCTGACCGATCATATGCTTAAGCATAATTTCAACTTGCCCAAAAGCACGACCAACAGCCTCGGTACAGGTCGGTGAATAGCTACCAAGCGAAGCCTTTACTACTTCAAAGTATTCTGTGAAGTCAACTTTGGCCAAAAGCGGTCCGCTAGAACTAATAGCACCAAATATCAAGTCTGGGTACTTTTCTCGTGCCCAAGCAGCAAGGGATCCTGGATAGGATCCACCAAAAGCGATCCATTTTTGTGTTGCTGCCAAATTGTATTGCTTGTTCATTGCCCGAACGAAGTTGGCTAGATCGGCAAGGGCTTGCTCCGATGAAAGATAACGCAGGTTATCAGTAGAAAGGTCACTGGAAATTAAAAATGTAGGCATAGCATATATGTATACGCAGATCTGACTTACCTGGTCGGATGGCTCTTTCCATAAAACCGATGTTCTAATTGTATTGCTAGTGCTCCGAAGTGCTCCGCGTAATGTATCCATGCACCCTCCAACATCCATTTCTTTGAAGCCTCCGCCTCACCTCCTATCATCAAAAAGATCGGTGCACTGCTGTCATTACGATAGTAAGCATCATTAACAAAGTAACGTTGCTGCCATTTAGCCGTGTTCGATTTATCGAAGTGGTCCAACAATTGGTCAAACCATTGATCTACCGGCTCCTGACCTCGTTGTACCGTTTCAACTTTACTAGGACCACCAAGAAATCCGTTTACGCTCCGACCATTACGAAATTGGAAACCCAATGCCGCAACGTTATTAGCATAAAGGCCAACAAATATGGCGACCACGGCGACGACTACTGCGACGCCCATGTTCCGTTAGTTTTTCTTTTTTTTGATAAGGTCAATTGATTTTCAGATTAGACTTCTTGCTAAGCAACGATCGTTTGCTGACTTTGTTTGCGAAGTGCGAAATAAACAGTTTTTTCGCACTCGCATTCATATTTATTGTTCTGCAATGCAGTGTTACCAGCTTTCAAAAATTTTTTTCCGTAAACGCTAGGGGGACGTCCATAAATTACATGACATGGGGGGCTCACCAAAATCTCACCAAATGTCACCTATGGAGAGGGGGGTTCTTCGGACATCTCATGTGATTTTTTAGTTCAATAGTTTACCATTTTTTTCAAAAATTTAAGCAAAAAAAATAAATTTTGTTATCAATTTTTTAGCAAAATCTCATGTGAGATTCAGAGGGAGGGGTTCGTCAAAATCTCTCTAAATCTCACCAAGGGGGGGGAGGGGTCTAAATTTCTAGAAAAAAAACCTCACGTAATTTATGGATGTCCCCTAACCAAAAACCCTTAAAATATACATTTTTATTGACTTATGGGGACGTCCATAAATTACGTGAGGTTCCCTCCCTCTGAATCTCACATGAGATTTTGATAAAAATTTAAAAAAAAAAAATAATTTATTTTTGTTTTTTTTTTGCTTAAATTTTTGAAAAAAAAAATGGTAAAATAGAAAACTAAAAAACTCACATGAGATGTCCAATGAACCCCCCTCCCTCTAAGTGAGATCTGGTGAGATTTTGCTGAACCCCCCTCCCCTAATTTTATCTCACGTAATTTATGGACGTCCCCTTATGTATGTTCTTGATACTTTTTACGTAAAATCAGAAAAATGAGCAAAATCAAGATTATACTCTTTGTTAAAAAACCCGAATTATTTAATTTTTCTTAGCTCGATTCGTCTAAACAATTGAAAAATACATAAACAAAAAAAGGGGACGCGTGTTGCAACACCAAGCCATAAAATGCCGGCTCACCGATTTTTCAGCGGCTAAGTAGCGTAGCATATGTTGATAGAAATTGAATGTATACATAAGAGTTCGATAAAAAATGCGGTGGATTGTTGGTTTTTCTACGGAAATTAATATGTATGCATACAATTCCTAACAACATACGCTACTTAGTCGCTGAAAAACGATCGAATTCAAACCGTGACGCGGACCGTAACTGTGAATGAGGGAAACGCTAAACGCGAAAAGAGTTCATTTTCCACTTTATGAAATAATTACTCTATGCAATCACACAAAATGTTGATTTGGGTTCGCCAAATTCAGCATTTAATAGGTACGCCTAAGTTGCATTGCGACACACAACTTTTACGGCAATTTAATGTTTATCAAGATTAAATCTTATATGTCAAATTATGTTCTTCTCACGCGAAACTTGTCGTTAACAACACTGATCATGCTTAGCAACAGTTTTTATGGCAACGTATTTATTTTAAATTTAAATATAAAGTACAGTAAGCAAAGCCAAAACCTTCATTTTGATATTTAAAAACTTCCGATTTAAGTTTTCTGAGGTACATAAAAGATTAGCTTTGCTTATATTTTTATATACAAATAGCGATTAGGTATTTATGAAAAAAGAATAATGACCGAAACTGGAGAAGTAAAGACATTACAACCACGAGCCATTTTTGGCATAAATGGCAAAGTTAGTCACGGTCTGCGGCTACATCCAAATCAACGCGAAATGATTTTTTCGATAGGTAGTAAAATTGGAATTGCGGACATGCAGACTCACAAACAAGAGTTTATTGCTGGTCATTCAAACACTATATCTTGCCTGGATGTTAGCAAGAGTGGAAATTATTTAGCTTCAGGTCAAATAAACCACATGGGATTTCGTGGCTATGTAATTCTATGGGATTATAACTCGCGCAAAGAGCTTGCAAGGCACGATCTACATAGGGTGAGAGTTCAGTCCATTTGCTTTACGGCTGAGGACAAATTTGTTATTTCGATTGGCGGTCGAGACGACGGCACAGTTATTGTATTTGACATGGAAACTTAGTGAGTATTCAGGGAATTAAAAAATTAGATATTTATATGTATATTGAAACATCATTTCAGTACACCAATCTGTCGCCAAACCGCATCTCGATCGATTTCTGGCAACCCACTAACAGTACGTCCGTTACACAACAATCCATATTTCTTTATAACGGCTGGAGATCGTCATCTCCGGATGTGGAGCATTTTGCGTGAACAAAAAAAACTCCAGGTACAAGACACTAACGTTGGCAATAAAAAGCGATTTTTTTGGTGCGCACGAATCGACAAAAATGACGAGTATGCTTATCTGGGCACCAGCACTGGCGATATCATAAAAATGGCAGTGAACTGTTGTGATAGCGACAATGTGACCAAACCCGGTACAGTTGCGTCCGTACTTGGCGCATTTGGCACCTACAATTCACGCAAGCCTCGGGGCAAGGACTGCGTTCGTTGGGTAAATGGTGTGCATGGCTTGTACATTATTAGCAATGATAAACTATTGGTTGGCGCGGGCGATGGCACTGTCGAACTAGTAGAGGAGCGTAAAGATGTTACGTTAGCTCACTTTAAAGATTATCCGGATCCTACATGGCCAATGCTAAGAACGGTAAAAACACGTAGCACAATAATTGCCTTCATATATTATTTTATCCTTATACTTATAGCTTAAAAAAACTAAAGTGTCGGGCAAAATATCATCCATTGTCAAATCGAGTGAAGCTAATTACTTTGTATCCACAACAAGTAATGAGATATACATGTTAAATACAAACACATTTCAATTAAAGCTTATGAAGACGTGTCACACAAAGCCAGTCCGGAATATAATTTTTCCAAAGTGAGTTCAGCCTTTTCCATAATTTGTAAATCACGTAAAAAATCATTTGTAGGAATTATTCGGCAGTTTTTGCCACTGCCGGCTTCCAAAGCATCCGTCTCTGGTCAACGTCACGTTTACAAGAACTGCTTCGTATTATGGTTTATAATTTCGACTGTGCCGCCGTTCGTTTCACAGATGACGGTAGTAGCATAGTTTCAGTTTGGAATGACGGCGTCATACGCGCTTTCACGCCTGTCACGGGACGTCTTATTTATGCCATACCAAACGCGCACAACAAGGGCTGCAGCGCACTGGCCGTGGCGTCCACTGGACGCTTTATTGTTACAGGTGGCATTGAAGGTCAAGTGCGCGTGTGGAAGATTGAGCCATTTCGACAAAGTCTGGTTGGGGTTCTTAAGGATCACTCCGGTCCAATTACGTCACTTCATATCAATTACTTGGACACAGAAGTGATTTCTGCTTGTACCGACGGCTCCTGCGTTATCTGGGATATAGGGTATTTCCTCGGTATTAAATTTAAAGTTATCAATGATTAACATCTCTGAACGTTGTAGACGTATGTCCCGCAAACAAGTGGTGACTGCAAATACACAATTTATGGCTGCAGTCTACTTTCCAACTGCCGTGCAAGTGCTAACATGCGGTTCGGACGGTCGCATCAGCTACTGGATGGTGTTTAATGGTAGTCTCATACGAGAGCTTACAGCATCAAAGAAGTCATCGGTGAACAGTGTTGCCATCAACACTACCGGCGACTATTTCGTGTCTGTGGGTAGTGATCTAATGGTTAAGGTTGGTTGACATTGCTCACATTTTACAATGATACTCGCTGAAATTAAATTTTGATTAGCTGTGGGATTACAACCGCGGTGTAGTAGTCGCTCAGGGATCAGAACATGCCTCGTCCGTCATCAGTACCGCTTTTAGTCCCTGCGGTAAAATGCTGGTCACTGGCAGTACGGATGGATCACTAATACTTTGGGACGTACCGCAGGAATTCTGGGGCAAAACGAATCCGACTGTTGGACCCACATTCACTCTACAGAAGGAAGTCTCAAAAAGTAAGTTTGGTGATGTGCAATCCAAAGTGTCTTCAGGCTCCAGGGTACAACTTAAAACTGAAAACATTAGCGGGTTGGTTGCCCACTCACCCAAAAATGATGTTTGCTGTGTGGAATGTCCTCCACTAGATAAAAAGGCCATGGATAAAGCAAAAGTCACTGCTGAAGAATGTAATTTTATTCCAGATGTCCGAAAATGTTAGTTTCATACAAATTTCGAAATCGATTTTGAGTTCAATGTAAAAAATAAATGCAATTAAAAGAGCACTTAAAATTTTCTACTGATTTGCTTCGGGCTATGTAACTACCAATTATAGCGTGACAAGGACTTCATGCAACGCTATCCCTTTGCTGCTCCTTTTTCTGTTTTTGCTGCTTCTTTTTCCGCTTTCGCTGATTCTGTTTCCGCTTTCGCTGCTTCTTTTTCCGCTTTCGCTGCTTCTTTTTCCGCTTTCGCTGCTTCTTTTTCTGCTTTCGCTGCTTCTTTCTGTGCTTCTTTTTCTGCTCTCTCTGCTTCCTTAGCTGCTTCTTTTTCTGCCTTCGCGGCTTCCTTTTCACGCTTGCCAATTTCTTTTTTCCATTCCTTGCGCAAATTATCAACGACCTTTAGACGCTCAGCCTTCGCTTTATCAGTTTCCATAGGTATGTCCAGTCCCTCCTCATCGATTTCGTCTTCGTAGCCCTGTGGCAAAGCGTTTACTTCACCATTATGCAAAGGTGTGCGTCGGCCATCCCTGACGAACCAAGCCTTGTTTTGCAAATACTTGTATGTGTAAGGGATATACTCTGGACGGTCCTCTTTTTTATGAAGGACCACAATAGCTACTGCCAATGATATAACAGCAGGAATCGCACCAAATAGCGAATATCTCTTCCACTTCTGTGCGTGATTAGTTGGCGCTATTAAAACACATTATGTTATTAAAATAACTTTTCAAAAATTATGCATGTAATTTACGTGTTTCCTTTTTCTTCTCTTTCGGACATTCGCCACCTCCTCGGATTAATGTCAAATCAGGATTGCAATCTGATTTTTTTGTACCTGAAAACTTCGCTAGAAGTTCTTCGCAAGTCGGTTGTTTTTTTGGTTTCTGGATTTTTTCCGGTTTTTTTTTCTTTTTTATAATACATTTCCTACCGCCCTTTATCTCAGTCAAACTAACGGCCGTTTGTTTTTCACATGGATCCTTCTTTTCTTTTTGTTCGCCACCTTTTTCACATTTAGCATTTGTTTCTTTTAAACAAACATCATTGATACTTGCTAAACAGTTGAAAGATTGACAACTTACCTTTCCCTTTGTCATCGATTTTTGGCGATCCCTTTTCTTTCCCATCTTTGGCAAACAAAGCCGGTGGTCTCAATACGAACAGCATCCGACAATGAGTTGCGATGACCTTTTTACGTTGAGCTATGAGCACTTGAGGTAAACGCCGCGAAAGCAACATGGTTTATGTTCATTGGCTAATTAATCACAGCTTGCACGATAATGCGGAAAGGGAGTCACAAGCCCGTCGCTTTGTATTGAACATTTACTTATTTAAATTTTGATTTTTTGTTCAATGAATAATATTCATAAGGAATAAAGAAAAATGGTTAGACATAATCGTATTTAAATCATCTTGAACAATACATTTTTTTTTTTTTCAAATTTTCATTGATTTTGCTCCTTGAGTACCGGAGATAGCAAATTATTGATTTTTTATGCCTTTCTAAAAACATAAGTGAGAAGTTTCATGTCAATTGCTTAAGAAACAAAAAAGTTTTCCATACAACGACGTAAGTCTGGCTTCTCTTCTTCTTTTCCATTTTGTATGGCAGGTACCAGTTTCAGTGGTCCGATCTTGCCGGTTCCGACAAATGATTTATGGTAATAAAATTGAAGACTCTGTACCAAATTTCAGGTCGATAAATTCATGGCTAAATACACTCATCTTGTCGTACACTGGCTCACAGCTTATTTGAACCACTTTCATTTTTCAACTTTAAGTGAATGTAACTTCGGAACAAGGAAAAAATTAACAAAGTATAAAAGGAAGACTTGTAGATTGAAGTTTCAGCTTTAAAATAATGTATAATTTTATCAATAAAAAGTAAGTTTTAAGGAAGTTATGGTCATAAAACTAAAAATAATAAAAAAAAAGGTCACAGCTTATTTGAACCAGCTACCGAAAAACTTAATTTAAAAGCGTTTTTATTAAATTTTATGCTCCATATGGACTTCATTTTGTTTAACAACTATCCTTAGTTATAATACCATTGATTCCGATCCAATTTTTTGATGTTGTTGATGAAAATTTTACCACCTATTTTGTGCTTGGTGTTTAGCTTAAATGTTATATTAACGTTCTATAACAAAAAAAATAGCCGTTCCAAACAAGGTTCGAGACTTACAAAATGGAAGTGGTTCAAATAAGCCAGTGTATATACTTTGTATAGTCGGAGATGTCTGCTTGTTTTAAACTCCGTGACAAATTTATAATACCATTCACTTACGTGAAGAAAATAAAAAAATGTTTAAATCTTAAATAAACAATTTGTAAAGTATTGGTTACTCAGGATATCCTAGTCGTGCTGTTCCATAATCTGACAATTATTTGTAGGGAATATTTTATAGAACCTTTTTCCTTATCATATTTATTAAATCTGATTTTAGCATCGTCAGTTTTTAGGTTTTAAATTGGAAATTGTAAACGTAACCTTTATTGACCTAGCTCATCTGCCTGTGCAACTCGAAGCGACGTACAGCCAGCTAGTACCTGCAATTTTTGCAAATCTTGTTCTTCCCGTTTTTACAATTCTATATTTCGCCTATGTTGCGGTGGATTTGCTTTAGACAAGTGCGCACCCCTTATGGTGCACTTTTTGATGGGGCCTTTTCTGCTTCTTCCTTCACGATACGCGACACTTTAGTGTCAATATGCCACTTCTTCGACGCAAGTACCTTTTTCCAGACGCCATTTAGAGGCAATAACAATGTTGATGACTCGCGTCGTTTGGCTGTCGTATGTTGCTTATGACACTATGAATCATAGGTGAACATCATCCAGACTAAACATCTGCATGGCTTCGGTCACAACGTATGTTAAATGAGTTAATTCGAATTGAATTGAGTTGAGTGAGTGCCATGCATACAATGAAACGAATTGCGTATGGAAAACATTCTCACTCAACCACTTCGTTTTTCTTCGTTTCTTTCTTGTGCCACTGAATCGTACATGAGCTCACTCATTCAATCAAACCAGTGTGGCTTCACATTCAAATTCACTCAACTCATTTTGAGCATTGTTCATTCGTTTTTAGCTATTCGTGCAGATGTCTAAGGTGAACATCATCCAGACCAGCATACCATTCATAGAGTGTCAGGCTTATTTTGATTTATGCGTCACTACGAATGAATAAAAACATAAGACGTAAAGTTGTTAATGCAGCTGTTTCATTATATGCCACTGTTCCCGTAAATATGGAACGTTTTGAAAGTGACTTATGTTTGTATAACGAAACGGCAAAACTTGCACTTAAATATTATTTAAATTTCTTTGTTTAACTAGTTCGCACCAATCAGAAAAAATCGTTGCTTCCAACAAGAATTCGTTGTTTTCCGGTTGTTGCTGTCAGTATTAACAGTATTAACGAATAGTCGAAGTACAATAACCAACTGGAGATATAAACAATTGACTAAAAGCGTTTTAAAAAAATGACTATTCTAAAAGTTTGCTGTATTGGCGCTGGATATGTGGGGGGGCCTACGTGCGCGGTAATGGCGCTCAAGTGTCCTGATATCACAATAACCCTGGTTGACAAGAGCTCGGAACGCATTGCTCAATGGAATTCTGAAAAGCTGCCCATCTACGAGGTGAGTGAAATCAGAAAACAAACAATCAATTGAATTCTCCTTCAGGCGCTAGCAATGAAGACGCGTGCGAGTATTCTTCACAGTATTCAAACCAGTTGTACTTGAAATCGTAGAGTATTTTTTGTTGTTTGATTAGTGTGTACTTAACGTACAGCATTTTACAGGTGCTCAGCACACATTATTTGGTAGACAAGGTCAATGGTCAGTAAAGAAGTCGTGTGCCGCCGACCGCATATCACATCATTCAACGCATATTAAATTTCATACATATGTATGTACATTGACCGCGTTGCTTGCTTTGCAAATCTCAGTCGCTGCTTCTTTTTTCTCTCGTGTTCGCCTTACATTCACATACATACATACGTTCCCGCAGTTTGTCTTCCGCTGTGTGACCGACCACTTTTTCTTTATCTCGTGTGCTTATTGATAACAGTTTTTTGGTTTCCGCAGAGTATATCGCTGATACTTCGGACAACATAATGCCCTACACATATGAAATTTAAACAACACCAAAATTGGTTAAAATTAATAGTTAATTTAATTAATTGTTAAATAAACGATCGAGGATAGCTTAGTAAGATTTTTTAACGAACAAAATATGGGCTAAGTTTTAGTTTGTTATCGATGCAATTAGACAGATTGCAATTATCAAACACTTAACTGATATTCTTGATACTCTATCTACCATATTTGCACAAGTGTCGTTACAAGTTTTTGTATTGTTCTTTTCTAATGAATTTTACAATTCGTTTTTTAACGCTTCAATCATTGACAATTTTTTTTTCAATTGCCCATATATGTACATACGTCAATGGCAAACTTTTGTTGTTATTCTCCACAATTCATCTGTCGAATGTATTATCTAGAAAATAACAATAGTCGAATACTTATTAATTTCCAAATAACTAATTAGAAGTTTATCGCATTTAACTACATATATTTTTAAACTTAATGGCCAAAAAAAATTCTTCAGAAACGTTAAATCGTTGTTCGCTTTACTGTTGTTGTTGCTACCGTTCCGTACACAAATATCCAAAACACTATCAGCATACCGTTATCGCGCTTTGTGTATTCAATTTGTTTTGCTATTATTGCATTATTTCTCTGCGTCAAAATTATTGTTCATTACTTGAGTTCACTCATTTTGAACATTCCCGTTCACAATTTCTTTGTGTTTAGGCATTTTGAAAGACACACAAACGTGATTTGTGCCAGAATGTTAAAATGTTGCGATACGGTTTTCAAGTTTCCGCACGCACCCGCATATTTTGCTGAAATGAAGTGATTGTGTGTGTCTTACGAATGCTTATGACGATAATACATTCCATTAATATTCAAATTCTTTCCAGCCCGGTTTGGATGAAGTTGTAAAAAAGTGTCGGAATGTAAATTTATTCTTTTCAACTGATATAGAAACCGCCATTAAGGAAGCCGATCTGATATTCATTTCAGTGAATACGCCAACTAAGACATGTGGCAATGGCAAAGGTGTGTATTGAAAATTTATTCCAGAAGGCTAAGTGAAAAATAATTTTCCTGAAAAATTTAACTATAGGTCGTGCTGCCGACTTAAAATATGTCGAGAGTGCCGCGCGGATGATAGCTGAAATTGCACAATCCAACAAGATAGTTGTGGAGAAGAGCACGGTACCAGTGCGAGCTGCTGAAAGTATTATGCATATATTGCGTGCTAATCAGAAACCAGGCATTCACTACGATATACTTTCCAATCCGGAATTCCTTGCCGAAGGAACTGCCATAAATGATCTTTTAAATGCCGATCGTGTGTTAATTGGTGGGGAGGAGACACCGGAGGGTCATGAAGCTGTCAAAAAATTGTCATGGATATACGAACATTGGATACCAAAGAAGCATATACTGACAACGAATACGTGGAGTTCCGAGTTATCGAAGCTGGCGGCAAACGCATTTTTGGCGCAGCGCATTTCGAGTATTAACTCACTGTCGGCTGTGTGTGAGGCGACAGGAGCTGATGTTTCGGAGGTGGCGCGCGCTGTAGGCCTTGACTCGCGCATCGGTTCAAAGTTTTTGCAGGCATCTGTGGGTTTTGGAGGCAGTTGCTTTCAAAAGGATATCTTAAATTTGATATACATATGTGAAAATCTGAATCTACCTGAGGTTGCCGCTTATTGGCAGCAAGTGATCGACATGAACGACTATCAAAAACGACGTTTCTCTCAAAAGGTGCATTTTCTTACACTTATAAATATGAATTAGTTTTTTTTCAATCAACCCATTCTTTTAGATCATTGAAAGCCTCTTCAACACCGTGTCTGATAAAAGAATTTCAATTTTTGGTTTTGCTTTTAAAAAAAATACGGGCGACACACGTGAAACCGCTGCAATAACGGTGTGTAAGACGCTGTTGGAAGAAGGCGCCAAACTGGACATATATGATCCCAAAGTAGAACCCGAACAGATAATCGACGATTTAACCCATCCAAGCGTTACCGAATCTCCGGAGAGTGTGAAGAAAGCTGTGCAAATACACAGTGATCCCTATAGTGCGGTGCGGGGTGTTCATGCCATCGTTCTCTGCACTGAATGGGATGAATTTGTTGACTTGGACTACAAGCGCATTTATCAGTCAATGATGAAGCCAGCGTACATTTTTGACGGTCGCAAAATACTCGATCACGAGCGTCTACAGCAGATTGGTTTCCATGTGCAGACAATCGGAAAGAAATATCAACGAACTGGTCTTTTAAGGTCATGGGGTATTGTACCCCAATTGTAGGAATGAATGGCGTTACTGCAGTGAGAAAACGATGGTCCACAACGAATGTAATAAAGAGCAAACTGCTTATGATATGCATTTTAGAAGCGTTTAGTATTAAGTTTAAAGTTCCCGCTTTTCAGTATTTACGAAATTGAAATTGTAAATATTTTTATATACGCCCAAGTATTCCTATACATTACTTAAACATCCTAATCAATTGCAATATTCAATTATTTAAAGATAATTCCGTTATAAACGGTCCTAGCTAATTTTTTTGTTCACAAATTTACATTTTATATGTATGTTCTTGTCGTAAATGTATGTATATCATGAATAAATAGTGTTGATAGAATCTATATATTAAAAAGGAATTCTCTTAACAATTTGTCTGTACCAGAGATAGGATGTAGCACCAGAGAGACTAAACCAGGTTATTAGATAAGATAAGTGATCGTTGCGTAATGTCACACGTGTTTGACCGCCTACAGGACCCTTTGGTGGCAGTGTAGAATCATAAACTGCATCAAGAAAGACAGGAGCTGCACCCGACGACTCACACATCTTGGGAAGATCTCTATACAAGAACACGTCCCCTTTATGGTCAGGCGTAAATTGCGGTCGTTTTTCGCCCCTTCGCACAACACATGTCATTTCCACTTCAGTTTGATTTTGGCCTTCTGCACGAGTCTCAGGGTGCACTTGCTTACGTGAAATCCAACCGCGATTGATGAGAACAATGTCACTACAGACAAATTTTGTTTCGTCATTATTATATGTTAAATTTTAAAAATGACATACTCTCTGCCACTCAACTTAAAGGGCGTTACAATTAAATAACCGTTCCCGCTATCCCTCTGTGAGAATAAGCCCGAATGGGTTTCAATACCATCCGGACGAATTAGGGAACGTGGACCCATCTTCATTTCTTTGTCATGCAGAAAATTACCACGCACCTTTACAAGCCGATATTCCATTTGTGCCAATTCACTTAAACTTGGAATGAGAAATTACATAATCAATATTAATGTATTGGCAAATGCCATTTTTATGATTACTTACTCTTCTGGCAACGGCACTGGTGCCATTCGTAATTGTTTCTGCAAATCCTTGATTAACTGCTCCTTCCATATTTTTCGTTTAACTTGCCAACAGCCCAGTCCAAATGTTGTAGCTGGTATAAGCTTAAATAGGAATATTACATTAATTGTATTCAATCAACAAATAATATCATGACGCACCAGCAAGAACCAACCAAGCGGCGTAATCTTTTGATCATCCTTTGCTGTTTTGGGTGACGCAAGTCCCAGTCCAGCGGTACGATGAGTAGTGTTTGTGCGAATACAAGTTACTAGTGAGGAAAAGATAGGAACCCTTTGGAGTTTCACAGTTCTCCGACATGCGTTTAAAGTTGAAAGAAGCATTTTCAAGTAAAAAAACGAGAACCTCAATCCACTACAGCTGCTTGTTTGACTTAGAGGTGAACTGATATGTAGTATGTATAACGAACATTGAACATATTAAAGTAGTTCGTAATACCATGAACTTGGGGAACGTCCATAAATTTCGTGACGTGTTTTTCTTGAAATTTAAATCCCTCCCCCCTCTTGGTGAGATTTTTATATAAGATTTTGCTTAATAATTTGGAAAAAGTAAATTAATGTAATTAAAAGTTCATATGTGATTTACTGAACCAACACAAACTCACCTCTGATACAATTATACAAGGTAGTCTCGTCGGCTGTCGAAACGTTCGGATTTTGGTCAGTGCGTGTTCGTTTTTTGATTGTGCGGACGAATTTTTCAAAAATTAACACACACTCTATTGGCGTTTCGCTCGCACTTACTTACTTAGGGGCTTATCCTCCCTCTCACTCGCACTTATTGTTATGATTGTAGAGGTACCAAATTTTGCCGACGAGACTACCTTGTATAATTGTATCATGCACACACCCTCCCTCAATTTTTCGAATCACGTAAGACACGTACCATCACTAATACTTTAGTCACATGTTAATGTTTGCCGGCAACATGTCACTTGTTGTTTTGATAAGTTGTTGAGGAAAGATGCGGCTGTTGGTACTATACGGCAGTCAAACTGGTACTGCTCAGGACGTTGCTGAGCAAATATGGCGGGAATCAAAAAAATTTGGGTTCACAGGCCCTGTGCTGCCAATGGATGAATATCCGGTAGATCAATTAATTTCCGAGAGACTAATTGTGTTTGTCGTTGCAACTACTGGAGATGGCGAAGAGCCAGACAACATGAAGAAAACATGGAAATTCCTGTTGCGAAGAAGCTTGCCGAAAGACTCGTTGAATCAATTGCAATTTGCCTGCCTTGGTTTGGGCGATTCCAGTTATGAAAAGTTCAACTATGCGTCAAAGAAACTAAATAAACGATTGCAATCTTTGGGAGCTTCAACAATATGTCCAATTGGCTTGTGTGATGATCAGCACGATCATGGGTTCGGAGCGGTTGCCTTAGATTGGATTAACAATCTGTGGAGCACATTGAATGAAATATCGCCACTAACCAAGTTGAATGACGATAAAGTTAAGCCGATATCCAAATTTAGATTAGAAGTTTTGCAAAATTCGATGAAGACTGCGAGTTTGAATCGTTTATGCTGGCCACTGCGGGATGAATACTGCGAATTTGAATTAATCGAAAATAAGCGAACTACTTCCGGTGACCACTTCCAAGATGTGCGCTTTCTTCGCTTCCAGTACCCAGTTGGAACTACGTGGAAGCCGGGAGACGTTTTGCAGCTGCGGCCACACAACTCAGAAGAACAAGTGGCAACATTTTTTCAACTTGTCGAAGAGCACAAATTGGACTTTAATTCTGAAACTGTAGTGCAAATCAGTAGTGTCTATGATGATATGCCTCTACCAGTGGCATATGAGGAGCCTGTTAGCATCGGTTTGGTGGCTAAATACGTTTGGGATCTGAGTGCCAAACCGCGTCAACGTTTCTTCGAGTTACTCTCCCAGAACTGCACGGATGAGCTGGAAGGTGAAAAGTTACTCGAATTTACCACAGCGGAGGGTCTTGAGGAACTTATTAGTTACGTAAACAGGCCCCGGCGCTCTATTCTTGAAGTTTTACAAGATTTCCGACATTCTACCTCAAAACTGACTCTACCCCTGCTCTTTGAGTTAATGCCTATAATTCAACCGAGAAGTTTCTCCATTGCTTCGAGTGCCGGCGCCGATCATACTTTGGACCTGCTTGTAGCAGTTGTAAACTACAAAACAAAACTATCTACTCCGCGTCTTGGCCTTTGTTCAAATTGGCTCAAAAATTTAAGTGTCGGCGATAAGGTTCTCGGTTCAATTAAAAAGGGAACAATGTCACTGCCAACTGAAATAAACAGGCCGTTAATAATGATTGGGCCCGGAACTGGAATTGCACCCTTTCGAAGCATCATTCAATACAGATTGGAAGCTAAAGGGGAGATCGGTCCACTTGTTGTCTTTTTCGGTTGTCGTAGTGAAACTAAAGATTTTCACTTTGTTGAAGACTTCAAAGCATGGAAAGATGCAAATTTTGTGCAGTCGTTTTTTGCATTCTCTCGCGACCAGGACCACAAAATTTACGTGCAGGATCGCATAAAAGAGAAGAAGGAGTTCCTTTCGGGTTTGCTAAGAACGCAAAATGCATATATTTATGTAGCTGGGTCGTCAAATAGTATGCCCAAAGCTGTCAAAGAAGCATTTATCGAAATCCTCGATAACGACAAAGAGTTTGTTGAAAAGTTAATTAAGGCAAAACGTTACCAAGAAGAAACGTGGTCGTAAATTTTGGCGTTTTAGTTTATTCAATTTTAATTACTTAAATCTTTTTTAATAACAATTTATATGGGAATGTGTAAAATTAAACTACATTTTTAAGGCATCTCTTATGAATAGTCTTCAAATAGCTTTTCAGTTGATGTACGACAAAACGGACAATAACCTTTCTGTAATACTTGCAGTTCAAAATCCTCGGCGTAAAATAGCTTAAAGTGATAATAAAATATTAACATTTGACGAGAATGGCTCTCAGTATAAACCTACCAATAAACATTCGGGACAGTATGTTACTTGAAGATCAGGTAATATATTACGATAATAGATATTCCGAACATGTTTATTTCGCCGCTTTAATATAAGCATATGATTGGGATCAATGGTCCGTAAAGCATTGCGATCAAGGCTTAATGGTAAGGCACCGGCAACGTCTTCGGAAAAAGGGTCGCCCTCTTCAGCTTGTTTAGCTGGCGCCAACAGTAAACGTTCTGCCTCAGCATCAGATATGTCAACTTCCGGATAAAATTCAACCAACGGCAATATCTCTGCAAATGATAATGTTATATCATCATTTCTGTTTAGTCCAACTTTCCTTACCGAAAGAAACAAACGAAAATATATAATCCTGTTTACATGTTGGGCACGAGTTACCGTTCAGATGCTGACTATAGTTGGAACACTTGTAACAGAGTGGCAACAACTCTTCTGGATCGTTAAATCCACTCTTACAAGCTTTGCTATTTAAATAGTTTATCTAAAAAATTAATTAATTGCATCGTTTTCTTGTACCGAAACAAATGCAACTTACATCGATCTGCTCTTGTACTCCTGCTGGTGGTTTTAAGGATTGCAGACGCTTATTCACCAGAAGGCACAGTTTATTTGCTTGTAAAAATTTTGCTTGTTTAGCAAGTGTAAACAAAACGGCGCTACAAAATGGATAAGATAATGCATTGAGTCATCAGTACAACACAATTATTACTCACAACATGCTGACTCCCTTTGGTGTGCCTTTATATTCCACCTCGTTGAGTATAAATCTACTGACGTTAAAGAGACTAACTGGTGAATGCGTGGTAAATGGTTCTTTCATGTAGCTATAAATTACGCTGTAGGCATAGTAGATCTTTGCCACACGCATGTGATTTTTGTACTCCTTCAAATGATAATCGGTGGGGCTTTGAATATCTTTGTCGAAGTAAAGGTGTAAATACTGTTTGGCAAGCAGCCAATAAAAGTAACTGGCATCTAAAAAGCGTTCTTCGAAGATTGCAGAGTTACTTAGTTGTTTTAGCAGACGATTGGCTTCCTTTGTTCTACCCGCTTTAAGGTAAGCTAAAAAATATGACATATGTATATATATAGATATATATTTTTTTGTTAAATCCAATAAATAAGTCAAATAAACCTTCGTGAGCTTCAATGAATTGATCTGATTCAGCCAACCAATGCGCATGTTGGTAATGTACATTTGGCAAAAGCTCCGGCAGAGATTCAGCAAGTCGGAATGCCTCTGGCCAGTCTCGCACCTCAACATGAAGCTGGACTACTTGTGCCTCGTCACCCAATTTTTTAAATATTTCAGCGGCAAGAGGTAACGCTTTGAGAGACTTGAGATTGTAAGCCACAGACTGCAAAGCTTCACGATCTGTAAGACTCAAGCGGCGACCAATGTCATATAATCTAGACATGCACATGCAGATGAAAATTGAATAATTTGTATGAATTGTTTGTTTTTTTTATTTTACTTACACATCAGCCCATCCCTGTTCAGACACAATATCAATAGCTTTCTGAGTTTCTCCTGCAGAAAGCAAAAGCTCGGCAGCTGCACGAGGCTCCTTCACCGAATACGCCCAGTCTGCACGCTTACGAACAAGTTCACGTTTTTCCTCTTCACTGCCATCTTTTAAGAATTCTTGAGCAAGGTCGAACATACGCAGATCTGTATACATTTCCAAAGCAAGTGACGGCTGACAACATTTCATGAAAAGTCTGGCAGCCTCCTTAAATTTCCCAGCAAATGCGCAATTTTCAGCTTGTAATACCTCTTTGGACACAGACGAACGCTGTTGGCTTTCGCGCAATTCATTAATAAGCTGCAGCCAAGGTAAATTACGCACCTTGACATAAGCACTACGTGCAATATTAATATGTAGAGCCTCGAGCGCAGATTGAGCCAGGCCCTCCCAATCACTGGTTGTAACACCAAGACAAGCAACCTGATAGGCTTCCCTGAGTGAAGTTCTTTAATTAATAGAAAACAATTTTTTTAAGTCCAAAATATCTTACTCAAATAAACCAGCTTCGATAAACTGCCACATGGTAGCACCCAGTGCTAGGGGTGTGTTATGCATTATGTTACCTCGTAAGCAGAAGGCGGTTGATCCACAAAGACCTACCACAACTCCGTGCATATTTTGAGGTGGACGAGGAGGCAGGTTGCCCACACGCACACTTAGACCACCTGTTGTATGTGTGTAACAAAGCATTGTATCCAAATGTGTGTTCCAAGCCACTGAATTGACACCAGAGTCCTGATATAAAATGGTGTCGTTTACAATGTCACGAACTAACATCCGACCGGCATCGTCTACAACTGCGATTTTTGTTCGATTGGAATTTATATCCAAGCAGCGTACTGCAGAAACAGCGGTCGTTATTAGCAATGGTAGCGAGTTGTTAAGGAAGATGCGGAATACTTGGCCGCTTTTCAAACCAATCATCAAACCCTCACGGCCGGTCGGGCCACCTGTTACCTTAATGTACCGAATGAAAGAGTCCATTA
This sequence comes from Phortica okadai, assembly GCA_034638295.1. NCBI lineage: Eukaryota > Metazoa > Arthropoda > Insecta > Diptera > Drosophilidae > Phortica > Phortica okadai. Next base: position 19,723,875 of record CM067852.1, read on the forward strand.
TCCATTCCCGCTGCAGCACCCCGGCAAAGTTCAAGCATTGCAGACGTTTCTCCTGACAAAGCACAATGTGACGTCCGCAAACAACAAGCAGGCTGCAGTCAAACTTCTTCTGAATTTTCTCCTTTACTTTGTAATGCATCGGTTGATCCTCGCCGGAACTAAGTTCATAGAGAACTACACGTTCTGGCAGTTGCACAGCGAGCCGATTGCGGTAAATGGCAATTTTCTGCACCAAGTCACGACATTTGATACGTACTTTTTGTCCAGATATCAAATGTTGAATGATGACATCGCACATGTTTTCTCGAAAGGCGTAACGTTCTCTATACAAAGCATGCACAGTGGTCGAAGCAATATTAAAACAGGCCAGAGTACCGTCTTGACAACCAAATGAGTAAGATTGTCCATTCGGATGCAAAGCTATTGCCCAAATCCATGAATCAAATCCTTCACCTAAGATACCCAAACGCACTCCGTCGCGAGTAAAGAAATGGAGGTTGCCAGTACAACCACTGACAACGCAAAACTCTCCATTGGGAAAATATTGGAAGCAGAGTGGGTCGAAACCTAAACTTCGTTCCTTGCCAATCATTTGACCATTCAGTGTATGAAATGACAATGTTTGGCTCCAGTCGACGACGCCAATAGTGTCAGAATTCGTTCCTGGGCAACACTGCACTCCAAATATGGCACTGTTTTGACCACCGGGACGGTCGATGCGCCCTTTTTCTTCACCAGATTTGTTTCTAATTGAAATGATGCCACTGGCAAGGCCAAGTATTAAATACTGTCCATCGTTTGTCCAAGCGCATGCATTAACACGTGAAGAAATTTTGTACTTTTGAACAGCCTTTTGGTCAGCAGACCAAAATGCGAAATCGGATGGGGAACATGATGCCAAATGATGTGACACCGGATTAAAGGCCATGCATTGTATGGAGTCACCATGCCTGTATGTACTTATATTAATAAGCATTTAATTTTATAAACAAACTACTTACGAGTACTTTAAAAGACCCTCTAATTGAGGTGACCACACAATAACCATTTTGTCAGCTCCACCACTAGCGAATCGCTTGCCATCACGGGAGTATGAAACACAGTTGACGACATCTTTGTGTGCTTTCAGTGTGTTTTGCAGTGAACCATCGTTTGGATTGTAAACTAGCAGCCTTTCGCCGGCTGCAACCACTAACTGGCTTCCATCGGGAGCATAGCAGATGGCATGAATACTAAACAAGACAATAGAGAATCAATAAAATGCACCAATGTGATATTTATCTTCCTACCTGGTGTTCTCATTTTTGGTGTTGGGAAACTCAACTCGTTCTAGCCATTTGAGTACGCCACGCATTTTTATTCTCTAATAAACAAAAAATTGACTAATTTGATTGTTATTTGTTTTTTCGTGTTTGGCCATTTTCATTGTTGCTAGGCAATTTACTTGTGCAGCAGGTGTTTAAAGAAATTTGCCCAACCATTTTCCAAAGTGAAACTTAGGCAGGTATGTATATACATACATATGTACCTGCCGTATGCCAGCTAAGACACGCACCCGTACGATCGATTTTCAATTTTAATTTGTCTAAAGTTTCCATTAACTATCAAAGGCACATAGGCGTATACTGAAATGACAATTCTTTAAACTATGAACTAGACAGTAAATACAGTTTACAAATACAGTAGAAACCCGATTTACCGGATCTCGATTATACGGATCTTCGATTATCCGGACTCATTCCCTGCACGAGTTTTATATGTACAAATTGTGGGAAAATTTGTTGAAATTGTTTATTTTTTGTTGACATTTACGTAAAACGTGGCATTTGCAAGGATGGAAATTCATCAACATTCGTGCACACAACCATTCCCAACCATAAGCGCCCGTCGACTGATGACAAAATTAATTTGCTTCAAGTTTCGCGTGGCCTGACTTGAAACTTGAAGCAAACATCCCAAACATGCGGCAAAATAACGTTGAGGGTGTCTTGCACTGTTAAGAAACTGATGAGAGATTTAACGAATATCGTAAAATTTAAAAGAGTTAAAGCGGGAAAATAGCGCTCCCTTTTTTAAGATACTTACAAAACGACGTTTTTTTTGGGATTTAAGTGCTCTATGTCCGCAGGCATTATATAGCGACATCCACAGGCTCAAAAAGTGTTCGATTTTGGCATTTTTTGGAAAAGGTAAAAATGGGGAAGTGAGCAGAATTCAGCGCTGACCATTTTAGTTAGGGGACGTCCATAAATTACGTGAGGTCTTTTTCTAGAAATTTAGACCCCACCCCCCCTATTGGTGAGATTTAGTGAGATTTTGACGAACCCCTCCCTCTGAAAATTAAATCATATTTTTTTTTGTTTTGCTTAAATTTTTGAAAAAAATGGTAAACTAGTGAACTAGAAAACTCACATGAGATGTCCGATGAACACCATTCCCCCTAAGTGAGATTTTGCTGAACCCACCTCCCCTAATTTTATCTCACGTAATTTATGGACGTCCCCTTAGGCTCCCGGAGCGTTTTGCGTTCGTTTTGTATTTTTTATTTGGATGAGAAAAAAAAATGGGAAAATCGACCAATGTTATCCTGCTGTTCAAAATGCGAAAGTGCAGCCATGTGTGCATAAATGACAAATTGTGAAAAAAGGTACAATACCGAAGAAATTTGAGGTTTAGGTGCAACGAGTTTGAAACAGGACACAAATTTGACCAAAACGACTTTGTAGTGCAGTACTGGCACGCTTATTTGAAAATGATCAGTATTAAAGTGTCGTATGTGTTGTGTTGAGCTCCGTAATATAGGTGATCTTTCGCCGACCAATAAACGCAAGGCGCAGGAATTCACCATTTTGCGTAAGCGACTCCCAAACGTAGAAAAATTTGCTACATTTACACAATACATTTTTCCTCACTTCGCAAAATCATTAAAGAATCCCCTTTTTAAAAATTCATATATTTTTATCAGCACTAAAGTGTCGTATGTGCTGTGAGAAAGTGTCTATCATATGCGATCTTAGCAAATAACACGAGGTCCATTAACGAGCTGGTGGTGGTTTTTCGCTCAAGGATCAGAAGCATTAGTGCGTCGGTGGAGTTAGTTTACAAATAAATTCAAAATATTGGTACCACTTCCCCAACAATCGTGCAAACTCGCTAGCACAAATAGCAATTTTAGAGTAATTTAAATTTGAAATGGTTCCTAAAATAGGAAATTTTATAAAATTGTTTGTTAGTCGAATTTTCATTTGCATTACACTTATTTAATTGCTAAGCAACAAATTAATTTATATCTATAAACATGATTATAGCGGTGAAGTGCGGCATGCGGCACTGACTTACACCAAACATGCGGCACTTGATTTTAATAAAGACCATTTATAAATTAATGTAACATAAAAAAATTATTCGAGTAACAATTAAATATTGTTAACATATAATATTTTATTGCAAATTTGCAGTTGGCTTATTAAAATGACTTAAAATGTGAGCTGGCATAAAAAACAACATAAAAATGCACCACCCAAAATCGACAATGTTGCAAGAACCACCGACCGAAAATGTTGGCGATCCGCCGCAGGAACGAGTTGACTAAACTTATTATCATAGAGCAACTACCTGATTAATGTCTACATACAACACTTAATAACATACGCAGCATAGCCGCTGAAAAACCGACCGTCCAAAAAACTTTTTTTTGTGAATGGCAATAACACAAAACGCGAAACGTAGTTACTCTATGGTAAAAAGTTTAGTCGACTCGCTTAATATCGATAAATCACTTAAATATACGACATCTATTAAAAAAAGTTGCTGAAAACATGCTTTAAAGTGGCCCAAATTTTGTCTGTCGGCTGTGAGATATTTTTATTGGCTGTCGAGACTGAAAAACAGCCAGTTTGGCAGCACTGGTGGTTGGTCGGAAATTCGGGAAAAAATACTGTACATCGGGTAACCAACTGAAGAAAATCGTTACTCGGTATTCGGCGTGGTTGAAACGAAGCGGCAGCCATTTTGATTCGTTGTACAGTAGCGGCAGTAGCAGTGACACAACCGCAACGCGGACAAAATTAAAATAAAAATATTTTTAAACAAAAGGTGTGCAGTGAGTTTGTCGTGTATGTAAAAGTGTATTTACTTTGAATAGATATTTATGTATTTTTAAATTAATTGACTAAAGTGTGCAAGCGAGAGCGCCACAGCAGCAGAATTGTACAGTAGCGGCAGCGGCGACGGCGGCAACAACGCCGCTTCGTTTTTATAAAAGTGACACAGCAAGGAGAAAAATAATATATTTTGCTATAAAAGGTGTGCACTAATTTGGAAAATTCAGCAAAGAGTATATTTAAGGAAGTATAACAAAGTTTCGAATGCATTAATTAACTGGAACATAGATAAAAGTGTGGTGGGCTCGGCCTAGTCGTAGCCGCCCGAGCAAATTTGGTTGCGGACAAAATTCGACATTGCACCGATTACGATTGTATTTTCGCGCGCGTGTATGCGTGTGTTAGTGTATAAAAAGACATCGCTTCATGAAGTCGGTTTGTCTGTCGTGCCTTAACAAGAAAAAGCAAGAATAATAAATAAAATCAAACTAAGAAGACTTTTATGCTGACTATGATGCTGTAGTTATAGAGGCCGATGTGCGAAAATAATTAATTAATGATATTACAGGTTAAAAACGCATTGCATCCACCCTGTCAAACAATAAGTGAGGAATTTTATTGGAAACGAAAGCACAATGAACACTCAAATAAGTACAGCATATCGAAAGATTAACAACCTACTATCAAGTGGGGCTGTTACAGTCACTGGGCCGAGTCAACCTCGTATTCTAAAACAAAAAGTGAGCGCTTCTACTGTTGCTGCTGCAAACTCGAACAATTTACAAGGAGGCGCGAATCTTCGCTGCTATGTTTGCGATGATCTACTTAGCGCAAGTCAGGCTAAGCATCAAATTACCGAAATGTTCACCACCCATACTTCGACAAAGTTTCCAAATAAACTGGGTCAGTTGGTTGGTGATGGCTTTATCGTCATCGTTAGCTCAGATGATTTGGTATGCTCGCGATGTACCAACCTTATCAACTACTGGGATCGCTTGGAGAATGATGTCGACCGCGTTCGTACTAACTTGATGAATTTGTTGCATAAAAAGTATGGTCTGAATGATGATGGTGGTGGCGGAGAAGGTAATCCACCATTAAAAGTTCAAAAAATGTCTGGAGGGGTGGCTAACCGAACTGTCGAGGACTCTAGTGAATTAAATCGAACACGAAAGGTGGTGCAATCGTCTGACACGAGTTTGGCTAAACAAACTACACCAGGTGATTACAACTGAAATATTACATTGAAATTCTTTTTAACCCAAATATTTCCATTTTTAGTAAGCGCTGTGCAGCAAATCAAGATTGCAACACCGGTACAACAATCGACGGCTGGCACTCAGACCGTACAACGCAAAGCTACAAAAATCTATAAATGTACTTCGTGCGATTATAAAACTTCTGATATGCGTTTATTCAATTCGCATTTTGAGACTTGCAAGCAACAAACGTTCCAGTGTAAGACATGTAAACGAATATTCCCCAACTTTGGGGCAATGAAGCAGCATATGGTGCGTGATCACAATACGCCCATGGATAATACCTGTGCCGTATGTCATATTAACTTTGTTAATGAGGCCGCATTGCGAAAGCACATGGAAATCAATCATGCCACTAATGTTCTAGTAACTAGTACAACCACCATACCCGCGGGATCAGCATTAGCTGCACCAGCTGCCGATTCAATATCATCAATCACAGGCGGTACTACTGCATTGTATACTTGCAGTCATTGTCAATTTAAGTCAACGGATAAAACAACTTTAGACGAACATGTGCGTAAGCACATTGGCGGTAAACCAAAGCCATTTAAGTGTCGTCTATGTTCGCAGCGATTCGAAACTCGTGAAGCTGCTACTGTTCATGCCAAGCAGCATCAGACAAACTATTTTAAATGTGGGACATGTCAAATGTCGTTTCCCAAACGTGAAATGCTCGTCAAGCACTTTGAGGTGCATCAAACATCCACAGTAGCATCACCAGTGTCTCAGACACAGGCAGTTACAACAGTGGTAAAGCAGCATAACACATCGCAGAATGTGCACACAACGCAAAAATTACTGCAAGACACCATTGATGAAGCATTAAGTGAAAGTGTAACTTCGGCTGGCGATGGTGCCGAGAACAGCATTCGCTTCTTCTCTTGTCATATTTGCTCGTTAACGTTTATTCAAGAGTCGTATTACAATCACCATATGGAAACCCATCGTCGAGATAAGAAAACCACAGGCGCTAATGTTTCTTCGACATCATTGAATTCTGTTGCTGCTGCATTGCTTAGCGAGGACGCATCAGAGACTACTGCTAAACCAGAGGCTGAAGAACAAAGTGCAGAGGCCGACATTGAAAGTATCTTTGAGAAAATGCATTCAGATAAAAGCGAATCAGGCAATGCTGATGCAGTTGTTACTACAAGCGGTGGCACTAAAACTACCAACAGCAATCGATCATCTACAGCAGGTGGGGACAATCTCGTAATAACACAAGAGGGCTCTGGAATTACTTTTAACATAACAATACCAACACCAGATTCAGCGGATCAACCAGAGAAAACCACATCAGAAACTGCAGCTCCTGTATCAGTGAGCATAGATATGCCCGTTTTAGATCAGGCGGACGAGGAAAATTCTTCCCAAGAAGCTACAGAAAATAAAAACAATTCAACTGAGGATAATGCAAATGATGACACTTCAAAAACGTCCGCTGCTGGACCTGTCTCTATGCCAAGTCTTGACGATGACAATGAAGCAGTGGAACAACCGTCTGGAGATACGCCGACAACAGCTGATGAAAAAACTGCTGAGACTTCCAAAACAGATGAAAACACCGAAGCTGTGGCTAAGCCAACAGAAGAAGCCGCCAACACAGAAGAGAGCGCAGAATCAGCATCAGCGTCTGGTCCTGAAATTGAAAACGCTGAAACAGCTGAGAGTGCTGAAGGTGAACAAACTTCCGGAGCTGAAAGCAAGTCGACTCCTGCAGAACAACTAACTGATTCCGGCGAACATCAAGTTTCAATGGAATTAGACGAATCTATGCAAGCTCAAGTTGAAAGTGGTCAGATCAAATTCATTGTAAACGAAAACGGACAATTGATTCAGTTAGACAACCATATTATCACCGACGCGGAAGGCAACCAAATCTTAGTGCAAGACCCAGAACAAATTCAACAACTGTTGCAGAGTGTTGGTGTTCTACAATCGGGCGAAGGTTTAGATGGGGAAACACTCCAAATGATGACCGACAGCAATGGCCAGATGGTGCTTGTACAAGGGGAAAATAATGAACATCAACTGATAGACGCTTCATTACTCAACGCTGATGGTCAGTTAATAATACAGCAGGGTGATGATGAAAACGAAGGGCCACACGTGATCAGCGAAGATGGTACACGCATTCCGGTTTCGGTATCATATACCGCTGACGGACAACCAATTGTACAAGTGCAACAACAAGTGCTGGAAGCAGCCGGTGAGGGTGTCGTGCTTGACAAGGATGCAGCGGCCGCTGCCGAAGGCGCAAGTGCAACAGATGAGAGCGCCTCACAAGCTGCAGAAGGAACGGCTACAAGCAGTGCCAGTAGTAGTGCGGCAGGTGGCTTCTTTTCATTAGAGGAGTTTATACCGCAATCGTCGGAGTCTAAAGCCGACTAGGAGTGGCTTTAGGATAATGAATATTACACGATTCTCACACATGACGATGTTTGGAATTTTTAGGGTAAATAAAAACATTATATTTTAAAAGCTTTTGCTACATCTGTTTGAATTTTGCAGATTTTTGTTAATATAATAATGCTGTCGTCTTTAGGCTTTTACTTTGCATTCAGTTTTTCGACAGACAGACAGGCAGATGAACAGACAGGCACAGGTACACCAACTCCCACCCAACAAATGGTTTACTAATCAATTGCAGGAGCATGTCTCTTCATACACTTCATAATTAGCCGGCGTGTTTTTTCTCTACTTTTATTTTTAAATGAATTAAAATATATATGCATATATTTACATATATATATTTTTATATATATTACATATACTTTCAGTATATTAGCATTTTAGTTACTTAATTGTAAAATATTCTTCTCTAATTTCAACTCCGTTTAGTTTTAAAGCACATTCTAAGTGAAAGACACGTTCAACAATATTTGAATGCAATTGGATCCGCTGTAATCATGATTTCATTAAACAACATTGGAATCGATACACATTAATACATATGCACAAGCATGTTTTTGTTTAGGTTTCGTTTTGAAATTATGTCATAAAATAAAAAAAAAAAAACTAGTTAATATATTTCTCTAACAAAATCCAACAAAATGCAAAAAAAAAAAAAAAAATAAAACAAAAAAAAAAAAATAAAATTAAATTAAACCCATTGTATGTAAATTCAATATACAATAACTAAACGAAAGAGAAAAAGCACAGATGATTGTATGTTTAGTTTGTATACTAGTATGGAACGATGTGGATGGCTAAATTGTTAGTTTTGGTCTTAGACTCTGATGTGCAGAGTATAGTGAAAATTACTCCAAGGACACAAGGAAATAATTGAGAAATTAGAACAACAAATACAAAAAAGGAAAAAACTAATACATTACACACAATTATTATAGCATACCAATTAAACAATAAAAAAAAAAAAAACAAATTTAAAAATGCAGACGTATATGTTTTATTTTATGACATAACTATATACATTGTTAATCAGTCTACGTAACCCATATTCAAACTCCTCCCCACTCTGAATGTTATTGAATAAAAATGATCAAGGCAAGAGCAACAACACATTGTGTTTTCTATAGAAGATCGAAATGAAATCATTTCAGAAAGATGAATTTTGCAACGACATTTCTTGTTTAAGTTGTCAAAAATGTTTTTGTTTTCGTGCTTTATTTGTCGTCTGTCGACCAGTTAATAATTAAAATATGCATATGTTAACAAGCATCATTGTACATGTCTAAATTCCATGCAGTCATCAACGTTGATTTATGAATAAATTTTTTTTTAAATTGGCACGCAATGTATCTTGAGCTGTGGATTCAAATGTAATTAACACGTTAATTTGTGTCACTTGGAATTGAAATAGAAAAAACACTTCATAAACAACCATTTGTTAAAATCAAAGAAACAATTTAATGTGAAATTTTATATAAATCACCATTAACGTGGCTTATTATTACTGCTATCATAATTGTTTAAAGGTTTCCGTGTTATTTTATATAAAATTTTGGCGTTAATTTACGGTTTTCGCGCACTGAATTTGCATTGAATATTAGAAAATGTCAACCAGTTTGGCAAACTTTCAAGGTATCAGATTTAATACCTGCACATTTTATTAGAACCAAACATGAAATCATACAATAAATCACTAAAGAATACAAAGCGAAAACAAAAAAAAAGAAGCGCAACTCTTACTTAACAACTTTGCAACTTCTCATGTAGAAAGAACGTTAAGTGACATTAACGGAGCAATCCGGTTGTTTAAACAGCGAAAGAGAGTAAGAGTTGGTTGAGCGCCACAGTTGAGTTTTATGTCTGTCACTGATGTTTTATTTCTTTTTTTTTTGTTTTTAAACAGCTTTCAGCGCTTATTCATGTATGTGGTACCAAAATTCATGATTTTATTTATTTATTCTTAGATAACGCTAATTTGCGTTACACACAAACAGACAACCGTAACAAACTGAAGCAAGCAGAGCAAACATTTTGGCACGGGCCTGGCCTCGAGCTTTGGTAAAGAATCGCTTAGCTGTTGTTCAATACAGTATTTCTGGTTTTCAAGTATTTTTATAGACCTGCTGAAGATTTTGTGTATTTTGTCAAATATACGATATATTTTGAGTGTGTGTGTGTTTTATTTATACACTCTTCACGCGGTGAATAGTACTATTAGTTTATCCAGAAGCTTGTAACATCTATGACTGTATAAAGTATATAAATTCTGGGTCAGCAAGTTAAGACGTGTTGATGTAGACATGTACATCTGTCTGTGTGTCTGTGTAAACACAATCTCCTCCCATAGTTTTGAAACTATCAACTTGAAATTTTGCAGTCTTCTTTTGCTTAGAGTTAAATCATTAGTTGAAAAACTTTTTTATTTGTCAACCAATTCATTTGAAAGTTTATAATTATATTCACAGGGAGCCGTGAAAACTATTTTGATCAAATATGGGCGTGGAACCGCGCACTTAAGGCAAAATCAATCATTTCTACATCTCTAAAACTCAAAAAGGTATAACGATGAAAATGTATACATATGTAGGCTAATAAGATAAAGAGAAATAAGGTGCAAACAAAAGGGCGTGAAGAGTATTTAATCTTCGGATAGACCGAAGATGGCGTTCTTACTGGTTTCATATTCATTGTGTTGACATTGTTTTAATTGCCTCATTATTAACATATGAAAACAATAAACATAAATCCATTTGTGCAATTTCACTCATTATTTGTAAGAAGTATATACAATACATTTATAATATGATGCTTAAATTACTTAAATTAATTTAAACTTTACTAAATCTTAAACAACATTTTACTGTGGAGGTGAACACAATTATGTATCATGCGCGTGCTTGCCCTCGATGTAAGATCAGAAACGACGCGATTTCTTCTCATCGACGGACGGATGTGTGCGTATATACTCCAGTGCTCTGTGCACATGCAGCGGCGTTTGCGGCAAATGTTCGCCTTCCGGATGGTAACCATTTGCATCGGCCACATATGTCCACGTCACCGGTATGCCTTCCAGAGAGACATACTGTACCACGCCAACGGCACCATGTTCGTTGCCCGCTGCTTTCGTTGTAATGCCGTTGGTCGTCTGAAATTCGTAGTTATAATGGCCGCGCGCGTTGGGTGGCACATTGCGATAGTAGACAACACGTGCGGCATGTTCGAGTTCTCTGGCGAGTGGCGCGCTAAATGCGGGCGTGCACAGCAACAGAACCGTTAAAAAAAGCATAACGAATGTGTACAACTACAACAATAGAACGATAAAGAGAGGGAGCGTCAAAACAAACACAGTTTGTAATGAAAAAATAAATTGTGATGTTTCACATGTACAAGAATTTGTATTAAAGGCAATCAAACAGAGAAGTGCGTTAACAAACCTCAGAGTAAAAAAGGTGTTTCGCGCGCGGCCACATGGCAAACTTTAAAGATTTTTATATCGAATTTCTCAAAGTAATAATTTATAATGATGCCGTTGCTGTTGTCGTCGCGTATTGATAGCGAGATTCTTGCGAAACGAACGAACCGTTGTGCTCTGCGCTTTATATTCGACTGATGGCGACGCATCTGCCTGCAGCCGAGGGCCGAGTAGCTCAAAAAATGCTTTGAATGAGCGCATTTTTCGCAGTTTATATTCAAATTATTAATTTTATCATTTTGTTTTTTTTTTTATCAAAATAAACTTTAGAACGATGACCCAACATGCATAATACTGATTTCGTTTTGTGTATTTTTTTTTTTTTTGGCTAAAAACGCGTTGGCATTAGTCGCAACTGGTAGATCGCCGCTGTGATGAGCATATTAGAAAGGCATCTTAAAGTTTCAGTCACAAGCCATACAAAACACAAATATGCGATTAAAGTCATTTGTGTTTTTGTAGCGTTGCTGATAGCGCGCCGACTTGTTTTCGCAGTGTATCTTAACTTAATGGAATATTTTAGTTGCTGATCGGCATTAAATCACACAGCGAGCTTAGCAGAACAATAGTTTCGATTGCATATCAAGTAGCTCAGCGACAGCTCAACAAGTCTGTTTGGCTGGGCGTGTCCGCCGACCTTGCACAGATTCTCACGCGGGTCTTGTAAGCGAACATATTTCAAATGGGTCGTTGTCATAACGAAGATGATCGTGTTGAATGGTGTTGCTGCAGAAGTAAGTGACACTGGCAAATGATGAATCAATCAAACGGTTTGATTGCACTGCTGAAGCAGAATGATACCATTTTGTTTTTAGTTTTTACTGCGAGCATTTGTCAGTGTCAGTTTGTCAAAGACCTGTTTATTAATGCAGTAATTAAGAAGATCCGAGGTTCGTTTGTTTGTTGGTTGTTTTGTTTGCCGGCGTGAATGAACGCTTTAAGCAACAGAAATGGCATTTTGTTAACAATCAAAGATGTGAAACGCCGCTATCGTTCGTTTCATGTTCTTTTTTAGTTCAGTTGTTAAACCTTAACGTTAATCGTTTGGAGTATTAAACCAAGAGTGAGACAGGTGTGAATTATAACGCCAGAGGTTGATTAGGTTAAAGGTAAAGCAGTTGTGTTGTTAAATATTGTCTTTAATTAAGAATGCGCAAATGCCAAGAATATACAAAATAGTCGACAACATTGTTTATAATAAAACATGAAAAACTCGAAAATAGAAACATAACTAAGAAGAACTCATAAAAAAACGTGTTATCACTGAGGAAATCATGTCGAGCAACGTAAAGAACACAAAAAAACAAGAATCTTTTGCTGTAATAATTAAAAATTATTATTGAAGAATTTTTTCATTTGTTTGTTTTATTAAACAAAAGACTTCAGTAACGAACTGCTTCATATGATTAGCGATTACTGCCATCTAATCGCATTTGAGCTGATGATAATCGTCAACGTTTTTTTTTATGGTTTTAATGGTTGTGTCGATGACGCAGCATGTGGGCCGCTAATTTTTGACGCGGAAACATTTCCGCTAATAACTTTTGTTTGTTTAGTCAAATCACTAATAAAATCACAAATATTCAACGTCTTTAAAACTCATAAAATATCGTTAAATTTCAATAAGAATTGCGAGTCTACACTTGACGGCGTTTCTCCAATGAGAACTGAGTTCGGCAGAGCGAAATTTATGCTCGTTCCTTGTGTTTACTCGCTTGGCTGTGTATGTGTGTGTGTGTTTAATGAATACATCTGAGTTGTTTTTTTTCTTATATTGTGATTTCGTTTTGTTTGTGAATCTACTTAATTAGCATCAAAACGTTCATAAATCTAGGCGAATGTTTGTTTTCTTGCTGCTAATTCGTTTAAGCTTCTGACAATGATGCTCCGGCGAGCGTTGCAACGCCAGCGTTATAAACATTTATTTATGGCCCAAAATCTTGTTTAGAAGTCGTGTTTAACGGAAACGCTAAGCATGTTCAGCAGTTGTCTTCTCTGCCAACGCGCGCACAATGGCCCAGCAATGTGAAGCAATGCCAATGTGAACCGAACCAAACAGATCGTTTTGTATACAAAGCTTTTTAAATAAAATCCAAAACGCCATTTGGCGTAGCCCGCAGTGAATTTTGAACCTTTGAACTACAAACAACAACTGTCTACAATGGTCTATTTGGATAAGAAAACGTTGCGTTTTGTGAGTTTTGTTATTCTGTTGCTCTATTTTGTTTTTGTTGCTGTGCAAGTGTCGACATGAAACTAACAAAGTAGTATCACAGTTTCTGTTTTTAGTCTTGTGCACGTTAAGCATTACGAGTGCAGTGGCACGTCGCCGCCGTGGCAGTCGCAAGCATCGGCAAACCGGCGCAGTGAGTGATGAGCGGTCAGCGCAGATTACGGACTTTCGTATTGCTCCCATGGATGACGATGGCGTCTTTAAGTACGCCTACAAGACGAGCAACGGCATCAATGTGCAGGCAGCGGGCAGCGCATTAGAAACGATCGGCATCTATAGTTATGTTTCACCGGAGGGCATACCGATCGAGGTGCGTTACATAGCCGACGAGTTGGGCTTTCACGTCGTAGGACGTCACTTGCCGCGACCACCACCGATACCGGATTACATATTGCGTTCCTTGGAGTACATACGCACGCATACCGAGGATGGCAAACTCAAACAGTTGTAATCATCATTTTTTGCGTGTTTTGTTGCGTCAAATTGAAAGTCTGATTGCGTTTAGTAGCGAAATTCAATAAGTTAGTTAAATAAACGAGTGTATTCGTTATTAGTTATTTAGGCCGCCACGTTAAGTTAAGACAAGATTAGCTATAGAATGCAAATGCAAAAGAATGTATTCAACCAACATTATGTGCTTTTATTCGATCGATGTTAGGACTAATGCTTAAACTATGAGTATGCAGTATAATAACAATGACTTTTGACGTTAAATGACGTCATCGAACAAACCAAAAAAGTTGTATAAATGTTCGTATTGATTTTCCCTCAGATGAGCATTTATTGTTGTTCCTTCAGTTGCGGTGCCGGATGTGCGCGTATATATTCGAGCGCGCGTAGTACATAAGCCGGCACTGGTGGCGGTGTGGGCAAATGATCGCCCACGGGATGATAACCCTCCTCATCGGCAGTATAAGTCAATGCAATCTGTTCACCTTCGGGCGAAACATAATTCAAGGCGCCACGTACGCCCGCTGGATTGCCAGCTTCCTGGTATTGTATGCCATTGCTTGTCTCATAGGCGAACTGATAGTTGCCTTCGGGATCGGAGGCCTCGTTCTGGAAGCTGCGTATTTGTGCATCCTTGTTGATGTTGTCGGCTAAGGTCAAACCAGCCAAAACAGCAATGCAGAAGAACTACGTGTGTGTGAAGTGATAGTAATTATGCAATGTTAACATATACAATACAACTTACGTATTTATACATTATTTCGGTGCTTTTATTTTTTGCGGTTTTAAAATGAATATAAAATACGAATTGATGCTTTGCTTGAGCGACAAAGTTGCGGTTGAAACTGTTTGAGGTTTAAAAGTGAAGTGTGCCTTTTATACGCAATCCAAAAGGGAAAAACTCATTGCAAACCTTTCGATGATCATCATCATCATTGTTGCGTTTTAACCGATATTGCGCGCTAAACTTGTTTTTGCACTTCATTTACTCGATTTCGGCTTGCGAGATCAGTTTTATAATTATTTTTCTTTTCGTTTTGTCGTGGCTCGCAATAATTGGCAAAATGTTAAATGGCAAATAAAATATCCTTGCAAAATTGAGTAAATGGAATAATTAAAAATGAGTATAAAAAGCCATGAGTCATTTGACAACCATTTATATTCATTGCACACGATTGAAATTACACTGCACTCTTATATTTCTTAAATGTCAAAAATTCATGATCGCTTCACCCTTTGATAATATGCTTGTATATTTGTAACGTCGCAGCAGAAAGGCGAGAAAAAGAAGCAGCAACAACAAAACTATTAGCATTTATAATCGAAAGTGAAGCGCTTGGATGATGATAAAAAAAAGCATAGGTGAAAGACAAACTTCGCACCTACCTCAATATAAACAAAAAGTAACAACAACAACGGTATTATCAAAAAAAAAAACAACAACAAATTAATGAATAGTCAAATAAGCGGCGAAAAGGAAAAGTTAAAAAAAATTCCCGAAAAAAAAAAAAAAAAAGATTGTTTATTATCTCAAGGGCGTTTGACGCTATTAAAAATGTTTTAAGATTTTGTCGCCTCTGGGGTTCATCTGAAGCACTTCAGATTCCTATGATGAGCGTGGGTATTTTGTACCAAAATAGTTCAAGTTCGTGGCTTAAGTCTTTCGTTTGAGGTGTGTTATATTGATTTGTGCCTTATTGATTTATTTAGCATTTTATTAGTTTATTTATGTTTTGTCAAGAATTAATTAATGATCACAACACATGCCAAATACGACACGGAGATCTAGAATGGTGAGACCATATTTGTTACATTTTTTGATGCGCGCATAGCTATTTCAAATTGTGTGTGTATGTGTGCATGAGCTTGTGGCAAAAAATGAACAAACGAACGAAATAAATTAGAAATAAAATTTATACATAAAATTGAAATAGTATAATTAATTAATTGACTCAGTGACAGCATTAAAGTGAAGGGAATGGCGGGGTGGCATTAGTAACAGGTTCTCTATTTCGAAATTTAAATCGATAATAAATTAATTTAATATTACGTTTTTTTTAAGTCCGTCTACTTTTAGTAGTTTGTAATAAACTTCCACGTGTTTTGGCTCGCAGCCGACGGACATCAGAGGTGAAGAACAAGACTTGGCATTAGACGCAATTTAAAGCTTATGTTAATGTCAAAAGTGACTTAGAGTCTTATTCAATTAGTACAGCTTCAATGCAAGTGATAAAAACACTTGAAGTTGCTTAGTTTTTCTTCTTCTTCTTTTTGCTGACTTGGATTAGCAACATTTGCTATTTGTTGCGTTGCGTTTTAATGGATTCGCGGTGGCAGCGCTGCCTGCTCCCCTTTCGAATTAATACCCTCTTAGCGCGCATCATTGATGAGTTAAGCTTTTAGATAGCCGGAGGGGGCTAAGGTGTGTGTGTGCGACGCTCGCCAAGCTACTTTTAATGAGTTCAAATTTCTGATTTTTAAGTTTATTTTTTTATTATTTTTGTTTTTTTTATTTTTTGGTTTGGTCAAATCTATTAAGTTTGGCGTTACGCTCTGACGTGACGTTAAGCGCTTCACTCGAATTGGGAACACGCTCATGCTCACGTTGGCGAGCATATAAAAGCGTTTGCCCTGAGCGAGACTATTAACAGTTTGAATAAGTTTATTAAAACAAAATGTACAAATTTGTGAGTATAACGGAAGCTGCAAAAACTTGCCATTTAACAGCATTGGATTTTTTTCTACAATCGGAATCCTTTAAATTTTTTTATTTTTTGGCAGATTTTTATTGCCATCGCATTGTTTGCGTTCGTCTGCGCTGATAACATCGATAAGGATGCGCAAATCGTGAATTTAAAAAACGATCCCGCCGATGCGGAGGGCAACTATGAGTATGCGTTTGAAACCAGCAATGGCATTGCAAACCAGGAAGCGGGAAATCCAAATGGCGTCTCTGGTAGCAGTCAATACGTCTCGCCCGAAGGTATACCAATATCCCTGACGTACACCGCCGATGAGAATGGCTACCAGCCATCTGGTGAACATCTGCCTACACCACCACCAATTCCAGAGGCCATTATCAAGGCGCTGGAATACATCAGACAACATCCACCCCAAAATCTGAAATAGATGTAATTAAATTCACGCCTTTTTCTTTTTATAACATCCTAGTCAGCGTCCGAGAGTGAATGAAACCCTTTGTGTCAATGCATAATATTGTTGTTGTTTGATAAATAATAAAACACTTTGCCAATGTGTCAATTGCATGTACTAGTATTAGTTAACAAATACTTACACACATAAATACATACTCATACATATATACACACACACATACACAAATAAACGTAAAGACAATGCATATTAAAATGCAAAAAAAAAACAAATGAAGAAAAAACTCAACGTTTTTGTTAGTCGCATTTCTCGACAGGAATTGCCAACAGGCAATGCAGTTGCTTCTGCCACATGGCCAACTGGTGTACGCATCAGGCCAGTCACGCAACATAAGCTAAAATATGCTTAAAAGACATTTCAATGTAAATCTGGCAGCTGACCGCCAAAAATGAGTCTAAAATTATGCAATATTGCCGAATGATGCTGAGCGCGAAAAAGAAATACGAAAACAAAAAGTAACAATAATGAAACTGGTTTTCGGGTTTCGGTTAACATTTTCGCTATCGGGCAGGGAGTTTTATTCTACAGCTGCTGTAGACGCATCTTTTTCAACGAGCCGAACTGACGCTTTGACAATGCAGCCCCGACTGTAGTTGCGGTTGACATCGCGCTGCATGACTTCGCATAAGTAGGTCAGCGCTTGATTGTCCATTTTAGGGTCTGCAATACTTGCGTGCTTAGCCGTCGTTTACTTTGCTTAGTGGTTAGCATCTTTTATTAATTGTATTTTATTCACAATATATTTAGGCCACAAACAAAAAAAAAAAAAACAAATAAAAATAAAATAAAAAAATCCACCTGACTTCAATAAAAAAAATATTTCGGTTATCATAGCTTGCTCTCCTTAGCTTCCCTGACTTGTTTCTGACGTGCCGCCGGTCCAAAACGCCTTATGAAGTCATTGATTGGCTCAATTATCGCCTCTGGGTTGTTCATGTGCAAATGATGTGTACCATCAGCTTCCAAGTACTCAAAATTCGGTTTCTTCCGCAGCACTTCCAGTACTTCGTCGTAATATTTTTTGTCCTCAAAATAAGATGATTGACGTGCTTTGATAAATAGATACGGACAGGTTATCCTTTGTGCCATTTCAACGCATAACTCTTGTGGTCCAATGGCATAGTTGTAAAATTTTAAGCGTCGATCACGGCAAAAGAAATACTTATCAGGATACTTTTCAGATTTTTGTATGTTACGCGCCAACATATGTTTGCAAATGTCCTTTGATACGGAATGGAATGTACCGACGTAGATGCGTTCGATCAATTCGTCATATGTGTAACTCGGTGGTTCACTTTTACTGCGATTGCGCTCATCTTCACGCAAAAATTCATCCATGCGTGTCTCCATAGTTCTTATCACAGCCGGGTATGGACGTTGGTGTGGTTTCAACGCGTCTATAGCAATTACCATGTCTACTTTGTCGGGAAACACAGCGGCAAAGACAAACGCAATGATCGATGACATAGAGTGTCCAACGAGCGAGACTTTTTGCCATTTATACTGTTTCATAATAACACGTATCACATAAAGATTGTCGACAGAATTGTAGTAACAGCCATCTGGTAATCTCGACGATAAGCCATGGCCTGGTAAATCAATGGACAGAAATGCAGTGTCTGGCGGCAAAAGCGGTACGAGCAGATCATAGGTGCCGGCATTGTCTTGCCAGCCGTGCAAGCCAAGTATCGGTTGTACATTTTGTGGTCCAAACCATTTTCCAGAAAGATGACCCCATGGCACCGGAATAGTGACTTCCGAAAACTACCAGTGTTTAGTTAAAAAGTATTGTTTACTTAAATGAAATCATGTTCTTACCAGCCGAGTTGGTTCCTCACCCGTCAGGTCTCCTGCATGACGATAGCGTTTACTTAAATCAATAATTGCGCCGCTAGATCTGTTCGACTCCATACCTGTTGCTGCTTTTGTTGCACGCCTTGTACTAAATTCCAAAGTTTAGCACCTCACGGCCGCTTATCTTTTTATGTATCTGACAAAGATTACAGTTGAAGGGGAAACAAATGCTGATTAACAATAAACGTCGTGTGGTTGAATTAGTTCAGTTCTAATCCGTGTTATTGTTGTTGGTCACATTCAGCTGGGCAAAGTGCAATGCAACAACAAAAATAACAGCTGCTTAACAAGAGTTGCCAGCCGCAAAATATGTGGCTCAAAAGCAGCATAAACAACACGGCTGGAAACATGGGAGCTTTCAACCCTGAAATTGTTAAAACCTCTGATGTTCTTCGGAAATAATCAGTTTTTTTAACTGGTGCTATGTAAGTATTCCAGTTTTGCTACATGGATTGGTCGAATCAAAGCTGCCAACTATTAACGGTAATATAATAGGCTATGTTGAAACTTGAGAAAAAAGAAATACGATTGTTAGGCGAGAGTCCAATCTGCAATTTGTTGCTGTTTTCATGTCTGCCCATATGCACCTACAGTCGCTCCCAGTCAAACTGAACCACTTCCATTTTTCAACTTTGAATGAATGTAACTTCTGAACGAAGTGATCAATCGGCAAAGTATAAATGGAAGATTTGTAGATTGAAGTTTCAGCTTTAAATTGATATAACATTTTATTTTAAAAAAGTAATTTTTAAAAATGTTGTGGCTATAAAACCAAAAAAAGTCACAGCGAATTTGAACCAGTTTGGACTGATTAGGCCTGTATCTTAATTTCATGGCGATTTTTTTTAAATTGTATACTGCATGTGGACTTTCTTTTATTTATTAAATATTCCTACTTATGTTACCATTGATTTCGATCCAGATTTTTGTTGTTTGAAGGCGATTTTCGTACCAAAACCCCAAAATAATCACTTCCATACATTTTGTATGGAAGTTTCTTTGGTTGTTATGGAAATCCTTCCCTGTGTCCAAATTTTGGGAGTTTTACCATATATTTTGTGCTTTGTGTTGAGTTTGAATGTTATATTAAACATCTATTACAAAAAAATATCCGATCCAATACCGAGTGCAGATGTTGATATCGGCAAGCATGGATTTAATTTCAATAAAAATGTAAAAGAAAAAATTGAGGAACGAAATATGACCAACTTTTCTATTTAAAATAATTTGTAACATTGATTGAATATAAACTCCTGTAAGAGATTAATTTAGTAACCACGCTCCGGTGATTGTGTTGCATGTGTGAGAATCCAAGACTTGTAGTCGCGCTTCTTCATTGCCATTTGCTTATGCCGGGGATGTGTTGGGCAGATGACATAAGCGCGCTCCTGCCGCACTACAAAATAACAATCCTTGCATCGACGCTTTAGACGACCTTTTACTTTGAATCCTGCCACTTGCGTAATTAGTGCGCAAAAAGGCGTCAGAAGTGTCTGGAGTGCGCCGTTCTGTGTCAATTGTCCCAAACTCTGGCTGCCGGGTGTTGACGCAACCGACGTATACGATGTTTCACCTCCTCCACATGAAATAGGCCGCATAAGCATATGGAAGCCACGTGAGCCAGTAACACTCTGCCACATTCGCGAGCTGCTGGATAACAGCTTACTTGTAAACGACATATCCCTCTTTTTTTTATTTGGTTGCAAGCACTTTTTCACACAATTCCAAATCGCGATCGGCACGCAAATCAGCTGCAAACAGTGATGCCAAATCATCTTTTTCCCGCCATTTCCGACTACTTTTTAAGTTTCATGGGTGTGAAAATATGTGTAAGAAATCTCACTAAGGTTGACTGTTCAGGGGACGTTCTTAAAAATAAGAGATATACAATATAGGGAGGAGGTTCAGCAAAACCTCACCTAGGGGGAGCGAAGTTCATTGGACATATCATGTGTCGGGGAGATTTTAGTTCCTGGGGCGCCAGGATTCGAGGCGATTTTTATGTTAATTGGCCAAAAATAAACACTTTTTGTGACCGTAATATATTTATGGACCTCCCTATGGACTATAATTCACAGTGGGAATTCTGAATTCTTTACTAGTGCTAAGTTTATAGCCATGAAAATAAAGCAGAGAAATAGAATGGAAATTCTATATTAATGTAATTTTTTTTCGATGAAATAGTAAATTTAGGCTCAGCTTTCAATGAATTGGATTAAAATGTAATACAAAAATTCAACGAAAAACTTGACTTTTTTTGCATTTATTTTTGCTCAATTGTTAAACATCAATTTAAAATGACATCAAACTATGTATGTCAAACGAAAATGTGTTATTTTTTGTGCTTTAATTTAGGTAAATCAATTTAATTAGATTCCATTTATTTTCGTAAAACTTTAAACTTAGTTCTATACATATGCAATTAGTTTTTAAACTCTTCTTTAATCAATATCAATTGTTACGACTGCTTGCATATCGTGGCGGGTGCGCTTACATTTTGTAGGACCGACCTCATCGTCTGAATCGGAAATAGTCGTTATTTCATCGTCCAACGTGACACTTGGCTTGCGTTTCGTAGCTGTCTTTGATAGACTGGATGTCACCACCTTTTCACTGTCACTGTCTCCAGAGCTTGGTTGGGTAACGATTTCAAGATCTGAGTCATCCTCTATAATTTGCAGATCATCATCATCATCGTCTTCATCAAGACGACTACGTTTTGAAGTGGAAGGTCCGTCTTCAGTACCCTCTGAGATTGATGAGCCATTGCGTTTAACCGGCGTTTTCTCTTTTTCAACCTTGTTCCTTTCCTCTTGATCTTCTTTTGGCTTGAGTTGATCTTTGCTGGCTATGACTTCAAACAACGCTTCATCGCGTTCTGCATCAAAATGTATGATAATAATACTTAAATTGTAATTCTGAAAAAAGTCATCGCACTTCAATAGAACGCCATCGACAATATCCAATTCATTGAGGAACTTTTCCTCATTACACTCAGTCTCCCCTTCTTCCGATGATATGACAATTGTGCCCTTGGAATCAATAGTAACATCTGGATCTACCATGTTTAAAGTTTTAATAAGCACATCATCGCGGAACTCTCGAATACGTATACGTTTTGTATCAATCCGCAAATGTATTGCCGGTTCGGCAGAACACACATAGCACTGCGGGTTCGGTTTTGTTAAACTCTTGTCCGGGACGATAAATTGATGGCGTCCATTTTGACGTAATCGTGTGTAAACTGATTTACATTTTTCAAACTTTCCCTCTAACACACGGAACGCCTGAATTACTGATATACCAGCTGTAATTGCGTTTGTGGTAGCAATCGCTGGAATAATGTTGCCTGCCATTGATTTGATCTCAAAGCGTGACTTGCGCTCAATTTCAAATATGTAGGCGCGTATGTTAGCACAAGCTGCAACAAAGTCCATGGCTGGCTGATCATCCTTATCCCAAACAAGAGAGTCGTTTTCTTCCAGCTTTAAAAAATTCGCACTTAATGCTTTTAAGCAATTGGCAAAGACATTGGCACATTCCGAAGTTGTCCAAATTTTGTGATATTGTCGTGCATATTCAAGTGTGGCGTCACCGGATCCTTTCGAAGATATTAAGCTATCCCACTCAACGGGTTCTGGCGCCTTACGTGTTTTCCAGAGATTCGACATAGACAATAGATATTTGATGTCATCGAAGAAAAATTTGTTGAACAATTTTCCGGGATCGTAGTTTGAGTCTTTGGCCCATTGCCGCGTATTAATACGTGCAACGTTGCCACTTTCTGGGGCCTTTGGCTCAGCACCACCTGTTGATGTTCCATCCCCGCCATCCTCAACCAATGTTTCTTGAGCTTCCGGATCTGCCATATCCGGAGAAATGTCCTCATCTTCAACGCTTTCGCCGAAAAGTTGACTATAAAAAGAATCATACAGATATGTATTAATGTAAATAACGATTATAAAATAACTCACTTGAATAAATGCTTGGCCCATACAATGCAGTGAATTGGCTCGGAAGGAGTATTACGGATAGTGCAGCCGGGGAACGTTTTTTGTGTTGCCTTAGGCTGGCACTCATAGCACATCGTCAAACCCTTTTTGATTAGTTCCACTTGACCGTTGTAGCCCGCTGTACCGCTTTCGATTAAGGGAACATCCGCATTGAGACACATACGATTGACGTGATTACGTGCGGCTTTATTGTCTAAAGCACTCAGTACAACGTCGAATTTCTTAAAGAAATTAATGCCGTATTCGGTGCTAAAACCATAAATTCTTTGATTAGTAAAAAAAAAAAACACCACTTGAAATACAAATTACGTACCTTGTAACGCTATCATGGTGGGCTGTAATTTTCACATTTGGATTGAAGCGAAGAGCGCTCTCACGAGCTACTTGAGCTTTAGATTTACCAACATGCTCACGATGAAATAAAAATTGACGATTAAGGTTGCTCAAATCAATGGTGTCCAAATCGATCTAATTCGAAGATATAATTACTATTGCTTAAATAATGTTTGCACTAAATTACTTACAATCTCAATATCTGGAAATCCGCTGAGCACTAAGTTTTTCAATACCTCACAACCAATGCCACCCGCACCAACAACAAGTAATTTCGAGTTCGTGATTTTCTCCTGCAGCGTTGCTGGAAAAACACCGTCTATTGATGCAGCCATTATAAGTGCGTGTTTTAAAATAGATTCACAGTTTTCCAACAAATTTTTCTTTTTCGTTTTTGCGAATCACGAAGCGTCTTAGGCCGGCTAATTTAGCCAGTGTTACCAACTTTCAAAAATGTTTCCCCTAAACACAAACCAAAACTTCTAAAATCAATGCCATTTCTAGGAAATAAATTAATAAATGATATCATTTGACAACATTTATTCATTTTACTCCTTATTTATATTGCCAAATACTTCAAGAGTTATGAAGGGTTTTCACGGTCAACTTGGTAACTTGATAAAGGAACGATTGGTGGAAATCCAACAACAAAATACATTTGCGCAATTGTCTAAGTTGACCGAGTTTTCATCAACCCCGACCATTTGATTATATTTTTATTAAAAAACCATAATTATATTTATAATTGATTATGTTATTTCTGTATTTATAATTAATTAATTATTTTAATAAAAAAAAAATTTATTTATATTTATTTATTTATTGTGGTTTGTGTTTAGGGAGAAAATTTTTTTAAAGTTGGTAACACTCCAACTTGTTTCAAATCACAAAATGGAATTTTAGGTTATTTTCAATAAGAAAGTGGCTGTACTTAAACGAGTTGGGCGTAGAGGTGGAGAATCATCGATGTTTTCAAGGCATCGCTATCAGCGATGCTGGATAGCCCAGCAAAAATTTCATGCGTATTTTCATTGGTAAAATGCGGCATTATTGGATGCGAGGATGTCGCATCCGTTTCATCCAACCATAATGAATTTTACACAGCGATGGCCGCGACAAATGCGAGTGGTTCGATCAAAATATGTATGATAGGTTGGTCGTTCCAACCAATCATACCGTTTGTTCGAACTTAGGTTCGGGTTCGAACCCAACCAATTTATATATATATATTCATATTAACCTATAAATACATACTATTAATATGTATAAATATAAATATTAATAAAACCTATAAAAATGACATATTCATACATAAATTACTCTGACGTTATGTTTTTTCATAAGTCAGAGTAACTTAGTTGCGCCTCAACTGCGCATTTGTCAATGGCTTGCGTGCCGTAGGCCAACCTTCTTGGCTACCGTATACACATGAACTGAATGCCGAACTCAACAACCAAAAGAAACAGAGCGAACGAAGACTTAGTTGTTTTTCCGTTGTGAAATGTCTCTTGCTCGCTAAGTCTTACTTTGTGGATATTTCCGCGGGTTGCGGGACGAAACAATTATGTTTGCTCAACTGTTCGATCTTGCTTTGTATTGTATTAAGGTTGTAAATGGTTGCCTGTGCTGTTTGATCTAGCTTTGTACGTTTTTCGTTCGTACAAAGTTGCATCCAAGCCGCCTTCAGACCGGCATCCAAATCACCACTATGTTGTTAAGTTATGCTCGATCAAACTTTTGGTCGTTGACGTTGACAGAGCAACATCCAATTCTTATTCTAACCGCCCTATTTTAGGAAATGTCTTAAGCAAGTTAAGACACTGTTAAGCCGTAACATTCTCTTAAATGCCAGTTGATAACTTTTTAAGGAAATTCGTATTTTAGGAACAGAAAAAAAGCTCGTTTCGTCTTAACGAAGACATTTTCTAATACCTGCTCGCGGGGACGTCTTAACAAAGATTTTGAACGCAAATGTTTGCATGTAGTATGCGACCGATGAATACTTGCAGCAATAAATGCCGCATCGGAGCTATGAATTTTATGATAGGATCCCAAAATTTTTGCTGGGAGGCCAACATCGATGATTTACAAACACATCCCTGCTTATTAGAAGTAGGAAAACATCGATAGTGAGCATATTCGATATTTACGATGTTTTTCACACAAATATTCGATAGTCTCGACAAAATATTATATTTAAAATATAATAATTATATTTTTAAGTTAATAACTTAATAATATAAAATAGTCTATACTAATATTATAAAGAGGAAAGATTTGTATGTTTGTAATGAATAAACTCAAAAACTACTCAACCGATTTCAAAAATTCTTTCACCATTAGAATGCTATATTATCCCATATTAATATAGGCTATATATCAATTTCTTCCCCCTCTTCGTTTATGGATGAGGGGAAAATAATTAAAATTAATTTTTCGTGCATGGCCGCAAGCATGATGTTTTCTAAAAATATGCACGATTCGTGAAAAGAAAAGTTTGCTTTAATGAACTACTTTATAAAATTGTTTTCCCTTTTTATACCCTGTACAGTGTACACATACTGTGTATCGGGGAATATCAAATTTTTTAAATTCTAAATGTTTCTTATAAAAAAATCTATAAAATTAGGGAGACAATGAGTGCAAAAATTTTCTGCATATTCTACAACAGCTCCTTTTGTGGTCATTATTTTGTACAATTGGCGATCGAATTTTTCTATACTAATAGTATAAAGTGGAAAGATTTATATATTTTTGTAAGGAAATACTGGACCGATTTCAAAAACTCTTTCACATTATATATACATATATAGTATGACCCGGCACGCTTTGCTAAGCCCGTTATTCTATTCTATCGTTCCCCAATTCTCTCATCGTTTTTGAATTCTCATTACAAACAACACACACACATACCAATACAAAAGTGTAAGAAGAAGCAAAGCATGTTACGTTTTTGTTTGTTTTGGGCTTGCGAAATTAATAACTACTTAGGGGCCGTTTAAGTATTACGTAACGCAATTTTTATAGATTTTTGACCCTCCCCTCCCCCATGTAACGCGCCGTAACATTTTTCAGTACCCCCCCTCCCCCCGCCATAACGTTACGTAACAACCAAGTCACCATTTCTACCTAAAAAACACAATTATGTTGAGCAAAGTACCGAAAGGTCGCTAAATTATAATAAAAACCAGTAAGGGCGGTATAGTCGAGTTTACTCGACAGTATAATACCCTGCACACTCAGTAGGCGGTGTATTAGCTTTGGAGATATAGCGTTTTATAGAATCAACTAGGGAAAGGGAAATAAAGGGAATGCGGAAAAATGCAGTATGCAGTTTTGTAGAGTTACTCACACTGATTCTACATACCGACTTTCACGTTTCTATCTCATCGGGTGTTTGAGTTATAACGTTTTAAAAAAAAAAAAAAAAAATTTACGTACAATGCAAACGAGTGTCTGCCATTGAAACGAAAAGTGCTGACAACTTCGGAGATTTTAATTTCGTAGTAAAAAGAAAATAATGCTACGTAACGCGTTGTTCGACACCCCCTCCCCTCCATGTAACGCATCGTAATGTTTTATAAGACCCCCCCCTCCCCCCGAATTGCGTTACGTAATACTTGAACGGCCCCTTACAAATGAAAAATTAATTAAAAAAACTTTTTTCAGTGGACCAAATTGTGAATCTAGACCATTCTCGAATCCCCTTGAAAATATACAAAAAATGTCATCAAAATCGGTCCAGCCATTTAGGAGGAGTTCAGTGACAAACACACGCACAGAAGAAATAATATATATGTATATTAAGAAAGAAAGATAGGCTACATTTGAATCACTTGCCCCTCTTCGTTTATACAGCTGTTGTCAGCTAAGGGGACGTCCATAAATTACGTGAGGTTTTTTTTCTAGAAATTTAGACCCCTCCCCCCCTCTTGGTGAGATTTTGACGAACCCTTCCCTCTGAATCTCACATGAGATTTTGCTAAAAATTTGATAAAAAAATTTAATTTTTATTTCTATTGCTTAAATTTTAAAAAAAAATGGTAAACTAGTGAACTAAAAAACTCACATGAGATGTCCGATGAACCCCCCTCCCCCTAAGTGAGATTTGGTGAGATTTTGCTGAACCCCCCCTCCCCTAATTTTATCTCACGTAATTTATGGACGTCCCCTAATTGGAAACGAAAATATGGTATGTGGTTTGCTTCATTTCTTTAAAAAAATTTCCTATAATCATACAGTATTATACTTATAAAATATACTATGTAAGACCTATTATATAAAAGAAAAACTGCTGGATTGGAAAATATAAGTTGAGTATCTTTTATGGACGGTTTTCTGGTCGAAACTCAAATTTGACTGAGACAACTAATTGGAAACACGATCGGTTTACCTCTAAATCTCTAAAGTTTTTTAATATTTTGGAAAATTTTTTTTTAGTTTTTAATGGTTTTTGATTGTTAAAACATTTTAACACAAAATAGTTTTCATGAAATACCATAAGGGACGTCCATGAATTACGTGAGGTTTTTTTCTAGAAATTTAGACCCCTCTCCCCCTCTTGGTAAGATTTAGTGAGATTTTGACGAACCCCTCCCTCTGAATCTCACATGAGATTTTTCTACAAATTTGATAAAAAAATAAATTTATTTTTTTTGCTTTAATTTTTGAAAAAAAATGGTAAACAAGTGAACTAAAAACTCACATGAGATGTTCGATGAACCCCCCGCCCCCTAGGTGAGATTTTCTTTTCATTTTTTTACAAACTTAGAAACTTGCGACTTTACAAAGTATATATATTCTTGATCAGTACGACAAGACAAATTGATATAGCTATGTCCGTCAGTCCATCTATGATTATTTATGCAATCTCTCCCACAGTTTTGAAGTTATCGACCTGAAATTTCGCACAGGCTCTTCTTTTCTGTGCGATCAACCGGAACATGTCGGAACCGTCATGATCGGACCACTGGAACTTGTAGCCCCGATACGAAATGAAGGAGAAAAATGAACAAAACTTGAAGCGTTGTACGGAAAACTTTTTGGTTTTTCAAGATAGAGGGCTGAAATTTCACAACTAGAAATTTTAGGTGTCTGAAAGTTTCATTGAGATCGAACTACTGGAACTGGTACCTGTCATACGAAATGAAGAAGAGGAAGAGAAGCAAATTTAAGTCGTTGTATGGAAAACTTCTTTCTTTTTCAACATAGAAGGCTGAAATTAAGAATATAATCTCCCAGTGGACAAAATTCTCGTTAACGATTGTGCTCAAGTGTTCGGTGTGGTCGGTCGCATGTAAATTTGTCCCGTGCTATTAAATTAATTCCTCAGTGGTTTTTGTTTGAAACTAAGAAAAAAAGTGTACTAACGTATTAATATTGTTCTGCCTGTGTTTACTAACAATTTGTATTATTTTTCAAACAAAAATAAGTAAGTTTTGCAAGTTTTAAATAATTACATGTAATTTTGTTATTGTAATTTAACATTTGTTGTTTACTTGCCACGTGTAATTTGTTGCTGGCAAAACATCTGGTGAGAGTTTTTCTTGCGTGTGTTCCATTACATCGTCTCTCTCATTTCGCTTGGCGCTCAATAATTTTACTCTTTCAAGAGCTTTGATTATTTCATTTATTTAAAAGAGAGTTTCGTACTTTAACCCTTTAGTGACAAACGGGTTCCTTTGAAAACAAAAATTTTTAAGTGATTTCTTTTTCGTTTTTTATAACTTCTTTTTTTTTTTTTATTGTTTCTTTTATAAAAAAAAAAAAAAAAAAAAAAATCACAATGCCTTGCTGTTTGCCTAAATGCCCAATAAAGGGTGACAAGGAAGCATTGGTGGCATGTTGGATCTGCGAGTCCACTGCTCATGTAAAATGTGCCGAATTAAATGGCCGCATTGCTGACATTTTGGAGAAGAACATCGGCCTTCACTGGTGCTGTCCAAAATGTCGTTCATCAGAGATTGAGTTACGCAAGTGGCTCAATCTTATGCAAAACGCATATAAAGATATTTCGAAAGATTTCGAGCGACTTAACGAAAAATTTAAGTCGTTTGATAAGTCTCTCTCCAGCTTTAAGTCAGTTGAACCTTCCCCTAAGCGAAAAAGGCCCCATCCGCCGCTCAAGATTTCCATTCCGACAACTTTAAGTCTTCCGGATGAGACCACGAATTTCTTTTCGCCTCTTCCGTCACCTAATGTTCCGATTGTTGTCACAGCGTCAGAAGGTTCATATGGTTCCGTTGCCAATAACAACAACGCCGTTCCTTCCGAAGTTATTCATACCGCTTCTGGAAGTAATCTCCCTCGTGGGGATCAAGAGCCAAAAAAACTTGTTGTTGTACCACATGCGCCCCATAAGAAATTCATTTTTCTTTCACGCTTAGTTGCTGATACTTCGGAAAGTGATGTAAACCACTTTATCAGCTCCAAGATGAAATCTGTCACAAATTTAACAATCTCCAAATTCAAATTTAACACAACGCGATCAATTTCATCTTTTAAAATTTCAGTGCCAGAATCCTTCTTCAACGTTTTAGTTGACTCAAATTTCTGGCCTGATGGTTGCGTTGTGCACGAGTTCAAATTTAAAGACCGTTCTAATTCGGTAAACACGGTCAAGCCTTCGGGGTCAAAAAACTAATTAATTCTTCTAGTACCCCTTCAGTTTTGACGGTAAATTTTCAAAATGTCAGAGGGTTAAACTCAAAACTAACTTCGCTTTATTTAAATAGTTTTTCATTATCTTCTGATATCATTGTCTTTGTCGAAACTTGGCTTCGCCCTGATGTTTTAAATTCGGAACTACTTTCTGACAGCTTTATTACCTTTCGTAAAGATCGTCTTGGCAAAATTGGTGGTGGAGTCTTAATCTCTGTCGCTGTTCAACACACATCGGAACAAATTTGTGTGATAGGTACTGACGATATTGAGCTGATATGCGTTAAAATAACTCTTGCAAAGACTCGCGTTTTCATTACATGCTCCTACATTCCACCACAATCAGAAGCATCAGTATATTCAGCGCATATAAACGCTATTCAATCTATTCGAGACTTGGTTAAGGACTCAGATATGATGCTGGTCTGTGGAGACTTCAACCTCCCTCATATTTCTTGGATTGCATCTGACAATTCAAATATAGTAACTCCCTTGTCTAGTAACGAATTTATTGATTCTTTACTTGAATCATCGTTTAACCAAATAAACAGCATACAAAATTCTAAGAATCGTATTCTAGATCTTGTTTTCATAAATAACATTGAGGGTGCATCACTTTGCAGATCCCCTCCAATTTCACAACCTGAAGACTCTTACCACCCAACGTTGGAGCTTACAATTACACCAAACTTACTAACACATCCTCGTCAAAATCCTACTGGTTCCAAACCTAATCGTGTATTTTGCTTCAGAAAAACCGATTTTGAACGTCTTGGTCATTTGCTTTCTAACACTGATTGGTCATACATTCATAACACGTCCAACATTGAAAGGGCAGTAGAGTTTTTTAACGCGACTATGTATAAACTGCTTAAATTGTGTGTACCAAGAGTTAAGACTGTTACACAACAAAATAAACCGCCGTGGTTTTCAAAAGAATTATCTCGTCTAAAGAACTTAAAAAATAGATTATTTAAAAAATATAAGAGAACCGGCTCTCTTGTTGATTATTCAAACTATACAACAGTTCGCTATAGATTCACTTTATGTAACAAAAGAAATTATGATTTATATTTAGTTAAATTAAAATCCAATATATACCGTGATCCAAAAAATTTTTTTAATATCATCAAATACAAGTCTAATTCCACCTCATTTCCTTCATGTATGAAACTCAATGGTGTGGAAGGAAGTGATGAAGCAACGATATCCGACCTCTTTGCTGAATTTTTCCAAAGCACCTATAATGACTATTCATACCAAAATGGTACTTACCCATACTTAATCAATGATCGAAATAATATAAATTTGCCGGTAATTGAAAATGACACTGTTCTTAGACACTTAAAATTAATTAAACCATCTTTTACGGCTGGTCCAGATAGTGTTCCTAGTTGCGTTTTGAAGCACTGTGCCGAGATGTTGTTTATTCCATTATGTAAGCTTTTTAACATGTCGTTAAACTCTTCTATTGTACCCAAAATTTGGAAAGAGTCTTACATTATTCCCCTTTATAAAAAAGGCAGTAAGGTAGACATCTCGAATTACAGAGGCATTGCAAAGCTATGTGCTATTCCAAAAC
The DNA here is from genome assembly GCA_034638295.1 of Phortica okadai. NCBI lineage: Eukaryota > Metazoa > Arthropoda > Insecta > Diptera > Drosophilidae > Phortica > Phortica okadai. Next base: position 19,755,423 of record CM067852.1, read on the forward strand.
TGTTTGAACAGATCATTACGGAACAGCTACAGCACTTTGTGCCATCACTTCTAAATTTGTCACAGCATGGCTTTCTCAAGAAACGGTCAACGGTAACTAACTTATTAGAATTCACTTCAATTGTCAATCGAAATTTCTCGTCCGGCTGCCAAACCGATGTTGTGTACACTGATTTCAGTAAAGCATTTGATTGTGTTTGTCACTCTCTGCTTTTAATAAAACTCGAAACCTATGGTTTTCCACCATCGTTAGTCCGTTGGCTGTCGTCGTATCTTGAATCTCGAACACAATGTGTTCTTTTTAAGACATCGGTTTCGAGACGAATTTTTGTTACTTCAGGGGTTCCTCAAGGTAGTCACCTTGGCCCCTTATTGTTTAATATATTTATAAATGACTTGCCTACTGTGATCAAACACTGCCATGTTTTAATGTATGCTGATGACGTGAAATTATGTCTAACCGTTAATTCTATAGATCAGCAGAATCTGCTTCAGTCTGATCTTGACTCTCTCTCACAATGGTGTGCTGTAAACAATTTATTGTTAAACAGTGATAAATGTAAGCTAATGTCATTTTATAGAAAAAAACTAATTGTTTGCTCGTACAAGTTAAATAATTTGTACCTTGAACGTATCTCTCAGTTCAATGACCTTGGTGTTTTGATGGACCCAAAACTTCACTTCGCTTCACATATTTCGCTGTCTGTCAATAAGGCTAAAGGCGTACTTGGTTTCATCAAAAGATGGTCCAAAGAATTTAATGACCCGTACACAACTAAATTGCTTTACACTTCTTTAGTACGGCCCATTCTGGAATATGCATCGTGTGTTTGGGATCCTCAGTGTGAAAAGTATAAGGACCAAATTGAGTCTGTTCAGAAACAGTTCCTTCTGTTTGCACTTAGGAATCTACACTGGGACCCCTGTGTTCACCTTCCTCCCTATAGTAGTCGGTTGAAGCTTATTAATTTACCATCATTGTCTAGTCGTAGAAAAATGCTTGGTACTTTGTTTTTGCATAACCTAATAAATGGCATGATATTCTCTCCTACATTGTTGGCGTATATACAGTTCAGTGTCCCCGCTAGAGTAACTAGAAATTTTAGTCCGATCTGTCTTAGTACCTGCAGATCGACATATTTGGAGCATGACTCGTTTCGTGTTTTATGTAGGTATTATAACAGATATTTTAGTTTAATTGAGAACTGCTCCTCTACTAACCTAATAAAACGTAGTATTCTAACGTATTTAAATAAGTAAAAATTTTGTTGATGAAGTTTATGTTAATTAATCAACGTAGTAGTTTTAAGGAATTGTTTAAAAATTAGTTTATTAGTATTTTTTATTGTGTGTAGTGTAAGTAGTAAAGCGACTGTTGACTTGTCTGTAGTCGCGGAACAGGCTGACCTGGTGTCGCAAGTCCACTTGAGGGTAGTGCGCTACCACAACGTCTTGCGCCTGTAGTTAGTAAAAAAAAAAAAAAAAAAAAAAAAAAAAAAAAAAAAAAAAAACGATATCGTAAACGAACGTTTTGCGAAACTCAACCGGACAAAACTATCGTAAATGGAACCGAAAACGATACGAATATTAATCATCAGTCGTTCAGTTTGTGTGCACGAAAATTTCGTTTACGATAGTCGAAAACGGACAATTGGGAATCATTTTCTTATCGTTTTAGGACTCGTTTTCGTATCGTTTCCGAACTTGTTTTTGTATTGTTTCGGAATCTTTTGCGACCCTTTTGCGAATATTTTGAGTGCCTATTGTGGACTCGTTTACGAACCTTTTTCGGGTTGATTAATAACAGTTTTTTTCGTTTCAATCCCAGTTTATTCCACCAATAAAAAATTGTAAAATTCAAAAATAGAAACAATCTTAAGGAACAGAATATATTGTTGTTTTTTTTATTACCAATGTCGTTAACTTTTTTTTATAATTTTGCTAATTTAATATCTTTATTTTTTATTATTAACAACAATTAAATTGATACACATTAATATAATAAACTTTTTAATTCTGGTGCCGCTGGGGTTTGAACCTCAAACCTTCGGTTTCATAGCCCAACACACTAAACTCAGAGCTACAGCAGGCGACATAGAAACGTTTGATATTTGATAAATTTTATTTATTTGAAACATTTTTGTTCAAACTCGTCTTTTGTCCGCAATACGTTCGTTTCTGAATCTGATTCCGAACATTTTATGAGAATTTTGCAAGTGCTCGCTTTTTGTCCGCAAAATATTCGTTTTCGAGTTCTTTTACGAACATTTTGCGAATACTTTGAGAATACTCGTTTTTTAACCGAAAAACTTTCGTTTGTAATCCGTTTACGAACATTTTCCGATTATTTTGTGAATGATCGTTTTTTGTCCGCAAAACTTTCGTTTGTAATTCGTTTACGAGCAATTTGCGAATGTTTTGCGAATATTTTTTCATCCGAATTTCATCCGAATTTTATCCGTTTTAGGTTCGTTTGTAAGTCCGATTGCGAGCATTTTGCGGACATTTTCTGATATGTCCGATTTTTATCCGTAAAACATTCGTTTTCGAGCTCGTTTTTGGACGTTTTGTGGACGTTAAAAAATTTATCGTTTTTTTGTCCACTGGGCTTATTACATACCCAAGTAATATTTACATTAGTATCACTGAGATCAGACCACTGAAACAACCTGTCATACAAAATGAAGAAAATTGAGCCATTTTATCCCCTTTACACCGCCTCCGAATAATTTTACCCACCATCGGCATTGCAAATATAACTAGTTGCTTCCTATAACAATATTTTTTCACTTTATTAACATATTAAAGCTGTAACAGCGAATCTAGCTACTACTCATTCTTCTTCTTATACCCGTGGCAGCGCCTTTTTCGCTGATTTTTTGTGCGAGGTTGTGATCGTTTTTTTGCTATAAAATCCAAAGGGGGATCAAGGGGGCCATAAAATTTTAAACTTAAGTATAGGAATATGTAATTAACATATTTTAAAAATTTGAAGGAGGCCATTTTCGACATTTTTTTTTTATTGTCCACCAAAGTTGAAAAATACCCAAAAAAATAGGTAGTTTTACAAACCGCTTACTCTAGAAAACTACAAATAAAAAAGATTTGGAATTTATAGTATAACACTATAATATGAGTCCCTAAAAATATAAATCAATTCGATAATGATTCGTGTTATAACTGCGCTGATATTTCAACTCAAAGATGCCGAATTTTCAAAAAATGAAGTGTGTTATTGAGAGTTGAAAAAAAGGTTAACTTTGAGAGCGCATATCTTCCAAACTATAATTCCAATTTCTTTAATGTTAATATTTCCTTAATCTCAGACGCATATTTATGTTTTATCGAAAGCGATCATGAAGTTAGCGTCCTTTGCACCAGTAAGGACGCTGAAGATAGCGTCCTTACTGGTTTTTTATTAGCATTTTCTCTAATTTTCGTTTTGATCGGAAAAATTAGTGATTTCAAAATGTAATTTCAAAGTGTAATCCCCAAAAACACGGCTTAGACGGTCTCTGATAGCTTATAGTAGGGGAGCCCAAGCGGGGATTTCCGTAGTTACTCCTGCGTGGCAGATTAGAATATGGGAGATAGCTTATACTCTATTGAGTAGATTGCCCAAGTATAAGATTTCTAAGTGGTGACGCGCGTGTAGGGCAGCCCATTGAAACTGTAAAAACGGCTTTTTAACTCCTGCGTGGCAGATTAAGAAAAGGTGGGTTTATTACATGCATATAAGTCTCCATTTCGCTAATCATCCATTTTGAGTAAGACGTAAGGGAATGGGAGGGTTTCAAACTTGGAAACTAAAACCATCAAATTTAGTTAGTCCTGTGCGTCAGTTTTTCATACAGGTGGCTCAGCATGACCTCCTAGTCGTACTGTTCCATAATCTAACAGTTATATGGAGGAACCTTCCTTATTCCTCGGTATACAATATAAAACGCCTTATGGCGGTCGAACCCACCGCTAAAACAAAAAATTTCATAGAATCTTTTCCTTATTAAATTATTTAATCTTCAAAATGCAACCACTCCCAACGACGCAGGAGTAAATCACGTTTTAGCATCGTCGGCTCCCCAACTATTATGAATGAAGTAGATATTTAATTTAGATGCAAGGCCAAAAAATCTTAATGAAAACCAGTAAGGACGCTATAGTCGAGTATACTCGACAATATAATACCCTGCACACACAGTAGGCGGTGCAACACCCCAAATCTACAAAAAAAATTTTGATTTGACATCGCCCGATCAAATAGTGTTCAAAATATCAAGTAAATCGGTCAAAAAATGTGGAATTTACGAAAAATTTGAGTTTGTAGGTCATTGAGGGGCAACTATCAAAAAGAGGGAAATTTTGTGGTATGCAGTTTTAAAGATACGTATTTATTGAGGTTCGTATCTTTAATAGTTTTGAAGATACAGCAATTTTAAGAAAACAACCGGGGGAGGGGAAATGAAGAGGAGGGGGAAAAATTGTGGTATGCAGTTTTGTAGAGTTACTCATACTGAGTCTACATACCGACTTTCATGTTTCTATCTCTTTGGATGTTTGAGTTATAGCGTTTTAAAACAGTGGGCGGTGCTGGATAGGCGGGAAGGAGTGGGCGTGGCACAAAACCATTCAAACTTGATCTGCTGCCGAGCATCACGAGTCTACCCTCCAAATTTCAAGTCTCTAGCTATTATAGTTTCTGAGAACCATTGGTGAATACGGACGGACAGACGGACGGACATGGCTTAATCAATTTCTCTTGTCGTCCTGATCAAGAATATATATACTTTATATAGTCGCAAGTGAATATTTCTGTGCGTTACATACATTTCGCTCAAACAAACACAATATACCCCGATACACAGTATGTGTACAGGGTATAAATATCGATTCTTTTCTTGTTGGGACTTTTTCAGCTCTTAGAGCTATGAGCTACATATGTATGTATGTACATAGAAAGAGATGTCTGTATCCGCCAGCCCAGCTAATTGGCCATGTTAACCATATTCATTTGCCATCAAATTTTTAGGTTACTTCGCTCTGATAGGCCATTGTCGCGCGACAATGTTAAATTGGTCATTGGCTTGGTGATGTGCTAAAAATTGTCGTACACATCTTTGTTGGTTGCAACCATTTTTGTACGCATAGTGGTAAAAATTACTTGGACTAGAACTTAAAGTATGCCAAATTATTAATTAACTTAATTAACATGTCAAAATTTTTTTTAAAAATATGCGTAGTTTCATTTATTACTAGAAGCTATTAGATTGGATTTTGCATTTTTGAAGTTCATGTCTACTTTTGCAAAATACGGTTACTCTTATGTTACAGTGACACACGTGTCGCAAAAGACAGTTTATTTCTCAATAAGTCCGGACGTTAAATTGAAGAAGATACATTAAAAAAATGGGCGTGACCACGCCCATCTATAGTTATAATTTGAAACGCTTGTATCTCAAGAACCATAAAACCTACAAGAATGAAACTTTGCAAATATGATATTGGAATGGAGTATAACAAGATTCAATAGTGAAATGCCGTTGTATCTCTTGAACGAATTGGTCTAAAAGAGTAAAAATTGGTATATATGAAATTGAAAGAAAATGAAATCTGTTTCGATTAAAAAGTGGGCGGGGCCACGCCTTCAAACAGTCGTTACTAATTGAAGGTACAGGGTATGTCGACTCCAATCCTTACTGGTTTTTGCAGAGTTTTTCAGCGTTACATGAGAGTAAGTATTTTTAGAAGTTATGGAATATGAACAGCAAATTGGCAAATACACAATTTATGTATTCGAAGCACTGGCAATAACTGTTATTCCAAGTTTCATTTCGAGGGGTTGCTTAACGTGAGATGTACCACTACGTGGATTATACCCACGAATGTCTAATGCCGAAGCATACATCACCGGATTTGGATTTTGTGCCAAATCAGCATTGCAATGCAAGTTCCTTTTGAAGTTGTGTTGGGCTAGGGTCACAAACTTCGCGTAAGGACCGGCATGCTTCTAAACACACCTTTTGTTTTCTAGGTAAAAGCATCCTAGCTGAGCTCACATAACTGAGCAAATGCAGCTAACCCGTCAAGTTAATAAACTTTACCCGCATTTGGGTGTTTAACCACAGTCAGCACGATTTCTCCCATCAAGGGGCCGTCCCATTGATGGTTGAACTGGCTCTGCAAACCAGTCTGTTCATCAACCATCCCCGTGCTACCCTTATACCTTGGGTGAGGTTTCATAGCCGAAACTACTACCAATTTCAAGTCCCGAAGCGACTGTCAAGGTTGGTGAAGGCCTAGATAACCAGGCCTTAAATGCGACTTTTTTGCTAGCTACATAGCCGAAGCTATGCATTGCCCACCTAGCGCCGGCGAGGAGGAAAACATAGACAACAGTCACCCAAGATCTGGGGGAGCCCCATTTGCTTGGTGGTTGTTCGCTAGATAGTCAAAGATACATAAGCGTTTAACAATACAACCAATGGAAGTGGGTCAAGAAATTCTGGAGGGTGATCAATACAAAAAGGAAAAAAATGTAGCGTATGCCGCCTTGCTCGTGGCAGATAGATCAAGCTTCTCATTTATGAGTGATCTGAAACATTTTTGCAAGAATCAATTTAATAGAGAAATTAAACTTGATGAACATAAGTGTTCGCTCATGAATAGAAATGTGTTGGGTAAATATTTTAAAGAGCTGAGAAAGGATATTGGAAAAATCCATGTTTAGTCTCCAGATAGATGGAAGTCAGGTCATGAACAAAAAATTAATTGGTATGTACATTCGTATACACATTATTTGTATTATTTGTACTTATAATTTTGATTATCGATAGGTATTGTTATTACATACTGGAAATAAAAAATGCTGAATGTTCGCATAAACACCGGTGATGCGATAACACAGGAAAAAACTGTTTGTGAAGAATTGATGAGATGGAACCTAAGCCTATCGAATCTTTTGGCGATAGGCACAGATAACGCCTCCGTAATGACAGGAAAGTGAAACAGCGTATATAGCTTGCTGAAATCAAGAGTTCCCAATTTAAAAATAGTGCGATGCTCGTGCCATTTAATTCAATAGGTAGCTGTCGACGTTGTAGCAAAATGTCTACCTACGAATATAGTGAGAAGTATTCGACATATGTATATACATAAAACTATTTTAAACAAAACGCACATCGAAGAGATGATTTTATATAATTTTACGAAGACATGAACAATGGCAAGGTATAATAAAATGTTAATTCGGATTGATTGTAGAAACTCGTAGAACTAACAATTTCTTGTAACAAATCTTAATTATTTAATTTTATATGTACAAAGTAGTAGTAGAAATAATAGAAGTTGTAGTACAAAAGATGACACATGCAATAAATAATACATAAATTTTATTACAGACTTCTCCGAAAATAACGCCAATCTCATCTACGAGATAGCTGTCAATTACAGACGCAGTTAGCAGAATCTTAAAACAGTGGATTGAACTTAAAACCTATTTTCATTTGAAGATCCAAAATGGAGACAAATATGACACATTAAAAAATTGACATTAATTTTATTACAATGATGTTAATTACTTTTACATGATTTTTGTCGAGCCAATAATGATAGACAAGCATCTTTTCAAACTGCGCCAAAATAAAGAAAAAGATGTCAATACTGTTTTGGATCACTTCTGAAAAACCCTGAAAAACATATCAGAGGGACAATTTCAGTGAGGAATTCGAAAATTTTCTCGAGTCAATGAAGTTTAGCGTTAAAGTCGAAGTAGAAATAAGGACAACCTGTCAAAAGTTTGTTATTGAAACAATAAATTCTATTAAAGGTAATTTTACTTATTGTTCAATGGATAATATAATTTAATTTTTTATACTCTTGCAAGAGTGTATTAACTTTGTCGTGAAGTTTGCCACGCAGAGAAGGAGACATCTCCGACTATATAAATATTCTTGATCAGCACGACGAGATGAGTTCATATAGCCATGTCCGTCTGTCTGTCTGTCTGTTTCAATGCGAACTCCTCCCACAGTTTCGAAGTTAGCAAAAAAATTTAAACGCAGTAAATTTTCTTTTCCTTGCAGGCAGTTTATATGTAGAAGCCAGCCTGATCGGAATACTATAGCATATAGCTGCCATAGGAACGATCGGTTAAAAATGAGTTTTTTGCTCAATAAACTCTTTGATTTTAAAGCTATCGCCTCGATTTTTTGCACAAGAACATCTTGGACGTAAATTAGGGCACACTGCAAAATTGGTGAAGATCGGATAAATATAGCATATAGCTTCCATAGGAACAATTGGTCGAATTCGGTTTGTGTTAGAAAAACTTTTTTGTTCTCAACTATAAACAGATGAAACCTTGCAGTTACGCGTTTTTAAGAATCCTTGACCATATTACAAACTTTCATAAGAATCGGACATAAGGGCGTGGCACCGCCCATGTATAGAAAAACTTTAAAATGTGATTTATCTATAAGCAGACGTGATAGAAAATCGTAAAATGAAGTGTAGAATGATTGCATTGTATTCTTTAAAAAAAATTGGAAACTGGGTGGGGTTAAAACGGATTTTCCAAATGCTTGCAAGAGTATATAAGTTTCAGCAAAGCTGAAAATAGCTCCCTTACTGGTTTTTATTTCAGAATGCCAGATAACATATTAATTTACAAGAATATTCGCACATTTTCAATACAACACGCTTTAAATTGTCAAGAAGAAATATCTCCTATCTTGAGATTTTTTAATGAAAGTTAAACGAACAAGATATTAAAGAACTTAGTCAATATATAATTTTGGTTTGAAGTGCTGGAATATGAAGAAACAATGGGTAGTAAACCGTTTGCATCTCTGGCCCATTTTGCCATATCACTGTTTTGCTTTCCCGTGTCGAATGTGGATGTGAAACGATCGTTTGCCCAAGTAAGGGTAATTATGACGAAAACACGGAATAATATCCACATGGAGACATTATCAGCACTTCTGTATATTAAGTAATGAATACATATTAAGAATGATCGTACATACATTCTTATGAATGTTTTCTTTTCTATTTAGGTATGAATTACGGAATGCTGGCAGAACAAGCCAAACATATGTATTGCCAATCGAATGTTATGAAAGAATTCGTGCACGTTATAAACGCCCAGTATGTATGAATTTTAATAACTTGTAAATATTTTAGATATTTTTATAAAATCAACACTTAATTTGATTTTCTTCAAGACACGAAATGAAACCAGTAAGGACGCTATCTTCAGCAAGGCTGAAGCTATAATAATTTTCACGTTGTGTCACTATAAAAAAAACTAAATGAATAGTTTTCATTCCTCCCTAAGAACATAACTGTAAAGTTTCAAGTCAATTGGTTAAAAAACAAAAAAGTTTTCCATACAACGGGTCAAGTTTAGCTATAAGTGGGTGTGGCCATGCCCACTTTTGGTCAAAATAGTTTTCATTCCTCCCTAAGAACATAACTGTAAAGTTTCAAGTCAATTGGTTAAAAAACAAAAAAGTTTTCCATACAACCGTTCAAGTTGCACTATAAGTGGGCGTGGCTACGCCCACTTTTGGTCAAAATAGTTTTCATTCCTCTCTAAGAACATAACTGTAAAGTTTCAAGTCAATTGGTTAAAAAACAAAAAAGTTTTCCATACAACCGTTCAAGTTTCGCTATAAGTGGGCGTAACCACGCCCACTTTTGTTGAAAATAGTTTTCATTCCTCCCTAAGAACATAACTGTAAAGTTTCAAGTCAATTGGTTAAAAATACAGAAAAGTTGTCCATACAACGATGTGAATATTGCTTGTCTTCCTCTTCTTCATTTTGTATGGGGGCTACCAGTTCCAGTGGTCCGATATGGCTAGATCCGACAAATGAGTTGAAAGCACAAATAAGAAGTCTCTGTGCAAAATTTCAGCTCGATGTCTTCAAAACTGTGGGAGGAGATTGTATATATGCAGACAGACGGACAGACGGACATGGCTAAATCAACTCGTCTTGTCGTCCTGATCAAGAATATATAAACTTTATATAGTCGCAAGTGAATATTTCTGTGAGTTACAAACTTCTGCACAAAGTTAATATACTATTTCACATACGTGAAAAGTATAAAAACATGTTTTATTTTCTAAATTTATACGCATTTGAAAAAATCGTTTTGATTAATTATTAAGAATTTCAAAATGTAATTTCCTATGTCCTCAAGCGTTGTATGGCGACATCCACAGGCTCAAAAAATGCTCGATTTCGGCATTTCTTGAAAAAAGTGAGCTGAAAATGGGGAAGTAAGCGGAATTCAGCGCTGATCATTCTAGTTGGGTTCCCGGGGCATTTTGCGTTCGTTTTGTGTGTTTTATTTTGAAGAGGAAAAAAAGGGAAAGCCAGAGCGCAACAGACGAATTCGACCAATGTTATCCTGCTGTTAACTGGCATTTCTCCAATTATTTATGTTCAAACGGAAAGTTTCTTCTCAGAACGCCGAAAAATTCGCTCAGTGTCAAAATGCGGAAAGTGCAGCCAGATGTCGACCAAAATTTTTGCCCTGGTTTCTTTATAATTTATTTCGGCAGAAACGTAATTATTTCGTATTGAATTAAAAATATCAAAACAGAAAATAAATGACAAAGTGTGAAAATAGACACAATACCGAAGAAATTTGAGGTTTAGGTGCAACGTCGAGCTGCGTAAAATAGGCGATCTTGCGTCTACCAATAAACGCAAGCCCCAAGAATTCACCGTTTTCTGTAAGCGACCCCAAAAGACGAAAATTTACTACAATTACACGAAGATTTTTCATTCACTTCGCAAAATCGTCTGGACTCCCCGGTTTGAGAATCCATATATGTTTATCAGCACTAGAGAGTCGTATGTGCTGTGGGCAAGTGTCTAACATATGCGATCTTGGCAATTAAAACGTCGTCCAATAACGAGCTGGTGGTGGTTTTTCGTACAAGGATTCAGAAGCATTCGTGCTTCGGCGGTGGAAGGTTGTGTTTGTGCATGAATTTAGTTCGATGTCACTAACTCGACGTCGCGCTTTCAGTTTTCTTCTTTTTTGCTTTCAATAAAAATTGACTATGAAATCGATTATCCGGATTTTCGATTATACGGAATACCCCTGGTTTTAATTGATCCGGATAATCGAGTTTCTACTGTAATTCGAATTGAATTGAGTGAGTGTCATGCACAAAATGAAACGAATTTGTTTCAATATAAGTAGGGAAGAGCTGCGAAAAAATCGATTCTCAGTGCATCGATTCTTTTCGATCTTTTTAGAAAAAACATCGATTAAATCGATTTAATCGAAATAAAAATTTGTTTTTCTTTTATTTTTTTTTTTTTTTATTTTTTTGAGACCTTTTTTTTCAGTACTTTACATATATACATATATACAGAGTTGAGATCATTCTAAAATCCAATGATTTTTGCCTGCAAAAATCAATTTATCAACCGTTTTCGGCTTCAGAGCGGCGCGTCTATCTGATATTATGCATCCAACCCTACTAAACACTCGCTCTGACTCCGTAGAGCAAGCTGGGACGCATAAATACCTCAGCGCACTGTCCTTCAAAAGCTCCATATCAGAGGCGTGAGTATGACGAAAAAGAAAACGTAATTAATAAACCAGTAAGGACGCTAACTTCAGCAAGGCTGAAGCTCAAATACTCTTCACGCTTATTTCTTGTGCCACGCCTATTTTTTTGACTGAATATATTTTCTCTTCATCTAATTAGCTTATGTACAAATTATCATTGTTTTTGCTCATTGGGTACCGGAGATATGCAAATTATTGATTTTTGGTAAAAGTGGGCGTAACCATGCCCATTTTTTTCAAAATAGTTTTAATGCCTCCCCAAGAACATAACTGCGAAGTTTCATGTCAATTGGTTAAGAAACAAAAAAGTTTTCCATACAACGACGTGAATATTGCTTCTCTTCTTCTTCTTCATTTTGTATGGCAGGTACCAGTTCCAGTTGCCCGATTTCAATGAAACTTTCAGACATAATGTCGGACTATGTTAAACTACTATGTTTGAAATTTCAGCTCTCTATCTTTCAAAACAAAAAAGTTTTCCATATAACGATTAAAATTTGTTTTTCTTCTTCATTTCGTATGGGGGCTACCAGTTCCAATAATCCGATATGGCCGGTTCCGACCAATGATTTGACCACACATTAGAGAAGACTCCCTGCAAAATTTCAGCTCGATATCTTCAAAACTGTAGGAGGAGATAGCATATACACAGACAGATGGACGGACGGACAGACGGACATGGCTATATCAACTCGTCTTGTCGGGCTGATCAAGAATATATATACTTTATGGGGTCCCCCTCCCCTCCTTCTTGCTGTTACAAACTTCAGGACAAAGTTATAATACTATTCACTTGCGTGAAGAGTATAATGATCAATAAAGTGAGATGCAATAAACAATCAAACCTTCCAATAATCCAGGGGACTTATAGTTGGAGTCCCGTGGGGCTTCTTCAAATATTGCCGGAGAGCAATTATTGCGGCCGATTTAGGGGTTTTTATTTTCGTTGCAACTTTTGTTTTCATAAACGGAAAAAAGGAGTTTCTTCTCCGCAATCATGAGTTTGTGAATCGTGTGTTGGTGGATCGGAAATTTGATTTACATTTTTGGAGAGAACTGCGACTTCGTTCTGCAGAATTTCTACAGCAGAATCAGCATTGTTGCGGATTCGAAAACCTTCCTTTTTGAATCTGGGATCCAACGTTGTAGAGATTTTCGGCACTGTCCTGTTCTCATACGGAAATAGCCTTTTATTTATTTGTTCAATCAAATAGTTGCACGTTTCCAATCCCTCTAAAAGAGGCAAACGATAAATCGATTCTTAAAAAAAAAAATCGATGATCGCTCGAAAAAAAAATAATCGATTAAATCGATGTTGACATCGATTTTTTCGCAGCTCTAAAGTAGGGTCTCATAACACACGACATTCAGATAAATGAGTGAGAATAAATAAAGCGTAAAACGGAATGAAAAATTTGGCAAAGGCGAGAACATTCGAATTATTCGAGTTGTAAGTTGTTGTAAGCGAATTCTGAGCATTTTTTTCTTTCTTATTTTTCCTTACGTATAGAAAACCAACAACAACTAAAGAACCATTTTGGCCAGAGAGTATTAAAATATAACAAGAGACCGAAGCCCGCTCACGCTAAGCTTTCCGGATTTGGAGTTTAGGAACATGGTCCCAGCGGAAAACTCTGCGACAGAGACAGAATGATAAAATGTGTATACCTTTCTCACTCTACCTGGAATTGTTTACATTTTTCATATTTTGTTTACTTTTGAGTTGTTGCCACATTTCATTTGCCTGTGCGGCGTGGACTTTTGTCTTGATTTTGATTTTCATATTTTGCGAGTCCGGACGGACATTTCATATTCAATTATTTCAGCAAATTTGTATATTTGATGAAAATAATGCGTTTTTCAACATATTATAACTAATTATATGAAAATTTTATATTTTTCATCATATTTTTACTAACATGCCAATATAAATAAAATTTTAAAAATCCCAAAATTGGATTTTTTACAATCAAAAGTATTATCAGCATTTTAGCATATCAATATCAACTAACAATTATTCGCTTTTATTGTCTGAATACAGGCAAACAATTCGAATTTCATAATGATGGTATCAGGATAACATGAAATTAAGCAGCGAAACAATACAATTTGCATTTGCAAAATAGTTAGCTTATGGTTGAGACGGGAAAAGGGGTATATGTGTGTGCCAAGGCCACGCACAGGAATCAAATGTAAACTGTCAATTGTTGATGCGAGGGGCAAAGAGGTACATACGAAGAAACACACGAAACTGTGTGTTGACATAGTTTGTAGATCAGAAGGGCGAAGAGAGCAAATAAGGAACGAAAGCAAAGAAAATTGTGTACATTTTCGGCTGTTCACACATACACACTTATTTGCCAACATATGCATGGGTTGTCCTGGTATGTGTGCGATCGCAGTCCCAACAAATACAATACGCAAACACTTATTGCTCCACTACACCCTTTCTCTACTGCCTTATTTTGTGTGTGCTCTAGTCGCAACAACTACAATACGCATACACTTATTACCCCACTTCACCCTTTGCCTACATATGCATTGACTGCCTTGCTTTGTGAGCGATCGCAGTCCCAACAAATACAATACGCACACACTTATTGCTCCAGTACACCCTTTTCCCACATATGCATTGACTTTGGTTGTTGAGCAGAGGGAGTAAGTGTGTGTGGGTAACTTGCTTTTGCTATGATTTTTTGATATTTTGTGTGTAATTTGCTATTTGTTATTTCTTTGACTTTTCGATATTATTGTCCTTCCTGACATTTCTGATCGCCTGGTAGCATGAATCAATTTGCTTAGTAAAATTGAATAGCGAATACTTTTGATCTGCAAAGAAACCATATTTCGCTTAGAAACTACATACATATATTTCGCCTACTTATTTCAATGCAAAATCAAATTAAACGCAAGTTTTTTCAATATTATTTTCGTCGCTAAACAATGCAATATAATTTTCTTCAGTCAATCAAACTCTAACTAAAATCAACCTAATCTCTGTATAATAAAAGTTACATTGCCTCAGCTTAAATAAAATGTTATTTATTCGCAATAAGCATGAATAACTAAATACATATAAGTACATATTAAGCCGACGGCACTTGATCAGTCGAATTATTTTATTTTCATTTTTGAAATCAAAACTCACAATATGTACATACATACATGCCCGCCCTACTTCTTCTTTTGTCCACACTTTCATTGAACACAAGAAGGATCGTTTCTTAGCAACCACGCATACATGCCACATGCCACTTCACCTCTTGCCATTACTTTTCGTAAACAAAAGTTGTTTATGAAATTCGGCAACAAGGCTGGAAGTTCATTCATAAATTCCACTAAATTCCCAATTATAGTAATTGTCTGTCCGTCGTCGTTAGAGCGAGCCAAACATACATTCGTTTTGTTGTCTCTGTCGCGACATAACTTTCCCGCTGGGACTTGGTATTAATTTCATTTTGAAAGCTTAGCGTGAGCGGGCTTCGGTCTCTTGTTATATTTTAATACTCTCTGGATATAGCCATGTCCGTCTGTCTCTCTGTGAATATACGACCTCCTTCAACAGTTTTGAAGCTGACCTGAAGAAATTATTACCACGGAAAATGGCCGATTTGGCAAAACTGTTTAGGTGACCAAATTGATTTTAAAAAAAATTGGTTGAAAATATTCTTAAAAATGGCCAACATTTTGGCTGTCGGTTATGAGAACCGGACTGAACTTGACTAATCGCTGCTTTTCGGGATTGCCACAAAAGGTGCTGAAATGGCTTCAGTCGATGAACAAAATTCAGCAAACATTTTTTAACTGTCCAAAATAAACCATTATTTTTTGTTCTGAAAAAGTCAGCGATGGAATCAAAATAAGGAAAAATTTTTTCAGTTGAAGATTTCGTATCATTAAAAGACTAAATCGTCAAGATGAAAGTATGTCACAGAAGAAGAAAGGTCTGAATCACAAACAAATGATGAGCCAAGGCAACAAACGTCCCGATCCCAGTTGACAGCAAAGGAAAAATTACAGCTAAAAGTTGATAAGAAGATGGAATTCCTGTACTTAAGACGTGAAATGAGCATGTTTGAAAATGAAGGTATTCGAGGGTACCATTTGGAATTAGCATATAATTATCTATATATGTATGTATGTATTTACAGCTGCCACTTACGTCGGTAATAAACTCTAAAGCAGATTTGGTAGTCAATATCATCAATCAATATCAATTTATTACGTAAGAATTTAAGGGAAAAAATTAATATTTTAATTTTTATTTGTCAAAGGAACATTTTTAGGCAGGTTTACAAAGTTTCCTTTTTAGTGATAATCTACTCTTACTATATTTAAAAATTGTTCTTTGTCAAGGGCTCAAAATCCACTCGGAAAGTGGATCTGCCAATGGAACATATCTGGTAATATGTGTCGTTTCTATGTTGTTATTGAGGATTGTAAAGTCATTAAACTACAAAAATTCTTTCTATGAGCGCATTTTTATGATCTTATGTAAGATGTAGCAAGACACTTTCCCCCCTCTATGTAAGAAAAAATAAGTCATGAGTCTCCCCCCTAAAACGCCTTACGTAATTAATGAACGGCCCCTATCGTGAACAGACTTTTGTACTTGTAAGAGCATAAGTGTGTAAGATTTTAAACTAAGTAAGCTGTTCCCAACTTTGACACATTGCTTATTTTGTTTATTATCATTGTGAGGCCCAAATTGGAAACAAAATACAAAACAAGAATTATTTTGGGATAAATGCCATTTGATGTTTGTTTGATTTATTCTAGTCGTCGAGGACACAGCGTTGAAGTTCTCAAATCTGTAATTTGGCGGAAGAATGTTTTATGACCAACAATTTAAGCAAATGTTGCACGTCTCTCAAAGTCAATTTGGCAAATTGCTGGACTTAATAAGAGAAGTCGAGGTGTTCAAAACTGATTTCAATAGGCAAATGCCTATTGATTTGCAACTTGAAACAGTTTTGGGTAGATTGTGTTCCTCTGGAAGTATCTTATTAAACTAATCCAGTTTAGTAACTTTTGACGGTTAAAAAAATTTTGAATTGAAAACCAGTTTTTCAACTTTTTGTCTCACTCACATTCCACACTTATATCACTTAATTATACCAAAAGTTATGGTCACCTAACGGTATTTTCTGTTATGTTAATAATACTGTTAGTGAAAAATTCCTCTGATTTTTTTAATCAAGGGTCGGGCTAAATTTTTTTTTATACCCTGTACCTTATGGTACAAGGGTATATTAGTTTTGTGCGCATCGACAATGTATGTAACACCTTAAAGGAGACATTTCCGACTATACAAAGTATATATATTCTTGATCAGTATCGAAAGAGAAGTCGATTAAGCCATGTCCGTCCGTCCGTCTGTATAAACGCGTCGATTTCGGAAAATATAATAGATAGAACTAAAATTTTTTCGCAGTTCGATTCTGTTATTTATTCAGCAGATCAAGTTTATTTTGTCTCCCCCTTTTTTGACTTAGTTTAGGGGTGAGAGGCAAATGACTGGAGCAACCTCGGGAAAAAACTTACAAAAGTCGTTTTATCTCGGTTGTCTTTTGAGATAGGATCACCAAATTTGTAGTGTACATAGCTGACTCAAACCCTAAGAAGATACATAAAAAAATAGGCGTGACCACGCCCATATATAGTAATAATTTGAAACGCTTATATCTCAAGAACCATAAAACCTATTAGAATGAAACTTTGCATGTATGATACTGGAATGGAGTATAACAAAATTCAATTGTGAAATGGGCGTGACCACGCCCACATATAGCCATGGTAGAATGCCGTTATATCTCTTGAACGAATTGGTCTAAAAGACTAAAAATTGGTATATATGAAATTGAAAGAAAATGAAATCTGTTTCGATTAAAAAGTGGGCGGGGCCACGCCTTCAAACAGTCGTTACTAATTGAAGGTACAGGGTATGTCGGAGTCGAGTTTTTTTTGTAATTTTTTTTCTGAGTATTTTGCTGTTGTTTGCTTTACACAAGAGTAAAAATACATTTTTGCCTCACTTAGTGAACAGCACTAATAAAGATGTAAACTATTACAGATTTTTTTTTATCTCATTAGAAATCAGACTTCGATCCCGGGATTACCCTTCTTGAATCCCATAATCCCGACATTGAAAATATTTGCGGTATTATATTCTCTAAAGCTCTGTTTACATTAGAGATTTTTTGTGTAGATATCTCAACAAAAAGTGTAGATAAATTACGTTTTGTGTTTACACTGAACAGATAATCTACGAAAGTTTTCTTTCGAGTAGATAAATTTGGAAAATATCTACATTGCTATCTACAAGGTGTTTACACTGACTACACTTTCGAGCAGAATGTAGATAATGATAGAGGGCGCTACTGTTTCGCTTTTGACATACTGATTTTTGACATTAAAAAATTATTCCCAAAAATAAATTAACAAAAAAAATTAGAAAAGTTGGAAATGCGCCAGATACAATATGCATCATCAAAATCGAGTGTGGAAGAAACCATAGATCGCAAAAAATAAATGCTAGGAATGCTGAGAACGTTGGATTTTACCAGGAGTTATTGAAGGAGTTGAAGGAAGGAGTCGCAGCTATGTGCCAACATTTTGTGAAGAATGGCATTGTCAAATTATTGATATTATTGAGTATGGGTACACCATACATTCAAAAACAGTACACTCGCATCCGTCATTTGATATAATAATATTCATATAATATCTATATATACACATAATCGTATTTCCCACGCATTTTTTTTTGGTGAAGGCGCCATTTTACTCTTTGTTTTTGTTCTTCCTTTGATTCTTTTTCCCAAATTGGGACGAATTTTCGGAAGTGTCAAACGTGACATATGAATCATTGATATAATTTTTATGTGAAAATATCAATGTAGAGAAAAAAATTTGTTCTGTTGCTTAACAAACTTGTAGACACAAATCGAGGCTGTTTTATCTACTCTGAAAGTTGTTTACACACTCTACTCATTGTGTAGATTTAAATTTGTTGTAGAGACTGTGTAGATAAATCTACAGGGTGTTTACACTTGTAGACATGAGATTTTTGTCTAAATCTACACAAAAAATCTCTAGTGTAAACAGAGCTTAACTGTGAGACATTTTCTTTGCCTGTCGAGTATGCAAAATGGCCAAAACAGCCCAAAAATGTCCAATTTGGCAACACTGCTAGGAACACATATTATACAGAAAATAGGAAAGACGGATTATTCTATCTTTTACTTTTGTGGCTGTGACAACAAGTCACTAGATATTTTAAACATAGTTTGACACTATTCGTTTCAAAATTAATATATCTTAAATTGATTGCATAAAAAATAATAATTGTTATGGCTGATATACGACGTAGAAAGGTTGAAAACGAGCCCGGTGATGGTCTGACGGCAACTTCAGGAGGTGCTGTTGAAGATGATAAGGAGAAACGCAACTCTGCAGCAGATTCCTCAGATCATGTATGTATAAATTTTATGTATGTATGTATATAAACATTAAATGAATAATAAGCAATTACTAGATTTAATGATATATTATTATGTTATTGCTATAAAAAAGAAAAAGTCTTTAATATATGCAATGCACTAAAAGCAATTAAGGTGTTGTTTTTGTGGAGATATACTTGCTTGTCTATTATAATCCAATTAGCTTTCATTACGGAAGAAGGCTGATTGTGGTAGGGGTGGTCACGCCTGCAAAATAACCACCACCATCGATACTGTAAATACCTTCCGGCAGTTCCTAGCTAGCAACCCACGCAAAGTGCAAGTGTACTTCGAGTTTGTGGCATTGATATTGTATTACCAATGTCACGCTTGACCACGTCTCTTCCGTTAGTTTTTCGCATATTTTGTGTCGACCTACTACCGCATAGAATTATGGTGCGATTTCGATGCTTTGATAAAGCAGCAGCCAAACACCTTGTCTTATCACTGTTGCCGTGGAAACTATTAACAGTTTGTACGCCTATGTTTGGATACAATAGCACGTGTCATAAAAAGTAGACAAAACTTGCATTGTATGTTTTATCTAAATATAAGCAACGATTTTTGGACTTTGTGCACTACCGTACTTTGGCATAACAATATTCAATTAATTTTGTTTTCGCGCAGGTCGATTCTGAGGAGGAGAAAATACCCGAAGAAAAATTTGTTGAAGAATTAGCTAAAAATTTGCCGCAAGGTACAGATAAAACGCCAGAAATATTAGATTCTGCGCTTAAGGATTTACCGGACAGGTGTGTATTATTGGTTTAGCAACAAAAAATAAAATAAACATTTGGATTTGCAAAGTTATGTGCAAACATCACTTGCCACCTGCCATATAGTTTTTGACGTTATAAATACACTTTAAATATTTTTTGTTCTTCAGATGGAAGAATTGGGTTATACGCGGCATATTCACATGGATAATGATTTGTGGCTTTGCGTTGCTCATCTACGGTGGCCCATTGGCTTTGATGATCACAGTAAGTATACATAATATAAGTCTAGTAAAACTATTTTGATTCTTACACCTTTTATTCCAGACATTGCTTGTGCAAGTAAAATGCTTTCAGGAAATTATATCAATTGGTTATCAGGTCTATCGCATACATGGCTTACCTTGGTTCCGTAGTTTGTCCTGGTATTTTTTGCTTACCTCAAATTACTTCTTTTACGGCGAGAATTTGGTTGACTACTTTGGAGTTGTCATTAATCGTGTGGTGCGTACAATTTTAAATATCAATTATTCAGCATGTAACGAAGTTTCGACTTTTTACAGGAGTATCTTAAGTTCCTGGTTACCTATCACCGTTTTTTGTCGTTTGCACTTTATATCATTGGTTTTGTTTGGTTTGTATTATCGCTCGTGAAGAAATACTACATTAAACAATTCAGTCTATTTGCCTGGACACATGTGTCACTTTTGATTGTAGTCACGCAGAGCTATCTCATCATTCAGAATATATTCGAAGGTAAGCCGAAATCCCAAAATTATTTTCTTTAAAGTATTATTTTACATGACTTTTTTAGGTCTCATTTGGTTTATTGTGCCTGTTTCAATGATCGTATGCAATGATGTTATGGCTTATGTTTTTGGCTTCTTCTTTGGCAGAACGCCATTGATAAAACTTAGCCCGAAAAAGACCTGGGAAGGTTTTGTTGGTGGCGGATTCGCTACTGTCTTGTTTGGTATCTTATTCTCATATATTTTGTGTCAATATCAGTACTTTTTCTGTCCGATACAATACTCTGAAGAATTAGGACGCATGACGATGACTTGTGAGCCAAGTTATATTTTTACTCCCCAAGAGTATAGTTTGAAATTGGTATGTTTATTTATAATCAAAGCCGAGACGAGCAAACTTAACAAATTTTTTTGTAGTTCGGAATTGGCAAATCAATAAGTATTTATCCATTCATCTGGCACTCAATTGCGCTGAGCTTGTTTAGTTCAATTATTGGACCTTTCGGCGGATTCTTTGCTTCGGGCTTTAAGCGTGCATTTAAGATAAAGGTGAGTTATATAGTTATACACAAAGTGAGAGATAGTTAATAAGCTTTTTAAAAACTTATTCTTGTTTGTTAGGACTTCGGCGACATGATTCCCGGTCACGGCGGCATTATGGATCGTTTTGACTGTCAGTTCTTAATGGCCACTTTTGTGAATGTGTACATTTCCAGTTTTATTAGAACACCGTCACCAGCCAAGCTTTTGACACAGGTTAGTGAAAGGCATATCGATCGTTAGAGAGTATAGCTCATTCATTTCATTTTTGATTTACAGATTTACAATTTAAAACCTGAACAACAATTCCAAATTTATCAATCGTTAAAGGATTCACTAAGCGATGTGCTAAACTAATACCGACACCGAACTCCAATCGGTATAAAGCACGGGTTGGACTGTAAACAAATATATTGCCTTTTGCTTTCGATTTAGCTAATTCATTTCGATGTGTTGTTGAAACTTATTTAAATCAAAACGTTTTTTGTTTTAGTGCAAAGTAATTAAGTTATCTTTGTTTAGTTATTCATTTTAGCTTTAATTTTGCTTAAGTTTGAAAGTTTGCTTTGAGTGCGAGTTTTCTGAATTTATATGAAAGGAAGTATGTCGATTCCATTTAATTAACAACTACTTCGTTATTTATTATGTCTGTTGTGATTTGCTGTTTTTAGCTACATATTTAATTAATTTAAAAGTTGATTGTGTAATTCTTAAACTGTGTGGGTGTGCTTAGAATCATAGTTAAACATTTTCCGTACGTACTTGAAATTAGTCATGCACGAGAGGCATAATATTGTCCGTGTTTAATGCGGTAGTTTTAGTGTGAGAACATTTTGCAAAAAGCAAATGTGTAAAAATGCATTTGGATGATGGAAGGGAAGTGGTAATTTAACGTATTTTGAAACAGACGATCAGGCAGAAGACTTTGATTTGTTTAGTGAATTTTAGTTTCTATTGAGTGCAATATAAACCTTAATTAATTTTTTTATTTTTGAAGAAAAATTTGTCTTAAAATTTAAATTTATATGTTCCTTTGGTTTAACATATTTGAAGAAATAACAATTTCCAAAATTAGAACATTTAAGCGTATTTAGAATGTAATTAAAACACAGATACAAAGAAATGGAGAATATATATTTGAAAGGAAAGAAACATGTGTTGTTGGATATTTTAACAATTCAAACTAAACATATTAGTTACAATTATAAGAAACAAATATATAAAAACAACAAAACCAAAAACAAGTTGAAAATCTAACAACTAATTGCAAATTAATTTTGTCGTATCTTTGATGTTTTAAAAATTAATGTGCAAGTTAAATGAAACTAAATAAATTATATAGTCACATGTCGTAAGTCAACATCTTACTTTTTCTGTTTTTCGACGGTTACATTCTCGATTTTATTAGCATTTCGTGAATGCTTTGACTTTGAGATAAGTCTTCGAACCCAAGCCAGGCAAACGTACATTTTATGTGTACATCTACACTGCTGTGATTGGCCTCACCATCCATTGTACAATCGACTTTCTCACAGCAACCAGATTTAATTATGCTATACCTGCAAGTTTCTCCATGTCGCTTTGGGTTACAACATGTTGACTTGGAAATATCCAGTCTGGAATTTGTTTGTGATTTGATTCTTTGCTTTAATTTATTTCTTGACACGTCCTTAAATTTTAGAAAAATCTTATCTGCAGAAGTCATAGAATTTTTGTTTTGAGATATCTGTGGCATACAATTTTTAAGGTTTTTCAGTGTAACTTTTAGTTTTTTGCACTGCTGAAGTAATTCTTTGTTGTGATTTTGTTGTGTTGTTTGTTTTGTTAAGTACTTTGTTCTCTTAATTCGAACTCTTAGCGGTTTAAGATATGATAACAAAGAAAGTGGCTCGGTTCGTTTAATTCGAACTCTTAGTGGCTTAAGTTGTGATAATAGACATTCTTTCTCAAGTTTGCAGTTTGTTTCCTCCTTGCCATCGGCTTCAGGAGTAATGCGACACAATTTCATTCTCAGTGTATTATTAAATTCTGTTACGCTCCAACGTTCTTTAATTCCAAGATTCTGTTTATTTGCTGCATTTGCAATCGTTGCTTTGTTTACAATAAGTTTTTTATAGTTTTCCTTTGTGATGCTTGTATTACTTTGTTGTTTACTTGGGTTAGAACTTTCATCAAACAGGGAAGACTTCGTTCCTTGCCTCTCTCCCATGCTTGAGCATACTTTGCGAGAATGCGAACTTAGCAAATGTGAGCTTGTAAATTCTCCGAAATAATTTGCCGAATTGTTATAATCATAACAAAGGGACTTAATTGTTTCAATTTGTGCGTTGCTTGTTTGTGTTAATGAATTTACAAATTGCGGTTCTCTAATATTCCCTTTATAATAAGCAGTGTCGCTTAATGGGACTTTAAAATCACCAGTCGTTGCATAAAATTCTGGCGACGTTTGCTTAGCAGCTTTAAATATAATTTCATTATAGCGATCTTCTTCTTCCAGATACTGCATTAATTCATCTAATTCCTTATCTATGTCTATAAATGATAATGTTGTATTCGAAGCGTCGTATTCCGCTATGTTTCTTTCGATCTCATTGAGTTGCGCCTCTTTTTTTATGATTGAGGGCTCAAATGGATTATATAATTGTCTAGATAGTATTTGTTTATTCAATAAAACAACTTCAGATGGATGTTTATCCTCTACATCAACCATTTCCATAAAATCCATTTTTATATTGCTTTGGTACCAATTTTGGGTCTTATTTCGCAGCTACGTTCTTATCTCACAAACAGTCGGAATCGTTCTGTGCTCCTACGATCCGATACATTCTTGTCAGCAGCACTTTAAGACAAAGTATGTATGTTTATGCTCTCATTCTCTATTTCTTTCTTCTTCTCTCAACTTTAGTTTGTTATTTTGTGTTGCACACGGTTTTTGCCTGTTTTGTATGTTGATGTTTTATTGCGTTTTGTTCCTTCAAGTGATATTTATAATACAAAAAACAAGTGCGCAATTGAAAAAACTTCCTCCGATAAGTGGTTTATCATCATATTTTTATACCCTGCACACACTGTGTATCAGGGTATATTCAGTTTGTTTCGGACGAAATGCATGCAACACCAAGAAGAAGGGGAGGGGGACCCCATACATGAATATATATTCTTGATCGTCACCAATGGTTCTTGGAAACTAAAATAGCTACTAAAATTTTGAAGGATTTTTTGCCACTCACACTCCTTCTCGCCCAACGAGCACCGCTTACTGTTTGTGCAGGGTATTATATTGTCGACTATACCGTCCTTACTTGTTTACCACATTCCGTGCTTTAACTCTTCAAACTTTTGTTACATACAAAATTTTCTAGAACATTAACAACTTCAGTTACTTTTTCGATTTTCTTTTATTTGTTCATTAGAAATAGTTATTAAATCAAAATTCAACTATTTTGTAATATTTTGAAAACGACCAGTTAAACTTACATACATACATACATATGTAGACTTGTGAAAAGTATTTTCGGTCTTAAATATAGCTCACCAATAGTCTCTTTAATATGACTTCCCAAGGGATCTCCTTATATTTGCGTTTATCCACTATAACAGTGGAACTCAAGCGAGAATTTTCGTAGTTACTGGTGTGGAGCAAATTAGTACATGGGGGATACCTTATACCCTATTGAGTAGATTCACCATATAGTGCCTAACGTGTATGCCAGCCAATTAGAATTGTAAAAAAAAAAAAAAATTGTTTGCTTTCGTGCTTAAAATTCTCCATTTGACTAATATACCATTTGAAACCAGACACAAGGGAATGGGAGGGTCTAAAACTTCAGTGACTCCTGTACGGTCGAAATTTTTTTTATTAAGAAGGAATTTTCCATAAGCCGAACTACCAAAATAAAGTTTAACGTATTAGTTTTTTGTATTTAAAGTTCTGTCTATACAATTTATGTGGGAAACCTTAAAAATGTAAGAAAAACCAACTATGAATGTAATTGATGACCAAGTCAAACTAGAGTCGCAAATTGATGCCTTTTTAACAAACAGAGATTAAAACTAATAATTTATGTACATTTGTTTGCCACAATTAGTGATTTAAAAAAAATAAAAGACTTTTTTAACCGTCCGGTTTAGAAAATCTCTCTATATGATTGATAGATTAAAGAGCTGTACGATCAGGGCATCAGATAGGAGTAATTAAAAATTATGATTTTTTTTTTTCATTTTTATTAGCTTGCGTCACATCCTCATCAGCAACTTTTGGAAAGAGAGGACAGTCAACACACCGAAGAATAAAACAATTTCATATACGGTCTTTTTCTTTCCACAATTTAATCTTTAAAATGCGTCAATTCCCAACGCCACTCGAGTAAATAAGATTTTAGCAATGTGGAAAATTCTATAAAATGTACTCCCCCAAGAGAAATCACAAGGACGAATGGTCAAAATAACGCTGAATCTGAAAAGGTGTGTTACGAGATTTGTTACGATGTATCCATTTGCATCATCCCAAGACAATGAAAATGAGTTTTGCCTGTATATTGATATTTCTAATATTCAGAAAAGGCTTATAAAATACAATTTAAATGCAGAAAGACCGAAGCAAGTCCCATTACTTTCCAATCGAACTGTCACAAAATACAAAAAATTTTCCAAGGAGCAATATACTTTGGTCAGATGGGACCAAATATAATTTATTCCACCCTGATTGCAGAACTCAATAAGTCTGCAAGTCTCAAAACACATCTTTTAAGCCGCAAAGACGGTAAAACACGGATGAGTATTGATTATTGCCTGGTGATGCTTCTCATATCTCATTGTAGGTCCAATATTCCGTATTGAGGAGATCATGACTGCGGTATCTTACTAAGCCGTGACTATGTTACCGTAATCTAAAGAGAATATGCCAATGAGATGGGTGTTTCAGCAAGACAATGATCAGAAACACACATCGAGGTTTGGAAATGCATGGTTTTCGGATAACACTTTTCAGGTTTTAAACTTGCCTGGCCTAATCAGCTGACTTAAATTCAACTAAAAACTTATGGCACCTGGTAAAGGTATCCTCGAGTGGTAAGAGATCCACTAATAAAGCTGCTCTGGGGTCAGTGGTGGAGGTTGTGTAGTATTCAATCCTATGACCACAGGCCAAAAGTTGGTGGATTCCATGCTTCACAGATGTGTGGTGGTTATCAAAATTAGAAGTTTGTCAACCAAGTACTATTATATTAACACAGATAAAAACTAAAAACAATCAAAATAAACAAGTAAAACTTTGAAATTTTGTACTTCAATATTTCCCTATTTTTTTCACATGGAATTTCGAGAAATGTATTAATTTATTATATTTCTTGTTATTGTTAAACAAATTTATAATGTTTTGTTTATTTTTCGTAAACTAAGAACATAACTTAAAAAAAAAACATTGTTGCCACAACTTATGGAACACATTGCTTTGATTTGCATTTCTTCCGTATATTGAAAAGTGTCCCTATTATTTTTCACATGACTGTATGTTAATAGTAATGTTCAAATCAATCACGGTTGACTCAGCAGTCCCATTCATCTTCGTTTTCGTTTCAAATTTGGTTTTATTTTTACTGGACCCCGGGTGGTCTTGTGATTGTTTTCGTTTCTTACGCGGTGGGGTGCCAACATATTTACATTTTGCTTGAGTTTTGTCTTCGCACTTTCTTTTGGCTGGCTTCTTTGAAGTTTTCCTTGGTTTCGATAATTCTGGTTTTGGTTTAAATTCAATAATTTTTATTTTTTGGAGTGTTATCAGAGAGATACCTTCTTGAGGGGGTTTGACGCCATTTGCTAGTTTGATCCCACTGACAAAGGGAACAAGATCGGTACAATTATTTTTATTGACAAAGGGAACAAGATCGGTACAATTGTTTTTATTGACCTTAACATAGGGAATGAGTTGCTGGCATCTGTTTTTTTTTTCGATATTACTGTAATTTATATGTACAATATTTTGTGTAGAAGAGCTCTTATAAAGCACAATCTTTTGTGATAGATTTTCTTGTACCGATGTTGTTTCGTTATTATTCAATTTATTATTGTTTCCATAGGGCACAAGTGATAAACATCGATTAGTATCTGTAGCAGTTTGATAAGAAGCAAATGGTGTATTGGTCTGGACGTAGCTCCAAATTTTGGAAGCATTTAACACATTTTGATTTGTGATTGTTGATGTAATTTCGGATTCGGTTCCCAAAGTAATGTTAGCAGTCTGTACGGCACTGGGATGATTCCCTATTTGTGGTTCTTTGAAAACTCTGTCTGATTCATTCAAGCTGTGTGTAGTAATGCAAGTAGTCGTTTGTTCAATGGATTTCTGTTGAGGATCAGCAGTTAAATTTGTTGAATTGATGGTTTGACTTGAGTCTTGAGATGGTTTGGAAATTTGTATATTTTCAATGATAACAGGTTCATTAAATGTATCACGCTTGGACTTTAGCCTAAGTCTTAAGGCAGCTTGCTGAGAAGTGCACGGTCGATGATCCAGTGAATCTTCACTGCATGTTTTCGTGGTGGGCGATAACTGTTGTTCCAATTGCACTACAACTTCTTTGTGATTTCCAGAATTTTCCAAAATCGTATTGCAGACCGTCTGATTATTCTCCACGGGCGTAATTATAGAAATGTCTTTACTTACTACCGATTTAACTCCTTCCACATCGCCGCTCAGTTTAACATTTGCAAGATTTTCAGATGAGCTTTTACTGGCGAGTCGTGAATAATCCATTGAGGTTCTCAGCATAATCGTGCTTCGGTCATCTTCGGAAAAGTTCTTGTCATAAGCATCAACATGTTCATTTTTTATATTATCGTTATCTGTTTCCGGTTCTTGCTTTATTTTAGTTCCATTAAATATTACTTCTGCGTTTGAATTTAATACTACATTGGGTTGTTCTATGCCTTCCGATTTATTTTTTGATATGAGAGCATTATTCACTGTTGTTCCGTTAATGTTAAAAGTGTTAGATTCGTAAGCTTGGTTGCTTTGTACTGATGTAATGTCTGGCACTCGTATTTCCTCTTCTTCATCGTCACTGATTTCGATTATATCATTGAAATTCAATGAAGTACATTTTGTTTCTTTTGTTTGACTGTTTTTCAAAATGAAAACAGTATCTCTTTCTCTTGCAGGTTCTTTATACATTCGCACACCAAAGCTTATTTCATCGCCAGCTTTAAGTGACAGTAGGCCATTTTCTTCTCTTTGATTTACTAAAACAGAGTTACGCGTTTTCTATAAGTAGAAATATATAACTCATCCTTAAGTAAAATAACATTTTTATAAAAAAGTTCAAATAAAAAAAAAACGCAATCGACCACTTAAATTTGTGGTTAATTTTGCAACACTAAAACTAGCATGTAGCTGAAGTGTCGGTCGGTCAAGCACATACATATGCATGCGAAAATGCATTCTTATCTACATATACATGCGCGTTAATATCAACAAGTGAACTTCCGTACAATACGTACCCAACAACGAAGCTTCACATCTTCCTCGACATACAGAATCGCATGAAGACGAGATATGAAGTCATACCCGAGATATATGTGACAATTTGGTTTGCGCCCAATTCTGTTTTCCCCTTTTCGTAAATGAAATACTTTATGAGTGCCGATATGTTCCAGCACCCAAGACGAAGTTGTGTCTAATAGCATTTCCGTAAGAATGATTTGCAATGTTCATTATAATACAGTCTAACTTTATTTTTTACTTGCTTTTTCTCTCATTGCTGAAGCTGACGAAAAAAAAAAGAACCTGCCCTCACTGATTGTCAACAACTAATTAATTTCATTTGCGTTACTCACAATCTCCAACATATACAATACTGTGAGTCTCTGCAAAGCTTTTTACTTTTATATAGATGTGTTTGAGAGACTGTCGGTCAAGTTTCGTTCGATGAAAAATTCCCGATTGCGTAGCAAAAATATGACTCGATTTCGTCGACTGGAAGTTGTCTTAAGAGAGTAAAATTAAATTGTTATCAATATTTTTTATTACGGGATAAATTCATTTATTAAATTGAACAAATCTATGACATATCTATTCGCAATCAATGCGAAGATTTCAAATTATAACTCCATAGTATAAGAAATAAAGCTTAATGCTAATTTATACAAATAAACTATAGTAATATTTGGCTCCAGCGCTCGTTTTAACTGAAGTGTCTTTTCTGACTTCAATTTAAACATTTTTAAAATAATATTTAACGATTACAATCATATTGTCTGTTCCTTAAACCAATTAAAAACAAAATCACAAAAGGTCCTAGGGACATAAGCATTGTGAATTGGCACCGGAAATATAATAATATCGTACTTGGGGATATCGTGGTACTAATTATGTTAGATAATAATGTGTTGCCGTTCCTGAGTAAAAATGGTTTATTTTTCCAATTTTGTTTTTTTCTCAAAAAACCAATTTAGTTAGCTATGTAAATCTGTCAGAAAATTATTATCTAAGCAGTACCATCATATCCCCAAATTATCATTTTAATAGGGATATATTAAGCTTATTTCCCTAGGGCCTTGGTTATTGAATTACTTATTGTGGTTTTGTCACCAATAACTTTTTTATCAAATATGATTCTATGTTATCTGCACAATCCTTGTCAACTTCGAAATACAAATTACGATCTCGGGCATCTTTTAGCAAATAACAGCATATATCTACTTTCTGCAATCATAGGTTTGTTATGTTTAATTGTTGTAAAGATAGTTGTCCAAGATATGTACTTTACCTCAAGATTTTGAAAATTTCCGCAGAGAATGAGATTTTTTCTGGAACGTGTAAGCGCTATATTTAATCGTTGATAGTTTGCGAGGAATCCCAGACCGTGAGTTCGAGCATTAGACATTATAATTACATCGCGTTGAAGTCCTTGATATGAGTCGACTGTGCACACTGTTACAAGCTGTCGCTCAGGGTTTCTATATAATATGGAAGGAATATATATATATGTATATTTTTAATAGGCCTTAGCCCGCGGGCTTATGTCAATTTAAATTAAATATTAATAAAATTTATTTTTATCAACATCCAATGTCACAAGAACTTGTCCTCTGTTTAGCAAGCAAGTCAGATAATACAACTTTTTCGGGAGTCACCATACTCTTTAATCAGCGATCTTTTGATTGATCACCAACCCAATTCAACATCTTATTTGTATGCATTTCAGAATAACTGCTTGGGAGTCGTACAGGTGCAATGTGAATGCAATTTTGAGATGCTGATCGGTAGATGATCTTCTGCTTAGTGGTTATTGTGAGGGTTAATTTTTTGCTCCGGTTGGGGACAAACTGTGATTTGGTTTTTGCATTGACTAATTCAATGTTTGTTGTGGGAGTTTTGTTTTTAATATGCGCAGTTTTGTCTTTGTATTAGCGTGGACCATTTAGCGTGGTTATTATAATTATTAAAATCATGTTTTTTTTTATTCATTTGAAAACAGTGATCTACTTACTTTAAAGCCGCTTTTAGAGTTTCACAGTGAAGCGCATAAGGTGAAATTATGCCGTAAGTGTTACTTTCAATTGGTATGAATTTTCTCAATGAACTAATTAATTTCGAAACAAATTGTGCTTCCAATTTGTTCGTTATACTACCATTAGATCCCTGTTCACAGGTTGTGTATTTCAAATTGATCAAGCAGTAGGGCAGGATGGGAGAGTTAAGCGTTAACGTTGTTTCAGCATTTTTAAGTTGATTACGATAAAAGTATTGACTTGGCCATTTACAGATCTCTGGATGCATGCGATATTGTGTAGTCAAGTTGTATATTATGTCTTTTATAACTTCCGATTGCGTTTGTTCAAGACAGTTTTCTATGCGTGCAAACATCGACGTTGAAAGACCATAATCGTTAGCTTTCTGAAGGACAAAAAATTATACAAATTTGAAAAATTTAAGGGTTGTTAGACTTACCTTTGATAAAACGGTTGCCGGCAGTTGTTGCGTGTCGCCAACAAGGACAAGAGATGGCATACCAAATTTAAGCGGTAGAAGGGTCCACGGTTCGGTGCATTGCGTCGCCTCATCGATAATACAGACATCAAAGTAATCAATATATTGCGCCAGCTTCACACAACTTGAAAGAGTTGTACAAATAACATTTGCATTTTCTAGTATACATTTTGTTATTTCTCGTTCATCGTTGATAGAAAATGTGTTATTCAAAAGATGGCGAATCTGCTCCAGTTGTTTATGCTTGGCCTCTAACTGTTGTTCGAGCGAAGTGCCTTGATAGTTTCGTCTCTTCAGTGCCAGTATATCAGCTTCAAGCTGAATCTCCTGCTGCTTTAAATTGACTTGATTTTCCTCGCTTAAATTAGCTTGAACCTTATTTTTGCGGGCTTGCTCTACAAAATGTTGCAGCGAGATTGCTTTGGCCTTAGAACTCATTTTTTCTTGCATGCCAAAACGTACAACTCGAAATTTTGCACGCTGATTTTTCATGCTATCGGATATATTTTTGAATCGTACGCTAATATTATCAATGGCTGTATTGCTTTGTGAACAAATAAGAATTTTTCTATCCAGCCACCTCACTTCCGATCCATAGAGACATTGCAGGCTCAGATTTACAATTATCACCGATTTTCCCGTACCAGGTGGCCCTTTTATAAGTGTAATGTTCGGTTTACTTTCGTCGATGACTTTCAAATATGTCTTTAGTAACGTTTTCTTTTGCTCTTCGTCAAGTTTTCGAGCTTCAGCTTTATAATCTGGCAATTTCCTATTTAAAAGCATCGGGTTTGGTGAGCACAGTTCGTTTGGATGAATGACGTACTTGTACAAAGGAGTATTTTTTAATTGATATACCGCATTGAAGGCTTCTAATTCAATACGTATATTATCCACTACCGGCCTCACTGTAAGTTGTTTGTTGGCTAGCAAGTGATCCTGAGAATAGTTTTGAACTAATATTTCAAATATTAATTTGCACGAGGTACCTGTAAGTAATATAAATCTTTATAGCGCTCATTACTGAAATATTGATGAACATGAACTCACCATAGCCATTACGTAAGCATTGCAAATATGCAAATGTCGACTTAAAGTCTTGGCCAAATTTAATTGTTTGTAAATCAAATTTACAGGCATCCACTTTAAGTGCTGGAATAAGGAACAGAATATGACTATTGCATAATTAACTAATCTTTAAAGAAATTGTACTTGCCTTTTGTTTGAAGCAAATACCGATCATTGATTCTGGTAACAGTCTCTAACTCTGCTTTATAAGTTTTTATTTGAAGTTTGAAGCTGCGTTCAATATTATTTTGAAAATCCAATTTCATAAGAGGAAAAAGTACACTGCAAGGTTTAAGTTTTTATAATTGAGTCAGTTAGATGATACGCACGGTTTACCCCTTGTAATGTTCATAAGTAACAAATTCGTAAGCCATAGGCATAATTAGCTCCTTCGCAGCAATTTCGTTAGCATTACCCACTTCTAACCATTGGTTACTCCAATATAATATATCCGTTAGAATAGCATTTGTATAATCAACAAATTTATAACTATTGCGTACGGCATAACGACGTGTTTTATAAGTTGACATTGTCATTCCTACAAAATCCTTAACTAGTCCAACTTTTCTAAATGCTCCGCGTACTGGTTCAATGTAGTAAATGATAGGTTCATCATTGAATCGGACCTTCTTTGCCGTTTTTAGTTTTTTAGTTGGCGTATTTTCCTTATTAACATCGACTATTTGATTGCCATTTGGATTTGCAATTTTATTACGCATTTCATCTAGTCGCTTTTCCCTTTTATCTTTTTCTTTTAAAAAAATCTCCATTCCAGCAAATGTTATCTTATTTGTTGTGCGCATTGTCCTTGCGATCGCTGCATCCTTTCTCTCAGTTGGCAACTTTGTTTGGTGTGAGTTGCTTCGTTGATAAACTATTTTGTCAGGTGCAGCTATTTGTTGCGAAAATGTGTCTACGCTCATTGCACGGTGCTTTCGACGTTGAGGTACATCATTTGATTTTGTAGGATACGCTGTTCCATCTGTTTGTGCTATACATGTTGTTTTATGTTTTTCAGACAGTTTGGGCTTCTTAAAAGTGTTGTTACTTGGTGACTGTTCTATTTCCTGGGCCAGAAAAGCACCTCTATTAATACCTGTAACTTTCGCATTTACTTGCCCTGAGTTTAAGTGTCGTTTTTTTGCATTCTCCTTTATCCCTTTTCCTAATGATTCCTGATGGTCTGCTTCAGCAAGCTTCTTCAAGCGATCTTTTCTTTCTTCTTTCAAATCTTTGTTTTCTTTTCTTTTTGTTTGTGCCTTTGTACACCATTTTTGTTTCAAATCCCTTACCGTACTTTCGAATCGGCTTTCTGCTCGAATTCGGTTCAAAACATTTGGAGCAGCGCTGACGCCTCTTAATTTACCACGGTGTTTAGGTAATTGAGGTGCATCTATTATTTGTAGTCCTCGGACTCGAGAGGAATTTTTAGCGACTGTCTGATTTTGCGGTTCTTCAAAATCTGCCGGCTTAACGCAATTGTTTGATTTATTTTTAGACGCACTAGATATATCATCTGGACTGGATGGGACATCATCATCGGCACACAACTTGTTGAAATTCTTAGAAGGAGATGCACATATCGAATATCTCCGTTGCATCTTTTTCAGATTTGGCAAATTGTTTGAAACATGTATGCCATCATCGGTTTTTTTCTGATTATCAGAAGAGTAAACATTTTTGGGTTTATTTCTTGTTGATGTACTTGATTCATTATCTGAGCTGCAAGTGTGAGTACTTTTTTTCGGGTCGGTGCTCAATTTGCTTGAATTTTTAAAAGGAGACGTACATATTGAATATCGGCGATGTATTTGTTTATTAGTTTGGAAATTATTCTTGTCCTGAACGTCTTTATCGACCTTCTTTTGGTTACCTACTGAATTTTTTATTGTTGAATCCTTAACGATTTCAGAAGTAGTTGGTATTTCTTCTATTCCTTTTGTCAACGTTTCAACAGAATTGTTGAAATTTTCGCAAATGTTTTCATTGTTTAGGGGCCTAGTAATTGGTTTTAATTCTACTGTGTTTAAATAATTATTTTCTATTTGTACTGATGACAGATTCTGTTTGTTTGGAGATGTAGCAAGATTAGAACTGTCTTCACGAGACGTTGTTGAAGGAAGTCTTGTTTGTTTTGTAAATGAAGTACCCTTGATCAAAGATGATTTATCGGAATCTGCGTTACCATTATTTGACGATGTAGATTCCAGTCTAGTAGGTTTATTTTTATAATTGATGACAGTAGGTGTGTCGTCATCAGTTTTGTTATCGACTTGGTTCGTATTTATATCTGATCCTTCGGTAACTTTGTTTTCAACGTGATCCCTTATCTCGTTGCAATCAGCTAAATCGTTATCAAAAATGTCGTCGAGTAACTGAAGAATTTTAATGTCTTCTGGTTCGTTAGCATCAAAACTTACATCAGTTCTTGGTTCGTAGGCTTGAGAGAAAAGTTTCATTGTCCAGCTATTTACTTTCAAATCAAGCTCTTCGTCTGATTCACACGTAAAACTTTCCTCAGATTCTGTTGGGGAAAAAGTTGGTTCTCCTTGCTTTGTGGAATCAAGATCTAAAGGTTGATTCGAAATTATGTCTCGATTTTCATTCATATCAGCCAATTCTTCTTTTATATCATTAATCAACATTTGAGATTGAAGAAAGTTTTCCTCTTCATCATCACTGTTGATAACTATTATTGGAAAGTTTTCACCAACTTCGTCTAAAAAGACCTTTTCTGTTTCGTTGTTTTTCAAGTTATCATTGTCCTTAACCTTTTCCATATTTTTCGTTGTATCAAGGATGATGTCCAAAATTTGATTGTTTCTTTCTTTTTCAATTAAATCATTGTCATCTACATCGGCTAATTCTTCTTTAATATCATTTAGCAACGCTTGAGACTGAAGAAAGTATTCCTCTTCATCGTCACTATTTATAACTATTGTTGGAGAATTTCTGTTAATTTTGTTGTGATCCTTTGACTGTTTTACGTTCAGTTTTTCACAGTCATTACTGACGTCGATAAATTCACCACTGGCTAATGCATGTTTTATTTGAACAGTATTATTTGAACGCCGACTTAAGGTGTTGAAAATGTAAGGGTTTATGTCTTTGGTTTTTTCCAGAATGAAATCATCAACGTCGCCGAATACATCTTCAATTTGTTTACTGTCCATTTGCACCCGCTCCTCTTTAATCTTAGATATTTTTGGCATATGAAGTTCCGTCGGTTTTTGTGGGGACTGCAGCTCACAAGATCCTTGAGCTGTTTCATTACTCTTATTCGTATCAATTAATTCGTCTTTTATGTTAACTACTTCTAAAAGAGGTGGCTCAGTTGGCAGAGGTAAAACTACTTCTTGAGGCTCTTCGCTATCGTCTACAACAATCAGGTATTATTATGATTTCTTTTTATTTCAATAAGTTATTGCGAACCTTCATCATCGCTTATCATCACTATTTCACCTCTTTCCGGTAATCGTCTTTTTCGCAACAAAAATACTGTCTTGCGCGCACCAGTTACATTTTCAGAATCTGGAGGGCATAATCCAACGCTTATAACATCAAATTCAGCAAGTGACCTCTCTGTTCCATTTAAACGATCACCGTTTACATACACACCATTAAAGGCATTCTGAAAAATTAAATTGTAAGTAATAGGTACAATTTATTGCTTTGAAGAATATCATACATTACACAGCACACTTATTTCGTCATTGCTCCTTACATTGAACACGGCATGATAGCGGGATAACTTCTCGAATCGATATCGAAATGTGCATTGTGAATGACGTCCAATAGAATTTTCACCAAAAAAGAGATTCAATATTTCATGTGTGCCCTGGTGTTCCAGCAGCCATGCAGAACTTATTCGTTGATCATCCATTTTGAAAACTGTCTCTAACAAAGCCGCACATACAAATATTTTTGAGGTGATTGAAAGAATTTTTAGAACCCAACTCAGTGCACAATTCTAGTCTTAAAGTGCATTTTTTGATAAATTTTAATGTGATAGTATTTGTTATTTCCGACTGAACGCGGTGATGAGATTGAGTAGAAATTAGTCATATGTATATCCAAATTACAAATCTGTTAAAAATCATAAATATTTAAAGACCGCTAAAAATATTAAACTAAGGATTTTTTGAAAACTCGGTAACGCGACAAAGTGATAATTGATGAAAGTCAAACAACAAAATACATTGTCAAAGTTTCTTCAAAGGATTAGAATGAGTTTATATATTAATTTACGACGATATAAATAAACTCTGAGTGATTTAAAAAAATAATTCAATTTTTTAGTTTCAGCCTCGCGTTAAACGCAAATTTCTTCGAATGCCTTTGTTGTGCTTTTTGTTTATCGTGTGGCGGTGCGCTCCTGCGGTTGTTGATCTGATCAATTTTCATACCAGCAATAAGATCGGCAGCTTTCTTTCTTATTTAAAAAAATTATCATTCATAATAAGCGACGACTAACCTCAAATTCAACTCAGCTATTGATCTTTGGTTGATTCGGCTGCCTGATTGTGCCTGTGATTGTGTAGTTTGGCCAATAGTTCTGATTTTTTAGTAAATAATAAGCTAAATTTTGTCGGCTTTTGTTAGTGCTCTGTTGCTAACATGTCAACAATCGTCGACGACATAATATGTTATGTTAAAGCACTGTTAGCACCAGCAAAGACAAGGACAGGTCGTATGAAAATGAGACAAAACATATAATTTTGGGGAATTTAATTCGGCCGCCGATTTGGCGCTCACAGCATTTTAAGTTAAAACTAAAAATAATAAACTGAGAAAAGAAACTGCATTACAACAAATATTGTATTGACCAACACTGTGAACGAAAGCAAAATGCATTTTGTGTGAAACTCTTTAAACAGTGGCGTAACTATACCATCTGGGGCCCGTGGCAAATTCTTTTGATGGGGCGCTATCAGTAAAAATCGTCACGTTGTACTCAGTTTGATTTTAATAAATTTCGAAATTTTCAGCGTACTCAATTACACGTTTTATATGTCCCACTAATGGCCATAGGCCTTCTCTCTTAGGCGAGAGGGAATGGTCTGTAGTCCCCACGCTAGCCCAATGCGTAATGGAAACTTCACATTCATCCGTAGAACATAATATCTCAATGCATTCATCATCTATTCGCTAGCTTTTCGGTGAAGGAAGGAAGGAAGGAAGATATTTATTAAGAAAAATATTATTGCATATTATTAAAAAAGATATTTATTAAGAAAAATCTTTTTTTTGAGCTTTCTATTGTCGTGCACATTTAATCTATGTAAATGCAGAACCAATCTTCATCATAGGGGCCGTTCATTAATTACGTAAGGCGTTTTAGGGGGGGAGGGGGTTCGAGCATGACTTATTTTTTCTTACATAGAGGGGGAAGGTGTCTTGCTACATCTTACATAAGATCATAAAAATGCTCTCTTAGGAAGAATTTGTGTAGTTTAATGACTTTTCACCCATTATCAGATATGTTCCATTGGCGGATCCACTTTCCGAATGGATTTTGAGCCCTTGACAAAGAACAATTTTTAAATATAGTAAGAGTAGATTATCACTAAAAAGGAAACTTTGTAGGTATAAACAAACCATCCTAAAAATGTTCCTTTAAATTCTTACGTAATAAATATCAAACAAGGGGTAGGGGTCACCATGATCTTATTTTATCTTACATGTAGGAGGGATTATTTTTCCCCCTAAACGCTAACCAAAAACCCCTAAAACCCGCATAAATAAATTTTATTATAAATCAAATAAAATATTCATTTTTGTTATGACTTATGTTCTTGATACTTCTTACGTAAGATCTCAAAAATGACTGAGTATAACCAACTTTAAACTGGTTCTTCCTAAACTCCGACCAGAAACCCCTAAGTAAATACTATTGTAAACAGACAGAAGAGGTGAAAAGAAGCTCAAAAATTCTGTTCAAACAAAAATAAGCGGGAAAATCTGTAAAAATACGTAAAACAATGAAGAATTTATGCTGAACGATGATTAGACAGATCTGCTTCGTGAGATTTTTACGTAAAAAAACGAACTATCTGCGGGAGCCACGGAACGACACACGACCAGACAAATCAACGGTAAAAATCTTTTTAAATTTTTGTCAGTTACTTTGCCAGTTCTTCACACACTTACTCACTCTCATAATCATCGTTTAAGTGACGGGGTTCTATATAAAAACATAAGGCAAACAACGCGGTGAAAATCAGATTGAGAACAAGAGATGATGTTCGCTCAATTGAGAGCGAGAGAGGATTCGTGTCACTTTTGTGTCACGGGCACATTTGACTATTGATAAAGCGCATGCTGCGCTACCTCCGCTGGCGATTTTAGCCACATCTCCAATCGGGGAGGTTTTCCGACCTTTTTTCTTCTTCTTCCACTTCTGCCGACACTTTTGTGTCAATTGGCCCGTTTGCGTTTCTCACCCAATGTTAAAATAATGTTAATTCAAATTATCAATTGCGATTGTTAACGTACGATTCCATTCGTTTTATTTATCGACGAAAATACCCCTTTTGAGAGCCGACTGAAGTTTTAACATTTTTACCGAGCTTTTTATACGATTTTCTAAAATCTGTAAATATTCTGCTATCTCTGAAATTTAAGAATTTTCGATTGAATTGACTCACGACACTTGCCATTTCAAGCGAACATACGCTAAACTACATCTATATGAACTTCCCACATGCACATGACCGTATCGTGATGTGTTCGCCAGGTTATCGATTAGAAACTAGAGACTTGCAGGTGTACCCCCTCATGTCTACCTAAAATTTCAAACGAACATGCGGCACTTGATTTCCATTATCGGTATTTAACAGCGCTGTTACCACAATGTTACCACTTTTTTAAGACAGGGTCTCTCAATTCCTCTCTTTAGCCCTGTTAAAATTCTATTGCTCTCCGAGTGAAATTTGCAACGTTGCCAGATGTTCTCTGCGTTTTTATTACAAAAAAAAATTGTGTTACCGTAAATTAATGAATAGTCCGTCATCGAGTTGGACCTGAACACCTTTATTATAATAATAACAAATTTAAAAAAAAAAACCTGAAAATACCCCTAAAAATATAGTACACCTAAAAAAAAACCCATTCGACTCAAAAAAGACATAAACTTAGGGGGAAAACCCCTAAGTTGGCAGTCGTGGTCTCATACATTAGAGTTGGGGAGTCATCGATGTTTGGGTGCGTCGATGTTTTCGATGTTTTTAGCGAAAATCAATGATGAATAAACTCGTTACTTTTTAAACATACCTTATTTTTTATTGAGATCTTTATTTTTGTAAATAAATAAATGTTCGTCTACGACTATAAAACTAAGTACGGGTCTTCTTTCCAAAACGATTTGACCATCTTTACTTGAAACTCTTTCCTACTCGCAGAAGGACGCTGGAATGTGTAGATACTTTTTTGAAAGTACATTCAAGGGTGTGTCCTCGGTAATCATCTGAATAAGGATGATTGTTTTTATTAAGCACATTTAAAGCACAACATATGAAATATTACCCAATATGTCAGAGGATCTAATTTTTGAAATACATATATTTTTCCTAAATGTTGTCCAACATGATGATGCCATCTGCACGGGAAGATTTGATGTTAGTTGCCATTTTATTTTCTAAGAATGAAAATGTTTCCTCTTATTGGGGTGGTGTTGACTGTTTCCATGGAGGTATTACCAGAGAGTATTAAATATAACAAGACATCGAAGCTCGCTCACGCTAAACTTTCGGATTTTTCAAATCGCGGGAAATTCTTGCAAGATAGAGACAGTAAAACGACTGTATACCTTATTCACTCGGCATGGTATTGTTGACATTTTTATACCCTCAACACATACTGTGTTTCAGGGTATATTAAGTTTGTTTCAGACCAAATGTATGTAAAACCAAGAAGGAGGGGAGGGGGACCTTACAAAGTATATATATTCTTGATCAGGACGACAAGACAAGTTGATATAGCCATGTCCTCATCAATGGTTCTCGAAAACTATAATAGCTAGAGACTTGAAATTTGGAAGATTGAAGGATTTTTTGCCACGCCCACTCCTTCCCGCCCATCGAGCACCACCCACTTTTTTAAAGTACTATAACTTGAACACCCGAAAAGAAAGAAATATGAAAGTCGGTATATAGACTCAGTATGTATAGATTTACAAGACTGCATACCACATTTTCTCCCACCCCACTCCAAAAGTACATCTCCTTAACTATAAAAGATACAAACATGAAAGTCGGTATGTAGACTCAGTATGTATAGATCTACAAAACTTTGTATCACAATTTTTCCCTCTGAGACCAACAAACTCAAATTTTTTGTAAAATTCACATTTTATGACCGATTTTCTTGATATTTTGAACACTATTTGAGCGGCCGATGGCAGATCAATATGTTTTTGTTTTGTAGAATGTGTGCAGGGTATTATATTGTCGAGTATACTCGACTATACCGCCCTTACTGATTGCCTTCCCGAAATCCTAGTGAACGATTGTCAATGAGGAATAGTATGACTTTTGAATATGTTATTGTAAAATTTTAAAAGTCTTTTGGTGACTGGTTCAGCTAGGTGTTTAAGCATAGGGTACTACATTCGGTCTAGGCCTGGAGTTTTGCCTTTCAAAGAATTGAGAGCTGATTTTAGTTCAAATAATGAAATGTCTTATGGTCAGAGGAAGTTTCTGACCACTGATTATTTAAGATACGTGCTATGTGAAGTTCATTCGTGATGTTTATCTTTGGGTCAGTTGGTGATAATAAGCAATGAATATCGTGGCGAGATTTTCTGCCCTAGAAAGTATTGATGTTTGACCAAATTTTTTCAGGAGAAGAACTTTGATAAAGTTCGTTTGGCTTGCCTAAGTTCGCATCTAAACAAAGCTGTGAAATGGAAAATAGAAGTTCGTTTGGCTTGCCTAAGTTCGCGTCTAAACAAAGCTTTGGCTCTTTTAAGTCTAATTAGATTTCCATTATTTATTCATCGATTGAAATCAAACCATGCCTTATTTTTAATTTTGTTTCAACTGTTCAAGCATGTCATTCCTGTAAATTAAAATTTTTGTTAACATGCCAATATAAATAAAATTTTCAAATTTAAAAAAATTGAATATTTTAAAAGCAAGACTTAGCAGCATTTTAACTTATCAATATCAATTAATTTATCATAAAGATTATTCGCTTTTAATGTATGAACATAGTCAAACAATTCGACTTTTATAATGATGGTAACATTATAATTAATTATGCAGCCAAACAAAAGGGGTATGTGTGTGTGTCGGAATCGTAAAATTGTCAATATGTTGATGCGAAGGGCGAGGAGCGAAGAGGTACACATGAAGAAATTCAGGGTCAGAAGGGCGAGGAGCCACACAGGCAATGGAAAGGCAATGCACAGGCAGCACACAGATTATAGGTAAGAAGGGAAAAGAGACGACTGTGTGTGCAGTGGCTACGCAAAGAAATCAAATGTCAGCTTATAGATAAATAGATGATTCAGAGTTAATTTGCATTTTTCCGATCCTTGGTACGTTTTTTGTTTGCGGAGATATCTGAGATTGATCCAAAACAAATGTTGTTTTGACTTAATTGTTTGGTTAAGTGTATTCAAGTTGTGGAAAAATAACACCACCCCCTGCCCCCTTCGCTTCACCCTTGGATAAGCAGGGAAAGGGTGCAACGGCCAAAACCAGTTTTGCTTGCGTGAGTGATCGACGATGCGAAGTGCGAAGAGACAGGGAGGTCGCAAAATATTCAGTCACAACAAAAACAATACGCACACACTTATATGCTCCACTTCACCCTTTCTCAATATTTTCATTGAACGTCTTGCTATGAATTTAGTTTGTTAATGCGAATGGCAAAGAGACAAATAAGAAACAAAAGCAAAGAAAATTTTTCATGTTCGACTGACGTCAAAATATTCAGTCACAACAAAGACAATCCATACACATTTGTATGCTCCACTTCACCCTTTCTCTACATATGCATTGACTGTCCTGCTTTGTGCAGGGGCTTCCCCGATCTTGGATAAGTGTAGTTAGTCGTCTATGTTTACCTCCTCGAGGTGTTAGATGGACAATGCAAAGCTTCTGCTATGTAGTTAACAAACAGGGCGCATTTTTGAGGCCTAGTTATCTAGGCCTAGGTCACCTAGGGCTTGAAATTGTTAGTAGCTTCGTCTACGAAATCTAATTCAAGGTATATGAGTAGCACGGGGATGGTTGAGGCCCAGACTGGTTTGCAGAGCCTGTTCAACCATCAATTGATGGCCCCTTGATGAGAGACATCGTTCTGGCTGTGGTTAACACCCAAATGCGGGTAAAGTTTATTGACTTGGTGGGGTAGCTGCGTCTGCTCTGTTATCTGAGCTCAGTTAGGATGCTGTTATCCAGAAAACAGAAGGAGTGTTTAGATGCATGCCGGCCCAGACCCGGGCGAAGTTTGTGACCAAACTCAACACAACTTCAAAAGGAACTTGCTAGCAAATGCTATGCAAGGATTTTGATTTGGCACAAAATCCAAAACAGGTGATGTATGCTTCGGCATTAGACCCCGTAGCTTATAGTACAAGCGTATATTAGTTTTGTGCACGTCGACAATGTATGTAACACGTTAATGGAGACATCTCCGACTATACAAAGTATATATGTATATTCTTGATCAGTATCGAAAGAGAAATGAATGTAGCCATGTCCGTCTGTCCCTCCATCCGTCTGTCTGTATCAACGCGTCGATCACGGAAACTATAATACACTAAGCAAAAAAATTAACGGACTAGTTTTTGAATCTTTTGCCCAAAAAATTTTAGGAGTAACGGTTTTGATGTAATTCTTAAAATTGCGAGAAAAAATAAATTGCAAAATTTTTTGACTTGTTCCATGGGCTTTGGTGATTAGATAGCCTGTTGATTCATCTTTAATTTGGATTTTTCCAATCCTTACGACGATTTTTTTCACTAAGATATCCGAAGTTGAACCAAGAAAGGTCCTTTTGACTTTAACCATCCATATCTCAGCAATGAGTGAGGAAAGTTTTAAAGACTGGAGAAAATTTCCTAAAAGAACCAATCAAGATATTGCAGAACAACATTTTTTAATATTTTTGATTCCAAGTTGAAACCAGTAAGGACGCTATCTTCAGCAAAGCTGAAGCTTAGATACTCTTCACGCCCTTTATTGTGTCACGCCCATTTTTTGACTGAATCTATTTTCTATTAATCTTATTAGCCTATATACCAATTTTCATTGTTTTTGTTCATTGGGTACCGGAGATATGCAAATTATTGGTTTTGGCTATAAGTGGGCGTAACCATGCCCATTTTTCGGTCAAAATCGTTTTTATGCCACCCTAAGAACACATGTGTTAAGTTTCAAGTCAATTGGTTAAAAAACAAAAAAGTTATCCATACAACGGGTCAAGTTTAGCTATAAGTGGGCGTGGCCATGCCCACTTTTGGTCAAAATAGTTTTCATTCCTCCCTAAGAACATAACTGTAAAGTTGCTTCTCTTCCTCTTCTTCATTTTGTATGGGAGCTACCAGTTCCAGTTTCCCGATCTCAATGAAACTTACAGGCATTTAGTCGGACTATGTAAAACTACTATGTTTAAAATTTCAGCACTCTATCGTACAAAACAAAAAAGTTTTCCATACAACGATTCAAGTTTTGTTCACTTTTCTTCTTCTTTTCGTATGGGAGCTACCTGTTCCAATAATGCGATCATGCTGGTTCCGACGAATAATTCATCGTAATAAATTCTAAGACACTGTGCAAAGTTTCAGCTCGATAGCTTCAAAACTGAGGGACTAGTTTGCATACATACAGACAGACAGACAGACAGACGGACATGGCTAAATCAACTGCGTGCTGATCAAGAATATATATACTTTATATAGTCGGAAATTAATATTTCGATCTGTTACAAACTCCGTGACAAAGTTAATATACTATTTCACATACGTGAAAAGTATAAAAAAAATACATTTTTTTGGCCTATTTTGACTTGGAATTAAAAATGTTAAAAAATTTTGTTCTTCAAATGTCTTAATTGGTTTTTTTTCCAGTTTTCAAAACTGTCTTTCCCTTTCCTCTATGTTTATTCATTGCTGAGATATGAATGGTTAAATTCAAAAGGACCTTTTTTGGTTCGACTTCGTATATCTCAGCGAAAAAAAATCGTCGTAAGGATTGGAAAAATGCAAATTGAAGCTGAATCAACAGGCTATCTAG
Organism: Phortica okadai; assembly: GCA_034638295.1. Taxonomy (NCBI): domain Eukaryota; kingdom Metazoa; phylum Arthropoda; class Insecta; order Diptera; family Drosophilidae; genus Phortica; species Phortica okadai. Next base: position 19,799,816 of record CM067852.1, read on the forward strand.
TCAATAAAATGGTTTAGTCAAAAAGGACAAAAAATTTGCAATATTTTCTTTTCCGCAATTTTAAGGATTACATCAAAACCGTTACTCCTAAAATTTTTTGGGCAAAAGATTCAAAAACTAGAAGTTATACAATCAATACCTACAAAGTTACAGACCGTCAAAAATAGGTCCAAAATTCGAATTTATTGAGTGGTCCGTTAATTTTTTGGCTTAGTGTAGATAGAACCAAAATGTTTCGCAGGTCGATTCTGTTATTCATTGCGCAGATCAAGTTTATTTTGTTTTTCTCTTTTTATACTTTTCACGTATGTGAAATAGTATATTAACTTTGTCACGGAGTTTGTAACAGATCGAAATATTAATTTCCGACTATATAAAGTATATATATTCTTGATCAGGACGACAAGACGAGTAGATTTAGCCATATCCGTCTGTCTGACTGTCTGTATGTATGCAAACTAGTCCTTCAGTTTGAAGCTATCGAGCTGAAACTTTGCACAGAGTCTTAGAATTTATTACGATGAATCATTCGTCGGAACCAGCATGATCAGAACAGGTAGCTTACATACGAAAAGAAGAAAAGTGGACAAAACTGGAATCGTTGTATGGAAAACTTTTTTGTTTTTTAATCAATTGACTTGAAACTTCACACTTATGTTCTTGGGGAGGCAAATCAAATATTTGCATATCTCCCGTACCCAATGAGAAAAAAACAATGAAAATTGGTATATAGGCTAATAAGATGAAGAGAAAATATATTCAGTCAAAAAAATGGGCGCGGCACAAGGAAGTGCGTGAAAAGTATAGAAGCTTCAGCCTTGCTGAAGATAGCGTCCTTACTGGTTTGACTTGGTTTAGGGGTGAGGGGAGGATAACTGAAGCTACCTCGGGTACAAAATTACAAAAGTCGTATTTTCTCGGTTGTCTTTTGAGATAGGAACACCAAATTCGGAGTATATATAACTCAGAAAGATAAAATAGAAAATGGTTGTAGCCACGCCCACATATAGTACAAATTTAAAATGCTTATATCTCGTGACCTATATAACTTAGAGGAATAACATTTGGTGTGTATGATATTGGGATAGAGTGTAACAAGTGTCAATCATAGGAATAGGAAAAGGTTATATAACGCGTTACGTAGCATTATTTTCTTTAGTTGAATAAATAAACTACGAAATTAAAATCTCCGAAGTTGGCAACACTTTTCGGTTATGTTTCACTGGCAGGCCCACGTTTGTATTGTACGTATGTATGTAATTATACCTTGTACCTTGATACAAGGGTATATTAGTTTTGTGCCCATCGACAATGTATGTAACACCTTAAACGAGACATCTCCAATTATACAAAGTATATATATTCTTGATCAGCTCGACAAGACGAGTTGATATAGCTATGTCCGTCTGTATGTCCGTCTTTATGAACGCCTAGATCTCGGAATTTATAATAGATAGAACCAACATCTTTTCGCAAGTCGATTCTGTCATTCATTAAGCAGATCAAGTTTATTTTGTTTTCCCCCTTTTATAATTAATTATAATTAATGTAAAGTTATATTTGAAATGGTTGAAAGAAGCTCGTAAAAATAGTAACTTTTATGTAAATATGTACATATCGCACATGTTTAACTAAACTGTCACAACTCAAAATTTTTCATTTTCGAGGTTTCATGTAAAAACTGTTTATCGTATGCATTTCTATCACCACAAAAGATGTGGAGTAATTATCTGGTTTAGAAACAGAGTTAGGCATCTTTTAAATATTGCATTTCCATAAGGTTGTCATTGTCACTAAAGCAGTTTTTTGCGTTTCCTGAAAATTAATTTTTTTTGAGTTGTGACAGTTTAGTTAAACATGTGCGATATGTACCAACCATGTTGTTTGGGCAAGTTGGAATGTGTACATTTTTCAATGCATAAATGGGGAGAAGATGAATTAATTCAAATGTGCAGAATGTCTCCCGAAGAACAGATTCAAGTTAACTACCAATGCTCCAATGTGTCAAATCTACGTGATTTTATTTGGTGCATATATAATTTATTATTAGTGTTCACAAGGGTGTCCCTTATTTTACAAGGTTCTTATTTTTTAACGCATATGGGCTAGTTTTGTTAGTCTACTCTAAAACACTCCCATGATTTTTATACCCTGTACACATACTGTGTATCAGGGTATATTGTGTTTGTGCAAAAGCCAAATGTATGTAACGCACAGAAGGAGGGTCGGGGGACCCCATAAAGTATATATATTCTTGATCGGGACGACAAGAGAAGTTGGTTGAGCCATGTCCGTCCGTCTGTCCGTCCGTCCGTCCGTCCTCACCAATGGTTCTCGGAAACTATAAGAGCTAGAGACTTGAAATTTGGTGGGTAGACTCGTGATGCTCGGCAGCAGATCAAGTTTGAATGGTTTTGTGCCACGCCCACTCCTTCCCGCCCATCCAGCACCGCCCACTTTTTTACAACGCTATAACTCGAACATCTAAAGAGATAGAAACATG